>CM030367.1:31773121-34597563 GCA_017893485.1 Hemerocallis citrina
CATACTTGAGTTGTTGTAGGTTGATGTAGTAAAAAAACTCATGCTTAAGTTGTATACCATGCTTGAGTTGTTGTAGGTTGTTGTAGTAAAGAAACCCATGAACCATGCTTGATGTGTAGTTATTCTAATAAAAAAAGAACCCATTCATGCCTGTGGTGTATAAATGTTCTAGTTTCAAAAAGAATCTATGAACCATGCTTGAGTTGCTAATTATTGTAGTAAAGAACCATGCTTAAGTTGTAAACCATGCGTAAATTGTTGTAGGTGATTGTAGTAAGAATCATGCTTGAGTTGTTGCTAAATAACCCATGCTTGAGTTAGTATAGTTGTTGTGGTAAGAACCCCAAACTTGAGATGTGTAGTTGTTCTAGATTTAAAAGAATTTATGCTTGAGTCGTATGGTTGTTTTAGATTCAAAAGAATCCATGCATGTTTAAGTTATGTTGTAGTGGTTTTAGTTAAATTCTAAAAAGAACCCATGAGTTTAGCTTGCATACTAATCCAATTGAATTATTGAAATGAACCCATGTTCCATAGTTGTTCTAGTTCGATTTTTAAGAAGAAACCCATGAAACTAGCTCCATGATGGTTCTAACTCGAATTGGCGAGGAACCCATGCATTTAGGTTCTAGGTGGTTCTAACTCAATCTTGAGAAAGAACCCACGAACCTAGTCACATGTTGTCTTAGTTCAAATTTGAGAAAAAGAACCCATGAATTCTAGTTGTATGTGATTCTAATTGAAATTGGACCATATGATGTGAACATGCTTCATCTTCAATATATGTGTAATAATGGTTGAAAAAGTCATTAGTATTGTTAACTCGATAAAAGCTCGTCTAGGATCTTATAGTTACCTTAGGGGTCATCGACCATCAAAACTCACATCTTACCACATTGGAAACTATGGATAAATCACACCTCGAGCACCGACGGATCTTAACTGATGTGGGTTGATCGCGGCCCGAGAGTATTGACGGATCCAAGTTAGGGGTAGTGATGAGTGAGGGAGATCCCATCACAGGTGTTTTGGATCGATAGGCCATGAGTTGGATCATGATCATCTTAAGAAAGTCTTATTGAAAACCCGTGAGATTGTTTGGGTTTAGTGACATCGTTAGGGTAGTAACTTATGGCTATTACTACTTAACCTTTACTTATTATCATTTTCGCCGAAGAAAAAGAGTTGGTGTTAAGGGTGATACCTTATAATCCGACCTGTCCTATAAGCCGACACTAGGCGATGTTATTAGGTTGTACCCTTCTTGTCAAAGGGATATGGTATGTGCCTTCTCACGAGTTGGGAGAACGGGATCCGTATCTCGTTTGTTAATTTCTGAAGTGCCTTGATAAGACGGGAGCGAATCCTGTCGGAGCTAGGGGGATGGACCCCCGGAACTCCATCTTGTCTTATATCTAAGGGCGAGAAGCCATAGACTACGGTGTGGCTAGGGGGCAACATGGGATGCTTTGAGCTAACCTGTGTTGTAGTTAACTCCAAAGGTTCGTCAGATATTTGAGTGAGGTCCGGTGAGCCTGGCAAGATTAGACCGTTTCAGGAAAACCTCATCAGTCATGTCGTATCTTCAGAAACAAGTCGAGTACATGAGTAGAATTCATGGCGTGGGTTCAAATCCCTATATATGAAGAAACGACTTGATATGGGACGTATGTAGTATGGGCTGCATACTGTCCCAGAGTCTTGCTTGCATTATAATAAGTACATCATTGCATCAGTTAATCCTGCATTAGATTCTAAGTCATAGCATACACTGACACATCACTTATATATACACATTTATCTTTTCATCAATCTGTTTGCTTAAGTGGAGAATCGCTGCTAGTCATCAACCTTAAAGCGTTAGTATATGTACTGACATTCCCATTTCAATAGGTACTGGACTGCAGAAGTACAGGTACAGAATTCAAGTGGACTTAAGGCGAGAGAAGCAAGGGTCGATTTTATTTCCGCTGTGATATATATTGTTTACTATTGTTCCATTTGTAACAATTGTTGTAATTCATTTAATTGTTGGGAAGCATCCAAGTGAAGTACCAAGTGTTGTTCTTTATTCATTATACTCTGATTTAAATTGTTGAAAGTTGTAACACTTGGTCTTGTAAAGGTATTATTGTAACACTGATGTAATGTATTGCAGTTTTATAACATTCAGATTTGTAATACATTAGTGTTGAATAAAAAGTTTTAAATTTTTCGGTTTTTCTGTGTATTGGGTTTTTCTGTGTATTGTGGCTAATTGAAGGAAAGATTCTGGCTTATATCACGGTTTTCCAGTGTATGAAACCGGGGTATTACACGAACTCAATGAACAACGAACCATGGACCAACAACGAATAATCACGAACACACTAATACGTGCAAATCCCATGCATGGGCAAAAAGAGAGATCGTAGGGGAGACAGCGGACAACGGCCTAGGGCTGTGGCTGCCATCTGTCGGAAACAATGCAGGGACGGAAAGGAGGGGTGTTGCGATGCTAGGATTCTACTGGCATCGCGAGAGCGCACACAGAGGGGACGACGGGGTTGCTACAGGGGCGCTGTAGGAAGCTCGCGACAGGGGGTCGCTAGTTGCGGCACTGGAGCTTCGCTGGCATCGCTGTAGGAGGAGGGCAGGGTGGTGCTGGTCTGTAGAGCAGCACCGAGGTGGGGTGGCACTGAGGTGATCGTGACGACGGGAGGCCACTGCTGCACCCGTCGGGAGGAGAGAGCACAGGGAAGGAGGGGGAACGCTGCGTCGCTGTGAGATCACGACAGGAGGAGGCAGGACAAGGCAGGGGGTCTGGGGTTATGTCGCTCTGGCTGGCTTCGCTGGTAACGCAGGAAGGCGGGACAGTGCATAGGGAGGCGTGCTGTGGACTGGCTTGACGTCAGGGATGAGGAGAATCGGGAGTAGGGCGGTGACGGGGTAAGGCACTGGGGCTAGGAGAGATCGGGAGTGGGTGTAGGGGATGACAGGGTCGGGAGATGCAGGGTTAGAGGAAGGAGAGGTCGGGAGTGATGGGTTGAAGGAGGTTGATGGAGAAACAGAGGAGGGAGAGAGGCAGGGGGAGATGAACAGTGTGCAGGGGGGTTGGCGATGGGGAAGTAATAGGGTTCGGGTTTAGAATAGATTTGTATAAATAGGGTATTGGAATTAGGGTTATGGTGATATTGGGTTCAAGGGTAAGCGGGTAGGATCCAATAGGGAAATGAGTTTGGGTTTTTGGGCTTAAAATCCAATAGAAAATATACAATTAGGATTTAGATTAAAAGTAAATAATTAAATCAATTATAAAAAATAGTAATACAATAGTACAATGAATCAAATAGTATACATTGAGTTAATACTCAAATACTGAAGAATATAATAGAATGTATGGATCTCGCAAAATAATGAGACTGGATTTGAATTGAGCTAAAATACAATAAGGAAAAAAATGGTATTACATACTAATTTATTAGGTCAAATAGTATACATAAAATCCGTACTCCAAAAATAATAAAATATAATCACGATCTATAAGTTTTCCAAAAATTAATAAACAATATATATTTAATGATAATAATAATAATAATAATAATAATAATAATAATAATAATAATAATAATAATAATAATAATAATAATAATAATAATAATAACAAAAGAATGGGATTGTATTACAATATGAAAATCATTGGAAAAATAGCTACAATTAAAATTACTGATTAGAAATAGACTATAATAGGAGATCCAACAACAAACTTTAACAAAAAGAGTTTAAGAATGGAAAAATAATTTACAAAAAAAAATTTTAAATACAGAAAATACAAAGAAAATAGGTATTTGCGGAAACAAGGATTACATATATGCTTGTATAATATGCTGATGATTGATCAAATATGAAATATCTTGCATGATTATAAACTTTAAGGTAGATCCATTAGAGGATATATCTCTATGAATAATTGTCAAATAACTTCTACATGAACAAAAACCCTAATTAGCGAATGATTTCATTGACTCTTTGATATGTTCTTGGATCATGATTGGGTAGATGTCATGCTAAAAATTTCTATGTGGATCTTTTGATTGATTTGAATGCATATATTAATGATTCTACCATGAATTGATTGTTGTGATAGAGTAAATTGATTCCATAAAATAAAAATCAAATTTTTGATATGTGGTGATCATGCTTAGTTTATTTTGAGGATGGATTTGATTGATGAACTGAGGTAGATTGGATAAGTGCACATGCTATATCATAGATTTCATCATATATGAGTATACATCAGTATGAAAAGGGGTTCGATTTAACTGTTCTAATGTCGCACACCGCATGTCGGTCTGCCCTACGGTCAACCGCAGTTTCATGTGTTACTGCAGTCTGCTGACTGCTGAAATTGGATTTTTTCCACTCTCTATTCTAATGTCTCTTTTTCCTTGAATGAATATCTCTCCAAATTTGCAAACAATGATTATCAGTTTTCTAAAGTTGCTAGATTTCAGTATTGACACGTATATATGTACTCATATCTCTATATGTGAAAGAATCTTGAGTGTATCCGCAATGTTCATATGAGAAGTTTCTTTAAAAATCCTTTTATTCAATGTTATGACTTTGGAAATTGGGATTTTATGGAGTTTATGAAAGGATTTTGTTTGATGTATGTACTAAGATATTTTGGCCAAGATACACTTGTTCTAATTACAGATTTTTATCATATGAAATCAATATAAATATATATCAGATTGAGAGACCTCCGAGATTTAAATGGCTATTGCGGACTGCATGTTGGTCGACCTTGCAGTTGACTGCAGATTGCCTACCAGTCGACTACAGTTCTTTTGAACTTGTTGTGCGGTCGACCTTGCAGTTGACTGCAGATTGCCTACCAGTCGACTACAGTTCTTTTGAACTTGTTGTGCGGTCGACTGTCTGACTAGGTTGTTACCATCATTCCTACTGGCAGTCGACTGCGAACTTTTGAACTGTGCCTACCAGTCGACTGCCGTGATTTATGAATTGTGTTTTCTTTTGAATGTTGTCGGTCAACCACAACTTTTGTACTGTGGAATATCGGTCGACCGTCATGACTTGATTTTCACATTCGGTTTTGCTGCAGTTTTTCTTCTTTGTAAATGATTATTTCTTCAAATTTTTAAACGATGATTCTCAGTTTTTTCAAAGAAATTGGATTCAGATTTATACTACTTTTAGAGAGTGTATTTTGAAGTTTTAATAGAATTTAACTCAGATGTTTGTGGTTTTAGAAAGGAAATGTTTCTCGAAATTCATGAATATTCCATTCCAGAATTTTCCTACTATTTGAGGACATAAAATCTCATTTTTAAGGATGTTAGTTTCGGTTTTGACAAATTATGTGGATATATTTGTACATGGAGGTACTTGGCTTTGACTATTGGAATTGAGGGAAATCCTCGCTGTGAGTTAGATGATTTGGATTTATGTGACAAAGAAATATTTGAGTTGTTATTTGAGTTATGAGACTCTAGAGGTTGGGTGGGACCTTAGCATACCGGGAAGTGGGATTTTGTTGGAAATTGGCCAGTGGGGCTTTTGTCTTGATTCAGTAAAGTTAAGTCTGGTAGGATACACCAACTCTAGGGAGACTGTGATTTTAATTAAATATAATAAATATAAGGACAGGTACTAATTGGAGTTGTGATGAAATGGGAGCAAACGTGAGTATGAGGTGTAAGATAGTCCCCGGAATTATCGAGGTGTGATTGAAATAGTCTCCAGAATTACCTACGGTGTGGGACTGATCTCAGGAATTATCGAGATGAAGGCGACGCTCACGGGACGTCTGTGTGTGGTGAAGGGCCACAGCTTGCGGTGTGGGGTATTCTAAAAATTTCTCAGGTGTGAGTGAAATAGTCTCCGAAATTATCTGTGGATAGAGATTGACCTCCGGAATTATCAGAACATGGGCTAGGTACGCGCAGAATGTTTGAATCTCATAGTAGTCAGTGTAGTAGGTTAGTTGCATAACGTGGGATTGAACCCTATAAAGTGGAGAACGATAAGGGCTTGCACCGGACCTACGTAGTATGTGATGCATAGAATCTGACAAGTATGCATTAGAAATCATCATATGCATTTGTGTTTCATGACTTGTTCTATGCATGCTTGTTTTCTGTTTTCATCTTATACACGTGACACTTAGGCCAGCTTTACTTGTTGTTTTGCATTTCATTCAATGTTGTTTCATGTTTCATCTCTTACTGTTGTGTTAATATGTTTCACTTGTTGTTTTATTTATTATTATTTATGCATCATTCATTACTGCTATATTAATGTGCATCTAGTTTGTGATTGTGAGATGTAGAAGTATTACTATTGTAACGCCCCGCCCCAATACTCAGACCATTTATTTATTTTTAATATTATTTATAGTACAACTTCCTACCACAGGCTACATCTCAAAAGGTGGTTAACCGATTAGGTGACTCTTTGATCATAGGCAATATTATTTATTAATTAATAATTCTTGTTAACTCTTGATATGGGACAATTTCAATCCATACCCCCGTTCAATTCTCTCTCTTCGCATGTGACGTCAGCGGCACAACGAAATCCATCGGGTGGGCCCCTTGCCACGTCACACACGGAGAGCAGCAGAGCCCTTTATGCGCTCCTGGTTCCCACTGAAGCCACGTGGCTTGGGGCGGCTGCAGCAGCATCTGTTGCTGTCTTTGCCCCTGGGCCCCATACGGTAATCCTAGGGGACGGCCTCATCTTCTATAATATATATATATATATATATATATATATATATATATATATATATATATATATATATATATATATTTATTTATTTATTTATTTATATTTATATTTATATATATTCAAATTACGGGCCGGTGTAGAGTGGGAGTAACCTGATTCAACTAATTCCGGACCAGGGTATTACAAGTGGTATTAGAGCCAACTTTCGACACCGATTATGGGAAAAAAGTGGGTGCGATGTATGCCTGAGAGGGAGCTGAGGTCAGTACGCTGGCAGTTTGGCCAGGGACAATATGCTGGAATTAGCTGAATCAGGGTACTCTATCTACATCGAAAAGATGTATGCTTGAAAGGGAGTTGGAGTCAGTGCGCTGGCCCGGAATTAGCTAAATTCGGGTACTCCTGATCTAGATCGGCTAGAAAGGAGATCATGCGCTACGCTGCATATCCCGGCTTCAGCATGGACGTTGAATTCTTAAGAAGGTGTATGTAACACCCCGTATTAAGAAATATATATATATATATATATATATATATATATATATATATATATATATATATATATATGAATTAATTAGAGTTTCCTCATATGAGTTTCTATAGGGAGTGGCCCATGAGATTTAATTCAAAATGGAAGATGAGGGAAATAATCCTATATCGGGAGTATTTGATATTAATTGGATATATATATATATATATATATATATATATATATATATATATATATATAATTGCCTGGGATTAGAGGTCAGAATTAGCTATAGAACCTTTTACGAGGCAAGCCTGTGGTGGGCCATTGTTAGAAAAATCGCTGAATTAGGCCGGGGATTCAGCAATTTTGCTAACAACTGCATACCACAAGCTTGCCTCATAAAATGTGCTATAGCTGATTGGTGACCTCTAATTTCAAGTCAATTATATATATCCAATTAATCTCAAATACTCTTGATATGGGATTATTTCCCTCATCTTCTGTTTTGAATTAAATCTCATGGTCCACTCCCTATAGAAACTCCAATGGGAAAACTTCAATTAATTCATATATATATAGAGAGAGAAATCTTCGGTTGCACACTACTTTGGTGAGCACTCCGTGAGCACTCACGAAATAGAGCACCCATGACAAATCTAAATTGCTCATATTGTTCTATATACCTAAGATAGCCTAACAATAAAAAATCAATTAATTTGAAATTCATTTGTCCATGATTTACATCATCACAAAATTGTATGGCTCAAAATTCTAACAGCATGATGGCTGGGCAAATGAACTTCAAATTACTTGATTTTTTAATGTTAGGCTATCTTAGGTATATAGAACAATATGAGCGGTTCGGATTTTTCATAGGGTATTTATTTCATGAGTGCTCACGGAGTGCTCACCAAAAGTAGTGTGCAACCGAAGGGGACTCTTTCTCTCTCTCTCTCCCTCTCTCTCTCTCTCTCTCTCTCTCTATATATATATATATATATATATATATATATATATATATATATATCTTAATACGGGGTGTTACAACTATTATAGTTGACTTCAGTTGCCTTCAACTGACGTGCCCACTTTTCAGTTTGTTTCGCAGGCCTTGCAAGTGAGTTGCCCGAGTAAAGTATACGCTTGGATTCAAAATGATTAAATTTTAAGCGTTGGGTTGTGTTTTAATAAATGTATTAAATTTTCCACTGTGTAAATGTGAACAAGAGCAGTTGCAATAAAAAGTTTCAATTTATCCTGTATTTCATACTGTGTTTATGATTACATTGAAGTTGATTTTGGAATTTGTGCCACATATTTCTAATTTTATTTATTAGAAATTTGGGGCGCTACAGGTGGAGCAGCGACGGGGGTCGCAAGGGACGGTTAGGGTGAGGGCAGCCGGATGTAGTCGGAGGTGGTGCTTCGGGGTGGTCGAGGACTGCGGGATGGAAAGAGGGGGGTTACGGTGCAAGAGGGACTCGGGGTGAAGGGCTCGGCGAGGATGGAGGTGGCAACGATAGTGCGAGGAGGGAGGTGATGGAGATGATGCAGCGGTTGGGTTTCGGAGGCAGGCAGCAACGAATGGTCGTGAGGGTGAAGGCGATGGCGATGAAGGGGGAGGCTGGAGCGAGGAGAGAGAAAGAGTCGGGGAGAGAGAAAGTTGGGTTCTTGAGTTTGGTTCTTTTGGGAAAAACATAGGGGGGAGAGAGAGAGAGAGAGCTGATTAATGAGAGGTAAATAGTTATTAGTGAGTGATTAAATGTGGTTTGGTGGATTGTGGAGATATTTGTGGGGGAACGTGAGAGGGAGAGAAATAAGAAAGAGCGTGAGAGAAGAATCAGGAGATATGGAGGTGGTTAGAAGATATTGAGGATAATGGGGAGGTAATCTAGGGATTGGCTGTTAGTGAGAATCAGGGTATGTAGGTTTGGGTTTTGGTTAAGATCCAATAGGAGATGGGCTTGGGTCTGCACTTTAATAAAATAATCAATAGTGATATGGGTTTTGGTTTGGTTAACAGAAATGGGCTTCACATTAATAAATAATAAAAGATGAATTTTAATAAACAACCAACAAATAGGATTTGGGTTTAACACATGTATTAAAATGATTCTATAATAATAATATATCTGGTTGGGCTAAAACATAATTAGTTAACCAAATAGGGAAATAAGATAAACTTATAGAATGGAATAAAATTTGTATTAAAATATATAGTCATTTGAAAATAGTTACAAATACAATTAATGATTAGAAATGCACTTTAATAGGAGATCCAAAAATGAATTTAAAACATCACAAATTTAAGAAAATGGGAAAACTTTTATAAATAATCGAAGACACTGAAAATACACAGTAAAATACATATAGTCGGAAACAGAGGTTACACTGCTTCATGAGTTTTGTTCATAAGAGCACCTCCAGCTGCTGCATCTACCATAGATCGATTGGTAACTCCCAAATCATAATAGATATTTGCACTTGTAGCCATTTTGGAAGTTCATGTTGATGACACTTTCTCAATAACTCTTTATACCTCTCACATGTATCATACAAAGACTCGGTCTCAAATTGGGTGAATTTCGTAATGCCGTTCCTTAGCTTCGCTATTTTTGCTGGAGGGAAATACTTAGCCATAAATTTTTGTGCTAATCCCTCCCAAGTTGTGATGACACCTGGTGGTAGAGAATTTAACCATGCCTTCGCCTTGTCTCTGAGTGAAAAAGGAAAGAGTCTTAAAAGAATAGCATCATGGGACACTCCATTGTGCTTGAAGTTGTCACAAATTTCTAGAAAGTTTGCAATGTGAACATTGGGATCCTCATACGATAGTCTCCTAAATTGAACAATATGTTGAATCATTTGAATGATCGTCGGTTTAATTTCAAAATTGTTAGCTTCTATAGCAGGTCTTATAATACTTGATGTTACTCCATTAACTAAGGGCATAGCATAATCTGTCAAAGCCTTATTTTCCTCCTCGTTTGCCATGGATAAAAATGTTGTGGTAATTTCCCGCTTCTTTTTTTCTGATCTGACGTAGAGTTCTCTCAATCTCGGGATCATAAAATGTAGGCTCTAATGGTTTAGACCGGACTTCTAAGTCCTGAAATATAAATAAGGCTAAATATAATAAAACCTCACCCAACTACTGTGCATTTTTAAAAAACCACACTCAACTTTTTTTTTTTTAAAACCTCACCCACCTATGTTTTTAACACAAATTTTAAAAAAAAAAAACCTCACTCACCCATGCCTGAAAAACATTGTTGGGTGAGTTTTTTTTTTATTTTATGTTTGGTGTGGTTTTTTTTAAATGTAGAATAGTTAGGTGTGGTTCTATTATATTTAGCCTATAAATAAAGGAAAAACTAGTCAAAATAATATTTCTAAAAAAAATAATAAAATAAAAATTCAAATTAGTAACAATCTAGCAATTATCAATATCAATAAAAGAATAATTAGTCTCCGGCAGCTGCGCCAAAAAATTGATGGGATATTTGCAAGTGTACAAAATCGCAGTAAGTAGTATAGTTTTAAAAGGAAAGAGTGTCGAATATACAAGGACTAATTATTTTATTGAGTTCTGAAATTCACTAGATTAACTACTATTTGGAAAATCAAAATTTTAATTAAAATAGCAATTAAACTAAACTAAACTAAAGGAAAAGGTAATCTAATTAAAAAGAAGGAAAATCTGAAATTTGAAAGTTTGTTAATAGCAGAGCTAGTTCTAGGGCTTTTGATTTCACCTAGTTAATCCCACACAATTCATAATTCCATGTAACTAGAAATTCTATTTTCCAAGTTGTACACCAAAGCCCCTAATTATTCAATATTTTCTCTCAAATAACACCAAAAATATCCCCAACTAACAATTTGTCATATTTCTCTGCAAATTTAATTAAATAAAGACTCATTAAGTTATATGGATTTCTTTAAAGTCACATTAATCGCGGTAAGTCATCTCTAATTTTACTCAATCAATGATGTTTAATTCTATAGTTCTAAATCACAAGTTATGTCTCGGCATCCCCCATGATTCAATAAATCAAATAATAGCTGGCCAAACAATTGCACATAAAAAATTAAACACACAACCATAGAAATTTAGAAGATTCAAATAACATAATGCTAGAATTGTATTCTTAAAACTAGGCTACATCGAAGTATTAGAAAAATAAATTTAGTTCATAATAAATTTGCAATTAACAAATAATTTTTTTTATTGCATGATAATAGTAAAAATTATAAGAGACTAAGAAAAACTCGTTTTGCAGAAGAAGTCCAAAGTCAAGCGGCAATCCTCCTCTCTCTCTTTCTTCCGAAATCCAAGTTAGAGAGTCGCAACTTCTGCCTTTGGTTCCCTTGGAATCTGTGCTCTATTTCTCTCTCCTTTTCTTTTCTTCTTTTCTTCTTTTCATCTTTTCTAGCCGCAACTTCTCTCCTCGTATCCCGTGCCTCACAACAACCTTTCTTTTCATTTCTTTTTTCTCCTTCTGGCTACAAGTGAGAGCTTTGGATGCCTTTATAGAGGGATGGAAACAGTAGTTTAGGGTTAGGTTTTAAAATATGGTAAGTTAATTAGGGTTAGTTAGTTAATTTATTATTTAAAATCCATAGATTAAGATTCATCTATTAAATTTTAAATCAATTAATTAACTAATTTAATCTAAAATCACTCAAGTTTCAAATCAGGGCTCCTCTTTTCTTTTTATTACAAAATTTTATTCATCCCCCTAGTTGACCATAATATTTTATATTCTTTCTTCAATGGGCCAATTTATAAAACCGTGCATTTGAGTGCTTCAATCTTCCAGAAATCTTCACATATAATCAATTTGAAATTTTAAAATCTTTATCTCTGTACTCTTCCTTGATTTCACCGAAAACACTCACATTTTGTACTTATCCATCTCATTCCAACAAAATCAATAAATAAAAATAAGTAGAAATAAGATAAATTTTAAAGATCTAAATGAGAACTTCTAATTTAAATGCGTAAAGAGAGTAATAAAATCATGTATTAATTTTACTTATCAACGAGGAAAGCTAAATTTATATCCTATCTGGCCCAGTCCATCACCTGATCCGAGGGATGTCTAGACACGGTCCTGAAGCACCTCCTGGAGATGGAGGACTGCCTCGCCTAGATAAGGCAAGAGGAGAGGCAAAAAAATAAGTGGTACCGCCTCATACTGCCATAGTGGGGAATTGATCCTTCCACTCGATGCAGTGGAACTCCTCTCGGAGAGGAGACTAATCATCTCCGAATTTGTTGATGATTTAGAAGAAGTCCTATTTTCAGAGGAAGACGAAACAATGAAATTCCAACTGAGCAAGGTCCTTCCTCCCGAGCTCAAGGGGAAGATCATTGACTACAAACGAGGAAATCGAGATCTATTTGCCTGGACAACCTCTGATATGGCTGACATTTTGGAGGAACTGATAATGCACAGATTAAGCATCAATCCCGACGTCAAACCGATGCAACAGAAGTGCATGAAATTTGCCCCAGATAGACAACAAGCCGTGAAGGAAGAAGTTGACAAACTCCTTGTTGTGCGCTTCATCCAAGAGGTCAACTACCCTGAATGGCTAGCTAATGTTGTAATTTTCAAGATGGCCAGTGGCAGGTGGAGAATATGTATAGACTTCACAGATCTGTACAAGGCATTTCCGAAGGATTCCGTTTTGCTCTTGAGCATCGATGCCTTGATCGATGCAATGTACGGACATGAACTCCTCTGCTTCACAGATGCATTCTCAGGATACAATCAAATCTGGATGTTCCCTCCGAATATCCCTATGACCTCATTCGTTAATGACCAGGGACACTACTGTTATAGAGTCATGCCTTTCGGGCTGAAGAATGCCGATGATACCTATCATTCGGAATATGGAAGTCTACGTCGACACATATTCATCTAGAACCTCCAAAAAGATGATCATGTCAAAGATCTTGAAGAAGCTTTTGGCGTCCTGAGGAAGAACAACATGAGGCTTAACTCCTCAAAATGTGTCTTCGACGACTTCTCGGGGAAGTTCGTAGGTTTCATTATCGGTCAGAAGGGAATACAGACCAACCCAGAGAAGATCCAAGACATCCTTAACATGGAACCTCCGGCTAATGTCAAAGGGGATCAGAGGCTCACTGGACATCTCGTAGTAATCTATCTAAGTCCATTGAAAAGTTCCTCCTCTTCTTAAGGCCATCCGTATGTCATGCCCCACTTCCCATTATACGGAAACACGGGCAAGCAACTGAGGCCCAGCAAATGATGGGTACATCATCCATAAGCTGTAACAGTTTAACTCAACAATATGAAAGATGACAATAACCACGCATGCAATAAAATATCACAAAAATATGAATAATCCATGAAGTGTCTCATACATAACCAACATCTGGAAAGTAAATAACTTCGGGTCAACAAAGCCCGGAATACAAATTTTGCAGTAAACAAATACAACTAAGAATGAAAACATAAGCAAGTAAAAGCAGGATGGAATCCATCTCCATTCTTCAGAACACCCAATCACTGATTCCTTCTGGCAATTCTTCTCCCACTTCTATAAATTCATCATCTCGAGTTGGGGAAGGAGAACACCGGTTATAGTAAGTAACAGGCTGCAAGTAGTACAAGCAAGTAGGTAACAAGAATAGGAATATAGCAAGAACAGGAAATCATATGTACTAGAAACAAATCATATAACGAGGAACACAAACATGAAATCGAGCATCAGGTAAATTGTCTTATAAGCAGGAATCATGACACTAGTAGACTGAAACATGTAACATGTAAAAGGAAATCATGGAAACTTGTAAACAGATTTCATATAACTTGTAACAAGAAAATCCATGTGCTTAGTGTAAATGTTAAGTCTATCCATTTACTTAGCCCTAACTAATGCACGCAATCCTGCGTCCCATACCACAGGTTCGGGTGCATACAATCATGTAACGTTTTGACTGTAGTAGTGAATGCTATATGTCATGTACTCAGGTCTTCTCAGGACTATAAAATTTGGTCGGTAAATTTGATCGGTAACTTGGTCGGTAAACTTGGTCGGGAAAATTGGTCGGTATCTTGGTCGGTAAACATGTAACATGGGAAATGTGGGCCCCTTCCGAGTACAATCTCTTATATCGTCCACTACTAGGTATTACCCTTATTCCCCGGATTGTTATTCTTTTACAATAGCTAACATGAACCGTAACTTGATAATAGGTAACGGGATATGATTAAGGGGTATCAAGATCTATGCAAGGCATGTAATATAATTTAGTTCAAAAAATGCAAGGAACAAATATATAAGTATTTTAAAACATGAAGGCATAACTCTGGGCAGCAAGACGTTGCTGTAAGAAAACTCATTTTCTCGTTGCTATAGGAAAGTGAAATCAGTTCCGTCAGGAGTTCTAGAAACTAGATTCTCTTTCAGTTCTGATGCATACTCACACGATACATTTCCACTACAGAAACAAAGCCTACCAGCTAGTTCTTTATGATTTTTCTGTGCAGGCAGCAACTCAACATTAAGTTATCCTATGTGAAATTTGAATATAAAGTTTACTAAAATTATCACAAAAATCATGATTTAAACTCCTGAGACTATTCATCAACAAATTCTACAATTTCTAGGTTCAAATTCTTAAGTTAATCTACAGAATGAATTATTAGAACACGACGACGCATAAATCAGCAGTGAATCTAGAGTTATAACAGTACAGTGGTGAATTTAGAATAACTTCTAACCCGTGAGTCAGATTCCAAATCCGTCAAGTGGTATAGATTCCTTACAAAGAGGGCTACAACTTCTATTTAAATGTCTCTAGCTGGTTTTAAATTATATTGGGTCAAAACTTGGGTTCTCTATTGGTCTAGTGTACGGACAGCATTCTGTAGTCAAGTTCACATCTATATAACGGTCTGAAAAACTTATTCAAAAATCTTGTAAAAATCTTATGATGACTCCTAATCAAGTATAGTAGTGTGCTGATGAATATCAAGTCTTAATTCATTTATTAACATGACATTTTAAATTGTGAAACATGATGATGTACTATAAGTGACAATCTGAAATGTGCAAACCTAGCAGTACGAAAAACATCATAACTCATTGTCTAAAACTTTGAATCCGAATCCGTCAAATGTTATGGAAACTAGATTCACAGAGATACTACATTCATTTATAAAGTTTTAAACGATTTAAGCTGCAGCTAGGTCAGAATTTGGCTACAAGTTGCAGCAGACAGCAGGGTAGCAACTTGCCAGTTCAATTTAAAACAATTCTTACTTGCAAACAAATAGTTTCAAATTCATGTTATGCGATGAATATGGGGACAATGGAAAGTACGATCTTTTGATTGCATCGAATCATGGAGGCAAAAGAATTTGATTCGACGAAACTAGATATGAAATATCACGAAGCATGGATGCTAGAAGAATGACGGATTTCAACACGGTGATCAAATTACTAAATGCAGGGATTAAAATGAAATGCTTGAACGGGACGATAAAGATGTATAAGGTACATGCCTTAGAGATGACAACGATTCCGATAATAATAAGAGAATAACAGGACGAGCATCCCGATGGAAACACACACAACGAGAATAGTAGCAACAACAACTGCGACAAGATTAGCAGCACACACGAGACAGCAGCAACAGCAAGATCGACATCAATAACAACGAGCAATAGCGAGCGGCAGTATGGCAACAACAATAACAGTAAGTGGTAGCGAGCAACACCGGTGGTTGGCAGCACTGGTGGTTGGTTGCCGATGCTCGATAGAAGGCTGAAGGTGGGGCTGTGAGCGGCAGGGAGGAGGGCGATGGAGCAGTGAGGCAATAGAGGGAGGCGGTGTAGCAATGATGAGGAGGACTGGTGGCGTTGCTCTGGGTGTTGTTGACGAGGAGCAGCACAGGCAGGGGATGTGGGTGGAGGTCGACAGTGGAGGGTGGTGGTTGAGCAAGGCGAGGTGTGTAGGCTGGTGGGAGCTTAGGTGTAGATGGGGATGTGGTGAGTAGTCGGTGGAGAAGACGGTGGTAGGGGTGGCTGCGAGTGCTCGGGGGTGGCGATGGCACTGCTCGACGAGACTGCGGTGGTGCTCTGATGTCGCGAGGTCAACAGTGATGGGGAGTAATGGCAGCGCTCTGTTCTGTTTCGGAACAGAGGAAGAAGGAAGAGAAGATGGAGAGAGAAAGTCGGGGAGAGAGAGAAATAGTGGGGGGGTTATAATATAATAATATAATAATAGGGAGGTTGTACAGTAGAAGAAGGTGAAGGATTGGGGTTTTCCTATGGAGATTAAGAAGAAGGAGGGAGAGAGAATCAATGGATTAATGGGGTAGTTAGGATTACTAGAGGAATGTGAGATATTTGCGGGGGGAACGTGAGAGAGGGGTTTGATCTGGTCAATAGGCAGGTAGGAGGGAAATTGGGTTTAGGGTAATGGGTTTGGGTACACCAATATGGGTTTGGATTTAATAGTTAGGCTCAAGATTAAATAAAATAATAATAATAATATTGGGCTGAAGAATTGGGCTTCACATGAAATTCAAAATAATCAATAAAATAATATGATTGTATGGATTAAAACTGGGCTTCAATAAATCAAAGTAATATTTATAAGATAGGGGAAACAAGACTTGGTGTGGGCTTCAAAATAAATAAATAAAATAAGAAAAATAAGATTATAGTGTAGAATATTAATTTGGGTTTTAAATAAATATTAGGATGGATTTTAATAAGAGATGTACAAGAAAATGAATTCCAAAGAAAGAAGAATTTACACGGTAATTGAAATACAAGAATACAGAGCAAGAAGGAATAAAATCTATATAATCGGGAACAAGGTAATTAATAGACAAAAAAATACAAGAATACAGAAGATTTCCGTATAAACGAAACGGGGGTTACACCGTAGGAAAAAAAACTTCGAATGGGGGAACCGAAAAAATGTGCTTTCGACCAGCTGAAGGAATACTTAGTGAACCCCCTTCTGATGAGCAAACTAGAGCAGGGAAAGACATTATACCTTTACTTGGCCAATTCGGAGCAGACTCTGAGCACCATCCTGGTGCGGGAGGAAGATAGGGTTCAAAAACCCATCTATTACATGAGCAAAGTCCAACACGATGATGATACGTTACTCGAAGATGGAAAATATGGAGTACACTAATCATGGATGCCCATAAGCTTCGTCCCTACTTCTAGGCACTTTCCGTCCAAGTCGTTACTGATCAGCCGCTGAAGCAGGTCATCCACAAGCTGGAAAACTCTGAGCGGTTGGTTACATGGTCGATTGGGCTGAGTTAGCACGATATCAGTTATAAGCTGATGACAGCAATCAAGGCTCAAGCCTTAGCCGAGTTTATCATTGAGAGTGCCATCCCCGATCGTCCGAGGTACAAGAAAACGCTCCCTTCTAGAGCTTTATGTTGAAGGTTCCTCATGTGAAGAAGGATGCAGAGCGGGGGTGATATCGGTTGGACCCAATGAGTTTGTCATCCAATCTCCTTCATTTTGAATTTTTGAGTCTTTAAAAACGAGGCCAAATATGAGGCCTTGATAGCAGGATTACTCCTTGCTCGGAAAGCTGCAAGTGAAGTGACTCAGTGACTCTCAATTAGTGTAAACCAAATATCTGGTGAGTATGGGGCTCTAGACTCCCGGATGGTCAAGTATCTGGCCTATGTCAAGGAACTCTTGTCTAGTTTTCATGAAGCCTCGATCACTTGGATCCCTCAAGAAGAAAATGGGCAAGCGGATGCCCTCTCCAAACTGGCTTCCTCTTCCTTCGAATGTCTGGATTGCAGAGTACTTGTCGAGGTCCTAGTCAGTCCGAACATCGAGGGAGCAGCCACTAAGACCTTTTGCATCAAAGTGCAAATGACCAATGCAACTGTATGGAGCTCTTATTCAACTTCTTGGACAAAGAGTTCCTCCCTACGGAATAGAGGAGGCGAGAAAGGTGTGGGGCAGAGCAGAAAGGTACACCCTCGTAAAAGGCATCATGTTCAAGCGCTCCTACACTCTAATATACAAGCGACCTTACCTTCCTTGCCTTTCCCCGCATGAAGCGCAATATGCCCTTAACAAAATGCACGTGGGGGTAGCCAGCAGCCACATGGGAGCCATATCACTCGCCATAAAGATACTCAACCATGGTTACTACTAGCTGACCCTGCTCCATGATGCACAGGAACGCGTCCACCGATGTGCCCCCTGTCAAAGGTTCTCCTCAATCAAGCACAACCCCCAAGTGGAGCTTATGTCCATGTCCAATTCAGCCCCCTTCGTAATGTGGGGAATGGATCTTGTCGAACATTTTCCTCCAGCAACTGGACAAAGAAACTTCCTGGCAATGGACATAGACTATTTTAGATTCGGAATTCCATGAATAATGGTCACTGACAATGACACGCAATTTGCATCAAGAGGTTTCCGCTAGTTTTTGTGCAGACTTGTGGATTCAGCAGAGATTCTCCTCCATCTCCCAACCTTAATCGAATGGTCTAGCTGAGAATGCTGATCACCAAATCCTTGACGGTCTCAAAAAATGGCTTGACAAGCTTCCTAAGTGGTTGTGGGTAGAGGAACTATCGAGCGTGCTTTGATCGTAGAGAACCATTAAACGAGTATCGACGAGAGAGTCTCCGTTCAGTCTAACTTATAGCTCTGAAGCAGTAATTCCTCTGGAAGTCAAAATCCCGTCTTCCCAATTGATGACCTTTGATGAGGAACACAACTTTGATGGCCTCCGATGCAACTTCGATTTAGTTGAGTAAGTACGAGAAAAATCCACCTTCCGAAAGAACGTCTATCAGCAGAGGGTGGAGAGGTTCTACAATAAGAAGGTTCGACTTGCCAATATCAAAGAAGGGGACCTAGTTCTGAAGAAATTTGAAATTTCTAACCCCACCGTAGAAGCGGGAAGTTAGATCCAACTTAGGAAGTGTCATATAAGGTCTCCAAAGTGGCTCGACCTGGGAATTACCGACTTGAAGACCTGGGGAGCCAGGAAATATCGCAGAACACCTGATGAAGTTTTATGAGAGTGCCTAACGCTCCAACCATCAACATAATTTTAATAAGGCGTTGAAGGCCATAATATGTAATAAATGCTCACCGAGAGGCAACCACTTAACTTTATTATCATCTATAAATAAAATTTTATTTTATTTTCAAATTTGAATCAATTCGCTCATCTCATCCATTGGCATGGTAATCCGAGTCATCAACGAAATTCTCATAAAACTTTCTTGGCTCCTCCCTCGGCAAGGAAATCCAAGCCACCCCCGAAAAAGTTCCTAACTTTAATTAAACGAGCCCCTCGGCACATTTCTCAAATGATAGAACTAGCGTTTGGACTACAGCTTGTAGCTTCCCCTGCAATTCGTTAACCAACGATTTAGGAGTGAGGCTCGCCGCTAGAAACTGGACCCACGACTAGTCGAATATCCTCAATAATAGGTTCAGAGTCCAATGATGGTTTGATATACCTGTCGCACCTTGCACAAATGAGGCTCACCATTCAGAAATACTCCAACTACCCATCACATCTTTAGAAACAAGCTCGGAGTCCAACCCATGGTTCGATGCTTCTGTCATGGCTCATGCAAAAGTGGCTGAACAGCACTCACCATTCGAAACTGATCCCACAATCTATTGATACCCCAATGATATGACGAGTTAGAGGTCCGACCTGCGGCTCAAAGCTACGCCCCTTAAGCACACGAACCCGTGGGATTAGCTCTTCCAGTGTTGCTCTTACAACTTTTTAGATCTCAAATAGTATTCAAGTCTATAAGCTCAGTATGCACCGACCTTAGGGAGAGCCAGAGCACTTAAGCTCAGCTATCCCGAGTACGTGAAAGCCCTATTGAAGCTTGATCAAAATGAGTTATTACTTAATATGAACGAAAAACAAGAATTTGAAAACTTAAGTTTTTTTTATTTCACAAACCATTACATGCTTGGAAAGCTGAGTGGGAAAATACATACTGTTACATTCGGTACAAGAGGACTAATACATACTGTTTATTACATTCGACATAACCGAGGTTCTCCAACTAGTACAACAGGGTACAACAAAAACAAGAGGAGAGATTCATCTATAGAAGCTCCCCATTGAGAGCACTTCCCCTCAGGTTCACACGGACCATGTCCAGCCCGAAAGACCTGGTCTGTACTTTGGCTTGCTAATCAGGTCCCTCTCGGGTGCTTGCCATGCTGGATACTCTGGCTACAATGCTCTGAGCATGCTCGGGGTTCCACAACTCCATTCAGACCCCAGAAGACGAGCCTCAGACGTAGGTCCAAAAACTGGGAAGAGGGGTGGCCCTCGATCCCGCCACTTTGAACTACCTTTAATTGGTATATCTGCAACTTGTTCTCTACAAGCAATTTTCGAAGGGAAGTTTCCAGCATCTAAATAACACTCTGCAAAGGTTGCACATGGGATGACCCACTTGGGAAAGCCATTTCGAACCTAGCAAAGCCCAATTTTCTCTCAACCATCGCCTCTTTCAAGTGAGCGAGCTCCAGGTTTACTTGGTGAGATCTTTGAATATGATACAAGAATGCCATCTCCCTATCCCTCGACTCCTTACAGTGATGAGAAAAACTTGACTCCGCTATGTGCATCCATTCTGAAGGTACTCAAGCTCGGTATCTCGAGGGTCAGCCCTAAAGTGCTCGACAGTCTAAAAAGAATAGGGGAAATTCCAGATGACGCCAAGGCTCAGAGACTTAACAAATTATGAAGTTCTAAAAAATCCAAGTCATGAAGCTCAGCATCAAAAAGTTTCATGAATTTTGGTACCAAAATGCAAGTCAACAATCAAAAAAGTTATAGTCAAGAAGTTTGGCCCAACAATTTTCATTCAATTCGAACAACTCAGAATGCAAAAATGGCAGTGGTCAGTCTGTGTTTGGCAGTGATACAAAACAAAATGAGTACACAATCCTACTACTTAAGAGAGGGAGGCACCTATTGGCCGTTGGTGGGGGCAACCTTGGTGCCATCCTTCGGAGGGTCGGCAAGGGCTGGGGAACCCTCCTCGCTACCCGAGGGGATCTCCCTAAGATTCGGAGGAGCATCATCGACCTTCATCGAGAAGGAGAGGTTGTTGTGGTTGAGGTCAGAATATCATTGCTCGACATGCTGCAGGGCTCAATCGTAACCCTAGTCTTCAGCATTGATTGCCTTCTCCCGATCCTTCTCCAGCTCCTTCTCCCTCGCTTCCCATGCCGCCTTCTCCTTCTCCAGCCTCTCCTTGTCTGAGACCATGGATGAGGTCTCCACCTTCAGCATCCTCTCTCCCTTTTTGAGCTCCTCGAGCTTCAGCTTGACCTCCTTATACTCTTTCTTGACCCTAGCCGCCCTTCGGTTGGCACACTAGAGATCGTGCTCATGCTTTCATTTCATCTCTGCCCCCCTAGAGATTCACCTGCAAATAGAGGGTGCAACACTTAGAAAAATTCAAGAGATAAATTAAAGAGATAAAGAAATAACTTATTGCGGATCTGACACATACCACGATGCTGGCTTGATCCCACTTAAGGTAGACCGAATGATGTTAGAACGAGGCAATAAAGTTAGCTACGAAAGGGAACTAAAAACATACCAGGGTTAGGCAGACTAAAGCCGCACTTCGTCAGGCGCTTCTCTATCACCCTCACCTACTTTATGTTTCCTGCTTCAAAAGTTCTCTCAAACTCCTTCTCCTCCTCTGAAGTGAACTCCTTCGGCCTTGGAGCCTTGATCTTTGGGATATCATATGCCCACCTGGTGGGAATGTCCCTGGTCTCAGAATTCTTGATGATGAAGTACTTCAACTTCCACCCTTTGATTGGGTCTGGATGGTTGTGCACCACATGATATCTGAGATGTAGGATAGAGAAGCATTGTAGATCTGCTTTCTCTAGAGTATTAACCATTTGGCCCGCCTCTATATTCGATCGACCTAGGGATGACGACTGTATTCCGAACAGGACCAGATCAATATGTCATCCGAATACATCCTGATGATGAGGAGGTCCATAAGAAATGGATGTTGTAAGCCCCCCTCTAGTTCATACTCCACCGGCTTGTATTCCTTCGATGAACTTCTCTTTACTCCTTGGTGGTCGAGGAGCTCTAGGTGGGCAACAACAACTACACCGCCAGAGGAGGATGTCTCGTCATCCTCACGGCTCGAGGAAACTACCTCAACTTCTTCCTCCCTCTCCTCCGCCCCTTCTTCGTCGGAGGGGATGAAGACAACCTCTGAATTTTTTGCTACTACCCCCTCTTGCCTAAGATGTGGATGGTGAGGGTGACTCATTATGGCCTAAAGTGGAGAATGATTCATCGGACCGTACATTAGACATAATTAAAGTGATAAATTATCTGTGCAGGGGTTGACAAAAAAACTCCCCGAAAAGATCACCGAGAAATTTTTGGACGATCTACAAAGATAAACTCTGGTGTTAGAAAGAGAAAGTAAGAAATGAAATAAGAAGGGCGTAGGGGATATATAGGGTGGGAAGAGACTTATCGATAATCGTGAAGTCACGTGATGCGACTCCTCGTTAACCACAAAGGTCACATGATATGGGTTGATCCTAACCCTCCACCTGTCAACCCATCTAACGGTCAAGATCCTACACCCATGTGACACTACAATCTCAAAGAAAAATCAGTAAGTGTATGACCCTCAGCAAGGTAGTCCGAGCTACTCGCGATTTTCTCTGCTTGGTTCAACCCTCGACATGGTAGTCCGAGCCATGCCCACTCGCGATTTTCCCCTAAAATTTTGCTTGGCTTGACCCTCGGCTTGACAATCCGAGTCACTCACAATTTTTCCTAAAAAATTGCATAACTCGACCCTCAACAAGGTAGTCCGATCTGCTCACGATTTTCTCCTAAATTTTGCTTGCCTCGACCCTCAGCATGGTAGTTGTAACCCCTGTTTCTGATATTTCAGATTTTCTTCTGTCACTTTTTTCTGTTCGCATTGGTGTAATTTATTCTTTGTATTTATTTTTTTGATGAATTTTTTTATTCATCTGCAACCTGATTGTATCCCTTGAATCTAATTTTTTTTCCAATGTTGAACCATGAGATTTTTTTGTGCACTCTACTCTCATTTTATCTTTGTGTTATGAGTATCCTAATTAGCCCATTGATGAACTTATTTATTTATCTATTTGGAGCCTAAACCCAAACCCATCTCTTATTAGATCCTAACCCAAACCCTCTAACCCACATAACCTAATTCCAACTAACAGCCAATCCCCAGATTACCTCCCCATGATCCCCAATATCTGCTACCCCCCCCCCCCCCCCCCAGGTATCTCCTGATTCTTCTCTCACGCTCATTCTTATTCTATTCTTTTTCCTCTCCCTCTCACCAAAAACTCTAAACTCTGATTTATTATAATTAAACCCTAATTACCCATCCAATATCTCTCTCAGCCGTCTCTCTCCCCGACTCTCTCTTTCTCATACCCACCCTCGACTGTAGCCTCGAAACCACCCCTGTGACCACCGTCCTCCACCGAGTCCTCCTGGACACCTCCATCGCCCTCGTCGCTGTCACCATTTGCAGCACCTGCTACCTGCCTCCACCTCAGCAAAGCGACCACCGTAGTCCACTCCGTCGACCACCACAGTGCCATCACTAAGCCCCTCATCTTCCTTATTAAGCCCTTGACCGCCTGCATCCGAAACCCATCCCCTGCCATCTTCGTCATCTCCACATCTCCATCTCAGTTGCCATTGATGCAGCCATCGACCTCCACCATCGGCAGCGCCGAGCTCCTCCTTCAGCTGCCTGTGATCCTCCCTCCAGCCTCGACCTGCACCCCCAATCACAGAAGCCCCTACTTTCGAACCCATCCACCGTCGACTCCACCACTGTCTGCTGCCATCATTGCTCCTTTGCTGTCATTGCTTTTGCTACGTTCGCTGCAAGTGCCATTCCAGTTGGTTGCACGTGTCGCTGCGTGCATTGCCGTCGAGATTCTCATCCTGTTATTCTTTCATTTTCAGAGTCATCATCCATAAGGCAAGTCTCCTTGAACACTATTGTTATTCTAGTTCAAGAACCATTAATCTCCGCAAGTAGTTCGTATTTCTATTTTCGTAATGAATTGCTCTGATACGCTTCAAAGGGACTACTATGGATTCATCGGCAAAACCAAGTAGTAGTTCCATTTTCGTGACATACCATTGCAATATTTCCAAGCTTTTTTTATCCCCGTATTCATTCACTACATGTAGAACCCCGTATTTTCAAATATTATTTTAAATATTTGAAAATAAATTAAAATGATTTACTGGAAATTTGATAAAATATTTTCTAAAAGATTTATCTTTTTATACGTGCGAAACACGTGCAAATAATTTTGGTGTAAATATATAACTTGATCTTTTTAATAAGTTCTCATACTTATTATGGAGTGTATTCTAAATTTTGGGATTTTTCTGAATAAAGAAACTATTTTTACAAATATCTCGAAAGAGAGGAGCTTTTATGTAAAAAGTCGTTTGGATCTTAAATAAATTATGAAAATTTGTTTTTACTGATATTTTGGTTCTCAACAGTCATCATTTGAATTTAAATATATTTGAAATTTATTTAAATTCGATTTGGTGAAGATTTAAACAAAAAGGGTGTTTTTGCAAATATGAAATTTATGTAGAATCTTGTGCAAATGTTTTTCTGGAAGGTAAAAGTCAAATATTTTGATTGGATAATATAATACGTATTATCAGATATTATTTCAGATTTTTCTGGATTTTTATGAATATTTTATGAGGTATTTGCAAATATTACAAAAGGGAGGGCTTTTGTGCAAAATCGCCACCCTGAGTGTAAATCCGGGATTTTCTTATCCCTGGGCCGTGCTGGGTTATTGGAAAACTTAGTGGTAAAAAGATTTTATTTAGTTTTGATTTATTTAACTTATTTTGACTAAGGAAGGTTATATATGTGAAGTAGTAAATTGAAAAAGGACTATTTTGCAAAAGGTACTTCAAAACCCTAATTCCTTTCAACCCCGGCCTGTATAAAAGAGGGTGTGCAGTCGTCATTCGCTGCACAACTCCAGATTTATTATAATATTGTTTTCCTTGGTGATCGGGAGGAGGATTTTTGGATCTAGCAAAAGGAAGACTTTTCGTGGATTCTTCTAAAATTCAAGGTGAGTGACATTGTTTGTGTTGTTGTTTGATCTTGCGAATGATATGAAATTGGTTGTTTTGATTTATGTGAATGACATCGTTTTGCTTTGTTTCGTTATATTAATGATATGATCCTTGTATTGTGATGTGAATGAACCATTGTTATTGCTTGGACCATGTTTGTGGAACGTACGGATATTGAGTAGATCTTGAGTTATGAGATCATAATGTTAGAAAACATGTTAAGAATGAATTATATGACGAGCATCTGGATCTCATGGTTATAAATCAGATCTTGATCATAGTTGTGAAAGGAATTAGTTTTTGAGAAACCCTAATTGAAAGATTAGCGATTATGGATCTTGGGAATTAAATTTCGACATTTGGATGATTGGGTGATGTATCCTTAATGGAGTTTATTTGAGGTTGGTTATTTTGCCTGAGAACAACTATCTTTTTGTGAACAATGAATCTTTAGAAGCTCCAGTTTGGATTTTTGTATTTAGACCTAAAATATGAAAACTGTAGGCCGACAGCCGACTGGTCTACCTATCAGTCGACTGGTACGATCCTACTGATGTATCATTAGCCTTTTGAAATACCGTTCTGGACAGCCGACTGAAACCCTTTTCAGTCGACTGGTACCCTATCAGTCGACTAGACTCCTAGACAGTCGACTGGTGTCCTGAGGTCTTTACTATGTAAAATTATTTCAGCCCTTTCTGGACAGTCGACTTAGCCCTTATACAGTCGACTGGTTCACTGAGAATTCTATTTTGTGAAAAGTGTTCAGTCCTTTCGGGACAGTCGACTTAGCCTTATGCAGTCGACTGGTAGCCTCTTAGGTCGACTAATATGACTAGTTTATTTTATGAGATTTTGGATATTGTCCTCTGGACAGTCGACTTACCAAAGTATAAGTCGACTGGTACTGAAGGATCTTTGTAAACTTTAGTGTTATTTCGAATGATTGGTTTCAGATAAATCAGTCTATACTTTATTCAGTTCAGTATTTGATTTGGAGATATTCAGTTCAGTATTTGATCTTAAGAAATTCAGTTGAGCCACTTTTGTTTAGTTGAATTTGTTTAGACCTTTGAGTTTGAGTCTCTAGAGGTAGGTGACCCTAGTATACCGGTGTTGAGATATTTGTTAAGTTATTTTGTTGAGGCCCGTTGAGGCATATTCAGTTATTCAGTTTTGAGTTATCCCGGTAGGGTACACCGACTCTAGGAGATTTTGTTGAGTAATTAAATAACCCACGAATAATAAGGACAGGCACTGGTGGTGATATGATGAACGGGAACATGAGTTATGCACCTCAATACGGCTTTAGATGAGAGATTTGATCTCCTGAATTATCCAAGTAACTTTCTTGAGATGAGGGATTTATCTCCGGAATTATCCAGGTAAAATACCTGAGATGAGAGATATATCTCCGGAATTATCCAAGTGGTTTGCTTGAGATGCGGGATTGAACTCCGGAATTATCGAAGTCGAGGCGACGCACATGTGGTATTCATGTGAAGATGTGTCAATGTTTAGATGAGGGATGATCTCCGGAATTATCCAGGTAAAATGCCTGAGATGAGGGATCCATCTCCAGAATTATCAAGCATGGGCTAATTCTCACAGTTTATCTTTATCTCGTAGTAGTCATCGTGATAAGATTAGTTGCATAACGGGGGATTGAACCCTATGAAGTGAAGACGTTAAGGGCTTGCACCGAACCTATGTAGAATGGGATGCATAGACTTCGACAAGTATGCATTAGAGAGTCCGCATATAGAAATTGTGTTTTCTTGACTTGGTTTTATGCATGTGTTTTCCAGTTTTCCTACACTTGACCTTTAGACTAGATGCACTTGTTGTTTTCATTCTATGATATTTCCATGCTTTACATCCTTGTTATTCCTTACTCATTTATTATTGTGTTAATACATGTTGATGATGACTTTATGTTTTATGATTAAATTATATTGATTGTTTCATGTCACTCACACCATTTATGGCTAACCCCTTTAGTTTTGGGGGTTAGGGATCATCTCTAGCCTCACATGTTGCAGGTTGTTGCTTAGAGTTGGAGGTTGGATGCTTGAGTCGATATTTGAGATAAATGGATTTATAAGAGTTGTGTGTAAATTTGTAAAAGCAGTTTTGAGATAATTTGAGTTGTAAATGACAGAAAATATTGTTTGAGTTGTTTGAATTCCGCTGTGATTTGTAAAAGTTTGTTGTAATAAAAGTTGAAAATTTTAGTGGTGTTGGTTGTGTATATTGTTACATTGAAGTGGATGCTTGGATTGTGCCACTTATTTTCTAAGTTATCATATTAGAAATTCGGGGCGCTACACTACACGCACACAAACTAGAAATGCTCATATAGAGGTGATTCAATGATTCGATGTATATCGATTGAATGTGTAGTTGTGACTTGATTTATAGTAGTGTTGATTTGTCGGGTGGACTGTGGGAATCCACCTTAGTTGATAATATCGATGATAGTTTAATTCATGCTATAGATTTATGCGGGTTGGGTATTTTGTTGATCACAAATGAATTGGATTTTCTACTATTCTGCCGGTTATTCCATGTTGCATTAAGTTTTTGGCTCTATTTCTGTTAAAATCAATTAGAACTATATAAAATGAAATTGTAGCCTTATGAGTCTAGTTTCCAGAACATTCGACAGATCTAAATTCTGACTTATAACTTGTAAGTTATCGCACTTTTGATTACTGGGAGTTGCTAGACATGTTTAGGTTTCATCTTACAATTTTTACCAGATTTTATATTGAACTTACAGTCATGTTATGCATACAAAAATTTTAACTCTAGGTTGCTGGCAGAATGCTTAAACTGTAAAGAATAGGCTAATTGGCCTAGGTGCGTTTAGAATCATCTAGAACTTGCAAAATATAAGTTATAGCTCTTTGAATCTGGGATCTAGATCATTTGACGATTTTGCGTTCTGACTCTCAGATTGCAAGATACACAGATTTTACTACTGTACTGTCGTGATTTCAAGTTCACTATTTTGAAAGGACGTCATAGTGTTTAACTAATTGAAATAGTAAGATAAATTAAGAAATAGGGTCTAGTAAATTCAATAATGCTAATGAACAACTCCAGGAATTAGAATGTAATTTTTGTAAGAATTTTGGCCTAGTTTTAATCGATTTACACCCATGACAATTCTTGCTTTGAGTTTCTGCCTGAACAGCAGAACCGTGAAGAAGTAGCCGGTAGACCAAATTCTTGTAGTTGCAATATGTCATGTAAATATGCGTTGGAACTTGAAGGGAGTCTAGTTTCTAGAAACCTTGATGGAACCTTATTTGCTTTCCTATAGCAATAGGAAAACTGATTTTTGTACAACAAATTCTTGCTATCCAGAATGTGTGTTTTGTGTTTTTTTGCATATTCATGTTTGATTTTTGCATCTAGTGGATTGAACTAGTTATACCATGCATTGCATTGCCTTGATATCTTTTGAAATCACCTCATTCTCCTATACTCATTGTAAGTTCACATTGAATATAATAATATACTAACAAGCCGGGGTAATAAGAGTAGACTTAGTAGTGGACATCATCAGAGACTGTACTCAGAGAAGGGTCCCTTATCTCGTTATTGTTTATCGTTATGGATTGTGGATCGTGGAATATTGATTGTTAATTATTGTTTACTATGTCGAGTACACGATTTGTATAGTTCACCACTATAGTCTAAATGATCACTATTTGCATGGACCGAACCTGTGGTTTTGGACACAATATTACATGCATTAAATAGGATAATAAAAGACTAATACACCTAGAATTGATACTTGCATTTCCCGATCTTGATTATTGTCATTGGCATTGAGTATTGCTCGTAATATTTATTATTTTTGTAACTATTGATCGATAACTCTAGACCCTTGAGATCATCATTTAACCCTTGTTATTACTTTTGATTTTTTTTTCTAGTTCATTTTCTTGATGTACCATGCTTCCTTTGTTCCTTTCTTTTTACTACTTGCAGTCTGTGACTTGCTCTAATGGACAATTCCCCCCCCCCCCCCCCCCCCGCGCCCCCTCTTTGGTTGACGAGTTTGCAGGAACCCGAGGTGAGCTTAACAAAGAATTGGGTGTGCAAACGTTCTAGTGGATGAAGCCGCTTAGTAGTCTACAATAAATATTTGATTCATGTTTCTTTATTTCCTGCATTGTTACTGCCTGTATTTTCTATTTTGTGCATTGTTGACCCAAAGTTAGTTTTTCCTAGATGCTAGATGTTACTTTGGTGGATTATTTCATGTTATTGTAATTTACTTGTTGTCTATGTGATTGTTTATCCATGCATGATTGTGTTATTTTCTTCATATTGTTGGGTTAAAATGGTACAACTTATGGATGTTGTTTACACCATTCGCTAGACCTCGGTTACATGCTTGTATTCCTGTACTTTAGGAAGCGGGGCGTAACAAAGCTTTTAGTGGTATCAGAGCCAAGTTATGGTCGATGTGCTAGTTAGGATTGGCTACTATGTTAGCCAGGTTTCGGCTCTAGCCGGATTAACTCAATAATATGTACACCACGTTGATCACATAGACATGTAATAACCAACATATATCTGGGTACTAATCTTACTCGATCCACTTTTTGATCCCTTCATATTCAGTTCCTTCATTTCTTATTTTCTTTCGTACCTTGCAGTCGTCCTTATTCATTGATTCCTTTTTGGGTATATATTCATTCATTCCTACCCTTAACTCTTGTTATGCGTCATCTTAGTCCACTCCCTCCCTGCTCATGTTTTTTTCGATTCTGGTGCTACTCACTCATTTGTTTCTTCTCGCTTTGTGGATCAGCATCATTTAGCTAGCAATGCCATGCCTGCTGCTTGGAATATCACAATAGAAGGAGGCATGATCGCCTGTTCTAAATTGTGCAAGAAGAGCCCTTTGCTTATCAGCGGCATGAAGTTTAAGGTTGATCTCATTGTGATTCCCAACTCTGGCTTTGATGTCATTCTTGGGATGGATTGGTTGGGAGTCACCCATGCTGTGATTGATTGCCGAGAGAAGAAGGTAGTATTCAGGCTTCCGGAGTGCCGGGAGTTTGAGTTTCATGCGGGTGAGACACCACTTGGGCGTGTCAAGAACTCGATGAACCTGATGGCTCGTGCACTAGAGTCGCTGTGCACTGAAGGTGAAGTTGCACCCGTGGTTGTGCGGGACTTCCTTGATGTTTTTCCAGAAGAATTGCCTGGATTATCGCCAGACCGAGACATGGAATTCGGTATCGAGGTTCAACCTGGAACGCCACCAATCTTGAAATGTCCATACCGGATGGCACCAGTTTTAAATTGGCTAAACTGAAGGTGCAAGTCCAAGAGTTACTGGACAGAGGTTTTATCAGGCCAAGTGTTTCGCCTTGGAGAGCCCATGTGTTGTTCATCAATAAGAAGGATGGTAGTCGCAGGCTCGGCATTGACTATCGAGAGCTGAACAATTTCACTGTGAAGAACCGATACCCACTGCCGAGGATTGATGACCTATTCGATCAACTTGGTGGTGCTTTTGTTTTCTCGAAGTTGGGTCTCCATTCTGGCTATCATCAAGTTAGTGTAAAGGCTGAGGATATTCAGAAGACGGCGTTCCGCATGAGATATGGACATTACGAGTTCTAAGTAATGTCATTTGGAGTTACTAATGCACCAGCTGTGTTCATGTGTTTGATGAACAGGGTATTCTCGCCATTCTTGGAGAAGTTCGTTGTGGTGTTTATCGAAAATATCTTGGTGTATTCTCATAACCGTGAGGACCATGCTGAGCATTTGAGGGTTGTCTTGCAGACATCAAGGGACAATCAGATTTATGGGAAGCTCAGAAAGTGTGAATTTTGGCTTGACCGTGTTGCATTCCTGGGCCATGTTATCTCCGGCGATGGTGTTTTCGTTGACCCGTCGAAGATTTCTACAGTCAAGGATTGGCCAGTGCCGCAGTCAGATTTAGAAGTGCGGAGTTTCCTCGGATTGACGGGTATTACCGAAAGTTTGTTCAGGATCTCTCGAAGATTGCTGGACCCCTAAATAATTTGATGAGGAAAGAGCAGAAGTTCGTCTGGGATGGAGCTTGTAACGAAGATTTTGTGGAATTGAAGAGTCTGTTGACGTCAACTCCTGTGTTGACTATACCTGACAGTTCAGGAGGCTTTGTGGCTCATTGTGATGCTTCGGGTAGAGTTTTGGATGCTGTGCTGATGCAGCAAGGCAGAGTTGTTGCTTATGCATCCAGGCAGTTGAGATAGCATGATAAGAACTACCCTATGCATGACCTGGAACTTACAGTGGTGATCTTTTCCTTGAAGCTATGGAGGCATTATCTGCTTGGGGATGAGTCGAGATCTTCACAGACCACAAGAGTCTCATGTATGTGTTCACGCAGAAGGAACTGAACACGAGGAAAAGGAGATGGTTAGAGCTGATGGCAAACTATGACATCAACTTGCAGTACCATCCTGGCAAGGTGAACCTGCTACCCGATGCCTTGAGCAGGAGACCTACTGCTATGCATCTTACCAAGTAGAAGGAGATTTTGGAGGATATGAGGTGATTGGAATTGGATGTGATATTTCCTTGTTCAGCACAGCGGCGCATGTTATTGCAATTGTAGTCTTCGATGGTGGAGCAGATTAAGGAAGCCCAGGCCGGTGATCAACAGTTGCAGAAATTCCGAAGCGAAGTGGAAGCAGGCTTGAGAACTAACTTGGTGATTCACGTTGATGGATCGCTTCGTTTTGGTGCCAGACTATGTGTACCTAGAGGAGAAGTCAGGAAGAAGCTACTTGCAGAAGCACATCACTCGCCTTATTCTATTCATCAGGGAGGCACTAAGATGTATAGGGATCTGAAGCAACATTTTTGGTGGCATGGTATGAAAAGAGCAATGGCAAGGTTTGTGTCCCAATGTTTGATCTGTCAGCAACTGAAAGTGGAACATCAGAGGATCGCAAGACTTTTGCAACCTCTTCCAATCCCGAAGTGGAAATGGAAGAACATCACTATGGATTTCGTGATGGCATTGCCAAGAAGTTCGAAAGGTCACAATGTTATCTGGGTGATAGTAGACCGGTTGACGAAGAGTAACCATTTCATTCCATTCAGAGTGGGTCAGTCTATGGAGAGCTTGGCTGAGAAGTACATTTAGGAAGTGGTGAGACTGCATGGAGTTCCTGTCAGCATCGTATCAGACAGAGATACGGGGCTCAGGTCTCAGTTTTAGGAGAGTCTTCAAAGAAGTTTGGGCACTAAGTTTAGCACCACTTTTCACCCATAGATAGACGGGCAGTCCGAGAGAACTGTCCAAACATTGGAGGACATGTTGAGGTCTTGTGTTCTTCGGTTTGGTGGTTCTTGGGAAGATCATCTCCACTTTGTTGCGTTTTCGTACAACAACAGCTATTAAGGGAGCCTCTAGGCAGCTTTGTACGAGGCGCTCTATGGTCGCAAATGTCCGTCACCAGTTTTTTGGGATGACATTGGCGAGAGAAAACTCTTAGGGCCTGAGTTGATCATGAAGACTGTTGATACAGTGGCTCAGATCAGGAAGCAATTACAGGTAGAGGAAGTGGGCCGATTGTCATCGAAGGCCTCTAGAGTTTGAGGCAGGCAATCATGTTTTTCTGAAGGTTTTGCCATGGAAGGGTGTTATCCTCTTCTGTGGCGGGGGCAAGCTGAGTTCTCGATTCATAGGTCCATTCGATATCGTGGAACGAGCGGGCAAGGTAGCCTACAGGCTCGCACTGCCACCGGCTTTGGCTGGAGTCCATAATGTATTCCACGTCTCTCAGCTCAGGAAGTACATCAGGGATGATAGTCATGTGTTTGACTACTCAAAATTATCCGTGAGACTAGACTTATCATGCAAGGTCCAACCAAACTCTATCTTGGACAGGCGTGAGAAATTCCTGAAGAATAAATTCATCAAGCTTGTTCGGGTCTCATGGAGTCTTCACTCGCTAGGTGAGTCAACTTGGGAACTTGAGGATGAGATTCAGAAGAAGTTCCCTCATCTGTACGAGTAGTTTCTTTTCTTTTCTCTCTGGGTTACCCTACGACCCACTTGAAGGAATTTCGATGACGAAATTCTTCTTGTAAGGAGGGAAGGATATGTAAACCCTTTTTCTGATTTTTCAGATTTTCTTCTGTAACTCTTTTTCGTTCTCATTCGTGTAATTTGTTCTTTGTATTTATTTTTTTTTATGAATTTTTTTATTCATCTGCAACCCGATTGTATCCCTTCAATCTATTTTTATTTTTCATGTTGAACCCTGAGATTTTTTTTGCATTCTAGTCTCATTTTATCCTTGTGTTTTGAGTATTCTAAATAGCCCACTGATTAACTTATTTTTTTATCTATTTGGAGCCCAAACCCAAACCCATCTCTTATTGGATCCCAACCCAAACCTGCTAACCCACATACCCTAATTCCCACTAACAGCCAATCCACAATATCTGCTAACTAACCCCCCCTCCCCCCCCCCCCCCCCCCGCGGTACCTCCTGATTCTTCTCTCACGCTTATTCTCATTCTCTTCTTCTTCCTTTCCCACTCACCAAAAACTCTAAACTCTAATAAATTATAATTAAACCCTAATTACCCATCTAATCTCTCTCTCAGCCATCTCTCTCCCCGACCCTCTCTCTCTGTCATGCCCTGCTTTCCGTTATATGAAAACACGGGCACGCAACTGAGGCCCAGCGAATGATATAAGTATACCAACTCATATCATCCATGTGCTGTACAATACCAGTAAGCTCAACAATACAATAATAATCACAGGAACAAGAATATAATGCAATAACCAATATCTGAGATACAAGAACTTACAATAAGTCTGAGAATAAACAATTCAATAGCAGTACGTCAAGTCCTTCCAGTAACCCATTTTCAGTACCTATATAAATAATAACTCAAAAGAAAGATGAAGAGTACCCGTTAGAGCAAGCTTCGGGCGACAAGTAGTAGCAAGCAGTGAAGGAAGTAAAGGACTATATAACAAGAATAGAAATTTGAACGATATCGGAGTCAATAAATTATAAACGATAACAAGATCAAAAGTCGATAATCAATAATTCAGTAATCGGGTATCAATGTTCAATTACCAGTACTCAGTATCAGTATCAATGTTCATTGTTCATCTCATGCCTTTCAGTCTTTTACCAATCCTAACTAATGCACGCTATCCTATATCCCATACCACAGGTTCGGGTGCATACAATCAAGTGAACATTTGACTCTAGTGGTGAATTCTATAGATCATGTACTCGGAAAAACATGTAGACAAGGAACAAGATCCAGTTATTTAGTTATTTAGTTATTTAGTTATTTAGTTATTCAGTCATTCAGTTATTCAGTTATTCAGTCATTCAGTCATTCAGTAATGGTAGAGAAACCACGAGCTCCCTTTCGAGTACAGTCCCCTATATTGTTCACTACTAAGTCGACCCTTATTACCCCGGCTTGTTATCATTTTATTAGCAATCAATTATGAACATGCAATCAACACGATCAATGAGAACGGTAGTATCAGGAATTATGCAATGGGTACAATCGATGAGAATGATGATATTAATACAGTGTCAAGAAGATATCAAACTTGTACAATACATGAAATATACATGGTTCAATTCATTAGATATGAAAAATAACGGGTTTTATATGCAAAAATATAACAATACAGGTTTTGTACAGCAGCACCTATTGGTACTCAAATTCACTTTCCCGCTACTTCTGGAATTCAAATCCGATTCCGTCAAAGATTCTATAAGGTAGACTCTCTGTCGGTTCTAGCGCATATATACATGATACATGATAGTCACAGTAACTAGGTCGATCAATCAATTCTTTACGGGTTTCGTGCATAGTCTCGATTCTGGAAGTTATAACATGCCAGTACTAAAACAGTGATAACATAAATCGGATTGATAATCTGCAAGATTTTCTACAAACTAGACACAGTAAATTTCTATGTACAAGGTTTTTAGTTTCGATGTCAGGAACTTGGTCGAAACCTCAGTACAAATTCGTGCAAACGACAGGGCAGCATATTCGAATGTTCAATAATACAATAAATTTTCGGTTCAAGTTTTAAATCAATAATAATGGCACGATAAGACGACTATGAATCAATAACATGATACAATAAAGAAAACAATGGAGTTCAATTAGGTGCAATATTCAATTCGATTACTACTTACCGAATTTCAAGGAATATTTTCTTGAACTAGAACAATAAAAATGAGTTCAAGAGATGCTTACCTGTTAGATGATGATTCCGAATATGAAAGAATGACGGGAACGAGAGTCCCAACAGCAACACACTGTGGCAACACGTGCAAAGCACGTAAACAGCAACACGTGCACACACCAGCACGTGCAACGCACGTGACAAGCCATAACAGCAGCTGCACACAGCAAGGGATAGCGGTGACCACAGCAAGACACTGGTGACAACAACAATCGCACAAGAGACAATGGCAACAACAGCGAGAGGATGACGATGACAAGCAAGGATGCAGCGGAGGACACCAGTGGTTGGTAGCGCTGGTGGTTGGGAGTGAACTCGAAAAAGGGCCCAGCAATGGTGGGGCATTGACAGCGGAGGTGGACTGCAGCGATGGAGTGTGGCGGTCGGAGCTCGGCAATGGCAAGGTGGCTCGAGCGGCTATGATGAAGGAAGGAGGAAGCTCCGTGGTGGCGCGATGAGGAGTCGACGACACGATGGGGCTTCGACGGTGGCGGCAAGGCGGAGGCGACGAGGGAGTCGCGAGGGTGGAATGTGAGCAGCAATGGCGGGCGAGGTCGTGGTCGAGGCAAGAGGTTCGAAGAAGGTGGAGGTCGGGGGTTGAAGTCATAGTGGTGGGGTGCTGTGGCCAGTCGACGGAAAGAGGAGGTGGAGCAGGCGACGGTCGACGAGGTGCTTCGATGCGTTCGGTTGACGAAAGCAGTAACGGCGAGGATGACGAGGGTGATGATGGAGGCAGTGGGATGTGTTGTTCGATGGAGGACGATGGTGAGGATGGCGAAGGTGGGTTGCTAGTCGGGATGCAAGGAGGGCAGCAGGGCGAGGCAGGGGCTAGCGGTGGAGGAGCAGGGTTGGGGACGACAAAGATGAGGAGCTGCGGTTGGCGGTGACGAGGAATGCTCGAGGTTGAAGAGGGGCTCTATTCGGTTTTTGAGAAACAAACGAGATAGAGAGAGAGATATAGAGAGAAAGAGAGAGAGAGAGAGAGAGAGAGAGAGAGCGGGAAAGAGAGTTGGGGGGAAAGAGAGAGACGGGGTTAGTTTTAATTAGGGGAAATTAATTGGTTAATTAATAGGGAGAGGGAGATTTGATTAGGGGTTTAGTGGGGGGAATTAGTGGGGATCATGGAGGAAGTAATAGGGGTGATTGGCTGTTACAGAAGGGAGTGGAAGAACATGACAGGTGTTTAAGGAGATATCTTGGAAGATTTTGAAATGATGATTTGACTTTGGGTAGGGAGTTATGGTCTTGGGTTTTGGGTAGACTAGGATTTGGGTTTTATATAAAATAAATAACATTGGGCTTTAAACAATTAATAAGATAATATAATTATAGTGTGGATTTAATATTTGTTTAGGGCTTGGGTTTAAATCTTGGGCTAAAGAATTAGGCTTGGATTAATAAATAAAAAATAAAAGTATACTTAGTTTGAGCTTCATAAATAAATTCAATAATACTGGTTGGGCTTAAATAATCAAAATAGATATGAAACATGATTGTAGAAAGAAATATTATTCTCGTTAACAATATATAATTATTAGAAAGCAAAATAATTGGTGTTAAGAAAACTTTAATAGAATATCCAAAATTGTATTAAGTACAAGGGATAAATTTAGCAGAATGGAAGTAATTTATAAACAATCGAATACAAAGATATGCTGAGAAATTGCACAATCGGAAAATAAAATTGGGGATGCGTTAGGAGTCTGAGTTCGAACAAAAGAGTTGGATATTCAAATGAATGCAAACTGGGGTTCAAAAGAATATAATCATTTATAGGAAAAGTTGAAATACAAGAATACGGGAAAAAAAAGAGAAATTTGTATTCTCGGGGATGGGGGTTACACTCTCCCCGACTCTCTCTATCATCCACACCCTCAACTGCAGCTCCGCAACCACCCCTGCGACCACCATCCACCATCACGACCTCCTTGCCACCTCCATCACCCTCGTCGCTGTCACCAACCGCAGCACCTACTGCACAGTGACCACCGTAGTCCACTCTGTCAACCACCAGAGTGCCATCACCGAGCTTCTCGTCTTCCTCGTCGAGCCCTTCACCACCTGCATCGCCTCATCGCCATCTCCCCCCATCCGAAACCCATCCCCTGCCACCCTCGACATCTCCACCTCTACATCTCAGTAGCCATTGCTGCAGCCATCGGTCTCTTCCATCGTCAGCGTCGAGCTCCTCCTTCAGCCACTTGTGCTCCTCCCTCCAGCCTCGACCTGCACCGCCGATCATCGAAGCCCCTACCTTCGAACCCATCCACCGTCGACTCCACCACTGCCTGTTGCCATCATCGCCCCTTTGCTACCGTTGCTTTTGCTACATTCGCTGTGAGTGTCGTTCCCGTTGGTTGCACGTGTCGCCACGTGCATTGCCGTCGGGATTCTCATCCCGTTATTCTTTCATTTTCAGAGTTTTCATCTATAAGGCAAGTCTCCTTGAACACTATTGTTCTTCTAGTTCAAGAATCGTTGATCTCCGCAAGTAGTTCGTATTTCTATTATTGTAATGAATTGCTTTGATACCCTTCAAAGGGATTACTATGGATTCATCGGCGAAACCAATTAGTAGTTCCCTTTTCGTGCCATACCATTGCATCAATCCCATGCTTTGTTATCCCCATATTCATGCACTACATGCACACTAACTAGAAATGCTCATATATAGGTGATACAATGATTAGATGTATATCGATTGAATGTGTGGTTGCGACTTGATTTATAGTAGTGTTGATTTGTTGGGTGGATTGTAGGAATCCACCTTAGTTTCTAATATCGATGGTAGTTTAATTCATGCTATAGATTTATGCAGGTTGGGTATTTTGTTGATCACATATGAATTGGGTTTTCTACTGTTCTGCCGGTTGTTCCATGTTGCATTAAGATTTTGGCCATGTTGCTGTTAAAATAAATTAGAACTATATAAAAAGAAATTGTAGCCTTACGAGTTTAGTTTCCAGAACATTCAACAGATATAAATCACGACTTATAACCTGTAGGTTATCGCAATTTTAGTACTGCTGACTTTTGATTTCCCAACCTGCTGTTTAGTACTACACCAACATGATTTCTAATTAGTATATAATGTTAACAGTAGAACTTATGTGTGATATTTCCCTGGGAGTTGCTAGACATGTTTAGGTTTCATCTTACAATTTTTACCAAATTTTATATTGAACTTACAGTCCCGTTATGCAAGCAAAATTTTAACTCTAGGTTGCTACCAGAACGCTTAACCTGTAAAGAATAGGCTAATTGACCTAGCTGCGCTTAGAATCTTCTAGAACTTGCAAAATACAAGTAGTAGATCATAGAATTTGGGATCTAGATCATCTAAAGATTTTGTGATCCGACTCTCGTATTGCAAGATACTCGGATTTTACTACTGTACTGTCGTGATCTCAGGGTCACTATTTTGTAAGGACGTCATTGTGTTTAACTAATTGAAACAGTAAGATAAATTAAGAACTAGGGTCTAATAAATTCAAGAATGCTAATGTGCAACATCAGGAAGTAGAATGTAATTTTTGTAAGAATTTTGGCCTAGTTTTAATCGATTTACACCCATAACAATTCTTGCTTTGAGTTGGTGCCTGAACAGCAGGCCCGTAAAGAACTAGCCGGTAGACCAAATTCCTGTAGATACAATATGTCGTGTAAATATGCGTTGGAACCGGAAGGGAGTCTAGTTTCTAGAAATCCTGACGGAACCTGATTTTCTTTCATGTAGCAACGGAAAAACTAATTTTTTTACAGCAACATCTTGATGTCCAGAATGTGTGTTTGGTGTTTTTAAGCATAATCATGTTGATTTTTGCATCTAGTGGATAGAACTAGTTATACCATGCATTGCATTGTGTTGTCATCTTTTGACATCGCCTCATTGCTCCTATACTCATTGCATGTTCACAGTGAATATAATAAAATACTAACAAGCCGGAGTAATAAGAGTCGACTTAGTAGTAGACATCATCAGAGACTGTACTCAGAGAATGGTCCCTTATCTCGTTATTGTTTATCATTATGGATTGTGCATTATTGATTGTGGATCGTGGATTATTGATTGTTAATTATTGTTTATTGTGCCGAGTACACGATCTGTATAGTTCACTATAGTCTAAACGATCACTGTTTGCATGCACCGAACCTATGGTATGGGACATAGTATTACGTGCATTAAATAGGATAATAAAAGTCTAATACACCTAGAATTGATACTTGCATTTCCTGATCTTGATTATTGTCATTGGCATTGTTTATTGCTCGTAATCATTGGTTATTGTTGCAACTATTGATTATTGCTCGATAACTCTAGAACCTTGAGCTCATCATTTAACCATTGTTATTGCTTTTTATTTTGTTGTAGTTCATTTTCTTGATGTACCATGCTTCCTTTGTTCCTTACTTTTTACTATTTGCTATCCGTGACCTGCTCCAACGGACAATTTTCCCCCTCTTTAGTTGATGAGTTCGTAGGGACCCGAGGTGAGCTTAACGAAGGATTGGGTGAGAAAACGTTCTAGTGGATGAAGCCGCTTAGTATTCTACAATAACTATTTGATTCATGTTTCTTTATTTCCTACATTGTTACTTCCCGTATTTTGTATTCCGGGCTTTGTTGACTCGAAGTTTGTTTTTCCCAGATGTTGAAGTTACTTTGGCAGACTATTTCATGTTATTGAAATTTACTTATTGTCTATGTGATTGTTTATCCATGTATGATTGTGTTATTTTCTTCATATTGTTGAGTTAAACTGGTACCGCTTATTGATGATGTTTACACCGTTCACTGTACCTCGGTTATGTGCATGTATTCCCGTACTTTGGGAAGCGGGGCATGAAAGTAGTCCTAGCCGCTCATGATTTACCCCTAAAAATTTGCTTAGCTTGACCCTCGACATGATTATCTGAGCCACATGTGATTTTTCCCCGAAAATTTACTTAGCTCTACCCTCGGCATGGTAATCCGAGCAACTCACAATTTTCTCCTAAAAATATTCCTTAGCTCAACCCTCGGTCTGGTACACTCGCGATTTTCTCCTAAAATTTTGCTTGGCTCGTCCCTCGGCATGGCCAACCGAGTTACTCACGATTTCCTCCTAAAAATTTGCTTGGCGTGTCCATCGGCACTGTAATCCGAGCCACTCGCGATTTTAGCCTAAGTTCGCTTGCCTCGACCATCGGCGTAGTGATCCGAGCCACTCACCTCGGCCTGCCGAATCACTTCGGTAAATTAGGGAAAATCAATTTAAAAAGCTTGAAAAACTAACTAAATCTCGAAATACGATTACTGCCCTCAGGAACTCTAGATGATGTCACAAACGTCCTCGGGAGTGAACTACTCCTCGAAGACTACTACACACAACCTCGGGGGGCTTATGATATGTGTAGAAATTACAGCCAATCGAGGTCGCATGATTCCCGTACAAATCTCGGGGTTCCTATGGGCGAAACATTAAACTTATAGCAGCTATAGGCCCATGATCAGAGTAGCATGTGGCCCGCCCACAGACCCACTATCTCGGCTCAGCCCAAAAGGGGGGTTGATTTGTAACCGAATCAGGGGAGATTGACTAGTCAATCAAGGACAAGAAGATAATAACTAATTGGATCTATTAATTTGGGGGATCTTCCAAATCAGTTAGAGAATCTTCTCATTAAATGCCCCCTCTCAGGTCTATAAATGCAACTCTACCTCTTCCATTGCCAGGTAATCAACATTTTGTTCACAAAAACCCAGTTTATACTGCTGAGTTATTGACTTGATCATCGAAGGGCCTGTTCCCGGGAAAACTTCCGGTGTTTCACACTTTTTTGCAGGTTTTCGGCGGTATCGCCGCCATCCAATCCAGATCCATCCACAAATACCAGCCTCACATTAGATCTGATGAACCGGTGAGATCTAAGCTTTCCTTAATCATCAAATAACTCATCATTCATTGCTCCAACACCAAAAAAACAACATCGTATCAAAACTACATTTTGTAGTAGTTATTTGAAATTATGGGGTGCATATGATAAAAAGTAGGTGTATGTTTTTTTTTCTCCTTTTATATATGTATATAATCTTTAGATACTAAATTTTCATTTCTATGTTCATAAGAATATTTTAAGGGAATACCAATATAAATAAATAGTTTTATGTGTCATATACTAACCAGAAAAACCTACCTCACCCAACCTAACCGGACCTAACCGGACATAAACTCTAAAATGTGGATCCTAATCCTTTTAAAAACCTGCCCGCAATTTCATGTTCAAGTTGAAATTTTTCGAAAACACGTCCGTCCATCCATCCAGGCAGTGAATGCCCTGGGCTAAAGTAAATTTGTCAGGAACACTACAATAAAAAGGGGCTAAAGTAAACTAGTATTAGACACGTGCTTTGCACGTGGGAATTTTTTTTTTGAGGGGGAATGAAAAGGGAAAAAAATTACGTGATTTGCACGTGGGGGAATTTTTTTTTGGTGGGGGGAATGAAAAGGGCAAAAAAAAATGTACCAACACGTGCGCTGCACAGGTTGGGTTAAGGACTAAGGCCTTCTCCCATTATAGTAGTAGAGATTGGAAGGAGAGAGAATTTAAGCAAAAAGAACAAAAAGAGGTTATCACATCACTGTGATTAGTTACTTAATGATAATTGATATTATCGCGCAGTTACATTTTTCTCCCCTCCAAAAATTATGATTTTCTGAAGTCTGGTTGCAAACTTGTGTACTGCATCATTTGTTGCAGGCATGAGTCCGAGAACCACCGTGAAATGAAGCCATGCAAAAGTATGGGAAGGTCAAAATGGCTAGGAAAGTGAAGAGGATATTTTAAAAAGGTTCTGATACTTTTTAACCATCTAATTTATTTTTATAATTGCAGTATACGGTTCAGTATTGCATATCAAACACCTTGTCGGAATAGGAAACACTTGAAAAAATACATATCTATATAATAAATTACAAAGAAAGTTATCAAGTGGCTCTCCTTCAATCTCCCATAAAACCAATGGCCCAGATTGATTCTCACAAAACACATTTTCCGCCCAAAATTTTAAATCCCAAAACACATTAACTCAAACACCTCTCTCTCTATCTCCCCCTCCCTCTTCCCCAGTTCTCTCTCTCTCTCTCTCATCCATCCGGCCCCTCCCCCCCCTCTCTCTCTCCTCACTTCCCGAAACCCCCCCCTCTTTCTCCTTTCGATTCCCTCTCGACGCCTCGCCTCCTGTAGCCCCGATGCCCCGACGCCCCGCCTCTGTCGACATCATTTTAATAGAATTCCTCTCTCCTTTCTTTCTCTTCTTCCCACCCCCACCTCCCAAAATTAATCTTCCAAAACCCATCTCGAATACCCCCTCCATTCCGAACCACAATCTGCTGTGGTTTGAGAAGAGCAGGACAGAGAAATCCATTATGGAAGTCAACCGTCATCGAAAGCTAGAATTGCTGGTGTTTTTAGTAACAGGATTGAGCATTTGCTCTGCTTACTGAGTTGTAGAGCCAGAATGAGTGTGAGATTTCTATTCAGGTTTGGTTCTTTTTCTTAAAGATTGTATTTTGGGAAATGGGTTTGTGTCGGTTTGTTGATATCTGGTGTGTTTAGAAAAGTTAGTTTTGGCAATTTTGGAATCATGGGATATCTGGAAAATGGTTAAAATGAAAATGTAATTTTTTATGTTGGTTGAAGATTGGAGGGTTTTTTTTTTCATGTATGAGGAAATGGGGAGAAATTAGTTGAGGTGCTTAGGAATCTTGTGGCAACTTGCTGTTGTTTTATGTTCTTCTATGAATTATTCCATCATCTGCATGCCTACTAATTTGGTCATTGTTTGTACATATGTAGTTCCATTGAATGTCAAGCTAAAAGAAATGCACACGAATAATGGTTTATCTTGAATTTAATTTCTTAAGAAAAAATTGTTCATGTGTACCCTTATTATGAAAACGAGTTTCTTTTACACCAACTGCATATATGCACCCTTATTTTCTTCCAATTTCATGTAGTTCTATTTCCTCTATGTAATTCACACAAATCAAAAAACTAAGTTAGCACGGTTACTGAGTTGTAGCTCAGATGGTAGTTGGTAAAAGACTGTGATAGGTAACAAGTACTCCAGGGGTTTTATAGCTCAACTTGCTATGTACAAAGTACAAATGAAAATCAACTTCAAAACAGGCTGCGATACAAATGATTTTTCCCATTTCCTGGATAGTTTAAGTGTTAAGACACTTGGTTGATTCTCCTAGCAACAATTGTCAGCAAAACCAAGCCATATAATATGAAGGTCTTGGTCTTTGTCGAACATATCCATGTTTATTGAGCTTACAATTAAGGTTAATAAATACACACAGATCTTGGTCTCTCTCTCTCTCTCTCTTTCGATCTATCTATCTCAGTTAAACTAAGAGCTTAGACATATATTCTATCACATGTGCTGTATACACACCATTATGCTTTTTTCTTCTGCAAGTACATTGGTCTGATCTATCACATGTGTTGTATGCTAGAAATCGTCAGATTTTGGGGGAGTTATATATGACCTGTGCAACTTGGCCGTTTCAGTTTCCATCCAAAATCGTTTCATCATATTCAATACATTACTCTGTTTGTATAAGATTAATGACTTAACTTGGTGGTTACTTTGGTAGGGGAGAAAGGTACTGTAGTTTCTACTGGAAAACCATAGCACTACAAAGGATCAATTTTTCATCGCATAATCAAAGGTTTCATGGCTCAAGTATGTTGAGAATCTCATCTGCTGGCAATGATTTTTCATTCGGTATTTTGCATAATAGTTTCTTTGATAGCTGGGTGTGTACTTCCAGTGTATTAGCCGTAAAGCATGAGGATACTACAAGTTGTTATTATTATTATTAATTGTTTTATATGTATAATTGTGTCAACATTTCTACTGATTGAAACTGGGATGATTGATTATCTTATAACAATATGGTATTGCTATAATATGCTCAGGCCTTTAGTATGTATTGTCTGTGAAAGTTCAACCTTTACTGCTATTTCTAGGCACTGGTGGAGAGAGTATATATGGTGGGAAGTTTCCAGGTTTGTACTATTGTTAGGGAGAATTTCCTAGATTAAAAGCACATATGTTTGTATTTTTTATGCTAATATATCTTTATTTTTCTTCCCAGATGAGAATATCAAACTGAAGCATAATGCACCTGGAGTTTTATCTATGGCAAATGCTGGTCCAAACACAAACGGATCACAAATTTTTATCACCTTCATGCCGACGCCCCATCTTGATGGGTAACACCTATTCTTTAGTTTTTTAATGTTTCTATGCTCATTAAAAATCAGTCTTATTATATAGTATATTTTCAAATGGGCCTATTTGTTTTTCTTGCCTAGCAGTTGAAAAAATAGTAATGGCACATGATATGCACATTTATTGATCTTTTAAAGTAAAGAAACAACTTCAAAGAAGCAAATTTACATACTACCATTGATGTTATTCAGTAGAAGTCCAAATAAACTTTAGAAATTTAGGTAACAATTCCAGAGAAAACCCAAACCCATATCAACCCAGGTAACTACCCTTTGTTACCTGTATAAATACTATATCGTTCACGGAAACATTCCGTAGACACGTGTCTACGGGCAAACCTAGTATGGTACATAATTTCTAAAACATGCTTTACTAATCAATTGTTCGATGAAATGCCTGTATACATCATCTCCATTCTCTGCGTTTTCTAGTAGCATGGAAGGTGTTTCTGAAAATGCTTTTGATAAATTTGGCTTAACTATTACTGCATTCTATATGTGGTGTATATAAATTGTAGAAATCTTTTATGTTTTGTTGTAGTTTTAATTAATTTTATTTTGGCAGCATTCTGGTAACTGGTATCATCAGTGATGTGTGTTAATTTATTTGGGGTCCTTTTGATGATTGTACTGATTGCTTGGACTTCTTGCTTGCAGGATGTTGCAGCAATGCACCGGAATGAGCATGCAAAACCTGCCTAGGATTATATAGTGCATAAGGTGCTTACTTATCTCTTACGTGCATATGTTTTACTTTCTGCTGCTGCTGCTACTACTACACACATTCTCACTCACTTATCAATGGCCTGCACACACACACACTTAAGACATACGTAACTCATGACCCCCACCACCACTACTACACACCCATCTTACGTGATTATAGAAGTCTCACACACCTCAGTTGCATATTACTATGACAATGGACATGCTTACACACATCAATTATTCAAATTTACCTTCTTTGGTTTAATAAGTTGGGCCTTTTCTTGTAACCTTATTTTTCTGTAAACATTTGACTCAAATATACATGCCATGAATAACCTCGATAGTGTTTATTTTGATTGTGGGGGAAACTGGACTTAGCGGCCGATTGCTATACCAATGCCCTTAAAATCTGCCACACTCTAGCACATCAGGGACTTGCCCGTGTACATTTTCTCAAGAACGACAGGGATTCTGCTTTAAAAAATGGCCAAATTAATTGAGAAGGCCAGATATAATGCATCAGCATATGGGAAGCGGTTGGAATACTCTGATTGAGAGTATGCCATTAGCGACATCGAAAGTGGACGAGGGATGGGAGAGAGGTGACTGGATTGAAAGAAGAGATTGATAATTTGATTTCCTATTTATGTGTTTTCTTGCTAACTCATCTTCTTTCATTAGCTAAGTTGGCAATGGATTGACCGATATGTTGCTATTGTTTCTTTCCTACTTGATTTGTAGTTAATTTCTTATTTAACAGCTTTTTCCTTGGCAATAGACTGTATGATGTTATTGTTGCTTTATAAATTTTGCAATCAGGAATTTATTTTTATAAAATATATACGTACCACGGCCTTTTGCAAACTACAAAACCACATGTAGTTTTTTAGCCCAAATAAGAAAAATAATAAATAAAGCCTACCCCGGCATGTTTGAAAATGCCGGGGTAGGTTATGTTAGGTTTCGAAGGCAATCAAAGATTAAATAAATAGCGGAGAAATTACAAAAATATCAAAACCTAACCATGGATCCATGCGAAAATCATAAATCGTGTTTGGGAGTTATACCTTAAAGATAGATCTGCTGTCTCCACAGTATGCTGATCACAGCACTGCAAGATTGTAGAGCCTCTACGGTATCCACACGAACGGAACGAAAAATGGCTCTCCCTCAGACCGCGATGCTATCTGCGGGAAGGAGATGTTCTTCTTCACGATCTCTCTCTCTCACTTAATGTGACAGCTAGGGTTTTCACGTGTGTCTTTTCCACAGATACATATCATATATATAGGTGCAAAAAACCAACCCTAAGAGAGTAATAAGGTTGTTGGGCTAACAATCTGATCTGGGTTAGAATCGTGTGTGGGCCTTTGAACTTTAGTCGACCCAATTAATCTAATTAAATGTCCAACCAATGTCAGGAATCCAAGTCTTACTTGGATCCCCAATTAAATTCATCTTATGAATTTAAATCTCAATTTCGATCCATTCTAAGTGTGTGACCCTGTAGATTTCCATTACGTTGACAGTAATACTAAAATCATATTTTAGTATTACAAACAATGAGTGGTATCTAGAAATACATTACTGCTACTCAAGTAACGGGAATGTCAGTGATTTGACATAACCTATCCGTGACCAATGTTACCATGTAGTCTAGTCCCTTTGTCCAAATATCTTAATTGACCACAATGCATAGAGCGTGTCACCCTTGTATAGTTCAATCTTTGGTTTCTTAATGTCCGAGTAGACTTACTAAAACAAATGTGATTAATATCTCATATTGACTCATTTGAGCACGACCATGCTTTTTATAGTCTCACTCAATCAAGGGGCCCGTAGATATCTCTCCTGTTATGTAAGAGGGACAAATCCTATCTAAGTCACTCACATGTTAGGCATACCCTGGCATTTTTAAAAACTTCGGGGTAGACCCTATATCAACCCCGGCATGTGCAACGCTGGCATTTCTATCGGCATTTTTAGAAATGTCGGTCGACTCTAACCTGGCTAATAATGGTAAAAATCATGGCAAATCAGGGCCATATGATTCCAGCACATATCTTAAAGTTTCTATAGGCAGATTAATCATAATGAGCATCTTTAAAAGGTTCGGGCCTTCTTCAGGCTCATCTGCAAGACATGGGCCATTTTCAAACCCATTAAAAACGACTAGGCCCACTAGGAGAGACACCCAGTTCATGAGGGGTTTGAGTAAAATCTCTTATCCCCAATAAGAAAGTTACCGATTCTCTCTCTTAAAAGAGGGAGAATCAGACAAGAGATAACAAATTCATATCAACCTCCTAACTGTGTCTCAGGCCTATAAATACCCTCCCCCAGTCAAGAGGTAATTAGTAAATCTGCAATTTCTCTTTCAAACTCTCTTTCTTTCTATGGTTCTGACTTAAGCGTTTGAATGTCTGTCGTTGGGGTCATCCCTGGTGTTTCAGGCTTTTTGCAGGTCCATTAGTCGCGTCAGCAATTGTTAGATTTAGATCAAGGTGTTCAATCAACAATCCAGATCCAACCTCAGGAGCTCTATCAACTTTTTACGGCGACGATCAAAGATTAGATCTTCAGTAGTTTCCTTCAAAATATAAACTCACCATCTTCTTGCTCCCACACCAAAATAAGTAGCAACAGATTGGCCACATCTGTAAGAAACTACACAGATCAAACTTACTACCATGCCTCCAAGACTAAGAGGGAGAACATCAACCTCAAGCTGTCACGCTAACTCTTTTCGTCAACCACTGTGGAGGACCCAATTCCTCCTTATTAGCCGGATCAACCCCAACAGCCTAATCAAGCTCCTATCAACTGAGAGTTTTCAGGGGCTCCTAATAAAGCCATCATGAACCGCCCTGTGAACAACACCTCCTACACGACCATATCTCAGTCCATAATACTTTCAGTGACTAGATGCCCTTGTAAGGTCCCGAGGGTCAAGAGATCTCCGTAAAATCATCAATGCCAGAAAATAGGGGACCGATCTACAGATTCGTTTGGACAACAGGTATGCATAGACCGAGGCCTCCCGCTTAGAATGTTAATTGAACTGAAGAAGCAATTCTCCACGAAGGCAGAGATCAAGACACTCCGTCTGTCATAAGGGGAGCTAGCGGTGCCATTCAGGTCGACTGGGCCGGGTCAGGTCGGACCACGCGTGTTGAACCCAAGTAAGGCGGATTCGGGCCGGGTCACGCACTTAACCGGGTCGGGCCGGGGCGGGTTCGAAAATGAAAATGTCGTCTCGCGAACCCTTTAGGGTTGAACCCGTTTCGGATCGGGCCGGGTCGTGGGTTGGCCCGGTTGAATGCTTTTGGGTTTTTTTTAACTTAAAAAATAATATATATATATATATATATATATATATATATATATATATATATAAGAGTCAAAGAGTGAAAGTGTGAAAGAAAATTGTATATATTATTCATTTGAACTTCTATGATTTTGTTACAAATATTTTACATACAATTTGCTAGATGTTATTGGTCTTCAATTTGTGATTGTTGTTGTTGGTCTTTGGGCGAGTTTCATCCACTTGTTGACGTGTCGACCCCAATTCCTTGAATCCTATCTTTAGCCTTCATCCAATCTTCCGTGCACATGAGCATCACCAACGATTAAGAATTCAAGCAATTCATGTAATCTGTTAGAACCCTGCCACGTGTAGAAAATGCACTTTCTGAAGCAACTATAGAGACATGAGGAGATAGTACATCTTTAGGCATATGTTTAAGAATATTATAAACATGTTTATGTTCTTTACACCATTGTAGCACATCAATCTTAGCACTAGAACTCTCAATATCTAGTTGATTATACTAATTTAATTCATTAGGTTGATTAGTCCTAAGTTTACTTTGATTGAATTTGAGAAAGTAAATTAAATGTGGCATCGTGTAATTTACTCTTACCTTTACCTGTAGAAGTAGTAGAAGAAGAAGTAACTATACTAGTTTTACTACTAGATGCAAAAGTTCTATCATAATAATCATACAAGTTATTCATATATTGATTCAAAGCTAGCTAAAAATGTGTCACAATCAATTTTAGATTCATCTCCAAGTAAAGTAAAATACATTTCAATCAAACTTCTCGTACCCACTAATTTAATTCAAGGATCCATAACTGTAGCAATACAGTACAACATAAAAGGATGACTAAAATACTTCAAATTTAATGTATGTTAGTTTAACAATATGACCAATGTAAATGTCATCAATCATTTCTTGAAAAATTTACATCAAAATAATTTGGGAAAGAAAAATACTACTAGAAGTAGAATCATAAGATTTTGAAAATTTCAAAGTTGCGGTTTTAAATGGTTGTAAAAATCGTAACAAAGATTCGGCATAATACCATGATTGTTCAGTCATTTGAAAATATTCCATATTTTTGGCAATAATCATTTATACACTCTTTATATTGAGTAACAACATTTAACAAATCAAAAGTATAGTTCCATCGGTGTTTAACATCCTTAGGAAATTTTCTAAAATGTGCACCCTTAAGCTTACACCATTCTCTAAATTGTTGAAGCATATAACCACTCAAAGCGATAAAATGTACATAATTTCTAATGTTATGCACAGATAATTTGGCTATTTTCAAAGCATCTTGAATACATAAATTTAAAATATGACATGCACATCAAACATGAAAAATTTCTAAACATGGAGGAGCTAATTGTGTTTTTAATGTACTTGTAATACCCTGCAAAATAGCACATAGCTATTTTTGCATAGTAATTCGTGCACAGTTGAGGATTGGACACGATTACACATTTTTCTAATAATTATCAGTTTTAACTTGAAATTTCAAATATATGAGCTATTCTGAACCCGGTAAGACAAACTCGGGTATATTTTCAATTAAACTGTAGATTTTTCCTGATTGTTTTGACCATACAATTTTCGGGAGAAAATAATAATTTCTATAAAACATATATTTTTATAAACTAAGTTAGTGCTTAATTTGAATGTGAATTGTATTTGTGCACAAGGGTTAGAATTGGGGTATGGTGACCTAGGGTTCCTTGACCTAACCTAGGGTTAGGAACCCTAGCATCATGATGATCATGACTTGAATCTTGATGAAGATCCAATGGTGGAAACAATTCACCGTGTGTTGACTTCTTGAAGGAATGAGAAGCTCCTTGAAGCTTCTAGAAGATTTTTGTTGGCACTCTTATCCACCACACACTTCCACTCAATCCACTCCACCCCATCCCCACCCTACATTTGGCCGGCCCAACACCCCAAACCATAGCTCTCCATTTTTCTATAAAATCCCCACTCATTTCACTTCTCATATTTTCTCATTCTTCTTATCCTTGTTCTTATTCAAATAAAAAGGTGAAGTCTTTTGGAGTAGATAGAGTAGTAGAGAAGGAGAAGTTTAGTAGAAGGTTGGCTCGTCTGTGAAGATGGGTAATTCTGAAATTTTGTGTTAAACACTTGGAAGAGTGTTCAACTAGAGAATTGTAGTAGGGAGTCGTAGCTTTCCAAAACATCTAGAATTATGAAATTTCAGTTTGTAGATTGAAAGTTATGATTTTCCTATGACTGAGGCAGATCCAGATTTTGTCAAGGCTCGTCTGTTTAAGAATCAATTCTTTCCCTGAATGTGCACCTGTTAGGAAATTGTGATTTTGAGGATTTTAATGATTGAATCTAAGGATGTGTTCAACTAGGAAGTTGTAGTAGACATTCCTAGCTTTCCATAGAATCTGGAATCGAGTGATTCTGATGAGGGAGAAATTTTTATGCTATTGGGAAGGTGTAGCTTTTGCATTTGGGAATGTACAACTGAGAGTATATAAGGTTTTTATAGTATCAAGATGATTGAATTTGAGAAAATAGTTAACTGGAGAGTTTTAGCCTAGGGTCTTAGCTTTCAAGAATGGGTGGTATCAACCAATTCCGAATTATATATTGGAAGTTATGAATGTTGCAAGTTCAGCAACCAGCTGCCCTGGTCGACTCCAAGCTTGTGTTAAATTGGGAACATGAGGAATTTGAGGATATTATCTTCTAGGGGATTGTAGTAGAGTCACCTACCCTTCTAGAAAACCAAATTTTGTTGGATTTCGAAGAGTGTAGCTTGAATCGCCACAACAGCTTTTGATTGGAAGATTGATAATGAATTTCTCTGCATGTCGCAGTATGGTGACCATGAGCTATATTGAATTTAAGATGTTTTTAGCACTTCATGGAACTTAGATAAGTTTCCTCTGCTTAGTACTCATGGCGGACATGAGTGAGTTGAGAGGATAGCTATGGTCGATTTGTGATTGGTGTCTCGATGTTCGAGTCTGTTAATGGTCAGAAATTGGTGGTTATGTGTGTGCTTACCTTCATTCAAATTACATTGCATCTTTTGGACGCCGTTGGACTACTCGCCGAGGATCACGGGCCGGGGTTATTGATCGATGAACTGTGAAGGTATTGGGAATCCGTGGATGTGATTCCCGTGATTAATTATTATTTTGACAGACCAGTCAGGCTCGACATTGTTTGATCGACACCGTTTATGAATTGAGTGATAACATGTTTTCAGTAAAACTGCATCGGTTAGGTTTTCTTTATTGTTCGTTTGAAGACCGTATTGGTGTTAGGGGTGATTCCCTATAATTCGACTCGTTCTAAGAATTAGACTAGGAGGTGATAACCCGGTTGTCTCTTCCTGTCATTAGGGATATATACGTGCTGCGGTGCGTATCTTGCACTGTTAATTCCTGAACCTCCGTGGTAAGAACGGGAGCTTCCTGTTGGATATGGGGCTTAATCCTTCAAGGCTGTCATGTTTTTATGCTGAGTGGACACGAAAGGACCATGGGGCTGCTGTCCATGGATCTTCGGTACCATAGATAGGCATTTGTGTATCTGTAAGTTCGTCACTGGCATTTGGTACGATCAGAGTTGGGGCACTAGTGGTAGACAAGACACCACTATATTTGTATTTAGCAGTAATAACTGCAAGATTCACCAGCCACAATTGTATCTATCAGGAACAGGTTGAGTACAATAGTAGAATGTTTGCATGGCGAGGGTTCGAATCCCTGAAACTGGAGAAACGGCTTTAGCTGGAGCACATGTAGTCTGGGATGCATGTGTATCCAGAGTCTTGCTGACATTAGATTAAGTGCATCCATATTGTACTCTGTATTATGCATTAGACTTCAAGTCATGGCATACACGAACATTAGAAAATTAGGATGCATGTTTCTTTTCCATTCAAAATGGTTTATGACTGCTAGTTGGTGATTGCTATTTTCTTATCAGCATTGCGTCAGTAGAATTACTGATATGCCCACTTAATTAGGTGCTGGATACCGGATCATGAGTGCAGGAGAGCCAAGACCAGCAGGGCATCCAAGTGGAGTGGCAGTGTGCATGCCTACCATTCAAGCGAGTGCAGAAATATCAGAGTCGCACAGCAGAACGATTAAGCCGAGGGGCAAGTCCGAGGGAAGCATATAGACCACTCGGCGATGTTTCGTCAGTGACCAATCGATTGCCAATCTGGAATACAGTTGTTAGCCTCACCGGAGGAGTCGGATTATCTGTAAAAGGATGTAATGAGTTATCTAATTTGTATTTCTTGTTCAAGGACAAGATAATATTTGTAACTAATGATGTAATAACTCTGATGGCAATAAAAGTTTTTAAATTTTCCTGTTAATCTCTGTGTTGAGATGCATTTGAAGGCAAAGATTCTTGTTGTGTCACGGATGTCCGGCAACGAGGATCTGGGGTGTTACAGTTGGTATCATAGCCGACTTTAAATTGCAGTCTAACACAGTAGGAAATTTAACTTAAAATGCCGAATAATTGGGTTTAGTTTGGATTGTAGGATGATCAAAACCATAATTGTTGCTCTTTTTCCGCTTATGTTTATGGTCTTCCCTACATCCAGAACTAACCTTATGTGTTTTCTTTCCTTGAAGGATGTCCAGAAGAATCAGAAACAGCCACCGTGGAACGGCTGAGGGCGAGAGCAGTAGAACTAACAGCACCAACTTCAATGTTGAAGCGGAATTTACCCGTGTGTACCAGGTGATTAGAAAATTCATCGAAGCAAGTAGGAACTCCATACCACCACAGGATGCTCAAAGAAGGAACCAGGGGAATAACGAAGTCGACCCAGCCAAAATGGTAGAATCTTTTAAGAAGATGAAGTCACCTATCTTCGAGGGCCTGGTAGATCCAGATGCAGCTGATTATTGGATTCTTCAAGTAGAAAAAGTATTCAAAGTTATGCTGACACCAGACGACAGTACGGTCCGACTAGCCACAATTCTACTAGAAAAAGATGTCGGAGTATGGTGGCAATCTGTGAAACGAAGTATAGGAGGAGGACCCATAGAATGGAAGGACTTCCTGGATGACTTTAAGCAGCATTATTTTCCCCAGGACATACAGGAAGAAAAGGCAATGGAATTCCACAATCTAAAGCAAGGAGGTGTGACCGTCCGAGAATATGAAACCAGATTTACTGAGCTATCTCGTTATGCCTCAAAAATGGTGTAAGACGAAGCGAAGAAGGACAAGAGATTTGAACAGGGACTCAGGCCTGGACTTAGAACCAAGTTAGTACCATTATGCATTCGAAGGTTTGAAAAGTTGGTTCGACGAGCAGCCGCAACTAAATTAGACATGAAACCAGACCAACAAAATCAAGACAAGGCAGAGACGAGGAAAAAGAGAAAGAAGCATATTCTCACCACTGAACATGACAAGCAGGACTCAACTCACAAGTTCGGAAAGCTCAAAAAGACTAACCGGATGGTGGTGTGTTACTTTTGTAAGGAACCAGGTCATTTCAAGAGTCAATGCCCAAAAAGAGCCTAGACAAGCACTTGCTACAATTGCGAAGAAGCCCAGCACAAAAAACTGAATTGTCCACAACTGCAAGGGAACCCCAATGACTGGATACGGAAGGCGGTCGATAAAGGGAAGAAGCCTGTTTGCCAAGGACGAACTTCAGCTTAACTGGAAAGAAGTATGAAATGGTGAGGGCTATCATGGTCCAGAAATAGTAATATATTTTGTTGGTTGTATTTTTGCAAGTCATAAATGATGAACTTGTAATATATCCTGTAGCAAAATATTATGACTTTTTATAGAACATGGAAATTTTTGGCATTCGGTCATCTCTTATCTTGTGCATATTTTTTCATAAAGGGGCATGAAGCCGAAATTATTTTCGCCTTCTCCTCGGTAAAACCTCATTCTTTTCTAAGGAGGGAGTGGTCACCGACCCTCAAGTGCAACAACCGGGAGCTGGGAGGCACGTGGAGATCTTGTATAAGGAATAAGAAGTCTGCTCCAAAATGATCCATGTAGTGAGACATTCCTCAGTATTCCAGACGTGGGATGAAATAGGCCCCAGAATGATCTGTGGAGTAGGAATTGGTCTCCAGTATTCCAGGGACGAGAGCGACACTCATGGGGGAAAATTGTGTGGCGTTGGCTCCAGAGTAATCCAGGGAGTGAGATATTCTCCAGTATTCCAGATGTGGGATGAAATAGGCCCCAGAATATTCTGTGGAGCGGGATTGGTTTCCAGTATTCCAGGGACGAGAGCAACATTCACAAGCAGGTTAGTGGAACACTGACTCCAGAATGATCCAAGGAGTGAGATATTCTCTAGTATTCCAGATGTGGGATGAAATCGGCCCCAGAACGTTCTGTGGAGAGGGATTGATCTCCATTATTCCGAGGACGAGAGTAATACCTACGGGAAAATTCAATGATAAGGGAGGCTCCAGAATAATCCGTGCAGCGAGATATTCCCTAGTATTCTGGAACGCGGGATGAAATACGTCCTAGAATGTTCTGTGGAGAGGGATTGATCTCTAGTAGTCCAGGACGAGAGCGGCATCCCCCAGGGTGATTCATCCTCAGTACGGTGGATGTGAGATAAGGTAGACCCCCGAACGATCCACATGATGGGATTGATCTCCAGGATGGATGGATGCGTTGAGAACTTGAGGCATGTGAGCCGGTGTTGATCCCTTGAGAGTCAGTTGATGAGGATGTTCCTTGAGGAATTGGAGATGATCAAGCAAAGTATCTTTTGCTTATTAATGTTTGTCTGCTCCCCTAGCGTCGTTCTGAGGAAAGAACAATTCTAAGGAGGGAGTAAGTTAATACCCCCGCAAAATAGCATATAGCTATTTTTGCATAGTAATCCGTGCACAGTTGAGGATTGCACACGATTACATATTTTGATAATAATTATTAGTTTAAACTGAGAAATTTCAGATATATGAGCTATTCTGAACCCGATAAGACAAACTCAGGGTATCTTCTCAATTAAACAGTAGATTTTCCAAAAAAAATTTTACCATACAATTTTCGGTAGAAAATAATAATTTCTATAAAACATCTATTTTTATAAACTAAGTTAGTGCTTAATTTGAATGTGGATTGTATTTGTGCACAAGGGTTAGATTTGGGGTATGGTGACCTAGGGTTCCTTGACTTAACCTAGGGTTAGGAACCCTAGCATCGTGATGATCATGACTTGAATCTTGATGAAGATCCAATGGTGGAAAAAATTCACCATGTGTTGACTTCTTGAAGGAATGAGAAGCTCCATGAAGCTTCGAGAAGATTTTTGTTGGCACTCTTATCCACCACACACTTCCACTCACTCCACTCCACCCCATCCCCACCGTACATTTGGCTGGCCCAACACCCCAAACCCTAGCTTTCCATTTTTCTATAAAATCCCCACTCATTTCACTTCTCATCTTTTCTCATTCTTCTTATCCTTGTTCTTATTCAAATAAAAAGGTGAAGTCTTTTGGAGTAGAAAGAGTAGTAAAGAAGGAGAAGAACTATAGTAGAGGGTTGGCCAAAGCTTCTACAAGAGCAAGGAGCAAAGGAAAGCAAGCAAGCAAAGCTACAAGGAGATTTTCTTGCAACTACAAAAAGTGGGTGATACTCTAAACTCTAAAAGATTAGTCTTTTCTTTTGTATGTGATATTAGCATGTAGAAGTAGCTAAGAAAAATTTGATTCCATGTATGAATATGGATATGCTAAGAAAAGATAGTTTTATGATAAGAACAACTCTTTTCATGAACTTTTGTTAAAGAAGCATGCTTGTGAGGTGTAAGTTTGAGAATTTCTAGCTCATGAATGGGTTTGAATTTGGGACTCAAATTTTTAGGGATTGTTATTCTATGTATCTAGAGCTCACATGAAATTTTTCATAATATTTGGAGTCAATTTGATAGCCTAAACACTCCTCTCAATTTCGGACAGAAAGCAGCTAAAAAAGCTGTTGTTGGGTGAATTTTGCTGTGTCTTTCCGAAATTGTAAATCAGTATTGGTTGGGTGTTTTGAGCTCAAAATTTTTATTGATACTCTTGTATGTTTCTAAAACCATAGTCTTAAATTTTATAATTTTCTGAGGTAGTTTGATACCTCAAAGAATTTGTAGATTGCAACTGGTCTGAGGAATAGAAGCTGAAGTTGTTTGTTTTTAGACTGAAGGTAATTTAGTCATAACTCCCTATGTGTGTATGATATTGCAATAAAATTTTTGCAGTAGCTTTTGGGTATGAGTCTAAATCATGATTCTCAAATTTTAGATTTTTGCGATAGCATTTTATGAGGTTTCAAAAATAAAAAATGTGGAGAAGTAAAGACCGCATTTGGAATGCAGCTGAATTTTTTGTGCTATATTTGAGGAGTCATAAATCTTTTTTGTAAGATGAAACTGGATGCAATTTTTGGACACAATGAAGTGGTATATTTCTAATTCCAGAGTCTCAAATTTCATGAGCTTTGGACTTAGGATTGATTTGTTATTGAATTTTCAAGTAGACCAGGTTCAACTTAGTTCAGATTGACTAGTCTGTAAAAATGGGTAATTCTGGAATTTCGTGTTAAGAATTTGGAAGAGTGTTCAACTACAGAATATTAGTAGAGAGTCACAGATTTCCAAAATATTTGGAATTATGAAATTCCAGTTTGTAGATTGAAAGTTATGATTTTTCTACAACTGAGGCAGATTTAGATTTAGTCAAGGCCCGTCTGTTGAAGAATCAATTCTTTCCCTGAATGTGCACCTGTTAGGAAATTATGATTTTGAGAACTTTAATGATTGAATCTGAGGATGTGTTCAACTAGGAAGTTGTATTAGATACTCCTAGCTTTCCATAGAATCTAGAATCGAGTGATTCTGATGAGTGAGAAAATTGTTATGCTATTGGGAAGGTGTAGCTTTTGCATTTGGAAATGTACAGCTGAGAGTATATAAGGTTTTTATAGTATCAAGATGATTAAATTTGAGGAAATACTTAACTGGAGAGTTGTAGCCTAGGGTCTTAGCTTTCCAGAATGGGTAGTATCAACCAATTCCGAATTATATATTGGAAGTTATGTGTGTGCTTACCTTCATTCAAATTGTCTATTTGTGATTGGTGTCTCGATGCCTGAGTCTGTCAATGGTCAGAAATTGGTGGTTATGTGTGTGCTTACCTTCATTCAAATTTTATTACATCTTTTAGGTGCCATTAGACTACTCGCTGAGGGTAACGGGCCGGGGTTATTTGTCGATGACCTGTGAAGGTATTGGGAATCGGTGGATGTGATTCTCATGATTAATTATTATTTTGAAAGACCAGTCAAGCTCGACATTGTTTGATCGACACCGTGTATGAACTGAGTGATAACATGTTTTCAGTAAAACTGCATCGGTTAGGTTTTCTTTATTATTCACTTGAAGACCGAATTGGTGTTAGGGGTAATTCTCTATAATCCGACTCGTTCTAAGAATCAGCACTAGGAGGTAATAACCAAGGTTGTCTCTTCCTGTCAATAGGGATACGTGCTGCGGTGCGTATCTCGCACTGTTAATTCCTGAAGTGCTGTGGTAAGAACGGGAGCTTCCTACCGGATATGGGGCTTAGTCCTTTGAGGCCGTCATGTTCTTATGTTGAGTGGACACGAACGGACCATGGGGCTACTGTCCCATGGATCTTCGGTACCATAGATATGCAGTTGTGTATCTGTAAGTTCGTCACTTGCATTTGGTACAATCAGAGTTGGGGCACTAGTGGTAGACAAGACACCACTGTATTTGTATTTAGCAGTAATAACTGCAGGATTCACCAGCCATGATTGTATTTATCAGGAACAGGTTGTGTCCAATAGTAGAATGTTTGCATGGCGAGGGTTCGAATCCCTGAAACTGGAGAAACGGCTTGAGCTGGAGCACATGTAGTATGGGATGCATGTGTCTCCAGAGTCTTGCTGACATTAGATTAAGTGCATCTGTATTATACTCTGTATTTTGCATTAGACTTCAAATCATGGCATACACGAATGAACGTTTCTTTTCCATTCAAAATGGTTTACGACTGCTAGTTGGTGATCGTTGTTTTCTTATCTGTATTGCGTCAGTAGAATTATTGATGTGCCCACTTAATTAGGTGCTGGATACCGAGTCGCGAGTGCAGGAGAGCCAAGACTAGCAGGGCATCCAAGTGGAGTGGCAGTGTGCATGCCTACCATTCAAGCGAGTGTAGAAATATCAGAGTGGCACAGCAGAAGGATCAAGCCGAGGGGCAAGTCCCAGGGAAACAGATATACCACTTGGCAAAGTTTCAGCAGTGACCAGTCGATTGCCAATCAGGAAGACAGCTGTTAGCCTCACCGGAGGAGTCAGATTATCTGTAAAAGGATGTAGTGAGTTATGTAATTTGTATTTCTTGTTCAAGGACAAGATAATATTTGTAACTAATGATGTAATAACTTTGATGGCAATAAAAGTTTTTAAATTTCCATGTTAATCACTGTGTTGAGATGCATTTGAAGGCAAAGATTCTGGTTGTGTCACGGATGTCCGGCAACGGGGATCCGGGGTGTTACAGTACTAATCAAAGCATTGTTGTTAGATACACTATCAAAACTAATACAATTTTTTTATCACGAATATGAAAGATATTACAAACTTCTAAAATACTATTTTCAATACTAATCCACTATGGGGATATGGCAAAGCCGCTGGTGATATGATCCTTTTTTAAATATCCAATCACTATCGATCCAATGACAAGTTGTGCCCTTCATTGGAATATCGTTACAACCTTTCCAACAATCGGAAGTTAACGATACTCTACAAGTCAAAAGAATACAAGAGAGCAGTTAAATTGTCTCTCATTTCGGTGTAAAAGTTTAAAATAATCGGCCTTAAGTGTGTTTCTAGAGATTCTTCTAAAATGAGGATTTAGTGCATTTTGGTTAAAAGACTCTAGATTCCTACTCTAGGAATAGGAAAAAGGTAACTCCTCCTTAATAACCAGTCGGGCCATTTTTCGTCAAACATTTTTGGGATAATATGGGTGGCTATCTACATGTCTGGTCCTAGGGTGGATTTTTTGTTGGCTGGGTGGGTCTTGTAATAGATCTTTGTGTAAATTTTGAATGTGTAGTTTAATTGTATCGGTTACCTCATCCTTCCTCCATCTGTAACTCTTAGAACAAGTTTTACATATCTTATGTCCTATACCCGGATTGTCCTCTTCAGAGATATAGTCATAATATTTGTGACAATCATTAGTTTCCCCCCTAGTTTTTCTACTACTAATGAGTTTGGTTTGCTGTGTTTGTGTGTCAACATCATGCATTTCTTCTTCTATGTCGTATGGAGGGACATCGTGCGATCCTACCATGGGATTCATAAATTCGGGCGCTATTTGTGGGACTATTGGAGGCCGGTGTGAAGAACTGGTGAAATCTTATCCATTATGGCAACGGCCGCTACCTCGTGATATAGACATAGCAGTAGTGTATGTGAAAGTAGTGTATGTGAAAAAATAAAAACCAATGAGAGATATGTTTAAAATAAAGTCTAAAAAACAATATGAGGGTTGAGAGAACGAGAAATGCAAAAAAACCTACAAACAATTCGTAACAAAAAATTAGAACTACAACAAAAATAAATAGTTAAGAAGGTTGTGAATTTTGATACCGTACTCTGGAAATAATCATATATATAAATGAAAGAGAAAATAATAGTAGAAGTAGAAGTAGTCGATTGAGGAGTGTAACAGACGTTGTAATACCCCAAATAAAATATACTTTTTATATACATATATTGTCTATTAAATGAACTATATATATACTTGAATTGATTAGGTATATGGTTGAATAGATTAAATATACGATCGAAGTAAACATTGCCTAGTATTTTTTTGTTTGAGGTTTAGGATTAGGGTTGCTAAACCTAAGGTTAGGAAACCTAACCTAGGGTTATCAACCCTACTTTAGGATGTGTGCTCATCTTGATTGATGAAGATCCAAGGGCCAAGCTTTGGCCATGAAGAAAAATCTTCATGAAACACCAAGACACTCCTTGAATGTTCTAGCACCTAAAGGTGTTGGCACTCATCCTCACCCTTCACTCCCAAGTACTCACTCACCCTCCATCACATTTGGCCGGCCAAACCCTAATCCCCCACTTCCATTTTCTATAAAACTCCAACACTTCACCATTTCTCCATTTTTCTTCTTCATGCTTCCTTAGTTCCAAAAAAAAAAAAAAGGGGGGGGGGGGGGGGGGGGGGGGGAGGGGAGAAAAAGAGAAGAAGTAGAAGGAAAAGAGAGTGATTATTAGTCAAGAACATCTAATCTTTGTTGTAGGAATTCAATAGGAGGCAAGCTTGGAGGAGGAATGCAATCTCGAAGCTAGGATCATTTTCTCTTTTTGGAAGGGTGGGTGTTCTCAACTCTAAATTTGTATTTTTTGTGTGTTAGAATTGGTATGTAGAAGTATATATATTAGAGTACTATGAATACCATGCTTGAGTGTTGATATGTTATGTAAAAATAAAACTTGTATGTTAACATAGTTCATACCATGTTTCATGTTAAAGCACACATATGTGATGTTGTGACATAGGAATTTCTACCATGCAAATGACTTAGAATTTGGACCCAAAATTTTGATGGCATGTTCTAGGATGAGGTTAGAGCATCCTCAATTCTTTTCATATTTTTCTGGGTTCGTTTAGTAGCTCAACAAAATTCTTAATTTCACAACAGAGAGCAGTGCAAGAAACTGTGTTTTTCCTTATTGTAAAGTGAAGTTTGGGAATTCATATTATGAAATTGGTAAGGTATTTTGAGCTGAAAGTTTTACTAAAGGTACTTGGATGTGTTAACATTCTTTCCAAATTTCAAATTTATCTGAAATTATTTGATATATTTAAAAAATGATGTTTGTCAACTGGTCCTGAGCAAGAAACTGGTTATGCTTTGTTCCAAAGATGGACTTTAATAAATCATAACTAATTCATGGAGTATGATCTTGCAATGAAATTTTACTAGTAGCATCCACTATGTGTTTAGATCATGTATCTAAAATTTTAGAAAATTTGGACAACATTTGATGGGGTTTCAAAATTTGTTTGTAACCAGAGGTTTTATACATTGCTGAGAAAAGAAGAAATTTTTCTACTAAATTCAAAGGACTATAAGTCTCTGTATATTTTGAATCTGAATGCAATTTTTGGATATGTTTGACTTGTACTGTACATGTCTAGTTACTGAATCCAAAATTTCATAAGTAATGGATGGAAAGTTGAATTGATGTTGAATTTTGACTGGACCATGTTCAGGTTAAGCTCAGAGTTAGCTAGTCTGTGAACTTGTGAGTTTTGGAGTCGTCTGTTTAGAATCTGCAGAACGGATCAACCAGAGACTTGTAGTAGAGAGTCTTATCTTTCCAGAACATCTTGAATCATGCAAATACAGTTACTTTATTGAGAGAGATGATTTTTTTTGCTGGAAAGAAACAGTCCAAATTGAAACTACTTATTATGTAGCTTGGTGAAGTTTGGCTAAGCTCCTAAAGCTTGAAATTGAGAGTTAGTTGCACTTCCCATGTTTGATTGCTTATTTAATTCAAGTTTTTAAGTTTGCCAAAGCATGTGTGTTGATTTGATCATAGTTGAGTCGATTGGACTGTCTAGGGTAAGATGATACCCTATGGCTATCAACCCTTTGGCTAGGAATTAAGACTTCCACCTCGATGTTTGAATGGCCAGTTCTCGTGTGCCGACGGAGTCATAAAGAATGATCGTAAGCCGAGGATGTGGACGAGATTCAAGATAGAGGAAGTGGCGAATAAGGTGATCGCATCGCCGGAACAGCGGGTTGATAGACGGGAACTAGGGTTTTTGGTAAACCCAAAAGAGACTAGGAGTGACCTAGTGCATTGGTTAAGTTTGTTGAAACCATACCCTTATAACATATCTAGGGTAGACTCAGTATTAGTTAGAAATACCGATACCTGTAAATTGCATTAGTTTTCTAGTAAACATTAGTCGGGTGCTGTACTCCCTTGTCGCAAGGGTACATACGGGTTCCGTACCCTCGCTTTGTTAATTCCTGAAGTGTCATGGTAAGAATGGGAGGGTTTCCTGTCAGAGTTAGGGAAGTAAACCTTACACTTCCATCATGTTCTATGTCGGTGGACACGAATGGACCATGGGGCTGCGGTCTTGTGGATCTTTGGCGCCATAGGTATGCTGCGGTGTATCTGTAAGTTCGTCACGGCTTTTGAGTGAGGTCCGGTGCCAGGCACTAGTGGAAAACGGGGACACCACTAGGAGACTGCAGTAATGGATTGGATCGAATAATTTGCAACCTCATCAACCACGTCGTATCTATCTGGAACAGGACGAGTACAAGAATAGGAAGCATGGCGGGGGTTCGAAACCCTGAAATTGGAGACAACAACTTGATTTGGGGCGTATGTAGTATGAGATTCATGTGTTTCCAAAGTCTCACTTGCATTAGAATAAGTGCATCTTGACATGTGCATTAGATTACTAGGTCATGTCATACCAGATACTTTAACCCAAATACATTTTTCCTTTGAGTATCACTTTTTCTTGTTGCATCAAATCTTGATTGTCAGTTGGAGATCGCTGCTATTATCAGCATTGCGTCAGTATATGTACTGACGTGCCCACTCTTTAGGTACTAGATGTCGATCCGTGAGAACAGGAGAGCTCAAGTCAGATGGTGCATCCATGTGACAGAATCAAGTGTTTCATTATTCATATTATTGTAAGAACATTGATTGTAACAATTGAACATTGTAATCTTGCAACACTGAGACTTGTAAACATTTATTGAATGAATTTTTAAAAAAAAAATTCCTGTATTTTCCTGTATTGTGACTGTTTGAAGTAAAGATTCTGGTTTGTGTCCCGAATCGCCAGTATAGGGATTCGGGGCGCTACAAAGTTGGTATCAGAGAAACCTTCAAACTATAATCCAACATAACAGGAAAATAGACTTGGATGTCACTAGGAGAGTCGGGTTTAGCCAGTTAGTAGATGATTATAATTCATATTGTTTCACTAATCAACTTATGTTTTATAATTTATCTATATCTGGACTAATTCCCGTATTTTCTCCTTATAGATGTCGATCGAAGGTACCCAGAATGGAGAGGCACACAGGACTAGGGTACCGGGATCAGCAAGGGCTGGACTGTATCCAGCAACTGCCCAGACCACCCCACCTCCACAGCCCACCGCCGTGGAGCGGGCCATCAGTCTGTTGTTCCAGGGATTCGCAGCGTACCAATGGAGCAACGGGCAGTTAGAAGATAGATTGGAGAACTGCGGCCACGCACTAATGGTCACAAATAGAAGGATGTCCAAGTTGAGGAAGTCTAAGAAGAGACTTGCTATGAAGATGATGCTAATGAAACACCAACATCATGAGAAGTTGGCTCAATTGGATCATAAGTATGTGGAGTTGTAGTCTAAGGTTTCCCAACAGCAAACCCAGTTGGAGCAGCTGACTTCAGCAGAGAAATCTGCTATGGGAGATCACCATGTGAGGGATATGTGTGGTCTTGCTTTGTGAGGATATTATGATGTACCTAGGACAATGTTTTGGTAGAACTTTAATGGTAAGAGATTTTTGTTATAGATATAACTAACTTTTTGTAAGACTGAACTATGAAGATGAGATGTTTTGATTGTACTTATGGTAATGCTGATGTAACCTTTTTTATATGAATGAAGACTAGTACGTATGTTTTGACTACTACTTCTAGTATGATGTGGGTTTACACTTTTATTGCAACTTAATAATGAAATTTAGCATTCAGATGTCTAGAAGATTAAGGAGCAGCCAAAGCAAGCAGACTGAGGGTAAAGGCAACGGATCTAATGACGCCGACCTCAACGTGGGAGCAGAATTTGCCCGAGTATACCAAATGCTGGGAGCATTCGTGGAGGCAAGTAGGAACCAGGCACCGCAGCCAGGAGCACTAGGAGTCACTCGAGAAAAAACAGCCGCAGATCCAATCAGGATGGTTGAATCCTTCAAACGAATGAAGCCGCCGATCTTTGAGGGTCAAGCCGACCCAACCGCAGCAGATGATTGGATACATCAAGTAGAAATGGTTTTTGAAGTCGTGATGATGCCAGAGGATAGTAAGGTTCGACTAGCTACAATCTTACTAGAAAAGGATGCCGGAGTTTGGTGACAATCTGTAAAGCGTGGCTGGGGAGAAGGCCCGATAACTTGGGAATTTCCTAGAAGAATTCAGACAACATTACTTTCCCTTAGACGTGCAGGAAGAGAAAGCGATGGAGTTTCACAGTTTGAAGCAGGAAGTATGTCAGTTAGAGAATATAAAACGAAGTTTACCCAACTGTCTCATTATGCACCGGAGATGGTCCAAGAAGAGACAATGAAAGACAAAATATTTGAGCAAGGACTTAGACGGGGATTAAGATCCAGGATGGTACCTCTGGGCATCCGCAAGTTCGACAAGCTAGTGAGGCAAGTTGTTGTAACGGAGATAGATATGAACCAAAGCCAATCATCACAAGGGAAAACTGAGAATTGGAACCGGGGAAAGAGGTATACCCAGCATCGAAGTTCAAGAAATACGGCAAGAACCAGAAATTTCAGAGGACAAATGATAAAATAGGATAATTCAAGCCGGGAAGTTGTTTTCTCTGTGCAGCACAGAGACATTATAAAGACCAGTGCCCAAAGAAGACTGCACAGAAATGTTTTCATTTGTGAGAAAGAGGGACACATTAAACCAAATTGTCCTCAATTTTTGAAGAACAGCAGCAAGGCAGTATCAGGGACAACCAATAAAGGAAAGCAACAAGTCCGTCAAGGTCGAGTATTCCCTTTAATCGAAGAGGATGCGGAAGATAATGAAGGGGTGTTCATTGGTATGTGAGGAAGTGTTGTAATAAAGTTTTAAGTTGTATTTTGAGTTTTTTTAGGAAGTTTAATGATGGTTGTAACTTTTTTGTAACAGGGAGAATATATATAAATGAAATTTTGGCTACCATTTTGTTTGATAGTGGATCAACTCATTCTTTTGTGTCCATATCTTTTTCGAAGAAGTTAAAGTACACACAAGAAGCAACTCCAGAGTTAAACTTGGTGGTAGCTACACCGTCAGGAACAACTCTTACCACAAATCAATGCTTTAAGGCCTGTAATTTCTAGATTAACAAAAAAACCCTATGTATTGATTTGTTAGAATTGGGTTTTGCCGGAACTGATATAATAATTGGTATGGATTGGATGTTGAAGCACAAAGCAAACATCGACTGCAGAGAGAAGAAAGTAGCCATCACAACTAAAGAATCGGAGCTGGTATTCCACGGAAAGAAGAAGCACAATGAAGAGACTATTGTTGCTATGACTAAAGTTAAGATACCAGAAAAAGTAATGAGATACCAATTGTACGAGACTTTCCGCTCGTGTTTTTGGAAGAATTACCCGGACTTTCCCCACATAGAGATATTGAGTTCAGCATTATGATCCAACTAAGCAGTGCTCCAGTGTCCAAGACACACTACAAGATGGCGCCAATAAAGCAAAATGAAGTCAAGAAGCAGATTGAGGAGTTGTTGCAAAAGGGATTCATCAGACCAAGTGCTTCACCCTATGGAGCACCAATTTTGCTTCTGAAAAAGAAAGATGGATCTGCAAGAATGTATATCGATTATCGGGAATTAAATAAGTTCATTGTTTGAAATAAGTATCTGATTCCCAGGATCGATGATTTGTATGATCAACTTCAAGGGGCAGCTATGTTCTCCAAGATCGAATTGCGATCCGATTACCATTAAGTCCGAGTTAAGGAAGAAGGTGTACCCAAGACAACCTTTCATACCCGACATGGACACTATGAATTTCTGGTAATGCCATTCGGAGTAACCAACGCTCCAGCATTTTTTATGGATATGATGAACCGTATCTTGTGGCCATTTATTGACTCATTTGTAATAGTCTTCATAGAAGACATTTTGGTATACTCCATAACAGAGTAAGAACATGCTGAACACTTGGCAGCAGTATTGAGCAAGCTACAGGAGCACCAATTGTATGCCAAGCTGTCCAAGTGTGAATTATGAAAGCTGGAGATTGCATTCTTTGGCCACGTCCTTTCTAAGGAGGGAGTGGCTACAGACCCGCAAAAGATTGAGGCAGTAAGGGATTGGCCTCAGCCGAAGACAGTAAAGGAAGTGCGAAGCTTCTTAGGAATGACAGGGTACTACAAGAAATTTATTCAAAATTATGACAGTATAGCAGTACCACTCACAACATTAACCAGGAAGAACCAGAGCTTCGACTGGACGAAGAAATGTGAAGAAAGTTTCCAAGATTTAAAGAACATATTGATCTCTGCACCCATCTTGGTCTTGCCTCGGGCAGATAAAGGGTATGTCATTTACAGCGATGCATCATATTTGGGGTTCGAGTGTGTCCTAATGCAGGAAGGAAAGATAATAGCATATGGATCAAGACAACTTCGACCACATGAAGAGAATTACCCTACACATGACTTGGAGTTAGCTGCAATTATCTTTGCCTTGAAATTATGGAGACATTATGTCTACGGAGCAAAAGTAGAGATGTTTACCGACCAGAAAAGCTTGAAGTATATATATCAGCAGAAGGATTTGAATCTCAAACAGGGACGTTGGCTGGAAGTTTGGGACGACATCATGCCGGAAAACCTATATCATCCAGGGAAGGCTAATGTGGTAGCAGGTGCACTCAGCAGAAAGAGAAGTATAGACACACTTGTTGCAACCCGGAAGGAGCTCGAAGATAAGAACAGGCAAGCAGGTATTGAGGTAATTACTCAACACCTAAGCGCAATTTTGGTACAGTTAGAATTACAACCAAATTTGAACAAGCAAGTGAAGAAGGCTCAGGTAGGACATACTGAGATTGAAGCACTAAAAAAGCAGGTGAAAGAAGGAAAACTCACATAATTCAGTATAATGGAAGGATCACTTTGGTATGGCAACGGCTGTGCGTGCCAAAAGACAAGGAACTGAGAGAAGACATTATGAAGGAAGCTCACTCCACCTTGCTTGTAGTCCACCCTGGAAGCACCAAGATGTGAAGCAATACTATTGGTGGTCTTGAATGAAATGAAACATAGCAGAATTCGTGTCCAGATGCCTTACGTGCTAGTAGATCAAGGGCCGAAAACCAAAAGCCTGGAGGGTTACTGCAACCATTGCCCATTCCGAAGTGGAAATGGGAGAATATTAGTATGGATTTCATCACAGGATTACTCAGGTGCTCTAAAGGAAACGACTCAATTTGGGCATTGTAGATCGACTAACAAAGTTCGCACATTTCCTACCAGTGAAGACGACATGGTCACTTGAGAAATTAGCAGAAGTCTACATTGAAAACATAGTGAAGCTACATGGAGTACTGGTGTTCATAGTTTCTGACAGGGATGCAAGGTTTACATCTCATTTCTGGCATAGTCTGTAGTCAGCTTTGGGGACTAGAACAGATTTTAGCACGGCTTTTCACCCACAAATTGATGGACAGACCGAAAGACCAACCGAATTCTTAAAGATATGCTGAGGGTATGAATTATGGATTTCGGAGGAAGCTAGGAAAGATAATTAGACTTGGTGGAATTTGCTTATAATAACAGCTATCAGGCAAGCATTGGCATGGCCCCATATGAAGCATTGTATGGAAGAAGGTGCAGGACTCCCGTATGTTGGTATGAAGTTGGAGAAAGACAGATGTATGGGCCAGAGGTAGTACAACAAACCACTGAGAAGGTCGAGCTAATCCGAAAAAGGCTGCAGACAGCACAGAGCAGGCAAAACAGCTATGCCAACAGTAATCGACAGAAGCTGGAATTCGAGGAAGGGGATTCAGTTTTTCTAAAGGTCTCACCAACAAAGGGTGTACTCAGAATCGGAAAAAGTCGGAAATTAGCACCAAGATCCATTGGGCCATATAAGATTCTAAAGAAAATCGGAAAAATGGCCTACAAATTGGAGCTACCGACAGAGTTATCCTGAGTACATGACGTGTTCCACTTCTCGATGCTGAGGAAGTATGTACCGGATCTGAGCTACCAACTATCAGAGATTCCTGAAGACTTGCAAGTGAACCTCTCGTACAAGGAACAACCAGTCAGAATCGTTGATCGTCAGGAAAAGATATTAACGAACAAGACCGTTCCAATGGTGAAGGTTATCAAGAAGAATCAGTTCGTGGAAGAAGCCACTTGGGAGTCGGATAGCCGCATGAGAACTTCCTTTCCTGAACTATTTGAGATGTAATGTTTTTCTTTTCTCCCGATGGAGTATAGTTCTGAGAACAGAACTACTCTAAGTAGGGAGTATTGTAATACCCCGAATAAAATATACATTTTATATACATATATTATCTATTAAATTAACTATATATATATATATATATATATATATATATATATATATATATATATATATATATATATATATATATATATACTTGAATTGATTAGGTATATGGTTGAATCGATTAAATATACGATCGAAGTAAACATTGCCTAGTATTTTTTTTGTTTGAGGGTTAGGGTTAGGGTTACAAACCCTAGATTTTATTTAGATTAAAAGCATATGTTATAATATGTAATATGTATTTAATAGAACTAGTTTAATTTAAATTTTAATTAGAGTTTTCATGCACAAATAAAAGTAAATACACACACACACACACTTCATAAATTTTATTTGAAAGAGAATACAACCAATACGTGCACTGCAAATACGTGCATCACACGTAAAATAAATACGAAAATACGAAAATAGATTTGATCAACGGGAAAATGTTTATAAATAATCGAAATACAACATACGAAAATACATTTCATTAATTTTATATATACAACACTGTAATCAACATGCGCATAGAAAACACATGCACCGCACGTATAAAAATATTTGAATTAAAATAGGAGAAAATGAATTTCAATTTATAAAACGAATTCGGACAAGTTATAAAAATAAATAATTGAAATAAATAGAAATATTACACGTAACGGTAGAATATACGTAATTGGCACGTGTATTGAAAAGACATGCAATGCACATAAAACCGAATATTAAATATTTGAGTTTAAAATTTAATTTCAAATATATAATCAAATTCGAGAGGGTGAAAATTATATATTTAAGAATCGAAATACGAAACACGAAAAGAATATTTATATTAAATTACGTTACGGATATTACCCGTAACGGTACAAAATACATGTGCGTAACACCCATTGAAAAAATTGTCATAACTCAATTTTGCCGGGTGTTACACCCTCGCATGAAAGATACTCAATCACGGGTATTACTAGTCCACGCTATTCAGTTATGCGCAAGAATATATTCGCCAATGTGACACTTGTCAGAAGCATTCGGCCATTAAGCGATGACCCCAAGCAATCCTCGGTTCTATGTCAAGTCATGTCCCCTTTGCCATGTGGGGAATAAACTTGCTTGGACCATTTCTACCAGCGGCCGGCCAGAGAACTTTCCTAGTGGTAGCCATCGAATACTTCACAAAGTGGGTCAAGGTAGAGTCTCTAGCAACTATCACCAAGCAAAAAGTTCAACAGTTCTTTTGGAAAAGTATTGTCTGCAGATTTAGGATTCCACGCATACTATCTCAGACAAACACAATTCACCGGGAAAGGTTTTCGCTAGTTCTGTACCGATTTGGGGTTCACTCAATGCTTCTCCTCAGTCTCACGTGCCCAAACTAACGACCAAGTTTAAAATACAAATCGACAGATTCTAGGTCGGTGAAGCAGCAAGAGGATTATGGGTTGAAGAATTGCCAAGTGTATTAAGGTCCTACAGAACCACAAAACGGACCCCAACCGGAGAAACGCCATTGAACCTCACCCACGGCTCGAAACCACTCATCCCTTTGAAAGTTGGAATACAATCCCTTTCGCTACCAATCTCGTCTTTATTTCTTCAGCGAAGAACAAAACTTCGACAATCTTTGAGCCAATCTCGACGTCATTGAAGAGGTGCGGGAAAAGGCAGCTATACAAAGGAACATTTACCAGGAAAGGGTCGAGAAGTTCTACAACAAGAAAGTTTGCCCCACTAATCTAAAAGAGGGGGATCTTATCTTATGCAAACTTGAAATCGCTTACCTGCGAAGGAAGGGAAAGCTCGCTTCCAACTGGGAAAGGGCCGTACAAGGTCTTCCAATTGATCCGCCCAGGGTCTTACCGACTTGAAAACCAGGGGGAAGAAGATATCGAGAACTTGGAATGTCGATCACCTTATGAAGTACAACAAGGGCGTCTACAGCGTCCCCTCTTAGTAGTAGTAGTAGTAAACTTTCTTAACTTAATAAAAGCTAGCCATTAGAGTAGCCGTTAAAAGCTAGCCACTAGAGCAACCATTTAGCTTTATCTTTCAATAAAAATCACTTTCGCTACTGGTCACTGCATGTAATAAAGGCTAGACACTAGAGTAACCACTTATTTTATTTTCAATAAAATGAGTCATTTATCTTTTTAAAGATTTTGTACAATTTTTTGGATGCAAACAATGAGTTAAACGCCAAACTTATACCTAAAAATGGCACCAAAAACTCATTACAAGATCCTTGTAAGACGAGTTTGGAGTCCATACCCGTAGCTTTGAGTTACTCTAGCAATTTGCAACAAAGTTCAGAGTACCATTCGTCATTTGATGTACTCCTGCGACTCGTTAACACCTCGACGACAAGTTCGGAGTCCATACCCATGGCTGGGAGATGCTCTAGCAACCTGCAATTGAGCACATTCGGAGCTCAACTTGCCATTCGATCTGCTCCTGCAACCTATCAAATCCCGAAACTAACAAGTTCAAAATCCATACCCATGGCTCAGAGTTATTTAGTAACCTGCAACCAATCACGTTCAGAACTCAACTCGCCATTTGATATGTTCCTGAAACTTGTTAAATTACCTTAAAGACATATTAGAGGTCCAAAATTGTGGATTGTTTTTACTGTTGGGTTTCGATGGTAGTCTCAGATCAAATACACAGTGGAAAAGTTACAAAGAAATATCGAAATCTAGCCATGGATCCATGCGAAAATCATAAATCATGTTTAGGAGTTATACCTTAAAGATGGATCTGCTGTCTCCACAAATGCCGATCACAGCACTGCAATATTGAGGTGTCTCTACGGTATCCACACGAACAGATGAAATCTTGCTTTCCTTCATGCCGCGGTGCTAGCTGCTGGAAGGAGATGTTCCTCACGATCTCTCTCTCTTACACAAAATTTATGTGACGGATAGGGTTTTCTCATGTGACACCTTTTCACAGATACGTATCATATATATAGCTATAGAAAATCAACCCTAAGAGAGAAATAAAGCTGTTGGACTCACATTCTGACCTGGTTCAAATTCATGTGTAGGCCTTTGAACTTCAGTCAGCCCATTTAATCTAATTAAATATCCAACCAATGTCCGGAGTCCAAGTCTTTCTTGGTTCCCCAATTAAATTCATCTTATGAATTTAAATCCCAATTTCGATCCATTCTAAGTGTGTGACCCTGTAGGTTCCCGTTACGTTGACAGTAATACTAAAATCATATTCTAGTATTATAAATAGTGAGCGGTTCTAGCAATACATCACTGCTACTAAAGTAACGGGAATGCCATTGATTAGACATAACCTATTCATGACCAATGATACCATGTAGTCTAGTCCCTTTGTCCATATATCTTAACTGACCACAAGGCATAGAGCATGTCACCCTTGTATAGTTCAATCTTTGGTTTTTTGATGCCGAGTAGACTTACTAAAACAAATGAGCTCAATATCTCATATTGACTCATTTGAGCATGGCCAAGCATTTCGCAGTCTCATTCAATCAAGGGGCCTATATATCGCTCCTATTATGTAAGAGAGACAAATCCTATCTAAGTCACTCACATCCCTTCACATGATTTTTAGTATATGTAATAGTCGACTTTATAATCACCTTATTATAGGAAACGTTTGACGACAATGAAACATATAACTTCTCATGTAGGGAACCGTAGTGACTTCAAGTCAAATGACTAGATATACCATGGTTACTATGAGAACCGCTTATGACACTCACGTAACGATCCATTCAGTGTTCTCATGGTGGGTCAGTCCAGTACATATTACTCTAATATGTACCCATGTGAAGACTTGATATCTCATATCCATGACCCGTGAGATATGGTCATCAGTCTATGCACATACTAGTCTCTATGTATTATTGTTGTCCTAATTCATAATATTACTTGACTAGGAACATTTAAGAATAATGTTCAAACTACAACCAATAGGATCTCACAATCAAGTCATGCACTTGATATCCTATGGTATTGAACCTATTATTCTAAGGACTTTATTATGTTCATTTAATCACAATAAACAACACAATAAATGAAATGCCTCATATATGAAATAAATATCATGATACAATGTAAACTAGTAATGTCAATACACAACTAGCCTCTAGGGCATACACCAAGAGTTACTCCAACAAAATTGCCAAAAAGCAAGTTTTGGAGTTCAACTCGCCACTCGATGTGACTCTCACAATTCGTTGGAGGACTCGTATAGTATGTTTGGAGAATAACTCTTCCGTAGAGTTGCTTGTACAGCTAGAACGGCCTATACAGCAAGTTCGGAGCTCAACTTTTTAGAATTGCTCAGACAGCTAGTTGGGTACAAGATGGTCAAGTTCTAACTCCATCAAATGGTACGCACATCGCCTTAGCCCCATTGACAGTTCATTAGCTACAAACAATGAGTTTGAGGCCACACTCTTCAAACGAACTCAGTCAACGGCTTATCAATTTCACACAACAAATTACACAGCAAGGATCAAGCATGTAAAAGAGCTCTTCATTGCACAAATAACAAGTTTCTCCATAAATCATGGAACTATTAAAAATCTATGTATTCATATCCAGTGTCACTACTAAAATGTACAAGTACAAAACTATGAGCCGTGTTACAATTGGTGCACTACGATGAGTCTGCAACTTCAAATAAATGCATCACTACAAAAATTGCGCCAAAACATTGGGCAGTATGGTAGTCTTGCAAGTGATCTATAGACCATCTTTTTGGCTAAGTGGGTGAGGAGTGTTCCTCCTAAGGGGCACGAGCCTCCTCATGGGTTTTTTGATAGGCACCACCTCTCCTGGGCCGCCTATGCCTTTCATGAGAAGCACCGATCCAGCAAACTAAGTCTGAGGCCATGACCCAACGCGTGCGAGCCTCCACCGATAGAAGCCAAACTCGAGAAAGTGGTCACCCCACTCTGAGCATCACCAGGATGACGAAGGGCTACCTGTGCAGTCGAGCCCATTCCTCTAATAGTCAACCCAGCTCCACCAACCGTTGTCCCCTTTTTCACACAAATAGTGAATGAAGTGATAGCTGTTCGCAGCCCAATATGCTTTGCTTGGAGACGGTATATCTCCATATCCTTCTCAATTAGTACTTACCTAAGGATAGCACACTCCCTAACACTGTCTTTTGTCATGTTGGGGTGTAAGGGCATGCCAGCAAGATGTTCAACGCGCATAATGACTAACTCACAATCCCACTCAATTAGCACTGACTCGAGACGAACAGTCTCCAACCACTCGTCTTCTGACTTATCACGTAAGCGATCAAGAGCAAACTCTGTTATGCACAACCTCTTACGAAACTGCTCAACTTCATCGCCACGGGGCTTCTCCCCCGCTCCCGCTATCATCTGAGAATGAGAAAGACCAAAAGAGTTATCTCAACACCATCCACCTTTCTTTCACTCCCACCAAGAGCCTCTTTGGAATGGAGTAACATGTGGTAGCCTTTCCCGGTGAAGCTAGGAACACGCTCCACCACGTGAGAGATAGCTCGTGCATAGGACTTATCGATCATGCTTTGCAGCTTGGCCTTGGCCTCGGCCTCCACCTTTGCCACACTGGCCTTCAACTCCAATGCCACATCAGCCCGTGCCTTCTCCAACTCTAGCACGAAGTCGGCCACCCTCTTCTCCGACGCCTTAAGCTTGAGACGTGACTCCCTTCCCTTTTCGCTGATGCATCTTTCCTCTTCGCTGACGCCTCCAACTCTAGGCGTGCTTCCTTTTCCTTCTTCTTCAATGTCTTCAACTCTGTCTTCAACCCCTTGACAGACTTCTTCTCGTCCCTTTCAGCATGAGAGACCTATACCCTCATGTTCTTCGACTTGGCGGCATAGAAATCGATCAAGTCGCAAAAGTGACAGGCCATCTAAAGCAAGAAGGAAACGTTCAAGACATCATACTACAAATGGGAGAAACGAAAGCCAAATTTCAAAAAATCTAGAACATACCATCATCTGTGCTCATGCAATTTCTAGGACGGATCTATCAGGTGGCTCCATCTTCGGCCTCTCCCGGTCAACGGGAGTGTGGAGGTGACGAATCCAGTCTAGGCAAGCAGCAAAGTTGCCGAGAAAGCTCTCATGTTGCTTCACGCTGCAGTCAGGAACGTGAATCATCTCCCTCTCATCACTGAGAATTGCCACAGCCTAAGCAATCAGAAGGATAGGTGTCACACTCGCCACGACCATAGCCAAAGAAGAACCCTCTGCATAGGCATTAGGAGGCGTCCCCGAAGGTGAATCGGTCGGAATAGTTGGGGCTGGGGCAAACAGATCCTGGGAAGTAGGGGATGGCTCACCGACCTCTTGTGCTTCTTAGGCTCATCAGTCCTTTTATTGTGAAGGGCCTCCCTATCCTCAAGCAAGTCTTCGAAATCCGTACTTGCTTTTCCCTACCAAGTGAAACACGAAGAGATGAGAACTTGTGATGCAAAACAAAGCAATGTGAAATAGTGAAGATATAAATTAAACTAAAGCAATAAACCGTACTAGGATCAACTGGGCTAAGGCCACCTTCGAAGAGTACTTCGTCAGTGATATCTCACCACACAACCACCATCAACGCAAGAAGAGCTTCACTAACACACTTCTCCACCACGGGCACCACCGGTTCCGCCCTCAACGCCGGTGGAACCGTCCTCCTCCATGTCGTGGGAATCCCCCACGGCTCAGCACTTCGAACAATGAGAAACTTCTCCTTTCAACACTTAATCGGGTTGATAACCTCGATCACACCGCAATTGCTACGAGGGCTAAGGTACTAACGTTCCTCCATTTTGCTCTATTTAACGATCCTGAAGTGTCGCCTAAACACGGTGAGAATCGGTTCAACTCTGAGCCTGTGACATTGTAGGACGAATCCCACCACGTGCCTCCATATAGTTGGCATAAGCTACATCGGACACAGCCTATACCAGTTGAGCACATTTCTGACAAAGGGGTCAAAGGTAAGCAAAGCCCTACATAGAAGGCATCACAAGGGATGAAATTGTACTCCTCAAACATCGTGTAGCACGTCTTAACTCTAGGACCCGGTAAGAGTAACCCGTACTTGGAGGGAATCCCGAATGCCGCCTAATCACAACAAGTTCTTCCTGTGTGAGAATAGTGATGGCAAAATCAGCCTCAGTGGTGTAGACAGGGTCTGGCTTAGCATTCTCAATGTCATTCCTAAGGAAATCTTGATCCACTGCGGAATACTTCCTAATCAATTCGGGAACCAGAAACAACAGGGTCTTAAGTGCACACCCCCTATCTCTCTTAGGCTCAACGACTGTCTCCACAATAAAGGAACGACCGACGACATCCTTTCCCTTCTCTCCTCGAGTGATACGGCTAGAATCAACATCACTATCTACCTTTGAACTAACCGCAACAGAACAAGAATTGCTCGACAAAATGCTAGACATAACGGACAACGAACGTGAGAGGGTTACCTAATCAAAGTCACAAGAACAGTGAATCTGAAACGAACGCTATCACCACCGTCAAAACACTAGGCAAACCGCCAGCACCGCCCGGTAAACCACCACAATTTCCAGAAAGAGAAGCTCTCAAAAATTTGTAGAGAGAGAAAGTGAAGGAGGCAAATGAACAAGTTAAGGGTGGAATTGGGTCTTATCTATAGAGCCCCAAGACTAAACTTCCACGTGGCAACATCTGAGCCATCCACAAGATCCGATGGTCAAAGCACTCTACGCCCAAATCAATCAGAGCAATATCCCAACAAAGAAACATTGGACCGATAAAACAAGCGAACGACACAACACTTGGTCAAAAAAATTATGATTCAATGGGATAGACCACTCAACAAACACTTGGTGTACAAAAATTTGAGGAATCTCCAACCAACTAGAGTCTTGAAGACCAATCAATAAACACTTGGTGGGCACAAAAATTGTCATTAACAAGAATAAACCCAGTACAACCAAACTAAAAGATGATCAAGTCTAGCTCCACATTAACCCCTACTAAGCTCCAAGCTCAAGCTCTACGCAACTCAAACTTCGATCAACTCCCTACTACAAAGAAAAACCCCAATTCTCTATATATAAAAACCCATCTTGGCCAAACCAACATCCACATAAAAGCTTCGAGATAGAAGATGATTGAATTCAAAAACATAACAAAACTGAGCCCACTTATCTACTACCTTGACTATAGGAAGAAGCTCCAAGAGACCCAAATGCCACCTCAAGTCGATGATGCTTTGAGAAGGTAGCATCCGACTACAGCCTGCAACCCGAGTAACTTCTAACCTTAAGCTCAAAAGAATCTGAACTCCGACAGCAAATCCTAACATCCTCACAAGTACACCTCGACCACGTTGCCCCTCCCCTTTCACTCGCTTCTCTACCGCTCGATCTTGCTCAGCGGGCGAGCTAAGCCCTTATCGACGCTTCAAATGAGGCCACATCACCCGATCATCGCTGCCTCCTCATCACAGTCACCCAATCTCATCTGCGGGAGAGCCAAGCATGATCAACGCACGCGATCGCTCCAAAATTCGTGCAAGGTTAGAAAAATTAATAAAAAATCCCCAAAAAATATTTAAAATTCAAAATTTTAATTAAAAATTGGAATAATTAATTAAAAAATATTAAAGAAATTATTAATTGGCGAAAAGTTATTAAAAATCCGAAAATATTTGCTGCCTCCATAAGCTTTCGACAGGTTCCATGTATCTTCTATCATCCCTGAAAGCTAAAATTGCACCTCAGAACTCTGAAAGAAGGCGAACTAATTCCCGAAAGCCAAAAAAACTATCTTCTGGTAGTGGGGGGCTTATGGTAATGGTAAAATTCGCAGCTCATCAAGGCAGTATAAGTCCAGCACATATTTTAATGCTTTTATAGATAGATTAACCATAATCAGCCTCTTTAAAATGTCCAGGTCTTCTTCAGGCTCATCTGCAAGATATTGGCCATTTTCAAGCCAATTAAAAGCGACTAGACCCACTCGGAGAGACACCCAATCTATGAGGGCTATAAGTCAAATCTCTTATCCCGAATAAGAAAGTAATCGATTCTATCTCTTAAAAGGGGGAGAAACAGACATAAGATAACAAATTCAAATCAATCTCCTAACTGTTTTTCAGACCTACAAATACCCTCCCCCATCCCTCAGTCAAGAGGTAATTAGTAAATCTGCATTTTCTCTCTCAAATTCTCTTTCTCTCTCTGGTTCTGACTTGAGCATCAGACGGTCTGTCGTCGAGGCCATCCCCGATGTTTCAGGCTTTTTGCAGGTCCATCGGCCGCGTCAGCAACCGTCGGATTCATATCAAGGTGTTCAATCAATGATCCAGATCCAACCTTGAGAGCTCCAACAACTTTTTACGACGACGTTCAAATGATAGATATTTAGTAGTTTCCTTCAAAATATAAACTCACTATCTGTTTGCTCCCACACCAAAATATGCAGTAACACTGGCATTTAAAAACGCTAGGGTAGGTCCTAAAAATTACCGGGAAAAACTGTTTTTGTTGTTGTGGAAATACACCTCCTCGTTATTTATCCTTCTCGCTATATCTTATCTCTACTACTATAATGGGAGAAGGGCTTAGTGTAATTTGTCCATATCCCAACCTGTACAACGCACATTTAATTAAACTCTACAATATAAACCAATGAAATACGTACAGTGCACGTTCAAATTTATTACCCTCTCCTTAACTCTAAAAAAAACCAAAAACTCTACCCTCTTCATCTCCCTCTCTCTCTGCACCTGCCCCGTGAGAGAAGGATCATAAACAGTGAATGTCAGTCTATTATTTTACGTGTTCCGCACGTGCTTCTCCCATTATAATATAGATAAATAGAATATAAAAAAAATTGTTCAGACGTGCATTGCACGTGTATTTACTAGTAGTGTGTAATATGAAGTCCAATAGACGTTGGTTTGTGACAGTGGAATGACATTCTTGTTCACTTGATCGATATCAATGGTATTAGTGGTATTAGAGCCTAAGGCTGGTATATTTCTCCTAAAGATTCATACAAGCAATTTGCCCTAATAAAATGTTAAAAGTCCACTTTTACACCTACTTCAATCATGCAAGTTCGACGTTCAAACTAGGGATTGCATGCATGCATCCTCTAATCTCTAAACCGTCAAGATGGGTAAAATCGAGCAGCAAATTGAGGACGAATTGAGAAATGAAATTATGGCAAATAAATTAACTACATATGGTTGTATATATATATAGACTTACATGAGGCAGGGTGCAGGGATAAGTTATCGAGAAGTCGAATATTCCAGGTGTCGAAAGAGAATGGGACGGCATCTGTCGGCGCCGAGGGAAGAGGTGAAACTGGTGCTGAACTGAACAGAGAGTAGTCCTTTGCAGGGGGGTGCATGCACTTGTTTTCTGACATCTCCATTTCGGCTAGGGTTTCAGCTGCTTTGGTTGAGGACAATGAAATAGTAATAATGATTTAATCTGAGGCCAGTAAATGATACAGGCAATGCATATTTATGGATCTTACTAACCCACTAGGTTATTAGCGCATTAGGGTATGTTTGGTTCAAAGGAGGGGAGGGGAGGGGAGGGGAGGGGAGGGATTTTAATGGAGGCGAGGGAAGGGGAGGGAAAGGGAGGGGAGGGATTGAATGAGAACTCTGTTTGGTTCAAAGGAGGGGAGGGGAGGGAAAATAATAATTTTCTTGTTTGGTTCACAAGGGGAGGGAATGGATTTTATAATAAAATTACTTTTATATCCTTTTGCATATAATAAGAAATTCATATAACCACTTCTTACAATAAGAATTGAAACAACAACGAATTGAAACAACAACAACGAATTCATACAACCCATTTTTTAAATTGTACATATGGTGTGATACAACAAGTGCCATTCGAAATTTGTTGTTCAGATTCATGGGGAGATGAATTCCCACTTGCAGAACCAGATTGGGACATTATAATTGCTAGCGACATCCTATTGTGTGAGTTCACGTTATCCTTTTTCTCATGCTAGTTTTTATATATGCTGCCGAATTGAGATGTTACGTATGTGCTTCTCATGTTGCTTGTAGATGTGAAACAATACCCGAAATTGATCCAAACCCTTTGCTTTCTCCTCAATTCCTGCAAGCCAAAAAATAAACTAGCTGGAAGTTCGCAGCTTCAGAAAACTGTGACCATATCAGGTAATTAACCTTATCAGCAACCCTTGCATGTTTAGCGCAAATCAGCTCGTTTTGTTCATAATTATGGTCAGTTTCTGAAAGCCCTGAGCCTCCATTGATTGATGCAGGAAATGAAATACAGTAGGGAGAAAGAGAGAGGTTTTTTAGGATTTAGATTTTTTAAAGGGCAATTTAGTCTAGCCACTTTTAAAAATTAGCCCTATTTTCTCTCCCCTCCAAATCCCCCCACTTTTGGAGGGGAGCCAAAATTGGCTCAGGAGGGGTGTTGCACCCCCCCATTTTCCTCCCCTCCCCTCCTAAAAATTGAACCAAATAAGAAAAGTATTAAAAAACCCCTTCCCTCCCCTCCCCTTCCCTCCATTCCCCTCCAACCAAACAGACCCTTAGATACATGGGTTTTCCTCTTTTTAATGTTCATTGAGGTTATAAAAAAACAAGAGAAGAAAAAGGAAAAAAGGGCCCCAGAATTTTGCTCAAATTATTAATTTTTGTTTATAAAAAACTGGAATTATCTTTTACTGACCAACCCCCTATAGCTATTAACACACTATACTCTTTTAACCTTGTACCTTCTGTTGTTGGCGGTTGTTCTTCGTCATCGCAGGAATTTGGCTATACAATCTACAATACAACTAAGCAAATAGGGTTTTAGTGTGTGCGTACTAGGGCTGTTGCGGGTCGGGTTCTGCAAATTTTAGAGGATTTGTTATCCGAACCTGAGCCCCAAAACCCGTATGAAAATATGGTACTTAAACCTGAACCCGAACCAACGAGTTCAGACAGATGTTGTGTCGCGCCCCGCTTCCCAAATTGCAGAATCACAGACATGTAACTGAGGCCCAGCGAATGATATAAGTATTCCAAATCATAGGGATGGCAACTGGGCCGGGTCAACCGGCGACCCACCCGCGACCCGGCCCACCAACACGGCCCGTTAAAATGCTTCACGGGTTCGGGTCGAACCCGGTGAACAGTACCGGGTCGACCCGGGTCGCAATTTTCGCGAATCGAATTCGCGAAACCCGGCCCACGAACCCGGCCCAACCCCTGAATTTGACCCGCCAACCCGCGGGGGTCGACCCGCGGGTTTCGACCCGTTCGATCCGTACGGGTCGAACGTTCGACCCGTGACGGGTCGACCGTTGACCCGCGGGTCGAACGGTCGAAAATCTGGCCGTTCGGGATAGAGCCGTTTACAACGGCTCAAAGAGCCATTTGGTTATTTTTTTTTGTTTTTTGTTTTATTTTTCTCCACTTATTTAGCCTATAAATATCCCCTAAAAATCTCAAAAAAAATCATACCTCACTCTCTTACTCTCTCTACTATTATACATCATTTGTAAAGAATTTTTGAACAATTGTAGTATCATCAAACAAGTGTACAAGAAGGCATATACACGATCAAATTTCGGTCGTATCGGAAACAAAATTCAACGTCTTCAACTCTCTTCAACCCTCGTCAAATCTACTTCAACCTCTTCTCAACTCTTCAATTGCGGAATCGGCAAAGCGCTCCTCCATCTTTTCTATTCTATTCTTATTTTAACGTTTTTTTACATACGCGTATTCCACGGTGAACGGTATCAAAATATCTCTATCTCTCTCGTTAATTTTTTTTTTTGCATTGTAGTTAAAATTATTGTTCATTTTTTGAACTTCTCTATCTCAACCCTCTTGTTTTTTAGATTTTTTTTTGTATAATTCACCGCTCCTACATTGTATATTTTTTTTACATACTTTACTTTAGCACATTACTACATTATATCTAGATCACGCGGTAGCGGTCGTAGCGGACAAGATTCCTCCTCCTCTTCACGTAGGCCACCAATTGTCCAACTAGTGAGCCCGCCCAAGATTACATTAATCCTACTATGGAACAATGTGGTACACACGACATGGATGTTGTAGGTGACATTCAATTAGAAGAAGAACAACAACAACAACAACAACCCGAAACCACACAACCCCGTAGTAGTAGGAAAAGTAGAGGAGAAACTAGCGATTGGCATAAGTTTTATGATTATATTCCGGACGAACATACTCCGAGTATAGGTTTGAAAGTGTTTAAAACATGTAGTAAAACATACAAATTCAAAAGGGGTAACGGCACCGGTACAATTAGTAGGCACATACAACATAATCATAAAGAACTTCTTGATCAAATACAAGGCCAACAAAAAATCAACCCTAGGACCGGTCAAATAGATAGCCACCCTTATGATCCCGAACTTGTTCGTCGGGAAATGGCCCGATTAGTCATTAGGGAAGAGTTGCCATTTTCCTATCCCGAGAGTAGGAACTTGGAAAATTTTAATCAAACGACCTTAAACCCTCATTTTAAAAGAATTCTGAGAAATACTTGCAAATCGGATTGTTTTAAAGTGTACATGGAAATGAAGGACGCTTTGATTGCAATTTTATGGAGTTTAACTTGTAGGGTTAGTTTAACTTCGGATTGTTGGACGGGTGTCAACAATATTCCAACGATGGGAATAACCTGTCATTGGATCGACAATGATTGGATTCTTCAAAAAAGAATCATATCACTTGCGGCGTTGCCGTATCCCCATAGTGGCGCTGAAATAGCAAACCGTATTATAGAAATTTATGATGTTTTTCATATTCGCGATAAAATTATGGATATTAGTTTTGATAATGCATCTAATAACAATATAGCAATTACTACTTTAAAATCTGTATTAAACCCTCCATCTGACAATATTTTTCATGTTAGATGTGCATGTCATATTATAAATTTATGTGTTCAAGATGCATTAAGAATAGCCGATCCATATATAGTTAAAATTAGAAATTGTGTACATTTCATCGCATTAAGTCCAAGCATTTTACAAGAATGGAAAGCTTGGTGTAGGGTTAGAAATGTTCCTTTTAGAAAATTTCCAAAGGATGTTAGATACCGATGGAATTCTACTTATGATTTACTAAATGTTGTCACCGATTATAAAGCAGTTGTAAATAATTTTTGTATCGCAAAAAATATGCACAAGTTTGAAATGACTCCCCCTGATTGGTTTTTTGCCGAATCTTTGTTGAAATTTTTAGAACCTTTTAAAACCGCAACTTTAAAATTTTCAAAAACATATGAATCTACTTCTAGTAGCATTTTTATTGAATTAGTTAGCATGATGCAAATATTTAACGAAATGTTAAATGATGCCTATATTAGTGACATTGTAGTACCTGCATTTCAAAAAATTTTGAAGTATTATTTTCCTCTTCCTATGTTGATTTGTGTTGCTACTGTTATGGATCCCCGTATCAAATTAGAAGGTACGAAGAATTTGATACAAATATTTTTTGGATATTTAGAGGACAATGTAGAATTAACAACTGATTGCGCTACTTTTTTAGTTCAGTTTGAATCTACGTTAAATAACTTGTATGATTATTATGATAGACGTTTTGCTTCTAGTAGTACAACTTCTATAGTTAGTTCTTCTTCTGGTAGTTCTAAAGGTAAGGGTAAAAGTAGAATTGGTGATAGAACATTTAGTTTACTTGAACAAATTCAATCTAAAAAACCTAGGACTAATCAACCAAATGAATTAAATTGGTATAACCAACAGGATACTGAGCCTACTCTTTCTGCACTAGATATTTTACAATGGTGGAAAGAACATGAACACACTTTTAGTATTCTGTCAATTATGGCTAAAGATTTGCTAACTCCTCCTGTTTCTACAGTTGCTTCTAAGAGTGCATTTTCTACAAGTGACAGGGTTCTATCTGATTACATGAATCGGTTGAAACCCGAGGCGTTAGAGATGCTCGTTTGCACAGAAGACTGGCTGAAGGCTGAAGATAGGACGCAAGGGAAAGCACTATCAAGTTTCACAAGTGGGAGCAACTCGCCCGAAGAACAACAATAACAACAACAATAACAACAACAATAGCTTTGCTTGTTATGTCAAATTAGAAAACTTGTACTCAATTAAAATTGTATATAAGAAATATGTTATTGTATAAAACTTATTTGTGAATTGAATTCTTCATTTCGTTATAAATTGTTCAAATTGTATAACTTAAATTCATATGAATAATATTTCAAAATTTGTTGTCAATTTCACTCTTTCAATCTTATTATTATTATTACGATTTTTATTGTTTGTTAGTATTATTACTTAGTATTATAATTAAACATCATTTGGGGATATTTGAAGAATTGTAGTATTATTACTTATTAGTATTATTACTTACTTACTTACTTAGTATTATAATTAAACATCATTTGGGGATATTTGAAGAATTGTAGTATTATTACTTATTAGTATTATTACTTACTTAGTATTATAATTTTTTAAGAATTGTAGTATTCATCAAACAAAGATATGGTTGTTTGTATACATCATTTGTAAAATTATTATTATTATTATTTTAATTTAAGCTACCAAAAAAAAAAATTATTATTAAACGGGCCAACCCGCGGGTCGACCCGGCCCAACCCGGGTTGAACCCTAAAGGGTTCACGGGTTAGGCGGGCCACCCAAACGAAAACTTAGCCCGGCCCGGACCGGCCCGTATAAGGAAGCAACCCGGCCCGGCCTGGCTAAGTATTCGTCCCAACCCGTACGGGTTGGGCCCGGCCCGGCCCACTCGACCCATTCGCCATCCCTACCAAATCATATCATTCATAAGCTGTACAATTAACTCAACAATATGAAATATAGTCACAACCACATATGCAATGAAATAATCGTATAAACATAAATAATCCATAAAATGTCTAATAAATAACCTACATCTAGAAGGAAATAAACATAGGGTCACCAAAGCCCAGAATACAAAGTGCTATAATAACCACAATGTTGGAAATGAAATAACATGGACGAAATAATTATTGTAGACTAATGATTCAGCTCCATTCTATAGAAGATTTTCTCACCAAGTCCTTCAGTCAATTCTCCTCGTGTACATGCAAGCTCATCATCTAGAGTTTACGGGGGTGGGGGAATATCCGTTAGAGCAAGTTACGAATAGCAAGTAGTAAAAAGTAATGAACAAAAAAGTATAGTATATCAAGGAACAATGAACTAGAACAAAATCAGAGATTAATAAACGAGGGTTGATAAGAAAATCAAAAGTCTATAATTAATGATACAATGATCAATGGAAACAATCACTAATCAAAGTCGATAACAATAACCATGATAAAAAAAATGCAGTGTCAATCCTAAGTCTATCTGTCTTTTATGTAACATCCTGAATTTTCAAATAATTAAATATAAAATTTTTTATTTGTTTTCACGTGTTTCGCATGTAAAAATTAATGTGTGTTTTTAGCTTTAAAAATTATTTTAATGTCATGAACAAACATTTTTCATTTCTCTTTTAAAAAGCCTATTATTATCTATTATTAATTCTTAGGCCTAATAGTTTAATTCTAGCCCACTTAAAATAAAATTAATTAATTAATTAAGAGCCCAGAGATTTTAGCCCACTAGTTAATTCTATTATTAATTAAGACAACTTGTATGGTAGACATGATCATGTAATAAATTAATTCACAATTAAATGAACAATAACTAGGTGTGCATGTGATGGCACGTGCATTGCACATGCACGTGCAATGGGACAAAGAGAGGGAAGTCAGCCATGCTTGGAGGGGGGGAGATGGAGAGAGTGAAGAGTGAGTTGTTTGATAATGGGTGGTTCTTCTAACTCCCAAATGTATCCTAACCCTTCAACCAAACTCATCTCAACCCTTCATTTGCTTTTGAGATGTGTATAAGTACCCCTCCCTTGTCATTCTTTATCACTTACACTTAGAAAATTGTAAAGAGAGAAATAAAAAGAATTGTGAGAAAAATATTGAGTGTGAAAAAGAAAATTGTGTGAGAAAAAGAAAGAAAGAGTGTGTTCTTGTTCCATTGGAGGCAGGCATAGGATCAAGAAGGGGAAGCTCGGATTCTTGCATAGCTAGGAGGAGAAGCTCGAATTTTGCATTGGTAGGAGGAAAAGGGAAGGCAATCATGCTTTCAAGGAGTTTTCTTTAGGAGTTTTCATTGTTTCTCCAAAAAGGTGGGTGATTTCTCTACTTCTAATGTAGTTACCATGCTAGAAATTTAATTTCATGAATATGTTAGATAAACAAATTAAAATTATTATGGGATTGCCTAAAGCGACTAGTAGAGAAAAAGAGAAAATTTTATTTGTGATTAGTGAATTAAAACTCATCATGGTGTCTTATTAACGAAATACATGCAAGAATATCTGTTTTTAAATGAACCATGCTAGTGTGACGATTTTGTTTAAATGAATGGCTTTGTTGTAGATGAATGGATATTTTTATGTTTAGTTGTAGATTGAGATGAATGGATATTTTCATGTTTAGTTGATAATGGGTAAATTGTTGTTATATAATGTTAATGTGATAAAAGAAAAATTGCTAAACTCTTGTAGAATTAAAAGAGAACAAGAACCTACGTTTTAGTGGATCTATGTTGTTTTTTATTTAAAGGAAACCATAGTTTTATTTTAAGTCAATAATATAAATTGTAAAGAAAACTTATTTTAATGTCGAAATTAAGAGTTTTAATTACTGTCATACTGTAAAAAAATTTAAAAAAGAAAATGTTTTGGGAGAATTTTGAATTTAAAGATATAAGTTCATTGAGAAATTGAAAATTGTATAAGGAAATTTTTGAACAGACAGATTGTATAAAGCTTTTTCATCTCCTCTTCATTACAGAGAAATAGTTTCGGTATATTGGCTTTCAGTGTAAGTATAAGGCGTTGTGTACAGTGTATAGAGTCTCGGGTTCGAGTCTTGAATAGGCTCTATTTTTATCAATAAGTGATTTTTCTCAAAATACAGTACAGTCGATACATAAAGTAACAAAGTATAATAATATCAGTTAGTAACTCTTGAACTTCTGGTTTTCGGGTGCGCTTTGGGTTTGTTACTGTAGCTGGGCAGGAGGTTTAGTTCTGGGATCGAATCCGACCCCTGCCTTTTATTTATGTTTTTTTTTATATATTTTTAATAAAATTCGATTTGTGGGTTTATTTTTTAGTTTTAAGAGTAATAAAAATTGGGAAAATATTTCTATTATTCTTTATATATTATCTAGGCTTCATGAAAAATAATTCTACAACATTTTAATATATTTTGTGAAGATTGGATGTGGTTTTTATATTAAAATAATGGATTAAAGAACTTGATAAATTTTCTTTAAAATATGGCTTTAGTATAATTAAAGAAAGAGACAATTTTGAATGCAAGAAATTTGTGTGGAGATCAAATTTTGAGATGTGGTAAGTTAAATATGGAATTGGTGTTTTGTGCATATAATTATGCTAGGAAAATGAAACAAAAAAAGATCATGATGGATTATAGAAATTGATGAGTATGAACACTCAAATTTTTGGTGAACATGAAAAGAGGTTAAGAACTAGAGTGTAGCTAAGTCCTTATACCGGCATGAATGAATTCTTGAAAAATAAATGTTGCAGAAAAAGACCAAGATTGGGTCGTTGTTATCAACTGATGTTTAAGACCGGTGTAGAGGAAATACTAACTTTAGGGTGTTAATTTTACTCATGATTCATATATCTAAGGACTATACTATAGTGAAGATGTGATGAAAGTAAGAGAAAAACACAAGTGTGAGGGTCTCGGATCTACGGTGTGAGAGTGTTCACAGGTTGTCTGCTTGATGCGTCATATCATGACGTGGATACATCTCTGAAATTATCAGGACCGTGGCGCACTTGTAGGGTGCTTGGTGACTACGTAGTGCCATCATTCCATGACGAAGGCGAATTGTCCATAGGTTGTCTGCATGATGCGTCATGTCATGACGTGGGATTCTCCTCCAGGCTGTCCGGACATGGACTCGTAACTCATAAAATATCTAGGATACTTACCATAATTACCGTAGTAGTTAAACTCATAGCGAGGGATCCAACCCTATAAGATGATATACGGTTAAGGGCTTTCCCTCGGATTTATGTAGAATGGGATGCATAAGTTCGAACAAGTGTGCATTAGCGTCATGAAATAATAAGTAACTGTATTTAAGACTAAGTGCACATTCACTCACGACATCAAGAAGATAGTCCCCCTTAGCTTTGTTTGTGATCAAGTGTGTGCTTTCCATGTAAGAGAAATTAATGTATTATATCCTAGCGTCAGTTGTATACAACTGACGTGCCCACAGTTTTTATGCAGGATAAAATGAATGAAATGACTAAAGAATGAATGCTGCTTAAAGAAATGTTCAAATTATTATTTATTTCATGTATTCCGCTGCGTTGATGTAAACATTGTTGTATAAAAGTTTTAAATTCTTTATAAAATTGTACGAAGTAAAGTGTAAAGATCCTGTGGAACTTTGAATTCAGATATATTTGGAATTCGGGGTGTTACATTTTATTATCTTATCTAATTCACATAATTCTGCGTCCTATACCACAGATTCAGTGCATATAAACAACTAATCGTTTAGACTATAGTGGTGAACTCTGCAGATCATGTACTCGGCAACAATAATCAATAATCCATAATCCAAAATCCATAACAATAATCAATAGATAAATAAGGGACCCTTCTCCGAGTATAGTCTCTGATGTTGTCCACTACTAAGTCGATCCTTATTACCCCGACTTGTTATTATTTTATTATACTCAATTATGAACATGCAAAGTGTACAAAAGTATTGAAGCGATGTCAAGAAGGTATCAAGACTATGCAATGCATGGTATATTCAATTTCATTCATTATATGCAAAATTAAACATATTTATATTTGATAACACGAAAACACACATTCTGGATAGCAAAACATTGATGTATAAAAACTAACTTTTCTGCTGCTATGGGAAAGTAAATCAGGTTCCATCAGGGATTCTAGAAACTAGACTTCCCTACCGGATCCAACACATACTCATACAACATGTTTTAGTATATGAACTACATCAGTCATTCAATTCTTTACGAGTCTGCTGTTCAGGCAGAAACTCAATATAAAATTATTACACACATAATTCGACTAAAACCTTATTTAAAATTCTTGCAAACATTATAATCTAGTTTCTGGAACTGTTCATTAACATCCTTGCAAATCTTAGGTCCTAGTTCTTAAGTTAACATATTGATTTAATTAATTGAACATGACAACGTATTTTTAAAATAGAATTCTGATGTTAAGACATGACAGTGGTAGAATTTGAATATCTTGCAGTTTGTAAGTCGGATTGTAAAACCATCTGATGGTCTGGATTCTACATATAAAGGGTTGCAACTTTTATTTAATAAGTTATAAGTGATTTTATATTTATCAATGTCAAAAGTCCGGTTCTTTACTGATCTAGTGTTCTGGCAAAAATCTAGGGTCAAGTTCTTGTATGCATAACAAAGACTAGAAATTCATCAATTAATCTTATAAAAAATTATAAGATAACTCCTAATCATGTCTATCAACATCCTAGTTAATTTCTTGTCTTGATTCTTCTGATAACACATTATTTTAATTAGTAAATCATGTTGATGTGCTTCTAAACAGAAATCTGGAATTTAAAATCTAACAGTACTAAAAATAGGATAACTTGCTGTCTACTAATTGGAATTCAGATCCGTAAGAAGTTCTGGAAACTAGATTCAGTGGCCTAAAATTTTCATTTACAAAGTTCTAGTTTATTTTATCAGCAACTGGGTCATAATCTGACTACAAAATGGGATAAACAGCAGGCCAACAACTTAATATTATTATTTAGGAATTTATAATCTATAGTTCGGCATATTTTTACCATTATCATGATGAAAAAATATCGCTCCTACGATTTAAAATTTACAATTAATAATCATACCGTCACAATTCATACAATCACAATAGACCAACATATATCTCTACATCTGTTTGTGTGGTGTATGCAATAAAATAAGTGTTATAGATATGACCAAACGAATAAGATGGTATATGAGGATGAAATAACATGGTCTAGGTTTCGAGTTAAAGATGTGGCATGAAAAGAAAGCTATTACTTGGTTTCGCCGATGAATCCGTAATAATCTCTTTGAAAATAATCTTTAGCATCAATTCATCTTTATGTCTTCTTGCCAATCCAAGCGCTGCACTGGAACATTGTGGCCACGTCAGTTGCATACAACTGTCGCAATGCTATAAAACAACAATCTCTTACTTTAACGCACACAAACTTGAATGCATATTAAAGTGTAAAAGATGGACTATCCTAAACATGTAAGTGTATGATATGACTTAATGCCTTATGCAGATGTTACACTAGACACTAATGCATACTTTTTCGGATTTTATGCATCACATTCTACATAGGTCCGACGGCAAGCTCTTATCGTACTCCATATTATAGGGTTAAATCTCTCGCCATGAATTACTACTACAGTGACTAATGTAAGGTTTAGATGTCCTATGAGTATCTTGTACCACCCCAATAATTCTTGAGAATTCGCTTTCCCACCGCGAGCCGTAACCTCGATAATTCTAGAGGTGAAAACCCACACCGCGAGCTATGACCCCTATAATTCTTGAGAGTCGTCCTCCCACTGCGAGTAATTTCGGCCAGCACGCTTCACGCTCCGATAATTCTGGAGACAAAACCCACACCGCACTGTCATCGGTACCTCATCACACAAATACGCCTTGAGTGTCGCCTCGATTTCGGTAATTCTGAAGGAATATCTCCCACCGCGAGCCGCAACCCCAATAATTCTGAAGATAACCCCCCACCGTGCTATCAAGGCCCTCATACTCATGTTTGCCTATACTCCATCACATCTCCCCTTAGTGTATGTTCTTAAGTTTGAATTACAAATCATCAAACCTAGAGCTAGCTTACCCCTGCCGAACTTAAATCAACACGAGAGAAAGTTAGCCCAAATTGGCTAGTTCTCAAGAGATACTTAACCCACACTGGTTAGTTCTCAAATTTCTTTTATTCACAGATGCCAGTTACTAAGGGTCTCGCCTAGCTTCGAGATTCCAACAACCGTCTCACTACTGAGATCGAGTAGGTTATAAAGCACCACACAGAGATATTTTATTCTATAACCATCATTTTCCATATCCACTTTCTTCACATTTAAAAAAATATTCATGAAGTAGTCGAAATAACAATTCATCAAATCAGATTCTTTTAAACAATTTCTTGGTTAAAGAACCAATTCATTCACTTTAATAATATTCTTGATGTTCCTCCAATTAATCACCACACGTTAATAACAAAAAAATTTGTTAAGATTAATCACTAGAAATTTTTTATTTAAATCTCACAATCATACTTTGATTTCAATTTAAATCAACCCTTAAAATCTTTAATCATATAAATTTTCTTGAATTTAATCTCATCTAAAACAAAAACATGATCTTTATTTCTCAGAAATATCTCTTAGAATACTATAAAATAATTCCCAAGTGATCCAATAATATTCTAGAATATTTCTATGATTTTTCAAAATTTTCAAAACTTGCAAAAGAACACAAAAATAATTAAAAAACACAAATGTGCAAGGCCGGGATCGAACCCAGACCCAACAACAGTAGCCCAACCAATGGACCACTCTCAATATCTGATAATGAATTCATTCAATTATTTTTATACCCAAATACATCTGATTTTATATTTTTAAAAAATGAAAAGAGAAACAGAGCCAACCAAGCTCGAACCCGCGACCTACGGAAACCCCCAGATGACATGTGGCGACACCAGGCGCAAAGACACCTGTGCTAGCCACCAGGACCAGAGCCAACTACTAATAATATATGGGTTAAAATTCAATTAACTCCACTCTCTGTTTAATCTCAATTTTTACTCTTTGACTAACTTTTGATTTCTAATCTTTTCTTCCAAGTTAATATTACAAAAATACATTTTCAGAAATATTTCTTTACTGATTTTAACCACATTAGCATAAAACTGTTCACAAATTAATTCAACAATTTTTTTTTATTTTTAAATCTAGTATTTATATATTACAATTAGAAAAGTTTTAACTACTATCATGAATATATATATATATATATATATATATATATATATATATATATATATATATATATATATATATATATTCCTTTTAGCAATTTTCAACCCCATTGATTTGATGGTTCTCCTCTAACAATTACACAATTTCTTGTGCCTAATTTAGACTTTTTATATATATAGATGCACAATATAATCCAACCATTGCATAATATTTGTGCCTAACCACTCCAACATACTAATGAAATATAATTTTAATTCAACAACCTAATGATATCATAATGAAGTTTTCATTTAGCATGCAACAATTTTCATGTTTCATTTCTACCAAATGTAGCAACATCACATGCATCATAAAAATCAACTAAAACCCATACAAAATATCAATTTCAAACATCAATTTTTCCTACACATGCATACTACAATACTTTAAAAGGCAAAAGAAATACCCACCTTATTGATCCAAAATGAGAGAAAACTCCTAGAAAGATTGTTCCAAAGCTCCAACCAAAGCTAGCATCCTCCTCCTTAAGCAAGCAGAACCACAAGCCTAGCCTCCTTGTACAAAACCAAAACCTCTCTTCTTTTCTCTCTTTCTTTTGTTTTGATCTTTTGTAAAATGCACATACAATATGAGGGGTATTTATAGGGTTATTGGGTGAATGAAAAGACTCACACTACCCAATATAATTACCCACTCACACAAAAACTTCACCAACCACTTCCCCATCCACTACTCTCTCTTAAAGTGGCCGACCAATGCCTCTTGGGTGCACACACGTGCACGTGCACCCAACGTGCACACGATTCTCAATTTTTTAATTATTTGTTATTAATCCATTTGTCGGTGTTTGTTACATGATAAATGTGTAGGATTTAAAGTGTACATTTAAAATGTAGAATAAAATAATGGGCTTCTCTTTTTAATTAATTTTCTAATGGGCTTTAAGATAAACTTTAGGCCTATGAGTTTTTATTAAAAATAAATAATATAAATGTGACAAATAAAATGAAAAGAAAAATGTACATCATTTTGGAAAATTTTAGGGACTAAAAACCATAAAATTTTATGTGCAATGCACGTGCAAAAATATAAAAAATATTTTATTTTTTTGGAAAGTTACATCACTCCCTCCTTAGAATAGTTCCTGTAACACCCCGGATGGTACGCTACCTAAATATATAAATGTATGTATGTATATTGTCCATATACGTGCACATGATTGTAGTGTTTTGGTTGATTTTGCTATCGTGGTGTGCGGTTAGGTTTGCGGGGCTGTTCAAAAGGAGGGATTGCGTTCTAGAAGATGCACGAGAATGAGGAGGACCGATACTGGTATAAACACTAGTTTTTGTTACGACGCCTATGCAAATATAACATTGTATGCTACTGCGATAGGTATATTCTGCGTACACTCGATAAACCCCTCGTCTCGCATCAAAGAACCCGTTTAAGTGTTAAAATGGACAGCCAACATAACACACCTCAAAACCAATGGCTAAACCATGGTTTCACTACAAAACCACCCTACACCCTACCCCCCTACTACCCTAGAATCCGGCCTCACCTTCCCCCCTCTTTCCTCACTCACTTCTCCATCAAAAACCCCTCATTTCATCTCCTTTGTTCTGAAATTTCATAAATCAAACCAAGGAAAAAGAAGAGAAGGAGAGAAAGAAGAAAGATTGAAGAAAGGAGCTCTTGGAGGGATTCTCAACGAAGGAAAGCTCAAAGACATCAACTACTCTACATCAACTCAGGGTGGGGAGTTACTCTAAACCTTTCTTATTGTTTTTTTGATTGATTTCTTGCATGCATGTGTGGTAGTAAGTGTTAGGATGAATATCTAGAAGATTGGAAGATGAAATCAGAAACTAGAACTAGAATCTTGATCTGTATGCTATTTTCTAGATTTTTTTGACAGCAAACCACATGGAATTAGATCATGAATTTTTACAGATTGTTCCTATATGTGTCTAGATGGTTCATGAATTATTTTGGATGTTTCTGTTATGGTTTGATATTTTAATAAAATCTATTTGTAGAACTGTGTCGTAAGGCAGCAGCAGCAGTTGGTTAACATGATGCCTAAGATTGTTGGAATTTCCATAATTAATTGGAACAAGTTCTTAATCTGAAAGTTTTATTCTGTATTCCCACTTGTATCTATATTCTACAGAAAAATCAGGGAAATATTTAGATGAATTTACAGGCATGTTAAGAACTGATCTTTAAACAGTAGCCAGAGCTGTAACTGAAGAGCATGATGATTTTTGTGCTTAACTGAAATATGAAGAACTTAGTGTAGACTTGGAGTTTGGACATGAAACCTTTTGCATGTTGTTCATTATGATATCTAGTTTCTTCACTGTAAATTCTGTTTCAATTGGATGAGTATAGAATTTATGATGATTTTATTACCATGTATTGTGCTGATTTCAGCCAAATTTGACATCTTGTAGAGATGGTGCATTTGAGGCTTCTTAAGAGCAAAATTTGAGGAAGTATTTCATTGCAGGATTGTAGTAGACATCAAGACCTTTCCAACAAGACCTGTTTGAGGTGTTTCTAGTAAGTGGTTGATTTATTATGATTTTTACAATACTGGACAGAAACCAGGAATTGAGCTGAGTGCTCTGATTGAGAAAGTCTTAGTGTGTGACTTGGTACATGTGTGAGTAATGTGTGTGTTAGGGTGATCTACTGGCATATTTTAGACTTATGACCAACTAGAGAATTGTTGAGGACATTCACACCTTTCCATAGAACTTGGGTTTGTAGCATTCTGATGGGTGAGCAGTGTTTTATGCTACAGGTAATGTGCAGCCCGTGTATAAGAAATACATAGGCTGAGGCTTGAGAGGCCATTTTGAGGACTTAGATGATGGAACTTGAGGTTATGATCAACTAGGAAGTTGTAGCCTAGGTTCTTACCTTTCCGGATTGGACTTGTACACCCCAATCGGAGTTGTATAGAGGGAGTTATGACCTTTTTAAGTTCCGGACAGAAAACCCGTAGGTTGCTTAGTCTTAGGTGTTGACTAGGTATTGTGACGAGTTTTTCCCTGTGTACTATTGGAGTTGATAAATCTTCTCTTGGGACGATTGGTATCTGTTGTTAGTTTTTTTGACTCCCATAGTAGGATGTGTGACTCTAGTTAGTCACTACGGTAAGGAATACCCTGTATCTGTCGACCCTAAGTTATGAACTTCCACCGAAGCGTAGGACATCCAAGCCGTGCCATTAATATAAGTTCATAGTCTGGGATAGGGGTGAACACGTACACTCACAGCCGGATTAGGGGTGAATGTAGGCCACGATGCTGGAAAATTCCAAGCCGGGGAAGTGGCGAACCGGACCGGTATCGCCGGGGCCAGAGGTTGATAGGCAAGTTTTCGGAAGCAATCTGATCTTTTACCCAAAGTGATTAGAATAAGACTGGGATTAGAGTGATGTATTAGGGGTTTGGTAATTGTATTAGTACTAGCAGAGCATAGTCGGTGTTGTACCTTCCTGTCGTAGGGATACGTTTTCGGCTCTCATGAGTGAGTCCTCGGCTCGTATCTCGATTTGTTAATTCCCAAAGTTTTGCCGGAGTAAGGAACGGGAGGCTAGGGGATTTGACCCCCGAGGCCATCACATTCCTATGCACGTGGGTTTTGTTGTTTATATATATATCATTTCACAGTCGGGTTAGGGGTGAACACGCATGCGTCAGTCCACAGCCGGGTTAGGGGTGGACACATGAATCACACGGTCTTGCGATCGAATTCAATGCGGCTTTCTGAAGAGGTCCGTACGCTGGTACCGAGTGGCAAACACGACCACTACTTAGGCACTGTAGTAGCGGAACTAGACCGACCAACTGCAACCTCCTTGGGCAACGGACAATCTATTAGGAGCTGGTTGAGTGCAGGAGTAGGATGCATGGCGAGGGTTCGAATCCCTGAATTATGGAGAAAGACGGCTAGATTTGGCGGCGTATGTACTATGGGATGTATTCGTGCTCCAAAGTCTTGCTTGCATTAGAGTCACGCATGTGATTTGCTGCATCTAGTCATAGGGTCATGGCATACCACTGTACTAGAATCTGAATCCATTAAACCCTTGTTTGGCACATCACTTTTTCTTTTGCATAAAATTATGGTTGCGATTGAATTTTAGAGGATCACTGTTATTATCAGCTTTGCGTCAGTCGAAGTACTGACGTTCCCCACCATGTAGGTATCCGGAGCCGATCTACAGGAACTGCAGAGCTCGGGTTGGTCCAAGGATCCAAAGGACACATGCAAGTGCTATTACATTGTTGTAAATCTTGTAATTTTTATTTGGATATTGTAACACTTATAAATGTAACATTTATATGGAATAAAAGTTTTAAATTTTCCTGTACTTATGTGATTGTGGCTATTTTGAAGTTCGACTCCTTGAGTAGGGTCTCAGGTTCCCAGTATGGAGATTTGGGGCGCTACAGAAGTTGGTATCAGAGTAGACTTCAAATATTAGTCCAACACAGCAGGAAAATTAGACTTAGATGCATTGCGCGAGTTGGGTTTAGTCAGATAGTTGATGGTTATAATTCATAATGTTGCTTTTACAACTTATGCTTTATAATTTTTCTGTATCTGGACTAATTCCCATATTTTCTCTTGCAGATGCCGACCTTGGACAATGGACACTCGAATGGATGATCTGATGGACATGGTTCTGCACCCCCACTTCCACCTTCACCCCCACAGCCCACGGCCATAGTGCAAGTTATCACCATGTTGTCCCAGGAGCTGGCTGCCTACAAATGGAGCCACGGGAAGCTAGAGGATCGCTTCGAAAACCTCGCACGAGCATTGATAACCACTGAAAGGAGAGTGGCCAAGCTAGAAAGGGCCAAGAGGAAATGGAAGACGAGGGTAGTACTTCTGAAGCACCAGTACGAGGAGAGGCTGGGTCAGCTGCAGAGCATATATCTGGCACTGAGGACTCAGGTCTGCGACATGCAGGATTTGTTAGACCGTATGACTACCAGGGATAGCACCGAGGTTGGCGACTCGCCAGGAGCAGGAGAGCAGTGACCTCCCCTAGTGTTGTAGGATTTCTTTTGATGTGTAAAGATGACAACCTTTTTGAATAGCTAGGCTAACATGCTATTGTTTTGATGGGTGTGGTATGAACCCATGTGATGATGATGTGATTGTATGGTGACAAATCATTGTAAAACCCTTTTTGAAATGAATGGAACTAGTATGTTTTGACCAATGATGGTGTGTTATGGGTTTTTGCATTACGATTGTTGGTTGATGGTGTCTGTATTAGCTTTCAGATGGCAGGAAGGACTAGAAGCAACCGGAGCTGCCAGACTGAAGCCGAAGGTAGTGGAGCCAACGGTACTGGCCTTGATGTAAGGGAAGAATTTACTCGGGTATATCAGATGATTGGAGCATGTGTGGAGGCTAGCAGGAACTAAGTGCCACCACAAAGAGCACCAGGAGTTGCGGTGAACACTGATCCAGTGAAGATGGTGGAATCATTTAGGAGGATGAAACTGCCAGTTTTTGAAGGACAGGCCGATCCCACAGCTGCTAACGACTGGATACGTCAGGTCGAGACAGTATTTGAGGTGCTGATGACTCCCGAAGATAGCAAGGTACGTCTAGCCACAATCTTGCTAGAGAAGGACGCCAGAGTTTGGTGGCAGTCTGTGAAGCGTGGTCTTGGAAAAGGACAGATCACTTAGGAAATTTTCTTGAGGAATTCCGACAGCACTATTTCCCCTTGGATGTGCAAGAGGAGAAAGCAATGGAATTCCATGGCTTGAAGCAAGGAAATATGTCTGTCAGAGAATATGAGACGAAGTTTTCTCAGTTATCGAGGTATACACTGGAGATGGTCCAGGAGGAAGTAAAGAAGGCCCAGAGGTTTGAGCAAGAGCTTAGGCCCGGACTTAGGTCGAAGATGGTTTCCTTGGGCATTTGCCAATTCGACAAGCTGGTAAGAAGAGCTCCGGCGACAGAGGCGGATATGAATCAGAATCAGGGAAGGACAGAGTTCTGGAACAAAGGGAAGAGATCTACCCCGACGTCAAAGTTGAAGAAGCAAGGCAAGGGCCAGAAGTTTCGGAAAATCAGTACCAATACAGGAAAATTCAAGCTCGGAAGTTGCTATCACTGTGGAGAGTAGGGACACTTTATGGATCGATGCCCCAGGAAGAATGCACTAAAACGTTTCCAGTGTGGACTAGAAGGGCATATCAAGTCAAGTTGTCCCCAAATTGCAAGGAACAGCCATAGGGCAGGGTCGGGAGAAACCGACAAAGGGAAAAAGCCTATGCGTCAAGGAAGAATATTCGCCTTGACCAAGAAGGATGCTGAAGAAGATGGAAGGGTAATTACTGATATGTAAGCAAATGGTGTATAAGTTCTAAAGTTGTATTTTGGTTTTTGGGAAGTTGATGGATGATGAACTGTTGTAACAGGACATATATATATAAATGGAATTTTGTCTACGGTCTTGTTTGATAGTGGATCGACTCATTCTTTTGTGTCAAAATCTTTTTCGGGAAAATTAAGATGCACACAAAAGGCAGTCCCAGAGTTAACTTTAACGGTAGCTATGCCGTCAGGGGCAACCCTTACTACAGATCTATGCTATAGGGGATGTAAGCTCCAGAGTAGCGAAGAAACCCTAAGTATCGATTTGTTGGAGTTGGGTTTTGCCGGAACAGATGTCATTATTGGTATGGATTGGATGTCAAGGCACAAGGCAAGCATTGACTACAAGGGGAAGGAGGTAGTCATCTCAGCTGAAGGAGTGGAACTTGTATTCCACGGGAAGCAGAGATCGAAGGCAATGACTTTTGCAGCTGCTAGTGAAGTACGGGTACCAGAAGAAGTGAACAAGATACCAGGGGTGAGGAATTTTCCACTTGTATTCTTAGAGGATTTACCTGGAATTCTCCCACACCGTGATGTCGAGTTTAGCATCACAGTTCAGCCAGGTAGCGCTCCAGTGTCCAAAGCACCCTATCGAATGGCACCAGTAGAGCAGAATGAGGTCAAGAAGCAGATTGAAGAGTACTTGCAGAAGGAATTTATCAGACCAAGTGCATCACCTTGGGGAGCACCAGTATTGCTTGTTAAGAAGAAGGACGGGTCATCTAGGATGTGTATTGATTATCAGAAATTGAATAAAGTCACTATTCGGAACAAGTACTCAATTTCCAGGATCGACTATTTGTTCGATCAGCTTCAGGGAGCAGCAGTATTTTCCAAGATTAATCTACGGTCCGGATATCATCAAGTGCGAGTCAGGGAAGAAGATGTACCTAAGACAGCTTTTCGAACTCGACATGGACACTATGAATTCTTGGTAATGCCGTTTGGAGTAACTAACTATCCAGCAATCTTCATGGACTTGATGAACAGAATTCTATGTCCGTTTATTAACTCATTTGTCGTGGTCTTCATCGATAACATTTTGGTATATTCAAGGACAGAAAAGGAGCATGCTGAGCATCTGACGGCAGTCTTGAGCAAGCTACAAGAGCATCAGTTGTATGCCAAATTATCTAGGTGTAAGTTCTGGAAATCAAAAGTTGCATTCCTAGGCCATATCCTTTCTAAGGAGGGAGTGGCAACGGATCCTCAGAAGATAGAAGCAGTCAAGGAATGGCCACAACCAAAGACGGTGAAAGAAGTAAGGAGTTTCCTGGGTATGACTGGATATTACCGGAAGTTTATCCAGAATTATGCAAGGATAGCTGTACCCCTTACAGCCTTGACCAGGAAGAACCAAAGTTTCGACTGGACGGAGAAGTGTGAAGAGAGTTTTCAGGAACTAAAGAACCATTTGATCTCCGCACCTATATTGGTTTTACCTCAGGAGGACAAGGACTACGTCATCTACAGTGATGCATCGTATTTGGGGTTCGGGTGTGTGCTAATACAGGAGGGTAAGGTTATAGCTTATGGTTCGAGACATCTACGACCACACGAGAAGAATTACCCGACCCATGATTTGGAACTTGCAGCCATAATTTTTGCTTTGAAATCATGGAGACATTATATCTACGGAGCAAGGATGGAAATTTACACTGATCATAAGAGCTTGAAGTATATTTACCAGTAAAAGGATCTCAACCTAAGGCAGAGGAGATGGTTGGAAGTACTCGAAGACATCAGGCCTGAAATTATATATCATCTAGGAAAAGCCATCGTGGTAGCCGATGCGCTCAGCAAGAAGAGAAGTATGGATACATTGGTAGCAACCCGGAGGGAGCTAGATGAAGAGATCAGGCAGGCAGGCATTGAAGTGGTTACACAACACTTAAGTGCAGTTTTGGCACAGTTGGTGTTACGACCAAGCTTGAATGAGCAAGTGAAAGAGGCTCAGACCAAAGATCCAGAAATGGAAAACATGAAGAAGCAAGTGCATGAAGGAAAATTGCCCGAATTTAGTATAAGAGAAGGTTCACTATGGTTTGATAACAGACTGTGTGTACAAAAGGACAGGGAGATAAGGGAAGACATCATGAAGAAAGCTCACTCCACATTGCTTGCAATTCACCCCGGAAGCACCAAGATATATCATGATATAAAGCAGCACTATTGGCGGTCAGCGATGAAGCGAGATATAGTAGAGTTCGTCGCCAAATGTCTGACATGTCAACAGCTTAAGGCCGAGAATCAGAAATCAGGAAGATTGCTACAGCCTTTACCCATTCCAGAATGGAAATGGGAGAACATCAGTGTGGATTTTATCACTGGATTGCCCAGGAGCCCTAAAGGAAATGACTCAATATGGGTGATGGTGGATTTATTGACAAAGTCAGCACATATTCTTTCAATAAGGACGACCTGGAAGGTCGAGAAGTTAGCTCCGAGATACATTGGACCATACAAGATTCCGAAGAGGTTTGGCAGGATGACTTATAAGTTGGAGCTACCGGCCGAGTTATCTCAAGTGCATGACGTGTTCCACGTCTCTATGCTACGGAAGTATGTGCTGGATTCAAGTCATCGGTTGCCAGAGGTTCTGAAAGATTTGCATATAGATCTTTCCTGTACAGAGCAACCAGTCAGGATACTTGATCATCAGGACAAGGTACTGAGAAACAAAGTCATCCCGATGATCAAAGTTCTCTAGAAAAACCAGTTCATGGAAGAAGTCATGTGGGAACCGGAGAGCCGCATGAAGGCTTTATATCCAGATTTGTTTTAAGTGTTTTCTATTTTATTTGTTGTTCTTTTCTCCTGCTAGGAACGTTCTGGGGACAAAACGACTCTAGGGAGGGAGTGATGTAACACCCCGGATTGTATGCTACCTAAATATATATATGTATGTATGTATATTGTCCATATGCGTGCACATGATTGCAGTGTTTTGGTTAATTTTGCTATCGTGGTGTGCGGTTAGGTTTGCGGGGCTATTCATAAGGAGGGATTGCGTTCTAGAAGATGCACGAGAATGAGGAGGACCAATACTGGTATAAATAGTAGTTCTTGGTACGACGCCTATGCAAATATAACATTGTATGCTACTGCGATGGGTATATTTTGCGTACAATCGATAAACCCCTCGTCTCGCATCAAAGAACCCGTTTAAGTGTTAAAATGGGCATCCAACATGATACACCTCAAAACCAATGGCTAGACCATGGTTTCACTACAAAACCACCCTACACCCTACCCCCCTACTACCCTAGAATCTGGCCTCACCTTCCCCCCTCTTTCCTCACTCACTTCTCCATCAAAAATCCCTCATTTCATCTCCTTTGTTCTCAAATTTCAAAACTCAAACCAAGGAAAAAGAAGAGAAGGAGAGAAAGAAGAAAGATTGAAGAAAGGAGCTCTTGGAGGGATTCTCAAGGAAGGAAAGCTCAAAGACATCAACTACTCTACATCAACTCAGGATGGGGAGTTACTCTAAACCATTCTTATTATTTTTTGATTGATTTCTTGCATGAATGTGTGGTAGTAAGTGTTAGGAGGAATATCTAAAAAGATTGGAAGATGAAATCAGAAACTAGAACTAGAACCTTGATCTGTATGCTATTTTCCAGATTTTCCCGAGAGCAAACCAAATGGAATTAGATCATGAAATTTTTACAGATTGTTCCTATATATGTCTAGATGGTTAATGAATTATTTGGATTTTTCTGTGATGGTTTGATATTTTAATAAAATCTATTTTTAGAACTATATCATAAGGCAGCAGCAGCAGTTGGTTAACATGATACTTGAGATTGTTGGAATTTGCATAATTAATTGGTGCAAGTTCTTAATCTAAATTTTTTACCCTGTATTCCCACTTGTATCTAGATTCTACAAAAAAATTAGGGAAATATTTGGATGAATTTACTAAAAATTAATCTTTAAACAGTAGCTAGAGCTGTAACTGAAGAGCATGATGATTTTTGTGCTTAATTGAAATATATAGAACTCAGTATAGACTTGGAGTTTGGACATAAAACCTTTTGCATGTTGTTCATTATGATATCTCGTTTCTTCAATGTAAATTTTGTGTCAATTGGATGAGTATATAATTTATGATGATTTTGTTAGCATGTACTGTGCTGGTTTCAGCCAAATTTGATACCCTGTAGAGATGGTGCATTTGAGGCTTCTTAAGAGCAACATTTGAGGAAGTATTTCATTAAAGGATTGTAGTAGATATCAAGACCTTTCCAACAAGACCTGTTTGAAGTGTTTCCAGTAGGTGGTTGATTTATTATGATTTTTGCAATACTGGACAGAGACCAGGAATTGAGCTGAGTGCTCAGATTGAGAAAGTCTTAGTGTGTGACTTGGTACATGTGTGAGTAATGTGTGTGTTAGGGTGATCTATTGGCATATTTTGGACTTATGACCAACCAGAGAATTGTTGAGGACATTCACACCTTTCCATAGAACTTAGGTTTGTAGCATTCTGATGAGTGAGCAGTGTTTTATGCTACCGGTAAGGTGCAGCCCGTGTACAAGAAATACACAGGCTGAGGCTTGAAAGGCCATTTTGAGGACTTAGATGATGGAATTTGAGGTTATGATCAACTAGGAAGTTGTGGCCAAGGTTATTACCTTTCCGGATTGAGCTTGTACACCCCAATCGAAGTTGTATCGAAGGAGTTATGAACTTTTTAAGTTTCGGGCCGAAACCCCATTGGTTGCTTAGTCTTGGGTGTTGACTAGGTATTGTGACGACTTTTTCCCTGTGTACTGTTGGAGTTGATAACTCTTCTCTGGGGATGTTTGGTATCTGTTGTTGATTTTTTTGACTCCTATAGTAGGATGTGTGACTCGAGTTAGTCACTAGGGTAAGGGATACGCTGTATTTGTCGATTATAAGTTATGAACTTCCACCGAAGCATAGGACATCCGAGCCGTGCCATTAATATAAGTTCATAGCCCGGGAAAGGGGTGAACACGTTCATTCACAGCTGGATTAGGGGTGAATGTAGGTCACGATGCTAGACAATTCCAAGCCGGGGAAGTGGCGAACCGGACCGATATCGCCAGGGCCAAGGGTCGATAGGCAAGTTTTCGGAAGCAATCTGATCTTTTACTTACAGTGATTAGAATAAGGCTGGGATTAGAGTGATGTATTAGGGGTTTGGTAATTACATTAGTACTAGCATACCATAGTCGGTGTTGTACCATCCTGTCGTAGGGATATGTTTTCGGCACTCATGAGTGAGTCCTCGGCTCGTATCTCGATCTGTTAATTCCCAAAGTTTTGCCAGAGTAAGGAATGGGAGGCTAGGGGGATTTGACCCCCGAGGCCATCACGTTCCTATGCACGTGTGTTTAGTTGTTTATATATATATCAGTTCACAACCGGATTAGGGGTGAACACGCATGTGTCAGTCCACAGTCGGGTTAGGGGTGGACAGTCCACAGCCGGGTTAGGGGTGGACACATGAATCACACGGTCTTACGATCGGATTCAACGCGGCTTTCTGAAGAGGTCCGTACGCAGGTACCGAGTGGCAAACACGACCACCACTTAGGCACTGTAGTGGCGGAACTAGACCGACCAACTGTAACCTCCTTGGGCAACGGACAATCTATTGGGAACTGGTTGAGTACAAGAGTAGGATGCATGGTGAGGGTTCGAATCCCTGAATTGTGGAGAAAGACGGCTAGATTTGGGGGCGCATGTAGTATGGGATGCATTCGTGCTCCAAAGTATTACTTGCATTAGAGTCAGGCATGTGATTTGCTGCATCTAGTCATAGGTTCATGGCATACCACTGCACTAGAACCCGAATCCATTAAACCTTTGTTTGGCACATCACTTTTTCTTTTGCATTAAATTATGGTTGCGATTGAATTTTAGAGGATCTCTATTATTATCAGATTTGCGTCAGTCGAAGTACTGACGTTCCCCACCTTGTAGGTATCCAGAGCCGATCTACAGGTACTGCAGAGCTCGGATTGGTCCAAGGATCCAAAGGACACATGCAAGTGCTATTACATTGTTGTAAATCTTGTAATTTTTATTTGGATATTGTAACACTTGTAAATGTAACATTTATATAGAATAAAAGTTTTAAATTTTCCTGTACTTTATGTGATTGTGGCTATTTTGAAGTTCGACTCCTGGAGTAGGGTCTCAGGTTCCCGGTATGGGGATTTGGGGCGCTACAGTTCCGTCCTCGGAACTACGCTTAAAGAGTGAGAAAATAAAAGAAAAAGAAAATTTACAAGGTTTAGTCAAAAAGCTCAAGATGGTCTCTCAACATTCTATCCTCAGATTTCCCAAGTGGCTTCCTCTACCAGTTGATTCCTCCACACAACCTTGACCATAGGTGTAGTTTTGTTTTCTCAAAAAAATTTCTCGTCGGTCCACAATCTCTACCGGAATCTCCCTGTAGCTCAGATCCAACTACAGACCCTCTGGCACTTCTGGCAAGTGATGACTCGAATAAAGAATGTAACCTCGAAGCATAAACACGTGAAAGACATTGTGCACTTGGGCTAGCTCTTCTAGCAATTCCAACCGATACGCTATCTTTCCAATCATCTTCAATATCTTGTAGAGTCCTATGTATCTCGGGGCTAACTTTTCTCCTCTCCCAAACCGAATCACACCCTTGGTTGGAGATACTTTTAGGAAAACATGATCACCTTCTTCGAACTCCAGATCTCTTCTGCGGTTGTCTGCATAACTCTTCTGTCTGCTCTGTGCATCAACCAGCCACTTCCTGATCAGCTCAATCTTCTATGAAGTTTGTTGCACTATTTCCGGCCCATACATTTCCCTTTCCCCCACTTCATACCAGCACACTGGTGTTCTACACTTCCTCCTTTATAGATGCTAGTATGAAAGTTGTTGTTGTAGGCAAATTCCACCAGAGCTAAGTACCTCTCCCAGCTACCTCCGAAGTCCAATACACAACACCTTAACATATCTTCCAACACCCGATTGACCTCTCAGTCTGCCCATCGGTTTGAGGATGAAAGGCAGTACTGAAGTCGGTCTTGGTCCCCAAGGCTACCTGAAGACTCTTCCAAAAATGCGTTGTGAACTATGCATCCGGATCTGACACAATTGATACAGGAACTCCGTGCAATCTCACGATCTCCCCGACATACAATTTTGCTGGCTTCTCCATAGACCAAGTTATCTTCAATGCCAAAAAGTGAGTAGATTTGGTGAGTCAATCCACTATCACCCAAATCGCATCATTCCCCTTGGGACTTCTAGGTAACCCTGTAATGAAGTCCCATGCTGATGTTATCCCATTTCCACTCCGGAATGGGTAACGGCTGCAACAATCTGTCGGGCTTCTAATTTTCTGCCTTAATTTGTTGACATGTTGCACATATAGCAACAAACTCTGCTACATCCCGCTTCATTCCGGACGACCAGAAGTATTGCTTGATATCCTTGTACATCTTGGTACTCCCTGGATGTACAGATAAAAGATTAGTGTGTGTGCTTCTTGTAAAATGCTTTCCTTTAGTTCTGTTTGATCAGGTACACATAATCCCCCTCTAAACCATAGCACCTCATCCTTCACTAGGAATTCTGCCAATTTGTCTGCGCCGACCTGCTCTTTCATCTTCTGGATCTCCATATCTGACTTCTGACTGTCGATTATCCACTCTGTAACGCTCTGAATTCCATTTACATGTATTCGTAGCACAACAGGATCTTTTACTTCAAATTTGTACAATTTTACACGGAAATTAAAAAAAATTATTATAAAATTTTGTTCTTTACATCAACGCAGCGGAATTTAAATGAATACAACATGATATATACAACTTTAACACCAACAACTTAAATCTGAAAATAATCTTTAGCTTCAATTCATCTGTATGTCTTTTGCCAACCCAAGCCCCTCACTGGAAAACTGTGGACATGTCAGTGGCATACAATTGACGCAATACTATAAAATAGCGATTCTCTTACTTTAGTGAACACAAACTTGAATGCATATTAAAGTGTAAAAGAGGGACTATCTTAAACATGTCAGTGTATGATATGACTTAATGCCAAATTTAGAAGTTATGCTATGATAACACTAATGCATACTTGTTCGGATTCTATGCATCCCATTCTACATAGGTCCGAGGGCAAGCCCTTATCGTACTCCACATTATAGGGTTAAATCCCTCGCCATGAATTACTACTACAATGACTAATGTAAAGTTTAGATATTCTATGAGTATCTAGTACCACCCGGATAATTCTTGAGAATATGCTCTCCCACTGCGAGTCGTAACCCCGATAATTTTGGAGGTAAAAACCCCCACCGCGAGCTATGACCCCGATAATTCTTGGGAGTCGTCCTCCCACTGTGAGTGATGTTCGGCCATCACGCCTCACACCTCGATAATTCTGGAGACGAAACTCGCACCGCGCTGTCATCGGTACCTCGTCACACAAATATCCCATGAGCGTTGCCTTGATCCCGGTAATTCTGAAGGAATATCTCCTACCGCGAGCCTCAACCCCGATAATTCTGAAGATAATCTCCCACCGCGCTATCAAGGCCCTCATACTCATGTTTGCCCATACTTCATCACGACTCCCCTTAGTGTCAGTCCTTAAGTTTTAATTAAAAAATCATCACAACCTAGAGCTAGCTTACCCTGTCGGACTTAAATCAACACGAGAGAAAGTTATCCCAAACTGACTACTTCTCAAAAGATACTTAACCCACACTGGTTAGTTCTCAAATTTCTTTTATTCACAAATGCCAGTTACTAAGGGTCTCGCCTAGCCTCTAGATTCCAACAAGCGTCTCACTACTGAGATCGAATAGGTTATAAAGCACCACACATAGATACTTTATTCTATGACCATCATTTTCCTTATCCACTTTCTTCACATTTAAAAAAAATCATGAAGTATTCAAAATAACAATTCCTCAAGTTAAATTCTTTTAAACAATTTCTTGGTTAAAGAACCAATTCATTCACTTTAATAATATTCTTGATGTTCCACCAATTAATCACCAAATCGTAATACCAAAAAAATTTCTTAAGATTAATCACTAGAAATTTATTATTTAAATCTCACAATCATACTTTGATTTCATTTTAAATCAACCCTTAAAATCTTATATCATATGCCTTTTCTTGAATTTAATCTCATCTAATAAAAAAACATGATCTTTATTTCTCAAAAATATCTCTTAGAATACTATAAAATAATTCCCAAGTGATCTAATAATATTCTAGAATATTTCTTTGATTTTCCCCAATTTTTAAAACTTGCAAAAGAACACAAAAATAATTAAAAAATAAAAATGTGCAAGGCTGGGATCGAACATAGACCCAACAAGCAACCAAACAGTCGCCCAACCAACGGACCACTCTAAATATCTGATAATGAATTCATTGAGTTGTTTTTATACCCAAATACTTCTGATTTTATAAAAAAAATGAAAAGAGAAACAGAGCCAACCAAGCTCGAACCTGCGACCTATGGAAACCCCCAGGTGACACGTGGCGACGCCAGGCGCAAAGACGCCTGCGCTAGCCACCAAGGGCAGAGCCAACTACTGATAATATATGGGTTAAAATTCATTTAACTCCATTCTCTGTTTAATCTCAATTTTTACTCTTTGAATAACTTTTGGTTTCTAATCTTTTCTTCCAAGTTAACATTACAAAAATACATATCCAGAAATACTTCTTTACTAATTTTAACCACATTACCATAAAATTGTTCACAAATTAATTCAACAATTATTATTTTTTTTAAATCTAGTATTCATATATTGCAGTTAAAAGAATTTAACTACTACCATGAATATATATACTTTCCTTTTAGCAATTTTCAACCTCATTGATTTTATGATTCTCCTATAACAATTACACAATTACTTGTGCCTAATTTAGACTTTATATATATATATATATATATATATATATATATATATATATATATATATGCACATATATATATATGCACATTTCACATAATACAACCATGGCATAATATTTGTGCCTAACCACTTTAACATACTATTGAAATAGAATTTTAATTCAACAACCTAATAATCTCATAATGAAGTTGTATTTAGCATGCAACAATTTTCATATTTCACTTCTACCAAACGTTCTAAATAGCAACATCACATGTATCACAAAAATTAACTAAAACTCATACAAAATATCAATTTCAAACATCAATTATTTCTACATATGCATAATACAATACTTTAGAAGGCAAAAGAAACACCAACCTTATTGATGCAAAATGAGAGAAACTTCCTAGAAAGATTGTTACAAAGCTCCAACCAAAGCTAGCCTCCTCCTTCTTAAGCAAGCAAAACTGCAAGCCTTCCTTCCTTTTACCAAACCTAAACCCTTTCTTTCTTTCTTTCTTTCTTTTGTTTCTTTTGTTTTTTTGTAAAATGCCCATACAATAGGAGGGGTATTTATAGGGTTATTGGGTGAATGAAAAGACTCTCACTACCCACTTAATTACCCACTCCACAATCCACTTCAAAATCCACTCTCATCTTCTTAAATTGGCCGGCCAAGCCTCTTGGGTGCACACACGTGCACGAGCACCCAACGTGCACACAATTCTCAATCTTTTAATTATTTGTTATTAATCCATTTGTAGGTGTTTGTTACATAACAAGTGCGTAGGATTTAAAGTGTACATTTAAAATGTAGAATAAAATCATGGGCTTCTCCTTTTAATTAATTTTCTAGTGGGCTTTAAAAAAAACTTTGGGCCTATGAGTTTTTATTAAAAATAAATAATACAAATGTGACAAATATAATGAGAAGAAAAATGTGAGTTTATTCTAATTATGTGTAATTTGTAGCACAACAAGATCTTTTACTTCAATTTCGTACAATTTTAGAAAAAAATTAAAAATTTTCATTATACACATTGTTTGTTAGAGAATACATAGTGGAAATTAATGAATATCAATACAACTTTAACATCAACAGCTCAAATCATGAAAATAATATTTAGCATCAATTCATCTTCATGCCCTTTTGCTAATCCAAATCCTGCACTGGAAAAATGTGGGCACGTTAGTTGCATAAAACTGAAACAATGCTATAAAACAGCGATTATCTTACTTTAGCAACCACAAACTTGAATGCACAATAAACTATAAAAGAGTGACTATCCTAAACATGTCAGTGTATGATAGGACTTAATGCCTGATGCAAAAGTTATACTACAATGACATTAATGTATACTTGTTCGGATTTTATGCATCTCATTCTACATAGGTCCGAGGGCAAGTACCTACGTACTCTACATTATAGTATTATTTTTCTCAATTAAAACCCATATGCCTAAAATCTATTTTAAAGCACACTAGAAAATTAATCAAAAAGAGAAGCTCATGATTTTATTCTACATTTTAAATGTACACTTTAAATCCTACACACTGTCATGTAACAAACACCTACAAATAGATTAATAAAAAATAATTAAAAGATTGAGAATTGTGTGCACATTGGGTACATGTGCACGTGTGTGCACCCAAAGGGTTGGCCGGCCACATTAAGAATAGAGAAAGTGGATTTTGAAATGGATTGTGTGAGTGGGTAATTATGTTGGTAGTGGGAGTCTTTTCATTCACCTAATGAACCTATAAATACCCCTCCTATTGTATAAACATTTCACAAAAGGTCAAAAGAAACAGAAGAGAGTGTAGGGAAAGAGGCTTTCGATTTTTGAGGGGAGAAGGAGCTTTCGGTTTTGTACTTTTCTAAGGAGGAGGAGGTTCATTTGTTGGAGCTTTGGAGAAATCTTTCTAGGAGTTTATTTGCAATTGTCATCAAATAAGGTGGGTGTCTCTTTTGCTTTCTAAATTATGTTAGAATGCATGTGTAGATGAGTTTATGTTTGAACTGACAATTGGTATGAGTTATCAAGTTAATTTTTTGTGTGATGCATGTTGCGATTATTATTTAGAAATTTTAGAAATAATGAAATGTGAAAATAAATGCATGCTAAATTTTCATTACAAGATTGTAGTTTGTTGAATTGGGATTTTTGATTTAATTGCATGTTGTAAGATTATTTGGCACATAATAATAAGCCATGATTAGATTATATGAATTGTGCATATGTGTACATAAAGTTGTAAATTTGTGTATAATAAATTATGTAATTGTTAGTGGAAAATTATAACAATCAATGTGGAGGAGAATCGTTGTTTTATAGCATTGCGTCAGTTGCATGCAACTGACGTGCCCACAGTTTTCCAGTGCAAGGCTTAGATTGGCAAGAAGACATAAAGATGAATTGATGCTAAAGATTATTTTCAGATTTAAGTTGTATATATCATGTTGTATTCATTTAAATTCCGCTGCGTTGAGATAAAGAAAAAAATTGTATAATAAAAAGTTTTGATTTCCTTGTAAAATTGTACGAATTTGAAGTAAAAGATCCTGCTGTGCTACAACTACATGTAAATGGAATTCGGGGCGTTACAGAGTGGTATCAGAGCCTTGAGAGCTGAGTGTCATAATGGTAACACCCCGTATTTCTTGGAGTATATAATACTAGTATAATATAGTATAAGTATATATATATACCCCCCCTGGGGAGGGGGGGCTGTGTGTGCAGCAGCGCGAGAGGTGAGGCGGTGTGGGATTGTTTGATCCCACATCAAGAGAAATTTGAGAATAATTAATAATAAATAATATTGCCTATGATCAAGAGTCACCAAATCAGTTAACCACATTCTGAGAGGTAGTATGTGGTGGGCAATTGTACTAATAAATAAATTGTCTGAGTTGGGGCCTGAGTGTTACAGAGTGGTATGAGAGCCAACTTCAATAAGTAGTACATAATTTCAAGGATGACACATTAGGGTGGACATTAGAATTGTGAGTTCAATTTATAGAGATTTAAGTGTAAGTTAATTTACATTTGTGTTGGTCTATATGCTGACATTTTCTCCTCCTTTACCCTATAAGATAGCTAATAACCAAGATCCAGTGGATGAAGTAGAATGGTTCTTTGAAGAAGACCCCGAAGAAGAAGAAGAAGAACCCGAAGAAGAGGAAGACCCAGAAGAAGAAGAAGGAGAACTGCCCGAATCTCGAGAAATCACTCCACCTCCACCTGATTCCCCAGATGAATCCTCGGATGAAGAACCAGTTCAAGACAAGAAGGACCACATCATCACTTCTGTCCAGAGGCAATTGATCATCCATAAGTGGAGAGTAGACCACTTGGAAGCTCATCATGCGGAGGACAAGCAGAACATTGTAGCTCTAAGTCATCGAGTATGGGAACTAGAGAAGCTTTGACACAGATTCACCCAGCTGGATAACAAAACTCGCTGGGGAAAACAAGATTTTCGTAAAAAAATGCGAGGAAATGAAGAAGGAAATATAGGAACTACGGGAGAGCTCAATCCAAAAGGAACCGTAGGATCTAGACTGCTTTATGTTTGGAAATTTCTTGTGTTTTATGTATTTGATGTATGGACAAGTTTTTATTTCTGAATGTATAAAGTTTAAATTTTTGAAATAAATGAATTATATTGGAAGGAAAGCCTATATTGTTGCTATTTGTGGTGATTAATGAAGTTTTATGACCCAGAAATGGCCGGACAAAAAACCCGAAACGGTGAAGGATCCAGCGATAAGGGCAGCAGGCATGATCTGAAGACAGAACTAGCCAGGGTGTACCAAACTCTCAACATCTTTGCCACAAGTGTGAACCAAAACACCACGGTGGGGCAAACAGTACAAGTTCTGGATGCAATTAAATTGGTGGAATCATTTAAGCGGATGAAGCCACCCACGTTCGAAGGCAAGGCAGATCTAGATGCAGCGGATGATAGGATCAAGCAGATAGAAATAGTGTTCAAGGTCCTGGAGATTCCAGAGGCTAGCAAGGTGAAACTGGCCACTATTCAGCTAGAGAATGATGCCGGAGTCTGGTGGCAATCCTTGAAGAGAACCGTGGGGAACAGATCTATCACTTGGAAGAAATTTTTGGAGGAGTTCCGCAGCCACTACTTTCCGATGGATGTACAGGAGAAAAAGGCTATGGAGTTCCTGAGTTTGCAACAGAGGAGTTGAGGTCGATACGCTAAAATTAACTGAATCAGGGTACTCCACTCCACATTGGCGAGATGTATGCCAGAGAGGGAGCTGAGGTCAGTGCGCTGGCCTAGAATTAGCTGAATCAGGGTACTCCGCTCCACATCGACTAGAAAGGAGATCCTGCACTAGGTTGCATGTCCCGTACTCAGCAAGGACGCTGATTTCTTAAGGGGGTGTATAACACCCCGTATTTCTTGGAGTATATAATACTAGTATAATATAGTATAATTGTGTGTGTGTGTGTGCATATATATATATATATATATATATATATATATATATATATATATATATATATATATATATGCACACACACACATATATATAGCATAAGGGTAATAATGTTGAATGGTATAATGGTAATAATGGGATTTATGAAAAATGACATGAGATGGGGCTTTGGCTGCCTTGGGCCTGCTGTGCTTTGACAGAATGTGGGGGTGCTAGAGTGGGGCCCAGATCAGAGTGGGCAGCTTTGGGGTGTGCGTGCAGGCTGTAACACCCCTGTCCCGAGCTCGAACAATTTATACAGTTTAGAAGACAAGTTATTTACAGTATCGTACAACTGCCCACCACAGGCTGCCTCTCAAAAGGTGGTTAACCAAATTGGTGACTCTTGATCATAGGCAATAGGACTTATAGTTAATTAATTTTTGTACAATTCCCGATATGGGATCAAATTAATACTCCTCCGTTCTCACTCTGCGCTGACGTCACCTGTAGAGAAACCCCCTTCGGTGGGTCCCCACACGTCAGCGCCAACAGATAGAGCAATGGGGCACCTTCTCTCCTGCACGTGGGCCCCCTGCCATCACGTTGCCACGTGGCAGAGCTGCAGACAGCAGCAGCCTGCTGCTGCCTTTCACATGGGCCCCACGGCGGAAGAATTTCAATAGGCCACTCCTATAGAATACCCTATAGGGCAACCCTATATATATATATATATATATATATATATATACTAAGTTTGCCACACGTGCCTACGGCACGTCTTCGGAACGGAGCACCTTGTTTGATCATAGAAAATAGTTTTGAAGGTCCAGCAAATTAATTGAAGTAGCAAACATAGAGCAAAAATCATATTATATATTTTTTTTGATTTTTTTTGAATTATTTTTAAAGTTTTTAAATTTTTAAAATTTTTAGTTTTTAAATTTTTAAATTTTTTAATTTTTTAAAATTTTAAAAAATTTTATTTTCTTAATTTTTTAATATTATATAGAAGAGGGAGGGAGAGAGAGAGAAAAATAATAATAATAAATATAGGAGTTGTTTTGGGTGGGAGATTTGAATTTGAGTTTTGGGGGGAACTTTTGGGGGGAAAATATGTTTTGTAAGGTTAGATCTGGGCCTTTGATTTTTGGGGGGATTGAAGGAGAGCCACTTGATAGCTTTCTTTGTGTTTTATTATATAGATTTATTTATTTTGAAAATTACGGGGTGTTACACAGGCAGTGGTGGGGCCCGGGGGGGGGGGGGGGGGGGGGCTGTGTATGCAGCAACGCGTGAAGTGAGGCGGTGTGGGATTGTTTGATCCCAGATTGGGAGAAATTTGAGAATAACTAATTATAAATAATATTGCCTATGACCAAGAGTCACCAAATCGGTTAACCACCTTTTGAAATGCAGCCTGTGGTGGGCAATTGTACTAATAAATAAATAAATAAATTGTCTGAGTTGGGGACGGGGTGTTACAAAAAAAGAGACACCCACGAATAGACTTGGCAGGCCACGAAGCATCCTGTTGTGCTACGAATTACTTTGAAATACCCCGAATTCCATTTACATGTAATTCGTAGCACAACAGGATCTTTTACTTCAACTTCGTACAATTTTACAAGAAAATTAAAACTTTTTATTATACAACAATATTTGTTACAGAATACACAGCAGAATGAATACAACATGATATATGCAACTTAAACATCAACAACTTAAATCATGAAAATAATCTTCATACCCTTCTGCTAAACCAAGTCCTGCACTGGAAAACTGTGGGCACGTCAGTTGCATACAACTGACGCAATGCTATAGAACAATGATTCTCTTACTTTAGCAAACACAAAAAAAATCCGTTACGCCCCGACAACAGTAAAAGATCATGTTGTGCTACGAATGACTCTAAAACACCCCGAATTCCATTTACATCTAATTCCTATCACGACAGGATCTTTTACTTCAACTTCGTACAATTTAACAAGGAAATTAAAACTTTTCTTTATACACATTGTTTATTACAGAATACACAGCAGAAATTAAATGAATATAAATACCACTTTAACATCAACTGCTTAAATCATGAAAATTATCTTTAGTATCAATTCATCTTCGTACCCTTTTGCTAATCCAATTCCTGCACTGGAAAACTGTGGGCACGTCAGTTGCTTACAACTGACGCAATGCTATAAAACAGCGATTCTCTTACTTTAGAACCACAAACTTGAATGCACAATAAAGTGTAAAAGAGTGACTATCCTAAACATGTCAGTGTATGATATGACTTAATGCCCAATGCAGATGTTATACTACGATGACACTAATGCATACATGTTCGGATTCTATGCATCACATTCTACATAGGTCCGAGGGCAAGCACCTACATACTCCCCATTATAGGGTTAAATCCCTCTCCATAAATTACTACTGAGGTGACTAATGTAAGGTTTAGATATCCTCTGAGTATCTAGTACCACGCCGATAATTCTTAAGTATCGCTCTCCCACTGCGAGTCGTAACCCCGATAATTCTGGAGGCGAATACCCACACCGCGAGCTATGACCCCGATAATTCTTGAGAGTCGTCCTCCCACCGTGAGTGACTTTTGGCCATTACGCCTCACACCCCAATAATTCTGGAGACGAAACCCACACCGCGTTATCATCGGTACCTCATCACACAAATACCCCATGAGTGTCGCCTTGATCCCGGTAATTCTGAAGGAATATCTTCCACCGCGACCCACAACCCCGATAATTCTGAAGATAACCTCCCACCGCGCTGTCAATGCCTTTATACTCATGTTTGCCCAGACTTCGTCACATCTCCCCTTAGTGTATGTCCTTTAGTTTTAATTAAAAATCATCACAATCTAGAGCGAGCTTGCCCTACCGGACTTAACTCAACATGAGAGAAAGTTAGCCCAAACTGGCTACTTATCAAGAGATACTTAACCCACACTGGTTAGTTCTCAAATTTTCATTATTCTCAAATACCGGTTACAAAGGGTCTCGCCTAGCCTCTAGATTCCATCAACCATCTCACTCTAGAGATCAAATATGTTATATTCAACCTCAGCATACACATTTCATCTTTTATTCAACAATTCTCTTTATCCACATTATGTTTATAAATCACGAAGTATTCAACTTTTATAACAACATTCACTGATAATCTCTCAAATCAAAGTCTTTTAGACAAATCCTTGGTTAACGAACCAATTCATTCATTTTTAATATTTCTATGCTTTTCCGATGCAATTACCATTTCTTAACACCAAAAATTCTTAGTATTAATCATTAAAAGTTTCTTATATAAATGTCATTCTTATACTTTGTTTTTATTATAAACCAACCCATCAACATCTCATTTAACCCCTGAACATGATCTTAAACTTCTCAAAATATCTTTAGAATAACATGAAATAACTCCCAAATGTTCTAATAATATTATATAAATTTTCTATGATGTTTTAACCATTTTTGAAACTCAAAAACATATAAAAATGAAAGTTAAAAACCAATTTGCATGCCCGGGCTCGAACTAGAGCCGATAGCAACCAGAGCCAACACCTAACCCACTGAGCTATCTCACATTTCGTGTATAAAGCTCTCTAGGTTATTTAAATACCCAATTTGTTCTTTAGATTTTATTTCAAAAAAAATAAACAAAGATAGAGAGAACCCCAGGCTCGAAACCGCGACCAGAGGACCCCCCCCCCCCAGGCATCGCGTGGCAGCGTGCTGCGCGTTGGCACACACACTAGCCACCAAGGCCAAAGCACTCAATTGATAGTATATGGGTTTAATTTTATATAACTCAGCTCTCTGATTATGACCCAATTTTTACCTCTTTCAACAATTTTTTATTTCTAATCTTTTCTCCAAAATTAATATTACAAAAATACATTTCTAAACTTCCATAATTATTTCTTTACAAATTGTATGTAGTTGAAGTAAAAGATCTGGTTGTGCTACGAATTATCGAGGTCATATCTCTGATACCACTCTGTAACACCACGAATTCCATTTAAATGTAATTCGTAGCACAACATAATATTTCACTTCAACTTTGTACAATTTTAGAAGGAAATTAAAACTTTTTATTATACAACAATGTTTTTTACAGAATACATAGCGGAATGAAAACAACATGATATATACAACATTAATATCAACAACTTAAATCATGAAAATAATCTTTAGCATCAATTCATGTTCATGCCCTTTTTCTAATCCAGGTCCTGCACTGGAAAACTGTGGGCATGTCAGTTGCATACAACAGACGCAATACTATAAAATAGAGATTCTCTTACTTTAGCAAAACACACACTTGAATATAGAATAAAGTGTAAAAATGACTATCCTAAACTTGTCAGTGTATGATATGGCTTAATGCCTAATACAGATTTACACTACGATGACACTAATGCATACCTGTTCAGATTCTATGCATCATATTCTACATAGGTCCGAGGGCAAGCACCTACGTACTCCATATTATAGGGTTAAATCCCTCGCCATAAATTACTACTATGGTGACTAATGTAAGGTTTAGATATCATGTGAGTATCTAGTACCACTACGATAATTCTTGAGTATCGCTTTCCCACCGCGGGTCGTAACCCCGATAAATCTGGAGGTGAATGCCCACACCGCGAGCTATGACCCTGAGAATTCTTAAGATTCGTCCTTCCACTGCGAGTGATTTTAGGCCATCACGCCTCACACTCCGATAATTCTGGAGATGAAACCGACTTCGTGCTGTCATCGGTACCTCATCACATAAACACCCTATGAGCGTCACCACGATCCCGGTAATTCTAAAGGAATATCTCCCATTGCAAGCTGCAACTCTGATAATTCTGAAGATAACCTCCCACCGCACTATCAAGACCCTCATACTCATGTTTGTCCAGACTTCATCACATCTCCCCTTAGTGCATGTTCTTAAGTTTTAGTTATAATCATCACAACCTAGAGTTAGCTTACCCTGCCGGACTTAAATCAACACGAGAGAAAGTTAGTGCAAACTGGTTACTTCTCAAGAGTTACTTAACCCACACTAGTTAGTTCTCAAATTTTTATTATTCACAACTGCCGGTTACTAAGGGTCTCGCCTAGCCTCTACATTCCAACAACTATCTCAATACCGAGATCAAATGGGTTATATCCAACCTAAACATAAACATTTTAATCCTTATTCAACAATTCTCTTTATCCACTTTATGTTTATAATTCATTTAGTATTCAACTTTTGTAACTTAATCAATAACAATTTCTTCAATCAAACTTATAAACAACTTCTTAGTTAGTCATTCTTTAATTAGATCACTATTTTGATACCATTCTACTTTAAAAATCATCACTATGACTTCTTAATTTCCATTTCAAATTTTAGATTTAGTTTCATTATAAAACAATTCTTAATATCTTTAATCTTATGCATCCTCTTTATTTTAATCTTGAATTCAAACTCAACAAATATATGAAACATGACCTTTAAATTCTCAAAAATATCTTTTGAATACTATGAAATAACTCCTAAATGTTCTAATAATATTATATAAATATCCTATGAAGTTTTCCCCTGTTTTACAATTCGAAATCATATTATTAACAAAAAAAAACCAAAGTGTGTTCCCGGGCTCGAACCAGCACCGATAGCGACCAAGCCCCTACTCAAACCAATAGCTAACTAACCATTGTGTATGAAAGTTAACCGAGTTATTTAAATACTCCAAAACACTCCATTTGATTTTATTATATAAAAAATCAAATAGAGCCAAACCCCAGGCTCGAGCCCGCGACAAAGAGGACCCCCAGGCGCCACGTGGCAGTGCCTGTGCTAGACACCCAGGCCAAGTGCCATTACTTATAATATATGGGTTAAAATTCATTTAACTCCACTCTTTTTTAAATCTCAATTCCTTGAACAACTTTTGATTTCTAATCTTTTCTTCCAAGTTAATGTTACAAAAAATACATTTCGAGAAATACTTCTTTACTGATTTTAACCGCATTAGCATAAAATTGTTAACAAGTTAATTCAAACAATTTTTTTCTTTTTAGAAATCTAGTATTCATATATTGCAATTAGAAGAATTTAACTACTATCATGAATGTCTATACATTCCTTTTAGCAATTTTCAACCCCATTGGTTTTATGATTCTCCTCTAACAATTATATAATTTCTTGTGCCTAATTTAGAATTTATATATATATATATATATATATATATATATATGCACAATTCTTATAATCCAACCATGGCATAATATTTGTGCCTAACCACTTCAACATACTAATGAAATAGAAATAGAATTTTAATTCAACATGATGTGCCCTTCTATTGAAATAGAAATTGCATCATGATTAAACTCTCATTTAGCATGCAACAATTTACGTGTTTCATTTCTACTAAACATTCTAAATAACAACATCACATGGTATCACAAAATTTACTAAAACTCATATGAAATATCAATTTCAAGTATCAATTTTTCGTACACATGCATACTACTATATTTTAGAAGGCACAAGAAACAACCTTCTTTGATGCAGAGAAAAACTCCTAGAAAGATTGTTCCAAAGCTCCAACAAGAATGAGACCTCCTTCTCCTCCGAGCAAAAATCCGAAAGCTTCCTTCCTTCATGCACAAACCGAAAGCCTCTCTTTGTTTTCACTCTTCATTCTATTAATTTTTTGTGCATTTGTTCATGAGTAGAGGAGGGTATTTATAGGGTTTTTGTGTAGATGAAAAAACTCCCACTACCCAATTGATTACCCACTCTCACACCAACTTTCACCATCCACTACCTTTTCCTCTTCTTGCCCGGCCAAACCCTAGGGTGCACACACGTGAACGTGCACCCAACGTGCACACAATTCTCATTCTTTTAATTAATTTTTATTAATTCATTTGTAGGTGTTTATTATATGACAAGTGTGTAGGATTTAAAGGGTACATTTAAAATGTAGAATAAAATCATGGGCTTCTCTTTTTAATAAATTTTCTAGTGGGCTTTAAAATATACTTTAGGCCTACGGGTTTCTATTAAAAATGAATAATACAAATGTGACAAATAAAATGAGAAGAAAAATGAACATCACTTTGGAAAATTTTAGGGACTAAAATACATAAAATTTTACGTGCAATCCATGTGCAAAAATATAATATTTTATTTTATTTTTCTGGGATGTTACATCACTCCCTCCTTAGAATAGTAACGTCCTCGGAAGTACGCTTAAAGAGTGAGAAATTAAAATAAAAAGAAAATTTACAAGGTTCAGTCAAAAAGCTTAGGATGATCTCTCATCATCCTCTCCTCAGATTTCTAGGTGGCTTCCTTAACCAGTTGATTCCTCTACACAACCTTGGCCATAGGTATAGTTTTGTTTCTCAAACTTTTTTCCGTCGGTCCACAAATTCTACTGGGCGTTCCTTATAGCTCAAATCTAACTATAGACCCTCTGGCACTTCTGGCTAGTGATGACTCAGATCGGAATGTAGCTTCGTAACATAGACACGTGAAAGACATGGTGCACTTGGGCTAGCTCTTCCGGCAATTCCAACCGATAAGACATTTTTCCAATCCTCTTCAATATCTTGTAGGGTCCTATGTACCTCAGGGCTAACTTTCCTCCTTTCCCAAACCGAATCACACCCTTTGTTGGAGATACTTTCAGAAGACATAGTCACCTTCTTCAAACTCCAGATCTCTTCTTCGGTTGTTAGCATAACTCTTTTGTCTGCTCTGTGCGTCAACCAGCCTCTTCGGATAAGCTCAATCTTCTTTGAAGTCTGTTGCACTATTTCCAGCCCATACATTTGCCTTTCCCCCACTTCATACCAGCACACCGGGGTTCTACACTTCCTCCCATACAAAGTTTCATAGGGTGTCATACTGATGCAAGTCTGGAAGTTGTTGTTGTAGGCAAATTCCACTAGAGCTAAGTGCCTCTCCCAGCGGCCTCTGAAGTCCAAAACCAGTTGATTCATCAACCAATTGATACCATTTTGTAACACCCAGAATTCTATTTACATGAAATTAGTAGCACAATAGGATTTTTTACTTCAAATTCGTACAATTTTACAAGGAAATTAAAACTTTTCATTATACACATTGTTTGTAACAGAATACACACCGGAAAATAAATAAATACAACATGATATATACAACTTTAACATCAACAGCTTAAATCATGAAAATAATCTATAGCATCAATTCATCTTCATGCCTTTCGCAAATCCAAGTCCTGCACGGGAAAACTGTAGGCACGTCAGTTGTTTACAACTGACGCAATGCTATAAAACAGCGATTCTCTTACTTTAGGAACCACAAACTTGAATGCACAATAAAGTGTAAAAGAGTGACTATCCAAAACATATCAGTGTATGATATGACTTAATGTCTAATGCAGATGTTATACTACGATGATACTAATGTATACTTGTTCGGATTCTATGCATCCCATTCTACATAGGTCCGAGGGCAAGCACCTACGTACTCCACATTATAGGGTTAAATCCCTCGCCATGAATTACAACTACGGTAACTAATGTAAGGCTTAGATATCCTGTGAGTATCTAGTACCACCTCGATAATTCTTGAGTATCGCTCTCCCACTGCGAGTCGTAACTCCGATAATTCTGGAGGCAAATACCCACACCGCGAGCTATGACACCGATAATTCTTGAGAGTCATCCTCCCACCGCGAGTGATTTTTGGCAATCACACCCCGATAATTCTGGAGACAAATTGCACATCACGCTGTCATCAGGACCTCATCACACAAATACTCCATGAGCGTCGCCTCGATCTAGGTAATTCTGAAGGAATATCTCCCACCGTGAGCTGCAACCTGATAATTCTTAAGATAACCTTTGACTGTGCTATCAAGGCCCTCATACTTATATTTTCCCAGACTTCATCACATCTCCCCTTAGTGTCTGTCCTTAAGTTTTAATTAAAAATCATCGCAACCTAGAGCTTGCTTACCCTACCGGACTTAAATCAACACGAGAGAAAGTTAGCCCAAACTGGCCACTTCTCAAGAAATACTTAACCCACATTGGTTAGTTCTCAAATTTTCAATATTCACAAATGCCGGTTACCAAGGGTCTTGTCTAGCCTCTAGAGTCTAATAATCATCTCACTCTAGAGATCAAATAGGTTATAAAGAACCTCAACTTAAACATTTCTTCTTTTATTCAACAATTTTCTTTATCCACTTTATGTTTATAATTCACAGAGTATTCAACTTTTATAACTCATTCACCAATAATTTCTCAAATCAAAGTCTTTTAGACAAATCCTTGGTTAACAAACCAATTCATTCATTTGTAATTCAATCACCAGTTCTTAACACCAAAATTCTTAAAACTAATCATTAAAAGCTTCTTATTTAAATCTCATTCTTATACTTTATTTTTATTTTAAACCAACCCATAAAAATCTCATTTAACCCATGAACATGATCTTTAAATTCTCAAAATATCTTTAGAAAATCATGAAATAACTCCCAAATGTTCTAATAATATTATATAAATTTTCTAGGAAGTTTCCCCATTTTTGAAACTCGAAAACATATTAAAAAAATGTAAAAAAAAATGTGCATGCCCGGACTCGAACTAGAGCCGACAGTAACCAAAGCAAACACCTAGCCCACTGAGCAATCTCACATTTTGTGTATAAAGCTGTCTGGGTTATTTAAATACCCAAATTGCTCGTTAGATTTTATTTCAAAAAAAAAATGAACAAAACAGAGCCAACCCCAGGCTCGAACCCGCGACCTTAGAGAACCCCAAAGCACTACCACGTGCACTAGCCACAAAGGCCAAGTGCCATATCTGATATCTTTGCAGTTAAAATTCATATAACTCAACTTTCTGATAAATCTCATTTTTTCCTCTTTGACTAACTTTTGATTTCTAATCTTTTCTTCCAAGTTAATCTTACAAAAATACATTTTCAGAAATACTTCTTTACTGATTTTAACCACATTAGCATAAAATTGTTCACAAATTAATTCAAACAATTTCTTTTTAATTTATAGAAATGTAGTATTCATATATTGCAATTAGAAGAATTTAACTACTATCATGAATGTATATACTTTCCTTTTAGCAATTTTCAACCCCATTGATTTTATGATTCTCTTCTCTAACAATTACACAATTTCTTGTGCCTAATTTAGAATTTTTATATAGATATATGCATAATTCTTATAATCCAACCTTGGCATAATATTTGTGCTTAACCACTTCAACTTACTAGTGAAATAGAATTTTAATTCAACAACCTAATCATATCATAATGAAGTTTTCATTTAACATGCAACAATTTTCATGTTTCATTCCTACCGAACGTTCTAAATAGAAACATCACATGCATCAAAAAAATCAACTAAAACTCATACAAAATATCAATTTCAAACATCAATTTTTCGTACAGATGCATACTACAATACTTTAGAAGGCAAAAGAAACATCCACCTTGTTGATGCAAAATGAGAGAAAACTCCTAGAAAGATTGTTCCAAAGCTCCAACCAAAGCTAGCATTCTCCTCCTTAAGCAAGCAAAACCGCAAGCCTCCCTTCCTTGTACAAAAATCGAAACCCACTTCTTTTCTCTCTTTCTTTTGTTTTGATCTTTTGTGAAATGCACATACAATAGGAGGGATATTTATAGGGTTATTGGGTGAATGAAAAGATTCCCACTACCCACATAATTATTCACTCACACACCCACCTCACAAACCACTTCAAAATCCACTCTCCCCTCTTAATTGGCCGGCCAACCCTTGGGTGCACACACGTGCACGTGCACCCAACGTGCACACAATTCTCAATCTTTTATTTTTTTTTTATTAATCCTTTTGTAGGTGTTTGTTACATGACAAGTTTGTAGGATTTAAAGTGTACATTTAAAATGTAGAATAAAATCATGACATTCTCTTTTTAATTAATTTTCTAGTGGGCTTTAAATAGACTTTAGGCCTACGAGTTTTTCAAAAGTAATAATACAAATGTGACAATTAAAATGAGAATGAAAAATGTGCATAACTTTGAAAAATTTAGGGACTAAAATACAAAAATTTTACGTGCAATTACAAGTGCAAAAATATAAAAAAATATTTTATTTTTCTGGGAAGTTACATCACTCCCTCTTTAGAATAGTTCCGTCCTCGGAACTACGCTTAAAGAGTGGGAAAAACAAAAGAAAAGAAAGTTTACAAGATTCAGTCAAAATGCTCAGGATGATCACTCAACAACTTCTCCTCATATTCCCATGTGGCTTCATCAACCAGTTGATTCCTCCGCATGACTATGGTGTAAATTTTTGTGATGCATATGGTGTTGTTATTTAGAATGATTGGTAGAAATGAAACTTGTAAATTGTTGCATGCTAAATGAAAGTTCAATCATGATATAATTAGATTGTTGAATCAAAATTATATTTCAATAGTATGTTGAAGTGGATAGGCACAAATAATATGTCATGATTGGGTTATAGTAATTGTGCATTTATATGTATATAAAAAAATTTTAAACTTGTCACAAGAAATTGTGTGAATATTTGGGGAGAATTATAAAGTCAATTAGGAGATTAGAATTACTAAGAAGGAATAAAAATATTCATGTTAGTTGTTTTGGTGCTAAATAAAAAGGTATGTTTATGTAAGCTCTTAAAATTTACCACTTAGAATTATTTGTGTAAGAAAATAGATTCTAATGTGAATAAAATTAGTGATAATCATCTCTGGAAGTTTAAGAATTTATTTTATGAAAGATTAAATTAAAAGAAAAGAATAGAAATCGAAAATAGTTGAAAAAGTTAAAAAAAAATTGAGATTTATCAGAAAGTTGAGTTATATGAATTTTAACCCGTAAGATATCAGATATGATGCTTTCGCTTATTGGCTAGATTGTGCGCCTAGCTCTGCCATGTGGCGCCTTGGGGGGGTTCTTTGGTCGCGGGTTCGAGCCTGGGGTTGGCTCTTTTTTATTTGTTTTTTTTAAAAAAATAAAATCAGAGTATTTGGATATAAAATAACTCAGAGAGCTATTATACACAAAAGTGAGTTGGCCCATTTGGTTTGAGTGGAGGTTGGCTTGCTATTGGCTCAGGTTTGAGACAGGGAGCCCTCTTTTAGATTTTAACTTTTACTTATCATGATTTTCGAGTTTTAAAATTGGTAGAAATTCATAGAAACATTCTAAAATATTATTAGAACATTTGGGAGTTATTTCATGTTATTATAAAGATATTTTGAGAATTTAAAGGACATATTTCGTATATTAGTTGAGTTTGAGTTCAAGATTAAAATAGAGAAGGTGTATATGATTAAGATTTTTGGGCTGGTTTATAATAAAATTAAAATATAAAAATGAGATTTTAAATAAGAAACTCTTAATGATTAATTCTAAGAATCTTGGTATTAAGAAATGGTGATTGAATCGGAAAAGCATAGAACATTATAAAAATGAATGAATTGGTTCGTTAACCAATGATTTGTCTAAAAGATTTTGACTTGAGAAATTTTTATTGAATGGTGTTATAGAAGTTGAATACTTCGTGATCTAAAGTGGATAAAGAGAAATGATGGTTAATGATAAAGAGGTTTATGTTGAGGTTTTTATAACCTATTGGATCTCCAGAGTGAGATGGTTGTTGAAATCTAGAGGCTAGGCGAGAGAACCTTAGTAACAGGCATTGTGAATAACAAAAATTTGAGAACTAATCAGTGTGGGTAGAGTATCTCTTGAGAAGTAGCCAGATTGGGCTAACTTTCTCTCGTGTTGAGTTAAGTCTAGCAGGGTAAGCTAACTCTAGGTTGTGATATTTTTAATTAAAACTTAAGGAAAGGCACTAAGAGGAGATGTGATGAATTATGGGCAAACATGAGTATGAGGGCTTTGATAGCGCAGTGGGAGGTTATCTTCAGAATTATCGGAGTTGCGGCTCGCGGTGGGAGATGTTCCTTCAGAATTACTGGGATCAAGGTGACGCTCATGGGTATTTGTCTGATGAGGTACCTATAAAAGTGCAGTGTGGGTATTGTCACCAGAATTATTGGGGGGTGAGGCGTGATGGCTAAAAATCACTCGCGAAGGGAGAACAACACTGAAGAACTATCGGGGTCATAGCCCGAGGTGTGGGTATTCGCCTCCCGAATTATCGGGGTTACGACTCGCGGTGGGAGAGCGATACTCAAGAATTATCGGGTTGGTACTAGATACTCACAGGATATGTGAACCATACATTAGTGTAAAGCCCCAATTTTTTTTTCCTTATTCAAATGTTCACTAACTTAATCTTTTACTTATCTATACCATTTCTTAGAAAAGTACTCATAGATTTTTATTAAAAGTTTCAGCAGAGTTTCCCCTGAAATATTAGCCCTTTTACAAATATTCCTTATAGAAATCTGTAAACAATTACAGAAATCAAGGTACCTATAATATAAATCAATCATCTCCAGGGCAAATCTTTTAACAACACACAGGCAATAATATATGGGGCTCTGGGGGAATAATTCCTCATAATTAGCAAGATACAAATTAAAAACCAAAAACTCTTTTGAAAACATATATGATTTTTAGAAAAACTTTAGAAAAACCCTTCAAATACCAACCACAGTACCCAGTACTCCACGACGAGGTAGGTACGGGCTTTTAGACTTCATCACAACACTATAGATATATTACCTCTTATAGTTATACACACAATCTTCCATAATACAACATAATACATCATTCTACTCCCATTTCTACTTATAATACATACATACATATATTCCATTTTACTACGAGCAAAAGTATAACTAACAAACTACAACATCTATCTTACCTTGCTGCTATCAAAATCTGTAGGAGAGTTAGGGTCGTCCACCCTCAGGGAGGGACTCCCGTAACCCCCAAAAAACAACAGGGGTTAGCCATGTCTGGTGTTAGTATAATTTACTAGTTAAGAAAATAAATTAAACTATATAAAGAAAATTGAAAGAACTTATAAATATCCTGATAATTAAGTTAATCCTGAAATTTGAATATATAACATCATAAAAGTGACTTTGCAGAAAAGTACAATTCATTTTCATTGCATAACATCACACTCCTTCAATCTTATAACATCTTTATATATATACTCATCACATAACTTCACATTTATTCAATCATATATTACCACATTCATTTTCATAGCATCTCATCATATGTATTTATTTTATTGCATACCATCACATGTATTCAATCTCATGAAATCACATTCATTTATTCAGTCTCATAATTTCACATTCGTTCAATCTTATAATATCACGTTTATCCATATCTCACAACTTTCGTATTACATTAACCTTCATTATCATTATATTTTACCTTTTACCTTCTTTTCATTCTAATTTCATCATACAGTTTATTCTAATGCTAATTCTCATTTTATCATATGCTTTACTTTATAATTCATTCTCATCCCATCATACAACTTAAGTTACCTCTCATTCTTATTGAATATCTTACTTTCATTTTCATTTACATCTCGTCTTACAGTTTTACTTTACTTTTCATTTCCATCCCCCAATGCATCTATCATATCAACAACCTACCAATTTACCCTGGGAGTTGTGCCAAGGCAGGAAGTTCCCACCATTTCCATGGAAATAGCGGGCGAGTAGTTCCTCGGCACAATTCCAAGGTGCATCAACTCATATCATACCATGTTTTACTTTAATAACCATTCTCATCACCTAATACCACTTACTCATATTATTCTTCACATAATATATTTTACTTCATATTTCACACTCCTAATACATATGACTTTACTTTTCATTCGTATAATACATCCACATTTTCTTTTACTTCTCATATTAATTTACATACAGGATTTTGTCACTTTCATATTCATTCCCATACATATTTTCTTCTCTTTTCATAGATATTCACACACATACTTCCTTTACTTTTTCACTCTCATTTCGTATTATACACGTTCTATACTTTCTCATATTCATTTCATATCATACACTTTATTTACTTTCTCAATCTCATCTTATAATATAAATTATTTTACTCTTTATTCTCAACTCATAATACACTTGCTTTAACTTCCCATTCTCATTTCACAACATAAGCTTTTCTTACTATCCCGTTCTCATTTTCCTTTTCACATTTATTCATTTTATTAATTTTTCGACCAGTGTGCCACAGTATCCCAATATACTGAAAGCCGACAGCCCAGTAAACACGCGGACCTCTGCCCCCCAGGGTCTTACAAGCGTGAGGCTACGTCTTCCTCCCAGCCTATGGCAGCGAGGGAAACACGCACCCCAAGTATAAATTCGGTACTTCCTACGAGCTTAAGCCAGCGAGGGAAACACGCACCCCAAGTAGAACTTGGGTACTTCCTCCAAGCCGAAGCCAACGAGGTAAACACGCACCCCAAGGCCGATAGCCTGGGTAATAATCATCGCACCCCAGGTGTAACACCCCAAATTCCAAATAAGTCTAAATTTGAAGTTCCACAGGATCTTTGTAATACCCCCGCAAAATAAAATGATTTATTTTGAGTTATTAAAAAATATTAAATTTGTAAAGTTGACTATTTTGACTATTTTCTTGAAACTGCAATTATGCACGTGCAACACACGTGCAAAGTTATGAATTTTGAATTCTTAAAATGTTATGGTTAATGATTGATTTTCCTTATTTATTTATGTATTTAAATTTTCAGATTTATTTAAATCAATTTGACTATTTTACGAATTTGTCAATTTTACACGTGCAAAACACGTGCAAATATTTTTGTGCAAATATCCAATTTTAAATTTTTATTAAATTTTCCTACTTATAATTGAGCCTATCCTAAATTTTGGGATTTTTCTGAATAAAGAAACTATTTTTATAAATACCTCGAAAGAGATGGGCTTTTATGTAAAAAGCCATTTGGATCTAAAATAAATAATGAAAATTCATTCTTACTGGTTTTTGGGCTTTCCATTGTCATCATTGAAAATAAAATTTACTTAAACTTTATTTAGAGTTGATTTGGTAAAGATTTAAACAAATATGGTGTTTTTGCAAATATGAAATTTATGTTGGATCTTGTGCAAATATTTTCTTGAAAAGTAAAAGTCAAATATTTTAACTGGAAAATCTAATATTTTTTAGTATATATTATTTCTGAATTTTTTGGATTTTTACTAATATTTTATGATGTATTTGCAAATATTACGAAAAGAATGATCTTTTTACAAAATTGTCATTTTGAGGGATGAAAGTGCAAAACTGTTTTTCTAGACATTTCAAACAGTGCCGGCTGGAAATAAAGTGTTTATTTTATTTTTAAATCTCAATTTAATTGGTTTATCAAGTTTCCAAGTATAGGAATCTATTTATGTAAAATTATATTTTTTAAAAGGGTTCTTTTGCAAATGTGTTCAAAAACCCTAAATTCTCCTATTCCGGCCTATTTAAAAGAGTGGAGTGCAGCCGTCTTTCGCTGCACAACACAAAGGTTATATAGTTTTCTTGGAGATTTAAGGAGGTGATCTTGGATTTCGCAAAAAAAGGACTTTTCTTATTCTTCATTAATTCGATTGGATTTCGTCATTTAGGTGAGTGACTTGTTTTGTTTCATTTTGTTTTGTGTATGTTGTATGTGAGTGATATAACTGTTTTGTTTGTTCTTTGAATGTTTTATGTGGTATTTCATCTACTAGAAAGCATGTTAGGGTTTGAGTATGAATATGTATATGATGGATTGGATGGATTGATGATAAAAATTGGATCTTGTGAAACCCTAGTAGTTTATGAATAAAATTATATGTGGGTAATTCGAGATTGATGAATGTCCTATTAGAGATCATGGGTAGGCTATTTCTTTTGGATTAATATTGGATTGATTGAATACGGTGGATTTTATGCATAAATTTAATAAAGATGAGATTTTTATCACTTTTGAGTATTGGTTGATATGGTAACATTATAAATCACTTTTGATTTTTAAAGAATTGTAACTAAATCTCTTAGGGTACACCAACTCTAAGAGATTCGTAAAGTAATTAAATAACCTAAATAATAAGGACAGGCACTAGTGGTGATATGATGAACGAGAACATGGGTTATGGACCTCAGTATGGCTTGCGGTGTGAGATAATCCCTGGAATTATCCAGGTGTGAGTGAAATAGTCTCCGGAATTACCTGCGGTGTGGGATTGATCTCTGAAATTATCGGGGTCGAGGCGACGCACATGTGGTATTCGTGTGATGAGGTGCCATTGCTTGCGGTATGGGGTATTCTCGAAGATTCCCAGGTGTGAGTGAAATAGTCTCCGAAATTATCTGTGGATAGAGTATGACCTCCGAAATTATCGAGGCATGGGCTAATACTCACAGTTTATCTTTATCTCGTAGTAGTCATCGTAGTAGGATTAGTTGCATGGCGGGAGATTAAACCCTATTAAGTGGAGACGTTAAGTTAAGGACTTGCACCGGACCTATGTAGAGTGGGATGCATAGACTCCAACAAGTACGCATTAGAGAGTCAGCATATAGAATTGTGTTTTCTTGACTTGGTTTCATGCATGTGTTTTCCTATTTTCTACACTTGACACTTAGTCTAGGTTAACTTGTTGTGTTTTTGCGTTTCGTGATTTCCCTACATTCACTTACTCCTGTTTATTTCCTGTTGTTGATGAATCCATGCTTTACTTATGTTGTTTTTTTTATGTCACACACCGTTATGGCTGACCCCTTTAGTTTTGGGGGTTAGGGTTATCTCTAGCCTCATATTTTACAGGTGATTTATTATAGCTCGGGATTTGGATACTTAAGTTAAAATGATGTAATGACTTATGTAATTTGTAAAAGAAAGTGTTGTAAAGAAAGAAATTTGTAATTCAAGGTGTTTTGTATTCCGCTGTGCTTTGTAAACAATTGATGTAATAAAAAGTTTTAATTTTCCCTGTATTTGGTTGTTATGTTTATGATTACATTGAAGTAGATTCTGGAATTGTGCCACGTATTTCTAAGATATTATATTGAAAATTCGGGGCGCTACAATCTTTACACTTCACTTCGTACAATTTTACAAGGAAATTAAAATTTTTTATACAACAATAATTTATATCAACGCAGCAGAATTATAATTACAACATGATACATGAATTAAATGACAATTTGAACATTTCTTTAAGCAACATTCCTTCTTTAGTCATTTCATTCATTTTATCCTGTATAGAAACTGTGTGCACGTTAGTTGCATACAACTGAAGCTAGGATATAATACATCAATTTCTCTTACTTGGAAAGCACACACTTGATCACAAACAAAGCTAAGGGGACTATCTTATTGATGTCGTGTGTGAATGTGCACTTAGTCTTAATGCAGTTATTTATTATTTCATGATACTAATGCACACTTGTTCAAACTTATGCATCCCATTCTACATAAATCCAAGGGCAAGCCCTTAACCGTTCTTCGTCTTGTTGGGCGAACTCCCTCACTATGAGTTTAACTACTACAGTAACTACAGTAAGTATTTAGATGTTCTATGAGTTACGAGCCCATGTCCAGACATCCTGAAGGAAATCTCACGTCATGACATGCCGCATCATGCAGACATCATATAGACAATTCACCTCCACCATGGAACGATGGCACTACGTAGTCACCAAGCACCCCACAAGCATTGCCACGGTCCCGATAATCTGGAGATGTATTCACGTCCTAACATGACGCATCATGTAGACATCCTGTGAACACTCTCACACCGTAGATCCGAGGCCCTCATACTTGTATTTTTCTCTTACTTTCATTACATCTTCACTATGTGTCTAATCCTTAGATGATTAAATCATGAGTAAAATTAACACCCTAGAGTTAGCATCACCTCTACACCGGACATAACCATCAATTGATAACGACGACCAAAAATCATGATCATTTCTTCAACATTCATTTTTTTTAAAAAAAATCATTCATGCGGTGTAAGGACTTAGCTACACTCTAGTTTTTAACTTCTTTTTCATGTTCACCAAAAATGAATGTTTATACTCATAAAATTTCCACATTTCATCATGATTTCTTTATCTCATTTTTCATGCTCATTTGCACATTTAAACATCAATTTCATATTTAATTTACTACATCTCATAATGTAATTCTCACATATTTTTTTTTTAGCATTCACATTCTTCCTCTTTCTTTAATTGTATTAAACCATATTTTAAAAAGAAAATTCATCAAGTTCTTTAATTTATTTTAGTATCAAAACCACATCTAATATTCACAAAATATATAAAATGTTGTACAATTATTTTCATAAAGTCTAGATAATATTTGTAGAATAATAAAAAAAATTCCCTATTTTATTTGTATTTTTTAAACTTTTAAATCTAAAAAAATCAAAAAAATATAAAAAGTGGGTCGGTGGAATCGAACCCAGAACCAAACAGAACCCTCACCCATGAACAGTAACAGACCCGAAGTGCACCCGATGACCAGTTGGTCCTGAGTGACTAACTGATATGAAAGGGGTTATATTCTTTATATGTCGATTGTACTGTTTTTGGGGGAAAAAATAAATTTTTAGAAAAACAGAGCCTCTTTAAGACTCGAACCCAAGACCTCTTGCACTGTACACGGATCTTATAACCCATACCGAAAACCAGTAAGCCTAAGCTCACTTTCTGTTATAGTTAAGAGTTGAAATAATTATATACCTACTGTCTGTTTATAAATCTCTTCTACAAAATTCAATTTCTTGATATATTAGTATCTTTTAAATTAAACTTGTCCAGAATATTTCCCTTAAATAAAACAGTATAACAGTAATTAAATTCGTAATTTTTAACCTTAAATAAGTCTTCTTTACAACTTATATTCAAAGAATATCTTATCGACTTTAAAAATGCAATATAGTTCCTTCTCAAAATACCAATATAAAATCTACTAAATATAAGTTCTTGTTCTCTTTCAATTCTACAAGAGTGTAGCCATTATTATTTTATTGCATCCACAACCATTTATTCATCAAACAATTAAACATAACCATATCTATTCATCTCAATCTACAACTAAACATAGCAATATTCATTGATTTACAGTTAGGCCATTCATTCAACAAGACCATCACACTAGCATAGTTCATTTAAAAATAGATATTCTAGCATGCATTGCATTTATAAAACACCATGATGAGTTTGATTTACGAATCACAATCAAATTTTTCTCTTTTCTCTACTAGTCTCTTTAGGCAAACACATGGCAATTTTTGTTAGTTTCTTTAGTATGTTCATGAAATAAAAAATTCCTAGCATGGTATCTACATTAGAAGTAGAGAAATCACCTACCTTCTTTGAAGACGAAAGAAAACTCCTAAAGAACTCTTTGAAAGTGCGATCGCCTTCTCATTGCATTGCACGTGCATGTGCAATGCACGTGACTCTGTATGCACACTAGTTTAAGTTTGTACATTTATTAATTGTTTATTTATTTGTTACATGATCATGTCTACCCTACAAGTTGTCTTAATTAATATTAGAATTAACAAGTGGGCTAATTAGGTGGGCTAAAATCGATGGGCGCTTTAATTAATTAATTAATTAATTTTAGATGGGCTAGAATTAGACTATTAGGCCTAAAAGATAATAGTAGGCTTTTTAAAAGGGAAAATGAGAATATTTGTTCATGACGTAAAAAATTATTTTTAAAGCCAAAAATACACATTAATTTGCACATGCAAAACCCGTGAAAACAAATAAAAAAATTTATATTTAAATATTTGAAAATTCAGGATGTTACACCAGACAAGCTGGGTAATAACTGGGCCTCAAGCCGATTGCTTGGGCTATAAAAACATGCACCCCATACATAGTTTAGGTAATAACCACGCACCCCAAGCCGGTCCTTAGGTGTTAAGGGGTCTAGCCCAAACCCCCAGAATTTCTGTAGGTACTGATCAACAAAATTTAACTGTTATTATCATTTTTATTTCAACTCTTCATCTCATATTATCACCACTTAACATCCCATCTTTCATTTCAATAACTTGTCACATCTTTAACTTTAACCGTGAGAATTATTATCTCATTTTATTATCACATATCATCTCATCTTTTATCTTAACATATTAACACATATTCGATGTTCACCTTATTATTTATCTTATCATTGTATCGCATATATGCATACACCATGTTATTTAACTTATAAAATCATCACATCATATTATTGAGTATCATGAATGCACCATATTATTTATTTAATCACATTACAATATCTTATGAATATACCAAATTAAGTAGATGATTATATCATATTAGCGCTCATTAGTTTCACTTTGAACATTACCATATTATACATATACGCACCATAACATCCTAAATTATCAATTATAATTAAATATAAGTTTTGTTTTCACATGTCTTGCACGTGCAAGTTTATGTACATTTACCCTTACAAATTATTTATTTTTATGTCATGAACAAGTATTTTATTTCTTATCTTTTTAATTTAAAGCCTATTTTAATCTCTAGGCCTAATTGTTTGATTCTAGCCCACTTAATTAATTTAATTATTTTAATTAGAGAGCCCGTGCATTCTAGCCCACCTATTTGGCCCATTATTTATTTTTAATAATTAATAAGACAACTTGTAGGGTAGACTTGTTTTTGTAACAAATTAATTAATTACACATGAACATTTAGTAAATAGGGGTGCATGGAGAGGCACGTGCATTGCACAAGCACGTGCAAGTGTGCTTGAAGGGTAGGTCGGCCACATGTGAGAGGAGGTGGGAGAGATGGAGCGAGTGGATGGGTAGTTATGTGTTCATGAGTAGTTCTTCTAACTCCCTAGTACATCCTAGCCTCTCATTTTAATTCATCTAAGCTAATCTCCACCCTTCATTTAGCCTTAAGAAGTGTATAAATAGCCCCCCTTAGACATTCATTTTCTTTGCACCATTAGAATTTGTAAGAGAGAAGAAAAGATAGAGTGGTCAAAATTTGTCTGAGCAAAAAGATTGAGAGTTGTGCTTGTGTGTGTTCCCTTTCACATTGGAGGTCGGCCTACATCAAGAGGAGAGAGAAGGAGAACTCAGGTTCATCTAGTACAAGGAGGAGGAGAGCTTTGGTGTGCACAAGCAAGGAGGAGAAGGCTTACAACTAGGAGAGGATCGTGTGTTCAAGGAGTTTCCCTAGGAGTTTTCTTTGTTTCTTCAATTAAGGTGGGTGTTTTCTCTACTTCTAATATAGATATCATGCTAGGGATTGAATTGATGAATACGCTAAGAGAAACTAGTTAAATTGGCCATATGTTTGTTAAAAAAGAGAATAATCAGAAATGAGATGAATGCTTGATGAATGGATTGATAGTTGATATAATTGCGATTATTAAATTAGAAATTGTCATGTTTCTATGGAATATGTATTTTATGAACCATGCTAGATTAAGAAAATTTGATTGTGAAAGACTAGTTTGCAAACTAAACTAGTGATATGTGTTGTCTAAGTAGTGCAATATTCATGTAAAAAAATAGAGGAAACATGTTCTAGAATTCATATAGAAATAAAAGAAAGTAAGAAAAACATCTTTTTGTGGTAATTGTGTAGCCAAATTGTGAAGAAGTTATTGTTGCATTTCAAAGTCGAAAATGTAGATTCAAAATATAAATTAGAAAGATAATTCACCTTTAAATGTCAAAAAAAAAAAATTAATTATTGTTATACTGCAAATTTCTAAGATTGATAATCTGGAAAAATAGAGGAGAAGAAAATTTAAAGAGATTTTGAATTGGGAAAAAATTATCAACAAACAGTAAGTTGAGTTATAAACAGCGAGTTATAAATAACTCAACTCAGTTAGTATCAGGTTAGTCACTCAGACCTACTGGTCAGTGGGTGCATTTAAAAAACATCACTGTAGCTCGGTGGAGGTTAAGTCTTGGGTTTGAGTCTCTCCAAAGACTTTATTTTTCTAAAATTCGATTTTAACTCAATACCGAAACCCAAAACTTAAAAATAAACTGATTTCTGTTTAAAACATTTAGCTACCTTTGCCTAACTGCTCTTCGGGTGCGGTTTAAAACCGTTACTCTAGCACGGCGGGTGCTCTGTGTGTGGGTTCGAATCCGGTCTTGGCCATTTTTTTGGAAAATTGATTTTTTTTCCTATTTTGTTATTTTAAAATGGTTTTTAAGTGTATAAAAAATTGAGAAAATTTATTAGAATTATTCTAAAAATGCCTAGACTTCATGGAAAAATTATCTACAATATTTTTACTTATTATAGTGAGAATTAGAAGCAATTTGAGAAAAAGAACTCGATACAAATTTCTTTGAATATAATTTGGATTAATTAAAGGAAACAAATATTTTCTTTTGAAAGAAATTTCGAGTAGAGTTTTTAAAATGAGATTTGTGACATGGAGAAGGATCATCCCAAACTCTTTGTTTGATTGTATTGTTTTTCTTTCTTCTTTTATGTTTTGTTTCTCACTCTTTAAGCGTAGTTCCGGGATGGAACTATTCTAAGGAGGGAGTGTTGTAACATCCTGAATTTTCAATTTTAATTAAATATAAGTTCTGTTTTCACGTGTCTTGCACACGCAAGTTTATTTACATTTACCCTTACAAATTATTTATTTTTATGTCATGAACAAGTAATTTATTTCTTCTCTTTTTAATTTAAAGCCTATTTTAATCTCTAGGCCTAATTGTTTAATTCTAGCCTACTTAATTAATTTAATTATTTTAATTAGAGAGCCCATGCATTCTAGCCTACCTATTTGGCCCATTAGTTATTTTTAATAATAAATAAGACAACTTGTAGGGTAGACTTGTTTTTGTAACAAATTAATTAATTACACATGAACATTTAGTAACTAGGGGTGCATGGACGGCACGTGCATTGCACGTGCACGTGCATGTGTGCTTAAAGGTTACGCCGGCCACACGTGAGAGGAGGTGGGAGAGAGGGAGTGAGTAGATGGGTAGTTATGTGTTCATGTGTAGTTCTTCTAACTCCCTAGTACATCCTAGCCTCTCATCTTAATTCATCTAAGCTAATCTCCACCCTTCATTTAGCCTTAAGAAGTGTATAAATAGCCCCCCTTAGCCATTCATTTTCTTTGCACCAATAGAATTTGTAAAAGTGAGAAGAAAAGATAGAGTGGTAAAAATTTGTGTGAGCAAAAAGATTGAGAGTTGTGCTTGTGCGTGTTCCCTTTCACATTGGAGGTCGGCCTACATCAAGAGGAGAGATAAGGAGAGCTCAGGTTCATCTAGTACAAGGAGGAGAAGTGCTTTGGTGTGCACAAGCAAGGAGGAGAAGGCTTACAACTAGGAGAGGATCGTGTGTTCAAGGAGTTTCCCTAGGAGTTTTCTTTGTTTCTTCAATTAAGGTGGGTGTTTTCTCTACTTCTAATATTGATATCATGCTAAGGATTGAATTGATGAATATGCTAAGAGAAACTAGTTAAATTGGCCATATGTTTGTTAAAAAAGAGACTAATCAGAAATGAGATGAATGCTTGATGAATTGATTGATAGTTGATATAATTGCAATTATTAAATTAGAAATTGTCATGTTTCTATGGAATATGTATTTTATGAACCATGCTAGATTAAGAAAATTTGATTGTGAAAGACTAGTTTGCAAACTAAACTAGTGATATGTGTTATCTAAGTAGTGCAATATTCATGTAAAAAAATAGAGGAAACATGTTCTAGAATTCATATAGAAATAAAAGAAAGTAAGAAAAACATCTTTTTGTGGTAATTGTGTAGCCAAATTGTGAAGAAGTTATTGTTGCATTTCAAAGTCAAAATTGTAGATTCAAAATATAAACTAGAAAGAGAATTCACCTTTAAATGTCAAAAAAAAAAGAATTAAATTATTGTTATACTGTAAATTTCTAGGATTGATAATCTGGAAAAATAGAGGAGAAGAAAATTGAAAGAGATTTTGAATTGTGAAAAAATTATCAACAAACAGCAAGTTGAGTTATAAACAGCGAGTTATAAATAACTCAACTCAGTTAGTATCAGGTTAGTCACTCAGACCTACTGGTCAGTGGGTGGATTTTTAAAACATCACTGTAGCTCGGTGGACGTTAAGTCTTGGGTTTGAGTCTCTTCAAAGAATTTATTTTTCTGAAATTCGATTTTAACTCAATACCGAAACCCAAAACTTAAAAATAAACTGAGTTCTGTTTAAAACATTTAGCTACCTTGGCCTAACTGCTCTTCGGGTGCGGTTTAAAACCGTTACTTTAGCACGGCGGGTGCTCTGTGTGTGGGTTCGAATCCGGTCTTGGCCATTTTTTCAAGAAATTGATTTTTTTTTCCTATTTTGTTATTTTAAAATGGTTTTTAAGTGTATAAAAAATTGAGAAAATTTATTAGAATTATTCTAAAAATGCTTTGACTTCATGGAAAAATTATTTACAATATTTTTACTTATTATAGTGAGAATTAGAAGCAATTTGAGAAAAAGAACTCGATACAAATTTCTTTGAATATAATTTTGATTAATTAAAGAAAACAAATATTTCCTTTTGAAAGAAATTTCAAGTAGAGTTTTTAAAATGAGATTTGTGACATGGATAATTAAAGTAAGATTAATGTGATTTCTTCGCTTAATAAATGAAAGAATGATCTTGTGAATGCAAAGAAATTATGTGAAGTTTGATCATGAACGTTGGTAAGTTAATAAATGAATTGTTGTGTTATACATGAGTAATGCAAAGAAATGAAACGAAAGATCATGGTGAATTATGAGAAAAATTTGTGAGCATGAATACTCAATTTTTATGAACATGAAATGAGATTAAAGACTAGACTGTAGCTAAGTCCTTTTACCGGCATGGATTAATTCTTTTGAGGTAAAATGTTGAAATAAAAGACCAAGTTTGGGTCATTATTGTTGATTGATGGTTAAGACCGGTATAGAGGAAGTGCTAATTCTAGGGTGTTGATTTTGTTCATGATTCAAATAACTAAGGACACTACACTAGTGGAGATGTGATGAAAGTAAAAGAAAAGCATAAGTATGAGGGCCTCGGATCTACGGTGTTAGAGTGTTCACAGGCTGTCTACATGATGCGTCATGTCATGACGTGAACACTTCTCCGGAATTATCGGGACCGTGGCGACACTGGCGGGATGTTTGGTGACTACGTAGTGTCGTAGCCCCATGACGGAGGCTGAATTGTCCATAGGCTGTCTACATGATGCGTCATGTCATGATGTGGGATTCCCCTCCAGGCTGTCTGGACATGGGCTTGTAACTCATAGAACATCTAGGATACTTACCGTAGTTACTGTAGTAGTTTAAGTCATAGCGAGGGATCCAATCCTACAAGATGAAAAACGATTAAGGGCTTACCCTCGGACCTATGTAGTATGGGATGCATAGAATCCGAACAAGTGCGCATTATTGTCATGTAATATAAATAACTGCATTAAGGACTAAGTGCACATTCACACACGACATCAATAGGATAGTTCCCCTTAGTTTTGTTTGTGGCAAGTGTGTGCCTTCTAAGTAAGAGAAATTGATGTATTATATCCTAGCGCCAGTTTTATACAACTGACGTGCCCACAGTTTCTATGCAGGATAAAGTAAATGATAAGACTAAAGAATGGTCCCTGCTTAAAGAAATGTTCAAGTTGTTATACAATTCATGTATCATGTTGTAATTTATAATTCCGCTGCATTGATGTAATCATTATTGTAATAAAAGTTTTAAATTCCTTCTTAAATGGTACGAAGTGAAGTGTAAAGATCCTGTGGAACTTCGAATTCAGTCTTATTTGGAATTCGGGGTGTTACGCGCACTCATTAATTTCATCGATTATGATACCACAACTCATTATCACCCATATATCACAAACATGCACCATATAGGTCAAATACATCATAACACCATATATGTATGTCATTTTTGTTTATCTACCGTATATTATACGTATATCAACCCCCCAATTACTTCATATTATCATACATATACCTAATATAGCCATAACACTCAGTATTCAAAATCAAACAAATTCACCATATAACACAATTTCATCATATAAAACTTCTGTATTTTTGGTTAAATCTTCATTTAGCTATAACACACAAAAATCATATCGAATCCGTATAAAATTTTGTCACAACATATTATATACCTAGTATAATCATACTCACCTGACGAACCGATAAGAAGATACTCCTCGCTCGCCAAGTCGCTAATCAAACTTCACTTTTTAGCACCTATTACGAAAATTATCCAACCCATAAGCCATTTACTCAAAATACACATTATCGATCTCCCGAGTGCACATCAAACATATTCACACATCATATACAACCTACATAAGCATGTCAAATCAACAATTCTCTAGTTTTATAACCAACTCCCAATTTTAACTCATATGAGCATCTCGGGAATAAAATCCTATGTTTATACGTATATTCCCATGCTTATCCTATTTTTAAACCAATAAACTCTATTTTCACAATTTTCCGATACCGGAAAAATTACTAATAATTATCATACAATTGTTAAAATTTATCAAAAATACGCCTAAATTGTCCCAAAATATTCTACATCATCTAAATTAATTATTAGCCTTCCATAGTTGCAATTCTCCATACCCTTCCTAAACTCAAACCCTAGGTTTAATAAAATTTTCTTTTTATTACCAAAGAAATTGATATCTTTCACCTCTAGCATGTTCCACATACTCTAAACTACTTTCTACTAAGATTTTTATCAAAAGAAATGAAAAGCATACAATTCCATTACTAAAGTTGCAAATCGATATACCTTCTCAAAGATCTCTCTAAACACCGATACCGCCACGTGAAAGAGGACACGGAAATTACTTTAAAACCCCAAACAATTCAAAGTTGAAGTGGAAAATGGGTAGGGATTCAAAACCCTAATTTGGGGAAAATTGGATTTCGGCCGAAAGCTGGGGAAGAAAAGGTAGGTCGACGGGAAAAATGAGAAGGAGAATATGTAGGGGAAAGAATAATAAAATGGAAAATTTGTTATAAATCCCTCAAGGGCCCACTCATTATTTAGATGCTCTAATAGTGTCATTATTCGTAATAAGATCTAATAAAACCCACTCCAACAGATAAATAAATATGTAACCCCTGTTTTCCATTTTGTGTATTTTGAGGGTATTTTTCATTTTGGGGTATTTTCTTTTTCTCTTTGTACTCTCTCTTGTATTTTCTGGACCGTATATTGGAATTTGTTTCAATATATATTTATTTGTTTCATTTTGATCTCTTTGTGTTGATTTGTTCGTCTTTATTTCGTCCTTCGTCAATTATGGTTCTTTTCTCTTTATTGGATTCTTGTTTTCTTTATTTTGTTCTTGGATGATCGTGGTGGATTTGGTTGCTCACCCTACTTTCCCAAACCTATTGTTGAACCCTAATTGATTACAAAAGCTAAATTAAATTCAATCCTATTTTGAAATCCTATACAATTGATGCCCATTAAACTAATCCTATTACCACTCCTAAATACCCACAACCCATTAACCCAATTATCCACCTCATTTAACTGAACCCTAATCACCTCCATATATATATATATATATATATATATATATATATATATATATATATATACATTCACCCCCTCACAAAACCCTAACCCTAATACCCTAATCCCACAATCCCGGCCTCCCCCTATCTCTCTCTCCCCATCTCTTGCGCCGCCCTCCTACAGCCGAACAGCACCCCAGCCTAACCAAACCCCCCTGGCTGAACACCCCTCCCGGCCTGTGCACCAACCCGATGCCAGTACCCAGGCCGAGCACCCTCTCCCCTCCGGCCTGCCTCCAATCCCGATCACCCATTACCGATCCCCTTGAACCCATTGCACCGCCATCTCCATTGCACCGCCCCGACCTTGCTCTTGTCCCTCTCTTTGGTTGTTTGGTTGTGCACGTAAGTTGCATGTGTGCTTTTGTGGATCTTGTTCATGAGTCCGTTGTTCGTGGCTAGTGATTTTGTTCGTTGCCGGGATCCTTTCCCGTTACTCTTGGTTTCGTTGTTCTTCATCTTTGGTTAAGGCAAGTAACTTGTACTCCAATTCATTTGTTTGATACAAGTCAAAAATACCACATATAGTGTAGTTGGGTCTAGAGACGACTCTTGTTTGTGTTATCCTTGATGGGTTTTGTATCTATTGTGAAAATTTGACCATAGATGACTCACGACACAATATGGACATGAATTAACTTAGGTTTTACCCATTTTTGATTTTGATCATGTACGTGAGACTTTTGTGAGAATTCATGAATTGGTTGAGACCCATGTGATATATTCGGTGTGGACATGCTAGATACCCTAAATTATGATGTTTAGACACTTGGTAGACTCGATTTCATGTTTGGTTGTGTTTTGAACAAGTTTTGTATGATATATGTTGAGTTGTTGTTAAAGGGAAAAAGTTGTATTTTGTCGCTGATCTATTTTGTTTTCTATTTTGGACTGTCTTGAAGTCAGTATCTTAATTTCGGTATAAAACATGAGTTTTAGAGAATTTTATCTATTTTCAAACCCCTCTAACCTTACTTGATTTAGTTTTCTTATGAGTGAGTTATGACTATTTTACTACAGAGGTGTCGATCTTTCCAAATTCTGTTTTTCGATGATTTTGATGACTAATGATTTTGATGCTGATGCTACATATATTATTTTGATCCAAAACTTTGGTCAGTAATTCTTTATCTAGTGGGGGACTACCCAAAATTTTGGTGAATTTTATTGATGCGTTTTATATGTCGTTTCATGCATGTTTACAAAAGTCATACTTGCTGTATTTTTCTCGTTGTCCTGTAAAGAATTGTGTTTTCTCCCTGATCCCTTTTACTGTATGGAAAAATTCTTGTCAAATATGAAAATTAGTATATTTTATCTATTTTCATATCCCTTTGGCGGATTTGGATTTCGTTTCACGGCTTGTGAGATATTTCAGTTTTCGTACAGCAGTGTTGGGAATTCCAGATTGGCCAAAGTATCGTTTCTTGATGTTTTCTTATTTTTGATGACTAAACTAATTTTACTGGAATATTATGAAACTTTATATTTTGGTTCTAGACATATAGGGGAATACCCCAGATTTTTCCTGGATTTATTTGAGAGGTTTTGATGCTGTTTTTCTGACTGAGAATTCATTTTACTAATTTCTGTCTGAATATGCTTTCTGGATTCAAATCAGTTTTGAGTTATAATTTTGTGAATTACTATGTGACTTATTTATATTTGATGGATTCGCTTGGGAGTCTATTTTCCAGATTCTTCGACGGATCCAGATTTGCATTTCTGTAGCGACGAGATTCACTGTTTTAGTACTATACTGTCATGCTGTCCTGAATATGAACATACACTGTTTTGCTCGTTTATGTGACTGTATATCATCTATGCATGTTTATTTGTTTCCCTGAACCTAATACTAATTATACCATGTTAGTTTGATACTATTTCGTACACATTCATGCATGTTTGATGACCATAATAAAAGTAACCAAGCCGAGGTTTCTTAAAGGAATATCTAGTAGTGGGAAATATGGAAACGTGTACTTGGAAGGGAACTAGTGTTCCGTACTACTACTGTTACTGTTACTTTCCTGCTACTGTTACTGTTACTTTACTGCTACTGCTACTGTTACTGATACCTGAGTATACTGCCCCATTATGGTCCACTATGAAATCTAAAAGCGAAACTGTTTGTTGTAGCAACCATGTGTTATGTTTTGGGAGCGCATGAAGTGCTACCTAGCTAGTAATACACACAAGACTGTAAGAACATAAGACTAATACTGTTAGACTGATACTGTTATACTGTTATCCTGATTCACTGATATACTGAGCTTACTGTTACTGGACACTATTAGTTGCTATATGACACTATATTTGATACATCCATTTGTACTGTTAGTATACCATGCTAGTTTACCTTGTTTTACGGATTCATGCTAGTTATCACTGTTGATTCATTATTCCATGCTATTTGTTAGTTTTCCATGTGCTTGTATCCTACATTATGGGTCTGTTTGGTTCAAAGGAGGGAAGGGGAGGGGAGGGGAGGGAAGGGAAGGGGAGAGATTTTAATCAAGACTCTGTTTGGTTCAAAAGAGGGGAGGGGAGGGGAAATAGTTATCTTCTTGTTTGGTTCACAAGGGGAGGGAAAAGATTTTATAATAAAATTACTTTTATACCCTTTTACATTTTATAACAAACCTCAACCACAAAAAAATATCAAATGTCTCACGTAAACTAGAGCTAAGAAAATTAGACCTAATTAATGTATGCTACAGCTAGCAAATATTCAAAGAGCAGTGTAAAATGATGTCTCATTGTACAGAGGCATAATAATAAAAATCATTACTCCTATTACATTTGATAGTACAAATTAATGAATAGGGGATAGCAGAAAATAAATAAGCCTAAGGAAAGTTCATATGCAGCAAATGATAAGACATAACCCAAACAATACCTTTGTTACTGCTGTTTTTCACATTCATCCACTTCCATATCTGACAAGTCTCCTGTTTCTGCAATCATAAGCACTCCTCATTCAACAACAAGTACAACATAATTTTATTTTCCAGCTAAATCGATAACAACCAAGTACCAAACAAATCTGGAAATTAGGGTTTTGAAATTAAAAAAAAAATAGCACAATCATTTCAAAGAGTAGAAGAGTAGAAGTGAAGCATCCATCTTTTCAGTGATGTGAAGTGCACCACAACCTTGATAATATTTTTGCATATTACTAAGCAATCTAGCTGCTCCATCTCATCAAAATTTGGTACAATGCACCATATCACCCACCAATCCAATTCAGCATCGAAACAGAGCCATATAAAAGTTCCTCCCTCAATAGAATTCAGCAAACAAACTAAAAAAAACCAAACCCATAACCATGAATAACATCTTCTTTTTCGTCCTTCTTCTTGCCTACAGCACGCGAATCAATCCCCAATCTGCAGCAGCTCCAGCCCTAACAAGCCCACTAAACGTTATGGCTATACTTGAAAAGGCGGGGCAATTCGGAATGATGATTTGGCTCATGAAGAGCACACAAGTAGCCGATCAAATCAATGATTAATATACTATTTAGAAATCTGTTTTTTTATTATATCTAATAAGGGCAATTTTGTCCGCTCACTTAAAAAAATTACACCTACTTTCTCTCCCTTCCAAATCCCCCCAATATTGGAGGGGAGCCAAAAGTGGCTCAGGAGGGATTCTGCACCCCTCCATTTCCCTCCCCTCCCCTCCCAAAAAATGAACCAAACAAGAAAAGTTTTTAAAAATCCCTCTCCTCCCCTCCCCTCCATTCCCCTCCAACCAAACACACCAAGTGGCCTGTAACTTGCAATTGACGGGTACTTGTTTTCTCTTTCCTTCTCCTGCAATTGTTAATTGCAGATCAGGATGGTCAGCTGCCCGACGGTATTGATGAAATGAGATATTAGTGCTGGATTTTTTGTTTATTAGTATTATCATTACTGTTGCTTTGGAATAAGGTATTTTGAGTACTTGAATATTTATTTTGTATTTGGGCGATGTGACCCAGGATATTTGACTTGTCCAGATTCTGATTTATTTGAGAATATTATACATTGTTTCAAGTAAATTCTGTTGGTTTATTAATTTAGTTATGCATGTATGGTTGACTTTTTTGCTTCCGACTCTAATTATTTTGTGAGATATTGTAAAGATTCCTGAACAGCTTATGGATGATGAAAGTCATTCGCTGGGCTTTTGTTGCGTATCCGTATTTCGTATTCTTTTTGGGAAGCGGGGCGTGACAAAATAAATTAAAGAGTATTAATAAAATAAAATTGCATATTAATGCATAATACAACAATAACAATAATATCTACTCACAATAAAAGAAATACAAACGATTATTTTGAAATTATAAAATAGATGAGTGTTACATTGTACACACCTCAAAAGATGCTCGTCCTCGAGCGATGAGGACTGAGGAAAACCAATCAAACACCTATCAACCAACTCATTAATATCTTTCATCATACTAGACCATCGAATGGTCCTCTCGAAATCTCTTCAAACAAATAAAATTTTAAAAATGATTCCCAAAGCTAAATTTCTAGAAATAGAAATGATCATTATAACAATCTTAACAATAAAAAAACTATAAAATGATTACAAAAATACCTGTAGTTGGAATAAAAATCTACGTAGTTGTAATACCAATATTCATAAGAAAACACATAGTGATCATTTACATATCAAAATATTGAAGAAAAAGTATCCAATATTAAACACTTGATGCTTTAACAAAGAATCTAAATAAATTCAGATCAGTTAACCTATGAAAGTTATCTCAGTAGTATTTAAAATAGATAAGCTTTCTCAGTAATATATCTTCATAATCAAAACGGATATGTTCAAAAAGAAAAAGCAAAACGACATGATCCATACAACCCCCAAGGCAATACTCAATCACACCAAACACATCAAACACACATTTCTTCAAGTGGAAACAAATTAGGTCAATTTCTGACACTTTCCATTCTCAACATAGCAGGCAAGCTACTAAGGCATACACACCTCAAAATTAGAACTTTTCTAATTTAGAATTCAAGCAAAATACTTAAGACTCAGGTAAACTCATTTCCAACATGGATGAACCCACTCCCACATATAACAGGATCACTAAGATACTGATCATCCTAGACCTCATCAACCTAGTTAACTTAGGCTCTGATACCAAACTGGAACGCCCCAAAAAAAAAATTCTTATTAAAATGTTCACTAACTTAATCTATTACTTATCTATACCATTTCTTACTTAGAAAAATACTCATAGATTTTTATTAAAAATTTCGGCAGAGTTTCCCCTAAAATATTATCCTTTTTACAGATATTTCATATAGAAATCTGCAAACAATTACAGAAAATAGGTACCTGTAATATATATCAATCCTCCCTAGGCCAAATCATTCAACAACACACAGGCAATAATATATGGGGCTCTGGGGGCATAATTTCTCATAATAAGCAAGATACAAATTAAAAACCAAAAATTCTTTTGAAAACATATATGATTTTTAGAAAAACTTTAGAAAAACCCATCAATTACCAACCACGGTACCCATACTCCACGACGAGGTGGGTACGGGCTTTCAGACTTCATCACAGCACTATAGATATATTACCTCTTACAGATACACACAATCTTCCATAATACAATATAATACATCATTCTACTTCCATTTCTACTTATAATACATACATACATATATTCCATTTTACTACGAGCAAAAGTATAACTACCAAACTACAACATCTATCTCACCTTGCTGCTATCAAAACTTGTAGGAGAGTTAGGGTCGTCCACCCTCAGGGAGAGTTAGGGTCGTCCACCCTGTAGGAGCAAAAGTATAACTACCAAACTACAACATCTATCTCACCTTGCTGCTATCAAAACCTGTAGGAGAGTTAGGGTCGTCCACCCTCAGGGAGGGACTCCCGTAACCCCCAAAAAACAACAGGGGTTAGCCATGTCTGGTGTTAGTATAATTTACTAGTTAAGCAAATAAATTAAACTATATAAAGAAAGTTGAAAGAACTTACAAATATCCTGATAATTAAGTTAATACTGAAATTTGAATATAAAACATCATAAAAGTCACTTTGCACAAAATTACCATTCATTTTCATTGCATAACATCACACTCCTTCAATCTTATAACATCTTCATATATATACTCATCACATAACTTCGCATTTACTGAATCATATATTACCACATTCATTTTGATAGCATCTCATCACATGTATTTATTTTATTGCATATCATCACATGTATTCAATCTCATGAAATCACATTCATTTATTCAGTCTCATAATATCACATTCGTTCAATCTTATAATATCACTAGTTTTGCCCGTTGACACGTGCCTACGGCACGTCTTCGGAACGATGCACCTTATTTGATCATATAAAATAGTTTTGGAGATCCAGAAAATTAATTGAAGTAGTAAACATATTATATGAGAAACTTTTGGGGTCCAGCAAATAATATATTATATGTTTTTTTTTTTTGATTTTTTGAATTATTTTTAAAATTTTTAATTTTTTCAATTTTTTTAGTTTTTAATTTTTTTTAAAATTTTTAAAATTTTTATTTTCTTAATTTTTTTGAATAGAAGAGGGAGGTAGAGAGAGAGAGAAAAAAAAATTTTAAATAAATATAGGAGATTTTTTGGGTGGGGATTTGAATTTGAGTTTTGGGGGGAAACTTTTGGGGGGAAAAATATGTTTTGTGAAATTAGATCTTGGCCTTTAATTTTTGAAAGGAATGAATGAGAGCCACTTGATAGCTTTCTTTGTATTTTATTATATAGATGTTTATCCATATCTCACAACTTTTCGTAATACATTAACCTTCATTCTCATTATATTTTACCCTTTATCTTCTTTTCATTCTAATTTCATCATACAGATTATTTTATTACTAATTCTCATTTTATCATATGCTTTACATTATAATTCATTCTCATCCCATTATACAACTTAAGTTACCTCTCATTCTTATTGAATATCTTACTTTCATTTTCATTTACATCTCGTTTTACAGTTTTACTTTACTTTTCATTTCCATCCCGCAATACATCTATCATATCAACAACCCACCAATTCACCCTGGGAGTTGTGCCAAGGCAGGTAGTTCCCACCATTTCCATGGAAATAGCGGGCGAGTAGTTCTTCGGCACAATTCCAAGGTGCATCAACTCATATCATACCATATTTTACTTTAATAACCATTCTCATCACCTAATACCACTTACTCATATTATTCTTCACATAATATATTCCACTTCATGTTTCACACTCCCAATACATATGACTTTACTTTTTATTTGTATAATACATCCACATTTTCTTTTACTTCTCATATTAATTTACATACAAGATTTTTCACTTTTCATATTCATTCCCATACATATTTTATTCTCTTTTCATAGATATTCACACACATATTTCCTTTACATTTTCACTCTCATTTCGTATTATACATTTTATATACTTTCTCATATTCATTTCATATCATAAACTTTATTTACTTTTTTAATCTCATCTTATAATATAACTTATTTTTTTCTATATGCTCAACTCATAATACACTTGCTTTAATTTATCATTCTCATTTCACATCATATACTTTCTTTACTATCACATTCTCATTTTCCTTTCCACATTTATTCATTTTATTAATTTGTCGACCAGTGAGCCACAGTATCCCAATATATTAAAAGCCAACAGCTCAGTAAACACGCTGACCTCTGTCCCCCTGGGGTGTTACGCGTCCGAGGAAACTTCTTCCTCCCAGCCTACTCCAACGAGGGAAACATGCACCCCAAGTAGAACTTGGGTACTTCCTCCCAACCGAAGCTAGCGAGGGAAACACGCACCCCAAGGCCGATAGCTGGGTAATAATCGGGCCTCAAGCCGGGTAATAATCGGGCCTCAAGCCGATTGCTTGGGCTATAAAAATACGCACCCCAAACATAGTTCGGGTAATAACCACGCACCCCAAGCCGGTCCTTGGGTGTTAGGAGGTCTAGCCCAAACCCCCAGGATTTCTGCAGGTACTGGTCAACAAAATTTAACGATTATTATCATTTTCATTTCATCTTTTCATCTCATATTATCACCACTTAACATCTCCTCTTTCATTTCAATAACTTGTCACATCTTTAACTTTAACCATGAGAATAATTATCTTATTTTATTATCACATATCCTCTCATCTTTTATCTTAACATATTAACATATATTCGGTGTTCACCATATTATTTATCTTCTCATTGTATCGCATATATGCATACACCATGTTATTTAACTTATAAAATCATCACATCATATTATTGCGTATCATGAATGCACCATATTATTTATTTAATCACATTATAATATCTTATGAATATACCAATTTAAGTAGATGATTATATCATATTATCGCCCATTAGTTTCACTTTGTACATCACCACATTATACATATACGCACACATTAATTTCATCGATTATAATACCACCACTCATTATCACTCATATATATCACAAACATGTACCATACAGGTCAATACATCATAACACCACTTATATATGTCATTTTTGTTTATCTACCGTATATTATACATATATAAACCCCCCCTCCAATTACTTCATATTATCATATATACCCAATATATCACCCATAACACTCAATATTTAAAATCACACAAATTCACCATATAACACAATTTCAACATATAAAAATTCAGTATTTTCGATTAAATCTTCATTTAGCTATAACTCACAAAAATCATATCGAATCCGCATAAAATTTTGTCGCAACATAACATATACCTAATATAATCATACTCTCCTGACGAACCGGCAAGAAGATACCCCTCGCTCACCTAGTCGCTAATCAAACTTCACTTTTTAGCACATATTACGAAAATTATCGAACCCATAAGCCATTTACTCAAAATACAAATTATCTATCCCCGAATGCACATCAAACATATTCACAAATCATTTACAACCTACGTAAGCATGTTAAATAAAAAATTCTCTAGTTTTATAACCAACTCCCAATTTTAACTCATATGAGCATCTCGAGAATAAAATCCTATGTTTATACGTATTTTCCCATGCTTATCCTATTTTTAAACCAATAAACTCTATTTTCACAATTTTCCAATACCGGAAAAATTCCTAATAATTATCAAATTATTGTTAAATTTTATCATAAATACGCCTAAATTATCCCAAAATATTCTACATCATCCAAAATAATTATTAGCCTTCCATAGATGCAATTCTCCATACCCTTCCTAAACTCAAACCCTAGGTTTAATAAAATTTTCATAAAAAGAAAATGAAATATTTCACCTCTAGCATGTTCTACATACTCTAAACTACTTTCTACTACAATTTTAATGAAAAGAAATGAAAAGCATACAATTCCATAACTAAAGTTGCAAATTGATATACCATCTCGAAGCCCTCTCTAAAAACTGACACTGCCATGTGAAAGAGCACAGGGAAATTACTTTAAAACCCCAAACAATTCAAAGTTGAAGTGGAAAATGGGTAGGGATTCAAAATCATAATTTTGGGGGGAAATGGGTTTCAGCCGAAAGCTGGGGAAGAAAGGTAGGTCGACGGGAAAAATGAGAAGGAGAATAGGTAAGGGAAAAATTAATAAAATGGAAAATTTTTTATAAACCCCTCATGGGACCACTCATTATTTAGATACCCTAATAGTGTTATTCTTCGTAATAAGATCTAATAAAACCCAATCCAACAGATAAATAAATAAAAAAGAGTATTAATATTTAAAATTGCATATCAATGCATAATATAACAATAACAATAATATCTACTCACAATAAAAGAAATACAAACGATTATTTTGAAATTATAAAATAGAGGAGTGTTATAATTAGTCACCATATTAGTATATTCATAGCGTGGGATTAAACCCTATATTGAAGAGTACGGTAAGAGCTTGCCCTCAGACCTATGTAGAATGGGATGCATAGAATCCGAACAAATATGCATTAGTGTCATCGTAGTGTAAATCTGTATTAGGCATTAAGTCATATTATACATTGACATGTTTAGGATAGTCACACTTTTAAACTTTATTGTGCATTCAAGTTGGTGTTTGCTAAATTAAGAGAATCGCTATTTTATAGCATTGCGTCAGTTGTACGCAACTGACGTGCCCACAGTTTTTCAGTACAGGGCTTGGATTGGCAAAAAGACATAAAGATGAATTGATGCCAAAGATTATTTTCATATTTAAGTTGTTGATGTTCAAGTTGTATATATCTTGTTGTATTCATTTAAATTCTGCTGTATTGATGTAAAGAACAATGGTGTAAAATGAAAATTTTTAATTTCCTTGTAAAATTGTACGAATTTGAAGTAAAAGATCCTGTTGTGCTACAAATTGCAAGTAAATGGAAATCGAGGCGTTACAGACTGGCCCTCCCCAAGGCGACGCACTCGGTCGATAAAACCCTTGCTCAACAGCTCCTCAATCTGCTTCTTGACCTCATTCTGTTCCACTTGGGTCATTCTGTATGGTGACTTTGAAATCGGTGCACTTCCTGGCTGAATGGTAATGCTGAACTCTACATCCCGATGAGATGGTAGCCTGGATAAATCTTTCAAGAACACTACCGGAATGTTCCGGACTACGGGAATCTGCTTAACTTCCTCAGGAATCTTCTTCTTAGTTATAGTTGCCATCAACTGCTTAAACTTCCTCTTCCCTTGAAATGTAATTGCTGGTCCTCCATGTCCCTTCACCATAGTCCCGCAAAAGTGAGTTATGACAATTTTTCTCTACGTGTGTTACGCACGTGTATTTCGTACTATTACGAGTAATAGTCGTAACGTATTTTCCTACATATTTCTGTATTTCAATTATTTATACATTTTTTGTCACCTCAAAACTCATTTTATCCTATTTTAAGCCAACTTAAACATTTATTTTTCATCCCTGTGTTTTACGTACATTGCACGTATTTTCAATACACGTGTCAATTAGTATGTTTTACCGTACATGAAATATCTGTAACATTATCAAGATAGATATTTTTTGTATGTTATATTCAGATTATTTGTAAACATTTTTCCGTTAATCAAACCTATTTTGTATTTGAATATTTATTTTTATGTGCATTGCACGTAAAATTTTATGTATTTTAGTCCCTAAAATTTTTCAAAGTGATGTACATTTTTATTCTCATTTTATTTGTCACATTTGTATTATTTATTTTTTTTTAAAAACCCCATAGGCCTAAATTCTATGTTAAATCCCACTAGAAAATTAATTAAAAAGAGAAGCCATGATTTTATTCTATATTTTAAATGTATACTTTTAAATCCTACACACTTGTCATGTAACAAACACCTACAAATGGAGGGTTGTGAGAGTGGGTAATTATGTGGGTAGTGGGAGTCTTTTCATTCACCCAATAACCCTATAAATACCCTCCTGTTGTATGAGCATTTCACAAAAGATCAAAGGAAAAAAAAAGGAGAGAAAAGAAAGAGAGGCTTGCGGTTTGGCTAGAGAGAAAGAGAGGAGCTCGGCTTTTCTTGGAGGAGAAGGAAGAGCTTTTGGTTGGAGCTTTGGAAAAAAAAATTCTAGGAGTTTTTCTCTCAATTTTCATCAAATAAGGTGGGTGTCTCTTCTTGCTTTCTAATTGTGTAGGATGCATGCTTAGGTAATTTATGTTAAAATGATAGATATATCATGAGCTGTTTTATTTCTATTTTCCTTTATGTGATGCATATTGTATTTTAGTGGTTGATAAATGTGGAAAAATGCATGCTAATGGAAAACTTATAGTGAAGAATTTCTATGTAGTCAACTAAAATTTATATTAGAGCATTTTTCATGGTTGTCATGCAAATTGTAGTATACCACGATTGGGTTTTGTAGATAAATTGTAAATGTATGTGAAGGGAGTTTAAGTTGTGCTTTGTTTAGGGGTAGATTACAAAATTTTATAAAGAGAATTTCCCCATTATCTCAAATAATGTTAAAAAGGAAAATGCCTTCATGCAAGTAGAGTAGTAATGATAATTTGGAACATCATGTGTATGAAAGTTCCCAAAAATTGCTATCTATATTATTATGTATATAATCACTCTATTATAAATAAAATCAATAAGAAATCGCCACTGAAATTTTAGAGATGTATTATGAATAAATAATTTTGAGACAAAAGATAGAAATCAATTAGAATGAAGAAGTTAAAAAATAAGGGAAAACAGAGAGTTGAGTTATATGAATTTTAACCCATATATTATCAGTATATGGCTTTGGCCTTGGTGGCTAGCGCAGGCGCCTTTGCACCTGGCGTCGCCACATGTCACCTGGGAGTTTCCTTAGGTTGCAGGTTCGAGCTTAGTTGGCTCTATTTTCTTTTCGTTTTTTTAAATAAAAATCGAAGAGCAATTTGGGTATAAAAACAACTCAGTAGATTCATTATCAGATATTGAGATTGGCTCATTGGTTGGGCGACTGTGGGTTTCGGATTTGATCTTGGGTTCGAACCTCGGTGACAACCCTTTTGAATTTTATTTGATTTTTAATCTTTTGGAAGTTTAAAAACTGGGAAAAAATTATATAAATATTCTAGAATATTACTAGATCACTTGGGAATTATTTTATAGTATTCTAAGAAATATTTTTTGAGAATTTAAAGATCATTTCATGGGTTAAATGATATTTGAATTCAAGAAAAAGGTATATGATTAAAGATTTTGATGGGGTGGTTTATAATAAAAACAAAGTATAAGAATGAGATTTAAATAAGAAGCTTTTAATGATTAATTCTAAGAATTTTGGGGTTAAGAAATGGTGATTGAATCGGAAAAGCATAGAAAAAAATGAATGAATTGGTTCGTAGGATTTGTCTAAAAGACTTTGATTTGAGAAATTATTAGTGAATGTTGTTAAAGAAGTTAAATACTTTGTGATCTAAAGTGGATAAAGAGAAATGATGGTTAATGATAAAAAGGTTTATGTTGAGGTTTCTATAACCTATTGGATCTCCAGAGTGAGATGGTTTTTGGAATCTAGAGGTTATGCAAGACCCTTAGTAACTGGCATTGTAAATAATGAAAATTTGAGAACTAACCGGTGTGGGTTAAGTATCTCTTGAGAAGTAGCCAGTTTGGGCTAACTTTCTTTCTTGTTGAGTTAAGTCCGACAGAGTAAGCTAGCTCTAGGTGGTGATGATTTTTAATTAAAACTTAAGGACAGGCACTAAGGGAAGATGTGATAAAGTCTAGGAAAACATGAGTATGAGGGCCTTGATAGCGCGGTGATAGGTTATCTTCAGAGTTATCAAGGTTGCGTCTCGCGTTGGGAGATATTTCTTCAAAATTACCAGGATCGAGGCGATGCTCATGGAGTATTTGTGTGATGACGTACCGATGACAGTGCGGTGTGGGTTTCGCCTCTAGAATTATTGGGGTGTGAGGCATGATTGTCGAAAATCACTCGCTGTGGGAGGACGACTCTCAAGAATTATCGGGGTCATAGCTCGCAGTGTGGGTATTCGCCTCCAGAATTATCAGGGTTACGACTCGCGGTGGGAGAGTGATACTCAAGATTTATCGGGGTGGTACTCGATACTCATAGGATATCTAAACCTCACATTAGTCACCATAGTATAATTTTCATAGCGAGGAATTAAACCCTATAATGTGGAGTACAATAAGGACTTGCCCTCGGACCTATATAGAATGGGATACATAGAATCCAAACAAGTATGCATTAGTGTCATCGTAGTGTAACATCTGCATTAGGCATTAATTCATATCATACACTGACATGTTTAGGATAGTCACTCTTTTACACTTTAATTTGCATTCAAGTTTGTGTTTGCTGAAGTAAGAGAATCTCTGTTTTATAGCATTGCGTCAGTTGTATGCAACTGACATGCCCACAGTTTTCCAATGCACACCTAACTGAGGAAGCCACCTGGGAATCTGAGGAGAGGATGTTGAGAGATCATCCTGTGCTTTTTGACAGAATCTTGTAAACTTTATTTTCTTTTGTTTTTCTCACTCTTTAAAACATAGTTCCGAGTTGAATAAATCATGTTTGCTAATGTTATTTCCAGTTTGTATTAGAAGAAGTATTATGTACTGAGAGTATTCATTATGTAATAGGAGAACTTTTAATTAATGGAATAAAGGTAAGTGTTTTCTTTGATACTGGATCATCCCATACTTTTGTGTCACCTACTTTTGCAAAACGATTGGGAGTTGAGCCAAAGATTTTCCTAGGCAAGGTTCTAGCAATAGCTACTCCTTCTGGAGAAACATTGACTACCGATTGGTACTATGCCGGGTGTGACCTCGAGATCGATCTCATCAAGTTTGCAGTCTTGGAAGTCGATGTGATCATTGGCATAGAATGGATGTCGATCTACTGTGCCAGTATTGAGTGCAAGAGCAAGGAGGTTATGGTGAAGGCACCGGGAGGACCAGCAGTTACATTTCAAGGGAAGAGGCAGTGTAAGCAGTTGGTGGCAGCTACAACTAAGAAGAAGATTCCTGAGGAAGTTAAGCACATTCCCGTATGATTTGTTCGACCGACTACATGGAGCAGCTGTTTTCTCCAAGATAGATCTTCGGTCGGGTTATCACCAAGTTCGCGTTAAGGAAGAGGATGTGCACAAGACTGCATTCCAAACTCGGCATGGGCATTAAAAGTTCTTGGTTATGTCGTTTGGAGTAACAAATGCATTGTCTATTTTCATGAACATGATGAATAGGGTCCTGCGGCCATTCATCGATTCTTTCATCATGGTGTTCATCGACGACATTTTTTTCTACTCCAAGTCAGAGGAAGAGCATGTTGGGCATTTAACAAAGGTTTTGAAGAAGTTGCAGGAACAGAAGCTGTATGCCAAGTTATCAAAGTGTGACTTCTGGAAATTCGAAGTCGCGTTCCTGGGTCATATCTTTTCTAAGGAGGGAGTGGCCACTGATCCGCAAAAGATAGAGGCAATGAAGGATTGGCCGAGGCCAACTACAGTGAAAGAGATTAGAAGCTTTTTGGGTTTAACTGGGTACTACCGGAGGTTTATTCAGGGCTATGCTCAGATAGCCGTTTCACTCACTGGACTTACAAGGAAGAATGTGAGTTTTTAGTGGACAGAGCAGTGCGAAGCAAGTTTTCAGGAGTTGAAGAAGAAGTTGACTACCACTCCAATACTGGCTTTGCCAAGAGCAGGAATCGACTTAGATGTCTACAACAATGCTTCACATCACGGACTAGGTTGTGTGTTGATGCAAGAGGGGAAGGTAATAGCTTATGGGTCTAGGAAATTGAGACCTCATGAGAAAAATTACCCAACCTGTGATCTGGAGTTGGCAGCAATTATTTTTGCTTTGAAGCAATGGAGGCACTATGTGTACGGAGAAAAGGTCAATATGTACACTGATCACAAGAGCCTGAAGTATATCTACCAGCACATGGATCTTAATTTGAGGTAGACTTGGTGGTTGGAAGTGCTAGAAGACATCTGTCCTGAGATAAAGTATCATTCGGGAAAAGTAAATGTGGTGGCAAATGCGCTCAGTCGGAAGAGCAGCTTGTCTTGTTTGATTACGACTCAAGAAAAAATAGCAGAGGAGCTCGATCGAGCAGGAATTGAAGTTGTGTTACAAGGACTGGGAGCGTCTTTAGCACAGTTGAGACTTCAGCTCACACTTAGAGAGAAGATTATTGACAGTCAGAAGTCTGATCTGTAGATCCAAAAGATGAAAGATCAGGTCAGCGCAGGAAAATTGGCATAATTCCAAGTGAAGGATGAGGTGTTGTGGTTTGGAGAGAGATTGTGTGTACCTGATCAAGCCGAACTGAGGGAGAGCATTTTACAAGAAGCACACACCACTAGTTTATCGGTACATTCAGGGAGTACCAAGATGTACAAGGATACAAGCAATATCCTGGTGGTCAGGAATGAAGCGAGATGTAGCAGAGTTTGTTCCAAGGTGTGCAACTTGTCAACAGATCAAAGCAAAGAATCAGAAGCTCGGCGGATTATTGCAGCTGTTACTCATTCCGGAGTGGAAAGGGATAACATCAGCAAGAACTACAATACAGGGTTACCTAGAAGTCCGAAGGGGAATGATGCGATTTGGGTGATAGTGGATCGACTCACCGAACCCACTCACTTTTAGGCAATGAAGATTACTTGGTCTATGGAGAAGCTAGTAGAATCGTATGTCGGGGAGATCGTGGGATTGCATGGAGTTCCTGTATCAACTGTGTCAGATCGGGATGCATGATTCATATCGCACTTTTGGAGGAGTCTTCATGCAGCCTTGGGGACCAAGACTGACTTCAGTACATCCTTTGATCCTCAAACTGATGGGCAAACTGAGAGGGTCAATCGGGTGTTGGAAGAAATGTTGAGGTGTTGTGTATTGAACTTTGGAGGGAGCTGGGAGAGGCACTTAGATCTGGTGGAATTTGCCAACAACAAAAGCTTCCAGACTAGCATTTGTATGGCACCATATGAAGCTTTATATGGGAGGAAGTGTAGAACACCGGTGTGCTGGTATAAAGTGGGGGAAAGTCAAATGTATGGGCCGAAAATAGTGCAACAGATTTCAGAAAAGATTGATCATTGAGAAAACGTTTTGAAGAACAAAACCACAGTCATGGTCAAGGTCATGTGGAGCAATCAACTGGTTGAGAAAGCCACCTGGGAATCTGAGGAGAGGATGTTGAGAGACCATCCTTGTAACACCTCGAATTCCAAATACAACTGAATTCGAGAGTTCTACAGGATCTTTTCACTTCTTTCGTACAATTTTACAAGGAATTTAAAACTTTTATTTCAACAATAATTACATCAGAGTCTCTTACATCAATAAGCAACGGAATTAATAAAATACAACAATAATGAATGTACAATTGTTACAACTTTAACATTTAAGTAATCAACAGCATCCTCAATCATCTTTATATCTTCATGTAACTCCAAACCCTGCATATAAAACTGTGGGCGGGTCAGTTGCTTACAACTGACGAAATATTATACACGGCCATCCTCTCTATGCCGGAAACAGTATAACGATTCTTAAATACTTTAGAAAACACAAACTTGATCACAAAAAAAGCTACAGAGGGACTATCCTGTTGATGTCGTGTTGTGCGGTGCACTTAGTTCTTAATGCAGTTATTTATATTACATGACACTAATGCGCACTTGTTCGGATTCTATGCATCCCATACTACATAGGTCCGAGGGCAAGCCCCTTAATCGTTCTTCATTTTTGTAGGGTTCAATCCCTCGCCATGACTTAATCTACTCCTGTAACTACGGTGAGTATCCTAGATGGTCTGTGAGTACAAGCACGTGTCCCGGACCCTGAAGGGGAATCCCGCGCCATGTCTTGACTCATCAAGCATGCATTCTGCGGTAATTCAGCCTCCTCCCTGAACACGATCCTCTTGCAATCACCCAAAACATCCCACAAGCGTGACTAAAGTCCGATCATTCTGAGTTGTGCCCGCGCCATGTCTTGACTCATCAAGCATGCATTCTGCGTCTCACACACCCGCACCGTAAACTCTAGTTCTCATACCCGTGTTTTCTCTCACTTTCATTACATCTCCACTATGTATCTATCTGTAATTTCAGTAAGTGTCATAGACGTTCCATGATTACAAGCACGTGTCCAAGACCCTGGAGGGGAACCTCGCGCCATGTCTTGACTCATCAAGCATGCATTCTGCGATAATTCAGCCTCCTCCCTGAACACGATCCTCTTGCAGCCATCAACCATCCCACAAGCGTCGCCAAGATCCCGATCATTTTGGAGTATTGCCCATGCCATGTCTTGACTCATCAAGCATGCATTCTGTGGATCACGTCCGCATCGTAGACTCGAGGCTCCCATACTTATGTTTTTCTCTTACTTACATCACAGCCTTATTAGAATCATGAACAAAATTGAAGCTCTAGAGTTAGCCTCTCCACTCAACCGGACTTATTCATTTATTCAACATGACCCACCTTGGTCTTTCATGTCAAATTCATTTCATTCCATTGCCGGGGGAGACTTAGCTACTCTTGGTTTCAATTACAATTCACAACTTCCAATTGAGCGCTTTCAGCTCATAATTCAATTTAGAGTCTCACAGACTTTCTCATCATGATCTTAGCCTTTCATATTCATTTAATTCTCAATTCAAATCTATGATTCATCTCATGTAAATTCTCAATTCAACTATGATTCATTTCATATAAATTTATGCAGCAGCAAATAGAGTTTACCAATATCCAGATTCACAATCTTTACCACAAACAATTCACAAGATTTCAGATCTATCAAAAAGCACTCTGGACAGTCGACTGGGAACTCTTCCAGTCGACTTGTTCAGTCAATTCACATTCTTCATAACCACTCGGGAGAGTCGACTACTGCACACGGCAGTCGGCTGTTCCGTAGTGTTCCAATTTAATTTCTTTGTCAATTTCATCTTTCATAACCTTGTGTGCATTTCACAATAAAACTCAATCAAATCTTAATAATCATAAAATCTTGTATTCAAAACTTATTTAACTTTCATTTGTCAAAATCAATTTCAAACTCAAAACCAACCTAAACAGTTCGGTTCAGTCGACTGGTGGTAGTATCAGTCGACTGTTCCGTGAGTACTTTGAAAACTCAAACATCAAATTTATGACAGCATCAGTCGACTGTGAAGGTAGTCAGTCGACTGTCCCGCTGACGAAAACCAATTTTTAACACTTACCAGTCGACTGTGGAAGTAATCAGTCGACTGTCAAATCCACAATTTGCACCTTTGCATACACTTTTCGACCTTTTAATCGATTGGTTCTTCCATATAAAAAATATAAATTGTTTCCAGAATATATTCCTTTTAAAACATTATCATACATATTATCAAATTCTCAGGTTTCTCCTTTTTCAATGAAACCCTCAAAATTTATCAAAACACATATTCAATCGATTTTCCAAAATGGACTGTTTTCTTTTATCAAAATCACTTTACAAAAATAACACTTTGAGGTTATAACAACATGTTTGCCTTATTCTATTCATGTCTCAACTTGTATAAGTTTCATGTAATCACTTCAATTCTAGCAATTCAACTAGCAATCATAACAAGCATAGTAATTTGCATTTACCACAATCAATCAAAATGTAACGATTCATTTCTACATTAATCTGCATGCTATCAATTCAATTTCAACCAAATGAATCATATATCATCTATCATGCATTTCTACTCCTAAATTAGAAAGCATTTAAGAAACACCCACCTAAAATGAAGATTTGTTACCCAAGTGAACTCCTAGAATTAGGAGCTCCTAAAGAAACTCCAATTGCAACCTCCTCGAAATCCGTGCACCAAAGCTAGCCCCACACTCCATCTCCAATTCGGCAGTAACAATCATCAAGAGCATCTCCATCCCCACTCCCTATCGGCAACATCAAGAACAACTCCCATCTTCTTTCATATACACATACTATGTATGCACATATATATATACATTAGCATATGTATATAGGCAAGTGGAATGGTGATTTAGGTGGAGAATGGACAGAGCTTTGCTGGTTTGATGGTTGCTTTCGGATTGGCAACAGAGAGGGAGGAGAAGAGATGAGAGAATGAGAGACTAAGGGGGTACTTTTATAAGGGAGTAGTAGGTAGTTATAGCAACCACCACACATGAACTCCACTAACCCCATATTTAAACTTTGTAACTTGTTTTCCCTCCCATTTCAAAATCAAATGTCAGAATTTTCCCTCTCCTCATGAGCAGCCCGGTCCCCAAGAAGTGTGCACATCGCACGTGTGCACGTGCACGTGCTTTGTGTACAAAACAATTTATTTATTTAATCCCTTTAAAACAACTTATTTAAATTTGTAATAAATATGTAAAATTAACTTAAAAATTATACTTTTCATGCACAATTTAAAATAGACACTCATACTTTCATAAAAATTTATTTTGAAGGAAGAACGCGCTTAAACACGTGCACCAAAACACGTGCGTCGCCCGTAAAATCTCAAAAATACAAAAATTGACTTTATGAACCGAAAAATATTTATAATCAATTGGAATGCAATAGAAAGTATATTTAATATACATATTTGATAATATACTCAAACGTACGGAAAACACGTGTATTGCACGCAGAAAATTTATTTTAACTAAAAATAGACAAAAATTGAATTCTATCTATAAAAATGAATTTAAACATGTTTATAAAAATAAGTAATTGAAATCCATTGAAAACTTTGCACGTAACGGTGGAATACCCAAAATCGACACGTGCATCGATAATACGTAGAAAGCACGTAAAAACTCAAAGATTGAAATTTTGCATTTGAGTTGTCTCAAATGGGATTTTTAAGAATAAGGGATTGCATAAATAATTGGAATTCAAAATACATATCAAAATGCGTTATGAATATAATCAATAACAGTACAAAATGCACGTGCGTAACACCCGAGGGCAAAATTGTCATTTAAATTTTGCGGGGTGTTACAATCCTGAGCTTTGTGACTAATCCTTGTAAATTTTCTTTTTCTTTTGTTTTCTCCCTCTTTAAGCATAGTTCCGAGAACGGAACTATTCTAAGGATGGAGTGATGTAACATCCTAGAAAAATAAAATAAATTTTTATATTTTTGCACATGCATTGCACGTAAAATTTTATGTATTTTAGGCTTTAAAATTTTCCAAAGTGATGTACATTTTTCTTCATATTTTTTTGTCACATTTGTATTATTTATTTATTAAAAAACCCAGAGGCCTAAAGTCTATTTTAAAGCTCACTAGTAAATTAATTAAAAAGAGAAGCCCATCATTTTATTCTATATTTTAAATGTACACTTTAAATCCTAAACACTTCATGTAACAAACACCTACAAATTGATTAATAATAAATAATTAAAATATTGAGAATTGTGTGCACGTTGGTTGCACAAGCACATGTGTGCACCCTAGGGTTTGTCCGGCCAAGAAGAGGAAGAGGTAGTGGATGGTGAAAGTGGGTATGCGAGTGGGTAATCAATTTAGTAATGGGAGTCTTTTCATCTAGACAAATACCCTATAAATACCCACCTCTATTCATGAACAAATGCACAAAAAATTAAAAGAATCAAGAGAGAAAAGAAAGAGAGGCTTTCGGTTTGTGCAAGGAGGAAGGAAGCTTTCGGATTTTTGCTAGGAGGAGAAGGATGACTAATTCTTGTTGGAGATTTGGAACAATCTTTATAGGAGTTTTTCTCTCATTTTGCATCAAATAAGGTGGGTGTTTGTTTTGATTTCTAAAATATAGTAGTATACATGTGTGTGGAAAATAGATGCTTGAAATTCATATTTCTTATGAGTTTTAGTAAATTTTGTGATACCATGTGATGTTTTTATTTAAAATATTTAGTAAAAATGAAACATGTAAATTGTTGCATGCTAAATGAAATTTTAATCATGATGTAATTTCTATTTCAATTGAAGGGCACATCTTGTTGAATTAAAATTCTATTTCTATTTCATTAGTATGTTGAAGTGGTTAGGCACAAATATCATGTCATGGTTGGATTGGAGGAATTGTGCATATATATAAATAAAAAGTGTAAATTTAGGCACAAGAAGTTGTGAAATTGTTAGAGAAGAATTATAAAATCAATGGGGTTGAAAATAGCTAAGAGAAAGTATATACATTCAAGATAGTAGTTAAATTCTTCTAAGGCAAGATATGAGTACTAGATTTCTAAAAATAATTATTTGAATTAATTTGTGAACAATTTTATGTTAATGTGGTTTAAAACAGTAAAGAAGTATTTCTGAAAATGTATTTTTGTAACATTAACTTGGAACAAAAAATTAGAAATCAAAAGTTATTCAAAGATTTGAGATTTAATAGAGAGTGGAGTTAAATGAATTTTAACCCATATATTATCAGTAATGGTACTTGGCTTGGGTGGCTAGCACAAGCGCCATGCGCTAGGCGCTGCCACGTCGCGCCTAGGGGTCCTCTAGGTCGCGGGTTCGAGCCTGGGGCTTGGCTCTGTTTGTTTTTAAAAAAATTTAATAAAATCAAAAGGAGTGTTTTGGAGTATTTAAATAACTCTGTAAATTTTCATACACAATGGTGAGTTAGCTCACTGGTTTCGGTAGGGGCTTGGTCGCTGTCGGTGCTGGTTCGAGCCCGGGGGCACACTTTGGATTTTTTATTTATTTTTAATAGGATTTCAAATTGTAAAAAAATGGGGAAAACTACATAGGAAATTTATATGATATTATTAGAACATTTGGGAGTTATTTCATAGTTATCAAAAGATATTTTGAGAATTTAAAGGTCATGTTTCATATATTTTTTGAGTTTGAATTCAAGATCAAAATAAACAGGATGCATAAGATTAAAGATATTAAGAGTTATTTTATAATGAAATTAAAGCTAAATTTTGAAATGGAAATAAAGAAGTACTAGTGATTATTTTTAAAGAAGATTGGTATCAAAATAGTGATCTAATTAAAGAATGACTAACGAAGAAGTGTTTATATGAAATTTTGATTGGAAAAATTGTTATTGAATGAGTAACTAAAGTTGAATACAGCATGAATTATAAACATAAAGTGGATAAAAAGAATTGTTGAATAAAAATGAAATGTTTTATGTTGAGGTTGGATATAACCTATTTGATCCCAGAAGTGAGACGGTTGTTAGAATCTAGAGGTTAAGCGAGACCCTTAGTAACCGGCATTTTTGAATAAAAGAAATTTGAGAACTAACCAGTGTGGGATAAGTATCTATTGAGAAGTAGCCAGTTTGGGCTAACTTTTTCTCGTGTTTATTTAAGTTCGTCAGGGTACGCTAGCTCTAGGTTGTGATGATTTTTTATTTAAAACTTAAGGACAGGCACTAAGGGAAGATGTGATGAAGTATGGGGAAACATGAGTGTGAGGGTCTTGATAGCGCGGTGGGAGGTTATCTTCAGAATTATCGGGGTTGCAACTCGCTGTGGGAGATATTCCTTCACAATTACCAGGATCAGGGGGAAGCTCATGGGGTATTTGTGTGCTGATATCAGCGCGGTGTGGTTTTCGTCTCCAATATTATTGGGGTGTGAGGCGTGATTGCAGAAAATCACTCGCGATGGGAGGATGACTCTCAAGAATTATCGGGATCATAGCTCGCAGTGTGGGTTTTCGCCTCCAGAATTATCGGGGTTACGACTCCCGGTGGAAGAGCGAATTTTTAAGAATTATCTAGGTGGTACTAGATACTTACAGGATATCTAAACCTTGCATTAGTCACCGTAGTAGTAATTCAAGGCGAGGGATTTAACCCTATAATGTGGAGTACGATAAGGGCTTGCCCTCGGTCCTTTGTAGAAAGGGATGCATAGAATCCGTACAAATATGCATTAGTGTCATCGTAGTGTAACATCTGCATTAGGCATTAAGTCATATCATATACTGACATGTTTAGGATAGTCACTTTTTTAAACTTTAATATGCATTCAAGTTTGTGTTTGCTAAAGTAAAAGAATCGATGTTTTATAGCATTGCATCAGTTGTATGCAATTGACGTGCCCACAGTTTTCCAGTGCAGGACTTGGATTAGCAAAAGGGCATGAAGATGAATTGATGCTAAAGATTATTTTCATGATTTAAGTTGTTGATGTTAAAGTTGTATATATCATGTTGTATTCATTCCGCTGTGTATTCTGTAACAAACATTGTTGTATAATAAAAAGTTTTAATTTCCTTGTTAAATTCTATGAAGTTGAAGTGAAAGATCCTGTTGTGCTACGAATTACATGTAAATGGAATTCAGGGTGTTAAAGAGAGAAAGTTATGAATAACCTCCCACCGCACTGTCATGGCCCTTATACTCATGTTTGTCCATACTTCATCACATCTCCACTTAGTGCCTGTCCTTAAGTTTTAATTAAAAAATCATCACAACCTAGAGCTAACTTACCCTTCCGGACTTAAATCAACACGAGAGAAAGTTAGCCCAAACTGGCTACTTCTCAAGAGATATTTAACCCGCACTCGTTAGTTCTCAAATTTCTATGATTCAAACTGGAATAGAACTCACACTTCTAATGTCCACCCTAATGTGTCGTCCTTCCCAATCCTCTTCAATATCTTGTAGGATCCTATGATGTGTACTGTGATGCTTCACACCGAGGATTGGGCCGTGTTTTGATGCAAGAGGGGAAGGTAATAGCTTATGGGTCTAAGCAAATGAGACTGCATTAGAAAAATTACCCAACCCATTATCTGGAGTTGGCAGAGATTATCTTTGCTTTGAAGCAGTAGAGGCACTATGTGTACGGAGAAAAGGTCAATATGTACACCAATCATAAGAGCCTGAAGTATATTTATCAGCAAAGGGATATGAACTTGACGCAGAGGGGATGGTTGGAAGTGCTATAGGATATTCGTCCTGAAATAAAGTATCATCCGGGCAAAGAAAATGTGGTGGCAGATGCGCTCGGTCGGAAAAGCAACTTATCCTGTTTGATCACAACTCAAAGGGAACTAGTAGAGGAGCTTGATCGAGATGGAATTGAAATTGTGTTATAAGGACTGGGAGCGTATTTAGCACAGTTGAAACTTCAGCCCACGCTGAGAGAGTGGATAATCGACCGTCAAAAGTCTGATCCGGAGATCCAGAAGATGAAAGAGCATGTTGTCATAGGTAAATTGGCAGAATTCCAAGTGAAGGATGAGATGCTATGGTTCGGACAGTGGTTATGTGAACCTGATCAAACAGAACTGAGGAAAGCATTTTACAAAAACTACACACCACTCTTTTATCGGTAGATCCAGGGAGTACCAAGATGTATAAGGATATCAAGCAATATTTCTGGTGGTCAGGAATGAAGCGAGATGTAGCAGAGTTTGTTGCAGGTGTGCAACTTGTCAACAGATCAAAGCAGAAAATCAGAAGCCCGACGATTATTGCAGCCGTTACCCATTCCGGAGTGGAAATGGGATAACATCAGCATGGATTTCATCATAGGATTACCTAGAAGTCCTAAGGGGAATGACGCGATTTGGGTGATAGTGGATCGACACACCAAATCTGGTCACTTTTTGGCAATGAAGATTACTTGGTCTATAGAGAAGCTAGCAGAATTGTATGTAGGGGAGATCGTGAGATTACATGGAGTCCCTGTATCAATTGTGTCAGATTGGGATGCGCGATTCACATTGCACTTTTGGAGGAGTCTTCAGGCAGCCTTAGGAACTAAGAATGACTTCAGTACTACATTTCATTCTCAAACTGATGGGCAGACTGAGAGGGTCAATTGGGTGTTGAAATATATGTTGAGGTGTTGTGTATTGGACTTCGGAGGCAGCTGGGAGAGGCACTTAGCTTCGGTGGAATTTTCCTACAACAACAACTTTCATACTAGCATCTGCATGGCACTATATGAGGCTCTATATGGGAGGAAATGTAGAACACCAGTATGTTGGTATGATGTGGGGGAAAGGCAAATGTATGGGCTGGAAATAGTGCAACAGACGTCAGAGAAGACTGAGCTGATCAGGAAGAGGTTGGTTGATGCACAGAGCAGACAAAAGAGTTATGCTGACAACCGCAGAAGAGATCTGGAGTACGAAGAAGGTGACTATGTCTTCCTGAAAGTATCTCCAACCAAGGGTTTGATTCGGTTTGGGAGAGGAGGAAAATTAGCCTCGAGATACATAGGATCATACAAGGTATTGAAGAGGAATGGGAAGACAGCCAATCGGTTGGAATTACCGGAACAACTAGCCTAAGTGTACGATGTCTTTCACATGTCTATGCTCCGAGGTTACATTCCTGATCTGAGTCATCACTTACCAGAAGTGACAGAGGGTCTGCAGTTGGATCTAAGCTACAAGGAGTGCCGGGGGCAGATTGTGAACCGACGGGAAAAAGTTTTGAGAAATAAGACTATACCAATGGTCAAGGTTGTGTGGAGGAATTAACTGGTTGAGGAAGCCACCTGTGAATCTGAGGAGAGGATGTTGAGAGACCATCCTGAGCTTTTTGACTGAATCTTGTAAATTTTCTTTTCTTTTGTTTTCTCACTCTTTAAGCGTAGTTCTGAGGACGGAACTATTCTAAGGAGGGAGTGATGTAACATCCCAGAAAAAAAAAATTTTTTTTATAGTTTTGCACGTAAAATTTTATCTATTTTTGTCCCTAAAATTTTCCAAAGTGATGTACATTTTTCTTCTCATTTTATTTTTCACATTTGTATTATTTATCTTTAATAAAAACTCATAGGCCTAAAGTCTATTTTAAAGCCCACTAGAAAATTAATTAAAAAGAGAAGCTCAAGATTTTATTGTACATTTTAAATGTACACTTTAAATCCTACACACTTTTCATGTAAAAAAACACCTACAAATTGATTAATAACAAATATTTAGAAGATTGAGAATTGTGTGCACGTTGCGTGCACGTGCACGTGTGTTCACCCAAGAGTTGGCCGGCCAATTAAGAGGGTAGATTGGATTTTGAAGTGGTTTGTGAAGTGGGTGTGTGAGTGGGTAATTATGTGGATAGTGGGAGTCTTTTCATTCACCAAATAACCCTACAAATACCCCTCTTATTGTATGTGCATTTCACAAAAGATTAAAACAAAAGAAAGAGAGAAAAGAAGAGGGTTCCGGTTTTTGTACAATGAAGGGAGGGTTGCAGTTTTGCTTGCATAAGGAGGAGGAGGCTAGCATTGGTTGGAGCTTTGGAACAATCTTTCTAGGAGTTTTGTCTCAGTTTGCATCAATAAGGTGGGTGTTTCTTTTGCCTTCTAAAGTATTGTAGTATGCATGTGTAGGAAAAATTAATGTTTTAAATTGATATTTTGTATGAGTTTCAGTTGATTTTTGTGATGCATTTGATGTTGCTATTTAGAACGTTTGGTAGAAATGAAACATGAAAATTAAGAAATTGTGTAATTGTTAGAGGAGAATCATAAAATCAATGGGGTTGAAAATTGCTAAAAGGAAAGTATATACATTTATGATAGTAGTTAAATTCTTCTGATTGCAATACATGAATACTAGATTTCTATAATAATAAAAAAAATTGTTTGAATTAATTTGTGAAAAATTTTATGCTAATGTTATTAAAATCAATAAAGAAGTATTTCTGGAAATGTATTTTTGTAATATTAACTTGGAAGAAACGATTAGAAATCAAAAGTTAGTCAAAGAGTAAAAAATGAGATTCATCATAAAGTTGAGTTATATGAATTTTAACCCTTAACACATCAGATATGGCACTTGGCCTTGATGGCTAGCGCGCTGCCTGTTGCACTGCCAAGTGCTGCTCTGGGGGTCTCTGAGGTCGCGGGTTCGAGCCTGGGGTTTGCACTGTTTTGTTCTTTTTTTATAAATAAAATCTAAAGAGAAATTTGGGTATTTAAATAAACCAGAGAGCTTTATACACGAAATGTGAGATAGCTCAGTGGGCTAGGTGTTGGCTTTGGTTGCTGTCGGCTTTAGTTCGAGCTCAGGCATGCACATTGTTTTTTTTTTCTTCTGTTTTTTTATATGTTTTCTCTTTTTTTTTTATATCTTTTCAAGTTCGAGCTCAGGCTCTGGGGGTCTCTGAGGTCGCGGGTTCGAGCCTGGGGTTGGCACTGTTTTCTTTTTATATATATGTTTTCGAGTTTAAAAAATGGGGAAAACTTCATAGAAAATTTATATAATATTATTAGAACATTTGGTAGTTATTTCATGATTTTCTAAAGATGTTTTCAGAATTTAAAGATCATGTTCGTGGGTTAAATGATATTTTGATGGGTTGATTTATAATAAAAACAAAGTATAAGAATGAGATTTAAATAAGAAGATTTTAATGATTAATTCGAAGAATTTTGGTGTTAAGAAATGGTGATTGAATTAAAAATGAATGAATTGGTTTGTTAACCAAGAATTTGTCTAAAAGATTTTGATTTGATAAATTATTGGTAAGTGAGTTATAAAAGTTGAATACTTTGTGAATTATAAACATAAAGTGGATAAAGATAATTGTTGAATACTTTGAGATTCTTTATAACCTATTTGGTCTCCAGAGTGAGATGGTTGTTGCAATCTAGAGGATAGGCGTGACCCTTAGTAACCGGCATTTGTGAATAAAAGAAATTTGATAACTAACTAGTGTGGGTTAAGTATCTCTTGAGAAGTGCCCAGTTTGGGCTAACTTTCTCCCGTGTTGATTTAAGTCCAATAGGGTAAGCTAGATCTAGGTTGTGATGATTTTTAATTAATACTTAAGGACATGCACTAAGGGGAGATATGATGAAGTTTGGGCAAACATGAGTATGAGGGCTTTAATAGCACGGTGGGAGGTTATCTTCAGAATTATCGCCAGCTCATGGTGGGAGATATTCCTTCAGAATAATCGCGATGCTCTTGGGGTATTTGTGTTATGAGGTACCGATGACAGGGCGGTGTGGGTTTCGTCTCCAGAATTATCGGGGTGTGAGGAGTGATGGCCGAAAATCACTTGCGGTGGGAGGACGACTCTCAAGAATTATCGGGGTCATAACTTGCGGTGTGGGTATTCGCCTCCAGAATTATCGGGGTTACGACTCGCGGTGGGAGAGCAATACTCAAGAATTATTGGGGTGGTACTAGATAATCACAGGATATCTAAACCTTACATTAGTCACCGTAGAAGTAATTCACGGCGAGGTATTTAACCCTATAATGTGAAGTACGTAGGTGCTTGCCCTCGGACCTATGTAGAATGAGATGCATAGAATCCGAACAAGTGTGCATTAGTGTTATTGTAGTATAACATCTGCATTAGGCATTAAGTCATATCATACACTGAATGTTTAGGATAGTCACTCTTTTACACTTTAATATGCATTCAAGTTTGTGTTCGCTAAAGTAAGACAATCGTTGTTTTATAGCATTGCATCAGTTTTATGCAACTGACGTGCCCACAGTTTTCCAGTGCAGGACTTGGATTAGCAAAAGGGCATGAAAATGAATTGATGCTATCATGATTTAAGTCGTTTATGTTAAAGTTATATATTTCATGTTGTAATCATGTAATTTCCACTGTGTTGATGTTAAAGAACAATGTGTATAATGAAAAGTTTTAGTTTCCTTGTACAATTGAACGAAGTTGAAGTAAAATATCATGTTGAGCTACAAATTACATGGAAATAGAATTCGGGGTATTTCAGAGTGATATCAGAGCCGACTTCAATAAGTAGTACAAAATTACAAGGACGACACATTAGGGTAGACATTAGAGTGTGAGTGTCAGTTTGGAGTCATGGATGAAGTAGTTATTGAACTTGCATTTATGATGCTCTCCTCGTATACATTGATGTGATATTGTATGCGAGCATGTTTTCGCTTGGTATCAGATTAGCGCGTGGAAGCGTGGCAGGTTTGAACCTACATTCATGATGCCTTACACGTAGACAAATTTTTCACTCTTTTTTTTCATTTATTTTTCATGTAGTACTTTTCATCTTTAACATTTAATTATTTTTTCAAATAATTATTTTCTTACACTATTAATTCACTTTGATATTTTTTATTTTACCTACAACCCTTGGTCTTAATCTTTTAAGTTTGACTTATTCATTTCCTTCCTGATGTTTTACCCTCCTCACTTTTATGCGCTTTTCCATTGCTTATTTATTTTTCTATTACCTTTACGTATTCTACTAAGTTTTGAATTGCTACTTATTCAATTATTTTTAAGACTATCACTTTCCTATGTAATTATTTCTATTAGATTTTTTTTAAAAAATTGTATATTTACATTCACATTACAAATACTTTGATTTCATGATACTATATATTTCCATTATCTTATATTGTTTATACTTTTAACTAAATTTGTTTGTATATTTTTCGAACTTTTACCCAATAGTCTCCTCTTAAATTGCTAATTCAATTTTTATCTCGTAATATATAGCACTAGTTCAGTTTTTGATTTTAATCATTCTCCCGCTTATTACTTTGATAAATTTTGATTACTAAGTCTATTAATAAATTATCCATTGACTATGTTTCTATTTATTGTTCCTAATTGCAATGTTTTCCAAATTATTTCACAATTAATGACTTAATTTATATTTTCCTTTTATCTAATACTTTGCCTAATATTATTTTGTATGAAGATTTCTCTCAATCTATCCTATCTTTTATGGTCACATTTCTTTTCTTATGCTATTTTTCTAGTTTTCTTATTCCGTTCTTATAAATTTTTGATACTCATAGTTTTCTTATATAAGTTTACCTTATTTTTCCACATTGTATATTTTTATAATACATCTATTTTCTTAAATATTTGTAGTTTTCTATATACAATAATGATAATTTGCCTTGGTGTGTACGAAATATAACTTTTACCGTAGTAAGTTCTGATGACAGAACTGTTCTAAGGGGGGGGGAGTGTAACACCGTGCAAAATTGAGTTATGACAATTTTGCTTCACGTGTGTTACGCACGTGTATTTCGTACTGTTACGAGTAATAGTCGTAACGTATTTTCCTACGTATTTTTGTATTTCAACTATTTATTCATTTCCCATCTCCTCAAAACTCATTTTTATCCTATTTTGAGCCAACTTAAACATTTATTTTAAATCCTTGTGTTTTTACGTACATAGCACATGCTTTCAATACATGTGTCGATTACGTATGTTTTACTGTTACGTGAAATATCTGTAACATTATCAAAATAGATATTTTTCGTATGTTATATTCCAATTATTTGTAAACATTTTCCCGTTAATCAAACCTATTTCATATTTGAATATTTGTTTTTATATGCATTGCACGTAAAATTTTATATATTTTAGTCCCTAAAACTTTCTAAAGGTTATGCACACTTTTCTTCTCTTTTATTTGTCACATTGGTATTATTTATTTTCAATTAAAACCCATAGGACTAAAGTATATTTTAAAACCCACTAAAAAATTAATTAAAAAGAGAAGCCCATGATTTTATTCTACATTTTAAATGTACACTTTAAATCCTACATGCTTGTCATGTAACAAACACCTACAAATGGATTAATAAAAAATAATTAAAAGAATGAGAATTGTGTGCATGTTGGGTGAACGTGCACGTGTGTGCACCCAAGAGACTTGGCCGACCATGAAGAAGGAGAGTGGATTGTGTAGTGGTTTGTGGAAGTGGGTTGTGAGTGGGTATTTAATTGGGTAGTGGGAGACTTTTCATTCACCCAATAACCCTATAAATACCCCCCCCCCCCTCCACCCCATTGTATGAACAATGCACAAAAGATTAAAAGAAAACAAAAGAGAAGAGAGAAAAGAAAGAGGGAGTGTGGTTTTTGAGAGTGAAGGAGCTTTCGGTTTTGTACTTTGCTAAGGAGGACATTCATTTGTTGGAGCTTTGGAGAAATCTTTGTGGGAGCTCTATTTCAATTTGCACCAAAATAAGGCGGGTGCCCTCTCTTGCTTTCTAATTGTATATAAAATGCATGCTTAGGGAATTCATGTTAGAGTTGTAGATATAGTATGAGTTACTTAACTTATGTTACCATTGTGTGATGCATATTGTGTTAACATCTCGAAATTTAGTAGTTGATAAAGGTGGAAAAATCCATGTTAGTGGAAACTTACAATGTAGAATTTCGGTTTAGTTGAACTACAATTTATATTAAAATATCTATATGATTGTCATGCAAATTGTAGTATAATATGATTGGATTTTGTAGATAAATTGTAAGTGTGTTTAAATTGTGCTTTAAATTGGAGTGGATTATAAATTTTTGGAGAGAATTTCCCCATGATTTCAAATAACGTTAAAAATAAAAATATGTACATGCTAGTATAGTAGTGTGGTGATTTATAAAAGCATATTGTGTATGAAAGTTCTCAAAATTGCTATCTACATTTTATTGTGTATAGAATTACTATTTTATAAATAAAATCACTATGAAATGGTTGCTGGAATTTTAGAGATGTATTATATAAACAAATAAATTTGATACAAATAATAGAAATCAATTCGAATGAAGAAGTTAAAATATGCGGATAAACCGAGAGTTGAAATATAAAGAATATAACCCCTATATGATCAGGATTGGAGCTTGGCTCTTATGGCTAGCCTGCTGCGCGTTGCGCTGCCACGTGGCGCTTGGGGGGTCTCTGTGGTCACGGGTTCGAGCCAGGGTGTGGATCTGTCTTTTATAAAATTTTTAAATAGAAACCAAGAGAGAAGTTTGGGCATTTAAACATTCCATGGAAATTTATACATGATGTGTGAGTTAGCTCACTGGTTTGGCGTTGGTTTGGGTGTTGTTTGGCTCTAGTTCGAGCCTTTGGGGGGGGGGGGGTGCAGTTTTAGTTTAAAATAGGGAAACTTCATGAAAAATTTATATAATATTATTAGAAAAATTTGGGAGTTATTTCACATTATTCTAAAGATATTCTGAGAATCTAAAGAGCATGTTTTATACATCTGTTGAGTTGGAGCTCAAATTTAAAATAAAGAAGATGTATATGGTTAGAGATATTAAAAGTTGGTTTTAAATGAAATTAAATTAAATTTTGAATTGGAAATAAAGAAATTCTAGTGTTGATCTTTAAAGAAGTTGGGTATTAAAAATAGTGATCAAATTAAAGAAACAAGTTTTGATTGAAGTATAGATAAACATGAAAAGGTTATAAATGTTTGAAAGTGATTAGTTTTAAAGAAACGAGTTTCGAGAGAACTTTGGAAGTGATTGGTTTGGTTGGTTAACTAAAAAGTTGTTTATAAGAAATTCGATGTGGAAAATTGTTATTGAATGAATTATGAAGTTGAATACTTCATGATCTAAAGTGTATAAAGAGAAGTGATGGTTAATGATAAAAAAAAAGTTTATGTAGAGGGTTTTTTATAACCTATTGGATCTCCAGTAAGATGGTTGTTGGAATCTAGAGACTAGGCGAGACCCTTAGTAACCGACTTTTGTGAATAATGAAAATTTGAGAACTAAACGGTGTGGGTTAAAGTATCTCTTGAGAAGTAGCCAGTTTGGGATAACATTCTCTGGTGTTGAGTTAAGTCCGGCAGGGTAAGCTAGCTCTAGGTTGTGATGATTTTTAATTAAAACTTAAGGACAGGAACTAAGGGGAGATGTGATGAAGTGTGAGCAAACATGAGTGTGAGGGCTTTGATAGCGTAGTGGGAGGTTATCTCCAGAATTATCGGGGTTGCAGCTCGCGATGGGAGATATTCCTTCAGAATTACTGGGATTAAGGCGACGCTCATAGGGTATTTGTGTGATGAGATATCGATGACAGCGTGGTGTGGGTTTCGTCTCTAGAATTATCGGGGTGTGAGGCGTGATGGCAAAAATCACTCACGGTGGGAGGATGACTCTCAAGAATTATCAGGGTCATAGCTCGCGATGTGGGTATTCGCCTCTAGAATTATCGGAGTTACGACTTGCAGTGGGAGAGCGATACTCAAGAATTACCGTGGTGGTACTAGATACTCTCAGGATATCTAAAACTTACATTAGTCACCATAGTAGTAATTCATGGCGAGGGATTTAACCCTATAATGTGGAGTACGTAGGAGCTTGCCCTCGGACCTATGTAGAATCGGATGCATAGAATCCGAACAAGTATGCATTGGTGTCATTGTAGTATAACATATGCATTAGGCATTAAGTCATGTCATACACTAACATGTTTAGGATAGTCACTCTTTTATACTTTATTTTCCAGTCAAGTTTGTGGTTGCTAAAGTAAGAGAATGGTTGTTTTATAACATTGCGTCAATTGCAACTGACGTGCCACAGTTTTCCAGTGCATGATTTGGATTGGAAAATGGGCATGAAGATGAATTGATGCTAAAGAATATTTTCATGATTTAAGTTGTTGATGTTAAAGTTATATATTTCATGTTGTAATCATGTAATTTCTGCTGTGTTGATGTAAAGAACAATGTGTATAATAAAAAGTTTTAATTTCCTAGTAAAATTGTACGAAGTTGAAGTAAAAGACCCTGTTGTGCTATGAATTACCGGGGTCATAGCTCAACTGGTTAAATCCCTCTTCAATATCTTGTAGGGTCCTATGTATCTCGGGGCTAACTTTCCTCCTCTCCCAAACCGAATCACACCCTTGGTTGGAGATACTTTCAAGAAGACATAGTCACCTTCTTCGAACTCCAGATCTTTTCTTCGGTTGTCAACATAACTCTTCTGTCTGCTTTGTGCGTCAACCAGCCTCTTTCTGATCAACTCAAACTTCTCTGAAATCTGTTGCACTATTTTTGGCCCATACATTTGCCTTTCCCCCACTTCATACCAGCACACCAATGTTCTACACCTCCTCATATGCAAAGCTTCATATGGTGCCATACCGATGCTAGTGTGGAAGCTGTTGTTGTAGGAAAATTCCACCAGAGCTAAGTGCCTCTCCCAGCTGCCTCTGAACTCCAATACACAACACCTCAACATATCTTCCAATGCCCGATTGACCCTCTCAGTCTGCCGATCAGTTTGAGGATGAAAGGCAGTATTGAAGTCAATCTTGGTTCCTAAGGCTGCCTGAAGACTTCTCTAAAAATGCAATGTGAATTACGCATCCCGATCTGACACAATTGATACAGGAACTCCATGTAGCCTCACAATCTCCCCAACGTACAATTCTGCCTGCTTCTCCATTGACCAAGTAATCTTCATTGCCAAAAAGTGAGCGGATTTGGTGAGTCGATCCACTATCACCCAAATCGCATCATTCCCCTTGGGACTTTGGATAACCTTGTAATGAAGTCCATACTGATGTTATCCCATTTCCACTCTGGAATAGGTAACGGTTGCAAAAATCCACCGGACTTCTGATTTTCTGCCTTGATATGTTGACAAGTTGCACACCTTGCAACAATCTCTGCTACATCCCGTTTCATTCCTGACCACCAGAAATATTGCTTGATATCCTTGTACATCTTAGTACTCCCTGGATGTACCGATAAAAGAGTGGTGTGTGCTTCTTGTAAAATGCTCTCTCTCAGTTTGACTTGATCAGGTACACACAACCTCTCTCCACACTACAACACCTCATCCTTCACTTGGAATTCTGCCAATTTGCCTGCACCGACCTAATCTTTCATATTCTGGATCTCCGGATCAGACTGCTGACTGTCGAAAATTTTCTCCCTCAGTGTGGGCTAAAGTCTCAGCTGTGCTAAAGACGCTCCCAGTCCTTGCAACACAACTTCAATTCCACCTCGATCGAGCTCCTCTGCTAGTTTTTCCTAGTCGTGACTAAACAAGACAAGTTGCTCTTCTGACTGAGCACATCTGCCACCACATTTGCTTTTCTTGAATGATACTTTATCTCAGGACGGATGTCTTCTAGCTCTTCCGGCAATTCCAGCCTATATTGTTGCTATTTATGGTAACTAATGATGTTTTATGACCCAGAAATGACTGGACAAAAAACCCGAGACGATGAAGGATTCAGCGGTGAGGGCAGTAGGCTTGATCTGAAGACAGAATTGGCCCGGGTGTAACAAACTCTCAACACATTTTCCACCAATGTGACTCGAAACACCAGGCTGGGGCAGGCATTACAAGTTTCGGAGGCATTCAAATTGGTGGAATCGTTCAAGCGGATGAAACCACCCGTGTTCGATGGCAAGGCATATCCAGATGCAGTAGATGATTGGATCAGGTAGATAGATACAGTATCCGAGGTCTTGGAGACTCCAGAGGCTAGCAAGGTGAAGTTGGCCACTATTCAGCTAAAGAATGATGTCGGGGTCTGATGGCAATCAATGAAGAGAATCCTGGGGAACAGACCTATCACTTAGGAGGAATTTTTGAAAGAGTTCCGTAGCCACTATTTTCCGATGGATGTACAAGAGAAAAAGGTTATGGAGTTCCTGAGTTTGCAACAGGGGAGCTGTCAGTTCGGGAGTATGAGACAAAATTCACTCAGCTCTCGAGGTATGCACCATAGTTGGTAATTGATGAAGCCAAAAAGGCACAGAAGTTCTAGTAGGGATTGAGGCCAAGTCTAAGGTCTCAGATGATACCAGTCGGTATCAGGAGGTTCGACAAACTGGTTAGAAGAGCTGTAGCCACGGAAGCTGACCTGGAGCAGTATCAGTTGGCTCAGACCAAGAAGAACAATTGGAGTGCTGGCAAGAGGCCCGCACGTCAACTAACTTCAAGGGGCAACCCCCAGTATAGAGGTTCTAACCAACTGGGGCAAATGTCGTTTCTGTGATGGGGAGGCCAAGCAACGGAGGTACCAGGGCACCAAGAGCAACCTGTTACAATTGTGGGGAAGCTGGTCATTTGAGGACTGATTGCACCAAGCCACGAAACCCCATGACCTGCTTCAATTATGGAAAGGAAGGCCATACCAAGCTCTATTACCCACAGCTCCAGCAGGGCTTCAATTATGGAAAGGAAGGCCATACCAAGCCCTATTACCCACAGCTCCAGCAGGGAAGGCAGAGGAAGAAGTAGGTTGAGCAAAGGAAGAAGCCGTACCGACAGAGACGAGTGTTCGCCCTGACTGAAGCTGATGCGGATGATGCTAACAATGTCATCACCGGTATGGGAGCACTTGAATAAAAGTTTACTACTGTTATTTTTAGTTTGTATTAGAAGAAGCGTTATGTACTGAGAGTATTCATTATGTAACAGGAGAACTTCTAATTAGTGGAATAAAGGCAACTGTTTTGTTTGATACTGGATCGTCCCATACTTTTGTGTCACCTGCTTTTGCAAAACGATTGGGAGTTGAGCTGAAGATTTTCCCAAGCAAGCTTCTAACAGTAGCTACTCCTTCTGGAGAAATATTGACTACCGATCGGTACTATGCTGGGTGTGACCTCAAGATCGGAGGAAGAGTCTTTGGAATCGATCTCATAAAGTTAGCAGTTTCAGGAGTCGATGTAATCATTGGCATAGATTAGATGTCGATCTATAGTTCCAGTATCCAATGCAAAAGCAAGGAAGTTATGGTGAAGGCTCCAGGAGGACCATCGGTTACATTTCAGGGGAAGAGAAAGTATAAGGAGTTGGTGGCAACTATGACTAAGAAGAAGATTCATGTGGAAGTTAAGAAGATTCCCGTAGTCCGGAAATTTCCGAAAGTGTTCTTGGAAGATCTACCCGGGCTACCACCACATCGGGATGTAGAGTTCAGCATTACCATTCAGCCAGGGAGTGCACCAATTTTCAAGACACCGTACAAAATGTCGCCGGTGGAAAAGGATGAGGTCAAGAAGCAGATAGAAGAACTGTTGGGCAAGGGTTTTATCAGACCGAATGCATCACCTTGGGAAGCGCCAGTTCTATTGGTGAAGAAAAAGGATGGATCGATGAGGATGTGCATCGATTATAGGGAGCTGAATAAGGTGACAGTTCAGAATAAGTATCTGATTACACGAATCGATGATTTGTTCGACCGACTACAGGGAGCGGCTATTTTCTCCAAGATAAACCTTTGGTCGAGTTATCACCAAGTTTGTGTTAAGGATGAGGATGTTCACAAGACTGCATTCCGAACTCGGCATGGGCATTACGAGTTCTTGGTTATGCCGTTTGGAGTGACAAATGTACCGGTTATTTTCATGGACATGATGAACAGGGTCCTGCGGCCATTCATCGATTCTTTCGTCGTGGTGTTCATCGACGACATTTTGGTCTACTACAAGTCAGAGGAAAAGCATGTGGGGCACATAACAGAGGTACTGATGAAGCTGCAAGAACAAAAGTCGTATGCCAAGTAATCAAAGTGTGACTTCTGGAAATCCGAAGTCGCGTTCTTGGGTCATATCCTTTCTAAGGAGGGAGTGGCCACTGATCCGCAAAAGATAGAGGCAGTAAGGGATTGGCCAAGACCAACAACAGTGAAGGAGATCAGAAGCTTCTTGGGTTTGACTGGTTACTACCGGAGGTTTATTTAGGGCTATGCTCAGATAGTCGTGCCACTCATAGGACTTACAAGGAAGAATATCATTTTTAAGTGGACGGAGCAGTGCAAAGCAAGTTTCCAAGAATTGAAGGAGAAGTTGACTACCGCTCCAATACTGGCTCTACCGAGAGCAGGGATTGATTATGATGTGTACAGTGATGCTTCACCCCAAAGATTGGGCTGTGTTTTGATGCAAGAGGGGAAGGTAATAGCTTATGGGTCTAGGCAATTGAGACCGCATGAGAAAAATTACCCAACCCATGATCTGGAGTTGGCAGCGATTACATTTGCATTAAAGCAATGGAGGCACTATATGTACGGGGAAAAGTTCAATATGTAAACTAATCACAAGAGCCTGAAGTATATCTACCAGCAGAGGGAATTGAATTTGAGGCAGAGATGGTGGTTGGAAGTGCTAGAAGACATCTGTCCTGAAATAAAGTATCATTCGGACAAAGCAAATGTGGTGGCAGATGGACTCAGTCGGAAGAGTAGCTTATCCTGTTTGATCACGACTCAGGGGGAACTAGCAGAGGAGCTCAATTGAGCTGGAAGTCGTGTTACAAGGACTGGGAGCGTCTTTAGCACAGTTGAGACTTATCCTACGCTGAGAGAGAGGATAATCGACAGTCAAAAGTTTGATTCGGAGATCCAGAAGAAGAAAGAGCAGGTCGGTGCAGGAAAATTGGCAGAATTCCAAGTGAACGATGAGGTGTTGTGGTTTGGAGAGAGGTTATGTGTACCTGATCAAACAGAACTGAGGGAAAGCATTTCACAAGAAGCACACACCACTCTTTTATTGGTACATCCAGGGAGTACTAAGATGTACAAGGATATCAAGCAATATTTCTGGTGGTCAGGAATGAAGTGGGATGTAGCAAAGTTTGTTACAATGTGTGCAACTTGTCAACAGATCAAAATAGAAAATCAGAAGCCCGACAGATTGTTGCAGCTGTTACCCATTGCAGAGTGGAAATGGGATAACATCAGCATGGACTTCATTACAGGGTTACCTAGAAGTCCCAAGGGGAATGATGCGATTTGGGTGATAGTGGATCGACTTACCAAATTCGCTCACTTTTTGGCAATGAAGATTAGTTGGTCTATGGAGAAGCTAGCAGAATTGTATGTCGGGGAGATCGTGAGATTGCATGGAGTTCCTGTATCAATTGTGATGCGCGATTCACATCAAAAAGTCTTCAGGCAGCCTTGGGGACCAAGACTGACTTCAATACTACCTTTCATCCTCAAACTAATGGGCAGACTGAGAGGGTCAATCGGGTGTTGGAAGATATGTTGAGGTGTTGTGTATTGGACTTCGGAGGCAGCTGGGAGACACACTTAGCACTTGTGGAATTTTCCTACAACAACATCTTCCAGACTAGCATCGGTATGGCACCATATGAAGCTTTGTATGGGTGGAAGTGTAGAACATCGGTGTGCTGATATGAAATGGGGGAAAGGCAAATGTATGTGCCGGAAATAGTGCAATAGACTTCAGAAAAGATTGATCGTCGGGAATAAGTTTTGAGGAACAAAACTATACCTATGGTCAAGGTTGTGTGGAGTGATCAACTGGTTGAGGAAGCCACCTTGGAATCTGAAAAAATGATGTTGAGAGATCATCCTGAGCTTTTTGACTAAATCTTGTAAATTTTCTTTTTTTTTTGTTTTCTCACTCTTTAAGCGTATTTCCGAGGACGGAACTATTCTAAGAAGGGAGTGATGTAAATAAAATTATATTTTATATTTTTGCACTTGCATTGCATGTAAAATTTTATGTATTTTAGTCCCTAAAATTTTTCATAGTGATGTACATCATTCTTCTCATTTTACTTTTCACATTTGTATTATTTTTTTTAATAAAAACCCCATTGGACTAAAGTCTATTTTAAAACCCACTAGAAAAATTAATTAAAAAGAGAAACCCATGATTTTATTCTACATTTTAAATGTACACTTTAAATCCTACACACTTGTCATGTAACAAACACCTACAAATGGGTTAATAACAATTAATTAAAAGATTGAGAATTGTGTGCACATTGGGTGCACGTGCACGTGTGTGCACCCAAGGGATTGGCCGGCCAAGAAGAGGAAGAGGTAGTGGATGGTGAAAGTGGGTGTGAGAGTGGGTAATAAATTGGGTAGTGGGAGTCTTTTCATCTACACAAATACCTTATAAACAAATGCACAAAAAATTAAAATACTCAAAAGAGAAAAGAAAGAGAGGCGTCCGGTTTGTGCAAGGAGGAAGGAAGCTTTCGGATTTTTGCTAGGAGGAAAAAGAGGTCTCATTCTTGTTGGAGCTTTGGAACAATCTTTCTAGGAGTTTTTCTCTCATTTTACATCAAATAAGGTGGGTGTTTCTTTTACCTTCTAAAATATAGTAGTATGCATGTGTAGGGAAAAATGATGCTTGAAATTGATATTTCATATGAGTTTTAGTAAATTTTGTGATATCATGTGATGGTGTTATTTAGAATGTTTAGTAGAAATGAAACATGTAAATTGTTGCTTGCTAAATGAAATCTTAATCATGATGTAATTTCCACTTCAATAGAAGGCACATCTAGTTGAATTAAAATTCTATTTCTATTTCATTAGTATGTTGAAGTGGTTAGGCTCAAATATCATGCCATGGTTGGATTAGAGGAATTGTGCATATATATAAATAAAAAGAGTAAATTTGGGCACAAGAAATTGTGAAATTGTTAGAGAATAATTATAAAATCAATGGGGTTGAAAATTGCTAAGAGAAAGTATATACATTCAAGATAGTAGTTAAATTCTTCTAATTGCAAGATATGAATACTAGATTTATAAATATAATTATTTGAATTAATTTGTGAACAATTTTATGTTAATGTGGTTAAAAACAGTAAAGAAGTATTTCTGGAAATGTATTTTTTTAACGTTAACTTGGAAGAAAATATTAGAAATCAAAAGTTATTCAAAGAATTGAGATTTAACAGAGAGCGGAATTAAATGAATTTTAACCCGTATATTATAAGTAATGAATCTTGGCCTGGTTGGCTAGCGCAGGCGTCATGCACTAGGCGTTGCCACTGGTTGCTTGGGGTTCCCCTAGGTCGCGGGTTCGAGCTTGGGGTTTTTCTCTGTTTGATTAAAAAAAAATTAATAAAATCAAAAGGAGTGTTTTGGAGTTTTTAAAATAACTCAGTAAACTTTCATACGCAATGGTGAGTTAGCTCATTGGTTTGAGAGGGGGCTTGGTCGATGTCGGTGTTGGTTCGAGCACGTGGACACACTTTGGTTTTTATTTATTTATTTTTAATATGATTTCGAATTGTAAAAATGGGGAAAACATCATAGGAAATTTAAATAATATTATTAGAACATTTGGGAGTTATTTCATAGTATTCAAAAGATATTTTTGAAAATTTAAAGGTCATGTTTCATATATTTGTTGAGTTTGAATTCAAAATTAAAATAAAGAGGATGCTTAAGATTAAGGATATTAAGAGTTTTTTATAATGAAATTAAAGCTAAATTTTGAAATGGAAATAAGGAAGTTCTACTGATGATTTTTAAAGAATATTGGTATCAAAATAGTGATCTAATTAAAGAATGACTAACTAAGAAGTTGTTTATAAGAAATTTTGATCAGAGAAATTTTTATTGAATGAGTTACAAAAGTTGAATACTTCATGAATTATAAACATAAAGTGGATAAAGATAATAGTTGAATAAAGATGAAATGTTTATGTTGAGGTTGGATATAACCCATTTGATCTCGGTATTGAGATAGTTGTTGGAATCTAGAGACTAGGCGAGACCCTTGGTAACCGCCGTTTGTGAATAATGAAAATTTGAGAACTAACCAGTGTGGATTAAGTATCGATTGAGAAGTAGCCAGTTTGGGCTAACTTTCTCTCGTGTTGGTTTAAGTCCAGTAAGGTGAGCTAGCTCTAGGTTTTAATGATTTTAATTAAAACTTAATGACATGAGTATGAGAGCCTTCATAGCGCAGTGGAAGGTTATCTTCAGACATATCGGGGTTGCGGCTCGTGGTGGGAGATATTCCTTCAGAATTACCAGGATCGAGGCGACGCTCATGGGGTATTTGCGTGATGAGGTACCAATGACAGCGAGGAGTGGGTTTCGTCTCCAGAATTATCGGGTTGTGAAGCGTGATGGCCGAAAACCACTCGCGGTGGGAGAATGACTCTCAAGAATTATGGGGGTCATAACTCGCGGTGTGGGTGTTCGCCTCCAGAATTATCGGGGTTACGACTCACTGTGGGAGAGCGAATTCTCAAGAATTATCGGAGTGGTACTAGATACTCACAGGATATCTAAACCTTATATTAGTCACCGTAGTAGTAATTCTTGGCAAGGGATTTAACCTTATAATGTGGAGTACGTAGGTGCTTGCCCGCGGACCTATGTAGAATGGGATACAAAGAATCCGAACAAGTATGCATTAGTGTCATCGTAGTGTAAACCTGCATTAGACATTAAGTCATATCATACACTGACATGTTTAGGATAGTCACTCTTTTACAATTGAATACGCATTCAAGTTTGTGTTTGCCAAAGTAAGAGAATCACTGTTTTATAGCATTGCGTCAGTTGTATGCAACTGACGTGCCCGCAATTTTCCAGTGTGGGACTTGGATTAGCAAAAGGGCATAAAGATGAATTGATGCAAAATATTATTTTCATGATTTAAGTTGTTGATATTAAAGTTGTATATATCATGTTGTATTCATTCCGCTGTGTATTCTGTAACAAACATTGTTGTATAATAAAAAGTTTTAATTTCCATGTAAAATTGTGCAAATTTGAAGTAAAAGATACGGTTGTGCTACGAATTACATGTAAATGGAATTCGAGGCGTTACAGGGTGGTCCTCATAATTCTTAAGAGTCGTCCTCTCACCGTGATTGATTTTCGGCCATCACGTCTTACACCCCGATTATTCTGGAGACGAAACCCACATTGCGCTGTCATCGGTACCTCATCACACAAATACCCCACGAGCGTCGCCTCGATCCCGGTAATTCTGAAGGAATATCTCCCACCGCGAGCCGCAACCCCGATAATTCTGAAGATAACCTCCCACCGCGCTATCAAGGCTTTCGTACTCATGTTTGCCCAAACTTCATCACATCTCCCCTTAGTGGATGTCCTTAAGTTTTAATTAAAATCATCACAACCTAGAGCTAGCTTACCCTACCTGACTAAACCAACACGAGAGTTAGTTAGCCCAAACTGGCTACTTCTGAAGAGATACTTAACCCACACTGGTTAGTTCTCAAATTTTCATTATTCACAAATGCCGGTTACCAAGGGTCTCGCATAGCCTCTGGATTCCAACAACTATCTCAATATCGAGATCAAATGGGTTATATCCAACCTCAACATAAACATTTCATCTTTATTCAGCAATTTTCTTTATCCACTTTATGTTTATAATCCATGAAATATTCAACTTTTGTAACTCATTCAATAACAATTTCTCCAACCAAAATTTCTTATAAACTTCTTAGTTAGCCATTCTTTAATTAGATCATTATTTTGAATCCCATTTTCTTTAAAAAAAACATCACTAGAACTTCTTTATTTCCATCTCAAAATTTAGCTTTAATTTCATTATAAAACAACTCTTAATATCTTTAATCTTATGCATCCATTTTATTTTAATCTTGAATTCAAACTCAACAAATATATGATACATGACCTTTAAATTCTCAAAAATATTTTTTGGATACTATAAAATAACTCCCAAATGTTCTAATAATATTATATAAATTTCCTATGAAGTTTTCCCCATTTTTACAATTCGATATCATATTAAAAATGAATTTAAAAAAACCAATGTGTGTCCCCGTGCTCGAACCAGCACCAACAGCGACCAAGCCCCCCACACAAACCAATGAGCTAACTCACCATTGTCTATGAAAGTTTACTGAGTTATTTAAATACTCCAAAACAATCCTATTGATTTTATTAAAAATAATAATAATAATCAAACAGAGCCAAACCCCAGGCTCGAATCTGCGACCTAAGAAAACGCCCAGGTGACAAGCGGCGACGTCAGGTGCAAAGGCGTCTGCATTAGCCACCAAGTCCAGAACCATCTACTGATAGTATATAGGTTAAAATTCATATAAATCAACTCTCTGTTTTTACTTATATTTTAACTTCTTCATTCTAATTAATTTCTATCTTTTGTCTCAAAATTATTTATTTATAAAATACATCTCTAAAATTCCAGTGGCGATTTCATATTGATTTTATTTATAATAGAGTGATTCTATACATAATAAATGTAGATAGAAATTTTTGGGAACTTTCATACACATATGCCGTTCTAAATTATCACTACTGTTCTACTAGCATGAAGGTATTTTTCTTTTTAACATTATTTGAGATGATGGGGAAATTCTCTTTATAAAATTTTATAATCTACCCCAAAACAAAGCACAACTTAAACCCCCTTCACATACATTTACAATTTATCTACAAAACCCAATCGTAGTATACTACAATTTGCATGACAACCATGAAAAATGCTCAAATATAAATTTTAGTTGACTACATAGCAATTCTTCACTATAATTTTTCAAATAGCATGCATTTTTCCACATTTATCAACCATTAAAACACAATATGAATAACATAAAGGAAAATAGAAATAAAAAAAACTCATGCTACATCAACCATTCTAACATAAATTACCTAAGCATGCATCCTACACACAATTAGAAATCAAGAAGAGACACCCACCTTATTTGATGAAAATTGAGAGAAACTCCTAGAAAAATTGTTCCAAAGCTCCAACCAAAAGCTCTTGCTTCTCCTCCTAGCAAAGCCGAGCTCCTCTCTTTCTCTCTAGCCAAACCGCAAGCCTCTCTCTCTTTTCTCTCTTTTGTTTTCTTTTGATCATTTGTGAAATGCTCATACAATAGGAAGGGTATTTATATGGTTATTGAGTGAAAGAAAAAACTCCCACTACCCACATAATTACCCACTCACATAACCCACTTCACAATCCACTTCTCCTTCCACTCTCCCTTCTTAATAAGGTCGGCCAACCTCTTGGGTGCACACACGTGCACGTGCACACAATTCACATTCTTTTAATTAATTGTTATTAATCCATTTGTAGGTGTTTGTTACATGACAAGTGTCTAGGATTTAAAGTGTACATTTAAAATGTAGAATAAAATCATGGGCTTCTCTTTTTAATTAATTTTCTAGTGGGCTTTAAAATAGACTTTAGGCCTATGGGTTTTAATAAAAAAATAAATAATACAATTGTGACAATTAAAATGAGAAGAAAAATCTACATCACTTTGAAAAATTTTAGGGACTAAAATACATAAAATTTTACGTGCAATGCACGTGCAAAATAAAAAAATAAATTTGAGAGAGCGAAAAACAGTCAAAATACAAAATACGTAGAATAAGTATATTAACAATGTTACGCGTATTTCTCATAATGGTAAAACATACGTAATCGACGCGTGTATTGAAAACACGTAAAAACGTAAAAATTAAAATAAATGTTTAAGTTGGCCAAATATAGGATAAAATGTGTTTTGAGGAGACGGAAAATATGTAAATAATTGAAATGTAGGAAAATACGTTATGACTATTACTCGTAATAGTACGAAATATACGTGCGTAACACACGTGGAGTAAAATTGTCATAACTCAATTTTGTGAGGTGTTACACTCTCCCCGCTTAGAACAGTTCTATCCTCGGAACTTACTAGGGTTAAAGTTGTATTTCAAACACGCCAATGAAAAATATCATTATTGGATATAGGAAACTATCAGTACCAAAAGAAATGTAGCATGTAACTTGGAAAACAAGCTAAACTTATATAAGAAAACTATAAGTATCAAAAATTTATAAGAACGGAACAAGAAAACTAGGAAAAATAGCATAAGAAAAGAAATGTAACCATAATAGATAAGATAGATTGAGAGAAATTTTCATACAAAAATAATATTAGGTAAAGTATTAGATAAAAGAAAAATATAAATTAAGTCGTTAATTGTGAAAGAGTTTGGAAAACAAAGCAATTGGAAAGAATAAAGAGAAGCGTAATCAGTAGATACTTTAATACATTATTAATAGGCTTAGTAATCAAAATTTTATCAAAGAAATAATCAGTAGAATGATTAAAATCGTCAACTGAACTAGTACTATATGTTACAAGATGAAAATTCAATTAGCAATTTAAGAGAAGACTATTGGATAAAAGTTTGAAAAATATACGAGCATGAAATTTAGTTTAAAATATAGACAATATAAGATAATGGGAAAATATAGTATCATGAAATCAAAGTGTTTGTAAAGTGAATGTAAACATACAACATTAAAATTTCTAGATCCAATAGAAATAATAAACAAGGAAAATGATAGTCTTAAAAATTAATTTAATAAATAGCAATTCAAAACTTAGTAGAATACGTAAAGGTAATAGCAAAATAAATAAGCAATGTAAAAGCGCAAAAAAGTGAGGAGGGTAAAACATCGGGAAAGAAAACGAATAAGTCAAACTTAAAACAATAAGACCAAGGGTTGTAGGTAAAATAATAAATATCAAAGTGAATTAATAGTGTAAGAAAATAATTGTTTGAAAAAATATAATTAAATGTTAAAGATGAAAAGTACTATGTGAGAAATAGATGAAAAATAAAAAGTGAAAAAATTGTCTACGTGTAGGTTCAAACTCACCACGCTTCCACTGCGCAACTCTGATACCAAGGGAAAACATGCTCGCATACAATATCACATCAATGTATACAAGGAGAATATCATGAGTGCAAGTTCAATAACTACATCATTCATGACTCCAAACTGACACTCACAAGTTCAATAACCTCTTCCTCTTCTTCGGGTCTTCTTCTTCTTCTTCTTCTTCTTCTTCTTCTTCTTCTTCTTCTTCTTCTTCTTCAGGGTCTTCTTCAAAGAACCATTCTACTTCATCCATTACGTCTTGGTTATCAGCCATCTTTTAGGGAAAGGGAGGAGAAAATGTCAGCGTAAATAGCAACACAAATGTAAATTAACTTACACTTAAATCTCTATAAACTGAACTCACACTTCTAATGTCCACCCTAATGTGTCGTCCTTGAAGTTTTTTACTACTAATTGAAGGGGGCTCTAATACCACTCTTTAACACCCTGAATTCTATTTACATGTAATTTCGTAGCACAACAGGATCTTTCACTTCAACTTCGTACAATTTTACAAGGAAATTAAAACTTTTCATTATACACATTGTTTGTTATAGAATACACGGCGGAAATTAAATGAATACAACATGATATATACAACTTTAACATCAACAGCTTAAATCATGAAAATAATCTTTAGCATCAGTTCATCTTCATGCCCTTTTACTAATCCAAGTCCTGCACTGGAAAATTATGGGCACGTCAGTTGCATATAACTGATGTAATGCTACAAAACAGCAATTCTCTTACTTTAGCAACCACAAACTTGAATGCACAATAAAGTATAAAAGGGTGACTATCCTAAACATGTCAGTCTATGATATGACTTAATGCCTAATGCAGATGATATACTACAATGACACTAATGCATACTTTTTCAGATTCTATGCATCTCATTCTATATAGATCCAAGGGCAAGCACCTACGTACTCCATATTATAGGGTTAAATACCTCGCCATGAATTACTACTAACGTGACTATTGTAAGGTTTAGAAATATCGTGAGTATCTAGTACCACCACGATAATTCTTGAGTATCGCACTCGCACCGCGAGTCGTAACCCTGATAATTCTGGAGGCGAATACCCACACCCCGAGTTATGACCCGATAATTCTTGAGAGTCGTCCTCCCACCGCGAGTGATTTTCAGCCATCACGCCTCACACCCCGATAATTCTGGAGACGAAACCCACACCGTGCTGTCATCGGTACCTCATCACACAAATACCCCATGAGTATCGCCTTAATCACATTAATTCTGAAGGAACATCTCCCACCGCGCTATCAAGGCCCTCATACTCATGTTTGCCCAAACTTCATCACATCTTCCTTTAGTGTCTGTCCTTAAGTTTTCATTAAAAATCATCACAACCTAGAGCTAGCTTACCCTACCGGACTTAAATCAACACGAGAGAAAGTTAGCCCAAACTGGCAATTTCTTAAGAGATACTTAACCCACACTGGTTAGTTCTTAAATTTTCATTATTCACAAATGTCGGTTACCAAGGGTCTTGCCTAGCCTCTAGATTCCAACAACCATCTCACTCAAGAGATCAAACAGGTTATAAAGAACCTCAACATAAACATTTCATCTTTTATTCAGCAATTCTCTTTATCCACTTTATGTTTGTAATTCACAAAGTATTCAACTTTTATAACTCATTCAAAAACAATTTCTCCAATCAAAGTCTTTCAGACAAATCCTTGGTTAACGAACCAATTCATTCATTTTTAATATGTTCTATGCTTTTCCGATTCAATCACCATTTCTTAACACCAAAATTCTTAGAATCAATCATTAAAAGCTTCTTATTTAAATCTCATTCGTATACTTTGATTTTTTTTTATGAACCAGCCCATTAAAATCTTTAATCATATACCTTTTCTTGAATTCATGTCATGCCCCGCTTCCCAAAAGGAATACGAAATACGGTACGCGACTAAGCCCAGTGAATCGTTTTCACCATCTATAAGCTGTACGGATCTACTTAACTCAGCCCAACAGTAAATATAGAAATATACTCAACCACACATGCATGAATAATTATAAATCAACAGTATTTATTTGCAACAATAATAAATATCTCAAACAAATACAAGATCTGAATCAAAACAAAACTCTAGGACTACAAGCCCAATACAAGTCTCAGTACAGTAACATGAATGAAATAGTTGAAAACAAAATATTAAGATAGAATTTTCCAATGCGCAGCTCAAAACTTTTGCTCACCAACTCCAGTAGGCAAATGACCACCAAAACCTGCTCATATAACAATTACAAGGAAATAAGAAGATTGGAAGACATGATGCTCGTTAGTTGCAAGTTCCGGGCCGCAAGCAGTACAAGCAGAAAAATGGAAAGGGAAAATATGAAACAAAAATAGGAAGTACTGACATGGAGAAAAGCAACAATAGGTGACAGTCTACAGATAACAGGAAACAGTAGGTAAACAGTAAAGATAACAGAAACAGTAGAGGATAACCGTAACTGTAACAGTAGAGGATAACAGTAACAGTAACAGAATGTGACAGTGAAACAGTTATTCTTATGTCTAATGTTCATTACTATTGTCACGTCCCGCTTCCCAAAAAGAGAATACGGAATACGGATACGCGAAAAAAGCCCAGCGAATGATTTTTATCATCCATAAGCTGTTCGGAATTTTTACAATATCTTACAAGATTAATCAGAGTCGGAAACAAAAGAATCAACCAAGCATGCACATATGAACCAAAATACCAACAAAAATACTTGGAACCAAAATATATTAATCTCAAATAATCCAGATCTGAACAAGTCAAATATCCTGGGTCACATTGCCCAAATACAAATAAATTCAAGTACAAGATATATTATTCAAATAGCAATAGGATATAATAATAATAGCAGGAAAATCATGATAGCAAAACCCCAGCACTAATATCTCATATCACCAATACCATCTGGCAGCTGATCTCCAAAATCTGCAATTTAATAAATTGCAGGAAGAGGAAAAAGAAAACAAATTCCCGTCAGTGCAACTTACGGGCTGTTTGTAGTGCAGGATACAAGTACATGGAAAAAACTAACTAATAACATGGAATATGCATGATAACAAAATAGAATACTAGCATGGTAAGGTGAACAAGAACAAGTAGCATGTATCAAGTGTGAAGTGAACAAGTATCAAGTATCATGTATCATGTACAAGTAATCAAGTATCATGTATCGAGTACAAGTAGTAAGTGTCAAGAAAGTAGGTAAACAAGTAACAGGCATGCATGTAACAGGTATCATGTAATAGGTATCATGTTATGTCAAGTCTTGTGTTATTACTATCTAGGTAGCACTTCATGCGCCCCGATTTTTATCACATGGTTGCTACATTCAAATAATTTTCGCTTAGATTTCGTAGGAGATTTTATAGGACCATGTATTCAGGGACAAGTAATCCAAATCATATACCAAATTCCAAATTAACCAAATCACATACCAAATTCCAATTTACCAAATCATATACCAAATTCCAAATAATCCAAATCATATACCAAATTCCAAATGTGGAAAATACGGGCCCCCTTTCGAGTACACTTTTCTATATTCCACTACCAGATTTTTTTCTTAACCCTGGCTTGTTACTTTTTATTACAAAATACACATAATCACGAGATAATGAGAACAAAATCGAGACAGGACCAGAATGTATCAAGAGCTCATATGATGCAAGGAACAATTTCTAAATCACAAAATGCAAGAAACAACATGCAAGTATTCAAACATGGCAAAATATCAATTCGGGACAGCAAGACGTTGTTGTACCAAAACTGAGATTTCCGTTGCTACAAACATGCAAATCTAAATTCTTCAAAAGTTCTAGAAAATAGACTCCCTTCCGAATCCAACAAATATATATAAGTCATATAGTATTTCACAAAATCAAGTCTCAAAACAGGTTTGAATCCAGAAAACACATTCAGCCAGAAATAAGAATATTGTATTTAAGAACAGAAAAACAGCATGAAAACTCATAAATTAAATCCACAAAAAATCTGGAGTATTTCCCTATATGTTTAGTAAGAGAAAATCAAGTTTCATAATTTTCCAACAAAAATAGTGTAGTCAAGTAAAATCAGAAAACATCAAAACACGACAGTTTCGTAAATCTAAAATCACAAACACAGCAGTACGAAAACAGCAATATCTCATAAACCATAAATCAAAATTCAAATCAGCCAAAAGTTTATTAAAATAGATACAGTAGGCTAACTTTCATATTCAGAAATATTTTAGAAACAACAAGTAGAATTAGGTCGAAAATCAGGTTCTTTACTGAACAATAGTAAAAATCTTCTAGAGTAGTAGTTGTTTGAAAACATAGAACAGATTGTAAAACTCATCAAATAAATTCACAAAAATTCTGGGTTAATCCCAATTAAGTCTAGAAATATTGAGCAAAATTTAAGATCAAAATAATAATTTTAACTCCAAAATAAAAATAAATTACTCTTCAGAATTCATACAAAACAAAATCTGGAAATCTTTCGATACTACTGTAGTAAAACCAGCATAACTCACAAACTGTAAATCGAAACTGGGATCCGTCAAAAGGGTTGGAAAATAGACAGAATTCTCTACAAATCATTTTCACAAAATATTTTTAAATACTGGCCTTAATAGGGTCTAAAATACTGATTAAAACTAAAAACTGTCAAAACTGAAAATATCTCATGTGCACAAAATCCACTAGTTCACATAGAACTCATCCAAAACACAATTATACTGGATGTCCAAGCAACATGATATAGGGTACTTCACAAGTCCACAACAAGTCTATCACGAATAACACGAACGAGCACAAGATAACAGATGAATAACACGTATATATGCAACAAGATATGATCAATCCTAGGTTATATCATGTCATGTATGTCATGAGGCAACTATGGTCAAATCATCACTATAGAGACAATATCAACAAGGGAATTCACACACAAATTATCTTTAGAACCCAACTACACTACAAGCAGTATTTAGTACTTTATTTATAAAGGAATCTAATACAAGTTACTTGCCCGAAAGACGATGATGAAAACGATGCAAGGAACAAGAATAACGAGAACGGATCCCGGGGCATGAACACAAACACAACAAATGGATCACAAACTAATCACGAACACACGATCATGAACAAGATGAAGACGATCGAGATCACGAACACAATCGGACAGCTGAGATCGAATATGAAGATCAAGATCAAGATGATCGGATCAGATCAGATGGCCAGATCAAAACAATCAAAGAACATAATGATCATGATCACCAAGGCGATCGACGGCTCACATCACAAGATCAATACTCAACAGCAACAACAAAGGCAAAGGGGAGTGCACTGCAGCGGGAGGACGACGGGAACGACCGTTGGCATTGCTGCGTGGCGGCACAGGGCGGGTGTACAGTGGGGCAGGGGTTACATTACCGCCGGAGGGAAGACGACGCACAGGGGAGCACGAGGTGGCGCGCTACTATTGTTGGCCACACGACGAAGGAGGAGGGAGAGAAGGAGACAACGAGGCTTTTGGGTAGGAGAGATAAATGGGTTAATGATTAAAATGGGTTTAATAGGAAACCAATAAGAAGAGTAAAAATATCTAATAAAATATAATTTATAAAATAATGTAATTTACATTACAAAATATGATTTATTTAAAATACTACAAATACAGTTAATAGATAAAAGTGGATTTTCAATAACCACTCAAAAATATTAATAAGAACAATAATACTAATAACAATAATAAGAATAAGAAAAAGATAAAAATAATAATGGTAATAATAATAACAAAAATAATAATAATAAGAGTAATAATAACAAAAATACGAATTGTATTACAATATCAAAATCATAGAAAATAGTTACAAATAAAATTATTGATCGAAAATAGATTTTAATAGGATATCCAACAATACAATTTGACAAAAGAAATTGAAAACCGGAGAAAATAATTTGCAAAAATTTTAAATACAAGAAATACACAAAAAATACATTTTTTGGGAGGGGTTACAACTATCTATGTAGCACTTCATGCGTCCTAGTTATTTACCACATGGTTACTACATTTAAATAGTTTCGTTTTTAGATTTCGTAGTGGAACCTGTTGCCGCTAAATCTGGTGTGGGGGCAAACAGATAGTATTTGTGGATTCTTAGGAAAACTAAATAGCAAACATGTTACCTATTCCGCCGGAGTTTGACGCTGTCCCCCGCGCACCTGCAAAAAGTGCGAGACACCGGGGTTGTTCCTGGCGACGCACCCTCCGACGCTCAAGTTAGTAATCAGGAATGATTATGAGAGAGCGTAAAAACTGGGAAAAGATTGATTACCTCTTAATGGAGATGGATGAAGGGTATTTATAGGCATCTTAGGGATCAGATTAGGAATGTAATCCCCGTGATCTGATAAGGAATATACTCCTTGTAAACAGATTAGGAATGTAATCCCTAATTTCCAGTGGAAGGATAGACATGAATCAGGACCGTTGATTAGGATTTAATCAGAAACCCTAATTCTATCCCTCTGGATCGGGCTTTCTACTCGTTGAAACCTGCACCCGATTGAGGCGGATCTGTTCGAGGGTTATTGGATCTTTGACGAAGAGATCCAGTACCCATCTCAGACCCATTGGTAGGTGAAATTACCGTTTTACCCCTGGGCTTCAAGATTCGTGCCTGATTTGGACGGTTCCGATTTAACCCCATTTTTAGCCATATCACGAGCCCCCCACTCCTAAAGACTGAGTTTGATCAGCCTTTGAGGAGTAGTTTAACTGTTTTAATGGCTAGTGGAGTCGTATCAGAGTCCAATAGGGAGGTTTTGAATCTTGAAGGAGGGAGTGTGGTAATTTTTTCAAGTTGATTGTACTTTGAGTTGTTCCTGAGTTCTCCGGATCATGTGGTGTTCTCGTTCACCTTTGCGACGTGTCAATTCGTCGTTCGGGGGTCTTAAAAGATTGTTCTTGGTAATAATTGCTTGTTTGGGGACTAGAAAATGCTTCCCCAACTTTACAATTGCTTTCCAGGAGTTCTTCCTTAACCTCCTGAATTTTTAATTGTTTTTTCGCGATCTCCTGGGGGATGGCTCGGCCGTTTTCCTTCGTTGTGTAGCCTACATGCTTGTTTTACACTTCCGACCCCTTCCAACGCTCGCTGCCTAGGAGGCCGAGGTCCGTAGGTGGTTCGGCACCTTCTTCCGAAGAAGAGAGGGACCTCGGCTAGGTTGTGAGTGCTGTGAGGGAGTTCGGCAAGGTCCGAGGTCCAACTTTCCATGCAACAGGGTCGGTGTCAAGAGCGCTCGACAGCTGGTGCCGGACCCCAATTTTTCCATGTAACAGGGTCGGTGCCAAGAGCGCTCGGCAGCTGGTGTCGAACCCCAATTTTCTCCTGTAACAGTGTCGGTGTCAAGAGCGCTCGGCAGCTGGTGCCGAGGTCCAATTTTTCCCTGTAACAGGGTCGGTGTCAAGAGCGCTCGGCAGCTGGTGCCGAGGTCCAACTTTTCCCTGTAACAGGGTCGGTGTCAAGAACGCTCGGCAGCCGGTGCCGAGGCCCAAGACTTGTCATTTTTGGCGTAGGATGTCCTGCGGAGTTGGTGGCTTCTGCGCAGCTGGCAGACGTGGCAGTCATTAAATGTGATGGCTTCTGAACTTCTGACAGCTCTGACGGATGAGATGCTCATTTAATAATGTGACCTCTGAGCTTCTGCCAGATGGGACAGTAATTAATGCGATGTACGGCTTGGCGTGGTAAACAAGGCGACGTTTAAGGTCGTTTTTGGCATTTTGTGTAAATGGGCCGGCAGTACAGGCCCATTAACCTCGTTTTGCGCGCCTCGCTCTATAAAACCCCACCCCCCCTCTCTCATTTTTCACTTCTCTTCTCTTTTGCTTAGGTGATCTTTTGTGCTAAGCGAGTGTTTCCGGTGATCGCCGTTCGTTTTTTGGTGGAGTTTCCGGCAGCTAATCTTTTAAGGTAATTTATACTTAGTTTATTTCATAAACTATGTCTCTTGCTTCTGTCTCCGAGTCGACCTCTTGGTCCGAGCCCTCCCTTGAAGTTGTCGAAGCCCACAATCCGAGCCGGCCAGACAAGGGCAAGAAGGTGTTCGGCAAAGATTCGATCGTGGAGGAGCCAAAGCGTATGAGGGAGTTCGGCAGACTGCCGGGGCAACTGACGGGACTCCACAGGATTCGGGAGCTTCCGGAGGAGCACGCCGAGCGCATAGTTCATGGGAGGGGGAGGTCCTTTGAGGAGAATGCGGCGAGGGAGACAACGGAGGCGGACGAGACGGTGTCGATCCTTCGCGAAGAGGACTTGGGAGTGATCCGGAACTGCTTCCAGATCCCGGAGGAGTACGAGCTTATGCTGCCGGGTCCCGAGGTTAGGGCCAACTCGCCGCTGCCAGTGACCATGTGTTGCTGGCCGGTTGATGCCTTTATCGCCGGGGCTCGGCTACCTCTCCATCCGTTTGCTATCCTAGTCCTGAGTTGGTTCGGGGTCAACCCCATCCAACTCATGCCAAACGCATGGAGAGTCATAAACGGCTTCATACTTCACTGTCAAGCTGCTGGGATCGAGCAGGAGCTGAACGTGCTTTGGACAGTCTATCGGCTACACCAAGGGAACAGGTCGGAGTACCGATACTATTTGGCTCCGAGGCATGGCGGCAGGCTCTTCATATGCCCCGACTCCATCAAGCACTGGCGTGAAAAGTTCTTGATAGTGCGGAGTCTGGAGGCCTGGCCGATCCCCTCCAGTTGGGTGGAAGGGGTGCCGAAGAGGGCGAAGGCGCTGCCCAAGCTTCGTCCTGAAGAAGAAGAGGCAGTCCGAACACTTCTCGATCGACCGAAATATGATTGGAAGGAGCTGACCGAGGATGTCTTGTTCAAGGGAGGGTTCTGCCGCGTAGATCCCAGTACACGGCTTCTTTTTTGTGCTTTGTTCTCCATACTTTATTTTGCATGAGTTGTATAGTGCTAACGAACTTTGTCTTTGATGCAGAGGCGATGAACTACGACGCGGTGCTAGCTTTGAGAGCAGGCCTCGCCAGTAAGGCACCGAAGAAGCGCAAGAGGGTGGCCACCAAGTTGCCGACCCCGAAGACTCCGCGGGTGACGGAGGCGGTCGAGGAGGTGGAGACCCTCAGTAGCCCGGTCGTTGCCGGTGCAGGTGCTTCAGCATCAACTGGGGTCGGCGAGTTCCCCATCGCCGCGGCCCTCGGGATGACAATGCCGCCGCTGTCAGTGGCAGCCGAGGAGCTCCTGACCGAGGAGTACAAGAGGATCCATATTCCGGACTGGCAAGTTCGGAAACACGATGGATTCCTCGGTAACTCCTTGGCGAGCATGCAGGCCGTCAGGCATCTGGCGACGCCGAAGGATTGTGCCACCATGGAGGCTGGGCAAGAAGGTGACGACGTCATCGAGATTGCTTGCTCGGCCGTCTCGGTAAGTATTAGATTTTTGCCGTCGTTGAATTTCTTTAGCTATAATTTTTCTAACTCTTTTAATCCTTCTTTCCTTGTCGCAGATCATTGTCCATTTTGGACACCTCACCGAGAGGTTGGTGGCTCTGGAGAAGGAGCTGAAGCAGGAGTCCGACCAGGCTCGGAAGGAGAAGGCTCAGATGGGGAACGAGCTCGACAAGCTCACGATCGAGTTCGAAGGGAAGAAGGCGAGGGTCGATTACCTCGAGGAGCAGGTCGCGAAGCTGGAGAGCGACCTTCTTCGCCAGAAGGAGGGGGTGGCCAAACAATTGGCCGAAGCCGAAGAGGCAAAGGCCACAGCGGTGAAGGGGGCCGAGGACGCGACCCTGGAGAAGGCGCCAGGTTTCCTCGCCCAAAACATGGCCAAAGCTTATGCCGAAGCCATCGCCCGAGTGACGAAGACGTACCCTGACGTGGACTGCTCGGGATGGAGACTGTTCACGGACCACGTCGAGGGCTTTGACCCCGAATCAGAGGGGGAAGAAGAAGAAGGGGAGGACGAATCCGAGACTGAAGTCGAAGTCGCCGGCGAGGCCCCGAGCTCTGTGGTTACCCCACTGGCGGTGATAACCCCTTCAGAGACGTCGACCCCCACCCCTCCTCGTCGCCCCAGGAAAGAGGTCGCGCCCTGACTCCGCATGATTTTACTTCTGTTCTTCTTCTTTTTCTTTCTTTTTTGTAACGCCTAATCGCGGACTGGCCACCGCTTTTTGTTATGAATGAAAACGACTTTTTGGGCTCGATTCTTTCTCTCTATTTTTTCTTAGAGATTTTTGAAATTTTTGCAAGTGTAGGAGTTTGGCAATGTATTTGAGAATTTGTTGCTTGCTTCGACTTCTTTTCAGCTTGCGGTGGTGACTCAAGCCGTCGAGCCTACTGGCTCGGGGGACAACACTCGTCCCGAGGTCAGCTTAGGAGCGACGAGGCTATGCTTGGCGAGGTGCCGGGAGCGGCTCTACGAAGTTGAGCTGGGATTGCGCAGAGCCGAAAGCGAGCGGAACCATCTTCAACTCATCCTGGGTCGGCGAGACATCGAAATCTGGTGACTGGAGAGCAGGATCGCCGAGATGACCCCTTTAGGAGAGGATGAGGGTTTGTCTACTGCATTTAGCTATGGCCTTCGGATCAAGTGCATTCGCCACACCTTATCCAAAATAACAGCAGAGAGGGATGATCTGCTTTCTGAGATCCGCCACCTGCAAACTGTAGAGACAGAGCTTCGGACGGAGGGAGAGGGACTGACGGCCGAGGTGGCCAAATTGACGACCGAACGGGACGAACTGACGGTTGAGGTCGATGCCCTGAAGAGAGCCATGGTAAACAAGAGCATCGAAGTCACTCATCTTCGCTGTCTTATCGCGAGTCGCTCCGGCGTCCCGAGCTCCGCGATACCTCCTCGCTTCGAGGTCAATGTCAAAGATGACTCGTTGCGAGACCGGATCTCAGAGCTGGAGGCGAAGGTGGCTCGTCTCAAACCGCGTTCGGGGCCGATCAATGTGAGGAGCACTTCGAGTACTCGCGCGGAGAGCGATCGGGGTATCACGTTTTACGAGCTCGCAACCCGTCCGCCTATCGGCCATCCTAGTCCGGGGGATGCGCAAAGTGCTGTAGCCATTTCATCGAGCGGAGCATCCGTCGGAGCGGCCGCTAGGAGCGGCGCCGAGGACACGTCCCAATTCGCTGGTTTGGGGTCAGGCTCCGGAGGCAAACGTCGCCGACCTCGAGTGTCCTTGAAGAGGAGCATCCCTGCGCCACGGAGGCATTGATGATCATTTTTGAAGCCTTTGTATTTAGTCCAAGTGTAGTGAGTCGGCATTGTAATTTTTGCTCTTTGAAGCCTTGTAATCTTGTTGTATGGAAGAGTCGCTTTGTACTGCGTCCCAATTATTAATAATATTTCTTTCTCAAACTTGCGTGTTTTTCGTAGCTCTGTGTGGTTGTTTTGTTTGTGACTGTGTTCGTCGTGCCGAGGTCCCTGAGTTGGTCTTTTGCTCGTGTGGGGGTCGACGACATGAGCGTTCGGCCGGTGGTGCCGAGCTGCGCTTCAGTCACTCCATCTTGCGAACTTGCGAGATGAGTCGGGCTTCCCTTGACAGTGAGCTCGCAGAGTGCAGTCGAGCCATGTGTTGGACCCCGAACCATCGTTAGAGTAGTTCAACGGTTGTGGGAGCAATTCCGAATGGCGAACTACTTCTAGCTCGCTTCGAAGAGAACTTGCAAAGTAGAATCGAGCCAAGTGTTGGACTCTGAACCATCATTAGAGTAGTTCAATGGTTGTGGGAGCAATTCCGAATGGCGAACTACTTCTAGCTCGCTTCGAAGCGAACTGCGAAGTAGAATCGAGCCAAGTGTTGGACTCCGAACCATCGTTAGATTAGTTCAATGGTTGTGGGAGCAATTCTGAATGGCAAACTACCTCTGGTTTGCTTAGGAGCGAACTTGCGAAGTAGAATCGAGCCAAGTGTTGGACTCCGAACCATCGTTAGAGTAGTTCAACGGTTGTGGGAGCAATTCCGAATGGCGAACTACTTCTAACTCGCTGAGAAGCAAACTTGCGAAGTAGAATCGAGCCAAGTGTTGGACTCTGAACCATCGTTAAAGTAGTTCAACGGTTGTGGGAGCAATTCCGAATGGCAAACAACTTCTAGCTCGCTTAGGAGCGAACTTTGCGAAGTAGAATCGAGCCAAGTGTTGGACTCCGAACCATCATTAGATTAGTTCAACGGTTGTGAGAGCAATTCCGAATGGCGAACTACCTCTAGTTCACTTAGGAGCGAACTTGCGAAGTAGAATCGAGCCAAGTGTTGGACTCCGAACCATCGTTAGAGTAGTTCAACGGTTGTGGGAGCAATTCCGAATGGCGAACTACTTCTAGCTCGCTTAGGAGCGAACTTTGCGAAGTAGAATCGAGCCAAGTGTTGGACTCCGAACCATCGTTAGATTAGTTCAACGCTTGTGGGAGCAATTTCGAATGGCGAACTACCTCTAGTTCGCTTAGGAGCGAACTTGCGAAGTAGAATCGAGCCAAGTGTTGGACTTCGAACCATCGTTAAAGTAGTTCAACGGTTGTGGGAGCAATTCCGAATGGCAAACTACTTCTAGCTCGCTTAGGAGCGAACTTTGCGAAGTAGAATCGAGCCAAGTGTTGGACTCCGAACCATCGTTAGATTAGTTCAGCGGTTGTGGGATTAATTCCGAATGGCGAACTACCTCTAGTTTGCTTAGGAGCGAACTTGCGAAGTAGAATCGAGCCAAGTGTTGGACTCCGAACCATCGTTAGATTAGTTCAACGGTTGTGGGAGTAATTCCGAATGGCGAACTACTTCTAGCTCGCTTAGGAGCGAACTTTGCGAAGTAGAATCGAGCCAAGTGTTGGACTCCGAACCATCATTAGATTAGTTCAACGGTTGTGGGAGCAATTCCGAATGGCGAACTACCTCTAGTTCGCTTAGGAGCGAACTTGCGAAGTAGAATCGAGCCAAGTGTTGGACTCCGAACCATCGTTAGAGTAGTTCAACGGTTGTGGGAGCAATTCCGAATGGCGAACTACTTCTAGCTCGCTTAGGAGCGAACTTTGCGAAGTAGAATCGAGCCAAGTGTTGGACTCCGAACCATCGTTAGATTAGTTCAACGGTTGTGGGAGCAATTTCGAATGGCGAACTACCTCTAGTTCGCTTAGGAGCGAACTTGCGAAGTAGAATCGAGCCAAGTGTTGGACTTCGAACCATCGTTAAAGTAGTTCAACGGTTGTGGGAGCAATTCCGAATGGCTACTTCTAGCTCGCTTAGGAGCGAACTTTGCGAAGTAGAATCGAGCCAAGTGTTGGACTCCGAACCATCGTTAGATTAGTTCAACGGTTGTGGGAGTAATTCTGAATGGCGAACTACCTCTAGTTCACTTAGGAGCGAACTTGCGAAGTAGAATGAGACAAGTGTTGGACTCCGAACCATCGTTAGATTAGTTCAACAGTTGTGGGAGCAATTCCGAATGGCGAACTACCTTTAGTTCGCTTAGGAGCGAACTTGCGAAGTAGAATCGAGCCAAGTGTTGGACTCCGAACCATCGTTTGATTAGTTCAATGGTTGTGGGAGCAATTCCGAATGGCGAACTACTTCTAGCTCGCTGAGAAGCAAACTTGCAAAGTAGAATCGAGCCAAGTGTTGGACTCCGAACCATCGTTAGAGTAAAGAGTAAAAGCAGAGAGATGTAAACAATTTCTTTCAAGTAAAATGTGAAAAAGCTTTCTTTATTGATGACTAGTGATCGGCTGCTTCTAAAGTTGCAAGCCGTCATTACAAGAGAGAAATAAAAGAAAAACAGTACAAGTAATAGGAGAGGAACGGTTCGACATCTTAGAAATACTTAGAGAGGCGTTGGTGCTCTCTCTTGGTGTTTTAGAAGATGGTCGGCATTCCAGATCCTAGGGATCTCTCTGCCTTCGAGGTCTTCTAGTCTGTATGTCCCGGGGCGGATTACTTTGGCGATCTTGTAAGGTCCTTTCCAATTTGGGGCCAATTTGCTCTTCTGACCTGGGAATGAGATGGCTAACTTTCTGAGGACCAGGTACCCTTCTTTGAGGTCCGTAGGGTGGACTCTTTTGTTGTATTCCAACTCAATCCTTCTTCGGTAGCTTTGTTGACGAATGGCAGCTCTTTCTCGGATCTCATCTATTCGGTCTAGATTTGCTCGGAGCTCTCTGGCATTTTGCTCTTCTTCATAAGCTATTAGACAAGGAGAGGGTATTCCGACTTCTAGGGGGATGATGGCCTCGGACCCATAGGTGAGATTGAATGGGCTCTCTCCTGTGGGGGTCCGTTTTGTGGTGTGGTAGTTCCACAGCACGTTGGGAAGCTGATCGACCCATAAGCCTTTGAAACATTTATCCAATCTCTTCTTAATGCCGAAGAGGATATGTCGGTTAGCATTTTCGGCTTGGCCATTCGACTGGGGATGGGAAACGGAGGAGAACCGGTGTTGGATGGCAAGGTCTTCACATAGTGCTCGGAAGGCAGCTCCGGTGAACTGGGTCTCGTTGTCTGTTATCAGGACCCGGGGGACGCCGAATCGGCAGATCACGCTCTTCCAAAAGAACTGAACAACCTTGTTCTCGGTGATTGTGGCCAAGGGCTGGGATTATATCCATTTTGAGAAGTAGTCGATCGCCCCGACTAGGAATTTGAACTGTCCGGGAGCTGGTGGAAATGGCCCTAGTAAATCCATCCCCCACATTGCAAAGGGGATTGGACTTCATAAGAAAGTGAGTGGAGCTTGTGGGAGGCATCGGATGTCGGAGTACTTCTGACAGGAGCTGCATTGTCGAACGTGCCGTTCGGCGTCTCGTAGGAGAGTGGGCCAGAAATATTCGTAATTCAACACTTTGCGGGCTAGAGCTCTGGACCCCGAATGTGCCCCGCCGATGCCCTCATGAAGTTCTTGCAGGGCGTAGTCGGCTTGCCCGGGGGAGAGGCATCTCAGGTACGACCTGCCATCTACCTGTGTGAAAGAGCGTTTATATAGGATGCCTCCGATTAATGTGTAACGCTCGGCTCGGGTTCTCACTCTTTGAGCTTCCTTCGGATCTTCGGGGAGGAGCCCGTCCCTCAAGAACTCAACGAGGGGTTTCATCCAGTTATCTTCAAGCAGGACAGCCAGCGACTCCATAGAGTCGGAAGTTTCATCCTCTATGCTTGGCTTCAAAAGGACCTCTATCAAGACGGTCTGCTCGAGATCTTGAAGGGAGGAAGAGGCTAGTTTGGAGAGGGTGTCGGCCTGAGCATATTCTTCCCGGGGTATTCGTTGGATGAGGGCTTCTTCAAACAGTGCCATGAGGCTCTTGACCTTGGCTAAGTATTTAACCATCCTTCATCGCGTGCTTCATACTCGCCGAGGACCTGATTTATGACTATCTGAGAGTCGCTAAAGATCCGGAGGCGTTGCGCCCCTGCATTGCGAGCCATTCCAAGGCCGGCTATGAGTGCCTCGTATTCTGCTTCGTTGTTTGAGGCCTTGAAGTTGATACAGAGGGAGTATTGGAGGATGAAGTCATCTGGGCCCGCCAGAATGACCCCGGCTCCGCTTCCCTCATTGCACGAGGATCCATCCATATAAACTGACCAGACAGGTGGTCCCTTCATCGCTTGGCTGAACTCAGGGATGATACTTTCAACTATGAATTCTGCTAAGGCCTGAGCCTTGATCGCGGTCCGAGGCTGATAAGTTATATCATGCTGGCTCAGCTCGATAGACCACTTCATAAGACAGCCGGAGGTCTCCGGCTTATGGAGCACTTGCTTCAGCGGTTGGTCGGTAAGAACGACCACCGAATGGGACTGAAAATACGGGCGAAGTTTTCTCGCGGCCATCACCAGGGCATAAGCCATCTTTTCGATCTTCGGGTAGCGGAGCTCGGCATCCCGAAGTACTTTGCTCACATAATAGATGGGCTTTTGAGCCCGGTCTTCTTTCCTTACTAAAACAGCGCTGAGGGTCTGCTCGGAGGCTGCCAGGTAGAGGTAAAGGGGTTCACCAGGAATGGGTTTGCTGAGGATAGGAGGGTTGACGAGGTAAGCCTTGAGCTGTTCGAACGACTCCTGTTGCTGCTACCCCCATTCGAAATCTTTAGCCCCCGTGAGGGCCTTGAAGAAGGGGAGGCATTTCTCCCCGGACTTCAAGAGAAAACGCCCTATGGCGGCTAGGCGGCCTGTTAGCCTCTGAACTTCCTTAACATTCTTGGGAGGGGCCATGTCTAATATGGCCTTGATTTTCTCAGGGTTTGCTTCAATTCCTCGTTGGCTGACCATGAAGCCGAGGAACTTTCCTGACGAGACACCGAACGCACACTTGTTCGGATTGAGTCTCATATTGTGCTTTCTCAAAACATCGAACGCCTCCTGGAGGTCGGTTACATGATCGGTACCTCGGATGCTTTTTACAAGCATGTCGTCAACATACACCTCCATATTCTGGCTGATTTGAGCTTGGAAAACCTTGTTGACGGGCATTGATATGTTGCGCCTGCATTCTTCAAACCGAAGGGCATAACCCTGTAGCAATAGAGGCCCTGGTCGGTCACGAATGAGGTCTTCGGGATATCCGGAGGGAACATCCGGATCTGGTTGTAGCCTGAGAAGGCGTCCATGAAGCTGAGGAGCTCATGTCCCGAGGTGGCATCAATCAGAGTGTCAATACTCGGAAGAGGGAAGGGATCCTTGGGGCAAGCCTTGTTGAGATCGGTAAAACCAATACAAATCCTCCAAGTCCCATTGGACTTCTTCACCATTACTACATTCGACAACCACTCGAGATAGTTCACCTCTTGTATGAACCGGGCCTTCAAGAGCTTGTCCACCTCCTCTTTTATGGCTAACTGGCGCTCGGGGGCGAACTTGCGTCTCTTCTGTTGAACCGGTTTGGACCCCGGAACAACGCTGAGGTGGTGGACCAAGAGCTCTTCGGAAATTCCGGGCATGTCTGCAACTGACCAAGCAAAGAGGTCTCGGTTCCTTCGGATGCACTGTACTATGTCCGAGCATAGGGCGGACGGGAGGGTCTTGCTAACAAAGAACTTGCGAGTTGGATCCTGCTCAGAGAAGAGCACTTCCTCCATTCATCCACCGGCTCGGACGTCGGTCGGGCAGCATCTTGGAGGATTTCCAGAGTTTCTAAGGAGAGGACAGGACCGAGGGTAGAGGTCATGTAGCACTTGCGGGCCGTTTCCTAATTGCCTTTTACTTCCCCTACTCCGGCCCGAGTGGGAAACTTCATTTTGAGGTGATAGGCGGAGGGGACGGCTTCAAGGGCAGCTAGGCCGGGCCGACCCAATATGACGTTGTAGGCTGCGGGGACATCTACGACCATGAAGTCCATCGACTCCGTTCGGATAGTAGGAGTTTTGCCAGCGATTACGTCGAGGGTGATCACCCCTTCAATAGTCACTGGCACTCCCGTGAACCCATGGAGCGTGTAGCCGGTGGGCTTGAGTTTGTCTCGGGAGAGCTTTAGGCCTTTAAAAGCGGCGAGGAAGAGGATGTTAACGGAGCTGCCATTGTCCACTAGGATCCTCTCCACTTTGAAGTTCGCCATGTGGAGGCTGATGATGAGTGCGTCACAATGGGGTGCAGACACCTTCAAGATCTTCGTCTGAGAATGTAACGGGCACTCTGAGGCCTTTGGGAGGAGGGGTGGCGCGAACCGAATTGACCTCTCTTATAAATGCCTTTCGAGAGGAGTTTGAGGATCCCCCCATTGGGCCCCCATGAATGAGGTGTAGGACACGCTCCTCTTCGAAGTCGGGCATTTCATCGCGTTCCGGACGCTTATTAGCCCCCCGAGGTGGGGAGGAAGGTCGGCTCGGTCCTTCCTCACGAATCTGGTCAGCTGCCCCCTCTGGATGAGGGCTTCTATCTCATTTTTCAAGGCCCGACAATCGTTGGTGTCGTGGCCGTGGTCCCGATGATAACGGCACCACTTCTCTTTATCCCTCTTCTTGCCAGGGGTGTTCATTTTTGGTGCAGGAGGTATCACCCCCTCCTTCTCAACTTCCATGAGAATTGTGGAGATATTGGCGTTAAGGGGAGTAAATTTTTCAAATCTGGGGGGAGGTCGGCGCTGGCCGGCATTATCCTTCTGGAGCTTCTTGGCTCCCTCCTCTTATGTTCCTTTTCTCTTGGACCCGGAGGAAGACCCCTCCAAGTTGGGGCGGTGCTCAGCTTCTTTGGCCCGAATATACTTTTCGCTCTGAAGGAGGAGGTCAGAGAAGTTCTGTGGGGGTTTCTTGGCGAGGGAGGAGCGAAGGTTGGAGTTGAGGACGTTGGACTGAAATGCTACTGCAGCGACCGACTGGTCGAGGGATGCTATGGACCTGGCTTCAGCTGTGAACCTTTTCACATAGTCTTTCAACTTCTCACCCTTCTTCTGGTGGAGGTACAGTAGCGAGATGCTGGTCTTCTCAGTTCTACGGCTACTTACAAAATGGGTGACGAAGAGGGTCTCGAATTGCTCGAAGGAGAATATTGAGGATGAGGCAAGGCGAGAGTACCATTCTCGGGCCGGACCCTTGAGAGTTGCAGGGAAGGTTTTACAGAGCAGAGCATCGGAAGCTTGATGGATGAGCATTAGGGTCTTGAAGCTCTCGATGTGATCGACGGGGTCAGTCTCTCCGGAGTAGGTCTCGAATTGAGGAGGCTTGAAGCCGATTGGTACAGGTGCATCCATTATGGTTCGGGAAAAAGGAGGTCTGCTAGGACGAAGAGTCCTTCCTCTAAGCTCTTCTTCTCGGTCTAACTGACCCAAGCGCCTCTCCATCTCATGGAGACGGTGGTATACAGCGTCGTCCCTTCGACGGTAATCAGCCAAGCCTCTAGACTCGTCTTCGTACGAGGGAGAGCAGGGGTTACGACGACGGTAGCTCCTGGAGCAGCGAGGACTTGGCATATGCCGGGAGTTGCTAGGAGCTGGAGGAGGAGTTGGGGACTGTCGGCGAGGACTTCGGACCGGAGGAGGAGAGGGGATCTTTGGAGCATTGGTGTTAAGACGGAGATTGAGAGCTTGTAGGACGGTCGCTTGGAACTGCTGGAACTCGGCACGGGTGATGGGTGCCTCATCGTTCCTATGCTGTTGCCGACCTGCAGGGGAGTGTGGACTTCTTCTGTAATGCTCGGGGGACTCTCTCCGCCCCCTTCGGGTAGGGGACCTTCTGTATTCTCGGTGGTGAGGAGATCGCTCATCCGGACGGTGTTGGCGGGAGGTTCCCTCTCGGGCCCGCTTTTCATCCAGACGGCGGCGAAGATCCTCATCCTTCTGCTGATTGAGGACGGTGTTGTGGAGATCGGAAGCTCGGGGATGATGGGAGGCCATAGAGTCTGAAGAGGCATTGTGGATGGAGACGTAGTCCGGATGGAGAGGCTGTTTCTGTGGATTGGGACCCTTAGGAGGTTGTTGGTTCTGAGCGGGCTGGTCCTGTTGGAGTGGGCCCTCCGCTTAAGGAAGAAGTTGCCCCTGCTGTTGAGCGGGCTGAGGGGGAACTTCCTGTTGCTGATCGAGGTTGGGTCCTCGGTTGGACCCTCTGGATCTGACCATCCTAGGAGGCATGGCTGGAGAAGATCTGACCAACGGGAAGAGGGGAGGTTGCTATTCGTTAGTTTCCCACAGACGGTGCCAATCTGTTGTCGCTAAATCTGGTGTGGGGGCAAACAGATAGTATTTGTGGATTCTTAGGAGAACTGAATAGCAAACCTGTTACCTGTTCCGCCGGAGTTTGACGCTGTCTCCCGCCGTACACCTGCAAAAAGTGTGAGACGCCGGGGTTGTTCCCGGCGACGCACCCTCCGACGCTCATGTCAGTAATCAGGAATGATTATGAGAGAGCGTAAAAACTGGGAAAAGATTGATTACCTCTTAATGGAGATGGATGGGGGGTATTTATAGGCGTCTTAGGGATCAGATTAGGAATGTAATCCCCGTGATCTGATAAGGAATATACTCCTTGTAAACATATTAGGAATGTAATCCCTAATTCCCAGTGGAAGGATAGGCATGAATCAGGGCCGTTGATTAGGATTTAATCAGAAACCCTAATTCTATCCCTCTGGATCGAGCTTTCTGCTGGTTGAAACCCGCAGCCAATTGAGGCGGATCTGTTCGAGGGTTATTGGATCTTTGACGAAGAGATCCAGTACCCATCTTAGACCCATTGGTAGGTGAAATTACCGTTTTACCCCTGGGCTTCAAGATTCGTGCCCGATTTGGACGGTTCTGATTTAACCCCATTTTTAGCCATATCAGAACCTATAGGGCCGTATATTCAGACAAACAGTAACAATAATAGTAATAGCAAACAGTAACAGTTTCAGAATCATGCCCTCATGCATCCAGAGAAAAATAGTTGGTACCACAGTACACAGTTGGGAGAAACGAGTCCCCATCTGAATACACATTTCTATATTGTACACTACTCGATCTTTCCCTTTATCCCCAGCTTGATTATTTTACATTATTATTAAACAGGTGTGAACGAACACAAACAGGGCTAAAGACATGGCACGAATAAGGGACAAGTCTAAGTCAAATGGGAAACACAAACGGGTGACAAAACAACCTATAACAGTCAAAACAACGAAACTTTCAGTTCCAGACAACATAACACTATTGCACCAAATCTGAGATTCCGGTTGCTATAGAACTACAAATCTAGATCCGTCAGAAAATCTAGAAACTAGATTCTCTGCCGAATCCAGCGCATATACACAAGTAATACATTAGGCAAAGAAATAGGGTTTAAAACAGCGTTTAATACAGAATATATGTTCAGCCAGAATATGCAAAATCTTGTTTGTAAGCATGAAAAAGGTTTTAAAACATCATAGTTAAATCTAAGAAAAATTTGGAAGATTCCCTAGCAAATCTAGTTTCAACATATAAAATATCACGAAATTAGACTACATATAGTATAGTCAATATAATTGGGAAAACATAGTAGTGTAACAAAATTGTATTTCTAAAAGTTCAGACACAACAGTACCAAAATAGAGAAAATTCACAAAATACAATTCGAAATCCAGATCCGTCGAAAGGGTGTTAAAATAGATAACTCGGGCTACAGTTCATATACACAAAGTTTTCATCAAAAATAAATAGAATCAGGTTGAAAACATAATTCTTGACCGAACAACATGTAGTTTGGAAATTGTGTGATTGGTTTCATAAGCATGAAAGGAGTTATAAAAGTCATCAAATAATTCTGCAAAAATTAGGGATTGATTCCAGTCATAACTAAACATATCAAGAAAAATATCAAGTCCAAATTCTACTTTTAATATCAGTTTTAAAATGATAATTTATACATAAATCATATAATTCAGAATCTGGAATTTATGATACAATTGTAGTAAAACAGCAATAACTCATGCATCGAAAATCAGAATTCAGATCCGTCGAAATTTATGAAAACTAGAAAATAGGGCCTACAAATCATGTTCACAAATTTAATTATTTTACTGATGTTAATAGGGTCGAAATTACTGTACTAAATAGGGCAGCAGTAAAACAAAACTTCTTTTATGCATTTCTTCAAACAATTTAATTATAATAGATCCAATCTAAGATGTCATACAAAGCATGGTATCTAGGTTACTCAAATCGGCATGGCATGTGTATTAACAGTCTATAATGAGATATTACATCTAACAAAGCATCCATGTAATAATTCTCTACAACATACGGTGTGTCACAAACATGCATACAATCAAGATGTCCATCTAAACTAATTTATTTTTCATACAACGGGTGACAACTTATTGTGAAACAGTCATGATCAAGAGATGAAGGAACAGATCAACTAACAAGATATGATTATCATCATGAGAGTGGCAACAAATGCATGCGAGACTACTTACGGTATTTAAATTGTATGAAGAAAAAAAATAACATACAAGCTACTTGCCTGATAATGACGACGAAAAAGATGACAAAATAATGGTAACGGATCCCAAATAACGAACACGAAAACACGTGCAAACTACGTGCAATACACATGCAAAACAGCGGATCCAAACAAAACACCAACACAGCAGCCAAGTCCCTACTTCACCCGAACAGCAAACACCCAAACACCGAATCAATCCCTCCCCTTCTTCTCAACTAGTCGACGGACAGAGAGGGAGACAGCGGTGGCTCGACTGGCGTCTACGACGAGGACCGACAGCAGCGACGAGGGAGAGGGCGGCTGACGGTAAGGGCACTGGCGGTCGGGAAGTGATGCAGCGATGAGGACGGTGGGGCTCGAGGATACTCTGTTTCTCACCAAAACAGAGGAGAAGCAGAGGGAACAGGGGACTCGGAGCTCGATGACGATGATGACGGGGATAGTGGTGGCACGGGGATGGGGGTGATGACGAGGCGATCGAAGGCGGTCGGAGGGAGATAGGGGAGATTGGGAGAGAGAGTTCGGGGGGAGCGGGGAACGGCTGTGGAGAGAGAGATATTAGGGTTTAGATAATTAGGGTTAGGGTGTGCTTAGTGGGGTTATATAGAGTCAAAGCGGTTTTGGGCTATTGGGTAGTATCCAATAGGAAGAAGGGAGTCAAATATTAATCAAATAGGCCATGAATTAGGTTTAGACAAAACACAAGGGGAGGAACAATTATTTAGATCAATCAAATTAAGAAATAAAGGTTGAATCAAAGCAATATGAATTATAAAGAGAGAAAGAACAACACACGATTCAAAAGGGACGAAAATAAATACAATCAGAAATAAAATAAAATAACCAGAAATTTAATTAAATACAACAAAAATACGATAATGAGCCACAGGGGTTACAATTCAAATCTTATCTTGACAAATGAATATGATGTTCAAATTCTCAAATTATATCTGAGAATATTATAAAACAATTCCCTAATAATATTATAGAAGATTCCTATAAATTTTTCCAATTTTTAAAACTTGTAAAATCTCAAAAATAAAAATAAAACTCAAAAAAGGATACACGGATTCGAACCAAGACCAATCCGAAACCCCCTCAGTCGCCCAACCAGTGAGCCACTCACACATTTCGATATGGAACCCCCTAAATTGTTTTAATACTCAAATTGTCTTTCAATTTTTATTTTTTTTTAAAAATGAAAAGAAACAGTGCAAACTAGGCTCGAACCCGTGACCAAAGAACCCCAGCGCTACGTGGCAGCACGCTGTGCGCTGGTGCACATGCTAGCCACCAAGGCCAAGCATCATATCTGATATCTTAAGGGTTAAATTTCATATAACTCAACTTTCTCATAAATCTCATTTTTTTACTTTTTCAACTATTTTCGATTTCTATTCTTTTCTTTCAATTAGATTGTTCATAAAACATATCCCCAAGTTTCCAGAAATAGTTTCGCATTAATTTTATTCATATTAGAGGGATATTTTACACAATTATTGCAAATAGTAATTTTTTTGAGAATATTTATAAATACTTGTTTTTGTTAATTCCTCGAGAATACCCCTTTTTATAATTACTAGATGAACATATTTCCTCTAGTAACAATTCTGAAATTCTCTTTTTGGGACATTCTCACTATCATTTCAATTTTAATCCACCCCTTCACTTGTATGATTTTTTGTCACAAATTTACGTACAACAATAATTTAAATACATGACTTCCCCATTACAAAACTCTCTAATAAAAAGTATGGTGTAACAACAAGACAATCATATCTTTATCTAGCATGCATGACTTCTCATGTTTTATTATTACCAAAATTTCTAGATAACAACACAAATGCATCATCAAAAATAGCCAAAGAACTCATGCTAATTATCAATTTCAAACATAGATTATCTACACATGCATTCTACCAATCTACCATAATTTAAAAAGCAAGAAGAGACACCCACTTTCACCATCCACTACCTCTTCTTCAGGTAAATTGGCAGAATTCGAAAGTCGGCTCTGATACCATTTGTAACACCCCGTATTTCTTGGAGTATATAATACTAGTCTAATATAGTATAAGTATATATATATATATATATATATATATATATATATATATATATATATATATATATATATAGGGTAAAAGGGATATGAGCAACTTGCTCATTTAGTAAATGAGCAATTGATTATGTGGCATGTATGTGATACATTGGACAACTAACCCTTTTAAGACTTTTCCAATCACACGTATGCCACATCATCAATTGCTTATTTACTAAATGAGCAAGTTGCTCATAACCCTTTTCCCCATATATATATATATATATATATATATATATATATATATATATATATATATATATATATATATATATATATATATATATAATGGCATAAGGGTAATAATGTTGAATGGCATAATGGTAATAATGGGATTTATGAAAAATGAGATGAGATGGGGCTTTGGCTGCTGTGGGCCTTCTGTGCTTTGACAGCACGTGGGGGTGCTAGAGCGGGGCCGAGGTAGGAGGGGGGCAACTCTGGGGTGTGCGTGCTGGCAATGTTGGGGCCCGGGGGGGCGGTTGTGTGTACTACAGCAGCACGAGAAGTGAGGCGGTATAGGATTGTTTGATCTCATATGTAACACCCCGCAAAATTGAGTAATGACAATTTTTTCCTCGCGTGTTATGTACGTGTATTTCGTACTGTTACGAATAATATTCGTAACGTATTTTTATATAAATGTCATACATAATTTATATTCTGACTATTTACATATTTTTTGTTATCTCAAAATTCATTTTTATCCCATTTTTAGCCACCTCGAATATTAATTTTAATCTTTGTGTTCTTACGTGTATTACACGTGTTTTTAATACACGTGTCGATTACGTAAATTTCACCGTTACGTGAAATATCTATAACATTATCAAAATAAATATTTTATGTATTTTATATTCCGAGTATTTGTAAATATTTCCCCGTTAATCAAATCTACTTCATATTTTGAATATTTGTTTTTACGTCCATCGCACGTAAAATTTTATGTGCATTTTATTTCCAAAATTTTCTAAGGAATAATGTACATTTTTGTTCTTCTCACTTTATGTATTACATTTTGTATTATTTTTATAAAAACCCATGGGCCTAAAATTGCTTTTAAAACCCCCAAAAAATTATTTAAATGGAAGCCCATACAACTTGTCATGTAGAATACCCATTTTCATTCAATAAAAAGAAATTAGTATTTTCACGTTCGATGCACGTTTTGATAAGAGTTGGACGATTTTCACGTGCGATATGCACGTTAAGAAATAGTTTTGGAGTTAGACGTGTGTTGCACGTGCAATGCACGAATTTGTATATTGACAAATGACAACCCCAACTCTCTCATTATACTATTAGATAGTATAAATTGTGTGAGTGTGCACAAAGCATGTGCACGTGCACACATGCAATGCGCACACTCCAAATGGGAATGAGAAGGGTTGGCCGGGTGTTTCGGAAGTGGAGGGGTTGAATGGTTAGTGGGGTGATTAATTAGGAATAATGGATAATTAAGTGTGTTAGTGGATTAGTTAACATTTGATGAATTTTTTTCCTTTATAAACTACCCCCATCCCCATCTCCTAATCAGCAACGACAAAACTCAAAAAAAAAAAAAAAAAAAATTAGAATGTAGTGTTGTGCTGTTTCCGAGGTTGTTGTCTCTTTCTTTTGGGGCGCGGATTTCGAGAACGGACTTGAAGGTTTCTTGGAGTTCATTGCTAGGGAATATTTCAACACTTCTATGGGTGGGTGATTTCTTGAACTTTCTAAAATTATGGTAGTATGCATGTGTAGATGAGTTTATGTTTGATTTGACAATTGGTATGAGTTTTCTAGTTAAATTTGTGTAATGCATGTCGTGATTATTATCTAGAAATTTTGGAAATAATGAAATGTGAAAATAAATGCATGCTAAATTTTCATTACAAGATTGTATGTTGTTGAAATGAGATTTTTGATTTAAAGGCATGTTGAAAGGTTATTTGACACATAACAATAATTCATGATTAGACTATATGAAGTGTGCATATGAGTAAATAAAGTTGTAATTTGTGTACAAGAAATTGTGAAAGTATTAGGGGGAAATTATAAAAATGATTAGGGATGAGAATTTCTATGGAAAAGTATATATGTATTTGTGATGGTGGTTAAAATTCTTTAAATTGCAACATACAAAATATTAGATTGCTAAAAGTAATTATGTGAGTTAATTTGGGAATAATTTCATGCTAATCAGTAAAGAAATGTATTTTTGAAATATTAATTTGGGAGAAAAGATTAGAAATCAAAATTTGTTGAAAGCGTGAAAATCAAGATTAAAACAGAGCATGAAAATAAAAAGAATTTAATCCATATATATTCAGTTGAGAAGCTTTGGCTTAGTGGCTAGCACGTGCGCTCTGGCGTTGCCACGTGGTGCCCAGGGGTCCTCTCTAGTCGTGGGTTCGAGCCAGGGAGTTGGCACTATTTTTTTTTAAATAAAGTCCAATGTATTTGGTTATTTCACAAACACAAAGAATTTATATGGACAAACGTGAGTTGGCCAGGTGGTTGGGCTTGATGGTTGCTTGCTTGAGATCTCGGGTTCGAATCTGTGTGTTTTCTTTTAAGTTTTTATTTTTATTTTGAGACTCTTCAAGTCTTTAAAATTGGGAAAAATCATATAAAATTTTTGAAATATTAAGAGATTAATTAAGAGTATTTTCTCACTATTTTTAAGTTATATTTTTGGGATAAATAAAGATCATATTCATGTATTAGAGGAGATTTGAACTCAAGAAAAATATATATATGATTAAAGATGTTAAGAATTGGTGAAATGAATTTCTAATGATGAATCTCAAAGAGATTGTGTTTTAATCTTAATTAACTTGTATGAAGAAAGTTTAGATGATTATGAAAAGAGCATTGTGAAAATGAATAGTTTGAAATTTTACTTATTGATGAATAAATAAGAATGGATGAAAGGATTTGAATGAAATATGAATACATGAAATTGAGAATTTGAATTATAAGGGTATGAGTACCCCAAGTTGTTGAACATGAAAAGATATTGATTCTAGAGGCTTAGTGAGACCGAGGTACGGGCAAGTGGTGAAAATGAATAATTGATTTGAGAAGTGGCCAATATAGGCTGTCGTTCTCGGTATTCTTGTGTAAGATCGGTAGGAGGATAAGACAACTCTTGGTGGTATAACTTATTCATGTTTAAACTTAAAAATAGGCACTAAGGGGAGATGTAATAAAACTTGGGAAAACGTAAGTGAGGCGCGTCTATATAGTCGGATGGTGGATTCCGGGATTATAGACCCACTCGGGCGGTAGATTTCGGGACTGTGGTTGCTTGCGGAGTGAGACGAGCCTCAATTAAATTCGGGATTATGATTGACTGGGTGGTGCATTCCGGGATCATGATTAGTCGGGCAGGTAGGAGGCAGATCTCCAATATATTCCGGGGCTAGAGCGGCACTTGCGGGATATTCGCACGATGAGGATTTCCATATAAGCTTGATGGTGGACTCCAGGGCTGGAATCCGTACTCGTAGAGTGTCTAAACCTTGATTTTGTTACCGAGTAGTTTTTCATGGAGAATGATTAAACCCTTTAATGTGTAGTACGTAGGTGCTTGCCCTCGGACCTATGTAGTATGGGATGCATAGAATCCGAACAAGTATGCATTAGTGTCATTGTAGTATAACATCTGAATTAGGCATTAAGTCATATCATACACTGACATGTTTTGGATAGTCGCTCTTTTACACTTTAATATACATTTAACTTTGTGTTTGCTAAAGTGAAAGATTTCGTTATAATACGGCATAGAGAGGATCGTTGTTTATAACATTGCATCGGTTGTAAGTAACTGACGTGCCCACAGATTTTCAGTACAGGAATTGGATTGGCAAGGACTTAAGGGAGAATTGATGCTGAAGATTATTTTCATGATTTATGTTAGAGCTATATTTCATGTTGTATTTTATTTAACTTCCGCTGTGTAATTCTAAAACAAACAAAGTGTAATAAAAAGTTTTAATTTCTTTGTAAAATTGTACGAAATGAAGTAAAAGATCATGCTGTGCTACGAATTACATGTAAATAAAATTCGGGGTGTTACACCACATCGAGAGAATTTGTGAATAATTAATTAATAAATAATATTGTCTATGATCAAGAGTCACCAAATCGGTTAACCACATTTTGAGATGCAGCATGTGGTGGGCAGTTGTACTAATAAATAAATTAATAAATAAATAAATTGTCTGAGTTGGGACCAGGGTGTTACAGAATGGTTACAGAGCGGACTTTCGACGCCAATTGTGGGAAAGAGTGGGTGAGATGTATGCCTGAGAGGGAGCTGAAGTCAGTACGCTGGCAGTTTGGCCAAGGTAGTATGCTAGAGTTAGCTGAATCAGGGTACTCCACTCCACATCGGCGAGATGTATGCCTGAGAGGAGTTGAGATCAGTGCGCTGGCCTAGAATTAGCTGAATCAGGGTACTTCGCTCCACACCGACTAGAAAGGAGATCCTGCACTTGGTTGGTTACCCCGTACACAGCGAGGACGCTGATTTCTTATGGGGGGTATGTGTAACACCTCGTATTTCTTGGAGTATATAATACTAGTATAATATGGTATAAGTATATATATATATATATATAATGACATAAAGGTAATAATGTTGAATGGCATAATGGTAATAATGGGATTTATGAAAAATGAGATGAGATGCAGCTTTGGCTGCCTTGGGCCTGCTATGCTTTGACAGCACAAGGGGATGCTGTAGTGGGGCCCAGGTAGGAGGGGGCAGCTCTAGGGTGTGTGTGCTGGCTATGGTGGGGCCCAGGGGGGCTCAGCTGTATGTGCAGCAGCGCGAGAAAGTGAGGCGGTGTGGGATTGTTTGATCCCACATCGGGAGAATTTGTGAATAATTAAATAATAAATAATATTGCCTATGATCAAGAGTAACCAAATCGGTTAACCACCTTTTGAGAAGCAGCCTGTGGTGGACAATTGTACTAATAAATTAATTAATAAATAAATTGTCTGTGTTGGGGCAAAGGTGTTACAGACAGGGAGGCTGTCGAGCAGTGGTTGTGAAGGAGGAAGAAGAAGTCGATGGGTCTGTTTTGGAATGAAGATGATGAAGAAGAAGAAAGGAGAAGATGAAAAGGTTGATTATGTGGTTGATCAATCTCTCTAATATTATAATGAGAGAAGGTCTTAGTGTCATTTGTCAATCTATCAACGCGTGTGACGCACATACATAACTAATATGAAAGATATTTCAGGTTCGAGTTCTCACTATGTCAGAGTTTTTATTTAAATTTTTTATTAAGACGTGCAATGTCCGTATATAATTAATATAAAAGAGGTCTCAGGTTCGATGCCAGACTATGTCGAAATTTTTTACTTTAAAAAATATATATTTATTAAAACGTGCATCGCACCAGTAATTAGGGGAAGGTAGGCCGAGATTTGGGGGAAGTTAGGAGAGATTTGGTAGGATTTAATTGTTATGCAGTTGGGGAAATTCAGGGTGGGCTTTGAATAGTTGGATCTAGGCTTAATAATAAAAATAATAAATCCAATAATATTGGTTAGGCTTTACACAATGCAAATAAATAATCAAATAAGAAGAAAAACAAGATTATAGAATTAAATATGATTTTTATGCATTAATCAAAATACCAATTAATAATAAGATAAAATGAAGTACGATTTGGGTTTGCTTTTTAAAAATAATAAATCCAATAACATGGGTTAAAATTGAACTTTGGGTTAAATTAAAGGGCTTCATATTAATAAATAATAATAATAAAGATGGATTAAGATCTATGGGCTTTCACAAATTAATAAACAATCAAAGAAATAATAATAATAATAATAATAATAATAATAATAATAATAATAATAATAATAATAATAATAACAAAATAGGATTTGGGTTTAACACATATATTACTAAATAATCCAATAATAAAATTATAGTATGAGTTAAGTTGGGCTTGTACATTATTTAAATGACTAATAGTAAACATTAAATAATTAAACAAATAAAATAGAGTATATGGTTTTACACTTAATAATGAATCAAAATAATAAGATTAGAATTGAATTGGGCTAAAATATAAATAATTAATCAAATAAGAAAAATAGGTAAACCTATTGAATAGAATAAGATTTGTGTTAAAATATACAATCATTTGAAAATGGCTACAAAGACAATTTATGATTAAAAAATGACTTTAATAGGAGATCCAACAATAAATTTTAAAACAAAAAGAATTTAAGAGCAGAAAATAATTTATAAGGAATCCAAATACTGAAAATACACAGAAAGTATGTATTGGCGGGAATGGGGGTTATATTTTGGGTTTGGGTCGGGTTTTAAAAGCGGGGTACGGGTTTGAGTTAGGTTCGAGTGGGTGAACCTCACTGAACACAAATATTGGAACATTATTTGTAGAAACATCAAAATATAATAAACTTGCGCATTGAATTTTGTTGCACATTGAATAATACTTAACTCAAACACACTGAACACATCAAAAAAATTCAATGCGCAACAATATATATTATCCCAACATATAAAACCATCATACATTTATATACACAAAAACTATCAACACCTCACTTTATACATGCATGATATAAAAATGCTAATGGTTGTGATTAAAAAATTTATTCAAAAAAAACACAAACACACACTATGGCGAGATTTATTATATATTGTATAATACGTATTTTTTATATATTCTTACTTTTTGTATTATTAGCAAAAAAAGAACCTTATATGAATAATGCACACATGCAATATAATTTATTATCTTCTATTTAGAATGGGCGTGTTTAGGCGAGTTCAGGTTTGGGTCCGGGTTCAGCCGGGTTCGGGAGGGTTTATTAAACAAATGAAGCCCACCGAAGAGAAACAAGTTCGGGAGATTTTTTTATAATGTTTTGTTAGGGTGGGTTTTAAAAGAGTTTTCTAACCCTTTATTTACAGGTTGGGTTCGGTCGGGCTCGGGTTAAACTCGACCTGATGAACTTCCCTAGTGCGTACAAACCGCGTACCCCTAAAAAGCGGCAACACCCTCAACCAATACTCCAGACTTAAAACTCAAAATTTCAAACTTGCAGGAACAAATTATAAATAAATAAACTCTCCCAAGTATAATTATAGTAAAAAGTAAAATATTATTAACATGCCTTAATAAACAAGTTAACAAATAACAACTCAATCTCCCCATTTCTCTATCTTTCATCTTCTCACAAACTTGCAAGAAAAAAATATAAAAATAAATATAACTCCTCAATAATGTATAAGGGATCATTAATTGTTATAAAGTACTAGTATGTCCACTGCAAACTTGCACAAACCTTTTAAGAAATGATACAACATCTTGAACTTTATTAATTGGCGTACTTTATTCTCAAAATACATGCATGAAGGTCATCTTTAAAATAAAAACAATTGCCATGTTTCCATGATATGAGTTGTTTTTATATTCCATGTTTGGCATTAAAAGAATAATAAAAATTTTCTACAGCAAATACACTTAATTTTGTAGCTACCATAATTACCTGTGATCATTTTCTTTGGCTAAATTAAAAAACGCTCTCAATGAAAGAGGTAATATACCTTTTTGGTTAATATAATATAATTATAATTTAGTAGAACATATTATTCTAAAAATCATACCTTTTTCCATCGACTTTATATACTCATTATCCGGCTCCTACAAACCAACAAACAAAACCAAAGTCAAACATATTTCACACAATTACTTACCCCAACTCCCCAACAATGAAATAACCATCAAGCAAAAAATAAATACCACCGCCACCGCCGCCGCCGAATCGAAACATTGTGCTGCCTATGCAAAAAGCACCTTCCGCTCATCCTTATCCGGCGTATAAAATGCATTTGAAGTATGTTCATTCCCCAAAAACCATAAAGCATCGTGCTTTCTCAGATTAATCTCCAGTGCCTTCTCCAAATTTGATATTGCAACTGTAAAACTCTCGATTTTAACACAATAATCCAATTTTTAATACCAAAATTCAATTTTTAACAGAAAATCCTACCATTTAGCTTGGCCTCTATGGATTGTATCTCCGCCAGAAGGCTATCCATGGTCCAATTCGGGTACGGGTTGACCAAACTAACTTATGCAGGAAAAACCAATCTTGTTCCAAGCAACCTCCATACATAGGTTAGGGGCAGTCCTAGTAAAGTTACCCAACTACTCATTCCCATCTCTGAAATTTCGCTCACAACTTACAACGAATCATACATTGTTGCAAACGAAGTTGTAAATTTTCTCTTTATTTGTAAAATTGTTGAATTATATAAAGTGATCATCCAAAATATCATACAAATAATAAAATTCCCATCACAAAAACTAATAAATTTTGTAAATGTATCCTGAAATCGATACTCTTAATCTCTTAAATCAAAATTCTCAAATTTTTTCATTACCTAATATATATATTCACAATAATAACCACAACCCATTTTGATAATCGCATATTTCAATATCAATTTGGTAATTATAAATTGATTAATCTACGACTTGTCCATTTCAAAAGATGAATTTTTAAGATGAAAACGATATAATTCAGGAGAAAAAATAAATTAAAAAAGACTCATCACTTTCCAAAAAAATTGTAATAACATAATGGAAAATTGTTTATCACTAGGTATAACACCCCATAAAATAAAATGTATTTTTGGAATTTTTACATAATATTGAATTAGTGAAATTGACTATTTTGACCGTTTTCTGGAAATTGTTGTTGCACGTGCAAAGTTAGAAAATTTTAGATTTCTTAAAGTTGGTTGTCAATAATTGATGTCCCTCATCTAAGTATGATACATTTTACTTTTTGGATTACTTGATTAAAGAAACTCGTTTTTGGACTCTATGTTGATATAATTGGTTTTTTGATGAAAGAATTACATTCCGGCCATAAAAGAGCTAAAAATTAAATAAAAAGTTTTTTCTAATACTGATATATCATTTTGAATTAATAAATGATTTTAAATTATTTTTTTGATTAATTTGTGTATTTTATGAAATTGATATTTTCACACGTGCAAATATTTTAGAAATATAGGTTTTGGAATTTTGAGTTTCCAAATAAACTCTATTATTCATAATTAAATATATTTGATTTTTTTGGATTTTTCTGAATGATAAAAACTACTTTTTTAAATTTTTGAAAGAATGAGTTTTTTTTATAAAAAGTCATTTAGGGGCAAAAATTGAACTTAAATTTGTTTGGCTGCATTTAGGGCCAGCTATTCAGTAGAAGGCTCTAAGGAATTAGATTATATCCATATTTGGTTGATTTTAATTGATTTAATTAAATAAATATGTAATTATGCAATTTTGGGATTGTTGGGGAACTAATTTGCAAAACTGCGATAAAACACTGAAAATTCAAATCCCGACCTATAATAGATAGCAGCAGCCATCTCTTTTCTTTGTTCACAAAATACTATTTTCTTTATCATTCTTAGAGTTTTGGAGGCTTGGATCTTTGGATTTTCGCAAGGAAGATGATGGCTTTTCTTCTTGTTATTATTGTTCATCATTGTTCTTCTTTGAGGTGGGTGGTACTCCTTATGTCTTGATTTGTTATATACTTGTACAATATGATGATTGATCAAGTGTGTTAAGATTTTGCATGATTATGAAACTTGATGTAGATCTATTAGAGGGTAAATCTCAATAAATCAGTAATCAAAATAACATCTTCATGAATAAGAACGTAAATTGATGAGTTGGTGTCCTTCTAATTTGTTGTTTTGATGAATCGAATAGAAAGCATGTTTGTAACACCCTGAATTCCAAATACGACCGAATTCGAAGTTCTACAGGATCTTTACACTTCACTTTGTACAATTTTACAAGAAAATTTGAACTTTTCATAATACAATAGAGTCTTTTACATTTATTTACACAACGGAAGATAAAATGAAGTACAATAATGAAAAAATATACAATTGCAACATCTTTAACATTTAAGTAAATCAACAGCAGCATATCAACTTTATATCTTCATGAAAATCCATCTCCTATATATAAAATTGTGGGCACATCAGTTGCTTACAACCGACGAAAATATTATACACTGCCATCCTCTCTATGCCGAAATTATAACGATCTTAATACTTTAACAAACCACAAACTTGAATGCAAATAAAGTGCTAAATGTGACTACTCTAAATATGTAAGTGTATGTGATGCCTTAATGCCTAATGCAAATATTTTATACTAAGATGACACTAATGCATACTTGTTCAGGTTTTGTGCATCCCATACTACATAAGTCCGAGGGCAAGCACCTACGTACTCCACATTAAAGGGTTCGATCCCTCGCCATGACAACTACCCGGTAATAAAACAAGGTTTAGACATTTCCACGAGAACGGATCCCAGTCCCAGAGTACACCGTCCAACTGTTGTACAGACTCCTCGTCGTGCGAACATCCCGCCAGTACCCCTCTAGCCCCGGTATATGTATATACACTTGTAATATCTCGGACAGATATTACCTTGTATAAATTACTATTTTACTATTATTTTATTATTATTTTGTTTTAATTCCAAAATCAAATTATTTTGGTGATTTTTCGCCGGTTTGTCCACAAATATTGTCTACGCGCATATATCGGTCGGTGTACATCCGAAGTACATCAAATTGGTAGTGCGATCCTCCAAATTGATAATAAAAACTTATTTTATTATTATTTTCAATTAAACTATTTATGGGGATTATATAAGAAATTTTGGTATACACATACATATACATATACATACAATTGTATGGTACTTAGTACATTGTACAAAATATGTAGTATGTACTCTTGGATAATGTGCTCATCCTTGTCATGACAACCTAATTAGATGATTAAGGTTTTATTTAAGTGGCTAAACTAGGGTTTGTATGCATGAGAAGATTAAAGTAAAAATCCCTTCTAGAAACCTTATCTTTCTACCATGCTTCCAACTCACCCTAGGACCATACCCTACACCTCACCCCTACCCTCCTACAAGCATGGCCGGATTCAATCTTTGAGGGGGTTTTGTGCATAATGTTGAGTGCACTTTTGCACTCTCCACCCTTCTTTCCACCTATAAATACCCCCTCCTTCTCCACTTGTCTCATTTTTACAAAACAAAAGAAAGGAAAGGAAAAGAAAGAGAGGAGACTAACAAGAGAGTTTTCTTGTAGGTTCCATAGAAGTTTTAGGAGCTAGGGGAAGGAGAAGTTTTAGCTAGCTAGTCCTTCCTACAAGTAGAACAAGGTGGGGGTTTCTCTTTTGTTTGTTTGTTTGTTTGTATTGTTGTTTTGATATTCTTCTTCTTCTCATCCTCCTTGTTTTGTTTCTTTTGTTTGGGTGCTTCCTTGAGATATTATTGTGTGTTGTTTGTGGTGTAAGTTGTAAATTTGGATGGTAAAAGAAATGTGATAAGTAGTAGTAAAGAACAAAAAGATGGAATTTTGTAGTAGTGGTTGTTGTTTTATGTTTACTAATTGGACTAAAATGACATAAGGCATATGGACTTGTACATACAACCATTTGGGGTTGTAGGACTTGATGTGAACTCATGCACAAAGCATATGAACCTTTTATACAACTATTTTTTGTTGTAGGACATGTATTGAACTTGGACTAAAAAGATAGCATATGTTGGTTGAACTAAAATAGAAGGTTCTTACCTTATTTCATTGTCGTTTGTTCTCTTTTATAGTCTTAAGAAAGAAAGAAACCCTTGTGGATGTTCATTCTATTAATGGAAAAGAAACTATCTAAATCACTAGTTGTAGAATGGTCAAAAAGATCTCTTTTTATGTTCAACTAGTGTTAATAAGAAATAAATACTAATGAAGATTTGGTAGAAATGTTAGTAGATGTTCATATTAAAATAAAGTAGTAGTAGTAGTAGTAGATAATTAAAAGAAGTAGTTGTAGATGTTTTATGATCATATTAAAATAAAGTAGTAGTAGTAGTAGATAGTTGTAGATGCTTTATGTTATATTCATGGTTAAAATAAAGTAGTAGTAGTAGTAGATAGTTGTAGATGTTTTATGTTATTTTCATGGTTAAAATAAAGTAGTAGTAGTAGATAGTTGTAGATGCTTTATGTTATGTTCATGGTTAAAATAAAGTAGTAGTAGTAGTAGATAGTTGTAGATGTTTTATGTTATTTTCATGGTTAAAATAAAGTAGTAGTAGTAGTAGTAGATAATTTAAAGAAGTAGTTGTAGATGCTTTATGTTATGTTCATGGTTAAAATAAAGTAGTAGTAGTAGTAGTAAAATGTTGTAGGATTAATGCTAAAATCATCCATCATGTTTAGGAATGATATACATGTTGTAGGATTAATGCTAAAATCATCCATCATGTTTAGGAATGAAGTATACCATGCTAAGTGTATAAACATGCTTAGAATGTTGTAGGGTTTATATTAAAAATACCTACCATGTTTAGGAATGATGTATACCATGCTAAGTGTATAAACATGCTTAGAATGTTGTAGGATTTATATTAAAAATACCTACCATGTTTAGGAATGATGTATACCATGCTCAGTGTATAAACATGCTTAGAATGTTGTAGGGTTTATATTAAAAATACCTACCATGTTTAGGAATGATGTATACCATGCTAAGTGTATAAACATGCTTAGAATGTTGTAGGGTTTATATTAAAAATACCTACCATGTTTAGGAATGATGTATACCATGCTAAGTGTATAAACATGCTTAGAATGTTGTAGGATTTATATTAAAAATACCCACCATGTTTAGGAATGATGTATGCCATGCTAAGTGTATAAACATGCTTAGAATGTTGTAGGATTTATATTAAAAATCCCTACCATGTTTAGGAAAGATGTATACCATGTTAGTTTAGTTATAGGAAAGTTGTATACCATGCTAGATTAATTTATCTATGCTTAGATAGTTGTAGGAAAGTAGTATATCATGCTAGATTAATTTATCCATGCTTACATGCTTATAGGAAAGTTATATACCATGCTAGATCAAATAAATATTCATGCTTACATGATATTCATGCTTAGATAAGTATATGTTCATGCTATGTTAGTAGATGATCATGCTTAATCATTATTCATGCTAAGTTAGTAGATGTCATGCCAATTATTGTCTATGTTAAGTTAGTAGATGACCGTGCTAATGATTGGTTATGTTATGTTAATAGATGACCATGCTAATGATTGTTTATGTTAAGTTAGTAGATGACCATGCTAATGATTGTTCATGCTAAGTTAGTAGATGATCATGCTTAGATGATATCCATGCTTAGGTTGTGATGATTAATCATGTTAAGAAATGAAGATCCGTGCTTAAGGTGGTAGTAGAGATATACCCTAAGTAGTAAGTATTCACACTCAAGTTATAGCTTATGTTTGACTACAGTAGACTTCATGTCTAGGTCATAGCGATTTTCATGCTTAAGCTTAATATAAGCACATGATTAAATCATATTCGTACTTAGGAGTATGGTGGTAGGTGGTTATGTTATGTACCATAATTAGATTGTCGTAGGTAGATACTTGCAATTGTATGTCATGCTTAAAGTGCTATAGGTTAAGCAATAAGGAAGGAATCATGTCATAATTGTAATAACAACTACCTTGTTGTAGTTAATGTTAGTAGGGAGCCCATACATGCCTGAAGAAGTATATTGTAGCATCCTAGTGGAATATTGAACGAACGTAGGTTCTATGTTGTTCTAGTTCGTTTTGAAAGGAAACCGTGAGTTCTAGTGTGTGAGGTTCAAATTAGAGTTAGACCCTATCATGGGAACATTCCTCATCCGTAGGGGTAATAAGGATTGGGAAGATCACTAGTAATAGTTAGTTTGATAAAGGTTGTTATGTCGCCTTCGGTTCTTCATTGGTAGAATACCGATCATAGACTATTAATAGATCCTTCTGTTGCTTCTAATAAATAGAAAATCAAGTTTGCTAGTAAGCACGATTGGTTGCTTCTAGGTTGATTACCTGTATGGTTTTTTGCATATGGTTGTGCTCGTACGTGGCTCGACTGACCCGTATGTAGCTGTGGGTCTCATACGTAGTTTATTTGACTCGTATGTAGGTTGTTGTCTCGTACGCGGCTCGACCGGCCCGTGCGTAGCTGTTGGTCTCATACGCAGCTTATTTGGCTGGTATGTACGTTGTTATCTCCTACGAGGCCCGCCTGGCTCGTAGGTAGCTATTGTTTCATACGTAGCTTATTAGCTCGTATGTGGTTGTTACTTGTGTATAGCTTGTTAGCTAGTACACTGTTCGTTGTGCTCGTCTAGGGTGATATTACCACCCTAGGGGCTATCGACCATCAAGACATATGTTTTCTACCCTAAGGAACTGTGGAGGAGTTACTCCTTGTGTACCGTCGAATCTTAACCAGTGTAGGTTGATTGAGGACCAGAGTATAGACAGAATCCAAGTTTAGGGTAGCGGCATTCGTGTATGTTCGCACGGCTGAGGTCTTGGATCGATGGACCAGGAACCGGATCCTAAAGGGTTCTGGTAAGTCTAGGTTGAGCAGCCTAGTAGAGTTGTCTTGCAAAGTCTACTTTAAAGGCTTAGCATGTTGTGTTTATAATATTGTCATCCCTAGGATTGTTCGAGTCAGGGACATCATTAGGATAGTGACTTATAAAGATCATTTTACTTAAATCCTTTTGCCGGGAGAGAGGAGTCGGTTGTAGGGGGCACCTTACGACTCACTCGTCTCTGGAGGCAGACTAGGTGGTGTTATTGGGTTGCGCCTTCCTGTCAAAGGGATACGTACGGTGTCGTCTCACAAGTTGGGAGCACGGGTTGCGTATCTCGCGCTGTTAATTCCTGAAGTACCGTGGCTTGGGGTGCCACAGGATGCATTGGGCAGTCCTGCGCTTGCGAGACCCCAGGGGTGCCACAGGGTAGGCTTCGCGCTACCCTGCGCTTGCGAGACCCAATGATTTTGGTTTTTGAAATGACGCCCGATACACTGGGTTCGTCTGTTTTTGAGTGAGGTCCGGTTAGCCGGGTAGTAGTGGCGAACATAGACACCACTGGCGAACTGCATTAGTGGGACTTGACCACGTCTTCAACCTCATCAGTCACGTGTAGGTGTCAGGAACAGGTTGTGTACAATTAGAATTCATAACGCGGGTTCAAATCCCTCTATATGGAGAAACGGCTTGAGATGGAGTCGCATGTAGTATGGGCTCCATGTTGCTTCCGAGACTCGCTGACATTAGAATATGAAGCATCCTAGTTCTATTTAAATATCGCATTAGATTCTAGTCATAGCACTCACGAACACTTAAACTACACCAACACTATTGCCATGTTTTGTATGTTGTTTGGGAGATTCGCTGCTTTGATATCAGCCTTTAAGCGTCAGTGAATACTGACGTCCCCACTTCCATAGGTACTGGATCGCCGAAGTACAAGGGCGAGATTCAGGAGGACTCAAGGCGAGGAAAGCAAGGAGTCAATGTCTTATTTAGTTCCGCTGTAATATGTGTGTTGTTATCTCAAGTGAGAGTTACCAAGTGTTGTTCTTCATTCCTTGTACTCTGATGTAAGATGTTGAAGGTTGTAATACTTGGGAATGTAGAGGTAATATTGTAACTCTATTATAATGTATTGCAGTTGTATAATATTCAGACTTGTAATACATTGGGTGTTGAATAAAAAGTTTTAAATTCTCCTGTTTTTCTGTATTGTGACTAATTGAAGAAAAGGTCTTGGCTCGTGTCTCGGTTTTTCCAGTATTGGAAATCGGGGCACTACAACACTGGAGTATGGCAAACTATCCGTTCGACTACGCATAGTCCCGGATTTAAAATAAAAGATTATCTCCATCGAAGCAACCTCAGTCCCGGAGTACACCGCCCGACTGGGTTTATAGTTCCAGAGTACACCACCCGACTATATAGAGTGCCTCACTTACGTTTACCCAGGTTTACTACATCTTCACTTACTACCTAGTTCTTAAGTTCAAGACATGAATAAATTATCATACCTAGAGTTAGTCTTACCCCCTACCGGACTTAATCACAAATACCGAGATAGCTCCATAGCCATATCTCAAAATTTAACTCAAATCTTTTAATTCAACATTGCCGGTACCCGAGGTCTCACTAAACTCTAGATCATAACCTTTCATGTACAAGAATCCATGGGTACTCATACCCTTCAATAATCATGTATTAACTCAATGTATTCATTATCTTCAACTTATTCACAAATTTAATCAATGTTTCATGAGTCATTTATTCATTCACAATAAAATAATATCTCTTTTCATGAACATAGATTCATCCACTTTAAATCTCTTTAGCAATTTAAACTCATATAATATATCTCAACCCACATCAAGTACTTCTTAAATCAAATAAGTGTATAATCTCATCAAGAGAAATCAATTCACATGAATATTTACTCTTCTTCTAAAATAAAATGTTATATACTCAAATAAACAATTTTGAAATCAATGACTCATTCTCTATCTCAATTCCCTTTTTAATTTCTCAAAATATACATGAAAATTATAAAACTATTTTTAATAAATTCTATATCATTTTATAGGAATTTTAGAATTTTTTACCAAATTTTATTTACATTAAAACCCTTTCAAAAACATTAAAAACGTCAACAACAAAAAAAAGAGGCCACCGAGTTTCGAACCCAAGCCCAACCGCCGGCTACAATGAGCGCCCAAGGTTCATACCGAAAGCCACTAAGTCCAAGTGGACTTGGTGTCATAATGCTATCTCAAAATCCCCAAATATTGGTTTTTGGGTATCGGATTAAATTAAATGAAAACAAAAATAAAAGGGTTTAACAAGTTTCGAACCCAAGACCCCCCGCATGCTACAGTAGCGCTCTATGGTGCACTGACTAACCAATAAGCCCAAGTGCGAAAACTGGTTAAGAAACACATTATTGTAGTTTTGTTCATACTGTTCTGAGATTGGTTATTTTTCACAAAACTCGTTTATTCAATCGATCCAATCTTTTAGTATACTGAAATAAATTTTCCTTGGCTGAGATTAATTTAAAAATAATAGCCAACGAATTTCAAATTCATTTTACAAATATATCTCCATTTTTCAATTAGTTTTTCTCTCGATTTCACACAATCAAATTGCATTTTTCTCAAACTTGAAATTAAGAATTGTATTCATTATAACTAGTTCATGCACTCATTTATACTAATTAAAATTCAGTAATAAGATCAACCATGCCTCTACGATCTAAAAAAAAACTCTTTTATGCAAAAATTATAAGTTGACATATCATGGAAATAAGCATAAACTAACACATTTCATGGCAACAATTTAATTTGTTTTACATTCTTTCCTCTTTCTAATCATCATGATATCTAGGCATATATTGAATACAACATTACTTCTACAATTTTCATGGCACAAATAATCAACATAAGGGTGTATTTCATAATCACATCAATTTAACCCATACTACTCATTTAACATTATTAGCATGCATTTCCTACATTTAGAAAGCACAAAATCACCCACCTCTAATGAAGAATTTGTAACAAAGAAGATGAGACACACTCCTAGCTCCAACAAGCAACTTTTAGTCCTTCTCCTCCTAGCAAGAGCACTCCAAAAAGCCTCCAATGCACAAGAACACTCACTAACTCTCTTTCTTTTTCCTTTCTTGATTTCTTTTGTTTTGGTGTGAAAAGAGAAGAAAAACAAGGGTATTTATAGGAAGAAGTGAAGGGCTAAAATGCAAATTTCACTCTCCTTATAACTACTCACTTAAATATCCACTCTCCCACTACTCCATTACTCCAACTATTCACTACCCTAACTCCCCAAAACCGGCCTACTCTCTCTTCCTCTCCCAAATCGACCACACTCTCTCTCCATATGCACATGTACGTGTTGTGCACTAGTGCACACACACACACACAAAATTAAATACAATTCCTATAATTCTAAAATGTGTATTAAAGGTTGTTATATGTCATGTGTGACTCCATGCACAACTAAAAAATAGATTTACTTGATGGACTTGTCTTGTGGGCTTACTTTTTAATTAATTAATTAATTAGTTTAATGGGCTAGAATCCATTCTTAGGCCTATGGGTTTAATGAAAGGCTAAATAAAAAGACTCATGCATGCTAGAATAAGAAATGAGAGTAAGAAAAATAGAGATGGAAAAATTAGCACGTGCATCATACGTGCAAAAATTGAAAAATGCATTTTTAATAAAAATAAAAATATGGGATGTTACAATGCTTGGACTTTCATGTGGACTTATAAAATTTTAATTAGCATGTTGTTCATGGTTGAATGTGTGATGATGGATGTATGCATGATGAATGAATGTGATATTGATATTTTTCATGGAACTAAAACTCCATTGATGTGTGATTATCATGATAAAAAGGAAAAGGAATGCTATTAATGTTAGGCTCATGGAGGAACTCATCTTGACTTATGAACTTGTTGTATGACGATGGATTGCGTATTAAATTTTGGATTTTAATATTATGACTTGGAGATTATCATGAACATACGAATACAAACTTTAGTTGATAAAAAATTAATTTGAGATCTATAAAATTGATTGGATGATCATAGATTTAAATTGTAGATGATGAAGATTTATAGAGATAATTAGAACTTATTGTATGCTCTTAATTCATGCATGATTGATTTTAAAGTTGACATTTTTCTGCATTTATTCGCTATTTTAATATAAATTAATTATGAATGAGAACCAGAACTTTTGTACATTGTTATCATGTTAAAAATCATTGAATAACACACTAGTAAGTGGAAGAACTTGTTAAGTTTAAACCCTTTAAATTAATTTGTTTGAGCCAAGATTTTTATGGTGAGTTCTTTGATATGTGCTGGATTTAAATTAATTTTTACAGAATTTAATATTAAATTTGGAGTGTACTGTTTTGAAGAACAAAATCGTATAACTTTCAGATTTTGGATAAAAGATAGTTCCAGAACTTGTTGATAAACCCTTTAAATTAATTTGTTTGAGCCCAGATTTTTTTGGTGAATTCTTTGATATGTGCTGGATTTAAACTATTTTTTTCAGAATTTAATATTAAATTTGGAGTGTACTGTTTTGACGAACAAAACGTATAAGTTTCAGATTTTGGAAAAAAGATAGTTCCAGAACTTGTTGAATTTAAACCCTTTAAATTAATTTGTTTGAGTCCAGATTTTTATGGTGAGTTATTTGATATGTAGTGGATTTGAATTAATTTTTCCAGAATTTAATATTAAATTTGGAGTGTACTATTTTGAAGAACAAATTCATATTACTTTCAGATTTTGTGAAAATCTATATTTTCGTAGATAAAATATGGTTCCATATATGAAGGAGTTCTTATAGCAGTATCAGTTGATTAAAACGAAATGTGATTAATGAAGAGTATTTTGTATAATTAAACTAAGTTGGGTTTTGATTTGAGGCTTAGGGTTATGATGTATACCCTAGAAAGATTGTTGATGGCATTTTGAGTTATAAGACTCTAGAGGTTGGGTGGGACCTTAGCAAGCCGGCAAATGAGATTTGGTTGGAATTTGGCCAGTGGGGCTTGTTTTGATTCAGTAAAGTTAAGTCTGGTAGGGCCTACCAATTCTAGGGAGACTGTGATTCTAATTGAACACAATAAACATAAGGACATGCACTAGTTGGAGTTGTGATGAAATAAGGGCAAACATGGGTAGGGGGCCTCATATGATCGGACGATGAAAAATAATCCCAAGAATTATCAGAGTGTGATTGCAGAGGTGTGAGTTTCAATTTCCAGAATTATCGGGGTGTGAGGGAGAGTACCCAAAATCACGGACGGTGGGAAGTTGATTCTCAAGAATTATCGGGGTGTGAACACGGACGATGTGGGATGTATCTTCATAATTATCGGGGATCGGGACGACGCACATGGTATATTCGTGTGATGATGTACCATCTTGCCGGACGGTGTCGGTTTCAACTTCCAGAATTATCGGGGTGTGATGGAGTGTACCCAAAATCACGAACGGTGGGAAGTTGATTCTCAAGAATTATCGGGGGCATGGCACTAAATACTCACAGAATAATCTAAATCTTATAGTAATCACCGTAGTAGGTTAGTTGCATCCTGTTCAACATGGGAACGCAGAAAGTCAGGGGCCTTAAAGCATTTGCGAAGTTCTAGAGCTGCTTCCCAGTCAGGCTTGGTAGCCGAGCCCGAACCCTCACCTGATGGAAGCACTTGATTCCCAAAGAAGGACGCGGGCGTACCTTCGGAATCTATCTCCATAACGGCTTTCAGAGCCAGAGTTGCAACTAAAGACAACTTTTGGACCCACTGCACTTTCATTCTTTTATTTTTGCAGACCAATGTATGCAAGATGCATTGGAGGTACAAAAACAAATATTTTTCTTTATTATCTCCTGTCATAAGAAAGCGCTCTTAGTTCTTGTTAAGTAGCCCCCTCCCCTCCACCCCGTGGGACGACTTTTCAATGCCCGCCTATCGTTCGGCCTCCTTTGAGCTCTTATTAGCTGATCCGTGTAACCACCTTAACTTAAGAAGAATCTACCGGTGAGTGGGCATATAAAGGTTATGCGACTCTTGTTTCTCCCAGGTATTTTTCACTTGAATTTGCTTTTACTGACGGAAGTCCTGTTCTTGGTACAAGTTTTCTTCTGGCCAATTCCTTAGAAGATTCTTCCACAACAGACTCTGATAAGTGAGATTTATGCATTTCCTCTAGCTCCTGAAAAGAACATTAGATGTACTGGATTAGAAGGATCATTCATCCGAAAATTAGAATTCATTTCTTGTCTCAAATATTCACTTGTGGCATACCATATTTCAATGGATTGACGTAATTTTTCTACCGCGTGTACATTCCCATAATGATGGTGTTTCTCCAAAATAAAACATTGTTGTTCAGCATCTTGGACTAACCATCCCTTGGAAGGGGAATTCCCATTATTGAATCATTCATTCACAGTCCATACTATTATCCTTCCATTGACAAAGACAGTATTCTTTTTGAAATCTAATGTCACGGACTAAGTCAAATTTTAGAATTTTTTTGTCTGTTAAATTTACATAGATACAAGTACTCTACTAGGACGATGCACGGGAAATGGTCGGGATAGCTCAGTTGGTAGAGCAGAGGACTGAAAATCCTCGTGTCACCCGTTCAAATCTGGTTCCTGACACTGAATAATGGATTGGAAAGATATTTATACCTTTTACAAATGAATTGAGACAGATCAGACCAATGGACGAATATGCAAGCATACGTTTCATGCTTGTTTGAGTAATAGCAATGAGATTCTCCAATATCATGCTAAGAATAGCTAGGATTTCCAAAAGAAGATGTCATTTGTTTGATGAGAAATAAAAAGGAATATCGAAATTCGCGTGGCTGAAGCTGAAGCAGCGACTTTCGAAGTAACAGAAAGAAAAGCAACGACTGCAGTAGGAAAGTCAGAGTCAAAAAGAGGATTCCTCACTTCTTTCTCTCATTCAAAACCGTGCATGAGACTTTCATCTCCCTTGGTTGCTGGTCGGAATGAAAGCCCGGTGGCTGCATTTCCCATTCATTCCTTTCTCCAGCATTCCCACCAAGCAACTAACCATGGAATTTGTTCGGTACCCTTCTTGTTTCCTTTTATCTTTGCATCTCGAATTCAATCAAGTAAGAGCTTCTATTGTCTTAACATAAAGTCGAAAACCTATCCTATGAATTAGGGTAATTCACAGTGAGAATCTATCTTATCCCTAACTGAAACTCTTAGGGCTAACCAACTATCTTTTTTGTATACTTTCCCCGATTTCATTGCTACCGCGGGCCTTACGCAATCGATCGGATCATATAGATATCCCTTCAACACAATATAGGTCATCGAAAGGATCTCAGACGACTCACCAAAGCGCGAAAGCCAGGATCTTTCAGAAAATGGATTCCTATTTGAAGAGTGCATAACTGCATGGATAAGCTCACACTAACCCGTCAATTTTGGATCAAAAAAATTCTTAAGATTTTAGCCATAATGTGAATTGCAACTCTTTCTACTTCTAGGGGCATAATGACAGATCGAGAAGCTAGACTAAAAGAAATTGGAGGAGAAGTTTTGTGCTATATATGGTAATCCTCCTCCAGTATCCTAATTTTCTCTCGAATTTCCTATTTGTTTGTGAAATAGAAAAAAAGTGAGTTATATAACTCTTCCTTCTTTAGTTGATATTTCCAAGGGGACCTTAGTTTTTCAATACAAAAAAATGACTTAAGACTCGGATTGATAGATCGTTCTTGTAGTTCGATTGTGGAATTTCTTTGTTTTAGTATTTCCGGAATACGAGCATGCATTTCCTTCACGAGTACATTCGCCTGCTCCACAAATACGGATACACCTCCATGATCTTTGGCAATGTTGTTGACCAATTCCATGATAAGTATTGTTTTACCCACGCCGGCTCCGCCAAATAGTCTGATTTTTCCTCCACGGCGATACGGAGCTAAAAGATCTACCACCTTAATCCCTGTTTCAAAGATTGATAATTTTGTATCTAATTTTTCTAAAGATATTAATAATCCTGTTGGTACTGAAACCATTAAAAGAACACCCAATAACTTATTGGGTACTGTGTGAAGTATTTGAAATACGGGAAAGAAATACAAGAAGGGTGGTAAATGGATCATTCAACGATCTGAATCGGATGGATTCTATTTTTTTCATTTGTTGGTACCTTGGAGGATTCCAAGCATGATTATTGCTTTCCAATTAGCTATTTTTGCTTTAATTGTGTCTTCATCAATCTTACTTATTAGTGTACCCATTGTATTTGCTTCTTCTGATGGTTGGTCAAGACCAGACGAAACAACAAGCAATGAAACCAAAGACAAAGAATGAGCTGGCAACTCATAGGCAATGGCTTGGTTAAGGGAACCCATCGGAGCCATAGCGAAAGCGAGCAAATATCGTAGAACGGAATGTGATAGGATGAGATAGAATGCAATAGAGACAAAGATAGGGAATGGGTTACCTACCCCTAACGGTCAAAGCGAGCTCTTTAATTCAATTCTTCATTCTATAATTAATAATCAATCCAATCTCCCCAAGTAGGATTCGAACCTACGACCAATCAGTTAACAGCCGACCGCTCTACCACTGAGCTACTGAGGAACAACGGGTGATTCGACCTCAGAGAGATCCACCAAAGAATACAAGAATAGCCCAGTTTACGAAGATTCTTATCTTGATACCCATCAAGATAACTGGGAATTGGGAAAACTTCAAGTTTATTGACTCGCCTTTCAAATATGGACTATTTCATTATATTCCATCTACATCCTAATTCCATTCATTTCATATCCCTTTGGTGTCATTGACATAAGAGATTTCATTCAATCGAGGAAGATGGTATCATTAACATAAGAGATGTCATTTGTAGTCTATCCCTTTCTATATATGGAAAGTTAACGAGGGATTGAACCTATAAAGTGGAGAACGATAAGGGTTTGCACTGGACCTATGTAGTATGGGATGCATGGAACCTGACAAGTATGCATTAGAAATCATCATAAGCATTTATATTTCTTGACTTGTTCAATGCATGCTTGCTTTCTGTTTTCATCTCATACACTTGTCACTTAGTCTAGCTTCACTTGTTATTTTGTGCTCCACTTACTGTTGTTCCTTGTTCTATTTATTATTGTATATGCATCATTTATTATTGCTATATTAATATGCATCAAGTTTGTGATTGTGAGATGTAGAAGTATCACTATTACTATAGTTGACATCAGTTGCATTTAACTAACATGCCCACTTTCAATAGACTTTTGCAGGTTTTCAATTACGGATAGCATTGATACAAATAAAGCTTGGAGTATAAATACAGATTGAAGATTTTAAGTGTTGTAAAGATTTGTAATTAGTGTATTAATTTCCACTATGATTTTTTTGTAAAAAGAAAAGATGTAATAAAAAGTTTTAATTTTTCCTGTATTTGATACTGTGTTTATAATTGCAATTGAAGTTGATTCTGAAATTGAAGATTTTCAGAAAAATTGTTGTTTAGATTTTTCATTACAGTAAGACAACAATTCAGTAAAACTTTTCATTTCAGCCAACATTTTCAGATATTTGTAAGTTTATTCAGATTCCTTTCAAACAACAATTCCTGAAATCTGAAACTTTTCATTTCAGCCAACATTTTCATTTCAACCAAGTTTTACCCAATTTTATCCAAATCGGAAAGTTCTTAAAAGTTTATTTAGATTTAAGCCAAGTTTTACCCAAATCTAAAAAAATTCTATCTTTACCCAAAAATCTAAACAAATTTCCATCAGATTTGAAAATTTTAGATTTAACTCACAAAGTTTATGTAGCTCAAGTTTATTTAAGTCGGTGAAGCAAAAAAAGAGAGATATATATCCGGAAATCTAATCATATTAGATCAATAGAGTTTATTTAACCCTAAAAATTAATCAAAAGAAGCATAAAAATCTGGAAACTTACATACCTAGGCAATTTATTGGGAGAGAGAGGGAGAAATCTGAAAAAGTGAAGAGAGGGGAGAGAGATAGTAATAAAATAAGAAGTTTTTTTTTGGGGGGGGGTAGGGGAGGGGGAGAGAAATTAGTTTTTTGGGGGAAATGTCTTTTGGGATGGAGAATCTGAGCACGGATTTGGTTTTAATTGAAGAGTAGTCACTTGATAGTTTTTTTTCAAATTCTCTCGTGACTTATTATATAGATTACAGAATTATTAAATATGTGGAATCAGCTTGCGGTGGCTAGGAGGTGTGCAACGTGAGAGGAGAGGGGGCGGCGAGCGGCATGGGTAAAAAAGGGGTGTTAGGGGACGGCGAGCGGCGTGAGGAGACGGGGAGACGTGAGGGAGCAGCCAGCGGCATGGGAAGAGGGGAGCCGAGCGGCGTGGGGAGAGGGGGCGATGTGAGGATAACAAAATCTAGCACTGCCATTAAAACTAAAATCAAACTACCTTCACCCACACGAAATAAAGAACTCATGAGTACTCCTATGAAACTACAATCATAGCTTAGATTGATCAACAAATTTCAGGACATAAACACTAATCGACCATTTCATTGATCCAATAAAACATTAGTCGACCAGATCACTGATCCAAAAAATATTAGAAAGAAAAGAATGAAAGTAAAGTAATGCAAACATAAGATATTATGAAGTACCATTTCATTGATCCAATAAAACATTAGTCGACCAGATCACTGATCTAAAAAATATTAGAAAGAAAAGAATGAAAGCAAAGTAATGCAAACATAAGATATTATGAAGCAAATGGATATATATATATATATATATATATATATATATATATATATATATATATATATATATATAAAATACCTGACGCATCCAAGAAAATAATCAATTGTAACATGCAAAAGAATAGCCCAATAAAGTCAAATTAGAAACCAATAGCAAATGGAAAAATATACTTATATATGAGTATGAATCTAAACTAAAATATAGATTGTAATATTATAAGACAACAAATATAGATGGTTGAAAAAGGAAATATGAAGACAAATGAATTCCAAATAACCAACGTTTTGTGGTGCTAAAATGAGTAGGGTGAATGAAGGGTTAGGATTTCTTTAATTTATATATATATATAAAATGTATACGTTCATATCCATACAAACTTTAAATTCATGATAGAATAATGGGTTTTAGATAAATCACTCAAACGATAAGAAAATATCACCTTCATTGCTCAGATGAAGTCTATAACTACTTGCCAACTAAATGAACCACAATAGTAGCAGAACAAACATAAGGCAACTAATGATGATAGATAATAGAAACAACGTTAAATAAATATGAGAATCTAATCAATGAACAACAATATGAGAATCTAATCTAGTAATGAATATGAGTTTAGAACTCTATTCCAGTAATGAACATCAATATGAGAATCTAATCAAACAACATAAGGCAAACAATTATGGATAAATAGGAAGAGGGACAAAGAAATTTCAAGCACAGACCCTTGACAGCACTGGAATGGGTCGGACTTTTCCCCGAATAGGTGGCACGCATTTCAATGAAACTCGGTTTGGGAAGAGGCGCGGGAGGGGGACGTGTGAGATGGCGTGGGTGGTGACGCAAGAGGCAGCATGGGCAGTGCGGGATGCTGCGGCGGATGTAAATGTAAAAAAACATTGTTGTACCTGCTTTTTTTATTTAACCTTCCATGAATGAGTGTTATGACCTATTATGAAATCCTTTGTGAAAGATCAGAGAATTATGTGCTAATTTTATGTTGAAGCTGACTTTCAAATCAGTTTATATCTGCATCAAATGAAACTCATACAACAGAGGCATGTGGCTCACTTGCTGCTTGTCCTTGAGCTAAGAAGATAAGCAAAATAATTAGTTTGAGATTCACATTTTATTAAAAAATTATACAAATTGTAAAAGAGCAAAGTAAGTAAATTCATATGTAATACCATGAAAATTAATTAAATATATATCATATCTCAATCCTAAGCTCACAATGGAGCAACAGTTGTTCACTTCTCTTCCCATGTATTTTGATTGTGTTTAAAGAAGATGATTGCACTAATATATGTATAAGTTAGCAATAAAATTATACACACGATATATTAGTAAAATGGTGAGAAAAACCATTCTTCTTATGAAAACCGAGTTAAGAAGTTCTGGTGCATCATCAACAATATGAGAATCAAATCAAACAACACAAGGCAAACAATGATGTATAAATAGGAAGAGGGAGACATACATTCCAAGAACTGACATTTGGCTGTGCAGGAATGGGTCGGGCTTTTCGCCAAGCAGGTGGCACACGCTTCAACGAAACCCAGATAGGAAGTGGAGTGGGAGACGGCGAGGGATGGGGGGAGCATGAGATGGCATGGGAGGTGGTACGGGAGGCAGCGTAGGAATCACTCGGCATGGTGGGCGCGGTGTGCGAGGCGGTGAGGTGCGCAACAGGTGATCAGCGACAAGGTCATTGTGGGGGCGGTGTGAGGCAGCGGTGAGGCATGCGCTGGAAACGAGAGGTGACGGTGGCAAGCGGTGACAATGATGCGACTGGGGGGAATCATGAGAGCGACGTGCAAGGATCGGGTAAGATTTTGCTTTTGAAATTGGGAGAGGACGAGAACGTGGGCTGAGGGATTGGGTTGTTTGTTGTTTTTTTAATTATTATAAGAAAGTGTGGTCTGCATGTGTTAGTCCATATTTGGCTCTCTTTTCTCTATTTCAAAATGGAGAAAGGAGAGAAGGGATAGACCTATTTGTATAATATATAGTATAATTTCATGGATCGTAGATAAATTAATAGAATCTTGTGCATTAAACTAGTAAAATCCGAGTACAATAGTCTTGGATTCATGCCAAAAATTTTACACCCATTAATCTCAAGAAATCCTAATTAGCCGCTTCAAATTAAAAGCAAAAGAAAGGAAAATCCAAGAACAAATGAAAACAACAGAAGATCACTCAAGTTCTTCTCTCTTGATCTTAGTAAGATGACGGCTCAAAGATCAAGGAAGTGGAGAATACATCATCAATGACTTCTATTATATAAAACTAGTCTTACCCTGTGCAAACTGCACAAATTAAAATAATTTTGAAAGAGTCATAAAATTAAATGGAACTAAAAAAATTACAGATGCCCCATAACTATTTCAATCACAATATAATTAAAAGATGAAAATGTACAAATTAACAAATTATCACTTCCAAACCAACAAACATAATTCTATATTTCAATTCAATTTAAAGGAAAGAAAAAAAAAGTTGAATAATTATTGAAGTTAGGCTGTAGCTCTTCTCAGACTCCTTGATGTACTCTGCTATCTTCTTCTTGACCGTGTGCTTCTCAACTGACTTCCCTCTCAAATCAAGCATTCCGTCTCAAATTAAATATAATCAACATTAGAAACACATGGAGGAAACAATAATTAATAATTAACTATATTAAGAGATGACAAATGTATAGATTACCAATTCATGTTTTCAAACAAACATCATTCTATATTTTCTATTCAATTGAAAGGAAACCCCCATATTCTCGATGTGTGTAACTTTTCAAAAATTCCAAACCCAAATATAGGTAAAGCCTGGGTCCCTAAATTTAGAGATACCCAAAAAATAGGTATTTTAAAAAATCACTTGCAATCTTGTCAGCTTCCTCCATTCTAAATCTTGCTTGTAAAGACTCATATTGTCTGCGAAGTTCCTCAATATTTACCTCCAATTGTTCCATATTATTCCTTAGTTGTGCCTCTACAAAATGATCAAATCACAAAACACACATACAATACTATAATTCACCAAAATTTTTCAAACAAAACAAAAGATATAGAAAAGATGATATTTACCCTCTACCATTCAAAAACTAAAACCATCACTTTACACAACCTACAAAAGGTAAAACAAATCTCATTTACCGTATATCGCCACAATGCTTGAAATTTATACTTACATAGAGTAAAAAACTCTACCAAATTATTTAATTTTAAACAACAATGTAACTAACATAAAATCAAAGTAAAATTACATAAATACACATGAAAAGAGAAACTCATTCCAAATCATATTGCATAAAGTTTCGAAAGACTTAATTTTTTCCCAATTCTATAAAAATCACATGCTTTAATCACCCTAAATTTTAAACCCCACTAAAAATCAAATCAAACACAGAAAAACAATTAACAAAAAATACTTCAAAAGTTGAAGACAAATAAAAAGACTCACCAAATCATGTGTCAGGTAAGTATCTCAGTAGTAGCAATAGTACCTACAAAAATTAGAAACACAACATTTTTAAACAAAAAACAAAACTAAAAAAAATAGAATCTTTCTAAAAAAAAATTTGATCTTTGATTTGATTATAAAAAGAAAGGTGGGATCTTTGGATTGTTATCTCGGCATAGTTGCGTGAATTGGACGAAGAAATCGGATTCGAAATTGGAGGATTTTTATGGACGTGGAATGAGAAAAGGATGAAGATGGGAGTTTTTTTTCCTCATGCTTCTTTATTTACTCTAACTTTTTTAAAGACGTGTTAGTGCCTACTTTGGCTCTCATTTCTCTATTTCAAAATGGAGAATGGAGAGAGGGAGTAGGCCTATTAGCTTAAGATATAGTATAATTATGAGAAGTAGTGAGCACAATTACCATCAAATTGAAGAATAAAAGTTGATCTTCATCTGGGCCAATTGCAGTGACGACGTGACATACAGGCCTAACTACCATCTCTGTAATATCTGCGTGTACACATTGGAGAGAGTAGTGTAAATCAGTGAATAAACAAAAACAAAGATATAATAAACACTTACATTACCTCTTATGTTCCCACAGTTTATTCTTTCCTTCATCTCTTCGCCTTTCGAAATCCCAATTCCTACCATGGCCTCTCAAATCTAATTTATTTGGATATGAAGAAACAAAGAATCAAGAATAGAACATTAGTTAGGATTTGGTCTGAAATAACCAATCTTTATTTTTGAATCCTTAATAGGGGATGGATTGCGAAATTTCAATAATTGAAACGCCTTAATTAGAAATCAAGAGTAACAGCATGTGGTAAATTAGCGTTTCATAAATACAATATTACAAACAAATTAAGAATTCAAAAACCCTAATTTCTCATAGGAGAATTCTTACCGATGGTGTCATCACCATGGCGGGCCCGCGAGCGTCGAAGATGAGGATTTGAGCGGGTTGGCGGACGACGACTGCTGAGATTTTGGAGAGGAGGGTTAGTGGGATTTTAGGGGAGGGGGAGTTGGGAGGGGAAGAATTTTTTTTGTTTTTGTATTTTGTTTTATTAAGTAAAAAAAGTGTGGTTGCACGTGTTAAGGTAGGTGAGATTTCCTTCTTTTGCTCTCCTTTCTTCATTTCAAAATGGAGAAAGGAGATGGGGGTAGGTCTATTAGCTTAAGATATAGTATAATTACCAGATATGAGCAGAAATGTTAATTGGAGTTGAAAGAGAACAACGCGAAACAAAGACTAAACAATACATGGAAGACAAATCCAAATGATCCCCTCACCATATGCTCCACCATGTAGCCAACATAATCTGAAATTCTAAAATCGAATAAAAAATAAACAATCTCTTATTAGTGGGTCATAGCATGTTCATTTAAATATTTTGTCATTAACATGATTAGTTATGTGAGTACCATTCCTTCATTTCAGACTACTACCAAGAAACTTATGAACAATTTTCATATGCTTTGCCTTGAACTATTGAAGAACTTGTCAGATGTGAGAATACAGGGCTTGTCTGGTTATAAAACTCTCAAACCACATTATGAGTTTGATGTGGGACCCACTAAACTATTGCGTCCTAAGTATCGCAATTTTTTACATTTGGTTTAAAATGAAGTACTTTTTTATTATTTAGAGAGAGGTACAAAAATAATTTGTAATAGTATAAGATAATAATGTTAAAATAATGAATGGGTCCCACCTACTAACTATTTTAATAACATAAGATCAACCCACTTTCTTCCAATTTCCTTCGTATAAGATAGAAAAGTGTTTGTGTTTTTGCCTTTGGATGTGTTTGATGTTGGTCTAAGGTGACAATTTAGCTAGCCAAAACACTATTTTGAATTTGGCACTTCTCGATTTTATCATCCAAGCCCTAAGGGGAGAGATGAAAGAAAGAATACCTGATACCAATAGGCCCACATAATTCCAATCTTGTTGACAAATCTGGTCAACAACACTACATATTTGGTTACTCCTTCACATAATAGTACAGTAGATACTTAATCAGTCAACCACTTCAACATACTGAATCAAAAAGCTTAGAAAGGAGAGAGATTGATACAATACCACTGCTCGGTTGCACTTCTGAAGCCTGAAGGGTCATACGTGACAAAAACAGAAAAATAAATGGGTCAGTCTTGAATAAAAAAGGGGCTAAAACTCAAGCCCTAGGGTTTTGAACAAGACCCTAATCGATCGAATTTCTAGAAGTATCTGCACACTCAAAGGAATCGATTTCAATGCTTCTACGGATTACGCTAATGCAAAATACCCAAAATTTATTTCAATGACAAAACCCTAAATTTATTTATTTCAACAACAAAACCCCTAAATCAGATCATTTTCCACAGAACTAAAAATCAAAGACTAAAAATCTGTGATATTAATCATCATATGTGTGGGTCTTATGATAGTATACCATTGAATTTGGCAATTTTGGGTACGGATATATTGATCATCATTTTACAAAGACTAAAAATCTGTGATATTAATCATCATTTAACAAAACTAAAAATCAAAGTATGTGTGGGTATTATGATAGTATACCATTGAATTTGGCAATTTTGGGTATGGAGGTGAGCGGTGACGTGGGGAGGGGGGAGCAGAGAGGGAAGTGGCAAGCGTGGGGTGCGAACATAAGAGGCGTTCGTGAGAGGCGATCGGGAGCGGCGAGCGCGGGAAGCAGCGTGAAATGTGGGAGGTGGAGGCGGCGATCGCGAGCAGCAGCAGCGTGGACAGTTGAGGCTTTTGCGAACGGCAACGATCGCTAGTGGCGAGCGTGGGCAGCGGCGCGGAGTGTCGGAAGTGGAGGCGGCGTGGAGTTAAGGCGATGGAGGGCAAGGGTTAGGGGGATTTGGGGGGAGGGTGGGGGGACGTAGTTAATTTTTTTTATTTTTTATTTATTTTGTAATTGTAAGGCTGTCAATCCAAAAAATGTGGCATGCACGTGTTAAGGAAGTGTGAATCCCTACTTTTGTTCTCCTTTCTCTATTTCAAAATAGTGACATAGAGAAAACAATTGACCAACTGTTTTGCCATTTAAGTAATTGGTTTACATTGATTGGCAATAAAAGATGTGTCTCCTTTTTTTTTGAAGAAAATATGGAGTACGGCCACTCTGTTTCATTAATAAGAGGTTAATAAAACAAACTCAGCATACTGAGCCAATTATAAGGTCCTACAAACAAAACGAAAGTACATAACCTCCACCCTAAACATGGGCGTGGGACAAAAAAAGTGCCAGAAAGTCCGCAACATACAAACGACTAAACAAAATACATCACATCCCCCCAACAAACCCTAGGGCGGCGGGTGTCTAACAATAGTAACGGCTACGCTAGCTGTCAGTCGATCGTCGGGTCGATCTCGACTTCCTCATCATTAAAATCCTCAACCTGGAATACGCTCGATATCCTTCCCCTGGGACCTGCTGCTGCCACATTAGCCCAAAATAAAATAAGATACATAATGTGAGTCAAGTTACCATAAATATTATTACAAGTTCTGCGAAAATAAAAATCATTCATGTCTAGCCAAAGCACTCAAGTCGTTGCGGCAATAGCGATGTACCACACTTCTTTCATAGTTCTTCTCTCGGAAGCAAATTTTGACCCTACCCATAGGTCCTCGTACACACTAGGGTACTGACTTGTCCCCAGGGCGGTGAGTACCTCAATGAGTACCGCTTTGCTCCTAGGACACTGTAGGAAGAGATGGTCTCTAGTTTCTAGGGTAGTGTGGCAGAACCCGCAACAAGAGTCCACATTCGGTTGGTATTTAGCGAGATTTTCTCTAGTCAAAATTGCATCATTCAGCACCAGCCATAAGAAAACTTTGATTTTCATAGGGGCTTTCGTCCTCCAGACGACGCATGCTCACTTTGGGGTACATCCCCTAAAGTAAATGCAGTTATACAGGGAGCGAACGGTGAACGTGCCATTCTTTTTCAGTCCCTAAGACTTCTTATCTGGACCTTGAGAGCAACTAATTCCAGCATTGGTGATGTAGGTCTGAAGTTCTATGAATCTAGTCTGGGAATCCAGATCGAAAGATTGTTTAAAGGCCGGTTTCCAGACGCCTCTTTTCCAGGCTGCAGCCACCGTGCTGTGTGGTTGTGATGCACGATCATATAGATCGGGGAACAGGGCTCTAAGTGTGTGATCACCACACCACTTATCCCATCAGAACCTGGTTAGTCTGCCGTTATCGATAACTGATTTAACACAGCTAATGAAGGGTTCGTAGACCTTAGCGATGTTGTTCCAGAACTAGGAGATACGTCTGAGGCCTTTGCAAGAAAATTGGTGGCCCGACACCCCATTTACCGAAATTGCAGTTCTGCTGGTGGTAAGACGTGTGGATCCATCTGATCCATCTAACCCCAAAGCCTCTTCCAGCAAGTGCTTCTAGGAGACAGTCCCATTCAACCGAATCATAAGCTTTCTGGAAATTCAGTTTCAGGAGATAATTCGTAGAGTTCGAAGTGTGGAATTGATGGATAGTTTCTTTAGTCGTAGCCATACTGTCCTGAATACATTGTCCTTGAATGAACCCCATCTGATCATGGCTAATGAGGCCATCCATCATCTTTTCCAGTCTATTAGCGAGAGTCTTGGTGATGATCTTGACAGAGCAGTTAAGGAGACTAATAGGGCGGTAGTCTCCCACCCGCCGGGAGTCTTCTTTCTTAGGAATCAGCACAACCTCCACAAAGTTAATTCTTCCTAGTTTGAGTTTATGGTCGTAGAAATCAGTGAACATCCTCATCAAATGGCCTTTGATTTTCCTCAGAATGTCTGATAGAATATCATCTAGAAACCATCCTGGGGCCTTGTCTTTGCCAAGTTGTTGGACCGCCTCCCAGACTTCCTTCTCACAGAAGGGAGCTTCTAGGGATTGCAGCATAAGTCCAGAGTTGCCCGCCAAGTCCTGCCAGAAATCGTGACGGAGAGGCACCCTCAGGTCAGCTTTGTGTCCAAAAAGTAGTTTGAAATGGGACTGAAATGCCATTCTGATATCCTTGTTGCCTTGGACCATTTCAGAGTCTGAATGGATCAAGTGAATGAGGTTAGATCTACGCCGGGCACTTGCTACTCGATGGAAGAATGTTGTGTTCGCGTCTCCCTCTTTAAGCCACAAAATTCTGGACCGTTGTTGCCATTTGATTTCCTCATGCCTATAGAGTTGGTCTATTTCCTTTCTGGATTGGAGCAACTTATTCCGCTCTTCCTGTAGCAGATCTCTAGTTTTCTCAGTCTTCTCCTGTTCCTCAATTTCTTCAAGAAGTGATTCTTTTGCCCTCCAAATCAGCGCAAATCTGGTCCGGTTTCATTTCCTGAGCTTGCACCTAAGCCTTCTGATTTTTTCACACCATATGGCGGTAGCTTCAAACCCCGTAGTGGTACGAGACCAACTCTCGTCGACCATGTGGTGGAAGTCTTGGATTTCTAACCATGCATTCTCGAATCTAAACTTTGGTGATTTCCTGGGTTGAACTTCCCCAGAGGATAGGATAACAGGTACATGGTCCGAGGTGGGTTTAGGAAGTGATTTAGCCGCGGACAACGGGAATTTGGTCTCTCAGTCAGTGGAGACCAAAATCCTATCAAGTTTCGCTAAAATGGGCGACGATTGCATGTTTAACCATGTGAAGAGCATATCAGAGATGGGGATGTCCACCAGTTCCAGGTCCGTGATAACTTTATTAAACGCTTCCCGATCAGAGTCACTGGATCCTCTGCCTTTGTGTTCTGAGGCGAATCTAGTGATGTTAAAATTGTCCCCCACCACCCAGGGGTGTGGTCAGTGTGTTTAAATCGCTCTTAGTTCTGTCCAGAAGGTCATCCTAGAAGCGGAAGTGTGCGGACCATAGACCACCATAATTGAAAGATGTGTCTCCTTCAAATTCAATATCACCAGTATACCCAATCATACTTAAATGCTTGAAACGTAGCCCATAATCCCCTTCGATTCGACGACATTGACTAATGTCGCCACAATAGGGCCACCTCCAGTGATCAATAACTTTCTCGAACAATCTCTTATTAGAAAACCAAAACCACCTGTTGAACCAGATAAAGACCCATCAAAATTAATTCTCATATGACCCTGTTTAGGCAACTCCCAACAAACTACATGGTCCTGTACTTGAATAGGAGAACCTTGAGTATCCCCCAAAAGTCATTGCAATCAGGAGGAGATAAAGAACCAGCCGATGCCTGTGCAACTCGCCGTTTCTCAGCATCAAACACCAAAGCAGACCGAACAATTGATGCAATAGAAGGAAGCTGTCTCTCAAATAACATTTACTTTATTCAATTGGAATAGGGCAGTAAGTCTGACATTATTTTGACCTGGAAGAAGATGGTCAACCCGTATAAGTGAACAGATGACCTTGACTGCACTTGCAGTTAATTTTGTATAATCAACTGATTTTGCTTACTGGACAGCTTTTGAGCAAAATTACTAATTAACTGGCCATTTTAGACAACTGTCAATCTCAAATCGGAAAATTTTAATTTACTGCCTATCCTTCTATGGTAACAAATTAGAGAATTTTATATAATAGAAGTCATTGATAATGTATTCTCCACTTTCCTTTCGAGCCGTCATCTTACTAAGATCAAGAGAGAAGAACTTGAGTGATCTTCTGTTGTTTTCATTTGTTCTTGGATTTTCCTTTCTTTTGCTTTAAATTTGAAGCGGCTAATTAGGATTTCTTGAGATTAATGGGTGTAAATTTTTTGGCATGAATCCAAGAATATCGTACTCGGATTTTACTAGTTTAATGCACAAGATTCTATTAATTTATCTACGACCCATGAAGCAAAGGTAGGAAAACCCATTAATGCATAAAGAAATAGAGTGAGGAGAGAAAGGAGTAAGCTACCCTGTGCAAATTGCACAGACATGACTCATAAAGTGTGCAGCAAACCATAGTTTACGACCATCCAACAAGTGGTAGCAGAGAGATACAATGAGAAAGGAGTTACTCCATCTCATTGTATCAAACCGCATCAAGAACCGCATCAAAAACACCATAGTTTGATACAATGAGAAAGGAGTTAAGGGGCATCTTTCTTTCTCTAATGCATAAGATAATGGAGTAAGCTACCCTGTGCAAATTGCACAAACTAAAATACTTTGCTCATAAAATTATATGGAACTTAAACAATACAATGATGATATGCATTGTGTCTTTTTTTTTTCCAGTTTACCTTATTCAATAACATGTGCTACTCTTATCTGGAAAACCTAAATAATGATATTTTTATCTATTTCGGTCATATTCTTTGAAACCACCAAGAGAGATTTCATTAGTTCATATTCTTTTATTATTATGTACATGCATAGTAACTTTAGTTCTTAAATAAAAATATAAAAGTCATTAAAGGACGGAGGTGACCATATTCAATACCGACACAACTCTAAGACATAGTTAAACCCTAGATCCCTCAATTTAGATATGCCCCTTAACTATTTCGATCACAATATAATTAAAAGATGACAAATTTGCAAATTACAAATTCACATTTTCAAATCAACCAACATTATTCTATATTTCTAAAGCAAATAAAAAAGGTCGAATAATTAACGAAGTTGAGCTTACAATGCAGTAATAGGTGGGGATGTGTCTCTTCTTGGACTCCTCCTTGATGTACTCTGTTATCTCCTTCTCCACAGTGTGTTTCTCAACTGTCTTTCCTCTCAAATCAAGCATTCTATCTTAAGTCATTCCCTCTCAAATAAAACATAATCAACATCAGAAGGTGAGTACTCTGCATTTTCACAAACACCTCGTGTGCACCACAAATGAGAAAATAATTGTAATCAAGATAATCTCGAACCCAAATTTGAACCTTCCCACATCTATAAGCATCTTACTGAGCCCTATATTTAGAAGATTGGTGTATAAATCCATCCACTTGAGTTCCATATGCCCCCACCACACAGTAAGCTCCTACAACTAACATATGTCAGTTCATTCATACATTTTATCAAACAGGATGAGCGCATATAGTAAATAGAGATAATATTGAAGAGTTTAACATGGGAAGACGAAGCCGCACATAATAAAACAAAGAATCTTTAGACATTACTCTTAGATTCATGCATCAAATATTTTCATCTCTTTAGCAAATAGTTATACTATATACAATCCAAAATAAGAGAAGATGTTACAACTTGATCAATACCTTAATCTCATATTATCAATATTCTAAAAAATATTAAATATATAATCCAAAATAAGAGAGGATCTTACAACTTCCTGAATACCTTAATCTCGGCGAGGATTTAGGGTATGGCGTATGGCTGTTGTTTGGATTTGGGTGGACTGGCGAACGACGAACGATTACGGTTGATTTTTGGGCTTGGGATGAAGGCGAGGATAGGCGAACGGGGACGACTTGTATGTGGGTGGACGGCGAATGGCGACGATCTGGATTGAGGTGGATTTGCGAACGACAAACTGTGATGGGTGGGTTTTCGGCGAGGATGGATTAGGGGGGGGATTTGGGGAGAGGAAGCGCTTTTTTTTGTTTTGTATATTTTTTAATTTTGTTTTATTAAGTTAAAGTTGTGGTCTACACGTGGTAAGATAAGTTTGAACTCCTATTTTTGCTATTTTTTCTCTATTTCAAAATAGAGAAAGGAAGGAGGGGCTAGTGATGGTGATGATGCTATTCTTCATTATATTATGATCATATTGTCACATGTTAAGAAAGACGTATATTCAGAGAAGCAAATATGTGTGTTGATTTATTGGCAAATAAATATAGGAGTGCAATTGTAAATTTCTTATTATAACTGCTATAGACCCTGAGCTCGCATTACTGTTAGAGGCAGGTGCAAGGGGTGTAGCCTGAGTGCGAGCTTAGGGTGTACAGTGTTTTATTGTATTGTTTAGCTAAAAAGAAAAGGGCAAAAGCCAAAGTACCCCCCCAACGTTTGGCCCGAATACAAAATGCCCATACAACGTTTGAAAAAGTACAATAAACCCATTTCTCCGTTAACTTAACCCCATCCGTTAAGTTATAATTATTAAATTACCTTTTTACCCGTATCTTTTCATAATCAAATCTCTTCTTTCTTTTTTCCTTTTTCTTCATTCTTTTTTTTCAAATTCCGATCGATCCGTCGATTGAATAAATTAGAGCAGAGGAGAGGGGATCTATCCCCTATGTATGAACTTAAGATTTGCTGTACAACCTAATTTTACTAGTATACAACTTGCTAGGCATGGAAGAAATCATGTTGCATTAGATAAGCTTATTCAGTAGCGCAAGAAGTTCTCAGGGCATTCGTGGTTCCAATTGACTGTAGTAATCATGGATCACAACTGAAGATAATCTGCTTGCCCAGGAACGAACTAGCAATGTAAAAAAAACTGCGTAGCCTAACATGAGCTATCAACGGTTTGTCTGCTTATAAAGGCAAAGAATCAGCATCTCTGTACCATTGAAATGCTCTCTCACTTATACCCAGTACTCAATATGCAGAGGAAATTAATTAGACGTACAGTCAACGAAACTCAGATAATAGATAGCATCAGGAACAACTAAAATTTAAATTGAGTTGTGATTATTGATAAAGCTAACTATAATGTGCCAAAAAAAACAAAAACAAAAAAAGCATTTGAAATGGACAACAACTAATACAAAACAAAGTGCACAGGCTCATTATGACATCTTAACCCTTGACAGCCAATACTAGTAACTGTACAAAGCATCTTAGTTTCAGCATGTATAAATCTTAGTTTCAGCATGTATAATTTCTCATGACAGCAAAATAAAAGTCCACAAATCCCCAGTGTTCACATACAGAAAGAACACAAAGATATCACATTTAAACTATGCAATTGCCAATGTCAAAGAATTGCTTAAAACAACATGAACATTAGTATAAAGCCTTATCCTAAATCTTTAATAGTGAACTTAAGATTTGCTGTACAACCTATGTGTGAACTTAAGCAGAGCATGATTTCTTCCATGCCTAGCAAGTTGTATAATTTGAAAAAAAAGAATGAAGAAAAAGGAAAAAAGAAAGAAGATATTTGATTATGAAAGGGTAAGGGTAAAAAAGTAATTTAATAATTATAACTTAACGGATGGGGTTAAGTTAACGGAGAAATGAGTTTATTGTACTTTTTCAAACGTTGTATGGGCATTTTGTACTCGGGCCAAACGTTGGGCGGGTATTTTGATTTTTGCCCAAAAGAAAATATAAAATAAAGTAAATGTTGATTGTTAAATACACCGCACCAACATGATTTTTGAAAATATATACCAAAATAATAGACTTTCCAAACTATTTACTCAACTGACTAACTCGCTGTTGACATCGAGTCCTTCTTTAATAAGAGCATCTGTAGTCGTCTTGACTCAGATTTTGGGTATTTGACAAATAGAAATGGAAAAAATTGGTTTGCGTTGCAGTCGTCAAAAGCCAAAATTTGGGTCAGACGGAAGATTATCTTTCGTCTCAGAAATTTAAATTTAAAATATATATATATATATATATATATATATATACACACACACACACTAGGTATGCCCGTTGACACGTGCCTACGGCACGTCTTCGGAACGGTGCACCTTATTTGATCATATAAAATAGTTTTTGAGGTCCAGCAAATTAATTGAAGTAGTAAACATATTATATGAGAAACTTTTGGGAGTCTGACAAAAACCATATTATATGATTTTTTTTGATTTTTTTTGAATTATTTTAAAAGTTTTTAAATTTTAATTTTTTTTAGTTTTTAAATTTTTTAAAATTTTTCAAAATTTTTTAAAATTTTTTAAAATTTTATTTTCTTAATTTTTTAAATAGAAAAGGGAGGGACAGAGAGAGAAAAAAAATTAAATAAATATATGAGTTGTTTTGAGTGGGGGATTTGAATTTGAGTTTTGGGGGGAAAATATGTTTTGTGAGATTAGATCTGGACCTTTGATTTTTGAGGGGATTGAAGGAGAGCCACTTGATAGCTTTCTTTGTGTTTTATTATTTTGTCATTTGAAGCGAGAGACGAAGGACATAAATTTTTTTTAAAAAAGAAATGGTAGTGAAGGAAGTGAGAAAAGGACCAAAAAAAAAATTATAAAAAAAAATCAAAAAAGAGGCACTTGCCTGGGACGAGGGATGAAGTTCCGTCCTAGGCTTTTGTCTTTAGCAAAATTTGTGTTGGACGGTAGATTGTCTACCGTCCTTCAAATTTCTTTTTTTTTTTAAAATTTAATTTATCGGACGGGGAATAATCCCTCGTCTGATGAGTGCGCGCGAAAAAAAACTTTCCGACGGAAAATCATCTTCCGTCCGATATCTTCGACGAAAAATCATATTTCGTTAGCTATATTTTGGCAATTGCCATTTCAGTTGCCAAATATAGTCGGCTACTGTAGCGCCGCAACCCAAATTTTGGATATTTGGCCAACGACTACAACGCCTTCTTTGCCAAAATTTACATAATTTAGCAAATTGGCCAACAACTACAGATGCTCTAAAACCCCCTAACTGTACTTGATATCTCGCTTTCGAAGAGCTCGCAGTGTGGGATAGCGAGTTCAGTATGGGGTTGTTTCTAAAACTCAGTCTCACTCTCTCCCCCCTCACTTCATCTCTCAGCACTCTATCTTTACTCCGGCTCCCAACTCCCACACCCAAACCCTGGATCCCAAATCACACCTCTCTCATCCAAATTCATTCAAAATCTCTTCCACTTCACTTCATCCCTCTCTCCTCCCACTCTCAAACCCCGAAACCCATCTCTCAAAACCCCTAACACTCTCATCCAATTCCGTGATTGGGTCTTCCAGATTGTCAGGTTCACCTCCAGCATCCAACAGCAACCACAATTTGTACGGTATGTTTTGTTTCGTTTGCAAATGTTTAATATTTTGATATTTGGGTTGTTAGATTGAATTGTTGATAATTGGTGTTGTCGGATTAAGGTTGTTGGATTGGGGTTGTTTATTGAAATGTTGATAATAGGGTTGTTGATAATTGGGGTTATTGATTAAATAGTTGATAATTAGGGTTGTGTATCTACCATTGTTGATAATTGGAGTTCTTGATGAACATTCTCCAATTTATAATTTACATGTGTAGCAAAGTAAGTGGGATTGTTGTGGACATGTTACGGAGAGTTTGAAAGACATACTATCTTAATTATACTATAATTTAGCACGTAAAGCATTTTGAAGAAAACAAAATAATAAGGAAAGCATGTTTTCGATAGTGCGGTAACTCTTCGTTTCATATAATGTTGGTGTCTACGGAGCAATGTGATGTACATTAAGTATTGTTGATAACATCCTTTCATTTTTAGTACTGAGTCAAAAATATAAGATTGAGTTCATTCATTAACATTAGAGAAAAAACACAAGAATGATATGAGCTATTTTAACTTCTCAACTATATGTGTTGCTGCTAATTTTGGTGTGGGAGCAAACAGATGAATTTGTAGATTTTTTTTTGAAACAATAAAACAAACCTGTTGATTATCAGAAAGATTATGAAAGAGCTTTATGTAAAAAAAGATTGATTACCTTGTTATGGTGGGGGGAGGGGTATTTATAGTCGCCTTAGGGACCCGTTTCGAGATAAGGATTTATCTCAACTTCCCGGTGTTTTTGGATTAGATCTAGAGTTTAAATCGTTTCATAGAGATAACTATGAATTTGAATTGCCCTTTATCCATTTGGTTTGGTTTGTAACGGGTTGCTACCTATACCCAGTAGGACATATCCGTTTATGGGTTATTGAGATTTGAAGATAGATCCAGTTCGCATTTCAGACCCGTTTGTAGGTGAAATTACTGTTTTACCCCTGAGAGCTTTAAGATTCGTGTCCGATTTGAACAGTTCCGATTTGGTTCTATTTTTAGCCATATCACAAGCCCCCCACTCCTGGAGACTGAGTTTTACAGTCTTTGAGGAGTAGTTTTGTCCGTTTTCAATGGCTAATAGAATTTATCGGAGTTCTCGGAGGAGTTTGGATCTTTCTCGAGGTGTAACGGTGTCAATATGAGCTTGTAAAGTACCCAAAATTATACTCAGAATTTTCTAGATTTTTTGTGATTTTTCCAGTTTTTTCTAATTTTTTTCCAATTTTTATTCATTTTATTGAATTTTTTATTCAATTTCCGAATTTAAATAATTAATTATCGAAAATTTTAATTAATTATTCTAATTTAATAATTTTTATTTTCAGAATTTAAAATTATTTTCTGAATTAATAATTATTTTTAGAATTTTTAATTAATTTTTTTTCGATTTTCAATTAATTTTTCAGATTTTTTTAAATAATTAATTCAAATAAATAAATAAGTAAATAAAATAAATTTTACCTGTGCACGTGGCGTAATCTTGTGCGCTGATCACGATCAGAGGGCGTGCATCTCAAAGCAGGATGTTTGCCCCTCATTATAGGGTCGGTAGCTCGGAACTCCTTGAATCTTACCAAGCGGTTCGAGGTGACGCCACGTGGCAAATTTTTTTCTTTTCTTTTCTTCTTTCTTTCCCACTCTCTTCTTTCCTCCTTCCTCCTTCTTGACTTGGGCTTTGACCCTGGCTTCCGACCTCGCCCCTCACCCCATCCTTGACTCTGGCCTCGCCCCCGACCTCGCCTCCTCCCCACCTCGTCTGACGAGGCGCTCGGCGGACGTTTGAGCTCGACGTGGCGAGCCTCGCCGATGGAGTTCTCGAACTCGGAGGCGTTGAAGGTCGAGCTCGACTGAGATGGGTTCAGAAATTTTCTAGAGGGGAAGTTTGACGCTTTTGAGTTTCGGCGAAGGGGGAGAGCTTCGACGTCGGTGTTGACGAAGGGAAGCTCGGAGTTCGGCGAGGCGTAGGAGACTGAGGGGGGGGCATTGGAGATCGATGAAGGGGGCTCGACGGAGTGAGGAGAACTTGAGGTCGAGCTTTGGCGAAGGGTTTGGAGAACAATGGGTTGGAGATGGAGCTGCACTTGGAGGGAGAGCTCGATAGTGGAGCTTGGAGGCGACGGTGTTCACCGAGGAAGGGCTCGATGAAGCCTTTCGAGGAAGAATCATGGTGAGGAAACGTTCGGCGATGATGAAGGAGGGCTCGGCGGAGCTCCTCCGAGGGAGCTCGACGAGGAGTTCGGAGGGGCTCTACACCAGCTTGGAGCTCGGCTATAGTGGTGGAGGCGGAGCTCGACATTGGTGGGTTCGATGCTCAGAGGTTGTGAAGTAGTTCGACAGTGGAGTTGAGCTCATCGATGGAGCTTGACGACTGCGGCGCGGAGCTCGACGATGGAGCTCGGCGGCAGCTTGGAGCTCGGCGAAGTGGAGAGGAGCTCGAATTTGGTAATGGAGAGAGCTCGGCATGGACAGTGTTCAACGAGGGTGGTGAGCTCGGTGTATGGCGGCGAGGAAGAGAGCTTTCAACGACGACGGAGGAGAGTTCGGCAGAGCTCTCTCAAGGGAACTCGACGAGGAGTTTGGAGGAGAGCTCAAAATGGAGGAGCTCGAGAGATGGAGTTCGGCGACGATGGAGGATTGCTCGGCGAAGCTCCTTCGAGGAGTTCGGAGGACGGTCATTGGAAGAGCTTCGACGAGGATGCAAGCTGGAGTTCGACGAGGAGGCTCGAGCTCGGTTGTCGTGCGAGCTCGGCGAGGAGAAGATCTCGCGAGGGGGGAGCTCGGAGCTCGACGAAGAGATTGGAGGGGCCCTCGAACTCGGGGCCTGGCGAGGAAGAAGGGAGCATGGCGAGGAGTTCGAGCTGGCGGGAGCAGAGTGTTTTGTGGGTTTTGCTCGGCGACGGCTTGGAGAGGAGATGGGGTCTTTATTTTTGGCACCAAAACTCGAAGGATAAGGGGACAAGGCTGTGGTTCGGGTTTGGGTCCAAACGGGCGTAGACCCAACCCGTTAACCCCTAAATCCCCTATTTACTTCTCTTTTTGTTTTTTGGCTGTTTGTTCAGCGAATCCGAGCCGTTGATTGTGATTGAGCACGAATTTTGAGGCAGTTTTTTTTCCAATTTGCAGCTCGGTAGCTCAGTAGCTCGGATCGTAATTCCGAGCTACGTGGCACGATCTGGACCTCTTGATGAAGATCTGGCATGAATCGTTAGGCGATAGTTTTTGCCAATTCGCAGCTTGGTAGCTTGGTAGCTCGATAGCTCGGATTATAATTCCGAGCTACGCGGCACGATCTGGACCTCTTGATGAAGATCTGGCACGAATCGTGAGGCGATAGTTTTTGTCAATTCTCAGTTCGGTAGCTCGGTAGCTCGAATTGTAATTTCAAGCTACGTGGCACGATCTGGACTTCTTGATAAAGATTTGGTACGAATCGTGAGGCGATAGTTTTCGCCAATTCGCAGCTCGGTGCAATTGTGTTGTGATCCACTTTTCCGGTGCTATGGAGGTCCGATCGGGGCGTGCGACCCCTCATTTCGAAGCTGACTGAAAGATCTACAACTTCTCTTTGGAAGCTAGTTGAGGAATCACCCGTATTTAGGGTTAGAACAGGCTCGCAATATCTTCGTTTCTGTCGAGAAGAGCTTCGGTCTCCGGAATCTTCGAAGAGGAGCCCCACTCCTGTGGGCTAAGAAGATGAGCTAGGGAGATCCTCGTGAGACCCATGGGAGGATCCGTTCTTGGAGCCAAGTTCGAGGAGCAACTCTAGGGTTTTGAGCTCCGAACTCGTTTAGAAGAGGACAACTCAGGAGGCGAGTGGGACGAAGAATCATCTCTAGGCTCTAGGAGAGAGCCATTCCGGAGACGAGTTTGAAGAGCAACTCTAGGGAAGAGTTTGAGCTTCGAACTTGTTGTTTAAGTGAGTTTCAACAGTTGTGGGAGCAATTCTGAATGGTGAGCTACTTTGTACTCGCTCGTTCGCAAGTAGCTAAAGTGGTATCGAACCAAGTGTTGGACTCCGAACTTGTCGTTTGAGGGGGTTAACGAGTCGCAGGAGCAATTCTGAATGGTGAGCTGCTCCGCACTTGCTTGTTGTAAGCGGCTAAAGCAGCATCGAACCAAGTGTTGGACTCCAAACTCGTTTATTGAGCTTAGTAAGTTGTGGGAGCAGCTCTGTAGGACAAGATGGACTCCAAACTTGCCATTTAGTGAGTCGTAGATGTGACTCGGAGAGATAGAAATGAGGCAAACACAATAATTTTCAATAGAAAAAAGCTAAGTTTTATTGAAACAAACTAAGTGGCCGCTTCAATGGGGCGAGCCATTATTACATGCTTTTGGCCGTGTTAGAAGCATCAGCCTTATTGAAACTGAAAACCTACTTCTACGATAGGGTGAAGGCCTCTTGGGAGGTTATCCCCCACTGGACCTCCTTGGATAAGGTGGAGGACGGCCCCAGGTTCGGAATTTTAGAACTCGGTGGACCTCTTTGTTCGCTTGTAGGCTCCTCGGGGTGGAAGGTCGGTCCCATCTCTTCGGATGAAATTGGCCAGGTGTCCCCGTTGTATGAGTTCTTTGATCTCCTCTTTGAGAGCCTGACAATCATCCGGTGTCGTGGCCATATCCCTATGAAAGCGGCACCACTTATCCCTGATTCTTTTCTTGCCAGGGGTATTCATTCTAGGAGGAGCGCGGAGTAGTCCTTCCTTGTCCACCTCCAGAAGAACTGCTGATATACTAGCATTGAGGGGGTGAACTTCTCAAAACGAGGAGCTGGGCGGTGCTGGCCATTGTCGTCCCTCTGGAATTTCTGGGACCCCTTCTTCGCTTGTATTCTTTCGTTTGTTCCCAGAAGATGATTCCTCAAGAGTAGGGGGGTTGTAAGCCTCTTCCACGCGGATGTACTTCTCACTCCTAAGCAGGATTTCTGAGAAGTCCCGAGGAGGCTTCTTGGCAAGGGACGCCTTGAGGTCGGCATTAGTGACGTTGTGCCCAAATGTCGCCGAGGCTACTGATTGGTTGAGGGAGGCAATAAACCGTGCTTCGGCGGTGAAGCGCCGAATGTAATCTCTTAGGCATTCACCCTTTCTTTGGCTGAGGGTCACCAAAGATGCACTTGTTTTCTCGGCCCGGTGGCTAGTCACGAAATGAGTAAGGAAGAGCCCTTCAAACTGATCGAAGGAGAAGATGGAGGCCGGGGCGAGTCGAGAGTACCATTCTCTTGCAGGCCCCTTCAGCGTGGCAGGAAAGGTTTTGCAAAGGAGCCCATCCGAAGCCTGGTAGATCATCATGAGAGTTTTAAAACTCTCGATGTGGTCGGCAGGGTCCGACTTCCCATTGTATGACTCATAGTTAGGGGGCTTGAAGTTTTCCGGGACCGGGGCTTCCATGATGGCCCAGGAGAACGGAGGCGTGGTCGGGCGGAAATTCCTCGCCCATTGTTCCTCTTCTCTGTCAAGTCGGCCAAGGTGCCTCTCAATCTCGTGGAGACAGCGGTAGACCGAGTCTTCCCTTCTGTCATATCTTGCCGAGCCTCGAGACTCTTTCTCATGCGGAAGGGGACTATGAGTGCGGTGGTGATGGCTTAGGACAAGTTGAGGACTAAGCGCCCGTTGCTCGTGGTTGGGAGCGACATTGAGGGCCTGCAGAACGGCTTCTTGAAAATCCTGGAACTCCGCCCTTGTAATTGGTACCCTTCCAGCTTGGTGGTCTCTAGAGTATGACTTCTTCGTCGACGACGTGGAGGGACTCTCTTCGCCTCCTCGGGGGAGGGGAATAGGGGATCTTCTGGTCCTCAGTCTGCGGGGGGTCCGGACTCTCGAGACCCCTGGGTGCTCAGGTTGATGGACTCCCTTAAGGGCTCGCTGTAGCGCCCCGAATTTCTAATATAATATCTTAGAAAATACGTGGCACAATCCCAGCATCCACTTCAATGTAATATTAAACACAACCAACTCCACTAAAATTTGCAACTTTTATTACAACAATCTCTTACATAGCACAGCGGAATTTAAAAACATCTCAATTTACAAACTCTTTCTTTTTTTTTTACAACACAAAATTATCTCAAATATGCTTTTACAAATTTACACAAAACTCTTTCAAAGTAGATAATCTCAAAACTAACTCAAGCATCCAAACCTCCAACTCTAAGCAACAACCTGCAACATATGAGGCTAGAGATGATCCCTAACCCCCAAAACTAAAGGGGTTAGCCATAAATGGTGTGAGTGACATAAAATCAAACAAACAACATAAATGAACATACCTCATAAATTCTTAAACAACATGTACTAAACAAGAATATATAAAATATGATGTAGCAAAGAAACATGTAAACAACAAGTGGAACTAAACTAAGTGTCAAGTGTAGGAAATAGAAAACCACATGCATAAAACCAAGTCAAGAAAACACAATTTCTATATGCGGACTCTCTAATGCGTACTTGTCGAAGTCTATGCATCCCATTCTACATAGGTTCGGTGCAAGCCCTTAACGTCTCCACATCGTATGGGTTCAATTCCCGCCATGCAACTAATCTTAACACGATGACTACTACGAGATAAAGATAAACTGTGAGAATTAGACCATGCCCGATAATTCCGGAGATCAATCCCACACTACAAGTAACTACCGTGATAATTCAGGAGATAAATCCCACACCACAAGTATTCCACCGTGATAATTCCGGAGATATATCCCACACCACAAGTAATCTACCGTGATAATTCCGGAGATTAAATCCCACACCGAAACATTGACACATCATCACACGAATACCACATGTGCTTCGCCTCGACTCCGATAATTCTGGAGATCAATCCCACACCGAAAGCAACTACTTGGATAATTCCGGAGATATATCTCACACCCAAAGTAAAACACTTGGATAATTCCGGAGATAGATCCCACACCCAAAGTAAGATACTTCGATAATTCCGGAGATTAAATCTCACACCGAAAGCCATACTGAGGTACTTGACCCATGTTCCCATTCATCATATCACCACTAGTGCCTGTCCTTAATATTTTTGGGTTACTGAATTACTTAACGAATCTCCTAGAGTTGGTGTGCCCTACCGGCCTAAATTCAAAACTGAATAACTGAAATGCCTCAATAGGCAACTAAAATAACTCAACACCGGTATACTAGGGTCACACACCTCTAGAGACTCAAACTCAAATGTCTAAACCAAAAGTTCCACTAAACAAGTGGCTCAACTGAATATCTTAAATCAAATGGCTCAACTGAATATCTCAAATCAAATACTTAACTGAATATCTCAAAGTCAAATGCTTAATCAAATACTTAACTGAACGTCTCAAAATCAAATACTGAACTGAATGTCAAGTATAGACTGAATTATCTGAAAACCAATCATTCGAAATAACACTCAAGTTTACAAAGATCCTTCAGTACCAGTCGACTTATACTGTGGTAAGTCGACTGTCCAGAGGACAATTATCCAAAATTTTACAAAAATAAACTAAGTCATAGCAGTCGACTTAAAAGAGAATCGGTCGACTTACCCGAAGTAAATTCCAATAATTTTCAAGAAAATATTCTAAGTACATAAGTCGACTTAAAGAATTATAGGTCGACTGTCCCGAAAGGACTGAAATAATTTTACAAAAACAATTTCTCAGTGAACCAGTCGACTGAATAATAGTCTAAGTCGACTGTCCAGAACGAATTTTCAAAGAAAACTAAAATACAGCAGCAGGGTCGTACCAGTCGACTGAACAGTAGGCCAGTCGACTGTCGGCCTACAGTTTTTCATAATTTAGATCTGAATACAAAATCAAACTGGAGTTTTCTAAAGATTCTTTGTTCATGAAATAATTCGTATTCAGGAAAAATAACAAATCTCAACAATTCCTCATTATGGATACATTACTCAAAACATCAAATATGTCAAAAACTCAAGTTCTCATGTTCAAGATTACTAATTCTTTCATTAGGGTTTTTCAATACTAAATTTCTTTCACGATTCTTAATCAAAATCTGATTTGTAAACTCAAAGTCCAGATGTTCAACCATCCGTTCATAACCATACTCAAATCTTAACATGCTTTGTAGCAACACAATTTTATAAACCAAGATCTACTAGTCATTCATAGATTTTACATACATGGTCCAAACAACAACCTTTGTTCCGTGAATCATACCACAATATAAGATCCATATCATTCACAACATCAAATCAAAACAACATTGTCACTCGCATACATAGATCAAATCAACAAACAATTTTATATCACTCACAAAGCAAACAAAACAAAACAAAGTCACTCACCTTTGAATTGAGAAAATCCAATGAAAAAGCCTTCCTCCTTGCTAGATCCAAAACTTCCTCTTGCTCCTCCAAAACAAATCTCAAAATTCTGTATTTTAAGTAATGACGGCTGGAAAATCCTTTTAAACAATCCGGAACTAGGTTTAGGGTTTTACCCATTTTGCAAAATAGTCCTTTCCAAAATACAACTTCACATATATAGGTCTAGTCTTGGAAATTCGACCAAAATTCATTTAAATTAGGATTTAAAGGAAAATATAATTCTAAATCTCAACCAATACTGTTCAAAACGTCCAAAATATACACTTTTACATTTTAACCCCTAAAAATGACAAATTTGCAAAAAGGTCCTTCTTTTCTCAAAATTTGCAAATAGATCCAATTAATTTCAGAAAAATCTGGAAAAATACTAAATAAATCCCAAATATTAAATAATGATTTTTCATGAAGAAAACTTGACTTTCAAACTTCACAAGAAGGTATTTGCACGTGTAAAAGAATAAATCTTTTAGAAAATATTAATTAAATCTCCAAAAATCAGTTTAAATTCATTTTCAAATATTTAAAATGATATTTGAAAATACGGGGTTCTACATCACTTCCTCCTTAGAAGAGTTCTGTCCTCAGAACTACTACTAATGAGTCCAAACCACATACCAACAAAGGAAACAATATCTCATAAATAGAATATAGTCCAAACAATTGCATATGACAACACAATCAAAATAGAAGGAATACAACTTACATTAATCAATGGTACAAACATTCAGAAGAATCACAATCACATAAAAGAAATATACTCATACAAAAAGCTCAGGAAAATCCTTCTGCATGCGATCCCCTGGCTCCCAAGTAGCCTTCTCGAACTGCTGATTCCTCCACAACACCTTGACCATAGGTATCACCTTGCTCCTAAGAACTTTCTCTCTACGATCAACGATCTCAACAGGCCGTTCCTTGTAACTCAAGTTCACCTGTAATCCTTCAGGAATCTCTACCAACTGATGATTCTGATCTGGCACATACTTCCTCAACAATGACACATGGAATACATCATGCACTTGTGCCAACTCCTCTGGAAGCTTCAATCTATATGCTGTCTTGCCAATTCGCTCCACGATCCTGTATGGCCCAATATACCTTGGCGCCAATTTGTCTCCCTTACCAAACCTGATCACTCCTTTGGTCGGAGAAACCTTGAGAAAAACTGCATCCCCAACCTCAAACTCCAAGTCTCTTCGTCGAGTATCAGCATAACTCTTCTGCCGACTCTGAGCCTCGACCAACCTCTTGCGAATCAGCTCAATCTGCTCCGATGTCTGCTGTACGATCTCAGGACCATACACTCGCCAACCTCGTACCAACAAACAGGTGTCTTGCACCTCCGCCCGTACAAAGCCTCATACGGTGCCATCCCGATACTCGCATGGTAACTGTTGTTATAAGCAAACTCAACCAATGCCAAGTATCTCTCCCAACTACCACCGAAATCCATAACACAAGCCCTCAACATGCCTTCCAGCACTTGATTCACCCTCTTCGTCTGACCATCAGTCTGTGGATGAAACGCGGTACTGAAATCAGTTCTGGTGCCTAAAGCTGCTTGTAGGCTCTTCCAAAACCTCGAAGTGAACCTTGCATCTCTGTCGGAAACAATCGACACAGGAACTCCATGAAGTCTCACAATTTCACCAATGTACAACTCAGCCAATTTCTCCATCAACCAAGTAATCTTCATGGCTAGAAAGTGAGCCGACTTAGTCAAACGGTCCACAACAACCCAAATCGAATCATTGCCCTTCAAACTCCTTGGCAAACCTGTGATGAAATCCATACTGATATTCTCCCATTTCCACTCCGGAATGGGCAACGGCTGTAAAAAACCTCCAGGTCTCTGATTTTCTGCTTTGATCTGCTGACAAGTCAGATACCTTGCCACGAAATCTGCCACATCCCTCTTCATACCGGGCCACCAAAAGTGCTGTTTGATGTCCCTGTACATCTTCGTGCCTCCAGGATGAACTGGCAACAAGGTACTGTGTGCTTCCTGCAAGATACTCTCTCTCAAATCTGCATTATCTGGAACACAACCTCTCACCCATCCAAAGAACTCCATCTTGGACACGAAACTCTGATAGCTTGCCTTCTGAAACCTGTTGCAACATCTTCTGGATCTCTGGATCTGATCTCTGACCTTCCACAATCCTCTCTCTTAAGGACGGCTGCAGCCTCAACTGAGCCAAAGATGCCCCTAAACCTTGCAGTACCACCTCGATACCTGCCTGATCGATCTCTGCTGCCAACTCACTGCGAGTAGTGATCAATCTCGATAAACTACTCTTCCTGCTAAGTCCATCAGCCACCACATTTGCTTTGCCCGGATGATACTTGATCTCGGGACGAATGTCTTCCAACACCTCCAACCACCTCCTCTGCCGAAGATTTAGATCTTTCTGCTAATAAATGTACTTCCGGCTCTTGTGGTCAGTGTACATGTTGACCTTCTCACCATAAACATAATGCCTCCATAGCTTCAAGGCATAAATGATAGCTGCTAGCTCCAAATCATGCGTCGGATAATTCTTCTCATGCAGACGCAATTGCCTCGAACCATAAGCAATAACCTTGCCTTCTTGCATCAAGACACAACCCAAACCTCTGAGAGATGCATCACTGTAGATATCATAATCCTTCCCAGCTTGCGGCAAAGCTAAGATGGGTGCAGTAGTCAACCTTTCCTTTAACTCAAGAAAACTCTCCTCGCACTTATCTGTCCACACAAATGCCACTCTTCCGGGTCAAACCTGTCAAAGGAACTGTAATCTGAGAATAACCCTGGATCAATCTCCTGTAGTAACCAGCTAATCCCAAGAAACTCCTGACTTCCTTCACAGACGTCGGCCTGGGCCAATCCTTCACTGCTTCAACTTTCTGAGGATCAGTAGCTACTCCCTCCTTAGAAAGAATATGCCCAAGGAAAGCTACCTCAGACTTCCAAAACTCACACTTCGACAACTTGGCATACAAGCTATGCTCCTGCAATTTCTGTAACACCGCTGTCAAGTGCGTAGAATGCTCCTCCTCCGACTTCGAATATACCAAAATATCATCGATGAAAACCACCACGAAAGAGTCAATGAATGGCCTCAAAACCCGATTCATCATATCCATGAACACTGCTGGCGCATTCGTCAACCCGAATGGCATTACCAGAAACTCATAGAGTCCATGACGAGTCCTGAAAGCTGTCTTACTCACATCTTCTTCCTTGACTCGAACCTGATGATACCCTGATCTCAAATCAATCTTCGAAAACATAGCTGCTCCTCGAAGCCTGTCGAACAAATGATCAATCCGCGGCAGTGGATACTTGTTCTGAATAGTCACCCTATTCAACTCCCGATAGTCATTGCACATCCTCATTGACCCATCCTTCTTTTTGACCAACAACACTGGCGCTCCCCACGGAGAAGAACTCGGCCTGATAAGCCCTTTGCTCAACAGCTCCTCAATCTGCTTCTTCACTTCATCATGCTCTACAGGTGCCATCTTGTACGGAGCCTTGGAAATCGGTGCACTCCCCGGCTGAACATTGATGCAAAACTCCACATCTCTCTGTGGCGGTAATCCTGGAAAATCATCCAAGAACACCTTAGGAAAATCTCTGACAACCGGAATGCCCTTGACTTCATCTGAAATTGCCATCTTGGATACCATTGCAGCCACCTTCGGAATCTTCTTCTTCCCTTGGAAAGTCACTGCGGGTCCACCTGGTGCTTTCACCAACACCTCCTTCTGCTTGCATTCAATTGTGGCATCATATATTACCATCCAATCAATGCCCACGATGACATCCACACCCAATACTTGCAGCTCGATCAAATCAATGCCGAACAACCTCCCACCAATCTCGATATCACAGCCCTCGTAATATCGATCCGCAATCAACTCCTCACCTGACGGCGTTGCCACCGACAAAATCCTGCCTGGAAACAACTTAGGTTCCACACCTAAGATCCTTGCAAAATTTGGCGATACAAAAGTATGCGACGAACCAGTATCAAATAAAACCCTTGCCTTTATTCCATTAATTAAAACAACTCCTGTTACAATAAGAATGATACTCAATCTTAAATTGTTCTCAAATAAAGGTTTTACTTATTACATTGATTTAGAATAAAAATCAAAATTCTTGCATACCCTGTATTACATCTTCCGAGTTACCCGCGTCCTCCTCGGTTAATGCAAATACTCGCCCTTGCCTCTTCTGAAATTTACTTCCACCCGAACCATCCTTCCTCAATTGTGGACAATGGGGCTGAGAATGTCCTGCCTGCCCACACTGGGAACAAATCTGCTTCGCCAACTTCGGATACGCTGACCTGTAATGTCCTGCCTCCTTGCAGTAATAACAAGTCACTCCCTGTGTTGCAGATGCCTTCTGCACCGGATCACTGAATTTGATCTGCTTCGCGGGGAATCCCTTCCCACTCTGACCTGATGCTGACCTCTTGTTCCGGTTCCATGTATCTTGCCTCTTCTGGAACTGGTCTATGTCCTCCTCAGTCATAGCTGCTCTCCTGACCAGCTTGTCGAACCTTCTGATACCCAACGGGATCATCCTCGACCTCAGGTTTGGCCTCAAGCCCTGCTCAAACTTCTTGGCCTTCTTTGCCTCGTCAACAACCAACTCTGGTGCATACCTCGAAAGCTGAGCAAACTTGGTCTCATACTCCCGCACGGTCATGCTGCCCTGCTGAAGGTTCAAGAACTCGGTCGCCTTCTTCTCCTGAACATCTAGGGGAAAGAAGCGATACCTGAATTTCTCCAGAAAAGCTTCCCAAGTCAACTGCTGATCTCCCAAAGTCCTCTTCAGCGACTCCCACCAGACACCAGCGTCCTTCTCTAGCTGCATCGTAGCCAACTTCACCTTGCTGGCTGCCGGAGTCTCCGATACCTCGAAGATCGTCTCCATCCTCCTAATCCAATCATCAGCTGCGGTTGGATCAGATTGCCCCTCAAAAACTGGCGGCCTCATCCTCTTAAAGGACTCGATCTGCTTGATAGGATCGGCGTTAACCAATCCCTGTCCAGCTCCATGATTTTGCTGCGGATTCCGCTGCTGATTCTGAGCTTGCGCCAAATTGAATGCCATTAGCGCATTCAGAGTCTGATACACCTTGGCGAATTCAGCCTCAAGGTCAATTCCCGTTCCTCGAGAACTACCAGATCCATCCTCATTGTTACCACCATTCCTGGGCCTGGGTGCAACCATTCTGAATACTGCAAAACGAGGGAAAAGTTAGAGCATCACACACGATTCAAACTCACATCAATATCCTTTGGCAAAACTTCACTTGTATCCCAAAGGCAAAACATCATATTTCAGGTCTATGTGATACTCACTCTTTAATGTCCACACCTAGGTACTCACACTCTAGTGTCCACACCTAGGTTATTTTTATGTCATGTTTATTATTACTATTGAAGCATGCTCTGATACCAATCCCTGTAGTGCCCCGAATTTCTAATATAATATCTTAGAAAATACGTGGCACAATCCCAATATCCACTTCAATGTAACATTAAACACAACCAACTCAACTAAAATTTGCAACTTTTATTACAACAATCTCTTACATAGCACAGCGGAATTTAAAAACATCTCAATTTACAAACTCTTTCTTTTTTTTTTCCAACACAAAACTATCTCAAATCTGCTTTTACAAATTTACACAAAACTCTTTCAAAGTAGATAATCTCAAAACTAACTCAAGCATCCAAACCTCCAACTCTAAGCAACAACCTGCAACATATGAGGCTAGAGATGATCCCTAACCCCCAAAACTAAAGGGGTTAGCCATAAATGGTGTGAGTGACATAAAATCAAACAAACAACATAAATGAACATACCTCATAAATTCTTAAACAACATGTACTAAACAAGAATATATAAAATATGATGTAGCAAAGAAACATGTAAACAACAAGTGGAACTAAACTAAGTGTCAAGTGTAGGAAATAGAAAACCACAGGCATAAAACTAAGTCAAGAAAACACAATTTCTATATGCGGACTCTCTAATGCGTACTTGTCGAAGTCTATGCATCCCATTCTACATAGGTTCGGTGCAAGCCCTTAACGTCTCCACATCGTATGGGTTCAATCCCCGCTATGCAACTAATCTTAACACGATGACTACTACGAGATAAAGATAAACTGTGAGAATTAGCCCATGCCCTATAATTTCGGAGATCAATCCCACACCACAAGTAACTACCGTGATAATTCCGGAGATAAATCCTACACCCCAAGTATTCCACCGTGATAATTCTGGAGATATATCCCACACCACAAGTAATCTACCGTGATAATTCCGGAGATTAAATCCCACACCGAAACATTGACACATCATCACACGAATACCACATGTGCTTCGCCTCGACTCCGATAATTCCGGAGATCAATCCCACACCGAAAGCAACTACTTGGATAATTCCGGAGATATATCTCACACCCAAAGTAAAACACTTGGATAATTTCGGAGATAGATCCCACACCCAAAGTAAGATACTTCGATAATTCCGGAGATTAAATCTCACACCGAAAGCCATACTGAGGTACTTGACCCATGTTCCCATTCATCATATCACTACTAGTGCCTGTCCTTAATATTTTTGGGTTACTGAATTACTTAACGAATCTCCTAGAGTTGGTGTGCCCTACCGGCCTAAATTCAAAACTGAATAACTGAAATGCCTCAATAGGCAACTAAAATAACTCAACACCGGTATACTAGGGTCACACACCTCTAGAGACTCAAACTCAAATGTCTAAACCAAAATTTCCACTAAACAAGTGGCTCAACTGAATATCTTAAATCAAATGGCTCAACTGAATATCTCAAATCAAATACTTAACTGAATATCTCAAAGTCAAATGCTTAATCAAATACTTAACTGAACGTCTCAAAATCAAATACTGAACTGAATGTCAAGTATAGACTGAATTATCTGAAAACCAATCATTCGAAATAACACTCAAGTTTACAAAGATCCTTCAGTACCAGTCGACTTATACTGTGGTAAGTCGACTGTCCAGAGGACAATTATCCAAAATTTTACAAAAATAAACTAAGTCATAGCAGTCGACTTAAAAGAGAATCGGTCGACTTACCCGAAGTAAATTCCAATAATTTTCAAGAAAATATTCTAAGTACATAAGTCGACTTAAAGAATTATAGGTCGACTGTCCCGAAAGGACTGAAATAATTTTACAAAAATAATTTCTCAGTGAACCAGTCGACTGAATAATAGTCTAAGTCGACTGTCCAGAACGAATTTTCAAAGAAAACTAAAATACAGCAGCAGGGTCGTACCAGTCGACTGAACAGTAGGCCAGTCGACTGTCGGCCTACAGTTTTTCATAATTTAGATCTGAATACAAAATCAAACTGGAGTTTTCTAAAGATTCTTTGTTCATGAAATAATTCGTATTCATGAAAAATAACAAATCTCAACAATTCCTCATTATGGATACATTACTCAAAACATCAAATATGTCAAAACTCAAGTTCTCATGTTCAAGATTACTAATTCTTTCATTAGGGTTTTTCAATACTGAATTTCTTTCACGACTCTTAATCAAAATCTGATTTGTAAACTCAAAGTCCAGATGTTCAACCATCCGTTCATAACCATACTCAAATCTTAACATGCTTTGTAGCAACACAATTTTATAAACCAAGATCTACTAGTCATTCATAGATTTTACATACATGGTCCAAACAACAACCTTTGTTCCGTGAATCATACCACAATATAAGATCCATATCATTCACAACATCAAATCAAAACAACATTGTCACTCGCATACATAGATCAAATCAACAAACAATTTTATATCACTCACAAAGCAAACAAAACAACACAAAGTCACTCACCTTTGAATTGAGAAAATCCAATGAAAAAGCCTTCCTCCTTGCTAGATCCAAAACTTCCTCTTGCTCCTCCAAAACAAATCTCAAAATTCTGTATTTTCAGTAATGACGGCTGGAAAATCCTTTTAAACAATCCGGAACTAGGTTTAGGGTTTTACCCATTTTGCAAAATAGTCCTTTCCAAAATACAACTTCACATATATAGGTCTAATTTTGGAAATTTGACCAAAATTCATTTAAATTAGGATTTGAAGGAAAATATAATTCTAAATCTCAACCAATACTGTTCAAAACGTCCAGAATATACACTTTTACATTTTAACCCCTAAAAATGACAAATTTGCAAAAAGATCCTTTTCTCAAAATTTGCAAATAGATCCAATTAATTTCAGAAAAATCTGGAAAAATACTAAATAAATCCCAAATATTAAATAATGATTTTTCATGAAGAAAACTTGACTTTCAAACTTCGCAAGAAGATATTTGCACGTGTAAAAGAATAAATCTTTTAGAAAATATTAATTAAATCTTCAAAAATCAGTTTAAATTCATTTTCAAATATTTAAAATGATATTTGAAAATACGGGGTTCTACACTTGCCATCCATTCAAACGAGTTCGGAGGTCAACCCCCTGTTGGCAGTTAACAATCACTTGACGGAGATCCTGCTCGAGAGGGCTTTGAGAAGCCAGAGTCAACTGAAGGATTGTGGACCGAGACATGGTCATGGAGAGGATGTTGCTTTGGACAACTCCGATGAGAGCCCCCCTGGGCGGCCCTCCGAGATCCTGGAGGGGCCTGTTGAGGAGGAGGCTGTTAAGGAAGAACATCTTGGACTGGAGGGGAAGAGGAGTGGCTCTTCGGCTGGAGGCCACGACCTTCCCCTTCTCTTTCGGATGCATGACTTGAAACTACTCTTGCTGATGAAGTTAGGTTGGATTGCTTTTTCGTTCCAACAGAAGGCGCCAATCTGTTGCTGCTAATTTTGGTGTGGGAGCAAACAGATGAATTTGTGGATTCTTTTTGGAAACAATAAAGCAAATCTGTTGACCTTCACTGATGTTTGGTCAGTTTCTTGCTGCTGCCGTGAACCTGCAAAAAGTTCGATACACCGGAATGGATCCCGGCGATGAACCCTCCGATGCTCTAGTCAGTACTTAGGAAGATTATGAAAGAGCTTTATGTGAAAAAAGATTAATTATCTTGTTATGGTGGGGGAAAAGGGTATTTATAGTCGCCTTAGGGACCCGTTTCGAGATAAGGATTTATCTCTACTTTCCGGTGTTTTTGGATAAGATCTAGAGTTTAAATCGTTTCATAGAGATAACTATGAATTTGAATTACTCTTTATCCATCTGGGTTGGTTTGTAACGGGTTGCTACCCATACCCAGTAGGATAGATCCGTTTATGAGTTATTGGGATTTGAAGAAAGACCTAGTTCTCATTTCAGACCCGTTTGTAAGTGAAATTACCGTTTTACTCCTGAGAGCTTTAAGATTCGTGCCCGATTTGAACGGTCCCGATTTGGTTCTATTTTTAGCCATATCAATATGTATAGTTTATATTTCTTTTTGTTGGATATCATTGCTCAAATATATGCAAAGTAAGTGGGACTGATGTGGAACTACAGTATTTAGTCAGATAATACCTCGGGGTTGCGCCCGGTCCCAATGCAATCACTGGCAAGAACTTTAATCTAAAATGGTTGAATGAAACATTCAAAAGCAAGCTGAATGATGATTTATCTGAGTTCGAACTAAAGTGCTACACCAGAGCATACATAATGTCATTGTTTGGTGGTGTGATCCTCCCGAACTCACCTGGCAATTTGGTCCCGCTAATGTACTTGCAGTTGATCGTAGATATTCAAAAAGTTGGTCAGTATAGTTGGGGTAATGCGGTGTTAGCTACATTGTATAGGAGTTTGTGCAATGCGGCTCTTGGTGTGGTTCAAATGATGGGGCTAATGGTTTTGCTTCAAGTTTGGAGTTGTGAGCGTATACATGTTAGCCGGCCTCGCATCAGCAAACAATCACCAAAGTGGATGCATGTTTCAGAGGATCCAGACATGTGACCACCACTTGGTGTATACTGGGTTGGGCCCCACACATGGAGGGATAACCCAAGTCGTTGCTTGATATACTATAAGGATGAGCTTGATCAACTGCAAAATGAATCCGTTAAATGGGAACCTTATACAACAAGCGATTACAAAGACTGCCACCCCTCTGCAATGTGAATCGTGAACTATGGTTGACGAGAGCATAACTCGTCAACTTTGGGACGGTAGAGTACTATTTTCGCTGAGAGAGTGCTTCGAAAATTTGGTCTCCTTCACAGTATCTCGGTCGAGCAACCGTTTGACACCAAACTGCACGATGTGACGGGGATGGGTCGGATGTAATTGGGCAGACTGTCACCAAGCCCATGTCGACACATGGAATGTTTACCATTTTGATCAGGTTGTTGCCAATATTTCTCCATTCGATAATTCGTTACATGGTCCATATATGGCTTGGTTTCGGAGGATGACTAGGCTATACATATCTCCTACAACCACAGTAGCAGCAGGCATCCAGTTACCTATTCGGAAGAGAGACAGGTCCAACTGATGACCATTCATTGCTTTAGCCCATGTTCCAATCGAAGGCGACATTGATTTGAAGTGGAAGAAATTTTGGACGGATGTGGAGATGTGGGATTTGGGAGTTGGGAGCCGGAGTAGAGAGAGTGTTGAGAGATGAAGTGAAGGGGAGAGAGAAGGGGGGTGGGTTTTAGAAAAAAACCACATACTAAACTCGCTATCCCTAACAGCGAGTTCTTCGAAAACGGGATAGTGAGTTCAGTTAAGGGGTTTTAGACTTTGAGAAATTTCTCCGAGTCTTGGAGAAATTCATGTAACTTAACTCGTTGTTTCAAACAGCGAGCCTGTTCTAAAGAGCAATTGAGTCAGTTGAGTAAATATTTGGAAAGTGGGTCATTTAGGTATATATTTTCAACAAATGGGTCATTTTGGAAAAATTTCCACCAACACCCATTCATGGCAACTGGGCTCCGCTTGCAGTAACAGAATTAGGGTTCTTATTCCATGCGGCTATTTAGCATCTCTTTTTATTCCCCATTTCCGATACATAATCCCCAACGGTAAATTTTTTTAGAAAGATAGAGAGATGAGATGGGGAGAAGAGCAGCAATAAAGGGGAAATCCACCCCCAATTGATCAAGAAGAAATTAAAGAGATCGAAGAAGACGAGATTGAAGAAGATAATGGAAAGGGTGGTTTATTCGCATGTTATCTCCTCTGATCTCGCTGCCCTCGCCATGAAGACCACACTTACATTGGGTAATCTTTCTCACCCCATCTCGATAATCTTTCATCTTTTTATTTTTATTTTTTACGTTTCTTGATTGGATCAAGTCGTCCATGTCGAAATTAGTACCGAGTACTTTGTAGAATTTCAAACCGTACTACCGTGATGCGAATTTGATAGGGATTTGTTGAAATGTTTGTAGGTTTACCGTGAATCCGCGGAGAAGGATACAACAACATAATGGGGAGAAGAGTTGTGCGGCATGGAGAACAAAGTGTGGCCGGCCGTGGGAGATGATACTTTGCATCTATGGATTTCCAACAAATGTTTCGGCTCTTCGAGTTTTATTCACATTCGACATTTTGAGTCATTTTTATTGATTTCAAGTTATTGAACTATACTGAACCACTGAGGGCTGTTTGGGAACAATAAAGTTATCTCAACTTTTTAGGTACGAGGTACGCTAACTTTGGTGGTCAGGCCGTTACCTCTATCCTAAAGTTATCTTCATAGTTAAGAAAAAATAGATAAGGGTGGAGTTTAGATTTTTTTTTTTTTTTTTGACTGTAGGTATGTTAACTCTAAATGAGTCTCAAATATGCCAAACTTATGATAACCATATATTTATTTAAGTTATGAGAGACAACTCCGGTTATCCCAACTTAACTTTGTTTACAAATATAGCCTTAGTGACTTTGAGGAGTATAGAATAGTTCCGATAATCTCAACTTTTGGGGTGAGATGAGTGTAGTTATCCCATTTCCCAAGTCTTAAAAGGGCCCCAAGCAACCCAAAGTTATGGTAACTCGAGTTATGTTAGGTAGCTCCATAAACCTTCGGTTATTATAATTCAACTCTATTCCCATATACACGCGCAGAAATTGGTGTCTTGTGTAGTTTCTTGTCATGTTCAAACTTAGCGTGTGAAAATATTTGAGTGGTTTAAGTTACTAGGCTGGGGAAATCCATGTTTCAAAATGGTTTCTTGATTTGTCTCTATGTGGGTTTCTTGTTTATCTTGCTCGTGTTGTGGGAAGAGGAAGATGAAGACAAAACTGTTTTTTATTTGTCCCTTGGTGGATATGCGACGAGTTGAGATTGCCCTCTTTACAAATTTATTGCAGTATATATTTTTTCGAATCATTGAGCTTGACAAGCTAGTGGGATCCCGAACAGAATGCCCTTGGAAATGGGATGCAGGAGATAAAGTTGAACCACGAAAAAAGTTGTATGCATTTTACCAAGATAATTGTCTTTCTTTTCTATTTCAAACGGATATGTTGTATTGAAAGCACCAGATTCACACTTATATGAATTGTTACAGTACAAAAGACGAGATTTAGTGAAATTGTCTTTCTTAATTATCTTTCTACCTCATTTGCTGTTTTCTTGTATTCCCATTTTACCAAGATAATTGTCTTTCTTTTCTATCTCAAACGGAAATGTTGTATTGAAAGCACCAGATTCACGCTTATATGAATTGTTACAGTATAAAAGACGAGATTTAGTGATATTCTCTCTTAATTATCTTTCTACCTCATTTGCTGCTTTCTTGTATTCCCATCTTACCTGTTGGTAAATTGCTATAATATTTATTTGCCTAACTCTCTTAAAGGGAAATTTTGTACTGAAATCACCAGCACCCTTAATTGATAGACTTCATGATGAGGACATCAATTCTGTTTAGTTTATTTTGAAATTTAGCCCTATGTAGCAGTTTTACAATTTGCACCATTTTCTTTTATGCATTACAATATTTTTGAAATTTTTAGAATATTTTGAGATTTGTATCAAGATTTGTTTTGAGCCTATATATAGGCCTTGAGATTAATGAGAAGTTATGTTATTCTTGATTAAAAAAATTATTATGTTGAGTTATTGCTCTTCATCCCACTTTTTGTGTGATACAAGTAACAAAATTATTAGGGTTTGTGATAAATCTTAAGTAAGAGAATTATTAGGGTTTGTGATAAATCTTAAGTAAGAGAATTATTAGGGTTTGTGATAAATAATAATAAAATTTTACGGTTTGTGATAAACTCTAAAACTACTCCAAAATTCCCCAAATTAATTAAACCCTAACCCCAATCTAATCTCTCTTTTCTCCCTCTTCCCCGTTGAACCCCAAAACCCAACTCCCCAAGCCCACCGATCTCCTCTCCAGTCGTCGTCGTCGTCGTCGTCGACCCCTTGCCGCCCTCCTCTTCCCTGCATCCTCGCCTTCCTTTCTCCTCCTCCATCGAAACCCATCACTCCCACCTTCCTCCCTCGCCCACGATCCCGATCTTCTCATCGCTGTCGTCAAAACCCTCACCACAACCCCGAATCACCTCGACGTCTCGTCGATCCCCTTCCCCTATGTCGATACCCTAATCCCCAACTCCTACTTCGAAACCGAACACCAACCCCGATCGCCGTCAACTTCCGCCGCAATCGCGACTACGATAAGCCGTCGACAACATCGCCGACCTCCCTTTGCTGCCTTTCGCCGTAGCTCCACTGCAGCCACCCATCGATGACCCTAGTGCTACCTATTGTTCAGATCCAGCAACTTCACGACGTTTTCATCGCCACTCGGTAAACTCTTTCCTCTTTTCATTTATTTGTGATACCATTTATCATCTCTATAATATTATTTGATTTATATGTCATCCACAAATATTGAGAGTGAGCGTTTTCACTTGCCTATTAGAGTATAAATCATTATTGCATCTCTTACTTGCTAAGAACGCATATGTATATAGTTATTGATTGTTAGAACTGAATCGTTAATTCTTGAAAATCCATCGAACCGATTAACTGTTTAATTTCTAACTTGATCTGCATTACATGTTGGTAAAATTAAGCCTTTAAATTTTTTGAAAATTCTCTATTTAGGATTAAGTTTAACATCATTTGGTATCAGAGCGAAGATTCTTAAAACCATATTTCTTGCATCATTTAGGCATTATTTTTTTTGCATTCATTTAGAATCGTTTAGACTCTTTTTTTTCCTTTCGTTCTTTAGATCACTTCAGATTTAAAAAAAAAGGGTGCATTTAGGGCACGTTTTCCCAAATTTCAGCAAACACCCCTAGTTTTCCACTGTTGGTGAATGTGTCTTCGTAGCACCATCACAGATTTTGAAGAGCCTTTCTTGTCCCTCCCTACCACCCAATTAGGAACCCTAGACTTCCACGAGCCCCTCCCTGAACTGAGATGGACAACTCTGATATTTCCATTATCCTAGCTGCCATCCATGCAACTCTTGCCAATATCAATCAGAGACTTGAGAAAGTGAAATTAAATCAAACTGTTGCCTCTGAGCTTCATGCTAATCGTCAGATCTCTCAAGGGAATGATCGTAACGGCCGACGTCAAGATCGTGATCCTGACGAACAATACAAGAAGAACGTTAAGGCTGACGTTCCCCAATTTAAAGGCCACATGGAACCCCAAGCTTATCTTGATTGGATCCGTGCCATGGACCACTACATCTGGTTTGACATGAGCGAAGCCCTGAAGGTCAAATTTGTCACGATGAAATTGACTGGAAAAGCTCAACAATATTAGACCAATCTTAAACATGCCCGTAGAGCCTGAGGCCTGGCACCCATAGCCACTTGGGAAGCCATGAAAGAGAAGCTCACTATGAAATATGTGTCGTTATCGTCACCCGATTGCTAGATTCGTGGAACCAATTTTATCAAGGAAGCAAGTCCACCCAAGAGTATGTTGATAAGTTTGACGACTTCTTTATTTGGTGCAATGCCTTAGGTAAAGAGAGCGAAGAACAAACTCTCTCTAGGTTCAAGACTGGATTACGAGCCGATCTGAGGAACGAGCTAATGCATTGAAACGTGGACTCATTAGCAGCAGTTTATGCCCTTGTCCTCGATATGGATTTCCTTAAAGTAAGTTCCCATTACAAGTCCAGCGATTCGATGGATCATTCCCACCCTTCCTCATCCCTCTAGACCTGAACACTCTTTTCCTCAGTACCCCATCAAGTATTATCCAAGCAAGCCTACATCAAATTCATATCCACTTAGAAATGACAACACAGGTAAGACTACTGAAAGAGACTATTCTAAGATTGATCCTCTTACTAAGTGCTATAAATGTAATGGATACGATCATGTTGCTGGCAACTGTCCCAGACCAAGTAGGATCAATATAGTAGAAGGTATCGCTGTCAATCGTTGATGAGCCCGACAATGAGTTTACCTATGAACCTCATGTAAGTGATGACTTTGAAGTAAAAGAGGATGACCAATCTTTCAATTGTATTCAGTCTATCCAGTCACCTCCATTAAATGTACCTGAGTCACCCATCCTTTCCCAAGTCACTTGGCAGCCCATAGATTTTATCCCTGTGTTAAGAACATTACAAAGTCACAGTCATAGAGTCTGCATCCACATTTGCATCCCGCATTCATGAATTGCATAGAGAAATTTCTAAGGAAATTAATGAGAATAATTTTAACTACAAGTTAATAGCAGATACTAGAAGTAAATTTAAAACTCTTGATGTTGGTGACGAGGTGAATGTTCGGATTTGTCCGGAACGGTTTTCAGTTGGATCCATTAAGAAATTGAACATACGTGCTGCAGGCTCATTTAAAATTATGCTAAAAACAATAATAATGCCTATGTCGTTGACTTCATGAAGGTTTTGGCATAAGTAGGACTTTCAATATTGAGGATCTAGTACTCTATGAAGGTTAAAAATTTAATCCTAGAAATTCTCTTATAGATGAGTCTACTCTGCAGCCTAATGGTAAGATTCCCATATTTACCCCTCTACCTTATACTAATTACCCATCGACAGAAGAATTGAATAATATTTTAGATGATCAGATAATCTCTACAAGAGATGGTGGTATTCACAGGTATTTGGTGAGGTGGAAGAACAAACCGAAGAAGGATGACACTTGTAGTGATCGTGAGGAGCTTCAACGCTTAGATCCAGATCTTTTGGAGCGCCATGAGAGGATCACTGGTTTTGACTCGACTGGGTCGAGCTCTCTCCCACCCGGAGAATGATGAGGTCATCAATTCTGTTTAGTTTATTTTGAGATTTAGTCCTATGTAGTAGTTTTACAAGTTTATTTTGAGATTTAGCCCTATGTAGTAGTTTTACAATTTGCACCATTTTCTTTTATGTATTAGAATATTTTTGAGATTTTTAGAATATTTTGAGATTTGTATCGAGATTTGTTTAGAGCCTATATATAGGCCTTGAGATTAATGAGAAGTTATGCTATTCTTGATTAAAATAATTATTCTGTTGAGTTATTGCTCTTCATCACTCTTTTTGTGTGATACAAGTAAGAGAATTATTAGGGTTTGTAATAAATCCTAAGTAAGAGAATTATTAGGGTTTGATATAAATCCTAATTAAATTTTAGGGTTTGTGACAGCTCTAAAACTACTCCAAAATCTCACAAATTAATTAAACCCTAACCCCAATCTAATCTCTCTCCCTTCTCCCTCTTCCTCGTTGAACCCCGAAACCCAACTCCCCAAGCCCACCGATCTCCTCTCCAGTCGTCATCGTCGTTGACCCCTTGCTGCCCTCCTCTTCCCTGCCTCCTCGCCTTCCTCTCTCCTCCACCGAAACCCATCACTCCCACCTTCCTCCTTCTCCCTCGATCCCGATCTTCTCATCGCCGTCGTCGAAACCCTCACCACAACCCCGAACCACCTCGACGCCGTCGTCGATTCCCTTCCTCCATGTCGAAACCTTAATCCCCAACTCCCTCTACTTCGAAACCGAACACCAACCCCGATCGCCGTCAACTTTCGCCGCAATCGCGACTGCGATCAGCCGTCGACAACATCGCCGACCCTCCCTTTGCTGACTCTCGCCGCAGTGTCAGGTTCTTCGATTCCGACCAGCAATATACCGGCAGTAATGGAGAAAGTAGGGAGTAAGGGGTTGAGTGAGAGACTACCTTAATGGGGAAGGAAGAGGTTGAGGATGGAGAAGATAGAGGTTAGGGATTTAGAGGGACTGAGATTGGGGAAGAAGAAGAAGATATTGAAGAAGAAGAGAATCTGAGGAGAAGATTAGGAAATTTCATTCATCATGATTCTAGATTACAACCAGCTCTGCCTTTTATAGGCAGTTACACCAACACGTGCTCAGCACGCTTACAAGTATCCCGCTCTCTTCCAAACAGAAAACGTGCGCTTAGCACGTGCTCACCTTCAGCTATGTACAATCTCAATCATGAACAAACAAGAACAAACAGCAACAAGAACAATTCCCTCACACTTGAACCCATTACTCAGGTGAACTTGGGTCCCATTACTCAGGTGAACTCCCAAGCTTACTCCGGCGAACTCAAGGTTGGACTGACGGCGTCCCTGACAACTCCACCCCCCTTAAAAATGAGCTTGTCCCCAAGCTCACACTCAGGAAATTCCTGGTTGATTGCAGCTGCTCTAAATTGTTCAGTGATTGTGCAGAGTAAGCTACCCAGAACTGTTCGGCAGCTGAAGAAACATTTTGCACACTGAGCATGCTGCTCATCATCTTCCAAGCATGCCGTTTCACATCTTGGACAATAGACAACATCAGACATTGAGTCAAGTGTTTTCTGTAGAAGTAGTGACTCCCACTTTTGATAGGATTCGATCCCAAGTAACCTTCTCAACAAACCAGGTGGGATTAGCTCATCATGAATTGTCTCAGAAACGACTTTCACATAAGGGATCCCGGTTGCAATCTGTCTCTCCTTGTAGCGGGCCCAAGTAACCAGGTATAGGCCAGAGATGATTAAAAGGCCTCCAATAATGCTTCCAAGATAAATCGGGCTTCCGAGGAAAATTCTTGACAGAAATGCAGAAACTACAGGTTGTAGTGGACTGTAGAGAGCCACCAGAGCAGGCCCTAGAATCTTATTCGACCAGGTCAATAGCCAATAGTTGAGAGCTGATGCAATAATCCCGGCATATAAAATTGCAATAATCTCAGATTGCGTCATAGTCCAATCTGCATAATTAGTTGTTGCAAAGAATCCGGAGATTGCCATCAACAGTGCCCCAAAAAAGTATGAATATGCAGTCAAAGATAGGCTGGCAGGATATTTTTCCAAGACTGGAGCCTGAAGAGCAAGATAAGTAGCCATGCATGAACAGTTTCCAATTAAGCATAATACACCAATGTGCCACTGTTCCAGACCGATTCCCATCAAACTAGAAACTAACCATCCTGCTGGCTCAGGCTGAGATTTAGCACTTATCTCACTGTGAGCTACTGGGTCATACTCGCTGTTCCCAAATATAGCTGGCCCCCTACAGAAGACCATAAACATGGCACCCAAAACACAAACAAAAGTGCCTGCAACCTTTGTTCGGCCTTCCTTTGTAAGCAAATTGACAGTTTCAATGCCCATTATTGCAGCCAAAATAAAAGTGAAGACTGGAATTGAAGGCTGAATCGCGGCAGCATAGGTTGGATTTGTGTAGCTAAGACCGATAAGAAACAAAAGCTGATTGCCAAATATCCCAGTTAATCCGAGAACAAAGAATGAAGCAACAAGGCGACGATTTAGCGGAACTCGGATCTTTCTTTGAGTATGAGATGATTTCGAAGAATGGTACTTGCAGTATGCCTCTTGACGCCTGTTAATGATCATGGTGCAAGCTTCCTCATCCTTCCTTTTTCCCTTGCAAACCCAATAATCTGCAGACGTCCCTATCTTTAAAGTGTTACTAGAATTATACACACTAAGGGAAAACCCATTAACCGCATCCTTCCTGACTGCTGAATTGAACATAGCAAACACAGACCCCACCTTCTCCGAACAGATTTTCGTATAAGCATCTCCAAACAAGAAAACTGACACGGTGATCTCATCTAAGCTGCTCATTTTCCATACACAATACTCTTTCCCTGACGAGATCATTTTAACAGCACCCTTTTCAGTCAAAACCCCAACCGTTGCCCAACAATCCGAAAGAGTATCACCATTTATCAAATTCTTTATGACAGAAAGTCGAACAAATTGGATCTCTGAGAAACGATTGTTCAGCTCCATTCCCGACACCAGCTGCTTCTTTGCATTAGCAAGCAATATGAGGCTTGCTTGAGTTGCATCTCTCTTCTTGCTAAACTCTACCTTTCCACCAGGATCAAAACAGAGCCTCCTCTCTACCGTTGACTTTGCAACAGTCTGCATTAGGAATAGAAGCTTCATATAACTCTTTGGAACCCCAAACGCCTTCATGACAATTTCATTAGCAAGGCTGAAATGTCCACCTACAACACTAACTAAGTTACTCAAAGGCAACAGAGTAGAAGAAAACAACCCCTTGAGTTCTCCTCCATCAATACTGATTGCAACTATGCTAGGTTTCTCATCAAAGACTTTGGGATTTGTTTTATAATCTTCTTGTTGAAGTAGTGATTCATAAATTTTCATTACTGAGTTGATGCCGTACAACTTAGCATCTGCAATATTAAGATTGGAAAGGCTGAATTCCTCAATTACCAGTCCATTTTCGAAATTTGAATGGTTCGTATGCTCTTGAGCATTTTCACAAACACTTTGTGGCCAAACTGAAATGTCGACAACTTGGTGTACAAATTCTTCACCCTCCAATTCTAGCTCTTCACTATGTTGCGTGGCACCTTCAATATCGAAATCAGACTGACTGGAAACCCTTTGGACATTTTCACAAACAGTTTGTGGTCGATCTGATTTTGAAACCAGAGACTCCAGACTATAAAAAACTACTCCATCCCTATTCTTTTCACAAGAAACCACATCACTCACCTTCACTTCATCTACAACAACTGATGTGTTAGAATCTCCCAACTCAGTAGAGTCAAATTGATCTATCAATTCCTCTAAAAACAGGGACCAAGACATTTCATGGATTCGTGGTTTGATGTGCCTATGAAACCATTGTGAGGCTCTCCCTCTTAGATGTAGCGTAGCACAGTTCAGTTTTTGGGACTCAGAAATCTTATGAACGCCAGGGATCTCATAAAAATCGAAATATTCCTCTATTTCACAAATCCATTTCCTTGGATCACCTTCTTTAAAAAAGGGAAACTTTGGAAACTTCCGCTTAACTGGAGTTCCTTTCAAACTAGTAGAGGTGAGATTAGGGTTAGTTACCTCGATTGATGGGATTAGATGAGGAGTTGATTGAGAAATTGACTGCTGAATTTGCTGAGAGTTTGGCTGCTGCATTGAGAACAACATCACCTCCATTCTTGTTAACAATACCTCAAGTTTCTCTTCCATTCTGGTCGCCGATGCCTCAAATCTTTCTTGGAGTGAATCAAGTTGCTTCTCCATCAATTTCGATTGCAGATTCCTGATTCGCATCCCTTCCTTCATGTCGACGGGAGATGGTGACGATTAGTGAGGAGGACGATGCGCTGGAGGATCGACGGCTCTGATACCAAATGTCAGGTTCTTCGATTCCGACCAGCAATATATCGGCAGTAATGGAGAAAGTAGGGAGTAAGGGGTTGAGTGAGAGACTACCTTAATGGGGAAGGAAGAGGTTGAGGATGGAGAAGATAGAGGTTAGGGATTTAGAGGGACTGAGATTGGGGAAGAAGAAGAAGAAGATATTGAAGAAGAAGAGAATCTGAGGAGAAGATTAGGAAATTTCATTCATCATGATTCTAGATTACAACCAGCTCTGCCTTTTATAGGCATTTACACCAACACGTGCTCAGCACGCTTACAAGTATCCCGCTCTCTTCCAAACAGAAAACGTGCGCTTAGCACGTGCTCACCTTCAGCTATGTACAATCTCAATGATGAACAAACAAGAACAAACAGCAACAAGAACAATTCCCTCACACTTGAACCCATTACTCAGGTGAACTCCCAAGCTTACTCCGGCGAACTCAAGGTTGGACTGACGGCGTCCCTGACACGCAGCTCCACTGCAGCCACCCATCGACGGCCCTAGTGCTACCTATTGTTCAGATCCAGCAACTTCAAGACGTTTTCATCGCAACTCGGTAAACTCTTTCCTCTTTTCATTTATTTGTGATACCATTTATCATATAATATTATTAATATTATTTGATTTATCTGTCGTCCACAAATATTGAGATTGAGCGTTTCCACTTACCTATTAGAGTATAAATCATTATTGTATCTCTTACTTGCTAAGAATGCGTAGGTATATAGTTATTGATTGTTAGAACTGAATCGTTAATTGAGCTTGTTAAACTATTTCAATTCTTAAAAATCTATCGAACCGATTAACTGTTTAATTTCTAACTTGATCCGCATTACATGTTGGTAAAATTAATCCTTTAAAATTTTTGTAAATTCTCTATTTAGGGTTAAGTTTTATATCACTTCAAGTATTAAACTATTATATGTTTGAAATTTATAGTATAGAAGAAAAGTTTCAATGATATTGTCTATTAATTATATTTCTCCCTCATTTGCTTTTGATATCATATATTCCCAACGTCTATGCTGATTAAGCTAGAGGGTTTTCAGTGGAATCCCGTATCAAATGTCCTTGTAAGTGGGGATGCTGGTGATAGTGTTGAACCGTCTAAAAATCTTGTATGCATTTTACCATAATAATTATCTGCATTTGCTCTCTCAAATCGAGATTTTGTATTAAAATCACCAGATTCCGCTTAATTAGTAGGCTTCAAGTATTAAGCAATTATAAGTTTGATTTGTTACAGTATAAATGACGAGATTATTTTTAAAATTCTCTCTTAATTATCTTTCTCCCTCCTTTACTGCTTTCTTATATTCCCATTCTATCTGTTGGTAAATTACTATTTTTTCTCTGCTTTTCTCTCTTAAAGGGAAAATTTGTATTGAAATAACCAGTGCTTTTAATTGATAGACTTCAATAAACTCTTGTAAGTTTGAAATTTTGTAGCATAGAAAAGGAGTTTTCAGCGTTATTTTCTTGATTATATTTCTCCCTCATTTGCTTTTGATATATCATAAATTCCCAACCTATTTTTTGATAAATTGCTTTATTCGTTTTTCTGCATCTGTTCTCTCGAAGGGAGATGATGAGGACATCAAATCTGTTTTATTTTATTGTGAGATTATGCATTACGTAGTTTATTTAAGAGATTTGTTTTAGATTTGAGAGATTTGTTTTAGATTTGTTTGAGATTTGTTTTGGATTTGTTTTCAGCCTATATATACGCCTTGAGAATAATGAGAAAATATGCTATTCTTGATTAAAAAATTATTATGTTGAGTTATTGCTCTTCATCCCTCTTTTTGTGTGAGTCAATTAAGAAAATTATTAGGGTTTGCAAGAAAATCTTAATAAAGTATTAGGGTTTGTGATAAACTCTAAGACTACACCAAAATCCCCAAATCAATTTAAAATTCCAAACCCTAATCCCCAAATTAATTATAACTCTAAACCCTCCTCTATTCTCATCTGCCGCCTCCCCCTATCCTTCTTCCTCCGTTCAATTCCGAACTCATCCCGAAACCCTAGCCCCTTCGACGCTGCAGTCACCCCGCACCCATCAGCCACCAGCGACCTCCGACCTCACGACCACCACCGCTGCCAAACCCTTCGCCGTCTCCATCATCACCACCCATCGCCTGCACCGAGCTCTTCCTCCGATCATCACCTTTACCCCGAAGTCGACAACCCACCCTCTCTCCACCGACAACCCCCCACTGCCCTCGTCGCTCCCAACCAAACACCAACCCCCGATCGCCGTCATTTCGTGACCACCACAGCTGCCAAACCCTTCGCCGTCTTCATCATCACCATCCATCGCCTGCACCGAGCTCCTCCTCCGATCATCACCTTTACCCCGAAGTCGACAACCCACCCTCTTTCCACCGACAACCCCCCACTGCCCTCGCCGCTCCCAACCAAACACCAACCCCCGATTGCCATCATTTTCCGCAGCAACAGCGACTGCGGTCAACCGTCGACAACCCTTCGTCGACGCTGCTCCCCTGCGCTGCCCTCGCCGACCACCAACCGGAGTCGACTGCAGCGTCCCCTATCGACTGTCACCTTGTTGCCGCTTCTTCTGGCTGTGTTCTTCGCTGCCGCCACCCACGTCTGCAATCCCGGTAAACTCTTTCCACTTCTCAAATATTTGTGTTACTGCCTTATCATCTCTATTATATTATTTAATTTATCTGTCGTCCACAAATATTGAGAATGAACGTTTCCACTTGCTAATTAGAGTACGAATTTTTATTGAATATCTTACATGCTAAGAACGATTAAGTATTGATGTTGATTGATAGGATTGAACTTTTAATTGGGCATGTTAAACTATTTCACATCTCGAAAATCCATCAAACCAATTAATAGTTATAATTTCTAACTTAATGTACATTACGTGTTGGTAAACTTAATCTTTTAATATTTTTGAAAATTCTCTATTTAGGATTAAGTTTACATCATTTTGCTATCAGAGCGAAGGTTCTTAAAACCCTAGTTGTTGCATCATTTAGGCATAATTTTTGCATTCATTTTGGATCATTTTAGTGTCTTTTATTTTTTTTCTTCTTTCTTTTAGATAATTTCAGATTTTTAAAAAAAAAAACTTAGGTGCATTTAGGACATGTTTTCCCAAATTTTAGCAAACACACAACCCCTAGTTTTTCACCGTTGGTGAAACCACCTTTGTAGCACCATCACAGATCCTGAAGAGTCTTTCTTGTCCCTCCCAAACCACCCAATTAGGAACCTTAGACTTCCACGAGCCTCTCCCCGAACTAAGATGGACAACTCTGATATTTCTACTACCCTAGCTGCCATTCAAGCAACTCTTGCCAATATCAATCAGAGGCTTGTGAAAGTGAAATTAAATCAAACTGTTGCCCCTGAGCTTCATGCTAATCGTCAGATCCCTCAAGGAAATGATCATGACGATCGACGTCAGATCATGACCCTGACGAACAATTCAAAAAGAACGTTAAGGCTGACGTTCTCTACTTTGAAGGCCGTATGGAACCCAAGCTTATCTCGATTGGATCCGTGCTATGGACCACTACTTCGTGTGGTTTGACATGAGCAAAACTCTGAAGGTTAAATTTGTCACTATGAAATTGACTGGTAAAACTCAACAATATTGGACCAACTTGAACATGCCCGTAGAGGCTGAGACCTGGCACCCATAGCCACTTGGGAAGCCATGAAAGAAAAACTCACTAAGAGATATGTGTCGTTATCATTCCACACCCGATTGCTTGATTTCTGAAACAACTCTATCGAGGAAGCACACCCACCCAAGAGTATGTTGATAAGTTTGACGACTTTCTTATTCGGTGCAATGACTTATTAGTTAAAGAGAGCGAAGAAAAAATTCTCTCTAGGTTCAGAGCTGGATTACGAGCTGATCTTAGGAAGGAGCTAATTCATAGAAACGTGGACTCTTTGGCCGCAGCTTATATCTCCTTGTCCTCGATATGGATTCCCTTAAAGCAAGTTCTCATTACAAGTCCAGCGATTCGATGAATCATTCCTCTAGGATGACTCCTCCTGATCCTTCTAGACCTGAGCACTCATCTTCTCAGTACCCTAACAAGTCTTACCCAAGTAAGTCTACTTCAAATTCCTATCCACTTAGAAATAACAAAACGGGTAAGAACACTGAAAGAGACTACTCTAAGACTGATCCTCTCACTAAGTGCTATAAATGCAAGGGATAAGGCCATGTTGCTGGCAACTGTCCCATCCCAAGTAGGATCAATATAGTAGAGGGTACCGTTGTCATCGTTAATGAGCCCAACAATGAGTTTACCTATGAACCTCATGTAAGTGATGACTTTGATGAAGAAGAGGAGGACCAACCTTTCAACTGTATTCGGTCGATCCAATTACCTCCACTGAATATACTTGAGTCACCTATCCTTCCTAAGTCACTTGGCAACCTATAAATTTTATCCATGTGTTAGAATATCCTAGAGTCACAGAGTCTGCATCCACATTTGCATCCTGCATTCATGATTTGCATAGAGAAATTTTCAAGAAAATTAATGAGAATAATTTTAACTACAAGTTAATAGCAGATACTAGAAGAAAATTTAAAACTTTTGATGTTGGTGACAAAGTGATTGTTTGGATTTGTCCGGAACGGTTTCCAGCTGGATCCGTTAAGAAATTGAACATACGTGTTGCAGGCTCATTTAAAATTCTGCTAAAAACAATAATAATGCCTATGTCGTTGATTGTCCTGAAGGTTTTGGCATAACTAGGACTTTCAATATTGAGGATCTAGTACTCTATGAAGGCTCAGAATTTAATCCTAGATTTTCTCTTATAGATTAGTTTATCCTGCAGCCTAATGGTGAGATTCTCACATTTTTTCCTTTACCTGATACTACTTACCCACCGACAGACAAATTAGATAATATTTTCGATGATCAGATAATCTCTACTAGTAGAGATGGTGGTATTCATAGGTATTTGGTGAGGTGGAAGAACAAGTCGAAGTCAGATGACACTTGAAGTGATCGTGAGGAGCTCCCGCGCTTGGATCCAGATCTTTTGGAGCACTATGGCAGGAGCACTATGACAGGATCACTGGTTTTGACTCGGCTGGGTCGAGCCCTCTCCCATTCGGAGAGAATGATGAGGACATTAAATTTATTTTATTTTATTTTGAGATTTAGCAATATATAGTTTATTTGAGAGATTTATTTGATAGATTTGTTTTAGATTTGAGAGATTTGTTTTAGATTTGTTTGAGATTTATTTTGGATTTGTTTTGAGCCTATATATATGCCTTTAGAATAATGAGAAAATATGCTATTCTTGATTTAAAAAATTATTGTGTTGAGTTATTGCTCGTCATCCCTCTTTTTGTGTGAGACAATTGAGAGAATTATTAGGGTTTGTGAGAAATCGTAATAAAGTAGGGTTTGTGATAAGTTCTAAGACCACCAAAATTCTCAAATCAAATTAAAATCCTAAACCATAATCTCCCAAATTAATTATAACTCTAAACCCTCATCTAATCTCATCTGCCCCCCCCCCCCCCTCCATCCTTCTTCCTCCGTTCAATTCCGAACTCATCTCGAAACCCTAGCCCTTTCGACACCGCCGTCACCCCGCACCCGTCAACCACCAGCGACCTCCGACCTCGCGACCACCACCGCTGCCAAACCCATCGCCATCTCCATCATCAACACCCATCGCCTGCACCGAGCTCCTCCAATCATCACCTTCACCCCGAAGTCGACAACCCACCCTCTCTCCACCGACAACCCCCCACTGCCCTCGCCGCTCCCATCCAACCCTAACCCCGATCGATGTCATTTCCGCCGCAACAGCGATTGCGGTCAACCGTCGACCTAAGCAGTTAAAATCCCCAATTACGGCCGATTAATCTCCGATTAATCGCTAATCGGAAGCTAAGCGATTATTATTTTAGTAATTTATAATATTTCAATAGTTAGCGATTTAATCGGGTATAATCGGCCGATTAGTGGTTAATCGGCCGATTAACCGATTAAATCTTCTCTGATTTTCATGCTCGTTTGCATTATTTGACCTAAATCCGACTCTAACACATTCAAATAAAAAATTCAAACCCCTTCTGGGCTCGCGCAAACCCAAACCCAACATGTCGCCGCTCTCTTTTTCTTCCTCGTGCAAACCCAAACTGATTTTCTTCAAACCCAAACCCAAACTGATTCTTTTATTCTTCCTCGAGCAAACCCAAAGCGGATCCGTCATCGCTCCCCCTTTGCCGTCGCATACTGGACCCGGCTCGCATCTGCTGCACCTCCTCTTGCTACTCGCTCTGCTCCTCCCCAATTGTTTTTGTTTGATGGAACCAACCAACAAACCTGATCCGACCCACATCCAGAATCTAAACTCAACTCAAATCAAGTACCCTATTATTTTTCTCTATAACTATATGTTCCTATTTGATAATCTCATAATAGTTTTAGGGTTGCTACATAATGAGGATATATATTTTTTTAATTATATATATATATATATATATATATATATATATATATATATATATATATAACAATTTTTCCGATTGAATTCCCGATTATTTTCCGATTAACCGATTTATCACTGATCGCTCCTAGACCGATTAGTTTCATAAACTGATTTTAACTGCCTAGCCGTCGATAGCCCTTCGTCGATGCTGCTTCCCTGAGCTGCCCTCACCGACCACCACCCGGAGTCAACTGCAGCGTCCCCCATCGACTGTCACCTTGCTGCTGCTTCTTCTGGCTGTATTCTTCGCTACCGCCACCCACGTCTGCAACCCCGGTAAACTCTTTCCACTTCTCAAATATTTGTATTACTGTCTTATCATCTGTATTATATTATTTGATTTATCTGTCGTCCACAAATATTGAGAGTGAGCGTTTCTACTTGCTAATTAGAGTACGAATCTTTATTGAATATCTTACATGCTTAGAACGATTCTCCCATGATTATTCATCTTTAAATTCATCAAAGGATAATGTAATCTGAACCAGTAAAGAATTGTATCATTATACCAAAAACTGTATGGGTTCGTAGATCTGGCAATTATTATTTCTTTAAATACCGAAAAGACCGTCAAAACCGTCTAAATTGTCACTATGCACCCTTATGTCTGCCCTACTTTACAACTAAATACCCCGTCATGGTCAAAATGACAACTATATAAATTAAAAGTTTTTTTAACTTTACAACATACTAACCTCTGTTTCTGACTACATTTTTTAAGCCTAGGGAGCTCTAGATTTCTCTATCTTCTCTTTTATCCTTTTTTCTTTCTTTTTTATTTATTTTTTATATTTCAGGATAATTAATTCAAGGCTAAATTTGAAAGAAAAAAAATCTTGAACTATGGCATTTATGCAGAAAATTCCATGACCTTTTTTATGTAGAAAACCCTTCTGGTCTTTTTTATTCAAAAACCTCCCCTGAAGTATGGTTGTTGCAAAAAATCACTCTGAAGTATTTCAAAAAATCACATCTAACTTTTCTACTTGTATCAGATAGTCTCATTCATCTTTGCAAGTTATTTCAAAAAACATTATATATCTTTCGCATTATTGTCAAAAACCTCCCTCAACTTTAGCAGAAGTCTTACGTTAGCGGGGTGGGTTTTTGCAACAATAGTTGATGGAGGTTTTCTGCATAAAATAATGTCGGAGGTTTTTTGCATAAAGGCCATAGTTTAAGGATTTTTTTCTTCTTTCTTTCAATTTTAGACTTAATTCAATGTCTGGTGTTTTTTTTCCTTTTAATATATTTTAATTTTTTTAGTTTTGAAATGGGGTCAGATTTTCAATTTTGTTAAAATGATGAATGACAAGAAGTTAATGTGATGGTAATAAAGAACTCAAGGAACCCATGTCTATTTCCTGCCAGAGTCGCAGGAATCGAAAAGGGCATAGTTGTGGGGAGGAGTTCGAGGGTGGGAGGAGGGGGAGACAGAGGTATAGTTCGAGGGTGGGAGGAGGGGGAGAGAGAGACGTAGGGATGGCAAGTGGGCAAGGTCAATCGCCGACCCGCTCACGACCCGTCCGTATAACCCGGCCCGCGAAACGGCGGTTCGAATTCGGATCGAACCCGTGAGCAATAACGGGTCGACGAAATATCGGATTCAACCCGGCCTGCGAACCCGGTTAAATTCCACAATTCGCCCGCCAACCCGCGGGTTGCGAACCGTTTGACCCGAACGGGTCAAACGTTCGACCTGCCCCAGGTCGACCGTTGACCCGAACGGGTCCTGTAACCCCTGTTTTCCCAAAAATGTATTTTTGTGTATTTCCTGTATTTTAAAAATTTTTGCAAATTATTTTTTCGGTTTTCAAATTTTTTGGTCAAAATGAATATATATATTTTTTGAATCTTCTATTAAAAATCTATTTTCGATAAATAATCTTAATTGTAACTATCTCCTATGATTTTTATTCAAATCTTATTATTGATATTATTACTATTAATTTTGGCAGGTTATTGAAAATCCATTATTTTTGTGCTAATTGTATTTGTATCTATTTTAAACAATCTATGTTTTAATGCAAACTAAATTTTGTTATAAATCTTGTTTTTTATATTATTGATTAGTTTATTTTTCCATTGGATTTTAAAACCTTATTTTTATTTAAATTCTATATACCCATTTACTAATCTAACCCAAAACCCATTACCCTATTATCCTAAACTAACCCATTACCCTATTATCCTAAACTAACCCATTACCCATTCAATTAATCTACCCCACTTTAACCAAATACCCATTATTACTTTCCTATTACTATTATTTCGAAAATTTTGCCGAAATGCCCCTGTTTTTGAAAATAATTAGCGAACTGCCCTTGTTTCGAAAACATTTAGCCATCTGCCCTTGTCTGTGACACGTCAGCAACAAACGTTATTGGGAATCACGGCATCAGCTAATTTTATGCCGTGATTCCCAATAACGGCATCTCTATTTGAGAAAATTGCCATGCCGTTATTCTAAATAACGACATTGGTTATTTTTAAAAAATAGAGCTCTACTTTATTAATCTTGACTCGAGATTAATTCCAAATATGAAATAAACTGATGCCGTTATTCTGGAGAACGGCATCGTTTATAACTGATGCCGTTCTTCAGAATAACGGCATCAGTTATTTACTTTTTGCAGTAATATACTCGAAAACCCTTCCTCTTCCCCCTTTCTCTTCCGCTCGTGCCTTCCTCATTTCCAAACAGAAAACCCAAAGTCGAAAACCCTAGACGATCTGAAAAAAAAAATCCACTAGATCTTTCGGTGTGTTGTTGACTTCTATTTCGGAGTGTACTCCTCAATCCTTCATCCAGAGTTCATTCTCATTCCGATTCCGAAATCTTTGTAAGTAACTAAAAACCCTAATTTGTTTTTTGTATAGTTGATTTTGACTGTTTTATTATGTAGTATAGTACAAATATTGTAGGTTAGGGTTATTGAAGTAGTAATTTTGGAAGTACTTCAAGTATTGTAGGTTAGGGTTTACTAAATGTTGAGTTTTTGAGATGCTCAATTTCTTAAATATTCAATGATTTACGTTTGAAGTCGGGGTTATGAAGATCTTGATACACTTAATTTTGGTGCTTGTTGCTCATGCACTCAATTTTCCTAATTCACGGGGATATCCTAATACACTAATCTTTGGTGCTTCTTGCTTATTGAAAATCCTAATTCACTAGCAGATCTCTGCTCATGCACTCAATTTTTCTACTGAAAATGTTGTTGATTAGTCTTCGTTAATGTGTACAGGCCAATGGATCCTGCACAACCATCTTCTTCGCATGGTGTTGGTGCTTCTTCTACGCCTTCATTTGGACCACGGGGACATCCGGGTCCATTAGATCCTACAGTTCTGTTCCTCCAAGAAGACCACAGATCACAGGCCGTTTGGACCGGGGATGTGGAGAAGATGAGTTTTAGGACGCACAAGGTCATGCCTGTCCTCAAGAACTGTATTGCTATGCAACATTATTTAGTTAGCAGTGGGTTTAGCGGTATGTCAAAGATGACCAACATAAAGTGTGATCACGCCTTGCTTACCGCACTGGTAGAGCGATGGAATTTCAAGCTTTATTCTGTGCATATTTTGAAAACTTGTACATTTGAAGTATTTGATCTGTGTAGTATATGATCTGTGAAGTATTTGGAATCTGTGAAGTTGGTTTGAGTTTGAAGCTGTGAAATTGAATTGATGTTGGTTTGAGTTTGAGTTTGAAATTTGTGAAGTTGAAATCTGTGAAGTCTGTGATTTTGAGTTTGAATCTGTGAGTTTGAGTTTGAAGTCTGTGAATGAATCTGAATGATTTTGAGTTTGAATCTGATTTTGAGTTTGAAGTCTGTGAATAAATCTGTAAGTTGGTTTGAGTTTGAATCTGATTTTGAGTTTGAAGTCTGTGAATGAATCTGAATGATTTTGAGTTTGAATCTGATTTTGAGTTTGAAGTCTGTGAATGAATCTGTGAGTTTGAGTTGAAATCTGTGAGTTTGAAATCTGTGAGTTTGAGTTGAAATCTGTGTAGTTTGAGTTGAAATCTGTGACTTTGAGTTGAAATCTGTGAAGTCTGTGATTTTGAGTTTGAATCTGTGAGTTTGAGTTTGAATGTATCTGAATGAATGACGCTTTGAATGAATGTATCTGAAATTGATGAATGAATGTATCTGAGTTTAAAATTTGAAGTATGAATGAAGCTGAAATTGAATTGAGAACTGAATGTATCTGAGTTTAAAATATGAAGTATGAATGAAGCTGAAATTGAATTGAGAACTGAATGTATCTGAGTTTAAAATATGAAGTATGAATGAAGCTGAAATTGAATTGAGAACTGAATGTATCTGAGTTTATCTGTGTTTGAATGAAGCTTTGAATGAAGTTGAATTGAAGCTTATTGGTGAATGAAGTTGAATTGAGTTTGAAGCATGTCTGTAAAGTCAAAAAGAGAGAATAAACGATGCCGTTATTCACAATAACGGCATAGTAATCCTGTAACGTTATTGCGGAACACGGCATCTTCATATAGGGGAAATTAGAAAATTTATACTTCCTGCCAAAAGTTTCTGTCTCCACAGACGTGTTTCAGAATAACGGCATCTATCAAGCATGCCGTTATTCTGAAGCACGGCATTAGTTATGAATGCCGTTATTCAGAAAAACGGCATTAGTTATGCAACAAAATTTGATTTTTTGAGCAATCTGGCAAACATACTGTCTCCACAGTCGTTCTTCAGAATAACGGCATGCAAATAACATGCCGTTATTCATGAGCACGGCACCAGTTCAAACATCTGTGCATGTTTTCTGTGCATGTTTTCTGTGCATGTTTATTGAACTTATGGTAGTTTGGAACAAATCTAATCATACCCACCACTCAATTTAAACATACAAATCACACAACACTTATCATAATAAACAATAACAATTATAGAGAGGTACGACACAGATAATGATCTAAATTAGTTCATACAAACAATTACAAAAAGTGGATACGTAAGCAACAAACAACATGAAAATAATTCAAGTAATTCAAACGTAAACAAACAACATGAAAATAATTCAAACATGAAAATAATTACTCAACATTAACAAACAACATGAAAATAATACAAATAATCCAAACGTAAATTACTCAACATTAACAGAGAACATAAAAATAATCCAGATAATTCAAACGTACATTACTCAACAAACAACAGACAACATGAAAACATTCAACTAACATATGACAACTAAGCAAAATATTCAAGTGCGGGTAGATTGTGAAGTCCCCACACTTTGTACATTCTTACAACTGCGTCTATTGTGTCCGCTCACACCACATTTTGAACATACTTTTTCACTAGTCCCTCCTTCTCGAGCGTCCATGTCATTGCGGATACGAGTACTCTTAGGCCTCCCTTTGACCCGGCGAAGACTAGGATCAACAATTAGTACCGGTGCGCTTTGGGTAGGCCAATAAGATTCGTCAGGGAAAGGATTGAAAGATGGTGCCCATGTTTTTGCTAACGCGTCTGTAGAGTAGAAAGGATCTATGTATGGTTGATAATCAAGCGCCCGGGAAGCACATGCCGCTAACACATGAGAGCATGGAACGTGGAACAATTGAAATTTCCCACACGTACAAGTTCGGCCTTCTAGGTCCACCGTATGCCAATGCCCACCCTTTTGATATCCACCGTCCATTCTAATGCCCGTTTTCACCCCAAAGACACCATCGCGATTATTGAACATTATGGCTTCATGTAAATTTGATTTTTCACGCCGGACATCAATAAGATCCTGGATTCGTGGTGCCCATAGTTTACCTTCAGCGATAAGTGTCTGTGCGGCCTCACGGCGGTCGGTGAAATACATGTTCAGACGGAAAAATATTTGCTCCACAATTGCGGTGACAGGTAAGCTACGAACACCTTTTAGAACCGAGTTGAACACTTCGGACAGATTTGTTGTCATAATACCATATCTACGCCCACCATCAGCAGTAAGTGCCCACTTCTCAATTGCTTTCTCCTTAACCCAATTAGCCGCATCAGCATTGCTAGCTTCAAGTTGTGCCATCTTTTCCTCATACTTTCTCCACTGATTTTCACTAGCAATTACCTTTAATTTATTCATCAAAAATTTCGAACCATATTTTTTATGAAAATTGCTGGCAAAGTGCCGCATACAATACCGATGATATGCAAAAGGTTCCCTCCACGTGCCAAACTCATTTCCCATTGCTGATAAAATACCGGCATGTCGATCCGAGATGATGCAAAGACCTTCACGTTCTGTCACATAGCACCGAATACAGTTCATGAACCATGTCCATGTTTCTATACTTTCGCCGTCAACAAGTGCAAATGCAAACGGAAACAACCTACCGTTTGCGTCTGGTGAAACCGCAATCAACAAACAGCCTTTGTATTTTCCGTACAAATGAGTACCGTCAACACTTATAACTGGTCTACATGATTTGAATCCTTCAATCGAGGGACCGAATGACCAAAAAACACTCTTAAATGTTTCTATACCCGGCCCAGTCGTAGTTTTCGCCCACTGTACAGCCGTACCCGGATTCGAAGCTTGAATTGCATTGAATAGGTATGGTAATTTAGTGTACGCTGTTTCAAAAGAACCATATAGTTTCTCAATTGCTTTATGTTTTGCCTTCCAAGCTTTCCAATACGATATTGTGTATTGGAGCCTACCCTTCACCTGCCCAATTATGGCTCTTGGTGTTACTGTGAGTTGTTCCCTCAGAGTATCTATTATCAGCATCGATACAACCGTCGAGTCAATTTTGCTGTGATCCTGAGTCAATGTAGGATTCACACATGTGTGTACACCTTCAAGTTGTTTCACCACAAAATAATCACGACCTTTGGGAATAATTGCACGCAAGCGCCATGGACAACCGACTACATTTTGAAGTGATGGATTTTCTGCAATCTGCTCGGCTGAACGGTTGATGGGAGCGTATTTACATCTCACATGGTACAGAGAACGATCTGATTTTACCGTCATGAATTCCCTGTGGTTCTTCACGACATACATCTTGACTTGATGTTGTAGAGCATCTTTGGATGGAAATTTTTGACCTATGAAGAGTTCATCCAAGTTGGAAGACCCAATGGAAGACTGGCCATGTTCATGTACGGTGGCACGGGACATCCATTCACTTGACTGCGATCCACGCATAGCTGGACCTGTGTCCTGACTTGGCAACACGCGGGCATTGTTAACCGGCACATGAACATTGGCATCAACAACCGGCACTTGAACATTGGCAGCAACAACTGGAGCTTCAAGGGCGATCTCCTCATCATCATCTTCGAGACCGCGTACCTCATCTTCTTCCTCTTCTACCAAGTCGTTATTTACAACGGCGTTATCAAAGTCTGTCAAAGCAATGCCAGCTACCAAAAAATTTTGTGGCAATGGGGTCGGATGTAGCGGCTCGTATTCGGAGGAAACAGGTTCCGTTGGAGTTGTGCTAGTATCTCCAACAGTATTAGAAATCCTTGCGTGTGACTCTTCAGATGGTCTCGGAATCCTAGTTGGCCTTGGACCGTCGATAACAACTCTTGTAGAATTTGGAAGCCTCGTTTGATCAACATATAACTCAACTATATTCCAACCACAACTTGGATGAAGTGTCCTAAGCAGGACAGACCTCAGAGACTGTCACTGTCTATGGATACCAACATGAAGTACTGCCCATCCCCTTTACCAGCAGAATAACGGGCTCTCAAACTCAGAGTCATTTCACTTCTGTCCCACTTGGTTACTTCATATATCTTATCTGTTAATTCTGAGTAACCAAAATTGGGGGTAGCCCAAATCATTACAGGATCGACGTCACTATAAGAATATCCAATTTTTGGATCCTTAATAACTTCACCCCCAAAATATAACCATATAGGGATATCAAATTCCATACCTATGCATAAAAATTAGAACATATTCAAATCATTCACTACTCAAAATGTGACGAATCTTTGAAATAAAAATCAAACATAAGGTTAGTATGATAATACCTTTCAAATGATACCAAAAAAACCACCGGCAAGGTTTTCGTTGATGAGGAAGACTGAAAATGAGAGTGGGAGTAAAGAATTAGGATGTATGGAATTTTATAGGACTCAAATGGTTGAAAATTTTTGATTATGAGATCTAGGGTTTGTGGGTAAAAGGGGTGATGTGAGAGAGATGCGTTTTACAAATCAGAAGGGGAAGAATAGGGGAGAAGAAAGGGGGTTACGCTTATAGGGATTTGTGCAAAAAGTAAATAACTGATGCCGTTATTCTGAAAAACGGCATCAGTACAAACGATGCCGTTCTCCGGAATAACGGCATCAGTTCATTCCTTTTTTGCTTTCCAATCTCGAGACAAGATTAACAAAGTAGAGTTCTAAACTAAAATTAACCAATGCCGTTATTGGGAATAACGGCATGGAAATTTTCTCAAATAGAGATGCCGTTATTGGGAATCACGGTATGCAATTAGCTGATGCCGTGATTCCCAATAACGTTTGTTGCTGACGTGTCACAGACAAGGGCAGATGGCTAAATGTTTTCGAAACAAGGGCAGTTCGCTAATTATTTTCAAAAATAGGGGCATTTCGGCAAAATTTTCTATTATTTCCTACCTGATACTAAATCCTACACCTAATGAGTAATGCTTTAGCCACTACCAATTTCACTACCATTTTCTTCACTACCTTAGGTGGCATACTCCTATTGGAGAGTTCTCCCACCTACTCTATCATTCCCTACCTATTGGAGTGTGCCACCTAAGGTAGTGAAGAGAAATGTAGTGAAATTGGTAGTGGCTCTAGCATTACTCACACCTAATATCCTAACCCACCTAACACAAATCCCCATCAGATCCGATTTTACCAAACCATGCCTAATTATTTTCCCCATAATCTTTTGGATCATTCCTTACCAGTACCTACCACCAATTCCTCAAACCACTAAACTATCACCTATTACCTAATTAAACATGTACCCTACCGTGAGCTACTATCCCCCTTCACACCCGGTTTGCACCCAAAAAAAAAACCGACCCACTTCTTTTTTTTTCCTTCTTGTAGCCGTAAGTTTGTGTGCACCTCCCTTTTTTTTCAACCATAGTACTTATACATATCCTATATATATATCTCAATCCGCTTGCTACATGCTTTTATTTTCCCTAACCATTGCACCCTATTTCCGTGCTTCATCCCTCCCGTTTTCTCTCCGTCCGCTGTCTCGCGCTCTCTTGCTCTTAGAGTTTCTTGCGCGTGCTCGAGTGCGCGTGTAGATCATTCGTGAGTTCGTAGATTTTCATTCGTGGGATTGCTCCTACTTTTGAGTTCATCGTTCTCTATCCCGATTTAAGGCAAGTAACTTGTACTTCAATTCATTAGTTTGATACAAGTCAAAAAGTTCACCTATAGTGTAGTTGGGTCTAGAGACGACCAAAGATTGTGTATTCCTTGATGGTTTTTGTCTCTATTGTGATAATTTGGCCATAGATGACTTATGACACCAATCTTAATAGGAGATAACCTAGGTTTTGCCCAATTCTTGAATTTTAGACATGTAGGTGAATAATGGTGTGAAGTGGTGTTTGGATGAATACCCATGTGAAATAATAGGTGCGGACATGTTATTAACCCTAAATCATGATGTTTAGATGTTTGGTAGGTTTTATTTCAAGTTTGGATGTGTTTGGATCAATATTCTTGAAGTTATGATGTTCTAGATTTGAAGTGTGAAATCTGTATTTACTGGGTGTTCTATTTTGATTGCTATTTTCGTCTATGCTACAGTCAGAATCTTGATTCCAAAATAAAATATGAGTTTTAAATAATTTTGTCTATTATCAAACCCCACTGGTTTTGCTTGATTTGGATTTCGTATGACTGAGTTATGAATGTTTTAGTACAGAGGTGTCGATCTATTCCAGATTCAGTTTTTGGTTGATTTTGTTAACAAACTATTTTCAAGAACTATTCTATACATATTATCTTGATACAATATTTTGGTCAGTGTTTACTTATGATATTAGGGTCTACCCAGAATTTTTATGAATTTTATTGATAAGTTTTATGTAGTGTTTCATGCTCTTTTCTAAAATCTTCTCATGCTGTCTTTTGCGCGCTGTTTAGTAATGAATCCTATTTCCACTATGATTGCTTATACTGTATGAAAATTCTTTGTGAAATATGAAAGTTAGTAAAATCTATCTATTTTCATACCCTTTTGGCGGAACTGGATTTCGATTCACTGATTGCGAGATATCCTAGTTTTCGTACAGCAGTGTTGAGATTTTCAGATTCGTTAATGTTAAGGTTCCAAACTGAGGTCGCCCTGAAGGCGGCGGAGGGGGTGGATCGCGTCTTGAGCGCGTCTCCACCATTGTACCCTGCTTAGAGCACAGGATAGGGAGACGTGATAGGGACGAAGGAAGAAGAAGAAGATAGAAATGAGAGGAAGATGTATTGCATTCAAATCATAATCTTCTTTACAGCTAATCCCTCCTTATATAGAGTGGGGGGGGTACATCGAATCCTTCTCAGAAAGTAAAAAGCAAAATCAAAAAGCAAATTACAGAGGAGAGAGCCTTAACGGCTCAACAGTCTACACTGTAGCGTGGGACCCACCCCAGACTGTCCTCTACTCCTAGATGGCCAGCTCACACGTGGGCCCATCCGTGAGGTGCAACCCAAGGGGTTTATTGCATAATCCTCCACCATTTATTCACTCAAGTCCTTGGAAGAGTTTTAATCACCGAAGGACTGATACTCAAAGTTTTCAGGACTGATACGCTTCTCTGAAGCTTGCTGGCTCACCGCAATGGCCTGTGCAGCGCTTGGATCCGCAACATTCGTCCCCGTTTGAAAAGGCGCTTCCATAATACTGCGGAAATTAGGGAAGCGACTGTGTATGTCCCAAAATGCCTCCCATGTCGCATCGCTTTTACTCACTCCCTTCCACTGGATTAATACTTCAGTAGTTGCTGTGCCCCTCTTCTCCACCATCCTCCGATCTAGAATGCACTGCGGCTGCGCTTCTTCTTCTTGGAAATAGGTGGGAGGAGTAGTTGCCAGTTTGTTCTCATCCCCAATGTGTTGCCGCAACTGTGAAATATGAAAGACATCGTGGATCTTAGCTTCATGGGGCAACGCGAGCTTGTAGGCGACACTTCCAATTCTCCTTGTTATTTCGTAAGGGCCATAGTAAATATGGGACAACTTATGGATCCTTCTCCCTCCCACGGTGGTCTGGCGGTATGGTTGCAGTCGGATGTACACATAGCTCCCCACTTCAAACTCCTTCTTCGTGCGTTTTTTATCAGCATAGGCCTTCATCCGCTGCTGTGCCTTGCCTAAGTTGTCTTTGAGTATTCGCAGGGTAGTGTTCCTCTCTAGGAGGTTTTCCCTTACTTCCTGTGAGCTTGCTGATTTGGGGGTATAAGAGAGAAGGTTCGGGGGTTTTCTACCATAGAGTACTTGATAGGGACTCATCCTTGTTGCGCTGTGCACCGTCGTATTGTACCAATACTCCGCCCACGGAAGCAAATTGACCCAACTAGAAGGCTTGTATGAGCAAAAACAGCGGAGGTAGGTCTCCAACGTACGGTTGACGACCTCTGTTTGCCCGTCAGTTTGGGGGTGGAAGGAGGTGCTGAGACAAAGTTGGGTGCCCTGTAGAGTGAAAATTTCTTGCCAAAATGCGCTGGTGAAGACGGGGTCCCTGTCACTGACGATCGTCGAGGGAACCCCATAGAGCTTGATCACATTGTGCACAAAAGCTTCCGCCACTTGCTTAGCAGTGTAAGGATGCGATAGGGAAATGAAATGGGCGTATTTCGAGAGCCTGTCGACTACCACAAGTATAGTCGATTTCCCCCAACTCCTTGGCAACCCCTCTATAAAATCCATACTCACATCAGTCCACACTTCCGCCGGTATAGGGAGAGGTTGGAGGAGGCCTGCCGGCGCATGGTTCATGTGTTTGCATCGTTGGCAGATATCACATCTTCTAATGTAGTCCTTGAGCATTTTCTTCATACCCGGCCAGTACGCCACCTGCTTAAGCTTCAGCCAAGTTTTCTCGTAACCGGAGTGGCCTCCTTGCAATGAGTCGTGGTGGATTTGCAAGAGCTGGGTTGTTATTGGGGATGTCGGATTGAAGACCACTCTTCCTTTATAATAGTAGAGGCCGTGTTGGAAGCTGTACCCACGAGCTTCACCTTTGTCGAGCCTAGCTTGAATCTCCCTGAAATAGGAGTCTTGCTGCACTGCAGCTTTCAACGATATCAACCAAGTGGGGTGCACAATGGAGATAGCGTGCAACTGGCGATCCTCAAACACGCGAGAGAGAGCATCGGCCCCTTTGTTTTTCCTCCCCTGCTTATACTCGACCCTGAATTGATACCCGTGGAGCTTCTAAAGCCACGTATGCTGAGCCTCCGTATCAAGTCGTTGTTCCAAAAGATGCTTCAAGGGCTTATGGTCGGTTTTAATGAAAAACTCTCCGCTCAGCAAGTAATGTCGCCACTTCTTTATCGCGAGTAGGATCGCTAACATCTCCTTCTCGTACGTCGACATATATCTGCTCTTTCCCTTCAGCTCTTTGCTCAGGAATGCGATGGGGTGTTGTTTTTGCATCAATATAGCGCCCACTCCCGTGCCAGCAGCATCGCATTCCAATATGAACTTATCTTCAAAATTGGGCAGAGCCAGCACCGGGGCAGTGGTGAGAGCCTCCTTCAGGGCTTCGAAGGCATGTTGAGATTCGGAAGACCACTTGAACGCTCCTTTCTCAGTGAGGGATACAAGGGGCGAAGCAATGGAGGCATAATTATTAATAAACTTTCGGTAATATCCTGCTAACCCCAAAAATCCTCGTAGAGCTCGCAGGGTCTTAGGTGGAGGCCAATCGTTGATGGCGGAAATCTTGCTTGGATCCACCGAAACACCTCTCGCAGACACAATGTGCCCCAGGTAGGCCACCTCGCCCACTCCGAACACGCATTTGCTCCTTTTGGCCTTCAAGGAGTGGTCTAGCAACTTCTGCAGCACTAATCGCAGGTGGCGAGTGTGTTTGTGGGAGTCGCGGCTGTATATCAAGATGTCGTCGAAGAAGAAAAGCACGAACTTGCGGAGATATGGCTTGAAAATTTCGTTCATCAAGGATTGGAAGGTGGACGGCGCATTGGTAAGGCCAAACGGCATCACTACATACTCGTAATGTCCCTCGTGAGTTTTGAAGGCCGTCTTGTGGATGTCTCCCTCTTTCATACGAATTTGATGGTATCCGCTACGGAGGTCTAGCTTACTGAACACGGTGGAGCCTTGCAGCTCATCCAACAACTCGTCGATGACAGGAATGGGGTACATGTCTTTGATCGTCATCTTATTTAAGGCCCTATAATCCACGCAGAGCCGCCATGTCCCATCCGCCTTCTTCACCATCACGACAGGGGAGGCGTATGAGGTGGTACTGGGGCGTATGACTCCCGAGTGTAACATTTCTTGGACCAATCTTTCGATCTCATTCTTCTGGATCCATGGGTGCTTATAGGGTCTTTGGTTGACAGGTTGGACAGTGGAGAGGAGCGGAATGGAGTGATCTTGGGGTCTTGACGGAGGGAGGGCGACTGGTTCTTGAAAGATCTCCTCGAAGGAATTCACAACCGGAGCAAACTCTTCTGAGCAGGTTACTACTGTAGCTTCCTGCGCTAGTTTTGGACTTGTCACTGCTGAGATCTGAAGTAGGAGTCCTCTCTTCAAATGCGCGAGGGTTTTGTGGAAGGTCTTGGGTTCCACCACCTGCAGGTCACCTCCTCCAACTCCCTTTAACTCCCTTACCTCACCGTTGTACTCAAAACAAACGGAGTTGCTCTTGAAGCTCAGCCAAAGGCCTTCCAATAATCGCATCCATTGAGATCCCAAAATGAGCTGACTGGTCCTCAGCGGAAGCACATAGAATGTGGTTCGTATTGATACTCCTTGACAGAGAAACTCTAAGTCGTGGCAGACACCCTCACACTGCAGCTCTTGACCTCCGGCGACAGTTACTGAGAAGTTAACTCCCTTGCTGATAGGTAGCTTAGCCTTCCTTACTACCTGAGAGTCGACGAAGTTGTGGGTCGAACCTGAGTCTATGAGGGCCTACACCTCCTGACCCTGTATGCTACCCTTCAATCGTAAGGTTTTGGGAGATTCTAACCCGGTGATAGCGCAAAAGGAGATGGTCGGTGGGATGGTCTCCGCAGGTACCAAGCATACAGTTCAGTTGGGGCTCTGCCTGATCACCATGCTCTTCTTCTTGATCCTTCGAATGCTCACTCCTATCAGTTTCCTCTTCGTCGAGCTCTCCTTCAATGTGCATCAGCGATCTTCCCTTACACCTATGGCCCTTGAACCACTTTTCGTCGCAACAGAAGCATAGGTTTTGGGCCTTCTTCTCCGCCAGCATCCTGTCGAATTGAGACTGCTTAGGGGGTTTAACGGTGCTGCTCTTCACTATCATCGAGGGGTTAGTAGTTGGTGATGGTTTGTTGGGAATACTGGGGCTGAAGGGGTTGGTTTTGGAGCTGTTACCCAAATACCGAGTGGCTTTCTTCTGGCACATTGCGATAGTTTCCCTCGCTATAGCTTCTCGATATGCCTCTGTCACTGATTTGGGGTGTTTGAGCATTACCTCCTGCCGCAACTCCTCCCTGAGGCCAGAGACAAAACAAAACCAGCACTGGCATCTCCAATGGTTTGCTCAAGTGACTATATTTGATAAACTCCTTGTGGTAGTTCTGGACTGTTCCCGTTTGTTGAAGCTTTAGTAGAGTAGCAGTAGGATTCTGAAGCTCGGTTGGCCCAAATTGAAGCATCATCTCCTTCTTTAGAAATTCCCACTTGATCTCCTCTCCGTACTGCCTCTTAAACCATCTCCACCACATCAGTGCATCATCTCTCAAGAAATAAACACTGAAGCTCACTTGGTATTTCTCCTCAATTCTTTGGGTATCGAAGTGATGCTCGAGGTGGAAAAACCAATTGCTAATGTCCCCAGAGCCGTCAAAGAAGGGAATCTCCAGCTTGGTATGTTTGGGAAAAATAGATGGGTACCTATCAATCTCATCGTCGCCTCACCTCCATCGGGGGTATAAGAAGGAATCAGGTGTGGGAAGAAGAGGGTGAGAGCGGTCGTTGGTGGGGTTTGGGGAGATGGGGTGCCCCTCCCTGCTTCGGGGTTCTCGCTCCGCAAGGTGGCAGAGCAAACTCCTGATCTCGTCGTTTTGCAATTGCAAACCATTCATCTGAAGCTGTAAGGAGCCAATGGAGACCTCGAGCCCTTCCATCCTCTGGTCCAGATCGTTCGGCTGTTGGGGATCAACACCCTCTAAGGTGGTTCCCCGCGCCAAAGGGCCCTGTGATCCGATTCCAGAGTTTTCTCCGGAATCAAGGATCGGCGAGCGCTCGATCGTGTGCTTAGAGTCGTCGAGCTCTGATACCATTGTTAAGGTTCCAAACTGAGGTCGCCCTGAAGGCAGCGGAGGGGGTGGATCGTGTCTTGAGCGCGTCTCCACCATTGTACCCTGCTTAGAGCACAGGATAGGGAGAAGTGATAGGGACGAAGGAAGAAGAAGAAGATAGAAATGAGAGGAAGATGTATTGCATTCAAATCATAATCTTCTTTACAGCTAATCCCTCCTTATATAGAGTGGGGGGGTACATCGAATCCTTCTCAGAAAGTAAAAAGAAAAATAAAAAAGCAAATTACAGAGGAGAGAGCCTTAACAGCTCAACGGTCTACACTGTAGCGTGGGACCCACCCCAGACTGTCCTCTACTCCTAGATGGCCAGCTCACACGTGGGCCCATCCGTGAGGTGCAACCCAAGGGGTTTATTGCATAATCCTCCACCATTTATTCACTCAAGTCCTTGGAAGAGTTTTAATCACCGAAGGACTGATACTCAAAGTTTTCAGGACTGATACGCTTCTCTGAAGCTTGCTGGCTCACCGCAATGGCCTGTGCAGCGCTTGGATCCGCAACAGTTAATCTATGTTTTCTTGATAGTTTTGTATTTTTGATTGCTGATCTATTCTTACTGGAATATTATGAAACTTGATATTTTGATTCCAGACATATAGGTGATTACCCCAGATTTTTCGTGGATTTATTCAAAATGTTTTCATGCTGTTTTCTTGTTCTTGAAGTCGTTTTCCTGATTTCTGGCTGAACCTAAATTCTGTATTCAAATTAGTTTTGAGTTGTGTTGTAGTGAACTAGTATATGACTTATTTATATGCGTTGGGTTCGTGTGGATGTCTAGTTTCCAGATTTTTTGACGGATCTAGATTTGCATTTTTGTAGAGACTATAATTACTGTTTTAGTACTGATTGATCTTGCTGTCCTGATTATGAACATACACCATTATGCGCGTTTATGTAACTCTATATTATCTATGCACGCTGATTTGTTTCCCTGAACTTAATAATGATTATATCATGTTAATTTGACACTATTTCGTACACATTCATGTATGTTTGATAACCATAATAAAAGTAACCAAGCCGGGGTTTATGGGAAAGATCTAGTAGTGGGAAAGCATAGAAATGTGTACTTAGAAGGGGCCCCGTGTTTGCCGTCTATTGAGATCATTTTACATGATCATCTGTTGAGATCATTTTACATGATCGTCTGTTATCTGTATGAGATCATGATACATGGTCTTCTTTTATCTGTCTGAACCCTGAGTACACGACCCTATATGATCCCCTACGAAATCTACAAACGCAATTGTTTTGAATGTAGCAACCATGTGATAAAAGTATGGCGCATGAAGTGCTACCTAGATAGTAATCACACAAGAATTATATAAATCTGAATCTAAACCTGAATCTGTTATCTGTTATCTGATTATCTGTTATCTGAATATTTGATTATCTGTTATCTGTCTGACACTACCATGTGACACATTACTTGACACTACCAGTATATCTGTTTGCATATTATCTGACACTTGACACTTGACCTATGTTAGTGTACCATGTTAGTTGAATTCTGCCATACCATGCTATGGCTGTTTCTGCTTAGTTTTCCCCATGTGCTTGTATCCTACATTATTTGTGACCCGCGACTTGCAATTGACGGGTACTTGTTTTCTTCTTTTTCCCTTTTCCTGCAAATTTACTTATTGCGTATCAGGTTGGTCAGCTGCTAGATGGTAATGCCGAAAGGATGTATTAAGTTGGAAGTTTCTTCTTTATTATTATTAGTTGTTGCTTGAACATTGAATAAAAGTTTATTTGGTTTATTGGATATTATTTGTATTTGGGCGATGTGACCCAGGATGTTTGTTTTTCTCCAGACTCTGATTCATTTGAGAATATTGTATTTGGTTTCAAGTAAATTTCTGTTGGTAATTTGTTTCAATTATGAATGAATGGTTGTGCTTTTGCTTCCGACTCTGATTATATCTGTAATGTATTGTAAAGATTCTGAAACAGCTTAAGGATGATGAAAATCATTTGCTGGGCTTTTGTCGTGTATCCGTATTCCATATTTCTTTTTGGGAAGCGGGGCGTGACAGGGTTTTTAGTGGTATCAGAGTCCAGGTTTGGCTAATGTATTAGTTGACTAATATATTAGACAAGCTTGGCTCGATCAGGGATCTGCGCAATATGTCACCAACCATGCATGCATGAATGAATCATTATCAACAACGATCTGGATACTAGTCCTATTCCATTCATTTGATCCTTTCTTATTCGATTCCTTGATTCCTTGTTTATTCCGTCTCTTTTAGTCGTTCTCATTTGTTGATTATTTATTGGGTATAGTTTCGTTCTTTCTGTACCCATATTCCTTTGATTCTTTAATTTATTTTCATTTGTTGACTCATTTTGAGTGTCATGCTAGTTATTCTTTTTCTGCCATATTCTCTTGAAATTCTGCTTGTGTCCCCTCGTTCATCTTCCTTCATATTCAATTCTTTGATTTCTTATTTTCTTTCGTCCCTTGTTGTCATCCTCCTTTGTTAACTCTTTATTGAGTATAAAATTCAATCTTCTCATGCCTATATTTTCCTTATATATATATTTTTTCGAATATTTTGTGTATTTTGATTATTATTTATTATATTTTGGATCTTCTATAAAATTGTTTCTAAAACGAAAATTTTGTTATTTCGAATGACTGAGTATTTTAATATCACAAATTTCAACTTCGTACTTAAATTGAGCAATCAATATCTAAGTACGTGTGGAAGATTGCATCATCTCATTCATCGTTTTGTTGCAACTGGATGTCGAGATGGCAAATATGCAACTAGACGTCAATGGAGGCAAATTGCAACTGGATATCGGGGAGGCAAAATGTGCAACCGAATATCCAGATGGTAACCTGCAACCTATTGTCGTGGAGGCAAACCTGCAACTTGATGTCGAGAAGGCAACTCTACAGATGGATATAAATGAGGCGAACCACATCAAAGAATTTCTCTTACTATTATTATTGTTTTCCTTATTATTATTATTATTATTATTATTACTATTATTATTATTATTATTATTATTATTATTATTATTATTATTATTGTTATTGTTATTACTATTACTATTATTATTATTGTATTTTTCTTGCTATTTTATTTTGATGTTGATATTGAATTACTTTTACCAAAATGACGAACCCCAAATTATTTTTTGTCTTGTATTATTATCTTTACCAGTATTGTTAATATTTTATTATTATAATTATTTTTACCAGTATGATTATGATGATTATTATTGTTATTATTATTTTCATTATTATTATTATTATTTTATTATTAATATGTGTGGATTTTTGTATTATTAATATTATTTTTGTTAACGCTCATAGGTTTTGACCTAATTATTTAAATTAAAGCCCTCATCTAAAGCCCAATTTTAATCTGGTGTCTCATTCATTTCTTCCTGCTCTGATCGTCGCTTGGTGTCGCGTGGTCTACAACGACTTGTTTACAGCTTGGAACGTCACCATCAGAGTGGCGCAGCGGAAGCGTTGTGGGCCCATAACCCACAGGTCCCAGGATCATATTTTTGCTTCTCCTTCCTTGCATTGTTTTGGTTTCCTCTATCTCTTGCAATTATTTGATTCAATTCTTCCCTGTCTTTTCTCTCTTTGATTCCAGTTCTGCCTACTCCCTTATCTTGCATTGTTATCTTGTGTTGTTTCTTTTTATTTTTATACTGCTTATTTTCTTTCGTGCACTCCATTTAACCTTATTGTGATCCCCTTCCTTCTATTTCTGGTGTTGCCCCTGCTTTGTTCCTTTCCCCTTAACCCTCTGTTTTGTTACTCTTCCCCTAGTTAGTTTGCTTTTTCCCTGTCCTATGTACCGCCTAAGCAAATTTCGAGGACGAAATTTTGTTGTAAGGTGGGTAGGATTGTAACCCCTGTTTTCTCAAAATTGTATTTTGGTGTATTTCCTGTATTTTAAAAAATTTCGCAAATTATTTTTTCGGTTTTCAAATTCTTTGGTCAAAATGTATATATATTTTTTTTGAACCTTCTAGTAAAAATTTATTTTCGATAAATAATCTTAATTGTAACTATCTCCTATAATTTTTATTCAAATTTTATTATTGATAATATTACTATTAATTTTGGCCGGTTATTGAAAATCCATTTTTTTGTGCTAAATGTATTTGTATTTATTTTAAACAAATTCTATGTTTTAATGCAAACTACATTTTGTTATAAATCTTATTTTTTATATTATTGATTAGTTTATTTTACCATTGGATTTTAAAACTCTATCTTATTTAAATTCTATATACCCATTTAAATATCTTAATACCCATTTACTAATCTAACCCAAAACCCATTACCCTGTTATCCTAAACTAACCCATTACACATTCAATTAATCTACCCCTCTTTAACCAAATACCCATTATTACTTTCCTATTACTATTATTTCCTACCTGATACTAAATCCTACACCTAATATCCTAACCCACCTAACACAAATCCCTATCAGATCCGATTTTACCAAACCATGCCTAATTATTTTCCCCATAATCTTTTAGATCATTCCTTACCATTACCTACCACCAATTCCTCAAACCACTAAACTATCACCTATTACCTAATTAAACCTACACCCTACCGTGAGCTACTATCCCCCTTCACACCCGGTTTCCAACCAAAAACCAAACCGACCCAATTTTTTTTTTTCCTTCTTGTAGCCGTAAGTTTGTGTGCAGCTCCGCTTTTTTTTTTCAACCCTAATACTCATACATATCCTATATATGTGTATCTTAATCCGCTTGCTACATGCTTTTATTTTCCCTAACCATTGCACCCTATTTTCGTGCTTCATCCCTCCCGCTTTCTCTCCGTCCGCCGTCTCGCGCTCTCTTGCTCTTGGATTTTTTGCGCATGCTCGAGTGCGTGTGTAGATCGTTCGTGAGTTCGTGAATTTTTCGTTCGTGGGATTGCTCCTACTTTTAAGTTCATCGTTCTTTATCCCGTTTTAAGGCAAGTAACTTGTACTTCAATTCATTTGTTTGATACAAGTCAAAAAGTTCACCTATAGTGTAGTTAGGTCTAGAGACAACCAAAGATTGTGTATTCCTTGATGAGTTTTGTCTCTATTATGATAATTTTTCCATATATGACTTATGACACCAATCTTAATAGGAGATAACCTAGGTTTTGCCCAATTCTTGAATTTTAGACATGTAGGTGAATAATGGTGTGAAGTGGTGTTTGGATGAATACCCATGTGAAATAATAGGTGCGGACATGTTATTAACCCTAAATCATGATGTTTAGATGTTTAGAAGGTTTTATTTCAAGTTTGGATGTGTTTGGATCAATATTCTTGAAGTTATGATGTTCTAGATTTGAAGTGTGAAATCTGTATTTACTGGGTGTTCTATTTTGATTGCTATTTTCGTCTATGCTACAATCAGAATCTTGATTCCAAAATAAAATATGAGTTTTAAATAATTTTGTCTATTATCAAACCCCACTGGTTTTGCTTGATTTGGATTTTGTATGACTGAGTTATGAATGTTTTAGTACAGAGGTGTCGATCTATTCCAGATTCAGTTTTTGGTTGATTTTGTTAACAAACTATTTTCAAGAACTATTCTATACATATTATCATCGTACAATATTTTGGTCAGTGTTTCCTTATGATATTAGGGTCCACCCAGAAATTTTATGAGTTTTTTTTTTTTTTTTGAGGGGAAAGGTGGAATAAAGCTACCCTATTTCATTAATAAGACGTTAATAAAACAACCCCGGCGTACCGGGAGAAAACAACAACAGAACAAAACAAGCTACGAAGCAGAAAAAATACAACAAAAACATACCCCCCAACAAACCCTGGGGGGTGGGTCTAACTACTCAACCTCCAGAGCGTACAGTATGGAGAAACAAAACCCCAGCTGGCCACATCACTGCCCTGACTGGTGCAGCCAGTCCCTCAATCCAGCATTGGCCCAAATTTTACCTCCTCATCGTCGAACTCCTCTACCTGGAACACTTTGGCTATCCTCCCTCTAGCCCCGGTGGCCGCAGCTGTAGCCCAAAAAGAGATAAGATGCATAATGTGAGTCAGGTTACCAGAAATACTATTACATGAAGCACGAAAATAAAAATGATTTCTGTCTAGCCATAACACCCATGTTGTCGCCGCAATTGCAATGTACCACGCCTCCTTCATATCAAGGCGAGTCGTCGCAAATTTTGGACCAATCCACAAGTCCTCATATACACCTGGGTAATCACTTGTTCCTAGGGCTCGGAGTACTTCAACCATAGTTGCCTTACTTCTAGGACAGTGAATAAAAAGGTGATTTAAATCTTCCACCTGTGCGCCACAAAATCCACAGCTGGTCACCACCTGTGGTTGCCTTTTGGCCAGGTTTTGCCTAGTGAGGATGACATTGTTGAGAACCAGCCATAAGAAAACTCTGACTTTAAGGGGGGTTTTCACCTTCCACAACACCTGTGCCCAGCTGGGTCTGCATCCTCGAAAGTGAATCCGATGATACAGAGACCTCACCGAGAAAGCTCCCTTACTCTCTAGTTCCCATCTCTTCTGATCTGGGCCTTGCGTGCACCTTGTACCTGCCCGCGCTATGTATGCTTGCATGTCTAGCAGTTGTTGTTGAAGGTTTGGAGTAAGCGTTCCTCGGAGCGCCGGTCTCCAATTTTATGAGTTTTATTGAAAAGTTTTATGTGGTGTTTCATGCTCTTTTCTAAAATCTTCTCATGCTGTATTTTGCGCGCTATTCAGTAATGAATCTTATTTTCACTATGACTCCTTATACTGTATGAAAATTCTTTGTGAAATATGAAAGTTATTAAAATCTATCTATTTTCATATCCCTTTGGCGGAACTGGATTTCGATTCACTGATTGCGAGATATCCTAGTTTTCGTACAACAGTGTTGAGATTTTCAGATTTGTTAAACTATGTTTTCTTGATGCTCTTGTATTTTTGATTGCTGATCTATTCTAACTGGAATATTATGAAACTTGATATTTTGATTCCAGACATATAGGGGATTACCCCAGATTGTTTGTGGATTTATTCAAGGTGTTTTCATGCTGTTTTCTTGTTCTTGAAGTCGTTTTCCTGATTTCTGGCTGAACCTAAATTCTGTATTCAAATTAGTTTTGAGCTATGTTGTTGTGAACTAGTATGTGACTTATTTATATGAGTTGGATTCGTGTGGATGTCTAGTTTCCAGATCCTTCGACGGGTCTAGATTTGCATTTCTGTAGAGACCAGAATAACTGTTTTAGTACTGATTGGTCTTGCTGTCCTGATTATGAACATACACCATTTTGCGCGTTTATGTGACTCTATATTATCTATGCACGCTGATTTGTTTTCCTGAACTTAATACTGATTATATTATGTTAATTTGACACTATTTCGTACACATTCATGTCTATTTGATAATCATAACAAAAGTAACTAAGCTGGGGTTTATGGGAAAGATCTAGTAGTGGGAAAGCATAGAAATGTGTACTTAGAAGGGGGCCCGTGTTTCCCGTCTGTTGAGATCATTTTACATGATCGTCTGTTGAGATCATTTTACATGATCGTCTGTTATATGTATGAGATCATGATACATGGTCGTCTGTTATCTGTCTAAACCCTAAGTACACGGCCCTCTATGATCCCCTACAAAATCTACAAACACAATTTGTTTTGAATGTAGCAACCTTGTGATAAAAGTATGGCGTATGAAGTGCTACATAGATAGTAATCACACAAGACTTATATAAATCTGAATGTAAACCTGAATCTGTTATCTGTTATCTGATTATTTGTTATCTGTCTGACATGTGACACAGTACTTGACACTACCTGTATATCTGTTTGCATATTATCTGACACTTGACACTTGACCTATGTTAGTGTACCATGTTAGTTGAATTCTGCCATACCATGCTAGGTCTGTTTTTGCTAATAATTAGATATGCTAGTTTTCCCCATGTGCTTGTATCCTACATTATTTGTGACCCACGACTTGCAAAACGACGGGCACTTGTTTTCTTCTTTTCCCCTTTTTCTGCAAATTTACTAATTGCAGATCAGGTTGGTCAGCTGCTAGATGGTAATGGTGAAATGATATATTATTTGGAAGTTTCTGCTTTATTATTATTAGTTGTTGCTTGAACATTGAATAAAAATGTATTTGGTTTATTGGATATTATTTGTATTTGGGCGATGTGACCCAGGATGTTTGTTTTTCTCCAGACTCTGATTTATTTAAGAATATTGTATTTGGTTTCAAGTAAATTTCTATTAGTAATTTGTTTCAATTATGAATGAATGGTTGTGCTTTTGCTTTCGACTCTGATTATATCTGTGATGTGTTGTAAAGATTCTGAAACAGCTTAAGGATGATGAAAATAATTCGTTGGGCTTTTGTCGCGTATCCGTATTCCGTATTCCTTTTTGGGAAGCGGGGCGTGACAGGTCCAACAGGTCGCAAAAGGGGGTTGCCGTTGGGTACTGTACGACAGGGAGCCAAAACGGCTCTTATAGCCATTTTTTGGGTTTTTTTGGTTTTTTTTTATTTTAACCCTATAAATACACCCCAAAACCCCATCAAAAAATTCACAAAAACTCTCTTACTCTCTCTACTATTATAACTCATTTCTAAGCAATTTGTGAACAATTGAAGTATTCAACAAGCAAGTCTTCAAGGCATATACACGATCAAATTCCGATCGTATCGAAATCAAAATTCAACCACGTCTTCAACTCTTCAACTCTCGTCCAAATCCAAGTGATCAAGTCTTCAACTCTCCTTCAAGCTCTCCTCAACTCTTCATTTCCGGAATCGCTTATTTCTACTTATACTTCTATTCTTATTTTCATGGATTTTTTTTATATATGCGTATCCACGGTGAACGGTATCAAAATTTCATACCTCTCTTCTTATTTAGTTTTTTTTGTAGTTATAATTTTTGTTGGTTTTTTTTTTCTTCTCTATCTCAACCCTCTTATTTTCTAGATTTTTTTTATAACTCATCGCTCTTACATTGTTTAGTTTTTTTTTCATACATTACTACATTATGTCTAGATCATGCGGTAGCGGTCGTAACCAAAGTGGGTAAGATTCTACTGGCACTTCCCGTAGGCCACCAATTATCCCAATTAGTGAGCCCGCCGATCACGTTTGGTCCTACCCAACAATGGGGTACACACGATGAGGTTGTAGGAGACATACAATTAGAAGAAGAAGAACAACAACAACAACCAACCGAAATAACACAACCCCGTAGTGGTAGGAAAAGTAGAGGGGAAAGTAGTGGTTGGCATAAATTTTACGATTTTATCCCGGACGAAGAAAATCCGGGTATAGGTTTGAAAGTTTGTAAAACATATTCTAAGGCATACAAATTAAAGAGGGGTGATGGCACCGGTACAATTAATAGACACATCCAACATAACCATAAAGACCTTGTTGTCCTACCCGGCCAACAAAAAATCAACCCTAGGACCGGTCTAGTTGATAGCCACCTTTATGATCCCGATCTTGTTCGTCGGGAAATGACCCGATTAGTAATAAAGGAAGAGTTACCATTTTTTTATCCCGAGAGTAGAGACTTGGAAAATTTAAATCAAACGGCCTTAAACCCTCATTTTAGAAGAATCCCGAGAAATACTTGCAAATTGGATTGTTTTAAAGTGTACAATGAAATGAAGGATGCTTTGATTGCAATTTTATGGAGTTTAACTTGCAGAGTTAGTTTAACTTCGGATTGTTGGACGGGTGTCAATAATATTCCAATGATGGGAATAGCCTGTCATTGGATCGACATGATTGGATTCTTCAAAAAAGAATCATATCACTTGCCGTGTTGCCCTATCCTCATAGTGGCACTGAAATAGCAAACTGTATTTTAGACATTTGTGATGTTTTTCATATTCGTGATAAAATTATGTGTATTAGTTTTGATAATGTATCTAACAACAATGCAGCAATTACTATTTGAAATCCGCATTAAACCTTTTATCAGACAATATTTTTCATATTAGATGTGCATGTCATATTTTAAATTTATGTGTTCAAGATACATTAAAAATAGCCGATCCATATATACTTAAAATTAGAAATTGTGTACATTTTATTGCATTAAGTCCCAGCGTATTTCAAGAATGGAAAATTTGGTGTAGGATTTCAAATGTACCTTTTAGAAGATTTTCAAAGGATGTTAAACACCGATGGAACTCTACTTTTGATTTATTACATGTTGTTACTGAATATAAAGCAGTTGTAAATGATTTTTGTATCGCAAAAAATATGCCAAATTTTGAAATAACTCCCACCGATTGGTTTTATGCCAATCTTTCTTGAAATTTTTAGAACCTTTTAAAACCGGAACTTTAAAATTTTCAAAATCATATGAATCTACTTCTTGTAGCATTTTTATTTCAATAGTTACTATGATGCAATCATTTAACGAAATGTTAAATGATACTTTTGTTGGTGATATTGTAAAACCTGCATACAAAAAAATTTTGAAGTATTTTTATCCTCCTCCTATGTTGATTTGTGTTGCTACCGTTATGGATCCTCGTATCAAATTAGAAGGTACGAAGAGTTTGATTGAAATATTTTTTGCATTACTTGGGGAAAATGTAGAAATAGAAATAGAAATTGATTGCGCTTCTTTCTTAGTTAAATTTGAATCTACATTAAATAACTTGTATGATTATTATGATAAATCTTTTGCTTCTAGTAGTACAACTTCTGCAGTTAGTTCTTCTTCTGATAGTTCCAAAGGTAAGGGTAAGAGTATATTTGATGATAGAACATTTAATTTACTTGCACAAATTCAATCCAAAAAACCTAGGACTAATCAACCAAATGAATTAAATTGGTATAACCAACAAGATTCTGAGTCCTCTTCTTCTTCACTAGATATTTTACAATGGTGGAAAGACTATGAACACACTTATTATAGTATTCTTAAATATTTGGGTAAAGATTTACTAACTCCTCTTGTCTCTACAGTTGCTTCTGAAAGTGCATTTTCTTCAAGTGGGAGGGTTTTAACTGATTACAGGAATCGCTTGAAGCCCGACTTGTTAGAGATACTTGTTTGCACAGAACACTGGTTGAAGGCTGAAGATAGGACACAAGAGAAAGCATTATCTACGTCCACAAGTGGGAGCAACTCGCCGGAAGAACAATAACAACAACAACAACAACAACAACAACAATAGCAACCAAAATGAAGAATTCAATACGACAATACCAACAACTGAACAACAACAAGTCAACAACAACAAATTGAAGGCCACCAACTTGAAGACAATTGTAAATAGTTAAAAAAATTGTATTAGGTCTTTGCTTGTTAATTCAAATTATAAATTTTGAAGTAAATTGAAATTGTATATAAGAAATATGTTTATAAAACAAATTTGTGAATTCTTTATTTCTTATTAGAAATTGTGAAACTTGTATAACTTGAAATCATATGAATAATATTCAATTTTTTTGGCAATTTCACTCTTACAATCTTATTATTATTATTACGATTTTTACTGTTTATTATTTACATTATTATTTTTTAAGTTTAAAAAAAATAAAAATTAAATTAAATTAAAAAAAACCCTATCTAAACGGGCCAGCCCGCGACCCGAACCGAACCGAACCGACCCGGGTTGGACCCGAAAGGGTTCACGGGTTGGGCAGGTCACCATTTCTACTTTTCGACCCGGCCCGGTTAAGCAACCAACCTGGCCTGAACCCGCCCAAGTCAACTTCGAACCCGGGCGGGTCCGGCCCGACCCGGCCCGTTCGACCCGAATGCCAACCCTAGGGAGAGGGCAAAGAGTTGGTGGATGAGATGATGATATTTGATTAAAAGTTAATCAATTGATTAATGGTCACTATCTTCTTAAGTAAAGGAGGGTAAAAAGGTAAATTCACATGTAACACTGTTTAAGGTAGGAGTTTGAAGAAATTACTTGAGGGTGTATAGTTGTCATTTTGACAAGATGAGGTGTATTTAGTTAAGTAGGGTAAACATAAGAGTATATTGTGATAATTTAGTCGTCGAAAACAGATGAAAATGGAGGAGGCACGGAAGGCAGGGCTTGCACTGGCGGAGATTGACGAAGATTGAAAGGAAATCAGTCCCCACATACCTCAGTATATGTCTTCTGCTCCTTGGTATGTTACTATCCATAAACCAGTAAGCCTCTCATTCCACATATAGAAATGCGCTACTTTATAGTTTATGTGCTGAACAAAGATGTGGTTTGGTTTTGTTTTAGGGTTTGAAACATCAAAGGAAGCGGAAACCGGATTAGAATTATACCAAGGCGTGGTATGCTAGAGGAGCTAAGATATACCAAGCAGATCGGTATAGTAAGGGAGCATGTGAAATGTAAGTTTCTCACCTTTTTCATCCTTCAACTTCAACTTTTGTAGTTGTGGTATTTGGATGCAAATTGGGGTGGGTGCGAATATTGGAAGGCATTGCACTAGGTATATACCTTCATTGTAATGGTTAAGGTGCATGATCATTCATATTTGTTCTGTATTTGAATTTCCTGGCAAGGACGAGCCATACGATAAAGCCTATATTGTGTAATTTAATCTAAATGAATTTTCCACTATTTGTGGACATTGTATCAGAAGTATATGTTTAGGTGACGGGGAATATATTGGAAGACTTAGAAGTATATGTTTTCACTGTTAGGTATGTCTTGTATATTAGGTTCGATATGAAAAGAATAGAGCAAAGCGAGAAGAGGTTCGAAGCAAAGAAGGAAGATGAAGAAGGCTGTTGTTTTCTGGTTGTCTGGAAGTTGACATTTGACTACAACCAGTAGGTTGGGGCTCGGCGTCTAGTGCAGTCGACTGCTTTTTTCAACAGTCGACAACAAGCGGTAGCGACAGCAAGATCGGGTTAGGTCTTTGGTGGATATGATTGAACCGATTTGTGTTCCAAGTGTTAGAAATTCACTGCTGAGTTTGTGATAACCGATCACTATGAATAAACCACCAAGCAATAGTAGATCAAAGCAAACACACAAAACACAGTTTTATCTCGATTTGGGCGAACCCTAATCCGAATGAGAAATAACCGAAATAATATTTACTAGAGAAGATACAAGAGTTACAAACACTCTCACCAAGAACTTATCTATCTTTCAAGCCTCATTGGAAGATAATCCATTGTTTCCAATGGAAAACTTTCAATGAAGTAATTTTCTCTCTTTTATTGTTTATACGCTTGCCTCTAAAAAGCGGATGTAACAATCATATATAGAGATCTAGAAAAACCCTAAGTTGTAGTCTTGATACAATAACCGTCTGATATACGCTGAAGAGAAAGCTACACGATAGGAACCGTACGATTTATCCTGAAGAGGAAGATGGGCTAAAAACAGATCACCAAAATCTGACCCAGTTATTGTTGTTGCGCTAGTTGCGGTCGATTGCCCCCTAGGGAAATTAATTGCAATGCGCTTGACCAAGTCATATAGCTAAGACGGTCGACTTCCACTTTGGGAAATCGATTGTCAATTCACCCCCAACCTAATACTTCATCTACAACAACTTCTTCTTCCAATGACGCTTCGAACCTCTTCTACCTTCATCGTCTTTTTTCACATCGAAGCATAGTATGAAAGACATAAACCCAACAATCTTCACATTGGATTGCATACTCACAAATCCATACATGTGTGACTAATCGTCTCTAGACTCTTTCATTCTCCTTTTGTAAATGAACATGGTTCAGTGACTTCTTCTGCTGGTTGAATTAATCTCCACCTTTATCTCTCCAATTGTATGCCCCCTCAAAGGCATACCCTAGTTGGTCATTAACACGCAGGCACCTCCCTCCACACGAACTCCACCTACCTTGAGGCATTCTCCACCTCTCAAGGATATTCGAACATGGAGGCCCCACCCTCCACACGAACTCCACATACCGATTGGTCTCTCTTTATCTCCTTCTAGGGCTATATTCAAGCTCTGTTGAACCGATACATTGTGCATGTCCTCCTTCTAGAGATTAAAGTTGATCTTACAATCGAATTGCTTGACCTTCGTGAAACCTGGATCTGTCGTCTCCTCAAAGAAACTCGAGCAACTCCTAAACTACGGATAATTCACGACATGAAGCTCCAATTCCAATTGTTAGGAATTCACTGTTGAGTTTGCGACAACCAGCCACTACGAACAAACCACCAAGCAATAATAGGACATGAAGCTCCAATTCCAATTGTTAGGAATTCACTGTTGAGTTTGCGACAACCAGCCACTACGAACAAACCACCAAGCAATAATAGATCAAACTAGACACACAAACCACACAATTTTGTCTTGGTTTGAGCGATCCCTAGTCTAAGGGAGAAATAACTGAGATATTATTTATTAGAGAAGATATAAGAGTTACAGACACTCTCACCAATAACCTATCTATCTCTCAAGTCTCACTGGAAGATAATCTGTTGTTTACAATGGAGAACACTCAGTGAAGTACTTTTCACTTTTTTTCTCATCATATGCTCTTGCCTTTCAAAGAAGGTCGTTACAATCATATATAGATATCTAGAGAAATCCTATATTTTAGTATTAATACAATAAACGTATGATATACGCTGAACAGAAAGCTACACGATAGAAACTGTATGATCTACCATGGAGAAAAAGATGAGATCAAAACAAATCACCCAGACCCTACCCAATTACTGCCGCTGCCGCTAATTGTTGTTGATTGCCTTTAGGGCAGTTGACTGCAATGCGTTTGACCAAATTAAAGTGTTGAGATGGTCAACTGCCACTTTGGGCAGTTGACTGTTAATTCACCCCTAACCTGATACTTCATGTACAACAACTTTTTCTTCCTCCGCAGATGCTTCAAACATCTTCTTGCTTCATCTTCTTCTCTTCACATCAAACTATAGTATGTAAGACATAAACCCAACACCAAGTAATATCGTACGACTCCTATTGTATGGCTTGCTTTTCAGAGTATATCATAGGGTGAATGATTAAGACTACAACATAGGGTTTCTCTAGATCTCTATATAAAAATGTAATGGACTCCATTAAGAGATGTAATAATGTAATGCCCTCCATTAAGAGATGTGTCAGCACTTCATATAAGAGTTTCCATTGAAAACAATAGAGTATCTTCTAGTGAGTCTGGAGAGATAGATAAGTTCTTTGTGAGAATATTGTAATTCTTGTATCTTCTATAGTTGAATTATATCTCAGTTATCCCTCGGATTAGGTTCACCGAATCTGGACAAAATTGTGTACTTGTGTGTTTAGTTTTGGTTGTTCGTTGTGATCGATTACTGCCTCGCACTATCTCCATACTAAAAAAAATTGTCTTGAGGTTCACAACAAAGTGGTATCAGAGCAAAGGTTGCACGATTTGCTTGGTGAAGATGATAGATCATGATTTTCCGAAGATCAAGCAATTCGATGGTAGAATCAACTTTAATCTCTGGAAGGTGGATATGTATGACGTATTGGTTCAACAGGCTTGCATCTTGCCCTAGAAGGAATAAAGAGAAGCCAAGTGGCATGAATTAGAAGAAGTGGAATGAGATTTGTTTAAAAGCCTTGAGTTTAAACCGGTTGTCATTGACGAATGATGTCAAGTGTAACTTCGTTGAAGAAACAAGTGTGGTGAGTCTGTGGGCGAGACTCACATTTAAATATACAGGCTCGCCATTTTGGATCAGATGTACTAGAAGAGAGAATTGTTTTGTTTCTCAATGAAGGAAGGTACCGCTCTTTATATTCATATTGTGGAATTCGATAAGGGATTATCCGAATTGAAAGTGATAAATGCAGATGCTCTAAGCGAAGAGGATAAAACATTCAACTTGATATATTCATTGTCAGATTCATATAAGCAATTGATAACCACCATGCTACACGAAAAATCTGCCAAGGAAAAGCTCACAGTGGCCGGTGTGATCAAAGGCTTGAAAAACAAGTGAACCTAAGAAGGAAACTAAGAAATTAAGGTCGTCTTCTTTAAGTTGTATTGTAGAAGAGGGAACTTCAATTGGAAGTGAAAGTACGCGTAAGGGTGGGGTCTGTTGCCACCATTGCAGAGGAATTGGGGTAAATTGTTAAATTAGAAGGGCGTCAATATAGTCAGTGCCGCTAAATGAGGTGATCATTTATACTGTCTTCTTATTTCAAGTTCTAAAGATGTGGATTCTGACTGATTTCTTGATTCGGTTAGTTATTCTCATATTTGTTTTGAGAGAGAGATGTTTTCTACTTACAAGTCAACAATAGGTCGTTATGTGAGGAAGAGGACTGGTGAGAATTATAACGTAGTGGGTGAGGGAACAATTGAGTTGGAGATGTCTGATGAAAAGGGGTTCACATTGGAGAAGGTCATGCATGTTCCTTTGTTGAAGCAGAACATAATATCCTTGGAAACTCTGGAAGCCCGGGGTTGCAGGTATACAGATTGAGGTGGAGTTCTATCAGTTTTGGAAAGTCGTCGTAAGGCGATGTAATGAAAAAGAGGTGTTAAGCACAACCTCTACAAACTTTGTGGAAACAAAAAATCTTGCGCAGGTGTTTCTAAGCACAACATTGCTAACGTATCTAGTCTGCCGACAGTAGACTTACCGAAGAGAGATCACGACGTTCGAAATCATTCAGAGGTGGAGGATGCCTCGAGGTAGGTGGAGTTTGTACGGAGGGTGGCACCTTCGTGTTGACGCCTACTAGGGTATGCCCTTGAGGGGGCATAAGATTGGGGAAAAAAACAGGTGGAGGTAAATTCAACTATCATAAAAATTTACTGAATGGCATTGTTTACAAGAGGAGAAAGGAGGAGTCTAGAAGAATTTAATCACACGGGTGTCAAAGCATGTGTATGCAATCCAAGGTGGAGACAACAGTATCGGGTTGAGTCTTTGGTGGATCTGATTAAACCGGTTTGTGCTCCAAGTAATATCGTACGGCTCTTATCGTGTTGCTTACTCTTCAGGGTATATCAAATGGTAAGGTACCAAGACTACAACCTAGTGTTTCTCTAGATCTCTATATAATAATGTAGTGGCCTCCATTAAGAGGTGTGTTAGTACTTCATCTAATATTTTTCCACTGTGAACAATATAGTATCTTCAGTGAGGCTTGAAATATAGATAGGTTCATGGTGAGAGTATTGTAACTCTTGTATCTTCTATAATTGAATAATATCTTGGTTATTTATCCCCCGGATTAGGTTCACCGAACCGGGACAAAATTGTGTGCTTGTGTGTTTGGTTTTGGTCTACGTTGCTTGGTTGTTCGTCATGATCGGTTATCGCCTCTTGCTATATTCTTACATTCACCGCTATATATAATATTGCCTTTTAAATATTCTTTTAAATACTTAAGTTTATGATATCAAATTTTAACTATTTTTTTCTTAAATTATGTCAATATCATACTACTCACACCTATGAAGTAATAATAAGTGAACCTACATTAATACTTACATTACTTTGAAAAAAAAAGTTTCCATTTGATTTTATTACTTGCATTTGCATATGCAAACTAGTTCTCAGTTATGTTTAGAAAGGAATTGCAACGGGGGATATGCATGTTATATTGTCATCAGATCTAGGCAGTTCTAGGCTTCTAGCTCAATTGTTGTCTTATATTGCATGCCTTGTCTTAGTTTTTTGGTAGCTTGTACATACATTCTAACTTCTACAGTTGTGGTGCAGTGACATGCCAAGAAATCATGCATGGAGAGGCCAAGTCAAATGCAAAGTCTACAAACAGGCGGTTTGCTGCTGATGAGAAGCTGGAAACATTTCAGCTCTATTATGATGGAATACATGATAATTTGATCCGTCCAGTTTTGCTCATGTGGCAGTGAGGTATGAAGCTGAAAATGATGCCGAAGAATTTTTTTTAAAAGAACAGCAACTGAAGAAGTTAGAGGAGAAGAACAATAACCAGAGTGGCGGTGAGGGTTCAGCAGCTAGTGAAGTGGAAGATGATGATGATGGAGAGAGTGGAGGAGCGGAGAAGTGGTTATGTGAAGGTGGGTGGTTCTTCTAACTCCCAAATGCATCTAAACTCAAGTTGGGTGAAGGGGGGTAAAAATAAGCAACAATTACGGGTCAACAAAGTCCGGGATACAAATTTCAACAAAAGTAACAATGCGAATATAAAAATAACATGGAGGAAACAATTTATTTCAAGGTAGCTCCTGCTCCAATCCTAGAAGAACTGCTCACCAATGCCTTATGGCAATTCTCCTTGTGCACCTGCGGTTTGATCAACTCGAGTGGGGAAAAATGTTCGTTAGAGCAAGTATGGACAGCATGTAGTAAAAAACAAAGAGTAAAGGAACATGGTACATCAAGAAATATGAAGCAAGAACAAAGTCCAAAAGCAATAAAAGGGACTGATGAAAAGTCTAGTTTTAACAATGCAATTTTCAATAACAATAATCGATAAACAATGTCAATGTCCATAGTCACGATCAAGGATGTAAGTGCCAATCTAGTCTATTAGTATTTAGCTTAACTAATGTACGTACTACTGCGTCCCATACCACAGGTTCGGTGCATGCAAAACAGTATTCGTTTTATACATAGTAGTGGAATCTACAGAGCCTATACTCAGCATCAATAACAATAATTTACAATCAACAATTAACAATCAATAAATCACGATCGATACTCCTCCTTTTATGACAATACAATATAACGATAAGGCCTAATCGAGTACATTTTCTGAGATTATCCACTACTAAGTCAACTCTTATTACCCCGACTTGTTAATATTGTATTAAATCATTCATGATAATGCAATGTGTATAAGAGTGTCAAAGAGATGATAAGGATGCAACAAAATGATGCGATGCATGGTAAAATACATGTAATTGTAAATCTGAAAAGAGCAGACACAGCAGTACTAAAACAGCAATAACTCAGAAACTATAATTCGGAATTCGATTCCGTCAAAATGGCTGTAAACTAGACATATGGGGCTACAATTCATATTCAGTAAGTTTCAACTGATTCTGATTATAACTAGGTCGATTACCCTAATCTTTACAACTTAAGGGTTCTGGCAACAACTTATAGTCAAAACTCTATGTGTGAAATCAAGATGTAAAATCAATAAAAAAATCTACAAAAATTAGGAATGGATCCTAAGCATGTCTTATAAGTTTTTGGAGAGTTTCATGTCATTACACTATTATTATCATGGTGTTTCAACTGAAAGTTGTGTCGATGTTTCACTAAATTGCAATTCTGAAAATACAGACCAAAAGTGACTAAAAGTGCAATAACTAACAGCTCACAGATCAGAATTTAGATCTGTAAGATGTTCTGGAAACTAGATTCATTAGGATAAAATTCCTTTTTATATAGTTTTGGTTGGTTCGTATTGTAACATGGTCGAAACCTCAGTGCAAAACAGAACAGGCAGCAAGAAGTAATAAAAGTCATCATATATATTCATCAAAATGGATAATCTACATGTTCTTGAATCATGGAATGCATTAACATTATATACAACAAGTTAAGATGAATTTCTACGAATGCATTAACATTATCATAGCAGGATTTGAGATTAACAAGTTCATTAAAATCCAAACAATAATAATATAACATATAAATTATCGATCAATTATAAATAGAAAATACATCGTTATTCAAAATAAATGTAATCGTCGATTATAAAACACTTAGTAGAATATTCAAAACTAGTTTAGCACAAAATAAATTTATAAATAATCAAGATACCGAAAATATTCAGGATATACGTATTAGCGGGAACGGGGGTTTCAATGTGTAATATACTGAATTTTCCTATAATTAAATTTTCATTTAATTTTTTTTAACGTGTCTTGCACGTGTAAATTAATGTGTGTATTTAGCTTTTAAAATTATTCTTATGTCTTGAACAAATATTTTCTTCTCTTTTAAAAAGCCTCTTATTAAATCCTAGGCATAATGACTTAATTCTAGCCCACCCAAATTAATTATTTAATTAATTAAAAGCCCATGGTTTTAGCCCACCTAATTAGCCCACTAGTTAATTCTATTAGTAATTGAGACAACTTGTAGAGTAAACTTGTCATGTAACAAATTAGTTAATTAATAAATGAACAAACTAGTGTGCATATAGAGACACGTGCATTGCACATGCACGTGCAATGTGAATGAGAAAAGGAGGTCGGCCACACTTGGAGAGAATGGAGAGAGTGGAGAAGTGGTTATGTGAAGGTGGGTGGTTCTTCTAACTCCCAGATGCATCTAAACTCAAGTTGGGTGAAGGTGGGTGAAAATAAGCAACAATTACGAGTCAACAAAGTCCGGGATACAAATTTCAACAAAAGTAACAATGCGAATATAAAAATAGCATGGTGAAAACAATTTATTTCAAGGTAGCTCCTGCTCCAATCCTAGAACAACTGCTCACCAATGCCTTATGGCAATTCTCCTTGTGCACCTGCGGTTTGATCAACTCAAGTGGGGAAAAATGTTCATGAGAGCAAGTACAGACAACAAGTAGTGAAAAACAAAGAGTAAAGGAACATGGTACATCAAGGAATATGAATCAAGAACAAAGTCCAAAAGCAAAAAAAGGGACTGATGAAAATTCTAGTTTTAACAATGCAATTTTCAATAACAATAATCGATAAACAATGTCAATGTCTATAGTCACAATCAAGGATGCAAGTATCAATCTAGTATATTAGTATTTAGCCTAACTAATGCACGTACTACTGCGTCTCATACTACAGGTTCGGTGCATGCAAAACAGTGTTCGTTTTGTAATAATAATAATAATAATAATAATAATAATAATAATAATATAATAATAATAATAATAATAATAATAATAATAATAATAATAATAATATTGTAACCCCTGTTTTTCATTTTGTGTATTTTTGGGTGTATTTTTAGTTTTGGTGTATTTTTTTCTCTCCTGTATTTTTTTCTGGACCGTATATTGGAGTTGTTTTCAATATATATTCATTTTTAGCTCATTCTTGATCTTTTGTGATTTATTTCTGGCTCCTCGATTTGTTCTGGATCACTGTTGTTATTTCTTTTCACGTTCTTCAATTTTGTCTCGTTCTCTTTGATTTTTGCCTTGGGTGCTCGTGGTGTTGTGATTGCTCAACCTATTTCCAATCTTATTGTTTGAACCCTATTTGTCTACCAAAGCCAAAATTTAACCCAAATCCTATTTTTTTTTTATCTCAATACTTAATTAACCAACTCCTTAACTAAATCCTATTACAAAAAAAAAACCAATTTAACTTTTCTCTTAACTCCTAATACTACCTAACCTGTACCCGAACCATCCCCCTACCCGCAGGCCACTTCAGCCAAACAAAACCCTAAAACAAACCCTTTATATATAAACCCATCTTCTGTGCTTCCCCTACATCTCAAAACCCTAGCCTCCATTATTCCCGAGACCCCCTACTGCACTCCCGATCACCCGACCCCTAGCCTTAACCTCATCCTGTTCACAACACCCTAGCCGCCGAGACTCCCGGCACCCTCCTCTGACCCTCTCCCTGTTGCTCCGCCGCTGCGCAGCACTGTGGTGTCGCGCCTTGCCATCCCGTCCACCGTGCACTAGGAGACAGCAGCAGCCAACAAGGCCAGCTGTCGTGCCTCCCGACGCCGTCTCTCGCTCTCTTGCTCTTGGGTTTCTCTTGCACGTGCTCGAGTGCACGTATAGATCGTTCGTAGGTTCGTTGATTTCTCGTTCGTGGGATTTGTTCGTTGCCGAGATCCGTTCCCGTTATTCTTGGTGTTCTTCGTTTTCATCTTCGGTTAAGGCAAGTAACTTGTACTCCAATTAATTTGTTTGATACAAGGCAAAAATACCATCTATAGTATAGTTGGATCTAGAGATGACTCTTGTTTGTGTTATGTTTGATGAGTTTTGTCTCTATTGTGAAAATTTGACCATAGATGACTCACGACATAATATGGACATGAATTAACTTAGGTTTTACCCGTTCTTGATTTTTATAATGTATGTGAGACTTTTGTGAGAATTCGTGATTTGGTTGAGACCCATGTGATATATTTGGTGTGGACATGCTATATATCCTAATTTATGATGTTTAGACACTTGGTATACTCGATTTCATGTTTGGTTGTGTTTTGAACAAGTTTTGTATGATATATGTTGAGTTGTTCTTAAATGGAAAAATCTGTATTTTGTCGCTGATCTGCTTTGTTTTCTGTTTTGGACTATTTTAAAGTCAGTATCTTAATTTTGGTATAAAACATGAGTTTTAGAGAATTTCGTCTATTTTCAAACCCCTCTGACCTTACTTGATTTCGTTTTCTTATGAGTGAGTTATGACCGTTTTACTACAGAGGTGTTGATCTTTTCTAGATTCTGTTCTTCAATGATTTTGATGACTAAATGATTTTGATACTGATGCTACATATATTATTTTGACCCAAAACTTTGGTCAGTATTTCTTTATCTAGTTAGGGATTACCCAAAATTTTGGTGAATTTTATTAAGGCATTTTATATGTCGTTTCATGCATGTTTACAAAAGTCATTCTTGCTGTATTTTGCTCGTTGTCCTATAAAGAATTGTGTTTTCACCCTGATTCCTTTTACTGTATGAAAAATTCTTCTGAAATATGAAAATTAGTATATTTTATATATTTTCATACCCCTTTGGCAGATTTGGATTTCGTTTCACGGCTTGCGAGATATCTCAGTTCTCATACATCAGTGATGGGAATTCCAGATTGGCCAATGTAGCATTTCTTGATGTTTTCCTATTTTTGATGACTGAACTAATTTTACTGGAATATTATGAAACTTTATATTTTGATTCTAGACATATATGGGAATACCCCAGACTTTTCCTGGATTTATTCGAGAGGTTTTGATGCTATTTTTTTGACTGAGAATTCGTTTTACTGATTTCTGGCTGAACATGTTTTCTGGATTCATATCAGTTTTGAGATATGATTTTGTGAATTATAATGTGACTTATTTATATCCGCTGGATTCGTGCAGAAGTATATTTTCCAAATTCTTTGACGGATCCAGATTTGCATTTCTGTAGCGACGAGAATTACTGTTTTAGTACTATACTGTCATGTTGTCCTGAATATGAACATGCACTGTTTTGCTTGTTTATGTGACTGTATCTCATCTATGCATGTTTATTTATTTCCCTGAACCTAATACTGATCATATCATGTTAGTTTGATACTATTTTGTACACATTCATGCCTGTTTGATGACCATAATAAAAGTAACCAAGTCAGGGTTTCTTAAAGAAAGATCTAGTAGTGGAAAATATGGAAATGTGTACTTGGAAGGGAACTAGTGTTCCGTACTGCTACTGTTACTTTTACTTTTCTGCTACTGTTACTGTTACTTTTACACTACTGCTACTGTTACTGATACCTAAGTACACTGCCCTATTATGGTCCACTATGAAATCTAAAAACAAAACTGTTTGTTGTAGCAACCACGTAGTAAAAATCGGGATACATGAAGTGCTACCTAGCTAGTAATATACACAAGACTGTAAGAACATAAGACTAATACTGTTAGACTGATACTGTTATACTGTTACACTGATATACTGAGCTTACTGTTACTGAGCACTATTAGTTGCCATATGACACTGTTACTGACACATTCATTTGTACTGTTAGTATACCATGTTAGTTGACTTTGTTTAACTGATTCTTGCTAGTCATTACTGTTGATGCATTAGTCCATGTTATTCGTTAGTTTTCCCATGTGCTTGTATCATACATTATAAGTGGTCCGTAACTTGCAATTGATGGGTACTTGTTTTTCTCTTTCCTTCTCTTGCAATTGTTAATTGCAGATTAGGATGGTTAGCTTCCCGACGGTATTGGCGAAATGAGATATTAGTGCTGGATTTCTTGTTTATTAGTATTATTATTATTGTTTCTTTGGAACAATGTATTTTGACTTGAATATTTATTTTGTATTTGGGCGATGTGACCCAGGATATTGACTTGTCCATATTCTGATTTATTTGAGAATATTGTATTTTGTTTCAAGTAAATTCTGTTGGTTTATTAATTCAGTTATGCATGTGTGGTTTGACTCTTTTGCATCCGACTCTGATTATTTTGTGAGATATTGTAAAGATTCTTGAACAGCTTATGGATGATGAAAGTCATTCGCTGGGCTTTTGTTGTGTATCCGTATTCTGTATTCTTTTTGGAAAGCAGAGCGTGACAGTGTTTTTAGTGGTATCAGAGCCCAGGTTTGGCTAATGTATTAGTTGCCTAATATATTAGACAAGCTTGGCATGAACCGGGATCGACTCAATATTTCACCAACCATGCATACGTAAATGAATTATTATCAACTCTGATTCTTGATGCTAATTGTTTTTGGTTTGGTGCAGACTATGGCTCGTGGAAATTCTTATCAGTCGCAGGTTGATCCGATTGAGGGTGTCACTACTGTGTTTGAGTGGCTGATTAATCAGCAGCAAAACCACAATGATCTTGTAATGGCTGCCCGGGTTCCGCCTCCTGTTGTGCCTGTGCAGGCAAATCTTTCGCCTCATCTAGGAACAGTTACAGAAATTATGAGGCTGCATCCCGACCGTTATTCCGGCATTGAGACGCCTTTGGAGACTGAACAGTGGTTGATCCGGACTGAGCACTTGCTCTTGGCAGCACGTGTTGCCAAAACTTATCGGGTGGACGTGGTTTCCATCCAGCTGGTGAATTTGGATCATATCTGGTGGATGGCCGAGACTGAGCGACTTGAGAGGCCTATTGCTTGGGCTACTTTTACTCAGAGATTCTTGGAGAAGTTCTTTCCTAGTAGTACTTGAGTTGAGATGGAGCAGCAATTCTTGGCCCTAAAACAGGTTAAGTCATTATTCTATTTTGAATTTTGTTACATAATTGTTCAAACAATGTTGTAACATGGACTTCTTGAAACAGGGCTCTAGGTCAGTGGTTGAGTACGCAGCTGAGTTTACTAGACTTAGCTGCTTCGCTGTCGTTCTTGTGGCAACCGAAGAGGATAGGGCTCGTAGATTCACAAATGGGCTTGAGCAGGATATCAAGAGGCATCTTGTCTCTCTTCGCTTGCGTACTTACGCTGAAGCTCTTGAGACAGCTCGAGCTCAGGAGCAAGCTCGTGGTGGTTTGGTTCCTTCTCCGCGGACTGTTCCGTATTCTGCTGCTAGGCCTTCTGGTGGTCCTGTTCGGAGGCTTGTCCCAACCCATCCGGTCAGGGCAGCTCCGTATCCTTCTACTGGTTTCTAGAAGGGTGGTTTTTGCGACTTCTGTCAGATGTCTGGGCATGAGCGTAAGAATTGTTGGCGCATCAACCATCGGTGCTTTAGGTGTGGCACCGCTGATCATTCTATACGCGATTGTCCGCAGTAGCAGCAGGTGGCTCTTCCAGCCAGGGGTCCTGTTCAGCAAGCAGGCCCAGCTCGTGGTCCAGTTAGGTTAGGCCCCCGCTTCCTCCTCAATGCCAGATTGTCGGTCAGAGGATCGCTGTTTCGAGGAGAGGTCAGACTTTCAACTTGACTACTGCAGATGCTGAGACAGCTGAAGGAGTTGTGGCAAGTATATCTTATTTTGTTGTTTTGTTGTTTTGTTTCTCTTATTTTATTTCTTTTAGTCTTGCTTTACTGCTTTATGTTATTTTCCTACATTGTTTTTCCCTCACCCTTGATTCTCTATTCTTTCTCCTTGTCTTTTGATTCTTTTAGGTATCATCCTTGTTTGCTCTTTTCCTGCCCATGCTCTTTTTGATTCTAGGACAACCCATTCTTTTTTCTCCTCTCGATTTGTCGCTCGCCATCAGTTGGAATGTAGCAACATGTCAGAGGTTTGGAACATTTTGACAGGTGGTGGTGTTGTCATTTGTTCCCGTGAGTGCAGGTAATGTCCCGTTGTTATTGGGGACGCAGATTTCAAAGCCAACCTGATTATAATTGGGAATTCAGGATTCGACGTTATTCTGGTTATGGATTGGTTGGGTGAAGCCCATGCCATTATTGATTTCCGTGCCAAGAAGGTTATCTTCAAAATTCTAGATCGAGCGGAATTTGAGTTCCATGCCAGGGATTCTTCCCTTGGCTGAGCAAAAACTGCAGTTGAACAGGTGGATTGTGCGATGGAATTGCACTCAGGTTGTGAGGTTGTGCCTCTAGTAGTTTGGGATTTCTTGGATGTTTTTCCAGATGAGTTTCCTGGCTTACCCCCTAATAGGGAAGTGGAATTCGGTATTGATGTTTAGCCTGGAACGGCACCGATATCGAAGAGTCTCTACAGGATGGCACCGGTTGAGCTAGCAGAGCTTAAGGTGCAGCTTCAGGAGTTTCTTGATTTGGATTTCATTAGACCAAGTGTTTCGCCTTGGGGTGCTCCGGTCCTTTTTGTCAACAAGAAGGATGGTAGTTATCGACTGTGTATGGATTATCGGGAACTGAACAGTGTTACTGTGAAGAACCGGTATCCGTTGCCCAGAATCAATGATTTGTTTGCTCAGTTGAATGAGGCTGCTATTTTCTCAAAGTTGGATCTTCATTCTGGGTATCACCAAGTCAAGGTAAAGGCTGCTGATATACAAAAGACTACATTCAGGACTAGATACGGGCACTATGAGTATCTTGTGATGCCGTTCGGAGTCACTAATGCGCCAGCTGTATTTATGAGTCTTATGAACTGGGTCTTCTCTCAGTTTTTGGATAGATTTGTGGTGGTCTTCATTGACGACATTCTGGTATACTCTCGGAATCGGGAAGATCATGATGAACATCTTAGAGTGGTTCTGCAAACTTTGAGAGAGAATCAGCTCTATGGGAAACTCAGCAAGTGCGAGTTTTGGCTCGACAGGGTTTCTTTCTTGGTGCACATTATTTCTGGCGATGGTCTTTCTGTGGATTCTTCTAAGATTGAAGCTGTGAAGGATTGGCCTATTCCGAAGTCGGTTTCCGAAGTGCCGAGTTTTCTTGGTCTCGCTGGCTATTATCGGAAGTTCGTCCAAGATTTTTCGAAGATAGCAAGACCGTTGACTAAACTGACTGGGAAGGATAAGAAGTTTTGTTGGTCTGATGAGTGCAATGAGGCTTTTGTTGAGTTGAAGAACAGATTGACGTCAGCGCCTGTGTTGACTATTCTAGATGGTTCAGGTGGATTTGTAATTCACTGTGATGCTTCTGGTAAGGGTCTTGGAGCACCTTATGCAGAAGGGCCATGTTGTTGCGTATGCATCGAGGCAGTTGAGGCCGCATGAGAAGAAATATCCTACTCATGACTTGGAGTTAGCGGTAGTGATCTTTGCTCTGAAGTTGTGGAGACATTATTTACTTGGAGACAGCGTGTAGATCTTTACAGACCACAAAAGTCTCAAGTACGTCTTCACCCAGAAGGAGTTAAACATGAGGCAAAGGCGTTCATTGGAACTTATGGCCGATTATGACATCAGTTTGCAATACCATCCTGGTAAAGTAAACTTGGTTCCTGATGCTTTGAGCAGGACACCAGCAGTTATGTTTCTTACTCAGCAGAGTGATCTTATTGAGTAGATGAGGAGGTTGGATTTGGAGGTCGTGTTTCCGAGTTCTGGTTGGAGTTGTCTTGAGCTCCAGCTTTAGTCGTCTCTTGTTGATCAGATGAAAGAGGCTCAGGTTGGTGATGCGCAGTTGCAGGGTTTTCGAGCTGAGGTTGACTCTGGGTCCAGAACGGACATGGTTATTCATGTAGATGGTTCGCTTCGTTTTGGGTCCCGGTTGTGTGTACCTAAGGGTGAAGTTCGTCAGAGGTTACTTGAGGAAGCTCATCAGTTTTCGTATTCTATCCATCCTGGCAGTACTAAGATGTATCAGGATTTGAAGCTTCATTTCTGGTGGCATGGTATGAAAAGGGTGTAGCGGCCCGAACTTCCAATATGAAATCTTAGAAATATGTGGCACAATTCCCAGCATCAACTTCAAATGTAATATTAACACAGTCCAAAAACACAGATAATTTTTTTTTTCAACTTTCATTATAATAATCTTTTACATAACATAGCGGAATACAATACACCTTGAATCAAAATTCTCTTTTCTTTACAACACTTTATTTTACAATTTACATAAGTCACTACATCAATTGAACTCAAACATCCAAATCCGAGCTATAAGAAATCACCTGTAAAATATGAGGCTAGAGATAACCCTAACCCGCAAAACTAAAGGGGTCAGCCATAATGGTGTGTGACATAAACAAGCAACATAAGTAAAGCATGGATTTATCAACAACAGAAAAATAAACAGGGGTAAATGAATATAGAAAAATCACGAAACACGAAGACACAGCAAGTGAAGCTAGACTATGTGTCAAGTGCAGAAAACAAGAACCCAATGCATAATACCAAGTCAAGAAAATATCAATGCTATATGCTGACTCTCTAATGCGTACTTGTCGAAGTCTATACAACCCACTCTACATAGGTCTGGTGCAAGACCTTAACGTCTCCACATTATAGGGTTTAATCCCCCGCTATGAAACTAATCCTACTACGATGACTACTACAAGATAAAGATAAACTATGAGTATTAGCCCATGCCCCGATAATTCCGGAGGTCAATCCCTATCCACAGATAATTCTGAAGACTATTACACTCACATCTGGGAGTCTTCCAGAATACCCCACACCGCAAGCGATGGCACCTCATCACACGAATACCACATGTGCGTCGCCTCGACCCCGATAATTCCGGAGATCAATCCCACACCACAGGTAATTCTAGAGACTATTTCACTCACACCTGGATAATTCCGGGGATTATCTCACACTACAAGCCATACTGAGGTCCATAACCCATGTTCTCGTTCATCATATCACCACTAGTGTCTGTCCTTATCATTTCGGTTGTTTTATTACTTTACGAATCTCCTAGAGTTGGTGTACCCTACCGGACTTAACTTAACCATTGATCAACTAAAATGCCTCAACAGGCCCAAACATAAATATCTCAACTGTCGGTATATTAGGGTCACACACACCCTCTAGAGACTCACACTCAAATATCCAAACCAACATTCCAACATAAACTGCTCAGTTAAACCACTTGAAAACATATGTTCAGTAGAAGATAAAGTATAGAATAATAAGTTAAAGATTAAAAACATTTAGAGAATAAATTATTTAAAAGAGCGTTCAAATATATAAAGATACATCAGTATCAGTCGACTATAGCCAAGCGTAAGTCGACTGTCTAGAAAGAAAATTCAATAGCTTTAAGAAAATAATTCTAAGTATTATAAGTCGACTATAAAAACCATCGGCCGACTGTACAGAGCGAAAAATCCAATATCTTTAAGAAAATAATTCTAAGTATCGCAGTCGACTGTAAAAGGCATAGGTCGACTGTCCAGATAAAAAAACACAATAACTTCGAGAAAATAATTCTAAGTGGTATCAGTCGACTGTAAAAGTCATCAGTCGACTGTCCAGAACTAAATTTCAAGAAAAACTAGAGAACACAGCAGCTAGGTCACGCGGTCGACTGTATAGTCACACCGGTCGACTGTCGACCTGCAGACTGCAGATTTTTTGTTGTGCACATTTCAACCGATACGTAGTTTTACTTTATGAAAACGATTTCTACGATAAGATTATTTCTTATATGATCAAATACAATTTGTAGGATATATAATAACCCACAAAACTAATTCAAAGTTACTTGAATTTATAAAAGTAATGATTTGTTGATTTCTTTCGATTAAAACATAGATTGTGCATATAGTCAACAATAGAGTTTCTAAAAAATCAGTTATTCAATGAAATAGCTTCGTATTCAGATCCAAACCATATCAATACCAAAATCTCAAAGAAATCCCCAATTTGGGTATATTTCCTCAAACTCAACTAAATTCTCAATTTCGATTTTCAAGACATGATCTCTTGATTCATAACTTTTCTTCAAATTTCTCAAAACTGAAGCACCATTTCAACTCACAACCACAATCAATGGATAACATCACCATATCAAATTTTTACTCGACCAATACTCAAAGTACTAAAAGTCTCATTTTTTTATTAAATTTATGCATGAAGTCAACCATATTCAATCAATCCAACATTAATCCAAAAGAAATAGCCTACCCATGATCTCCAATAGGTCACTCATCAATCTCGAATTACCCACATACAATTTCATTCATAAACAACTAGAGTTTCACAAGATCCAATTTTTATCATCCATCCATCCAATCCATCACGTACATTTTCATACTCAAACCCTAACATGCTTTCTAGTAGATGAAACACCACCTATAACATTCAAAGAACAAACAAAACAATTTATATTATTAACATACAACATACACAAAACAAAGGAAAACAAACAAGTCACTCACCTCGATGAAGAAGTCCAACTGAATTAATGGAGAACAAGCAATGTCCTACTTTTGCGAAATCCAAGATCCCCTCCTTAAATCTCCAAGAAATAATAAAAACTTTGTGTTGTGTAGCAAAAGACGGCTGCACTCAACTCTTTTAAATAGCCAGAATAGGAGAATTAGGGCTTTTAAACACATTTGCAAAATAACCCCTTGAAAAAATAACTTTACATAAATAGATCCCTATACTTGAAAACTTGATAAAACCAATTAAATTGAGATTTAAAAGCAAAATAAACTCTTTATTTCCAGCCGGCACTGTTTGAAAATTCCAGAAAATAGTTTTGCACTTTCATCCCTCAAAATGGCAATTTTGCTTAAAGATCCTTCTTTTTCGTAATATTTGCAAATAGGTCCAATTAATACCAGAAAAATCTAGAAAAATTATAGATAATCTCAAATAATAAATAATGATTTTCCATAAAATAATTTTTTCTTTTGAACTTCTCTCAAGAAAATATTTGCACATGTTTCGCACGTGTAAAAAGATAAATCTTCAGAAAAAATATTTATTAATCTCCAAAAATTATTTTAATTCATTTATAAACCATTAAAAACAATATTTAAAAATACGAGGTACTACATCACTCCCTCCTTAGAAGAGTTATGTCCTTAGAACTATTGCTAATGGGGTCCAAAATAAGAATGAACAAAGAATTCTAAATCTCATAAATGAAGCATAAATTTCAAAATATTCACATAGAAGGACATATCAAATAAAAGAAATACAACTCAATTCAATAGTACAATCATCCAAAGAAATACCATCACATAAATGAGATACAATCATATAAAAAGCTCCGGAAAATCCTTCTGCATGCGATCCTCTGGCTCCCAAGTAGCCTCCTCGAACTGCTGATTCCTCCACAATACCTTGACCATAGGTATCACTTTGCTCCTAAGAACTTTCTCCCTACGGTCAACGACCTCCACAGGCTGTTCCTTGTAACTCAAGTTCACCTGTAGACCTTCAGGAACCTCTACCAACTGATGATTCTTATCTGACACATACTTCCTCAACAACGACACGTGGAACACATCATGCACCTTTGCCAACTCCTCTGGAAGCTCCAACCTATATGTTGTCTTGCCAATCCGCTCCACGATCCTGTATGGTCCGATATACCTTGGCGCCAACTTGCCTCCCTTACCAAACCTGATCACTCCTTTGGTCGGAGACACCTTGAAGAAAACTGCATCTCCAACCTCAAACTCCAAGTCCCTTCGTCGAGTATCAGCATAAATCTTCTGCCGACTCTGAGCCTCAACCAACCTTTTGCGAATCAGTTCAATCTACTCTGATGCCTGCTGCACAATCTCAGGACCAAACATCTGCCTCTCGCCAACCTCGTACCAACAAACAGGTGTCTTGCACCTCCGCCCAAACAAAGCCTCATACGGCGCCATCCCGATACTTGCATGGTAACTGTTGTAATAAGAAAACTCAACCAATGCCAAGAATCTCTCCCAGCTACCACCGAAATCCATAACACAAGCCCTCAGCATATCTTCCAGCACTCGATTCACCCTCTCGGTCTGACCATCAGTCTGTGGATGAAAAGTAGTACTGAAATCAGTTCTTGTGCCCAAAGCTGCTTGTAGGCTCTTCCAAAATCTTGAGGTGAACCTTGCATCCCTGTCGGAAACAATCGACACATTAACTCCATGAAGTCTCACAATCTCACCAATGTACAACTCAGCCAATTTCCCCAACGATTAAGTAATCTTCACAGCCAGAAAGTGAGCCGACTTAGTCAAACGGTCCACAATAACCCAAATCGAGTCATTGCCCTTCGAACTCCTCGGCAAACCTGTGATGAAATCCAAACTGATATTCTCCCATTTCCACTCCGGAGTTACAACAAACCTCCAGGTCTCTGATTTTCTGCTTTGATCTGCTGACAAGTCAGACACCTTGCCACAAAATCTGCCACATCCCTCTTCATACCAGACCACCAAAAGTGTTGTTTGATGTCCCTGTACATCTTTGTGCCTCCAGGATGTACTGACAACAAGGTACCGTGTGCTTCCTGTAAGATACTCTCTCTCAAATCTGCATTATCCAAAACACACAACCTCTCACCCATCCATAGAACTCCATCTTGGATACGAAATTCTGGTAACTTGCCCTCTGAAACCTGTTGCAGCATCTTCTGAATCTCTGAATCTGATCTTTGACCTTCCACAATCCTCTATCTCAAGGAAGACTGTAACCTCAACTAAGCAAAAGATGCCCCCAAACCCTGCAGCACCACCTCGATACCTGCCTGATCAATCTCTGCTGCCAACTCGCTTCGAGTCGTGATCAAACTTGATAAACTACTCTTCCTGCTAAGTCCATCAGCTTCCACATTCGCCTTGCCCGGATGATACTTGATCTCAGGACGAATGTCTTCCAATACTTCCAACTACCTTCTCTGCCGAAGATTTAGATCCTTCTGTTGATAAATGTACTTCAGGCTCTTGTGGTCAGTGTACATATTGATCTTCTCACCATAAACATAATGCCTCTACTGCTTCAAGGCAAAGATAATAGCGGCTAGCTCCAAATCATGCGTCGGATAATTCTTCTCATGCGGATGCAATTGCCTCAAATCGTAAGCAATAACCTTGCCTTCTTACATTAAGACACATCCCAAACCTCTGAGAGACGCATCACTGAAGATATCATAATCCTTCCCAGCTTGTGGCAAAGCTAAGATAGGTGCAGTAGTCAACTTCTCCTTTAACTCAAGGAAACTCGCCTCACACTTATCAGTCCATGAAAATGCCACATTCTTCCAGGTCAAACCTATCAAAGGAACTGCAATCTGAGAATAACCATGGATGAATCTCCTATAGTAGCCAGCCAAACCCAAGAAACTCCTGACTTTCTTCACAGACGTTGGCCTGGGCCAACCCTTTACTGCTTCAGGATCAGTGGTCACTCCTTCCTTAGAAAGGATATGACCAAAGAAAGCTACCTCAAACTTCCAAAACTCACACTTCGACAACTTGGCATACAAGCTATGCTCCTGCAATTTCTGTAATACCGCTGTCAAGTGCATAGAATACTCCTCCTCTGACTTTGAATACACCAAAATATCATCGATGAAAACCACTACGAAGGAGTCAATAAATGGCCTCAAAACCTGATTCATCATATCCATGAACATTGCTGGCGCATTCGTCAAACCGAATGGCATCCCCAAAAAGTCGTAGTGCCCATGACGAGTCCTGAAACTGTCTTACTCACATCTTCTTCCTTGACTTGAACCTGATGATACCCTGATCTCAAATCAATCTTCGAAAACACTGCTGCTCCCCGAAGCCTGTCGAACAAATAATCAATCCGCTGAAGTAGATACTTGTTCTGAATAGTCACCCTATTCAACTCCCGGTAGTCAATGCACATCCTCATTGACTCATCCTTCTTCTTGACTAACAACACTGGCGCACCCCACGGTGAGGAACTCGGCCTAACAAGCCCCTTGCTCAACAACTCCTCAATCTGCTTCTTCACTTGATCTTGCTCTACAGGTGCCATCCTGTACGGAGCCTTAGAAATCGGAGCACTTCCCGGCTAAACATTAATGCAAAACTTCACATCTCTCTGCAGCGGTAATCCTGGCAAATCCTCCAAGAATACCCTAGGAAAATCTCTGACAACCGGAATGCCTTTGACTTCATCTGGAATCGCCACCTTGGATACCATTGCAGCCACCTTCGGAATCTTCTTCTTCCCTTGGAAAGTCACTGTGGGACCACCTGGTGCTTTCACTAACACCTCTTTCTGCTTGCATTCAATTGTGGCATCATATATTGTCATCCAATCAATGCCCACGATCACATCCACTCCTAAGACTTGCAGCTCGATCAGATCAATGCCGAATAATCTCCAGCCAATCTCGATATCACAACCATCGTAATATCGATCAGCAATCAATTCTTCACCTGACGGCGTTGCCACCGACAAAACCTTGCCTGAAAACAACTTAGGCTCCACACCTAAGACCTTTGCAAAATTGGGCGACACAAAAGTATGCAAAGAACCAGTATCAAATAAAACCTTTGCTTTATCCCATTAACCAAAATAATTCCTGTTGCATGAAGAATGATACTCAATCTCCAATTATTCTCAAATAAAGGTTTTACTTATTACATTGATTAAAAATAAAATCAAAACTCTTGCATACCTTGGATCACATCTTCCGAGATACTTGCATCCTCCTCAATTAATGCGAACACTCGCCCTTGCCTCTGGAATTTACTTCCACCTGGACCATCCTTCCTCAACTATGGACAATGAGTCTTAGAATGTCCCGCCTGCCCACACTGGAATCAAGTCTGCTTCGCCAACTTAGGACACGCTGACCTGTAATGACCTACCTCCTTGCAGTAATAACAAGTCACTTCCTGAGTCGCGGGTTCCTTCTGCACAGGACCACTGAACTAGACTTGCTTCGCTGGGAATCCCTTCCCACTCTGACCTGATGCTGGCCTCTTGTTCCTGTTCCAGGTCTCTTGCTTCTTCTGGGACTGGTCTATGTCTTCCTCTGTCATAGCTGATCTCCTGACCAGCTTATCGAACCTCCTTATGCCCAACGGAATCATTCTTGACCTCAAGTTTGGCCTCAAGCCCTGCTCAAACTTCTTGGCCTTCTTCGCCTCATCAACTATCAGCTCTAGTGCATACCTCGACAGCTGAGCGAACTTAGTCTCATACTCTCGCACGGTCATATTGCCCTGCTGTAGATTCAAGAATTCTATTGCCTTCTTCTCCTGAATATCCAGGGGAAAGAAACGATCCCTAAATTCTTCCAGAAAAGCCTCCCAAGTCATTTTCTGGTCCCCCAAAGTTCTCTTTACCATTTGCCACCAAACACCAGCGTCCTTTTCCAACTGCATAGTGGCCAACTTCACCTTATTGGTTGCCAGAGTTTCCGAGACCTCGAAGATTGTCTCCATCCGTCTAATGCAATCATCAGCCTCATTTGGATCAGACTGCCCCTCAAACACTGGCAGTCTCATCCTCTTGAAGGACTCAATCTGCTTGATAGGATCAGCGTTAACCAATCCTGGTCCAGCCCCATGATTCTGATTTTGGTTCTGATTCTGTGCCAAAATAGCTGCCATTAGTGCATTCAAAGTCTGATACACCCTGGCAAATTCAGCCTCGAGATCAACTCCTGTTCCTTGGGAACTTCCAGCTCCATCACTATTGTTACCATTCCTGGTTCTGGGTCCAACCATTCTGAATACTGCAAAATGAGTGAAAAATTAGAGCACCACAACACAATTCATATTCACATCAATACCCTTTGGCAAAACCTCAACTGTACCCCAAAAATAAAACATCATGTTTCAATTCTAGGTGATACTCACTCTCTAATGTCCACATCTAGGTACTCACGCTCTAGTTTCCACACCTAGGTTATTATTTTACCATGTTTATTATTACTATTGAAGCATGCTCTGATACCAATTTTTGTAGCACCCCGAATTTCCAATATGATATCTTAGAAATATGTGGCACAATTCCCAGCATCAACTCCAAATGTAATATTAACACAATCCAAAAACACAGATAATTTTTTTCCCCAACTTTCATTATAATAATCTTTTACATAACATAGCGGAATACAATACACCTTGAATCAAAATTCTCTTTTCTTTACAGCACTTTATTTTACAATTTATATAAGTCACTACATCAATTGAACTCAAGCATCCAAATCCGAGCTATAAGAAATCACCTGTAAAATATGAGGCTAGAGATAACCCTAACCCCCAAAACTAAAGGGGTCAGCTATAATGGTGTGTGACATAAACAAGCAACATAAGTAAAGCATGGATTTATCAACAACAAAAAAATAAACAGGGGTAAATGAATATAGGAAAAATCACGAAACGGGAAGACACAGCAAGTGAAGCTAGACTATGTGTCAAGTGTAGAAAACAAGAACCCAATGCATAATACCAAGTCAAGAAAATATCAATGCTATATGCTGACTCTCTAATGCATACTTGTCGAAGTCTATGTATCCCACTCTACATGTCCGGTGCAAGCCCTTAACATATCCACATTATAGGGTTTAATCCCCCGCCATGCAACTAATCCTACTACGATGACTACTACGAGATAAAGATAAACTATGAGTATTAGCCCATGCCCCGATAATTTTGGAGGTCAATCGCTATCCACAGATAATTCCGGAGACTATTTCACTTACATCTGGGAGTCTTCGAGAATACGCCACACCGCAAGCGATGGCACCTCATCACACGAATACTACATGTGCGTCGCCTCGACCCCGATAATTCCGGAGATCAATCCCACACCATAGGTAATTCCGGAGACTATTTCACTCACACCTAGATAATTCCGGGGATTATCTCACACCGCAAGCCATATTGAGGTCCATAACCAATGTTCTCGTTCATCATATCACCACTAGTGCATGTCCTTATCATTTAGGTTGTTTTATTACTTTACGAATCTCCTAGAGTTGGTATACCCTACCGGACTTAACTCAACCACTGATCAACTAAAATGCCTCAACAGGCCCAAACATAAATATCTCAACTGCCGGTATACTAGGGTCACACACACCCTCTAGAGACTCACACTCAAATATCCAAACCAACCTTCCAAGTTCCAACATAAATTGCTCAGTCAAACCACTTGAAAACATATGTATAGTAGAAGATAAAGTATAGAATAATAAGTTATAGATTAAAAATATTTAGAGAATAAATTATTTAAAAGAATGTTCAAAGATATAAAGATACATCAGTATCAGTCGACTATAGACAAGTGTAAGTCGAATGTCAAAAAAGAAAATTCAATAGCTTTAAGAAAATAATTCTAAGTATTATAAGTCGCCTATAAAAACCATCGGTCGACTGTACAGAGCGAAAAATCCAATATCTTTAAGAAAATAATTCTAAGTATAGCAGTTGACTGTAAAAGGTCATAGGTCGACTGTCCAGAGCAAAAAATACAATAACTTCGAGAAAATAATTCTAAGTGGTATCAGTCGACTGTAAAAGTCATCAGTCGACTGTCCATAACTAAATTTTAAGAAAAACTAGAGAACACAACAGTCAGGTCGCATCGGTCGAATGTATAGTCACACCGGTCGACTGTCGACCTAGAGACTGCAGATTTTTGGTTGTGCACATTTCAACCGATACATAGTTTTACTTTATGAAAACGATTTCTACGAAAAGCTTATTTCTTATATGACCGAATACAATTTGTATGATATATAATAACCCACAAAACTAATTCAAAGTTACTTGAATTTATAAAAGTAGTGATTTATTGATTTCTTTCGATTAAAACATAGATTGTGCATATAGTCAAAAATAGAGTTTCTAAAAAATCAGTTATTCATTGAAATAGCTTCGTATTCAGATCCAAACCATATCAATACCAAAATCTCAAAGAAATCCCCAATTTGGGTATATTTTCTCAAACTCAACTAAATTCCCAATTTCGATTCTCAAGACATGATCTCTTGATTCATAATTTTTCTTCAAATTTCCCAAAACTGAAGCACCATTTCAACTCACAACCACAATCAATGGATAACATCACCATATCAAATTTTTACTCGACCAATACTCAAAGTACTAAAAGTCTCATTTTTTTTATTAAATTTATGCATGAAGTCCACCATATTCAATCAATCCAATATTAATCCAAAAGAAATAGCCTACCCATGATCTCCAATAGATCACTCATCAATATCAAATTACCCACATTCAATTTTATTCATAAACAATTAGGGTTTCATAAGATCCAATTTTTATCATCCATCCATCCAATCCATCATGTACATATTCATACTCAAACCCTAACATTCTTTCTAGTAGATGAAACACCACATACAACATTAAAGAAAAAACAAAACAATTTATATTACTCACATACAACATACACAAAACAAAGGAAAACAAACAAGTCACTCACCTCGATGAAGAAATCCAACTGAATTAATGGAGAACAAGCATAGTCCTACTTTTGCGAAATCCACGATCCCCTCCTTAAATCTCCAAGAAATAATAAAAACTTTGTGTTGTGTAGCGAAAGACGGATGCACTCCACTCTTTTAAATAGCCGGAATAGAAGAATTAGGGTTTTTAAACACATTTGCAAAATAACCCCTTGAAAATATAACTTTACATAAATAGATCCCTATACTTGGAAACTTGATAAAACCAATTAAATTGAGATTTAAAAGCAAAATAAACTCTTTATTTCCAGCCAGCACTGTTTGAAAATTCCAGAAAATAGTTTTGCACTTTCATCCCTCAAAATGGTAATTTTGCAAAAAGATCCTTCTTTTTCGTAATATTTGCAAATAGGTCCAATTAATACCAGAAAAATCTAGAAAAATTATAAATAATCTTAAATAATAAATAATGTTTTTCCATAAAATAATTTTGGCTTTTGAACTTCTCAAGAAAATATTTGCACGTGTTTTGCACGTGTAAAAAGATAAATGTTCAGAAAAAATATTTATTAATCTCCAAAAATTATTTTAATTTATTTATAAACCTTTAAAAACAATATTTATAAATACGGGGTACTACAGAGGGCTTTGGCTCGGTTTGTTTCTCAGTGTTTGATCTGTCAGTAGGTTAAGACAGAGCATCAAAGAACCGCTGGACTTCTTCAACTGCTTCCTATTCCATAGTGGAAGTAGGAACATATCACTATGGATTTTGTGACCGCTTTGTAGAGAAGTCCTAAGGGTCATAATGCTATTTGGGTGATTGTCGACCGTTTGACGAAGAGTGCTCACTTCATTCCTTTTCGAGTCAATCAGTCTACTGAGAGCCTTGCTGAGAAGTACATGCAAGATATTGTCAGACTTCATGAGGTTTCAGTCAGTATTGTATCCGACAGGGATACGAAATTCTGATCTCAGTTCTGGAAGAGTCTTCAGAACAGTTTTGGGAGTAAATCGAAGTACAGTACAACTTTTCATCCCCAGACTGATGGACAGTCAGAGTAGACTATTCAGATTCTTGAGGACATGTTAAGGTCCTGTATGCTTAAATTTGGTGGGTCTTGGGAGGATCATTTGCATCTCATAGAGTTCTTGTACAATAACCTCTTTCAAGCCAGTATTAAAGCTACTTCGTTCGAGGCACTCTATGGGCGGAAGTGCTGATCGCCAGTGTACTGGGATGACATTGATGAGAGAAAGTTGTTGGGTTCGGAGTTGATCACCAAGATAGTGGATGTTGTGGTTCAGATAAGGAAGCACTTGCAGGCGGCTCAGGATAGGCAGAAGCGATGGGCTGATGTCCATCGAAGGGCTTTGGAGATTGTTGTTGATGACCATATTTTCCTTAAGGTATCGCCGTGGCGCAGTGTCATTCGGTTCGGTGGTGGGGGAAAGCTTAGCCCTAGGTTTATTGGACCGTTTGAGATTTTGGAGCGAGTAGGTAAGGTGGCATATCGCCTTGCTTTGCCGCCAGCGTTATCAGGGGTGCACGATGTTTTCTATGTCTCACAACTCAGGAGATATATCCGAGATGAGAGCCACGTGATCGACTATTCTGAGTTGACCGTTCGGCCAGATTTGACTTGTGAGATTCGGCCAGATGCTATTGTGGATCGCGGGAGAAAGTGCTTAAGAACAAGGTCATCAAGTTGGTTCGTGTTGCTTGGAATCCTCACTCACCCGGTGAGTCGACTTGGGAGCTGGAGGAGGAGATTCAGTAGAAGTTTCCTCATTTGTTTGAGTAGTTGTTGTTTTGTTCTTTTGGTTGTATTGGGGTTATCCTATGTATCTTCTTTTTGAATTTCGAGGACAAAATTCTTTTTGTTAGGTGGGTAGGATTGTAACCCCTATTTTTCATTTTGTGTATTTTTTGGTGTATTTATCGTTTTGGTGTATTTTTTCTCTCTTGTATTTTTTTCTGGACCGTATATTGGAGTTGTTTTCAATATATATTCATTTTGGGCTCATTCTTGATCTTTTGTGATTTATTTCCGGTTCCTCGATTTGTTCTGGATCACTGTTGTTATTTCTTTTCTCGTTCTTCAATTTTGTCTCGTTCACTTTGATTTTTGTCTTGGGTGCTCGTGGTGTTGTGATTGCTCATCCTATTTCCAATCTTATTGTTTGAACCCTATTTGTCTACCAAAGCCAAAATTTAACCCAAATCCTTTTTTTTTATCTTAATACTTAATTACCCAACTCCTTAACTAAATCCTATTACAAAAAAAAACCAATTTAACTTTTATTCTCAACTCCTAATACTACCTAACCCGTACCTGAACCATCCCCCTACCTGCAGGCCAGTTCAGCCAAACAAACCCCTAAAACAAACCTGTATATATAAACCCATCATATGTGCTTCCTCTACATCTCAAAACTCTATCCTCCACTATTCTCGAGACCCCCTACTACACTCCTGATCACCCGACCCCTGGCCTTCACCTCATCCCGATCACAACGCCCTAGCTGCTGAGACTCCATGCACCCTCCTCTGACCCTCTCTTTGTTGCTCCGCTGCTGCGCAGCACTGTGGTGCCGCGCCTTGCCATCCCGTCCGTCGTGCGCTAGGAGACAGCAGTAGCCGCAACAAGGCCATCCGTCGTGCCTACCGACGCCATCTCTCACTCTCTTGCTCATGGGTTTCTCTTGCACGTGCTCGAGTACACGTATAGATCGTTCGTGGGTTCGTTGATTTCTCGTTCGTGGGATTTGTTCGTTGCCGGGATCCGTTCCCTTTATTCTTGGTGTTCTTCGTTTTCAACTTCGGTTAAGGTAAGTAACTTGTACTCCAATTCATTTGTTTGATACAAGTCAAAATTACCACCTATAGTGTAGTTGGGTGTAACACCCCGCAAAATTTAAATGACAATTTTGCCCTCGGGTGTTAAGCATGTGCATTTTGTACTGTTATTGATTATATCCATAATGCATTTTGACATGCATTTTGAATTCTGATTATTTATGCAATCCCGTATTCTTAAAATTCCATTTGAGACAACTCAAATGTAAAATTTCAATCTTTGAGTTTTACGTGCTTTTTACGTATTATTAATGCACATGTCGATTTCGTATATTTCACCGTTACGTGCAAAGTTTTCGATAGATTTCAATTATTTATCTTTGTAAACATGTTTAAATTCGTTTTGTAAACGGAATTCAATTTTTGTCTATTTTTATTAAAATAATTTTTCTGCGTGCAATACACGTGTTTTCTGTACATTTGAGTACATTATCGAATATGTATATTAAATATACTTTATGTTGCATTCCAAATTAATTATAAATATTTTTTGGTTGACAAAATCAATTTTTGTATTTTTGAGATTTTACGGGCGACGCACGTGTTTTGGTGCACGTGTTTTAAGCGTATTATTCTTTCAAAATAAATTTCATGAAATGGTGAGTGTCTATTTTAATGGTGCATGAAAAGTATAATTTTAAAGTTATTTTTACATATTTATTACATATATAAATAATTGTTTTAAAAGGATTAAATAAATACATTATTTTGTACACAAAGCACGTGCACGTGCACACGTGCGATGTGCACACAATTTTGGGGACCGGGCTGTCTATGAGAGGAGGGAAAAATCTGAACATTTGATTTTGAAAGTGGGAGGGAAAGCAAGTTACAAGTTTAAATAATGGAGTTAGTGGTATTCATGTGATGGGTGGTTATTCTAACTACCCATTATTTATCTATAAATATATCCCTTAAGTCTCTCATTCTCTCATCTCTTCTCCTCCCTCTCTCCTGCCATTTCCGAAAGGAAACAAACCAAAAGCCAGCATAGCCTTTGTCCATTTCTCCACCTAATCACCATTCCACTTGCCTATATACATATACATGTGCATACATAGTATATGTATATGAAAGAAGATGGGAGTTGTTCTTGATGTTGCCGAAATGGAGTGGGAATGGAGATGCTCTTGATGGATGCTTGCCGAAATGTGGAACTTGGAGGCTAGCTTTGGTGCACGGATTTCGAGGAGGTTGCAATTGGAGTTTTCTTTAGGAGCTTCTAATCTAGGAGTTCATTTGAGTACAAATCTTCAACTTTAGGTGGGTGTTTCTTAAATGCTTTCTAATTTAGGAAAAGAAATTTGCATGATAGATGTTATATAATTTATTTGGTTGAAATTGAATTGATTGCATGCAAAGTAATGTAGAAATGAATCGTTAAATCTTGATTAGTGTGGTAGGTGCAAATTGCTATTCTATTTTTTCTAAATGATTATGATTGTTAGTTGAGATGCTAGAATTGAAATGATTTATATGAAATTGATGCATGTTGAGACATGATTAGAATAATGCAAATATGTTGTTTGTTGAGAATGTGGCAAAGAAGTGTGATTATAACCTCAAAATATTATTGATACGAGTATAGAAATTTTTGTAAAGTAATTTTGATAAAAGAAAACAGTTTATTTGGAAAATTGATTGAATATATGTTTTGATGCATTTTAAGGATTTCATTGAAAAATGAGAAACTTGAGAATTGGATAACATATACGATATTGTTTTTAAAAAGAATATATTCTGGAAATGACCTATATTTTTATATGGAAGTACAAATCAATTAAAAGGTCGAAAAATATATGCAGGCTGCAATTTGTGTGATTGACAGTCGACTGTTTACTTTCCACAGTCGATTGGTAAGTATAAGAAATTGTTTTTTTCGTCGGCAGGACAGTCGACTGTTCACTTCCACAGTCGACTGCTGCTGGTGTTTGAGTTTTCAAAGTATTCGCGGAACAGCCGACTGGTTCCTTGTCAACAGTCGACTGAACCGACTGTGTTGTTTTTTATGTTTAAAAGTTCGCAGAACAGTCGACTGATACTGTCACCAGTCGACTGAACTGAACTGGTTTTTCTTGAGTTTGGATTTGATTTGACAAATGAAAGTTAGATAAGTTGAATACGAGATTTTATGGTTATTAATATTTGACTGAGTTTTTATTGTGAAGTCCACACAAGGATGTGAAAGGTGAAATTAACAAAGAGATCTAATTGAATTGTTCTAATGTTATGAGATTATAAAAAGAAATGTTTTCGAGAAAAAGTTTGTGAACAAAAGAAATGGAAATGATTACTTGAGATTGATTATAAATTATTACTGATCTCTAGAAAGAGAATAGTTGTTGGAATCTAGAGGCTAGGGGAACCCTAGTGACCGGCAGTTTTTATTAATGATTTTGGGAGCTAACCGTTGAGGGTTGAGCGTCTCTTGAGAAGTAGCCAGGTAGGCTGACTGTTTCTGTTGTTTTGATTTAAGTCTGGTAGGGTAAGCTAGCTCTAGGTTGTGATGATTTTCTTTTAAAACAAATTTTGTAAGGCTGTGATGGAAGTAAGAGAAAAACATGAGTGTGAGGGCCATTGGATGGGTGTTGTGAGGGTATGCACAGGCTGTTTTCACGATGAGTCGTGACATGACGTGGATACTGCTCCAGAGTACCGTCCCGGTGGTGACGCTTGTGGGATGTTTGGTGACTGCATGAGGATCGTGTGCCATGAAGGAGGCTGAATTGCCACAGGTTCTTCACGATGAGTCGTGACATGACGTGGGACTCCCCTCCAGGTTTTCTGTACACGTGCTTGTACTCATAGATCATCTAAGATACCTACCGTAGTTACAGTAGTAGATTAAGTCATGGCGAGGGATTGAACCCTATAAAATGGAGTACGATTAAGAGGCTTGCCTTCGGATCTATGTAGTATGGGATGCATAGAATCCGAACAAGTGTGCATTAGTGTCATGTAATATAAATATCTGCATTAAGGACTAAGTGCACCGCACAACACAACATCAACAGGATAGTCCCTTTATAGCTTTGTTTGTGACCAAGTTTGTGTTTGCTAAAGTATTTAAGAATCGTTATACTGTTTTCGGCATAGAGAGGATGGCCGTGTATAATATTTTGTCAGTTGTAAGCAACTGACGCGCCCACAGTTTTATATGCAGGATTTGGAGTTACATGAAGATATAAAGATGATTTGATGCTGTTGATTATTTAAATGTTAAATTTGTAACAATTGTACATTCATTATTGTTGTAATTTATTGATTCCGCTGCGTATTGATGTAAAAGACTCTGATGTAATTATTGTTGAAATAAAAGTTTTAAATTCCTTGTAAAATTGTACGAAAGAAGTGTAAAGATCCTGTGGAACTCGAATTCAGTTGTATTTGGGATTCGGGGTGTTACATTGGGTCTAGAGACGACTCTTGTTTGTGTTATGTTTGATGAGTTTTGTCTCTATTGTGAACATTTGACCATAGATGACTCACGGCACAATATGGACATGAATTACTTAGGTTTTACCCATTCTTGATTTTGATCATGTGTGTGAGACTTTTGTGAGAATTCGTGATTTGGTTGAGACCCATGTGATATATTTGGTGTGGACATGCTAGATACCCTAATTTATAATGTTTAGACACTTGGTAGACTCGATTTCATGTTTGGTTGTGTTTTGAACAAGTTTTGTATGATATAAGTTGAGTTGTTGTTAAATGGAAAGATAAGTATTTTGTCGTTGATCTTCTTTGTTTGCTGTTTTAGACTATTTTAAAGTCAGTATCTTAATTTCGGTATAAAACATGAGTTTTAAAGAATTTCGTCTATTTTCAACCCCTCTGACCTTACTTGATTTCGTTTTCGTATGAGTGAGTTATGACTTTTTTACTACAGAGGTGTCGATCTTTTCCAGATTCTGTTCTTCGATGATTTTGATGACTAAATGATTTTGATACTAATGCTACATATATTGTTTGGACCCAAAACTCTAGTCAATTTTTCTTTATCTAGTTAGGGATTACCCAAAATTTTGGTGAATTTTATTAAGGCGTTTTATATGTCGTTTCATGCATGTTTACAAAAGTCATACTTGCTGTATTTTTCTCATTGTCCTGTAAAGAATTGTCTTTTCAACCCGATTCCTTTTACTGTATGGAAAATTCTTGTGAAATATGAAAGTTAGTATATTTTATCTATTTTCATATTCCTTTGGCAGATTTGCATTTCGTTTCACGGCTTGCGAGATATCTCAGTTCTCGTACAGCTGTGTTGGGAATTCCAGATTGGCCAAAGTAGCATTTTTTGATGTTTTCCTATTTTTGATGACTGAACTAATTTTGCTGGAATACTATGAAACTTTATATTTTGTTTCTAGACATATAGGGGAATACCCCAGATTTTTCCTGGATTTATTCGAGAGGTTTTGATGCTGTTTTTCTGACTGAGAATTCGTTTTACTGATTTCTGGCTGAACATGTTTTCTGGATTCAAATCAGTTTTGAGTTATGATTTTGTGAATTACTATGTGACTTATTTATATCCGCTGGATTCGTGTGGAAGTCTATTTTCCAGATTCTTCGACGGATCTAGATTTGAATTTCTGTAGCGACAATAATCACTGTTTTAGTACTATACTGTCATGCTGTCCTGAATATGAACTTACACTGTTTTGCTCGTTTATATGACTGTATCTCATCTATGCATGTTTATTTATTTCCCTGAACCTAATACTGATCATATCATGTTAGTTTGACACTATTTCATACACATTCATGCATGTTTGATGACCATAATAAAAGTAACCAAGCCGGGGTTTCTTAAGGGAAGATCTAGTAGTGAAAAATATGGAAACGTGTACTTGGAATGTAACTAGTGTTCCGTACTACTACTGTTACTGTTACTGTTACTTTTACAGCTACTACTACTGTTACTGATATCTAAGTACACTGCCCCATTATGGTTCACTATGAAATCTAAAAGCGAAACTGTTTGTTATAGCAACCATGTAGTAAAAATCGGGATGCATGAAGTGCTACCTAGCTAGTAATACACATAAGACTGTAAGAACATAAAACTGATACTGTTGGACTGATACTGTTAGACTGATACTGTTAGACTAATACTGTTATACTGTTATACTGTTACACTGATATACTGAGCTTACTGTTACTGGGCACTATTAGTTGCCATATGACATTGTTACTGACACATTCATTTGTACTGTTAGTATACCATGCTAGTTGACTTTGTTTTACTGATTCGTGCTAGTCATTACTATTGATGCAATATTCCATGTTATTTGTTAGTTTTCCCATGTGCTTGTATCCTACATTATAAGTGGCCCGTAACTTGCAATTGACGGGTACTTATTTTTCTTTTTCCTTCTTCTGCAATTATTAATTGCAGATCAGGATGGTCAGCTACCCGACGGTATTGGCGAAATGAGATATTAGTGCTGGATTTCTTGCTTATTAGTATTATTATTGTTGTTGCTTTGGAACAATGTATTTTGAGTACTTGAATATTTATTTTGTATTTGGGCAATGTGACCCAGGATATTGACTTGTCCAGATTCTGATTTATTTGAGAATATTGTATTTTGTTTCAAGTAAATTCTGTTGGTTTATTAATTCAGTTATGCATGTGTGGTTGACTCTTTTGCTTCCGACTCTCATTATTTTGTGAGATATTATAAAGATTCTTGAACAGCTTATGGATGATGAAAGTCATTCGCTGGGCTTTTGTTGCGTATCTGTATTCCGTATTCTTTTTGAGAAACGGGGCGTGACAGTAGCCCTTAATCATGTGACTATTAATCTAAGGACAATCACTAGTCGGGAGTGTACTCACCTGTCATGGGGACGGTGCGGCGTCGTCTCATCTGGGACGCGTGCGGCGTGGTCTCGACTGGTAATTTCTGAGATCTAGTGATAATAATCAAGAATGGTGGGAGTTAAGGGATGGACCTCTATATTACCACTTAAAGTTATATGTTGTTTAATGCGAACAGGGAGCAAGAGCAGAGCTCTAGGACTCTCGGTGGATCAGGTGGGACCTGCAGGGTCACCTTATGTTCGTAACAACTTTTGGGTAAGGGCCGAGAGGGCGTAGGACCACAGGGGGCCGGGCGAAGTATGATCGGGGAGTGGCGTAGGGCCACATGTTCTTGGCATACATAGTGGCATGATCAATGATTTTTTACTTCAGTGGTGGAACTAGACCGAGAGACTACAACCTTACCAGTTACTAGATGAATGTCAGAAATAGGAAATAGTACAAGAGAAGGATGCTTGGCGAGGGATTGAACCCTACCATCTAGAGAATACGAACTCGATTTGGGGAGTATGTAGTATGGGATGCATATGTTTTCAAATCAAGTTTGCATTAGAGTAGAAGCATCGCGTGCATTTTGAGTTTGTAAGTGTACTAATATCTGATTGCAACTTCAATTCTTTTCGTCTTTAAGTTCTACTAACCTTTTAATGGCATATCTACTAGCATGGCATTTCTACTAGCTTCTAGTTACCTATGCATACTTACCGATTCAATTATTTTCCACAAAATTCTACACCAAACTAACATTGATATATAATTAAATTATACCATTGTTGTGTTTCTGCTCATTTAGGATTGTGGACTTTAACATGAAGTTTCTTCTACACATAAGTTCAACATAGAATTGCTCTAATCACATTTCTACTACTATTACATGAACTTTTTAAAAATACGCATAAACTCCACCATATTCATCTACTACTACTACAAGTGTCTACTACAAGTGACTACTACTAGTAGTCTATTACAAGTGAAACATGAATTACTATGAATTATTACAATCTAACTAAACAACATTTACTACATATAAGTTACTACATACAAATCACTGTTAGAACCTGAATATAAAATAATAAGAAATTCCAACAAAGTTGTGAAGAAATCAAATACAGAAAGGAAAACAGTAAGCAATGAACTTGTACAGAGTCGAGATTTTTAAGAATCTCTGTCCTTAAAGCAGAATTCGCCCCGTAGTGTGACGGTTACCGGCGAATTGCTTCCCAGGATACAATTGTACCTTCTCTGAAGAATGCAGCACCCTTGCTTCAGAGACAACGAACTGCTGTCTGTGTGTACTCTCAGTTGACAGACACTGACTCAGAGCAGAGGAAGAAGAAGAGGAAGACCCAAGTGCCAAAATTTCTGTATCTGTATAGGAGTTGATGTCTGGATTTATAGAGAAGAGTTGGACTGGAGACTGTTCAGCAGCCATTACTCTGTAACAACAGAGTAATGTGGACTCTTCAGTTTAGTAACTGGTGAGCCATTACTCTGCTGTTACAGAGTAATGGGCACCAGTTACTGAATCTGAAAAGCCTTTTCAGTTCAGTAGGGGAAGAGTTTGTCTGGGCAAAAAATAAAAAATTTAAGCCAGACCAGACCAGACCGAACCGAGCCGAGCCCGAGCCCGGGGCCGGAGCCGGAGCCGGAGCCGGGCCGGGCCGGGCGCGCGCGCGCGTGTGTGTTTGTCATTTTGGCTAAGTCCTCTCTCCACTACACGTTAGTGGTAACCCCCTGGCCACGCCCTCTAGTTCAATTTTCTAGTATATATACTAGTAAAAATCTTTCCCAATTTCCGATATGGGACTATCCATTTGTTAAATTGGTACCTTTCAAGTACCCAACTTTGGATCAACATTTCTCATTCATACGGAATTCGTTTTTGGCAAGTGAGTATACTACAGAATAGTACTCGACGAGAGGATCGCAATCCACTCATTTTCCGGCGCCACCGGTGGCCGGAGCCTGCCGGAATCCGGCCCGGAAAACTGCAAAAATTAATTCCAACAATCACTACTATTACACATAAGCATATAAATTACTACATATGAATTACTACTGCCACATATACACCTATAAATTACTACACTCTTTCAATCATGACTAAATAAATAATAATTACTACACTCTTTCAATCAGGACTAAGCAAATAATTCGTCGTACTAAAGAATAGAACATGAATGGTAATCAATCATACCACACTAATACTTCTTCTATTTAATTTCTTTTCTTGCTATGTTAATTTTTGTATGAACTAAACATATTATGATTTCAATCCATATCAAACATCCATTAATACTAGGATAGATAAATACCCACCTTGCTTAGCAAGCTCCAAAAATACTCTTGGCTTCAATTAGCTTTCTTCTCATCCTTGCATCTTTGGCTCTTCTCCACCTAGCTTTCTTGCTACTTTCTCTTGATTCTTGCTTCTTCCTTGCTGTACTAGTTTTTAGAACTTGTAGAAGAATATTGGATGTTGGGAAAGTGAAGTAGTATGAAATAGTAATAGTATGAAGAGTAGGGAGGTGGATAGTAGTATGAAGTAGAAGGAAATAGCATGAAGGAAAATGAGTTAGGCATATCATCACATACATACATATATAGAGAGAGAGGGTAAGGAAGGGTCGTCCAAGCTTGGGGATAGGGTTAGTGTGAGTGTGGAGGTGTGTGGGGATGTGTACAGGTCCCTAGAGTTGCTTAGTCACTACTCTAATACTTAGGGCTAACACATAAACCCCTTGAGCTCCTTAGGTCACCCCATAGGTTAAAAATTGTAGGCTATGGTGTGTAGTATATATATATATATATATATATATATATATATATATATATATATATATTTATTTATTTATTTATTTATTTATTTATTTATTTATTTATTTATATAATAAATTATAAAGAAAGCTATCAAGTGGCACTCATTCAATCTTCCCTAAAACCAATGGCTTAGATTGATTCTAAAACATATTTTTCCACCCAAAATTTCAAACCCCAAATTTAAAATTTCCCCCCCAAAACTAAAAAAAAATAATTACTTTATTATTATCTCTCTCTTCTCTCTTCACTTTTTCATATCCCCCCCCCCCCCTCTCTCTCTCCCATTCTTTCTTTATTTACTTAGAAATTTAGATTTTAAGATTTCAGGTTTGTAAAATTTTCAAAAATTTTATGCTTTTTTTATTGCACATGTTATATTGAAAATAGCAAATATCTCTTCAACAGTTAAATTTGATTATTTTCCACCCTTAAGGTTCTAAGAAGTTGGATTTTACACACTTATTTATAATTATTTTTCAACATATACTAATAGAAACATGGGCCTTTATTTACAACGAATTATTGTCATACTATTCAAACTTGAACTACATAATTGTTGTTTTACTGTTTATAGGGCTTTCGTGTGTTGTATCGTTCCAAAGACGTGCCGTAGGCACGTGCCCACGGGAAAATCTAGTATGTATATATATATATATATATATATATATATATATATATATATATATATATATTAGTAGTGTGTAGTGTATGTGTATATATATATATAGTATTAGTATACACACATAATTATGGTTGGGCTTAATCATAACATTATAAAACATACACTGTTTGTGTTGTAGATTGAAAATTTCAATTTATAAAAATCTATCAATAAAATTTCATTAATAAAATGTGGTGATACAAAAAAAAAAGCATTCATTATTATTATTATTATTCTGTAGGGATATTACAATACTCCCTCCTTAGATTAGTTCTGCCCCAGAACTAACTTAGTAGAGGGGAAAAACATCATTCAAATAACTCAGGATATGTATTCTTCACTCGGCTTTCTAGTTCCCATGTGGCTTTTTTAACAAACTGGTTCTTCCAGAGCACCTTAACCATTGGAATTACTTTATTTCTTAACACTTTCTATTGGCGATCAATTATTCTCACCGGCTGCTCCTCGTAAGTCAGGTCCACCTCTAGATTTTTCGGAATCTCGGTTAGTTGGTGACTCGGGTCAGGTACGTACTTTCTCAACATCGAGACATGAAATACATCATGTACTTCGGTCAGTTCTATTGGTAAGTCCAATTTGTATGCCGCCTTCCCAATCTTCTTCAGGATTTTGTATGGTCCAATGTATCTCGGGGCCAATTTACCTCCTTTCCCAAATTTGATTACACCCTTGGTTGGTGAGGCCTTCAGGAATACTGAGTCTCCTTCTTCAAATTCTAGTTCTCTTCGTCGGGTGTCGGCATAAATCTTTTGCTGGCTTTGTGCTATTTCCAGTCTTTTCCTAATCAGTTCAATTTTCTCATAAGTCTGCTGCTGTAACGCCCCTGCCCAAAGCTCAGACTATTTATTCAATTTATCAGACAAATTATTTATAGTATAGTACAACTGCCCACCATAGGTTGCCTCTCAAAAGGTGGTTAACCGGATTGGTGACTCTTGATCATTGTTTATATTATTTATAGTTATTTATTCTATTGTATTTCCCGATGTGGGACTATTCTAAAACATTTTTCTCCTCTTAATTTTCGTGCACACATAGTACTTATGAGCCACGTCATTAGAGGACAGCGTCATCAGCTGGCTTACCTTCCCAACCGGGTGGGACCCACTGATGCCATCAGTGACGTCACCGCTGAAAGCAGCAGCAGCACAGCGTGCCTGCTGTTCTTCACGTGCCTCCCCCCCATTCACATTATTTACCACTTTGCCATCCACCCCTTTTATGTATATATTATTATTGTTATTATTATTATTATTATTATTATTATTATTATTATTATTATTATTATTATTATTATTATTATTATTATTATTATATCTTTAGAAATTACGGGGTGTTACAGCTGCACAATTTTAGGCTCAAACATTTGCCTTTCTCCAAGTTCATACTACCACATAGGTGTTCGACACCTTCTTCCACAGAGCACTTCATACGGAGCCATGCCAATACTAGCCTGATAACTATTGTTATATATATATATATATATATATATATATATATATATATATATATATATATATATATTATTATTATTATTATTATATCTTTTGAAATTATGGGGTGTTACAGCTGCACAATTTTAGGCCCAAACATTTGCCTTTCTCCAAGTTCATACTACCACATAGGTGTTCGACACCTTCTTCCATAGAGCACTTCATACGGAGCCATGCCAATACTAGCCTGATAACTATTGTTATAGAAAAATTCTACAAAGGCTAAATACTTCTCCCCATTTCCTCCAAAATTCATAATGCACGCTCTCAGCATATCTTCCAAAACTCGGTTCACCCTTTCTGTTTGTCCATCTGTCTGCGGATGATAAGCTGTGCTAAAAATTATTCTCTTCCCCATGGCTACCTATAGAATCTGCCGGAACTGGGAAGTAAATATTGCATCCATGTTGGAGACCATGGACACTGGTACTCCATTCAGCTACATTGTTCCTTCAATATATACTTCTGCTAATTTCTCTAATGACCAAGTGATATTCACATGTAGAAAATGAGTAGATTTTTTCAGTAGGTCAACCACAACCCAAATAGTATCAGGTCCTTGGGGACTTCTGGGTAACCCTGTAATGAAATCCATACTGATATTTTCCCACTTCCATTCTGGAATAGGCAATGGCTACAACAAACCTTTGGGTTTCTAGTTTTCTGCTTTAATCTTTTGACAGGTGAAATATCTAGCTACAAACTCGGCTATGTCCCGCTTCATTCCGGCCCACCAATAGCATTGCTTCATGTCTCGATACATTTTAGTACTTCCTGGGTGAACTGTAAGTAATGTAGTGTGTTCTTCTTTCATGACTTCTTGCCTCAGATCATCTACCTTCTGGACACACAATATGTTTCCGAACCATAATAGACTTTCCCTTATATTGAACTTCGGAAGTTTTCCTGCATTCACTTGATGTTTACATGCTAGAATCTCTGCATCTATTTCCTGACATTCCTTAATCCGCTTCTTCAGACTTGGTTGTAGTTCAAGCCGTGCTAAAAGTGCACCCAAGCCTTGTGTAACCACCTCAATACCGGCTCGTTTTATTTCGTCATCAAATTCCTTCCTTGTTGCAAGCAATGTAGCTAAACTCCTTTTTCTGCTAAGTGCATCTGCCACTACATTAGCTTTTCTTGGATGGTACTTGATTTCTTGCCTAATGTCTTCCAACACTTCCAACCATTGCCTCTGTCGTAGATTTAAATCCTTCTAATGATAGATATACTTTAGGCTCTTATGATCAGTATACATCTCCACTTTTGCTCCATAGACATAATGTCGCCATATTTTTAAAGCGAAAATTACCGCTGCCAACTCCAAATAATGTGTGGGGTAATCCTTCTCATGTGGCTGGAGTTGCCTTGAACCGTAGGCTATAATTCTTCCATCCTGCATCAGAACGCACCCCAAACCGTAGTGTGAAGCATCACTGTAGATCACGTATCCCTTGTCTGCTAGTGGTAAAACCAATATTGGAACTGAAATCAACCGGCTCTTCAACTCTTGAAAACTCCTTTCGCACGCTTCAGACCATTCAAAACTTTTGTTCTTCATTATTAGTCCTATAAGTGGTACTGCTATCTTGGCATAGTCTTAGATGAATCTCCTGTAGTACCCAGTTAGACCTAATAAGCTCATGATTTCTTTCATCGTCTTTGGTTGGGGCCAACCCTTCACAGCTTCAACTTTTTGTGGATCAGTTGCCACTCCCTCCTTAGAAAATGATATGGCCAAGGAATGCAACTTCTGATTACCAGAATTCACACTTGGACAACTTTGCATATAACTTATACTCCTGCAGTTTGTTCAACACTTCAGTTAGATGTCTGGCATGATCCTCCTCCGTCTTCGAGTACGCCAGAATGTCATCTATGAAGACTACAATGAATGAGTCAATGTATGAACGTAGAATTCGATCCATCAAATCCATGAAAACAGTTGGAGCATTTGTTACTCCAAATGGCATTACCAAGAACTCGTAGTGGCCATGTCGAGTCTTAAAGACCGTCTTTGGTATATCCTCCTCCTTAACCAGAACTTGATGGTAGCGTGATCTCAAGTCAACCTTCGAGAACACATCCGCTCCCTGAAACTGATCAAACAAGTCATCGATCCTGGGAAGTGGATATTTGTTCTGAATCGTGACTTTATTCAACTCTCGATAGTTGATACACATTCTCATCGTCCCATCCTTCTTCTTGACAAGTAGCACTGGTGCTCCCCAAGGCGAAGCACTGGGACTAATAAATCCCTTCTGTAATAGATCTTCAATTTGATGTTTGACTTCTTTCTGTTCCACTGGTGCCATTCGATATGGCGCCTTTGATATTGGTGCACTGCCTGGATGGATAGGGATACTGAATTCCACATCTCTGTGCGGAGGTAACCCTGGTAACTCCTCCCAAAATACCAGGGAAAAATCTCATACAACGGAAATCTCTTAATTTCTTCCGGCACCTTCATCTCAGTTACAACCGCTAGCATGTCACTACTCTTCCCTTTTCCATGAAATACAATTTTCGGTTTCTCAATTATCACCATGGTCACCCTTTTAGCCTTACAATCGATGGTCGCCTTATGCTTCGACATCCAATCCATTCCAACCATTACAACTACTCCCACAAAGCCCAATTCCAGTAAATCAATATCGAGAGTTTCTCCTCCAACTTGAAGCTTAAAATCTTTATAACATTTATTAGTAACAAGAGTGACTCCTGATGGCATAGCCACTTCCATACCTAAATCAGGAATTGCTTGATGTGTACAGTTTAACTTATGAAAAAAAGCTTTAGACACAGATGTATGAGAAGATCCACTGTCAAACAAAATACTATCTTTGATCCCATTAACATTTACATGTCCTGTTACAAAAGAGAATACATATTTCATTAACCTTCTTTCTTTACCCACAAAACATAACAAACATCTTAATTATCCATACCAGTAATAACTCCCTCCGCCTCATCTGCTTCTTCTTTAGTAAGAGTAAAGACTCTCCCCTGACGAAAAGGCTTCTTCCCTTTATCATCTTCTTTCCGATTATGCCCACTGTTGGCTTTCTGGAGTTACGAACAAGTTGTCTTGATGTGTCCGAATTTTCCACAGTGGAAACATGTTTTTGTATCATTCTGGGTCTTATTTTGCGGGCATTGACTCCTATAATGTCCTTGTTTGCCGCATAGAAAACACTTTATTGTTTGGACTACTCTTTCACTAGTATTTGTTTTCTTTTGGGTTGGACCCTACTTCTTGATGTTTGTAGCAGACACATGCCTTTTCCCTTTATTCCATGTCCCCATCTTACCTGGAGTTTGTTGGCTTTGATTCATATCCAATTCAGTTATTGCGGCTTTACGTTACCAATTTGTCGAACTTTCAAATGTCAAGGGGTACCATTCTGGACCTCAACCCGGGTCTAAGGCCTTGTTCGAACCTTTTGGCCTTCTTCGCCTCGTCCTGGACCATCTCTGGTGCATATCGAGATAATTGAGAGAACTTTGTCTCATATTTCCTTACGGTCATGCTTCCCTGCCTCAGATTTATGAACTCCATGGTCTTTTCTTCTTGCACATCCATGGAAAAATAATGCTGTCAGAATTCTTCCAGAAATCCCTTCCAAGTGCTAGGTCCTTCGCCCATAGTGCGTTTTACCGACTGCCACCATACCTCAGCATCCTTTTCAAGTAAGATGGTTGCCAATTTTGCTTTACTTTCCTCGAGTGTCAACAGCACCTCAAAAACAGTCTCCACTTGTCGTACCCAATCATCCACTGCTGTAGGGTCCACCTGACCCTCAAACACGGGTGGTTTCATTTTCTTGAACGATTCCACCATCTTAACATGGTCAGTTTTAGTATTCCCATTCCCTGGATTCCTTCCTTGTGCCCCTAGCTGCGGCATGAAATTTCGGCTAGCCTCCATGAAGGTTCCCATCATTTGATATACCCGTGCAAATTCTGCTTCAATAATAAGTCCTGCACTATTGGCTCTACTGCATACACCCTCAGTTCTTTTGTTGTTGCCACCTCTGTTTCTTTGGTATTGTCATGCCCCGCTTCCCAAAAAGAATACAGAATACGGATACGCGACAAAAGCCCAGCGAATGATTTTCATCATCCATAAGCTGTTCAAGAATCTTTACAATATCAAACGAAATAATCAGAGTCGGAAGCCAGAAAAGTCAACCACATGCACATATGAACCAAATACCAACAAGAATACTTGAAATAAAATATATTAATCTCAAATAGTCATGATCTGAAATACACAAAATTCTCGGTCACATTGCCCAAATATAAGAATAAATCCAAGTCCCAAAATACAATTATTGTTCAAGTAAACTACAAGAAATAATAATAGCAAAATTCCAGCATCTAGTACATCATGTCACTAATACCGTCTGGAACCTGTTCTCCAAATCTGCAATTCAACGAATGCAGGAAAGAGAAAAAGAGAAAACACAAGGACCCATCAAATACAAGTTACGGGTCACAAATAATGTAGGTTACAAGCATATGGGAAAACTAACTAGCAACATGGTATACTAACAGGTACAGGTAACAAGCGTCAAGTGTCAAGTAAACAGGTAAGCAGGTAAACATGTATCAAGTATCAGCTAATCAGGTAAACAGGTAAACATGTAATCAGGTAACAGGATAATCAGGTAGGTATACAGGTAACAGGTAATCATGTATCAGGTAAACATATATCAGGTTATGTCATGTCAAATCTTGTTATATTACAATCTAGGTAGCACTTCATGCATCCCACCTTACATGGTTGCTACAACAAAACAATTTTACTTTAGATTTCATAGTGGACCATAGAGGGCAGTGTACTCAAGAACAGTAATCCAAATCATATACCAAATTCCAAATAATCCAAATTATATACCAAATTCCAAGTTAACCAAATCATATACCAAATTCCAAATTAACCAAATCATATACCAAATTCCAAATAATCCAAATCATATACCAAATTCTAAATATGGAATACACGGGCCCCCTTCCGAGTACACGTTTCTGAATTATCCACTACTAGATCTTTCCCTTAAACCCCGGCTTAGTTACTTTTATTATGGTTATCAAACAGACATGAATGTGTGCGAAAATAGTGTCAAATTAACATGATATAATCAGGTTTAGGTTCAGGGAAACAAATCAACATGCATGAATAATATACATTCACATATACAAGCAAAATAATTTATGATCATAATCAGGATAGCAAGACCAATCAGTACCAAAACAGGGATTCTGGTCTCTACAGAAATGCAAACCTAGATCCGTCGAAGGATCTGAAAACTAGACATCCACACAAATCCAACTCATATAAATAAGTCACATACTAGTTCACAACATCTCAACTCAAAAATGATTTGAATACAGGGTTTAGGTTTAGCCAGAAAACAGGGGAACAACTTTAAGAGCAAGAAAACAGCATGAAAACTCATCAAATAATTCCACGAAAAATCTGGGGTATTCCCCTATAGGTATAGACTCAAAATAACAAGTTTCATAATATTTCAGTAAGTATAGGTAAGCCATCAAAATAAGAAAGCATCACGAAAACATAGTTTAACGAATTTGGAAATCTCAACACTGTTGTACGAAAACTAAGATATCTCGCAACTAGTGAATCGAAATCCAATTCCGCCAAAGGGATATGAAAATAGATGAAACTTAATAACTTTCATATTTCACAAATAATTTTCATACAGTATAAGGAATCATAGTGAAAATAGGATTCTTTATAGAACGGCATGCAAAATACAGCATGAGAAGATTTTAGAAAAGAGCATGAAAAACTACATAAAACTTATCTTTAAAATTCATCAAAAATCTGGGTAGTCCCTAACATCATATAAAAACACTGAGCAAAATATTAGATCAAGATAATATGTAAAGAATAGTTTTTGAAAATAGTTTGTCAACAAAAATAACCAAAAACTGAATCTAGAATTGATTGACACCTCTGTACTAAAACGGTCATAACTCAGTCATAAAAAATCCAAATCAAGCAAAACCAGTGGGATTTAAAAATAGACAAAATTACCTAAAACTCATCTTTTATTTTGGAATTCAAATACTGACTGTAGCATGGACGAAAACAGCAATCAAAACAGAACAAGCAGCAAATACAGATTTCACACCTCTAATCAAGAACATCATAACTTCATGAATATTGATCCAAACTCAACCAAAGTTGAAATACAACCTACCAAACATCTAAACATCATGATTTAGAATTTCTAACATGTCCACACCTATTATTTTCACATGGACATTCAATCAAACACAATTCATGCAAATAATCACATGCATGCATCAAAATCAAGTTTTTGGTAAATCCTAGGTTATCTCCTATCAAAATTGGTGTTATAAGTCATCTATGGCCAAATTAACACAATAGAAACAAAGCCCGTCAAGGAAAATACAAATTTGGTTGTCTCTAGACCCAACTACACTAGATGTGAACTTTTTGACTTGTATCAAACTAAGGAATTTTAGTACAAGTTACTTGCCTTGTTATGGAGATGAACACGATGCAAATTGCCCTAGGAGCAAAACCCACGAACGAATCCTTTCCAAGCGCGAATCCAAGAAAACCCACGAACAAAACTCCTTACGAACAAACCCTCGATGCAACGAACAAAGTGGAGAATACCCACTTGAAGAAACACCAAGAGAAGGGATTGGTGATGATGTTGATTGTTGATGGTGTGCTTGGTGGTTTATGGAGGCCGAAATCAATGGGGTGGGGTGGTCAGATATGTGTTTGGAGATGGGGTATGGCCGGTTAGTAAAATGGTGGTGGTCGGATTGAAGGGCTAGAGGGGAGGCTCGGTATTGGATGGGGACAAGTGCAGGCCGGAAGCTCTCAAGGGGGAGGCCGGGAGTAATTAGGAGAGGGAGAGAGATAATAGGATTAGGGTTAGGGTTTTAGGAGTTTAGGGTATATATATAGGGATTAATGTGGGTTAATGGGTTGTGGGTATGGGTATGTAGTAATAGGTATACAAATGGGTAATGGGCATTGGGTAGATTTCAATTGGGGATATAATTTAATGTGAATTCTATGGCTCCTAAAAATCTCATTAGGCGTCAAAAATCATAGGTTTGGAAAAACACCACCAAAAATTCATCACATCATCAAAAATATAAAATAAGGTGAACGAGGCCAAGAAAATGAGAAAAATAGTCAAAATGACGAAAACGAACAAAAACGACGAACAAACAACTCAAGGAGCTCAAAATGAAATAAAATGAATATATATTGAAAATAATCCAATATACGGTTCCGAAAAAAAATACAAGAGAGATATAAATACACAAAAATGAAAAATACACCCCAAAATACATAAAATGAAAAACTGGGGTTACAGGTATACTCTGCTTTCGTTTCCTCCTGACATCTTATTATGTTAAAAGTTAGTAATAACATCTAGGGAAAGTTCATAGTGTATTTAGCAACCAAGACATTCATTAAGTAAACACTCATATGAAACAAAATCTTTGTTCGCAATGATATCTTTCATCTTCTTGATGAGGAAACTATACCACAACTATCGCCTGCCTCTTTGCTCCTGAACAATTATGAGGGCAATCGTAATGTGGAGAACCATCATATTCCAGATACTGTTTCTAGATGCATGGTTGGAGAAGAACTTCCAGATAGAGACTATGTAGCTCCTGTAAATGAGGTTGAGAAGGCATCGAAGATGTCTTTAGAAGCTAAATCAAGTGGTTAGGATGCATACAAGAGACTTTACTCTTGTAAATGATGAGACGATTCAGGCCGTGCTCTAACCCTCTGTCAATGCTGTTCAGGTTGGTCAGTATTATGTTGCTCAGTATTATCTGATACTTCTGAAGCAGCAGAATCTGGCCTCATTTTTACGCCAACGCAAGCACTTTGGTGAGGATCAATGGAGTAACCACCGAAACTGCTAATTCAACATTGCAAATTCATCCTCTTCTTGTGGATCCATCTTTTGATGGGATTGAGATCCAAACATTACATTCTCTCAATTCTTGCGACAATGGTGTACTTGTCATGGTTTTTGGTCTTGTGCAAATGAAGAATTGCATTGGCAGAAGGAAATTTGGACATACTTTTTTCCTCGCTCCACAGCAGACTGGATACTTTGTTCGCAATGATATCTTTCATCTTCTTGATGAGGAAACTGTACCACAGCTGTCACCTGCCTCTTTCCTCCCGAACAATTATGAGGGCAATCCTAATGTGGAGAACCATCATATTCCAGATATTGTTTCTAGATACATGGTTGAAGAAGAACTTCCAGATAGGGACTATGCAGCTCCTGTAAATGAGGTTGAGAAGGCATCGAAGATGTCTTTAGAAGCTAAATCAAGAGGTCAGGATGCATATAAAAGAAAAGATCTTCTCACGGCATAGGATGCATATACACAAACTTTTGATCTCTATTCATATGCCAAACTACTTGAGGTTATTTCAGGACAACTTGGTGACAATGATGAAATCGCTAGTCCACAAGTTCATGGGCATGATATTAATTGTGTGGCCATTATATATGTAATGTCCCGAGCCCCGCTGAGCTACACACGCGACTACACGTGCACACACACATGAACAAAATAAATCCTAACAACTGCCCACCACAGGCGTGCCTCACAAAAGGTGTCATGACTATTCGGTACCCCAATGTTCATTGGCTCTATATTTATACACACACCAACTTATTCTACAACCGATGTGGGATTAAGAAATTCCACATCACCACACTAAGCACAAAACGTGTTGTGCACACACACACACAAGGCACAGCATAACACAGCACACACTGCACTATTCCCAGGCCCCACAATCACACTCCACCTCATGTGGAGTGTGCTGCCATCTCCATCTCTTTCTCATGCAATACATGACCCAAATCCCATGCAACAACCCCAATAGAATTGTAACCTTTGTTTCACCAAAAATGTATTTTCTGTGTATTTTCGATATTTCAAATTTTTGTAAATTAGTTTTCCGTTTTTGAACTATTTTTTTAAAAATGTATTATTGGACTTTCTATTAAAGTCTATTTTTAATCAATGGTTTTATTTGCTACTAATTTCCAATGAATTTATATTATTATACCAATCTTATTATTTTAATTTTTACCTGGGTTTCTATTATTATTACTACTATTATTGTTTTATTGTTATTGGTATTGTTTTTATTGTTATTATTAGTATTTCTATAAAATCCTAATTGTATTTATAATTATTTAGAATAAATTTCATATTGTAGTATAATTTATTTTGTTATATAAACCTACAATTTTATGATTACTTTATTTTCTAATGGATTTTTATACCCTATTTCCCTTATTGTATAACCCATACCCATCTAATTCCTTAACCCATTAAATACCTTTAACCCAAAATTTATTAACATGTGCCCTACACCCAAACCCACTTATAACTACCCAACCCAGCATACATAATCCCACCCAATTCAGATCCCAACTATCAAAGCCGTTTTTTTTATCCATTCATTACCACCTAATGTAAATACTCCATACCATTACTTTCCAAAACTATACCCCCACACCCAAATTGCTTACCTGTTTACCTACCGAATACCCCCACCTCAAAAACCGTTAACTGCATTACCCCCCATACCCGGTTGTACTATGTTGTGCCGCTTCCCCCATGCACCAAACCCTAATCTCCCTCATATATATTAATCATTCTCATCCCCTCATGCAGTCGTATACTCCTTCTAGCTGCCACCAGAAAAGAAAAGAAAAATAAGAAATTTTCCCTCGGTTCTCCCTCGGTTCTCCCTCTCTTCCTCGTATTCTCGGGGTACACTTTGTGTGCGTGGTTATTCGTTCGTGGGTTTGTGCGTGTGTGATTCGTGATTTGCTTTGGATCGTGGATTTTCGATCGTGGGTTTTGTTCTTTGCCGGGATCTGTTCCTGTTATTCTTGGTGTTCTTCATTTTCGTCTTCGGTTAAGGCAAGTAACTTGTACTTAAATTCCTTTGTATGATACAAGTCAAAAATACCGCTTGTAGTGTAGTTGGGTTCTAGAGACAACTCGTGTGTGTGATGTAGGTTTGATGAGTATTGTCTCTATAGTGTCTTGACCATAGTTGACTCACGACACAAAATTTGATATGAAACAACCCTAGGTTTCGTCCGTTCTTGATATGAGGTATATGTGAAACAATTATGAGAACTCGTGTGCTTGTGAGACCCATGTGATATACTCGTTCTGGACATGTTGTATACCCTATTTTATGATTTTTAGATACTTGGTAGACTCGATTTCATGTTTGGATGTGTGTGGATCAAGTTTCGTTGAATCTATGTTGATTTTGGTTTTTGAGGAAATTCTGTATTTTGCCGATAATCTGTCTTGATCAGTAATTTAGACCATATTAAGGTCAGAATCTTAATTTCAGTATAAAACATGAATTGTAGAGAAATTCGTCTACTTTCCAACCCCTCTGACCTTGCTTGATTTCGTTTTCGTATGTGTGAGATATGATTGTTTTGCTACAGTGGTTAGACCTTTTCCAAATTTTGTTTCTTGGTGATTTTGATGACTAAATTATTTTGATTCTTGTGCTACACATATTATTTTGATCTAGAACTTTGGTCAGTTTTTCTATACTTATCTAGGGATTACCCAGAATTTTGGCAGATTTTATTGATGAGTTTTACATGTCATTTCATACTTGTCTATGAAAACTATACTTACTGTAATTTGCTTGTTGTTCTGTAAGAATCGTATTTTCACATTGATTCATTTTTACTGTATGGAAAATATTTGTGAAATATAAAATTTATCTTATTCTATCTACTTTCATCTCCCTTTGGCGGATTTGGATTTCGTTTCACTGGTTGCGAGATATTATAGTTTTCGTACAGCAGTGTTGGGAATTCCAAATTTGCCAAAACTATCGTTTATTGATGTTTTCTGATTTTTGATGACTGATCTAATTTTACTGAAAAATTCTGAAACTTTATATTCTGATACTAGAGATATAGGGAATAACCCAGATTTTTCCTGGATTTATTTGAGATGTTTTGATGCTGTTATCCTGACTGTGAATTCGATTTACTGATTTCTGACTGAACGTACTTACTGGATTCAACCCTGTTTTGAGTTATGATTTTGTGAAACACTATATGACTTATATGTATTCGCTGGATTCGGGTGGAAGTCTATTTTCTAGATTCTCCGATGGATTCAGATTTAGATTTCTTTAGTAACGAAAATCACTGTTTTAGTATTGTACTGTCATGCTGTCCTGAATATGAACATACACTGTTTTGCTCGTTTATATGACTGTCTATCATCTTTGCGTGCATATTTGTTACCCTAGACCTGATACTGATTACACTATGTTAGTTTGACACAGTTTCATGCTTATACCTGCATGTTTGAGAATAATAATAAATAATCAAGCCGGGGTTTTAATGGGAAAGATCTAGTAGTTGATAGTGCAAAAACGTGTACTCAGAAGGAGACTTGTGTTACCTGTATGACATGTTACCGATCAAGTTTACCGATCAAGTTATCGATCCAAGTTAATATTCTGTTACCGATCAAGTTACCGATCAAGTTTACCGATCATGTTACCGATCAAGTTTACCGATCAAGTTTACCGACCAAGTTCTGTGATTCTGTGAATACCCGAGTACACTACCCTGTATGGTCCACTATAAAATCTAAAACGAAATTGTTTATTGTAGCAACCATGTGTTATAATATAGGGCGCATGAAGTGCTACCTAGATAGTAATCACTATTAGACTTGATACATAATCCTTGAACATGATGCTTGAACAAGATACATGCTTGCTTGACACTTTACTACATGATACATGAAACTTGTTTACATGAGACTTGATACATGACACTTGATATATGATTACACGATACTTACCACTTGATGTTTGTTTACATGATACTTGTTACTTGACACTTGTTGCATGCTACTTGTACTTGTTCACCTTACCATGCTAGTTGTTTATTTTGACATCATGCTTATTCTATGCTACTAGTTAGTTTTTCCCATGTACTTGTATCCTGCATTACAAGCGGCCCGTAACTTACAATTGATGAGTACCTTGTTTTCTCTTTTCCTCTTTCCTGCAATTTATTAAATTGCAGATTTTAGAGATCAACTACCAGATGGAATAGGCGAGATGAAGTACTAGTTGCTGAAGTTTTGCAACTTCTTTTCTTATTGCTATTTGAATATTATATCTTGATTATTTGGATTTATTCTTGTATTTGGGCAATGTGACCCAGGATTTTGACTTATTCAGATCATGACTATTTGAGATTTATATATTTGATTTCAAGTATTCTTGTTGGTATTTTTGGTTCTTATGTGCATGTGGTTGAATCTTTTACTTCCGACTCTGATTATTTTTGTAATATGTTATAAAGATTCTTGAACAGCTTATGGATGATGAAAATCATTCGCTAGGCTAATGTTACGTGCTCGTATTACGTATTTTTGGGAAGCGGGACGTGACAAAAATTCATCAATTGGCCCAACTACCAACCTCATTATTATTACTAGTATAATGCACGTGCGATGCACGCCTACAAAAATCATATTCACATTCACTAAATAAGTTAAAATAATACTTACAATTATGCTCAAAGGAGCTGCAAAGACACTAACTGAGAAGGTCATATTGATCCAACCCACAACTCTCACTCGGTCAGCACCCTTAAAGCATATGAAACTGATGAGAACGATTGTGGAGAATAACCCGACATTCAGCAGTAACATTGTTTTCACTATGCTAATCTGGATCAGAACATATACAACCAAGTTAATATTGCATATATACACTAAAAAGAGGAGGAGAGAATGATCTTCAAATCATTAAAACGAAAACCTCAAAAATCTTACCCTGTTGGCTGTTGAGCAAGGGACAAAGTTGATTTTTGATTTAGAGTGGGAAAAAAGAACCGAATGCAGCTTGGAGGGAGAGCAAGAAACGGATTTGATTTTTGAGCTAGGAGGGGAAAATGAACTGATGAGTTAAGCTGAGATTAAGTTTGGTATATATATATATTTGAAGGTGTGTAGAATTTTGAGGAAGGGGCAGGTCATCGAAGAGGTTGCATGCATGCACAATTTATTCATTTTGATATTATTGTTACTTTAATTTTCATTCTCTTAATCATTCTTCTCAAATACTATGGAAGTAGAAATATAGAATTGGTTAGCTTCAATATTTTTGAACCCAAGTTTCGATCCTTATTAGCATTCTCACTACAACTTAAGAAAATTTTGCCGCATTGCCCCACTTTTTGAAAATATTTAGCGGTATACCCTACTTCCCAAAACAATTAGCGATATGCCCTTGTTTAGGACACGTCAGCAAGAAACGTTATTGGAAAAAACGACATAGGTTATTTCCATGCCGTTCTTCCCAATAACGGCATCTGTTAGAAAAAAAAATTGCATGTCGTTATTTGGAATAACGGCATCAGTATATTTGTCTTACAAGTGTGAATCTTCTAAGTTTAAAAAGTTCTAACTGTGAAAAAAACTTATAAACAATGCCGTTATCCTGAATAATGGCATTCGAATGACTGATGCCGTTATTGGAGATAACGGCATCAGTTATATATCAATATGCACTCTTGCCGTTGTTTGGAAACAGAAAGAATTAATAAAAAGTAAAAAAAAAAAAAAAATATTATAACTGATGCCGTTATTCGGAATAACGGCATCAGTTATAATATTTTTTTTTTTTACTTATTCATCAGAGAGGATGAATAATAAGTTACTTTTTCATTAAAAAAAAATTATAACTGATGTCGTTATTCCAAATAACGGCATCAGTATTGAGAATGCCGTTATTTGAAATAACGGCATCTGTTATAAGGTTTTTCATACTTGCAATTTTTTCTCTAAGTGGAGACTACAAGCTCTCGAAAAACAAAACAATCTATGCCGTTATTCCAAATAACGGCATGCAATTTTTTTTCCAAACAGATGCCGTTATTGGGAAGAACGGCATGAAAATAACCTATGCCGTTTTTCCCAATAACGTTTCTTGCTGACGTGTCCTAAACAAGGGCATATCGCTAATTATTTTGGAAAGTGGGGCAGAGCGCTAAATATTTTCAAAAAGTGGGGTAGTATGGCAAAATCTTCACAACTTAATGCATTCATGTTGTGGGCCCCTTAGCCTTGGGAATAACGATCTCATTATTATTCCATAATCTTTGTTAGCTCTTTTTGATTGATTATGATAATAGTTATATCTCTCATATTTTATTATATTGACTTGCTTTGAAGTTACGATGGTGGGTTAATCACTTCCCTGCTATTAAAAATGATTAATTCCATCTTTGATTAATACCTAAAACTGATACTGGTAAACTGCTGGTTTCAATTTATCAAAATTTACTCTGAATTTAAGACTAGGAAAAATGGAAGAGACGGTTTTGATTTTTGAGGGAACAGAATATTATGGAGACTTTAAATGTAAAGTGAAAATTACAGAATTAACCTTATATATATATTTTTTAGCCTTTTATGTTGATGGGGCATGATAGTAAAAAACCGCCAAAATGTGATTTTGCTTAATAATAGTATAGATCCCAATATAATATTATATATATAGTCTTAAGTACGTGGTGTTACACACACTCCCCCTTAAGAACTCAGCATCTTCGCTGAGCCCGAGACCTGCAATCTGATACAGGATCGTCTTTCTGGCCGATGTGGAGATGACTACCAAAATTCTGCAAGCTATACAGCCCTACCTGGGACTCTGGTTACCCACCATTGTACATCTGCTAGCTCCATCTCAGGCGTGCATCTTGCACATAATTGGTGTCGAAAGTCAGCTCTAATACCATTTGTAATGCACCGAACTCTGACCAGCTGCACACGCGACTACACGTGCGCACACACGTGAACAAAACAAATCCTAATAACTTTCCACCACATGCGTGCCTCACAAAAAATGTCATAACTATTCGGTACCCCTTTTTTCATTAGATCTATATTTATACACGCACCAACTTCTACCACCGATGTGGGATTATGAAATCTCACATCACCACACTAAGCACAGCACGTGTTGTGCACACACACACAAGACACAACACAACACACACTGCACTGCCCCCCCCCCCCCCCCTCCTTCGCTGGGCCCCACCATCACACTCCACCTCACATGGAGTGTGCTGCCATCTCCATCTCTTTCTCATGCAATACATGGCCCAAATCTCATGACCCCCATAGAACTCAGTTATAAGCACAACTACCAACCTCACTATTATCATATACTAGTATAATGCACGTGCGATGCACGTGGAGGGGGAATGAAAAGGACAAAAAAAAATCTACCAACACGTGCGCTGTACGTGTTGACACACACACACCAAGGAATAAAAAATTGTTTATTTGTTTGTGAACCCCAACTCTCCCATTATAATAGTGTTATATATATATATATATATACATATATATATATATATATATATATATATATATATATATATATATATATATATACTCTTAAGTACGGGGTGTAACAATATATGAGAGGGAAAACAATCGGTTTGTTAGAGGAGCTGATGGAAAAGTTGGTAGAGTATTTGAAGCCCCTTCATCGTTTTTGAAGACACTCGATCATGATGTTCTCCACAAGTCTGGATACCTTGAGGATAATCAAGAAGGTGTACAGTTCCTAGGTACAAATATTTACGTTCTTGGGCTTTCCCAGAAACCCATATATGTTCATGCTAAGGTTGTCTACTCCAAGAATGGTTCAGTGAAGGGGATTTTAAGAGTTATGCAACTGAAAGGGGACAAGAGTGCAGTTACATGCTTGTGCTTCACTCCCAATTCCGAGAAGGTCATTACAGCATCAAATGATGGTTCCATAAGAATATGGAATATCAATGTTCTCTATCATCTTGATGAGGAACCGAAGACCCTGAAAGTTTTTCCCATTCCTCTCGAAGATGCCAAAGATATTACCTTACATTATGACCGCATAGTCTCTGACATGATGGGAAAATTCTGGCAAGTACTTGTTGTTCTACATTGTAATGGTTGTGTGCTGAAACTATAAAGATCTTGGATACAGTTGACGGGTCAAATAAAGATAGTGTTACTATGAGGGACCACAAGGGTTCATGTGGTTTTTATGCATCTGTTTCCTTCGAGGATGTTGCTAGTGTTCAGATTGTACACTAGGAATCTCCATTACAGATAAATGGATGGACTAGAATGGACCCAATATTGCCTCCTTTTCTTGAAGCTTCTGGTATTGCATTGGATTTCAGTGAGCTTCGTGAGTATACACATGACTACTTTAGCAATATTGCTGAAAGTTTAGGTGATGGTTTTACACATCATCTTCAACATATGATGGCCCTGGTATTTTCTTCATGTACCTTTAAAGATAGGTCAGCAGTAGCTCGCAAGCCCCAAGCAATTGCAAAGCACTTTATTTTTGCAAGCCACTTCATTTTTTATCCAGAGGAAGACACCAAGTAAGTATTTTGGGATTTATCACAATTTGGGGGTGTTTTTGGATGGGTCTTTAAGTCTTGATGAAGACCGTCGCATTGACTTCAAGGGCAAGGTCAAATTAAGGGGGAATGGTTGATACAGTCCCAAAAAATGTTGTGTATCAATCCATTTATTCACGTATCATTCCTTAAGATATTTCATTTCTTTGTTGGACTTAAATGCAAAACAGTAATTGGGGATTTTTATGTTTTTTTATTGCACATGTTATATTGAAAATAGCAAATATCTTTTCAATAGTTAAATTTCATCATTTCCATCCTTAAAGTTCTAACAAGTTGAATTTTACACCCTCATTTATAATTATTTTTCAACATATACTAATAGAAACATGGACTTTTATTTACAACTAATTATTGTCATATTATTCAAACTTGAACTACATAATTGTTGTTTTACTGTTTACAGAGCTTTCCGTGTGGTATATCATTCCGAAGATGTGCCGTAGGCACGTGCCCACGGGCAAATCTAGTCTACTTATAAAATACAAATAGATCAAACAAACATCTATACTATTATTAAGCAAACCTTCATTTTGGTGGCTTTTTACTATCATGCCCCCATATACATAAAAAACTAAAAAACTATATAAGGTTAATTCTGTAATTTTCACTTCACATTTAAAGTTTCCATCTATCTATATCTATCTATACTATTATTAAGCAAACCTTCATTTTGGTGGCTTTTTACCATCATGCCCCCATATACATAAAAAACTAAAAAATTATATAAGGTTAATTCTGTAATTTTCACTTCACTTTTAAAGTTTCCATAAAATTTTGTTCCCTCAAAAATCGAAACCGTCTCTTCCTCTCCTCTCCCTCCATCGAATCCGTGCATTGCACGTGCATATCCCCAGTACAAATTGCACGTGCTAACCCATAAAACGTGCATTGCACGTGCGGATTACTAGTAAATATAGAATGATGATGAGGGATTTACAATGAAGACGAGGGATTTACAGTAAGTAGACTAATATGGATAAATCACAGGAAGGAGAAGATGGGTACACAATCGATAATAATTGGTGATGGAAAATATCTTGGGAAAAATCTACACACATAGGAAAAATATTGGAGAAGATTTATGATGATAAATTGATAATCCACTAACCTCGTAATTGAATTAGTAACTCTTCCTTCTAGGAATAAGAAAAACTATAATAAAATCAAAGGTTGGGGTTGGGAAGAGAAAAGGCCAGCCATGAATTTCTCAGGCAATTAAAGATTGGGGTAGATTGAGGTTGGGAAGAGAAAGGGGTAACAAAGGAAGAAGATGAGATCGCCGCCGGCCATGAGAGAGAGAAACTAGGGTTTTGCAACTTTGCATATTTTGGGGAAAGATGAGAGGCGGCTATAGTTTTTGGGCTAAATTTGAAAATATAAAAAAAATTAAAAAAATAATAAAAACAAACCCTTGAACTATCTCCGCACTGAACTATTTTTTGCGCAGAAAACCACACTCAAATATAGTTGCAAAAAACTCACTTCGACGACCTGAGCTTTCTGCTAAAATTGAGTGAGGTTTTTTTACAATGATGAGAAAGATGATTGATGTTTTCTGAACCAACTTACAAAGATGAATGATGTTATCTAATACAAGCAAAAAAAGTTAGATGTGGTTTTTTTAAAATATACTTCATTGGGGTTTTTTTGCAACCATACTTGAGTATAGTTTTATGTGCAATAAAAATTTAGTGAAATTTTATGCATGAAGGAGATAATTCAATGGGTTTTTTTTTTTCAAATTTAGCCTAGTTTTTTAGATAAATTGGAAGATGATGGGTGAGAATCTAAGAAGGTTGATTTTGGGTCGAGTTGAGAATGGGATGTGGGTTGGATTGAGAACTTGGGAGATGGGTCGGGTTCCTATTCAATAATTGTGAAGCTCGCGCCTGGCTTGGGGCGGACTTACACAAATACTAACCCGGCCAGAAAACTAATTCGGGCTTAAAGGTTGCCCTTCTGAAAACATGTCGAATTTGGTCGAACTCAGATCGGATTTGGTTCAAATAAACAAAAAAACAGGTCTACAACTGGAAATAGGAAAAAAGCAAAATGGCAGAAGGGTAACTGTGCAATTTTAGACACATCCCACCACATCATGTGCATCAAGATGCGCAACCCCAAAAAACGAAACTGCAATTAACAAAAAGTGAAAAGGGGCGAAGACATAACCACCCATATCTGATATGAGGGAAACACACCAATCGGGAGTAAATCCGGACCGTAAAATACCAAAACCGATGGCCGAAATTGTTGCCAAAAATTTGGGTAATTTTTTTTGTTTTTCGGAAGACAAAAATATATGAATCTTTGCCCACAGCAGCAATCAGGCTCTATAATAGAAAATAGAATAGAATAATAGAATAGATATAGCGATAGATCTATATAATAAAACACAAAGAAAGCTATCAAGTGACTCTCATTCAATAGGTTTGAAATTAATGGTCTAGATCTAACCTCACAAAATATATTTCTCCGTCCAAAAGTTTTCCCCCAAAACTCAAATTCAAATCTTCCAAAACAACTCCTTTATTTATTTATTTATTTCTCTCTCTCTTTCTCTCTATTTACTCAGAAATTCATATTTTCAGATTTCATGTTTGTAAATTTTTATATTTTTTATGTATTTTTTTATTGTTCATGTTACATTGAAAATAACAAATATCTCATCAACAGTTAAATTTTATCATTTTCCACAATTAAAGTTCTAAAAAGTTGGATTTTACACTCTCATTTATAATTATTTTTCAACATATACTAATGAAAACATAGATTTTTATTTACAACTAACATTGTTTTACTATTCAAACTTGAACTACATAATTATTGTTTTACTGTTTACAAGACTTTCATATGCTGTATCGTTCCGAAGACGTGCCGTAGGCACGTGCCCACGGGCAAATCTAGTAATACAATAGAATATAATAGAATAGATAGTTCATTAGAATAGTACTGCAAAAGAAATACGAAAGGTAGAGCTTGTAAACTCTCCCGCTATGTATATCACATTTAACTGGATTACTTTCATTTTGGGTTGGTGTATGTTTAACTTGGCATTAAAACCAAACTGGATTACTTTCATTTTGAGTCCTCCCTCCTAGCTTTCTCCCCCTCCCTTGAGCTCGCAGATCCCTCCATTCAAGTCATCCGATCGTCCCCTTCCCTTCATTAAAGTTGTTCCTTTCATCTTCCTCTTCAAACCATTTTCTTCTCTTTAGTTTCTCCATCGTTTTGGTTCGTCAGCCTCTCTTCTCCCCAGTATTGAGGGGTGTTCTTCTCTGCCGCCTTCAGTTCGGCGCCTGTTAGAGTCTCGTGGTTTTCCTCATCATTAGTTCCTGCTCCCCATCCCCGTCTTCTCCCCTCTCCTCATAGCGGATCGGCGGTATTGGGCTGGTTCCGTTATCCTTTTGTTCATCGGTGTTTGCCTCCAGAGGTTTAGCCTTCCGTTGCACTGTAAGTATTATTGATTTTTATTCTAGTTTAGCTTTCTTTTCCCTTCTATTGGTGGTTTGTTTTGCTGGCTGTGTCCATCCGTTTTGAGCGGTTGTTTTTTATATACTGGTGGGATTGGTTCCCGTTATCCGGTGACCCTGTGAGATTTCATACTTATCCTTGGGTGTTTTTGGATATACCACTGATTTGAGAGCTTGCAGTTCTCTCTTGCTGTATCAGCTCTTCCCTTTTTGGTACATTCACCTTAGTCTATTTTTTTCTCTCTGGGGTTTACCCTCGGAGTGTTGGCCTCTTGCCACTATCAGGGGTGTGCTCTCTCCCTCTCCTTTCTCCATCGTTTGACCTCTTCTTCTCCCCCCCCCCCCCGATCTCTGGATTTTCCAGGCTCTCTTCCCTTTGCCTCCATCACTCTGCTTGATTCGTCTTGCTTGAATTGTTTGTTTTTTTAGTGGGCCGCCTATGCTGAGGCCCATGGAGCTTTCATGGGTTGAGATTGTTAAAAAAAAAAAGTACTCAGAAAAAGATCCTTCCTTGTTTTCCCGGTTATGGGCTTGCGGATCTAGCCTGTGTGAGGCCTCGTTGCGCGAAGCTTCCTTCTGTCCCTTCAGCTCCTTATTCCCGCTCATCTTCATTATCTTCTCCATCCATCTCCCCCTTTTCTCCCTCTCAATCTCGTAAACTTTCGTCTGTCTGTTTTTGTTGCCTTCAACAAGGTCACGTTAAGCTCGTTTGTCCTAACAAGATGAAGTGTCTCTTCTGCAACAAATCTGGGCATGCTAAGCATCGTTGTTATGCTCTCCAAAAGATCCTAGGGCTTCCTTTGGGAGTGCCCATTTCAGACCAAGTCATTAATGCGGTGGATCTCCCCTCTCTTCGCAGTCAGCTGCAGTCGTCCAAACCTCCCAAATCTCAGAAGTTTTCTTTATCTACCGGTGCTCCGCTGCTCCCCACTCCTTCTTCGGAGCAGCGCATCCTCGACAGCCCTCCCCTCCCCCCTTCTTTTTCGACTCAGACCTCTCAATCGGCCAGACGGGCAGTCACTCAAGTTTTTATTCCTAAAACTGAGGCGACGGATCGTTTAGCTTATTTTGGTAATTTCGGAGCCATCTCTTTCTCTGGAGGTTCGGTGCCCTTTTACACTTTGAACTCATTTCTTAGCAACTACTGTAACGTTTCAGAATGGGATTGGGTACTTTACAACTATTCTAATGGGGACATGGTCATCCATTGTCCTTCCCCAAAGCTTTTAGAAGATCTTATAGCGAATCAATCTCTAGCCATTGGCACCATCTCTCTTTCCGTGCGACAGTGGGTGCGGATCCCATCCCCTCTTCCTGAGTTTGGCTCTGCTGACACTAATGTCTCTCTGGTTGGGTTGCCCCCATTATGTGATTCTCTCCGCTTGGTTGGAGATATGGCTAAGTGTATTGGGGAGATTATTAGCATTTCTTCTAAGGCAAGATTAGCTTCTGGTAGCTTGCAAATAGAGGCTATTTTTTGCTGCCCTAGCCCTCCGGCATGTATTGAGGCATTCTGTCTCACCGATGGGATTTCTTCTTTTTCCGTCTCTGTGCATTACCATGATTCCACCCCTGCGAATCTGCGCCTTCCTAGTCCCCTCCCTGGTTCCACGGCTCAATCTTTTGGTTCAGCTCTTTCTTCTCAGTTTCACCCGGGAGATTCTTCTGTTGCTAAGCCCAAGGGTTCTAAAATGAAAGCGAGTGGATTGGGAGCTTCTCGCAGCAAATTTCCTTCTCCCTACAGGCCACCAGCTCTATCTTCCATCCCGAAAATCTCTCCCTCAAAATCCCCCAATCTGGTTTGGATTAACCCGGAGCGCCACGTCGCCAAAGGTATCACCAGTGCTTCGACCTCGGCCTCTTCTCCTCCTTCTAAGGCAGTGCTGCCTACTGTTCCCAAAGCTACTTCTGTGTTTGAATCCCCTCTCCCCACGGTTAAAGAAAAGAAATCTTCATCCCAGTGGCCAGCTTGGGAGGTTAATCCGAACTTTGCGTCGGATTGGGAGCAATTTCAACAGCTAGCTCACTTTCCCACTCCGAAGAAGTTGGATCCTGCTTTTACCCCCTCCAAACTCAATCCATCGCCTTCTACTAAAGCATCTGATTGGATTGAGCAGGACTCCCTTTTATCGGAAGAGGAAGCGGAACTGTCTCTAAATCAGCTTAGCAAGGTTCTCAATTTCACTATTTTTAAGCACTCTCCTGTGTTACTTTTCTTAATCGTTGTTTGTTGCTTTAAGCTTTTTCATTTGAGACCCTTGTATTATGATTGTTCGGTGTTCAGCTTGGTAAGGTCCAGTGCTCTGAAGGCAGTACCTTTTCCTTTTTACTCTCTTGTTTGGACTTCCACATCTCTCGCGGCGAAGGCCCGGGGGCATTTGGAATTTTCTCTCCCCTCGTTTCTTAGTCCCGTTAAACGCACTCCAACAGATTCTGTTGGGTCGTTTAAGTCTCCTCTTTTCTCTTCTTTAGCCTTCTCTGCAGACTTTTCGCCGTCTGTAGTCTCTCCTTGTCAGGAGCAGTTTAGCCCTCTCTCTGATATAGATCCTCCCTCTCGTCCTTCTCAACGCTTTATTAGATCAAGTGCACGTCTTTTAGCTAAAAAAAATCTCCATCCTGTCCTGGCTGGATCACATGCTTGTGTTGACTCGTCCAGTTGCGGTCAGCAGCAGTCTCCCTCTAACCTTTCATCTCTTATCTCTTACAACCAGTTAGGTTCTATTTACTTTCCCATTTTTGACACGCTCTCTAATTCTGAACTAGCAGCTTCCGCTCAAAATCTAGGTTTTTTGATTGACCCCCTGGATTCTTCCCGTATTTCCTCCCTTAGGAGGCAAGAACATACTAGAGTCATGGAGCACAGACAACTTCATGATTATTGTTTCCTGGAACATTCGTGGTCTGCACTGTCCTTCTAAGCAAAGGGCGGTTTTTGACCTGATCTCTTCGTCCCGCTGCGAACTTATCTCCATCCAAGAATCCAAACTGGAATCCCCCTCTCCCACGATCTTGCGTACTTTAGGTGGATCCACTATTTCCAAATGGATCTCTCTGGATGCGACTGGATCTAGAGGCGAGATCCTTTTTGGATTCAAAGAGGCTTCTTTCTCGCTTATAGCTGTTCGACGTTTGAACTTCTTTTTAATTGTCCATCTCCAATGGACCTTTCTCAATTGCCCGCTTACTGTGATCTCGGAGTATGGGCCCTCCTCTTCGGATATACGCCCTTTATTCTGGAACGAATTCCTCTCGTTACAACAGTACTCTTCTGATCTCTGTTTCTTTTGTGGGGATTTTAATGTCACTCGTTTTGCTTTTGAAAGATCGAATCCGGTCTCTTCTTTCTCACAATCTTGCATATTCAATGACTGTATCCGTGACTTGCAATTATTGGACTTACCGATTTCCGGTAGATCTTTTACCTGGTCTAACCAACGCGATCTCCCGACTTTTGCCAAACTTGACCGTTTCTTAGTGTCACAAAGCTGGATGTTGCGTTTTCATCAGTCTTTTGTCCAGGCTCTCCCCAACCCTTCTTCTGATCAAGTTCTGATAATGCTCCATTCCAACTTCCACTTCAATTATCGTCACAAATTTCGCTTTGAAAAGTTCTGGTTGCAAGACCAGCTTTTTGTCAATCTAGTGTCGGAATGTCTTGCATCTGTCACTGGATCTTCTGGTTTAGGCAACATCCTTCTTAAGCTGCACGCCATCAAACACGGTTGCAAAATCTGGCGCGCCGAGAGACATAACAACACCAATTTCCTCAAACATTTCCTTTTACAATCTATTGAGTCCATCGATAAGATGGAAGAGTTAGGTCCCCTTTCCGAATCTTATCGATTGGAACGCCGATCTTGCAAACTAGAGTACGCGGACATCCTCCATCAAGATCATATTAAATGGGCTCAAAGAGCCCGTATCAACTGGATGAAGGAGGGTGACGCCAATACTGCTTTTTTTTCATAACTTCGCATCCCATAAATAGCGGTGCAATCGTATCTCATCCATCTCTGCTCAGGGAGTGAATCTCACTTCGGATGAGTCCATTCACCGTGAGTTTCTTACTTTCTATAAAAATCTTATTGGCTTGCAGAAACATCGCTCGATTGAGCTCGATTGGGCCCATCTTTATGGCAACCAATCGCACGATCTTTCCTCTCTTGAGGTCCCCTTTACCCTTGAAGAGATTAAAGCGGCGGTTTTCGCTTTAAAAAGCGATTCTGCACCAGGGCCTGACGGTTTTCCTGCTTTCTTCTTTCAAAAATTTTGGGATCTGCTTAAGGCAGATCTCCTCCAAATGTTTCATAATCTTCACCAAGGGCTCTTTTCTTTTGACCGGATTAATTATGCTCACATTGTGCTCATCCCCAAGATAGTGGGAGCACATCTGGTCTCTGAGTTCAGACCTATCAGCCTCATTAACACCTCTTTCAAAATCATTATGAAAGTCCTGTCTTCTAGATTGAGTGCTATCATCTCTCCCTTAATAGACTCGGCTCAATCGAGCTTCATCAAAGATCGCTTCATTCTCGACAGTGTTGCATCGGCCCAGGAAATCATTTCTCACTGTCATAGAACTCATTCTGAGGGCATTCTTCTTAAGCTGGATTTTCAAAAAGCCTACGATAATGTCAATTGGGATTTCCTCATGGACATTCTTATTTATCGTGGTTTCGGTCCCAAATGGATAGCATGGATTAAATCCAACTTATTCTCGGGGACCTCATCTATCTTTATCAACGGGACGGAAGGCAACAAGTTCAAAATCAGATGTGGTCTCCGTCAAGGTGATCCTCTATTATCACTGCTTTTTTCCCTTGTTGCTGATGTCTTTAGTAAGCTCCTTAGGAATGCTTGGCTTTTGAACATGATCGAGGGTACCGGTAGTTCCCCCTCTTTTGAGGGTGTGCTCAACCTGCAATACGCAGACGACACTATTATCTTCACCAAACCGAACTCCCACTCTCTTTGTAATCTCAAACTTCTTCTTTACTGCTTCGAAATGGCTTCCGACTTATCGATCAATTTTCAAAAATCCTCGATTCATTGGTTGGGTGGATCTCCCAACCGCCAAGTGGAGATTTCCAATTTTTTCAATTGTCCCATCGCCTCTTTTCCGATTACGTATTTAGGCGTTCCCCTTCGCTGGGGTAGGCTGCATAAATCTGATTGGGTCCCTCTTATTGATAAAGTTGAAGCCAGACTCAATGTGTGGTCAGGCAAACTCATGTCTAGAGGAGGTAGACTGACTCTTATTAACTCGGTGATTTCTGCCATGCCCCTCTACCTTATGTCTTTTTACTTTTTACCCTCCTGGGTGATCAGAAGAATTGATCAAATTAGGAGTAATTTTTTCTGGAATGGGTCGTCTCTCTTTAAACCAGGGTCCCACTTGTGCCAGTGGAAGCTGATTTGTTCTTCCAAAGAAGAAGGGGGGCTTGGTGTTTTAGACCTTCGCAATCATAACATTGCCCTGTTGGGAAAATGGCTGTGGAAATTCCATAATTTTAATGACTTACCTTGGATTCGATGTATAAAAAATTATCGAGTTTCCTCTTCCAATTGGTGGGAGTTTCCGGAAACTGCTTATCGCCACGCTTCCCCTTTTTGGAAAGGTGTCTGGAAGGCATCGGCTGCTTTTCAGTGTTGTATTTATCGCTCTTGCCGTGACGGATCTAGAGCCAAATTCTGGACCGATCTGTGGATTGGCAACACCACTCTTGCCACGGCTTTCCCTTCGCTCTTTCGTTTGGCAGCCTTTCCGTTGGCATCCGTAGCGGACTCTTTCATCTTGATTGACAATAATCGTTATTGGTTTATTCCATTCTTGATCGATCTTCCTCTATCTCTGGCTGAGGTCTTTAATGACCTCATTTCGTCCCTCAATAACTTTGATTGGAGCCAATCTGAAGGCATAGGTTGGCGTTGGTCCTCGGCGGGAACCTTTTCCGTCAAATCTTTTTATAGTTTCCTTAATTCGAGGGGAGTTGGATCATCGATAGCTAAATACTTCTAGGATTCTGGGGCTCCTCTTAAGGTTAAAATCACTTCTTGGCTTGCCTTTAATAACAAGCTACTCACTGTCGAAGTGTTGAACAAAAGAAATTTAGCCTGGGGACAGCTATGTTCTCTTTGTGTTCAGCACTCCGAAGATATCAATCATCTTTTTGTTCAATGTCCCATTATTATCCCGTTGTGGAAGATTTGCGCTCTTGCGTGGGGCACTGGATTTATTCCCCCAGTATTAGTTGATTGCTGGTCCGTTAGACCCGCGAATGATGCGTGTCAAAAGGCTTGGATGTTATCGATCCATACTATTATTTGGACCACTTGGAAGGAGAGAAACTTCAGACTGTTCCAGCATCGTAGCTCGTCTATTACAGCTATGATTGATGAGTTTTTATTCCTTTTCAACCTATGGGCTTCAAATTTGAAACCCATAGACAATGCTCCTATCGCTTTTCATAAATTAGTAGAAGCTGTTCATTGTCTTCGCACTCTTCATGCTCTTTAATTACTTCTGCTTCTGATTTTATCCTCTCCTGTATTCTACTGTAGGCTTTTTAATGTTTTTCTAACCTTACTCTCCCTATCTCTTATTTTCCCCTCTAATCTGCAGGTTTGATTACTCCCTTATGGGGAGGCTTCTTTTGAGCCGTGCTCTCGCTCCATACTGATGCCTTGCTCTGGCCTCAGCACCTACTGTGGTTGGATGTACGGATTTTTGGTCTCCCCTTCTATATGGGGTCTGTTTGGTTTTTTGTATCTGGGTTTGGCTTCGATCATCAGCATCTTGTCCTGCGGTTCTTTTGCCTGGACCTGTTGTCATCTTCCTCTCTTGGCTGTTTAGCGTCTAATGTTGTTTTTAATTCAAGGATTTGGGCTCCTGATCTTTTTGTAAGACAATATTTTTGATGCTTGGTGTATCGTTTTGGTTAAACTGATGTTGTTTAGTTGATTGTTTATGGCTTACTGCTTTCGGTGACAGCTTTTTGTGGTCATTAAGGTGGTTTTATCTTGTGATTCTTATCTATGTTTGCACCTTCGTTGCCTTTCTGCTGACCTGAGTGGTGTCAGTGCGTATTACTCTCCTGTTGTTGCTGGCTCTTGTGATTATGTTACTGTATCTCTTCCAGTGTTGCACTCTGGTTATGATGTATCTTGCATGAGATGTGTATGCAGTGGTACTGCTGTTTGATTTCCCTGCTTTCTACTTCCCATGCTTTCTTGCTGTCTTGGTTTGTATCAGGGAATTCTATTCTCTGTTGGTAGACTCCGTGTTTTTGGTTGGGTTTGTGCTCAGTTAGCTCAAGTCTCTTCCTTTCCTGGATTATTGGTCTTGATGGGTTTATCTTCCGATCATTGCGGCATTGAGGCTGGCTGTTGCGAGGGGGTTTGTCTTGTGCTCTCGGAGTTTCCTTGCTCTGGGGAGTTTCCAGTTTTCCCGATGGGTGCCGTCTCAGTGGGGGCATCAGTTCCGGGAGTGATCTGCTGCAGCATCGGAGAGCTTTCTTTCTCCGCGCTCAACAGTTTTTTAATGTTCTCTTTGTGTTTTTTTGTATTGGTTATTCATTTTACGGCTTGTAAAATTTGACTTTTATTGATTAATATATTGATTGTCTGATGGCTGGGGTCGTAAGGCCCTATCCGGTTCATCAAAAAAAAACCAAACTGAGAATAATACTCTTAGGAGTATCCCTGACTTAGCGGAATTGATTTTAAATAATTAAGAAGATAAATTAAGTGATCACGAAAAGGTTAACCAGTGTGCAAAGAATCACGTCAGACAAGTGAGTATTTGACATAGGTCTAAAGCTCATGCATCCAAATTTTGCTGTCAAGATTCACATCAGATATCTGGGTACTAAGTTGGTAGATAAACTGTGGCTTTCAAGAAAATCACTTTCGTTAAAGAAACCAAGTTTCAAAACAACAGCAGGGCATTAGCTAACAAGACCAAATAATCTGTGATAAATAAATATTACTAATAACAATCAAATATAATTTAAATAGGGTTTATAAGGTGAAGATTCTATAAATTGGAAACATGCGTGCAACTTCAAAAGAGAATTGATTTAAGATGCTGAAACCATGCATGATTAACAAAAGTCAATGATTGGAACTTCATTGTTAATCACGAAATCAAATGAAATGATTTGTCCCATAACAGAAGGCCAAAAGGACAGACTGAATCAATCAAAGCAACAGAAAAATAAACTGTAATGCAATCTGAAAATCATAAACAAGTAGCATCCTATTTTTCTCAACCTCAGACTAGAAGAGATAATAATCCTTCATATATTCCATCTGATTGATTCAAGGTGTACAATAATTGGGAAATTTCAATGTCTTTCCCTCCACTTAAATTAACTGACATCCAACTCAGACAACAAGCATTAATACTAACTCCCTTCTACAAACACAGACAGAACATGTGCACTTTGCGCTGTTCTAAGAACTATAAACATACTCCATTCAACCAAACAAGCATTGTGTTTGACCCAAAACAGAAATAATTTGTTCCCCCAGTTTGCAGTAGTACTCATTGCTGAGTTATTGCAAAAAGTTCAGAGACAGTTGTTATACGAGGGATAATGAGAAAAAATGAACATGTAAAGATCACATTAGCGTAAATATGGGAAATTAATCTTCAGATAGGTGCAAGTTTGTACAGTTTGAATTCTGGAACAAAAAGAACAGTTCTAGTAACATGTTTGAAGGAGCTTTATACATGTACAGCTCATGATCTGCGGTTGAAATTCTAACCACCTAAATAAATTTATTTCCAATCTACTAAGCTCAACCAAAATTTGACCCCAGCAATTTCTTCTGTGTTCTCAACGATGAGAAGATCATTCCATCACTGTAGATATAACTCTGAAATAATCAAGAGCTTAACAATAATAATAATCAGAAGTCGTGAAAGAACATTATAGCTTCATCGATCTTTGAGAGGGATGACTGCAAAATCATCCATTTCTTATGCTGCACAGTTTTCTCTTTGCGCTGCTGTTCTGGCAACATTTGTTTCGGTCCCAGAATCTGACACAAATTAATTTAAAACAATGTTACTGTATCAGAATCATTAGGATCAAACAGGTAAATTGTGTGATGTAAAACGAACCCTAAATAGAGAATCTCCAAGAATCTTAACGGGTTAATTTTACCAAACATGTAGTGCAGATCAAAGTTAGAATTTTAAAACAATTAATTGGTTTGATGGATTTTCAAGAACTGAATCACGTTTAACAATCTCAATTAATAATTCAACTCTACAATCAATAATTAAATCCCCAAGTGTTTTTTTAGCAAGTAAAAGATTCAGTTTTGATTCGTACTCTAATCAAGCAAGTGGAACACTCAATCTCAATTGTTTTTGTGGACGACAGGCAAATCAGATAATATAATAGATAACAGAGCAGTAGAACACAAATATTAAAAAGTAGAAAGAGTATACCGAGAGTTCGAAGACCGATAGCGACAATCGAAGAGGTAGCTACTGTTGGAATGGTGGATGACTGGATCTGGTGATGGCTGGCGGCGCGTCAGGGGCGTCGAGCGGTGTTGAGGGTGCTGGCGATGACTGCGAGCACTGCAGTTGGTCGAGGGCAGCGAGGGGGTGCTGGTCGACAGTCGCAATGGCGAGGAAAGGAGGACTGGCGGCACAGGGGGGGTTGCGGTGATGGAGAGGAGTCGACGGGGTTTTGATGAAGGTTGCGGGTGGTCGGGGTTGACGACGATGAGGAGGATGGAGACGAGCACAGGGGATTGCGGGGTGGTGATGGGTTTCGACGGGCTAGAGGAGAAGCAGAGAGAGAGGGTCGGGAGGTATGGGATGAACTGAAGAATGGAGGATTGGGAGTTGGCGGCTAAGGCTTTTGGTGAATAGGGTGATTTTGTAATTGGGAAATTAGGGTTAGGGTTAGTATTGGATTTTGGGGATTAGGATTTAATTGATTTGGGGGAATTTTTTTTTAATTTGAGGATAGATTTTAGAGTTTATCACAAACCCTAATATTGTATTAGGATTTATCACAAACCCTAATAATTTGGATCTCACTTGTATCACACAAAGAGAGGGAGAAAGAGCAAAAACTCAACACAATTTTTTAAATCAAGAATGACATACTTTCTCATTAATCTCAAGACCTATAAATAGGCTCAAAATACATCTTGATACAAATCTCAAAATATTCTCAGAATCTCAAATACATAAAAAAAAATTTACATATGGCTATAATTGTCAAAAACAAATATGATACTGAAATAAAATCCTAAACTAAATAAAATTGATGTCCCCATCATTGTGGCTTCAGAAAAAATTAGAAATGAAGCAACTAAATTTTTAAAGAAACAAATTATGTCAAGTTGATCTCATTTTAATTCCAGTTCTTAGGTTAATCAACAATATGAGACATTTTGCTAATAATACCATCAAACACAAAATGCAAATACCGACTCCTAGTTTGATTTGGATCAGGACTGGAGAAGGAAAATAGAACTCAAAACATAAATACTAAATTTACCTCATTCCCCCCAACACACCCCATGCCCAGTAAAAAACAAGGAAAATATGAACAGGTTATAATTCTGAATACAATGATTTGGAGTTAAAACTAAACCAAATAATAATGCAGAAGAGAATCATAGTATCAAAATTTAAATATATTGAGTGAAGGAAGGGATTAAAACCTCAGGCTCTTGTTCAATCATGTATGCAGCCCGTTGGCTGAGATTTAATGCAGCATGATACATATCATTAAGAACATGCTCCAAAAGTTCATCTCTTTTCACTGCCCACAAAAAGCATTGTGATGGTCCAGCCCCATTCAATTGTAAATTCTGTGAGGAACAGCAAATTATGTGCCGAAATCTGAAGTCAGTGTCTATAGTTGCAAGATGGAAAAAAAACAGTTATTTGAGAGCTATAAAGCTCAAATTGTTTCTAATAACATTCTTCCTGAAATGGTTCAGATATAGTGATACTATCTAATGTGTGAGCCTAGTACGGTTACATATTTATAGTAATCACTGTTCTGCATTTCCAACTTAAATTATCTTACCAGTTGACACTTGATTGTAACAATCTCTCAAAGAGGTGCAGTATTAATATATAATGATTAAATGCACAATACCATAAGATGGTTTTTAGTTTAATTGAATTTGACCCAAGATTTGTTACCCTGAAGATTTGCATCCCTTCAGGCCGCTGTTGACCCTATGTTTGGTTTGTACAAAACACGGGCATTTTACTCTAATAATCTTCATTTAGATTGTGACAGGGAAGCTAGAATTTAATTGTTGAAATTCAAATTCAAACACATGCCATAAAACAAGATATGGAGGATTCTGAGTATCAAAGACAGGAGAATCAAATATAAGTGAATGGAGAAAGTATCGTGGTCAAAATGGAAAGTAGAAAGAACTGAGAACGAGAGGAAACAAAGTTGGAATTTGATATGGCTAAAAATAGAACTAAATAGGGACCGTTCAAATCAGGCGCGAATCTCAAAGCTCTCCGGGGTAAAACGATAATCTCCACTGCAAACGGGTTCGAAAATGGAAACTGGGTATTTTCCAAGCCCAATAACCCAAAAACGGGTCTGTCTTACTGGGTCAGGCTGACAGCCCATTATAAATAAACCCAGATCATTTAAAGAGTTGAAATTTGAAAACAAAGATGGCTCCTACGACTGTTGAAATTTGAAAACAAAAACTCACAGTACAAAGATGGTACGAGCTTATGAAGATATGATTCACAGAAACATTGCTTAAAAACTTGGGAGAATCTTATTCCATAAGAAGAATCCGGTTGCAAGCTTTATTGAAACACCAGCCTCAGCAAAATTACACAAATTTCCCTAACTTCTTCTAGAAAGAAGGACGCTCCTCTTAAGAGACACGCCCGACCTGCGGTTTTCAAGTGCCACACGAGCGCTATTCCGCTCTCCTGAGCTCCCTGAAGAGCCCTCTAGACCCGCAAGCCGGGTCGTACCTTCGGGGCCTACCGTTCTTGCCGCCCCTCCGACTGATGCCCCACTCGTCGAACCAGCAACCAGCCACTCAGCTCTGAGCGTCCCCTGAATTTCGTAGGACTTCAGGCAAGCGTAGGGCCAGCTCATGAAACGACCTTCCTCGGGCATGCTTCTCATGTGAACAAGAAGTGCTCCTAACATTACCACCATTTAGAGGTCGTTTCAGCCGATGATCCATCTCCAGTTCGACTATCCTCTCTCGGAGAGAATCGTCCCCCACTTTAAAGGTCAGACGAGGCACACTCTCCATAAAAAACTCGAGAACTGTTCTTCTAAGATGATTCTAAGCTCATCCCGGGCACTACATTCTTGAGCTCGTCCCTCTCGGTGGTAGCAGAAAGTAAGGAGTGGCGCAGGAGCTTGACCCTCAAAGACTCTGGTAACCGCTTCCCCGAAGGGGTGATCTTCTACACCGATGGGGAGCACCTCTCGTGAGACTTCGTCCTTACGCCTCGCTTCTATGTCCCGCCGAGACAATACTCTTCTCAAATGGCCAAGCTCCGTCGCCGCTTTAAAAAGACTCTCGCGAGCGGTTGAGCCCTAGTTCTACCGCTCGAAATTTTGTTCAAAGCCGTTTGATTTCAACCAAGTAACGACTGTCATCGTCATACAAGACCATTTGCTAAGACAAACGAACAAGGGATCACTTAAAAAAAACCAACAACCCGTTCAATTTTCAAGGAGTAACCCAAAAATAGTAAAATTTTCATTCATTCAAAGGTAGAACTACAAAAGCAGTGGCCAGACTATAGTTTGGCAAACACAAAAACAATTTAAAAAGAAAAAAACGAGGGGTGATTGAAGGAATCAAGGGTCCACCTCGCTCGGCGGCACCTCAGGGGTAGAAGATTCACCCCCAGCCTCACCTCCAATCACTGCACTGCCGATAATTATGGCGAGGGGACCCACCTCCTCTTCCTCTCCCTCTACCTCCTCTTCTCCTTCCTCCACTCCCTCATCAGGGAACAGCGAGTACCCCGAACGATCGAAGCCAGAAACCCGTGCGCTCACATCGTTCAATGCCTTGGCGTACGCATTCAGCATGTTCCCCTCTAAGTACCCCACGGCCTTCTTCTCCGCCGCCTCCCGAGCATCCCGCACTGCAGCATCTCTCTCTCTGGCTGTAGTTTCCCTTTCCTGTGCCCTCAACTCCCTCTCTCGGGAGACCTGTTCCTTCTCGATAGCAACGGACTCCTCCTTGGCTAGCGCCACCTCCAACAAAGCAATCCGAGTGTCCTGGGCCTCTACTCGAAGTGCGGCCGCCTCTAACTCCCTTGAAGCTCTCAACTGCTCGACCCTTTCCCTTTCTTGCACCACCTTCAGCTCCCTCTCCTGCTCTGCCACTTGTTTCAACAGGTGGCTAAAATGGCAGATGGCCTGCTAAGAAGCAAGCCAAAATCACAAACCCGAAAATAGAGTAACGTCGCTACAAGAAACTAATTACGCAGGAAGGAGATATCGAAGACTTACCGTCATACTCGCCTTAGCAATCTCTAAGGCCGAATTCCCTACGGTTTCGTGCTCCATTGAGGCCCTATCCTTGGGGTGACCAAGTGGCGAACCGCGTCGATACAATTTGCCGAATCCCTGAGGAAATCATTGTGCTTCATTACCAGCCAATCAGGGACGAAGATCATCAGCTCATCGGTCAGGATCGCATCCGCCATCGCTGCAAGAGGGGGAGCCTCGAGAGCTAAGAGCAGTTGAAAGCGGGAAGTCCCCCGCAGCGGGGACAACTGAAGTGGAAAGGGATACCCCACGACAAAAGGGAAACCTCCCTTGCTCCTAGCGGCATTCGACGAAGAAGGTCTGATGGCTGCCCTCTTCCTCTTTCGAGGCGCCTGCCACTCGGGCCCGAGCGCCTAGACATGATGTCTTCAAAATCCATACTTGCCGCCACTGCAAGCAGAAGATGAAAAGTGTTAAGGCAATTGCAAAAGATATATACAAACAAGGGAATAAAGATTAACATAAAAGAAAAGCGTACTAGGGTTTATTGGGCTGAGACCTCCCCCTAAAGAGGAACTCCTCTGTTATCTTTTTCCAATGCAAAGTCGGTCGGTCCAAAAGACCCTCCTCGGGGCTCAAAATCGGATCGGCCTTCGCCCTCGACAGCACACCCTCCCTCCATACCGTGGGGATATCCCACGGCTCGCGACTGCGAATCAAGAAGTATTTGTCCTTCCAAGCTTTCACCGATTCGGGGTTGTCAACTAGCTTCACACCCTTACGGGCTGTAAGATAGAACCGTAACTCCGATCTACTCTTCTGATGAATCTTGTACGACATACGTAAAATGTTGAGTCGGGAATCGAACCCTACAGCCTGACAAAGAAGCACAAACCCGTAACGTGCCACCACATGTTCGGCATAAGCTGGATAGGACCAAAACCATCCACCTCAAAACTTCTCTTACAAAGGATGAAGGGGGAGACAAAGCCCCGCCTGAAAAGCATCGAAGGGGAACACACAAGTTTGAAGAGAGCAAAGAGCAAGATCTAACCCCAGGACCAGGCAAAGCAAGATCGAACTCCGAGGGGATCATGTAACACCTTTGAATAGTATCCAAGTCTGCCTCAGTGAGGATAGAGATGATGTCGTTAGCCTCGGTGCGCTCGCGCAATGCGTTCTCATAAAATCGCTCCAAGTGCAACACTGCGATCGAGTGTCTCTCGAACTCCCCCATCCTCCCATCTCTCTCAATAATTGTCTCTACGACAGGCGAAGGCGAATCCGCTACACTCTTCCCCTTGTCCACTCTAGAAGAAGTTGGAGGTTGCACATAGACACAACCAGAGGGGGAGACCTCATCACCCGAAGAACTCTAGACATTTTTTATTAAATAAAAAATAATTTACCTCTGTTTTGACAACCACAGCCGAAATTACTCGCCGGATGACGGAAATCTTCACCAAAATCTCTCGAGAGAAGGTTTTCGCTGGAGAATAGAAAGTTTGAGAGGATGAGAATGAGAAGAAGTGAGGACGAAGTGAGGGAGGGATTTATAAGAGAGCCTCGAGCTCTTGGGCCGAGGTGATAATGGGCCCCCGAAAACAAGGAGGAAGCCCAAAAGACGCCGAATCACAATGGTCGGGGAAGGCTAAGCGACAAAACGGTCAGCACCTACCAGTCAACGGTCAATGGCCACGTGTCGCCACACAGGCATTCGCCAAAAACATTCACCGAAGCGTGCCTAACAGACGAAGAATCGAACAAAAAATGCGAGAAATAGTGGTGACCAGTCAACGGTCAATCGTCACGTGTCGCCACATAGGCATTCACCCACGCTCGCCAAAGCAGCCGCTTCGTTCGCCGAAGCGTGCCGAACAGACGAAGAACCAAATGAAAAATGCGAGAAATAGCACTGACTAGTCAACGGTCAGTGCTGACCAGTCAACGGTCAACGGCCACCTAGGCAATTAAAATCAATTTTGGAACTAATCGGTCTAGAAGCGATTAGTAATTAATCGGTTAATCGGAAAATAATCGGGGATTAAATCAAAAAAATTGTTATATATATAATTAAAAAAAGATCTATCCTCGTTATGTAGCAACCTTAAACCTAACATAAAACTATTATGAGATTATCAAATATGAACATATAGTTATAGAAAAAAAGAAGATAGTACTTGGTTTAAGCTGAGTTTGGATTCTGGATGTGGGTCTGGTCGGGTTTGTTGGTTAGTTCCATCAAACAAAAACAATTGGGGAGGAGCAGGGCGAGCAACAAGAGGTGTAGATGCGGGCCAGGTCAAGTATGTGACGGTACAGGGAGAGCGATGGCGGGTCGGGTTTAGGTTTGCTCGAGGAAGAAGAAGAGAATCAGTTTGGGTTTGGATTTGCAAGAGGAAGAAGAGAGCGGCGATATGTTGGGTTTGGGTTAGCGCGAGGACCAAAAGATGTTTGAATTTTGAATTTGGATTTTGGATTTGGGCCGGATTGAGCCCAAATAATGCAAACGAGTATGAAAATTAGAGAAGATTTAATCAGTTAATCGGCCACTTAAAATCGGCCGATTATTCCCGATTAAATCGCTAACTATTGAAATATTATAAATCGCTAAAAAAATAATCGCTTAGCCTCCGATTAGCGATTAATCGGAGATTAATTGGGCATAATTGGGGATTTTAACTACTTAGCGCCACACAAGCGTTCACCAACACTTGCCAAATCGTTCGCCACATTCGCCAAAGTAGCCACTTCGTTCGCCAAAGCGTGCCAAACAGACAAAGAACCGAACAAAAACGCGAGAAATAGCGCTGACTAGTCAACAGTCAACGCTGACCAGTCAACGGTCAACGGCCACGTGTCGCCACACAAGTGTTCGCCAACGCTAGCCAAATTGTTCTCCAAATTCGCCAAAGCAGCCACTTCGTTCGCCGAAGCGTGCCGAACGGACGAAGAACCGAACGAAAAAAGCGAGAAATAGCACTGACTAGTCAACGGTCAGCGCTGACCAGTCAACGATCAATGGCCACATGTTGCCAAACAGGCGTGCGCCAACGTTAGCCAAAAACGTTTGCCGAAGCATGCCAAGGCGTTCGCCAACGTACGCCAAAAATGTTCGCCAAAAATGTTTGCCGAAACTTGCTAAATAGTTCGCCACGTTCGCGAAAGAAGCCGCTTCATTCGCCCATGCGTGCCAAACAAACAAAGAACCGAACAAAATACGCGAGAAATAACGCCGAGTAGTCAACGGTCAATGACGACCGCCACGTGTCGACTGGGCGAACGATCTCAGCAATCGTTCAGTGCGCGCCGAGCAGAAGCAAAACCGAATGAAAAATGTGAGAGATAACGCTAACTAGTCACCGGTCAGCACTGACCAGTCAACGGTCAACAGCGACCGCAACGTGTCGACTAGGCGAACAATCTCAGCGATCGTTCGGCACGCGCCGAGCAGAAGCAAAACTGAACGAAAAATGAGAGCAAATGCCATCCTCCCGATCTACGCTCGATGGTGATCAACAGCTCAGATCGAGCCATATGGCTCCCTCTCTTCTCAGGAGCATCAGCACACGAGCTTGATGGTGATCAAGGGCTCAGATCGAGCCACGTCGCCTCACCTTTCGATCCTCTCATCGTGGCCGCCCAATCTCATTCGCTCGAGCCATCTCGTGATCAATCATCGTGATTAAATCAAGGTAAAAAAAAATTAATTCTTTTATTTAATTATTAAATTGAATTAATTATTTGAAAATCCAAAAAATAATTTAAAATAAAAAAATAATTTAAAAAATCTTAAAATAATTATTAATTCGGAAAAATATTCTTAAATTCTCAAAAAATTTTATTAATTTAGAATAATTAATTAAATATTTCGAAAATTAATGATTAAAATTCGAAAATTGAATAAAAAATTCAAAAAATGATTAAAAAATTGGAAAAAATTTAGAAAAAATCTAGAAAATCACTAAAAACAGGAAATTCTAAAAAATTATTCTAAGTATTTTACAAACTCAGAAAAGTATCGTTACACTCCAAGCGAGCTCTAAGTGTCCCCGAGAATGCCGATAAATTCTACAAGTTAAAATGGGCGAACTACTCCCCAAAGGCTGCGAAACTCAGTCTTCGGAAGTGGGGGGACTTGTGATATGGCTAAAAATAAAACTAAACCGGGACAGTTCAAATCAGAAGTGAATCTCAAAGCTCTCGGGGGTAAAATGATAATCTCCACTACAAACGGATCCGAAAATGGGAACTGGGTCTTTTCCAAGCTCAATAACCCAAAAGCGGGTTTGTCTTACTGGGTCAGGATGATCGCCCATTATAAATAAACCCAGATCATTTAAAGAGTTCTTTAATTTCGTAATTATCTTTAAGAGGCGGTTTAAATCAAATCTCTTATCATGAAACGATTTATATTCTATCTCTTATCCAAAAATACCGAAAAGTAGAGATAAATAATTATCTCGAAACTGTTTTCAGAGGCGACTATAAATACCCATCTACCCCCACCATAAGAAAGGAAATCAGTATTTTCTCCTCAAAAGCTCTTTCATAATCTTCTTGTTACCGACTTGAGCATCGGAGGGTTTGTCGCGGGGAACAATCCGTGTGTTTCAAATTTTTTGCAGGTCAGCGGCAGCGTCAAGAAACGGTCAACACCGGCAAGAAGTCAGCATGTTTGCTTTTATTGTTTCTAGAATAATTCACATATCATCTGTTTGCTCCCACACCAAAATTAGCAGCAACAGAATTCATTTAAGCAATCAAGCAAGCTAGACAGGAAGATTAGTTTATGCTTTAATTCTTGTGAGAACATATCTAAACTAATCTTTTACAGGTGATAATTTTTGGAAAAAATGTAATGTTGATCTCTCGAAAATTCCAATCAAGATTCTAAAGGTCGACTGCTGGTTTTCACAATTGACTATCAAAATAGGCAAATATGGTGATAGTCGACTATCATTTCCTCTCGGCTCTGTCTTAAGAAAATGATAGTCGATTGCCCAACAAAGTAGTCGACCGCAAATATCCCAAATTGAATTTTGAGATTTCTTCTTTTGAAAAGTAATATTCTAATCTCTTATAAATAGGAGATTCACATTGTATTTTTCATCTCTTTTAACTCTAAAATTCTGAAGTATCACTTGCCAAAAAGATCAAGTGAGATATTGAGCAACTTTTATTGTGTACTTATCAAGACAACCACGGTCTTGTTTTACACCGTTTTGCTTTGGATTTGAAGTGTGTTTCGGTTGTAACATTCACTTCACGGGGTTTTTACATATACATGTGGTGGAGAAATGTTGCAGGAAGGGGTAGTGGATTAAGCGTTGGGCTCAAACACTGTAAATCTTTGTGTCTCACCTGCTTGCTGCTTTCTCTAGCCACAGCCTACATTTTAAACTTTTAGAAGTGGCATGACTGGAACTTATTTTCTTCAAAGAATAAAAAATAATGAATTTACACAACCCACAGCGTAGGACTTAGAAAGAACATATAAGAATTGTGTTAAAAAAAGAAGAAAAAAAATTGAAACTGGCTCTTGCCACAGATCTCCAACATAGATACCTGATTCTAATTAGATAATAACAACAACAACAGTAACAAACTCTTATCCTGATTAAAGAAAATAGAACAAAGAAAAAAGTCCTTATTTCAAATTGAGGGTCAAATCTCAATAGACAAATGAAATCTATAACGACTGACATGGGTTTCCTGTCTAAAACCAGCCTATAACAACTCCAGAAATAGATTATTTGGATACTCTCCTAGCACTCGACAATGTTTTCTTTTTCTTTCTTTTTTTATTTTTTATTTTTTTAGGTTTCACTAGTTGCCAGACTCTTTCAGTATGACACAAAAATGACAAAAAAAATTAGAACAATAATATTTATCTAAAAATAATATATAACTTTACAATTTGGCAGGGACATCCAATGGTGATGAGCTTAAAAATGAAATAATTGCACTCAATTATACACAGACTTGACTCGAGTAGATATTTTCTGTACGTATTACTGCAAATATGCATTCACTTCAGTGAGCATGCATTCACTTCAATGAACTAAGTACAATTCATAGATTAGATTCTTTTGCTAGTCAAGATACAAAAAATGGATCCTACTATCTAAGAAACCTCACCTCGATAGTGTTGGTCTGCATCAAGAACATTAAACTTGGAAGGCTGAACTCTCATAAACTAACTCCCTTACCTAACTACTACTTTAACTCACCAGCCAATGCATTTTTGATAAATCTGATAATTGATATCTACCAATTTAAGAAGGGACTAAAATTGAAGGTGTAACCATTATATATTTAAGTAATATTTAGTACCTGGTAAAATGCGGATGTCAAAGTTTGATGTTAATTTTTACTATAATTAATATCGTATTCGCGCCCCCAATCCCCCCAAATTTTTTGCAGTACTAGGCCACTTTTTGAAACTATTTGCGATTTAGGCCAGTTCACAAACTATTAGCACTTTTGGTTAGCCAGTGCCACGTCAGCAGCGGCCGCTATTGGGAATAGCGGCCTCTTCATAGCGACCTTCCACACTTGTCAGCTTATTGTATAATGGACACGACTTAGTGTAACTGAGATCGCTATTATCAATAGCAACCTTGCATAACCAAGGTCGCTATTCCCAATAGCGACCACAGGTTGGCCCAATCCCTTTTAGTCCCACCTGAGGTCGCTATTGAGAATAGCGACCTTAGTTAGATAAGGCCATTATTGACAATAGCGACCTCAGTTACACCAAGTGGTTTGCAATTATACAATACCCTCTATAATCTGCCAAGTGTGGAATTACAATGTATTGGTCGCTATGAAGAGGCAGCTATTCCCAATAGTAGCCGATGCTAACGTGGCACTGACTAGCCAAAAATGCTAATGTTTGGAAAGTAGCCTAAAATCGTAAATAGTTTCAAAAAGTGGCCTAGTACCGCAAATCATTCAAATCCCCTCTCCCCCTCCCCCCCCCTCCCCCCCCCCCCCCCCCCCCCCCAAAAAAAAAAAAACAAAAAAAAGTGTGGGGGGGGGGAGAAGAAAAGGTAAGTACTCATTGTTCAAGAAGGTTTAAACTCTAAAAATACGAGTCATCAATGGTGCCCAGTTGCTTGGTAGGAAGAACAGATGATGGAACTATTCAATAGCATATCTAATTAGAGCACTGAGTTTCATTTTCATCTAATACACAATAAATTGATTGATATGGGAACAAGTGTGTAGGTATTTTTTTGAATAAAATAGCCTATCAAATAATTAAATTGAGCAGATCCGATGAAGAAAATACAAAAAGAATTTTTAAGCAAGAGAACCCTTTAAAAGAAGGGTGTTGATATGGGTCAGAAATAGCATGGCCCATCCTGGACCACTAGATCCCCTCAGAGATGCGCGCACCATCTGATCCTTCTGATCTGCCACGTCAGCGCCGGAAAACCGCCCGGAGCTCTGCCACGTCAGCCCGAAAACCGCTCCGGCGCCTGCCACGTCAGCCCTATACCGCCCGGCTTTTCCACCGCTTCAGCCATACGGGTAACCGGGTCCGGCCCAGCCCCAAACGGGTCTGGACCCGATTGGCTTCCTCTATAAATACCAGACCCTCCCTCCTGTTTACAGGTAATCAAACTTTGGCCACTAAAACCCTAGTTACTGTTGCTCTTATCTTAAGTAACTGACTAGATCGTCGGAGGGTCTGCCACCGGAACCAACCCCGGTGTTTCTAGACCGTCTGCAGGTACACAAGGCCTCAGATCCGAGCCCTCTGATCCGAGCCCAGACATCCACCTCACTCCAAGCCCGTCGCAGGTACCGCCCGGCTAGCCAAGGGTTGTCCGACCAGTAGCTTTCTCCTTCAAATACAAATCGAGTAAGAACTCACACCTGGTGCATCCACACGTCTCCCATAAACAAACCGCATCAGGTTGGCGCCGTCTGTGGGAAAGCTACTTCGGAAGCCGACCCGAGTCCTACCGCCAAGGTACCTCGACCACCGAACTCCCATGGCCTCCAAAGGCAAGGGGGCTGCGTCCTCCGTCAACCGACGGGACACACCCCAACCAAATACCAATGCCGGGCCGTGCACATCGAAGCACAGGGCTTCCCACCAGGGATCCCAGCGGAGCGCCACCCGTATAGTCCAGCCCGACCTACGAATAGTAATCGCTGACCGGCAGGCTAGTCGCAGCGGGGGAAGGGCCGCTTCCAACTCGGCCCCGAACCATCCTAGACCACCGCCGGAAGAACGGAGGCCAGCACTCAGCCGAGTCGGAAGGCAACCTCCAGTCCAACCGGTCCGAGCCGAGGGAGCTCCTGTCACTCAACAGGAGTTCCAGGACTTCCGAAGAGAGATTCTTGGGGCTCTCCGACGGGCCCCCAGAGAAGAAGCCCAACATTCCCGAACAAGGTCGGACACCGAGGCAAGTGTGTCCCGCCCCTTGACAAACCCGACTGAGGACGACGGCGAACTCCTAAGGCGCCTCCGAGAAATGGAAAATCGCCTCGATCACATAGGCGACGGCAGCCAAGGAGCGGCTTAGGGGTACAGACCTGTCCGACCCCCTTTCTCCGCCCTCATTCTCCAAGCGGAAATACCTCGGAATTTCCGACCGCCCCAGTTCGAAACCTACGACGGCGAGGGAGATCCTGCTGATCACATGGAGGGTTTCAAAACCCTCATGATGATTCACAGCGCATCGGATCCCCTGCTATGTCGAGCCTTTCCTGCCACCCTCCGCGGTCCGGCTCGCGAATGGTTTTCCGAACTGACGCCCGGTTCCATCTACTCATTCGACCAGCTGGAAGGCAATTTCCTCGCCCACTTTGTCACCAGCCGGAAGGCGGAAAAGACAAGTGCTTCCCTACTGGGACTCAGACAGAAGGAGGGAGAATCACTCAGGGCGTTCGTCCGGAGATTCACAGCAGAGGCAAGGTCGATCTCCTCCCTCGATCCGGGCGTCGCCTCCGCTGCATTTCGGCACAACGTCCGTCATGGGCAGCTGAAGGCCTCTCTGGCGAAGAAGCCTCCCATCGATTTTCCCGACCTCCTCAACAGGGTTGAGAAATACATCAGGGCAGAGGAAGCCCTAAACCCGGATGAGTCTAGGGAAGCACCCGGAAAGGGGAAGCGGAAAGCCGAGGAAGTCGAGCCTTCTAAAAAGGCTCCGAGGGACGTGGGCACCATGAAGAAAGTACCGCCGGTCCTTCGCTTCGAGAGGTACACCCCACTCACCCAAAACGTGTCCTCCATACTCCTGACAATCGAGGACAGGGACCTCGTTCAGTATCCTCCTCGACCGTCCAACAACACTAGCAAGAAAAGGGATCAACGGTTCTACTGCCGCTTCCACCGGGACAACGGGCACGACACGGATCACTGCCGTGCCCTGAAAGACGAAATCGAGGCCCTTATTCAGCGAGGGTACCTCCGGGAGTACAAGCAGGACGACACTCGGGGACAGAGGGACTCGAGGAGCAAGAGAACCCCACCTCCTCCTCGAGCTCCCCTGCAGCTCCCCGAGCGAGAGCATGAGCTTGACGAGCCCGATGGCCAAGCCGTATTACACTGCGTCCACGGGGGACCCATGGGAGGGGAGTCCAACACTTCCCGCAAGGCGTTCATCCGAGATGTTAACACCGTCCAAGGACCTCTCCCCCCTCAAATTCAACCACTCCCCGTCTCCTTCTCGGGTGACGACCTGGAGGGGGTGCGGCTCCCGCATTGCGATGCCCTCGTGATCAATCTCAGCATGGCAAATTTTGATGCCCGGCGGATCCTTGTGGACAACGGGAGCTCGGTCAACATCCTGTTCCTCGATGCTTTCGAGAACCTAAAGCTGCCCCGTAGCAAGCTCAAGCCAGCAGGATACACCCTGCACGGATTTTCTGGAGTTCCGGTGACGATCGAGGGGATCGTCACGCTGGATGTCACGGCTGGCGCGGCCCCAAACCGGAGAACCGAGTCCATGGACTTCATGGTTGTCAACGTTAAGGCAGCCTACAATGCCATACTCGGTTGTCCGGGCCTCTGCTCTCTCCAGGATGTCCCCTCGGCCTACCACCAGAAGATGAAGTTCCCTACCAGTACCGGGGTAGGAGTGGTCCGGGGGAACCAGGAAGCTGCTCGCTCTTGTTATATGACAGCTATAGGAAGCGGAGTGTTTCCCCTCGACGCCGTGGAGATGCAGCCACAAAGGACCCAGCCAGAATCAGAGTCGGCAGACAAGCTGGAGGATGTCTCCTTCGAGACAGGGGATTCATCGAAACAATTTCGAGTAAGTCGCTCCCTCGCACCCCGCCTTAAATCCGACCTCATCACCTGCATTCGGCGCAATGTCGATCTGTTCACCTGGAAGCCATCTGACATGCCCGGTATTTCCGAGGAGCTCATCATGCATAAACTCAGCGTGATCCCCGGCTCGAAACCGGTGGTCCAAAAGCGGCGTAAGTTCGCCCCAGAGCGACAACAGGCGGTTAATGCAGAAGTCGACAAGCTTCTGGCCGCGCGCTTCATCCAAGAGGTCAGCTACCCCGAGTGGCTGGCGAATGTCATCATGGTCAAGAAGGCGAGCGGGAGTTGGAGGATCTGCATAGATTTCACAGACCTCAACAAAGCGTGCCCAAAGGATCCATTCTCCCTCCCCAGAATCGATGCTCTTATCGATGCAACATCGGGTCACGAGCTCCTGTCCTTTATGGACGCGTTTTCAGGTTACAATCAGATCCGCATGTTCCCTCCTGACATCGCCAAGACGTCCTTCGTTACAGACCAGGGGCTCTACTGCTACAGGGTCATGCCCTTCGGGCTGAAGAACGCCGGTGCCACTTATCAGAGACTCGTCAACCGGGTCTTCAAGGAGCAAATCGGGCGCAATATGGAGGTGTACGTGGACGACATGCTCGTCAAGAGCCAGCGGGGGGAGGACCACGTAGCCGATCTGGAGGAGCCCTCTGGGGTGCTTCGGACCCATAATATGAGGCTCAACCCGAGCAAATGCGCCTTCGGCGTCTCCGCGGGAAAGTTCCTTGGCTTTATTGTCAGCCAACGGGGGATCGAAGCGAACCCCAAAAAGATCCAAGCAATCCTAGACATGGCTCCTCCCAGGAACATCAAAGAAGTCCAATGACTGACGGGGAGACTGGCGGCCATCAGCCGTTTCCTCTCCAAGTCCGGAGAGAAGTCTCTTCCATTCTTCAAAGCCCTGCACGGCACTGGTGCGTTCGAATGGGGAGTCCAACAGCAAGAGGCCTTCGCCCAATTGAAGGAGTACCTCGCAAACCCTCCACTCCTCAGCAAGCCCGAACCAGGAGAGCCGCTCTGGCTTTAACTATCAGCCTCGGAGAAGGTGCTCAGCGCCGTTCTCGTTCGGGAGGAGGAGGGATCACAGAAGCCCCTGTATTACGTCAGCAAGGTCCTGCTCGATGCCGAGACCAGGTACTCTCGGATGGAGAAGGTAGCGTACGCCCTGGTCATGGCCTCGCGAAAACTCCGCCCCTATTTTCAATCTCATTCTATCCAGGTGCTGACGGATCAATCCCTGAAGGCCGTACTCTACAAACCAGAGAGCTCGGGTCGACTCGTAAAATGGTCGATTGAGCTCAGCCAGTATGACATTGGCTATCAGCCCAGAACGGCCATCAAGGGGCAGGCACTCGTGGAGTTCATTACGGAGTGCACAATCTCCGAGCACCCTACAAGCAAAGAAAGCGACCAGACGTGGGAAGTTTACGTCGATGGTTCCTCATGCGAGGCAGGCAGCGGAGCGGGCATCATCCTACGAGGCCCGGACGGTTTTCTTCTACAATACTGCCTCCGCCTTAACTTCCCGGCCTCCAACAACGAGGCCGAATACGAGGCAATGATCGCTGGGCTCACTCTAGCTCATCAAGCCGGTGCCAGGCAGATCAGGGCTTTCAGCGACTCCCAGCTTGTGGTCAACCAGATCACCGGGGAGTACGAGGCCCATGACGATCGCATGGTTCGTTACCGAACTGTAGTTCAACGCCTACTAATGTCCTTCGACGAGTCAGCTGTTTTGAGGATCCCACGAGAACAGAATGTCCAGGCTGACGCTTTGTCAAAACTGGCTTCCTCTTCCTTCGAAGGTCTCGACCGCACGGTCCTGATCGAGGTCATGCTAAAACCTAGCATCGACATCCCGGAGGTCCTATGCATCGAAGATGGAGCTCCCCCCGAAGACTGGACCACACTAATTAGGCGATTTCTCGTCAAGGGAGAGCTCCCAGAAGACCGAGCCGAAGCGAGAAGGGTCAGGGCCCGAGCGGAAAGATTCACAATGATCGACTCAACACTCTTCAAAAGGTCCTACACAACCTCGGATGGTCGACCTTATCTCCGCTGCTTCACTCCCGATGAAGCCAAGTATGCTCTCAAGGAATTACACGAGGGGATTGGCGGGTGTCACATGGGAAGTCGCTCGCTCGCGCGAAAGGCTTTGAACCACGGGTACTACTGGCCCACCATGTTGCAGGACGCTTTGACCCTTGTCAAGAAGTGTGGCCCCTGTCAGAGATTCTCGCCCATCAAAAGAGTCCCGCAAGCAAACCTCCGGTCCATGGCCAGTCCGACCCCCTTTGCAATGTGGGGGATGGATCTGGTAGGCCCCTTTCCCAAGGCGACGGGGCAACGAAAGTTTCTTATAGTTGCAATTGACTACTTCACAAAATGGATCGAGGCGGAGCCATTAGTTACGATCACCGAGCAGCAGACTCAACAATTCTTCTGGAAGCACATTGTCTGTCGGTTCGGGATCCCACAAGTGCTCGTCACGGATAACGGGACCCAGTTCGCCGGCAAGCATTTCCGCAAGTTCTACGAAGACCTCGGTATCCAGCAGCGCTTCTCTTCAGTATGCCATCCCCAGTCCAACGGGCAGGCAGAGAACGCGAACTGTCAGATCCTCGACGGACTCAAGAAGTGGCTCGACAATTCCTCCAAGGGGTTATGGGTCGACGAACTGCCGAGCGTTCTCTGGGCCCACCGAACAACAAAAAGAATCCCGACAGGGGAGTCACCTTTCAATTTAACTTACGGTGCTAAGGCCGTCATTCCCCTGGAAATAGGCATCCCCTCTCCCCGAGTCATGGCTTTCGACGAAGCAAGCAACTCCATGCAACTACGAGCAGACCTGGACCTCATTGACGAGGTCAGGGAGAAGTCGGCCATCAGAAGGAACATCTACCAGCAAAGAATCGAGAGGTTCTACAACAAGAAGGTGCGCCCAACAAACATTGCACTCGGAGATCTTGTCCTCCGAAAACTGGCGGTATCCAACCCCGGCCAAAAAAGGAAGTTGGCACCAAACTGGGAGGGCCCTTATAAGGTTTCAGAGGTCGTACGACCGGGCACTTATCGCCTGACCGATACCGACGGCAAGCTCGTCAAGAGGCCCTGGAATGCGGAACACCTGATTAAGTTTTTAGGAGAGTAGCCCCCATGTAAAATGTAACGATCGTAATCGGCACGTTGTGCCTAGTCTTTTGTAAAGTCCTGTAAACTGCACGTCGTGCCTAGACTTGTTTGTAACAAGCATATATTGTAAACATGTCAGCTTTCTTAAAACAAGCTTATAATTCCAAACCTTGTAAACAGATAAAGGACACCTCACGGACTCGGCACCTGGATGAAGTCGCGAGCCCAAACATGCTTCTCTTACAAGCATGGGACTCGGCACCCGAATGAAATCGCGAGCCCAAACATGCTTCTCTTACAAACATGGGACTCGGCACCCGGATGAAATCGCGAGCCCAAACGTGCTTCTCTTACAAGCATGGGACTCGGCACCCGGATGAAATCGCGAGCCCAAACGTGCTTCTCTTACAAGCATGGGACTCGGCAACCGGATGAAATCGCGAGCCCAAACGTGCTTCTCTTACAAGCATGGGACTCGGCACCCGGATGAAATCGCGAGCCCAAACGTGCTTCTCTTACAAGCATGGGACTCGGCACCCGGATGAAATCGCGAGCCCAAACGTGCTTCTCTTACAAGCATGGGACTCGGCACCCGGATGGAATCGCGAGCCCAAACGTGCTTCTCTTACAAGCATGGGACTCGGCACCCGGATGCAATCGCGAGCCCAAACATGCTTCTCTTACATGCATGGGACTCAGTACCCTGATGAAATCGCGAGCCCAAACGTGCTTCTCTTACAAGCATGGGACTCGGCACCCGGATGAAATCGCGAGCCCAAACGTGCTTCTCTTACTAGCATGGGACTCGGCACTCGGATGAAATCGCGAGCCCAAACGTGCTTCTCTTACAAGCATGGGACTCGACACCCGGATGGAATCGCGAGCCCAAACGTGCTTCTCTTACAAGTATGGGACTCGGCACCCGAATGAAATCGCGAGCCCAAACGTGCTTCTCTTACAAGCATGGGACTCGACACCCGGATGGAATCGCGAGCCCAAACGTGCTTCTCTTACAAGCATGGGACTCGGCACCCAGATGCAATCGCGAGCCCAAACGTGCTTCTCTTACAAGCATGGGACTCGGCACCCGGATGCAATCGCGAGCCCAAACATGCTTCTCTTACAAGCATGGGACTCGACACCCGGATGAAATCGCGAGCCCAAACCTGCTACTCTTACAAGCATGGGACTCGGCACCCAGATGAAATCGCGAGCCCAAACATGCTTCTCTTACAGGCATGGGACTCGGCACCCGGATGAAATCGCGAGCCCAAACGTGCTTCTCTTACAAGCATGGGACTCGACACCCGGATGGAATCGCGAGCCCAAACGTGCTTCTCTTACAAGCATGGGACTCGGCACCCGGATGCAATCGCGAGCCCAAACGTGCTTCTCTTACAAGCATGGGACTCGGCACCCGGATGAAATCGCGAGCCCAAACATGCTTCTCTTACAAGCATGGGACTCGGCACCCGGATGAAATCGCGAGCCCAAACATGCTTCTCTTACATGCATGGGACTCGGTACCCTGATGAAATCGCGAGCCCAAACGTGCTTCTCTTACAAGCATGGGACTCGGCACCCGGATGAAATCGCGAGCCCAAACGTGCTTCTCTTACTAGCATGGGACTCGGCACTCGGATGAAATCGCGAGCCCAAACGTGCTTCTCTTACAAGCATGGGACTCGACACCCGGATGGAATCGCGAGCCCAAACGTGCTTCTCTTACAAGCATGGGACTCAGCACCCAGATGCAATCGCGAGCCTAAACGTGCTTCTCTTACAAGCATGGGACTCGGCACCCGGATGAAATCGCGAGCCCAAACCTGCTACTCTTACAAGCATGGGACTCGGCACCCGGATGAAATCGCGAGCCCAAACATGCTACTCTTACAAGCATGGGACTCGGCACCCGGATAAAATCGCGAGCCCAAACATGCTTCTCTTACAAGCATGGGACTCGGCACTTGGATAAAAGCTCGAGACCAAACATACTCTCGCACCATCTCTCCAAGAGAACATGTGCAGGAGCTCGGCGTCGATCCCGAGCAAGGCGGGTGCCCTCTTCGAGGGCACCGCAACCTGAACGCTCGGCGGCGGCGCTACGCTGCACCTGCAATTGCCTTTCTCACCGTTGTGGGGGCTCGGCATCCGTCCCTCGCTCGGTTTGGCCTCCTCGGAGGCCATCAACCGATACTCGAGGCGACATCCGCCAGCCACTCCCGCACCGTCTCTCCAAGAGAACATGTGCAGGAGCTCGGCGTCGATCCCGAGCAAGGCGGGTGCCCTCTCCTAGGGCACCGCGACCTGAACGCTCGACGGCGGCGCTACGCTCCGCCTGCAATTGCCTTTCTCACCGTTGTGGGGGCTCGGCATCCGTCCCTCGCTCGGTTTGGCCTCCTCGGAGGCCATCAACCGATACTCGAGGCGACATCCGCCAGCCACTCTCGCACCGTCTCTCCAAGAGAATATGTGCAGGAGCTCGGCGTCGACCCCGAGCAAGGCGGGTGCCCTCTTCGAGGGCACCGCGACCTGAACGCTCAGCGGCAGCGCTACGCTACGCCTGCAATTGCCTTTCTCACCGTTGTGGGGGCTCGGCATCCGTCCCTCGCTCGGTTTGGCCTCCTCGGAGGCCATCAACCGATGCTCGAGGCGACATCAGCCAGCCACGCCCGCACCGTCTCTCCAAGAGAACAAGTGCAGGAGCTCGGCGTCGACCCCGAGCAAGGCGGGTGCCCTCTCCGAGGGCGCCGCGACCTTGACACTCGGCGGTGACGCTCGACGCTGCTACCACCCGTTCCCTCACCAAGTGTTGGAAAATTTTTTTTATTTTAGTTTTGAGGCGTCCGCCTTCCGCAGACGCCCCGAGCCTTGAGTCGGATTATTGGCCACCCTCTCACCCGCGAACAGCTCGGGGTTTACGGCTTTTTGCAAAACACAAACCCCAAACTGTTCAAGGATGGCAGGGGGGCCCAAGACTAGCGGCTCTCTCTCTGCTGACCCTTCTCTCGCCCCCGAACAGCTCGGGGTTTACGACTCCTAACAAGTCCAAAACCCCAAACAGTTCGAGGACGGCAGAAGAGCCACCAAGCTTCGGATCAGCTGACCCTACTCTCGCCCCCGAACAGCTCGGGGTTTACGACTCCTAACGAGTCCAAAACCCCGAATTGTTCGAGGATGGCAGAAGAGCCACCGAGCTTCGGACTTCTCCGAACACCCCAAACGATCGGTCGGCCCACCGTTCACCAACGAACAACCCGGGGTCCCATGGCCCTGACGGCCGGTACCCCGAATTGTTCGAGGGTGATCGGTGTGCCTCCGATCCGGGATGCTCGAAAAAATTATATTTTTTGGACGCCCGCCATGGGCAGGCATCCGAGTCGAATGACTCACTGATCAAAAACTGAAGGGGAGTGGTGATTATATAGCCCCCTGAGGCCTCATTTATTACGCCTGGGAATGTGAAACGGCGGAAGGCGAAACGTCGCCATAAATATTCCTAGGAATGCGAAACGTCGCAATTATTGACGCAGTCGCGTCGGTTGCGACTCTTCGAAGATTCAGCACCAACTACCCTCGGCATCCGAGGCAATCAAGGCTCCGGAGAACAAATGATCTTATTCATTACTCATTGCTTACAACTCAATGAACGAAGGTACAAATACAAAGAAGGCTCTCAACTCACTCACACTCGGCCGGGAACTCGAATTCGGGGCTCCGGTGACGCTCGGCTATTCCGACCAAGGAGGATGCGCCCGCCACCGAGCTCTCCGCATCATCCGGCTGGGTCTCAACCGGCGAGAGCGACAGCAACCGTCCCGGGGTGGAGTTGCTCGCCTCTTCAACAAGACCGGCACCCAGTATGAGCTTCAGCCGGCGAACCTCTAACTCTTTCTCTACGACGGCTTCGCGAAGAAAAGATTCGGAGGCCGAACGCCCACTAGAGGTATCCGAGACCGCCCAGTCCGTCTCAATGATCCACCAATCCCGGTCGGCTACAATTTTTCTCAAACGAGCCACCTCTAGGCCGAGCTCTCTCGACTTGTTCAGAAAGTAATTCTTGGCAGCCTCTCGGTCCCGAGCCAACTTTCGTTGACGAGCAAGCTTCTACCAAAAGAAAAATAAAGCATCACAAAAATGCAAGTGTTTGAGGGTCGGCCCAAAAATTCATATTTCATTCCATTTCAAAATTTTCGATACAAAAATTTGCGGTGGCCAGTCCGCCCCGAAGGCATTTACATCAAAAAGAATAAAAACAAAAATATCTAGTCTTGAGGGTCGAGTTGCACCTCTTCTTCGCCGTGACCCTCTTCGCCACCATCACCACCAGGGGTCGGAGGCAGATCTGGCTTCCACCCGAAGCTGAGGTGGTCGACGTTGCACTCGGGATAAATATATTTGAAGTGGGACTTGGCCTGCTCATAAGCCTCGTCTTGCGCCGCCACCAGGGTCTCCCCCAAGACCGCCTCCAAGTCCGCAACTTCCTTCTTCGCCTTATCCTTCTCCGCCGCCTCGACCGCGACCTTCTTCAGCAGATCCTCTCGGTCCTGCTTATGGATCTTGTCCAAGGAGTCTATCTGGGCCTCGTGAACGGCGACCATGTCCCGGGCCTCCTTCAAGTCGTCCGTCGCCTTGTTCAGCTCCCGAAGGAACTTCTCCGCCTGCTTCCGCTCAAATAGGATCTCCTTCTCCAGGCACTTGTGGAAGTGCTGACTGTGGAGCATCGACTGTTACCAAAGAATCAAAGTTAGTTATAATTACAAAACAAGTAAAATCAGAAAGACCTCGGCCGACTTACCGAGAGGTTGGCTTGGGCCCATCGCATATAGGCCTGGTCGGCCGTCTGCACCGCCAAGGCCATTCCATCCCGTTCGGTAATGGCCTTCGAGACGAACTCCATCGCTATGGGTCCGTCGAGAATGGAGTCCCCCTTTAAGATCGACCAATCGGGGGCAAAGGGCATCGTCCCCATCCTTCCCACCAGCTCCGCAACGCTCGGGCGTACGGGGGGAAGCTGCTGCGATGGGGCCTCGACCGTCTTCCCCGAGCCCCCCGCTGCGTCTCGAGCCGACCTCGACTCATGGGGCTGGTGCTGGTGATGCTTCTTCTGCTTCTTCGAAGGAGATTGCCCCTCCAGGGCTGGAGGCGGTGCTTGGGAGGGCCCTCCGGCTTGCTGGACCTGGGCAGAGAGCTTCCTCTTCTCGGTGGCGAGGCGATCCTGCTCTTCTTTCTTCTTCTTCTCCTGTCTCGTCTTCTCGGCCGCGGCGAGCAGAATCTTCTTGGCTTGCGCCTGTTGTGTCGACATCCCTACAACAAGATAAGAAAGAAAGGCTAAACGTTAACACGAAGGCAGAAAGATGAAAAAATAAGGAAAGAGACATACTAGGGTCGGCGGGACTCAGTCCGGCCCTCGCTAGGTGAACTTCGGTCACCCGGAGCCATGAAATGCTGTCGCCCCTGACTATCTCATCAACCCTCCCCCACTCCCGGGCTGATAACTCGTTCCTCTTCGAGGGCTTGCGCTTCGGCTTCACGAAGTTCCACTGGGTCGGAATATCCCATTCCCCTTCGGTCTTCACAACAAAATACTTATCCCTCCAAAGCTTAATAGAATCCGGGTGGCTGTGCACCACTCTCTTGTTTGGCCTCGGCGTGAAGAAGAACACACCCTCAATATCTCCGAGCGAACCAATACTGAAGATGGTCCAGAAGTAGGAAAGCCTCGGCTTCACCCCCTTTTCTTGGCACTTCAGGATGAAACAGATGAGGTGCTTCCACGAGTTGGGGCCGTACTGCATGGGGGACAGCTCCGCCCAGTTCAAGACCGTCTTTATGAAAGGGTGCAGAGGCAACCTCAGCCCCGAGATAAAGGCGTCCTCTGGAAATATGCAATACCCCGGAGCCAACACTGTCGTGGGACGAATACCAGGGCTCGGTAGTAGGAGCTCGTACTCTCTCAAAATGTAGTAAGCGGCCCTGATAATATTGAGGTACTCCGGTCTCAAAACACTCGGGGTGGTGTCCACACGGATCCTCGTCCTTGTGTTCTCCCCAGGCACGGGAGGGATCGGCTGAATATCCTTGACATTGTCCGGATACATGCGTATAGACACAGGATTCCGAAAGGTAACCGGTGGTACATCAAGGCCCTCCTTCGGCGCATTCTCGTCAGGCGAAGAGGGACTTTGGGGGATCGTCAGAACTCTCTTCTTCCGACGTGGTCGGCGCTTACGCTCAGGAGAGGGTGTCGACAGCGGGGGCAACGGAGGAAGATCTTCTCCGACCCCAGCTGTCCCCTCCGGCATACTCTGACCGGCCTCCCGTACACCAACGTTCTCTCCTCCCCCGCCTTCCGCGTCGACATGCTCTCCTTCGTCACCCTCGTCATCATCGTCCCCATCCTCCTCGTCATCATCCCCCTCCTCTTCATCACCAGCGTCCTGATCCGACTCCTCCTCGTCATCACTATCCCCGTCCGCACCACCCTCTTCCATCGGCTCCTTCCCTAGCCTCCTAGACCTCAGCGGTTGCACCACGAAGACTACATCATCATCACCTTCGGAGCCGGGTTCGGAGAAAACCTCCTCTTTGACCTGGTACTTACCCAAGGACGAGGCCGTTTCCAATTCCGACTCCATCTCCGAGTGACCAGACGAACTAGCCTCGGATCCAGACTGAGTACGCGACATTTCTAAAAAGAGGATTACTAACCTGATGCGTGGAAAGCTACGTTTTCTGCGAAAAATCCGTCGACTGCGATTGAAATGCCTGCTCTCTGGTGAAAATTGAAGGGAAGTAATGAAGAGGTAAAATGAGAAAATGAGGGGGGTGGGGGTTTTTAAAGTAGAAAATGACTCCTCAATTTTCGCAAATGAGGATCTAGCCGTTAGATCTTATCTGACAAGATCTAACGGCCACCAAGATCTAAAACAAACATTGATCCTTGCGCCATGACGTCAGCAAAAAGGGAGAAATTACAACACTACCCCTTCCTATTTTGCCAGGAAGAAAAGATTTTGCCAAGTTAGATTGGCTCGGAGCTCGGATCGAAACTCGAGCCAGGCCACCTTCTCCTTTCTCATGTGGAGCTCGGAGCTCGGATCGAAACTCGAGCCAGGCCACCTTCTCCTTTCTCATGTGGAGCTCGGAGCTCGGATCGAAACTCGAGCCAGGCCACTTTCCCCTTTCTCAGATGGGGCTCGGAGCTCGGATCGAAACTCGAGCCAGATCCCCTTCCCTTCATTACGGAGGGGTCGACCCTCAGATAGAAACTCAGGCTTACTTCTGTTCAACCCATTATCAATGTCTTCCAAAAAGCGATCCAGATAAGCTTGCGGTCGGCGCACGGATGAAACCGCTAGCCATACCGCGAATTCCCCTTCTCTTCATTACAGAGGGGTCGACGCTCGAGTAGAAGCACGAACCGGGCCACTTTCTCCTTTCTCAGAGGGGGCTCGATGCTCGGATCGAAACTCGAGCCAGCCCACTTCTCCCTTCTCAGCAGGGACTCGCCGCTCGGATCAAAGCTCGAGCCAGGCCACTTCTCCTTTCTCAGAAGGGGCTCGACGCTCGGATCGAAGCGCGAGCCAAGCCACTTCTCCCTCCTCAGTAGGGACTCGCCGCTCGGTGGGGGGCTCGACGCTCGGATCGGAGATCGAGCCAGCCCACTTTTCCCTTCTCAGTGGGGGCTCGACGCTCGGATCGAAGCGCGAGCCAAGCCACTTCTCCCTCCTCAGATGGGGCTCGACGCTCGGATCGGAGCTCGAGCCAGCCCACTTCTCCCTTGTCAGTGGGGGCTCGACGCTCGGATCGAAGTTTGAGCCAGCCCACTTCTCCTTTCTCAGTGGGGGCTCGACGCTCGGATCGAAGCGCGAGCCAAGCCACTTCTCCCTCCTCATATGGGGCTCGACGCTCGGATCGAAGCTCGAGCCAGCCCACTTCTCCCTTATCAGTGGGGGCTCGACGCTCGGATCGAAGTTCGAGCCAGCCCACTTCTCCTTTCTCAGTGAGGGCTGGACGCTCGGATCGAAGCGCGAGCCAAGCCACTTCTCCCTCCTCAGATGGGGCTCGACGCTCGGATCGAAGCTCGAGCCAGCCCACTTGTCCCTTGTCAGTGGGGGCTCGACGCTCGGATCGAAGTTCGAGCCAGCCCACTTCTCCTTTCTCAGAGGGGGCTTGACGCTCGGATCGAAGTTCGAGCCAGCCCACTTCCCCCTTGTCAGTGGGAGGCTCGACGCTCGGATCGAAGTTCGAGCCAACCCACTTCTCCCTTCTCAGTGAACGCTCGGCACTCGGATCGAAGCTCGAGCCACGCCACCTTCATCTTTCTCAGTAGTGGCTCGGAGCTCGGATGGAATCTCGAGCCGCACCTCTTTCATCCTTCTCAAAGGTGCCTCGGGGCTCGGATGGAAGATCGAGCCATACCAACCTCATCCGCCACTAGGGGGCTCGGAGATCGGATAGAAGCGCGAGCACACCACCTTCACCTCTCAGAGGGGCTCGGAACTCGAGGCTCTGATGGTACCCCGAATACCAGACGCTCCCCTTGCTCTTCCAACTAGCGAGGGGATCGTCCCCAGACCCTCGGAGGTCGCCCCGCCGACCTCTAACACCAGGTAAACGAGCCCCAAAGAAGGCCTCGACATCCCCTCGCTCTTCCAATTAGCGAGATGGTCGTCTACCGACCCTTCGGCTCGTCGACCCGAGACGTGGGATCGCCTGCCGAACCATTGGTTCGTCCTCCAATCCGTGGGCTCGCCTGCCGACCCTTCGTCCCGTCTGCCGAACCCTTGGTTCGTCCTCCGACCTTTGGGCTCGTCCGCCGACCTTCGGACTCGTCCGCCGACCCCCAAAACTTGACTCAGGCGTTTCTGGCTCTCTTACCCCTTTACTCCTCCTTCTGCGCGAAACTCCAAAATGAGGGATCCATTACTCCTGACCCTTGGCCTCTTTTAAGGGAAAGCACGGATCCTACCGTCTCACCCCGACATCTGCTCTTCCCCGAGAGGCAAAAAGTCGCTCCTACACAACTGGATCACCCAGCCCTACAGGAGCGTGGGGCTCGTGATATGGGTCAGAAATAGCATGGCCCATCCTGGACCACTAGATCCCCTCAGAGATGCGCGCACCATCTGATCCTTCTGATCTGCCACGTCAGCGCCGGAAAACCGCCCGGAGCTCTGCCACGTCAGCCCGAAAACCGCTCCGGCGCCTGCCACGTCAGCCCTATACCGCCCGGCTTTTCCACCGCTTCAGCCATACGGGTAACCGGGTCCGGCCCAGCCCCAAACGGGTCTGGACCCGATTGGCTTCCTCTATAAATACCAAACCCTCCCCCCTGTTTACAGGTAATCAAACTTTGGCCACTAAAACCCTAGTTACTGTTGCTCTTATCTTAAGTAACTGACTAGATCGTCGGAGGGTCTGCCACCGGAACCAACCCCGGTGTTTCTAGACCGTCTGCAGGTACACAAGGCCTCGGATCCGAGCCCTTTGATCCGAGCCCAGACATCCACCTCACTCCAAGCACGTCGCAGGTACCGCCCGGCTAGCCAAGGGTTGTCCGACCAGTAGCTTTCTCCTTCAAATACAAATCGAGTAAGAACTCACACCTGGTGCATCCACACGTCTCCCAGAAACAAACCGCATCAGGTGTAAATACCCTGGGGATAGCCATTATCATGGTTAGGAATCCGTGAAGATTACTCTTTTAACTAAAAACATAAGCAAAGAAAATCCTGAATAGGAAAAGAGTGATCTTCAACAAGGTATAAGATCCACATGCAAAACCGGAGTAAGACTTACATGTATATCTATCAACTAATGGATAGAGAATAAATGGTGTCCCCAAAATGGTGTGGAACTACTTCAGTCGTAAAGAAGTTAAGCAATATTATAATGAACAAGAACCATCCAAATAATTATAATCAACAGGGGAGAGAGTACAGGAACTTATATCGTGGGGGGCCAAGATATCATAATAGAAACTAGGAGAGCATCCTGAATTTACAAGTCGTTAAAACCAATACATTTTCAAAAATTTCACCCCTCTTTCTTGAAATTGGCTTTAATTTTCATCTTCTCCATCTATAATTATGTAATATCAAATCTTTGCAAATAAAACCCACATAGCCTCTCCTCCTATATGATATCATATACCTACATGAGTATAACTTCTTTTTCCTGAAGCCTATAGAGGGGCATTGTAGATGTGGATGGTTTTTAAATTTCCAAGTTGAGCCTTGTAAATAAATAAAATGCACAAACACTCTTCTAAGTAGTACAAATACTTGTAACTTATATGGTTGGATGTTATTTACAAAATCGGGAGGAGGCCATGGCCCACTCCAGCCTGTGAATAGCTCCGCCCCTACTACTGAACCAAAAGGTAGTCCATCTAGAGGTTTTTTCCTCCATGCTGGGATAAAGAATTAAGTACATGCACTGCTTTCTTCTGGTTGTCATCAGATAGTCCAGGTAATTTTGGAAATGTAAATGCCAATTGTTGAAGAGGCGGAGGCAAACAATTTAAGAGGTTATGACAATATGAACAGAGACAAGCAACTACATAATTCTTGTTCCAATGCAGAATTAATGAATTGGAGGCTTGAAATCAAAAGGAGCTAAAAGTTAATGCCTGACGGTGAAATAGAAAAATGAATAATTATTCAAGGATGGAAAAGAAAAAATGACAAAGCCCAACTAAGTGATGAGGCAAGCATGTTTAAGGAAATCAGGAGTCTAGCGATGTTTAAGGAAATCAATAGTCAAGTGTCGTTCTGAAGGTTGAGTATCCCTTGTACTAGAAGGCAACCTCAAAACCTTAATAAGTAGAAAAAAGGGAACAACTTGGAAAAGTTCCCAATATCTTCAATAAAATCAATCTATCAACTTAACAAGGTTAAAGGGGTAAACTCATGAGAAACTCCAAAGCTAGCAACAATTGGGGGTGCTCCTTAGTGAATCCAACACCATCCATGGTGCAACTCCAATCGAAATGCTCAAAGGCAAGTAGGCTTATCCGGAAATTGTAAATTATACAACTGAAAATAGCATACTCCATGAGTATCTTGAGGCTCGAGCTCGGCTCGTTTACATTATCGAGCTCACTTTCAAGCTTGAGCTCGACACGAACCAGGCTTTGACCGAGCTTTGACCGAGTTCGAGCCGAGTACTCGCGAGCTTTTGCCTAACAACCTGGGTACCATGAGGCTCGGGCTCGGCCCGTTTACGTTATCGAGCTCGCTTTCGAGCTCGAGCTCGACACGAGCCGGGCTTTGACCAAGGTTTAACCGAGCTCGAGCCGAGTTGCTCGCGAGTAGCTTGGTTCGTTTGCAGCCCTAATTATAGCTAAGCATTACTGTCTTTTTACCTGCATTTCCAAGTAGTTATCCTTCCAAAGCCTGTATAAAATCCCTCAACTTTCCTTCTTCTCCACAAATGTGATGTCCGCAACCTATAAGATTAATGTAACAAGAACTCAGAAATGTGTCTAAAATAAAGAAGATATATTGAATGGCATTGTGGGAAAACAGAACAAGGAAAACATTATGTATATACATGAGATAACTAATACTAACATTTGCAACCAGTAAACTATATTATCTTGAACTATCAGTTGCTGAGTTGCAAGAAACCATACAACATCTACTGATCTCCCAACTCCCAAGTATAAGAAATGAAATAATCTTAAATTGGTGGCCAACTGAAGTTCAGCCAATGAAGTTAATCCTGGCTTATATTGACAATTTTCTAATATTGGTGCCTGAATGCAAGCCCTCAACACCTAAATAATTACATCGCGTAAATACCTATTTATTGGAAACAAGCGTAAAACATCTCACCATACGGATGTGGTAAGAAATATCACAGTGCAGATAGAGATCATTTTTTGCTCCCTTCGGGTGTTATTACTTGAATTCAAGAGAATTGGGTATCATTTTGACATAAAAAACAATTGAGAAAAACAGTTGTAACAATCTAAATTTTCAAATACATATTTTTAAAATTTTCATTCTTCAACATACATTCATGATGCAGCTGTTTTCTGGTGTGGGAGCAACAGATGATGAGTTCTTTTGTTTGATGGAGAACGCAGATCTCAGCCGTAGATCAGATCTGATCCTGAAGAGAGACTAGTATAATTAGGGTATGTGGATCTGGTGGTGGTTGTTGGCCATCGAAAACTGCAAAAAGCTTGAAACACAGGGAGTATGCCCGGTGACGGGCCCTCCGACGATGCAGTCAGCAACCAAAGATGAAAATTCGGGTTTAGTGGCAAAAAAGCCAATATCTTGCAACTGAGGAGGGGGGTTAGTATTTATAGGCAGGGAGTGACTCTTGATGGACCGGGTTGACCCTCTTCAGTAGGCTGAACTAGAGCAGTGGGCCTGGCAGCAGGCCATGGGAGTATGGGCCTATATTTAGGGACCTCAGACTCCGTTGGGATCAGACAACTCAGATGGGCTAAATTTATACCCACATCATTGGCCCCCACTCCTGGAGGTTGGGTGTAACAGCCGTCAAGGAGTAGTGCACTCCCGTAGGGGAAAAAACAGTTGATAGCACGAATATGGAGGAAGTAATTTGGATCGTGAAATTCAGGTCACTGTTGGCTCGCGGTTCACCCTGGGTGGCGAGGCACCGAGGCACCAAAGGGTCGAGGTAGCGAGGCCCTCTCGCTAGTCTCAAAGTCCATGCTGAATGTCGAAGGGGTTCGGCGAGGATAAGTCATGCATGGAGAGGCGAGGTGCCGAGGCCCTCTCGGGGTAGCTCGAAGTCCACGCCGAACGTCGAAGGGGTTCGGCGAGGCCAAACGAGGCATGGAGAGACGACGCGTCGAGGCCCTCTCGAGGGTAGCTCGAAGTCCACACTGAGCTCCGAAGTGGTTCAGTGAGGCAAGCGAGATTGTGAGAAATCTGCGCGTATGGCTCGAAATCCATGCCGAGAGACGAGGTCTGGCAAGATGGTGAGAAATATTCGCGTGTGGTGATGCCGAGCGACGAGGCCTAGCAAGATTGTGAGAAGTATTAGCGTGGCTCGAAGTCCACGCCAAGCGACGAGGCCAAGCAAGATTGTGAAAAAATTTCATGTGTGGCTCGAAATCGACGCCGAGCGATGAGATCTAGCAAGATCGTGAGAAGTCTTCGCATGTGACTTGAAATCGACGCCGAGCGACGAGGGCAAGAGAGATTGTGGGAAATCTGTGTGTGACTCAAAGTCCACACCAAAATCTTTGCGTGTGGCTCGAAGTCCATGCCGAACGACGAGGCCAAGCAAGATTGTGGGAAATCTTCGCATGACTCGAAGTCGACGCCAAGCACCGAGGTCTAGCAAGACTGTGGAAAGTCTCCGCATGTGGCTCGAAAACGATGCCGAGCGACGAGGCCAAGTGAGACTGTGAAAAATCTTCGTGTGGCTTAAAGTCCACACCGAAATCTCCGAATGTGGCTCGAAGTCCATGTCAAGCGACGAGGTCAGGCAAGATTGAGGGAAATTTTCGCGTGTGGCTCGAAGTCCATGCCAAGCGACAAGGCCAAGCAAGATTATGGAAAATCATCTCGTGTGGCTTGAAGTCCAAGCCGAGCGATGAGGCCAAGCAAGATTGTAGATAATCTTCGCGGATGGTTTGAAGTCCACGCCGAGCGCCGAAGAAGTTCGGCGAGGTCAAACGAGGCATGGAGAGGCAGGGCGCCGAGGCCCTCTCTAGGTGGCACGAATTCCAAGCGAGGCCAAGCAAGATTTAGTCGAAGGCAGGATACTCTGTTGAATATTACGTTTGGAGATGCCTGTGTACTTTACGAGAGGTAGATGATGCCAACTAACATCATGGGCGTTGTATAGGCATGTGCTTAGCCCGTGAGAGGTATGACGTTACTATTGGGGAAACCGAGGCGTCCCTCCCATATCAGCCGTCTAGATTAATCGTAGGGCCAGGGTGATTGTAGAAATCGAGGAGTCTCCTTCTTGCTTATATATCCCCCTCATTCCCTTTTTTACTTTCGCTTCTAGTATCAGAGCTTCTCTCTCTAGAATTTATCTAAGCAACTGGCGGCGTACTTTCTGACAACCTTTCCGGCAACAATATCAGGTATAGTATTTTAAATTATGTCGAAGGTTCAGTCCAATTCTTCGGCCTCCACATCTGGTCGAGACGATTGCACTTCCTCTTCACCGTCGTTTTCCGGGGAGGTTCAGGATATTTTGTCCGAGTCTACTTCTTGGGAAGAAATACCGGAAGTTGAACAAGTTAAGTCCCATGGTGAAGTAGAGGAGGTGGAGGAGAGTGGCTCGGAGGAAGAGGTGGAAGAAGAGGATGGGGCAGTCGAGGTCGAGATGGGCAAGGAGGAAGAAGTAGGGGATGAGGAAGAGGAAGGAGATGAAGTTGGCGAGGAGGGAGATGACGAGGGCGGTCATTCCGAAAAAGTAGGTCGACTAGGGTAGCTAGCATTGCTTTCTCCTCCCAGCGCCCCCCGACCCCCTAGAAGAAAGTTGAAATTCGTCCTGCCGACTAGCCCAAAGGCAGAGCCCATTGAGTATGAGCCAGTGGGTGGCTGCGAGACCCCGTATTATCAGGAGCCTTACTCGATTAGGATGTATTCGAAATACAGCCTTCCTCACCAAGCCGAAGGAAGATTGAAGGGGACAAAATTGAGAGCGGGCTGAAGAAAAGTGACCTTTCTCAAACTCAGCCGTGTTACTTTATCCCCCGAGAGTTCGAGCTAATGATCCCGAGCCCCGAACTTAGGCCTACGGATAATTTGGCCCCTTGGTTCTATATATTTTCTCTGGATGCTTTTGGCTCGGGGCTAAGGTTGCCCATGTACTCGTTCGTCAAAGAGGTGTTGAATTGGGCAAGAGTTGAATCTGATGCAATACGGACCGAACTCTTGGAAATAGCTCGTTTGTTTCATGCTCCTTTGCAAAGAAAAGGGGGTACCCCTTAGACTAAAATATTTTTGTGCGTGCCTTGAGCTCCATTCCGCGAGGGTGTACGAGGGGCGATGTTACTCTTCGCCTCGGACTGGGAGGCGTGTTGTACATGGTCATCCGGACTCGATCAAGGAGTGGAAGACCAAGTACTTTATTGTCTGAAGCCCCATTCCATGGGATATTCCAACGAGATTGTCCTTTTTCACACCGAAATGCAGCTCCGAGAGCTTGGAACTTTACGGTGAAGGATAAGGACGAGGTAGCTCAGATCGTCGCTGGGGGGAGCATAGGTTGGCCGAAGATGACAGAGAGGCACCTAGTGAGGGTTGGACTAAGTCCTGCTGACCCTAGTATGTCTTTTGTTCCTTTTTACGTCAAATCTTGTTCCTTCGTCCTCACAACTTGTTTTTTTCTTTTACAGCCATGGATGATGCGAAGATCGAGGCAAGGAGGGCCCGTCTTGGCCAAGAAGAAGGCTGCGGAGCAGTTGAAAAGAAAGAAGAGGCTTGTTGTCGCTTCTTCGAAGGGGACTTCTGAAGGGAAGTCCAAGAAGTCAAAGGCGTTGACGATTGCTGGCACTCCCAGCTCGACCAAGGGGGCCCCAAGCTCGATAATCTTAAGGTTGTCGAGTGCTCGAGGTGGGTCTTCTTCATGTCTGCCCCGAGACCAAGGATATAGTTGGGTAGGAGGGGATGGAACCCTGGAGGCCCAACTGGGTCGTGAAAGTGGCAGACTCTATCATGGATGGTCCGGTTGCAATGAAGGTGGTGAACCACCTAGCCACACTGTGGGACAGGGAATGTCTCGCTACTGAGACCTTCGACTCGAGTTTTCTGAAGTGGGCTCAAGTTGACATGGTGATATGTGCTTCTTCCTCTACTTGTTCGTCCTTTCCAACCATCTAAGTGTTTTTCTCTAAGTTTCTGCATTTCGGCTTGCATGCGACACTACAGGGAGCGAAGTTGAAGAGACAGTACAAAAGCAACCTCAAGCTTACCAACTGAATGGTGTTGAGGTTCCAAAGGGAGATGGACCTGAAGCTCCAGGTCGTTGAGCTGGAGGGATGCGAGAGTGCTCTTAAGGCCGAGCTGACCATTGTAGGCGATGAGCAAGCCAAGTTGGAGAAGGAGATTGCACGAGAATGAGAAGAAACAACTGGCAGGCAAGATGAAGGTCATTGATAAGGTAATTTTTCCCAGGATGACTGGGCTATTCAGCAAGTTCTTCGAAGTTACCCGGACCTCGACCTTCAGGGGTTCAGTTTCTCCATGAAGTTCAACGAGGCACCGCCTACACCAGGGGATCCCCGAGGTCAGCGAAGAGGAGAGCTGCTCGCCTCGGGCGGGGAGCGAGCCTCAAGATGTCCACACCAAGGTTGTCCCGGCGAAGGATCAAAGAGCTTTTTGGGCCAACTTCTTGACTTGGGGCTTTTGTGTTGTGTTCTACATTCTTTTGAATTTAATCAAGTTTATAGTGCTCGGTGTAACATGGAATTTTCCATTTTGCTAGATAGTCAAACATGCTCGGGTCGACCCCCACAACGCTGAGCTTAAATTCCTTAGAAATAGGGTGCATACCCTGGAGTCGAGCTTGGCACACCATCGGAAAGAGGCGAGGGATAGGGAGTCGACGCTTTCACATTACCTCAAGAAATCGCATCAAATGCGTTTGGAGCTTGCTCAACTGAAGAAGGCGATGATCGATAGGAATCTGGGTCATGCCAAGGCCCAGTTATCTACCCCAAGCGATTTGTCCTTACCAACGTCTCATGAGGGCGTCATGCGTTCGACTGACTCCTTTCTCTGAAAAATGTTGGTGGAGAAAGAACTGGAGTTATACCGGTTAAAGGTAGCGTTCGAAATAGCGGGATCCCAAGCTACCTCTCTCCATAGTGGTTGGACATCTGTTAGGGGTCCTCTAACTCTTAGATTACAGCAGAAAAATCCCGAGATGCTCAGAGTTCAGTAGCTGAGGTATCTAGCCTGGCCAATCCTTTGGAGGAACCCGATCGACCTATCGAGGAGCGAACTCAATCAGTTGGCCTGGAGCAAGTTTGTGCTAGCCCTAGAGTGTCTCCCGCCGAGGAATATGCTTCGTAGGCGACCGTCGAGACTTGTTGTAATTTTACCGTATCTTGTTGTAACTCTTTGGGCTTCCCAGTTGTACCATTTAATAGCTAGCCCTCGATTGGCTGGATGTGTAATAACTTTATTAATGAAAAAACCTTTGATTTGAGTATGTTCCGAGCTTTAGGCCTGAGGAAGTGAGTTGGCTGTAGGCAGAACAACAAATCTTAGGAGTTGGGACGCTTCTGTTTCGAAAGTTGAAGCATTTGTCCTTGAGAATAGAGACGCATGTTTAAATGCTCTGTATTGGAAGTTGAAATGCTGATCTTGGGATGCGTAGAGACGACTCCTAGCAGTTGTTGGATGGGGCAAATGGTTCAGATCCGCCCATGTCAGTGTTGTAGGGAACGAGAAACTGTTCCCCTCATTAGCCTATATAATCCCCAATTCCATTTCAGTTTCTCAAATAATGCCTTTGTTCAGGTTGTTCTCTTAGTACCTGCTGACAGTTAGGGGTAGCGGCTAAGTACAGATGCTCTACCGCTGATTATCAGCGGGTGATAGGATGATTACTTTCAGCGACTTCGCTTATTCTTCATTGGTGATGATTTCGAGAATTCACACGGTCCTTTTGACACACGCTGACAGTTCGAGGTAATGGTTGAAGCGAATCAGATTACCCTAACTGTCAGCGCGTGAAAGAATGGTTGGCATGATAGATATCATCGGCGGCAGGTGAATTGTTAAGTGGCAAGCCCCTTTCACGTAGTTAGCGACGGATTTCTCGAACCATTAGCTCATGTCCTGGTTCATCATCCCTTACGAAATGCTGAGGACCTCTTGCGTGTGGCTCAAAGTCCACGCCGTGCGACGAGGCCTAGCAAGATTGTGAGAAATCTTCGTGTGTGGCTTGAAGTCCATGCCAAGCGACGAGACTTGCGAGATTGTGAAAAATCGTTGCTATTGGCTCGAAGTTCTCGCCGAGTGGCAAGGCTAAGCGAGATTGTAAGAAATCTTTGCATGTGGCTCGAAGTCCGCATTGAACGACTAGGCCAATAGCTGGTCGAAGCTGAAAGAGTGAAACCATATTGATTTCAAATGAAATTTTATTGCCAGGTGCTGATAGGCAAGTGTTTATTACATTCCTTGGCTTTTTAGGGCCTTATTACAAGCATAGAGCACTAGGAATTTTCATAAAACTTCATCAAGTGTTCTGTGTTCCAAGTTCTCTTGATCATTCTGCCCCCCGAGTCTTCAAGTTGGTAAGTCGCAGTGCGTACCACCAAGCTTGTAAAGGTCTTCCAAGTTGGGAACAGCTTTCCCCTCTTGCTCAGTTCGGAGATGACAAATCTTCTTAGCACCAGATCACCTTCTCTAATGTTAGTAGGTAGGGTCTTGCTCACTTGAAACCATTTGGAGACTTCTTCGGAGAACGGAGTCTCCTCCAACTCATCAACTGATTCGGAGCCAATTGAACTCCTATCACAGGGGAGTTCGACCACGTTGATGTGGAGGACAGAGCCCCCTACTTTTGCAGTATAGCAGGCTCGAGCTGCCTCCTGGTTACCCTTCACGACCCTGCCCCCGCCATCATAAGGAATGTAATGCCCCGAGCCTGGCTCAGCTGCGCAAGCGACTACACGTGCGCACAATACGCAAACAAATAAAATCCTAACAACTGCCCACCACAGGCTGCCATCAAATGGGTGGTTAACCGTTGGGTACTGCTATCATATGGCAATTACTATATACTACACTATTTTTCCTACACCCCAACGATGTGGGATATAAATTCACCCCCACCATGCCCACGTCATCAAACCATGGTAGCCACTCATTTATTTAATGCATATGATTTTTCCTATAGCCCGATAGGTCATTCTATAGGCCACCCATTAAATCCTATAGGCCACCACCTTTCTTCTAATATACATATATATATAATACTACATATATACCCGCTTAAATACAGGGTGTTACATACCCCCCATTAAGAACTCAGCATCCTCGCAGAGCCCGATACTTGCAACATGATCCAGGATCCCTTTTTAGCCGATGTGAAAAGGACTACCCTGATTCTATTAGTTGTACAGTCCCCTACCCGGGCAACATGTACCAATCTCGCTCTCTCAGGCGTACATCTTGCACACACTCGGTGTCAAAAATCGGCTCTAATACCATTTGTAACGCCCCGAGCACGGCTCAACTGCGTATGCGACTACACGTGCGCACAATACGCGAACAAATAAAATCCTAACAACTGTCAACCACAGGCTGCCATCAAAAGGGTGGTTAACCGTTGGGTACCCCTATCATATGGCAATTACTATATACTCACTATTTTTCCTACACCCCAACGATGTGGGATATAAATTCACCCCACCATGACCACGTCATCAAACCATGGCAACCACTCATTTATTTAATGCATATGATTTTTCCTATAGCCCCATTGGTCATTCTATGGGCCACCCATTAAATCCATTTTAAATCCCAAGCCTATAGAAATCCAATAGGCCACGACCTTTCTTCTCACATATTTTATATATATATATATAATATATATATATATATATATATATATATATATATATATATATATATATATATATATACATAGAGAGAGAGAGAGAGGTTTCTTCCATTGCAAACGTAAATATTTGTGCGCACCACTTAACCCGTCAATGGCAATGAAGGGTTAAGGAAAAATATAAATTTTTGCCTTATGCCTTAACCCGTCATTGCCAATGACAGGTTAAGTGGTGTGCACGCGTTTACACAACATTTATGTTTGCAATGGAAGAAATCTCATATATATATATATATATATATATATATATATATATATATATATATATATATATATATATATATATATATATATATATATATATACCCGCTTAAGTACGGGGTGTTACAAGTAACTTCAATCTCATATGATAGGCCGGGGATACTTCTTGAAGAGACGCAAGACCGGGGTGCCCGAGGATGGCATTATAGGCCGTCTTGATGTCAACCACCATGAAAACCATTGGCTCGGTCTGGCTAGTCGGGGATTTCCCCGCTGTAACATCTAGAGTGATGATCCCCTCGATCTGGACAAGGGGGCCCGAGAAGCCGTGAAGGGTATATCCCGCAGGTTTTAATCTTTCGCGGGATGGCTTCAATACCTCGAAGGCGACGAGGAACAATATGTTGATCGAGCTACCATTGTCCACGAGGATGCGCCAGACCTCGTGGTTTGCCAGACCAAGGCATCACAGTGAAGGGTCTGGACACCCTTAAGGTCTTCATATGAGAAGGAGACTGCCAGCCTGTTGCTTGGGGAAGGACAATTATAGACTGAGTTCACTTCCCTGACAAATGCTTTGCAGGAAGAACCGGAGTCCCCCCCCCCCATCGGCCATCCGTGTATGGAATGGAAGGTGGCCATTCTTTCAGAGTCCTAGGGTTCAGACTCCCGCTCTAGACGTTTACCTCAGGGAGGAGAGGTTCTTGAACCATCTCGAGTGAATTTAGACAGGTACCCCCTCCGAATAAAGGCCTCGATCTCATCTTTCAACACCCGGTAATTGTCAGCCTCATTACCGTGATCTCGATGGAACCAGCAGCAGAACCTCCGGTCCCTTTTTTATTCTTGTTGTTGGAACAAAGGGGGTGTCAAATCAACCCCTCATCGTCCACCACCATGGGAATGGCAGACACTCGCATTCAGTGGAGTGAACTTTTCAAATCGAGGCACTAGGGGGGGGCATCTCTGTCCAGTGGCGTCTTCTTGGGCCTTCGTCGACGCCTCAGAAGTGTCCGCCTTCCTTTCCCCTTGGCAGGGGATTCCTTCTGGCCTCCTGGATGTAGAGTCCCCTTGGGTCGAACGTATTTCTCTTTCCATAGGAGGTCGGGAAAATCCGAAGGAGGTTTTCTGGCAAGGGAAGTATTCAAGAGCTCATGTCAGGCGTTATGCCTGAAGGCAGCTGTTGTGACACCGGTGTCGAGGGAGATAGACCGGGCTTCCGCTGTGAATCTTTGGACGAAGTATTTAAGGAACTCCCCATCTTTCTATTTCAGAACGAGCAAGGAGGTACTCATCTTTTCAACCTTGCGACTGGTCACGAAGTGGACAAGAAAGAGAATAAGAATATGGAGTTCGGAGCAAGTCGAAAGTACCATTCTCGTGCGGAATCTCACAATGTGGCGGGGAACGCATGGCAGAGGAGGGCATCTGAGGCGCTGTAAGTCATCATGAGGGTTTTGAATCCCTCGATGTGATCAGCTAGATCTGACTCCCTGTTATAAGTCTCAAAGGCGGGAGGTTTGAATCTCCTCGACATCGGGGCTTCGAGGATATGGGAGGAGAAGAGGGGCCGGACCAGGCGGCACCCCATGTTTGATGATCTCACTCCTTCCCCTATTCGGGCAAGGCGATCTTCCATATTCTGCAGCCGCTTAAGAAGATCGAGCCAACCAGTAGGACTCTTCATTTTCGGATCCCCCGATGCGCGGGTTGTCCGAGTTGCGGTCATTTCTAGCTCCACCTCGGAAGGCCTGGAAGACTTCATTCCGAAACTCCAGAATTTGGTCCTCGTTACATGACCCTCTTCCTTGTGTGCATTCAAAGGTCGGCGATCTCTTTGAGAGAGATTGTGCTCCTTTTCTTACTTGTGAGAGGAGTGGCAGTTGCGGCTTGCAGGATGATCCGAGGGTCCCCTATTTCTAGAGCGGTTGAGGCGATGACGAAGGTCTTCCTCATCCTGTCGGTTGTTAATAAGAATTTGGAGGTCCGAAACTACTGGACGTTCAGTCCTCCGTGCGACCGAGTAAGAGGAGCTTGGAGTCGGCCCCTGTTGACGTTCATCGTGTTGTTATTGCAACCCCTGAGTTGTCGCACGGCTACGGGACGGACGATGAGGAGGAGGTTCGGTGTGACGCCCCGTGGTGGCGGCCTTCTTAGCCTTGAGGGCATGGGAGAAGGCAGCTACTATGTAGATTTGGGTATGAGGCTGAATCTGTCGCGTTTTCCACAGACGGTGTCAATCTGATGTTGTTGTTTTCTGGTGTGGGAGCAACAGATGAGTTCTTTTGTTTAATGGAGAATGCAAATCTCAACCGTAGATCTGATCCTAGTGTGATTGGTGTATGTGAATCTGGTGTTGGTTGTTGGCTGTCGAAAACCTGCAAAAAGCCTGAAATATCGGGAGTAATCCCGACGACGGGCCCTCCAACGATCTAGTCAGCAACCAAGGATGAAAATTAGGGTTTAATGGCAAAAAAACGATTACCTTGCAACTAAGGAAGGGGATTAGTATTTATAGGTAGGGAGAGGGACCCTTGATGGACCGGGTTGACCCTCTTCCGTAGGCAGAACTGGAGCAGTGCGCCTGGCAACGGGGTGTTGGGAGTATGGGCCTGTTTTTAGGGACCTCGGGATCCGTTGGGATCAGACGGCTCAGATGGGCTAGATTTTTACCCATATCAGTTCACATTTCACATGTCCTTCCAGTAATCTCTCACCTCTTACCCCTTCATGGAATGACATTTCAATGAAAGAACCAATGCTGGACATTTGGACACTAAGATAACGATATCAAAATTATGGGTAACCATTGTTGATTTTATGGCACCATTACTGATCTCGTGGGACTAATTACTACTTATCTTATACGGCTATCTACTAAGGTTGCTGACAATCTTGTAACTTTCATATAGTGTAAATATTTATATACTGATTTATTGTTTATACTGTAATTCTTATAGAATACTAAGTGCCTTTTGTAATGTTTAGCCTATGTTACATGTGTACTTCAATAAAAAATTATACCCATACGATTACTTAGCTGATCTTTGGTACTCCAATATTCTGGTGTACACTTTTCTAATTAATCTCCTGAGCATCAAAGATATTTCCTATAAGCTAAAAAAATCTAATATGTGAGTCATGCAGTCACAATTTTACCTTCTTTCTTCATAAGGATTATGCTTTTGCAGCCAGTCTCTACTATTTTAGCTACAAGTCATATGTGAAGCTTATATAGTGTGTAAAGTGAACCTAAAGAATTGAGGAACATCATTAAATGCTTCATACGCCCAAAGTCTAACTATTCATTTAGGCCCACTAACCACTTTATTAACGAGTATTGTCAAAATTCATAAATCAAAGAAACTTTGTGGCTGACTTTTTATATAAAAAATTGCATTGGGCATGCTAATCATCTAGTAATTATTGATGCATATTACTCAAAAATAACACATACACATATTAAGATATCAAAGATGCATCTAACACTACAAGCAAAAAATCTAATATGTGAATGATGTGGTTAAAATGCACCCTCTTTCTTAGTGAGGATTGTGATTGCTCAAGTGGATGTTGATGTAAATAACTTTAAAATAACACATCTGCATCCTAGTTATTCTGTTTAATGAATTGTTATAAATAATATTGTTCTGCTACATATTGATGTATATAACTTGAAATAACTCAAAATATCCTAGTTATGTTTAGAATAATGGGCTTGATGTAGAGTCGGGTTAATTTCCTTCAGTAGAGCATCAGAATCCCTTCCAAGTAGCATTTCATGGATCAGCACCATTCATCTTCATTTCTATAACAATTTAAGAATAAGAATCAATTGCTTTCAAAGTTCTTTACTCATGAATACTGATACGTTCGATTCATGAGGACAAACTTTTGTAACCATTTCATGTCTCACTTCGACAGATACAAAGTTCAGTAACCCATTGATGTCCCATTCAACAACTATTTAGGTTTGAGATCAAGATGAACATTTATGGATTCCCTCGAGACAGTGATTTCACCAGTACCGTGAGAAAATCCACTGTCGTAGTAGTTGATACAAATATTCTCAGACACCCATGCATATCAATGACGAGTTTGTAACATGAATCTAACGATTTTTCCATATCTCCATATTACATTGTTTTTGTTGTCCGTATAATTGTATCAGTATTCTTACATAATTTACATATACCGTTTCAAGTTAAATTTAATTAATACTGCTTTACCAGTCATAGTTGCAGGTGAAATGTTCACAATTAGCGAATTTAACCTGACAATAATTGACTTGTAAAAAGGAAATGGGCGAGAATCATAATAGGAGTAAAAATGTGAAAGGAGATTTATGGCCGGTAAAAACTGTTGGAAATCGATTCCATCATATTGTACTCATCAAGACGTACAAAATGATGTACTCATATGTCCAAAACCGATTTCAAATGAATGAAATATTCGCCTCCAAAGTTAGCTTGTTGAAATGAAGAATTGAACTTTTGCTTGATATGTGACATCTAAACTTAGTCCCATATCGGTAAGGAGCAAAAAGCAAATGAAGATATAAGTTAAAAAACTGAGCCAAAGGGTTGTGCCCTTAGGGGTACGAATATTTTCTCCGGAGGGAGAACCCACCCAACTTGGGCGTCGGTGTGGAACACACGCGCGCGCCCGCCCGGCCCAGCCCGGCCGGACCGGGCCTTGGCCTTGGCCTAACTTATTTTTTTTTTGCAAAAATCCAGCTCTGTTTTGAACTGGATACGGGCAGTTGCAACAGTTTTTTTCTGAACAGTTGCAACAACTGTTGCAGCAACTGCCGTCAGTTCTGATCTGATACGGGCAGTTGCAACTGTCGTGACAGTTGTGTCTGAACAGTTGCAGCAACTGCCACGGGATTAGGCCTATAAATAGGATAGGATTCTGATCAAATCCATATTCCATTTTCATAGTTCCCTATCTCCTGTATCAACATAGCATATCACATACACTGCCATCATATCTGATCTCGCCCGAGCCTCCATTATTCTAGTGTAAGTTAATGGAGTTCTGACAGTTGTATCTTGGGAGACGACTGCCGTAATAACCTGTGTACACCGTTGCAGAGGCAGAAATTAACGTCTTAAGGACATTGCTTCGACAAGCCTCAGTCTGTATTTATTCTTTCTTCACCATACTCAAGGTCGGAATTGAAGATAACATATCTTCTTTCTGTGCTTTGTGTACAGTGATATACACTGTTTGCGAAACAGTTCCTTTAATTCACAATTATCAAGGTTCGAATTGAAGATTCAGTATCTTCCTTTTGTTCTTTGCTGGTAGTGAATTATACTGTTTTCAGAACAGTATAAGTACAATTAAATTTGAGTAGAAATTTAATTTGTTGTTTCTAATTTTACATTAAAAATTAATTCTGTCTACATAAGTTGTAACAACTTAAGACGTTAAATTTATTCTTTTTCTTTTTCTTCTGTAGACAAGAATATGACTACCAAACCAGAACCCCCGAAAATGGTTAATAGTTTGCACAACAAGCCCGAGAATTTCAAAGGGGTTGACTTCAAGACTTGGCAGAGCAAAATGTTCTTCTATCTTACAACCCTCGGGTTGGATAGGTTCCTCGAGGAGGAAGAACCTAAGCCCGCTGAGGGGCAGACTCCTGAAACTCACAAGGAGACATTTGCAGCAGTGGATGCGTGGAGGCATTCGGACTTTCTTTGCCGGAACTACATCCTTAACTGTTTGGATGAAGTTCTGTACAAGATATATTGTCCAATCACTACTGCAAAAACTTTGTGGACCGCTCTGGCCTACAAATACAAGACTGAGAATGCCAGCTTGAAGAAATTTATCGTGGATAAATTTATGGACTACAAAATGGTGGACTCTAAGTCCGTCACTGTCCAGATGCAGGAGCTTCAAATCATTATTCACGAGATGGAAGCCAAAGGCCATAAGGTTGGCGAATCCTTTCTAGTGGAAGCAATCATTGGGAAGTTGCCACCATCATGGAAAGACTTCAGGTATTACCTCAAGCACAAAAAGAAGGAAATATCCTTAGAAGATCTTGTTGTCAGGTTGAAGATTGAAGCAGACAACCGAGGTACAATAAGGTTCAAAAGCGAGGAGGCTAAAGTACATGTTGTGGAAAGTTCCAACAAGCGGAAGGGCAACTCCAACAACAAGAAACATTCCCAGAAGAGGAAAGCTTCAGATCAAGGATTCAAAGACAAGAAGCCCAACAAGAAGTTCAATGGAAATTGTTGGATTTGTGGGAAGCCTGGTCACTCTGCTAGAGACTGCCGCTTCAAGAAATCTGGCGGCACTTCAGAAGCAAATGTCACTGAGAACATCACTTCAAGCATCGATTATCTGAACTTGTCTGCTGTTGTTTCTGAATGTAACCTTGTCCAACATCCCGGGCAATGGTGGGTGGACACAGGTGCTACTCGGCACATATGTTTTGATAAGTCACTGTTCTCGACTTATCAGAAACTGGACCACGAAGAAAAACTTTATATGGGCAACTCTGCTGTGTCGATGGTCGAAGGCTGTGGACAAGTCATCCTGAAGTTCACGTCTGGAAAGAACGTCACGCTGAACGACGTGCTTCATGTGCCAGACATCCGCAAGAATCTTATCTCTGGATCCGTGCTCTCTAAGAAAGGCTTCAAGATTGTAATTGAGTCAGACAAGTTGGTGCTGACCAAGGCTGGGGTTTATGTTGGGAGGGGATATCTGTGTGATGGATTGTTCAAAGCAAATGTAGCCGTAATTGGCAATAACCCAATGTACTCTAAATCTATGATGAATAAAAATTCAGTTTCTTATTTGCTTGAGTCTGAAACAATTTTATGGCACGATAGATTAGGGCACATAAATTTTCGAAAGATGAAAAAACTTGCAAATTTAGGTTTGATTCCAAACTTTAAATTTGACAAAACTCACAAGTGTGAGATTTGTGTGGAAGGAAAAATGGTCAAGAAACCATTCAACACAGTAGACAGAAGTACTGAGCCGTTATGCTTAATCCATACTGATCTATGTGATTTTAAATCCTTACCAACGAGAGGTGGGAAAAAGTATTTTATCACATTTATCGATGATTGCACCCGATATTGCTATGTCTATTTACTAAATAGTAAAGACGAAGCAATTGCAGCATTCACAAAATACAAGGCTGAAGTAGAGAATCAGCTTAACAAAAAGATCAAAATATTGAGGTCTGATCGAGGTGGAGAATATGAGTCTCCATTTGCACAACTGTGTGAAGAGTATGGAATTATCCACCAAACAACTGCCCCATACTCACCTCAGCAAAATGGAATTGCTGAAAGAAAGAACAGAACGTTAAAAGATATGATTAATGTCTTCCTTATAACTTCTGGACTACCTACCAACTTGTGGGGGGAAGCTTTATATATGTCAAATCACATATTAAATAGAGTTCCACATAAGAAAGCTGATTCCATTCCATATGAATTATGGAAAGGACATATGCCTAATTACAAATACCTCAAAGTGTGGGGGTGTTTGGCTAAGGTCTCGGTTCCTCTTCCTAAGAGAACCAAACTTGGACCAAAAACGGTAGATTGCTATTTTCTAGGCCATGCCGAAAATAGTAGTGCATACAGATTCTTAGTGTTCAAGTCTGAAGTACGTGACATCAGTGTAAACACTATCATTGAGTCAAGAGATGCCATATTTTTTGAAGATGTGTTTCCACACAAAAGAAATAATGGAAACCCTGATCTCAAAAGAACAAGTGAAGTGTTAACTGAGAAACAGGATGAAACTCATCGTGACAATGGTGAATCTGAACCAAGAAGAAGTGTAAGACCTAAAACCTCTAAGTCTTTCGGTCCAGATTATCTAACATACATGTTAGAGGCTGAACCTCAGACTTATAAAGAGGCAGTCTCATCCTCAGAGTCTCCCTATTGGAAAGAAGCTATCAATAGTGAGATTGAATCAATTCTAAGTAATCACACCTGGAAATTGGTTGACCTGCCACCGGGTCATAAACCAATTGGATGTAAATGGATCTTCAAACGGAAGATGAAACCAGATGGTTCCATTGACAAATACAAAGCTAGATTAGTAGCTAAAGGGTATCGCCAGAAGGAGGGCTTAGACTTCTTTGATACTTATTCACCGGTTACACGGATAACCTCTATAAGAATATTGATAGCAATAGCTTCTATCTATAATCTTGAAATTCATCAAATGGATGTCAAAACGGCATTTTTAAATGGGGATCTCGAAGAAGAGATCTACATGGAGCAACCAGAAGGGTTTGTCTCAAAGGGAGCTGAACATAAAGTATGTAGACTTGTTAAATCCCTATATGGACTTAAACAAGCTCCGAAACAATGGCATGAAAAGTTCGACAATGTCATGATGAAAAATGGTTTTCGAATTAATGAATGTGATAAATGTGTTTATTACAAACAAATGGGACAATCTTGTGTGATTGTTTGCCTATATGTAGATGATATGCTAATCTTTGGTCCTAACCTGGAAGTCATCAAGACTGTAAAGAAAATGCTAATCAACCACTTTGACATGAAAGACTTAGGTGTGGCAGATGTTATTTTGGGTATCAAAATAATAAGAACACCTAGTGGCATTGAATTATCTCAATCACATTATGTGGAAAAAGTGCTTGACAGATTCAAGGAACATGGGATTAAAGGAGTATCAAACCCTTATTCACCATCTATAGTTTTGCACAAAAATACTGGTGAAAGTATAATACAACTGGAGTATTCTCGTGTAATAGGCAGTTTAATGTATATCATGAACTGCACGAGACCAGACATTGCTTATGCAGTGAGTAAACTAAGCAGATACACCAGTAACCCAGGAAAAGGTCACTGGACATCAATACTAAGAGTACTTGGGTATTTAAAGAATACTACAAACTTTTCACTGCATTATGGTAGATATCCTGCCGTTCTTGAAGGATACAGTGATGCAAATTGGATATCTGATTCGGAAGAATCAAAATCCACAAGTGGTTATATCTTTACCCTAGCAGGAGCTGCTGTGTCATGGAAATCTTCCAAACAAACGTGTATTGCACGATCCACAATGGAATCCGAGTTCATTGCTTTAGATAAAGCAGGTGAAGAAGCAGAATGGCTTCGGCACTTTTTAGAAGATATTCCTTTTTGGCCTAAACCAATGACGGCCATTTGTATCCACTGCGATAATCAAGCAGCGCTAAGTAGAGCGCACAATTCTGTATATAATGGCAAAACACGACATATTTGTAGACGCCATAATACTGTTCGACAGTTACTCTCCAATGGAATTATTTCCATTGACTTTGTGAGGTCACATGATAACTTAGCGGATCCATTTACTAAGGATTTATCCAGAGAGAAAATTAACTGTGCATCGAGGGAAATGGGGTTAAAAGCCTAAAACAATACGAGTTACCTTATACGAAAACCTAACCTGGCGACTGGAGATCCCACGGACCAGGTTCAATAGGACAACCAGTTATGAGTAACTCAAACAGTAATGCATTTGGACTCAGGTCCATCTCATTCCTAGGGTGCGAAATAAATGCATGCCTACAGAAGTATTAAAAGGATAAGCTATGCTTTTAATGACGTCCATATCTTGAAAATCACAAGTGGAGTATTGTAGGGTACTCTTAATGGATGCGGTCACCTATGTAAGTGTGAGCTGGGTCGGCTCTATGAGAACTTTGAAAGGCTGGAGTTCTCTAAAAACATTCGCAGAACTGAGATTTGTTCAGGACCAAAATGAACACAATCGAGAGATTGGATGTGAAGAACACAATGTTGTGTAGAGTTTATTGCTTGGATATACACTAACGGCTGACGGTTCAAGATGAAATATTTCACCGATTAGCCAAGTATGTCCGATAAACTTTAACTAGGGAAGGTTCAAAGCGAAATATCTACCTATCCACGATGCGACACTGTTTCAAATTGCACACTGTGATATGCACCTGTTGTAAGGTGAGAGACGAAAATTTTCATTCATGTGGGGGATTGTTGGAAATCGATTCCATCATATTGTACTCATCAAGACGTACAAAATGATGTCCTCATATGTCCAAAACCGATTTCAAATGAATGAAATATTCGCCTCCAAAGTTAGCTTGTGGAAATGAAGAATTGAACTTTTGCTTGATATGTGACATCTAAACTTAGTCCCATATCGGTAAGGAGCAAAAAGCAAATGAAGATATAAGTTAAAAACTGAGCCAAAGGGTTGTGCCCTTAGGGGTACGAATATTTTCTCCGGAGGGAGAACACACCCAACTTGGGCGTCGGTGTGGAACACACGCGCGCGCCCGCCCGGCTCGGCCGGGCCGGGCCTGACCGGACCGGACCGGACCCGGACTCGGGCACGGGCTCGGGCTCGGGCTCAGGCCTTGGCCTTGGCTTTGGCTTTGGCTTTCAGTAAACTTATTTTTTTTTGCAGAAATTCAGCTCTGTTTTGAGCTGGACACGGGCAGTTGCAACAGTTTTTTTCTGAACAGTTGCAACAACTGTTGCAACAACTGTTGCAGCAACTGCCGTCAGTTCTGATCTGATACGGGCAGTTGCAACTGTCGTGACAGTTGTGTCTGAATAGTTGCAGCAACTGCCACGGGATTAGGCCTATAAATAGGATAGGATTCTGATCAAATCCATATCCCATTTTCATAGTTCCCTATCTCCTGTATCAACATAGCATATCACATACACTGCCATCATATCTGATCTCGCCCGAGCCTCCATTATTTTAGTGTAAGTTAATGGAGTTCTGACTGTTGTATCTTGGGAGACGACTGCCGTAATAACCTGTGTACACCATTGCAAAGGCAGAAATTAACGTCTTAAGGACATTGCTTCGACAAGCCTCAGTCTGTATTTATTTTTTCTTCACCATACTCAAGGTCGGAATTGAAGATAACATATCTTCTTTCTGTGCTTTGTGTACAGTGATATACACTGTTTGCGAAACAGTTCCTTTAATTCACAATTATCAAGGTTCGAATTGAAGATTCAGTATCTTCCTTTTGTTCTTTGCTGGTAGTGAATTATACTGTTTTCAGAACAGTATGAATTATACTGTTTTCAGAACAGTATAAGTACAATTAAATTTGAGTAGAAATTTAATTTGTTGTTTTTAATTTTACATTAAAAATTAATTCTGTCTACATAAGTTGTAACAAAAACAAACTAAAACGGAGGTCATAAGTTTCCTGAAGGTAAAAAAGAAGGGAAAGAAAAGAATATCTTACAAATAGGGTGATGTAGAAGGCGCAGGTTACAAAAATGACAATCAGAATGCAATTGTATTTAAGATCACGTAACATCCTTTTACATTACAAAGTCAAGGATTACATACCAAACAAAAGAAGAACAACTAATGCAAAATTTGTATGAAGAACCCAAATACCAGTTGATACTTGGTAATTCACAAGAGATTTTTGTATAATTTATGGACATATAAAGATTATGTATCTAAGACAACATGAACATAAGCATTACATCAAGGTAATTGGTATCAACCATTACAAATTAAAGGGCCTCAAAGAATGTCTAAATGTCTAAATTGGTGAAAACCAGCAATCAAAATCCACAAATATAAAAAAAAAAAAAAAAAACTTGAAACATGCAAAGTTACGGATAAGGAGTCATATTGCTCATTCGAGAGTACCATTCAAAGTATTGAAACCATGAGCACCTCATGTTTAACAATTTTATCTACATGATAATGAACGTTGAAGTAACTACTTCTTGATATTCAAAAGAATTCACATAAGTTTTGCATTCATCCCTCGCTTCTAACTTCTACGGATAATAATAATGCACCAAGTTTATATAAAATATAAAATCCAAGATCTCAGAATAATTTTTGGGGAAAAGAATTACTTGATCTGTTTCATAATAGCGGCCTTCCTTGGCCAATAACCTGAAGATCCTATATGCTTCTTTTCCGTATTTTTTCAATACAAGGTCCTCAACCTAACAATGTAAAAAAGGAATGTAGAACACGGTTTTTAGAAAAGCAATAACTAATGTTGATTTAACAAAGGCTTTATTTCTCCTAATTGCATATAATTTTTAAACAAAAGTACCTCTTCATTTTTGCAAGTTTCGATTATTCCATTCAAAACTACATTAAGAAAACCATGAAGATCAATGTCAAAGACCAGAAACCAGAGGACAGAAATAAAACCAAACATATTAAACTTATATTTTAAAATATATGCTTTAAACTGTTACCAATTGTATATAATGCCCCTGTCTCCTCTGTGCGTAGGCGGCAACCAAGTTGTTCGAGGATTACTCTAACAAGTTCCACTGTGATCCCTTTTACTCTCACCCCTTCTAAAATTGCATCCATTGATGCTAGGACTAAAAGAGAGCAAAGGAGAATTGAAAATATCAATTATTTAAGCAGCATAATTGTTTAATAAACACATGCCAAAATGAAAATAAACAAAGAAGCAAATTTAAAATTCATGGTTCTATTTCAAATATTTTAGCAAATTCAATGAGTTCTATTAAAAAGGTGAGGAGAGCCAAAATTGGCTCAGGAGGGGTGTTGCACCCCTCCATTTTCCTCCCCTCCCCTTCTAAAAAATGAACCAAACAAGAAAAGTATTAAAAAAACCCTTCCCTCCCCTCCCCTCCCCTCCATTCCCCTCCAACCAAACAGTGCCTTAAGGATGAAATAGCACCGAAAGTTTACCTTAATTCCCAAATAGCACCCAAATTTTTTCTAATACTCAAATAGCACCCAAAGTTTTTATAATTGGACCAAATAGCACCTCTCTTAATTTCTGAAGGAACGGCAAGATGGTCAAAAGACTGAAATGCCCTTTTCAATTCTTCTTCTTCAACCTCATTTTCATGTTGCTTTTTCAGTTTTTCTTGTTTTGATTTTTTTTAAAAATTTTGTGGAGATGAAGGTGATGATGATGGGTTTCAGGCGCGGGGTTGCAGATGATGGAGATGGTGGCTAGAGTGGTGGTTGGAGATGGTGGTCGGTGGTGGAGAAGGTGGTCGGTGGTGGAGATGGTGGTGGAGATGATGGTTGAGATGGTGGTCGGTGGTGGTATGGTGGTTGGAGATGATGGAGGTGGTGGAGACGGTAATGAGATTTGTTATTTGTATAAGGAGATGAGGTTAACTTCGACATTTCACATGCTTCTTAATGGGTTTAAACCTGTTAAGAGGTACATTCGGAAAATATTCAATCAACTTAACTGAAAACTCAACGGCGGGTGCTATTTGGTCCAATTATAAAAACTTCGGGTGCTATTGGGTATTAGAAAAACATTGGATGCTATTTGGGAATTAAGGTAAACATTTGGTGCTATTTTGTCCATACCCTGATTAAATAAAGCTTTCATGGTTATTACACTGTAAATTTTTATATATAACATCTCCCCAGTCCTCCGTTCCACTCCTCAAATATTTTTGAAATAATTTTATAAAAAAATAGTTTATACAGAGAATTATCTTGGCTGGTAAAACTTTGAATTCAGTTTGATGAAATGTCACTTCCGCTACTACACAAATAATTATGATTCCATGCATGGCAGTAAAGGAACGTAGCTCAATAACTTCAAACTATTTACAATATCCCAGCAAGTTGATTTCTTCTCTTTTAAATCACAATTTATTTGAGACTCTTCACCATCATACCTTTCATCATAACATTATGTTCTTCATTCAAAACTCCAAGGGGCTAACATCTACCACTAGTCAATCACGTTATTATTTTTAACTACCCTAAAAGTCCACTTTCCATCAAATTTTTGGGTAGTTCAAATTGAGAATTGAAATAGGAACTTTCGGGCAGGTAAAATTATAAAAACAGATTTAGGTTTTTTTTCCTTTTTTTCTTTTTTTGATAAAACCTGAGGGTAGTTTTTTTTGTTCTTTTCCTTCACCTTTTTTGCATATCAGCAACATTTAATGCTAACATTGTAATACTTTCATCTCTCTCACTTTACTTTTCAGTTGAATTCACCCTTAATTTTTTTGACATTTAATGTCTAAAAGTAGTAAAAAAATTCATCTCTGTTACTTCCCTTTTCAGTGGCACAATCAAATAACAAACACTTTAGGGGCCTCAAGCATCCCCTCCTTCCCTCCCATCCAGAAAATGTGAGGATTTGTTGACAAAATTGGTGGTATTTTTTAAGATCGTTGCGCACATTATTCTTTGATACACTTCAATGTGAGGATTTTAATACCACAAATTTCACTCTTTTTTCATAGGCAAACTAATTATACATAATGATAATGGATATACCACTATTGAAAATCAAATTATACCAGAATTTTTATCTTTAGAACTTTGTTCACGATTAGACTATCATTGCCTCCAGTACGTTACCAGCATCAGGACTCAACCTTGTACTAATATTATCGACACAAGCCTGCAAATATTAAGCAGAAAATAAGTTAAGAACCACAAACATACAGTGAATGAGATGCTTTAAAATATTATAAAGAATAATATATGAAAGAAGGGACAATTTCTCCCTTCCTCGTTTAACAATTCAAAAACTACCAACATTTTATTTTCCTAGCAAGGGCAGGCAATATAAGTAGAGAGTAAAGAACAAAACATATTGAGCAGGATGGTAAACATTACAAAAAAATATTGAGCAGGAAAGTAACATTGCTTCAGAAAAATACATAATAATTGCCCAAAACTCATGTATATGAGCATCACTATGATCTTGTATCCCAGATGATCCATGCATAAATTTTTTAAAATATTAAAAGAACCAGTATCACAGTATATGGTGTCCCAACTAGACAGGAAACTAGAAGTCATTACAAGCACAGGAAATTACTTACATAATTGTCTAAATACATTTGGATGAAGATTCAATACAGAAGTACTCAAATGAAGTTCAAATTAAGGCATATGGCAGCTAGATGAACAAGGCAGGAGGGAAATGATGGGGGTGGATAAACAATTTTCAATGCATTAGGATTTTGGCTATAACATAAGTTAATAGAAAGGTAGAATTGAAGGAGGAACAGGACACTCTTAGATAGAAAATCTATGCCCTTTTGGCTTACGGGGATACTTCTTTTCGTTTATCGTGAAGCAAAGATTGTCATGTTCAGTTATCAGGCAACTTTGTATACTTATTCTTATTCATCTGACACTTCATCTCAACTATTTAAAGGGGGGGGTTCCTTCAACAAAAAAAAAATTATTTAAAGAGGGGGACAGAAAAAAGAAACTGCTACACTATTGCCTTAGAACCCGAGCTATAGTACGGGGGTGTTTGGTAATGGTTGCAAGTGCAAGTGAAATTTAAAATCTACCTCTAATTTTTTTGAGCCAATGACCAAAATTATCTCTAGTCCCTTTACTTTTTAAATTCCACATCTACTGCAAGTCTACAAACATTATTTCCCTCCAAAAAAGTAGGGGTTTATTTTTGGCAGTCCAATAAAAAAAAATGGGGGAGATTCAAATTACATTTTGCACTAGCAACTTGCAATTGCACTTGCATGGAATCATGGTTTTAAATATCAGCCGATCCCAATCCGATCCGGCCGAACCAAATCATTTTTCAAGGGGCTGCTCTAGTACAACCCCTAAATCTTGGGATCGACGATATAACTCGGGGATCGGTTGAGTTAGCAAATGGATAGGCTGGATTGGCCCAGACCCCAACCCGAAACCACCAATCCTATGATTAAAAAAATTCAATATTTTAATATTATTTTCATGTGGATCATCTTATCCAAACAATTAAGATGTGATTGTGTAATGAAAATCTTTTCATGTCTAGCATATATATATATATATATATATATATATATATATATATATATATATATACATACTAGATTTGCCCGTAGGCACGTGCCTACGGCACGTCTTCAGAACGATACAGCATATGAAAAGCCTTGTAAATAGTAAATCAACAATTATATAGCTCAAGTTTGAATAGTATGACAATAATTAGTTGTAAATAAAAGTCCATGTTTTCATTAGTATATATTGAAAAATAATTATAAATTGGGGTATAAAAGTCCATGTTTCCATAAGTATATATATATATATATATAGAGAGAGAGAGAGAGAGCGAGGGGGAGAGAGAGAAAGTGAGAGAGAGAAAGTGAGAGAGAGAGAGAGATAATTAAATAAATAAAGGAGTTGCTTTGGGGGATTTGAATTTGAGTTTTGGGGGAAAACTTTTGGGGGGTAAAATGTGTTTTGTGAGGTTAGATCTGGGCCTTTAATTTTGGGGGATTGAAGAAGAGCCACTTGATAGCTTTCTTTGTGTTTTATTATTATTATTATTATATATATATATATATATATACTAGGTTTGCCCGTTGACACGTGCCGTCTTCGGAACGGTGCACCTTGTTTGATCATATAAAATAGTTTTAGAGGTCCAGCAAATTAATTGAAGTAGGAAACATAAAGCAAAAAACATATTATATGATTTTTTTGAATTATTTTTTAAGTTTTTAAATTTTTTTAGTTTTTTAATTTTCTTAATTTTTTGAATAGAAAAGGGATGGAGAGAGAGGGAGAGAGAGAGAGAAATATAGGAGTTGTTTTGGGTGGGGGATTTGAATTTGAGTTTTGGGGAAAACTTTTGGAGGAAAAATATGTTTTGTAAGGTTAGATCTGGGCCTTTGATTTTTGGGGGGGTTGAAGGAGAGCCACTTGATAGCTTTCTTTGTGTTTTATTATATATATATATATATATATATATATATATATATATATATATATGTAAATAAAATTTATATTATTTGATATACCTATTTCTGGTGTTCTAATTTTATTCTACGATAAAATTCTTTAAAACAAATGAAAATGTTCAATTCTGTAATTCAAAATATTAAATTATTTTGATATTTTAATTCCCAATTTGGAACTCTCTGGGAGACTGTATTTGTTTGAGTGCAACGGCGCCGTCTCCTTCAGCGGAGGTACTGTTTCCTATCTGACCTTAGACTCTTTTCTGTCCAATTTTTGTAATGTTCAAGACTGGACTTGGGCTATTAATACTTGTTCCCATGGAGAAGTTATCAACTGTCCTTCTATCAAAATTCTCGATGACTAGTTCGCATTAGGGCTGCAAACGAATCGAGCTATTCGCGAGCTATTCGGCTCGAGCTCGGTCAAAGCTCGGCCCGAATCGAGCTCGAGCCGAGATCGATCTCAAAACCGAGTTCGTTTAGTAAACGAGCCGAGCTCGAGCTTCATTTTTTTTTAAGACTAAGCTCGCGATCTATTCGGCTCGAGCTCGGTCAAAGCTCGGTCAAAGCTTGGCTCGAACCGAGCTCGAGCCGAGCTCGAGCTCAAAAATAAGCTCATTTCGAGCTCAAGCCGAGCTCGAGCCTGAAGGTATTCGGCTCGGCTCGGCTCGATTGCAGCCCTAGTTCGCATCAACCCTCTTTCTATCGGAGACATCAAGCTTTCGGTCCGTAAATGGGTGGCACAGAGTCAGTACACCGCTCCCCTCTCCCAGTCTCCTGTCAAGGCTACTCTGGTTGGCCTCCCGCCTTTCTGTGAATTTATGCGCCTTGTCGGTGAGATGACTAAATGTGTCGGAGAGCTTCAACGCATTTTCTCATCCTCCAAACTGGCATCAGGGTGCCTTCAAGTTGATGCGAAGTTCTCGTGCCCGCCTGTCAACGACAGGATTGATGCGTTTTCATTAAGGGACACTAGGTCGAGCTTCGCCGTGTCTGTTATCTATCATGATCAATCTAATGGGGGTCCAGCTCCCTCTCCTTCGCCTCTGAGAGCTGCTAAGCCAGTGAGTGCCCCCAGTTCTTTTCCTAACACCTTCGCTGCTGGGTCTTCGTCTCAACCGTCTGCTCACCCAAACAAATGGAGGACTTCTCATAAAGCTCCCGCTAAGAAGCATTTTCCGCCGCAGCGCAAAGGTTTTTTCAACTCTCCTAAGACCACTACTTCTCCGTCTAAAGCCCCCAATCTGGTTTGGATCAATCCGGACTTGGCCGCAGTCCAAACTAACCCAACCCCGTCTTCTCCGGCGTTTGAGCCTACTTCTAAGGGTCCCGTTCTCTCGTCAGTCGACCCCCTCCCTTTGCTGGCTAAGACCGCAACTGCAGCTATTGCTTCTAGGCAGTCACAGCCACCCTTGGCTCTCTCGAATGAGAAGTGGCCGAGTTGGGAGGTCAATCCTCACTTTTCCTCTGATTGGGACAAGTTCACTTCAGCGGTGCAGCACTCTCCGTCTCTCCGATCAAAATCTGTTCAACTTCCGATCAAAGCTAGCTCCTCTCTTCCTCTGAAAGCTGATGCGTGGATTGATCAGGACAACTTACTTGAAGAGGAGGTTGCAGATCTGAACCAATCTCTTCTGCCTCCGCTGGTGAGACTTACGTTTCACTCCATTTTTATCAAGTTTCGTTTTCCGTTTTATGGTGATTTCGATGGCGGCCTTAGTTTTAGGGTCGGTCTTTATTCTTCCTTTACGGCTAGATACTTTCTTGATTACTGTCTTGAGATTTACTGTCTTTCTAGTGCTTCTAATTGGGGTCTTGCAGCGACTATGGTGAGTACCCATCGTACTCATCGTAGGACAGCGACTTCTGTCACCGATGATCCCTTTTCCTCCTATTCCCCTATTTTCTCCCTCTCTGGTACCCGAGTCGGACTCTACTGATCGGAAGACTAGATTTTCTTACACTTCTGACCCCTCGTCTGTTTCAGCGACTATTCCTTCGGGTGTTTTTAGCCCTAGAATGCAGGCTTTGGCTAGAGCGCATAGTATTCCTACCGCAGTCATTCGCTCTAGTGCCCGTATTCGGGCTAAAAAAGATGCATATCAATCGTCTCATTCTAAGTGTTCCCTTGCGGTTCAGATCCGCAAGAGAGATATAGCTCCTCCCCCGACGCTAGAGTTGGGCCAAGAACTGTTAGGATCCATTTACTATGTCCATTTTGACTCTCTCTAATATTATATGCTTTGCATGTCTAAAGAGATGGGTTTTTTTGGTTAATTCTGATAACTTTGTTGACTTTGAAATAATCCGTCAACATGAAATCTCTCGTGCGTATGAGGCCAAGGTTTTTCATGCAAAGTATCTCTTGGAACATTCGGGGTCTGCGGTGTGTTTCCAAGCAACAAGCTGTTTTTCAACTTATTTCCTCCTCTAATTGTGATCTGATTTCCCTTCAAGAATCGAAACTCGAATCCCCATCCCCATCACTCTATCGTTTGATCGGTGGATCCTTCATCACCAAGTGGATCTCCCTTGATGCGGTTGGATCTAGAGGTGGGATTCTCTTTGGTTTTAAAGAATCCCGGTTCTCCTTTATTTCTAGTCGTAGATTAAACTTTTTCCTCATTGTTCAACTTCACTGGGTCGAGTTCAATTGCGATCTCACGGTGGTGTCGGTTTATGGACCGTCCACAGCTAATCGACGTAATGAGTTTTGGAACAAATTTTACTCTTTCCAAAACAACATTCACGACTTCTTTTTCTTCTGTGGTGACTTCAATGTCACGAGATTTTCCTGTGAAAGATCGGGAGTGGCTTCACACTAGTTAGATTCTTCCCGCTTTAACGACTGCATTCGCTCTCTACATTTGACCGATCTGACCCTCAACGGCAGATCCTTCATGTAGTCTAGCATGCGTTCTTCTCCGTCCCTGGCGAAGCTCGATCGTTTTCTTGTGTCCCAAGACTGGATCAATTTCTTCCACAACTCGTTTTCCTCGGCCTTGCCGAACCCTTCTTCTGACCACGTGCCTATCTCTTTATTCTCCAACTTTAACTTCTCCATACCTTTTAAATTCCGTTTTGAAAAATTTTAGCTTCAAGACCAAATCTTCGTCAATCTTATTTTGGAGTGCCTCTCTTCAATCACAGGCTCTTCCGGGCTAGGTCGTATTCTCATCAAACTGCATGCCATCAAATATGGTTGTAAAATCTGACGGAAAGAGAGATTTGCTAACGCAAATTTCCTTTAAAATGTCTTCCTCTTCTATCGATTCCATTGATAAACTTGAGGAACTTGGTCCTATTTCGGAATCCCTTCGTTCTGAACGTGCTTCTTGTAAAAGAGAATATGTGTCCATTCTACATAACGATCACATTAAATGGGCCCACCAGGCGAAGTTTCGTTGGCTAAAGGAGGGTGATGGCAACACTTCTTTCTCCCACAATTTTGCCTCGCATCGTCAACAATGCAATCGTATTTCCTCTATCCTTGACAATGGTGATGATCTCACTACGGATGCTAATATCCATGCTACTTCCCTTCGGTTCTTTAATGACCTTTTGGGATCTCAAAAGCATCATTCCATTCACCTGGATTGGTCCCAATTGTATGGTCAGCAGTTGCACGACCTTTCTTTTTTGGAAGTTCCTTTCTCCTTAGAAGAGATCAAGTCCGCAGTATTTTCACTTAAAAGTGATGCGGCTCCTGGCCCTGGTGGCTTTCCATCCTTTTTCTTCCAACGTTTTTGGGATTGTCTTAAAGACGACCTGTTTAAGATGTTCTCCGACTTACACCAAGGGAACTTTTCTTTTGAAAGGATCAACTATGCGCACTTCATTCTTATCCCCAAAATGTTGGGAGCCAACTCTGTCTACAATATTCGACCGATTAGTTTGCTCAATACTACTTTCAAGATAACTATGAAAGTTCTTGCTACCCGTCTAGGTGCTGTCATATCTCCCATGATTGATCCGACCCAATCGGGTTTTATTAAAGATCGGTTCATCCTCGATAGTGTTGTGTCTGCCCAAGAAATTATCTCTGAGTGCCATAGATCCAATTCCGAGGGCATCATGCTGAAATTAGATTTTCAAAAAACTTATGATAATGTTAGTTGGAATTTCCTTTTTGAGATCCTCTTCCATCGGGGCTTTGGTCCGAAATGGATAGCATGAACTAAATCGAGTCTTTTTGCGGGGACCTCGTCCGTTATTATTAACGGGTCATAAGGTCACAAGTTCAGGTGCAAACGTGGTCTCCGACAGGGGGGTCCTATTTCTTCCCTTCTATTTTCTCTTGTGGTCGATGTTTTCAGTAATTTGCTTCGCAATGCTTAGGAGGCCAATGTCATCGAAGGCCTGGGAGGTTCTCAAAGCTACCGTGGTGTGCTGAACCTCCAATACGCCGACGATACTATCATTTTCGCCAAACCCAATGGGTGTACCCTTCGGAACCTGAAGTTGCTCCTTTACATCTTTGAAAGTGCCTCTGGCTTACCTATTAATTTTCAAAAATCTTCTGTTATTAGGCTTGGTGGGTCTCAGAACCATCAAGCGGAAATCGCCCAGTTCTTTAATTGTGCGTCTGGCTCCTTCCCTATCCTTTATTGCGGCATCCCTTTGAGATGGGGGAAGCTTCATAGATCAGATTGGATGTCGATGATTGAAAAAGTTGAGTCTAGGCTTAGCTTTTGGTCTGGTAAACACCTTTCTCACGGAGGCACTCATCCTTGTCAATTCTGTTCTTTCCTCTATTCCATTATATATGATGTCTTTCTATTACGTTCCGGTTTGGATTATCAAGAGGATTGACCAGATCAGAAGGAATTTCTTCTGGTCGGGTGTTGGTGTTTATAGAACATGCACTCACCTTTGTAACTGGAAGTTGATTTGCACTTCTAAGGATGCTGGTGGTCTCGGGGTCCTCAACCTCAGACACCAAAATCTGGCGCTTCTGGGCAAATGGTTATGGAGAATTCTAAAACATGACCATTTGCCTTGGGTCCGCATTATCTCTCAAGTGTTTCTACCGTCAGCGGATTGGGAATTTCCATCCGTCGCTTTCCCGCAAGGCCTCCCCTTTCTGGAAGGGGTCTGGAAAGCAGCCAGCCATTTTTGCTGCGGTATTTCTCACGTCTGCGCTGATGGCGCTAAGACCAAATTTTGGGATGATTCGTGGTTCGGTAATATCAAGATGGCAGCGGCCTTCCCTGTGCTCTACCTTTTGGCCTCTAACCCTTCGGCCACTGTAGCGGACTACGTTATCGTCCACAATTATCAGAAGTTCTGGTCCATTCCCTTCAGTTGCACTCTCCCTTCTCTTCAAGTGGATGAGCTTAATGTTCTTTTGCCGGTCTTAACCTCTACTCCTGGCATCCCACTAACGATTTCAATTGGCGATGGAACAGTTCTGGATCCTTCATTGTTAAATCATTCTATCAATTCCTTAATTTCGGAGGTACCTTATCCAGAAATGCTAATCGCCTTTGGAGCGCTTCTGCTCCCCTCAAAGCTAAAATCCTCACCTGGCTTGCAATTAACAACAAGCTACTCACGGTCGATGTGCTTAACAAAAGAAATTTGGCTTTAGGGCAATGATGTGTGTTGTGCTATTCAGCTCACGAAGACGCGAATCACCTTTTCCTTCATTGCAACTTCATTCAGTTGTTGTGGTTTATTGCTGTTCGGGCTTGGGAAGTTCCTGCTATCCCTAACGATCTTTCGTCCTGCTGGACGCCTCTAGCGCTCAGAAAAGAGTTTCGTAAATCTTGGGTGCTTTCCATTATGACCATCATTTAGGTGGTTTGGACGGAAAGGAATAATCGTATTTTTTCTCTCTGCAGCCTCGATCGATAAAATTATAGATGAATTCTTTTTCTTCATCAAATTTTGGTCGTCCATTTTATCGCATGATAAAGCGGAAGCTTTACACTTAAGTCGCCTGGACGAGGCGATTGTTTTTTTCCCGTTCTACTTATAATTTTTCTGGTTAGCTTTTCCTCTTCTCTAATTTTGTTTTCTTTGGTCTCGGTTTCCCTGCAGCTCTGAGGTGGCACTGGTGGGTTCTTTCCCTGTTCTTTGGGAAGGCATTTTGGGGTTGTTTTTTGGTTGGCATCAGTCAGACTCCTCGCGCTGCTACTGTTACTTTCTTTGGCCTTTTGGGTGCTCTCTGTCGTTTGTTCTTGCTGGTTGTAATTTAGCTCCGATATGTTTCTATGTTTTGTTGCAAATTGGTTTTGCTTCCTTTCTACTCACTTCTCTAATATACTCACGGTTTGGGCAGTAGTTTTTCTCAACGTTCACTTCCCCCTGGGGGCTCTTGTTTATGCCTTTCGGCCATCTCGTTCCATTCGGCCTTGACGGAGTCGAGTAGCTGGTTTCTATCTGTCTGGGCGCAGGTTTCATTTTCTAAGGGCTAGTATAGCCCATTCGATTCCCTTAACGACCGGGGGTTTTGTCTCCATTACGCGCTTCCACTGAGCTGCTGGTCTATTGCTTTTCTTCGGGCCGGTGGTCTCTGACCCTATGGGCTCGCGCATGTTGCCCTTTGCCTGGCCGTCGCCTGTGGAGGGTCTTCACCGGTGTAGTGCGTTGGTTCCGTGGTTTTTTCCTTCGTTGCTTCTAGGGTTTCTTCGGGGCCCTTGTCCATGTCGTCGCGGTGGTTTCCTTGTACATCATTTTGGCGGGTCTTGGCAATGCTCTCTATTGCTTTAGTTTTCGAGTCTGTGCTTTTGTGTGGCTTATCGCTTTTGTACTCGTCTCTTTGTTTTACCTTTCGTAAAATTGTATTCTTGTATTTATCTCATTTTTTATTTATATATATTGGGCTGGAATCTTTTGATTCCATCCGCGCTATCAAAAAAAAAATAATTATTCAAATTTATCAATTCATTTTTAAAATTAATTGTTTTTTTTTAATTATTTTAATTATAGAAACAAATTAGATTTATTTATTTTTTTAGTTTTAGAAAATGTCCAAACAAAAAAACCCAATACACCGATCTGATACTACCAACCTGACTGATACTGATCCTGATCCAAATATTTGGAAAAACATGATCCCACTCCTGATCCCAAATTTTGAAACCTTTTATTTCAATTGGATTTCATTTATGGAAATTTGCCTTTCACAGTTTCACTAGAAAAAAATAATTTAAAACCTTAATAAATATAAAAAATGGGCGTCTAATAAATTAGTCAATATCATGTCTTAGATGTTCTGTCAGACATCTTTTCTTCTCAATTTTCTTTATCTTCGCTACTATTAGTTTATAACCCAAATTCTACGTATGAAGCCCACCTCATGTGTGCAAAGCCAACCTACATCGGGTTTGTAAAGTCAGCCTCTACCCAAAATTGAGAAACATCATCAAATGCTCCATATAGCCATACTTTAATAATTAAATAGTAGTGACTTAAGCGGATGATTTTCTACAACACATGCATCACTTTTGCGAATAAATCTAGTCTTTCCATAACTACTATATTAATGAAAAATATTTACTTTTTCTTATTTCTATGTTTTACTTTAATTTCAACTATTAGTAATGTTTTATATATATTCTAAGCAGTTAAAATTCCTAATTATGTTCGATTAATCGCTACTCGGAGGCTAAGCGATTATTTTTTAGCGATTTATTATATTTCAATAGTTAGCGATTTAATCAGGTATAATCGGCCGATTTTAACTGACCAATTAACCGATTAAATCTCCTCTGATTTTCATACTCGTTTGCATTATTTGGGCTCAAACCGGCCCAAACTCAAATCCAAATTCCAAACCCCTTCTGGTTCTCCCGCAAACTCAAACCCGACATGCCGCCGCTCTCTTCTTCTTCGTCGCGCAAACCCAAACTCAAACTGATTTTCTTCTTCTTCCTCGAGCAAACCCAAACCCGACCTGTCGTCGCTCCCCCAGCATCGTCACATACTTGACCCGGCCCGCATCTACAGCACCTCCTCTTACTGCTCGCGCTGCTCCTTCCCGATTGTTTTTGTTTGATGGAACCAATCAGCAAACCCGATAATAATTTTATGTTAGGATTTAGGGTTGCTACATTATGAGGATTTATCTTTTTTTAATTTTATATATATATATATATATATATATATATAACGATTTTTCCGATTTAATCCCCAATTATTTTCCGATTAACCGATTAATCACTAATCGCTCCTAGACCGATTAGTTCCAAAAACCGATTTTAACTGCCTAGTATATATTATATATAGATGCAAACATTGGTAACTTAATTTTTAACATGCAATTTTTCCTCTTTCTTATTACAAATAGAAAGGTGTATATGAAACCGACCTTACTCTCATTGTCTGTGAAGCAAACTTGGATGTGCAATGCACATGTTTTTTTTTATCTCCTCACACCTATAATGAAAATTTTGAACATCACTAAATGACTCCTTAAATAATAGTGATAAAAACCTTATATTGCTTAGAATAACGAGATTTTCTTCTCTTCATATATCCCTTTTTATCCATTTCAATCATGGCTCACTGTAAGACATTGAGACAATAACAGATAAATCGAAGGAAAACCATTGAAGGAAAAAAGAATCGAACAACGCATGTGACCCAGATAAATTAGGGATCGATATAAGCCCTAGTTCTCAACCAAGAGAATAACTACTGTAATTGGTCAGCCAAATTATGGGGTTAAACTTGAAAGAGAAACTATGTTTAGATAAATTTTGATTGAAATTACCACATCTTGGAGACGTCTGTAACTCAAAATGTTGGGGGATAGTTGGATGATATGTCTGGGACATGTAAATTCATCTTGACATGTTGAGGACATTCCTTAAAAATGGTATAGGATTAAATGGCGTGTCGGTAGACAACACTCTTTAAAAATATATACTTATAGACACATATATACACCATTATAATTTATGCATATATAGAAATAGATAAACATCTTTACTGTTGTAACAAAACATATGGACTCTAAATATGCTTTTAATCCATATCGTTTATACTAATTTCATGAAATATATATATATATGAATTGATGGCACTTATCTGCATTTAGAGTATAAATTTGACTCATATTGCAACTAACAATATAAAGTGTGCATGGACTTATGTTGCACCTACTTTTTCATCTCTGTCGTATTAATTTAGTATAACATATGAAACTGATGAAATTTATATGCATTTAGAAAATAAAGGGTACATTACATAAATCTCCATGAACGTTCCTTGCTTTTGAATTAGTACCATGACCTAGGAAGCACGCGTACTCCATGATGGATGACGCACTTGTGTGCACTTGTGTCAGGGTGTATTGGGTGCCAATACTCTTTGGGTACTCTTGGGTGCATACCAAAGGAGTACCGAATTTTTTTAATATATAGACAACTTTTGCACACAAATTATATTTAGATATATGCTCAGGGCCCTTGTGTAACTTCAAGATTTGTTGAATACAGTTTTGCTCGAACACAAAAGAAGTATTGCAAAAAAAATTGATATTTATATTATCATTTCTTCTCCAAAAATGGTTGCAATTTGAACGTGAAACATACTTTTTTTATTCATATTTAATATAAAATATATTATATTTAAGGTACCCAACAATGGAGTGCCTGCTATTTAGTAAAATCACATATCTTCGTACCAGTGTAGTGTCTTACCATCACCTCATACCCATATTCGTGTTTCATAAATCATGACCTTTTCTTGTTACACGCGACAACATTGTTTCCACTTTCATTCTACTACCATCCATCCAATGGTCGTTAGTTTAGCATAAAGTAGTGAAATTGAGAATCAATATTATTCTATCTATTCAAATTAAATAGAAAACAATCTCCCAATCAGGCAAAAGGAATGAGAAAATTAGCTCAATAGCGCTTCCAGCAAATATATCAGATTAAATTGGATGGAAAATTTGGACATATATATACTAGATTTGCCCGTGGGCACGTGCCTACGGCACGTCTTCGGAATGATACAACATATGAAAGTCATGTAAACAGTAAAACAACAATTATGTAGCTCAAGTTTGAATAGTAAAACAATAATTAGTTGTAAATAAAAGTTCATATTTCCATTAGTATATGTTGAAAAATAATTATAAATGAGGGTGTAAAATCCAACTTCTTAGAACTTTAAGTGTGGAAAATGATGAAATTTAACTGTTGATGAGATATTTGCTATTTTCAATGTAACATGAGCAATAAAAATGCATAAAAAATCTCAAATTTTACAAACCTGAAATCTGAAAATATAAATTTCTGAGTAAATAGAGAGAGAATGAGTGTGTGAGAGAGAGAAATAAATAAATAAATAAATGAGTTGTTTTGGGGGGATTTGAATTTGAGGTTTTTTTTTTGGGGGGGGGGGGGGGGGGGGGGGACTTTTGGGCGGGAAAATATGTTTTGTGAGGTTAGATCTGAACCATTGATTTCAACCTTATTGAATGAGAGCCACTTGATAGCTTTCTTTGTGTTTATATATATATATATATATATATATATATATATATATAGAGAGAGAGAGAGAGAGAGATAAAAAAATAAAGGAGTTGTTTTGGGAGAATTTGAATTTGAGTTTTGGGGGGGAACTTTTGGGCGGGAAAATATGTTTTGTGAGGTTAGATCTGGACCATTGATTTCACATTGATCTACACATCTAAATTAGTCTAATATGTAAAATCAAATCATTTGAAATTCATTTACCCATCCATTGAAGTGTTACAAAATTGTATGGCTAAAAATCATTGTTTTTTATAGTCACGTGATGGATGGGAACATGAATTCCAAATGATTTGATTTTACATATTTAGACTAATTTAGATTTGTAGATCAATGTGCATATAGGAAAATCTTCGTGTGCACTCGGCCTTCCCGCCTTCGTATCGACGATCCAAACCGTTCACATTGATCTACAAATCTAAATTAGTCTAAATATGTAAAATCAAATCATTTGGAATTCATTTTCCCATCCATCATGTGACTATAAAAAACAATGATTTTCAGCCATACAATTTTGTAACACTTCAATGGAGGGGCAAACAAATTTCAAATAATTTAATTTTACATATTTAGACTAATTTAGATGTGATGATCAATGTGAACGGTTCGGATCGTCGATACGAAGGCGGGAAGACCGAGTGCACATGCCGTGTGGACCATAGGTGGTGCACAACGGAAGACTTTCACATATATATATATACTAGGTATGCCCGTGGGCACGTGCCTACGGCACGTATTCGGAACTGCATATAAATTTATTTAATTGTGTAAACTACATATAAATTTATGCATTATACATGCTAAGATCAAAAGTCATTCACTATACCTCTTTAACAATTATTCGTTAAATTGTTTCGGTTTTTTAGTTATTTCATCTTTATTGCTCTTAAATTTCTCAATATTAACTTATGTAATTCTCCAAAAACCTAGCTATTTTTCATGAAATGTGAGCACATCCATTGAAAATATGCATCATGGCAGGAAAAAGAAAATTATGAGTGTAAACAAATACAACCACCTTTATAATACAATCATCTTCTCTATGTAGTCTTCCTTTGAAATTTTATTGTTTCCTAATTGTTTTATAATACAATCACCTTTACGGCACGTCATCGCGAAGAATGATTAATTAATTAAGTGGTTTAGTAAAAATTTCGACAATCTCCTCTAAAATTTTACAGGTAGTTAATATTAACTTTGACGTAATAGATTTCGTTTGCTCTAAAATTTAGGCAAGATATAAAATAGTCTCCTCTAAAATTTTCCTATTAGTCATGATACCAAATAAAAACAAAGATTTTGTTTGAAAACGCAATATATTTTTTGGATTGTAGCAAAAAATTTGACAGAATTTCCCTTCAAATATTACCCATTTTAAAGCAATTCCGTACGGAATTCTGCTCACAATTAAAAAATTAACATCACATGTAGTAAATATAAATCCTCCCCAGGCCAATTCAAGGAGCATCACACCTGCATCATATATATACGGCCTTGGGGGGAATAATCTTCATATGACTAAAGATACAAAATAAAAACCAAGATATCATTTAAAAACGTAATAGATTTTAGGAAATTTAGTAAAAATTTTGACAGAGCCTCCCCTAAAATATTAGCACTTTTACAGCAAATCCTTACGGAATTCTGCTAACAATTAAAAATATAATATCACAGGCAATAAATATCAATCCTCCCCAGGCCAAACCAAGCAACATCACACAGGCATCATATATATACGGCTCTGGGAGAAAAAATCATAATATAATGCAAGATACAAAATAAAAACCAAAATTTTGTTTGAAAACGTAATGGATTTTTTGAAAAACCTTTCAAAAACCAAACACAGAACCCAATACTCCACAACTTTGCGGGTACAGGTATTAACATAACTATATTATATCATCATTATATACAGATACTTACATCATCTCCAAAAATGACAAAAAAATATTACAACTATTACAACTATTACATCTTCCACCATAATATACACCAACTAACCGAATGATAAAAAAAACAGGATTGTAGGAAAACACAATGCTTCAAGTCTTCAAAAATGGGACCAAACGGTGAACCTAAAAAAAGTAAGAGTTTTGAAACAAATAGTAAGAGTTTACAACAATCAATTAAAACAATGAGTTTTAAAACAATAGTAAGAGTTTTGAAACCATTACCTTTCAAACAGGACAATGCTTTTTAACTCAATGGTTTGAACCCAACATGTTCTTTATCACCCTACCAAAAGTTAAACTGTCAATATGAATATAACGATTCTGAGTGTAGTTGACAATTTGGGAAAAAAGAAGAAGCATCAAATGGTACGTAGTTTTGTCCAAAACTGGGTGAAGGCTTATCTGCAAGCATCACAGAATATTCAGATAATAGAAATCTTGTATTTCTATTGTATATGTCATGTGAGTTCTTTCCAAAATACTTGATTACTCTGGTAATTCAAGAGTTTTTTACAAAAATGGTATGCATGTGAAATAAAATAGAAACCTTTCAGTAACAAACATAACAAAAATGGTATGCATATGGTTGCTTATGTACAGTATTATGACAAAATAAATAATGGTTGATTAAGAGTTTTTTTAGGGAGTCATGGTCTAACCAGATCAGCCTCTCTGAGGACCTCATGCATTGTAGCAGCTCTTTTCCATGTATCAGGTTGTTCACCATTAGCCTTCAGAAACTGCCCATATGCTGCAAGACATAGAAAGAGAAACACGGTCACTTTAAGGCTAAGTTGTACACACATAAATTTTGAAGAGACGTGAGTAACAGGAAAAAGAAAGAGAAGAAAAGAAGAGAGAAGAATAGATGGACTTCGAGAACATGCCTGTAACAAACTTTTCTAGTCTGGTAGATTGACACAGATGATAGTAGATGAGGTTCATCTTGAAGCCTTCAATCTGTGAGGCCAAAAAAAAATTGAAGGGATAAAGTCGTTGCATTTACAGTTGAAGTCCAAAACTCTTTTGGCCTAATAAATTCAAGGTGTATAATCATTAATGTTTTACTTATGAGATGATACAACTTTTATGCCTGAACTTCTATTGAAACAATTTAACATATTTCTTGATCCTTTTGTACTATCTCCTACAAAAGATAAGAGCTTAAAGCAAAATTCCTTATATTTTGTTTGCCGCTTTTTCCCAAACTGGAATGACAAAAATACAAAAGAGAACTTCAAACTATATCATATATAATTAGACTAATGCATGATCATTCTTTGTATTTCATATCTCAGCCCATCCTTACTATATCATATATAAAGAGAACTTCAAACTCTAATGAATGCTAAATAGTGAGAGAACATGCATGATCAAACACATTAACCATTATAACAAAGGTATATACCTTGTAGAACGCCTTCCAATATCCCCACCCCAACTTGCATCCAAATATCACAACAATGAGATGTACTTATCGAGGCATATATTACAAAAGTTAAAGCAGGAGATATGTGGAAAAAACTTACTTTTCACATGCACCTTTCCTATATCGATCCGCTGGATATATCTTTCATCCAAGTATAAGCTATATCGATCCGCTGGATATATCTTTCATCAAATTCTTAGCAAAGATTACTATACAGTACAATTAGGAACCACCTTAATTAACTAGAAATTGCTATGATAACTAGAAATTGTTAGAAATTGCTATTCATGGTTTTGGGAGATGTTTAAAATTTTTCATTTTTTTCCAGTTTAAACTTGGTATTAATCATTAGTGAACCTATTGTTAAACAAACTCATTTCCAATTTCAGTTTGGTATTAATCAAAAGGATTAGTATCACTAATTGTTTGCTATGATTTGAATTTGTATTTGCTAAAATAATGGAGAGAAAGTTAGTCTAACTGAAGTTAGTCTAATTTATGTTCTTTTTAATCTAAACCATATCTTTTGATGATGTGTTTGGCATTGCAGAAAGATTCGAGGGAGGCCGGAATAGTGAGCCCCGTAAAATATCAGGGACACTGCGGCTCTTGCTGGACATTCAGGTAAATTCATCCTGAAAACATTTACATGCTTTTATTTTGTGTAGCACACTTTATGATGTAGCTTTCTGCTCCATGACTGATAAATTAAGTTACTTCGGGGAAAGCTTTCTTCTTCTTTAAACTTTTGGGCAGCATGGTGCACATAAAATCAAGCACTAAACTTGCAACTACAGTCTTGCTTAAAAATTAAAAAGGAGGCATTTTTGGGATTGTGCCAAAAAAACAACCAACTGTCCTTAGCAAGTTAAACTCATAATGCTAACCATCATGCTATGTGTGCTATTAACATAGGCTCTTTATGGAATATCATTCCTACATAAATTTTGCCATGATGAATATATATAGTCATGAAATATAGGGTTGCTAACGCTAATTTGCATCACGTAACAACAAACGTTTAGGTGGTTCTAAATATCTCCCTCCACCTAATCTATATGGCCACAAAGCAAGCTAAGAGAGCTCTAAGTTAAATCATAGAGGACTATGATTTAATTCTTGAAACGCACACTTCACCTAAATTGTTAGAATCGTACATGAGAAAGATCCCCTTTAGCTACCAAGTTAAGCATGAGCTCATTGCTATGATTCTATTTAATTATATATGTGCAATAACCTTTCCCCCCTATAAGTAATTCTTAACATTGCCTACAACAACACTATATATGCATGCCAAATATAGTGATTGAAATAGAAGCCTTATCAAAATTGTCTCTTACTCTTAATCTTGAAAATATGATAAGATTATAAGTACCTCTGATTCATAAATCAAGCCAAGAGTAGTACTTGATCCTTAAGTAGCTCTTGGGTATTTGTGGCAAAAATGGCTCCCTCACTCTACAATCAACAAAACAAAATCAACAAAATTCTAATTAACCAAAAAATAAGTTCAACCAGTTATAATTCAAGCCCAAACAAATTGAAATAATAATAAAAAACCCCCAAAAATTAAAAATTAGATCACAGAAAACCTATATGAAAACCACAAAAAAATGAAAGAAAAAAAATAGAGATTGATGAACTCACTGATTCTCTGCTGGTTTGAGAAGGAACCACAGTCCATCTTGCGGCGCCCGCCGCCTCTCCGGCATCCCCACCACCAAGTGGGGCCCACCCATCACCCGTGCTACCGGCGGTGGCGCTGTGGCTGTGGTTGCTGTTGTCGACGGAAGGAGAAGCGGAGGAGAGGGGGGCGCTGTCGTGGCTGGCGTCGTGGAGGCAGGACGACGGGGGCTTGCGAGCAGGCGTCGGAGACGGTGGACGGCGGGAGCAACGGCGACGGGCGGCACGACATCGGGAGGGGACACATGCTGAGAGGGGGTGGCAATGTGGCTGTGGTTGCTGCTGTCGACGGAAGGAGAAGAGGAGGAAAGGGCCGCGCTGTCGTGGATGGCATCGGAGACGGGGACACGGCAGGGGAGAAGGTCGGGAACCAGAGTAGGGGGAGAGATGAGAGAGAGGGAGACGGGGGGAGAGAGAGAGAGACAGTGAGAAAGAGAGAGAGAAGGGGATTTATTTTGGGAAAAGAGAGAGAGTGTGTGTTTTTGAATTTGTAGAGTTTGAAATTTGGACGGGAAAATATGTTTTGTGAGAGTAGATCTGGTCCATTGATTTTGGGATAGATTGAATGTGAGCCACTTGATAACTTTATATAGATTTTTTTAATGCTAATTTTCTGAGGCGAAAGATAATCTTTCGTCTTACCCATATTTTGGGTTTTGACGACTACAGCGCAAACCCATTTTTCCTATTTCTATTTGCCAAATACCCAAAATATGACTAAAGACGACTACAGATGCTCTAACAACATCTGCCATCGGATATGAAACTTCACAACCATGCTAATTTCCGACATACAGAACCTTGCTATTGAGTAATTAACAACTTAAGCTTCCAACTCAGATTGTTCAACCTACGCATAATCTCTAAAGAGAAAAATCATCACAACTAAGCAAAACCCTAAAAGTTAGTTACGCCGATATGACAAACAGAAGCCAATGCAGGTAATGGTGTGCAGAGTCAAGATCAAACCTCATATGGGCATATCGCACTGCGATCAAACTCTACCTAGTTGATCTATAACTCTCATATTTACAATCACACCACACAAAATCATCACCAATACAGATACTCTTCCGAAAAAATAATGTAATAATCGAAAACTAAAACTAATTCCAACTCGATATGAATGTGTCCATGTTCTTACCTGGGTCCAAACAGAATGTTTTCGAGCTCCAACAACTCCTCATCCGTCGCCAATTCAAGCACCGATCTCAATTCCGGATCAAAATCCCCTGAAAAAAATCCAACATAATCAGAACTTTTTCAAGACCCATCTCAAATCCTTAAAAACCCAGAAGAAAAAACAACCAAAGATGCAAACTTTGTGAGGTAGAAGTGATCGCGGCCGCCCGAGGAGCGGGAAGCCATCGCAGCCGTCGAAATCGGGGGTCGAAGGAGAGAGAAGGATAGGAGGAGGATGAGGAGATGATGAAGGATCGAGAACTGGGCACGAAATTTGAGGTGTTTGGGAACGGAAGGAGGAGGTTGAGGGCGACGGCAACCATCGATCGTCTTCTTCGTCCCCAAAAACTAAGCTGAGTTTTAGTGAGTGAGTGGTGAAATAAAAACGGAGAGAGAGAGCGGGGAGAGAGAGAGGGAGACAGTGAGAGAGAGAGTGAGCGGTAAAGAGAGACAGTAAGAAAAGAGAGAGAAGGGGGGTATTTTGGGAGAGAGAGAGTGTGTGTGTGTGTGTTTGAATTTGTGAAGTTTGAAATTTGGGCGGGAAAATATGTTTTGTGAGAGTAGATCTGGTCCATTGATTTTGGGATAGATTGAATGTGAGCCACTTGATAGCTTTCTTTGTGTTTTATTATATAGATATATATATATATATATATATATATAACACAAAGAAAAGCTATCAAGTGGCTCCCCTTCAATAGTAAGAAAATCAATGGTCCAGATCTAACCTCCCAAAAGACATTCCCCCCCCAAAACAACTCCATTTATTTAATTATTTCTTTCTCTCTCTCTTATTCAGATCAGTTTGCTCCCTCTATTTTCCAAACCAGAGAGCTCCAATTTCTCTCTCTCCCCTAGGATTTTTAAGCCGCTAACTCCAAATCCCTAAAACCATTTTCTTAAACCTTCGCTCTCATTCCATTGGCGAAGCCTCCATCGTCCTCTCAAGTGTGAATCTCAAAGCAAATCCAAATCCAAATACAGTGTCGAACCCCAATCAAGAGGTCGTCGCCGATATCTTATCCGCTACTCAGTCCGTATCAGCAACTCCCCTCCACCAATATCGAGCGCGAATATCGAGCGACTCCGTATCGGCGACTTCCCTCCACCGAATCGAGAGCCTCTACATGCGATGCAGCGACTCTAATTTCATCTCACTAACTGAATTCTAATTCTGATTTTTAATTTTGTGTGTAGGGGATTACTCAATTTTTTGCTAACTTGAATTTTGTGTGTGCATGAGATCTGAGTTCAGAAAAGTATGACTATTTTATTTTTGGGTTTAAACTTTTTTAATTTGGTGATTTATTTGATGAATTTTTTATTGGTTTTGATTTAAGGTGTATGCAAGTGAGAGATGGATTATTTGGTGGCCTCAATTTGGACTACCAAACCATAGTAGAACAGGTAAGCTGATCAGCAACCTAAAATAACTTGGTAAATATGCAACATTAATTTCTTTACTACAAGAGAATATACTATCGTAAAGTGTTCCCTTTACTAGTTATTAGAAACCATGGATAACATAGCATATAAGATTTTTTAGTGTATGTTTGGATATATAGGATTGGGATGACTGAAGTTTACCAGTGAAGAGTGCAAACTCTCCACTCAATAAAGACAGCTAAAGTAAATTTGTTATTGATCCATTTTAAATTTTTTTATAAAGGTGCAATGAGGATACAAAGTGGAGATAAAAGAAATGATTAGCTTGGATTAGAGTTTTGAGAATTTCATGTATTACATTTTGGTTGAAATAATAATAAGAGGTGTTTCAATTGCAAACTGAGTCTCAGACAAACAAATATTGAGATTATTGGGGTATTGTAGATACCTTCACACCTGCACTTGTGTTACCATTGTATTTAGACATGCTCATAGTGGTTATGGAATTAGAGTAAGCTTTATAAAACCTATATGATCATGTCCTTGCATAACTATTACAAGCATCTAAAAGTGATGTTGAAATTAAAAAAAAACTATATGCAGTGTTTCCAACAAACTATATGCATTCCAGATAAGTTCAAGCTAATGATCAACAAGGCGATGGTTGAGCTTAAAGGTAGATATGTTGCTTCATCATATAATATGTTTCCTACTTCAATTAATTTGCTGCACCTCTAAAACTATTTTATATAATCATACCAGGTGCACCGTTCCGAAGACGTGCCGTAGGCACGTGTCAACGAGCAAACCTAGTGTGTGTGTGTGTGTGTGTGTGTGTATATATATATATATATATATATATATATATAGGGGTCGGTTCGGGTGAGAACCTAAGGGCCTATCCCAGCCATTCATCTGTGTAATCTTAACGGTCAAGATTTTTTAAAATTAAACAATAAGATTAATTAATTTTTGCATTAAGATGTCAATCCCTTTAATTAAGGGATGGGGACCGCGTAATAAAAGGAATAATTATAAATTGCCTTTTTTTGTGTGCGACGGTTAAGGCAAATTTGGTCAAACTGGAGAGAGAAATAATTTATTCCCGTAAAATATTGGAGAAGATTTTGTTTCCCAAATTAATAGCAACTGCAGAATTATTCACCATTTCGTTCCTTACAGTTACTGTTTATTACAGTTGCTATTTATAATCATTACAGTTGCTGTTTAAGTGGTCAGGTATTGTTGTATAATTATTTCAGTTGCTATTTATAATTATTACAGTTGCTATTTATAATTATTACAGTTGCTATTCGAGAAGATTTTGTATCCCAAATTAATAGCAACTGCAGAATCATCACCAATTCGTTCCTTCACCAATTCGTTCACTATATAGCAACTGACTGTATTGTAAGTAGATACAACTAGTGCATATTTTAGCAGGAATATATATATATATATATTGTTTGTTTATCAATTTGCAAACTTATGTTGTACATGCTGTCAGTTTCCATATAGCAACTGAATATTTTTTGAATAGCAACTAACTGCATTGTACGTAGCATCAAAAATTTCATATTTAGCAACATTGTACGTAGCAACAAATGTTGTTCATCCTGATGAAGATTGTGGTTCGACTGAAAATAAAATAAAAAAGGCAATATATGTTGCCTAATAATCTGTGATCTACATTCCTTTTAAATAAAATAAAAAAGGCAATATATGTTGCCTAATAATCTGCGATCGTTCATTCATTTTATTACGCGGTCCCCATCCCTTAATTAAAGGGATTGACATCTTAATGCAAAAATTAATTAATCTTATTGTTTAATTTTAAAAAATCTTGACCGTTAAGATTACACAGATGAATGGTTGGGATAGGCCCTTAGGTTCTCACCCCAGGACATGGTTCTCACCCGAACCTTCTCCTATATATATATATATATATATATATATACATACCAATGCCGAAAAGAAAATATATTGCTCCAAAAGAAGATTCATACGTGAAATCTTCATTATTGATATGGTCCGGGTGTGTGTGTGCGTATATATATATGTATATTTTACCACTGCCCAAAAGAAAATATATTGCTCCAAATGAATCCATATGTGAAATCTTCATTATTGATATGGTCCGTGTGTATGTGTATGTGTATGTGTATGTTGTTGGTGTTGGGGAGAGACCCTCTGACTACATCAGTTACTCGGATACCCCAATTTAAATTTTCTCTGAGTAGATGTGTTACAGAAAGACGGGAACTTATAACTAAATAAACAGTAGGTGGTGCTTCTGGCCAAGAAACAAAAGCACCTTTTCAGAAGTGCACCATCTAAATTACAGTCAACTTCAAGAGCCACTAAGAGGAGAATACTTTCAGAAATGGCATCTATTCAGCCTCTTTAATCTTGCCAGTGACTAGAGCTGACTAGAGCATGACAGAGACCCCAAAATTATTTTAGAAAATGGATAAAGAAGTTTTCAAAGAATACTTCCAAATGATAAAGAATAATATTTTTATTATTTTTGGAGAAGGGTCAAATTTATATTTGAAAATTTTCATAGTCCTGTGAATGTGTGATTTCCATTTGTAAAATGAACTGAACATGACAATTACATTGAGATTATAAAATAGGATACCTTTTTCTTAAAATAATGAACGAACATCTCAAAATTTGCTCGCCAAAGAACTTCATTCTCAGCAATCATAGCTTGGACATCATTGTCATCCTCTAATTCCTCATGCTTACGCTGTTAAATTATAACAACAAAATAATTGTACAAATTAGTAATCTTAATACAGTACAAGTCATCAATGATAGATCTGAAAAGAATCACAAGTACTACTGAATCAGCACAATCGCATTCTAAAATTAAAACTTTATACATTTTGATTCCCACTTTGTAGAATACAACAAGCTACTATTAGTTTCTACTAAAAAAATAATATTAAAATAAATAATATAATTTTTTTCTACTGAAGAAAAAGGTTGTATTCAATCTCAAAGAATGAATCAAGCAGAGCCCCTGTCGTAGAATTTTGACATTATATCATGCCCCGTGTAATGCACATGAGAGGCTACACATTTAAGTGGATGTTGATGTACTCCAAGTCAAAAACGAATGGTTGAGATTCATAAGTCCATGTTTGTCACAAAAACACAACTCCAAATGTTAAAGTGGTTTTGATTATATCTTCTAAGGATTAAAAGGGCAAAAGACCAAGTTGAAAAACAAGACATCAAAATAATTATAAGCGCCAAGAAAGGCATATGCTCAAGTCCGTAGAAAGAATATCTAAGACTAAGATAAGAAAGATCCCAATACCCCATTGCAAATTGAAACAACAAACCCAAACTTATCTGCCATTAAGATTGGGACCGTCATCGGATAAAAATGAGGATTTATATTATCCTGTGATACATCACTCAGCATATTGACTTCACTGAGCAATTTAATATGCCGTCAGTTCTTACACAAAGCAGTTAGCCATTACAAGCGGGGAAGAAAAAGAAGAAGAAACATATAGAGAGAATATATCATGTACTTAAAAAACAATAATAATACTTTATTAAAAAAATAAAGAAATGAAACAATCAGCAACGGCTCAAAGTAACCATGTTAGGGTATGTGGGCCTGTATCAAACTCTCTAGGCCCCTTCCAAGGAAAAGGAGTGGAGGAAAGTCAATTATTTTCAAAGTAAGAGAACACAAACAGTGCAAGGATAAGACCGAGAGCAAGCAAAGTCCAAACTAAGAGAGCTTTTTTCAACTGAGACTGATGATCTAGTTTAAATGCATAAAACATTGGAAGCAAAATCTTGGTCGCATATATTGGACAAAACAACAAAGAAAATGGAAGCATATTAATATAATCTGCTTCCATTTTCTATGTTGCTTCGTACATGTGTGTGTGTGTGTTTGTGTGTGCACCCCATTCTAAATTGAAACAACAAACCCTAACCTATCTGCCTTGACGATTAGGACATGATAAAGATGTCAGGTTACGCATAAAGATTGTGCAGGATTTTATATATATCTCACTCAGCCTATTGACTTCAACCTAGCAATTAATTATGCCAACAGTTCTCACAGAAGGCAGTTAGCCATTACAGGCGAGGAAGAAAAGAAGAGAAACATAGAGAAAAAAGATCCCATGTTAAGTGACATGGGCCTGTATCAAGCTCTCCGCCCCTTCAAAGGAAAAGGAGCGGAGGAAGTCAATTATTTTCAAAAGTAAGAGAACACTGCCAGTACCAAGGATGAGACTGAGCCAGTGAGCCATTACTCCATCAGCAAGCAAAGTCCAAACTAAGAGAGCTTTTCCACTGAGACAAATGGACGAGTTTAATGCATAAAACATTGAAAGCAAAAACTTGGTGTCAAATATTAGACAAACAACAAAGAAAATGGAAGCACATTAATCATATGCTTCCATTTTTTATGTTGTTCGTGTAAGTGTTTGTGTGTGTGTGTGTTTCCACCGAGACAAATGATCAAGTTTAATGCATAAAACACTGAACGCAAAAACTTGGTGTAATACATTGGACAAACAACATAGAAAATAAAAGCATATTAGATTGGGGAGAAGAATTATTTGAAAATTTCCCTTTCCCTACCAATTTCTCATTCAAAAATTCCTCAAAATTCCCAAATATATTTATGACAAATCCCAAATCTCCACAAAATAACACGAGGAAAAACAAAGGGTCACTTTAGCTCTTGTACCAGTATCACCACTTATACCATAACCATCATTAAAAATTTCAAATCATCAATATTCGAATAAAGAAAATTCCCAACCTCTTTCACCTCTCTCCTCTTCTGATCTCCTTCAGTCTCCATTCACCCTCCCAGGTCCCCTCCACTCCACCCAGCATTTTCCAGGATGTAAACCCCAATGCTTTTACATGCATCCCATCTCCTCCATAGAGTCTCCATCATCACCTTCACCTCCATATTCTCAAAATCGCACAAAGGTATAGAAGGGAGAGAAAAAGAGGGGCATCAACTGGTGAAGGGTGAGAAGGGAAATGAGGGGACAGCAGCATAGGATGAGGTGAGGGAAGGGAAGCACGAGCGATGGTGTCTAAGAAGGTGAGGTAAAGCCAGGAGAGAGATCGTACTCCGGTGGAAAGTTTCAGAGCAAACTTAATCCCCTACACACATATAACAAAATTAATCTACCCTAACAAACAGAAAATGCAAAGAGGCACAGGACAAAATATGTGAGTACTATTAATGGAAATAAGTGGTAATGGCAAAACAGCTCTAACAGAAAAACGCTTGTGCTAACAAAAGCACCAACCTTGTCACCCACAGAAACACTTGGATCATACGCTACTGCTTTTCCGTCTTCAGTGGAATCCTGCCCCCTATCAGAAATCCCAGAAAATCTCTCAGAATCTGAGAGAGCTGCAGCAATCATTGCTTGTTGTTCAAGAGATAATGGTTGAACCTGTAGAGCCATTTCTTTGAATATATCAATATCTGATTAACCATTGCCTTTTGAATATGCTTACTAGTTAGGAATAAAAAAATTATGTTAGAGAACAATTTTATCATAACGCACCGCAGATTTATGTTTTCTTGACGAGACACCATCATCACAAGGTGAGATGAAGGGTTCTGCCCTTGGACAACGCTCCACGTAATGCGCATGTACAAGTTTATTGAAGCTTTCACGCAGAGCATCCCGGTTTGCTGATAGCATAAAGAACAATTCAATATGATGATGAAATTTTTTTAAATGCATAGTAGTCTAGTAGGGCTAGTTAATGACATTTCATGATGACCCATTTTTTGGAGAAATGTGACTTCAAGATGGACTTTTCCAATGAAATTCAATGCACTGTGTGCTAAACTGCTTCAAGAAATCTTCAAGGTGATTTAAACGAAATATAAGGAGTTACGTTTGGCAGAAAAGTATAAGATTGTGGCATCTGCTCTGCTAGCTTATTATATCTATTGGGACAAGAAAAACATTTAAAATCACGCTAACCTACCCTAAAACTATTGCGGATATTTGATAAAGGTTTTTAGGAAGCAACCCAACGAAGCACTATAATAACCTGGGGGGCTGAGTCAAACTGAAACAGGGTGAAGTAAGCATTAATCCACTCTATATATCGGTGCAGATACTGCATATAGGCGTTTAATATATTTAAATGGTTCTACTTTACAATGTTAGCACAGTAGGATAAAAATGAATCTCCTCAGGTCAACAGTTAGTGCTCAGTGGTAACAGGCCAATATCTATGCTTTGCAGAATCCTTCAATCGAAGAGTTTAGATAGTATTTTCATTGACATCAACAAAAGTACACTACCGATCTTCTCTGAGGTCTTAGAACTATGGGTAATTAGGATGCTATTGAATTTTATACACTAGTAGAGCGATATTTATAAATTCATGTATGGTTTTTAATTATATATGCTTTGTTCTTTTGTCATTGTGGCGTACCAAAAGTCCTCATTCCGATGGGTAGGGAACTACTTAAATTTGATAACATTTTGGAAAAACCATGATGAATCAAAACATGGTTTACAGACCCCATTCAAATGGAAGAAAAATTGCTCATACCTTCAGAACGGTTTGAAGTTGCTCGCCCCATCAGTTGGTCAAAAGTAAGCCTACCATGTTGAAGTAAACCCTCGAGAAGGGCTTCACACTGCAAGAAGCACATAAATCACTTGTGAGTTGTGACCGACTAATTAATGAGGCTAAGCTATCAAGAATAACTTCACTAATGTAATATTAAAACTAGCACTGTTCTATAAATCCCATTTTTTGCACATTAACATATTTCAGACTATAGAATTAGTCGGGATATTTGTGTGTCTGCAGTCAGTTCCAGCTCTTCAAATTTCCGTAAGTGCTCTGTGCTAACCACATTTCTCGCAAACTAACTAAACATATATACTTTCAGTCTTTCATCTCTCCAAAAAGCAATACAAAATATAGCCGTATTCCCTTCTCACCATAAATGCTCCAATTACACTTTTCTAAATTGTAAATGCTAAATTCCCATTATCAATTAATAATTTCTACACTAAAATTTCCAAATGTACTTTCAATTCAAACAGTACAGCACCAAAATTAACCTAACAACAACAAAAATTCAAGAATCATTCAAAATTCATAGTGCCAAACCTTGGCATCAAGGTTTTTTGCCACAATCGCCAAAAACTTTGCGAATCTCAACCGATGAATTATATTGTCCAATATCGCCATGTACTGAGTAATAGTCTTCAGTGCACCTCCTCCACCAACTAAAAATAATAAAAATCATTAAAAAATCAAAAAAAAAATCGGGAAAAAAATTGAAATAGAAATTTCACTAAATTGAAGACATATACCTTTTACGGGAGAAGAGAAGGCCTGAACGCAGTTGTGTTGGATGAGGACGAGGAGGCACTTCTTGACATTGGAGCGGTCGAGTTCTGAGAACCGGACGGTTTCTTCGAGAGAGAGGGTTCCGTGGGGAAGAAGAGACCCGCACACTTTCTATTATGCGACCAAAATCAAAAGGGAAAAATTATTTAATTAATTAATTAATTAAATTGATTTATTAGTTTTCATTGAAGGAATGAATTGAGAAGGAGAGAGAGTGGAGTACGTACGGCGACGAGTTCGCCAAAGTGAGTTTTGATGATGCTGATAGCAAGTTCAATGCCATGCCTTGCCACCATGGCTGTTCGGAGGCGAATTTGAGGAGGAGGGGAAAGGGTTTTAGGAAGAAGGAAGTAGAAGGGGGTTGCGTCGGGTAAGGACCCGCTTTTATTGGAAAATAATCCGAGCTCTTGTTCGGGCTATCGGGTTTCGCCGTTTCCGGTTTACCCTCTAGACTATTTTCTATTTTGACTCGTTAATCTTATGAATAGGCAAAATGTAGAACAATTTGATAATTTGGCTAATGAAAAAAAAAAATTTGGCTCCAACCATGTTGCTATTTAGCTAGCAATAAATATTGTTAAAACAATTAAAGCCGAAACATTTAAAAAAATTCCAAGAAATTAAAACAATTAAAAACCAAACATATATTAAAAAAATGCCCAGTTTTTTAAGCCAAAAAAAATTTGAGATTGGGATCTTTCAATCTTGCAAACTCGCGAGATATTATTTTAAAAAAGCTTTTTCGCAATCTTTATTATTATTTTTTTGCACTTTTTTCTCGCAATTTTATATGGCGATTTCTTCCTTTTGCAATTTTCTTTCTTAATCGCGATTTCTTTCGATTGTATCTTCCAATCGCAATTTTCTGATTGCGTGGGTTTTGGTTTTTTTTTTTTTTTTTTTTTTTTGGGGGGGGGGGGGGGGGGGGGGGGGGGGGGGTTGAGATGTTGAAAGAGCGAAAGGGAAGTTTGGCGAGCGAGACAAACTCGCCACATCTGCCGAGTGAATCTGAGATATCTATTTTGGCGAGTGGCTTGTCGGGTCTCGTTGGGGCTCCATAAATCTTCTATTTTTAGTTTTTTTTTTTTTAAATAGCTAGCATTGTTGGAAATGGTCTAAATCTCTTTGACTATAAGCGCAAGTCTAGTAGTGGAGTGGTTTTCACATTCTTCTTCCCATCGTGAAAAGCCACTTTCACCGTGAAAACACTTTCGTGTTTACGAGCTCTCTGTCTTTCCTCTTAACTCGTCCTTTTGTTTTATATTTATTTTAATCAATATGATAAATTTGCCATCGTACACATATTTTTGACTTATTATACACGAATGTGACTGTATTTTGCTTGTATGATGTACTTTCATATATTAAAATGTTATATTATTAAGCCATTTAAATTAGAATTTCATTAAATAAGATCATATTACATAAATAACATGCATTATTTTCACTGAAGGGTTACATAACCGTCATGGAACTGCGAAAAATAAGCATCATCTGCATTATTTTGGTTATCGTCGCAGTCACTGCCATTGCTGCTATTGCCATCAGATTGAGCACGACTACGCATTATTTTTCATTGTTCTTCTGTAAGATCCTGAATTTTCATTTATGATTAAATATAAGTTTTGTTTGATTTTACGTGTTTTGCACGTGCAAATTTATGTACATTTACCCTTAAAAATTATTTATTTTTATGTCATGGACAAATGTTTTATTCCGTCTCTTTTAAAAAGCCTATTAGTATCTACCAATGATTCTTAAAGGCCTAATTATTTAATTCTAGCCCACACTAATTAAACTAATTAAATAAATTAAGAGTCCATGAATTTTTAGCCCACTAAAATAAGCCCATTAGTTTATTCTCATTTAAATGAAACAACTTGTAAGATAGACTTGTTTTTGTAACAAAATAATTAATAACACATGAACATTTAGTAACTAGGTGCACGGAGGGGCACGTGCATTGCACATGCACGTGCAATTTGTGCATGAGGGATAGGCCGGATTGTGCATTGGAGAGGTGGGGTGTGTGGAGTAGTGGAGAGATGGTTATTTGGTGATGGGTAGTTGTTCTAACTCCCTAGTACATCCTAGCGCTTCATCTAAATGCATCTCCACCCTTCATTTAGCCTTGAGTAGTGTATAAATAGCCCCCCTTAGCCATTCATCTCTTTGCACCATTAGAATTTTGTAGAGAGTGGGAAGAAAAGAAAGAGTTGTAGAAATTTGTATATGAGAAAAGATTGAGAGTTGTGTGTTTGTGTGCTCCCCTTCACCTTGGAGTCCGGCCTACACTAGGAGAGGAGGAGTTCAGGTTTTGCTTAGTTCAAGGAGGATAAGGCTCAATTTGGTGTGCACAAGCAATAGGGTTGGCATTTGGGTCGAACGGGCCGGGCCGGGCTGGGCCCGCCCGGGTTCGATGTTGGCTTGGGCAGGTTCGGATCGGGTGGGTTGCTTAACCGGGCCGGGTCAAAAAGTAGAAATGCGACCCGCCCAATCCATGAACCATTTCGGGTCCAACCCGGATCGGTTCGGGTGGGGTTGCGCGCTGGCCTGTTTAGAAAGGTTTAAAATAATAATAATAATAATAATAATAAGATTGTAAGAGTGAAATTGCCCAAAAAATTTGAAATATTATTCATATGATTTCAAGTTATACAAGTTTCACAATTTCTAATATGAAATATAAATAATTCACAAATTTGTTTTATAAATATATTTCTTATATACAATTTCAATTTACTTCAATATTTATAATTTGAAATAACAAGCAAAGATTTAATACAAATTTTTTTATCTATTTACAATTTGTCTTCAAGTTGGTGGTCTTCAATTTGTTGTTGTTGACTTGTTGTTGTTCAGTTGTTGGTATTGAATTCTTCATTTTGGTTGCTATTGTTGTTGTTGTTGTTGTTCTTCCGGCGAGTTGCTCCCACTTGTGGACGTAGATAAGGCTTTCCCTTGTGTCATATCTTCAGCCTTCAGCCAGTCTTCTGTGCAAACGAGCATCTCTAACGAGTCGGGCTTCAAGCGATTCCTGTAATCAGTTAGAACCCTGCCACTTGAAGAAAATGCACTTTCAGAAGCAACTATAGAGACAGGATAAGTTAGTAAATCTTTAGCCATATATTTAAGAATACTATAAGTGTGTTCATGGTCTTTCCACCATTGTAAAATATCTAGTGAAGAAGAAGAAGACTCAGAATCTTGTTGGTTATACCAATTTAATTCATTTGGTTGATTAGTCCTAGGTTTTTTGGATTGAATTTGTTCAACTAAATTAAATATTTTATCATCAAATTTACTCTTACCCTTACCTTTGGAACTGCCAAAAGAAGAACTAACTACAGAAGTTGTACTACTAGAAGCAAAAGCTTTATTATAATAATCATACAAGTTATTTAATGTAGATTCAAATTTAACTAAAAAAGAAGCACAATTAATTTATATTTATATTTCTACATTTTCCCCAAGTAATGCAAAAAACATTTCAATCAAACTCTTCGTACCTTCTAATTTGATACGAGGATCCATAACAGTAGCAACACAAATAAACATAGGAGGAGGATAAAAATACTTCAATTTTTTTTATGCAGGTCTTACAATATCACCAACATAAGCATCATTTAACATTTCGTTAAATGTTTATATCATAGTAACTATTGAAATAAAAATGCTACTAGAAGTAGATTCATATGATTTTGAAAATTTTAAAGTTGCGGTTTTAAAAGGTTCTAACAATTCCACAAAGATTCGACATAAAACCAATTGGTGGGAGTCATTTCAAAATTTGGCATATTTTTTTTGCGATACAAAAAATCATTTACAACTGCTTTATATTCGTTAACAACATGTAGTAAATCAAAAGTAGAGTTCCATCGGTGTTTAACATCCTTTGGAAATCCTCTAAAATGTACATTTGAAATCCTTCACCAATTTTTCCAATCTTGAAATACGATTGGACTTAATGCAATAAAATATACACAATTTCTAATTTTAAGTATATATGGATTGGCTATTTTTAATGCATCTTGAACACATAAATTTAAAATATGACATGCACATCTAATATGAAAAATATTGTCAGATTGAGGGTTTAATGCAGATTTTAAAGTAGTAATTGCTACATTGTTGTTAGATGCATTATCAAAACTAATACACATAATTTTATCTCAAATATGAAAAATATCACAAATTTCTAAAATACGGATTATTATTTCAGCGCCACTATGGGGATAGGGCAACGCGTCAAGTAATATGATTCTTTTTTGAAGAATCCAATCATTGTCGATCCAATGACAGTTTATTCCCATCATTGGAATATTGTTGACACCCGTCCAACAATTCGAAGTTAAACTAACTCTACAAGTTAAACTCCATAAAATTGCAATCAAAGCATCCTTCATTTCATTGTACACTTTAAAACAATCCGATTTACAAGTATTTTTCGGGATTCTTCTAAAATGAGGGTTTAAGGCTGTTTGATTAAAAATTTTCAAGTCCCTACTCTCGGGATAGAAAAATGGTAACTCTTCCTTTATTACTAATTGGGCCATTTTCCGACGAACAAGATCGGAATCATAAGGGTGGCTATCAACTAGACCGGTCATAGGGTTGATTTTTTATTGGCAAGGTAGGTCAACAAGGTCTTTATGGTTATGTTGGATGTGCTACTAATTGTGCCGGTGCCATCACCTCTCTTGAATTTGTATGCCTTAGAATATGTTTTACAAACTTTCAAACCTATACCCGGATTTTCTTCGTCCGGGATAAAATCGTAAAATTTATGCCAATCACTACTTTTCCCTCTACTTTTCCTACCACTACGAGGTTGTGTTGTTCCGGTTGGTTCTTGTTGTTGTACTTCTTCTTCTAATTGTATGTCTCCTACAACCTCATCGTGTGTACCCCATTGTTGGGTAGGAGGATCATGGTACTCTTCGGCGGGCTCACTAATTGGGACAATTGGTGGCATACGTGAAGCGCCGGAGGAATCTTGCCCACTTTGGTACGACCGCTACCGTGTGATCTAGACATAATGTAGTAATGTATGTAAAAAAAAACTACACAATGTTGGAGCGATGAGTTATAAAAAAAAATCTAAAAAACAAAAGGGTCAAGATAGAGAAGATCAAAAAACCAACAAAAATTATAACTACAACAAAAATTAAATAAGAAGAGAGGGATGAAATTTTGATACCGTTCACCGTGGATACGCATATATAAAAAAATCCGTGAAAATAAGAATAGAAGTAGAAGTAGAAATAAGCGATTCCGGAATTGAAGAGTTGCGGAGAGCTTGAAGGAGAGTTGAAGACTTGATCACTTGGAGTTGGACGAGAGTTGAAGAGTTGAAGACGTTGTTCAATTTTGATTCGATACGATCGGAATTTGATCGTGTATATGCCTAGAAGACTTGCTTGTTGAATACTTCAATTGTTCACAAATTGCTTAGGAATGAGTTATAATAGTAGAGAGAGTAAGAGAGTTTTTTGTGAATTTTTTGATGTGGTTTTGGGGGGGGGGTATTTATAGGGTTAAAATAACCAAAAAAAAACAAAAAAAAACCCAAAAAATGGCCATTAGAGCCGTTGTGTAACACCCCGAATTTCAAACAAGGATAAATTCGAAATTTCACAGGATCTTTACTTCACTTCGTACAATTTTACAAGGAATTTAAAACTTTTTATTGACAATACATCAGAGTTCAATTACAACTTGGTTTTGCACAGCGGAAGAATGAAATTTACAATAAAACGTTTACAACATCTTTAAAATAAAACAGCATCAGCATATCCACTTTATAGCTCCATGAATAGTCCTTTACCTGCATATCAATCTGTGGGCACGTCAGTTACTTACAACTGACGAAATGTTATACACGGCTATCCTCTCTATGCCGGGAATAGTATAACAATCTCATACTTTAACAAATCACAAAAAGATTGAATGAACATATAAAGTGTCAAAAGTGATTATTCTAAATATAAGGGTATGTCATGCCTTAATGCCTAATGCACACAATTCTACACTAGGATGACACTAATGCACACTTGTTCGGATTCTATGCATCCCATACTACATAGGTCCGAGGGCAAGCGCCTACGTACTCCATATTGAAGGGTTCGATCCCTCGCCATGAGACTACCCAGTAATAAAACAAGTTTTAGAGTTATTTCACAGATACGGATCTCAGCCTCCCTGGCTAGCCTCCCTGGCTATAATAACAGATCCCAGCCTCCCTGGCTATTATATCGTGAGAATAATCCCGTAAATGCCCCTCTAGCCCCGGTATATACATATTCTTTGGAGTATGGTAAACATCCGTCGACTACCCTAAGTCCCGGATAAAATACAATCCATCTCCTATGGGGCAACCACAGTCCACCAACTGGGTCTATAGCCACGGAGATCCACCGCCGACTATATAGAAGCACCCATTTACGTTTGCACAAGTCTATTACATCTTCACCTAAGTGCCTAATTATTTTCTTAAGTTCAAGACATTAATGTGCTATCATTTCTAGAATCAGTTTTACTTCCTACCGGACTTATTCACAAAATACGAGATCGCCCGACGGCATTATCTCAAAATCATATCAATTCTTTCTTTCAAAATTACCGGTAACCGAAGTCTTACTAATTCTTAATCATAATCTTTCATGTACAAGAAATATGGGTACACATACCCTTTAGTAATCATGTCTTAAACTTATATAATTTCTTCTTTCAACTTAATCACAAGTAATCATAGTCTCATCATTATTCATTATCTAGTCATCCGTTCACATTCTTTATAAGCAAAGGAATAATTTCTTTTAAGAACACAATTCTATCACATGAGATTTCATAATAAAATCAAGCCATTATAATGTCTCACTTTACTTAGAATATTCTTCGAACAAATAAGAGTAAAATTCTTTTCAAGAAAATCACTTCACAAAAGTAATACTTTACATTTCTTCTTAAAATATATAAACCTTGTAGTAATTATGAAGACTACATTATACAATGCACAAGTAGCCGAACAACTAGTTTGCTACAGTTTGCTTGGGTACATAGACCAAATATTTTCGAAAGTGGACCAGTTATGGACTAACTTTGGTAAATATTTTCAAAAGTGGACCAGTCGGGTAAATATTTTCCACGGTGGATCAGTTTCGGAAATTATTTTCTTTTTACCCTTTTCATTATCATGTCTTCACTTAGATATTTCCATGTCTCTAGCCATCCACAATTTGATCTATATCTCATTTGGCATCAATCATAATTCTCTTTTAGTCCATTCATGAATCAACAACAATAGCAATTTCATTTGCAAATTTTAAACTCATGAAGTCTCTCCAATTAATCAAATACAAATAATTCACAACTTAATCAATGTTCTATTCATAATTCACTTATTCTCAATTCTTTCCAACAAGAATTCTATTCATGAATTCATCTAATTTAAACTCATTAACAATTTGAGTACACATAGAAATCTAGAATTTCACATTCATCATAATTGCATAATCTCAACAAGAGAAACTAATTCTCACATCAAAGTCTTTTTTTTTTTTTTTAAATTCATATTCTTAAAAATAATTAACTTAAGAACAAAATTTCATTCTATCTTCAAATATCTCTTTTACTTCTCAAATATACTTGAAAAATTCTACAACTATTTTTACTATATTCTATTTCATTTTATAAGAGTATTAGAATTTTTTCCCAAATTTAATTTGCATTTAAACTCATTAAGAAGTCTCAACAATCTTCCTACAAATTATACATTTCGACATTTACAATCATGCGTACTAGTATGGTTTGTGACAGTAATTCATTTTATTATTTTTAACTATCGTGATGGAAAATTGTTCTCTTAGTCATAACAATATTTCTACCATTCATAAACACAATATATTTATCCCATCACATTTTACTTTATTTATCAAAATTAGCATGTTTGTACTACAATATAAAAATCAACCACTAACACAATATTAATCTTTCTTTCTTATTCATTAATCAACATGACCCTAGAACATAAAACAACATTTTTCAACAAATTTCCCATACAAAAGAATACATTTTTAACATGCATAACATTTTACAAGCATTCTAACATGATCTATGGTATTAGCTCTTTAGTCAAAATCTCCTATTATTTGTTTAATCATAACAATATTGTTTTCATTCATAGCATGTAACACTAACATGAAATCTTAACTACATATCAAAACAAAATGCTCATATTTTGTCACTAGCATGCATAGTTCTAAATTAGAAAGCATGAGAACCCACCTTTTGTTTGAAGGTTGAAAACTACAAATGAATGACTCCTTCTTGCTCCTAGCAACTCCTAGTCCTCTTCTCCTCCTAGCAAATGCTCCAAGCAAGAGATCCTCCAAGCACAATAACTCTCTTTCTTTTTCTTACACTCTTTTCTTTCTCTTTTCTTTCTCTTGTTTATTTTATTTTTGGTGTGAAAAAGAATGAGAAATGGGTTGCTATTTATAGGACAATGCTAGGGACTATATTGCAAAATCTCCCACCTAATAACTTCTCATTTTAATTCTCTTTTTAATTCTCACCTCTTCATATTTTTAACTCCTAAAACTCCCAACCTCTCATCTCCCCACTCTCCATGAACTTAACCACTCCATTAATCCCCTCCCATAGCCCACAAAATGGTCCAAATACATTTGTGTGTGCATGCATACATGCACAAACAAATATGAACACATTTCTATAACTCTAAATGTGTACTAATACTTGTAACTTGTCATGTATAACTTAATTTGTGATTTTAATAATGGGCTTGCTACATGGGCTCATTTCTAATTAATTAGTTTGATTATCTAGTGGGCTTGCTACATGGGCTCATTTTATTCAACTAATTTAATTATTCTAGTGGGCTCTCTTTTTAATTAGTCTATTGGGCTAGAATTTAACTTTAAGTCCATGGATCAAAAGAAAGGCTAAATAAAACTAATGCATGCTAAAAATAGTAAAATGAGAGTAACAAAATGAGAATAAAAATTTGCACGTGCACCATACGTGCAAAAATTGAAAAATGCATTTTAATCAAAACAAGGGGAAAATAAATTTTCGTTTTATAAAATAGATTTAAATACATAAGAATAAGTAATTTAAACCTATAGAAAATATTATACATAGTGGTGGAAATACGTGCATCAAAACACGTAAAAAGCACGTAAATTCCAGGGATTGAAATATTATATTTTAGTTGGCTGAAATCAATACGGAAAATGTATAAATAGTACGAATCCAAAATATGTAGTGAAACACATTACAAAATATACGTGCGTAACACCCAGGAGCAAAATTGTAATTTCCAATTTTGCGGGGTGTTACACTCTCCTCCCCTTAGAGTAGTTCCGTCCCCGGAACTCGCTAGGGTAAAGATTGTATTTTGTACATGTAACAGAAAATATTATTCTTGTATTTAGGAAACTACAAACTTTAAAATATGCAACGAGGAAAACAAGATAAACTCTATATAGGAAAATTATGAATATTAAAATGTTACAAGACAGAGCAAGAAAATTAGGAAAATGGCATAAGAACTGAAATGTGACAAGAGATAGAATAGTTTGAGAGAAATTTTTGTACAAAAATAATATTAGGTAAGTTATTAGATAAAAGAGAAAAGTCAATTATGTCGTTAATTTTGAAATAGTTCGGAAAACAATATGGTGAAGAAAACATGGTTAATAAGTAATTTAGAAAAAAAAAATTATCAATGTAATAAACTGTAGAAAATTCGCAAACTGTATAATGAAATCTAATTAGCAACTTCAAACAAAACCATTAAATAAGATTTTGGAAAAAAAATAAAATAAATGGGAATGAGACTTGGTTGAAAGTATAGATAACATAGAATGACTTTGTATATCAATTAATAAAATAGTTTGTAAGGTAACTATAATAATTATACATACAAATTTGAAAAAAAAATAGAAAGCATACGTTGAAATACTTTGTGAATATACAAAATTTTGTAGTGATGAAAATAATTCATAACATTAAGACAGAATAGTGTAAAGCACATACACGAGATGAAAACATAGTTAAAAACAATAATGATGTAGTATAGCAAATTAAGACAATAGACATAAACAAGTATATGCAAAAATATTAATGTAGTAATTAGATGAGGGTAAAATGATATGTATAATGGGAATATTGAAATATATGATATATATAGAAATTATTGGGAAAATATATGTAATAACTAAGAATGTAAAGACAGTTAAAATTTGAGAAAATATAATATATAAATAGTGATTAAGAAGTGAAAAACTACAAAATTAGTGATCAATAGTAAAAGTAAATCATAACAAATTAGCAAATGACATGTAATAACAATAGTATCGAATGTAGGCAATAAAACAAAATAGTATGTTATATTTATATGGGTAGAGAATTTCAATCATGTTAAGAACATATAGGATAAGATAATATAGTATCACAGAAATCAAATCTTATAAAATGAGTGCACATAAGAAAAATCCAAAATAATAAATGAAGAAAATAGTGGTTGCAATATTAATTTAATAAACGGCAATTTAAAACTTGATAAAATACGTAAAGTAATAGTAGATATAAACGGGTAAACATAAAGTGACGTAAATACATGAAAGACGAAATTTTAAGTTTGAAAAACAAGTTTAAAATATCAAGACTAAGGAAGATAAATATTCAAATGATTTAATAACATAAGAAAATATTTATTAAAATTTATATATTGAATATGGAGGAAGTACCATGATAATGATCTACAAAAATAATTTGAGAGGGAAGTGTGTAAGGTATCATGAATGACGGTTCAAGCCAACCACGCTTTCACTGCGCCACTCTGATACCCAGGGAAAAATGTGCTCGCATACACTTTCATATCAATGTATACGAGAAAAAACATCATGAATGAAAGTCAATAACTACTGCTTTCACGACTCCAGCCATCCAAAAGAAAAAGAAAATATCAGTGCATAGAGCAACACAAATGTAAATCACTTACATTTAAATCTCTATAGACTGAAACTCACACTCTAGTGTCCACAGGAATAATATTGTAACTACTCAATAAGGTGTCACGGGTTCTAGACTATAGTTAATGATCTTACTACTATTCCTAAACAAATCTTTAGTCTATCAAGTTCGGATTCACTTGGGTTAGCCGTAAGAGTCGGTTCCCAGCTAGCGGTGGTCCGAAGACGCTTAAATACCGTGTCGCTTAGGGTTGTTTACACCCGGTTGACAGAAGGACTCTTTTGGTTTGTTCCCAAATTTATCGTCACTTTTTATCGTTCCTTATAAACTTGTACTACTTGTGAAGCATGCTCTGATACCATCTGTAACACCCCGAATTTCAAATAAGGATAAATTCGAGATTTCACAGGATCTTTACTTCACTTCGTACAATTTTACAAGGAATTTAAAACTTTTTATTCACAATACATCAGAGTTCAATTACAACTTGGTTTTGCACAGCGGAAGAATGAAATTTACAATAAAACGTTTACAACATCTTTAAAATAAAACAGCATCAGCATATCCACTTTATAGCTCCATGAATAGTCCTTTACCTGCATATCAATCTGTGGGCACGTCAGTTACTTACAACTGACGAAATGTTATACACGGCTATCCTCTCTATGCCGGGAATAGTATAACGATCTCATACTTTAACAAATCACAAAAAGATTGAATGAACATATAAAGTGTCAAAAGTGATTATTCTAAATATAAGGGTATGTCATGCCTTAATGCCTAATGCACACAATTCTACACTAGGATGACACTAATGCACACTTGTTCGGATTCTATGCATCCCATACTACATAGGTCCGAGGGCAAGCGCCTACGTACTCCATATTGAAGGGTTCGATCCCTCGCCATGAGACTACCCAGTAATAAAACAAGTTTTAGAGTTATTTCACAGATACGGATCTCAGCCTCCCTAGCTAGCCTCCCTGGCTATAATAACAGATCCCAGCCTCCCTGGCTATTATATCGTGAGAATAATCCCGTAAATGCCCCTCTAGCCCCGGTATATACATATTCTTTGGAGTATGGTAAACATCCGTCGACTACCCTAAGTCCCGGATAAAATACAATCCATCTCCTATGGGGCAACCACAGTCCACCAACTGGGTCTATAGCCACGGAGATCCACCGCCGACTATATAGAAGCACCCATTTACGTTTGCACAAGTCTATTACATCTTCACCTAAGTGCCTAATTATTTTCTTAAGTTCAAGACATTAATGTGCTATCATTTCTAGAATCAGTTTTACTTCCTACCGGACTTATTCACAAAATACGAGATCGCCCGACGGCATTATCTCAAAATCATATCAATTCTTTCTTTCAAAATTACCGGTAACCGAAGTCTTACTAATTCTTAATCATAATCTTTCATGTACAAGAAATATGGGTACACATACCCTTTAGTAATCATGTCTTAAACTTATATAATTTCTTCTTTCAACTTAATCACAAGTAATCATAGTCTCATCATTATTCATTATCTAGTCATCCGTTCACATTCTTTATAAGCAAAGGAATAATTTCTTTTAAGAACACAATTCTATCACATGAGATTTCATAATAAAATCAAGCCATTATAATGTCTCACTTTACTTAGAATATTCTTCGAACAAATAAGAGTAAAATTCTTTTCAAGAAAATCACTTCACAAAAGTAATACTTTACATTTCTTCTTAAAATATATAAACCTTGTAGTAATTATGAAGACTACATTATACAATGCACAAGTAGCCGAACAACTAGTTTGCTACAGTTTGCTTGGGTACATAGACCAAATATTTTCGAAAGTGGACCAGTTATGGACTAACTTTGGTAAATATTTTCAAAAGTGGACCAGTCGGGTAAATATTTTCCACGGTGGATCAGTTTCGGAAATTATTTTCTTTTTACCCTTTTCATTATCATGTCTTCACTTAGATATTTCCATGTCTCTAGCCATCCACAATTTGATCTATATCTCATTTGGCATCAATCATAATTCTCTTTTAGTCCATTCATGAATCAACAACAATAGCAATTTCATTTGCAAATTTTAAACTCATGAAGTCTCTCCAATTAATCAAATACAAATAATTCACAACTTAATCAATGTTCTATTCATAATTCACTTATTCTCAATTCTTTCCAACAAGAATTCTATTCATGAATTCATCTAATTTAAACTCATTAACAATTTGAGTACACATAGAAATCTAGAATTTCACATTCATCATAATTGCATAATCTCAACAAGAGAAACTAATTCTCACATCAAAGTCTTTTTTTTTTTTTAAATTCATATTCTTAAAAATAATTAACTTAAGAACAAAATTTCATTCTATCTTCAAATATCTCTTTTACTTCTCAAATATACTTGAAAAATTCTACAACTATTTTTACTATATTCTATTTCATTTTATAAGAGTATTAGAATTTTTTCCCAAATTTAATTTGCATTTAAACTCATTAAGAAGTCTCAACAATCTTCCTACAAATTATACATTTCGACATTTACAATCATGCGTACTAGTATGGTTTGTGACAGTAATTCATTTTATTATTTTTAACTATCATGATGGAAAATTGTTCTCTTAGTCATAACAATATTTCTACCATTCATAAACACAATATATTTATCCCATCACATTTTACTTTATTTATCAAAATTAGCATGTTTGTACTACAATATAAAAATCAACCACTAACACAATATTAATCTTTCTTTCTTATTCATTAATCAACATGACCCTAGAACATAAAACAACATTTTTCAACAAATTTCCCATACAAAAGAATACATTTTTAACATGCATAACATTTTACAAGCATTCTAACATGATCTATGGTATTAGCTCTTTAGTCAAAATCTCCTATTATTTGTTTAATCATAACAATATTGTTTTCATTCATAGCATGTAACACTAACATGAAATCTTAACTACATATCAAAACAAAATGCTCATATTTTATCACTAGCATGCATAGTTCTAAATTAGAAAGCATGAGAACCCACCTTTTGTTTGAAGGTTGAAAACTACAAATGAATGACTCCTTCTTGCTCCTAGCAACTCCTAGTCCTCTTCTCCTCCTAGCAAATGCTCCAAGCAAGAGATTCTCCAAGCACAATAACTCTCTTTCTTTTTCTTACACTCTTTTCTTTCTCTTTTCTTTCTCTTGTTTATTTTATTTTTGGTGTGAAAAAGAATGAGAAATGGGTTGCTATTTATAGGACAATGCTAGGGACTATATTGCAAAATCTCCCACCTAATAACTTCTCATTTTAATTCTCTTTTTAATTCTCACCTCTTCATATTTTTAACTCCTAAAACTCCCAACCTCTCATCTCCCCACTCTCCATGAACTTAACCACTCCATTAATCCCCTCCCATAGCCCACAAAATGGTCCAAATACATTTGTGTGTGCATGCATACATGCACAAACAAATATGAACACATTTCTATAACTCTAAATGTGTACTAATACTTGTAACTTGTCATGTATAACTTAATTTGTGATTTTAATAATGGGCTTGCTACATGGGCTCATTTCTAATTAATTAGTTTGATTATCTAGTGGGCTTGCTACATGGGCTCATTTTATTCAACTAATTTAATTATTCTAGTGGGCTCTCTTTTTAGTTAGTCTATTGGGCTAGAATTTAACTTTAAGTCCATGGATCAAAAGAAAGGCTAAATAAAACTAATGCATGCTAAAAATAGTAAAATGAGAGTAACAAAATGAGAATAAAAATTTGCACGTGCACCATACGTGCAAAAATTGAAAAATGCATTTTAATCAAAACAAGGGGAAAATAAATTTTCGTTTTATAAAATAGATTTAAATACATAAGAATAAGTAATTTAAACCTATAGAAAATATTATACATAGTGGTGGAAATACGTGCATCAAAACACGTAAAAAGCACGTAAATTCCAGGGATTGAAATATTATATTTTAGTTGGCTGAAATCAATACAGAAAATGTATAAATAGTACGAATCCAAAATATGTAGTGAAACACATTACAAAATATACGTGCGTAACACCCAGGGGCAAAATTGTAATTTTCAATTTTGCGGGGTGTTACACGTTGATGGGCTCTAGACAACAGTACCGTTGGGCACAGATTTTTTGCGACCCGTTCGGGTCAAACAGTTCACAACCCGCGGGTTGACCCACGGGTTGGCAGGCGGGTTGGGGTTTTTAATCGGGTTCGCGGGCCTGGTTGGGTTGGTTGGATCTGCTATTTCGGTGACCCGGGTCGACCGGTTACTGTTCACGGGTTCGACCCGAACCCGAACTGCCTTTTCGCGGACCGGGTTATACAGGCGGGTCGCGGGCGGGTTGGCGGTTGACCCGGCCCACTTGCCATCCCTAACAAACAAGGAGGAGAAGGCTCACAACTAGGAGAGGATCGTGTGTTCAAGGAGTTTCTCTAGGAGTTTTCTTTGTTTATTCAATTAAGGTTGGTGATTTCTCTACTTTTAATGTAGATACCATGCTAGGAATTGAATTGATGAATATGCTAAGAGAAACTAGTTAATTTGGCCTTATGATTGTTTAAAAGAGACTAATTGGAAATGATATGAATTCTTGATGAATTGGTTGATAATTGGTAGAATTATGATTATTAAATTAGAAATTGTCATGTTTTTTTTTTATCCAAAAGATGGTCCAAGCCATCGTTTCATTAATGAACTATTAAGGAAACAAAGTAGAGCTTACATAAGAGTTTAGTTAATAGAGGTTACATAACATTACATAATAGAGGAGATAATCAAAGCAAGATCTAATCCATCGAGGGCATCTACTACACCGAGATCCCGAAGGTAGCCAAAAGGTACTCGTGGACTGCGACCAAAACCCCAAAATGCTATCAACGCTCCTCATCAAGCTTGATTCTGCTTGCAGGAACACTCTAAACCCACTGTGACTACTCTCCTTCAGCATACCTCATCCTCTTTGTTGCCTCCATAGCACCTGCCCAATCATGAATTAACATAAATAATTTATTCATAAAGTAAGGAAATCTATACGAGATATTGCGGAAAATGTGATCATTTCTTTGAAGCCATAAAGACCAAATTAAAGCAGCTATAGCTAAATCCCATGCCCCTCTATCATCTTTTTAAATATTGGCTTCTCTATATGAGCCCCAGATTTCTGTTGTTGACTTAGGAACCTGATTACACCCAAACCCTCTACTGACAACCTCCCAGGACAGCCTAGCACCAGGACACTGGAATAGGATATGGTTGAGGTCTTCTTCCGCTACAGAGCATCTCCCACATCTCGTATCTATCTGCAGTCCTCTCTTTTTAAGGTTGACTTTTGAAAGAATCGCGTTTTTATTGGCCAGCCAACAAAACACTTTGACCCTGAACGGAGCTTGGGTTCCCCAAATGATCGATTGAACCTGGCATCTAGTCCCTCCGTCATTGATCCAATTATACATGGATGAGACCGAGAAAAGTTTAGAGTTATCTTTGTCCCACCACCTCTCATCTTCTGTCGAATTCCCTCTTCCTTCAGTCTGCAGAATAAGATCGTTTAAGGCCTCGAATTGTACCAAACTTTCCTGGGTGATGTCCTGGCGCACTATAAAGTTTAGTTTACCCCTCTTCCGCATGTCTGCCACAGTAAGATCTAAGTTTGTAGTTGCATCCGCCGCTAGAGGAAATTGGTTTTGAAGGGAGGTCGATCCGCACCATTTGTCTTTCCAGAACCTGGTTTGCCTTCCATTTCCTACTTTGCACCTAGTGTTGGAGTGAAACAGTAATCCTTGCTTGGATATGCCTTTCCATATAAGTGAAACTTTGGCCGATGGGCTTTTCCCTCCGAAATGGAATTTGCGGCACTTCCGATATCGTGCAAAAGAGCAGCTCCACCACCCTCTGTGGTTATTAGTGATCTTCCACCACCACTTGCTAAGTAACGCTCTGTTCATGTCTTGCAGGCACATGATCCCCAAACCCCCGAATTCCCTTCTCTTGCACACTCTTCCCCAGCTTACGAGATTGAATCCTTTGTTACCCTCGTCCGATCCTTTCCATAAGAAATTGTCATGTTGCTATAGAATGTGTATTTTATGAACCATGCTAGATTAAGAAAATTAGCTTGTGAATGACTAGTTGGTTAATTGAACTATTGATATGCGTTATATTATTTAGTGCAACATTATTGTGATAAAAGAAAATATGTTCTAAAACCACTTGTAGAAATAAAAGAAAGTAGGGAAAAAACTTTTTGTGAAAATTGCATTGCCTAATTATGAAGAAATTAGTGTTGCATTTCAAAGTCAAAAATGTAGACTTAAAATATAAATTGGGAAGAGAATTCACTTTGAATGACAAAATAATGATTTTAAATTACCGTTATGCTGCAAATTTCCAAGATTGATAATCTGAAAATTTTTATGATACAAAAATAGAGGAAAATTTTTTGAAAAAAAGATTTAGAATTGTGAAAATTTATTAATAAACATCGAGATAACTCAACTCAGTTCATATCGGTTACTCACTCAGGCCTTAGTGGTCAGTGGGTGCGCTTTAGCACTGTTACTAAAGCACGGCGGAGGGTTTGGTCTTGGGTTCGAGTCTCTCCAGAGACTTTGTTTTTCTGAAATCCAATTTTTACTCAAACCCGAAACCCAAAACCTAAATATATATTAAGTTCCCCTTTAGATAGTTAGTCACCTTGGACTTACTGGTTCTCGGGTGCGACTGTGGACGGTTACTGTTCACAGGCGGGGGGTTTGTGTGTGGGTTCGATTCCGGCCTTTGCCACCTTTTGGAAAATTTTGATTTTTTATTTGTCATTTTTTTAATAGTTTTTTAGTATATAAAAAATTGAGAAAAATTATTAGAAATCTTAGAAAAATGCATAGACTTCATGAAAATTTTTCTACACATTTTATCTTATTATAATGAGAATTAGAAGCAATTTTGAGATGAAAGAAATTAATAAAGTTTCTTAAAATATGATTTTTGGTAATTAAAGACAACAAATATTTTGAGTATGGAGAAATCTTGTATAGAGTTAGTTCTAAAATGAGAATTTTGATATGGAAAATTGAGTAAGACTAGATAAGAGATTGTTGTTTAAAATTATGCAAAGTGTGCATGGAAAATAAAGTAAAAGAAACATGATGAAATGTGGAATTTGTGAATATGTATACTCTCATTTTAATGAGCATGAAAAGAGAATTGAGACTAGAGTTTTAGCTAAGTCATTACATCGGCATGAATGCAATTTTGAAAAGAGAAATGTAATAATTAAAGACCAAGTTTGGGTCAGGGTTAATGATTGATGTTAAGACCGATGTAGAGGTAACGCTAATTTTAGAGTATTGATTTTTATTCATGATTCAATTATCTAAGGATTAGACACATAGTGAAGATGTGATGAAAGTAAGAGAAAAACATAAGTATGAGGGCCTCGGATCTACGGTGCGTCATGTCAGGGCGTGGATACTTCTCCAGGATACGTACCGTCGGCGACGCTTGTGGGGTGCTCGATGACTACGTAGTGTCATCGTTCCATGGTGGAGACGAATTGTCCATAGGATGCCTGCATGATGCGTCATGTTTGTGCGTGGGATTCTCTTCAGGATGTCTGGACAGGGGCTCATAACTCATAGAACACCTAAGATACTTACTGTAGTTACCGTAGTAGTTCAATTCTTGGCGAGAAGATCAACCCTACAAGATGAAGAACGATTAAGGGCTTGCCCTCGGACCTATGTAGTTTGGGATGCATAGAATCCGAACAAGTGCTCATTAGTGTCATTAAATATAAATAACTGCATTAAGGACTAAGTGCACATTCACACACGACATCAATAGGATAGTACCCCTTAGCTTTGTCGGTGACAAGTGTGTGCTTTCTAAGTAAGAGAAGTTGATGTATTATATCCTAGCGCCAGTTATATGCAATTGACGTGCCCACAGTTTCTATGCAGGATAAAGTGATTGACAAGACTAAGGAATGAATGCTGCTTAAAGAAATGTTCAAGTTGTTATTAAATTCATGTACCATGTAGTAATTTATAATGCCACTGTGTTGATGCAATCACTGTTGTAATAAAAGTTTTTTAATTCCTTGTAAAATTGTACGAAGTGAAGTGTAAAGATCATGTGGAACTTTGAATTCAGTCTTATTTGGAATTTGGGGTGTTACATCTTCCTTCCAGAAAGCAGCCTTATCGGGAGTCATTACGATGGTGTTATACACCATTATTGCATTCTCTATTGGTCTATCCTGCCTCTGCTATTTTCTCTGTATCTTCACCTTCTCCCATTATATAAGCTCAAACCAGTTTAATTTTTATCATCATTGTGATCATTTTTCTAAAAGCCAAATTTTAGCCCACATTTAGATTAATTTGATTATCTTATTTGAAGCCCAATTCTTAAACCCAGCTCCCAGCCCACACCTTATTGTCTACCCAAACCCGAATTCTAATCCAACTCGTTAACCCATTAACCCAAATACAACACAAACCCAAACAACTATAATAACACAATCCCCCACAATCTCCACTACCTCATAACTACCCCCACGTTTTCACCCCCAATATTATATCACACTATTATATTATTAAAAACCTTTCCCCTTCTCTCCCTCTCCCCGTACTCTCTCTCCCTCGTCCGTTCCAAAACGAAACAGAGAGTGCCCCCTTCTTCTTCCCAGCTCATTTCCGAACCCATCTCCTCACCCCGTTGAACCCACCTCCCCACCTCGTCAAACTTGTCACCCTGCCTTCACCATCCCCCGAGCACCACGCCACCTCACGAGCCCTGCCATCACCGAAGCCCCGTCGACCGCAACCACCGAGGCCAGCAACCCTAGTCTTCCCCGCTACTCACCCCGTCACCGCCAGATTTCCCCTCGTCGCCCAGTTGCCACCTTCGACAGCATCCCCTGAGCGCCTCGATTGCCGCCTGGACCACCGCCGAGCCCCGTCAGCTCCTTTTCCTCCCACTCCCTTCCTCTTTCGCCGACTACCGCAGTCTTCGCCTCAACCCTCGACCACCACAGTCGAGCCCTCCGCCATTATTGCCCCCGAGCTTCATTGCTGCTCCTGAGCACCACCCCAATCTCCTTCGCAGTGCCATCCCTACAGTCACCCCCTCCGATCGCAACCGCTAGAGCCGCCGTTGTTGCTGTTGCTGTTGACGATTGTTGTTTGCTGTTCTGGGTAGGGGATCGATATTTGCTATTTTGCCAAGCTATCTACTGTTTTGATTTGTTGTTTGCCGTCTTGATTCCGATGTTTGCTGTGTTGGTGTTCTTGCTGTTGTCGTTCGTAATCCTGCTGATTGTTGTCCCTTGCTTTGTTGCACGTAACTTGCACGTGCTTCGTTGCACGAGATCCTAATCCTGTTATTCTATAGTATCGGATCATCATCATCTTTAAGGCAAGTAATTCCTCTTGTACAATTTGTTGTTCCGTACAAGCACTCTCGAAATACCGCATTTAATTCGTTATTAAATTCTCTCGTTTGGATCTCAACCCATCAATATGGTTGTCTTGCTTGAACTACTGTTTTTTTTATAATGAGGATAGAATCCAGAGATTCCAGCCCAATACATATATAAATAAATAGAGAGAATACAACCAGTCACAATTTTACAAGAAATAAAACTGTAGACGAAAACTAAAGAAACCAAAAACAGACAAAACAAGCGAGCAATAGAGTACATTGCAAAAAGGAGACTACATCAAACAACTACCAATGTAGAGGCAAGGGGAGAAGAAAAGCAAAGAAGCATGCACTCAGGCCGGTGACTACTGAAGAGACGATGACATCCTGAAGTTAAAACCTCAGGTCCGATAACGACAGCCTAGGAAGCGTAAGCTGCAGTCTTCGACAAAGCACGCCTCAGAAAATGGTAACCGACGGCAGGAGGAGGACCCTCAATCGGGAACTGGGAGAAAACGACTCAAAGGCACCAAGGAACTAGCGCATCAGCGGAGCGTCAGACAGATAGCTGACGCCGAACCACCAAGACCGAGTAAAAACACTCCAGAAACAGAGAACGGCAGCAGAAGGAGTTCACCAAAAATCAGAAACAAATAGACAGCTGCAACGAATAAAGCCAGGCCAAAAGAGCCAAAACCATATCAGTGAGCAAGAAGGCTCAACCAAAGTGGCTCAACTGATGATCAATAAATGATCAAACAGAAAACCAGGAGGCGATAACCGCCTCCTCAGAATCTTACAGGAACAAACCTAAACATCAAAATTAAGAACATTTCAGGACAAGATGGAGCTAGATAGAAACGCTCAGCTCGGCCAGATATATCCAACAGTTACTCACAGCATCCAAAGACGCAAAATAAACCAATTCACACCAGACACCATCCAAATCAGAAGAGAGTCACTACAATGGAAAGCTAACACACAGAAATGTGAACATACGCAGTATATAAAAAACAGAAATGAAGTTAGAGCAAGGCCTTGGCACAAAAAGCTAGAACCGGCCACAAAAATTACTACAGTATATAACCAAAAGACTTATAAACAAAGAACAAGCAGTGAGAAGCAACTGAGTTATCCATCAAACAACAACAACATGTACACCAGCCAAAAGAACAGAGACCATATCCAGGCTAGACAGGAAGAGAGCAACCAAACTTGGATCCTGAAGCCACCAGCAAACAAAACAAAGACCCCTAGAGAAAGGGGATAAGCCATCTACGCACAGCTTAGATCTGCAAGTAAGAGTAGGGAAGGAAAAAATTAAGAATTGAAAACACCTAATTAACATTTGTGTTAAATGAACGAAAACTAGCAATCGCCTCGTCCAGGCGATACAGTTGCAGTGCCACCACTTTATCTTGCGATAAAGTGGAAGTCCAAAAATTGGCAAAGAATACAAACTGATCAATAATAGTATTAATTGTCGCGGAGGTGTATTGCTTGAACTATTGTTAATCCTGAATTCGTACTAGAGCACGAATACCCCTTCTATGTGCATGCATGATACGACACATGACAAAACAACACTATATACACATATGAACCATTAGAATTGATCGTATAATTTTGTTGTATGCGATTGTGTTGAAATACTGAAACTTGATGTTGTAGTCATGATGGTAATTCTCCCCATCTTAATAATGTTAAAATCATGCTTGAATTACTGATGTGATGATTCACTTATTTCTAATTATAATTTTATAATTGTTCGGGCCAAGATCAAGTTATTATGAACATTTTAGCCCTGAAATACTACTGTTCTGATATGATTTTACAAATTCGACCCAGATGACTTTAAAATCTGGAACGTTGTAAACATAAGTTTTAGCCATGTGTGTCTAGTTTTCAGAACCCTTGACGAATATGAATTCGGATATATATTGTGCAAGTTATCACATTTTTAATGCTGCTAGGTTTTTAATTCCAGAATATCGATTAGGAGTATATCGACTTGATTTGTTAATTGAAAATGTTATATCTCAGTATAATTATGGTCTGATAAATTTTATTATGTGAACTAACATTGTTAGGGATTAAATTATGACTTTTATAAGATTTTTAAGTAGTTTTATGACTGTTTTATAACTATAAGAACCTGAAGTGAAATTCTGCCAGAACGTGAAACCTGTAAAGAACCGAATATTGACCTAGCTACTGTTACTGCATTTTATATTTTAAATATGCGTTGGAATCGTCCAGGAGTCTAATTTCTAGAACTTCTGCCGGTTTCTGATTTGCTTCCCTGCTACAACGGGAATTCCAGCTTTGGTGCAGCAACATCTTGCTGTCCAGAATTAATATTTTCCTATGTTTAAATATTTGCATGTTGTTTCTTGTATTTTGCGATCCAGAACATGTTCCTTGCATCATATAAGCTCTTGATACATCCTTTTCATGTCCCAATTTTGTTCTCGTTATCTCCAGATCATGTTTATTTTGTAATAAAAAGTAACAAGCCGGGGTATAGACAATATAGGAGAGTGTACTCGGAAGGGGGCTTGTGTTTCCCGTAATAGTGGCACCTCATTTGGTTACATGATTTGATTTGGTTATACGATATGATTTGGTTATATATATGATTTGGTTAAATGATATGATTTGTTACATGATATGGTTCACCATTGCAAGACCCAAGTACATGAACCTATAGAGTTTGCCACTATAGTCTAAACGTAACATGCTTGTATGCACCTGACCAGTGGTATGGGACGCAGGATCGTGTGCATTAGTTAAGATGGATTAAATGAAGAGCACATGCATATTCCTGTCTACCGGTTTCCTGATTTCGTTAAAAGTTACACAATTTGGTTACATAATTTTGCTTTACAAGTCACATGATTTTGATTCACAAGTTGCATGAACCCGCTACCGTTACATGTTTTCCAGTTTCAAGTTGTTGTTTTCCCATTCATATGTTTACAGTTAGTAGAATTATACTTGATTTCATCTTGTTTCATGTTCCTTGATCCTTATCTTTGTTCCCGCATATTTCTTAGTTCTTCTTCCTTATATTTATTCCTGTCCCTTTAACTTGTACTACTTGCGGCCCGTGACTTACATTAACGGACATCTTCTTATTTCTCCTTTGGTGATAATGTATTTGCAGACCTGGAAGGAGAATTACCCGAAGGTGTTGCTGATCAAGTGTTTTAGTCTTGTTTAATTATCATGTTTCCTTAGTTCATATTTTATTCATGCTACTCTTTATTGTATTCCGGACGTGTTTGACTTGTAACTATATTCATTCCAGTTATTGGTTATGAACTGTTTCTTAATGTATTATTATCCTGTCTATGATTATACATGCTTGCATGGTTGTTATTGTATTGTTGTTGAGTTATGTATACAGCTTATGGATGATGTGTTTGCATCATTCGCTGAGCCTCAGTTATGTGTCGTATTCTCGTATAACGGGAAGCAAGGCGTGATAGAGATAGAAGGAAATGAATAAGATTTTGAGCCACACGTTACCACTGCACAAAAGAAAAAATACTATCAAAGACACAGAAGAATAAATTCTAAGGGTATGGGATTCAATCCCAAGACCCCAAAAGACGCAAGAGCATCAAACATCAGGTGAAGACAGAGCAAAAACAAAGACTAAGGACTGGTATTCACCCACAAGTGCCTCAAAGACACAAGAGCATTATCTAAAAGATGTAATTTGAGAGACTCCATCTTCTTTTTAGAGAGAGAGAAAGATGCCATAAATGAACGAAATGCATAAATTCATCAATAAGTTGGGCGATAGAGCAAGCTTTCTTAGAAAAAATCCTAGTGTTGCATTCATTCCAAATAACCCAAATCAATGACATCATAGCAAGGTCCCAGGAGACCACAAATGCAGAAGGGATATTGGTAGTACTCTAGGAGTTCCACCCCTGAAGACATGGAGCCTGGAATGCAACGGATGTTCTGTGGCCTTTTGAATAAAACTCAAATCCGGTGAATGAAAGAACAATGAATAAATAGGTGATTATTTTTCGGAAGATTTCAAAGAACACACTTCTACCCTAGAGCAAGATTTTTTTGGTTAAGAATTTCAACCGTAAGAAGCTTGTTGTGAATTGCCAACCAGACGAGAATCCTAACTTTCAGGGGTGCGATATTTTTTCATATGCAATTATAGAACGGAGAAATGACACCACAAGTATTAAGGAAATTGTAGTATGACTTAACTGTAAAGGTACCATAATTACACCACCGCCATCTGATATCATCCCTAGGCTGCCAATAGTAAGCATCGAGCAAGACCAGAAGGCATAAATAATTAGAAAGTTCAAGTTGAGAGAGGGATTTGTGGAATGGTATATGCCAGTTCTGCGAATCAAAGGTGGACGTGAGGTACGAAGAAACGGTAGTATCTTGGTTAGAAGCTAAGTGGGAAAGATAAGGAAATAAAACAGCAAATTTGATATGGCTTAACCAGAGGCCAACCCAAAATTTGACGGTGGAACCATTACCGCAGATTTTAATAAGACTGCACTGGAAAGGTTCAACGGTCTTCCAAACTCCTTTCCAGAATAGGGAAGCATTACGCAGAAGCTTAGGATGTAGTTCCCAAATTTTCTTGCGTTTGTGATAATTGTTTTTAACAAGACATAACCAAGAAAGATCGTCACAGTTGATGACCATCCACAACCATTTGCCAAGAAAAGCAAGATTTTGATTTCTCAAATTGAGGATATCGAGCCCTCCTTGATGTTTGGATCTACACACTCTATTCCAATCGCAGCGGTGTTTACCAGCGTAATGTTGGAAGAACCAGACCAAAAGAAATTGCGTATGATTTGATCAATACGGTTAAAACCCCAAGAAGGAATGTATAAATAGGACATCATATATAGAGGAATGGATGAAAGAACGGAGATGATCGGAATGAGTCGACCTCCGCAAGACATCTGGAGCCCGATCCAAGCATTGAGTCTAGACTCAATCTTGTCAATCATGGGGTCAAATCTTCCTTATGGAGTTTACCCCATCAAAGAGGGATGCCTAAGTATTTAACCGGGAATGAGCTAGACGAACAGTTAAAGAACTTAGCAATCTTAGTATGTTTGCTAGTTGATCCGGCAAGCCAAATGACAAAAGATTTATGAAAGCTAATAGAGAGACTGGAAGCACCGTCAAAAACATAGAGAAGAAGCCTAAGGTTCCGCAAAGTTGAGAAAAATCTATATAATAAATTACAAAGAAAGCTATCAAGTGGCTCTCATTCAATTTTCCCTAAAATCAATGGCTAGATTGATTCTCACAAAACATATTTTCCCGCCCAAAATTTCAAACCCCCAAATTAAATTTTCTCCCCCCCAAAACTAAAAAACTCATTACTTTAATACTATATCTCTCTCATCTCCACTTTTTCATATTTCTCTCTCTCTCTCTCTCTTTCTCTTCCTCTCTATCTCTCATTCATTTTTTATTTACTTAGAAATTTAGATTTTAAAATTTCATGTTTGTAAAATTTTCAGAATTTTTATGTTTTTTTATTGCACATGTTATATTGAAAATAACAAATATCTTTTCAATAGTTAAATTTCATCATTTCCATCCTTAAAGTTCTAACAAGTTGAATTTTACACCCTCATTTATAATTATTTTTCAACATATACTAATAGAAACATGGACTTTTATTTACAACTAATTATTGTCATACTATTCAAACTTGAACTACATAATTGTTGTTTTACTGTTTACAGAGCTTTCCGTGTGGTGTATCATTCCGAAGACGTGCCGTAGGCACGTGCCCACGGGCAAATCTAGTCTACTTATAAAATACAAATAGATCACACAAACATCTATACTATTATTAAGCAAACCTTCATTTTGGTGGCTTTTTACTATCATGCCCCCATATACATAAAAAACTAAAAAATTATATAAGGTTAATTATGTAATTTTCACTTCACATTTAAAGTTTCCATCTATCTATATCTATCTATACTATTATTAAGCAAACCTTCATTTTGGTGGCTTTTTACTATCATGCCCCCATATACATAAAAAACTAAAAAATTATATAAGGTTAATTCTGTAATTTTCACTTCACTTTTAAAGTTTCCATAAAATTTTGTTCCCTCAAAAATCGAAACCATCTCTTCCTCTCCCTCTCCCTCCATCGAATCCGTGCATTGCACGTGCATATCCCCAGTACAAATTGCACGTGCTAACCCATAAAACGTGCATTGCACGTGCGGATTACTAGTAAATATAGAATGAAGATGAGGGATTTACAATGAAGACGAGGGATTTACAGTAAGTAAACTAATATGGATAAATCACAGGAAGGAGAAGATGGGTACACAATCGATAATAATTGGTGATGGAAAATATCTTGGGAAAAATCTACACACATAGGAAAGATATTGGAGAAGATTTATGATGATAAATTGATAATCCACTAACCTCATAATTGAATTAGTAACTCTTCCTTCTAGGAATAAGAAAAGCTATAATAAAATCAAAGGTTGGGGTTGGGAAGAGAAAAGGCCAGCCATGAATTTCTCAGGCAATTAAAGATTGGGGTAGATTGGGGTTGGAAAGAGAAAGGGGTAACAAAGGAAGAAGATGAGATCGCCGCCGGCCATGAGAGAGAGAAACTAGGGTTTTGCAACTTTTACATATTTTGGGAAAAGATGAGAGGCGGCTATAGTTTTTGGGCTAAATTTGAAAATATAAAAAAAATTAAAAAATAATAAAAACAAACCCTTGAACTATCTCCGCACTGAACTATTTTTTGCGCAGAAAACCACACTCAAATATAGTTGCAAAAAACTCACTTTGACGACCTGAGCTTTCTGCTAAAATTGAGTGAGGTTTTTTTACAATGATGAGAAAGATGAATGATGTTATCTAATACAAGCAAAAAAAGTTAGATGTGGTTTTTTTAAAATATACTTCATTGGGGTTTTTTTGCAACCATACTTGAGTATAGTTTTCTGTGCAATAAAAATTTAGTGAAATTTTATGCATGAAGGAGATAATTCAATGGTTTTTTTTCCTTCAAATTTAGCCTAGTTTTTTAGATAAATTGGAAGATGATGGGTGAGAATCTAAGAAGGTTGATTTTGGGTCGAGTTGAGAATGGGATGTGGGTCGGATTGAGAACTTGGGAGATGGGTCGGGTTCCTATTCAATAATTGCGAAGCTCGCACCTGGCTTGGGGCGGACTTACACAAATACTAACCCGGCCAGAAAACTAATTCGGGCTTAAAGGTTGCCCTTCTGAAAACATGTCGGATTTGGTCGAACTCAGATCGGATTTGGTTCAAAAAAACAAAAAAACAGGTCTACAACTGGAAATAGGAAAAAAGATCGCTTGTCCTAACAAGATGAAGTGTCTCTTCTGCAACAAATCTGGGCAAGCTAAGCATCGTTGTTATGCTCTCCAAAAGATCCTAGGGCTTCCTTTGGGAGTGCCCATTTCAGACCAAGTCATTAATGCGGTGGATCTCCCCTCTCTTCGCAGTCAGCTGCAGTCGTCCAAACCTCCCAAATCTCAGAAGTTTTCTTCATCTACCAGTGCTCTGCTGCTCCCCACTCCTTCTTCGGAGCAGCGCATCCTCGACAGCCCTCCCCTCCCCCCTCTTTTTCGACTCAGACCTCTCAATCGGCCAGACGGGCAGTCACTCAAGTTTTTATTCCTAAAACTGAGCTGACGGATCGTTTAGCTTATTTTGGTAATTTCGGAGCCATCTCTTTCTCTGGAGGTTCGGTGCCCTTTTACACTTTGAACTCATTTCTTAGCAACTACTGTAACGTTTCAGAATGGGATTGGGTACTTTACAACTATTCTAATGGGGACATGGTCATCCATTGTCCTTCCCCAAAGCTTTTAGAAGATCTTATAGCAAATCAATCTCTAGCCATTGGCACCATCTCTCTTTTCGTGCGACAGTGGGTGCGGATCCCATCCCCTCTTCCTGAGTTTGGCTCTGCTGACACTAATGTCTCTCTGGTTGGGTTGCCCCCATTCTGTGATTCTCTCCGCTTGGTTGGAGATATGGCTAAGTGTATTGGGGAGATTATTAGCATTTCTTCTAAGGCAAGATTAGCTTCTGGTAGCTTGCAAATAGAGGCTATTTTTTGCTGCCCTAGCCCTCCGGCATGTATTGAGGCATTCTGTCTCACCGATGGGATTTCTTCTTTTTCCGTCTCTATGCATTACCATGATTCCACCCCTGCGAATCTGCGCCCTCCTAGTCCCCTCCCCTGTTCCACGGCTCAATCTTTTGGTTCAGCTCTTTCTTCTCAATTTCACCCGATAGATTCTTCTGTTGCTAAGCCCAAGGGTTCTAAAATGAAAGCGAGTGGATTGGGAGCTTCTCGCAGCAAATTTCCTTCTCCCTACAGGCCACCAGCTCTATCTTCCATCCCAAAAATCTCTCCCTCAAATCCCCCAATCTGGTTTGGATTAACCCGGAGCGCCACGTCGCCAAAGGTATCACCAGTGCTTCGACCTCGGCCTCTTCTCCTCCTTCTAAGGCAGCGCTGCCTACTGTTCCCAAAGCTACTTCTGTGTTTGAATCCCCTCTCCCCACGGTTAAAGAAAAGAAATCTTCATCCCAGTGGCCAGCTTGGGAGGTTAATTCGAACTTTGCATCGGATTGGGAGCAATTTCAATAGCTAGCTCACTTTCCCACTCCGAAGAAGTCGGATCCTGCTTTTACCCCCTCCAAACTCAATCCATCGCCTTCTACTAAAGCATCTGATTGGATTGAGCAGTACTCCCTCTTATCGGAAGAGGAAGCGGAACTGTCTCTAAATCAGCCTAGCAAGGTTCTCAATTTCACTATTTTTAAGCACTCTCCTGTGTTACTTTTCTTAATCGCTGTTTGTTGCTTTAAGCTTTTTCATTTGAGACCCTTGTATTATGATTGTTCGGTGTTCAGCTTGGTAAGGTCCAGTGCTCTGAAGGCAGTACCTTTTCCTTTTTACTCTCTTGTTTGGACTTCCACATCTCTCGCGGCGAAGGCCCGGGGGCATTTGGAATTATCTCTCCCCCTCGTTTCTTAGTCCCGTTAAACGCACTCCAACAGATTCTGTTTGGTCGTTTAAGTCTCCTCTTTTCTCTTCTTTAGCCTTCTCTGCAGACTTTTCGCCGTCTGTAGTCTCTCCTTGTCAGGAGCAGTTTAGCCCTCTCTCTGATATAGATCCTCCCTCTCGTCCTTCTCAATGCTTTATTAGATCAAGTGCACGTCTTTTAGCTAAAAAAAATCTCCATCCTGTCCTGGCTGGATCGCATGCTTGTGTTGACTCGTCCAGTTGCGGTCAGCAACAGTCTCCCTCTAACCTTTCATCTCTTATCTCTTACAACCAGTTAGGTTCTATTTACTTTCCCATTTTTGACACGCTCTCTAATTCTGAACTAGCAGCTTCCGCTCAAGATCTAGGTTTTTTGATTGACCCCCTGGATTCTTCCCGTATTTCCTCCCTTAGGAGGCAAGAACATACTAGAGTCATGGAGCACAGACAACTTCATGATTAGCGTTTCCTGGAACATTCGTGGTCTGCACTGTCCTTCTAAGCAAAGGGCGGTTTTTGATCTGATCTCTTCGTCCCGCTGCGAACTTATCTCCATCCAAGAATCCAAACTGGAATCCCCCTCTCCCACGATCTTGCGTACTTTAGGTGGATCCACTATTTCCAAATGGATCTCTCTGGATGCGACAGGATCTAGAGGCGGGATCCTTTTTGGATTCAAAGAGGCTTCTTTCTCGCTTATAGCTGTTCGACGTTTGAACTTCTTTTTAATTGTCCATCTCCAATGGACCTTTCTTAATTGCCCGCTTACTGTGATCTCGGTGTATGGGCCCTCCTCTTCGGATAGACGCCCTTTATTCTTGAACGAATTCCTCTCGTTACAACAGTACTCTTCTGATCTCTGTTTCTTTTGCGAGAATTTTAATGTCACTCGTTTTGCTTCTGAAAGATCGAATCCGGTCTCTTCTTTCTCACAATCTTGCATATTCAATGACTGTATCCGTGACTTGCAATTATTGGACTTACCGATTTCCGGTAGATCTTTTACCTAGTCTAACCAACGCGATCTCCCGACTTTTGTCAAACTTGACCGTTTCTTAGTGTCACAAAGCTGGATGTCGCGTTTTCATCAGTCTTTTGTCCAGGCTCTCCCTAACCCTTCTTCTGATCAAGTTCTGATAATGCTCCATTCTAACTTCCACTTCAATTATCGTCACAAATTTCACTTTGAAAAGTTCTGGTTGCAAGACCAGCTTTTTGTCAATCTAGTGTCGGAATGTCTTGCATCTGTCACTGGATCTTCTGGTTTAGGCAACATCCTTCTTAAGCTGCACGCCATCAAACACGGTTGCAAAATCTGGCGCGCCGAGAGACATAACAACACCAATTTCCTCAAACATTTCCTTTTACAATCTATTGAGTCCATCGATAAGATGGAAGAGTTAGGTCCCCTTTCCGAATCTTATCGATTGGAACGCCGATCTTGCAAACTAGAGTACGCGGACATCCTCCATCAAGATCATATTAAATGAGCTCAAAGAGCCCGTATCAACTGGATGAAGGAGGGTGACGCCAATACTGCTTTTTTTCATAACTTCGCATCCCATAGACAGCGGTGCAATCGTATCTCATCCATCTCTGCTCAGGGAGTGAATCTCACTTCGGATGAGTCCATTCACCGTGAGTTTCTTACTTTCTATAAAAATCTTATTGGCTTGCAGAAATATCGCTCGATTGAGCTCGATTGGGCCCATCTTTATGGCAACCAATCGCACGATCTTTCCTCTCTTGAGGTCCCCTTTACCCTTGAAGAGATTAAAGCGGCGGTTTTCGCTTTAAAAAGCGATTCTGCACCAAGGCCTGACGGTTTTCCTGCTTTCTTCTTTCAAAAATTTTGGGATCTGCTTAAGGCAGATCTCCTCCAAATGTTTCATGATCTTCACCAAGGGCGCTTTTCTTTTGACCGGATTAATTATGCTCACATTGTGCTCATCCCCATGATAGTGGGAGCACATCTGGTCTCTGAGTTCAGACCTATCAGCCTCATTAACACCTCTTTCAAAATCATTATGAAAGTCCTGTCTTCTAGATTGAGTGCTATCATCTCTCTCTTAATAGACTCGGCTCAATCGGGATTCATCAAAGATCGCTTCATTCTCGACAGTGTTGCATCGGCCCAGGAAATCATTTCTCACTGTCATAGAACTCATTCTGAGGGCATTCTTCTTAAGCTGGATTTTCAAAAAGCCTACGATAATGTCAATTGGGATTTCCTCATGGACATTCTTATTTATCGTGGTTTCGGTCCCAAATGGATAGCATGGATTAAATCCAACTTATTCTCGGGGACCTCATCTATCTTTATCAACGGGATGGAAGGCAACAAGTTCAAAATCAGATGTGGTCTCCGTCAAGGTGATCCTCTATTATCACTGCTTTTTCCCCTTGTTGCTGATGTCTTTAGCAAGCTCCTTAGGAATGCTTGGCTTTTGAACATGATCGAGGGTATCGGTAGTTCCCCCTCTTTTGAGGGTGTGCTCAACCTGCAATACGCAGACGACACTATTATCTTCACCAAACCGAACTCCCACTCTCTTCGTAATCTCAAACTTCTTCTTTACTGCTTCGAAATGGCTTCCGACTTATCGATCAATTTTCAAAAATCCTCGGTTCTTTGGTTGGGTGGATCTCCCAACCGCCAAGTGGAGGTTTCCAATTCTTTCAATTGTCCCATCGCCTCTTTTCCGATTACGTATTTAGGCATTCCCCTTCGCTGGGGTAGGCTGCATAAATCTGATTGGGTCCCTCTTATTGATAAAGTTGAAGCCAGACTCAATGTGTGGTCAGGCAAACTCATGTCTAGAGGAGGTAGACTGACTCTTATTAACTCGGTGATTTCTGCCATGCCCCTCTACCTTATGTCTTTCTACTTTTTACCCTCCTGGGTGATCAGAAGAATTGATCAAATCAGGAGTAATTTTTTCTGGAATGGGTCGTCTCTCTTTAAATCAGGGTCCCACTTGTGCCAGTGGAAGCTGATTTGTTCTTCCAAAGAAGAAGGGGGACTTGGTGTTTTAGACCTTCGCAATCATAACATTGCTCTGTTGGGAAAATGGCTGTGGAAATTCCATAATTTTGATGACTTACCTTGGATTCGATGTATAAAAAATTATCGAGTTTCCTTTTCCAATTGGTGGGAGTTTCCGGAAACTGCTTATCGCCACGCTTCCCCTTTTTGGAAAGGTGTCTGGAAGGCATCAGCTGCTTTTCAGTGTTGTATTTATCGCTCTTGCCCTGACGGATCTAGAGCCAAATTCTGGACCGATCTGTGGATTGGCAACACCACTCTTGCCACGGCTTTCCCTTCGCTCTTTCGTTTGGCAGCCTTTCCGTTGGCATCCGTAGCGGACTCTTTCATCTTGATTGACAATAATCGTTATTGGTTTATTCCATTCTTGATCGATCTTCCTCTATCTCTGGCTGAGGTCTTTAATGACCTCATTTCGTCCCTCAATAACTTTGATTGGAGCCAATCTGAAGGCATAGGTTGGCGTTGGTCCTCGGCGGGAACCTTTTCCGTCAAATCTTTTTATAGTTTCCTTAATTCGAGGGGAGTTCGATCATCGGTAGCTAAATACTTTTGGGATTCTGGGGCTCCTCTTAAGGTTAAAATCACTTCTTGGCTTGCCTTTAATAACAAGCTACTCACTGTCGAAGTGTTGAACAAAAGAAATTTAGCCTGGGGACAGCTGTGTTCTCTTTGTGTTCAGCACTCCGAAGATATCAATCATCTTTTTGTTCAATGTCCCATTATTATCCCGTTGTGGAAGATTTGCGCTCTTGCGTGGGGCACTGGATTTATTCCCCCAGTATTAGCTGATTGCTAGTCCGTTAGACCCGCGAATGATGTGTGTCAAAAGGCTTGGATGTTATCGATCCATACTATTATTTGGATCACTTGGAAGGAGAGAAACTTCAGACTGTTCCAGCATCGTAGCTCATCTATTACAGCTATGATTGATGAGTTTTTATTCCTTTTCAACCTATGGGCTTCAAATTTGAAACCCATAGACAATGCTCCTATCGCTTTCCATAAATTAGTAGAAGCTGTTCATTGTCTTCGCACTCTTCATGCTCTTTAATTACTTCTGCTTCTGATTTTATCCTCTCCTGTATTCTACTGTAGGCTTTTTAATGTTTTTCTAACCTTACTCTCCCTATCTCTTATTCTCCCCTCTAATCTGCAGGTTTGATTACTCCCTTATGGGGAGGCTTCTTTTGAGCCGTGCTCTCGCTCCATACTGATGCCTTGCTCTGGGCTCAGCACCTACTGTGGTTGGATGTACGGATTTTTGGCCTCCCCCTCTATATGGGGTCTGTTTGGTTTTTTGTATCTGGGTTTGGCTTCGATCATCAGCATCTTATCCTGGGGTTCTTTTGCCTGGACCTGTTGTCTCTTCCTCTCTTGGCTGTTTAGCGTCTAATGTTGTTTTTAATTCAAGGATTTGGACTCCTGATCTTTTTGTAAGACAATATTTTTGATGCTTGGTGTATCGTTTTGGTTAAACTGATGTTGTTTAGTTGATTGTTTATGGCTTACTGCTTTCGGTGACAGCTTTTTGTGGTCATTAAGGCAGTTTTATCTTGTGATTCTTATCTATGTTTGCACCTTCGTTGCCTTTCTGCTGACCTGAGTGGTGTCAGTGCGTATTACTCTCCTGTTGTTGCTGGCTCTTGTGATTGTGTTACTGTATCTCTTCCAGTGTTGCACTCTGGTTATGATGTATCTTGCATGAGATGTGTATGCAGTGGTACTGCTGTTTGATTTCCCTGCTTTCTACTTCCCATGCTTTCTTGCTGTCTTGGTTTGTATCTGGGAATTCTATTCTCTGTTGGTAGACTCCGTGTTTTTGGTTGGGTTTGTGCTCAGTTAGCTCAAGTCCCTTCCTTTCCTGGATTATTGGTCTTGATGGGTTTATCTTCCGATCCTTGCGGCATTGAGGCTGGCTGTTGCGAGGGGGTTTGTCTTGTGCTCTCGGAGTTTCCTTGCTCTGGAGAGTTTCCAGTTTTCCCGATGGGTGCCGACTCAGTGGGGGCATCAGTTCCGGGAGTGATCTGCTGCAGCATCGGAGAGCTTTCTTTCTCCGCGCTCAACAATTTTTTTAATGTTCTCTTTGTGTTTTTTTGTATTGGTTATTCATTTTACGGCTTGTAAAATTTGACTTTCATTGATTAATATATTGATTGTCTGATGGCTGGGGTCGTAAGGCCCTATCTGGTTCATCAAAAAAAAAACCAAACTGAGAATAATACTCTTAGGAGTAGCCTGACTTAGCGGAATTGATTTTAAATAATTAAGAAGATAAATTAAGTGATCACGAAAAGGTTAACCAGTGTGCAAAGAATCACGTCAGACAAGTGAGTATTTGACATAGGTCTAAAGCTCATGCATCCAAATTTTGCTGTCAAGATTCACATCAGATATCTGGGTACTAAGTTGGTAGATAAACTGTGGCTTTCAAGAAAATCACTTTCGTTAAAGAAACCAAGTTTCAAAACAACAGCAGGGCATTAGCTAACAAGACCAAATAATCTGTGATAAATAAATATTACTAATAACAATCAAATATAATTTAAATAGGGTTTATAAGGTGAAGATTCTATAAATTGGAAACATGCGTGCAACTTCAAAAGAGAATTGATTTAAGATGCTGAAACCATGCATGATTAACAAAAGTCAATGATTGGAACTTCATTGTTAATCACGAAATCAAATGAAATGATTTGTCCCATAACAGAAGGCCAAAAGGACAGACTGAATCAATCAAAGCAACAGAAAAATAAACTGTAATGCAATCTGAAAATCATAAACAAGTAGCATCCTATTTTTCTCAACCTCAGACTAGAAGAGATAATAATCCTTCATATATTCCATCTGATTGATTCAAGGTGTACAATAATTGGGAAATTTCAATGTCTTTTCCTCCACTTAAATTAACTGACATCCAACTCAGACAACAAGCATTAATACTGACTCCCTTCTACAAACACAGACAGAACATGTGCACTTTGCGCTGTTCTAAGAACTATAAACATACTGCATTCAACCAAACAAGCATTGTGTTTGACCCAAAACAGAAATAATTTGTTCCCCCAGTTTGCAGTAGTACTCATTGCTGAGTTATTGCAAAAAGTTCAGAGACAGTTGTTATACGAGGGATAATGAGAAAAAATGAACATGTAAAGATCACATTAGCGTAAATGGGAAATTAATCTTCAGATAGGTGCAAGTTTGTACAGTTTGAATTCTGGAACAAAAAGAACAGTTCCAGTAACATGTTTGAAGGAGCTTTATACATGTACAGCTCATGATCTGCGGTTGAAATTCTAACCACCTAAATAAATTTATTTCCAATCTACTAAGCTCAACCAAAATTTGACCCCAGCAATTTCTTCTGTGTTCTCAACAATGAGAAGATCATTCCATCACTGTAAATATAACTCTGAAATAATCAAGAGCTTAACAATAATAATAATCAGAAGTCGTGAAAGAGCATTATAGCTTCATCGATCTTTGAGAGGGATGACTGCAAAATCATCCATTTCTTATGCTGCACAGTTTTCTCTTTGCGCTGCTGTTCTGGCAACATTTGTTTCGGTCCCAGAATCTGACACAAATTAATTTAAAACAATGTTACTGTATCAGAATCATTAGGATCAAACAGGTAAATTGTGTGATGTAAAACGAACCCTAAATAGAGAATCTCCAAGAATCTTAACGGGTTAATTTTACCAAACATGTAGTGCGGATCAAAGTTAGAATTTTAAAACAATTAATTGGTTTGATGGATTTTCAAGAACTGAATCACGTTTAACAATCTCAATTAATAATTCAACTCTACAATCAATAATTAAATCCCTAAGTGTTTTTTTTAGCAAGTAAAAGATTCAGTTTTGATTCGTACTCTAATCAAGCAAGTGGAACACTCAATCTCAATTGTTTTTGTGGACGACAGGCAAATCAGATAATATAATAGATAATAGAGCAGTAGAACACAAATATTAAAAAGTGGAAAGAGTATACCGAGAGTTCGAAGACCGATAGCGACAATCGAAGAGGTAGCTACTATTGGAATGGTGGATGACTGGATCTGGTGATGGCTGGCGGCGCGTCAGGGGCGTCGAGCGGCGTTGAGGGTGCTGGCGATGACTGCGAGCACTGCAGTTGGTCGAGGGCAGCGAGGGGGTGCTGGTCGACAGTCGCAATGGCGAGGAAAGGAGGAATGGCGGCACAGGGGGGTTGCGGTGATGGAGAGGAGTCGACGGGGTTGCGATGAAGGTTGCGGGTGGTCGGGGTTGACGACGATGAGGAGGACGGAGACGAGCACAGAGGATTGCGAGGTGGTGATGGGTTTCGACGGGCTAGAGGAGAAGCAGAGAGAGAGGGTCGGGAGGTATGGGATGAACCGAAGAATGGAGGATTGGGAGTTGGCGGCTAAGGCTTTTGGTGAATAGGGTGATTTTGTAATTGGGAAATTAGGGTTAGGGTTTGTATTGGATTTTGGGGATTAGGGTTTAATTGATTTGGGGGATTTTTTTTTTTAATTTGAGGATAGATTTTAGAGTTTATCACAAACCCTAATATTATATTAGGATTTATCACAAACCCTAATAATTTGGATCTCACTTGTATCACACAAAGAGAGGGAGAAAGAGCAAAAACTCAACACAATTTTTTTAATCAAGAATGACATACTTTCTCATTAATCTCAAGACCTATAAATAGCCTCAAAATACATCTTGATACAAATCTCAAAATATTCTCAGAATCTCAAATACATAAAAAAAAAAAATACATATGGCTATAATTGTCAAAAACAAATATGGTACTGAAATAAAATCCTAAACTAAATAAAATTGATGTCCTCATCATTGTGGCTTCAGAAAAAATTGGAAATGAAGCAACTAAATTTTTAAAGAAACAAATTATGTCAAGTTGATCTCATTTTAATTCCAGTTCTTAGGTTAATCAACAATATGAGACATTTTGCTAATAATACCATCAAACACAAAATGCAAATACCGACTCCTAGTTTGATTTGGATCAGGTCTGGAGAAGGAAAATAGAACTCAAAACATAAATACTAAATTTACCTCATTCCCCCCAACACACCCCATGCCCAATAAGAAACAAGGAAAATATGAACAGGTTATAATTCTGAATACAATGATTTGGAGTTAAAACTAAACCAAATAATAATGCAGAAGAGAATCATAGTATCAAAATTTTAAATATAATGAGTGAAGGAAGGGATTAAAACCTCAGGCTCTTGTTCAATCATGTATGCAGCCCGTTGGCTGAGATTTAATGCAGCATGATACATATCATTAAGGACATGCTCCAAAAGTTCATCTCTTTTCACTGCCCACAAAAAGCATTGTGATGGTCCAGCCCCATTCAATTGTAAATTCTGTGAGGAACAGCAAATTATGTGCCGAAATCTGAAGTTGTCAGTGTCTATAGTTGCAAGATGAAAAAAAAAACAGTTATTTGAGAGCTACAAAGCTCAAATTGTTTCTAATAACATTCTTCCTGAAATGGTTTAGATATAGTGATACTATCTAATGTGTGAGCCTAGTACGGTTACATATTTATAGTAATCACTGTTCTGCATTTCCAACTTAAATTATCTTACCAGTTGACAACTTAAATTATCTTTTTACCTGCATTTCCAAGTAGTTATCCTTCCAAAGCCTGTATAAAATCCCTAAACTTTCCTTCTTCTCCACAAATGTGATGTCCGCAACCTATAAGATTAATGTAACAAGAACTCAGAAATGTGTCTAAAATAAAGAAGATATATTGAATGGCATTGTGGGAAAACAGAACAAGGAAAACATTATGTATATACATGAGATAACTAATACTAACATTTGCAACCAGTAAACTATATTATCTTGAACTATCAGTTGCTGAGTTGCAAGAAACCATACAACATCTACTGATCTCCCAACTCCCAAGTATAAGAAATGATGTAATCTTAAATTGGTGACCAACTGAAGTTCAGCCAATGAAGTTAATCCTGGCTTATATTGACAATTTTCTAATATTGGTGCCTGAATGCAAGCCCTCAACACCTAAATAATTACATCGCGTAAATACCTATTTATTGGAAACAAGCGTAAAACATCTCACCATACGGATGTGGTAAGAAATATCACAGTGCAGATAGAGATCATTTTTTGCTCCCTTCGGGTGTTATTACTTATATTCAAGAGAATTGGGTATCATTTTGACATAAAAAACAATTGAGAAAAACAGTTGTAACAATCTAAATTTTCAAATACATATTTTTAAAATTTTCATTCTTCAACATACATTCATGATGCAGCTGTTTTCTGGTGTGGGAGCAACAGATGATGAGTTCTTTTGTTTGATGGAGAACGCAGATCTCAACCGTAGATCTGATCTGATCCTGAAGAGAGACTAGTATAATTGGGGTATGTGGATCTGGTGGTGGTTGTTGGCCATCGAAAACTGCAAAAAGCTTGAAACATAGGGAGTATGCCCGGCGACGGGCCCTCCGACGATGCAGTCAGCAACCAAAGATGAGAATTCGGGTTTAGTGGCAAAAAAGCGACTATCTTGCAACTGAGGAGGGGGGTTAGTATTTATAGGCAGGGAGAGAGACTCTTGATGGACCGGGTTGACCCTCTTCAGTAGGCTGAACTAGAGCAGTGGGCCTGGCAACAGGCCACTGGGAGTATGGGCCTATATTTAGAGACCTCAGACTCCGTTGGGATCAGACAGCTCAGATGGGCTAAATTTATACCCACATCATTGGCCCCCACTCCTGGAGGTTGGGTGTAACAGCCGTCAAGGAGTAGTGCACTCCCGTAGGGGAAAAAACAGTTGATAGCACGAATATGGAGGAAGTAATTTGGATCGTGAAATTCAGGCCACTGTTGGCTCGCGATTCACCCTGGGTGGCGAGGTGGCGAGGCACCGAGGCGCCAAAGGGTCGAGGTAGCGAGGCCCTCTTGCTAGTCTCAAAGTCCATGCTGAATGTCGAAGGGGTTCGGCGAGGATAAGTCATGCATGGAGAGGCGAGGTGCCGAGGCCCTCTCGGGGTAGCTCGAAGTCCACGCCGAACGTCGAAGGGGTTCGGCGAGGCCAAACGAGGCATGGAGAGGCGACGCGTCGAGGCCCTCTCGGGGGTAGCTCGAAGTCCACACTGAGCTCCGAAGTGGTTCAGTGAGGCAAGCGAGATTGTGAGAAATCTGCGCGTATGGCTCGAAATCCATGCCGAGCGACGAGGTCTGGCAAGATGGTGAGAAATCTTTGCGTGTGGTGACGCCGAGCGACGAGGCCTAGCAAGATTGTGAGAAGTATTAGCATGGCTCGAAGTCCACGCCAAGCAACGAGGCCAAGCAAGATTGTGAAAAAAATTCGCGTGTGGCTCGAAATCGACGCCGAGCGATGAGGTCTAGCAAGATCGTGAGAAGTCTTCGCATGTGACTTGAAATCGATGCCGAGCGACGAGGGCAAGAGAGATTGTGGGAAATCTGTGTGTGACTCAAAGTCCACACCAAAATCTTTGCGTGTGGCTCGAAGTCCATGCCGAACGACGAGGCCAAGCAAGATTGTGGGAAATCTTCGCATGACTCGAAGTCGACGCCAAGCACCGAGGTCTAGCAAGACTGTGGAAAGTCTCCGCATGTGGCTCGAAAACGATGCCGAGCGACGAGGCCAAGTGAGACTGTGAAAAGTCTTCGTGTGGCTTGAAGTCCACGCCGAAATCTCCGAATGTGGCTCGAAGTCCATGTCAAGCGACGAGGTCAGGCAAGATTGAGGGAAATTTTCGCGTGTGGCTCGAAGTCCATGCCAAGCGACAAGGCCAAGCAAGATTATGGAAAATCTTCTCGTGCGGTCCATGTCAAGCGACGAGGTCAGGCAAGATTGAGGGAAATCTTCGCGTGTGGCTCGAAATCCATGCCAAGCGACAAGGCCAAGCAAGATTATGGAAAATCATCTCGTGTGGCTCGAAGTCCAAGCCGAGCGACGAGGCCAAGCAAGATTGTGGATAATCTTCGCGGATGGTTTGAAGTCCACGCCGAGCGCCGAAGAAGTTCGGGGAGGTCAAACGAGGCATGGAGAGGCAGGGCGTCGAGGCCCTCTCTAGTTGGCACGAATTCCAAGCGAGGCCAAGCAAGATTTAGTCGAAGGCAGGATACTCTGTTGAATATTACGTTTGGAGATGCCTGTGTACTTTACGAGAGGTAGATGATGCCAACTAACATCATGGGCGTTGTATAGGCATGTGCTTAGCCCGTGAGAGGTATGACGTTACTATTGGGGAAACCGAGGCATCCCTCCCATATCAGCTGTCTAGATTAATCGTAGGGCCAGGGTGATTCTAGAAATCGAGGAGTCTCCTTCTTGCTTATATATCCCCCTCATTCCCTTTTTTACTTTCGCTTCTAGTATCAGAGCTTCTCTCTCTAGAATTTATCTAAGCAACTGGCGGCGTACTTTCTGACAACCTTTCCGGCAACAATATCAGGTATAGTATTTTAAATTATGTCGAAGGTTCAGTCCAATTCTTCGGCCTCCACATCTGGTCGAGACGATTGCACTTCCTCTTCACCGTCGTTTTCCGGGGAGGTTCAGGATATTTTGTCCGAGTCTACTTCTTGGGAAGAAATACCGGAAGTTGAACAAGTTAAGTCCCATGGTGAAGTAGAGGAGGTGGAGGAGAGTGGCTCGGAGGAAGAGGTGGAAGAAGAGGATGGGGCAGTCGAGGTCGAGATGGGCAAGGAGGAAGAAGTAGGGGATGAGGAAGAGGAAGGAGATGAAGTTGGCGAGGAGGGAGATGACGAAGGCGGTCATTCCGAAAAAGTAGGCCGACTAGGGTAGCTAGCATTGCTTTCTCCTCCCAGCGCCCCCCGACCCCCTAGAAGAAAGTTGAAATTCGTCCTGCCAACTAGCCCAAAGGCAGAGCCCATTGAGTATGAGCCAGTGGGTGGCTGCAAGACCCCGTATTATCAGGAGCCTTACTCGATTAGGATGTATTCGAAATACAGCCTTCCTCACCAAGCCGAAGGAAGATTGAAGGGGACAAAATTGAGAGCGGGCTGAAGAAAAGTGACCTTTCTCAAACTCAGCCGTGTTACTTTATCCCCCGAGAGTTCGAGCTAATGATCCCGAGCCCCGAACTTACGCCTACAGATAATTTGGCCCCTTGGTTCTATATATTTTCTCTGGATGCTTTTGGCTCGGGGCTAAGGTTGCCCATGTACTCGTTCGTCAAAGAGGTGTTGAATTGGGCAAGAGTTGAATCTGATGCAATACGGACCGAACTCTTGGAAATAGCTCGTTTGTTTCATGCTCCTTTGCAAAGAAAAGGGGGTACCCCTTAGACTTAAATATTTTCGTGCGTGCCTTGAGCTCCATTCCGCGAGGGTGTACGAGGGGCGATGTTACTCTTCGCCTCGGACTGGGAGGCGTGTTGTACATGGTCATCCGGACTCGATCAAGGAGTGGAAGACCAAGTACTTTATTGTCTGAAGCCCCATTCCATGGGATATTCCAACGAGATTGTCCTTTTTCACACCGAAATGCAGCTCCGAGAGCTTGAAACTTTACGGTGAAGGATAAGGACGAGGTAGCTCGGATCGTCGCTGGGGGGAGCATAGGTTGGCCGAAGATGACAGAGAGGCACCTAGTGAGGGTTGGACTAAGTCCTGCTGACCCTAGTATGTCTTTTGTTCCTTTTTACGTCAAATCTTTTTCCTTCGTCCTCACAACTTGTTTTTTTCTTTTACAGCCATGGATGATGCGAAGATCGAGGCAAGGAGGGCCCGTCTTGGCCAAGAAGAAGGCTGCGGAGCAGTTGAAAGGAAAGAAGAGGCTTGTTGTCGCTTCTTCGAAGGGGACTTCTGAAGGGAAGTCCAAGAAGTCAAAGGCGTTGACGATTGCTGGCACTCCCAGCTCGACCAAGGGGGCCCCAAGCTCGATAATCTCAAGGTTGTCGAGTGCTCGAGGCGGGTCTTCTTCATGTCTGCCCCGAGACCAAGGATATAGTTGGGTAGGAGGGGATGGAACCTTGGAGGCCCAACTGGGTCGTGAAAGTGGCAGACTCTATCATGGATGGTCCGGTTGCAATGAAGGTGGTGAACCACCTAGCCACACTGTGGGACAGGGAATGTCTCGCTACTGAGACCTTCGACTCGAGTTTTCTGAAGTGGGCTCAAGTTGACATGGTGATATGTGCTTCTTCCTCTACTTGTTCGTTCTTTCCAACCATTTAAGTGTTTTTCTCTAAGTTTCTGCATTTCGGCTTGCATGCGACACTACAGGGAGCGAAGTTGAGGAGAAGTACAAAAGCAACCTCAAGCTCACCAACCGAATGGTGTTGAGGTTCCAAAGGGAGATGGACCTGAAGCTCCAGGTCGTTGAGCTGGAGGGATGCGAGAGTGCTCTTAAGGCCGAGCTGACCATTGTAGGCGATGAGCAAGCCAAGTTGGAGAAGGAGATTGCACGAGAATGAGAAGAAACAACTGGCAGGCAAGATGAAGGTCATTGATAAGGTAATTTTTCCCAGGATGACTGGGCTATTCAGCAAGTTCTTCGAAGTTACCCGGACCTCGACCTTCAGGGGTTCAGTTTCTCCATGAAGTTCAACGAGGCACCGCCTACACCAGGGGATCCCCGAGGTCAGCGAAGAGGAGAGCTGCTCGCCTCGGGCGGGGAGCGAGCCTCAAGATGTCCACACCAAGGTTGTCCCGGCGAAGGATCAAAGAGCTTTTTGGGCCAACTTCTTGACTTGGGGCTTTTGTGTTGTGTTCTACATTCTTTTGAATTTAATCAAGTTTATAGTGCTCGGTGTAACATGGAATTTTCCATTTTGCTAGATAGTCAAACATGCTCGGGTCGACCCCCACAACGCTGAGCTTAAATTCCTTAGAAATAGGGTGCATACCCTGGAGTCGAGCTTGGCACACCATCGGAAAGAGGCGAGGGATAGGGAGTCGACGCTTTCACATTACCTCAAGAAATCGCATCAAATGCGTTTGGAGCTTGCTCAACTGAAGAAGGCGATGATCGATAGGAATCTGGGTCATGCCGAGGCCCAGTTATCTACCCTAAGCGGTTTGTCCTTACCAACGTCTCATGAGGGCGTCATGCGTTCGACTGACTCCTTTCTCTGAAAAATGTTGGTGGAGAAAGAACTGGAGTTATACCGGTTAAAGGTAGCGTTCGAAATAGCGGGATCCCAAGCTACCTCTCTCCATAGTGGTTGGACATCTGTTAGGGGTCCTCTAACTCTTAGATTACAGCCGAAAAATCCCGAGATGCTCAGAGTTCAGTAGCTGAGGTATCTAGCCTGGCCAATCCTTTGGAGGAACCCGATCGGCCTATCGAGGAGCGAACTCAATCAGTTGGCCTGGAGCAAGTTTGTGCTAGCCCTAGAGTGTCTCCCGCCGAGGAATATGCTTCGTAGGCGACCGTCGAGACTTGTTGTAATTTTACCATATCTTGTTGTAACTCTTTGGGCTTCCCAGTTGTACCATTTAATAGCTAGCCCTCGATTGGCTGGATGTGTAATAACTTTATTAATGAAAAAACCTTTGATTTGAGTATGTTCCGAGCTTTAGGCCTGAGGAAGTGAGTTGGCTGTAGGCAGAACAACAAATCTTAGGAGTTGGGACGCTTCTGTTTCGAAAGTTGAAGCATTTGGCCTTGAGAATAGAGACGCATGTTTAAATGCTCTGTATTGGAAGTTGAAATGCTGATCTTGGGATGCGTAGAGATGACTCCTAGCAGTTGTTGGATGGGGCAGATGGTTCAGATCCGCCCACGTCAGTGTTGTAGGGAACGAGAAACTGTTCCCCTCATTAGCCTAAATAATCCCCAATTCCATTTCAGTTTCTCAAATAATGCCTTTGTTCAGGTTGTTCTCTTAGTACCTGCTGACAGTTAGGGGTAGCGGCTAAGTACAAATGCTCTACCGCTGATTATCAGCGGGTGATAGGATGATTACTTTCAGCGACTTCGCTTATTCTTCATTGGTGATGATTTCGAGAATTCACACGGTCCTTTTGACACACGCTGACAGTTCGAGGTAATGGTTGAAGCGAATCGGATTACCCTAACTGTCAGCGCGTGAAAGAATGGTTGGCATGATAGATATCATCGGCGGCAGGTGAATTGTTAAGTGGCAAGCCCCTTTCACGTAGTTAGCGACGGATTTCTCGAACCATTAGCTCATGTCCTGGTTCATCATCCCTTACGAAATGCTGAGGACCTCTTGCGTGTGGCTCAAAGTTCACGCTGTGCGACGAGGCCTAGCAAGATTGTGAGAAATCTTCGTGTGTGGCTTGAAGTCCATGCCAAGCGACGAGACTTTGCGAGATTGTGAAAAATCGTTGCTATTGGCTCGAAGTTCTCGCGAGTGGCAAGGCTAAGCGAGATTGTGAGAAATCTTTGCATGTGGCTCGAAGTCCGCATTGAACGACTAGGCCAATAGTTGGTCGAAGCTGAAAGAGTGAAACCATATTGATTTGAAATGAAATTTTATTGCCAGGTGCTGATAGGCAAGTGTTTATTACATTCCTTGGCTTTTTAGGGCCTTATTACAAGCATAGAGCACTAGGAATTTTCATAAAACTTCATCAAGTGTTCTGTGTTCCAAGTTCTCTTGATCATTCTGCCCCCCGAGTCTTCAAGTTGGTAAGTCGCAGTGCGTACCACCAAGCTTGTAAAGGTCTTCCAAGTTGGGAACAGCTTTCCCCTCTTGCTCAGTTCGGAGATGACAAATCTTCTTAGCACCAGATCACCTTCTCTAATGTTAGTAGGTAGGGTCTTGCTCACTTGAAACCATTTGGAGACTTCTTCGGAGAACGGAGTCTCCTCCAACTCATCAACTGATTCGGAGCCAATTGAACTCCTATCACAGGGGAGTTCGACCGCGTTGATGTGGAGGACAGAGCCCCCTACTTTTGCAGTATAGCAGGCTCGAGCTGCCTCCTGGTTACCCTTCACGACCCTGCCCCCGCCATCATAAGGAATGTAATGCCCCGAGCCCGGCTCAGCTGCGCAAGCGACTACACGTGCGCACAATACGCAAACAAATAAAATCCTAACAACTGCCCACCATAGGCTGCCATCAAATGGGTGGTTAACTGTTGGGTACTGCTATCATACGGCAATTACTATATACTACACTATTTTTCCTACACCCCAACGATGTGGGATATAAATTCACCCCCACCATGCCCACGTCATCAAACCATGGCAGCCACTCATTTATTTAATGCATATGATTTTTCCTATAGCCCCATAGGTCATTCTATGGGCCACCCATTAAATCCATTTTAAATCCTAAGCCCATAGAAATCCTATAGGCCACCACCTTTCTTCTCACATATTATATATATATATATATATATAGAGAGAGAGAGAGAGAGAGAGAGGTTTCTTCCATTGCAAACGCAAATATTTGCGTGCACCACTTAACCCGTCATTGGCAATGAAGGGTTAAGGAAAAATATAAATCTTTGCCTTATGCCTTAACCCGTCATTGCCAATGACAGGTTAAGTGGTGTGCACGCGTTTACACAACATTTATGTTTGCAATGGAAGAAATCTCATTTATATATATATATATATATATATATATATATATATATATATATATATATATATATATATATATATATACCCGCTTAAGTACGGGGTGTTACAAGTAACTTCAATCTCATATGATAGGCCGAGGATACTTCTTGAAGAGACGCAAGACCGGGGTGCCCGAGGATGGCATTATAGGCCGTCTTGACGTCAACCACCATGAAAACCATTGGCTCGGTCTGGCTAGTCGGGGATTTCTCCGCTGTAACATCTAGAGTGATGATCCCCACGATCTGGACAAGGGGGCCCGAGAAGCCGTGAAGGGTATATCCCGCAGGTTTTAACCTTTCGCGGGAGGGCTTCAATACCTCGAAGGCGACGAGGAACAATATGTTGACCGAGCTACCATTGTCCACGAGGATGCGCCAGACCTCGTGGTTTGCCAGGCCAAGGCATCACAGTGAAGGGTCTGGACACCCTTAAGGTCTTCATCTGAGAAGGAGACTGCCAGCCTGTTGCTTGGGGGAGGACAATTATAGAATGAGTTCACTTCCCTGACAAATGCTTTGCAGGAAGAACCGGAGTCCCCCTCATCGGCCATCCGTGTATGGAATGGAGGGTGGCCATTCTTTCAGAGTCCTAGGGTTCAGACTCCCACTCTAGACGTTTACCTCAGGGAGGAGAGGTTCTTGAACCATCTCGAGTGAATTTAAACAGGTACCCCCTCCGGATAAAGGCCTCGATCTCATCTTTCAGCACCCGGTAATTGTCAGCCTCATTACCGTGATCTCGATGGAACCGGCAGCAGAACCTCCGGTCCCTTTTTTATTCTCGTTGTTGGAACAAAGGGGGTGTCAAATCAACCCCTCATCGTCCACCACCATGGGAATGGCACACTCGCATTCAGTGGAGTGAACTTTTCAAATCGAGGCACTAGGGGAGGGCGTCTCTGTCCAGTGGCGTCTTCCTGGGCCTTCGTCGACGCCTCAGAAGTGTCCGCCTTCCTTTCCCCTTGGCAGGGGATTCCTTCTGGCCTCCTGGATGTAGAGTCCCCTTGGCTCGAACGTATTTCTCTTTCCGTAGGAGGTCGGGAAAATCCGAAGGAGGCTTTCTGGCAAGGGAAGTGTTCAAGAGCTCATGTCCGGCGTTATGCCTGAAGGCAGCTATTGTGACACCGGTGTCGAGGGAGATAGACCGGGCTTCCGCTGTGAATCTTTGGACGAAGTATTTAAGGAACTCCCCATCTTTCTATTTCAGAACGAGCAAGGAGGTACTCATCTTTTCAACCTTGCGACTGGTCACGAAGTGGACAAGAAAGAGAATAAGAATATGGAGTTCGGAGCAAGTCGAAAGTACCATTCTCGTGCGGAATCTCACAATGTGGCGGGGAACGCACGGCAGAGGAGGGCATCTGAGGCGCTGTAAGTCATCATGAGGGTTTTGAATCCCTCGATGTGATCAGCTAGATCGACTCCCTGTTATAAGTCTCAAAGGCGGGAGGTTTGAATCTCCTCGACATCGGGGCTTCGAGGATATGGGAGGAGAAGAGGGGTCGGACCAGGCGGTACCCCATGTTTGATGATCTCTCTCCTTCCCCTATTCGGGCAAGGAGATCTTCCATATTCTGCAGCCGCTTAAGAAGATCGAGCCGACCAGTAGGACTCTTCGTTTTCGGATCCCCCGATGCGCGGGTTGTCCGAGTTGCGGTCATTTCTAGCTCCACCTCGGAAGGCCCGGAAGACTTCATTCCGAAACTCCATAATTTGGTCCTCGTTACATGACCCTCTTCCTTGTGTCCGTTCAAAGGTCGGCGATCTCTTTGAGAGAGATTGTGCTCCTTTTCTTACTTGTGAGAGGAGTGGCGGTTGCGGCTTGCAGGATGATCCGAGGGTCCCCTATTTCTAGAGCGGTTGAGGCAATGACGAAGGTCTTCCTCGTCCTGTCGGTTGTTAATAAGAATTCGGAGGTCCGAAACTACTGGACGTTCAGTCCTCCGTGCGACCGAGTAAGAGGAGCTTGGAGTCGGCCCCTGTTGACGTTCATCGTGTTGCTATTGCAACCCCTGAGTTGTCGCACGGTTGCGGGACGGACGATGAGGGGGAGGGTCGGTGTGACGCCCCGTGGTGGCGGCCTTCTTAGCCTTGAGGGCATGGGAGAAGGCAGCTACTATGTAGATTTGGGTATGAGGCTGAATCTGTCGCGTTTTCCACAGACGGTGTCAATCTGATGTTGTTGTTTTCTGGTGTGGGAGCAACAGATGAGTTCTTTTGTTTAATGGAGAATGCAAATCTCAACCGTAGATCTGATCCTAGTGTGATTGGTGTATGTGAATCTGGTGTTGGTTGTTGGCTGTCGAAAACCTGCAAAAAGCCTGAAATATCGGGAGTAATCCCGACGACGGGCCCTCCAACGATCTAGTCAGCAACCAAGGATGAAAATTAGGGTTTAATGGCAAAAAAACGATTACCTTGCAACTAAGGAAGGGGATTAGTATTTATAGGTAGGGAGAGGGACCCTTGATGGACCGGGTTGACCCTCTTCCGTGGGCTGAACTGGAGCAGTGCGCCTGGCAACGGGGTGTTGGGAGTATGGGCCTGTTTTTAGGGACCTCAGGATCCGTTGGGATCAGACGGCTCAGATGGGCTGGATTTTTACCCATATCAGTTCACATTTCACATGTCCTTCCAGTAATCTCTCACCTCTTACCCCCTTCATGGAATGACATTTCAATGAAAGAACCAATGCTGGACATTTGGAAACTAAGATAACGATATCAAAATTATGGGTACCCATTGTTGATTTTATGGCACCATTACTGATCTCGTGGGACTAATTACTACTTATCTTATACGGCTATCTACTAAGGTTGCTGACAATCTTGTAACTTTCATATAGTGTAAATATTTATATACTGATTTATTGTTTATACTGTTATTCTTAAAGAATACTAAGTGCCTTTTGTAATGTTTAGCCTATGTTACATGTGTACTTCAATAAAAAATTATACCCATACGATTACTTAGCTGATCTTTGGTACTCCAATATTCTGGTGTACACTTTTCTAATTAATCTCCTGAGCATCAAAGATATATCCTATAAGCTAAAAAAATCTAATATGTGAGTCATGCAGTCACAATTTTACCTTTCTTCATAAGGATTATGCTTTTGCAGCCAGTCTCTACTATTTTAGCTACAAGTCATATGTGAAGCTTATATAGCGTGTGAAGTGAACCTCAAGAATTGAGGAACATCATTAAATGCTTCATACGCCCAAAGTCTAACTATTCATTTAGGCCCACTAACCACTTTATTAACGAGTATTGTCAAAATTCATAAATCAAAGAAACTTTGTGGCTGACTTTTTATAAAAAAAATTGCATTGGGCATGCTAATCATCTAGTAATTATTGATGCATATTACTCAAAAATAACACATACACATATTAAGATATCAAAGATGCATCTAACACTACAAGCAAAAAATCTAATATGTGAATGATGTGGTTAAAATGCACCCTCTTTCTTAGTAAGGATTGTGATTGCTCAAGTGGATGTTGATGTAAATAACTTTAAAATAACACATCTGCATCCTAGTTATTCTGTTTTATGAATTGTTATAAATAATATTGTTCTGCTACATATTGATGTATATAACTTGAAATAACTCAAAATATCCTAGTTATGTTTAGAATAATGGGCTTGATGTAGAGTCGGGTTAATTTCCTTCAGTAGAGCATCAGAATCCCTTCCAAAGTAGCATTTCATGGATCAGCACCATTCATCTTCATTTCTATAACAATTTAAGAATAAGAATCAATTGCTTTCAAAGTTCTTTACTCATGAATACTGATACGTTCGATTCATGAGGACAAACTTTTGTAACCATTTCATGTCTCACTTCGACAGATACAAAGTTCAGTAACCCATTGATGTCCCATTCAACAACTATTTAGGTTTGAGATCAAGATGAACATTTATGGATTCACTCGAGACAGTGATTTCACCAGTACCCTGAGAAAATCCACTGTCGTAGTAGTTGATACAAATATTCTCAGACACCCATGCATATCAATGACGAGTTTGTAACATGAATCTAACGATTTTTCCATATCTCCATATTACATTGTTTTTGTTGTCCGTATAATTGTATCAGTATTCTTACATAATTTACATATATCGTTTCAAGTTAAATTTAATTAATACTGCTTTACCAGTCATAGTTGCAGGTGAAATGTTCACAATTAGCGAATTTAACCTGACAATAATTGACTTGTAAAAAGGAAATGGGCGAGAATCATAATAGGAGTAAAAATGTGAAAGGAGATTGATGGCCGGTAAAAACAAACTAAAACGGAGGTCATAAGTTTCCTGAAGGTAAAAAAGAAGGGAAAGAAAAGAATATCTTACAAATAGGGTGATGTAGAAGGCGCAGGTTACAAAAATGACAATCAGAATGCAATTGTATTTAAGATCACGTAACATCCTTTTACATTACAAAGTCAAGGATTACATACCAAACAAAAGAAGAACAACTAATGCAAAATTTGTATGAAGAACCCAAATACCAGTTGATACTTGGTAATTCACAAGAGATTTTTGTATAATTTATGGACATATAAAGATTATGTATCTAAGACAACATGAACATAAGCATTACATCAAGGTAATTGGTATCAACCATTACAAATTAAAGGGCCTCAAAGAATGTCTAAATGTCTAAATTGGTGAAAACCAGCATCAAATTCAAGCAAAAGAAGTAAAGCAAAAAAATTTGAATGCACCACCCCCCCGCAATATATACACAAATATATATACACAAAGTAGTGTGCAACGGATCCTTTCCCTATATATATATACACAAATATAAATAAAAAAAACAAACTTGAAACATGCAAAGTTACGGATAAGGAGTCATATTGCTCATTCGAGAGTACCATTCAAAGTATTGAAACCATGAGCACCTCATGTTTCACAATTTTATCTACATGATAATGAACGTTGAAGTAACTGCTTCTTGATATTCAAAAGAATTCACATAAGTTTTGCATTCATCCCTCGCTTCTAACTTCTACGGATAATAATAATGCACCAAGTTTATATAAAATATAAAATCCAAGGTCTCAGAATAATTTTTGGGGAAAAGAATTACTTGATCTGTTTCATAATAGCGGCCTTCCTTGGCCAATAACATGAAGATCCTATATGCTTCTTTTCCGTATTTTTTCAATACAAGGTCCTCAACCTAACAATGTAAAAAAGGAATGTAGAACACGGTTTTTAGAAAAGCAATAACGAATGTTGATTTAACAAAGGCTTTATTTCTCCTAATTGCATATAATTTTTAAACAAAAGTACCTCTTCATTTTTGCAAGTTTCGATTATTCCATTCAAATCTACATCAAGAAAACCATGAAGAACAATGTCAAAGACCAGAAACCAGAGGACAGAAATAAAACCAAACATATTAAACTTATATTTTAAAATATATGCTTTAAACTGTTACCAATTGTATATAATGCCCCTGTCTCCTCTGTGCATAGGCGGCAACCAAGTTGTTCGAGGATTACTCTAACAAGTTCCACTGTGATCCCTTTTACTCTCACCCCTTCTAAAATTGCATCCATTGATGCTAGGACTAAAAGAGAGCAAAGGAGAATTGAAAATATCAATTATTTAAGCAGCATAATTGTTTAATAAACACATGCCAAAATGAAAATAAACAAAGAAGCAAATTTAAAATTCATGGTTCTATTTCAAATATTTTAGCAAATTCAATGAGTTCTATTAAAAAGGTTAAGGATGAAATAGCACCGAAAGTTTACCTTAATTCCCAAATAGCACCCAAAATTTTTCTAATACTCAAATAGCACCCAAAGTTTTTATAATTGGACCAAATAGCACCTCTCTTAATTTCTGAAGGAACGGCAAGATGGTCAAAAGACTGAAATGCCCCTTTCAATTCTTCTTCTTCAACCTCATTTTCATGTTGCTTTTTCAGTTTTTCTTGTTTTGATTTTTTTTAAAAATTTTGTGGAGAGGAAGGTGATGATGATGGGTTTCAGGCGCGGGGTTGCACGGGGTTGCAGATGATGGAGATGGTGGCTAGAGTGGTGGTTGGAGATGGTGGTCGGTGGTGGAGAAGGTGGTCGGTGGTGGAGATGGTGGTGGAGATGATGGTTGAGATAGTGGTTGGTGGTGGTATGGTGGTTGGAGATGATGGAGGTGGTGGAGACGGTAATGAGATTTGTTATTTGTATAAGGAGATGAGGTTAACTTCGACATTTCACATGCTTCTTAATGGGTTTAAACCTGTTAAGAGGTACATTCGGAAAATATTCAATCAACTTAACGGAAAACTCAACGGCGGGTGCTATTTGGTCCAATTATAAAAACTTCGGGTGCTATTGGGTATTAGAAAAACATTGGATGCTATTTGGGAATTAAGGTAAACATATGGTGCTATTTTGTCCATACCCTGATTAAATAAAGCTTCCATGGTTATTACACTGTAAATTTTTATATATAACATCTCCCCAGTCCTCCGTTCCACTCCTCAAATATTTTTGAAATAATTTTAAAAAACAATAGTTTATACACAGAATTATCTTGGCTGGTAAAACTTTGAATTCAGTTTGATGAAATGTCACTTCCGCTACTACACAAATAATTATGATTCCATGCATGGCAGTAAAGGAACGTAGCTCAATAACTTCAAACTATTTACAATATCACAGCAAGTTGATTTCTTCTCTTTTAAATCACAATTTATTTGAGACTCTTCACCATCATACCTTTCATCATAACATTATGTTCTTCATTCAAAACTCCAAGGGGCTAACATCTACCACTAGTCAATCGCGTTATTATTTTTAACTACCCTAAAAGTCCACTTTCCATCAAATTTTTGGGTAGTTCAAATTGAGAATTGAAATAGGAACTTTCGGGCAGGTAAAATTATAAAAACAGATTTAGGTTTTTTTTCCTTTTTTTCTTTTTTTGATAAAACCTGAGGGTAGTTTTTTTTGTTCTTTTCCTTCACCTTTTTTGCATATCAGCAACATTTAATGCTAACATTGTAATACTTTCATCTCTCTCACTTTACTTTTCAGCTGAATTCACCCTTAGTTTTTTTGACATTTAATGTCTAAAAGTAGTAAAAAAATTCATCTCTGTTACTTCCCTTTTCAGTGGCACAATCAAATAACAAACACTTTAGGGGCCTCAAGCATCCCCTCCTTCCCTCCCATCCAGAAAATGTGAGGATTTGTTGACAAAATTGGTGGTATTTTTTAAGATCGTTGCGCACATTATTCTTTGATACACTTCAATGTGAGGATTTTAATACCACAAATTTCACTCTTTTTTCATAGGCAAACTAATTATACATAATGATAATGGATATACCACTATTGAAAATCAAATTATACCAGAATTTTTATCTTTAGAACTTTGTTCACGATTAGACTCTATTATTGCCTCCAGTACGTTACCAGCATCAGGACTCAACCTTGTACTAATATTATCGACACAAGCCTGCAAATATTAAGCAGAAAATAAGTTAAGAACCACAAACATACAGTGAATGAGATGCTTTAAAATATTATAAAGAATAATATATGAAAGAAGGGACAATTTCTCCCTTCCTCGTTTAACAATTCAAAAACTACCAACATTTTATTTTCCTAGCAAGGGCAGGCAATATAAGTAGAGAGTAAAGAACAAAACATATTGAGCAGGATGGTAAACATTACAAAAAAATATTGAGCAGGAAAGTAACATTGTTTCAGAAAAATACATAAAAATTGCCCAAAACTCATGTATGTGTGCATCACTATGATCTTGTATCCCAGATGATCCATGCATAAATTTTTTAAAATATTAAAAGAACCAGTATCACAGTATATGGTGTCCCAACTAGACAGGAAACTAGAAGTCATTACAAGCACAGGAAATTACTTACATAATTGTCTAAATACATTTGGATGAAGATTCAATACAGAAGTACTCAAATGAAGTTCAAATTAAGGCATATGGCAGCTAGATGAACAAGGCAGGAGGGAAATGATGGGGGTGGATAAACAATTTTCAATGCATTAGGATTTTGGCTATAACATAAGTTAATAGAAAGGTAGAATTGAAGGAGGAACAGGACACTCTTAGATAGAAAATCTATGCCCTTTTGGCTTACGGGGATACTTCTTTTCGTTTATCGTGAAGCAAAGATTGTCATGTTCAGTTATCAGGCAACTTTGTATACTTATTCTTATTCATCTGACACTTCATCTCAACTATTTAAAGAGGGGGGGTTCCTTCAACAAAAAAAAATTATTTAAAGAGGGGGAGAGAAAAAAGAAACTGCTACACTATTGCCTTAGAACCCGAGCTATAGTACGGGGGTGTTTGGTAATGGTTGCAAGTGCAAGTGAAATTTAAAATCTACCTCTAATTTTTTTGAGCCAATGACCAAAATTATCTCTAGTCCCTTTACCTTTTAAATTCCACATCTACTGCAAGTCTACAAACATTATTTCCCTCCAAAAAAGTAGGGGTTTATTTTTGGCAGTCCAATAAAAAAAATGGGGGAGATTCAAATTACATTTTGCACTAGCACCTTGCAATTGCACTTGCATGGAATCATGGTTTTAAATATCAGCCGATCCCAATCCGATCCGGCCGAACCAAATCATTTTTCAAGGGGCTGCTCTAGTACAACCCCTAAATCTTGGGATCGACGATATAACTCGAGGATCGGTTGAGTTAGCAATTGGATAGGCTGGATTGGCCCAGACCCCAACCCGAAACCACCAATCCTATGATTAAAAAAATTCAATATTTTAATATTATTTTCATGTGGATCATCTTATCCAAACAATTAAGATGTGATTGTGTAATGAACATCTTTTCATGTCTAGCATATATATACATATATATATATATATATACATATATATACTAGATTTGCCCGTAGGCACGTGCCTACGGCACGTCTTCAGAACGATACAGCATATGAAAAGCCTTGTAAATAGTAAATCAACAATTATATAGCTCAAGTTTGAATAGTATGACAATAATTAGTTGTAAATAAAAGTCCATGTTTTCATTAGTATATATTGAAAAATAATTATAAATTGGGGTATAAAAGTCCATGTTTCCATAAGTATATATATATATATATATATATATAGAGAGAGAGAGAGAGAGAGAGAGAGAGAGAGAGAGAGAGGGAGAGAGGGAGAGAGAGAAAGTGAGAGAGAGAGAGAGAGAGATAATTAAATAAATAAAGGAGTTGCTTTGGGGGATTTGAATTTGAGTTTTGGGGAAAAACTTTTGGGGGGTAAAATGTGTTTTGTGAGGTTAGATCTGGGCCTTTAATTTTGAGGGGATTGAAGAAGAGCCACTTGATAGCTTTCTTTGTATTTCATTATATATATATACATATATATATATATATATATACTAGGTTTGCCCGTTGACACGTGCCGTCTTCGGAACGGTGCACCTTGTTTGATCATATAAAATAGTTTTGGAGGTCCAGCAAATTAATTGAAGTAGGAAACATAAAGCAAAAAACATATTATATGATTTTTTTTTTGAATTATTTTTTAAGTTTTTAAATTTTTTTAGTTTTTTAATTTTCTTAATTTTTTGAATAGAAGAGGGATGGAGAGAGAGGGAGAGAGAGAGAGACAAATATAGGAGTTGTTTTGGGTGGGGGATTTGAATTTGAGTTTTGGGGGAAACTTTTGGAGGAAAAATATGTTTTGTAAGGTTAGATCTGGGCCTTTGATTTTTGGGGGGATTGAAGGAGAGCCACGTGATAGCTTTCTTTGTGTTTTATTATATATATATATATCTGTGTGTGTGTGTGTGTGTGTGTGTGTGTGTGTGTGTGTGTGTGTGTGTAAATAAAATTTATATTATTTGATATACCTATTTCTGGTGTTCTAATTTTATTCTACGATAAAATTCTTTAAAACAAATGAAAATGTTCAATTCTGTAATTCAAAATATTAAATTATTTTGATATTTTAATTCCCACTGCTGAACTCTCTGGGAGACTGTATTTGTTTGAGTGCTACGGCGCCGTCTCCTTCAGCGGAGGTACTGTTTCCTATCCGACCTTAGACTCTTTTCTGTCCAATTTTTGTAATGTTCAAGACTGGACTTGGGCTATTAATACTTGTTCCCATGGAGAAGTTATCAACTGTCCTTCTGTCAAAACTCTCGATGACCTAGTTCGCATTAGGGCTGCAAACGAATCGAGCAATTCGCGAGCTATTCGGCTCGAGCTCGGTCAAAGCTCGGCTCTCGAGCTCGAGCTCAAAACCGAGCTCGTTTAGTAAACGAGCCGAGCTCGAGCTTCAGTTTTTTTTTTAGACTAAGCTCGCGAGCTATTCGGCTCGAGCTCGGTCAAAGCTCTGTCAAAGCTTGGCTCGAACCGAGCTCGAGCCGAGCTCGAGCTCAAAAATAAGCTCGTTTCGTAAACGAGCCGAGCTCGAGCCTGAAGGTATTCGGCTCGGCTCGGCTCGATTGCAGCCCTAGTTCGCATCAACCCTCTTTCTATCGGAGACATCAAGCTTTCGGTCCGTAAATGGGTGGCACAGGGTCAGTACACCGCTCCCCTCTCCCAGTCTCCTGTCAAGGCTACTCTGGTTGGCCTCCCGCCTTTCTGTGAATTTATGCGCCTTGTCGGTGAGATGACTAAATGTGTCGGAGAGCTTCAACGCATTTTCTCATCCTCCAAACTGGCATCAGGGTGCCTTCAAGTTGACGCGAAGTTCTCGTGCCCGCCTGTCAACGACAGGATTGACGCGTTTTCATTAAGGGACACTAGGTCGAGCTTCGCCGTGTCTGTTATCTATCATGATCAATCTAATGGGGGTCCAGCTCCCTCTCCTTCGCCTCTGAGAGCTGCTAAGCCAGTGAGTGCCCCCAGTTCTTTTCCTAACACCTTCGCTGCTGGGTCTTCGTCTCAACCGTCTGCTCACCCATACAAATGGAGGACTTCTCATAAAGCTCCCGCTAAGAAGCATTTTCTGCCGCAGCGCAAAGGTTTTTTCAACTCTCCTAAGACCACCATTTCTCCGTCTAAAGCCCCCAATCTGGTTTGGATCAATCCGGACTTGGCCGCAGTCCAAACTAACCCAACCTCGTCTTCTCCGGCGTTTGAGCCTACTTCTAAGGGTCCCGTTCTCTCGTCAGTCGACCCCCTCCCTTTGCTGGCTAAGCCCGCAACTGCAGCTATTGCTTCTAGGCAGTCACAGCCACCCTTGGCTCTCTCGGATGAGAAGTGGCCGAGTTGGGAGGTCAATCCTCACTTTTCCTCTGATTGGGACAAGTTCACTTCAGCGGTGCAGCACTCTCCGTCTCTCCGATCAAAATCTGTTCAACTTCCGATCAAAGCTAGCTCCTCTCTTCCTTTGAAAGCTGATGCGTGGATTGATCAGGACAACTTACTTGATGAGGAGGTTGCAGATCTGAACCAATCTCTTCTGCCTCCGCTGGTGAGACTTACGTTTCACTCCGTTTTTATCAAGTTTCGTTTTCCGTTTTGTGGTGCTTTTGATGACGGCCTTTGTTTTAGGGTCGGTCTTTATTCTTCCTTTGCGGCTAGATACTTTCTTGATTACTGTCTTGAGATTTACTGTCTTTCTAGTGCTTCTAATTGGGGTCTTGCAGCGACTATGGTGAGTAGCCACCGTACTCATCGTGGGACAGCGACTTCTGTCACCGATGATCCCTTTTCCTCCCATTCCTCTATTTTCTCCCTCTCTGGTACCCGAGTCGGACTCTACTGATCGGAAGACTAGATTTTCTTACACTTCTGACCCCTCGTCTGTTTCAGCGACTATTCCTTCGGGTGTTTTTAGCCCTAGAATGCATGCTTTGGCTAGAGCGCATAGTATTCCTACCGCAGTCATTCGCTCTAGTGCCCGTATTCGGGCTAAAAAAGATGCGTATCAATCGTTTCATTCTAAGTGTTCCCTTGCGGTTCAGATCCGCAAGAGAGATATAGCTCCTCCCCCGACGCTAGAGTTGGGCCAAGAACTGTTAGGATCCATTTACTAGGTCCATTTTGACTCTCTCTAATATTGATATGCTTTGCATGTCTAAAGAGATGGGTTTTTTTGGTTAATTCTGATAACTTTGTTGACTTTGAAATAATCCGTCAACATGAAATCTCTCGTGCGTATAAGGCCAAGGTTTTTCATGCATAGTATCTCTTGGAACATTCGGGGTCTGCGGTGTGCTTCCAAGCAACAAGCTGTTTTTCAACTTATTTCCTCCTCTAATTGTGATCTGATTTTCCTTCAAGAATCGAAACTCGAATCCCCATCCCCATCACTCTATCGTTTGATCGGTGGATCCTTCATCACCAAGTGGATCTCCCTTGATGCGGTTGGATCTAGAGGTGGGATTCTCTTTGGTTTTAAAGAATCCCGATTCTCCTTTATTTCTAGTCGTAGATTAAACTTTTTCCTCATTGTTCAACTTCACTGGGTCGAGTTCAATTGCGATCTCACGGTGGTGTCGGTTTATGGACCGTCCACAGCTAATCGACGTAATGAGTTTTGGAACAAATTTTACTCTTTCCAAAACAACATTCACGACTTCTTTTTCTTCTGTGGTGACTTCAATGTCACGAGATTTTCCTGTGAAAGATCGGGAGTGGCTTCACACTCGTTAGATTCTTCCCGCTTTAACGACTGCATTCGCTCTCTACATTTGACCGATCTGACCCTCAACGGCAGATCCTTCATGTGGTCTAGCATGCGTTCTTCTCCGTCCCTGGAGAAGCTCGATCGTTTTCTTGTGTCCCAAGACTGGATCAATTTCTTCCACAACTCGTTTTCCTCGGCCTTGCCGAACCCTTCTTCTGACCACGTGCCTATCTCTTTATTCTCCAACTTTAACTTCTCCATACCTTTTAAATTCCGTTTTGAAAAATTTTAGCTTCAAGACCAAATCTTCGTCAATCTTATTTTGGAGTGCCTCTCTTCAATCACAGGCTCTTCCGGGCTAGGTCGTATTCTCATCAAACTGCATGCCATCAAATATGGTTGTAAAATCTGGCGGAAAGAGAGATTTGCTAATGCAAATTTCCTTTAAAATGTCTTCCTCTTCTATCGATTCCATTGATAAACTTGAGGAACTTGGTCCTCTACCCAAAATTGAGAAACATCATCAAATGCTCCATATAGCCATACTTTAATAATTAAATAGTAGTGATTTAAGCGGATGATTTTCTACAACACATGCATCACTTTTGCGAATAAATCTAGTCTCTCCATAACTACTATATTAATGAAAAATATTTACTTTTTCTTATTTCTATGTTTTACTTTAATTTCAACTATTAGTAATGTTTTATATATATTCTAAGCAGTTAAAATTCCTAATTATGTTCGATTAATCGCTACTCGGAGGCTAAGCGATTATTTTTTAGCGATTTATTATATTTCAATAGTTAGCGATTTAATCAGGTATAATCGGCCGATTTTAAGTGACCAATTAACCGATTAAATCTCCTCTAATTTTCATACTCGTTTGCATTATTTGGGCTCAAACCGGCCCAAACTCAAATCCAAATTCCAAACCCCTTCTGGTCCTCCCGCAAACTCAAACCCGACATGTCACCGCTCTCTTCTTCTTCCTCGCGCAAACCCAAACTCAAACTGATTCTCTTCTTCTTCCTCGAGCAAACCCAAACCCGACCTGTCGTCGCTCCCCCAGCATCGTCGCATACTTGACCCGGCCCGCATCTACAGCACCTCCTCTTACTGCTCGCGCTGCTCCTCCCCGATTGTTTTTATTTGATGGAACCAATCAGCAAACCCGATAATAATTTTATGTTAGGATTTAGGGTTGCTACATTATGAGGATTTATCTTTTTTTAATTTTATATATATATATATAACGATTTTTCCGATTAACCGATTAATCACTAATCGCTCCTAGACCGATTAGTTCCAAAAACCGATTTTAACTGCCTAGTATATATTATATATAGATGCAAACATTGGTAACTTAATTTTTAACATGCAATTTTTCCTCTTTATTATTACAAATAGAAAGGTGTATATGAAACCGACCTTACTCTCATTGTCTGTGAAGCAAACTTGGATGTGCAATGCACATGTTTTTTTTTCATCTCCTCACACCTATAATGAAAATTTTGAACATCACTAAATGACTCCTTAAATAATAGTGATAAAAACCTTATATTGCTTAGAATAACGAGATTTTCTTCTCTTCATATATCCCTTTTTATCCATTTCAATCATGGACTCACTGTAAGACATTGAGACAATATCAGATAAATCGAAGGAAAACCATTGAAGGAAAAAAGAATCGAACAACGCATGTGACCCAGATAAATTAGGGATCGATATAAGCCCTAGTTCTCAACCAAGAGAATAACCACTGTAATTGGTTAGCCAAATTATGGGGTTAAACTTGAAAGAGAAACTATGTTTAGATAAATTTTGATTGAAATTACCACATCTTGGAGACGTCTGTAACTCAAAATGTTGGGGGATAGTTGGATGATACGTCTGGGACATGTAAATTCAACTTGACATGTTGAGGACATTCCTTAAAAATGGTATAGGATTAAATGGCGTGTCGGTGGACAACACTCTTTAAAAATATATACTTATAGACACATATATACACCGTTATAATTTATACATATATAGAAATAGATAAACATCTTTACTGTTGTAACAAAACATATGGACTCTAAATATGCTTTTAATCCATATGTTTATACTAATTTCATGAAATATATATATATATATGAATTGATGGCACTTATCTGCATTTAGAGTATAAATTTGACTCATATTGCAACTAACGATATAAAGTGTGCATGGACTTATGTTGCACCTACTTTTTCATCTCTGTCGTATTAATTTAGTATAACATATGAAACTGATGAAATTTATATGCATTTAGAAAATAAAGGGTACATTACATAAATCTCCATGAACGTTCCTTGCTTTTGAATTAGTACCATGACCTAGGAAGCACGCGTACTCCATGATGGATGACGCACTTGTGTGCACTTGTGTCAGGGTGTATTGGGTGCCAATACTCTTTGGGTACTCTTGGGTGCATACCAAAGGAGTACCGAATTTTTTTAATATATAGACAACTTTTGCACACAAATTATATTTAGATATATGCTCAGGGCCCTTGTGTAACTTCAAGATTTGTTGAATACAGTTTTGTTCGAACACAAAAGAAGTATTGCAAAAAAAATTGATATTTATATTATCATTTCTTCTCCAAAAATGGTTGCAATTTGAACGTGAAACATACTTTTTTTATTCATATTTAATATAAAATATATTATATTTAAGGTACCCAACAATGGAGTGCCTGCTATTTAGTAAAATCACATATCTTCGTACCAGTGTAGTGTCTTACCATCACCTCATACCCATATTCGTGTTTCATAAACCATGACCTTTTCTTGTTACACGCGACAACATTGTTTCCACTTTCATTCTACTACCATCCATCCAATGGTCGTTAGTTTAGCATAAAGTAGTGAAATTGAGAATCAATATTATTCTATCTATTCAAATTAAATAGAAAACAATCTCCCAATCAGCAAAAGGAATGAGAAAATTAGCTCAATAGCGCTTCCAGCAAATATATCAGATTAAATTGGATGGAAAATTTGGACATATATATACTAGATTTGCCCGTGGGCACGTGCCTACGGCACGTCTTCGGAATGATACAACATATGAAAGTCATGTAAACAGTAAAACAACAATTATGTAGCTCAAATTTGAATAGTAAAACAATAATTAGTTGTAAATAAAAGTTCATATTTCCATTAGTATATGTTGAAAAATAATTATAAATGAGAGTGTAAAATCCAACTTCTTAGAACTTTAAGTGTGGAAAATGATGAAATTTAACTGTTGATGAGATATTTGCTATTATCAATGTAACATGAGCAATAAAAATGCATAAAAAATCTCAAATTTTACAAACCTGAAATCTGAAAATATAAATTTCTGAGTAAATAGAGAGAGAATGAGTGTGTGAGAGAGAGAAATAAATAAATAAATAAATAAATGAGTTGTTTTGGGAGAATTTGAATTTGAGTTTTGGGGGAGGGGGGGGGGAACTTTTGGGCGGGAAAATATGTTTTGTGAGGTTAGATCTGAACCATTGATTTCAACCTTATTGAATGAGAGCCACTTGATAGCTTTCTTTGTGTTTATATATATATATATATATATATATATATATATAGAGAGAGAGAGAGAGAGAGAGAGAGAGAGAGAGAGAGAAATAAAAAAATAAAGGAGTTGTTTTGGGGGAATTTGAGTTTTGGGGGGGAACTTTTGAGCGGGAAAATATGTTTTGTGAGGTTAGATCTGTACCATTGATTTCACATTGATCTACACATCTAAATTAGTCTAAATATGTAAAATCAAATCATTTGAAATTCATTTACCCATCCATTGAAGTGTTACAAAATTGTATGGCTAAAAATCATTGTTTTTTATAGTCACGTGATGGATGGGAAAATGAATTCCAAATGATTTGATTTTACATATTTAGACTAATTTAGATTTGTAGATCAATGTGCATATAGGAAAATCTTCGTGTGCACTCGACCTTCCCGCCTTCGTATCGACGATCCAAACCGTTCACATTGATCTACAAATCTAAATTAGTCTAAATATGTAAAATCAAATCATTTGGAATTCATTTTCCCATCCAACATGTGACTATAAAAAATAATGATTTTCAGCCATACAATTTTGTAACACTTCAATGGAGGGGCAAACAAATTTCAAATAATTTGATTTTACATATTTAGACTAATTTAGATGTGATGATCAATGTGAACGGTTCGGATCGTCGATACGAAGGCGGGAAGACCGAGTGCTCACGCCATGTGCACCATAGGTGGTGCACAACGGAAGACTTTCCTATATATATATATATATATATATATATATATATATAACACAAAGAAAAGCTATCAAGTGGCTCTCCTTCAATAGTAAGAAAATCAATGGTCCAGATCTAACCTCCCAAAAGATATTTTCCCCCCCAAAACAACTCCATTTATTTAATTATTTCTTTCTCTCTCTCTTATTCAGATCAGTTTGCTCCCTCTATTTCCCAAACCAGAGAGCTCCAATTTCTCTCTCCCCTAGGGTTTTTAAGCCGCTAACTCCAAATCCCTAAAACCATTTTCTTAAACCTTCGCTCTCATTCCATTGGCGAAGCCTCCATCGTCCTCTCAAGTGTGAATCTCAAAGCAAATCCAAATCCAAATACAGTGTCGAACCCCAATCAAGAGAACGTCGCCGATATCTTATCCGCTGCTGAGTCCGTATCGGCAACTCCCCTCCACCAATATCGAGCGCGAATATCGAGCGACTCCGTATCGGCGACTTCCCTCCACCGAATCGAGAGCCTCTACATGCGATGCAGCGACTCTAATTTCATCTCAGTAATTGAATTCTAATTCTAATTTTTAATTTTGTGTGTAGGGGATTACTCAATTTTTTGCTAACTTGAATTTTGTGTGTGCATGAGATCTGAGTTCAGAAAAGTATGACTATTTTATTTTTGGGTTTAAACTTTTTTAATTTGGTGATTTATTTGATGAGTTTTTTATTGGTTTTGATTTAAGGTGTACGCAAGTGAGAGATGGATTATTTGGTGGCCTCAATTTGGACTACCAAACCATAGTAGAACAGGTAAGCTGATCAGCAACCTAAAATAACTTGGTAAATATGCAACATTAATTTCTTTACTACAAGAGAATATACTATCGTAAAGTGTTCCCTTCACTAGTTATTAGAAACCATGGATAACATAGCATATAAGATTTTTTAGTGTAAGTTTGGATATATAGGATTGGGATGACTGAAGTTTACCAGTGAAGAGTGCAAACTCTCCACTCAATAAAGACAGCTAAAGTAAATTTGTTATTGATCCATTTTAAATTTTTTTATAAAGGTGCAATAAGGATACAAAGTGGAGATAAAAGAAATGATTAGCTTGGATTAGAGTTTTGAGAATTTCATGTATTACATTCTGGTTGAAATAATAATAAGAGGTATTTCAATTGCAAACCGAGTCTCAGACAAACAAATATTGAGGTTATTGGGGTACTGTAGATACCTTCACACCTGTACTTGTGTTACCATTGTATTTAGACATGCTCATAGTGGTTATGGGATTAGAGTAAGCTCTATAAAACCTATATGATCATATCCTTGCATAACTATTACAAGCATCTAAAAGTGATGCTGAAATTAAAAAAAACTATATGCAGTGTTTCCAACAAACTATATGCATTCCAGATAAGTTCAAGCTAATGATCAACAAGGCGATGGTTGAGCTTAAAGGTAGATATGTTGCTTCCTCATATAATATGTTTCCTACTTCAATTAATTTGCTGCACCTCTAAAACTATTTTATATAATCATACCAGGTGCACCGTTCCGAAGACGTGACGTAGGCACGTGTCAACGAGCAAACCTAGTGTGTGTGTGTATATATATATATATATATATATATATATATATATATATACCAATGCCGAAAAGAAAATATATTGCTCCAAAAGAAGATTCATACGTGAAATCTTCATTATTGATATGGTACGGGTGTGTGTGTGTGTATATATATATGTATATTTTACCACTGCCCAAAAGAAAATATATTGCTCCAAATGAATCCATATGTGAAATCTTCATTATTGATATGGTCCGTGTGTATGTGTATGTGTATGTGTATGTTGTTGGTGTTGGGGAGAGACCCTCTGACTACATCAGTTACTCGGATACCCCAATTTAAATTTTCTCTGAGTAGATGTGTTACAGAAAGACGGGAACTTATAACTAAATAAACAGTAGGTGGTGCTTCTGGCCAAGAAACAAAAGCACCTTTTCAGAAGTGCACCATCTAAATTACAGTCAACTTCAAGAGCCACTAAGAGGAGAATACTTTCAGAAATGGCATCTATTCAGCCTCTTTAATCTTGCCAGTGACTAGAGCTGACTAGAGCATGACAGAGACCCCAAAATTATTTTAGAAAATGGATAAAGAAGTTTTCAAAGAATACTTCCAAATGATAAAGAATAATATTTTTATTATTTTTGGAGAAGTGTCAAATTCATATTTGAAAATTTTCATAGTCCTGTGAATGTGTGATTTCCATTTGTAAAATGAACTGAACATGACAATTACATTGAGATTATAAAATAGGATACCTTTTTCTTAAAATAATGAACGAACATCTCAAAATTTGCTCGCCAAAGAACTTCATTCTCAGCAATCATAGCTTGGACATCATTGTCATCCTCTAATTCCTCATGCTTACGCTGTTAAATTATAACAACAAAATAATTGTACAAATTAGTAATCTTAATACAGTACAAGTCATCAATGATAGATCTGAAAAGAATCACAAGTACTACTGAATCAGCACAATCGCATTCTAAAATAAAAACTTAATACATTTTGATTCCCACTTTGTAGAATACAACAAGCTACTATTAGTTTCTGCTAAAAAATAATATTAAAATAAATAATATAATTTTTTTCTACTGAAGAAAAAGGTTATATTCAATCTCAAAGAATGAATCAAGCAGAGCCCCTGTCTTAGAATTTTGACATTATATCATGCCCCGTGTAATGCACATGAGAGGCTACACATTTAAGTGGATGTTGATGTACTCCAAGTCAAAAACGAATGGTTGAGATTCATAAGTCCATGTTTGTCACAAAAACACACAACTCCAAATGTTAAAGTGGTTTTGATTATATCTTCTAAGGATTAAAAGGGCAAAATACCAAGTTGAAAAACAAGACATCAAAATAATTATAAGCGCCAAGAAAGGCATATGCTCAAGTCCGTAGAAAGAATATCTAAGACTAAGATAAGAAAGATCCTAATACCCCATTGCAAATTGAAACAACAAACCCAAACTTATCTGCCATTAAGATTGGGACCGTCATCGGATAAAAATGAGGATTTATATTATCCTGTGATACATCACTCAGCATATTGACTTCACTGAGCAATTTAATATGCCGTCAGTTCTTACACAAAGCAGTTAGCCATTACAAGCGGGGAAGAAAAAGAAGAAGAAACATATAGAGAGAATATATCATGTACTTAAAAAACAATATTAATACTTTATTAAAAAAATAAAGAAATGAAACAATCAGCAACGGCTCAAAGTAACCATGTTAGGGTATGTGGGCCTGTATCAAACTCTCTAGGCCCCTTCCAAGGAAAAGGAGTGGAGGAAGGTCAATTATTTTCAAAGTAAGAGAACACAAACAGTGCAAGGATAAGACCGAGCCATTACCGCATCAGCAAGCAAAGTCCAAACTAAGAGAGCTTTTTTCAACTGAGACTGATGATCAAGTTTAAATGCATAAAACATTGGAAGCAAAAACTTGGTGGCATATATTGGACAAAACAACAAAGAAAAGGGAAGCATATTAATATAATCTGCTTCCATTTTCTATGTTGCTTCGTACATGTGTGTGTGTGTGTTTGTGTGTGCACCCCATTCTAAATTGAAACAACAAACCCTAACCTATCTGCCTTGACGATTAGGACATGATAAAGATGTCAGGTTACGCATAAAGATTGTGCAGGATTTTATATATATCTCAATCAGCCTATTGACTTCAACCTAGCAATTAATTATGCCAACAGTTCTCACAGAAGGCAGTTAGCCATTACAGGCGAGGAAGAAAATAAGAGAAACATAGAGAAAAAAGATCCCATGTTAAGTGACATGGGCCTGTATCAAGCTCTCCGCCCCTTCAAAGGAAAAGGAGCAGAGGAAGTCAATTATTTTCAAAAGTAAGAGAACACTGCCAGTACAAAGGATGAGACTGAGCCAGTGAGCCATTACTCCATCAGCAAGCAAAGTCCAAACTAAGAGAGCTTTTCCACTGAGACAAATGGACGAGTTTAATGCATAAAACATTGAAAGCAAAAACTTGGTGTCAAATATTAGACAAACAACAAAGAAAATGGAAGCACATTAATCATATGCTTCCATTTTTTATGTTGTTCGTGTAAGTGTTTGTGTGTGTGTGTGTTTCCACCGAGACAAATGATCAAGTTTAATGCATAAAACACTGAACGCAAAAACTTGGTGTAATACATTGGACAAACAACATAGAAAATAAAAGCATATTAGATTGGGGAGAAGAATTATTTGAAAATTTCCCTTTCCCTACCAATTTCTCATTCAAAAATTCCTCAAAATTCCCAAATATATTTATGACAAATCCTAAATCTCCACAAAATAACACGAGGAAAAACAAAGGGTCACTTTAGATCTTGTACCAGTATCACCACTTATACCATAACCATCATTAAAAATTTCAAATCATCAATATTCGTATAAAGAAAATTCCCAACCTCTTTCACCTCTCTCCTCTTCTGATCTCCTTCAGTCTCCATTCACCCTCCCAGGTCCCCTCCACTCCACCCAGCATTTTCCAGGATGTAAACCCCAATGCTTTTACATGCATCCCATCTCCTCCATAGAGTCTCCATCATCACCTTCACCTCCATATTCTCAAAATCGCACAAAGGTATAGAAGGGAGAGAAAAAGAGGGGCATCAACTGGTGAAGGGTGAGAAGGGAAATGAGGGGACAGCAGCATAGGATGAGGTGAGGGAAGGGAAGCACGAGCGATGGTGTCTAAGAAGGTGAGGTAAAGCCAGGAGAGAGATCGTACTCCGGTGGAAAGTTTCAGAGCAAACTTAATCCCCTACACACATATAACAAAATTAATCTACCCTAACAAACAGAAAATGCAAAGAGGCACAGGACAAAATATGTGAGTACTATTAATGGAAATAAGTGGTAATGGCAAAACAGCTCTAACAGAAAAACGCTTGTGCTAACAAAAGCACCAACCTTGTCACCCACAGAAACACTTGGATCATACGCTACTGCTTTTCCGTCTTCAGTGGAATCCTGCCCCCTATCAGAAATCCCAGAAAATCTCTCAGAATCTGAGAGAGCTGCAGCAATCATTGCTTGTTGTTCAAGAGATAATGGTTGAACCTGTAGAGCCATTTCTTTGAATATATCAATATCTGATTAACCATTGCCTTTTGAATATGCTTACTAGTTAGGAATAAAAAAATTATGTTAGAGAACAATTTTATCATAACGCACCGCAGATTTATGTTTTCTTGACGAGACACCATCATCACAAGGTGAGATGAAGGGTTCTGCCCTTGGACAACGCTCCACGTAATGCGCATGTACAAGTTTATTGAAGCTTTCACGCAGAGCATCCCGGTTTGCTGATAGCATAAAGAACAATTCAATATGATGATGAAATTTTTTTAAATGCATAGTAGTCTAGTAGGGCTAGTTAATGACATTTCATGATGACCCATTTTTTGGAGAAATGTGACTTCAAGATGGACTTTTCCAATGAAATTCAATGCACTGTGTGCTAAACTGCTTCAAGTAATCTTCAAGGTGATTTAAACGAAATATAAGGAGTTACGTTTGGCAGAAAAGTATAAGATTGTGGCATCTGCTCTGCTAGCTTATTATATCTATTGGGACAAGAAAAACATTTAAAATCACGCTAACCTACCCTAAAACTATTGCGGATATTTGATAAAGGTTTTTAGGAAGCAACCCAACGAAGCACTATAATAACCTGGGGGGCTGAGTCAAACTGAAACAGGGTGAAGTAAGCATTAATCCACTCTATATATCGGTGCAGATACTGCATATAGGTGTTTAATATATTTAAATGGTTCTACGTTACAATGTTAGCACAGTAGGATAAAAATGAATCTCCTCAGGTCAACAGTTAGTGCTCAGTGGTAACAGGCCAATATCTATGCTTTGCAGAATCCTTCAATCGAAGAGTTTAGATAGTATTTTCATTGACATCAACAAAAGTACACTACCGATCTTCTCTGAGGTCTTAGAACTATGGGTAATTAGGATGCTATTGAATTTTATACAATAGTAGAGCGATATTTATAAATTCATGAATGGTTTTTAATTATATATGCTTTGTTCTTTTGTCATTGTGGCGTACCAAAAGTCCTCATTCCGATGGGTAGGGAACTACTTAAATTTGATAACATTTTGGAAAAACCATGATGAATCAAAACATGGTTTACAGACCCCATTCAAATGGAAGAAAAATTGCTCATACCTTCAGAACGGTTTGAAGTTGCTCGCCCCATCAGTTGGTCAAAAGTAAGCCTACCATGTTGAAGTAAACCCTCGAGAAGGGCTTCACACTGCAAGAAGCACATAAATCACTTGTGAGTTGTGACCGACTAATTAATGAGGCTAAGCTATCAAGAATAACTTCACTAATGTAATATTAAAACTAGCACTGTTCTATAAATCCCATTTTTTGCACATTAACATATTTCAGACTATAGAATTAGTCGGGATATTTGTGTGTCTGCAGTCAGTTCCAGCTCTTCAAATTTCCGTAAGTGCTCTGTGCTAACCACATTTCTCGCAAACTAACTAAACATATATACTTTCAGTCTTTCATCTCTCCAAAAAGCAATACAAAATATAGCCGTATTCCCTTCTCACCATAAATGCTCCAATTACACTTTTCTAAATTGTAAATGCTAAATTCCCATTATCAATTAATAATTTCTACACTAAAATTTCCAAATGTACTTTCAATTCAAACAGTACAGCACCAAAATTAACCTAACAACAACAAAAATTCAAGAATCATTCAAAATTCATAGTGCCAAACCTTGGCATCAAGGTTTTTTGCCACAATCGCCAAAAACTTTGCGAATCTCAACCGATGAATTATATTGTCCAATATCGCCATGTACTGAGTAATAGTCTTCAGTGCACCTCCTCCACCAACTAAAAATAATAAAAATCATTAAAAAATCAAAAAAAAAAAAATCGGGAAAAAAATTGAAATAGAAATTTCACTAAATTGAAGACATATACCTTTTACGGGAGAAGAGAAGGCCTGAACGCAGTTGTGTTGGATGAGGACGAGGAGGCACTTCTTGACATTGGAGCGGTCGAGTTCTGAGAACCGGACGGTTTCTTCGAGAGAGAGGGTTCCGTGGCGAAGAAGAGACCCGCACACTTTCTATTATGCGACCAAAATCAAAAGGGAAAAATTATTTAATTAATTAATTAATTAAATTGATTTATTAGTTTTCATTGAAGGAGGGAATTGAGAGGGAGAGAGAGTAGAGTACATACGGCGACGAGTTCGCCAAAGTGAGTTTTGATGATGCTGATAGCAAGTTCAATGCCATGCCTTGCCACCATGGCTGTTCGGAGGCGAATTTGAGGAGGAGGGGAAAGGGTTTTAGGAAGAAGGAAGTAGAAGGGGGTTGCGTCGGGTAAGGACCCGCTTTTATTGGAAAATAATCCGAGTTCTTGTTCGGGCTATCGGGTTTCGCCGTTTCCGGTTTACCCTCTAGACTATTTTCTATTTTGACTAATCTTATGAATAGGCCGAACAATTTGATAATTTGGCTAATGAAAAAAAAATTGACTCCAACCATGTTAGCTATTTAGCTAGCAATAAATATTGTTAAAACAATTAAAGCCGAAACATTTAAAAAATTCCAAGAAAATAAAACAATTAAAAACCAAACATATATTAAAAAAATGCCCAGTTTTTTAAGCCAAAAAAAATTTGAGATTGGGATCTTTCAATCTTGCAAACTCGCGAGATATTATTTTAAAAAAGCTTTTTCGCAATCTTTATTATTATTTTTTTGCACTTTTTTTCTCGCAATTTTATATGGCGATTTCTTCCTTTCGCAATTTTCTTTCTTAATCGCGATTTTTTTCGATTGTATCTTCCAATCGCAATTTTCTGATTGCGTAGGTTTTGGTGTTTTTTTTTTTTTTTTTTTTTTTGGGGGGGGGGGGGGGGGGGGGGGGGGGGGGGGGTGAGATGTTGAAAGAGCGAAAGGGAAGTTTGGCGAGCGAGACAAACTCGTCACATCTGCCGAGTGAATCTGAGATATCTATTTTGGCGAGTGGCTTGCCGGGTCTCGTTGGGGCTCCATAAATCTTCTATTTTTGGTTTTTTTTTTTTAAATAGCTAGCATTGTTGGAAATGGTCTAAATCTCTTTGACTATAAGCGCAAGTCTAGTAGTGGAGTGGTTTTCACATTCTTCTTCCCATCGTGGAAAGCCACTTTCACCGTGAAAACACTTTCGTGTTTACGAGCTCTCTGTCTTTCCTCTTAACTCGTCCTTTTGTTTTATATTTATTTTAATCAATATGATAAATTTGCCATCGTACACATATTTTTGACTTATTATACACGAATGTGACTGTATTTTGCTTGTATGATGTACTTTCATATATTAAAATGTTATATTATTAAGCCATTTAAATTAGAATTTCATTAAATAAGATCATATTACATAAATAATATGCATTATTTTCACTGAAGGATTACATAACCGTCGTGGAACTGCGAAAAATAAGCATCATCTGCATTATTTTGGTTATCGTCGCAGTCACTGCCATTGCTGCTATTGCCATCAGATTGAGCACGACTACGCATTATTTTTCATTGTTCTTCTGTAAGATCCTGAATTTTCATTTATGATTAAATATAAGTTTTGTTTGATTTTACGTATTTTGCACGTGCAAATTTATGTACATTTACCCTTAAAATTTATTTATTTTTATGTCATGGACAAATGTTTTATTCCGTCTCTTTTAAAAAGCCTATTAGTATCTACCAATGATTCTTAAAGGCCTAATTATTTAATTATAGCCCACACTAATTAAACTAATTAAAAAAATTAAGAGTCCATGAATTTTTAGCCCACTAAAATAAGCCCATTAGTTTATTCTCATTTAAATGAAACAACTTGTAAGATAGACTTGTTTTCGTAACAAAATAATTAATAACACATGAACATTTAGTAACTAGGTGCATGGAGAGGCACGTGCATTGCACATGCACGTGCAATTTGTGCATGAGGGGTAGGCCGGATTGTGCATTGGAGAGGTGGGGTGTGTGGAGTAGTGGAGAGATGGTTATTTGGTGATGGGTAGTTGTTCTAACTCCCTAGTACATCCTAGCCCTTCATCTAAATGCATCTCCACCTTTCATTTAACCTTGAGTAGTGTATAAATAGCCCCCCTTAGCCATTCATCTCTTTGCACCATTAGAATTTTGTAGAGAGTGAGAAGAAAAGAAAGAGTTGTAGAAATTTGTATATGAGAAAAGATTGAGAGTTGTGTGTTTGTGTGCTCCCCTTCACCTTGGAGTCCGGCCTACACTAGGAGAGGAGGAGTTCAGGTTTTGCTTAGTTCAAGAAGGATAAGGCTCAATTTGGTGTGCACAAGCAATAGGGTTGGCATTTGGGTCGAACGGGCCGAGCCGGGCCGGGCCCGCCCGGGTTCGATGTTGACTTGGGCGGGTTCGGACCGGGTGGGTTGCTTAACCGGGCCGGGTCAAAAAGTAGAAATGTGACCTGCCCAATCCATGAACCATTTCGGGTCCAACCCGGATCGGTTCGGGTGGGGTCGCGCGCTGGCCTATTTAGATAGGTTTAAAATAATAATAATAATAATAATAATAATAATAATAATAATAATAATAAGATTGTAAGAGTGAAATTGCCCAAAAAATTTGAAATATTATTCATATGATTTCAAGTTATACAAGTTTCACAATTTCTAATATGAAATATAAATAATTCACAAATTTGTTTTATAAATATATTTCTTATATACAATTTCAATTTACTTCAATATTTATAATTTGAATAACAAGCAAAGATTTAATACAAATTTTTTTATCTATTTACAATTGTCTTCAAGTTGGTGGTCTTCAATTTGTTGTTGTTGACTTGTTGTTGTTCAGTTGTTGGTATTGAATTCTTCATTTTGGTTGCTATTGTTGTTGTTGTTGTTGTTCTTCCGGCGAGTTGCTCCCACTTGTGGACATAGATAATGCTTTTCCTTGTGTCGTATCTTCAGCCTTCAGCCAGTCTTCTGTGCAAACGAGCATCTCTAACGAGTCGGGCGTCAAGCAATTCCTGTAATCAGTTAGAACCCTGCCACTTGAAGAAAATGCACTTTCAGAAGCAACTATAAAGACAGGATGAGTTAGTAAATCTTTAGCCATATATTTAAGAATACTATAAGTGTGTTCATGGTCTTTCCACCATTGTAAAATATCTAGTGAAGAAGAAGAAGACTCAGAATCTTGTTGGTTATACCAATTTAATTCATTTGGTTGATTAGTCCTAGGTTTTTTGGATTGAATTTGTTCAACTAAATTAAATATTTTATCATCAAATTTACTCTTACCCTTACCTTTGGAACTGCCAAAAGAAGAACTAACTACAGAAGTTGTACTACTAGAAGCAAAAGCTTTATCATAATAATCATACAAGCTATTTAATGTAGATTCAAATTTAACTAAAAAAAGAAGCACAATTAATTTATATTTATATTTCTACATTTTTCCCAAGTAATGCAAAAAACATTTCAATCAAGCTCTTCGTACCTTCTAATTTGATACGAGGATCCATAACAGTAGCAACACAAATAAACATAGGAGGAGGATAAAAATACTTCAATTTTTTTTTATGCAGGTCTTACAATATCACCAACATAAGCATCATTTAACATTTCGTTAAATGTTTATATCATAGTAACTATTGAAATAAAAATGCTACTAGAAGTAGATTCATATGATTTTGAAAATTTTAAATTTGTGGTTTTAAAAGGTTCTAAAAATTCCACAAAGATTCGGCATAAAACCAATTGGTGGGAGTCATTTCAAAATTTGGCATATTTTTTTGCGATACAAAAAATCATTTACAACTGCTTTATATTCGGTAACAACATGTAGTAAATCAAAAGTAGAGTTCCATCGGTGTTTAACATCCTTTGGAAATCCTCTAAAATGTACATTTGAAATCCTACACCAATTTTTCCAATCTTGAAATTCGATTGGACTTAATGCAATAAAATGTACACAATTTCTAATTTTAAGTATATATGGATTGGCTATTTTTAATGCATCTTGAACACATAAATTTAAAATATGATATGCACATCTAATATGAAAAATATTGTCAGATTGAGGGTTTAATGCAGATTTTAAAGTAGTAATTGCTGCATTGTTGTTAGATGCATTATCAAAACTAATACACATAATTTTATCTCAAATATGAAAAATATCACAAATTTCTAAAATACGGATTATTATTTCAGCGCCACTATGGGGATAGGGCAACGCGTCAAGTGATATGATTCTTTTTGGAAGAATCCAATCATTGTCGATCCAATGACAATTTATTCCTATCATTGGAATATTGTTGACACCCGTCCAACAATTCGAAGTTAAACTAACTCTACAAGTTAAACTCCATAAAATTACAATCAAAGCATCCTTCATTTCATTGTACACTTTAAAACAATCTGATTTACAAGTATTTTTCGGGATTCTTCTAAATGAGGGTTTAAGGCTGTTTGATTAAATTTTCCAAGTCTCTACTCTCGGGATAGAAAAATGGTAACTCTTCCTTCATTACTAATTGGGCCATTTTTCGACGAACAAGATCGGGATCATAAGGGTGGCTATCAACTAGACCGGTCCTAGGGTTGATTTTTTATTGGCGAGGTAGGTCAACAAGGTCTTTATGGTTATGTTGGATGTGGCTACTAATTGTACCGGTGCCATCACCCCTCTTGAATTTGTATGCCTTAGAATAGTTTTACAAACTTTCAAACCTATACCCGGATTTTCTTCGTCCGGGATAAAATCGTAAAATTTATGCCAATCACTACTTTTCCCTCTACTTTTCCTACCCCTATGGGGTTGTGTTGTTCCGGTTGGTTATTGTTGTTGTACTTTTTCTTTTAATTGTATGTCTCCTACAACCTCATCGTGTGTACCCCATTGTTGGGTAGGAGGATCATGGTACTCTTCGGCGGGCTCACTAATTGGGACAATTGGTGGCCTACGTGAAGCGCCGGAGGAATCTTGCCCACTTTGGTACGACCGCTACCGTGTGATCTAGACATAATGTAGTAATGTATGTAAAAAAAACTACACAATGTTGGAGCGATGAGTTATAAAAAAAAAATCTAAAAAATAAGAGGGTTGAGATAGAGAAGATCAAAAAACCAACAAAAATTATAACTACAACAAAAATTAAATAAGAAGAGAGGGATGAAATTTTGATACCGTTCACCGTGGATACGCGTATATAAAAAAATCTGTGAAAATAAGAATAGAAGTAGAAGTAGAAATAAGCGATTCCGGAATTGAAGAGTTACGGAGAGCTTGAAGGAGAGTTGAAGACTTGATCACTTGGAGTTGGACGAGAGTTGAAGAGTTAAAGACGTTGTTCAATTTTGATTCGATACGATCGGAATTTGATCGTGTATATGCCTTGAAGACTTGCTTGTTGAATACTTCAATTGTTCACAAATTGCTTAGGAATGAGTTATAATAGTAGAGAGAGTAAGAGAGTTTTTTGTGAATTTTTTGATGTGGTTTTGGGGGGGGGGGGGGTATTTATAGGGTTAAAATAACAAAAAAAAAAACCCAAAAAAACCCAAAAAAATGGCCATTAGAGCCGTTGATGGGCTCTGGACAACAGTGCCGTTGGGCACAGATTTTTTGCGACCCGTTCGGGTCAAACGGTTCGCAACCCGCGGGTTGACCCACGGGTTGGCGGGCGGGTTGGGGTTTTTAATCGGGTTCGCGGGCCTGGTTGGGTGGGTTGGATCCGCTATTTCGGTGACCCGGGTCGACCCATTACTGTTCACGGGTTCGACCCGAACCCGAACTGCCTTTTCGCGGGCCGGGTTATACAGGCGGGTCGCGGGCGGGTTGGCGGTTGACCCGGCCCACTTGCCATCCCTAACAAACAAGGAGGAGAAGGCTCACAACTAGGAGAGGATCGTGTGTTCAAGGAATTTGTCTAGGAGTTTTCTTTGTTTATTCAATTAAGGTTGGTGATTTCTCTACTTTTAATGTAGATACCATGCTAGGAATTGAATTGATGAATATGCTAAGAGAAACTAGTTAATTTGGCCTTATGATTGTTTAAAAGAGACTAATTGGAAATGATATGAATTCTTGATGAATTGGTTGATAATTGGTAGAATTATGATTATTAAATTAGAAATTGTCATGTTGCTATAGAATGTGTATTTTATGAACCATGCTAGATTAAGAAAATTAGCTTGTGAATGACTAGTTGGTTAATTAAACTATTGATATGCGTTATATTATTTAGTGCAACATTATTGTGATAAAAGAAAATATGTTCTAAAACCACTTGTAGAAATAAAAGAAAGTAGGGAAAACACTTTTTGTGAAAATTGCATTGCCTAATTGTGAAGAAATTAGTGTTGCATTTCAAAGTCAAAAATGTAGACTTAAAATATAAATTGGGAAGAGAATTCACTTTGAATGACAAAATAATGATTTTAAATTACCGTTATGCTGCAAATTTCCAAGATTGATAATCTGAAAATTTTTATGATACAAAAATAGAGGAGAATTTTTTGAAAAAAAGATTTAGAATTGTGAAAATTTATTAATAAACATCGAGATAACTCAACTCAGTTCATATCGGTTACTCACTCAGGCCTTAGTGCTCAGTGGGTGCGCTTTAGCACTATTACTAAAGCACGGCGGAGGGTTTGGTCTTGGGTTCAAGTCTCTCCAGTGACTTTGTTTTTCTGAAATCCGATTTTTACTCAAACCCGAAACCCAAAACCTAAATATATATTAAGTTCCCCTTTAGATAGTTAGTCACCTTGGACTTACTGGTTCTCGGGTGCGACTGTGGACGATTACTGTTCACAGGCGGGGGGTTTGTGTGTGGGTTCGATTCCGGCCTTTGCCACCTTTTGGAAAATTTTGATTTTTTATTTGTCATTTTTTTAATAGTTTTTTAGTATATAAAAAATTGAGAAAAATTATTAGAAATCTTAGAAAAATGCATAGACTTCATGAAAATTTTTCTACACATTTTATCTTATTATAATGAGAATTAGAAGCAATTTTGAGATGAAAGAAATTAATAAAGTTTCTTAAAATATGTTTTTTGGTAATTAAAGACAACAAATATTTTGAGTATGGAGAAATCTTGTATAGAGTTAGTTCTAAAATGAGAATTTTGATATGGGAAATTGAGTAAGACTAGATAAGAGATTGTTGTTTAAAATTATGCAAAGTGTGCATGGAAAATAAAGTAAAAGAAACATGATGAAATGTGGAATTTGTGAATATGTATACTCTCATTTTAATGAGCATGAAAAGAGAATTGAGACTAGAGTTTTAGCTAAGTCATTACATCGGCATGAATGCAATTTTGAAAAGAGAAATGTGATAATTAAAGACCAAGTTTGGGTCAGGGTTAATGATTGATGTTAAGACCGATATAGAGGTAACACTAATTTTAGAGTATTGATTTTTATTCATGATTCAATTATCTAAGGATTAGACACATAGTGAAGATGTGATGAAAGTAAGAGAAAAACATAAGTATGAGGGCCTCGGATCTACGGTGCGTCATGTCAGGGCGTGGATACTTCTCCAGGATACGTACCGTCGGCGACGCTTGTGGGGTGCTCGGTGACTACGTAGTGTCATCGTTCCATGGTGGAGGCGAATTGTCCATAGGATGCCTGCATGATGCGTCATGTTTGTGCGTGGGATTCTCTTCAGGATGTCTGGACAGGGGCTCATAACTCATAGAATACCTAAGATACTTACTGTAGTTACCGTAGTAGTTCAATTCTTGGCGAGAAAATCAACCCTACAAGATGAAGAACGATTAAGGGCTTGCCCTCGGACCTATGTAGTTTGGGATGCATAGAATCCGAACAAGTGCTCATTAGTGTCATTAAATATAAATAACTGCATTAAGGACTAAGTGCACATTCACACACGACATCAATAGGATAGTACCCCTTAGCTTTGTTGGTGACAAGTGTGTGCTTTCTAAGTAAGAGAAGTTGATGTATTATATCCTAGCGTCAGTTATATGCAGTTGACGTGCCCACAGTTTCTATGCAGGATAAAGTGATTGACAAGACTAAGGAATGAATGCTGCTTAAAGAAATGTTCAAGTTGTTATTAAATTCATGTACCATGTAGTAATTTATAATGCCACTGTGTTGATGCAATCACTGTTGTAATAAAAGTTTTTAAATTCCTTGTAAAATTGTACGAAGTGAAGTGTAAAGATCATGTGGAACTTTGAATTCAGTCTTATTTGGAATTTGGGGTGTTACATCTTCCTTCCAGAAAGCAGCCTTATCGGGAGTCATTACGATGGTGTCATACACCATTATTGCATTCTCTATTGGTCTATCCTGCCTCTGCTATTTTCTCTGTATCTTCACCTTCTCCCATTATATTGTCTCATAAACCAAGTCGTTTGTTCTCTTTGTCTCATCATCTGATCGTCCAGCTATTTTTTTGATGGCGTCTGCAATTTGCCTACTCTCACTTGATAAAGCTTTCCTTTTATTTCTAGTAGCATCTTTTTTAGCCTTTCTTCTTGGAGGTCTTGTAGAAGTGGAAGTTAGCAAAGATGTGGGATCTTCCTCGCAAAGTCAAATCAACAAGAGTTGCTTCACCCGAAAATTGGTGGCCTCCTCCAAATCCCGTTTTAGGTGAATCTTTAAAATTTTGAACACCTTTGACTATGTCCCAGCAAGTATCTACGTTCCAATCTTCACCCATTTGATTTTTTCCCATGATTTTGTATGGAATATGAAACTTCTTGTAGTGCCAATTGCAGAATACACACCATAAGAAACAGAAATGCCTAAGAACTAGATGCACCAAGAACAAGCAATCACAATAATCGCTAGATCTTACAATCAGACGAAAACAATAATATGCAACGATAACCAATATTTCTTATTCCCCAAAAAATAAAAAAATTACAAAGAGATCACAACTCTTGATCTCTCTCTCTCACCTTTGAAGCACTCGACACTTACCTCTCTTGAAGTTGAACAATGATAACAGCTTACTTTGATGCATCATTCTCTTTTCTTGAGATGGATACAAACCTTAGAGTCTACATCCTCTTATATAGTCCTCAAGTAAACCCTAAAAAATAAACATAAATACAGTTTATTGGACCGAAAACTCAGTTGCGGTCGACTGCAACTAGTCTCGCCAAGGCCTGAATACTAAACGGTAGACTTTCCCTCCCTCTATTGGAACCCTATACAGTCAGTCGGGTGTGCGGTCGATCACAACTATGGACAGTCGACTGCAACTCTGCCTGCATCTTCTAACTGTTTTCTCCTCACTGCTTCGTGTCTTCTCTTCTTCTTCTCCAACTTCAAGAACCCCCATGCCTACGTGTATTTGAGGCCACAATCCTAACAATCTCCTATTTTGACCAAATACATAATGCTTCAAAGTTATTGTAATCTTACATCGCATTATCTCTGCCAGTCTCCCACTCTCATGAAAGACTCAAGTACTCTCCAATCTCATGAAGAACACCTCTGCCACTCCACCACATGGAGTGCACCAACCACCCCTCATAGGGTCATGAAGGATGTACCCACCAATAGCATAGGACACGAATAATGGGAAAAAAGCATTCCGTGTTGGATTCTGTGTCATAAGACTCCCCAATTTGCAGAATCTCTATTAACACCGGAGATTGTTCGAAATCTCTCAATGCACCATCTGCACTAGAAGTCTCCATGGATGACACCTCCACAAAATCTGCAGACTGCTCAACCCCAACAACCTCATTTTGGTTACCATCATCGACATCACTCCACATATCGATAACAGTGCTCTCTACCTCACAAAAGCGACTTGAAGCTTCGTCTTCCACATCACAAAGAACTCTCACAGCAGCAACATCTTGCTCTCTAGGATCCTTCTCATGGCCAGCATCTCCCACTAAATTAGTAACCTCCTATTTCGTCCAACAACTGAAAGAACTCGGTTGCACCCCACGTAGCCTACTACTCGATTTCGGCTTAAAATCAAATACAAGAGAAAGGTCTCTCACGTCTTTAAGCAAATATAGCATTCCCTCACTCTTCCCTTTTGCTATCACCCTTGAACTTGCAGCTATACACCACTCCCCATTACTAACTGTAGTAGACATACCTTATTTGTATAGCCTTCCTACCGAGATAAGATTTTTCTTCAAGTCGATAACATACATTGTTTCCCGCAAGATAATACTCTGATCATCATTAGCTTTTACACGAACAGTACCAATCCCTTGTACATGACACCTTTGACTGTTCTCTACGATCATATCTCCGAAAGAACCCTCTTTGTAGTCATCAAACACCTCCCTTCTCGAAGTGCAATGAAAAGAATCTTCCGAATCATTACATCAATCTCGTGTTTCCAACTCCACCCTAGCTGACAAGCACAACTTGCCAATTTGATTGGACATTACATTAGCTTCCTTTGGTTTTGCTTCCTTCGGTTTTTTCTGCTTCTTCTTCATATAGCCTTACAACTGTGCATTACGTGATCTCTCTTGTGACAATATCAACACTCAGGTCCATATCCTTCATTGCTATCATTAGACCCACTCTCAGATGAAATACTATAATAATTTCTTCTTCGACTGCTCTTAGATCTCCCACGTCTCTTCTCAACTGATATTGCAGAATCCTTAGAAGATGATGATAAAAATCCTTTGTTTCTCACCCTTCTCACCTCCTCGTTCAGAATGCTACTCACAATATCCTGTAGAGTCGTCGAATTTGATATAGTGACTGTGATAATTACCATAACTATCGGGCAAAGTAGATAGAAGTAACAATGATTGTCCCCTCTCTGAAAACTTCAATCCTATAGTTTCCATATGGTTGTAAACCACATAGTAATTGTTCACATGTTCTTTTACTAAACCACCTTCTCCCAACTTCATATTAACCAATTTCTTCAAGTGAAGAATTTAATTAGATGTTGACGGTTTCTCATACATATCTGTGAGAATCTCTATAGCCTCCTTTGTGATCTTTGCCTTCGAGATATGAAATAACGCCTTCCTGTGCAGTCCCAACTGAACCTGTTCTAGCACTTTCTGATCCAAACAATTCAAATCCGCCAGGAACTTTGCATCCTTGTCTGCACCTTCCGTCATCTCATCAAACAACTAACCATCTAGATCAATCTGACGAAGATACGCTATCATCTGAATCTTCGTGAACCTCTCGATTTTCGACTTGCTATCAGCCATCACGAAACCTTTGCACTGATATAACTTGTAGAGAATTTGAATCCACTTGTAGTGCTAATTGCGGAATACACACCATAAGGAACAGAAACACCCAAGAACCAGATGCACCAAGAACAAGTCACCTCAATAATCGCAAGATCTCATAATCACACGAACACAATAATATGCAGAGATAACCAATACTTCTTATTCTCCCAGAAATACAATGATTACAAAGATATCATGTCACTCCCCGCTTCCCAAAAATACGGAATGCAAGCACGTGACGTTGGCCCAGCAAATGACTTGCGTCATTCATAAGCTGTTATCGATTCAACTCAACAATATAAACAAGAAAGCAATACAACTACACATGCATTCAAGGAATAATCACATGAATAACAATACTTATAATTTAAGCATAAAATAACCAAACATAATAACAATCCAACATCTGGAATCCACAATAACAATATTCGGGTCAAAAGCCCAATATACAAAGAAATAACAATGTTCAATTATTTAAGACTTCAAAACAAAACAATAATTATTTAAGCAACGATGCAAATCGATTTTTTCACCATTATTGTTCTCCTAATCCATCGGGCAATTCTCCTTAATTACCTATAAGCTGTTCATATAAAAAGAGAGAATAATATGTCCTTAGAGCAAGTCGTGGACAACAAGTAGAGAAACAAAGAAATAATGACATTTACGGTATAACAATGAATTCAATAAACAATAAAGTCAATGGCAATGAACAATGACAAAATGATAACGATGCAATGTACAATAACGATGATTGATAACGATGACAATAAACGATAATAATAACGGTAAATAATAACGATAATACTGTTCAATAACGATGACAATATGCAATGACGATGCGATGACAATCTTAAGTCTATTATTCATTTTAATCCTAACTAATGCACGTACTACTGTGTCCCATATGTTTCATACCATAGGTTCAATGCATACAATCAATTTCGTTTAGACTAAGGTGGCAGATTCTGTAAGTCATATACTCGGCACAATATAACATTAAAATGATAACACTGGCTATTACAGCAATTTCTTGCACAATAACGATAACACTGGCTATTGCAGCAACTTCTTGCACAATAACGATAACACTGGCTATTGCAGCAATTTCTTGCATAATAACGGTAACATTGGCCATTGACGCAATTTCTTACACAATGACGATAACGATATTTTGGGAACGAGGCCCATACTTTCGAGTACAGTCACTATATTATCAACTACTGTAGTCAACCCTTAACCCCGGCTTGATTAACATTCTTTATTAAATCAACATGCAATACTAATAGGGAACAATATGGATAGAAATATTAATGGGGAAATGATAAGGCGATTAATAAGGGACACTAGAATGATCACAACATAATCCTAAGATCATGCAATGTACTCCATACAATTAAATGCACCAAATTCAACATTATAGATTCAATTATATATTATCAAACATGGAAACCCAATTCTGGACAGCAGTAGGTTGTTGTACCAAAATTAGAATTCCCGTTCCTACAGAAAAGAAAACGTGGATCCGTCAGAAGTTCTAGAAACTAGACTCCTGCCCAGTTCCAACGCATATTTAAAGTCCAAATTCCGACAACAATAGCTAGGTGAATTACAATGTTCTTTACAGGTTACCGTTTCTGGCTGGTTATCAGTGTTAACTAGTTTCAGTTGTAAAAGCAGTAAATATTCATTTTAAAAATAAGTAAAAATAATTTTCATTACCCTAATCATGTTAACTATCAATCTGGAATTTATCATGGTAATGTTTGATCATTAGTTCATCTATATAATCAGGTTAACATGGTATATGCATAAATCTGGAAACAAAACACAGCAGCAGTAAAATGGTCATAACTCATGCAATATAAGTCGGAATTCAATAATTATTGATTTTCTGGAAACTTGACATCTGGGGATACATTTCATATTCAGAAAGTTATTGATTTTAATGGCATTATCTAGGTCGAAACAACATGACAATGTTTAGGTTGGCAATAAATTTCAGGGTTTCAATATATTTTTCATGAATAAAATAATTAAAATGTTATGAACGATGAGTTGGGGTTCGACAACATAAATCACAGCAAGTTACATCTACCTGAACATGGTATTAAGATGTATAATGTCCATAATCTTACTAATCACAATCAACCAATACACCAACATCAATTATATAACAACCAACACTATCATACAATCTACAAGAGTTGTGTAATGTCAAGACATGAATTTCAATAACAATCCCTATTCATATGTTCGATAATTATCTGCATGAATGCATGCAAGATCTCAATAAATCGGAGGCAAACGACGGCACGAAGTCATGACTACTACTTGGATTTGCTCATGTAAATTCGTAGTATCCCAACGATAGATAATAATAGACGATATACGAAAATCAATATAGATTTACTTGCAGAATTCAATAAACAATCTCAAATATGATACAATACAATTCGAGCGTGAGATTACCTGCCTTTAGAACGACGTTAGATTAATCCAAATATGCGAAGAATAACGGGACCAGAATCCCGGTGACATGGCGACGAGCAAACAATCACGATGATCACGATCCAACGGTCGAGATCAAGATCTGATCGGATGGTGGTGGCTGATTTGATCAAGCACTTGATGATGATCAAATGAAGGATCAGACGGCTGTGATTTGAGGGAGGCACTATTGATGATCAAAACAGAGGAGGGCTCAGGCGGTGCTCGAGCGGCAGCGGTGTGGTGCACTGTGGTGGTCGACGACCTGAGGGGGCGATGCTGGTGGTGCACAGGGGCAGCTGGTGGCGTGGCGCTAGGCGACGGGTGGCTGAGATCTGTAGTGGCAGTTGGTGGCGGCCCTGGTGGTGGCTGCGAGTGCTGCAACAATGGAGGGTTGCGGGATTGAGGATGCAAGCGGAGGAGGCGAGGAACAACAATGATAGTAGTGAGGTCGATAGCGGATGGGTTTCGACGCCGAACAGGGAAGGAAGAAGTCAGGGGGGTCTTTGACAGAGTGAAGCGAGGCGACTGGATAGCAGTGGTGCGGTTGAGGGCAGGGGGCAGCGATGCTCAACAAGGGGCTATCGACGGTGGGTTCGAGCGGTAGGATTGAGGAGGAAGATGATGAGCGATGGGGGGATGAAGACGATGGCAGAGGTGAGCGGGGTGGCCTCTGGCAATGGCGAGAGTGCGTCGGTGGACTGGCGATGAGGATGGAGGTAGATGGCTCGGAGCAACGAGGTGCTCGTCGAGCGAAGGAGGTCGTTTCGAACAGAGGAAGAGGAAGGAAGGTTGGGAGAGAGAAAAAGACGGCAGAGAGAGAAACACACTGGGGTTTTTATATAAATAAGTGTATTATAAAGGGGGAGTTAGTGGGATGTGGGGGTTACGAGATCGCTTAATGATGGGGGAATCAATAGGCTGGTTTATTAGAGTCAAAAAGATAGTGGGTTAGTTATTAGGCAGTGCATAAGAGAGAATGTGGGGATTTGGCTGTTGATGATTATTTGGGTTAATGAGTTTAGGATAGACTAGAATTTGGGTTAGAATCCAATAGATGGGCTTGGACAACAATATGCATCAAAATAGAATTTGAGATTAACAAGTTCATTAAAATCCAAACAGGAATAATATAAAATATAAATAGTTGATCAATTAAAAATAGAAAATATATCGTTATTCAAAGTAAATATAATTGTCGATTATAAAACACTTAGTAAAAGATCCAAAACGAATTTAGCGCAAAATAGATTCATAACTAATCAAAACACAGAAAATATTCAGAAAATACGTATTTATGGGAACGGGGATTACATATCACATCTCAATCTCTCTCTCACCTTTGAAGCACTCGACACTTACCCCTCTTGAAGTTGAACAATGATAACGGCTTACCTTGATATACCCTTCTATTCTTTTGAGATGGATACAAATCCTAGAGTCTACAACCTCTTAAATAGCCCTCAAGTAAACCTTACAAGATAAATACAAATACAGCTTATTGGACCAAAACCTGTCAGACCAAAATAACATGCAATGCCTGCAACTAGCCTCGCCAAGGCCTGAACACTGGACGGTCGAATGCACGGTTGACTGACCTTCTCTATGTTGGAACCTTGTATAGTAGGTCGGATGTGCGGTTGACCGCAACTATGGACAGGTGACCACAACTTTGCCTGCACCTGCTGGCTGCTTTCTCCTCACTGTTCGTGTCTTCTCTTGTTCTTTTCCAACTTCAAGAACTCTCGTGCCTACGAGTATTTGAGACCACAATCCTAACAGATTTGACATCAACAATCTAACCATGCGTACAAAAATTTAATTAAAACATTATTAATAACATGGATAAGTTTAAATAAATTTGTAAATTTTTTTACCTCATATGGATAAGATTGGTCGCTTTTAATTGTCCTCTTAACACGCATCAAAGCTTTAGGTCACTTGATTAGCCTCGGGGCAAGATGCCTTCTCCACCTACCCTCAAATCAGAGTGCGGGCCAAACTTTTCGGGAGGACCCTCCCAAATTTCTGCATATCTTACTCGAATACAACACCAACACCAACAACAAATCCTTTTTCCCAACTAGTTGGGGTCGGCTACATGAATCCTGGTTTTCCATTCTGCTCGGTTTAGCGTAATACCTTCTGTAAGGTCAGAAGCTATCATATCTTTTCTCATCGTTGTCACCCAAGTAAGTTTAGGTCTTTCCCTACCCTTAACTTGCATATCTTACTTGAATGCGATCGCAAATTTTTCTCTTAGGTTGCTCAACGCCAGTTTTCCCATTGAGAGTGGCTCTAACCCAAGCTTTGCACAATGCTATTTCTTCATCGTAACTCTATTTTGTACCTCCTCTAACTTTTTTAATGAAAAATTGTAATACACATTTTTTAATGAAATTTTGTTGAAGAAATGAAGATAATTGATTGTGATTTGTGTGTAAAAAATCCTTGTATTTATAGGAAGAAAAGTTATGTTGAAATCTTTAAAAAATAAAATAAAAATGTTACCATTAGAATTTAAAATTTAAATAAATTAGCCGTTGGATTTTTGGATTTTAAAAAAATTCGAATTGCTTACGTCATCAATGCAAGAGCCGTTAGAAATTCCAACATCTCTTACATGTGAATGCTGACGTCAGCATCACATGCCTAAAATTGGCCACCCTTCTTCTCTATTGCCTCTTTTCACTTCGGCTTCCCTCTTCTACTAGAAGCCTATCTTCCTTCTCTTTTTTTTGGCCTCTTGCATCTTTCTACCCCATCTTCCCATCTCTATTAGACTTGATCTAAGGCTTCGTTTGCCATTACTTTTGGAGAATACTTCTTGCTGAAAGCTCTTCTAAACTCAAATATGTATTTGACAAATTTAATTGAAAGTATGTTTAATCAAAAGTATTTCTCTAAATTTACTATTTTTAGTATATTTCTCAAATCACCTAAAGTGGTGTGTTAACTTTTCAAAAAGTGCTTTTATTTACTATGAAACTTTTGAATTTTAACATAATTCTTTCAAGTAGTACTTTTAGCACCGACAATTTTCAACAAAGAAACTTTTCGTTCACATCAATACCAAACTGGGCCGTCACATTTTAACTAAAAAAATACCCAACAGTTGGTATGTGGATTTGAGGATTCCCAGGATAGAGAGAATTGCAGAAATGTTGGATTACCATATTTTCTGCAGTACAATTCATTTTTGGGAAACCTTAACATTGTATTTATTAATTTGCAAATCTCATGATTTTAGGGTGAATCCACAGATCTCATGCTTTTAGGGGGAATGCAAACTCTTTCCAACAAAGAATTCTGATTCCTATAGAAATCGAACATTCCTTCCAAAAACTATGTGCCTCTTACCAAACCAATTACACACAAGATTTGAGGATTCCCTTATACATTACAGCGTACACACACCAATCTATATCAGTACATAGAAAATTTGAATTGTCAGATTAAAATACATACATGATGTGGATCATATAGACAATGTCAAATGCAAAAAATAAAAGATCCCCAATAGGAAAGCGCCATATAAGCACTTGTGCCATGTCACCATGTATTAAAATTTTACAATTGCAATAAAAATAATTTGTTAATTGCAAAATGCTCCCTCCCTCTTCTCTTTGTCCTCCCTCTTTCTTTTCTTTCACCAACCACCACTGTCTGTTAGGTTTCGAAGACAATCTTAGATTTGATACACAGCGGAAAAATTACAAAAAAATATCGAAACCTAGCCATGAATCCATGCGAAAACCATAAATCGTGTTTATGAGTTATACCTTTAAGATGGATCTACTGTATCCACAGTATGCCGATCACAACAATGCAATATTGCCTCTACGGTATCCACACGAATGCAATGAAAAATGGCTCTCCCTCAGACCGTGGTGCTAGCTGCGGGAAGGGGATGTTCCTCCTCACGAACTCTCTCTCTCACTTTCTGTGACGGCAAGGGCTTTTCACGTGTGTTTTTTCCACAGATACATATTATATATATAAGTGCAAAAAACCAATCCTAAGAAAGTAATGGGGTTGTTGGGCTCACAATCTGACCTGGGTCAGACTCGTGTGTCGGCATTTGAACTTTAGTCGACCCATTTAATCTAATTAAAAGTCCAACCAATATCAGGAGTCTAAGTCTTACTTGGATCCCTAATTAAATTCCTCTCATGAATTTAAATCCAAATTTCAATCCATTCTAAGTGTGTAACCCTATAGATTCCCATTACATTGACAGTAATACTAAAATCATTCTAATCTTACAAACAATGAGCAATATCTAGTAATACATCACTGCCACTGAAGTACCAGGAATGCCAGTGATTTGACATAACCTATCCGTGTTCAATGTTACAATGTAGTCTAGTCCCTTTGTCCAGATATCTTAATTGACCACAAAGCATAGAGCATGTCGCCCTTGTATAGTTCAATCTTTGGTTTCTTAATGTTCGATTATACTTACTAAAACAAATGAGATCAATATCTCATATTGACTCATTTGAGCATGGCTATGCATTTTGCAGTCTCACTCAATCAAGGGGCCCGTAGATATCGCTCCTGTTATGTAAGATGGACAAATCCTATCTAAGTCACTCACATCCATCTGCATGATTTGTAGTATATCCAATAGTCAACTCTATAATCACCTTATTACATGCAACATATGACGGCATTAAAACATATAACTTCTCATGTAGGTAACCATGGTGACTTCAAGTCAAAGGACTACATACACCATGGTCAATGTGAGAACCGCTTATGACACCCACATAACGATTCATGTAGCATTCTCATGGTGGGTCAGTCCAGTACATTATTATTACTTCAATTGTACCCATGTGAAGACTTGATATCTCATATCCATGACTCGTGAGAATGGTCATCGGTCTATGCACACACTAGTCTCTATGTATTATCTGTAGCGCCCCGAATTTCTAATATAATATCTCAGAAATACGTGGCATCATTTTCAGAATCAACTTCAATGTAATCATAAACATAGCAACCAAATACAGGAAATTTAAAACTTTTTATTACATTAATTATTTCAAAGCACAGCGGAAAATTAAACACCTTGAATTACAATTAATTTTCTTTTACAACACATTATCTACAATTTTCATAAGCCATATATCATTCTAGCACAAGCATTCAAATCCCATGCTAAAGACACCTACCTGTAAAACATGAGGCTAGAGATAACCCCAACCCCCAAAACTACAGGGGTCAGCCATAACGGTGTGAGTGACATAAAAATAAATGCAACATAAAGAAAAAAATAAGACATAGAGTCATAACTAATATGTATCAACAACAAGAATAAATGAAATAAGAGATAACAATAAATAAACATGAAAACATCAAGGAATATGAGATAGTAAATAGTAGGGCATGAAAACATTAAGTGAAACTAGACTAAGTGTCAAGTGTAGAATAACAGGAAATAACATGCATAAAACCAAGTCAAGAAAACATCAATGCTATATGCTGATTCTCTAATGCATACTTGTCAAATTCTATGCATCCCACTCTACATAGGTCCGGTGCAAGCCCTTATTGTTCTCCACTTGATATGGTTTAATCCCCCACTATGCTACTAATCCTACTATTATGACTACTATGAGATTTAAACATTCTGCAAGTATTGGTTCTCGCCCTTGGAATACTAGAGGCCAATCCCACTCCGCAGATCATTTTGTGGCCTTTACGTCCATCGTCCCGGAAATGGAGATTGCCTCACTCCGCAGGTCATCCTAGAACCCTTATTCCACAAACATCCCATGAGCGTCGCTCTCGTTCTCGGAATACTGAAGATCAATCCCAATCTGCAGATTACTCTATGGCCCATACGTCCAACGTCCCGGAATACTGGGGAATATATTACTCCTTGAATCATCCTAGAGTCCATAACTCACGTTTGCACTCATTTCATCATATCACCATCTAGTGTCTGTCCTTATCTTTTAAGTTAATTAATTAATTATGAATCTCCTAGAGTTGGTGTACCCTACCGGACTTAACTCAGCTGATCAATAAGAAGCCACAACTGACCAAACCACAAAATCTCCACTGCTGGTGTTACCGCTAAATCTGGTGTGGGGGCAAACAGATAGTATTTGTAGATTCTTAAAAAAAACTGAATAGCCAAACCTGAAACCTTTTCATCGGTGTTTGATCGTTGACTCCCGCCGTTCACCTGCAAAAAGTGCAAGACACCGGGGTTGATCCCGGCGACGCACCCTCCGACGCTCAAGTCAGTAATTAGAAAATATTATGAATGAGCATTAACTGGCAAAAGATTGATTACCTCTTAATGGTGGTGGACGGGGGGGGGGTATTTATAGCCGCCTTTGGGATCAGTTTAGGAGCCTAATCCCCAGTGAAAGGATAGAGCGAATCAGGGCCGTTGATTAAGCATAATCAGAAACCCTAATTTTATCCTGCTGGACCGGGTTGGTTGCGGGTTGGAACCCACACCCGATTGAGATGGATCCGTTCGCGGGTTATTGGGTCTTTAGAGAGAAGACCCAGTACCCGCTTCAGGCCCGTTTGTAGGTGAAATTACCATTTTACCCCTAGGCTTTAAGATTCGTGCCTGATTTGGATGGTTCCGATTTAATCCTATTTTTAGCCATATTATGAGCCCCCACTCCCGAAGACTGAGTTTAATAAGCCTTTGAGGAGAAGTTTTACTGTTTTAATGGCTTGCGGAGTTATATCGGAGTCCAAATGGGAGGTGTCGAATCTTTGTATGAGGCATTATGGTGACTTTCCGAGTTAGTTGCGCGCTCTAGGTTGTTCTTGAGCTCTTCTGGACTTTTGGCATTTTCCTTAATTTTTATCTATTTTTCGGACCATTTATTTAATTTTGCGAAGCGTTGATTCGTCGTTCAGGGGAGCTAATCAACTATCCTAAGCAATAATTATTTACTCAGGGGTTAAAAAATATTTTCCTGAATTTATAATTATTTTTTAGAATTTTTAATTAATTTTCCCAATTTTTTAACCATTTTTTCGCAATTTCTAAATAAATAAATCTATTTTAATAAATAAAAATTAATTTTTATTTTCGGTTTATGATGTGGCGAGATCTGGGCCGCCTATTTTGTGTTAGCGCGAATTTCTGGAAGATCAGACGGCTGGAGTCGTTCGGCACCATTTTCTCCGCGTGAGCAGCTCGGATCGCTAGTCGCTCAGAATTCGAGGGACTCAGCTCGCCGCCATTTTCTCCCCGTGAGCAGCTCGGATCGCTAGTCGCTCGGAATCCGAGCGGCGTAGCTCGGCGCCATTTTCTTCGTGTGAGCAGCTCGGAGCACAGATTCCGAGCGACATGGGGTGATCTGAATCGCTCATCAGGTCAGAGTACGAATTTTGAGGAGATCCGATGGCTGTTATCGCTCGGTGCTCTTTTCTCCGTATGAGCAGCTCGGATAGCTAGTTGCTCGGTGCCATTTCCTTCGTGTGAGCAGCTCGGATCGCTAGCCGCTCGGATCAGAATTCCGAGCAACGTGGAGTGATCTGAACCGTTCATCGTGGTGCCAATCTCGAGGTTTGGAGGCTCAGATCTCGAGAAAACACTATCTTGTCGTTTTGTGGGCGTGGCGTGATATAAGCCGTTCATCATTTTTAACGCGAATTTCGCAACAATCCGATGGTTGGGGTTACTCGGTATCATTTTTCTTCAAATGTGCAGCTCGGATTGCCATTTGCTCGGATTCCGAGCGACGTAACTCCGCTATTTTATGCATTGCGAGTATCTCGGAACTCCGGTCGGTCGGACTGGGATTCCGAGTTACTTTCTCCGTGTGAACAGCTCGGATCGCCTGTCGCTCAGATTTTGGTTCCGAGGGACGTGGAGTAGTCTGAGCCGTTGATCACGGCACGGATCTCGAGGGTAGGCTCAGATCCCGAGAAAATGCTATCTTGTCGTTTTATGGAGGTGGCGTAATCCGAGCCGTCTGATCGAGATCTTGCACGAATTTTGGGGAGAAAGTTGTTTTTCTCCAATTCGCAGCTCGGATTGGCAGTTGCTCGGTTTTCGAGTTACTTTCTTCGTGTGAGCAGCTCGGATCGCTTGTCGCTCGGATTTTGGTTCCGAGGTACGTGGAGAGATCTAAGCCATTGATCACGGTGCGGATCTCGAGGGTAGGCTCAGTTCTCGAGAAAATGCTATCTTGTCGTTTTGTGGAGGTAGCGTGATCCGAGCCATCTGATCGAGATCTTGCACGAATTTTGGGGAGAAAGTTGTTTTTCTTCAATTCGCAGCTCAGATTGGCAGTTGCTCGGTTTCTGAGGAACATAGGGCGATCTGAGCGCTTCTCAATTGCTCGGCAGAGTGCCTCGGTGTCTTGGGCCTTGAGGCATAGCCGAGCGGTGCGACTTACACTGAACCGTCGTTACCCTTGTGAACGGTTGCCGCTCTTCGCCACTTAGTCGTTTGGGCTTCTTTAACGCCTTGAGGGGAGGCCCAAAAGTTGCGACTTTACGTTACAAAGCCCAAGAGTCGTTTCTTTTACTATAAGTCTTCACCTCCCTCACTCATTACCTCATTCCCTCACTTTCAATTTTTACTTTCACTTTTACTCTCTGCTAGCGAAGTTTTTGCTCTCGGGTGGCGCTACTAGTTGTCGCGACCAGGAGGTTTGAATTTCGGTAATCTTTTCCGTCCGTAAACGTCACTTCAAGGTTAGTCTCTCCCCCTATCCTTAGAAAATGGTTAAGATTTCTTCTGAGGACGAGACCTCCGCCTCGGACCAAGACCTTGGCCGAGCGGTGCTGGTTAGGCCGAGCAAGGGGAAGGAAGTTGTCGAGCCGGTCGGGGTGACGACGATTGTTGAGAACTCAAAGACAGCAGGAAAGTTGGGTCGGCACCCATCAATATTGTCTAGCGTTAGGGGAGTGCGAAGTTACTCGGAAGATATCTTGGAGAAGGTGACGCAGGGTATGGCTCCGGTGTACGAGGAGAATGAGCCGAGGGATCCCTCCGAAGTGGACGAGATTCCTTCAATCTTGACCGAGGCAGATCTGCATCGGATTAGGAGTGGGTTCCGCACCCCCAAAGAGTACGTGTTTCTACTCCCCGGTCCCGGTATCCGAGCATGCACGGCGACTTCGGGTAATACTTGCGTTTTTCTGTACAAAACACTGAACGCCGGACTTCGGCTGCCACTGCACCCTTTCGTGATCGAGGTGATGCGGTGGTATGGACTGAGTCCTGTTCAGTTTATGCCGAACATGTGGCGGAACGTCATCGCCTTTGTCTTTCAGTGTCAGCCCATCGGCGCGAAACCGGATCTTATTCTGCTTCGGAGCCTTTATCGCCTGTGCCAGATGAGCAAGATGGACGAGAGGTATTATCTGTCGCCGAGGAGGGGGGTGAAATTGGTCGAGAACCAGGACTCGATCAAGCATTGGAAGGAGAAGTACTTCCTCATTCGTGCTCCCGAGCCGAGGGCCTTTCCGACGCTGTGGAAAACCGGGGTTCCGAAGTGGGCGAAGAAGGAGCCAGTGCTCACGAGAGAAGAGGAAGAGGTGGTGGAGAAGCTCCTCAGACTTCCGAACCTTAGTTGGAAGGACAACACCGAGGAGGTCTTATTTCGTGGGGGTCTCAGTCCGATCGCCCCAGTATGCTTTCTCTTCTTTTCTCTCTTTAGTTTTATCTTTTGGTTAATTTTTTCTAACTCTTTTGCTTGGTTTTTTCAGAGAGCCCCGGCATGGACTACAAGGGGTTGATGGCTAAGGCTCGTGCGGCGAAGGCGGCAGAGGCAGACTCAAGGAAGAGAAAGAGGACCACCGCCGGGCCTCAGGGGGGCCGAGCAGCGAAGGTCCCTTCGGCATCCCCGACCATTGTGGAGCCGGTGGTCGAGGCGCCTTCGGATGCACCCGACCAAGCCCCTTCGGAGATGCCCGCCCAAGCTCCATCAGAGGTGCCTGCTCGAGCTGCTCAGGCTGATGCGCCCAGGTCGTAGAGCGTGGCGTTTACTGTGGGTGCGGCCCTAGCTCTTGAGGTTCCGCCACTCACTGCCGAGGCTGAGAAGATCCTCACCGAGGAGCATAAGCGCCTCTTCGTCCCGACTGGCGGGTGATGAAAGTGGACGGGTTCCTCGGCGAATGGGGTATCTGCATGCAGGTGGTGAAGCACCTGCCGACCCTTAAAGACCGTGACGCGATGAAGGCGGGTTCCATAGGCGACGATGCCATGCAGATTGCTCGGAACACTATGTCGGTGAGTATCAAAAAATTTTCTATGTTTTTTCGTTCGGGAATAATAGTTTCTTTTGTGTCTTTTGCAGACTCTCTGCCACTTCAGTCACTTGCTCGAGGAGTTTGTGAGCCAAGAGAAGGAGATGAAGGTGCTGAATGATCGGGAGAGGTCGGAGCGCGCCAAGGCGGTCAAACTGTTCGAGGCCGATCAGCTACTCTTCGCTTCACGCACGACCGAGGTGGCCGGTCTTGAGGCAAAGCTCGCCGAGGCTCTGAAGCACTCGGTTGCCGAGGCTGCCAAGGTCGGAGCTTTGGAGAAGGAGATGGCTCGTCTCGAAGAGGAGCTGTCCAAGGCATTGAGGGAGTCCGAGGAGGCTCAGAAGGCGTCCGAGGAGGCTCGGAAGGCGTCCGAGGAGGCACTGATCAACCAGGCGTCGAAGGTGGCGGTAGCGGAGCAGGCTGTTCGGGACGAGGCCGAAGCCCATATGTTTAAAAACATGGAGGACGCCTACGCCCGAGCGCTGCAACACGTGGCGGCTCGCATCCCCGAGTTCGACAGTTCCTCTTACTACTTTTATGACCCCGTAGAGGGGGAGGAAGAACTGCCGCTGGCGGCGATCGCACCCGAGCAGGAGGACAAAAAGGCCGAGGACGATGCCAAGGACGAGGTGAACACTGAGGGGGCGATAGTCACCGTGCCGAGCGATGATGTTTCGGAACACCATCACGAGGTGGACCCCTGACTTAGTCGCCTCTTTTCTCCTTGTTTTTGCTTCTTCTTTTTTGTTTCGTTGTAACGCCAAACTGCGGACTGGCCACCGCTCTTATGTATATTTTGGATTTTAATGAAACGATTCACTTTTTGAAACATTGGCCGAATGTTTGAAATTTTTGACTTTGATTTGTATTCGCCTTATTTTGGAATTTTGTTGTGTTGGGGACGGTGTCACTATTATTGAAATTTCGCTAAGTGTTGAAGATACTTTTTCGTTCGTGTTGAGAACTCAAGCGTTGTGAACACATTGAAATTTCGCTAAGTGTTGAGGACTCCTTTCGATCTCTGCGTTGATGTTTTTTTGCTTTTCAGGTTGAGTTAAGTCCAGCGGCCGAGGTCTCTCACCTTCGTGCTGAATTGAAAACGGTGAAGCGGACCCTCTCCCGCAGTCGAGAGATCTTCCTCAAGAGCGAGTTGAGACTAGAGGATATCAAAGCAACTGCGAGAGGGTATTTCTCCGAGCTGAAGCAACTACGGAAGCGGTCTCGCGAGGCTCGTCTTGAAGGTGAGGTGGAGTTGCTTTGCAAGGCGCTGTTCGACGTTGAGAAAGAGAAAGGCGAATTACTGGCGGAGGTTCGTCACTTGGAAATAGCGGAAGAAGAACTTTTGGCGGAAGAAGAGGAGTTAGCTTCGTCGGTGGGGAAGTTGATGTCTGAGTGCGATGAGTTGTTGGCAAAAGCCGACAGGTTGAGGAGGGTTACGGTCGACAGAAGTATCGAAGTGACCCATATCCGTCGTATTATAGCTGGCAGCGCTGATGTCGCAGGCCCCGCTAAACTCCCTCGCATCAAAATATCGGCGAAGGATGACTTTTTAAAGGATAGGATCGTCGAGCTAGAGGAGGAAGTTACTCGACTCAAACCTCAGCCCGAAAGGATCAACGTCCGAAGTACGTCGTGTACTCACGAAGAGAGTGATAGAGGAATCTCGTTTTATGAGCTCGCGACTCGTCCGCCTGCCATTAGGCGGAGCCCAGCTGACGCTCAGAGTGGGGTGGCTGCTTCATCTAGTGGCGTTTCGGTTGGGGACACATTTAAAGGCAATGCTGAAGAGGCATCCCGATTTGTTGGTTTAGAGACGAGCTCCGAGGTTAGGCGACGCCGTCCTCGTGTGTCCCTGAACAGAAATGTCCCCCTTCCGAAGAAGCGTTGAACAAATTGTAGTAATTTTGAGTCTTTGTAGTAGAGTAGTTTGGTCTTGTAATTTGGGTTCTTTTACCCGTTGAACTTTCTAATGAAATAAAAGCTCGCTTTCTCGTGTTCGTGTGTTGGATATGCGTTGTAGTTGCTTTAATTTGAAACGAACCATAAGAACCAAACGTTAGCTCTTCCAAGCACTTTTTTCCCATGTCTAGTATAGTTGTAGACACTTCGCGTGCATTTGTTTAAGCATATTTCAACGGTTGTGGGAGCGATTCCAAATGGTGAACCACTTCTAACTCGCTTAAGAGCAAGCTCGCAAAGCGGAATCGAGCCAAGTGTTGGACTCCAAACTCGTCGTTAGAGTATATTTCAACGGTTGTGGGAGCAATTACGAATGGCGAACTACTTCTAACTCGCTTAAGAGCGAGCTCGCAAAGCGGAATCGAGCCAAGTGTTGGACTCCGAACTCGTCGTTGAAGTATATTTCAAAGGTTGTGGGAGCAATTCCGAATGGCGAACCACTTCTAGCTCGCTTAAGAGCGAGCTTGCGAAGCGGAATCGAGCCAAGTGTTGGACTCCGAACTCGTCGTTAGAGTATATTTCAACGGTTGTGGGAGCAATTCTGAATGGCGAACCACTTCTAGCTCGCTTAAGAGAGAGCTTGCGAAGCAGAATCAAGCCAAGTGTTGGACTCCGAACTCGTCGTTAGAGTATGTTAAATTAAAGACTTTAAACAGAGAGATACGAGTAATCACAAGGAAAATATGGGGAAAAAGGAGCACTTTATTGATAACTACTTGTCGGCTGCTTCTAAGTTGCGAGCCGTTATTACATTGAAAAAATAAAGAAGTAAAATACAAGTGAAAAGAAAGGAACGGTTCGACATCCGAAGGTACTTAGAGAGGCGTTCAGGCGCTCTCTTGGTACTTCAACAGATGGTCGGCATTCCAAGTCCTGGGTATCTCTCTGCCATCAAGGTCTTCCAGACGGTATGTTCCGGGGCGAACTTCTTTGGTGATCTTGTAGGGTCCTTCCCAATTCGGGGCTAGCTTACTCTTCTGGCTGGGGAAGGAGTTAGCTAATTTTCTGAGGACCAAGTCCCCTTCCTTGAGATTAGTGGGACAGACTTTCTTGTTGTAGGCCAACTCGATCCTCCTTCGATAGTTTTGTGGGCGAATTGCGGCTCTTTCACGGAGCTCATCGATCAAGTCCAGATTCGCTCGCAGCTCTCTGGCATTTTTCTCTTCTTCATAGGCCATAAGACAAGGAGATGGCAGGCCGACTTCCAGGGGAATTACAGCTTCGGACCCAAAGGTGAGATTAAAGGGCGACTCTCCTCTGGGGGTCCGTTTCGTAGTGCGGTAGTTCCATAGTACGTTGAGAAGCTGTTCTGCCCACAAGCCTTTGGCTATCTTATCGAGCCTCTTCTTGATACCAGAGAGGATCTGTCGGTTGGCATTTTCCACTTGGCCGTTTGATTGAGGATGGGAGACAGAGGAGAAGCGCTGCTGAATGACGAGGTCTTCACACAGAGATCGGAATGCAGCCCCTGTAAATTGTGTTCCGTTATCGGTTATTAGGACCCGAGGCACGCCGAACCTACAGATGACGTTCTTCCAGAAGAATTGAAGCACTTTGTTCTCAGTGATTGTAGCCAAAGGCCCGACCTCTATCCACTTCGAAAAGTAGTCGATTGCCACGACTAAGAACTTGAGTTGGCCAGCTGGTGGAAACGGGCCTAGTAAGTCCACCCCCCACATTGCGAAAGGGATCAGACTTGATAGGGAGGTGAGTTGCGCTTGGGGTAGGCGACGAATGTTGGAGTACTGCTGACAAGAGCTGCATTGCCGGACATGACGTTCGGCGTCTTGTAGGAGGGTAGGCCAGAAGTACCCATAGTTCAACACTTTCCTGGCGAGAGACCTTGACCCTGAATGTGCTCCACCTATACCTTCGTGGAGCTCTTGCAAGGCATATGGCATATGAAGCTTCGCCTGGGGAGAGGCACCTCAAGTAGGATCTGCCGTCTACTTGGGTGTAGGAGCGTTTGTACAAGACCCCCTCAACGAAGGTGTACCGCTCCACTCTGGTTCGGACTCTGTGAGCTTCCTTTGGGTCTTCGGGGAGGAGCCCATCCCTTAGAAATTCTATCTAAGGTTTCATCCAGTTGTCTTGAAGTTGGACGGGCAGCAACTCCATCGAATCGGGAGTTTCTTCTTCTATGCTCGGTCTTAGAAGCACTTCAATCAGGACGGTCTGCTCGAGACCCTGAAGGGAGGAGGAGGCTAACTTGGAGAGGGCATCTGCTTGGGAATTTTCCTCTCTGGAAATTTGCTGAATGAGCGCCTCTTCGAACAGACCCATGAGATTTTGGACCTTGGCTAGATACTTAGCCATTCGGTCATCTCCCGCCTCGTACTCGCCTAAGACTTGGTTCACGACTAGCTGAGAGTCGCTAAATATCCGGAGGCATTGTGCCCCTGCCTTGCGAGCCATACCGAGGCCGGCTATAAGGGCTTCATACTCTGTTTCATTGTTGGAGGCTTTGAAGTTGATGCGAAGGGAGTATTCAAGAACAAAATCATCTGGGCTTGCCAGAATGACCCCGACTCCGCTCCCTTTGGTGCAAGAGGATCCGTCCATATATACCGTCCAAATAGGGCGTCCGTTTGCTGCTTGACTGACCTTTGGGATGGTGCTCTCAACAATGAATTCAGCTAAGGCCTGAGCCTTGATTGCGGTCCGAGGCTGGTATGATATGTCGTGCTGGCTCAGCTCAATCGACCACTTCATCAGACGGACGGAGGTCTCGAGTTTGTGTAGGACTTGCTTAAGCAGCTGGTCGGTAAGAATGACCACCGAGTGGGACTGAAAATAAGGGCGGAGCTTCCTTGCTGCCATAACCATGGCATACGCCATCTTCTCCAATCTTGGGTAGCGGAGCTCGGCATCCCGAAGTACCTTGCTCACGTAATAGATGGGCTTCTAAGCCTTGTCTTCTTTCCTCACCAAGACAGCACTGAGGGTTTGTTCGGAGGCAGCTAAGTAGAGATAGAGTGTTTCCCCGGGGATAGGCTTGCTGAGGAGAGGGGGGTTGACTAGATAGGCTTTTAGCTGGTCGAATGATTCTTATTGCTGTTGATCCCACTCGAAGCCTTTAGCCCCCTGAGAGCTTTGAAGAAGGGAAGACACTTCTCTCCGGACTTAGATAGGAAGTGCCCTATGGCTGCGAGGCGCCCCGTGAGTTTCTGAACCTCTTTCACATTCTTGGGAGGAGCCATGCCCAGTATGGCTTTGATCTTCTCGGGGTTAGCTTCGATTCCTTTTTGGCTGACCATGAAGCCTAGGAATTTCCCCGACGAGACCCCGAACGCACACTTGTTCGGGTTGAGCCTCATATCATGCTTTCTCAATACATCGAACGCTTCTTGCAGATCGGCCACATGATCGGCCGCATGGATGCTCTTGATTAGCATGTCATCAACATATACTTCCATATTTTGGCCGATCTGTTCTTGAAAGACGTTATTGACGAGGCTTTGATAGGTCGCACCGACATTCTTCAGCCCGAAGGGCATAACCTTATAGCAGTAGAGTCCCTGATCGGTAACAAAGGAGGTCTTCGGGATATTCGGGGGAAACATTCAGATTTGATTGTACCCGGAAAAGGCATCCATGAAGCTGAGCAGCTCATGGCCCGAAGTGGCGTCGATCAGGGTGTCAATGCTTGGGAGAGGGAAATGATCTTTAGGGCATACTTTGTTCAAGTTGGTGAAGTCGATGCAGATTCTCCAGCTTCCGTTAGACTTCTTTACCATAATCACATTGGAGAGCCATTCAGGGTAGTTGACCTCTTGTATGAACCGAGCCTTAAGGAGCTTGTCCACTTCTTCTTTTATGGCTTGTTGGCGCTCATGAGCAAATTTGTGCCTCTTTTGTTGGACCGGTTTGGACCCCGGAGCAACGCTCAAGTGGTGGACGAGGAGCTATTTGGAGATCCCTGGCATGTCGGCAGCCGACCATGCGAAGAGGTCGTGATTCTTTCTGATGCATTGGATTATGTCGGAGCATAGGGCAGATGGGAGGGTCTTGCTGATAAGGAACTTGCGGTTCGGATCTTGCTCGGAGGAGAGCACTTCTTCCAATTCATCCACCGGTTCGGAGGTTGGTTGGACAACCTCTTGGGGAATCTCAAGAGTTTCGAGGGAGAGGACTGGACCCCTGGTGAAGGTCATGTAACATTTTCGGGCCATCTCTTGGCTACCTCTTACCTCCCCAACTCCTACCCTGGTGGGGAATTTCATCTTGAGATGATAAGCCGACGGGACGGCCTCTAGAGCAGCTAGGCCAGGTCGACCTAGAATCACGTTATAAGCAGCTGGGACATCGACGACCATGAAGTCCATCGGCTCCGTTCGGGTAGTAGGATTTTTGCCAGCGGTTACGTCGAGGGTGATTACCCCTTCGAAAGTCACTGGCACTCCCGTGAACCCGTGGAGCATGTAGCCGGCGAGCTTGAGCCTGTCCCGCGATAGCTTAAGTCCTCGGAAAGTTGCGAGGAAGAGAATGTTAACGGAGCTACCATTGTCCACAAGAATTCTCTCTACTTTAAAATTCGCCATATGGAGGTTGATCACAAGTGCATCACAATGGGGGGTTCGGACACCCTCAAGGTCTTCATCTGAAAAGGTGACCGGTACTCCTAGGCCTTTAGGAGGAGGTGTGCCGTGAACCGAATTGACTTCTCTTATAAAAGCCTTCCGAGAAGAGTTGGAGGTGCCTCCCAAGGGGCCTCCATGAATGAGATGCAGGATGCGCTCCTCTTCAAATTCAAGAGTCTCATCGCATCATTCAGGATGCTTGTTAGCCCCCTGGGGGGAGGAGGAAGATCAATTCGGTCTTTTCTCACAAATTTAGACAGCTGCCCCCTTTGGATGAGGGCCTCGATTTCGTTTTTCAGGGCCCGACAATCATTGGTGTCGTGGCCGTGGTCCCGGTGATATCGGCACCATTTCTCTTTGTCCCTCTTCTTACCAGGGGTGTTCATCTTTGGGGCAGGAGGTATAACCCCTTCCTTCTCAACTTCCATGAGAATAGTGGAAATGTTGGCGTTAAGAGGAGTGAATTTCTAGAATCTTTGAGGGGGGCGGCGCTGTCCCCCGTTGTCCTTCTGGAGCTTCTTAGCTCCTTCTTCTTCAGCTGCCTTTCTTTTGGTTCCGGAGGCAGACCCCTCAAAGTTGGGGAGATTTCAACTTCTTCAGCCCGAATGTATTTCTCACTCCTAAGAAGAAGGTCAGAGAAATTTTGCGGGGGCTTCTTGGCGAGGGAGGACCGAAGGCTAGAGTTGAGGACATTTGATTGGAAGGCTGCTGCAGCGACCGACTGGTCGAGGGAGGAAATAGACCTTGCTTCCACGGTGAACCGCTCCACATAATCTCTCAGCTTCTCGCCATTCTTCTGTCTGAGGTAGAGTAGCGATATATTGGTCTTCTCAGTGCGAAGGCTACTTACAAAGTGGGTGATGAAGAGGGTTTCAAATTTCTCAAAGGAGAAGATGGAGGATGGGGCGAGGCGAGAGTACCATTCCCGAGCTGGACCCTTAAGGGTAGCTGGGAAGGTCTTGTATAGTAGAGCATCGGAAGCCTGGTGGATTAACATGAGGGTCTTGATGCTCTCGATGTGGTCCACGGGGTCTGACTCCCCGGAGTAAGTCTCGAACTGTGGGGGCTTGAAGCCTGCTGGAACGGGCGCTTCCATGATTGTTCAGGAGAAGGGAGGTCTGCTCGGACGGAGGATCCTACCTCTTAGCTCCTCTTCCTTGTCCATTTGGCCGAGGCGCATCTCCATCTCGTGGAGGCGGCGATAGATAGTGTAACACCCAGCAAAATTGGAAATTACATTTTTGCCCCTGGGTGTTACGCACGTATATTTTATAATGTGTTTCACTACATATTTTGGATTCGTACTATTTATACATGTTTCGTATTGATTTCAGTCAACTAAAATATAATATTTCAATCCCTGGGATTTAAGTGCTTTTTTCTTGTTTTGATGCACGTGTTTCCACCACTACGTACAATGTTTTCTATAGATTTAAATTATTTATTTTATGTATTTAAATCTATTATATAAAACAGAAATTTATTTTTTTCTTAGTTTTGATTAAAATGATTTTGTACGTGAAATGCACGTGTTTTCCACGTGTAGTGATTTCATCATGATACGTATATAATTAGTAATTTTTCTTATTATATTTTAATATTTTTCCGTTGTTAAAATTCGATTTAGCATTTTGATATTTTACGTGCAACGCACGTGTTTTTGGTAAACGTATTAAAGCATAATTATTTTCAAAATAAATTTCGGAGTGCCCGTAGTATTTAAAAGTATATAAAAATATATATATGTAAAAATATATATATGTTGTGAATAATATATGGCGTTTGCTTTGAAAAAAGTAATGCATGGTATTAATAAAATGGTAATATAATGAATGAATTGTATGATTTGGAGATGGGGCCCCCGTTAGTTGGTCTTCATTGAAATGTTATATGGGATTATATATGAGATGTATATGGGGGCCCATGGTGTGAATGGGTTAATAGGAATTAATTGATTTATAGTGGGGGGCCCACGTTGGAAATTCAAAACAGCACAATTGTGTGCATGTGCATGTGCACAATTGTATCTAGCCAGTTTTGAACATAGTGGCCAGTTGGGCATGTAGGGGAGAGGAAGAGGTAGAGAGTTATGGGAGTTGGGATTTTTAAAGAAGTAGGAGTTATAAGAAGATGAAAAGATGGGAGTTTAGGAGGTTATGAAATGTGAAAGGTTGGAAATTAATTTGAGTGAGTTATTAGGTGTGTAACTTTGCAAATTGAACCCTCTACATATCCTATAAATAGCACCCTACCCCTTTTCATTTCACACACAAAAATTAGAATTAAAGTAATAGAAAGAAAAGAAAAGAAAAAGAAAAAGGAAGAGAGTAAGAAAGTTATTGTGCTTGGAGGATCTCTTGCTTGGAAAGGAGTCATTACTAGGAGGAGAAACCTTACTAGGAGCTAGGAATCTTTGGAGCTAGAAGTGGTGTTCTCTTTTCTTTTCATTGTTCAAGCTTCACAAAAGGTGGGTGTTCTTTACTTTCTAATTATAGAGAATGTGCATGCTAATGAGTAGTGTAGAATTTGATAAAACAGAACAAACCTGTGCATTGTATGTAATGAAAGATGCTATGATTAGTAAACTAATCAACATTATGTGAGTTGATAATAAGAAAAGAATAGTGGATTAGTTTGTCATAAACTAGTATACTTGGTCTTGATTACCAGTGAATTTTATAAACCTAACTGTGTTATAAAAGTCATAAGCAGAACGATCGGTGAGCCATCTTTATTCACTTTTCAATTCCTTCGTTCCCCTTTCTGCTGCAAAGGAACAGTTTATACTTTTAATTGAAAAAAAAAAAACAGTTATCTTAAATCTTAGTTATATATATATATATATATATATATATATATATATATATATATATATATATGAAATTTGAACCGCCGTGTTCTTTATGCTTGATTTCTTTCTTCTTTGGATCAGAACTTGTTGTTGAGTATAGCATGCACAAATAGCATGTTTGATACTGAAGTGCTCTATTAGTTAGACTTGACCCCTATATTAATCAAAAGTGGAGCTACAATTTTGCAGTGTATATATGTGACTAAAAACAGTTCAAAAACAATTCTTCAATATTTCCTCTTTCCCCCCTCTCAATCATGGGCTTAAATACAAGTTTCAATAGTACCATATTTTATACTTTGACATCAATACTAGAGGAACAATATGTAAATCAGAAAGTAGTCTGTCTGAAATCCCTCAAAGTTGGAATTATTTTGATTTTTGAGCCCCCTAACCTTTTTTTTAATTATTATAAACCCCCTACTCAGTAACATACTTTTCAAAAATTTCATAAGCCCAATTTGTTCAAATTGGTCAAGTTCTTCTAGTACCTTGAATTATGTGAGTAATTTGTTCATGCCTCTAATCTATCCTCTGGGTTGTAATAATAAATTATTAATACCTAATCTTTTTGGAAGTAAAGAAACTTTTCCATAGTTTATAGCATTTTTTTGGGGATATTTGAAATCATTAATACTGGCACATTAATTACACATTTGTGTAAGGGTGTATAAACTTTAAATACAAGTCGCTGGTCCATTACACATAATTTGCTAAGTTACATCTCATTAGTTATTAAAACAACTTTCACATGATGTCTAGTACATTTTCATGTATGTGTAGCAATTTTGTGAAGGAATCTTGTTGAGCAATGGTTTAATAATAAATTATTTATAAATTGTTTGACTTGACAAGATCATGTAAATATGTTTACTTGTTGACGAGATCATGTAAATATGCTTGTTTGTAGTCACGAACTTTTATGTGATTAATTTTTCCCAAAAAGAGATTTGGATTTATGCCATAGACTCATGAAAAGAATTGATGTCTTAGAAAGATAGTGAATGAATTGAATGATGTTAACAAGACCTATACCAAGTTGTGAATAGCTAAAGAGTGCTTTGAGTTAAGACATGATTATTAAAGGGTGTGAATACCCATGCTTTTTGTACATGAAAGTTTATGATTTAGAGTTAGTAAGACCTCGATACCGGCATTATTGAAAGAAAAGATTTGAGAAATGATTCGGAGATATGGCTAAGGAGCCATCTCGTATTTGTTGATTAAGTCCGGTAGGAGGTAACAACTAATTCTACGTGTGGAAATTATTCATGTCTTGAACTTAAGAAAATTTAGGCACATAAGTGAAGATGTAGTAAACTTAGTGAAACGTAAGTGGGGTGCTTTATATAGTCGGCGGTGGACTCCAAGACTATAGACCCAGTTGGTGGACTGAGGTTGCCCTGTGGGAGACGGATTATTATATTTTAATCCGGGAATATGAGGACGGGTCGGCGGTGGACTCCAAGATCTTGAGTAGTCGGACGGATGGGCTTTTGTGTTTACCGTCTCCAATGTATATATATATACTGGGCTAGAGGGTCACATACGGGACGATTCGCACGATGTGGAATCTATTATAACAGTCGGCGGTGGACTCCAAGGCTGGGATTCAAATTCGTGGAATAGTCTGAACTTTGTTTTGCTACCGGGTAGTTTTCATGGCGAGGGATCGAGCCCTGTATTGTGAAGAACGTAGGCGCTTGCCCTCGGACCTATGTAGTATGGGATGCATAGAATCCGAACAAGTGTGCATTAGTGTCATCCTAGTGTAGAATGGTATGCATTAGGCATTAAGACATGTCATACACTTATGTTTAGAATAATCACTTTTGACACTTTACTTGTTCATTCAATCTTTTTGTGATTTGTTAAAGTATGAGATCGTTATACTATTCCCGACATAGAGAGGATAGCCGTGTATAACATTTCGTCAGTTGTAAGTAACTGACGTGCCCACAGATTGACATGTAGGTAATGGACTATTCATGGAGTTATAAAGTGGATATGCTGTTGCTGTTTAGAAGTTAAAGATGTTGCAAATGATGTTAAAGTTATACAAGTTGTATTTCATTGTTGTAATCTTTTATTCTTCCGCTGTGTAAAAACCAAGTTGTAATCAAACTCTGATGTACTGCGAATGAAAAGTTTTAAATTCCTTGTAAAATTGTACGAAGTGAAGTAAAGATCCTGTGAAATCTCGAATTTATCATTATTTGAAATTCGGGGTGTTATAGATAGCATCGTCTCTTCGACGGTAGCCAAATGAGCCCCTGGACTCATCTTCGTATGAGGGGGAGCGAGGGCTCCGTCAGCGGTAGCTTGGAGAAGGACAAGGACTAGGAATGTGGTGTCGGTTGCTAGGAGCAGGGGGAGGAGTTAGGGACCGATGGCGAGGGCTTTGGACCGGAGGAGGAGTGGGGACCTTTTGAGCATTGTTGATAGCTGGACGGAGGTTGAGTGCTTGCAATATAGTTGCTTGGAATTGTTGAAATTCGGCACGAGTGATGGGGGCAGTATCATCCCTTAGGGGTTGCCGACCGGCGGGAAAGTGAGGCCTCCTCCTATGGTGCTCTGGGGATTCTCTCCGTCTTCTGCGAAGAGGGGACCTCCTGTAGTCTGGGCGACGAGGAGATCGCTCATTCGGACGTTCCTGGTGGGAGGCTCCCTCACGGGCCCGCCTTTCATCCAAACAGCGACGAAGATCCTCTTCTTTCTGCCGATTGAGGACAGTGTTGCGGAGATCTTCGGAAGCTCGGGGATTGTAAGATGCCATGGAATCGGTAGAGGGGTTGTGCACGGAGACATGGTCACGCTGAAGAGGTTGTTTCTGAGGATTGGGACGGGAGCCCCCCGCACCTGCATTCTGAGGCCCGGTTTGACCCCGAGGGGGCTGAAGGTTCTGAAGAGGAAGTTGGTCCTGCTACGGGGCTTGGTCGGGCTGAGGAGGGAGTCCCTGCAGCTGGACTGTTTGGAGGGGGATCTCTTGTTGTTGAGGTGGAGTAGGTCCACGGTTGGACCCTCTCGATCTGAGTTTCCTTGGAGGCATGGCTGGAAATGATCTGACCGGCGGGAAGAGGAAGGGTTGATATTCGTGGGTTCCCACAGATAGCGCCAATCTGTTACCGCTAAATCTAGTGTAGAGGAAAACATATAGTATTTGTGGATTCTTAGGAAAAACTGAATAGCCAAACCTGAAACCTTTTCACCGGCGTTTGACCGTTGACTCCCGCCGTTCACCTGCAAAAAGTGCGAGACACCGGGGTTGATCCCGGCAATGCACCCTCCGACGCTCAAGTCAGTAACCAGAAAAGATTATGAATGAGCGTTAACTGGCGAAAGATTGATTACCTCTTAATGGTGGTGGATTGGGGGTATTTATAGCCGCCTTTGGGATCAGTTTAGGAAGAGAATCCCTAATCCCCAGTGAAAGGATAGAGTGAATCAGGGCCGTTGATTAAGCATAATCAGAAACCCTAATTCTATCATGCTGGACCGGGTTGGTTGCGGGTTGAAACCCACACCCGGTTGAGATGGATCCATTCGCGGGTTATTGTGTCTTTGGAGAGAAGACCCAGTACCCGCTTCAGGCCCGTTTGTAGGTGAAATTACCATTTTACCCCTAGGCTTTAAGATTCGTGCCTGATTTGGACGGTTCCGATTTAACCCTATTTTTAGCCATATCAGCTGGTATCTAGGGTCTCACACAATCTCTAAAGACTCACAACTCAACCATCAATACGAAAACTTTCAATGAAACTCACGAATTCATCACCAAAACGTTTACATAAAGAAGTCCTCTTAAATCAACAAAATCCAAATTCGTTTAATGTGTTCATAAAATTCCAGAATTCAAATAAAATATTAAATCCATTAAATAATAGAAAACCATATTTTGAAATCATAAAATATCATCAAAATATAAATTCGTTGAAAATACGTATAACTGCCTTGACTAAGATCAAAAGAATACATTTAAAACAAAATTATAAACAAAATATAATTCTCAGTAAAATACTGTAGTTTGTAGTAAAAACATCATTTAAAACAGTAGAGTAGTAATCCATAATATCGAAAAGTAATCGTTTAAAGAAACAAGGAAAAATCAACCCAAAACAACCAAATCAGAATTGACGGTCGACTGTGCGAACATGGCAGTCGACTGGCAATGCTAATTCTCAAAGTTCAAGCAGGGCGGTCGACAGTACAGAAGCAGTCGACCGTGACATAATGTTACAGACAGATTTGGGTATTTTTTGTGCATGTTTCCGTGTGATACTCAATTATAACTTGAAAACTAAAAATCTAATTTCCCGAGATGTCTGAACATGTCTAGTGTGACATGTAGGAGCCATCAAGACACTTCAAAAACATACCAAGATCTCAAAATATAAATTTTCCACAAAATCTTTCAAAACAGTGAATATATCTATGTATATGTCACGCTCCGCTTCCCAAAAGAATACGGAATACAGATACGTAACAAAAGTCCAGCGAATGGTTTTCATCATCCATAAGCCGTTCAAGAATTCATAACAACATGCACGAGAAATATACAGAGTCGGAAGCGATTTATCAACCACATGCACATAATGAGTCAAATATCAGCAAGAAATACTTGAAACCAAATACATAAATCTCAAATAGTCATGATCTGAATAAAACACAAGTCTTGGGTCACATCGCCCAAAATACAAGAAATATCCAAGTCTCAAAATACAAGAATATTCCAAGTCTCACGAATACAAATATTGTTCAAGCACGATACAAGAAATAATAATAAAGGAAAGCAACACTAATACTTCAAGTCCTCGATACCATCTTGAACCTGTTCTCCATAATCTGCAATTCATCGAATGCAGGAAAGAGGAAAAGAGAAAACACAAGTACCCGTCAATTGCAAGTCACGGGTCACTTATAATGTAGGATACAAGCACATGGGGAAACTAATTAGCACATGGTATAAGTATAATGTCAAGGTAAACAACTAGCATGGTAATGTGGTCAAGTGTACATGGTATAAATCAAGTGTCAAGTAAACAAGTATCCTATAAACATGCATCAAGTGTCAAGTGTCATCTGTTCATGTATCAAGTATCAAGTTTCAAGTTTCAAGTCTCATGTAAACAAGTCTCATGTGTCATGTAGTCAAGTATCAAGCAAGCATGTATCATGTTCACGTATCATGTTTCAAGTATCATGTTCAAGTAGCATGTATCAAGTCTTGTAGTGAATTACTATCTAGGTAGCACTTCATGTAGCCCACCTTACATGGTTGCTACAACACAACAGTTTCGCTTTAGATTTCATAGTGGACCATAAAGGGCAGTATACTCGGGGACAAGCAAGTAATTGAGCTCCAAGCTCCATGTATCATGTATCATGTAATCACGTGTCAAGAGTGCAAGTGACAAGTATCGTGTCTTGCGTGCAAGTATCAAGTAATCATGTCAAGTATCACGTAGGATCAGTGGATCCCCTTTCGAGTACACATTTCTGAATTATCCACTATTAGATCTGTCCCTTAAACCCCGGCTTGGTTAATTTTATTATTAATGCTCAACAAGCATGAATATGTGCAAAATATATCAAGAATAACATGACATGATCATGTGACAAGTGCAAGTAGCAAACTAAACATGTACAAGTGCAAGATATCTCATAAAGGAACAAAATAAACACAACTCAAGTTCAGGACAACAAGACCATGCTGTAGTAAAACAGTGATTTCAGGATTTACAAACAAGCAAATCAGGATCCGTCAAAGGATCTGGAAAATAGACATCCACACGCATCCAACGAGTATAATTAAGTCATATACTAGTTCACAACAACACAGCCCAAAACTGATTTGAATACAGAGTTTAGGTTCAGCCAGAAATCAAGAAAACGAATTCAAGAGCATGAAAACAGCATGAAAACACATTAAATAAATCCCAGAAAAATCTGGGGTATTCCCCTATAGGTGCAGAATCAAAATATAGAATTTCAGAATTTTCCAATAAAAATAGATAAGTCATGAAAAATAAGAAAGCATCACGAAAACATGGTTTAACGAATCTAGAAATCCCAACACTGCTGTACGAAAACAAAGATATCTCGCAACCAGTGAACCGAAATCCAATTCCGCCAAAAGGATATGAAAATAGATAGAATTTACTAAGTTTCACATTTCACAAAAAATTTTGATACAGTAAAAGGAATCATAGTGAAAATAGGGTCCTTTACTGAACAACACGCAAAATACAGCACAAGTAGATTTTTTAAACGAGCATGAAACACCACATAAAACTTATCAATAAAATTCATCAAAATTCTGGGTAGTCCCTAATGTTATAAAGAAACACTGAGAAAAATATTGGATCAAGAAAATATGTATAGAGTAGTTCTTCAAAATAGTTTGTTAACAAAATTAACCCAAAACAGAATCTAGAATAATTCGACACGTCTGTACTAAAACAGTCATAACTCAGTCATACGAAATCTAAATCAAGAAAAATCAGTGGGGTTTGAAAATAGACAAAATTATCTAAATCGCATATTTTATAATGGAATCTCGCTGTAGCATAGACGAAAACAACAAACAAAATAGAACATCCAGAATTTACAGATTTCACACTTCAAAACAAGAACATCATAACTTCAAGAATATTGATCCAAACACATCCAAACTTGAAATACAACCTACCAAGTGTCTAAACATAATGAATTAGGGTTACTAACATGTCCACGCCTATTATTTCACATGGGTATCAAACAAAACACGAATTCATACAAATCTTCACATACACGTCAAAAATCAAGAGTTGGGCGATTCCTAGGTTGTTTTATGTCAAGATTGGTGTCATGAGTCTTCTATGGCCGAAATATCACAATAGAGACAAAACCCATTAAGGAAAACACAATCTTGGGTTGTCCCTAGACCCAACTACACTATAGGTGAACTTTGGTACTTGTATCAAACAAATGAATTGGAGTACAAGTTACTTGCATTATTTTGGGGATGGAACACGATGCAAATAGTCCTAGAAGCAAAACCCACGATCGAAATCCGCTCCAAGTGCGAATCCAAGCAACTACGAACACAAATCTTCTCACGAACGAATCCCTTGAAGCAACGATCAAAGTGGCAAATACCCACTTTGAGAAACACCATGAAAAAAGAGTATGGGGGTTCAAAATTGCAACTTTGATGGTGGTGGTGGCTTGTATGGTGGTCGGCAAGCAAGGAGGAGGGAGAGGGTGTTCGGGTTTGATGGTGGCTGGAGTTGTGAGGGTGGATGGGCGGCTAGGGATGGCCGGCAAGGGGATGGTGCTGGTCGGGTTGGGCAAGTGCAACCGGGAGAGGGGAGAGGGAGGCCGGGTATCAAGAGGGAGAGAGAAATAGAATTAGGGTTAGGATTTGAGAGGGTTAGAGTATATATATAGGGTGCAATTGTGGGTTAATGGGTTGTGGGTATTAGTATGTAGTAATAGGTATACAAATGGGTAATGGATATTGGGTCAATTTCAAATAGGAATACAAATTAGAGTGAATTCTATGGCTCTTGAAAAAATCTCATTAGGGTAAAAAATCATGAGAAAGGGAAAACACCACAAAAAATCCACCACAACACCATGAAACAATATAATAAGGATAGCGAGGCCAAAAAAATGAGGAAATGATCAAAATACTGAAAAACGATCAAAAGAGACAAACAATCCAACACAAGGAGCTCAAAATGAAAATAAACGAATATATATTGAAATCAAATCCAATATTCGGTTCAGAAAAATTCAAGAGAGGAAAATACACCAAAAAATGAAAAATACAGTCAAAAATACATAAAATGAAAAACAGGGGTTACAGTATAAGTTCAAATAGAGTTTAAGCATCCATTTTAGCATCAGAAATTCAATAAATAAAATCAATAGGTTGTTTAAACTATCTCAGGAACAAAGCAATCAAAAATCCAACAAATCCATCAAAATTCACAAATACCTTCAAACAGTAGGTTATAAACATGAATGTGTATATGTGTGTAGTTGTACGTCAGTTATCAACAAGAATCCATTGTTTATGTGTAGTTTAAGGTCCGAAGTTACCTCAGTACTAAAACAACTCAAGTCCAATCAAAATCTTCACAAAATTCACAAAAACCAATTTTGGCCATATAGCATCAGACCCGAAACAATGCTCCTCTTTCTTATCCCAAATTTGGTCTTTTAACTCAATAACCCATCTTGAAATTTTTATTAGACTTATGCACAACATTCACAATAGTTTAATCATCAATAAAATCAATTGTAAGATGCAATCAATTAAGTTTTACTTCATCAGTAAATCAAAACAGAGCATATGGGTGTATACACACAGCAAGGGTCATTTTTAGTCAAAATTGTTTACTTTCTTGCAATAACATCATACAACTCAATATACATGATCAAATCAGTAAGCATATGATAGAAAATAACATACCCATGATCTATATTAGGTTCTTTAACAATCTTAAGTCATCAAATTAGGGTTTTGGTCATCAATAGTATAGTTTCATGAAAAGATTCACTTTTTAATTCATCTACTCATCAAAATTTCATTATATCTCCATACCATCATCTAACATGATTTCTAATAGATAAATTATCCCATACAACATGATTAGAACAATAAGAAAACAAACACAAGTCACTCACCTTATTGAAGAAATCAACAGAATTAATAAAGAATAAGAAAAAGCCCTTCTTTTGCAAAATCCAAGATCATCGCTTTAAAACACCAAGAAATTAATAGTAAAAATATATTTTATTTTTGCAGAGGAGAGGGACGGTTGTAGTGACCATAATATAGGCCGAAATCTGGAGTTTTTAGGGTTTTATAGGTTTATGAAAAAATCCCTTAACAAATTATTACTTTACATATATAAAGCTTTCTTTAATAAAGTAGTTAAATAAGTTAAATAATTAAAAGTAAAACCAAAATTCTTTTACTACTGAGTTATCCAACTATCAAGCATAGCCCAGAAATTTTAAAAATCGGATTTGTACTCAAAGTGGTAATTTTTTCACAAAAGTCCATATCTTTGTAATATTTGCAAATATGTCATAAAATATTCGTAAAAATCCAAAAAATTCAGAAATAATAACTAAAAATAAATATTAGATTTTCCAATTAAGAATTTCTGACTTTTACTTTCCAAGAAAATATTCTCACAAGATCCACTTAAATTCCATATTTGCAAAACACCATATTTGTTTAAATCTTTACCAAATCAAATCTAAATAAAAATTAAATAGATTTTATTTTCAATGATGACCATGGAAAGCCAAAAAATCAGTAAAAATGATTTTTTATTATTTGTTTGAGATCCAAACGACTTTTTACATAAAACCCCCTCTCTTTCGAAGTATTTATAAAAAATAGTTTCTTTATTTAGAAATATCCCAAAATTTAGGATATACTTAATTATAAATAGGAGAATGTATCCAGAAATTTAAAAGTGGAGATTTGCACACACAAAAAAGAAAATTTGCACGTGTAAAGTTGAGAAATTCATAAAATGGTCAAATAAATTCAAATAAATCTGAAAATTAAAATATCATAAATAAATGAGGAAAATTAATCATTAAACATAAAAATTTAAGAATTCAAAATTCCAACTTTGCACGTGTGTTGCACGTGCAAAATTATATTTTCAAGAAAATAGTCAAAATAGTCAACTTTACCAATTTAATATTATTTAATAATGCAAAATAAATCATTTTATTTTGCGGGGTGTTACATTATCGTTGTTCTAATTTACAGTAATACTTGACTAGTGACATTTAATAACAATGTTATGATTTCAGCAAATAGGATCTCACAATCAAGTCATGCACTTGATATCCCATGCCATTGAACTTATTATTCTAAGGACTTCATTATGTTCATTTAATTCACAATAAATAACACAATAAATGAAATGCATAAATATGAAATAAATGTCATGATACAATGTAAACTAGTAATGTCAATACACGACTGGGCTCTAGGGCATATACCAATAGTACGTCAGTACCACATGTTGGGTTTATGCCTTGCATATTATGTTCGATTAGAAGAGAAGATAGATGAAGTAAGAAGAGGATTTGAAGTGGTCGATTGACGAAGAACAACAACAATAGCAAAAGACCAACAAAGCAGCAGAATGAGGCAATCAACCACCGCTGCTTTCTAAATGGGTTGGGGATAGATTGGTCGAGGATAATTGCAATCGACTGCAATATGCAGTGGCGGCAGGTGCAGGTTCGAGACTTGAGGGATTCTTTTAAAGCCCGATTTATTATCAATGTTAGATCATACGGTTCCCCTAGTATGGTTATCTCTTTAGGATACATCAGATGGTTATTGTATCAAGATATCAAACTAGGGTTTCTCTAGTCTCTATATATTATTGTATTGGCCTTCTGTGAGAGGTAAGATTGAGTACTTCATTAAAGAGAATTTGAGAGGTTTTTTAATTGTAAATAACAAGTATCTTCTGGTCAGACTTAAGAGCAAGATACGATAATGGTGAGAGTGGTTGTAACTCTTGTATATTTCTCAGTGGAATATCATATTAGTTGTTTCTCCCCAGGATTAGGGTTCGCCCCAACATGGATAAAATTGTGTGTTTTGGTGCGTTTGGTTCGATCTCTTATTTTGCTTAGTGGTTGTTCATAGTGATCTTGTTGTATAAACTCAACAGGAAATCCTAACACTACCACCTCCTCTAGCTCATTCTCATCAATTTCGAGAGAGAGAAAAAATATTAATTTGTCTCATTAAATATTTGCATATAGATGATTGAGCTGACCACCACTGTAACACCCCGAATTTCCAATATAATATATCAGAAATACGTGGCACAATTCCAGAATCCACTTCAATGTAATCATAAACATAGCAACTAAATACATGGAAAATTAAACTTTTTATTACATCAATTGTTTACAAAGCACAGCGGAAAATTAAACACCTTGAATTACATTTTCTTTCTTTTACAACACATTCTTTTACAATTTGCCCAAGCCATATTATCATTCTACCATAAGCATCCAAATCTCAAGCTATAGGCACCTACCTGTAAAACATGAGGCTAGAGATAACCCTAACCCCAAAAACTACAGGGTTAGCCATAATAGTGTGAGTGACATCATAAGAAAAGCAACATAAATAAAGCATAAAGGATAAAGTCATAAACAACATGTATCAACAGTAAGAATAAATAAAAAGAATATGAAATAACAATAAATAAAACATGAAAACATCAAGTGAAACTAGACTAAGTGTCAAGTGTAGGGAAACAGAAAACAACATGCATAAAACCAAGTCAAGAAAATACCAATGTTATATGCTGACTCTCTAATGCACACTTGTTGGATTCTATGCATCCCACTCTACATAGGTCCGGTGCAAGCTCGTAACATTTTCCACTTGATAGGGTTTAATCCCCCGTTATGCAACTAATTCTACTACGATGACTACTACGAGATTTAGACATTCTGCAAGTATTGGTTCTCGCCCTTGGAATATTAGAGGCCAATCCACTTCGTAGATCATTATGTGGCCATTACGTCCATCGTCTCGAAAAACTGGGGATTGTCTCACTCCGTAGGTCATCCTGGAACCCTCATTGCATAAACATCCCATGAGCGTCGCTCTCGTGCTCGGAATACTGGAGATCAATCCCACTCTGAGGATCACTCTGTGGCCCATACGTCCATCGTCCCGAAATACTGGGGAATATCTCACTCCTTGGATCATCCTGGAGTCCATAACTCACGTTTGCTCTCATTTCATCATATCACCATCTAGTGCCTGTCCTTATCTTGTTAAGTTAATTAATTATTTAATAGATTTGCGAATCTCTTAGAGTTGGTGTACCCTACCAGGCTTAACTCAACTGAACAACAACCAAAATCTCAACCACCGGTAGTTAGGGCCCCACTCAATCTCTAAAGACTCATAACTCAACCATCAATACCAAAACTTTTCAATAAAACTCATAAACCCGTCATCAAAACGTTTATAATAAGAAAACGACAAAATCCAAATCCATTTAATGTACTCATGAAATTCCAGAATTCAAATAAAATATTGAACCCATCAAATAACAGAAAATCATATTTTGAAGTCGTCGGATATCACAAAACATCAATTCCTTTGAAAAACACATATAACTCTCTTTATAAGGTCATAGGAATATGATTTAAATTCCATTATAAACAAAATATAAATTTCTATAAAATATTATAATCTGTAGCAAAAACATCATCTAAAATAGTAGATCAATAATCCATAATATCGAGGAAATAGCCGTTTAAAGAAACGAAGAAAACTCTTAAAAACAACCAATAAAGCAATTGACGGTCGACCGCTCAAAATAGTGTAAAAGCAGAGCAGCCGACTGTCAACTGGGAATTCTCAAAAACAAAAATATGTCAGTCGACCGTGACCTGCTATACAGCCATGTTTGAAGTTGTGCATGTTTCGACTGATACGCTGATTATACTTTGTAAAATTACAAATTTGCAAAATCAATTTCCTGAGATGATCAAATATAACTTGTATAACATATAGGAGTTTATAAAATATCTCAAAATCACATCGATTTCGCAAAAGAGCATATTCTCATGAAATTCTTCAAAACAGTAATGAATATATATATATGGGCATAGGGTATTTGAGCATCAGTTTGAGTATCCAGATACATCAATTAGGAGTAATAAAATGTTTAAACTCATCTCAGAATCAAAACAATTGAAATCCAATCAAGACTTCATCAAAATCACAAAATCTTCAAAAATAATGAATGTAAATGTGCATACATGTATATGAGTGTGTTCTAGCATTACATAAAGCAATAAATCCATCAAACAGAGTGGCACAAGGTCTTAATTCAACTCAGCATCAAAACAACTTAAAGATCCATCGAAAACTTCATAAAAATCACAAAAACAAGGTTTTGGCCAAAAACTATCAGACCCGAAAACTGATTCTCATCCCCAACTTTTAAAACTTGTTCCTTTTTTATTCAAAATCCCCTTACAACTGATCATACACATGCCCCACTATCCACATCAGTTATCTCATGAATACTATGCAATTATAACATGTTTTTAATCAAGTTCTTATTCGTCAAAAATCCAAACAGAGCATATAGGACATATACACAGTGAAAGGTTCGATTTTGAGCATTTTGAGTTCTACCACTCTTTATGCTCAATCCAAATAGCAAATACATGGAGGGAAGCAACATACTCATCAAAATAAGCACTTATAACATGTAGACAGTCCAGTTTGCACATCAAAAAAAAATCAACAGAGTGTATGTATGCATGTTTGACAGTGAAGTTAGGGTTTTATTCAATTTTTTGCAATTACTCATCATACAATTCATTATGTAGGTTCCAATCAGCAATTACATGAAAGAATATAATATTCTCATGATTTTATTAGGTTCTTTAACAATCTCAAGTTATCCATATGAAATTTTAATCATCAATAGCAAGGTTTTCATGAAAGATTCAATTTTTAACTCATCCATCCATCCATAGTTCATTATATCAACATACAATCCCTAACATGCGTTCTAATAGGCAAATCATCACATACAACATGCTTAGAACAAAAGGAAATCAAACATATGTCACTCACCTCAATGAAGAAATCAACCGAATTAATAAAGAATAAGAAAAAGCTCTTCTTTTGTAAAAAGTCCAAGATCATCGCTTTGAAACTCTAAAAAAATAATAATAAAGAAATCCCTTTGTGTAGTGCAGCAAAGAGACGGCTGTACCTCACCTTTAATAGGTCAGAAATAAGTATATAGAGTTTGTGAATAGATTTGCAAAATATCTCTTTTAAATATATCTTTACAAATATAAATCCTTATACTTGGAAATTAGATAAACCAATTCAATTTGAATTTAAAAAACAAAATCAACCACCCTAATATTGGCTGGCACTGTTGTAAAACTCAGAAAAACAAAATTGTACTTTTTGCCCTCTAAGTGCCAATTTTGCAAAAATGTTTTTTTTTAATATCAAAACTGGCAAAAAAAAAACCAAATTTATTAAAAAAAAAGTAAACTTTTTACCTCTGAGTTGACTAGGCATCATGATCAGCCCAAAAATCCAAAATATGGACTTTTTAGGGTTTTACAAGTTTATGGAAACATCCCTTAACAAATTATTACTTTACATATATAACCTTTCTTTAATAAAGTAGTTAAATAAGTTAAATAAATTAAAATAAAACCAAATCCCTTTACTACTGAGTTATCCAATCATCAAGCATAGTCCAGAAATTAAAAAAATTCGGATTTGTACTCAAAGTGGTAATTTTGCACAAAAGTCCATTTCTTTGTAAAATTTGCAAATATGTCATAAAATATTCGTAAAAATCCAGAAAATTCATAAATAATATCTACTAATACATATTAGATTTTCCAATTAAAATTTCTGACTTTTCCTTTCGAAGAAAATATTTGTACAAGATCCAACCTAAATTTCATATCTGCAAAAATACCATATTTGTTTAAATCTTTACCAAATCAACTCTAAATGAAATTTAAATAGATTTTATTTTCAACGATGACCATGGCCAGCCCAAAAATGTTTACAAAAGAATTTTCATTATTTGTTTGAGATCCAAACATCTTTTACATAAAAGTCCATCTCTTTCGAAGTATTTATAAAAATAGTTTCTTTACTCAGAAAAATCCCAAAATTTAGGATATACTTAATTATAAATAGAAGAATTTATTCAGAAATATAAAAGTGGAGATTTGTACCCCAAAATTATTTGTACGTGTTTTGCACGTGTAAAATTGAGAAATTCATAAAATAGTCAAATAAATTCAAATAAATCTGAAAATTAAAATATCATAAAAAATTAATCATTAACCATAAAATTTTAAGAATTCAAATTTTCCTGACTTTGCACGTGTGTTGCACATACAAAATTGCAATTTCAAGAAAATAGTCAAAATAGTAACTTTTCCAATTTAATATTATTTAATAATGCAAAATAAATCATTTTATTTTGTGGGGTGTTACAACCACTGCCTCATATCATCTACCTCCACTCACTTCTCTTTACAACTACAAACCTCATCCCCCATATTCTCATAAACCAATCCTACCCTCTGCCTACGCAACCACCTCTACCGCTACCTCCTCCAAACTTTGCAATCACCACTTCCATCAACACCTTCACCTAAAACTCCGGATACTCACTATTTTAAATCAACATAGGATATAACAACCTTGTAGACGTCCTAAGATTCGAAGTTTTACCCCCCGAATCCCAGGAGACATGGTCTTTCATGATTGTGTACTTTTAGGACTCGGGGACATTCGACCCAGCTGGTGCTTCTCGTACTGGCGGCGTAGTTCCAAAGGAGCCAGGAAAGGATAGGGGTAACCCCAGTTGAGCTTTATCAAGTATATCCTAGGTTCCGAGATCTGATGTACGTCTTCGTATTTCAAAGCCCGAGGCCGAAAAGACTATCCTTGCAGAGATTGTTGGTCTACCTATGTAGGCTAATTATCTCTACTGCTGATGCCCACCTATGATGCCTCTTCCGCACTTCGGTGGCTCGGGAGGCAGAGGCCGGGTATTTATTCCTTGTAGAGATTTTTTCATCCTCCTCATACTTCGTGTACACTGATGTCTGATGTGGTTTCCAGAACGTGTACTTGCTGTCAGAGCGGAGATTCTCAAGGAAGTACTGGTTGCTGGTCTGCTTAGGTGGGCGATAATTTTTGTGCTCGAGTCGAATGACCCTCACTTTCTGCTCGAAGTTCGCCTATGTTGCCTCTTCTACACATAGATTGTCGGCGATAGCTCGTGCTGAAATACAAGGCGACTATAGGAGTGTAACACCCCGAGCTTCGCTTAGCTGCGCACGTGGCTACGCGTGCGCGAACAAGCGAAAAACAAATCATAATGACAGCCCACCACAGGCTTGCCTTACAAAAGGTGTCATGACTTGTAGGTACCCATTGATCCTTGGAAACTATTATATATACACACAAAATCCTAACTCACATTTCATGTGGGACTAAATCACCACCACCTACCATGAACACCATGTCCCCATAGTAATTAATTCATAATATCTATAGGTATCAACCACACACTACCACAACTATATGCCACATATGTATATATATACCATATATATATACACACACACACACACACACACACATACATACTCCTCAAGTACGCGGTATTACAAGGAGTGTTTAGGCGTAGGTGTCTCGTTTGTTTTGTTTGATTTGCTAACTGTGGACTGGCCACCGCCTTTCTTGTAATTGCATTGCTTAATAAAAAGACTTTTGCTTTATATCTCCATTCGTATTATCTCTGTTTGAATGAATGGGCCGGGGCCCAACCGGGCTAGCCGAGTCATCTTCTCGTAGTTGCGAGTTAACTTTTATGAATGCTTCGTCAGGGGGCGAGGTGTGAGCCATGGTCATTCGCAGGGGTTGATTATGGTTGAACCTTCCCCAAGGTCTCGGAGTCGGGACCCCACGTTGGGGAGCTAGGTCCGAGGGGAGATCCTTGCAACAAGGATCTTGATGTGGGATCTCTGCGTCGGATGCCACGCCGAGTGGCTAGGTTGGAGGTTACATCCTTCATGGATTTCGGTGCGAGGCCTTGACGTCGGATGCCATACCGAAGGACTAGCTCCGATGAGAGATCCTTCAAGGATTTTTGTGCGGGGTCTCGGCGCCAGATGCTATGTAGAGGGACTAAGTCTGATGAGAGATCCTTGAAGGATTTTTGTGCAAGGTCGCGGAGTCGGATGCCACACCTAGGGACTAGGTCCGATGAGAGATCCTTCAAGGATTTTGGTGTTGGATCTCATCGTAGGATGCCACCCCGAGGGACTAGGTCTGATGAGAGATCCTTGAATGATATTGAGGCATTGGATGCCACCCCTAGAGAATAGATCCGATGAGAGAACCTTCGAGGTTTTTGGTGCAGGATATCGGCGTTGGATACCACACCGAGGGGCTAAATTGTAACGCCCCGAATTCCAAACATAGGTAATTCGTAGCACAAACATGATATTTTACTTCAACTTCGTACAAAAATACATGGAATTTAAAACTTTTTATTTACAAGTAGCACAACGAAAATAAATAAGTACAATACAATATATGTTAATGAAAGCTCTTTACTCTTGTGACAACCCATCACAGCGACTTCAAGTCCATACCAAATCCAATCCCACAACTAGAAAACTGTGTGCACGTCAGTTGCATACAACTGACGTAATGCTATAATACAACGATTCTTCTACTTTAGCAAATACAAACTTGAATGTAAAACAAAATGTGAAAGGTGACTATCCTAAATATGTCAGTGTATGATATGAACTTAATGCCTAATGCAGACAATTATACCTAGGATGACACTAATGCATACTTGTTCGGATTCTATGCATCCCATATTACATAGATCCGAGGGCAAGCCCTTAACGTACTCCTCATTATAGGGTTCAATCTCTCGTTATGAAATCCTACTATGGTGACTAATGTAAGGTTTAGATATCCTATGAGTATCTAGTACCACCCCGATAATTCTTGAGGATCGCTCTCCCATTGCGAGCCATAACCTCGATAATTCTGGAGATGAAACCCACAGCGAGCCATAACCCCGATAATTCTTGAGAGTCTTTCTCCCTACCACGAGTGATCTTTGGACGTCACGCCTCACACCCTGATAATTCTGGAGACGAAACCTACACCGCAAGTCATATGGTACCTCATCACACAAATATCTTATGAGCGTCGCATCGATCCCAATAATTCTGAAGATAAATCTCATACCATAAGCGATTTTGGACATCATGCCTCACACCCCAATAATTCTTAAGATAATCTCCCACCGCGAATCATATGAGGCCCTCAAACTCATGTTTGCCCATACTTCATCACATCTCCCTCTAGTGCCTATCCTCAAGTTCAAACATAAAATAATATCATCTAGAGCTAGCTTACCCTCCTACCGGATTTAAATCAACACACGAGAACATTAGCCCACATCAGCAATTTCTCAGACTTTCATAAACACAAATTTGTCGGTACCTTGGGTCTCGCTCAGCCTCTAGAATCCACACATTCCAAAATATTCACAATATTTCCAGGTTATCCATAACATCTTTTATAATCAATTACAAATTTTATTCATTCATACACTCAATTCATCTTTTATTCATTCATTCCAATAAATCATCATTCAAAATAATTGAATCATATTTCTCAATCAATATAAATTCCATTCAACTAGTCGTCCTCAAATAACTAGACAAAATTTCCCAAAATGTTATAATAGGACTCTAACAGTTTCAATTCAACCAACATCATCTTGTTTTAATATTTCAATTCAAATCTCCAAAACATGTACTTTAATCATTTATTCAACCATGGGATTTAATCTAAAACAATTTACTAATTTCCATCAAATATTAATTCTCCAAAATACCAATATCCTTTAAAATCATCTATATTCAAATTCTTCAAATCCAATCACCAAATATGTGTTTAATCCTTTTTCTAAGTGGGTAAATTAACTCCAAAATATTTGTACAAATTACCATCAAAATGTTTCTCCAAAAAAATCAATTTATATTTCCAATATACTCAAAGACAGTAATTACTTCCAAATTCGAGCTCACCAAGACTCAAACAAACAATCTCAAAGATCCTATGCCACATGCACTAACCAATAATCCATGACTATTTCTTTATCAACTTCTATTCAAGGTAACAACATATATATAATCCACTATTTGAATGTTCAACTTGAGACATCAACCAATTGGTATTTTAAAAGTCATATAAATTCCAATACTACTCAAAAATAGATTTCTTAGTGTCATACCAAACTTGAATATGTCCATTACAACATTTTAGTTAAGATCATTTAAATTCATCCTCAATTACTTTGTCTAAATTTATTTGCAAAACAGTAGGTTCAAAATCCGAAAACTGCAACTCATGCTACTTGAAAAAATCACAGAAAATTCTATGCTTCATGAAACTTTGTGTTCTTTAGCTCAATTTAAAGGTATAAAAGTCTACTATAACTTTGTAGTTATAAATTTCTTCAAAATATTGTGTCTATAACCTTGAATTCTTCGAAATCTACAGTAGGGTCGAAAATGTCATATAGACTGCCACTTGTTCAATCTTGTAGAATTCATTATAAATTCTATTCGGTTAACAAGTCTAATTCAACTTCTTAGTTTTGACCATCCTCAAAATACTTCATCTAAGATGCTGAAATGATCAAAATCCGAAATGTATACAAATTTCCAACAACTAGCCAAACTGCCAACCAGTCCTATGTTTTGATTTTATTAAAATAGTAAATGACATCCAAATATTATGAAATTTTAAGGAGATGTTCTTGTCATATACGGGGTGCTCATATAAAATTTTTAGCTCTATATTCCATATAATTTAATAGATATGATTTTCCGAAATGCAATTAGAACTTAAAACAGAAACTTATAAAAATGCCCCCAAATCAATCATATCATAATTTCTCACCTTTAATCAACAACACATAATCTAAACATGAATACTTAATCTATATAAGTTATCATGTATCTAACAATTCACACATATATATTCTACATTCTAACATCTACTAATAAAATTATATTAGAAAGTTGAAGAAACACACACCTCAATAAGACCTCCTAGTAGTTTAACCCCTTAGCAAAAGCTCCAAGAGACTCCATAAGCAAAACCCGCAAGTCTCTATGCCAACCCTGAAAGCCAAAAATAATAGCAAGTCCCCTCTCTTGAGTCTCTCTTTTGTTTGATTTGTTATTGTGTTTATTTGGGGTTAGGATAGGGGGTATTTATATGGGAGATTAGGGAGTAGTTTTAGCAACTAACCACCCACTAATCCACTCACACACCCACACACCCACTCACTCACACCACTCACAAACCCACTCACCCTCATTCTCTCCTATATGCAGTCATTTTTGAAAGAGTACACATTGCACGTGTGCACATGTTTTGTACACATTCTCATTTTATTCACTTTTAATTTTTTTTTTCCATTTTAAATTATTTTTTGAATAATAAATACTCATATTAAATTTAGTATAATTAGCCTAGTAAAATTTTTAGTGCACAACTTTGTAATAAAATAGCACAATTTGTACGTGCATAAAAAACACGTGTAAAGCATGTGCTAATAAATATTCATATATAAGATAAATTTGAGAGAAGAATGTCTATAACAATCGAAATACAAAATATGTAAAATACGTTTCTTTAATTCTATATATGTATACAACAATATAATCAACGTGTGCATAGAAAACACGTGCACCGCACATGTAAAAATATATTTGAGTCAAAATGGAGAAAAATGAATTTCAATTTATGAAACGAATTCGAACAAGTTATAAAATAAATAATTGAACATATAGAGAATTTTATAATATCACGTAATGGTAGAATATACATAATCAACACGTGTATTGAAAGCATGTGCAATGCACGTAAAAACACAAAGAATAAAGTAAATGTTTAAGTTGGCTCAGAATAGGATGAAAATGGATTTTGAGAAGATGAAAAATGTATAAATAATTGAAATGCAGAAATATGTAGGACATTTATATTAAATACTTTACGGATATTATTCGTAACAGTACAAAATACATGCGCGTAACACCCGTGGGAAAAATTGTCTTAACTCGATTTTGCGAGGTGTTACATAAATCTTTGGTGAGACACTTGTTGCAAGAATATGAACTTATTGAATTTGAAATGAAATTTTTATTCGTTGGCTCCCGAAAGGCGAGCGCTTGTTATATTTGCCTGCTTTTTGGGCCTCATTACAAGTACCGCCCGCTAGGGTCCTTCATGAAACTTCATCAGGTGCTCTGCATTCTAGGTTCTCTTGACTACCCTGCCCTCCGGGTCTTCAAGTCGGTAAGTCCCAGAACGAACTTGGAGACTTTAGATGGCCTTCCCAATTGGGAGCCAGTTTCCCCTTTTTACTCGGCTCGGAGATTTTGAGCTGTATGAGTACAAGGTTACCCTCTTTGATGATGGTCGGTCGAACCTTATGGTTGTAGAAGTGTTCTACCCTCTGATGGTAAACATTCCTCCGGATGATTGACCTTTTTCGGACTTCATCGAGTAGGTCCAGGTTGGCCCTGAGGCCGTCTGAGTTCGAGTCTTCATTGAAATTCAAAATCTGAAGTGAAGGTAAACTGATCACCCGGGGGATGAAAACTTTGGTTCCAAAGGCGAGATTGAAGGGAGACTCACCTCTCAGGATCCTCTTGGTCATTTGGTAAGACCACAGTACGCGGGGTAGCTCATCGACCCATAGCTACTTGAGGAATTTGTCGAACCGTTTCTTAAGGCCCTCGAGGGTCTGAAAATTTGCATTCTCAGCTTGGCTGTTAGATTGGGGATACAAAATTGAAATTCCCTAAGTCCTAGCAGAACTTGTGGAAGCCTTTGCCCACAAACTAGGTGCCGTTGTCGGTGATGAGGATCTGAAGGATCCCGAATCGACAAACAATGTGTTTCCAAAAGAACTGCTGGGCTTGGTGTTCGGTGTTGGTTGCTAGGAGACCGTCTTTGGCCCACTTCGTAAAGTAGTTGATCACCATGATCAGGAAATTCATTTGACCTGTCGCCTTAGGAAACGGGCCAACTAGGTCCATCCCCCACATTGCGAATGAAACTAGGCTTGCCAGCGACTTGAGCTCGGCCTGGGGGACATGCTTGATTGAAGAGAACTGATGACACATGCCGCATCTTCCAACGAGGTCCTGAGCATCCTGTAACAAGGAGGGCCAGTAGTACTTATCATTTAGAACTTTTCTTGTAAGCGACATATTGCCCATGTGGCAGCCCGCAACCCCTCCGTGCATCTCTTCGATGGCATATTTGGAATCATCAGGGGTTAGGCATCGAAGGTATGGGCATCCGTCGGCCTTAGTGTATGATCGCTTGAAGAGCACATCATCGACGAGTACGAACCTCTCGGCCCTGATCCGTTCTTACCTTAGATGGATCTTGTGGCAGTTCGTCTAGATCAGATCCATCCATGTCGCTGCCTCTGTTGGTGGATTGAGGCAGAGGACCTCAGGATTCTCAATGCTTGGTCAGACAAGAACCTCTACCAGGACCGTGCAATCGAGGCCTCTATGGGAGGAGGACACTAGCTTGGACATAGCGTCTGCCTGGCTATTCTGCTCTCAGGGGATACGGACAACAGTAGCATCTTCAATGTTTGCCAAGAGAAGCTAGATGTGTGCTAAGTATTGGACCATCTGGGTATCACGAGTTTCATATTCACCCTCATACCTGATTAATGATAAGTTAGGAACCGATGAAGGCTTTAACCCATTTAGCCCCTGCCTTTCGGGCCAGGAGTCCGGTGATTAGGGCCTCATACTTTGCTTCATTGTTGGATGCATTAATGTTGAAGCACAGAGAGTATTGAAGGACGAAGCTATTCGGACCGCTCAATATAAATCCTACCCTACTCCTCTCTTTGCAGGACGAACCATCCATATAAAGTTCCTACACTTGCTCGTCTTCTCGGGCATCGGGAATTTTTAGGATGGTACACTCGGTTATGAACTTGGCGAGCGCTTTCCCCTTGATGGCGGTCCTTAGCTTATAGCTGATGTTGTGTTGGCTTAGCTTGATAAACCAATTGATTAGTTAACCAAAGTTCTTCGGTTTGTTAAGGACCTGCTTAAGGGGCTAGTCCTTAAGCACCTGAATGGAATGAGCCTGGAAGTATGGGTGGAGCTTCTGCGCAGCCATGACCAAGGCATAGATGACCTTTTCCATTTTGGGTAGCGGAGCTCAGCATCGCGGAGGACATTACTCACGTAGTATATGGATCTTTGAGATCCGTCGCCTTCCCTAATTAGGATGGCACTGAGGGCATTTTCTGATGCGGCCAGGTAGATATATAGGACCTCACCCGGCTCGGTTTTGCTGAGGAGAGGGAGGTTAATGAGGTATTCCTTCAGCTGATTGAAGGCTTGCTGTTGAGGCTCTCCCCACTTAAAGTTCTTCGCCCCCAAGAGGGCCTTGAAAAATGGGAGTGATTTTTCTCCCGATTCTGAGAGAAAGCGCCCGATGGCTGCAAGTCGACCTGTGAGTCTATGATCTTCCTTGACATTTTTCGTAGAGGCCATGTCCAATATGAACCAGATTTTTTTTGGGTTTGCCTATATTCCTCGTTGGCTAACCATGAAGCCAATGAACTTTCCCAAAGTTACTCCGAACGCGTGTTTGGAGGGATTGAGCCACATCTTGTGCATTCTCATGACTCCGAAGGCTTCTTCGAGGTCTTTCACATGGTCTTCCCCCATCAAACTTTTGATAAACATGTCGTCCACATACACTTCCATGTTTCGACCTATCTACTCCTTAAAAACTTGGTTGAAAAGCCTCTAATAGGTGGCACCTGAGTTTTTCATCCCGAAGGGCATGACCCGATAACAGTAGAGCCCTTGGTCGGTCACAAAAGCAGTTTTCGGAATATCCACGGTGAACATCCAAATCTGGTTGTACCCCGAGAAGGCATCTATGAAATTTAGGAGTTAGTGCCTGGACTTCACATTGATGTGAGCATTGATGCTCGGGAGAGGAAAGGGATCATTTGGGCACGCCTTGTTGAGATCGGTGAAATCGATACATATCCGCCACTTTCCATTGGATTCCATCACCATCACAGTGTTAGCCAGCCACTCTAGGTAGTTGATCTCTTGGATGAAGCGGGCGGAGAGGAGCTTCTCCACTTTCTCTTTCACCGCCTGCTGTCTCTTACGGGAGAATTTTCGACGCCTCTACTGTACTGGCTTGGAGTCCAGATGGATGCTCAACTTATGCATAATGAGATCCTTCGAGATCCTGGGCATATCGGAGGGGGTCCAAATGAATAGGTTACTGTTTCACCGGAAAAAACTGATGACGTACTCTTTGAGTCCAGGTGGAGGGACTTGCTCACTTGGAACCATTTAGCTGTGTCTACCTCGGGGAAGGGGTCCTCCTCCAACTCGTCCACTGGCTCGGAGCCGATAGAACTCTGATCGGAAGGGAGTTTGACTACATCGAGAGGGTGGACCGAGCCCCTCACTGTGATAGTATAGCAAGATCAGGTGACCTCTTGGTTGCCCTTGACGACTCTGAACCCAGACTTAGTGGGGAAATTCATCGTTATGTGGTAGGCTGAGGGCAATGCCTGGAGAGAAGCGAGGTCTAGACGTCTGAAGATAACACTAGAAGCAGCCTTGACATTGACCACCATGAAGTCCATTACCTCGGTTCGGGAGGTCAGGGATTTTTCAGCAGTGACATCCAGGGTGATGACCCCCTCGATCTGAATCGGGATGCCTGAGAAGCTGTGAAGGGTGTAGCCTGTAGGCTTTAACCTATCCCAGGAGAGCTTTAACCTCTCGAAGGCAGCAAGAAACAGAATATTAACAGAGCTTCCATTGTCCACCAGAATACGATGGACCTCATGGTTGGCTAGACCGAGGCTAATGACCAAGGCATCGCAATGAGGAACACGAACACCTTCGAGGTCCTCGTCCGAGAATGAAACCGATAGTCCATAACCTCGAGGGAGAGAGCAGTTGTGGACTAAATTAACTTCCTGGATGAAGGCCTTGCGGGAGGAGTTTGAGTATCCCCCCACGGGCCCACCGTGGACGCAATGGAGGATGACCATCCTTTTGGAGTCCTGAGGTTTGGATTCCACTTTTGGGTGCCTGTTCGAACCTCAGGGAGGAGGAGAGGCTATGGGGCCATCCCGAGTGAACTTAGAAAAGTACCCTCTCCGGTTGAGGGTCTCGATTTCATCTTTAACAGCCCGATAGTTGTGGGTCTTGTGGCCATGATCTCGATGGATCCGATAGTAGAACCTCATGTTCCTCTTGTTGTTATTGTTAATGGGCCGAGGGGGGTGCCGAATCATCCCCTCTTCCTCCACCTCCATGAGGATGGCGAAGACACTCGCGTTAAGTGGAGTGAATTTCTTAAAGAGAAGGATCGGCAATGGATGCATCTGCCCGGAGGTATCTTTATGAGCTTTCTCCGGGGGCTCAAAATTGTCCATCTTCCTCTTCCCCTTGGCAGGGGATTCTTTCGGACCGCCTGGGTGCAAGGACTCTTTTGCCCGGATGTAATTCTCGCTTCGGAGAAGGAGGTCAGAAAAATCGATGGGCGGCTTCTTGACCAAGGAGGTCTTCAACATATCATGTCGTACATTGTGCCAAAAGGCAGCTACCGCGATCCCAGCGTAGAAGGAGGAGATAGACCGGGCCTTGGCTGTGAATCTGTCGACAAAACCCCGAAGGGCCTTCCCATCTTTCTGCATGAGGTCCAATAGAGAGACGCTGGTCTTCTCAGCCTTGCGACTGGTCATGAAGTGAGTGAGGAAGCTCTTCTTGAGCTGATCGAAGGAGAAGATCAACTTCAGAGGGAGCTTGGAGTATTATTCTTGTGCGGACCCTCACAGAGTGGCTAGGAACGCGCGGTAGAGGAGGGGATCCGAGGCACTCTGAAAAATCATGAGGGTTTTGAACCACTCAATGTGATCAACAGGATTCGACTCCCTGTTGTAGGTCTCGAATGCGGGAGGCTTGAAGCTCCTCAGGATAGGGGCCTCGAGGATGTAGGAAGGAAAAGGGCATCCGGTTTGGTCGGTACCCTCGGTTATGCTGCCTCCCATCCTCCCCGATCCGGGCGACGCGGTCTTCCATCTCCTGCAGATGTTTGCGGACGTCGTCTTCTTGTTCCCCTTATCAGGTCAATCACAAAGACAATTATAAAGACAATACCAAATACAGGAAAAATTAAAACTTTTTATTACAACCATTATTTCTTACATTTGCACAATGGAAAAATTAATTACATTTATTACAACACAACCCAACACTTAAACTTTAATTATCTTTAATTCAAGCTTCCACTTTACTTGGGCAACTCACTTTCAAATCCTACAAAATAAACTGAAGAGTGAGGACGTCAGTTGAACACAACTGACGCAATACTATAGTAATAGCAACTTTCTAGTTTTGTGGGTTTAAGTTCAGGAGGCTGGAGCTAGCTTTAGGTGGCTCAGGTTACTTATATGTATACATAAGGACAGACACTAGTTGGAGTTGTGATGAAATAAGAGAAAACATGGGTGTGGGGGTCTCATATGATTCACGGTGGGAGATGGTCTCAAGAATGATCTGGGTGTAATCACTTGCGGTGAGGGTTTCAATTTCCAGAATGATCAGGATGTGAGGGAGTGTACCCAAAATCACTTGCGGTGGGAAGTTGATTCTCAAGAATGATTAGGGTGTGATCACTTGCGATGTAGGATGTACCTTCAGAATTATCGGGATCGAGGTGACACTCATGGGATATTCGTGTGATGAGGTACCATTTGGCTTGCAGTGTGGGTTTCAATTTCCAGAATGATCGGGGTGCGAGGGAGTGTACCCAAAATCACTTGCGGTTGGAAGTTGATTCTCATGAATGATCGGGGCATGGAACTAGCTAGATACTCACAGAATAATCTAAATCTTAAAGTAATTACCGTAGTAGGTTAGTTGCATAACGTGAGATTGAACCTTATAAAGTGGAGAACGATAAGGGCTTGCACCGGACCTATGTAGAATGGGATGCATAGAATCCGACAAGTACGCATTAGAAATCATCGTGTGCATTGTGTTTTCTTGAACATTGTTTTAATTCATTTCTCTTTTGTTTTTTGACACACACTTACTTAGTATAGTTTCACTTGTTATTTTATTGAATCTTTTATTGTTATTTCATTTCATGTTATGTGGCAAGTTTGTGATTGTGAGACTTTGGAAGGTTGCTATTACTATAGTATTGCGTCAGTTGTGTTCAACTGACGTCCTCACTCTTCAGTTTATTTTGTAGGATTTGAAAGTGAGTTGCCCAAGTAAAGTGGAAGCTTGAATTTAAGATAATTAAAGTTTAAGTGTTGGGTTGTGTTGTAATAAATGTAATTAATTTTTCCGTTGTGCAAATGTAAGAAATAATGGTTGTAATAAAAAGTTTTAATTTTTCCTGTATTTGGTATTGTCTTTATAATTGCAATTGAAGTTGATTGTGAAAATTGTGCCACTTATTTATAATTTTTATTTATTGGAAATTCGGGGCGTTATAGGTAATCAAGAAAGTTTGCGGACGTCGTCTTCTTGTTCCCCTTATCAGGTCAACCTATAGAACTCATCGTTCTCTGTCCCCCTAGTGTGACGGTCGTCAGTGCGATGATCATTCTGAGCCCCACCTCAGAGGGATTGGAGGACCTCATTCTGAAACTCCTGGAACTCAGTCTCGTCACATGGACTCCTTCACCATGGCCATTTGGTGGTCGGTGGTCCCTCGAGGAGCGACTGCGCTCCTTCTCCCAACCCTTGAGGAGTGACCGCTCTGGCTCAGAGGATGATTTAAGGTTCCTTCGTTCCTTGAGCGGTTGAGGCAATAGTGAAGGTCCTCATCGTCTTGCTGATTGCTGAGAACGTTCCGGAGGTTCGAGACTACTAGGCATTCGGGCCTTAGTGTGATGGAGCGGGATGCACTTAGGGCCGACCCTTGTGGGGTGTTTGGATCGTTACTGTTGCTACCCCTGAGTAGCCACCCAACTACGGGAGGGACGATGAGGAAGAAGAGGAGGGTCGGCGTGGCAACCAGCGGTAGCCATCTTTTTGGCTTTGGGTCCATGGAAGAAGTCAGCCACAGAGTAGGATCTAATTTTGAGGCTGGATCGATCTGATTAACCACAAACGGTGACAATCTGATATTACTGCTTTTTGGGTATGGGAGCAACAGATAGTGAATTCTTTTGATGGATAGGAAACTCAGACCTCAATCATAAATCTGACCCTGATATAAGGCTTATATGAGTTGGGTGTGTGGACACAACGACTGCCGAAGACCCGCCAAAAAGTCTGAGACACAGGGAGGATTTCCAGCGACAGACCCTCCGACGATCAAGTCAGTAACCAGCGATTAAAAAGGGATTAAGTGGTAAAAATGTGATTACCATGTAACTTTTGATGTGGGGCTGTATTTATAGGCCAGTGGGGATCTATTAGGAAATATGATCCAGCCGTTAATCCCCTGGTTATGGTGGACCTGATTACTAGCCATGAATGGTAGGTCAATTTTCCCGGGTGGGCTGGACTCCTGTGATGGGCTCGTGGATAGCCCATGAACTACCACTAGGCTTGTTGTTAAAGCCTTAGGAGTCCCGAGACCCCTGTCGGAATCATACGGTGTAGATCAGCAGTGATTTTTACCCTCATCAACAATCATCGTCAAGGCAATCATTTTATTGAACTCTGAGCAAGTTGTCCATTTACTTTTGTTGTTTTCTTTTCTCTATCGAATTATCATGCCGAAATCCAATTCGTATTCTTTTTTGTGTTGTATGAATTTACTAAATTCATGAACCAGATATCATTGATTCGTTTCCCCATCGATTACCTCTTAATTTGATGTTCGTAGAAGTTCCCTAGAAAACCTTGCATGCACACTTATAATCACCAATTTATACGAATACCATGCCATATAGTTATTTTAGAAAATATTGATGTTGACTGGTACTTTTGTTGCATGTTAGAAATTTTAAACTTAACATTATGAATCATGATTTTCTTAGACATGTACTTGATAAAAATTCTATTTGATTACTGAATAAATACATGAATGTACTTCTGACAATAAATCCTGTTTTGTGAATTGAGACTTTAATACAAAGTAATATGTTTTCTACCCTGACCTTTGTCTAATTTTGTGTGGAGATTTGGACCCAGTCACTGTAACAAAAATTAGAGTTTTCTAGGTGTATTTTGTAGCCCTCTGAGTTTAGAATCCAGAACATCCCTGGGTTTTGCAAACCGACTTATAGGTTGTCAGATATTAAACTTTTAGTACTGTAACACCTAATTTTCCAGATTTCCTGTTTGAGATGTATCGTTCCCGTAAAATACTTGAAACAACAATTTATTGGTGGTATTCTGATATGAGATGGACCTAAATATTATTAGAAATTGTTACGAATCAGATTTTATATTTTGTGAGATTTGATGATGAGGCTTCAGTGGAATCATAGACAGGAGAAGTTTGAACTTAAACCCACAAAACTAGAAACACTAACCCTTCCTGGCCAAGTCCCTCAATCGATTAATTCACTGCAGGTAATTCTGGGTCCTGCTCAACTTCTAGTGCTCACAACACAAAATCCCCAACTAACTTCATAGGGTCCACAACATAACCCTAGTCTCAAATCAAACCCAACCTGGTTCAATAATACCAAATATTATTTCATACATGGAAACAAATTCAACTTACAAAAGTTCTTTAAACTCAAGCTTTTGAATCTCACTTCCCATTCATTTGTAAAGTTCAATAATTTCAACTATAACTTCATTCAATCTCAACTGAAATAAATCTCTTAAATATATGGGATCTCATCCCAAAAATTTGAAATTTTATAGTTTCCAAAATCTGAAATTTACCCTATTTAAAACTGAGAATAACTCTTAAAATTTCAAAATAATTATCCTTCAAAACTGAAGCATATGACCCTTAAAAATTGAAAATTTCATCTACAAAAATATAGATTTATTTCCCCCAAACCATTACTTGAATAAATCGAAAATTGAAACTAGAATTTCACCAAAATCTGAAAGTTACATGATTTTGTTCTTCAAAATAGTACACTCTAAAATAAAAATTAAATTCTGGAAAATTTAACTTAAATCCAATACATATCAAGGAACTCACCATAAAAAACAGGACTCAAACAAATTAATTTAAAGGGTTTAAATTTAATAAATTCTGAAAACTATAGTTTATCCAAAATCTGAAAGTTATACTTTTCTTATCTTTAAGAACAGTCCGTTCAAAAATAAATATTAAATTCTGGAAAAATTAATTTAAATCCAGCACATATCATAGAACTCACCATAAAAATCTGGACTCAAACAAATTAATTTAAAGGTTTAAATTCAACAAGTTCTGAAAACTATATTTTATCCAAAATCTGAAAGTTATACCTTTTTTTCTTTAAGAACAGTCCATTAAAAAATAAATATTAAATTCTGGAAAAAATAATTTAAATGCAGCACATATAAAGGAACTCACCATAAAAATCTGGACTCAAACAAATTAATTTAAAGAGTTTAAACTCAAAAAAAGCTGAAAACTATCTTTTATCTAAAATCCGAAAGTTATACCTTCTTATCCTTAAGAGCAGTTCAGTTAAAAGTGAATATTAAATTCTGAAAAATTTAGTTTATATTTACTCCATAAACATAGAATTTTTTGCCAAATTTATAATCCATTCGCACGAAAATATAAGCCTCAATCATCAATAAACTGAGACTTATACTTTCCCAAAAATATGAAACTTGCCTCTTTTAGAATTTGAAATATATCCCTTTAGGACTCAAGTTTTCGTCTCTAAAAGTTGAAGTGATTAGTCCCTCAAAACTGAGAACTTAATCTCTCAAAACGTAGATTTATTTCCCTCAAAACATTATTTAAATCTATCAAAAACTTGGAACTAGGTTCAACCAAAAATTCTGAAATTTAACATCTTCGAAGCTCAACCAAAACTCAATTGAATCTCACATAAGTATTAGATTAACTACATACATATGTACTTCTGTATGTACACTACTGTTCCCCCACCATAGCACACAAGCCCCACACACAAACCTCCTCGAAAATCGAGTCCAACACCATAACTTGAGAGCCAAACAACGAATAATCCACAAAATTTTCATCTTTTAATTAATCAAAATAGGTCATATAATCATGCATATAGATCTCTAGTTATCGATATGCAAAAAAATGAAGAAAATTTGAGATACAACTCTACACGACTAAAACTTCCCCCCCTTTTTCAGTTCGTTAAGAAGGAAAGAGAAAGAAAAAGTGTATTGAATCTTGGCAAAAATACATCTACAATAACATATAGGTCTATTATATCTAATCCTACAAACAAAATTTGATCTTTCATGCATAGAAGATTTCCATTATTCAAGATCAACTTATATTTGATGTACATGAATATTTATATCGTATGACAACTATAATCATCCATAATAATACATGAGTTCATAAAATAAATTTCCAAAAATAAAACATGACCTTTCATGCATCAAATATTCATCATTAAAAAGATAATCAATATAAGGGTATCACACCATCGAGATTTAATTTTTATCATCAATAAACAATTTTTTTCCTTTTATCAATCAATCTCTACAATCATCTCATGAACAAAACTTCATATTCATGCCAATATAATCATAATCTCACAAAATCTAAACTCTAGCTTGATTCTGTATTGTTCATGAGAAAAATAAAAACATCAAGAGAGTTGGAAGATTACCCACCTCAAAGAAGACCAATTGGAAGAAAATAAAAATAAGAAAATAAAAGTTCCTCATCCTCATTGCAAAAATTGAGAGATCCAAGCCTCCAAACACCAAGAAAATAATAAAGAGAAATTTTTTTGTTTACCATAGTGGAGAGCGACTGCTACTGCTATTAATATAGGCCGGGATCCCTTCTTAAGGTTTATATGATGATTATACGAAAAAGTCCCTTAAGAAAAATATATTTTTACAAGTATAGATCTTTCCAATTTAATTTGTTAAATCAAATCAAATCAAAATAAAAAATATAATCCCCTAACTCCTCCAATCTGATCGGCCTCCATTACAGCCTAGAAATCAATTTCAAAATTTAACTCTGAATGACAATTTTACAAAAAAGTCTTTCACATTGAAATATTTGCAAATATGACATATATTATTAATAAATATCCAGAAAATTTAGAATTACTATCCAATAATAAAGATTAGATTTTCAAAATAAATTTTCTAACATTTTATTCTCCAAGAAAAATATTTGCAATACCCCAACAATCCCAAAATTGCTTTTATATATATATATATATATATATATATATATATATATATAATCAATAAAATCAAATAAAATCAAATTAGAGGGATGAAATCTCTCCCCCCAATCTCTCCACTCCCATACCGGCCAATCAAAATGGCAAAATAAAATTTTTTATTCAAATTTTACTTCCAAACAACATTCTGCACAAAATTTGTTTTCTTTCAAGGTATTTTAAAAAATAGTTTCCTTACCTAGAAAAATCCCAAAATTTAGAATATACTCAATTATAAAAAGAAGAATTTATTCATAATTTAAAGGTAGAAAGTTTCACTTCAAAAATATTTGCACGTGTGAAAACGTCAATTTTACAAAAATCCAAAATAGTTAAATAAATTGATTTTAAAAATTATTTATTAATTCAAAATATAGTATTTAAAATTTTGGGGCGTTACATCACCCCCCCCCCCCCCCCCCCCTAGAATAGTTATGTCCTCAGAACTACCGCTAGTAGGGAAGAGAACAATTTCAAATAATAAGAAAATATTACACGAAAAGTTCAGAAAAAATCATTCTATCTTTTACTGTCTAATTATATTGGGTTGCTAACTAAAGAAAATAACGTATAATAAGACTAGTAAAGTAAATATGAAAACTGATAGAGCAACAAGTCTAAGCAAAAATCCATAAAGCATAAAACTAATCCCAAGAAGATATATAAAATGTAAACTAAACAATAATTTATTGAAAGCAATTAGATAATCAATTAATGCATATGAATTTCTACGGCATAATTATCATAATTAATATAAATTAGTCAATAGTACTTTAAAGCACACAAAGGAATCAAAAGCTTCCTTAAAACTTGAATACACTATAAACACTTCCTTAAAACTTGAATACACTACAAATACAATGCACTATGAATTTAAGAATTAATGAAAATAGACAAACATATGTAACACAAAACTTAGACAAGAATACAATTAAAAGAAAACTGTCTAAGGTAACAAATAACAATAAGTTTAGTCAGTAAAACAAAATATTAAGCACTCCAATGGTGGTTAAAATATTTGTATAAAACCATAAAATGCAAAATAGATATATGAATAGATCAACAAAAAAAATAGTTAATGATCAAATAACATCGTAAAAGATCATTATAGTAAGAAAGATAATAAGGCCAACCATACAAAATAAGAAGCCAAAAGAGAAAGTTAAGAACATAATAATGGCGAAAGTAAATAATAATAAAAGTAACACAAAGGATACAAACTTAAGGGTGATAAAAAATAGATCTGGGAAAATAGTCAAGCAAAGACACGTAGAAACACAAACATATTTAGCTAAGCAAAAATAATAATAATAAACGTACGCAAGGGAAAACAAAAGAACAACCATTATATTAATTAAATATTAATATTATAAGCAATACCTTAAGAGTACATTAAAAGAATCAAGCAAAATAGATAGAATATATAAGAAGACTTGAAAGGAGTTCATTAAATATTACAAAAGAGATCAAATCATTAAATGGAACGTGGAAACAAACGTAAGTGAGAAATTCCAACGTAAACGAATCTAATATTGTAAAACATAAATAAGGTAAAACCAAGTAAACTAATTCAAGTTATCTGAAAATATGAAGTAAAATAATATACAACAAATTGTTGTAAAGGAAGAAATTATATATGAAACTTAATTTTTAGTTAAATTAAAACTTTGAATTTTAGAATAGTTCAAGAACAAATATTACTTAAGTTAATCTATAAACATTTATTAACATTTAAATTTGAAGCAAACTAATTCAAAATCCGAAATTTGTACTCCTTAAAACTAAAATTATATGCTTTCAAAAAAGAAATTATATTCACTCAAAAATCTAAAGTTTCACCTTTTCAAATCTATATTTATATGCTTCAAAAATATGGAATTATATTGTACAAATCCTGAAATTATAAATATGAAATCACATCATACCAAAACTGAAATATTTATATACTCAAATCTGAAATTTGTCATTTTGAAACTTAATAAATTCAAGAAATCTGTAACTAATCAATTAAAACTGAATTTAAAGTAATTCGGTTATAGGGTTAATCAACCTATGTAAGAATACAGAAAGAAAATCATTAAGTTGGATGATATGAAACGTTACATATTTGAAAAGTTGCAGCAACAAATAGTAGCTGAAACTTAAACTATAGTATATGTACTCAAATTCAATCGTAAGTAAATGTACAATTGCATAAAAATAGAAGTAAAGAAAAATCAAATAAACTAGTTCGTGTTATCTTACAATATAAAACATAATAGTGTAAAACAAAATGACATAAGAAAAGAAATTATATGTAAACCTTAACTTTTAATTTGAATAAACCTTTAAAATTTAGAATAGTTTGTGAACACATATTTCTTAAGTAAATCGTATAAAAATTATTAACATTTAAATCTAAAACAAACCAATTCAAAATCTAAGATTTATACGACTTAAATGCTGAAACTAAATATTTCCAAATCTGAAATTATATTCACTCAAATATGAAATTACACATTTCTAAATCTGAAATTATACTCATTAAAAATAGGAAATTATGAAATTCCAAAGTGAAATATATCCCTCAAAATTTGAACAATATCCCACCATATTTGAAATATTCACATGCTCAATCTGTCATACAAATTTGAGGCATAATTTTTTTTTTGAAATACATAGATCATGAAATTAACAAAATTCGAAATAACAACTAACAAAAATATGGGATATACACATTCTAAGATGTATAAACGAAAACCAAAATTTAACCCTTTTTAGCCAAGTCCCTCAATCGATTAATTCACTGACGGTAATTCTGGGTCCTGCTCAACTTCTAGTGTTTGCAACACAAAATCCCCAACAAACTTCCTAGGGTCCACAGAATAACCATAATCCCAAAGAAAACCCAACTTGGTTCAATAATACAAAATATTCTTTCATATATGGAAACAAATTCAACTTACAAAAGTTCTTTAAACTCAACCTTTTGAATCTCACTTCCCATTCATTTGTAAAGTTCAATAAATTCAACTATAAGTTCATTCAATCTCAACTAAAATAAATCTCTTAAATATATAGGATCTCATCCCAAAAATCTGAAATTTTATAGTTTCTAAAATCTTAAATTTACCCGTTTTAAAACTGGGATTAATTCTTAAAATTCCGAAATAATTATCCTTCAAAACTGAAACATATACCCCTTAAAAACTGATAATTTCATTTAAAAAATATAGATTTATTTCCCCCAAACCATTACTTGAATATATCAAAAATTAAAACTAGAATTCCACCAAAATCTGAAAGTTACATGATTTCGTTCTTCAAAACAGTACACTCTAAAATAAATATTAAATTCTGGAAAAATTAACTTAAATCCAACACATATCAAGGAACTCACCATAAAAATCTGAACTAAAAAAAATTAATTTAAAGGGTTTAAATTCAAAAAATTCTGAAAACTATCTTTTATCCAAAATCGGAAAATTATACCTTCTTTTCTTTAAGAATAACCCATTCAAAAATAAATATTAAACTCTGAAAAAAAATTAATTTAAATCCAGCATATATCAAGGAACTCACCATAAAAGTCAGGACTCAAACAAATTAATTTAAATGGTCTAAATTCAACAAATTCTGAAAACTATCTTTTATCCAAAATCTGAAAGTCTTCTTATCTTTAAGAACAGTCCATTCAAAAATAAATATTAAGCTATGGAAAAATTAATTTAAATAAAGCACATATCAAGGAACTCACTATAAAAATTTGGACTCAGACAAATTAATTTAAAGGGTTTAAATTCAAAAAATTCTGAAAACTATCTTTTATCCAAAATCTGAAAGTTATACATTCTTATTCTTAAGAGCAGTTCATTTAAACGTGAATATTAAATTCTGAAAATCTTAGTTTATATTTACTCCATAAACATATAATTTTTTGCCAAATTTATAATTCATTCGCACGAAAATAGAAGCCTCAAATCATCAATAAACTTAAACTTATACTTTCCCAAAAATCTGAAACTTGCCTCTTTTAGAATTTGAAATATATTCCTTTAGAGCTCAAGTTTTCGTTTCTAAAAACTGAAGTAATTAGTCCCTCAAAACTGAGAATTTAATCTCTCAAAATGTAGATTTATTTCCCTCAAAATATTATTTAAATTTATCAAAAACTTGGAACTAGATTCAACAAAAAAAATCTAAAATTTAAATACTTTGAAACTCAACAAAAATTCAATCGAATCTAACATAAATATTAGATTAAATACATACAAATGCACTTCTATATGTATACTAGTGTTCCCCCACCAAAGCACACAAGCCCCGCATACAAAACTCCTCAAAAATCGAGTCCAACACTCCAACCCCACAGCCAAACAGCGAATAACCTAAATTTTTTTTATTTTTTAATTAATAAAAATAGGTATTTTAATCATGCATATAGTTCTACACATCTACAATAACATATAGGTATATTAGATCTAATTCTACAAACAAAATTTGATCTTTCATGCATACAAGATTTCCACTATTCAAGAGCAACTTATTTTTGATCTACATGAATATTTAGATCGTATGACAACTATATTCATCCACAATAATACATGGGTTCAAAAATAAATTTCCACAAATAAAACATGACCTTTCATGCATCAAATATTCATCATTCAAAAGAAAATCAACATAAGGGTATCATGCCATCAAGATTTAATTTTTATCATCTTAATATACAATTTTTTTTCTTCTATCAATCCATTTCTACAATCATCTCATAAACAAAACATCATATTCATGCCAATATAATCATAATCTTACAAAATCTAAACTCTAGCATGATCCTATATTGTTCATGAGAAATAGAAAAAAAACACATCAAGAGAGTTGGAATATTACCCACCACAAAGAAGACCAATTGAAAGAAAATAATAATAAGAAATGAAAAGCTCCTCATCCTCCTTGCGAAAATTGAGAGATTCAAGCCTTAAAACTCCAAGAAAATAATAAAGAGAATTTTTTTTTGTTTACCACAGTTGAGAGCGGCTGCTACTGTTGTTAATATAGGCCGTGATCCCTCCTTAGGGTTTATACAAAGATTTTACGAAAAAATCCCTTAAGAAAAATATATTTTTACATGTATAAATCTTTCCAATTTAATGAGTTAAATCAGATCAAATCAAAAGAAAATTCTAATCCCCTAACTCCTCCAATCTGGCCGGCCTCCACTACAACCCAGAAATCAATTTTCAAAAATTTTCTTATGAGTGGCAATTTTACAAAAAAAGTCATTCACTTTGAAATATTTGCAAATATGCCATATATTATTCATAAATACCCTGAAAATTTAGAATTACTATCCAATAAAAAAGATTAAAATTTCCAAATAAATTTTATGATTTTTATTCTCCATGAAAAATATTTGCAATAAAGTCCCCCACAATTCCAAAATTGAATAAATAAATAAATAAATAAATAAACAAATATATATGTATATATATATATATATATATATATATATATATATATATATATATATATATATATATATATATATATATATATATATATATACAGAGAGCCCTTCGGTTGAGAACTAATTTTGGTGAGAACTCTGTCAGAACTCACTGAGTAGACCCCCCATGAAAAATCCGAACCGACCATCTTGTTCTACACACTTTAGATAGCATAACATAAAGAAATCAAGTAATTTGAAGTTCATTTGCCCATCCATCAAATGAAGTAGAATTTTCAGCCATACTATTTTGCGATGATGTAAATCATGGGCAAATGAACTTCAAATTACTTGATTTCTTTATGTTATGCTATCTAAGGTGTGTATAGCAAGATGGCCAGTTCGGATTTTTCATGGGGGGTCTACTACGTGAGTTCTCACGGAGTTCTCACCAAATTAGTTCTCAACCGAAGGGCTCCATATATATATATATATATATATATATATATATATATATATATATATATATATATATATATATATATATATATATATATATATATATATATATATATATATACTCAATTAAGTCAAATCAAATCAAATTAGAGGGATAAAATCTCTCCCCCAAATCTCTCCACTACCATATTGGCCAATCAAAATGGCAAAAAATTCGAATTTTACTTCCAAACGATATTATGCACAAAAACCCTTTTCTTTCAAGGTATTTACAGAAATAATTTCTTTATTCAGTAAATTCCCAAAATTTAGAATATACTCAATTATAAATAGGAGAATTTATTCAGAATTTAAAAGTAAAAATTTGCACCTAAAAAATATTTGCACATGTGAAAATGTCAATTTTACAAAAATCCAAAATAATTAAATAAATTGATTTAAAAATTATTTATTAATTCCAAACATAGTATTTAAAATTCTGGGGCCTTATATTACCATTTTTTCTATATATCATGTATTACATCAATTCTTGATACTTCTCCTGGTTACCATCATGTTTCTTTCGTAACATGCATCGTTAACATAGTTATTGTTATTGCTTTGGATGACGGAACTAAGTGTCACGTAGAACTAAGTGTCACATTGTAGGTATCAGTGGGGGCCACCTCTAGAATATGCGGAGCCAACCTCTAGAGTCCGTGGGGGCCAGCTCTAGAATCCAATATCTTTAGTAGTGACATGATAAAAGAATAACAAGGTAGGGTAATAAGGGTACGACTTAGTAGTGGACAATAAAAGAGATTGTACTCGGAAGGGGCCCATGTTTCCCATAATAGTGATTCATGTTTACATGATTTTATGATTCCTAATACTATTACTGCAAGACTCGAGTACATAATTCTGTAGACCACCATTTAAGTTCAATTGTTCACTTGATTGTTATGCATCCGAACCTATGGTGTGGGACACAGAGTTGAGTGCATTAGTTAGTTTAATAAAACTGAGACTTAAGATTTACACGGAGCATTGACAGTAATTTCATGATTCTTGATTAAATGATTCGTGATTACATGATTTCCGATTACCAATTGGTTATACCTCATCGTCTTGTTATCATATTGCTTGTTACTACTCCGAAGCTTGCTTTAACGGACACCCCCACCACCCCAGATGTTGAGTTTGTAAGTACTGAAGAGGAACTACTAGAGGAAATTGCCAATCAAACCTTTTAGATGATCGAGTCGGATTTTGCTGCGTTAAATTATTATTATTATTTTATAATGTTATTCCTCAGTCGCTACTTTATCTAGCTAGGCGTAGCGAACTAGTTAGTGCATTGTTATTGTTTCGGTACATTGTGTTCCCAGGCATTTTGACCCGAAGTTTATGTTTTTCAGATGATGGTTATGTTTGATGATTATTTATTCTATTTTCTGTTCCTGCGTGGATGTATTGATAATTATATTGTTGAATTATAACTGCACAAATTATGGATGATGTGTATCATCTGATGGGCCTTAGTTGCGTGCCTGTACTTCCGTATTTTGGGAAGCGGGACGTGACAGAAACAGAATAGGAAGTATATTGCAATTATCCTTGTTATAATTGAAATTTCTTATACACGATGACAAGGAAAAACTGCTTACATGGTGCTCTCTTATTGGGAACTTATATGTTATTGTTGTTGATGTGGCAGGCGAAAAAGTATGTGTTGCAAAAGAGAAAGCTTTTAGCCACAGATCTTGGAGTTTCTTTCTTCAAACGAGGACAAAAACATCAATGAAACTCTGCACTCCTCCAAGGAGTGTCCATTTGTTAAATATTCTTCAGCGTAACTCATACTCAGAGACTCGGATATCAAGTGATGTGGTGGTTTCCTTCGACCTTAATACGAATATCTTTTACGCCCTCCCATACCACGAGGAGGACAACCTTTTAAATTGAGAGTTGTTTGTCTTTACTAATTATTGATTCTTACGATATTCTCATTTGTGTGTCAACTTAAGGGATTGACCGTTTAAGTAGGATTGATGTAGGATGAATGATTCCTAAAGCATGTATTCATATTCATCGTTTGTTGGTGTGGTCTTTTAAGGTTGGTTTGGTGTTTTTTAGATTAGAGTATAATTCGATTGTAGTTTAAGTGAATAGTATTTCGGAATGAGTTTTAAGTTGAATGTGTTTTATTAGGGTCTTAGAAATCGTCATCACTCCATGTGTAGATGAATACTGGAGTATTTTGTATACATAAACAAGAGCAAAAACCCTCTTGCTGTCATAACTGTCTTCGTTCTATTTTATATATTTCTGCTTATCTCAAAACACATATCGTCAAACGTTAGTAGAAATTGATCCTACTATTTTACTCAAAAGAATAATCAAACTCTGTATCATAATCATATCTTGGTACTAAGGGCAAGTCTAATGGCGGGTGTCAAAGGGACGTCACAAGCGGCAAGCAGGGGAAAAAAGCAAAAAAACGGTCTAATGATGTGCGGCTTCCTAGTGTCACAAGCGGCAAGAGGCAAGAGGGGTGACCACCCGACAAGAAAAAAGGGAGAGAGATGAGAGCAGCATGTGTGCTGATGTCAGCGCACAGTAATTTAAAAAAAAAAATTTTCCTTTTATTCCAACGGTCTATTTTTTTCCCGGACAACTAGATTTGGCTCCGAAATATATTTTTTTCATTTTTTGAAAATTATACCAATGGCTAGAATACAAGCACACATTCCCCTCATCTTTCTTCATCATTTTTTTTAAATAAAAAAAAGTAGAAATTTACATTCAAAAGTTCATTAAATATTACAAATATTTATTATAAAATTGGGAGGAGGTTCAAAATGGAGTTATAATGAAGATGAAGCTATGTACAAAGCTTGGGTAAGTCACTTTCAACGGTGGAAGTGATTCTCAACAACCTAGGGAAAAATTCTACGAAAAAGTTTGAGCAAGATATGAAGAAATTTGGGAGGGTCCTCCCGAAAAAATTCGTCCCACTGCCGGAATCAAGAGTAGGTGGAGAAGGTTTCTTTCCCCAGTTTAATGAAGTGGCATAAAGTTTTGAAGCTGGTTTGAAGGACAATTCAAAGTGTCTAGACTTATCTTGATGAGGTAAATATTTTTAACAAATTTGTTCAAACTTATCCATGTCTTAAAATAAATTTTGAATTAATTTTTTACGCTTTATTAGATTGTAGATGCCAAAGTGTGGTACAAGAGTCAAATGGGTGAAGACTGATACTTAGATGCTTGTTGGGACATAGTCAGGTGTAGACTGATACTTAGATGCTTGTTGGGACATAGTCAATAGTGTAGACAAACTCAAAGATCCGATTGAAACTGGATTTGAAGAAAGTCAAGAGTTTCTAGTTGGAGAAACTCTGATGGAAGCAAGTCCCGCAGATTTGACTTGCGGCGACAATCTTACACCATTGCCGACACCAACTTCGGCAAGACATTCAGGAAGGAATGCTAAAAAAGAAGTTGCTCGAAAGAAAGGGAACGCTTTATCGGGAGAGTGCTGTCAAATTGCAGAGGCAATCGAACAATTAGTTGGACGATCGAATAATGAGACGACAAGAACTAAAGACTTGGTTGTGGAGACGATACATTGGGAGAAGGCAAAGAAGAGGAGACAAAAGCGAAGAGATGATCAAGCAAGAGAGGGTCGAACAATGATGTATGACACCACTCTTATTAGCATTGGTATCGGGTCGGGTCGGGTCCTTCACTACCCGGACTCGGACCTGTGAGGACCGGGTCCGGGTCATATTAAAATATTCCTACCCGTTCGGGTTGGAGCGGGAGTGTGAGCGATGAGTGGATGATTTAGAATAGAGGAGAGAAGAAAAAGGCATGAGTTTTGAGTTTGGAAGAGGAAGATTTAGAATTGAGGAGGAAGGAAGGGAGGGATGAGGATAGAATATTTATTTTTACATTGATTTTTTGGGTTTTTTTTTAACCGGCCCGGGTCCGGGTCCGGGTCGGGTCTCTTTTGAGCGGACCCAGACCCAAATAGGCCGGGTAGGTTCCAGTCCTGCTGGGTCCGGGTCGGATCTGGGATTCTAGTATTTATACCAATTCTAACTCTTATGAACCCCGATAAGGCCACATTCTGGAAGGAAAAACAACGAAAAATAATTCGCAATCGTGCTCAATCGAATGACAATAGCAGTCATGACAGTGGCTACGACTATAACCAAAATGATGGAGAGGAAGTTTATACACTCCAGTTTCAGGACGATTATGGTGTAAATAATGCATGTAATTTATTTAATTTTAGCTTATAAAATAAATAAAATTTAAATGTCTTAATATAAATATATTATTATATGAAATTTAAATGTCTTAATAATATTTTTTTAACAAAATACGTACAAAATATGCATATAGTATGAAGTACTTCAGTGGCATTTGAAGTAAATATAACACAAAAATATTTATTCCAAAATCAAAAATGGCTTGTGACGTACCAAGGATTATTACTTTCTAATAGGAGTATGATCTGTGACGTGTCTTACTTCCTCCTATTAGATTTTTTTTTCTTGGTTCGTCGGAAATCCTTGTGACGTGCGGCAAATGACGTCACGAGCATCATGTCAGGCCCCGCTTCCCAAAAGTAAATACAGAATACGGAAACGTGACTAAGCCCAGTGAATGATTTTCATCATCCATAAGCTGTCAGGATCTTTACAACATTTTACAGGAAATAATCAGAGTAGGAAGCAAGAGAAGTCAACCACACATGCATATATGAATCAAAATACCAACAGGATTACTATAATCAAAATATAATAATCTCAAATAAACCAGATCTGAACAAGTCAATAATCTTTGGTCACATTTCTCAATACAAAATAATCCAAGTAACCAAGTATAATTATTCAAATAAGCAACAGGAAATAATAATAGAAAAACTTTAGCATCTAGAATCTTAGATCACCTACTCCATCTGGCAGCTGATCTCCAAAATCTGCAATTTAAAAATTGCAGGAAGAGGAAAAGAAAAGAAAACTCCTGTCAATACAAGTTACGGGCCGCTTGTAGTGCAGGCACAAGTACATGGGAAAGATAAACAAATAGCATGGAATAGACATGATAACAAAACATGATAGCTAACATGAATCATGAACAAAATCAAATAACATAATGCGCTAACAGGTACAGGTAACATGTATCAAGTTTCAAGCAGGCAGGTAAATATGTATACAAATGAATAGGTGAACAGGTGTCAAGTAGCATGTATAGGTATCATGTAACAGGTAATCATGTCACAGGTAAGTAGGTAATAGGTGTCATGTTATGTCAAGTCTTGTATTTATTACTATCTAGGTAGCACTTCATGCGTCCCATCCATTTACCACATGGTTGCTACATTCAAACAAGTTACTTTTAGATTTCGTAGGGGATTCTATAGGTAATGTTCTCGGGTATTCACATGATCACAAAACTTGGTCGGTAAACTTGATCGTTAACTTGGTCGGCAAACTTGATCGGCAGCATGTAATTAACTTGATTAGTAAACTTGATCGGTAACTTGGTCGGTAACTTGATCGGTAACTTGGTCGGTATCTTGGTCGGTAACTTGGTTGGTAAACATGTCACACGGGAAACACGAGTCCCCTTCCGAGTACTGACTCCTATATTGTCCACTACTAGATCTTTCTCTTAACCCCGACTTGGTTATTAGTTATTAATATCAAACAGACATGTACGTGCCATAAACAGGGCAAGAATAACATGGTATGAACAATTAATAGGTTTAGGATGGAAGATAAGCATGCACAGGTGAAAGACAACACATAAAAGATTAGGACAACGAGAATTCTAGTTCAGGACAGCAAGACAGTACTGCAAAAAATCTGGGATTCCCGTTGCCATGAACATGCAAATCTGGATCCGTTAGAAGATCTAGAAAATAGACTTCTGACCGAATCCAGCAAGTATATATAAGTCATATGGTATTTCACAAAAACAGGACTCAAAACATATTTGTATCCAGAGAACGTGTTCAACCGGAAATCAGAAGTTTGTATTATAAATAGAAAAATAGAATAAAAGCTTACTAATTAAATCCAAGAAAAATCTGGGGTATTCCCTAGTATGTTTAGTAACATAAAATAAAGTTTCATAATTTTCCAACATAGATAGAATAGTCAATTAAAATCAGAAAACAGCAAGATACAACAGTTTTGTAAATCTGAAATCATAAACACAGCAGTACTAAAACAAAAATATCTTACAAAATATAAATTGAAATCTGGATCCGTCAAAAGGGTGATAAAATAGATACAGTAGGCTACAATTAATATTCACAAAGTCTTTATAGAAAACAAATAGAGTCAGGTCGAAATTATGTATCTTTACTGAACAGCAAGAAAATTCTGCAAGTATAGTAGTTGTTTGCAAGTATAGAATGGTGTATAAAAGTTATCAATTAAATCCAAAAAAATTAGGAGTTATTCCCAATCAAGTCTAGTTGTAACCAAAAAAATATTGGATAAAAATATTATCTTTAACGTCAGTAAGAAAATAATTAACCATACAAAATTCATATAAAACTGGATCTGGAATTTTAAACACATCTGTAGTAAAATAGTCATAACTCGCAACTCATAAATCGAAACTGACATCTGTCAGAAAATCTGGAAAGTACACAGAATTATCTATAATTCATATTCACAAATAATTTTCATATACTGACCTTAATAGGGTTTAAAATACTGAACAAAAATGGGAAACTGGCAAAACAGAAAATATCCTTCATGCACAAAATCAACTAGTTCATATGAAACTCATCCAAAACATATCCAAACGTGAAATAGGATGTTCTAGATGTCCAAGCAACATGGTATAGGGTATTTAGCAAATCTACAACAAGTTATACTACTATCAACACATCAAGCATACGAAATCATACAACAAGTCATGAACAACAGGCATGTATACAACAAGAAGTGGTCATCCCTAAGTTATTTCATGTCATGTGTGTAATGAGGCAACTACGGTGGGTCAACACAATAGAGACAAGATACAATAGGGGTTTTGCACAAGAATTATCTCTAGAACACAACTACACTACAAGTGGTATTTAGTACTTGTATTACACAAAGAAAAGAATACAAGTTACTTGCCTGAGAGACGACGATGAAAACGAAGGAAAAGCGAGAATAAAGGGAATAGATTCCCAGGCACGAACTCAACGAACAGACAATCACGAATAGCCGATTGCGAACAAGATGAAGACGATCGAGATCATGAACAGAATCGGAGGGCTGAGATCGAAGATTAATATTAAGATCAATAAGATCGGATCAGATCGGACGGCCATAATCTGATCAGATGATCAAGCGATCAAGATCGAATGGCTGGAGATCAAAGGAGGCTTTTATGATCATCACGATCGTGACGATCAAGAAGAGATCGGACGATTCACATCAAGGTGATCATAACCTTGGTCAATTAGCACACCTATGGCAATGGGGTTGCACAGGTTGGCTCCAATGGCAGGCGACAGCGGGAGGACGACGACGGACGGGCGGTGACGGGACAAGGTTTCCGGTATCGAGAGGACAGACCGGGGGCTATCGTGGGTTCGTGGCTATGCTAGCTTACTGCTGTCAATGATAGGGAGGGGGAGACAGGGAGGTGCTGCAGTCGCCAAGGGGAAGAGCACCGGGGCGCTGCGGCTGTTGTCTGGCTGGCGTGCGGCCCTCGGGAGGAGGCGCGGCACAGGGGAGGGTCGACACTATGGTGCAGCGCCGCTGCTGGCGTCAAGAGGTGGAAGTCGAGGCGATGCCGAGGCTGGCGTCGAGGGTAGGCGGGGCGACAGAGGGTCGCAATGGCAGGAGGCCGGAGATGGGAGTCGACTGGTGCAGGGTAGACGAAGGCGGTGCAGCAGGGGACAGGGGTGCAGGAGAGTGGGAGGGAGGAGACACCAGGATGAGGGGGTGGTCGCTCTGGTGCTGTAGTCGGGAGAAGGAGAAGAGATGAGGCTGGTGTTGCGGGGTGCCGCAAAGAGGGAGGAAGACGATGGAAGGAGGTGCGGGAGGCTTGGGGTCGAAGACGAGGGAGAAAGAGAGAGATGCTGATGGAAGGTGAAGAGGTAGGGGATGAAATGCCTAGGTATAGGGAGTAGGGATAAAATGGATAGGTATATATAGGGTAACAGGTTAGGGTTGAGTAATTGATAACGGGTATAGGTATATTGGGTTTGGGGGTTATAAAATAGGATTATAGGGTTATAGAATATAGGGCTTTAAAATCCAATAAAATAATGGGTTTGGGTTTTTCGGTTAAAATCCATTAGGGAAATAAAAATAACCAATAAAAATATTATTTATAATAAAATGTAATTTGTATTACAATATAGAATTTATTTGAAATATCTATAAATACAGTTAGTACATAGAAGTGGATTTTAATAACCAGTCAAAATTAATAGTAATAACAACAATAATAAGATTTGTATAAAAATCATAGGAAATAGTTCCAAATAAAATTATTGATAAAAAATAGGCTTTAATGGAAGATTTAAAAATGCATTTTAACAAAAAGAATTTGAAAGCGGAAAACTAATTTACAAAAATTTTAAATACTGAAAATACACAGAAAATATGTATTTGCGAAATCAGGGGTTACACATCAATACCATTAGACTTGCCCTAAGGCTAAGCAAATGCCAATATGTGTTGTTTAACAATATGTTAATTATCAGAAAATTCATATATTAACACATTGATATGGGTAAAAAAAGAACCAAATTGGGACCGTTCAAATTAGGCACGAATCTTACAGCTCTCAAAAGTAAAACGGTAAATTTCACTAGAAACGGGCCCATGAATGAAAATTGGGCATCTCTCAAGCCCAATAACCCAAAACCGATCTGTCTTACTGAGTTTTCATCACAGCCCAATACAAATGAGTCCATGATTATTTAAACATGATTTAAACTCATATTTATCCACAAGAGACAGTTCAGAAACGATATCTCTAATCATGAAAAGAGTTTTAACTCAATCTCTTCAACCACTCATATCTCTTCATGAATAAGAGATAACCAATTCAATCCAAAAACACTGGGAAGTAAAGATAAATCATTATCTTGAAACTGATCACCAAAACGACTATAAATACCCCATACCTCCATAGAAATCAGGTAGTCAGTATTTTGCCACTAAAAAACTCTCATATTCTTCTTAAGTTCTGACTTAAGCATCAAAGAGTTTGTCGCCGGGGACAACCCCAGTATTTCAGAGTTTTGCAGGTCAGTCGAAGCGATCGTCACCTCACAGATCAGATCCAACAGTTCAAACGAGTCAGATTCAGAAGTCACGATCAGTTGAAAACAGTCAACATCGGTGAAAGTCAAACATGTCAGTTTTTTATTGTTTCTTAAAAGAATTCACAACATTTGTTTGCTCCTACACAGAAAAAAGCAGAAACAGATTGACGCCGTCTGTGGGAACAGAAAAATCAATCCAACCAAACTTTCCCGGTAAAAACAGTTTTTAGCCATGCCTCCGAAGGAAAAAAGGAACGCAGCGGCCTCAAGCCGACGAGCCAACCCTCTTCCACCACTTCTTCCTCATAAGGACATCACTCCCATCCTTTAACTGGATCAACCTCTTTAAACATAACAACTTACTCAACACCCGGGGGCTCTCGAAGAAGTCAGCGCCCTGTCAACACAATGGAGAGAACATGGGGTCAGTCTACACCTCCACACCCTCCACGGTGCCCCCTGAAGCACTTCAGCCACAGCAAGACCTTCACCAAATCATAAACTCCAGACAGCAGGAGTACGAACGCCGGGGGTGCTCGAGTAGACCACAAGAAAGGGATGGGCTCCCTATCATCACACCAGGAAGGTACGAGGGGCCCTCTCATCGAAGTCGGGGATGCAGAAGAACCCTCTCTCCTAGAGAGCGAATAAGCCATCACTCTCCAAGGGGATAAAGAAGAATTCCCTTTCGAGGGAGAAGGAACTCAACTCCAACAAGTATATCAGCCCCCAGGAGAGGTAGAGATGAAAAAGTACCCGTCACCAGGGCATAGTTCTGAGAGTTCAAAGATGAAATCCTTTAAGCCCTCAACATCGTTCCCAACAAGACCCGACCACCCTTCACCACTCCACTCTTCCATGACGTGAGAAGTCCCACGGGTCCACTAGATCTGAAGAGAAACACAACGTCATCCTCTAACGCCTCCAAAAGATGAAGTAAGAAACATACCGCCCCAACAGGCTCCCCTTCTCCAAAAAAATCATCGAGGCGTTTCGATCAACTTCAAGATCCCAACCTTTAAGTCATACAACGAGGAGTCCGACCCGGTAGACTACACTGAGAGTTTTAAAACCCTCATGAAGATCCACCAAGCATCCGAATACCTCCTTCACAAGACTTTCCGAGCAACCCTGAAGGGATCCACACGGGAGTGGTTTTTTTGTCTCTCTCCAGGGTCCATTTTCTCCTGTGACCAACTTAAGGAACTCTTCCTCACACACTTCATTACTAGCCGCAAGATAGAGAAGACAAGGCCTCCCTACTTCCCCTGAAGCAAAGAGATGGAGAGTCCCTCAAGAGTTATTGATGTGAATATTTGCAAGTGTACAAAATCGCAACAAGTAGTATAGTTTAAGTGAATAGAGTGTCGAACCCACAGGGACTAGATATTTTATTAAGTACCGATATTACTAGATTAATCACTATTTGGAAGATCGAAATTTATAAATGATAAAACAACTAAATTAAATTAATCTAATTAAAGCTAACTAAATTGGTGAAGAGGGAGAGGGCTGTGAAACTGTGAAGCTCTTGTACTTTGTTAATGGAAAATTAGTTCTAGGGCTCTTGACTTCACCTCCGTTATCACACACACAAATTATAACTCCTTATGAATAAAGATATTATCTTTCCAAGTTGTAGACCAAAATCCTAAAAATATTAACCACTCTATCCACGTAGTCTAAAAATTATTCTCAATTAATTATTTGCCTATCCATCAAATTATTAATTGAAAATTTGGATTTCTTAACGGTCACGTCCTCCAATAATGGTGTTTAATTTTTATTAATCACAAATCACCACTTCGGTCTCTTCATGATTTAAAAGATCATACAAATGTCTATCCACCATTGTACGCATAAATAAGAAAAATTAACACACAACCATGGAAAAATAGAATAATAATAAGGAATTAAAATTGTGTTCTACAAAACTAGGCTACATCTTAGCCTATAGAACAATAAATTTAGTTCATATTAAATTTGCAACTAACAAAATTTTTTGGGATTGCATCGTAAAAATTTAGAGAAGAAGAGATACAAAAAGATATGAAAATAATGCAAACTGAACTCCTAGAACCGAGCCCAAATTCCTTTCTCTCTCTTCTCTATTCTCTGTCTAAAAAAAAACCGAGCCAGCTGTCGAAACCGTGTTGACGTCAGCGCTAGCAGAGGACCTGTCACGTCGCTGTCGCTGTCGCCTCACGTGGGTCCCGTCTGTTACGTCGAGCTGCAGTCTGGTTTCTACTCTGAGCCGATGTCAAGTCGAAGAAGACAGCAGCAGGCGTCTTGTCCCACGTGCTGCTGTCTCTGTCTTGTTTCCCTGGTTCAGAACGCAAGAGAGAGAAGAGGTCTCTCTTTTTCCTCTTTTTTTTTTTTTTCAATGATTAGCCATCACCTCTTCAAGTTCTCTTTGTGCCCCATTCATGTATTTATAGACCAAGGGAAGAAGATTTAGGGTTTGCTCTTTTGCAGATAACTCCACTCTTTTCATTAATTTCCTTCCTTTTTAACCCAGATATTTATTTCTTTCTCCTTTCTTCTTCTTTTTCCTTTTCTTGCAAGCACGTGCTACTGCATACACAAATTAAGACCAGAATTTAGGATTTAAATAAAATAAAATTAATTAGTTTAAAATTAATTAAACTAACTAAAAATCATTTTAGCTCATTAAAATCCTTTTAAAATTATTTATCGCACTTTTAACTCAACAAAACAATAAAAATTAATAAATCCATAGTTTTGCTTTGTCTGTTGATTTTTGTCACAAATCTTCACTTTTTGCATCAAAAATATTATTTCTTCAAAAATAATTAATTAATTGAAATCTTATAAAAATAAGATGAATTATAAACAATATCAACGAAAACAAGCAATTTTAATGAGTAAATGAGTACAAATATTTGTATTTAAATTAGACACATCAGTTATGCTTGGCGCTTCACAGTCAAGTCCTGGTCCATTCCATCACTCAACTCATCCATAGCCATGACTTCCTTCAGGCACAATGTAAATTATGACTACCTCAAAGCTTCTCTTGTAAAAAGTCCCCCTCGGGAATTATCCGACCTCCTTCAAAGAGTCAAGAAGTACATCCGAATGGAGGATGCTATTCGACCTCAAGAACAGAAGGTGACCTCATCCGGAAGTCGAACCCAGTAAACGGAAGAGCACCAACGAAGATGAACCCAGTAAGTCTCATAGGATGCCACATGCCAGCGCTATCCACCCTCAATGACTCATTTTGAGAAGTACACCCCACTTAACGCCAACATCTCTACAATCCTCATGGAAGCTGATAAGAAGGGACTCCTTCAACCTCCCCCTAAGATGAACGCCTCAAGCAGAAGAAAGGATAGAAACAAGTGGTGTGATTTCCACATAGATCACGGGCATCTCATTGATGACTGTCGAGCCCTGAAAGATGAGTTAGAAGCCCTGCTCTGCCAAGTTCGCCCAAAGGAACAACACCGAACCTCCTCCCACAAGAGGAGCCACCAAACGACTAAAGAGGCCTTTCGATTCCCAAGACTCAGGTCGCATGGAAGTATCCCATGCCATCCATGGGGGATCGACCTATGGGGGGAATGTCTAACTCCTCAAGAATGTAGTGCCCCAAATTCCCCAACCCGGAAACTCGAAATACAAGCCAGAATCTTACTTTAAATGAGTCAATAACACAGAAAAATTACAGGAAATAAAAACTTTTATTGCCACAAATGTTATTACAACGTACAAAATCGTTCAACAAAATTTACATCATGAATTTACATCGATCATTTCTGCCAACAAATTACATTGTACAGCAATTAGGAACCTCATCAACGAATTGGACAAAGTTTATCCACTAAATGCCTTCTGTAGCTCGAGTCCCCCGCTCCACGATCAGCAACCCTGCAAATCTAATAAACTGGGGGCACGTCAGTGGAATACAACTGACGCAATGCTATAATATAGTGATCTTCACTATGCTATAATATAGCGATTCGAAACCTCAGCAACCAAAATTTGATGCAAAAGGAAAAGTGATGTCAAACCAAGTGTTGGTGTATGCCATGGCCTAGATCTAATGCACACAAAAATGCACATGATGCTCTTATTCTAATGCACGCTTGATTGGAGAGATAGCATCCCATACTACACATTCCACAATCAAATGAAATACTTCAATTGATGAAGTTTGGTCCCCCGCTATGCATACTACTCTTGTGCTCTATCCGGTCTCTGATACTCTGGTGATGATGAGGTTGCAGTCATCCAGTTTACTCCAGTCGCTGCCACACTAGTGGTATCCAAGACTTCGTGTTTTATCCACTGTGCCCAGGGTCGCAATCATGTGGTTTACTCTGTCGCGCCTAAAACCCATAGTAGGTTATGGTAATTCCGCATCCTCGGACCTCACCAAAAGCTAATGTACGGACACTAAGGCTCCTCGTGAAGGACGTTGTTTAAGAGCCCCTGAGCCCCCAAAGAGTTCACTCACAGTGCAGTCTTTAAGTCTTCGACCCACATTGATCAACATAGGACATGACAGATATTAGGGTTTCCCCAACTCTCCGCTGCACTCGTCCTTACACTAGACCAGAACTTGTAGTCGAGACGACATCACCACCCCAAACCTCCTCAAAGGTTTTTATGGACATAAGGGCATTCACGCTGAAGACAATAGAAGCCCCACAGAGTTCACTCACATAGCAGTCTCTAAGTCCCTTGCCCGCATTAAACAAACCTAGGATTCAGACAGGTGTGAAGATGCCATACGTCCCCCTGACAGGCGAACACAACACCCACTAGTGCCTGTCCTTACATTCAACAATGACTCGATCTAATCCTACAACACCACAAACCCAAGGTATAAGTGCTAACCCACTATAGAACCAAGATTAAGGATAAGGTTAATTATACGATTACTAGTTTTTCATCTACTTATCTGATTATCTGAATTCCAAGACTCAAATCAATCTCTAATCCTCTTTCATTATCTCATTAGATGTAGGAATTAATAGGTGAGTCTAGGTCTATTTTATTTTAACCAATTCTCTTAGTTAGACAACCTATCAAGTATTTCCAAGCCCTAACTTAGTAAACAACTTTGTTTATTATGAATCAACTAGTTAAATTCTACTTGTGGACTCTTTTCTAGTTAATTACCTTTTTCATTATTAGGACTTAACCCATTCCACAATATGAACCAATCTAGCCCTCAAATCCGGCCCAAGGGCTGGCCCGCCTCGGCCTACACTTAGTCTGAACCAATGACGAACCGACTTCGTCGATCGCCGCAACAACCACCTACGCATCGAGTTCGATCGCAACCTCGCTCTGACCCAAACACGTTGCTCCCACTATCCTCATGCTCCACTATCCTCGACATGTGGTAGTATCAAACACAACAATGGAATCCTTCAATGAATGGCAAGCACGTCGGTGCATGAGTCGTCTCCTCCACACGTTCGATACAACACAGGTTCCTATTCTACCCATCAAGATATACCATATGACTTAATCCTAGAGTCCTAAACTCAACCAATGAAGCTTAACACTGGTAAACACTATAGGAATAAACCCTACACCATGAATACCTAAAAAGAGTGCTAAAAAGCTCCAAAAATAGAAAATTACATTTCTAAACAACAAGCATACAATTGACATTCATGCCAAAATGGAGTCGTTTCCAGTCCCGTTTCATTAGAGAAATGCGATCAGTGCTCCCATGATTCTACTCAAAGTACACAGCAAGCACAAGCACCAATTGGGCATGAATCTCATTCCAAAATGGTCTACATCAACACACAATCAACATCTACTTCAGAACAATGAACAAATATGTCTAAATTGTAGCTCTACAAAGCACATGTGAACTACTCACAACATAAAACTTAATAAATTTAAGTCTTAGTTCATGCCCACATCTATAACATGATTTATAACTCACAAAAAACAACTAAAAACTCAAATCTACAAGTTCTAACTCAATTTCGTAGGCATAGTGCCAAACAGTGAGCTTTAAGAATCTCTGTGTTTCTGTTATCACGTGCAAATTCATTATAATTCGTGAACTTATCCAAATATTGAGTTCTTAGGCAATACAGAAAGATCTATGTGTCTAATACAATTTTCTAGTTACATGCTTCTTCAGTTTCAGTCGTTAAAGTGATCAAATGTGTCATTATTTAATATGCATGCAATAGTTTTCAGAACAGAGCAACAACTAACCAGTGCTAACACAAAAATACTTTAAAAATATCAAATGATCTCTAAATTTTATGAGATTTGAAAAATAAGTTCTTAATACATGGTAACAGAACATATTTAAATTTCAAGTGATTTTACAAAGTATTTTTCAAGTTATGATTTCTTGAAAACTAGCTAAAAATAGAACATATCATCTTCACTCTGTCTTTTCTTTTCAGAATAGCCAATGGTTTCAGATTTAATAAAAATAGTAAACGATGTCCAAAAGTTATAAAATTTTATATTTATGAACTGAACACATTAGAAGCACATACTAAAATTTCAGTAGTAGATCTCAAGTGGTTACAAAGTTATGATAATTGGAATATCATAGTCAGAGCCTATGCTAAATCTGTTTTCTGCACAGTCAGCGCTCAAGTTCGTATTTAATTAAAATAGTAACTAAGTTCCAAAAATTATGAAATATGGAAGAAAGGTGTATAACGTGTATAAGAATCTACATTTAAAATTTCAAACTCAAACTTCAAGTAATTTTTGAGTTATAGCATTCGACCATCTGGAACATCGGTCCTTGGATTTTCGCCCGCGGCTTTTGCTTGAGGCATCTTGTTCTTGCCGACCTTCAAGAATGCTCTGTTCAGTTGGTACATCTTGTTGAATTCACGCCTCGACATCGAGGTCACCGACATTTGGCATCTTCGCCTTGTCCTTCGACTCTTGTGTTGCGGGCTTACCACTTTCGAAGCCCGGCTGCATGCATGCCTCTTGGACATCAGGCTGCATATTTTCCTCCTCGACATTCGGTTGCAGGTTTGCCTTCTGAACATTCAATTGCAATTTTGCCTCCTCGACATCCAGTTGTAGGTTTGCCTCCATCGATGTCCGGCTGCATTTTTGCCTCCATTGACATTTGGTTGCATCACAATTGATTTATCTAGCATTCCAATGTGAATCAACATCCAAAAAACTGTAACTCCTGTATCCCTTTTTCTATATTCTTGTACTGTATTCTTTCTTCTAGTGTATTCTATCTATTTGTACTCATTCTTTTCTTGAACCGTGTATTTTGTTCTTCTTTCCAGCATTTATATATTCATCTATTTGTTCAATTCTTTTGAGATTCATTTGTCTACCTCTTATTCTGTCTCTGGATGATTTATTGTTCTAAATTGTTGCACTTCATGGCTTAATTGCCTATTTATTTGAACTCTGTCTTGTTGGATCTGGTTTTCTACCCAATATACCCAATCGAACGCCGATACCCGTCCTATTGGATCCTAACCCATAACCCAATACCCACTTCTTTGACCCAGTCTTCCCCATATCTTCTTCATGTTCCTTAACAGGCAGATCATATCTTTCCCCCTTATTCTCTTGATTCTCAAAATCACAACTTGCCAAAAATCTCTCATTATAATTCCCAACAAATTTTGTTATTCATACCTACAATTTCTATCTCCAAACCCTAACCCTAATATTCACTCTCTCATCTCCCTCATCTCTCTTTCCGTGTGCCTCTACCCCTCCGACCTGCCCTCATCCCGATCGTCGGTGACCTCTGACTGCTGCCAGTCCCTGCCGTTTGGTGCCTCCCCTCGTACCGCCCTCCTCCTCCTGAAGTTGACAGCAGCAGCCAGCGACAGCCACGACAGCAGCATTCCCAGCTAATGCTGACTTCCCCCTTTGACGTCGTGCCGCCTGTTCCCTAGCCGCGGTCGCCCCGTTTCGGCAGCACCGCTCTGTGCCGCTGCCGACCCATCTACAGTGTGCCCCCGGCTGTCCCTCTCCCTCTTTGTGCACGTGTTGGATCTAGAGCATTGGGTTTGTGTTATTGTGTTCGTGGTGATCGTGATCCTCTTTTGCATCTCGTTCGTGTTCCGTTGGTGGTATTGTGTTCGTGCCCGGTAACCTGTTCCCGTTATTCCCATTTCCTTGTCAGATCTGTCGTCAATTACAAGACAAGTAACTTGTATTTTTGTTGTTGTATATACAAGTATTAAATACCGCATGTAGTGTGGCCTTTGTTTCTAGATTCATCCCCATGAAAATCCTTGTTAGATCTTGTCTCTATTTGTTGATCCATTCGTAGTCATCATATTTGTTACACACGACAAGAAAAATAATTTAGAAATAATCTAGACTTTATGCATGTATGTATGATGTTCGTGATTCATGATATGTTGTACCCTTGTTGCATGCTTGATGTGTTAATTGTAATCTCTTGTAGTAGATTTGTTAAACACCCATACCATGTTATCTTGGACATCTATTATACCATATTTTTTATTTTTTCATAATTTGGATTTGTTGCACATGAACTATTTGATTTAATGCATAAGAAGAGATTTCTGTTTTTGCCGTTGGCTCGTTTTGTTTCTGTATTTTAGATCCTGTTATGGTCAGTAAATGAAACTAATTTGTGAATATAATTTGTAGATCTCCCTGTCTATTTTCCAGAATTTTAGATAGATCGCAGTTTCAATTTGTGAGTTGCGAGTTATTGCTGTTTTGCCACAGATGTGTTGAGAATTCCAGATTATGTTTTATGTGATTTCTGTGTAGTTATTCATTTTTAAACTGATGTTAAGGGTAAGATTTGGATCAAATATTTTTCTAGGTATGACTAGACTTGACTGGGATTAACCCCAAAATTTTCTAGATTTATTTGATGACATTTATAAACTATTCTATGCTTGTGAACAACTACTATATTTCCACAATTTCCTGCTATTTAGTAAAGAACCATAATTTCAACCTGATTCTAGTTGCTTGTGGTAAACACTTTGTGAAGATAAAATTTATCCTACTGTATCTATTTTATCACCCTTTTGACGGATTTGGATTTCATGTTATACTTTGTAATCTATCGCTGTTTTAGTATTGATGTGTCAAGAATTTTAGATTCACAAATTTGCTGTATCTTGATGTTTTCCGAATTTATTTGACTGTACTATCTGCCTTGGAATATTATGAAATATTATTTTCTGATACTAGACATACTAGGGAATACCCCAGATTTCTCTTGGATTTAAATCAGTAAGTTTTATGCCATTTTCATGCTTGTGAATACAACCTTGTGTTTTCTGGCTGAACATGATTTATGTATATAATTCTTTCTTGAGCCCTGTTTCTGTGATTATTATGTGACTTGTATATATCTTCTTGATTCGGCCGAGAGTATATTTTTCAGATTTTCTAACGGATACAGATTTGCATTCTTGTGGCGACGGGAAACTCAGATTCGGTGCAGTACTGTCTTACTGTCCAGAACTGAAAGTTTCGTTGTCCTAGCCTTCGATGAGTCGTTTGTCACCCGTTTGTGTTCTTTATCCAACTTGTACTTTTCCATTGTTATCTTACCATGTTTCTCCCCATGTTTTTGCACGTTCATGCTTGACTTACATAATAATAAAAAGAAATCAAGCTGGGGTCAAAGGGAAAGATCTAATTGTGGACAATGCAAAAACATGTACTCGGAAGGGGATCTATAGATCCTACATGATACATGATATTTGATACTTGACATGCGATTACTTGACACTTGACATGGGATACTCGATGCTTGATACTCGATACTTGATACTTATTCCTGAGTACACTGCCCTCTATGATCCACTATGAAATCTAAAACGCAACTTGCATGAATGTAGCAACCATGTGGAAAAAATTTGGGATGCATGTAGTGCTACCTAGTTAGGAATAAATACAAGACTTGAGAATAACATGATCACTTGACACTTGTTACTTGTGCATGGTACTTGATACTTAACACTTGTCACTCGTTACTCGTTTGCATGATAGTTGACACTTGTTACATGCCACTTGCACCCGTTTATCTTGCCATGCTATCTGATTTTGTTCCTGTCACATTCCTTTCATGTTAATATATACTTGCTTCCACTGTAACTCTATTCTTGTCTATTTGTTTTTCCTGTACTTGTTTCCTGCACAAGCGGCCCGTAACTTGCATTAACGGGCATTTGTTTTTTCTTTTCTTTTCCTGCAAACTTGTCTCTTGTAGACTTTGGTGACCAGCTTCCCGATGGAGTAGGTGATCAAAGATTCTAGTTGGATTCTTGCTACATTTATTTATTCTTGTTGCTTATTTTGAATAATTGTAACTTGTTAAATGGATTATTTTATTTTGGGCATTTTGTCTCAGACTTGTATTTTGTTCCAGACTTGATTATTTGAGATTTAGTATTATTATTTCAAGTAATCCTGTTGACTATATTAATTTAGTTATGCATGCGTGGTTGACTATTCCTCTGTATATCTCTTGTTTATCCGTGTATATGTTGTAAAGATCCTGACAGCTTATGAATGGTGAAAGCCATTCGCTGGACTTGTGTTGCATACTCGTATTCCGTATTTCTTTTTGGGAAGCGGGGCGTGATAGGATTTTCAGTGGTATCAGAGCCCCAAGTTTGGCTAATGTATTAGTTTGACTAATATATTAGATAAGTTTGGGCTTGATCAAGGATAGACTCAACAGTACACAGACCATGCAATAACATGAATGAATTATAATCAACACCGATCTGGATGCTAATTGTTTTTGGTTTCCGTGGCTCGCAGAGGTTCCACTTCCTGTCTACAGGAGGAACAACCTGGATTAGAGGCTGTTACGAATGTGTTGGAGTGATTGATCCAAATGTAGTAGAATTACAGTGATCTGGTGATGGCCACATTGGAAGTTGCTCGAAACCTGACTCCCGTTGTGCCTACACAAGTAGCTCTCCCTCCTCGTCCAGGTACAGTGGCAGATTTCTTGAGACTGCACCCTGAAAATTTTTCCAGCACTGAGACGCCTTTGGAGGCTGAACAGTGGCTGATCAGGACGGAGCAGTTATTGTTGACAGCGAGAGTCACTGATGCGGATCGTGTGGATGTGGTGACCATTCAGTTGGTCGACTTTGCCCACATATGGTCGAGGGATGAGTCCGAAAGGCTTGCGCGGCCCATTGCTTGGACCACATTCACCAGGAGCTTCTTGGAGAAGTTCTTCCCTAGCAGCACTCGGGTTGAGATGAAGCAACAGTTCCTCGGCCTGAAACAGGTTGGTCGTTGTTCTATTATTGAAACTTTGTTACATATTGTCCATGCAATGTTGTAACATGAGACTCTCTTGGAATAGGGTGCAAGGTCAGTGGATGAGTACGCGGTAGAATTCACCAGTTTTAGCCGCTTCGCAGCCATTTTAGTGGCGAACGAAGAGGATCGAGCTCGGAAATTTCTTCTGGGGCTTATGCGAGATATTTAGATGCATCTCGTTTCTCTTCTTCTGCGTACTTATGCTGAGGCTCTTGAGGCAGCCCAAGCTCAGAAGCATGCTCGCAGCATGTTGGCTCCTCCCCAGCGGACTGTTCAGCACTCTTCCGTTGTTTCTAGGCCTTCTTGTGGGCTGATTCGGAGGCCTGTCCCAGCCCATCTGGCCAGTGTAGCTCCTTACTCTTCTGCTGGTCCTCCGAGAGTTAGTTTTTGCGACTTTTGTCGACTTGCTAGGCATGAGCGCATGGATTGCAGTGCGCCAATCGTCGTTGCTTTGGCTATGGCACTGCTGACCAATCATTGCGAGATTGCCCGTAGCAGAGGATGGCTTTTCCAGCTAGGGGTCCGGTTTAGCGCCAGTTCGTGATCCGGTCAAGCCACCGCTTCCTCCTCAGTGCCAGATTGTCGGCCAGAGGACCGCGGCTCCCATGAGAGGTCAGGCTTTCAACCTGACTGCTGCAGATGCTGAGACGACAGAAGGTGTTATTGCAGGTATCTTGCTTTTCATTGTTGTTATTTCCTTTGTTTCTTTCATTGCTTTGCTTTGTTCTTTCATATTATCTGCTTGGCATTGTTTTTCTTCATTCTTGATCGTCGTTTCTTTTCCCTTGATTTTGGCTCTATCTTAGGTGTTATTCTAGTTTGTTCTTTCCCTTCTCATGTTCTCTTTGATGCCGGGGCGATCCATTCCTTCGTATCTTCCCGCTTTGTGACTCGGCACCAGTTGGCATGCAGCATCATGCCTGAGGCTTGGAGCATTGTCACAGGCGGCGGTGTTGTCTGTTCTCAGGAATGCAAATAGAGTCTCGTAGTTATTGGTGGTGCGGATTTCAAGGCCGACCTGATCGTCATTGGGAATTTCGGATTCGACATTATTCTCAGTATGGATTGGTTGGGCGAGTCCCATGCCATCATTTATTGCCATGCCAAGAAAGTTGTATTCCGAATCCCAGGTCGCGCAGAGTTTGAGTTCCATGCTGGGGAGATGCCCCTAGGCCGAGCTGAGACTGAAGTTGATCATGAGACTTGTGCGATGGAGTTGCACACAGGTTGTGAGGCTACGCCTCTAGTAGTGCAGAAATTTCTGGATGTATTTCCAGAGGAGTTGCCTGGCTTACCCCCTGATAGGGATGTGGAGTTCGGTATTGAAGTTCAGCCTGGTACGACATCGATATCGAATGTAGGATCCTGTAGGCAAGGCAAATAACACTAGAGTGGAGGGGGGGGGGGGGTGAATAGTGTTGTATAAAAGTTAAATCAAAACTTGAACTTTTCGTACTGTTCAGTCGACTGAAAAAAGAGATGCAGTCGACTGTTGCGTCAGAGTAGAAGAGTATCTTCTTGAAGAGTTACTACTATGATCAATCGACTTAGCACGAAAATACAGTCGACTTACCAGACAAGTTTTTGAAATAAAACACAAAAAAATTGAAATTGCAAGTTGAGAAAATACAACCACAGAGAGTCAATCACAGAGTACACAGCGATGTATCCTGGTTCGGTCCTCCCGACCTACATCCAGTCCCCAAGCTAACCACTTAAGATTTTCCACTATTCTTGAAAAAAGTACAATAATACCCTACGACGTTTTGACAACAACTATGTCAAACCCGAGACCTCTCTCACTACTAGAGAGAGCAAACCCACTCTACACCCAAGAGTGAAAAACTGACTCTACAACCAAGAGCCCTACTCTCCAACCGAGAGGACCACTCTCACAACTCGAGAGTGAAAACAACAACAACAAAAGGAGTTTACAATAACCTATAGCCTTATTTGTGATTTATGCTTTTGTATAGTGGCTATTAGGTTAACTTCTGAAATCAGTCTAAAACGAAATCAATGTTATACTAGACTGAATTTCAGAGAACCAAGACTTAGAGTTTGTATGCTTTTGAAAGACTTGTTCTTGTTGAAAACAAAAGGCTTGAACCTTAAAGAAATGCTTGGAAAAGTTATTTTTTTTGTGCCAAATGAGCTCTATACTCTTTTTATAGAGTAAGAGACGTTTGAACATTGAGAGGTTGAATCCCAAATGCCATACAACGGCAGTAAAAAGATTTGATTTTGAAAAACAAGTTTTAAAATCAGTAAACTATTGAAACGGCTTGAACCGTCGACTGGGTTGCCATAATGAGTCAACTGGCCAGAGCTTGTATGAGTTCAGACAATTTTGTACTATGACAGTCGACTGGTTCCAAGGAAAGGTCGACTGGTACTCAACAGTTGAACTTATTCAAGCTTATTTTGACCTTTTAATTTTTGTAAAACACTCAGATTATTTAAAGTATGTGTGAGTGTGTGTGTGACAAGGCTATTACAAGTTTCTAAGACTCAAAGAATGAGTATTACAAGACACTTTTTACAAAACATTTGAAGCACTTGAATCTTGTCTTGAACTTGAGTCTTTGACTTGAGCTTGAGCCTTTGTCTTTTTGTCTTGAAGCTTGCTTGATCAATGTGGCTTGAGCTTAGGTCTTTGTGGCTTGATTAATTACTCTTGAAAGCTTCATTGGATTGTTTTGCCTTTGTGTATTTCACCATGGTATTGACTGTGATACACTCTGCAAGAGATATGTGATAGAAAAACTTTGTATTGTGTTGTAGTCATCAAAACCAAGAATCAACATTCTCCCTTTTTTGATGATGACAACACAATAACATATAATAATAACAATTATATATCATGAAGTCATACAAAATTGAAAGATATATAAAAGATAAACATGTATGCTCCCCCTAACTAATGTACAACAAGCACACAAGTAATAATATGCACAAAAACATGCACAAGACAAAACATTCACCACAAACAAGCCTTTTTGCCCCCTTTGTCATCAACAAAAACAACAAAAAATAGAAGGAGGGAAGAAATAGAACTCATTGCATAACCATAACAAATTAATACATAGAAAATGAAGTACAGGGTTGCAAATACTACATAGAAGTGAAATACATAAAACATAAAAAAATTACAAAAAATAGAAAATACATCAAGTTTATTCATCTTCTTCGTCATCATCACCTGTGGAGGCAGGAGGAGGTTGTGGAAATTTTTGAGTGAACAAGTGAGTAAGGTTAGCAAATCTAGCCTCAAGAGTATCATGTTTAGAGAGGATAAGATCGGTACGATCCATGAGATAATTTACCGAAGTATAAAGACTCTCGGGATCAACAAAAATAGCTCTAGGACGAGAAGAACTAGAAGCAAAAGACCGACGACCAGAAGTGGCTAAAGGAATAGGAGGTACATTCCTTTGAGGAGACTGAGGAGGAGAGTTAAGGATCTTCATACGAGCTAAACTCGCACGATCAAGACTCATAGTGAGTAACTACACTAGACTCAGAAGTAAGATCAACTTCATAGAAGTTGAATACATGAGTAAGTATTGCACCAAAAGGAAGGAAAGAGGTGTGAGTCTTATGGAGATGATTGAAAATGACTCGACTCCAATTTATTTGGATGATGCCGAAAATGGCATACACCGCTTGTTGCAATTCAAAAGAGAATTGGTCGTAGCTATCCGTTTTAAGGATAATGTTATACAACAATATTCGGGCAACAAACTTGGCTAGAAGAGTAATCAATTTGTTGGACATTGGAGGATCTCGATTAGGCAAAAAGATTTTTGAAAAATAGATTGATCATCCATTTCAATTTCACCCAAATCTAAGCCTTCATATGGGATACCCAAAATAATTCCCAATTTTTCAAGAGTAATTGATCAAGAAAAAAATTACCCAATAACACGAGAAAGAAGCAAAATAGCTTCAAGAGACTCGAAACAGACTTCGAAATGGAAAAGAAACTCAAATCTGGATGGAGATCTCAAATCCAAGAGCTTCAATTTCTGAAATCGCCAAGCACACCAAAAGCAGCAGACTGAGGGTTTTGAGAGCAAAAGTGAAAGGGGAAAGTGAAAAAAAAATATGTAAGAGTTTTTAGGGTTTTTACTAAGAGTGAAGGGCTTGGATTAAGAGTAGGTTTGAATGAAGGGTCGAGATCGACAAGAGGGTCAAAAGAGAGAGAGATGCCTCAGTTTAAGTGACGATTCGGAACCAGAAAAATCAAACTGATGTCGCAACAGTCGATTGGTTTTTATATCAGTCAACTTAGTAGAGAGAAAATTAAACCAAAAGAAACATCAAGTAATAACTTTCTGTTAGTCGACTGGTTATGTATACAGTCGACTGTTCAGAACACAAGATTCAGCAATAAAAAGAACAATGAAAATACTTTGTAAGTCGACTGAAAAAGACGTTTAAGTCGACTTAAACAAAATATATTTTCAATAAATGTCATAAAAACATCAAATTCCTAGTTCTCTTCTAAAGTTGACAAAAGTGTCTTCTTTAAGTGGTTTGGTAAATATATCTGCTACTTGTTTATCAGTAGAAATAAAATCCAAAGTTATATCTCCCTTTAAAACATGATCACGTAGAAAATGATGTCGAATATCAATATGTTTCGTACGTGAGTGTTGAACCGGATTTTTAGATAGATTAATAGCACTGGTATTATCACACATTATAGCAGGTTTTGAAAATGAAATACCATAATCTGATAAAGTTTGTTTCATCCACAAAATTTGGGCACAAGCCAAACTGGAAGCATATATTCAGCTTTTGTAGTAGATAGGGATACCAAATTTTGCTTTTTACTGCACCAAGATACTAGTGAATGTCCCAAACAATGACAAGTTCCACTAGTACTTTTACAATCAGTTTTACTACCAGCAAAATCAGCGTCACTGTACAACAAAAGTTGAAAATTATCAGAGCGTGGATAAAATAAACCATATTCAGACGTGCCTTTAATGTATCTTAAAATACGTTTCATAGCTTTTAAGTGAGATTCTTTGTGATTCGACTGATATCTAGCACACAAACATACACTAAACATAATGTCGGGTCTACTAGCAGTTATATATAAGAGTGAGCCAATCATACATCGATAGAGTTTTTGATCGACACTCTTACCTAAATCATCTTTGTCAAGTGTAGTAGTAGTAGCCATAGGTGTGGTTTTACTACTAGTGCTATACATGCCAAACCGTTTGAGTAATTCCTTAGCATGTTTTCCTTGATTAATAAATATGCCATTTTGTGACTGCTTTATTTGTAGTCAAGGAAAATAATTGAGTTCACCCATGTGACTCATCGCAAACTCATTTTTCATGGTATTAGCAAACTCTTGACAGAGATTTCTATTAGTAGAACCAAAAATTATGTCATTGACATATATTTGTATGATTAGAATATCTGTCTCTATATTTCTAATAAACAATGTAGTATCTACTTTACCTATCTCAAAACCAGTTTCTAAGAGAAAAGTCTTTAACCGATCATACCAAGCACGAGGTGCTTTTTTAAGACCATATAAAGCATTTTTCAATTTAAAAATGTGGTTTGGGAATTGTTCATATTCAAAACCGGGTGGTTGCTTAACATAAACATCTTCCTTAATAAAACCGTTAAGAGAAGCACTCTTGACATCCATTTGGAAGAGTGTAAAATTCATAAAACTTGCAAAAGATAATAAGATCCTAATTGATTCAAGTCTAGCAACATGAGCATATGTTTCATCAAAATCGATTCCTTCTTGTCACGCCCCACTTCCCAAAAAGGAATACGGAATACGGATACGCGATAAAATCCCAGCGAATGATTTACATCATCCTTAAGCTATTTCAGAATCTTTGCAACACATCACAAAATATATTAGAGTCGGAAGCAAAAGGTGGAACCAACATGAAAAATTGAAATAAATTACCAACAGAAATTTACTTGAATCCAAATACAATATTCTCTAATAAATCAGAGTCTGGAGAAAAACAATATTCTGGGTCACATCGCCCAAATACAAATAATATCCAAGTAACCAAATACACTTATTCATTGTTCAAGCACAACTAATAATAATCATGAAGCAGAAATTTCCAACTTAATACATCCTTTCGCCATTACCATCTAGCAGCTGTCCAACCTGATCTGCAAATAGTAAATTTGCAGGAAAAAGGGAAAAGAAGAAAACAAGTACCCGTCAATTGCAAGTCGCGGGTTACAAATAATGTAGGATACAAGCACATGGGGAAAAATAACATATCTAATTATTAGCAGAAATAGACCTAGCATGGTATGGTAGAATCAACTAACATGGTATACTAACATGTGTCAAGTGTCAAGTGTCAGATAATATGCAAACAGATATACAAATAGTGTTAAGTAATGTGTCACATGGTAGTGTCAGACAGATAACAGATAATCAGATATTCAGATAACAGATAGTCAGATAGTCAGATATTCAGATAACAGATTCAGATTCAAAATTTTAGATTTATGTAAGTCTTGTGTGATTACTATCTAGGTAGCACTTCATGCGCCATACTTTTATCACATGGTTGCTACATTCAAAATAATTGCGTTTGTAGATTTCGTAGGGAATCATATAGGGCCATGTACTCATGGTTCAGACAGATATCAGATAACAGATAGATAGAACCTGGTGGTTCTCTTCTTCTCTACACCTTCCTATAAGAAGTAATGTAGACAGGGTCAGAATACAGACAGATAGAACCTAGTGGTTCTCTTCTAATCTACACCTTCTTACATAAGAAGCAATGTAGACAGGGTAAGAAATAGATAATCATATGGGAAACACGGGCCCCCTTCTAAGTACACATTTCTATGCTTTCCCACTACTAGATCTTTTCCATAAATTCCGGCTTGGTTACTTTTATTATGGTTATCAAACAGACATGAATGTGTGCAAAAAAGTGTCAAGTTAACATGATATAATAAGGTTTTGGTTCAGGGAAACAAATCAGCATGTATAGATAATATAGAGTCACATAAACGAGCGAAATAGTCTATGTTCATAATCGGGACAGCAAGACCAATCAGTACTAAAACAGAGATTCTGGTCTCTACAGATATGAAATCCTAGACCCGTCAAAGGATCTGGAAGCTAGACATCCACACAAATCCAACACATATAAATAAGTCACATACTAGTTCACAACAACTCAGCTCAAAACTGATTTGAATACATAATTTAGGTTGAGCCAGAAATCAGGAAAACGAATACACGAGCATGAAAACAGCATAAAAACACTTTGAATAAATCCACGAAAAATCTGGGGTATTCCCCTATATGTCTAAACTCAAAATAATAAGTTTCATAATATTCCAGTAAGTATAGATCAGTCGTCAAAAATACCAAAGCATCAAGAAAACATAGTTTAACGAATCTGGAAATCTCAACATTGCTGTACTAAAACTAAGATATCTCGCAACCAGTGAATCGAAATCCAATTCCTCCAAAAGGGTATGAAAATAGATAGATTTGAATAACTTTCACATTTCACAAAGAATTTTCATACAGTATAAGGAATTATAGTGAAAACAGGGTTCATTACTGAACAGCGCGCAAAATACAGCATGAGAAGATTTTAGAAAAGAGTATGAAACACCGCATAAAACTTATCTTTAAAATTCACCAAAAATCTGGGTAGCCCCTAACATCATATAGAAACACTGACCAAAATATTAGATTAAGATATTGTGTATAGAATAGTTCTTGAAAATAGTTTATTAACAAAATTAACCCAAAACAGAATCTGGAATTGATCGACACGTCTATACCAAAACATTCATAACTCAGTCATAAGAAATCTAAATCAAGAAAACCAGTGGGGTTTAAAAATAGACAAAATTATCTAAAATGCATCTTTTATTTTGGAATTAAGATTCTGACCGTAGCATGGACGAAAACAGCAATCAAAACAGAACACTCAGTAAATACAGATTTCACACTTCTAATCAAGAACATCATAACTTCAAGAATATTGATCCAAACACATCCAAACTTGAAATACAACCTACCCAACATCTAAACCTCATGTTTAGGGTTACTAACATGTCCACACCTATTATTTCACATGGGTCTTAGTCCAAATATCAATTCACACAAATACTCACATACATGATTCAAAATCAAAATTTGGATAAATCCTAGGTTATCTCCTATCAAAATTAGTGTCATAAGTCATCTATGGCCAAATTATCACAATAGAGACAAAACCCATCAAGAAAAACACAAATTATGGTTGTCTCTAGACCCAACTACACTAGATGTGAACTTTTTGACTTGCATCAACCTAATGAATTGTAGTACAAGTTACTTGCCTTATTACGGAGACGAAGAACGATCCTAATGCGAAGAGAAGAGAAACCCACGAACGAAATCCGCTCCAAGCACGAATCCAAGCAATCAACGAACAAGAACTCCCACACGAACAATCTCCTTCATGCAACGAACGAAGTGAAAATTACCCACTTCAAGAATCCACAAAGATAAGAGATTGGTGATGATGTTGATGTTTATGGTGGTCCTTGGTGGGTGTCGGCTATCAAGGATGGGGTGTGAGGTTTGTAGGATGGCCGGATGTAGGAGGTTGTGGTGGTCGGCAATGGAGTAGGAGGCCGGGAAGGGGATGGAAGCAGGTCGGGTTGGGCAACTATGCAGGCCGGGAGAGATGAGGGAGAAAGATTAAGGAGGCCGGTTTTAGGAGAGGGAGTAATTAGGGTTAGGGTTTGAATTAGGGGTTTATGGGTATTTATATAGGAGGTAAAAGTGGGTTAATGGGTTGTGGGTATTAGTATGTAGTATTAGGTATACAAATGAGTAATGGGCATTGGGTCGATTTCAAATAGGAATACAATTTATAGTGAAATTTATGGCTCCCAAAAATCTCATTAGGGGTCAAAAATCATGGAAAAGGGAAATCACTACCAAAAAACCCATCACATCCACGGAAAAATATAATGAAGATAATAAGGCCAAAAATAAAGAAAGGGATCCAAAAAGGACGAATGCGAACAAATGCGACGATCACACAACACAAGGAGATCAAAATGCAATAAAAAGAATATATATATTGAAAACAAATTCAATATACGGTTCAGAAAAATACAAGAGAAATAAAAATACACAAAAATAAAAAATACACTCCAAAATACATAAAATGAAAAACAGAGGTTACGCTTCTTCTTAATTATATCCTTGAGAAACTAACCTAGCCTTGTTTCTAATGACTTGTCCTGATTCATCTAACTTATTCTTGAATACCCATTTGGTACCAATTATAGTATGGTCAGAAGGTCATGGAACTAAATCCCATACATCATTTCTTATAAATTGGTTTAATTCATCTTGCATGGCATTCATCCAAAATTAATTCTTACAAGCTTCTTGTATATTCTTCGGTTCAAAATCTGACAAGAAAGCCATATGAGAAATCATGTTAACATGAGATATTGTTTGAATACCACGTGAGATGTCACAAATTATCAAGTCATGAGGATGATCTCTAACTTCAACAAACGATTTTGGTAAAGTTTGAGTCATCACAACTGGACAGTCGACTTAACAAGTCTACCAGCCGACTGATTCACATCAGTCGACTTAATATCCTTATCAATCGACTTGTCTAGGGTAAATTGCTCTAGTAATTTAATAACATTATTTAAAGGTGATGAATCAATTTCACCATCTTCAATAATAGTAGATGAAGGCAAGGATTCATCAAATGAAACATGCATGGATTCTTCAATAGTTAAGGTTGACTTATTAAAAATTCTATATGCCTTACTCCTATTTGAGTATCCAATGAAGATACCTTCATTAGATCTAGGGTCAAATTTATCTAAATTATCTTTAGTGTTTAAAATGAAACACTTGCATCTAAATACTTTAAAATAAGATACTTTAGGAATTCTTTCAAAAAATAGTTCATAACAAGTTTTCTTAAGCTTAGGCCTAATCAATATTCTATTTAAAACATAACATGCTGTAGAAACAGCTTCAGCCCAGATGTATTTAGGCAAATTGCTTTCAACAAGCATAGTACGTGCATATTCTTGCAATGTTCTATTCTTTCTTTCGACCGCTCCATTTTGTGGTGAAGCTCTAGGAAATGCAAATGAATGTGTTATACCATTCTTGTTGCAATATTCTGAAAATGTTTCATTCTCAAATTCTCCACCATGATCACTTCTAATAGTGACTATGGCTAGAGATTTTTGATTTTGAATCGTTTACAAAAATTTACAAATTCTTCAAAAGCATCATATTTATGTTTTAAAAAGAAAACCCATGTAAATGTTGAAAAATCATCTACTAAAACAAATACATATCTACTCTTATTTAAAGAAACGACTCTAGTAGGACCAAATAAATCCATATGGATTAATTCGAGAGGCCTACTAGTAGAAATCAATTTTTTTGGTCTTAAAAGTAGATTTGACTTGTTTTCCTAGTTGACATGCATCACATAGCTTATCTTTTTTAAAATATAGTCTTGGTAGTTCTTTAACTAGGTTGTACTTAGACAATTTAGCAATATTTTTCATATGCACATGGCCAAATCTCTTATGCCAAAGCCAAGAATCATTGTTAGAAGCTACTAAACAAAAATCATTACAGAATTCATTGGTTCTTAAACATAATTCATATATGTTTTTCCTAAATCCTTGAAAAATTAAATTTTTCATGGAAGAATCATAAATTAAACATGCATTTTTTTGTCAAAAACAATTTTATATCCCTTATCATACAAATTGGATAATACTTAATAGATTATGCTCAAGATTACTAACAAGAAAAACTTCTTCTATAGTAGGGGTAGTGTTCTTACCGACCATGCCTATTCCAATAACCTTCCCTTTGTTGTTGTCACCGACTGTGACTGTTCCTCATCTATTTCTTGTTTGGAAGAAAGAAGGTTAGCATGACCAGTCATATGCTTGGAGCATCCGCTGTCAAGTATCCAACGTTCTCTTTTAGGTACTTATAAAATAATCATTGTGAATATGGTACCATTTTCATTGGGTCCAAAAGGGATTAGTTTTTGGGAAACCAAACCCAAAGTGAGTTTGTTTTACCACCAAAAGCAGGAATATAATTTACAGAATTACATACATTAAGAACATAATAGTTTATATAAGTAATCTATCGTTTAGATTCAGATTGACTGGAACCCAAATATTCTTACTCTGTCCAGTCAACTTTATTGTACCTTTCAGTCGACTGTTATGAGAAGACAGTCGACTGGGAGGTGAAATAGGTCGACTTATCTGAGGTTTGAGTCTCTTTAAATAAGAATCCAAACCTCTGGACAGACGACTGAAATTAGGGTTTCGTCAACTGGTCTGAACTTTCATGGAAAACAACAGTTTTTGGTTTCTAAAAAAACTCATATAATTTTTTTCTTAACACTAGAAAAAGAATCAGTCTTATTACTACTAGTATTCTTAGAAACATGATGTTTTTCAAGAGACTTTTGAAAACCACGTCCAAATCTCTTATTGGATTGAACTTGATTTTGAAGAACTTCATTTAAATTCTCCTTTCCTTTGTTAAATTTTGATACATTCTTGGATATCTCTTCATAATTTTTCTTAAGAGATACAAGATCTATATCCAAATTAGAAAGTCGAGAATTTAATGACTTGACTTCAACATTTAAGTCAAGATTCTCTTGAGAAAGTGTTTGATTGACTTTCTGTAAGTTATTAACTCTAATTTTCTCCTTCTTGAGTTCTTGAAAAGTCTTATTGAAAGCATTTAATAAGTCATTTGAATCAAAGTTATCACTTACTTCGTTTTGTGTGGCCATGAAATATACGTTCGCAACTTCGTTTGACTCCTCATTCTCTTCTTCCGATGAAGAGTCGCTATCGTTCCAAGTTGCTTGATATGCTTTCTTGTACTTCATATACTTCTTCTTTGTGTACTTGTCCTTCTTGAAGTTAGGAGTCTTCCCTTTTGATTTCGCATTTTCTAATGGGCAATCTTTCTTCATATGACCTGTTTTGTTGCACTTGAAACAAGTGGGAAGTTCTTTAGTATCTTTAAATTTGGAAATAAATTTACCTTTTCTAAGAAACTTCTTGAACTTTCTAGTGAACATGGCTATCTCTTCTTCATCTTCTTCTTCATCTTCGGAGTCCGATATGGCCTTGAAAGAGAGTGTCTTCTTTTTTGCTTGTTGAGGTTCTAGATCCTTTTTGCATTCTTCAAGTTGTACTTCATATGCCATAAGATTTCCCACAAGATTCTCAAGAGAGAGTTGTGATAAATCGTTGGCTTCTTCTATGGCGGTGGTCTTCTTCTCCCATTCGGGGGTTAGGGCACGCAAAACTTTCCTCACCATTTCTACTTGAGTGTACGTTTTTCCAAGAGCCACAAGAGATTTGTAATGTCTGTGAACCGTGTTATCATATCTGATACATTCTCATTCTTCTTCATACGGAACATCTCGAACTTGTAAACAAGAATAGATATCTTAGATTCTTTAACCTTATTAGTACCTTCATGAGTTACCTCAAGTGTGTGCCAAATTTGATGAGCCGTTGTTCCATTTGACACACGATTGAACTCCTCTTTGGTAAGTGCACAGAATATAGCATTCATCGGCTTTGCATTGTTCATTGTGTTACTCTTCATGTCATCGTTCCATTGTGCATAAGGAATTGTAGGAGCGATGAATTTTGTCTCAGTCATGTTCCATATCTCATAGTTGATGGACTGAAGGTAGATCTTCATTCTACACTTCCAATAGTTGTAATTTGTTCCATCGAATAGGGGTGGACTTTGTGTGGATTGACCTTCATGGTATTGGTTTGCATTTGAAGTAGATGCCATTGCACTCAACCAGGCTCTGATACCAAGAGCAGGATCCTGTAGGTAAGGCAAATAACACTAGAGGGGGGGGGGGGGGTGAATAGTGTTGTATACAAATTAAATCAAAACTTGAACTTTTCGTACGGTTCAGCCGACTGAAAAAAGAGATGCAGTCGACTGTTGCGTCAGAATAGAAGAGTATCTTCTTGAAGAGTTACTAGTCTGATCAGTCGACTTAGCACGAAAATACAGTCGACTTACCAGACAAGTTTTTGAAATAAAACACAAAAAAATTGAAATTGCAAGTTGAGAAAATACAACCACAGAGAGTCAATCACAGAGTACACAGTGATGTATCCTGGTTCGGTCCTCCCGACCTACATCCAGTCCTCAAGCAACCCACTTGAGATTTTTCACTATTCTTAAAAAAAGTACAAGAATACCCTACGGCGTTTTGATAACAACTATGTCAAACCTGTAGACCTCTTTCACCACTAGAGAGAGCAAATCCACTCTACACCCAAGAGTGAAAAACCGACTCTACAACCAAGAGCCCTACTCTCCAACCGAAAGGACCACTCTCACAACCCGAGAGTGAAAAAAACAACAACAAAAGGAGTTTACAATAACCTATAGCCTTGTTTGTGATTTGTGCTTTTGTATAATGGCTATTAGGTTAACTTCTGAAATCAATCTAAAATGAATTCGATGTTATACTAGACTGAATTTCAGAGAACCAAGAATTAGAGTTCCTATGCTTTTGAAAGACTTGTTCTTGTTGAAAACAAAAAGCTTGAAACTTAAAGAAATGCCTAGAAAAGTTTTTTTTGTGCCAAATGACCTCTATACTCTTTTTATAGAGTTAGAGACGTTTGAACATTGAGAGGTTGAATCCCAACTGCCATACAATGGTAGTAAAAAAATTTAATTTTGAAAAGGTCTTTCAGTGGATCTGTCCAAGGTTGCGGCTGTGAGAGATTGGCCAGTCCCCAAGTCAGTGTCAGAGGTGAGGAGTTTCCTTGGTCTTGCTAGCTATTATAGGAAATTCGTCCAAGACTTTTCGAAGATAGCAGGACCTTTGACTAAGCTGACAGGGATGGATCAGAAGTTTTGTTGGTCTGAGGCTTGCAGTGAGGCTTTTGCTGAGTTGAAGAGCAGATTGACGTTAGCACCAGCGTTGACTATTCCAGATGGTTCAGGTGAATTTATGGTTCATTGTGACGTTTCTGGCAAGGGTCTTGGTGCAGTTCTGATACAGAAGAGCCGAGTTGTTGCTTATGCATCGAGGTAGTTGAGGCCACACGAGAGGAACTATCCGACTCATGATTTGGAGTTAGCTACAGTGATCTTCGCTTTGAAGCTGTGGAGACACTATTTACTTGGAGACTGAGTTGAGATCTTTACCGACCACAAAAGTCTCAAGTATGTCTTCACCCAAAAGGAATTGAACATGAAGCAGAGGCATTGGTTGGATCTTATGGCTGACTATGACATCAGTTTGCAATACCATCCTGGTATAGTGAACTTGGTCCTAGATGCTTTGAGGGATCTGGTTGAGCAAATGCGGAGGTTGGAATTGGGTGTGTTGTTGCCGAGTTCTGATCGGAGTTGATGATGCTTCAGCTTCAATCGTCTCTTGTCGAGCAGATTAAGGAGGCTCAGGCTGGTGATGAGCAGTTGCAAGGATTCAGAGCAGAGGTTGAGGCCGGTTCCAGAACGGATATGGTTATTCATGCTGATGGTTCGCTTCGTTTTGGGTCCAGGTTGTGTGTTCCAAAGGGTGAAGTTCGTCAGAGGTTGCTTGAGGAATCCCACCAGTCATCTTACTCTATTCATCCTGGAGGTACTAAGATGTACTGGGACTTGAAGCTTCACTTCTGGTGGCATGGTATGAAGAGGGTCGTGGCTAGGTTTGTCTCTCAGTGTTTGATCTACCAGCAGGTGAAAGCAGAGCATCAGAGAGCCGCTAGACTTCTTCAACCGCTTCCCATTCCAGAGTGGAAGTGGGAACACATCACTATGGATTTTGTGACTGCTTTGCCTAGGAGTCCTAAGGGTCACAACGCCATTGGGTGATTGTCGAACGGCTGATGAAGAGTGCTCACTTCATTCCCTTCTGAGTTGGACAGTCTACTGAGAGCCTAGCTGAGAAGTACATGCAAGAGATCGGCAAACTTCATGAGGTTCCAGTTAGTATAGTATCTGATAGGGATACGAGTTTCAGGTCTTAGTTTTGGGAGAGTCTTCATAGTAGTCTAGGGAGCAAACTGAAGTACAGTACAGCTTTTCACCCCCAGATAGATGGACATTCAGAGAGGACCATCCAGACTTTAGAGGACATGTTAAGGTCCTGTGTTTTGCAGTTTGGTGGATCATAGGAGGACCATTTGCACATTATAGAGTTCTCGTACAATAACAGCTTTCAAGCCAGTCTTTAAGCTGCACCGTTCGAGGCACTATATGGTCAGAAGTGCAGATCACCAGTGTGCACAGATGATATTAGTGAGTGAAAGTTCTTGGGTTTGGAGTTGATCACTAGGACTATTTATGCAGTGACTCAGATCAGGAAGCATCTACCGACAACACAAGACAGGCAGCGGATATGGGCAGATGTCATAGGAGAGCCTTAGAGTTCGAGGTTGGTGACCATGTTTTCCTTAAGGTATTGCCATGGCAAAGTGTCATTCGGTTTGGTGGTGGGGGCAAGCTGAGCCCTAGGCTTATCAGACTGTTTGATATTGTGGTGCGAGTAGGCAAGGTGGCCTATCATCTTGCATTGCCACCGACTTTATTAGGAGTGCACGATGTTTTCCATGTCCCACAACTCAAAAGATATATCCGTGATAAGAGCCACATGATTGACTATTTAGAGTTATCCGTACAGCCGGATTTGACTTGTGAGATTCTGCCAGTTGCTATTTTGGATCGATGGGAGAAAGTGCTGAAGAACAAGGTCATCAGGTTGGTTCGGGTTTCTTGGAATCCTCACTCTCCGGGTGAGTCGACCTTGGAGCTGGAGGAGGATATCCAGCGGAGGTTTCCTCATTGGTTTATGTAGTTTGTTTTGTTTTGTTTTTGTTGTTGTTCTTTCTTCCTCGGAGTTACCCTATGTACCTCTTGTTGAATTTCTGGGACGAAATTCTTCTTGTTAGGTGGGGAGGATTTGTAACTTCTGTATCTTTTTTTCTATATTCTTGTACTGTATTCTTTCTTCCAGTGAATTCTATATATTTGTACTCTTTCCTTTCCTGAACCATGTATTTTTTTCTTCTTTCCAGTATTTATATATTCATCTATTTGTTTAATTCTTTTGAGAATCATTTGTCTACCTATTATTTTGTCTCGTGATAATTTATTGTTCTAAATTGTTGCACTTCATGGCTTAATTTCCTATTTATTTGAACTCTGTCTTGTTGGATCTCGTTTTCTACCCAATATACCCTATTAAACCCCACACCCATCCTATTGGATCCTAACCCGCAACCCAATACCTACTTCTTTGACCCAGTCTTCCCCAGATATTCATCATGTTCCCTAACAGACAGATCATATCTTTCCCCCGGTTCTCTTGATTCTCCAAATCACAAATTGCAAAAAATCTCTCATTATAATCCCCAACAAATTTTGTTATTCATACCTACAATTCCTATCTCCAAACCCTAACCCTAATATTCTCTCTTTCATCTCCCTTATCTCTTTCCCGTGTGCCTCTACCCCCCCGACCTGCCCTCATTCTGATCGTCGGTGCCCTACGACTGCCGCCAGTCCCTGCTGTCTCGCGCCTCCCTTCACGTCGTGCCTCCTCCCAAAGTCGATAGCATCAGCCAACGACAGCCACGACAGCAGCATTCCCAGCCAGCGCTGACTTCCCCTCCGATGCCGCGCCGCCTGTTCCCTGTCCGACGTCGCCCCGTTCCGCCAGCGCCGCCCTGTGCCGCCGCCAACCCATCTACAGTGTGCCCCCGGCTGTCCTTCGCTCTCTTTGTGCACGTGTTGGATCTAGAGCATTGGGTTCGTGTTATTGTGTTCGTGGTGATCAAGATCATCTTGTGCATCTCGTTCGTGTTCCATTCATGGTATTGTGTTCGTGCACGGGAACCTATTCCCGTTCCCATTTTCTCTTCAGATCCGTCATCAATTACAAGGCAAGTAACTTGTATTTTTTGTTGTTGTATATACAAGTACTAAATTCCACCTGTAGTGTGGCCTTTGTTTCTAGATTCATCCCCATGAAAATCCTTGTTAGATATTATCTCTATTTGTTGATCCATCCATAGTCATCAAATTTGTTACATACACGACATATCATAACTAAGAAATAATCTAGACTTGATGCATGTATGTATGATGTTCGTGATTCATGATATGTTGTACCCTTGTTGCATGCTTAATGTGTTAGTTGTAATCTCTTGTGGTAGATTTGTTAAACACCTATACCATGTTGTCTTGGACATCTATTATACCATGTTTTGTATTTTGTCATAATTTGGATTTATTGCACATAAACTATTTGATTTAATGCATAAGAAGAGATTTCTGTTTTTGCTATTGACTCATTTTGTTTCTGTATTTTAGACCCTGTTAAGGTCAGTAAATGAAACTAATTTGTGAACATAAATCGAAGATCTCGCTGTCTACTTTCCATAATTTTTGACAGATCGCAGTTTCGATTTGTGAGTTGTGAGTTATTGCTGTTTTGCCACAGATGTGTTCAGAATTCCAGATTCTGTTTTATGTGATTTCTGTTTAGTTATTCATTTTTAAACTGATGTGAAGGGTAAGATTTGGAACTAATATTTTTCTGGGTATGACTAGACTTGACTGGGATTAACCCAAAATATTTCTAGATTTATTTGATGACATTTATAAACTATTCTATGCTTGTGAACAACTACTATATTTCCAGAATTTCATGTTGTTCAGTAAAAACCCATAATTTTAATCTGATTCTAGTTGCTTTTGGTAAACACTTTGTTAAAAAAAAATGTAGCCTAATGTATCTATTTTATCACCCTTTTGACAGATTTGGATTTCGAGTTATACTTTGTAATCTATCGTTGTTTTAGTACTGCTGCGTCAAGAATTTCAGATTCACAAATTTGCTGTATCTTGCTGTTTCCCGAATTTATTTGACTATACTATGTATGTTGGAATATTATGAAATACTATCTTCTGATACTAGACATACTAGGGAATACCTCAAATTTTTCTTGGATTTAAATCAGTAAATTTTATACCACTTTCGTGCTTGTGAATACAACCTTGATTTCTGGCTGAACATGATTTTTGTATATAATTATGTCTTGAGCCCTATTTCTGTGATTATTAAGTGACTTGTATATATATGCTGGATTCGGCCGATAGTATATTTTCTAGGTTTCCTGACAGATCCAGATTTGCATGCTTGTGGCGATGGAAAACTCAGATTCGGTGCAGTATTGTCTTGCTGTCCAAAACTAAAAGTTTCGTTGTCCTAGCCTTTGATGAGTCTTTTGTCACCCGTTCGTGTTCTTTATCCAACTTGTACTTTTCCTTTGTTATCTTACCATGTTTCACGCCTTGTTTGTGCACGTCCATGTTTGACTTAAATAATATAATAAGAATCCAAGTCGGGGTTAAAGGGCATGATCTAATAGTGGAAAATAAAGAATCGTGTACTCGGAAGGGGATCTATAGATCCTACATGATACATGATACTTGACACGTGATTACTTGACACTTGCACACTTGACACTTGACATGGGATACTTGATGCTTGATACTCGATACTTGATACTTGATACTTGTCCTTGAGTACTGTAACACCCTAGACTTTTAAATAATGTTTTTGAGATTAATAAATGAATTAAAATATTTTTTTGTGATTTAATAAATATTTTCTAAAAATTTATCTTTTAACATGTGCAAAACATGTGCAAATGTTTCCTTGGGAAGTTCAAAGTTAGAAATTATTTGGGGGAAACCTATCATTTATTAGTAGGTATTATTTATGAATTTTCTGGATTCTTTTGATATTTATTGACCTATTTTCAAATATTACAAAAAGATGGGCTTTTGGGGAAAATTACCACTTGGAGTAAAAACTCCAGATTTTCAGATTTTTGGGCTGAGCATGATTGCTAGCCAACTCAGAGGTAAAAAATTTACTTTTGTTTTAATAGATTTGGTTTATTTCACAAATTTCTTAAAGAAAGATCGTTTTGCAAAATTTCCACTTAGAGGCAAGATTACAAATTTCGTTTTTCTGAAAACAGTGTCGGCTATATCAGATTACTTATTTTGGTTTTAAAATTGAATTTAATTGGTTAATCTTATTTCCAAGTATAAGGATTTATATATGTAAATATATATTCAAAAGGGATATTTTGCAAATCTACTCAAAACCCTAATACACCCTATTTCCGGCCTATTATAAGGGCAGTAGTAGCTGTCTCTTTGCTGCACGAAACAAGGGGTTTTCTTTATTATTGGTTTCTTGGAGTTTCGAAGCGAGGATCTTGGTTTACTTGTGAAAGGAAAGACTTTTCTTATTCTTTTATTATATTCGGTTGATTCTTCAAAAAGGTCAGTGACATATGTTTGTTTACTTACTGTTCTAAGCATGTTGTATGTGATGATTTGTCTATTAGAAAGCATGCTAGGGGATGGTATGATGATATAATTGATTTGATGGATGTATGAATAAAAATTGAATCTTTTCATGAAAACTATGCTATTGATGATTAAAACTCTAAGTAGATGACTTGAGATTGTTAAGAACCTAATAGAAATCATAGGTATGTTGCTTTCATTCACATTATTGCTGATTTGAACAAATACTATGAGATTGTATGTTGTGGATGGATAAAAGTAAACAAAAGCCTAATCTTTACTGTGTATAATAACTATAGGCTCTGTTTTTATATTATTGATGAAGAAGAACTTGATTGATACATGTTGTGTGTGCATATATTCATGAGTTAATTGATGTGAGTAATGAGATGTGTGTATAATCAGTTGTAACGGGGTTTTTGAATAAAAAAAGAATCTAGTTTTGAAGTATTGAGAAAGGGGTTGATTTCGGGTCTGTGTGTGTGCAGCCGAAAGTGAGTTTTTTGTGATTTTGTGGAGTTTTTGATTCAGACTTGAGTTGTTTAATACTAAGATGAAATAAAACCTTACACTAATCCTATATGCTGATTCTTAATGCCTAAACACTTATATATAGACATATATACATACATACATATATAGTCTCTGTTTTGAAGAATTGCCGAAACTTGGTTTTATGATTTTTATGATGTTTTCGAATTGGATCTGATTGTTTTGACACTGAGATTGAAATACACATTATACTCCTTCTAATTGATGAGTTTCGATTATTTAACTGATGCTTAAATACTTATATAAACACATACATACATATATAGCTACTGTTGTGTAGATTTTGATAAAAATTACTCTTTTATGATTTTGATGTGGTTTTGATTAGTTTTATAAACTCCTACATGTTATAAAAGTTGTATTTGATCATCTCACGAAATTTATTTTGCAAATTTGTGATTTTACAAAGTATAATCGAAGTATCAGTAAAAATGTGTACGAATTTCAAAGCTGTCGAATTTTGAATATGTCGCTCGACTGTCACGATTTTACACATGAATTGACAACCGACTATCAATTAGTTGATTTTGGAAATTTTCATGCCGTTCGACTATCATTTTTTTGTATTGAATTGGCGGTCGACTGCTAATGTGTTGGCTGATTGTTTTAGTGAGTTTTTCTTCGTTTTTCTTGAACGATTATTTCTTTGATATTATGGATTATTGATCAACTGTTTTAGATGATGTTTTCCTACAGATTACAGTATTTTACAGAGAGTTACATTTTGATTATAATAAAATTTAATTTGAATTTCTATGACTTTATTAAATGAAATATACATGGTTTTCGAAGGAATTGATATTTTTTGATATTCTACGACTTTAAAATATGATTTTCAGTAATTTAAAATTTTTAATATTTTATTTCGATTCTGGAATTTGTGAGTACATTACATAAATGTGTATTTTTTGATTTTTAAGAAGTTTTCTTCATATGAGAGTATTGATAATGGAATTGATAGTTTTAATGAAAGATTTTGTGGTTGAGTTATGAGTCTCTAGAGGGTGAGTGGGACCATAGTATACCGGCATTTGAGATTTTGTGCTTTGGCCAGTTGTGGCTTGTTGTTGATCACTTGAGTTAAGTCCGGTAGAGTACACCAACTCTAGGAGATTCATAATTAATTAATTAACTTAATAAGATAAGAACATACACTAGATGGTGATATGATGAAATGAGTGCAAACATGGGTTATGGACCTCAGTATTATCTGCGGTGTAAGATAATCCCCAGAATTATCGAGGTGTTAGTGAAATAGTCTCCGGAATTACCTGCAGTGTGGGATTGATCTCCAGAATTATTGGGGTCGAGACGACACTTACGGGGTATTCGTGTGATGAGGCGCCATAGCTTGCGGTGTAGGGTATTCTCAAAAATTCCCAGGTGTGAGTGAAATAGTCTCTGAAATTATCTGTGGATAGAGATTGACCTCCGAAATTATCGGGGCATGGGCTAGATACTCACAGTTTATCTAAATCTCGTAGTAGTCATCGTAGTAAGATTAGATGCATAACGAGGGATTTAACCCTATAAAGTGGAGAACGATAAGGGCTTGTACCGGACCTATGTAGTATGGAATACATAGAATCCGACAAGTATGCATTAGAAAGTCATCATATTGCATTTGTGTTTTCTTGACTTGGTTTTATGCATGTTTGTTTTCTGTTTTCCTACACTTGACACTTAGTCTAGTTTCACTTGATGTTTTCATGTATTACTTATTGTTATTTCATTTTCCATTGTTATTACTGTTGTTGTATGTTGTTTATGATTTTATTCTTTATGTTTTATTCATGTTGTATTTCTTTTGATGCCACTCACGCCATTATGGCTGACCCCTGTAGTTTTGGGGATTAGGGTTATCTCTAGCCTCATGTTTTACAGGTAGGTACCTATAGCATTGGAATTTGGATGTATGTGGCAGAATGATAATGTGGCTTATGTAAATTGTAAAAGATTGTGATGTAAAAGAAAGAATTGTAATTTAAGGTGTTTAATTTTCTGCTGTGCTTTGTAAGGAAATGATGTAATAAAAGTTGAAAAAGTTATCTATGTTTTGGCTATATTTACTATTACATTGAGGTAGATGTTGGGAATTGTACCATGTATTTCTGAGATATTATATTGAAAATTCGGGGCGCTACAAGTACACTGCCCTCTATCATCCACTATGAAATCTAAAACGCAACTTGCATGAATGTAGCAACCATGTGGTAAAATTTTGGGACGCTTGAAGTGCTACCAAGTTAGGAATAAATGCAAGACTTGAGAATAACTTGATCACTTGACACTTGTTACTTGTACATGGTACTTGATACTTAACACTTGTTACTCGTTACTCATTTGCATGATAGTTGACACTTGTTACATGCCACTTGCACCCGTTTATCTTGCCATGCTATCTGATTTTGTTCCTGTCACATTCCTTTCATGTTACTTCTATACTTGCTTCCGCTGTTACTCTATTCTTGTCTATTTGTTTTTCCTGTACTTGTTGCCTGCAATACAAGCGGCCCATAAATTGCATTGACGGACGTTTGCTTTCTCTTTCCTTTTCCTGCAAACTTGTCTCTTGCAGACTTTGGTGACCAGCTGCCCGATGGAGTAGGTGATCAAAGATACTAGTTGGATTCTTGCTAGATTTATTTATTCTTGTTGCTTATTTTGAATAATTGTAACTTGTTACATGGATAATTTTATTTTGGGCATTTTGTCCGAGACTTGTATTTTGTTCCAGACTTGATTATTTGAGATTTAGTATTCTTGTTTCAAGTAATCCTGTTGACAATATTAATTTTGTTATGCATGCTTGGTTGACTATTCCTCTTGTATATCTCTTGTTTATTCTTGTATATGTTGTAAAGATCTGACAGCTTATGAATGGTGAAAGCCATTCGCTGGACTTGTGTTGCGTACTCGTATTCCGTATTCCTTTTTGGAAAGCGGGGCATGACAAAAACATCATAGCACACCAAATTTCTAGAACGCAACTTCATAATTCGGTCAAGCATACAATATTTAGATAAAAAAGAAGATTACATCATTCTAGGACTTCCTCTTCTGCTCTAAATCCCTGAAAAACAAAAGACTAATCAGATACATCCATACTAGCAGTAGCTTCTTCTACTCGTTGGCCTCCTGATTCTGAATCTTCCCTCTGGGGTTTCCGTGCAGTTGTGGACAGTATGGCTTGATATGTTCGGGCTTCCCGCAGTTGTAACAAACTTCGACTTGAGTCTTCTTCAGGCATTTGCTTTTGCAATGTCCTAGCTCTCCACAATGGAAGCACCTTGTCAGTTTGGTGGCCAGTAGCTTTCCGGAGTTGCCTCACATGCTCCGTCGTGCCATATGCGATTGAAGTTGTTCTTGCCCCTCTTCCAGGCGAGCTATTTCTGCCCTGTGAATGCTCACCACTCGTCTAATTTGACGACTTGCCGGTGGCCTTGTACTTCCTCAGCTTCCTAACTACCAGATGCAGTCTGGCAGCGGCTCGCTGCTCCGCGGTTGGTTTTAGTGAAGGTGGAGGTGAGTTCACCCCAAGTCTGGCCCGTCGTGGAATTTCCCCCGACACCTCGTCCATGGTCATCGGCTCACCCTTCTCTATTGACACTTCCTCGACCAAGATATCCTCAAACGCCATCCTTCAAAAGGAAGAAAACATATACAGAGTTATTCCGGATATGGTGGAATCATAAACGTGTGTTGAAGACACGACAATATGACTTACGATCCTCCTACTATCCGAACTAAACCCGACTCTAACTGGGCATCCAAGTTTAATTCCCTATTGTGTTAATACTTCAATTTGAAGTCGGCTCTGATACCACTTCTATAGCGCCCCGAATTCTCCAACCCGGAAACTCGAGACACAAGCCAGAATCTTACTTCAAATGAGTCAATAACACAGAAAAATCATAGGAAATGAAAACTTTTATTGCCACAAATGTTATTACAACGTACAAAATTGTTCAACAAAATTTACATCATGAATTTACATCGATCATTTCCATCAACAAATTACATTGTGCAACAATTAGGAACCTCATCAACGAATTGGAAAACATCTCTCCACTGAATGCCTTCCGCAGCTCGAGTCCCCCACACCACGATCAGCAATTCTACAAATCTAATAAACCATGGGCACGTCAGTTGAATACAACTGACCCAATGCTATAATACAACGATTCTCACAATGCTATAATATAGCAATCCTACAAATCGTCGTTTCTGGGAATTGGGTACTTGTTCCGAATAGTGACTTTATTCAATTCCCGATAACCGATACACATCCTGGACGACCCATCCTTCTTCTTAACAAGCAATACTGGTGCTCCCCAAGGCGATGCACTTGGTCTGATAAATCCTTTCTGCAAGTACTCTTCAATCTGCTTCTTGATCTCATTCTACTCTACTGGTGCCATTCGATAGGGTGCTTTGGATACTGGAGCACTACCTGGTTGAATTTTGATGCTAAACTCGACATCACGGTGTGAGGGAATTCCAGGTAAATCCTCCAAGAATTCAAGTGGAAATTTTCTCACCACTAGTATCTTGTTCACCTTTTCTGGTACCTGTACTTCACTAGCAGTTGCGAAAGTCATTGCCTCCGATCTCTACTCCCTGTGGAATACAAGTTCCACTCATTCAGCTGAGATAACTACCTTCTTCTCCTTGCAGTCAATGCTTGCCTTGTGCCTCGACATCCAATCCATACCAATAATGACATCTGTCTCGGCAAAACCTAACTCCAACAAATCGATGCTTAAGGGTTCTCCGCTAATCTGGAGCTTACATCCCCTATAGCATAGATCTGTAGTAAGGGTTGCCCCTGACGGCTTAGCTACCGTCAAAGCTAACTTCGGGACTGCCTTTTGTGCATCTTAATTTTCTCGAAAAAGATTTTGACACAAAAGAATGAGTCCATCCACTATCAAACAAGACCGTAGCCAAAACTTCCATTTATATATATACGTCTTGTTATTCCTTCGGTTACTTGCTTGATGAGCATCCCTTTTGTAATTCTGGACAATTTGACTTGACATGCCCAAGTTCCCTACAGTTGAAACAACCCTTGATCGTTGCCGGGCAACGCGACTTGTAGTGTCTGACTTCCCCGCATTTGTAGCAACTCTTAGTTGCAATTGTTCTCTTGGGGTATTCTCCTTTAGAAGGTTTGGTGGTTTTCCCAGTAGTTTTTGGCTTGGGGCCTTTCTGAAGTCCCCACCAGCGGTTCTGGGGGTGTGTCTGTAGCGCCCCGAATTTCTAATATACAAACTTAGAAAATACGTGGCACTTTTCCAGCGATCCACTTCAATGTAACAATATACATAGACCAAAAACTCAAGTCATTTTATTCCAAATCTTTATTACAACAATTTTCAAATTTGCAGCGGAAATACAAACACCTTGAATTAAACAATTCCTTTTTACATTACTTTTCTTTACAACAATTACACAAGGCTCTATTATATCACTCATAATCTCTAAAGCTAACCCAAGCATCCAAGCCTCCAATTCTAAGCAACCTGCAACATGTGAGGCTAGAGTTGAACCCTAACCCCCAAAACTACGGGGTCAGCCATAAATGGTGTGAGTGATATAAACAACAAACATAAACAAACAAATAAACATAAGCAACATGTACTGAACAAAAATACATAAACTGAACATGTAATCTGAAACAAGAACGATAGGCCAGTACATGAGTGAAGCCGAGTCAAGAAACAATACCAACGATCAAGTATCCATCAATCAATTACTCTCAAAATATGTACAGTTCAACTGTACGGTACGGTCGACTGTCTTAGGAACCATTCGACTGATCTGAACAAACAATAATTCCTCACATCTCAGAATATGCCCAACTGTCAACAAATCTCAGTACCTCAGTACAAGTCCAACGATCAATCACTAACGATGCCATAGATCGGATATCCATATATCCATCTACAAACAAACTAAGAGGGTATAGATCGAATACGAACCCGGTATGCCAAGACACCGAGGAACATATCCATCTACAAACAAACTAAGAAGGTATAGATCGAATACGAACCCGGTATGCCAAGACACCGACGAACATATCCATCTACAAACAAACTAAGAAGGTATAGATCGAATACGAACCCGGTATGCCAAGACACCGACGAACATATCCATCTACAAACAAACTAAGAAGGTATAGATCGAATACGAACCCGGTATGCCAAGACACCGACGAACATATCCATCTACAAACAAACTAAGAAGGTATAGATCGAATACGAACCCGGTATGCCAAGACACCGACGAACATATCCATCTACAAACAAACTAAAGATATCAAGAACCCTCAAGATCATGAAAACTCATCAGCGCCAGTCGACTTATGCTATAGTAAGTCGACTGCCCCGAGAACCAATATCCAAGACTTTAACAAGTGCAGTAAGTCGGCTTAATCAACCATCAGTCGTCTTACCCGAAACAATTACCACTAATTTTCAAGAAACAATCCAAGTGCTAACCGTCGACTTAACAAGTCCTCGGTCGACTAACCAGACGAGTAACTCAATACTTTACAAACAAAATATTCAGCAGACCAGTCGACTGAATAGGGTTTCAGTCGACTGTCCCGAACGATTCCTCAAAAGACTAAATGTACAAAAATAGAGTCGTACCAGTCGACTGATACGTAGTCCCAGTCGACTGTCGACCTACAAATCTCACAATTTAGGTCTGTCATCAATAATTCATACTGGAGTCTATCTCAACACCAAATCTCTTCCTCAACTCAAATCTAATCCAATTCGTAATAACAAGGTCCAGAGATTCCTCCATCCAATGTCTTATTTTCATAAACATAATCAAATCTTAACATGTTTCTAGCAATCAAGAATTGTCAATCGAGATCTACTAATCTACCATGGATCTCACATGTATATTTCGAATAACAACCATGGCATCAATTTCATACAAGATACGAAAACATCAAACAAAACAATATGCAAATCATACACATAAACAAAACAAGTCTATATCACTCACATTTTAGAATCAAGAAGAATCCACAAAAAGCCTTCCTTTGCTAGATCCAAGAACTTCTTCTCCAATCACCAAGAAAATAGTAATATATTAAATCTGGAGTTGTACAGTGAATGACGGCTGCACACCCTCTTTTATACAGGCCGGGATTGAAGAAATTAGGGTTTTGAAGTACTTTTGCAAAATAGTCCCTTTTCCAATTTATTACTTCACATATATAACCTTCCTTAGTCAAAATAGGTTAAATAAATCAAAACTAAATAAAATCCTTTTACCACAAAGTTTTCCAACAATCCAGCACGGTCCAGAGATAAGAAAATCCCGGATTTACACTCAGGGTGGCGATTTTGCACAAAAGCCCTCCCTTTTGTAATATTTGCAAATACATCATAAAATACTTATAAAAATCTAGAAAAATCAGAAATAATATCTAGTAATACATATTCTATTTTTCAATCAAAATATTTGACCTTTACCTTCCAGAAAAACATTTGCACTAGATTCTACATAAATTCTATATTTGCAAAAACACCCTTTTTGTTTAAATCTTCGCCAAATCGACTTTAAATAAATTTCAAATATATTTAAATTCAAATAATGACCATGGAGAACCAAAATATCAGTAAAAACGAATTTTCATAGTTTATTTAAGATCCAAACGACTTTTTACATAAAAGCCCCTCTCTTTCGAGATATTTGTAAAAATAGTTTCTTTATTCAGAAAAATCCCAAAATTTAGAATACACTCCATAATAAGTATGAAAACTTATTAAAAATATCAAATTGTATATTTACACCAAAATTATTTGCACGTGTTCCGCACGTGTTCCAAAGATAAATCTTTTAGAAAATATCAATTAGTTCCTCAAAATTCATTTAAATCCATTTTCAAATAATTAAAATAATATTTGAAAATACGGGGTTCTACAGTGTCATACCGTCTTGAAGCTGCCTTCGCTCTTTCTTCAGGTGTGTTATCTGTGCCTGATGAAATTTGATCTGCTGCTGGGCCCGGTGGATCGCCTTGTCCCTGCGTTCCCTTGCCCTTTTCATTCCCAGATACTCGATGGCTATCCTCTGCTGCTCTGCCATTGGGTCTAGCAATGGTGGAGGTGAGTTCTCCTCACCTTCAGTCTTCTGTAGCACTTCCCTCATTTCTTCCTCCATCATCATCATTTTCCTTGTAGGTATTGGCTTACCCACTGACCCATCCTGGATGAAGATATCTTCGAACCCCATCTGTAAAACATAAACAGGGTTTAGTTTCGGAATTACAGACACATCTTGTTCTGTTTTCCTCCACTAATGTCTGGTAACAGACTAGCCACAATTTGGACTTGACTGCTCCAAGCTTGTTAGTAAAAATGAAGTAATCTGAGACTGGTTCACATATAGGGAAGATCATAATCCTAAGTTGTAGCGCTACCATATGATTTATAATCATCCTATTTGTCAACTAGAATCATTTTATCTGGCCTTCAAGTCTAATTTCCTACCGTGTTAGACTGCAATTTGAAGTCAGCTCTGATACCAACTCTGTAGCGCCCCGGATCCCCGTTACCGGACATCCGTGACACCTTCCAGAATCTTTACCTTCAAAGGCATCTCAACACAGTAATAACACAGAAATTTTAATACTTTTTATTCTCCAAATAAGTCATTACATCATTGATTACAACCGATAACTTGTTCTTGGACAAGGAGTACAAATTACATCAATTCATTACAACTTATTACAAGTATTTACAGACTCCACTTGTAAAGCTATCAGCTGCCTCCTGGAATGGTAATCGATTGATTACTTGCAGAACTTCGCTGAGCGGCCCATCGGCTCCCCCGGGACTTGCTCCTCAGCTTCAGGATTCTGCTGCGCGACTCTGATATCTCTGCACCTGCTCAAAAGGTATAACCGATACCTAAAAGGTGGGGAACGTCAGTACTTTGACTGATGCAAAGCTGGTGATAACAGCGATCCTCCAAAATTCAATCACAACCAATAATTTATGCAAAAAGGAAAAGTGTTGTGCCAAAACAAGGGTTTAGTGGATTCGGGTTCAGGTGCAGTGTTATGCCATGACCCTATGACTAGATGCAGCAAACTCACATGCCTGATTCTAATGCAAGCAAGATTTTGAGGCACGAATGCATCCCATACTACATACGCCCCCAAATCTAGCTGTCTTCCTCCACAATATAGGGATTTGAACCCTCGCCATGCACCCTACTCTTTTACACACTCCAGTTCCCAATAGATTGTCCGTCGCCCAAGGAGGTTGCAGCGGTCGGTCTAGTTCCGCCCTGCAGTGCCTAAGTGGTCACCGCCAGTTGGTACCCGCGCACGGACCTCCTTAGAAACCGCGTTGAACCTGGTCCTTACGACCCGTGGTTCCACATGTCCACCCCAGGACTGACGCATGCATGTTCACCCCTCATCGGGTAATGAACTTATATATACCAAAAAACACAAAACAAAAAACCCGCGCTTTAGGGACGTGAGCACCACGGGAGGTCAAATCCTCCGGGCCTCCCGCACCTTACTTCGGCAAAACTTTGGGAATCAACAGATCGAGATACGAACCGGGGACGCAATCCATGAGCGGCCGAGAACGTATCCCTACGACTGGAAGATACAACACCGACTATGGTTTACTTGGACTAATGCAAATTCCCAACTCCTTAATAACCATTCTAACCCCTACCTTACTCTAATTATTTCGGGTAAGAATGAACTTCTTCCACACTTGCCTATCAACCTCTGGCCCCTGGCGATACCGGTTTGGTTCGCCACTTCCCCGGCTTGGACTTGTCCAGCATAATGGCTTACGCTGCCACTATCCCGGTTGTGAATATATGATTGCCACGTGAGCTCCACTCACTGGCATGCTCGGACGTCCTACGCTCGGCAGAAGTGTATAATATAGGGTTGATAGGTGCAGGGTATCCTTTACCCCTAGTGACTAACTTGAGCCACACATCCCGCTCGGGAAGTCAACAACCTCAATAACAGAGATCAGAAATTCCTAGACACGAGTCTTCGACTCAGATAACACACAAGGGAAAATGTCCTCACAATACTTAGTCAAAACCCAGACTAAGCGACCTACGGGTTTCTGCCCGAATCATAAAATGGTCATAACTCTCTCGATACAACTCCGATTGGAGTGTACGAGCCCAATCTGGAAAGGTAAGGTCCTAGGCTACAACTCCCTAGTTGATCACGAGCTTAAATTCAAACATCTAAGTCTTTAAAATAGCCTCTCAAGCTCCAACCTGCGTGCTTCCGGTGCACGGGCTGCACCTTACCAGTAATACCAAATCCTACCTGTTCATCAGAACGTCACAAACTCAGTCTCTATAAAAGGGTGTGGGTGTCCTCAACAACTCCCTAGTTGGTCATGAGTCCAAATTATACCATTCAGTCACCCTAACACACTCATCTATCATTGATACACCAATTCACACAATTAGTCTCTCCAATTCAGAGCACTCAGCTCTACTCTAGTTCTCAGTCCAATCTTACAAAAATCATAATAATTCAACCGTTTACTAGAATTGCCTCAAATTGGTCTTGTTGGAAAGATCTAGGTGTCCGCTACAACTCTATAATGAGTCATGATCTTCAAAATGTGCTTCTAACAAGTCTCAAATTCCCAACCTCTACAGAGTATCAAAACTAGATGAAAACAACACAGTGCTTAATCATAAAATCATAGTAAATTGCACACTTGTCCAAATGACATAAAATATATGGTGGTGAAACCATACCCAACATCATGCAAAAGACCTCATGTCAAAATTCCAATTATACAATGAGTAATAGCTATTGTAATTTAGCACAGAAACCATCAAGTTTTCTAGTTCAACATCAGCTACTGATTAAAGCTAGATTTTTCTCATGTCCATAAACTCATCCAAATAATTTCTTAATTTTTTTACATAATCAACATGCATGCAGGAACATTGGGTAAAATTTTTAGATCAATATCATGCTTCAATAAATCACGAATATTCCTACAATATCAGCCATCATGTTTATCTTTTGCTGAGTCTGCCTTACGACACAGCTCCATCTCACGATTTTATTAACATATCAAATGACCATAGAAAAATTTGAAATACATCATGAACGATCCTAACACATATATGAACAAACCATTTAAATTTCATCATCTAATTCCTCTTATTTTGCTCTCGGAAAAATCTACAAGATGGTACTCCGAATCAGTTTTTCTAGTTCAATTCTGACTTCAACTTTTAACCTTTAGATGATCAACCCTATGCCTCCTACCATACATGCATGCAATCAAAATCAATTAAAAGACAAGAAAATCAGGTTTAGAGAAACTCCCCACCATTGGTTGTAGTAGAGGAATGATCTTCTTCAAGCTTCCTTCCTTGAAAATCTCTCCTTGATCTTTCTTCTTCACTTTCTTCTTCCTTCTCTCCTATTTCTCTTGAGGAGGTTTCTTTCTGAAATTTCCAGAACAGAAAGAGGTAATGAAGTGGGAAAATGAAGGAAGGGAGGGGTATAGGCCGGATTCTATTGGGGGGGGGGGGTGTAGCATAGGATTGTACGGTGGTTTTAGGCAAAACCATGGCTCAAAGCCCATTGTTTTGTGGTTGTTATGTTGGCTACCCAAAATAGGCCTTAATGAGTTCCAACAAGTGCGAGACGAGCCGTTTAACGAGTGCACGCAACATATATTCACTGTAGCATCATACAGTGTTATATTTGCATAGGTGTCGTACCGAAAACTAGTGTTTATACTAGTATCGGTCCTCCTCGTTCTCATGCATATCTTAGAATGCAATCCTCCCATGAACTGTCCCGTAACCCTAACCATCCACCACGATATCAAAATCAAATAAAACACTACAATCGTGTGCACGAATACAGTCAATATACATACATTCATATATATACAAGCATAATACAATCCAGGGTGTTACAAATTCCGCATCCTCGGACCTCACCAAAAGCTGATGTACGGACACTAGGGCTCCTCACCAAGGACGTTGTTTTAGAGCCCCCACAGAGTTCACTCACATAGCAGTCTCTAAGTCCTCTGCCCGCATTGATCAACATAGGACCTGACGGATATTAGGGTTTCCCCAACTCTCTGCTGTACTCGTCCTTACACTAGACCATAACTTGCAGTCAAGAGGACGTCACCACTCCAAACCTCCTCAAAGATTGTTACGGACATAAAGGAATTCACGCCGAAGACAATAGAGGACCCACAGAGTTCACTCACAGAGCAGTCTCTAAGTCCCTTGCCCACATTAAACGAACCTAGGATACAACCAGGTGGGAAGACGCTACGCATCTCCCTGACAGGTGAACACAAAACCCACTAGTGCCTGTCCATACATTCAATAATGACTCGAACTAATCCTACAACACTACAAACCCAAGGTACAAGTGCTAACCCACTCTAGGACCAAGATTAAGGATAAGGTTAATTATACGATTACTAGCTTTTCATCTACTTATTTGATTATCTGAATTCCAAGACTCAAATCAATCTCTAATCCCCTTTCATTATCTCATTAGATGTATGAATTATTAGGCAAGTCTTGGTCTATTTCATTTTAACCAATTCTCTTAGTTAGGCGATTTACCAAGTATTTCCAAGCTCTAACTTAGTAAACAACTTTGTTTATTATGAATCAACTAGTTAAGTTCTACTTGTGGACTCTTTTCTAGTTAATTACTTTTTTCATTATTAGGACTTAACCCATCCCACAATAAGACTCAATGTAACCCTCAAATTCGGCCCAAGGGTTAGACGTCCTCGGTCCACACTTGGCCCGAACCAACGACGAACCGACTCCGCCGATCGCCGCAACAGCCATTTACGCTTGGAGTTTGATCGCAACCTCGGCACGATGCTCCCACTATCCTCACGCTCCATGGTCCTCAACAAGTGGTAGCATAAAACACAACTATGGAATCTTTCTATGAACGGCGAGCATGTCGGCGCACGATTCATCTCCTCCACGCGTTCGATGCAACACGGGTTCCTATTCTACCCGTCAAGATATACCATATGACTTAATCCTAGAATCTCAAAACTTAACCAATGAAGCTCAACAAGGGTAAACACTCCAGGAATAAACCCACACCATGAATACCTAAAAAGAGTGCTAAAAATCTCTAAAAATGAAAAATTACATTTCCAAACAGCAAGCATACAATTGGCATTCAGGCCAAAACGAAGTCGTTCCCGGTCCCGTTTCATTTGAGAAACGTGATTGGGTGCTCCCCATGCTTCTACTCAAAGTAGACATCAAGCACAAGCACAAATTGGGCATGAATCTCATCCCAAAATGGCCTACATCAACACACATTCACTTAACACAACATTTACTTCAAAACATTGAATAAGTATGTCTAAATTGTAGCTCTACAAAGCACATGTGAGCTACTCACAACATAAAACTTAGTAAGTTTAAGCCTTAGTTCATTCCCACAACCCCAACATGATTTATAACTCACAAACAACAACTAAAAACTCAAATATACAAGTTCTAACTTAATTTCATAGGCATAGTACCAAACAGTGAGCTTTAAGAATTTATGTGTTTCTATTATTACTTGCAAAATTCATTATAATTCATATACTTATCCAAATATTGAGTTCTTAGGTATTACAGAAAGACTTATGTGTGTAATACAACTTTCTAGTTACATTCTTCTTCAGTTTAATTCGTTAAAGTGATCAAATGAGTCATTGTTTAACATGCATGCAATAGTTTTCAGAACAGAGCAACAACTAACCAGTGCTAACATAAAAATACTTTAAAAATATCAAATGATCTCTAAACTTTATGAAATTTGAAATATAAGTTTCTTATACATGGAAATACAACATATTTAAATTTCAAGTGATTCTACAAAGTATTTTTCAAGTTATGATTTCTTAACAATTAGCTACAAATAGAACATATCAACTTCACTCTGTCTTTTCTTTTCAGAACAGCCAATGATTTCAGATTTAATAAAAATAGTAAATGATGTCCAAAAATTATAAAATTTTATATTTAAGAACTAAACACATATTAGAAGCACATACTAAAATTTCAGTAGTAGATCTCAAGTGGTTACAAAGTTATGATCTTTGAAATATCATAGTCAGAGCCTATGCTAAATTTGTTTTCTACACAGCCTGTGTTCAAGTTCGTATTTAATTAAAATAGTAAATAATTTTCAAAAAATATGAAGTTTGGAAGAAAGGTGTATAACGTGCATAAGAATCTGCATTTAAAGTTTTAAACTCCACGTAATTTTCGAGTTATAGCATCTAGACATAACACACTTTTCTGTTTAGCTTTTTACTAGGTTTTTATCTAATCTTCCATAAATTAAACTAGCATGCAACGAATTTTAACACTTAATCACACATTTCATGACCCACTCATGCTGTCAAGACCATATCAAAATTTCATCCCAAAAATTTAAACACCATAAAGGTTTAGAAACACCCACCTTTTGTTTGTAGATGATATGTACTCTCCAAGTTGGCCTCCTTGGTGTTGCTCCTCCTTGCTTGCACTCCTTGCTTCCTTGACTCCTTCTCCTTGGCTCCTTCTTGATCTTCTTGCCCCCAAAACAACAACTTAAGTGCCTTAGAAGGGTATTAGAATAAAGAAAAATGTTTGAGTTGGAGTGGAAATGAGAGACTGAGATAGGGTGTTTGGAGTGGGGGTTAAAATAGAGAAAGGGGGGATGTTTTTGGCCGGGATTGCATTGGGAGAGAGAGTGAAGTGGCTTTATTAGATTGGGGAGAAAGAGAGGTGAGTGTTGAGTGTAAGAAAGGGCAAAGGGCTTTAGAATTCATGCATACTCAAGTGCTATCCCACACCCTCCCCAAAACCCTAGATACCAAGTTGAATTTCTCACTCTTTCCCTCTAAAACTTGTCGGCCATACATGCCCCAATTAATTTTTTTTTATTCATGCCATGTCACACTACAAATGTTTATGTCAAGCTAGGGTCAATTGAGTTCATTTGGGTCTAGTTTAGTCTAGCCAAATGAGCCAGGTTGGATAATTAAAATTGCATAACAGAAATTGAAATACACACAAATAATTTTTACATACGATTTGTAATAACACACATAAAATCGTATTATCACCATACAAAATAATAATTCAATATTATACATCATAACTCAATTATAGCTAAGACTAATATACACTTAACTGAGAAGATATCTCAACTCCGGTTCTGCAATTGCACCTTTGTTGAGTTCAAAATATATCGAATAATAATATGTTTCAATACTTACTCAATTATAATTGAGAAAAATCCATTAATGCGTGCAACTCTTAGTCGTGCATGGATTAAAATACAAAATAGATAGATTCTATTTTGCGGGGTCTTACATCACTCCGTCCTTAGAATCTTTCTGTCCTCAGAACGACGCTGAGTAGAGAGGTAAAACAATCACACCAATTAAAAGGTAAAGGAAATACATTCCTAACCCGCCTTTTTGATTCCCAGATGGCTCCCTTGATGAACTGGTCCCTCCAAAATGCTCGATGCCATCTCTCAGCGCCTTCTCGCATTTAGTGTGACTCTTCCCATTTGCCCATCTTCCTGTGTGTGAAAAGTTGTGCTGAAATCGATTCTCATTCCCAGAGCCTGTCGTAGTTTCCCCAGGCACTGCGAAGCAACTTGCTATCCCCTCGAAAGTTGTCGATACTGGTAATACCAAAATTTCAGAATCCTTCGATGTGTACTTCTGCTGGCTTTTAGATGGGACTTCTGTTGATATTTCCTCTTTTCCGTTCTGGAGTAGGCAACGGCCGCATCAGTCATCAGGCTTTTGGTCTTAATTTCTGGTTCCTTCTAGTACCTTCAATAACTAAACACAAGGTTAGCAATGTTCTGTTTTGTTCATGTTCACCAGCAATGCTGCTTCACGCCTTGATACTTCCTTTCCGGGTCGGTGGTCGCTCCCTCCTTACAAAAAGGAGAGAAACCAAGAAATGCTGCTTCAGTCTCCTTGCAGCTTGTCGATGTTCCTGCTAAATTCTTGGCATGATCTTTCTCCATTTTTGGCACTTCATCCTCCTTGACGCGAACCTGGTTGCAGCCTAACTGTAGATCGATCTTGGAGATTACTGCCGCTTCCTAGAGTCGATTGATTATGTCATCGATGTATACTACCTCGAGTCAAGCCTGGTTCACTCGTGGTGCTTGATGCGCATCCACCCCAGTCCACTCTTCATTCCTACAAGCAAAATATGCCTAATGAACTTCCCTAGTAGTTCTTCCATTTGCATGGTGCTTGAATAGCTCGACCATCTGGAACATCGGTCCTTGGATTTCCGCCCGTGGCTTCAGCTTGGGGTATCTTGTTCTTGCCGACCTCCATGAATGCTCCCTTCAGTTGGTACATCTTGTTGAATTCACGCCTCGACATCGAGGTCACCGCCGTTGGCATCTCCGCCTTCTTCCTTGACTATTGCGTTGCGGGCTCGTCTCTATGCCCGGCTGCATGCTTGCCTCCTGGACATCAGGCTGCAGATTTGCCTCACTGACATCCGGTTGCAGGTTTGCCTTCTGGACATTTAGTTGCAATTTTGCCTCCCCGATATCCAGTTGCAAGTTTGCCTCCATCGATGTCCGGCTACAGTTTTGCCTCCATTGACATCCGATTGCATCACAATTGATTTATCTAGCATTCCAACGTGAATCGACATCCAGAAAACATCATAGCACTCCAAATTTCCAAAACGCAACTTCATAATTCTGTCAATCATTCAATATCCAGATACAAAAGGAAGATTACATCATTCTTGGACTTTCTTTTCTGCTTTAAATCCCAGAACAACAAAAGACTAATCAGATACATCCATACTAGCAGTAGCTTCTTCTACTTGTTGGCCTTTTGATTCTGAATCTGCCTGCTGGGGTTTCCGTGCAGTTGTGGACAGTTTGGCTTGATATTTTGGGCTTTCCGTAGTTGTAACAAACTCCGGCTTGAGTCTTCTTCGGGCATTTGCTTTTGTAATGTCCTAGCTCTCCGCAATGGAAGAACCTTATCAGTTTGGTGGTTTCCCCAGTAGCTTTTTGGAGTCGCCTTACACGCTCCAATATTCGAGGCCATGTGGTACTGGCCCAGCAAATGATGTAAGCATCATCCATAAGCTGTACCAGTCTAACTCAACAATATGAATATAATCACAACCACACAAGAGTAAATAAGAATATAATCACAACCACACAAGAGTAAATAATCACAGAAACGAAGAATGACTTCAATAATCAATGAAATAATCCATAACATAATTTCCAACATTTGGGATAGAAACAAACTTCGGGTCAACATGGTCCGGAAACAAAGTACAATAATAATAACAAAGTTCAAAATAAAATAGCATAAATAGATAATCAATGCAGTCTATTCCTTGAGCTCCAATCTCTAAAAGTGTTGCTCACCAAGTCCTTCAGGTATTATTCTTGGAGTACCTACAAACTCGTGATCTAAAGTAGAAAAAATAATGTCCGTTAGAGCAAGTCACGGACAGCAAGCAGTGGGAAGCAATGAACAAGAAAAGCATGATATATCAAGAATAAGGGACTAGATCAAATTCAAGGTGCAAAAACAAAGGTTGGTGATAAAGTCAAGGGTCTATAATTAATTATGCAATAATCACTAGTTACAATTAATGTTCAATGTCGATGAGAATATTTAGGATTAAGCATGCAAGTAGGGGTGGACAACTATTATCCGAACCGATCAATCCGAACCGACCGGTTTTTAACCGAACCAATTGGGAGATTGGATTGGCCCGGTTCTTGATCTTCAATAACCAACTGGACCGATTCAGTTGTTGGATGGGGCTTTCAAATAACCGATAGAAGCGAACCGACCGTATCTCCATACATTAGTCCATAAAAAAACTAGTTCTCATTTAATTTCTTGAATATACATAGAATCATTTCTTAAAGATACAAACAGTATCCTTTAAGTTGAGTTCAAACTTCAAAGTTCAAACCCTAAGTCCCACACTCCAAATTCCCTATCATAGTGTTGTTGTTCGTGGCTTGAACTTGTAACTGAAACTTTCCCTATCGTAGTTTTGTTTGTTTGAAACTATATTAAAACGGAAGAATTGTTTGTAAATTATTGTGGTTTTTAAAGTAGTATTCTCTGTTCATTTAAATTTATTGACAGATTTGTTGTCCAAATATTTATTTACCAAGAACTCTTTGCAAACCTGCAGACGTGTGGGTGCTTGGTATCAACCGAGGCATTTCTGTTTTGTTCTGTATCTAATTTTTTTGTTCCTGAAAATTTTGGTGCAGTAAAAGGTCTAGTATGAACTCGCTCTGCCCTTACACTGCCAATATCAATTTTATTTAATTTGTACTGAATTTGACCAAACATTTGTTCTTTTAATCTCTTCCTGGGTAGATCTTTTAATCTTTATTTTAAATTCATTTTTGAACAACAATTAACAGGTTGCTAGCATGTTGTTTCTTAAGATTGATTGAAGTTGGTCTTTTAAATTTCCACAAAATTGTGAATGATATTGGAGGTGAAAGTAGCACGCAAAACCGACCATCCAATTCAATACAAACCGTGCTTAATCGGCTTGGATAGAAACCAATCTAATTAAGGCTCAGATTGGTTGCAGATGAATAAATTACAAAAACTGATCTTCTTTGGATCGATGGTGGATGATCCATATTTGGTCGGATACCGACCGATGCCCACCCCTATATGCAAGTGTCAATCTAGGGTTACTATTTATTTTATTAACCTATCTAATACATGTAATATTGTGTCCCATACCACAGGTTCAGTGCATGCAAACAATGATCGTTTTGATTGTGATGGTGAACTCTACAGATCGTGTACTTGACACAATAACAATAATTTACAATCAATAATTAACAATCGATACTCCACCTTCCATAACAATAATCAATGTAAACATAAGGAACCCTTACCAAGTACAGTCTCCGATTGTTCACTTCCAAGTCAACCATTAATACATCAGCTTATTAATGTTTTATTTCGTCCTAATGTGATCATGCAAGAATATGTCAATGTTCTGTAATGCAAGGTGTAGCTAATTCAACTCATTACATGCAAAGCAAAAGTGTTTATACCAAATCAATAAAACAAAGCATACGTTCTGGACAGCAATACATTGTTGTACAAAAACAGATATTCCTATTGCTTCAGGACAGAAAATCCAGATCCATCAAAGGTTCTAGAAACTAGACTCTCTGCCGGTTCCAACACATATATACACGACATATATATCACAGAAACTAGCGAAATTCTTATTCTTTACTGATTTTATGTTCAGGCAGCAGGTTAAAGGTCATGTTCACATATATATATCGGGTCTGAAAATTTATCAATTAATTTCACAAAAATTCAGGGTGACTCCTAGTCATGTCTAGTCTCAACAAAATTAATTTCAAATTTTAATTCTCATGTTAGCATTTTCTTTTAATTAACAATTCATGTTGATACATATATAACAGCGAATCTGGAAACCTAGACGTAGCAGCATTAGAAATGTGATATCTTGCACATTATAACTCGGAATTCAGATCCGTCGAATGTTCTGAAAGTTAGACTCACAGAGCTACAATTGTTGTTTACAAAGTTCAATTAAATTCCTAAAGGAACTGGTTCAAAAGTGTAATTCAATATGAGACAGACAATAGGCCAGCAAATAGATTAATATGAATTGACAATAATTGAACACGCAAGCATGTGATTTCATGGTAATTAATCAATAGTAAATTCCACTTAATTATCAGCATGAAATTTTAACATTTACGAGGCCTTTCATGGCAATTAATTCATGAAAATCATATTCAATAGAAACATTCAAATCATCAATCAACCCTATAACATGGTTCTAACATGTATTCATATATTACATGCATATGCAATTGTATAATAGGCATGAGTTTGAGTCAAAGATAACGACACGAAAAGATAATTATCACTTGGTTTTGCCGATGAATCCATGATAACCTCTTGAACAAATATCAAGCAAAGATTTATACGATGATTGAATTATGAACTACTTGTAGGGATCAACGAAATTCTTGAATGCGAATAATAAAGGGGGTTCAAGAAGACTTGCCTTATACGAAGATTAAATCCAAATGTGATAGAATAACGGGATGAGAGTCCCGACGGCAATACGTGCACACTGCGTAGTTCGTAACACGTGCTAGACACGCATAGCAAGAACATCAAACAGCAAGATCCCCAACATAGCAAACAGCAAGAGCAGCAACGTAGCAAACGGCAACGACAAGAGCAGCGGTGGCAACAACAAGATCGACGGCAGCAACAACGAGCGGCAACAGCAAGGCAAGGTAGGGGGTATTGGACGTCGGCAGCAAGGGACGATGATGGCGGTGACTGTGGTGGTGGTTGGCACCAAGGCAGGAGTGATTTGTACTCATCGGAGCCATTTATCTCGAATGGGACAAGCCTTACATGATCACCATTTTTCAATGGAAAATGCTATAATGTCTGGAAAGTTCATATGTCTCATTTTTTACAGATGCTCGGAGAAGAAGTAAGGAATGTGTGTATCAATAAAACAGAAATTCCAATTAGCGATGGGAATACATCCTTTACAAAAGCAGAGTTGGCCCTCAAGACAGCAAATTCCGAAGCCATGACGGCTCTCTATGCAGGGTTGAATAACGAAGAACTAATGCGATGCGGGCATAACTGTGAAATAGCATACGAGATCTGGAACAATATGCTGAAGCGGCATGAAGGAACCACTTCCGAGGTAAAATCTAAAGTTAATTTATGTTTCTATAAGTTTGATGTGTTTTGCATGTTTCCAGGGAAAATGTGGATCAAATGCTCGCCCGCTTCGATATCATTGCCCACGAACTTGAGAGCTTAGGTAAGGGGTTAGATGATGACCGAAAGGTCGGAAAGCTCATAAGCTGTCTCATGCCAGAATGGGATGTAAAGGCCATTGCTATGAGAGAGACTCTTGAAGAGAAGGGATTCGACTACTATACATTCCAAGGAAAGCTGAAGACATACGAGATGGAAATGTCGGAGACCAAAAGATACAGACAAAACATCGGGATTGAACCAAAGACCAAAGAGAAGACCATTGCACTAAAAGCAGAAAATCCCGACCATCAAAAGCAGATTCAGATCGTGAGGAGTCAGACGAGGACATTGCTCTATTGACAAAACAATTTCATAAGTATCTCAAACATAAGAAATATGACAGGTACCAAGGAGAAAGGGAGAAGGATAAAGATGATGTGTGCTATAAGTGCAAAAAGTCTGGACACATTCATGCAAATTGCCCCGTCTCACAAGACAGGAACAACGACTATTACCGCTCAAAACCAAGTCTGAAAAAGAATGCGCTAAAGGCAACATGGTTAGATTCCGACTCAAGTGAGGGAGAGCAAGGCTATGACAATGTCGACTTCATGGCTCTTGGGCATGGTGAGGTGCAATCACCATCTCAAGAAGAAGTAATCGAAGAACCCACTTATGATGAACTAGTAGACATGTGTAATGGTTTGAAAGACTATGCTAAAAAATTAAGTCGTGAACTTAGGCAATATAAACAAATTTCAAATTATACCCATGACTCTTGTATTACAAAAAAATAAAAACTGAAAAATAAGAATGCCTTGATCTTAGAAAAATTTGAGTCATTTAGAAAACATCATGATGTACTGCTAGAGGAAAATGAAACCTTAAAACAACAAATTCGAGAATCTTTAGCAATGCATGATGATCACTTAAGAGAAATTCATGAGAAATCTGTTTATATAGCCAAACTCACAGATGATTTAAAAGAATGTAAAAAGAAATTTGATGAGATAGTGGAAGGATTTAATGAAGCTCTTGAACAAAATAGGATTCTTGATGCTACACTAGACACTCTTCGTTGGAACACGAAAGACGATAAGATGACTAGGAAAAGATTATGTAAAAGAGTAACTGAGCTTAAAAAGATTGTTGAAAAATATGAAGGGCCCAGTTACCTTGTTACAAAAAATTCAAGATCTTATCATGATAATCAATGGCTTGATTACGAAGAGCCAATACACCATCAAAAATGTAAATCATCATGTCATACACACTTGCACAAACTCCAACAAAATCATAAACCAATCCAAAGCTATGCAAGTGTGTATGACTCAAGACATAGTCGTATCACATTTCATTATTGTTGTAGACTAGGGCACATTTCTTTTAACTTTCCATTGTGTGTGGGTAAGAAAGGATGTAAATGCAGGTTCAAAACAAACTTGGGCACGCAAAATTATACCTACTAATCTTGGTGTAGGTACCTCAGCGCATCAAGACTAAAGATCGGTGGTACCTTGATAGTGGGTTCTCAAATCATATGACAAGAGACAGCAAATACTTTGCACTCTATCAAGGGAAAAAGGAAAGGACATCATCTTTGGAGATAATAGCACGGGACAAACCATTGGTAAAGGTAAAATAAACTTTGGTTCCTCATGCTCCATTGAGGATGTTCTATTGGTAAGAGGATTGAAATATAATCTAATTAGTGTTAGCCAATTATGTGATAAAGGTTATATAGTCACTTTTGATAAAAATTCATGCAATGTACTAGATAGCAATAAATCTTGTTTACTTCTAGCTAACCGATGTAACAATGTCTATGTTATAAACTCTAATGAAATAGCACAGGAAAATATAAGGTGCTTGGTTGCAAAAAATGAGGATGGTTCGTTATGGCATAAAAGATTTGGACACACGGCTATGGACAATCTCAACAAACTCGTAACCATGGAGCTTGTAAGGGGGATTCCTAAAATCAAATTTGAGAAAGATAAACCGTGTGAGTAGTGCCAATTTGGCAAGCAAACTAAAAGCTCTCACAAACCCAAAAAAATGGTATCAACTTCTAGACCCCTTGAACTCTTGCACATGGATCTGATACAACTCTCTAACACCCCAAATTCCAAATACAAGTGAATTCGAAGTTCCATAGGATCTTTACACTTCTTTCGTACAATTTTACAAGGAAATAAAAATATTTCTTACATCAGAGTTACATTACATATTTACATTATTACATCAGAAGCAATTTTTACAGTAATTACATAAAACAACAATTAAATCAATCCTTGAGCAGTATGTATACTTCAATTTGTTAAGCATTTTTACCCTGCATGTAAAACTGTGGGCGCGTCAGTTCATTCACTGACGAAATATTATACACGGCCATCCTCTCTATGCCGGAAACAGTATAACGATTCTCAATACTTAGCAAACCACAAACTTGTCACAAACAAAGCTAAAGGGACTATCCTATTGATGTCGTATTGTGAATGTGCACTTAGTCCTTAATGCAATTATTTGTATTACATGACACTAATGCGCACTTGTTCAGAGTCTATGCAGCCCATACTACATAGGTCCGAGGGCAAGCCCTTAACCGTTCTTCATCTTGTAGGGTTCAATCCCTCGTCATGACTTAATCTACTACTGTAACTACAGTGAGTATCCTAGATGTTTTCTGACCTACAGACTCATGTCTAGGCGCCCTGGAGGGAATCCCAACGCATTGTCACATAACTCATCATGCAGACATCCTGTGGTAATTCAGCTCCTACCATAGACATGACACCACCCGCAGTCATCAAACACCCCACGAGCGTCGCCACTGGGACGGTACTCTGGAGCAGTATCCACGCCCTATCATGACGCATCATGGGACATACTGTAAATACTCTCACGCCGCCAATCTGATGGCCCTCATACTCAATGTTTTTCTCTTACTTTCATCACATCTTCACTATGTATCTAATCCTTAGTTTAATTGAATCATGAATAAAATCAATCCCTTAGAGTTTAGCACTCCCACTATACCGGTCTTATTCATTTATTTCACATGACCCAAACCTTGGTCTTTTCACTTCAAATATCATTTCCACATTTCTTTTATTGCCGGTATAAGGCTTGGCTATACCCTAGTTCTCAATTTCCACTCATAATTACAACATCGAGCTTTTCATACTCATAAGGTCTTTTCATGATTAATCACAATTCACATTTCATAAGCATAGTATTCATATATCCATATCTTTCATAACTCATCACATTCAATAATTCAATTTCATGTACAATTTATGCTTAAGAATAATAAGTTTCAACTAGTAGTAATCAATAGTTCATTTATTCCACGAATCTATTATTCTCATTTCAATTCGTACTACAAGCACAATTTATAAGTCCAATTAATTACACAAATCACAACTTTCAAAATTCCTCATTACTAATTCTCATCTTTCTTACTCTAAAAATATCATTTATTTTTCCTTTATTTAAAAAGACAATTTAATTTTAGAAATAAGTCCTTTCTTACAAATAACCTCAATTTCTCAATTACGCTTTATCAAAAGTTATACAAATTTTTCTCATAAAGTCCAAATAATTTTCAGTAATTTATTCCATATTTTTCCTAAACTTTAATTTATTTTAAAAACTCAAAATAGTATTAATTTTCCCAAAAAAATATTTTTTAAATCCAAACCCCCATCTAGATTCGAACCCACAACCAGCGGCCCACAGGACAGCGCATAAGACCACTATGCCAAGTCACCAAGGCGATATGAATAGGGGTTATTATCCCTATGTATCGACTCTTGGTAATTCGGATTTTTAACAAAAAACACAAAACGAAAGGCTCCATTCTCAGTATCGAACCCGAGACCAATGACTCAACCCCCCCTACTGTAGCGACTGAAGACTCTACCGACCAATTGGTCAAAGTGACCATATTGATTTTAAGGGAATTTAATTAGGTTTTGAGTTAGTTCTCTGTTCATATCTACAATTCATGAATTCTCACAACAGTTTTGTTTCTTTTCTTCTCTTTTGAAGGCAACTTTTTTTCCAGAATTTAATACACATAAATCTACAGCAAACCAGTATTTTTATAAGCATTATTAGCTCTATAAAACATGTATTTTAGTCCTAGTTTGTGTTCCATGTCCATAATTTTGACATTGAGAACAATAGCACATCTCTTCATAATTAGAGTTAGGTTTCCACAAAATCACTACGTTCTTTCGTGTTCTTTCTTATTGACATCCTATCACATTTTTAGAACACAAAATTCATCTTTTCTACAAAATAAAAATTCTATTTTTGTCAACTAATTACACATGATGCATTCAATCAATTATTTACGATTACAATTCTTTTTATTTATTATAACATTCATGTAGCACATACAAAATGGAGAATTCTAACACATTAATTAACAATTATTCATTAGCAGTCAATCCATTAATTAATCTCTAAATTACCACTCTACTTTAATTAAACAAGCATGTTTCCAATTTCTCACTAGTTAATTCATATAATTTCATAATCATACCCAGCATGATATCTAATTCAAGAAGTTTGAGAAACACCCACCTCTTTGGAGAAAAATGAAATAAAGGCTCCTAGAGTCTCCTAGAATGCAAGAGAGCAGCATTCTCCTCCTAAATTGTGTTGCAAAAGCTCTCCTTCTTGTTCCTTGTGCAAAAACCGATGCTTCACTTGTGGATGGGTCGGCCTCCTTGCTTGGGACACACACAACCAATGAACACTCAATCTTTTACTCCATAATGTATTTCTCTCCTTTATAATTTCTTCCTTTCAATAATTTCTTAGTGTAATCATCCGTTTTGTTGTATCTTTTGTTAACTTCCTTCTGTTTTACATCTTGTAAACTCATGTATTTATTTCTGTACCTTAACTGTTTTTTAATATATATATATTTTGATGGCTGGAGCCGTTTGGCTCTATCCGGAATATCAAAAAAAAAAAAAATCTTAGTGTAGTATACATGAAGGTAGGGGGTATTTATACTAGTTCTAGGATGGATTGGAGGGCTAGGATTTTACTAGATGGTTGGAGATGGATGGCTAGGATAGGAGGGAAATTTGTACCAACCACCCATAATCAAATAACCACCCATGCACATACACCCACTCTCCCATTTTCCCTTATGCATAAACCCGGCCTCCAAGGTGTGCAAAGCACACTACGTGCATCACGTTCTCTCTAGTACCCCCCTATTTGAAATTTGTACAAATTTAATTAATCATTTGTTCACCATTTGTGTCTACATAACAAGTTGTGACAATTTAAAGGATTAGTTAAGTTTGTGGGCTTCACAAATAGTGGGCTTAGGCTTGTGGGCCAAATAATAAAATATTTAATTATTAAAGTGGGCTCAAAATAAGAAAACAATGTTTTAGGCTTTACAAAATAGGATTTTTTAAGAAAAATAAAGGAAAAGAAAGAAATAATTGTTTATACTTCAAAAAGGAAATTTTATAAAAATAAATTTACATACGAAATTTGCGCGTGCACAACACGTGAAAATCAATATTTGTATTAAAATGAAAGTTTAGGGTATTACAATGCTTTTGTAATTGTTGATGATTATAGTAGATTTACTTGGGTTCCCTTTTTGCCACAAAAAGATAACACATTGTATGTATTTCAAAAATTCTGTCGAAGAGTGGAAAATGAGAAAAGCCTCACCATTGTCACCATTCGTAGTGACCATGGTGGAGAATTTCAAAATGAACTCTTCACTTCATTTTGTGACAAAAAAGGGAATAAAATATGAGTTCGCTTGTCCTCACACTCCCCAATAAAATGGGGTTGTTGAAAGGAAAAATTGATCTCTTCAAGAAATTGCTCGAACCATGCTTAGTGAAAAAGATTTACCTAAATCATTTTGGGCGGAGGCTGTCAATACAACATGTTACACAATTAACCAAGTAATCATTAGAAAATATCTTGAGAAAACTCCTTTTGAACTATATTATTGCAAAATTCCCAACTTAAGTTACTTTTGCGTCTTAGGATGTAAAATGTTTATTTTGAATACTCTTGATAATTTAGGAAAATTTGATCGTAAAAGTGATGAAGGTGTCTTCTTAGGATATTCTCTTAGTAGCAAAGCATATCGTGTATTTAATAAAAGAAGATGCATAGTTGAGGAATCTATTGATGTTATTTTTGATGAAACTAATCCCTACACCAAAAAAATACTACATGTTGTTGATGATGATGAGATAGGTGTTCAGGTTGAAAAGAAACAGGTTCACGTTGAAGAAGACCCAAATATGAATGATCAAAATCAAAAATTTCATCAAGATGAAGATGCATCCAAATCGTAAATAGAAGAGATGTCTGCAGAACAAATTGATGCCATGGAAGATGAACATGTACAATATCTAATTTCCACGGTGAAAGACGCCTCGCATGGAAAATCATGTCTAGCCATCCACCAACTCTTATACGAAGCGACATGTCAAAAGGAGTAACTACTCGCACACAAGCTCAATATTTCATGTATTTTTCCATATTCGTTTCCATACTTGAACCTAAGACCATTAAAGAGGCCTTGGAAGATAATGACTGGATCGTTGCCATGCAAGAAGAACTTAATCAATTCGAAAGGAATCAAGTATGGAGACTTTTTCCTAGACCTCATAATAAAACTATACTTGAAACTAAGTGAGTGTTTAGGAACAAGTTAGATGAATCCGGATCAATCACTAGAAATAAGGCCTGTCTTGTTGCACAAGGTTATAATCAACAAGAAGGTGTAGATTTTGATGAAACTTTTGCACCTATTGCACGGCTTGAATCCATTCGTATTTTACTTGAATTTGCTTCTTATATGAATTTTACTCTCTTTCAAATGGATGTTAAAAGTGCATTTTTAAATGGTTTTATTTCCAAAGAAGTCTATGTTGCACAACCACCGGGATTTACTGATCCCACACACCTAAACTATGTATTTCGTCTTGATAAAGCATTGTATGGTTTGAAGCAAGCCCCTCATGCTTGGTATGAACGACTAAGTTTATTTTTACTTCACATAGGTTTTTCTAAAGGAAAAGTAGACACTACACTATTTATAAAACATATTTCTAAAGACATTTTAATCATTCAAATATATGTTGATGATATTATATTTGGATCCACTAATAAAAATCTTTGCAAAGAATTCTCAAAGCAAATACAGGATGAATTCAAAATGAGCATGACGGGAGAAATAACTTATTTTCTTGGGCTTCAAATACAACCAAGAAAGGATGGTATCTTTATCAATCAATCCAAGTATGCAAAGGAATTAGTTAAAAAGTTTGGACTTGAAACTGCAAATGCTTACAAAACACCTATGGCCACTATCACCAAGCTTTCAAAAGATGAATCTGGTAATAATGTTGATATCTCCACTTATCAAGGTATGATTGGCAGTTTACTTTATATTACTGCATCTCGTCCAGATATTATGTTTAGTGTTTGTTTATATACACGCTTTCAATCGTGTCCCAAAGAATCACATTTGGTTGCCATTTAGCGTATCATTCGATATCTCAAAGGCACACCAAATACTGGACTTTGGTACCAGAAAAATAGAAATTTTTCTCTTGTACGATATTCTGATGCAGATTATGCAGGTAGCTTGACTGATAGAAAGAGCACTATCGGTACATGTCACTTCTTGGGAAACTGCCTTGTCTCGTGGGCATCTAAGAAGCAAAACTGTAACCCCTGTCTCCCCAAAAATGTATCTTTGTGTATTTTCTGTATTTAAAAATTTTCGCAAATGATTTTTTTTCGGTTTTCAAATTTATTTTTTGTCAAATTGTACTATCGGATCTTCTATCAAAATCTTTTTTCGATCAACAATTGTATTTGTAACTAGATTATATGATTTTATATTTTAATACAATTTTTATTATTGTTATTATTATTGTTATTGTTTTTAATATTACTATTAATATTTCTAACAAAACCAAATTGTATATTTTTATTAGTTATTGTGATTTCCAAATACCCAAAACCCATTTTTATTTTATTGAATTTCTTTCTAAACCCTACTACCCTATTTAATATCCTATTACCTATTATATAAACCCAAAACCCATTTACCCATTATCTAACCCGTTAACCTTACTTCATTCTCCTACCCGCACCCGAAACCACCCCTTCCCTGTTACTCTAACCCTAAAACCTAATAGCCAACCTATATATATAACCCATTTTTGCCTCTTCATCTTCTATAACATACCAGCTGCCATCTTCAACCTCATCCCGATCCCTCCATCTCCCGTCCAACTCTCTCCCTCTCGAACCCCTGCTCCTACTCTTCTCCCCCCCCCCGTGCACCCTTTCCTCAACAGCGGCACTGCACCGTTGTACCCTGTCCACCCTCCTGTCGTGCCGCGCGCCTGCAGCCCCCCCCGGTGCTGTCGTCTCTTGACCTCCGCGGCACCCACGTCGACAACAGCATTGACCGCAGCCAGTTGCGCCGTCTCTTCTTCCCTTGACGGCCTGCAGCAATGCCAGCGAGCCCCATCGCACCACAGCCAGCCACCACGCATCTAGTCGCGATGCCGCCCTGTACCGTGCACAGCCGTCGCTCCCCAGCTGCGCAGCTACCCTGCGCAGCAGTGTCTCTTCCTGTGTGCCGCAGCATCAACGACCCAGTCCAGCAGACCCCATCTGCCTGTCCGCCGCTACAGCCACTTGCGGCCATCCCTCGCACTGCCAGTGCCGCCTGTCCCTGTTCGCCATCCTGCCATCGACTGTCTTGCCGTCAGCCTCGCCCACTGTATACCGAAGCTTGCGGTTGCCATGGGTGGTTTGATGAAGGTGTTGATCAACTTTGAATATCAACCGTCCGATTGATTTTGATTCTTGATCTCTTGTTGTGGGCCTTCGGATCTTCATGATCTCATCTTGATCTTCTTGATCATGGTTTAATCTTGGCCGTCCATTGTATCTTGATCATCACCTTTGATTATGGACCGTTGGATCGCATTCTCATAATCTTGGAGTTCTTGATCACGTTGATTGGTGGCCGTCCGATCGTCGATCTGACCCGATCATCATCATCATCATCAAGATACTGAGCACATTTTGATCTTGATCTTGATCTTCGATTAGAGTCGTCCGATCTGATCCGATCGCCTTGATATCTTGATCTCATGATCTTAGCCGTCCGATCGTGTTTGTGGGTTATTTATTCTTTAGATTTGTGATCTTGTTCGTGTTCGCTTGTTCGTGATTTTGTGTTCATGCCCGGGAATATGTTCCTGTTATTCTTGCTCTTTTTTTCGTTGGATTCGTCGTCTCTCGGGTAAGTAACTTGTACTCAAATTCCTTTGTATGATACAAGTCAAAAATACCACCAATAATGTAGTTGGGTCTAGAGACGACTCTTGTTTGTGTTATTCTTGTTGGGTTTTGTTTCTATAGTTCTATTTGACCATAGATGACTCACGACATATAATTTGACATGAAATAACTTAGGTTTTACCCGTTCTTGATTTGATCATGTATGTGGGACTTTTGTGAGAATTCGTGATTTTGTTGAGACCCATGTGACATACTTGGTGTGGACATGCTATATACCCTAATTCATGATGTTTGGACACTTTGTATACTTAATTTCATGTTTGGTTGTGTTTGGATCAAGTTTCGTTGAATCTATGTTGATTTTGGTTTTTGAGGAAATTCTGTGTTTTGCCGATATTCTGTCTTGATTAGTAGTTTAGACCATATTAAGGTCATAATCATAGTTTCTGTATAAAACATGATTTGTAGAGAAATTCTTCTGCTTTCCAATCCCTCTGACCTTGCTAGATTTTGTTTTCACATGTGTGAGATATGACTATTTTACTGCAGAGGTGTAGATCTTTTCCAGATTTCGTTTCTGGGTGATTTTGATGACTAAATCATTTTAATACTTGTGCTACATATATTATTTTGATCCAAAACTTTGGTCAGTATTTCTTTATCTATCTAGGGATTATCCAGAATTTTTGTGGATTTTATTGATGAGTTTTATATGCCGTTTCATGCTCGTTTATAAAAACTATACTTGTTGTATTTTGCTCGTTGTTCTGTAAAGAATCATTTATTAACCATATTTCCTTCTACTGTATGGAAAATATTTATGAAATATGAAAGTTAGGTTATTTTGTCTATTTTCATCTCCCTTTGACGGATTTGGATTTTGTTCTATGGTTTGCGAGATATTACAGTTTTCGTACAGCAGTGTTGGAAATTCCAGATTTGCCAAACTATAGTATCTAGACGCTTCGATGGATTCAGATTTGCATGTATGTAACACGGGAATTGCTATTTTAATGCAGTGTGGTCTTGCTGTGCTGAACTTGAGATTTGGTTATTTCATTCTTTTATGTGTTACCTTGCACCCATACGTGTTTATCTTGCAACTTGAACTTGCCACATGCTCATGCCATGTTATTCTTGATATATTTTGTACACCTACATACTTGTTTGATATTAATAATAAATAACCAAGCCGGGGTTTAAGAAAAAGATCGAATAGTGGATAATTCAGAAATGTGTACTCGGAAGGGGGCCCGTGTTTCCCATTACTTGTTGCCATGTTTCATAACTACATGATTCATGCTTGATATTACTTGTTGCCATGATTCGTGACGATTCATGCTTGTTACTACTTGTTGCCATGTCTCATGACTACATGATTCATGCTTGATACTTGCTGCCACGTGTTCACGATTACGTGACTCATGCTTGATACTACTTGTTGCCACGTGATCATGAATACACGACTCGTGCTTGATACTTGCTGACACTTGTTCACGATTACATGACTCGTGCTAGATACTTGTTACTTGACTTGTCCCTGAGTACACTGCCCTCTATGGTCCACTATGAAACTAAAGCGAAACTGTTTGTTGTAGCAACCATGTAAGGTGGGCTGCATGAAGTGCTACCTAGATAGTAATCACTACAAGACTTGAACATGATACTTGAACATGATACTTGAACATGACACATGCTTTCTTGATACTTGACTACATGATACTTGAGACTTGAAACTTGACACTTGATACATGATTACATGATACTTGACACTTGATGCTTGTTTGCATGATACTAGTTCACTTGACACTTGATTCATGCCATTTACACTTGTTTACTTTGCCATGCTAGTTGTTTATTTTGACATCATACTTATACCATGTTGCTAGTTAGTTTCTCCATGTACTTGTATCCTACATTATAAGTGGCCCGTAACTTGCAATTGACGGGTACTTGTTTTTCTCTTTTCCTCTTTCCTACATTCGTTGAATTGCAGATTTTGGAGAACAGGTTCCAGACGGTATTGGTGACATGAAGTATTAGTATTGGATCTTGTTATTATTATTTCTTGTAGTTTTCTTGAACAATAATTGTATTCATGTATTTGGACTTATTCTTGTATTTGGGCATTGTGACACAGAATTATTTGTGTATTTCAGTTCATGACTATTTGAGATTAATATATTTTATTTCAAGTATTCTTATTGGTATTTGGTTCATATGTGCATATGGTTGACTTTTCTGGCTTCCGACTCTGATTATATTGTGATATGTTGTAAAGATTCCTGAACAGCTTATGGATGATGAAAATCATTCGCTGGGCCAATATTACGTGCTCGTATTTCGTATTTTTGGGAAACAGGGCGTGACAAAAACTCTGTCACTTTCTCTACTGTCAAAGATGAGTATATAGCAGCAGGATCCTACTATGCACAGGTATTATGGATGAAATATACTCTCGAAGATTACAAGGTATTCTTTGATCTTATTCCAATAAAATGTGACAATACTAGTACTGTTCATATGACCAAAAATTCTAACCAATACAGTCGCACAAAACACATTGATATTAGATATCATTTTATTATAGATCACTTTCAAAAGGGGGATATTTTACTTGAATATATTTCTACTGATTCACAACTTGCGGATATTTTTACAAAACCTTTAGATGAGAAATAATTTCATTTTTTGGAAGGAGAACTAAATGTGATTGATATCTCAGCATGAAATTCCACTCTGCGGTCGACTGAACGGGCGACTGTACGCTTGTGAGGGTGTATGGTCGACTGAGCGGTCGAACGGTTTCCTCTCGGTTAAAATTGGTTTTATATACTATTTTCAAAAATTGGTTTCTACTATTTGCGGTCGACCGTACGGTCGACCGGCTCCTCCTCTGGACTTTTTTTGTGTCTTTACAAAATCAACGGTCGACCGTGTAGTCGACCGGTTTGCCCTCTAAGATCTATTGTGTTTTTGACAAAAGGGTGCGGTCGACCGGTATGCTCTCGGGAAACTTTTTAAATGATGTCTATTGCGGTCGACCGTACGGTCGACCGGTCTCCTCTCTGGTTTTCGACAAAAACTATTTTTTTAAACAATTTTTTTGACTCTTGAAATTCAACTTGTTATTATACGTGTATTGGGGAGGATCTCAATAAGGGGGAGAATTTGTTTTTGATTAATGAGTTTTCTTTATTAACTTTATCCCTCCTGTCTATTTCGATTAATGAGTTTTTTTTAACGTGCTTTCACTTTTCTTCTCCTTAAATTCCTCTTGGTGTGTTCCAAAAAGGGGGAGAATTTTTTGGAATGTTTTTAAATAAAGTCTAAAGTATTCATGACATGTTTTCATAAAATGTTTTCAAATACTTTGCAATGATTCTATGAATACTCCAAACTACAAAGATGGTTTCAAAAGTCTTACACTTATCATATTTGTTGTAGTTCAGTATAACAGGTGACAATGAATTAAGGGGGAGTATTTACATAATGTTGTAGTTCAGTATAACATGTGACATTGAATTAAGGGGGAGTATTTATATCTCTCTTAAAAGCTCTTACTTATGAAAATCTGTGTAACATAATATACAAAACTCAGGGGGAGTATTTATGTGGCATATTTTTATTTTTCAAACATTCTAGCATGTTTTGTTCACACCAAAAGGGGGAGATTGTTGACTCTTAGTTTGGTGTGCACAAAATGTGCTCATTAATACTAATGAGTTTAAAGTTAGTTATTCAGATCTTCGGGATCAAATAATATCAGCAAGGGATTCAAGAGAGATTCAAGAATATTCAAACAAGGAAAGCAATAAAGAATAATGGCAAACACAAGCAAAAGAGGAAGATATCAAAAAGAGTTCTTGATTAATTGGTCCACTAGCAAAAGAGGAAGATATCAAGACCTGAATTTTTCTTTCCATTTTCGTGCCTTGAGTTGTTTGAGAAGCAGTCGACCTTTCACCTCTCTACTTTACGTCAAAGAGCTGGAGGGTCGACCGCACCAATATGACGGTCGACCGCACTTTGCGCTGTGTATATTCTTGGAAAGTATCGTTTCTATTTTTGATCGATACACTTTCCCGTCTATTAATATTGAAGAATCCACTGTGTATTCTCTACCATATTACTTCCGATAAAATTCTTCTGAACTAATCTTTCGATAATCAATCCGAGTGTGAGCGATATTTTTTCTGTATTCTTCAGTCAAGATCATTAAACGATCTTGAGTTTTGGTTTTTCTTTCTTTTCCACTTCGGTGAGATTGATGGGACTTGTATTGGAAGTCCTGTGGGTGTAATAGGTCTCTCGGCCTGAATCCGAGAATCACTGTACAAAGGGTTTTAAGTATAGTGGAACGCTTGTGGAGAAGAATTGCTACAAGTAGGTGGTGTGGACGTAGACCAGGGGGTCGAACCACGTTATATCGCTGCGTCATCTGTGTTTGCTGCTCTTAACTCTTTTACTTATCTTGCACTTTATTTTATTAATTTTTAATTCTGCACAATCACCCTATTCACCCCCCCTAGGGTGATTTACAAAAGATAGAGAGAGAAAGATTGATTATTGAGAGGATTAACTAGGGGTTAGTTATTAATAGTGAGTAAGAGTGGCGTGGGGAATTGTGGAGGTATTTTTGGGGGAACATGAGAGGGAGAGAAATAGAACGAGCGTGAGAGAAGAATAAGGAGATACGGGAGTAGTTAGCAGATATTAGGGATCATGGGGATTGGCTGTTAGTGAGAATTAGGGTTTGAGGGTTTGGGTTAGGATCCAATAAGAAATAGGTTTGGGTTTGGGTTAGGATTCAATAAGAGATGGGCTTGGGTTTGGGTTCCAAATTGATAAATAAATAAGTTTATAAATAGGCTAATTAGGATACTCAAGACACAAGGATAAAATGAGAGTAGAGTGCACAAAAACAATATCAGGGTTCAGCATGAGAAATAAAAATAGACTGATGAAATACAATTGGTTTTAGATGAACAAAATCCATAATAAATAAAAAATAAATTCAAAGATAAAATTACAAGAATGAGAACGGAAAAGCGTTACAGTAGAAAATCCGAAAAATCGGAAACAGGGATTACATAAGGGGTTCTAGTCACATTCTCAGACCGAGACCTTGAAGGTATTTGAACACCTCACTGTGATGCGCTCGTAATCAACACATGTATGAAAAATCACGATGTACGCTATGTCCTTGTAGATTACGACAGCTCGGTAAACATACTCTTCTTGAATGTATTCGAGGGCCTCAAGCTTAAGCGATAGCGTTTCAAGGCCACCGGGTACACCCTTCATGGACTCTCTGGACCCCAGTTATAATCGAAGGAATAGTTACCCTTGATGTGACTGTGGGGAAAGCTCCGACTACCTGCACGGAAGCACTGATTTCATGGTTGTCGATATGAAGTCCGCCTACAATACCATCTTTGGTCGCTCGGGGCTAGCATCCCTTCACGCGGTTGCCTCAGCCCACCACATGAAGATGAAGTTGCCTACATCAGCAGGGGCAGGGAAAGTCAAAAGAAACCAAGAAGCTGCTCGGGCATGTTACACCACCACAATGGGCGGCTCGGTCCTTCCCCTCGATGCTATGGAATCCTCAAGATATGGGACAAGCCAGCTCTACACACGTAAACGAACAAGCAGAAATCACCTTCTCCCAAGAGCATCAAGCTAAGTATATTCGGGTGAGCAAGAAATTCTCCCATCAAGTCAAGATGTAACTCATCACTTGCATTAGGGAGAACATAGATATCTTTACCTGGAGCACCGAGCACCTGATGAAGATCAATGAGGGCGCTTAACGCCCTCCCCTAGTAGTTAGCTTCAAACATGTAATAAATGCCAACAGTTATAACAGTCACAACATGTGATAAAGGCCTGCATTCAGAGCAGCCCCTTAGTTTCTTTTTTCAATAAATTTTCAGTCTTTTCCTTTGCAAAATTCTTGTACAATTCCATCGGATGCAATCAACGAGTTAGACACATGGTTCGCCCCCAAGCAATACCATCCACTCACTAAGCACCCCAACGGACGAGTGCAAAGTCCACTCATGGCTCTTAGAGTCGCTCAAGCCACTTGCCCCTGAGCATGTGTGTAGGGCACGCCTCGCCATTCGAGTGCTCCCAAAACTCGTTGTCACCTTGTTCAGAGTCCACTCAGGGTTCATAGAGTTTCTTTAGCCTTTCGAGCAAGTTTGTGGGGCACGACTCGCCATTCGAGTGCTCCCAAAATAACCCCGGACAAGTGCAGAGTCCATTCATGGTTCACAGGGTCACTCTAGCCACTTTCTCCTGAGCAAGTGTGCGGGGTACATCTCGCCATTTGAGTGCTCCAACTTTTCACTGTCACCATGTTCAAAGTCCATTCATGGTTCTAGGGTCACTCTAGCTACTTGCACCAGAGTAAGTGTGCGGGGCACGGCTCGCCATTCGAGTGCTCCCAAAATAAACCCGAACAAGTGCGGTCCGTTCAGGGTTCATAGGGTCACACTAGCCACTTACCCCCGAGCAAGTGTGCGGGGCATGGCTCGCCATTCAAGTGCTCCCAGAACTCGTCGTCACCATGTTCTGAGTTCATTCATGGTTCTAAGGTCACCCTAGCTACTTGCACCTGCGTAAGTATGTGAGGAACGGCTCGCCATTCGAGTGCTCCCAAAATAAACCCAGATAATTGCAGAGTCCATTCATGGTTCATAAGGTCGCTCTAGCCACTTGCCCCTAAGCAAGTGTGTGGGGAATGGCTCGCCATTCAAGTGCTCCCAAAACTTGTCGTTACCTTTCGGAGTCCATTCATGGTTCTAAGGTTGCTCTAGCTACTTGCATCCGAGCAAGTGTTCGGGACATGGCTCGCCATTCGAGTGCTCCCAAAACTCATCATCACCATGTGCAGAGTCCATTCATGGGTCATAGGTTCGCTCTAGCCACTTCCCCCGAGCCAGTGTGTGGGGGCACGACTCTCTTCCAATGCTCCCAAAACTCGTCGTCACCCTGTTCAGAGTCCATTCATGGTTCTAGGGTTGCTCTAGCTACTTGCATCCGAGCAAGTGAATAGGGCACGAATCGCCATTTGAGTGCTCCCAAAATAACCCTAGACAAGTGTGGAGTCTATTCATAGTTCATAGGGCTGCTTTAACCATGTAATACCCTGATTTTCCAAATATATGAAAGATTATTTATTTTTACATATGGTATGCATGTGTAATAATTTTGGCTATTATTTTCAACATGATGAGTAAGAGCATTGTTTTTATAAAGGATTTTCCCTAAAACCCAAGTGTTAATTTATTTATCTCTTCTACAAAATAATTATTTTGGCCCAACTGATTTTTAAGCCCATGAAATTAATCTTTTATTTTCTACAACTTGTATGTGTAACATTTTCCCTTTAAAGGACTTATTTTTTTATGTACAAATTTTGTAGGGTGGGTTGTGTGTGCACGTGCACTCTATGTACACGTGCATTATACTCCATTCTTGGCCGGTTTTTGGTGGGGATCATGGGCGGTTACTTGTGAGGTGTGGGTAGTTTTTACAACCCCCTAGTCAATCCTAGCCTTTGATCCTATAACCATCTAATGAATCCTAGCCCTCCATTCCACTTATTTTCTAGTATAAATACCCCTCTCATTCCCTATCTCTTTTACATTAAAATTATTATTGTTAGAGAGGCATTCTGTGAGTTGTGTGTGGGAGCTTTTCTGTGAAGGCCGAGTAGCTTTCTGAAGGGTTCGGTGTGGAGCAAAGGAGCAAGGAGCGAGGAGTCATCACTACACTAAGGAGCTTTTTGCTGGATTTCGTTTATTTCATCAAATAAGGTGGGTGTTTCTCAGGACTTCTAATGTAGGAGTTATACCATGATTATTATGATTGCTACCATGTTATGAAAAGTAAATTCAATGTATTAGAAATTGCCTGAGCATGCTGTTGATAATAAGAACAAAAGAGTCGGTACAGTCGACTGTTGCATGAACCAGTCGACTGGTACGAGACAATTATTTTCATGATGTGGTAATAAACATGTATGCAAATAGACGTAATAGTGTGATTACTAAGTTTATATTTTCCCTATGACACATATGATGGAGGGAAGGTGAATGGATGAAAAGAACTAACGATGATAACAAAACTAAGAACTGTCGGTGCAGTCGACTGACAATGTGTTCAGCCGACTGGTGCATCGATTTAATTACGATTAATCGGCAATTCCATGAAATGAGATATTCCATCATGTTGACCTAGTGTAATGATTTGAGAATTATATCTTCATCTTCGTAAGCAAGTTATGAATAAGTGTAAATGCATGTTTAAAGTATTTTCCTCAAAGAAAAGACCATATTAGTAACTTGAAATTTCATGCTGTGATGTTACTGAACAAGTAAGAAGTGTGGTGTTTATAAAATATGAATGTATGTATGCTGTGATGAAAGTGCATGTGAGAACGGTTGGAAAGATAATTTCTGTTTGAATTATGAAACTGTCCAATCGACTTAGTGCGTGTAGCCAGTCGACTGAGCTGAACATAGAAGTGTGCTATTAAAAATCCCAGGACAGACGACTGGTGGATGAACAGTCGACTGTCACGTGGATGACACTGTGAACACGAAAAGTTGCGGGACAGCCGACTGGCCGTGTGCAGCAGTCGACTCTCCCGAGCATTTATGATGAACCTGTATTGACTGTATGAGTCGACTAGTGTCCTTCCAAGTCGACTGTACAGAGTGGACTTTGATATCTATGAGATTTCATTTTTTTTATTGCTGTTGGAAGTTGTGAACTTTATGATTGAAGTCTATGAACTCTTTTTATGACTGTATGGATTTATGTAAAATGAATCATAGATGGGAATTGAGAATTAAATGAACATGAAAGGTTAAGATCATGATAAGAAAGTCTGTGAGACTCTAAAATGAATTATGAGCTGAGAGTGCTCAATTGGAAATTGTGAATTGGAAATTGAACAAAGAGTAGCTAAGTCTCCCCCGGCAGTGAAATGAAATGATATTGAAAAGAAGACCAAGGTTGGTCATGTATTGAAATGAAATGATAAGTCCGGTTTGGTGGAGAGGCTAACTCTAGGGCTTTGATTTTTATTCATGATTCTAATGATTTTAGTACATAGTGAAAAGGTGATGAAAGTGAGAGAAAAACATAAGTATGAAAACTAGAGTTTACGGTACGGGTGTGTGAGCCGCAGAATGCATGCTTGATGAGTCAAGACATGGCGCGGGCACAACTCAGAATGATCGGACTTTAGTCACGCTTGTGGGATGTTTGGTGACTGCAAGAGGATCGTGTTCAGGGAGGAGGCTGAATTGCCGCAGAATGCATGCTTGATGAGTCAAGACATGGTGCGGAATTCTACTCCAGGGGCCAGGATACGTGCTTGTACTCATAGATCATCTAAGATATTCACTGTAATTACAGAAGTAGATTAAGTCATGGCGAGGGATTGAACCCTACAAAAATGAAGAACGATTAAGAGGCTTGCCCTCGGACCTATGTAGTATGGGATGCATAGAATCCGAACAAGTGCGCATTAGTGTCATGTAAATTAAGTAATTGCATTAAGGATTAAGTGCACGATCACGACACGACATCATTAAGATTTTCCCTTTTACTTTAATTGTTATGTGAATAAGTTTTGTGATCTGTTAAGAAATGAGATTCATTATACTGTTTCTGGCATAGAGAGGATGGCCATGTATAATTATCGTCGGTTAAATAAACTGACGTACCCACAGTTTTGTATGCAGGATAAATTACATGTTAAAGAGGAATGGATGCATAGAGATTTACCATGTTGTTGTACATTTATGTAAATGTTGTATATTCTTACTTCTGCTGTGCAAAATGAAAAGTGTAATATGATGTAAACTCTGATGTAAAGTGAAAAGTTTAAATTCCTTGTAAAATTGTACTGAAGAAAGTGAAAAGATCCTGTAGAACATCTCGAATTCAGTGCTTTTGGGATTTGGGGCGTTACAAACCACTTGTCCCCGAGCAAGTGTGCGGGGCACGCCTCGCCATTTGAGTGCTCCCAAAACTCGTCGCCACCCTGTTCGGAGTCCATTCATGGTTCAAGGTTTGCTCTATCTACTTGCACCCGAGCAAGTGCGAGGGGCACGACTCACCATTCGAGTGCTCCAAAATAACCCTGGACAAGTGCGGAGTCCATTCATGGTTCATAGGGTTGCTCTAGCCACTTGTCCCTTTGCAAGTGTGCGGGGCACGACTCGCCATTCGAGTGCTCCCAAAACGTGTCATCACCTTATTCAAAGTCCATTCATAGTTATAGAGCCGCTCTAGCCACTTGCACCCGAGCAAGTATGCGGGGTATAGCTCGCTATTCGTGTGCTCCCAAAACAACCAAGGATAAGTGCGGAGTCCATTCATGGTTCAAAAGGTCGCCCTAGCCACTTGCCCTAAGCAAGTGTGCAGGGCACGGCTTGCCATTCGAATGTTCCCAAAATTCATTGTCACATTGTTTGGAGTCCACTCATGGTTCTAGAGCTGCTATATCCACTTGCACCCGAGCAAGTATGTGGGTCATGGCTCACAATTTGAGTGCTCCCAAAACATCCCCGGATATGTGCGGAGTCCATTCATGATTCTTAGAGTCTCCCTAGGAACTTGCCACCGAGTAAGTATGTGGGGCACGTCTCGCCATTCGAACACTCCCATAATTGGCCACAACAAGAGTACAAGAGATTCAATCATCTACTAGAATGATTCCAGGTCTCAACTCTTCTTTCTAGCTTCCCCAACAACTCATTGCTTCATACAATGAGTTCAGTGCTCCGTTCCTTACTCGAGACCCTCCAACCACTCAGTCTCCCCATATAATGAGTGTGATGTTCCACTCGCCTTCCGAGCGACCCTCTTCTTCTACAGTGAGTTCGGAACCCAACTCACCCCTAGAGTTGCTCCCTAAACTTATTTCCCAAATGGCTCCCTTTTAGAGCCCTACGATACTCATCTTGCTCGCCTCCCGAGCGACCCTCTTCCATAACGAGTTTGGAGGTCATTTCATCCCAAGAGTTGCTCCCCAAACTTGCCTTTCGAATGGGTCTCTCTTAGAGCTCGGCGATGCTCTTTACATCGCTCGCCTCCCGAGTGGCCTTCTTCAGAGCTTAACTTACCCCTAGGGCTGCTCCATAAATTCTCTTCCAGAACGGCTCTCTCCTAGAGCCCGACAATGTCTTCATCTTGCTCGCCTCCTGAATGACCTTTTTCCACAACAAGTTCGAAACTCAACTCACCCCTAGAGTTGCTCCCCAAACTTTCCTCCCGCACAGCCTTTTAGGTTTCGAGGGTAATCTCAGATTAAATACACAGCAGAAAAATTACAAAAATATCGAAATCTAGCCATGGATCCATGCGAAAACCACAAATTGTCTTTAGGAGTTATACCTTGAAGATGGATCTGCTGTCTCCACAGTATGCCGATCACATCACTAAAATATTACGGTGCCTCCATGGTATCTACATGAACGGGTCAAATCAAGCTTTCCCTCACGCCGCGGTGCTAGCTGCGGGAAAAGGATGTTCCTCACGATCTCTCTCTCACAATTTTTGTGACGGCTAGGGTTTTCTCATGTGTCACTTTCCCATAGATAGGTATCATATATAGGTGTAGATAATCAACCCTAAGAGAGAAATGAGGTTGTTGAACTCACAATCTGTCCTGGTTCAGATTCGTGTGTGGGCACTTGAACTTTAGTCAGTCCATTTAATCTAATTAAATGTCCAACCAATATCAGGAGTCCAAGTTTTACTTGGATCCCCAATTAAATTCATCTTATGAATTTAAATCTTTATTTCAATCCATTCTAAGTGTATGACCCTGTAGGTTCCCATTACGTTGATAGTAATACTGAAATCATATTCTAGTATTACAAACAGTGAGCAGTATCTAGCAATATATCACTGCTACTCAAGTAACAAGAATGTCAGTGATTAGACATAACCTATCCGTGACCAATGTTACCAGGTAGTCTAGTCCCTTTATTCAGATATCTTAACTGACCACAAGGCATAGAGCGTGTCACCCTTGTATAGTCCAATCTTTAGTTTCTTGATGTCCGAGTGGACTTACTAAAATAAATGAGCTCAATATCTCATATTGACTCATTTGAGTACGGCCATGCATTTTTTAGTCTCATTCAATCAAGGTGCCCATAGATGTCGCTCATGTTATGTAAGAGGGACAAATCCTATCTAAGTCACTCACATCTCTCTCCATGATTTGTAGTATATCTAATAGTCGACTTTATAATCACCTTATTACAGGCAACGTTTGACGACATTAAAACATATAACTTCTCATGTAGGAAACCGTAGTGACTTCAAGTCAAAGGACTACATACACCATGGTCACTATGAGAACCGCTTATGACACTTACGTAACGATCCATGTAGCGTTATCATGGTAGGTCAGTCCAGATCATTATGACTCTAATATGTACCCATGTGAAGACTTGATATCTCATATCCATGACCCGTGAGATATGGTCATCAAGTCTACGCACATACTAGTCTCTATGTATTATTGTTGTCCTAATTCACAATAATACTTGACTAGGGACATTTAAGAATAGTGTTCTGATTACAACCAATAGGTAATCACAATCAAGTCATGCACTTGATGTCCCATGGTATTGAACCTACTATTATAAGGACTTTATTATATTCATTTAATCACAATAAACAACACAATAAACGAAATGCCTCATATATGAAATAAATATCATGATACAATGTAAACTAGTACTGTCAATACACAACTGGCCTCTAGGGCATACACCAACATGTCTCTCTCCTAGAGCCCGGCGACACTTTTCCCCTCGCTTGCCTCCCGAGCGACCTTCTTCGAAGCTCAACTCATCCCTAGAGTTGCTCCCTAAACTCATCTACCAGACGTCTCTCTCTTAGAGCTAGACAATACTCTTTATCTTGCTCGCCTCCCAAGTGAAATTCTTCCACAACGAGTTTGGAGCTCAACTGAACCCTAAAGTTGCTCCCCAAACTCGCCTCTCGAACAGCTCTCCCCTAGAGCCCGACGATACTCTTCATATCGCTCACCTCCTGATCGACCTTCTTCCACAACGAGTTCGGAGCTCTACTCACCAGAAGAGTTACTCCTCAAACTTGCCTCTTGGATAAATCTCTCCTGGAGCCTGGTGATTCTTTTCATCTCGCTCTCCTCCCAAGTGACCCTCTTCTTCTACAGTGAGTTCGGAGCCCAACTCATTCTCAGAGGTGCTCAATAAACTCGCCTCTTGAATAGCTTTTCCCAAGTGACTTGCGAAGATCTTCTTCATAGTTTCTCCATGGTGAAGATCCACTTCTTAGCCCACCGGAGAAAAGCTCCTCTTCGTAACTCCCTGGGGCGAAACTCCTCTTCGTAGATCCCCGAAGCTCTTCTTAACTTCACAGAGCAAAGATATTGCGGGCCTGTTTTGACCTTAAAGTCGGATAAGTCTCCTGCTGACTCCTGAAGAGGAATTGTAGATCTTTGAATACTCTTTGAAACGGGTGGTCATACACCCAGATAAGACCTTTGTAGCACTTGAAAAGTTAATAACAATGCAGTTGCACTAAGAAGAAGAGGAAATTTGACCAGGTCAACGATCAACGGGCCACATGTCACCTTCTGGGAGCACCACGATGGGTCGAGGTCACGCACCGAGCAATCACATCCCCGACCAAAACGAAGGAAGCAACGACTTGATATCCTCCCGATCCGCGCTCGCAAGATCCATGCACTAGATTTTGCCACGTCATCAAGTATTTGATTAATTTATTTATTTAATTATTAAATTGAATTAATTATTTAAAAATTCTAAAAAAACAATTAAAAATCGAAAAAGTTGATTAAAAATTCTAAAAATAATTATTAACTCGGAAAAATATTTTTAAATTTCAAAAATATAATTACAAATTTAGAATGAATAATTAAAATTTTTGAAAATTAATTATTAACATTCAAAAATTGAATAAAAAATTGGAAGAAATTCAAAAAAATCTGAAAAGTCACAAAAAATCCTGTAAATCTAAAAATAATTCTAGGTATTTTACAAACTCAGTATAGCATCATTACACCTCGAGCAAGATCCAAACATCCCCGAAAACACCGATAAGTTTTGTAAACCCTTAAAAATTGACAACCTACTCCTCAAAGGTTGTGAAACTCAGTCTTCGAGAGTGGGAGCTTGTGATATGGGTAAAAATATAACCAATTTGGGACTATTCAAATTGAGCACGAATCTTAAAGCTTTCAGGAGTAAAATAGTAAATTTCACTAGAAATGGGCCCATAAACGAAAATTGGGCATCTCTCAAGTGTAATAACCTAAAATGGATCTGTCTTACTGGGTTGTCATCACAGCCCTATACAAATGAGTCCATAATTATTTAAACGTGATTTTAACTCATATTTATCCACAAGAGATGGTTCAAAAACTATATCTTTTATAATGATAAGAGTTTTAACTCGATATCTTCACTCTTATCTCTTCATGAAGAAGAGATAACCAATTCAATCCAAAAATATCGGGAAGTAAAGATAAATCATTATCTTGAAACTGTCCTTCAAAGCGACTATAAATACCCCCTACCTCCACAGAAATCAAGTAATTAGTTTTTGCCACTAAAAACCTCTTATATTCTTCTTGAGTTCTGACTTGATCGTCGGAGGGTTTGTCACAGGGGTCAACCTCAGTGTTTCAAACTTTTGCAGGTCAATTGGAGCGATCATCACCGCACAGATCAGATCCAATGGTTCAAATGATTCACATTCAGGAGTCAAGATCAATTGAAAATAGTCAACATCGGTGAAAGTTAAAAAGGTCAGTTTTTTTATTATTTTTAAAATAATCCACATCTATTTGCTCCCACACAGAAAAAGCAGCAACACACCTGATGGTCACGCGGGGTTTTTGTCCTTTCTTCTTCTTCTTCCTCCTCTTTTGAGTTCTGTTCATGTTCTTTCTTTCTTAGTGAGATTGAAGAATAAAAGGGAAAACACATATAAAAAGTAGTAGAGTAGTTATTGCGGTTCTTTGTAAATGGATTTCCATATTTTTCTTGTAATTCCCTCACATAACATATTGATTTATGAAATTACAAGACTTGAAAAGTTTCAATTTTGCACCTCAAAATGGGGTTTTTCATGTTTGGAAGGTTATGGATGCCACTCCTGATTTGGGGGGATTATATTCTTTTAGGTGAACGAACTACGGTTTCACCTCAGACACGAGTCCTTTCTTTTTTTGACATCCATTGGGTTTTTAAAATCCTTCAACCCTATATATACTCAGGGTTAGCCCTGGGGGAGGGCAAGTGGTGCAAACACACAGGGCCCCCGATATTTAAGGGCCGCCGAAATTTAGTATACCATATGAATTGTAAATAAGTAACAAAAAGCTATTGTATTAACAGTTGTGCATAATAGCTCAGTTAGTTAAAACGAATCAAGGACCGTAAATTGGTTGCAGGTTTGAAGCATCTGGTAGGATTTTTTGTTTCTTTTATTTTTTTCCTAGGTCCACATACAAGTGGGTCGGATTTTTTTCCCAACTCCCATTGTTTTGCTTTTAGGGGCTGGCGCTATGTTTTCAAAGAAAATAAAGGGGAAAAAACCCTATTCTTCACAATATTTTACTTTCTCACAAATAAATCAAAGATTCCATCTTTATCATTTTTTAATTGATGGAACATCTCTCTTACTCTCTATAATTTATTATCATCCTCCAAACTCTAAACTCTGTGATTCTCAAAGCTAATTTACTGCAATTTTCTTATTTCATAGATATTATTCAATTGAGTTAATTTTTTGTGCAATCATTTTAGACATTCGATGTTGATATGGTTGTGTTCTATATTTTTTTCTTTTCTCATGTGATGTATTTCTAGAAATCTAGAATGTATCTCATTAGGAGATATGATTCTAATCATGCTAAACATCTAAAAAGAAGAAAAGAAGAGCAATTGGTTCAAAATCAAAGAGAAGCTCTTGATAGATTTGTTGTAAAAAATTCACAATGTCTAGTCAATGAAGATTCAGTTAATGTGGAGCAAAATCTTATTGAAGAAATGAATGATTTCAAATTGAATAATGTTGCAAATAATGGGGAGGAATCTACAGAGGCAGTAGCATATGCAGAGGAACATGTGGCAAAATCTATGGAGGAGGAATATGTGGAAGAACATGTTGATGAACATATATGAGAAAATGTGGAGAATCATGTGGAAGAAAATATGGAGGAACCAGGCTTGAATGGTAATGGCGACGGCATTGAGGATGTTCCATTGAAAATTGATGATCCTAGAAACTGGGATAGTCTTGATCCAAAATGGAGGGATTTATTGGTAAAAAAATGTCTTGTAAGAGATTTGTTAACCAGGAAAGAGCCTAAAGATTGATTGAAAAAACGTTTCTCCTATGAATTTTACAATAGGTACTTACCAAATGGAGAGAAGCACCATCAAGATTGCCTAGTGTATTCCAAGGTTCTTGATAAAGTATTTTGCTTCTGCTGCAAGTTGTTTAAGAACAGACCACAACCAAGTTAATTAGCACATGAAGGATCAAACAATTGGGGACACCTTGCTAACAATTTAAAAATGCATGAAAGAAGTCTAGAGCATATCAATCATATGACCATTTAGGCTGAGTTGTGTGCGAGGTTGGAAAACAATCAAACCATTGACAAAGTTGTGCATGACCAAATCAATAAAGAGACAGAACATTGGAGGAAGGTATTACGAAGATTGTTTGCAATGGTGAAATATTTGGCTAAAAAGATTCGTGGAAGTAAATAAAAGATTTATGAGCAAAATAATGGAAATTTTATGGCTTTAGTGGAAATGGTTGCTGAGTGGGATTCAATATTGAAGGAGCATCTCCGACGGAAAAAAAAAGATTCATAACCAAGCCATGAAGAATCAACTCAAGAATCTTTCAGAATTCAGTATTTTCTATATATAGTTGATCAAGAAAATTGGTTCATTGGATAGAAGGTTTGAACAATATCAGCAATATGAAGACATCTTTTGCTATCTGTTTACATCAGAGAAGTTAAAGTCATTGGATGCTGGTGAATTTAAGACAAGCTGCAATTTTGAGAAAAAGCTAGAGAATGGACAAATATAAGATAGTGACGATGATGATTGTTTAATGAATTGCAATTATTACAAAAATATTTACCAGAAGAAAAAATACAGCTAGTGCAATATTAAATTTCTTGAAAAGAATGAATTGTTATCCAACTTCTTGCCTTGCATATATAATATTGTTAACTATTCCTGTTATGGTTGCATCATCCGAAAGAAGCTTTTCAAAACTAAAACTACTGAAATCGTACTTGCGATCAACCATGTCACAATAAAGATTAAACAGATTGGCTTTGATTTCAATTGAAAATGATTTTTTTAAGAAAAAAACTTGACTATGAAAGTTTAATTGATGATTTGCGTCTAGAAATGCAAGAAGATCAATTTTTAGAAATTAGCAATGCACTAGGCACCAGCTGCCATTTTCTCTCACTTAGTAAAGTCTAGTAATAGTTTCAATTGTTGAAGATCCAATGGACATGTTTAGTAATTTTTAGGTAAGCTTTTTGTTTTATCATTGTGTGATACTACTCATTTATGCACTAGTTTTTTATTATTTGTTGTCATGAACAGATAGATTGCAAAAAGTTTTGAGGCAACACTTTGATGGTCAGTCTTCTATCTAAAGCGTGTTCATCATAACTGTAATGTTTGAACATTTCTTTTAGAGCGTTGGTGATTTTGTTTTGTGACTACATATGGATTCAGTTATAATAAGAAATTAAAATTGTTACACCCCACAAAATTGAGTAATGACAATTTTGCCTTTGCGTGTTACGCACGTGTATTTTGTACCGTTACGAGTAATATTCGTAACATATTTTTATATAAATATCATACGTATATTATATTCTGATTATTTATATGTTTTTCATTTTCTCAAAACCCATTTTTAGCCAACTTAAATATTTATTCTAATCTTTATGTTTTTACGTGTATTGCACGTGTTTTCAATACACGTGTCGATTACGTATATTTTTCATTACGTGAAATATGAGTAACATTATTGTTCTACATATTTTGTATTTTGACTATTTTTCGTTCTCTCAAATTAATTTTTAATATTTTGCACGTACATTGCACGTAAAATTTTATGTATTCTTAGTCCCTAAAATCTTCTAAAGTTATGCATAATTTTATTCTCATTTTTATTTGTCACAATTGTATTATTTATTTTTATAAAAATCCATGGGCTTAAAATCTATTTTAAAGCCCACTAGAAAATTTATTAAAAGAGAAGCCCGTGATTTTATTCTACATTTTAAATGAACACTTTTTAATTCTACACACTTGTCATGTAACAAACACATAGCCAAATAATAAAAAAATAAAATTAATTAAAAGAATGAGAAGTGTGCGCAAGTAGGGTGCACGTGCACGTGTGTGCAACTCAAGGGACTTGACCGGCTGTGCAAGGGAAGAGGAGAGGATGGAGTGAGTTGAATGGTTAGTAGTGGGATTATTAGTGGGAAATTAAAGTAGTTAGTGAATAATTAATCACACCAATTAATCAACTCATCTTTATAGAACAACCCAACCTTCCCTTAGCCTTCATCAGAAAAATTTAAACAAAATCAAAATGAAGGGGTGTTGTTGCTGCCGAAGCTTGCTGGCTGTGGAGTTTCCTTTTAGGGTACAGATTTCAAGGGGAAGTGGAAGGCATTTTCGGAGTTGTATTTGCTTGGAAAATTCTTCATATGGATGTGTGTCTCTTCTTGCTTTCTGATTGTGTGTAGGATGAATGCTTAGGAAATTTATGTTAGAATGGTAGATATAAGCTAATAAATTTCTATTACCTTTATGTGATGCATATTGTATTGATATCTAGAAATTTTGTAGTTGGTAAATGTGAAAAAATGTATGCTAATGAAAGATTACAATGAGAAATTGTTATGTAGACAAACTACAATTTCTATTAGAATATTTTAAATCGATGCCATGCAAATTGTAATATACCATGATTAGATTTTGTAGATGAATTGTATGTGTATGGGAAGGGGGTTAAATTGTGTTTTATTTGGGATAAATTACAATTATATGGAGAGGTGAAAATTTCTCCATTCAACTCAAATAGTGATTAAAAGAAAATATAATCATGCTAGTTTTATCATAAAAAGTAGTAGTGTTAACTAATGTGTATAAAAGTTGTCACGCCCCGCTTCCCAAAAACATGGAATACGAGCGCGTAACAAAAGTCCAGCGAATGAATATAATCATCCTTAAGCTGTTCAGGAATTCTTTACAACATATCCCAGTAAAATCAGAGTCGGAAGCCAGAAAAAGATCAACCACATGCACATATAAACCAAATACCAACAGGAATACTTGAAATAAAATGTATTAACCTCAAATAATCATGATCTGAAAATACACAAATATTCCTGGGTCATATTGCCCAAATACAAGAATACAAGTAACAGATACAATATTCAAAATGAGCAACAGGAAATAAATATAGATAGCAAAGCTTCAGCCAACTAGAACTTCATCTCGCCAATACCTTCAGGAATCCTGTCCTCCAAAATCTGCAATTCAACGAATGCAGGAAAAAGGAAAAGAGAAAACACAGTACCCGTCAATGGCAAGTCCGGGTCACAAATAGAATAAGATACAAGCACATGGACACTACCTAACAACAGGTCATAATGCATCAACAGTAATATCTAGCATGGTATCCTAGCAGTACAGTTGTTTTATGTCTAAGGCAGTGTCATAAAGCAACTAACAGTCTTTAATAACAGTATCTCAGTATCTCAGTGAATCAGGATAACAGTATATCAGTATCACTAGCAGTATATTCAGTGTATCAGTATAACAGTCCTAGTATAACAGTCTCAGTCTAACAGTAACAGTATATCGGTCTCAGTTTAACAGTATCAGTCTCACAGTGTCAGTCTAACAGTTTCAGTTTATGTTCTTTCAGTCTTGTGTGTATTACTAGCTAGGTTGCACTTCATGCATCCCATACTACATGGTTGCTACAACAAACAGTTTCGCTTAGTAAGATATCATAGGGGACCATGATGGGGCAGTGTACTCAGGTATCAGTAACAGAAGCAGTAACAGTAACAGTCAGAACCAAGAGGTCCTCTTCTACTCTACACCTTCTTACAGAAGAAGCAATGTAGACAGGGTCAGTAAACAGTAACAGTATCAGTATGGAACACTAGTTCCCTTCCAAGTACACGTTTCCATATTATCCACTACTCGTTCTTCCCTTAAACTCCGGCTTGATTACTTTTAGTATTTATATCATCAAAAGGCATGAGAGTGTGCTAAATAATGCCAAACTAACAGTTCATGATCAGGTTTAAATCTCAGGGAACTAGGTCAGCAAGTATAGGTGCAAACATTCACAAATACGAGCAAAATGGTATACGTTTATAATCAGGACAGCAAGACCAGTCTGTACAAAAACAGTGATCCACAGATCTACAGGTATGCAATTTATAATCCATCGAAAGATCTGAAAACTAGACTTCCACACGCTTCTAACGGTTATAATAAATCTATATGCTATCATCTCGACTCAAAACACAATTCAACACAGTTTTCATGTACAGCCAGAAAACAGGAGAATAACTTAAACCACATGAAAACAGCATACAAAGTTGTTAATTAAATCCACGAAAATTCTGGGGTAATCCCCTATAAGTACAGTCTCGAAATATAAATTTTCATATTTTTCCAGAAAGTATAGATATGTTTTCAAAAATAGAAAATACCACATAACACAGTTTTGATGGATCTGGAATTCTTCAACACCGCTGTACAAAATCATGCATATCTTGCACACAGCGCATCAGAATCCACTTCCGCCAAAACGGGATGAAAGTAGACAAAATTACCCAACTTTCACATCTCACATGAAATATTCATACAGTAATTAGAAATAAGGTAAACACGGCATTCAACATACAATCACACGCAGTTTACAGCAAAAGCGATCTATAGAAAAGGATGTAAGGCATCACTCAAAACTCATCTTTTAATTACCACAAAAATCAGAGAACTACCTAACATCATATTGAAACACTGGACAAAATCTTGTGGCATTAAATTAGGTCTAACATGGATCTTGAAAATAATTTGGTGATAAAATCTACCCCGAAATAAATCTGGGAACTACCGGCATACAGTTACTAAAATAATCATAACTAATTCATACGAACTCCAAACAGGGTGAAATCAGTCGGATTAGAAATTAGATTCTATTCTCTACAATTTACTCAGAAATAGTCATGTTGAGATTCGGACTCTAATCCAGGTAAAAACAATAATCAATCCAGTACAATCCAAATTTCCAGATTCTCAACTAAACTTCAAAACGTCATAACTTCCTCAAAAATCATCCAAACTCTTCCAAATTCAAAACGCTGTCTACCCATTGTCTAAATATCATAATGGAGGATATCTAGCATGTCAAAATCTAGTATTTCTCATATGGGCGTTCAAACATGCATCGGGTATACAATATGTCACATACGCGATAACAGTCGCGTTTGGGTGAATCCTAAGGCATAAACCTATCAACTTCATGTCCTAATTCGTCCATGGCCTGTTTTGAACCTTAGAGACGAAATCCACAATTAAAAACATGATCTTTGTCCGTCTCTAGTCTCAAACTATCCTATGTGTGAACTTTCTACTTGTATCAACCTAAGAAATTTAAGTACAAGTTACTTGCCTGAATATGGAGACGAAGAGCGATGCAAATCAAAAGTCGAAGAAATTCCCACGAACGAAAATTCACGGACTCACGAACGATCCACACGCGCACTCGAGCACGCGCAAGAAAAATCCCAAGAGAGAGAGAGCGCGACGGCGGATGGAGAGAAAGCGGGAGAGATGAAGCACGGAAATAGGGTTCAATAGTTTGGGAAAATAAAATATAATAAACGGCAAAGTTGAATTATATATAGGATATATAGATGTACATTAGGGTTGAAGGAGGGGAGGTGCACACACAGCCGGCAATAGGTAAAGAAAGGGAATGGGTCGGGTTGGTTTTTGGTAGAATTAGGTTACGGTTGGGTATGGTGAAGTATTGGTAGGATGTAGTATTAGGAAAGAAATGGTAGGATTTAAAGGTAGGATTAGTAGTAGGTAATTAATAGGTCTAGAATAATAAACTGATGGGTTTAACGGATTGGGTAGGTTAGGAAATAGTTTAGTGGTTATAGGAATTAGGTTGGGCTGATGGATTCATGAAGGTGCAAATGGGTTTGCTTTGGGTTTAATATCCATTAAGGGAAAATAGGGTTTGGGTATTAAAGAAAAATCCAATAGGAAAATCAATAAAATAAATTCCAAAAAAATATATATATAATTAAGATTAAAAGTAAATAATTTATTTAAGTAGAAAATATACAATTTGAAATACCATAGTACAATAGATCAAATAGTATACACTGAGTTAATACTCAAATACTAGCAAATACAATAGGATTTTTAATAACTAGTCGAAAATAACAATAATAACGATAACACTAATAAGAGGATTAACAGCAAAACTAGAAATTGTATTTCAGTATAAAATAATAATAAAAAAATAGGTACAATTTAAAATTATTGATCGAAAATAGATTTTAAAAATAGAAGATCCAAAAAAAATAAATAAATAAATAAATTTTGACAAAAGAATTTGAAAACCGGAAAAATAATTTGCGAAAATTTTTAAAATACAGAAGATACACAAAAATATATTTTTGGAAAAACAGGGGTTACAAAAGTTCTCAAAAGTTACTGTATAATTTTATTATATATGGATTCACTTTATTATAGATAAAATTAATGTAAAACCGTCTCTGGAAGTTTAGAAATGTACTTTCTGAACAAATATTTTTGAGACAAAAGATATAAATGAAAATTTATGAATGAGTTAAAATATAAAGGGAAAAAAGAGAATGGAGTCAAAAGGTTTTAAACTCATATTCAATCAATTAGAGCAATTGACTTCTTGGTTAGCGTGTGTGTGGCTTGGGCAGCGGTCCGGCTGCTCTGTGGTCGCGGGTTTGGGTTGGCTTTGTTTTATTTAAATTTTATATATATATAAAATCAAGTGTATTTAAGTACAAAAACAACCCAAGGAAATCTATAACATAATCAGCGAGTTGGCTCATTGGTTGGGCAATTGTTGGGGGTTTCGAAGGTCACTGGTTCGAGCTCGGGTGTGCTTTTTTTGATTTTATTTTATTTTAATATGAATTTCATGTTTTTAAAAATTAAGAAAAATCATAGAAATATTATAGAATATTACTAGATGATTTGGAAATTATTTTATAATATCTAAGAGGTATTTTTGAGAAATAGAGATCATGTTTACTGTATAAGATGATATTAGAATTCTAGAAAAATATATATGATTAAAGATTTAAGAGTGGGATTATGATAAAATCAAATGAGGAGATTAAATAATGAACTTCTAGTGATGAATCTTAAAAAGATGTTGTTTAAAATCTTAATTAACTTTTATTGGGATTTTTATTTGAAGTTTGGATGGATATGAAGAGAGTATTGTGAACTATTAAATTGACTAGTTTGAGATTTTACTTCATGATGAATAAATAAGAGAATGGATAGAAGAATTGAATAAATGAATGAATTTGAAAATATGAATAATGAGGGTATGATTACCCTATAATGTTGAACATGAAAATATGTTGATTATAGAGGCTTAGTGAGACCCAGGTGCCGGCAAGTAATGATAATGATTAATTGATTTAAGAAGTGGTCAATATGGGCTGTCATTCTCGATATTTTTTTGTAAGACCGGTAGGAGGGTAAGCTAGCTCTAGATGGTATTATTTATTCATGTTTAAACTTAAGGATAGGCACTAAGGGGAGATGTAATGAAACTTGGGCAAACGTAAATGGGGCACTTCTATATAGTCTGACGGTGGACTCCGGGACTATAGACCCAGTTTGACGGTGGATTCCGGAACTGTGGTTGCTTGCGACGGAGAAGAGTCTTAATTAAATCCGGTGCTATGATTGATTTGACGGTGGACTCCAGGATCATGAATAACCAGGTGGATGGGAGGCCGTTCTCCAGTGTACATGCGTATACCGGGGTTAGAGGGGCACTTGCGGGATGTTTGCACGACGAGAATTTCTGTATAAGTCTGACGGTGAACTCCAGGATAGGAGTCCGTAGTCGTGAAATGTCTAAAACTTAATTTTGTTACCGAGTAGTTTTGCATGGCGGGGGATTAAACCCATAATGTGGAATACGTAGGTGCTTGCCCTCGGACCTATATAGAATGTGATGCATAGAATCCGAACAAGTATGCATTAGTGTCATTGTAGTATAACATCTGCATTAGTTATTAAGTCATATTATACATTGACATGTTTAGAAAATTCATACACTTTAATATGCATTTAAGTTTTTGGTTGCTAAAGTAAGAAAATCGTTATATTATGGCATAGCGATGATCGCTGTTTTATAACATTGCGTTGGTTGTAAGTAACTGACGTGCCCACAGTTTTCCAGTGTAAGACTTGAATTAGCAAAAGGGCATGAAGATGAATTGATGATAAAGATTATTTTCATGATTAAAGTTATTGATGTTAAAGTTGTATATCAATTATGTTGTATTTGATTTTCACTGCTTTGATGTAAAGAACTTATTGTAAATGAAAAGGTTTTAATTTTATTGTAAAATGGTACGAATTTGAAGTAAAAGATCTTGTTGTGCTACGAATTATATGTAAATGGAATTTGGGGTGTTACAAAAACTGTATTTCAAAATATACTTTTGTTTGAACATCTTAGTTATATTTTACTTTACGGGAACAATAAAGAAATAAAATAATAAATCGATAATAAATTTTCTTATATTAGGATCCAATCTTAAGTTTTGCATAGGGCCTGTGATTTCTCAGGACCGGCCCTATATATACTTCTTTCCACCTTAGCGGTGTTTGGGATCCAAACTTTGCGGTGTTTGGGATCCAAATGCCATAAAGGTATGATTTGATTTCTTATTAATTTCATTTTCCACGGTTTCTGACTTTTGAATACTTGCATAGCTTGGATTTTTACTCAATGAGAAATGAGAAAAGTAATTCCGCGATGGAAAAATTTGCTGTACTGCCCTTGTTTTTTAAAATAATTAGGGACTTGCCCTACTTTCCAAAATAATTAGCGAGATGCCCTTGTTTGTGACACGTCAGCAACAAACGTTATTGGGAAAAATGACATCAGTTATTTCGATGTCGTTCTTCCCAATAACGGCATCTTCTTTAAAAAAAAGTGTCGTGCTGTTATTGGGAATAACGGCATTGCTTATTTTTGTCTAAAGATCTCTACATTATCAATTGTGACTTGAGAGAGAATTGCAAATTGAAAGCAACTGATACCGTTCTCTAAGAGAACGGCATATATTATACTGATGCCGTTATTGTGAAGAACGACATGAGTTACAAACATTTTGCACAGCTTCCTATAATCGAAAAACCTTTCTTCTTCCCCTTTTTCCATGCGATTCTTTCCTTCCCCATTTCGACTCCGAAAACCCTAAACCCTTAAAAAAAAAATCCTAAAATCTTTAGGTGTGTAATTGATTTGTATTTGGGAGTCTACTCTTCAATCTTTCATTGAAAGTGCCAAAACATTCCGAATCCGAAATTATTGTAAGTATCCAAAAACCCTAATTTGTATTTTGTGAAGTTGATTTTGATAGTATGATAGATGTGTGCATTGGTAGTATAGAACAAGTAATGTAGATTTGTGTTATTGAAGTAGTAATTTTGGAAATAATATTATGTATTGTTAGTGATGTAGGGTTTACAAAATATTGAATTGTTGAGAAAGGTGGAATTGTTCATTTTGTTAGGAAAACAAAGAATTTGGAGAGATATTTTGTGGGGGGGGGGGGGGGGTTTACGTTGTCATTATGATGATTGCAAGTAGTTCAAAATTCATACTTTGGTTATAAAAGTCCATTTTTTTACAATGTTATGAACGATTCGGATTTGAGGAATAACGCGTTTGTGATGAATTATACTTAGTTTATTTTGAAAATTATTTTACTAAAATTGTTGTTGATTAGTGTTTGTTATTGTTGACAGGCCAATGGATCCTACACAACCATCTTCTTCGCATGGTGTTGGTGCTTCTTCTACTTCTTCATTTGGACCACGGGGACATCCGGGTCCATCAGATCCTACCATTCTATATCTGCAAGAAGACCACAGATCACAGGCCATTTGGAACGGGGATGTAGAGAAGATGAGTTTCCGAATGCACAACATCATGCTGGCGATCCCCGGTATTGAAAATTACTTGGTAAGCAGAGGATTCTACGGGATGTCGAAGCTGGCGAAAATCAAGTGTGACCACGCTCTACTTACCGCTCTTGTGGAGCGATGGAGGCCAGAGACACACACGTTTCACTTGCCAGTTGGAGAGATGACGGTCACCCTACAAGATGTAGCCATGATTGCGGGCCATCCAATTGATAGGGTGGCCGTCACCGGCAACTTGATGTTCAATAAGGTAGCTTTGGTACGAGATTATCTTGGGCTGGTCGTGCCTGAAGTGGATCACGGAATATGGGTTGGGGAATCAATTAGACGTGTTTTTCTTGATGGGGAGTTCACTAATCGGATGCCAGCCGTACCGACGGACATCCAACTCCAGAATTATACCCGTGCTTACCTACTGTCGATAACTGGAGGGATTCTATTCCCTAACTCTTCAGGTGATGTAGTCCACCTCATGTACCTTCCACTCATTGCTGACCTGCAGACAGCCGGCCGATATAGTTGGGGAAGTGCGGCTCTAGCCTCCCTCTACCGTGCACTCTGCAACTGTTCGATGGGATCAATTCAAATGATCGGGCCGATGTCCATCTTGCAAATATGGTGTTGGAAAAGAATACACCTCGGCCGACCCCATGTCAGGGTACTATCAGAGAGTTGGAGAGTACTGCAGGATAATCCTGTGCTGAGAGCTCCTCTCGGTGCCTACTGGGCGGGGAAGCGTACATGGAGGGATAAACCACGTGGTGTCCTCACCTATTACAGGGATGAACTCGATCAGTTGAGGGAAGAGTTCGTCAATTGGACCCCGTACACAGATGATAGGATGCAACGTCTACCACCCATTTGCACTGCCAATAATCAGTTGTGGTTGACTTTAGCTCCACTTGTGAACTTCTCAGTTGAGGGTATTGTACGGCCGTATGACGGATCAATGCAAACAACTTATATGGCATGGTACCGTCGCATCACAAGATTGTATGTCGCGCCAAAAACGCGGGTATCCAACAACCGATACCCGCGCACCAGGTTGAACCACCACCCGCACATTCATCATCACAACCCATGTATCAACCAAAAGCTTCATCATACCGTTTAATGGTAAATAAGTTTGTTTGTTCAATTATATTTATTTCAGGGAATTTTACTTATGCTTCTTTGATTATGTCTAATTTGGTTTACTATTATAGATCGACAACACATGGGACATGATGAGGAAATGTGCGAGTGTCTTGAAGAGCAACGCCAATAAGACATGCAAAGAATTGGCACGAGACCTCCTGTGCAATTGTCGTACCTCTCTTGAAGAGGTTGGAGATGATCCACGTTTCAATGACCATATGCGGTCAACCGAAGAGCAACGCCAACAAGTACGACCTACCGCTAGCCAAGCTCCACCTCCACCACAACAAGCATTGGAATTGGGAGATCCCCTCGCACCTCAAACTCAACCTCAAACTCCATTACATCATCCACGAAGGGGTAAGACCGTTCGATTCCCTCCTACGCAAAGCGAATTGGCAAATCCCGAGATTGAAGTAGAAGGAGGTGATGACGAAGAAGGATTGCTAGCTTCAAGTTGTGTCATCTTTTCCTCGTACTTTTTCCACTGATTTTGACACGCAATTACCTTCAATTTATTCATCAAAAATTTGGAACCAAATTTTTTATAAAAATTGCTAGTAAAATGCCGCATACAGTACCGATGATATGCAAATGGTTCCCTCCACGTACCAAACTCATTTCCCATTGCTGATAAAATACCGGCATGTCGGTCAGAAATGACACAAAGACCTTCACCATCTATAACAAAGCACCGGATACAGTTCATGAACCATGTCCACGTTTCTATGCTTTCACCTTCAACCAGTGCAAACGCAAACGGAAACAACCTCCCTTTTGCGTCTGGTGAAACCGCAATAAACAAACAGCCTTTATATTTCCCGTACAAGTAAGTGTCGTCTACACTTATAACTGGTCTACATGATTTAAATCCTTCGATGGAAGGACCGAATGCCCAAAAAACACCCTTAAATATTTCTATACCCGGACCGGTCGTAATTTTCGCCCAATGTACAGCTGTACCCGGATTTGAAGCTTGAATTGCATTGAGTAGATATGGTAATTTAGTGTACGCTTTTTCAAAAGAACCATATAGTTTCTCAATTGCTTTATGTTTTTCCTTCCAAGCTTTCCAATATGATATTGTGTAATGGAGCATACCCTTCACCATCCCAATTATGGCTCTTGGTGTTATTGAGAGTTGTTCCTTCAGAGTATCCATTATGACCATCGATACGACCGTCGAGTCAATTTTGCTGTGATCCTGAGTCAATGTAGGATTCACACATGTGTGTACACCTTCAAGCTATTTCACCACAAAATAATTATGACCTTTGGGAACAATTGCACGCAAGCACCATGGACAACCAACTTCATTTTGAAGTGATGGATTTTCTTCAATCTCCTTGGCTGAATAGTTGATGGGCGCGTATTTACATTTCACATGGTATAGACAACGATCTGATTTTACGGTCACGAATTCTCTGTGGTTCTTCACGGCGTACATATTCACTTGATGTTGTAGAGCTTCTTTGGATGGAAATCTTTGACCTATGAAGAGTTCATCCAAGTTGGAAGAACCAATGGAAGACTGGCCAGGTTCATGTACGGTGGCACGGGACATCCATTCACTTGATTGCGATCCACGCATTGCTGAACTTGTGTCCTGACTTGGCAACACACGGGCATTGTTAACCAGCACATCAACATTGGCATCAACAACTGGAGCTTTAACGACAATCTCCTCATCATCATCCTCGAGACCGCGTAGCTCATCTTCTTCCTCTTCGACCAAGTCGTTATTTACAACGGCGTTGTCAAAGTCTTCCATAGCAATGCCAGATACCAAAATATTTTGTGGCAATGGGGTCGGAAGTACCTGCTCGTATTCGGAGGAAACAAGTTCCGTTGGAGTTGTGCTAGTATCTCCAATTGTATTTGAAATCCTTGCGTGTGACTCTGTAGATGGTTTCAAAGTCCTTGTGGGCCTTGGACTTTCGATAACAACTCTTGTAGTATTTGGAAGCCTTGTTTGATCGATATATAACTCAACTATATTCCAACCACAACTTGGATGAAGTGTCCTAAGCAAGATAGACATCAGAGAAGTGTCACTGTCTATGGGTACCAACATGAAATACTGCCCATCCCCTTTACCAGCAGAATAACGGGCTCTGAGTTTCAGACTCATTTCACTTCTATCCCAATTGGTGACTTCATATATCTTATCTATTAATTCTGCGTACGTAAAGTTGGGGGTAGCCCAAATAATTACCGGTTCAACATCACTATAGGAATATCCAATTTTCGGATCCTTAATTACTTCACCCCCATAATATAGCCAAACAGGGATATCAAATTCCTTATCTATGCATAAAAATTAAAACATATTCAAGTCATTCACTACTCACAATAAACATAACATTGGAATAAAAAACAAACATAAGGTTAAGATGATAATACCTTGAAATTGAACCAAAAAACCACTAGCAAAAATTTCGTTGTCGATGAAGACTGCAGATGAGAGTGGGAGTAAGGAGGTAGGATGTATGAAATTTTACAGGACTCAAATGGTTGGAATTTTTTGATTTTGGGATCTAGGGTTTGTGGGTAAACGGATGCGATGAGAGAGAGAGAAGTTAATGAATCAGAAGGGTAAGGAAAGAGGAGAAAGGGTTTTTCGATTATAGGAACCTGTGCAAAACGTTAATAACTGATGCCGTTATTGTGAAAAACGACATCAGTATAATATATGCCGTTCTCTTAGAGAACGACATCAGTTATTTTAATTTTTGCAATTCTCTCTCGAGTCACAATTGATACTGTAGAGATCTTTAGACAAAAATAAGCAATGCCGTTATTCCCAATAACGGCATGACACTTTTTTTTAAAGAAGATGCCGTTATTGGAAAGAACGGCATCGAAATAACTGATGCCGTTTTTTCCAATAACGTTTGTTGCTGACGTGTCACAAATAAGGACATCTTGCTAAGTGTTTTGAAAAGTAGGACAAGACCCTAATTATTTTCAAAAATAAGGGCAGTACGGCAAATTTTTCTTCCGCGATGCAACTCAGTATAAGTCCAAAATAATATGCAACACGAAGATATAACGAGGCATACTTCTGGCCAAGTATTGCACAGCAGAGCCTCCACTAGAGCTCTCAACACTTTAAATCTAATCCTACATCGAGAAGTTGCACTATGACAGTTGCACAAATCCTACAATGGAAACATCCATTGTCATTTCTCCTCTGTTCTCACGCAGTCATCGGTTTTTGATTTTGGAAGGAGTCGATTACCTTTTCATGTCAATAGTTTCTGATTACTTTGTATGAGAGGTCAGATTTATCTCTTGTTATTTTAGGTGTTGGCTTCTTTGCTTACATGTTTTTTTATTTTTTTGATTGTTAAACGGTGGGTTGAATGTTTTCCGCATCTTTGCTTACATGTCTTTGCTTACATGTTAAGTTCAGATTGTTGTTTTATGTTACCTTTCTGTAGTTTTGAATCGAGAAAAAACCCATGGCTTATTCCAGTAATTTTCATTAACCTATATGTTGGCATCACGAACCTAAATAAGATTTGATATATTCTGGTTTTTTTTTTGGCACATTGCATTGTTTGCGCAAGTGTGAATTCATTTGTTAAATATTGGATCCATAATATATATTTCAGTTGATTTAAGAGTAACAATAGTTGACTTCTCAAATTCCCCCTACTTTCTGTTAATCCTTAAATCACCGAGATCTCTTTTAAATTTTATCTTAATCTAAGCTTATTATTTTATTTTATTTTATTCTATTCTGTGTTTTGCGTAATTGTATATGGACCTCTTATAATTAGCACCTGACAATGGTGCAAATGGTAGTGGTAATCTGTGCTGTAATTAAGTTGGTTGGTGAAGCGTTGCAGAATCTACTAACAACTCGTAGTGCTAATAGCGAAAACACACCACAAGCAATAAAAACTTTCCAACAATTAGATGAATCAATAACAAGCCACCACAATATATACAAGATCTCACTAGAACACAATCAATATGAAGAGATAACCAATACTTTTTAATCCCAAGAAATACAAAGATCATAAAGAGATTACAATTCTCAATCTCTTTCCCTCACCTTTGAAACACTCTGTACAATTCCCTCTTGAAGTTGAACAATGATAACAGATCACCAATTCTCTCTAATCAGTTATACAAACCCTAGAATCTACAGCCATAAATATAGCTTCAAAGTAAACCCTAAAAAGTAAACACAAATTCAGCTTATTGGGCCAAAATCCCGTCAGCCCAAATAACACAACGCCGCTGACGGTCGACCGCACCCCCAGGTCGGTCGACCACAACGTGTAAAGTCCACACCCGAGACATGACCGGTCGACTGCACGGTTGACCGTCCCCTTCTCTGTTGAACCCTGTACACTCGAAGAACTCTCAGCAGCTTGGGTCGGTCGACCGTAACTCTCTAGACTGCACATCTTCTACTTGCTGTTATCTTCGTCCCCTCATCTTCTTCTCCAACTTCAAGTATTCCGTGCCTATGTGTATTTGAGGCCACATTCCTAACATGAGGAAATTCTTCCCTTTTAATTGTCATTTTATTGGCAGCTGATAGTAGTGAATTAGAAATTTCCTTTTTTTATATACATAGATCATTGAGATTAATTTTAGATGAAACCCAGTATGCTATAAATCTTTCCGTTCTTGACTTTAATTTCTTTGTTTATTTATTTGCTTACCTGCATTAGCATTGTCACATTTACCCGATATCCGGACTCGACCCGGACCCGGCATTGGACTGGAACCAACCCGATCTATACGGGTCCGGGTCTGAGTCCTAAAATAAGACCCGATGCAGTTCTGTGTCTGGGTGCGGGTCCGCTCAAAATAGAACCGACCCGGACCCAGACCCGATGTATCCCCCATTTTCGCGAATACGTATTTTCTGGGTATTTTTCTATATCTCGATATTTATAAATTCGTTATTTGTTAAATGCGTTATGAATTTATTGTTAAACCTTTTCCTAAACAATAGTTATAATTATGTTGAATAAACTTTGTCTCTATTTCTACCTGATCAACTATTTACATTTTAACTCAAATCAAGAATGATTATTACTGATTAGACTACTTCAACAAATTCCTATTTTTATACATATGACACTACTCTGAAAATTCCTATTGTTATTATTAGTATTTCTATTCTTATTGTAATTACTATTATTAATTGTTCTTATTAGTATTATTATTTTACTACTTATTGTTAGTATGATTATTTATTATGGTTATTTATTATTAGAACAAATCAATTCTTACTTAATAATTGTGTTTTTGATTGTTTCAAATGATTTATGTAATGCAAATCATAGTTTATCGGATATCTTATTCTGTTGTATTTGGATTTATGTTAATCCATTATATTCATGTACAATCTATTTTAATTATTGGATCTAATACCCAATTGCCCAATTACCAATATCTTACTTTTGCATATATATATATATATATATATATATATATATATATATATATATATATATATATATATATATATATATATACTAATCATCTTCTATTAACCCTAACCCTATTTTAACCTAGCCGTCATTAATCCCTTAATCCTTATACTGTGTATTCACCCCAAACTCTCTCTTTCCCTTTCTCTGTTTCGTTGCACCCCAAACCCAACCGAAACCCCATATCCCGTTGCCATCTCCGATCGCCTTCCACCACCGTCGCCACCATCATCATCCGCATCTCCATCCCCTCGTCTTCATCATCTCCGTCATCCCCCGTCATCATCCCTGTTCTCTTCGCCATAACCCATCGCCCGTGTTTCCCCATCGCCTTAACTCCTTGTCGTCGCCCTACCCATTTCCATGCACCCCACCATTGTCACCGTCGTTCCTCGCCGCTCCACCGAAGACCCATAGCGCCGCCGTTCAGCGCCCGATCGCCCCTGTCGTCGCCCCTCTGTTTCCAACCGAAAACAGAGCTCTGCTTCCAACCGAAAACAGAGCTCTGCTTCGTCGATACTGCCGTCACCGCCGTCGCTTCCCGACCGTGGTGCCGTCGACTTTGCCGTGGTGCCGATGTCGCTCTGCCCCATTGCAGTCGCCCCACAGTCACGCCGTGCTCTCTCTCTCCTTGCCGAGGTTGAAGGAGGTCGCCGATTGGTCAGTTTTGCTGTCCCGTATTCTGTCCCGATCTGGTGTGTGGGATTTCGTTGCTGAGTTGCTGTTGCTTTGTTTGCTTTTGTCTCCTCGCACGTATTTCGCACGTGGCTTTTGGGATTTTTGCGCGGGATTCTGATCCCGTTATTCTTATTATTTGAATCTGTAAATTAACAGGCAAGTCTCTTCTTGAAGTAACATTTTATTTCTGTTCAAGATTAATTGATCTCTCGCAAGTAGATCACGTCCATTTCTTTATCACACTGCTTTTGAATCTCCTTTAAGTCTATTGAGGGTTTACACGAGCTAGCCCGATATATGCTTAACATCGTGCCGTTCTCTTTGATCTAAAAACTAGTCCCTATTGTTTCATGGATATACACAATTAAATAACTAGATTCATGCATAGGACAACTTGATAAATTAGACATGTTAAATTGTATGTGCTAGATTGAAGTTGATCGATGAATTGATACCATGCCTGTGATAATTGTATCTTAAACTTAGAAATTTTCATGTTGACACCTAGGATCACTTTGATTATCAATTTGCATGTAACATGTGATCGTATGATTTATTTATTGCCCTTTTTATGTTAAAACAATTTCTGGACTGCTAGTTGTTTCATTTTGAATCAGATTTTCAACCATGCTCATGTCATAATTTGAAATAACTTGTTGAACATAAATTGTAGACCTGGATGTCTAGTTCACTTTCCCTTTTTGCGGATTTGAATTCCGATGTGTGGTTTGCAAGATATCATCATTTTAGTACATCCATGTTAGAAATTTCAGATTCTCAAATGTATGTGTATCCTACTGTTTCTTAACTTAATTGACCATGCTAACAGTAAAAGAAAAATCTGAAATAAATCTAGCTGAACCTAGACATGTGTAGGAATGCTCCAGAATTTTCATGGATTTATTCGATGAGTTCTCTGACCTGAAACAATTAGTTGAACACAACTTATTGCATGCTGCCTGAACATAAAACCTGAATAGAATAGAGTTTTCACCCTAGTTCCTGTATCTTTTATATGCCTTAATTATATTCGCTGGAACCGTGTGGAAGTCTACTTTCTAGACCTTCTAGCGGATTCAGATTTTCTATTTTGTAGAGACCATAATCCATATTTTGGTACAGCAAGGTCATGTTGTCCTAATTGTGTGAATTGTGCTTATATGATGTGTTTGCTTCATGCTTTGTCTGTAATGCATAGAATTAGACACACTTAGTATCATACAATATTGACACCCTCTTGCATGCTCACATAGGATGAAAATAAACTAATAACAAGCCAGGATATTATGGGTAGGAGTTGGTAGTGAACGATCGAAAAATGTACTCGGCTAGGTCTTAGCGTTATATTGTATTGGAAGGAGGAGAAGTATTGATTGGAAGAAGAAGTATTGATTGCAAATTATTGATAGTTAATTATTGATTGTAAAACTATCATTATCGACGCCGAGTACACGATCCGTGAATTCACCATCGGTCTAAAACGTTCACTGTTTGTTTGTGCCGAACATGCGGAATGGGACGCAGTAGTACGTGTACTAGATAGGCTAATAAAATGACTAATAACCTGCATACTTGATCTTTTATTAAACTTGACTTGATATCCAACATTTCATGTGTGATTATTGTACACCTTTGATATGATTGCCTGCTCTTTGCTTTGTTCTTTGACTTTGATCCTGTCCCTTTTCTTTATCCTTTGTTTTTCTCTACTTACTGCCCACGACTTGCTCTAAGGATACTCTTTCCTTTCTTTTTAGATCCAGTATTAACAGGTACCGAAGAAGCAATCCCTGAAGAAATTGGTGAGCAAACTCTCTGAAGATCGGACCTGGACTGTTAGACTACTTAGCTATCTTTTGTTATTTGCTTATTGTATTTCTTTTTATCATACTTTGTATTCTTGGGCTTTTATGATCCGAAGTTTGTTTTTATCCCAGATGTTGGATTATTATTGGTGAATTTATTTCATGATTATTTTGGAGTTTATTCTTTGTTTATGTGATTATATTCTTCCTGCGTGGTTGTTTTTTCTTGTATATTGTTGAGTTAGACTGGTACAGCTTATGGATGATGTCTAATCATTCGTTGGGCTTACGTTGCGTGCTCATATTCCCGTATTTTGGGAAGTGGGGCGTGACACCCGGACCCGTTAAAAAGTACCCAAAAAAATATGGAATTTGAATAATAGTGTTATAGGAATGTACATGTAAATAATAATTGTTGAAGATAGATATGTAAATATAATATTTATTCATGTATTTTAAGTGCAAAAATTGTTGGAATGGTAGGGTATCGGGTGCAAAATTATTTAAGTGCAAATATTTTTTCTCCACTACCGGACCCGACGGGTAGATTTTTTTAACTAGGACCCAGACCCGAATCCGGTTCTCACAAGTCCGGATCTGGGTCCAATTTTTTGACCCGTGAGGTACCGGGTCTAGATCCTGGTAATGGAGGACCCAATCTGATAGGACCCGATAACAGCTCTACCTGCATATGCACACTTCTAGTTTGTGGATAATTTAGTGACTTTTCCGTTTTAATGAACTAGTATTTTTCACGTGTGATGCACGTTTTGATAAAGAGTTGGAGTTAAACGTGCAATACACGTAAGTCAACAGTAATTAGCATGTCCAATGAATGCCTTAATTTTAAAAAAAAGGAACTGAACGGGTGATACATGTGTTTTTAAAAAAAATAAGAATGAAAAACTTTGATGTGTGCGTGCGATGCACGTTTTGAAAAATAGATTTGGAGTTGCACGTGCAATGCACATGTTTGTTTGGTGACAAAATTGTTGTTTCTTTTGTGACAAAAAAAATTGAAAATTTGTTTATTTGTAACAAACTCTTCCATTAAGTAGTAAATAAATATATTATATTATAGATAGATAGATGGATAGTTGTTGCTGCTATTTTGGTGTGGGAGCAAACAGATGAATTTGTGGATTCTTGTGAAAACGAATAAGGCAAACATGTTGACCTGTTGAGCTTCACCAACGTATTGACTTGTTTCTTGCTGTTACTACGAACCTGCAAAAAGTGCGATACACCGGGATGGATCCCGGCGACGCACCCTCCGACGTTCTTGTTAGTAATCAGGAAGATTATGAAAGAGCTTTATGTAGAAAAATATTGATTACCTTTTTACAGTGAGGGGATAGGGGTATTTATAGTCGCCTTAGGTGTAGCGCACCGAATTTCTAATATAATAACTTAGAAAATACGTGGCACAATCCCAGCATCAAGTTCAATGTAACAGTACACATAGCCCAAAAACAAAAATAATTTTATTTCTAAACTTTTATTACAACAATCTTTTTCAAACACAGCGGAATTACAAACACCTTGAATTACAACTTTCTTTTCACAACACTTCTTTTTACAAATTTTTACACAAAAGCTCTATTACATCAGTTTATCTCCAAAACTAACTCAAGCATCCAAGCCTCCAAACTCTAAGCAACAACCTGTAACACATGAGGCTAGAGATGATCCCTAACCCCCAAACTAAAGGGGTCAGCCATAAATGGTGTGAGTGATACAAAAACAAAACAACATAATTTAATCATAATACATAAAGTCATCAACAGTATGTATCAACAACAAGGATAAATGAATGAGAAACAACAAAAGATGTAAAGCATGAAAACATCATGGAATGAAAACAATAGGTGAATCTAGTATGTCAAGTGTAGGAAAACTGGAAACACAAGCTCAAAACCAAGTCAAGGAAACACAATTCCATATGCAACTAATCCCACTACGGTGATGGGAAACAAGATTCAGAATACTCTGCGAATAGGCGTCACCGCCCTCGATGCGCAAGCATCAAGCAAGATAACTCAATAAAAATAACCGGAGAATCATCTCCCTGCTGTGTATCCCACGAATAGGCCTTCAAGACCCTCGACGTGCAAATACACCCGATACATTCCGTGAATAGGTCTGCCGACCCTCGACACGCAAATGCACCCTGCATGCTCCGTGAATAGGCCCGTAGACCCTCTACACGCAAACACCTAAATATTATGTACCCCACGAATAGGCCTTCAAGACCCTCGACATGCAGATACACCCGATACATTCCGTGAATAGGTCTGCCGAACCTCGACACGCAAATGCACCCTGCATGCTCCGTGAATAGGCCCGTAGATCCTCGACACGCGAACACCTAAATATTATGTAGTTGGACTAACAAATCATGAGTCTATACTTACGTCGATTATTATCAAATACACCAAAAATCCTTATCTCTAGAGTTAGTGTATCCTGCCGTTTTGCAGAACTCCCACTCAACTCCTAGAGACCTCAATATGACCATAACTCACTATTCCATCGTCAAACGATCAAAGGAGAAATCTCTCCACTCAACAAAACTCAAGTCTTTAATAAATTCCATAATCCAAATCCAACCATAATATATATATTGAAAACGTATGTTCTATAGAAGAATAATATTTATAAGGATAGGTTATAGACCCAAAACATTTAAAGAAATAGTCGTTTAAAGAACATCAAACACCGTAGAAAAGTATCAGGACCAGTCGACTGCAAAGGTCACCATTCGACTGTCGAGAGTGAAAACTAACATCTTTAAGGAATAAAATCTAAGTATCTACAGTCGACTGCAAAACTCACCAGTCGACTTTCCAGAGAGAAATCCAGTAGTTTTCGGAAAATAAGTCTAAGTATAGTAGAAGTCGACTGTTAATAATACAGGTCGACTGTCCAGAGAAAATTCCAACCTTTCTTTAAGAAAATATGCTAAGTGTTGTAAGGCGACTTAAAAGTCGTAGGTCGACTTACCAGAGAGAAAACTACAGTATCTTTAAAAGTAATCTGGGGACACCAGTCGACTGTAAAAGGTTTAAGTCGACTGTCCAAAATGAATTTTCGAGAAACGAAAGATCATAGCAGGTGGGTCGCACTAGTCGACTGAAAGGTCTGTCAGTCGACTGTCGGCCTACAGATTGCCTAGCTTTGGTTATATATGATAATCAAAATTAGGGTTTTCCAAAAACAATCATTGTTTACTAAAATAATTTGTATTCAAATAAAACGACAATCTCAAAGTATCCTCAGTTAGATACATTACTCAAATCATCCAATATCTCAAAACTCAAATCTCATGTTCTAAATTCCTAATTCTTCCATTAGGATTTCTCAATACTAAATATCTTCCACAACTCAAAACTAAATCTGATTTGTATCCACGAGATCCAGATGTTCATCCATCCAATCCCTTCTTATCATAATCATACTCAAATCTTAAACATGTTTTCAAGCGATAAAGAATTCATCGATCAAGATCTACTAAACGTTCATAGATTTCACATACATAATACAACAATAACCATTGCATCGTTCTAATACAAAATACACTAAATAAACAAACATGTCAAACAAACAACAAAACAATCGTTCACATAAATCAAATCACAAAACAAAGTTCATATCACTCACCTTAGAAATGAAGAAATCCGACAAGAAAGTCTCCCTTTTTGCGAGATCCAAAATCCTCCCCTTGATCCTCAAAAATCACAAAATATAATGTTGTGTAGCGAATGACGGCTGCACACCCACTTATATAGGCCGGAAATAAGATTTAGGGTTTTAGAAATGCATTTAGAAAATAGTCCTCCCAAAATATAACTTTACATATATATCTTTTCCTTAGTTAAATGGGTTAACTAAATCAAAACCAAATCAAATATTTTATCACTGAGTTGTCCAACAATCCAGAACAGCCCAGTAAACAAAAAAAAATCGGATTTACAACTCAGGGTGGCAATTTTGCACAAAAGCCCTCCCTTTTGTAATATTTGCAAACATATCATAAAATATTCATAAAAATCCAAAAAAAGCAGAAATATATCTAATAATACATATTATATTTTCAAATCAAAATATCTGACTTTTACCTTCCAGAAAAACATTTGCACAAAGATTCTACATAAATTCCGTATTTGCAAAAACACCCTTTTTGTTTAAATCTTCACCAAATCGACTTTAAATAAAATCTAAATATATTTAAATTCAAATGATAACCATGGAGAACCAAAATATCAGTAAAAAACGAATTTTAATAATTTATTTAAGATCCAAACGACTTTTTACATAAAAGCCCCTCCCTTTTGTGGTGTTTATAAAAATAGTTTCTCTATTCAGAAAAATACCAAATCTTAGAATATACTCCATTATAATTAGGAGAATTTAATAAAAATATAAAATTGGTTATTTATACCAAAAATATTTGCACGTGTTTCGCACGTGTAAAAAGATAAATCTTTTAGAAAATATTTATTAAATCTCCAAAAATCATTTTAATTCATTTTCAAATATTTAAAATAATATTTGAAAATACGGGGTTCTACATTACTCCCTCCTTAGAAGAGTTCTGTCCTCAGAACTACTGCTAATGGGGTCCAAACAAACACGCCGATAAGGAATGAAAACTCATGGATAGGAACATAATTTAAAGAAATACAACCACACAAGGGAATGCATTTCAACAAAAGAAGTACAACCTACAGACAAAACACAATCATGCAAAGAATTCAGAAAATCAACCTTCCGCTGCGCAACTTTGATAACTTGCCATCGGAAGCCATGCTGCGACAACTACTGAACTCCTGCATCCAACTCTGACCTTCCACATCTGCTTCATCCTTCCGAGAATCAGTGGCCACTCCCTCCTTAGAAAGGACATGACTAAGGATAGCCACCTTAAGACCTTGCTTGAAAACACCTTAAGCTCCACACTTAAGACTATCAATAAATGGGCGACACAATTGCATGCAAGAAAATAGTATCAAATAAAACTTTGTCTTTATTCCATTAATCCAAATAAATCTTGTTACATGAAGAAAAATACTCAATCTTCAATTATTCCCCAAATAAAAGTTTTACTTAATACAAAAGAATGTATTTCAAAATTCTTGCACACACGAATCACATTCCTGAGTTATCTGCATCCTCATCAGTCAATGCGGACTCTCGCCCCTCTTCAGATCCTTACCTTTTCCTTCACCATCTTTCTTCAGCTGCGGGCATTTTGGCCGAATATGCCCTTCACGACCGCAATGATAACACGCCTTCTGAGGTTTGGTGCATGCTACTCGATAATGACCTGTCTCTCCACAGTTGAAACAAGTCGCACCCCGAACTGCGGGCGCCTTCTGCACTGGCCCACTGAACTTGCCCTGCTTCACTGGAAATTCCTTCCCATTCTGATCATCTGCTGGCCTCTTTTTCTTGTTCCAGGTCTCTTGCTTCTTCTGGAACTGGTCCATGTCTTCCTCTGTCATTGCTGCTCTCCTAACCAGCTTGTCGAACCTTCTTATGCCCAACGGGATCATTCTCGACCTCAAGTCTGGCTTCAAGCCCTGCTCGAACTTCTTGGCCTTCTTCGCCTCGTCAGCAATTAACTCTAGTGCATACCTCGACAGCTGAGCAAACTCGGTTTCATACTCCCGCACGGTCATGCTACCCTGCTGAAGATTCAAAAACTCGGTCGCCTTCTTCTCCTGAACATCTAGGGGAAAGAAGCGATCCCTGAATTCCTTCAGAAAAGCTTCCCAAGTCATCGGCTGGTCTCCCAAAGTCCTCTTCAACGATTCCCACCAAACACCAGCGTCCTTTTCCAGCTGCATCGTAGCCAACTTCACCTTGCTGGCTGCCGGAGTCTCCGATACCTCGAAGATTGTCTCCATCCTTCTAATCCAATCGTCAACCTTGCTTGGATCCGATTGTCCTTCAAAGACTGGCGGCTTCATCCTCTTAAAAGACTCTATCTGCTTGATAGGATCGGCGTTAACCAATCCTGGTCCAGCTCCATGATTCTGCTGCTGGTTCTGATTCTGATTCTGCGTCAAATTGAATGCCATTAGCGCATTCAGAGTCTGATACACCTTGGCAAATTCAGCCTCGAGATCAATTCCAGTCCCTCGAGAACTACCAAATCCATCCTCATTGTTGCCACCATTCCTGGGCCTGGGTGCAACCATTCTGAATACTGCAGAATGAAGGTAAAGTTAGAGCATCACACACATTTCACATTCACATCCATACCCTATGGCAAAACCATAACCATACCCCAAACCATAACCTCAAACCAAACATCATGTTCTAACTCTATGTGATACTCACACTCTGATGTCCGCACCTAGGTACTCACTCTCTAGTGTCCACACCTAGGTAGGTTTTCATACTATGTCTATTATTACTATTAAAGCATGCTCTGATACCAATCTGTAGCGCCCCGAATTTCTAATATAATAACTTAGAAAATAGGTGGCACAATCCCAGCATCAACTTCAATGTAACAGTACACATAGCCCAAAAACACAAATAATTTTATTTCTAAACTTTTATTACAACAATCTTTTTCAAACACAGCGGAATTACAAACACCTTGAATTACAACTTTCTTTTCACAACACTTCTTTTTACAAATTTTTACACAAAGCTCTATTACATCAGTTTATCTCCAAAACTAACTCAAGCATCCAAGCCTCCAAACTCTAAGCAACAACCTGTAACACATGAGGCTAGAGATGATCCCTAACCCCCAAACTAAAGGGGTCAGCCATAAATTGTGTGAGTTATACAAAAACAAAACAACATAATTTAATCATAATACATAAAGTCATCAACAGCATGTATCAACAACAAGGATAAATGAATGAGAAACAACAAAAGATGCAAAAATCATGAAAACATCATGGAATGAAAACAACAGGTGAATCTAGTCTAAGTGTCAAGTGTAGGAAAACTGGAAACACAAGCTCAAAACCAAGTCAAGGAAACACAATTCCATATGCAACTAATCCCACTATGGTGATGGGAAACAAGATTCAGAATACTCCGCGAATAGGCATCACCGCCCTCGACGCGCAAGCATCAAGCAAGATAACTCAATAACAATAACCGGAGAATCATCTCCCTGCTGTGTATCCCACGAATAGGCCTTCAAGACCCTCGACGTGCAAATACACCCGATACATTCTGTGAATAAGTTTGCCGATCCTCGACACGCAAATGCACCCTGCATGCTCCGTGAATAGGCCCGTAGACCCTTGACACGCGAACACCTAAATATTATGTACCCCACGAATAGGCCTTCAAGTCCCTCGACGTGCAGATACACCCGATACATTCTGTGAATAGGTCTGCCGACCCTCGACACGCAAATGCACCCTGCATGCTCCGTGAATAGGCCCGTAGACCCTCGACACGCGAACACCTAAATATAATGTAGTTTGACTAACAAATCATGAGTCTATACTTACGTCGATTATTATCAAATACACCAAAAATCCTTATCTCTAGAGTTAGTGTAGCCTGCCGGTTCGCAGAACTCCCACTCAACTCCTAGAGACCTCAATATGACCATAACTCACTATTCCATCGTCCAACGATCAAAGGAGAAATCTCTCCACTCAACAAAACTCAAGTCTTTAATAAATTCCATAATCCAAATCCAACCATAATATATATATTGAAAGAGTATGTTCTATAGAAGAATAATATTTATAAGGGTAGGTTATAGACCCAAAACATTTAAAGAAATAGTCGTTTAAAGAACATCAAACACCTTAGAAAAGTATCAGGACCAGTCGACTGCAAAGGTCACCAGTCGACTGTCCAGAGTGAAAACTAACATCTTTAAGGAATAAAATCTAAGTATCTACAGTCGACTGCAAAACTCACCAGTCGACTGTCCAGAGAGAAATCCAGTAGTTTTCGGAAAATAAGTCTAAGTATAGTAGAAGTCGACTGTTAATAATACAGGTCGACTGTCCAGAGAAAATTCCAACCTTTCTTTAAGAAAATATGCTAAGTGTTGTAAGGCGACTTAAAAGTCGTAGGTCGACTTACCAGAGAGAAAACTACAGTATCATTAAAAGTAATCTGGGGACACCAGTCGACTGTAAAAGGTTTAAGTCGACTATCCAGAACGAATTTTTGAGAAACGAAAGATCATAGCAGCTGGGTCGCACCAGTCAACTGAAAGGTCTGTCAGTCGACTGTCGGCCTACAGACTGCCTAGCTTTGGTTATATATGATAATCAAAATTAGGGTTTTCCAAAAGCAATCATTGTTTACTAAAATAATTTGTATTCAAATAAAACGACAATCTCAAAGTATCCTCAGTTAGATACATTACTCAAATCATCCAATATCTCAAAACTCAAATCTCATGTTCTAAATTCCTAATTCTTCCATTAGGATTTCTCAATACTAAATATCTTCCACAACTCAAAATTAAATCTGATTTGTATCCACGAGATCCAGATGTTCATCCATCCAATCCCTTCTTATCATAATCATACTCAAATCTTAAACATGTTTTCAAGCGATAAAGAATTCATCGATCAAGATCTACTAAACGTTCATAGATTTCACATACATAATACAACAATAACCATTGCATCGTTCTCATACAAAATACACTAAATAAACAAACATGTCAAACAAACAACAAAACAATCGTTCACATAAATCAAATCACAAAACAAAGTTCATATCACTCACCTTAGAAATGAAGAAATCCGACAAGAAAGTCTCCCTTTTTGCGAGATCCAAAATCCTCCCCTTGATCCTCAAAAATCACAAAATATAATGTTGTGTAGCGAATGACGGCTGCACACCCACTTATATAGGCCGGAAATAAGATCTTGGGTTTTAGAAATGCATTTACAAAATAGTCCTCCCAAAATATAACTTTACATATATATCTTTTCCTTAGTTAAATGGGTTAACTAAATCAAAACCAAATCAAATATTTTATCACTGAGTTGTCCAACAATCCAGAACAGCCCAGTAAACAAGAAAAATTCGGATTTACAACTCAGGGTGGCAATTTTTGTAACGACCCGGATCCCCGTTATCGGACATCCGTGACATCACCAAGATCATTGCCTTCAAATGCATCTCAACACAGTAAATAACGTGGAAATTTAAACCTTTTTTTATTGCCATTAGAGTTGTTACATCAATTATTACAAATATCAATTGTCCTTGCACAAGGAATACAAATTACATACTTTATTACAACTGACTACAAGAATACTGAAACACTTCTTGTGAAGCCATTGGCTGTCTTTCAGATCGGCAATCCCTTGGTAACTGCCGAAGCTCCGTTGAGTGGTCTATCTGCCCCTCTGGGACCTGCCCCTCGGCTTGAGCCTCCTGCTACGCAACCCTGATAATTCTACACCTGCTCGAAGGGTAGACGTGCATACTGCCACTACTTGGATGCCCTGCTGATCTTGGGCTCTCCTATACTCGTGACCTGATATCCATGTACCTAAAAGGTGGGGTACGTCAGTAATTCTACTGACGCAATGCTGATAAGGAAACAGCGATCCTCAAACTAACACATTCACAACTTCATCTTGAATGGAAAATTCAACATGCATCCTGATTTCCTAGTGTTCGTGTATGTCATGACCTGAGACTAATGCAACAATACAGAGTATAGAACAGATGCACTTAATCTAACCTAAAGTCTATTCAGACACAAGGTACAGAACAGATGCACTTAATCTAACGTCAGCAAGATTCTGGATGCACATGCATCCCATACTACATGTGACCCAGGTCAAGCCAACGTACTTAGTCTAATGCAAGCGAGACTTTGGAAATGCATGCATCCCATACTACATACTTTCCAAATCAAGCCGTTGTCTCCATGTTTAGGGATTAGAACCCTCGCTATGCAATGCATTCTAATTTGGTCTACTTCCCGTTCCTGATAGTATGACATGGTTGAGGAGGTGAAAATAAAATAAAATAAAATAATATAATGCAGGGCGCTACCCCGAAGTCACCAATAATTACTGCATCGAACCATCCTCGAAAGCTGTAACGAACTTACAGATATACCGCCGTATATCCATTGCGCAAAGATCCTTTGTGATCCGTTCGTGTCCACCAACATAGAACATGACGACCTCGGAGGTCCTAAAATACCCCCGATCCGCCAGGATATCAGCATCCCGTTCTTACCATGGTACTTCAGGAATTAACAGTGCAAGATACCCACCGCAGTGCGTATTCCTAATGACAGGAAGAGACAACCAGTATCACCACTTAGTGCTAACTCTCAGAACAAGTTGGATTATAGGGAATCACCCCTAACACCAATTTAGACTTTGAGCAAAACAAATAAAAGAAAAACCTAACCAATCCAGTTTACTGAAAATATGTTGTTATTCAAACCATACTCAGTGTCGATCAACAAGTCGAGCCTGACTGGTCTGTCAAGGTAACAACCATCCTGGAATCACATCCACCGATTCCCAATACCTTCATAGGTCAGCGACCCAAAATAATCCCGGCCCGTGACCCTCAGCGAGTGGTCTAACGGTGCCCTGATGGTGTAATATAGTTTAGTGAAGGTAAGTACGCACATAATTATCCTTTCTGGACTTTTGACAGACTCAGGCATCGAGACACCCAATACAATCCAACAGAGCTATGTCCCAACTCACTCATGTCCACCATGAGTACATGCACAGGAACTTGCTTAAGTTCCGAATAAAATGCTAAAACCCATCTTTTAAATCTGATAGCTCACGATCACCATGTTGCGGTAGGCAGAGGGTTCCTCATCAATGGTCCGATGGAACGATCAAGAAATACCAGTAGCTGTGTTCCCAGCTACACTCATCGGAAACCAATACGCTCAGAACTTCCTAGAAGGGTGGGGAGACCTGTTGCCATACCCTAGTCGATGATTCCCTCAATTTCCTTTTAAAGGACCCAAGTCCTCGAGTTAAATCCAACCTTGAAGTCAGTCTAGACAGTAGGTTGCTAAACTCACAATGTCCATAATTTCCAGCACACAAGTCAGAATTGCTTGGTATCTCTAACTCTGGAAAGGTAAGACCCTAGTTTACAATTCTTCAGTTGACTAGTTCCTCAAGTTCAATCATCTCGACATCCAAATATCCCTCATATACTCTTAGTAATACGTTCCTTTTCACACTTGCTGCATTTGTCCAATATCATAAGAGTTCGCTTAGTTATCGAGATCACTCAATTCCGGGTCCTATGGGAAGGTGAGATGTTCACCTTAACTTCCTATTTGGATACGTCCTCAGATTCAATTCTAAATGTTCTCACAGACACCAATTTCCATTGGGTGCATCACAAGGGAAAAGTTTATTTCTCTAGTAAACATTTTCTTGACAAGGCCAAATCTACCCTATCTTTGGAATATCTTAATCTCCAACCTGCAGCCTGGAATTACAAAATTCCAATTGGGTTAGAGAGTTATGATTCCCTACTGAAATTCTCCAGTTGGCCAGTCGCCCAAATTCTTAACAGATAAGCCTAGGAATATCTACCTCCATGAACTAGACAACTCGTACTAGGCTGAAACGTACCCTACTTTAAAATTCAATAGTAGATCATCCCTAAGTCCAATGATCATGAAATTTGAGATTCTCTATCTACACATATACCATTTCATCGTGTCCAAAATTCGCATTCAAATTCATTTCACACAACGATCTACGACTCCTCAAACATGGCTACATTTCAGCCGCTCTGTTTCAGCAGAGTATTCACTGCCCCTCACTAATTACCTTTGAAACCTCATCAAATGTCCTCCAAAAATTCTAAAATTTGAGATTCATCAAATAGACTCATATCCCAAGCTACTCCCAAAATTTCGTAGCAAAATAATGAGCGTATACGAAGTTATGGCTTTTTGAACTTCAGCACAAGTCAGCTTCAGCCGACACCTACGGACCAGTCGCGTCCTACAATTTTTCCGGGGCATCAACCGACCTCGGAAAAATACGAAATTTAAGACTATGATTTTAGATACATACAACAGCGTCCACAAAAATTTTCAGCTCAAAATGCCTTGTCGTTTCCGAGATACAAAATCGGAAAGACACCCAAAAATCATCACAGCCAGCAGCCATTCTGGCTGCTTACTGTCCGGATTTGGTCCCACTGTTCGGGATACTAAAATGTATCCAAATATTACGAAATAAATCATGGATACTCTACATACATAGAAGAACAATACCCCAGAATTTTAGCCCAAGATTCCAAACCATTTGGGCGTAAGAAATTCCCCAATATACCCTCACAATCATGCTACTTTACCAAAACTCAAAAAGAGTAATTCTCTACCATACAATTTATTCTTCCCTAGAACTTCTCATACTCAAACATGGTAACAAATCATACCTATCACTACTACACATCCATTCATATCAAAACAAAAATAAATACAAAGGAGTTCAAGGATCACCCACTTGAAGTTGCAAGAACACTCCTTGTAGGCTTAGCTCCTATCTTTGCTTGCTTGCTTGTCTTGTTCCCTGTGCTTGTGTACCTTGGCCAACACCTTCTCTTACACTTCTTCTTCTCCTTCTCTACTACTCCTTCTATTGTAATAGACTTCTTCCTTTTTCCTACATATACATATATATATATTTATTTTTTTTGAACAAGGAGGAGTGGAGAAAGCTTAGGAGGAGAATGAAAATGGAGCTTGAAAATGGAGTGAAGTGAGAATGGGAGTGGGGTTTATAGGGCCGGCCAAGGAGGGTGGGTGTGGGGTGGAGGGTGGTGAGGTGTATGGATGAGATGGAGTGTGGGATGGGTGGAGGAATGAAAGGTGGATTGAGTGCCAACAAATCAAGCAAGGAAGCTTCATGGAAGCTTCCTTGAAGCTCCTAGGAAGCTTCCTATTTCCAAAGTCAACATACACATGGTATTTTATTTCCACCATTGGATCTTAAGCCATGATCATCATGATGCTAGGGTTCCTAACCCTATGCTAGGTTAAGGAACCCTAGGTCACCATACCCTAGGTTACCATACCCTAGTGCACAAATACAACTCTCATTCAATTCAAGCACTAGTTTAATTGAAATAACCAATACATATAAATTAAAATCCATAAAATACATTTTTTATAGAAATTATAATTTTCGCCCGACAATTGTCTGGTCGAAATAATCGGGACAAAACCCTAGTTTAATCGAGATGATATTCCGAGTTTACTTCATCGGATTCAGAACAGCCCGTATGTCTGAAATCTCTCAATTTAACTGATAATTTCTAGGAAAAAATGTACTCGTGTGCAATATCTAGTTAATGCAAGGGTTACAGTGCAAAATAGCCATATGCTATTTTGCGGGGTATTACAATTTTGCACAAAAGCCCTCCCTTTTGTAATATTTGCAAACATATCATAAAATATTCATAAAAATCCAAAAAAATCAGAAATAATATCTAATAATACATATTATATTTTCTAATCATATCTAACTTTTACCTTCCATAAAAACATTTGCACAAAGATTCTACATAAATTCCGTATTTGCAAAAACACCCTTTTTGTTTAAATCTTCACCAAATCGACTTTAAATAAAATCTAAATATATTTAAATTCAAATGATAACCATGGAGAACCAAAATATCAGTAAAAAATGAATTTTAATAATTTATTTAAGATCCAAACGACTTTTTACATAAAAGCCCCTCCCTTTTGTGGTGTTTATAAAAATAGTTTCTCTACTCAGAAAAATTCCAAATCTTAGAATATACTCAATTATAATTAGGAGAATTTACTAAAAATATAAAATTGGTTATTTATACCAAAAATATTTGCACGTGTTTCGCGCGTGTAAAAAAGATAAATCTTTTAGAAAATATTTATTAAATCTTCAAAAATCATTTTAATTCATTTTCAAATATTTAAAATAATATTTGAAAATATGGGGTTCTACACTAGGGATCCGTTTCGAGATAAGAACAAATCTCTACATTCCGATGTGGATGGATAGAAGTGGTTAAAACCACCTCTTAGGGATAATTATGAATCTGAATTCTTCTTTATCCTTATGAAATGGTTTGTAATGGGTTAGGATCCGTACCCAGTAGGATATATTCATTTATGGGTTATTGAGCTTTGAAGAATGACCCAGTTCCCATTTCAGACCCGTTTATAGGTGAAATTACCGTTATACTCCTGAGAGCTTTAAGAATCGTGCCCAATTTGGGCAATCCCGATTTGTTTCTATTTTTAGCCATATCGCAAGTCCTCCACTCCTGGAGGCTGAGTTTTACATCTTTAATGAGTAGTTTTCTTATCGGAGTTCTTAAGGGAGTTTGGATCTTGCTCGAGATGTAACAGTGTCAATTTGAGTTAGTAAAATGCCCAAAATTATCCTCAAAATTTTTGGATTTTTTGTGATTTTTTCAGATTTTTCAGATTTTTTTTGATTTTTTTTTAATTTCCGAATTAAATAATTAATTATCGAAAAAATTAATTAATTATTCTAATTTAATAATTATAATTTTCAGAATTTAAAAATTATTTTCTGGATTAATAATTATTTTTAGAATTTTTAATAAATTTTTTCCGATTTTTAAATGTTTTTTCGGACTTTTTAAATAATTAATTCGATTAAATAAATAAATAAATAAATACCTGATGACGTGACACGATCCTATGCGTCGATCACGATCAAGCGAGTGTGCACATCGGGAGGAGGCCATTTTTTTCTCCAATGTGAGGGTCGGTGGCACGAATTGTCGGCACGTGTTGACTTAAGTCAACTGCCGAACCACCTTTTTTCTCTACTTTTTCCCGTCCTGTTCCTCCTTCTTCTCTTTTTCTTCGATGTTTGTCTTCTACCTTCGGCCTCTTCTTCAACTTCTTCTCTAAGCGCCTCTTCTCGCCTTCTCCGAGCGAGGGGAACTCGTCGAGGAGATGGGGAATGACGGTGAGTCGACTCGTCGAAGGAGGTCGATGAGGTGAGGAGCTCGGTGAGGAGTGGAGGTGGCGGAGTCGGAGCTCGGATGCGGCTTGAGCCCGATGAGGGGGAGTTTTGGTGTGACACCTCGAATTTGTAAAATACCGAAAATGCATGTTTTTATATATTTTGAGTGGTGAAAATTATTTTTTGATATATTTTATTTAAATATTGATATTGGTATGGATATTTGTGTTAGATGGGTGTTATTGATATATTGGGAGTTATGAGTTGAGTTTTATGTGAAGAAATATTGTTTACTTTATTTTCTACTGTTGGAGGATTATTATGAGACAATTTTATGTATTTTATGTTGTTAGTATTTTCAAAGTGTAAGAGATGGGGGGCTTATTTGAAATATTTTTGAGATGAGGGGGCTTATATGTAATACTCCTATTTATTTATTTAATAACCCCCCCCCCCCCCCCCCCCCTCACATCCCATTTCTTCTTCTTCCTTTCTTTTTTTCTGATCCCGATCGAACACCCCAGGCCGAACCCATTCGGCCTTCCCTTCTCCCGCCCAAATCCACTTGGTTTCTTCGTCAAATCCAAATTAAATTTGGGGATAGGCTAATTGAAGGGTTCTCTACATCGTGGAAGCGTCGGATTTTCGAATGGATTTTGGAAAGGTAAACCCTAAATTATCTTATTGTATAAAATTTAGTGTGGTTGATTTTTATTAAGTAGGGATATTATGGTAGGGAGATTAGAAGATGTTGAGAATGGTAGAGACGAGAAATTAGCAAATTCTTGGAGATTTTACAAATTGCTAATAAATTAGGGTTTTGGGTTTGTAAAAGAGAATTATATATGTAAGAATTAGTTCTCGTATGATAGTGGAAAGTATAGTTGGGCCATTAGAATAATTTAGGAGTGGTTCTAGTAATTGTTTGGGGAATAAAAATCCCTAAGACATTAGATTATTACGTACATCGCACGTGTATCCCGGACGTTCAATAAAACGTCGGTGGGATATTAAGATAATTAGTATTATTGTTTTCCCGTGACTGGTTTGGATGTTTGAGCCTTGATTGCTTTGAAATTTTGATAATAGGAGACGTTGGCGACTTTGGATGCGGGATGGAGAAGTGATGCCCCGAGTCTTCCCGGACGGTTAGGTGAGTATGAATGTATTTATGTATTTGTTATTTTAAGAAAATTTTAGTATAATTTGAATGATTGATATGAATCCTGGAATAAGGTGTATGTGTAAAGGGAAATTAGTGTTCGGTTTTGGTATGCGATATGGCGATAAAATACTCGTCTCGTGTATTGATATAAATTTATTGACGATGGATTAGTTATATATATATGGGGATGAGTCATATGTATATAAGGATGTCAGTATATGGTGGATTGATGTGATTTTGAATATTTAGGGTGATGGTAATGTATTGTGTATATATATCTATATGTATATGGTGTTGTGATGTGTTAATCTACTGGGCGTATGCAAACATGTGGGAATGAGATAATAAATAGTACGGTATATTCATGATGTATGAGGTAATGATCAAATAAATAATACAGTACAGTTGTGATGTGCAATATTATGATGTGATGATTTTATATGTTAATTACAGTGATATTTTTATACGTGATACATTGAAAGGGTAAGTGGGATGGTGATCATTGTGTATGTGTTAGTAAGTTCAAATAAAAGATGAGATGCTATGATGATAAAGGGTGATGTTAATATGAAAAGAAAATGTTAATAGCAATAATTTCGGTTGACTTGAGTTGATACCCCAGGATAGACCTGAGAGAGCAGATACCTCCGGATAGACCGGAGAGAGATATGATACCCCAAGGTAGACCTGAGAGAGAGTTGATACCCCAGGATAGACCTGGGAGAGCAGATACCTCCGGATAGACCGGAGAGAGATATGATACCTCAGGGTAGACCTAAGTGAGAGTTGATACCCCAGGATAGACCTGGGAGAGCAGATACCTCTGGATAGACCGGAGAGAGATATGATACCTCAGGGTACACTTGAGAGAGAGTTGATACCCCAGGATAGACCTGGGAGAGCAGATACCACCGGATAGACCGGAGAGAGAGTTGATACCTCAGGGTAGACCTGAGAGAGAATTGATATTCTAGAATAAACTTGGGAAAAAAAAGGAATATGATCTGAAATGTGAATGACAAAGAGAAGAAAGTATTTGGTGTAAGATGAAATGAAATAGTGAAGTAAGTGTATGGGTGGAAATGAATAAGTAAATTAATAATCGAGTTATTGGCTTAAGATGTGATGAGTTATCATCCAAATTCTACTTGGAGTGCAGTGTATTATCTAAAATGAATGAGAGTTAATGCGAATTGAATTATGAGATGAAAAACGAAAAGTAGAATACTTTGTGCTGTGAAATGAAAATGAGAAAGTGACAATAGCGTATGACCGGAAATGAAAATGAGAAAGGGGAGAAAGCAAGTGTATTATGAGTTAAGAATAAAGGATAAATAAGTAATTACGAGATGAGATTCAGAAAATACGAAAAGCGTATTAATATTGATTAAATGAAGAAATTGTGTTATGATAATGAATACGAGAAGTAGAAAGAATGCATTATGTATCTTATAAATGAAAGTGAAATACAGGATGATTTGAGTTGATACACCTGGGAATTGTGTCGAGGAACTACCCGCCCGCTATTTATGTGGAAATGGTGGGAACTACCTGCCTTGACCTAATTCGCAGGGTGAGTGGCATGATATCGGTGATGAATAATGAAAATGAAGAATAAAGTAAGTGAAGATGAATAGTAATTGGAGTAAATTAATAACCAAGCTATCGGCTGGAGATGTGATGTGATACTACCCAGACTACGTGTTTGGGGTGCGGTGATTATTAACCAAGCTACCGGTTTTGGGGTGTGATATATTATTGCCCAAACTATGTTTGGGATATGGAGTATAAATTGATGAGAATGAATGTGAAATCAATGATAACTTGAGTTATAAGTGAAGATGAAAGTAAGTTAATTATCAATTAGATTGAAGAATAGCTAAATGATATAACGGGATGAGAATGAGTTATAAAACATGTTTTTGATGCGATAAGAATGAGTATTTAATAAGTGATATGTTAATGATGTGATGAAATGTGAGTAAATTGCGATGGGCAATGAGATGTTATATTTGTGTCATAAGACATGAATGAATGTGGTATTATGAGAGTATGTGCATATGTGTATGATGTGATACCTGATGTAATGCAATATAATAAATACATGTATTATAAGATTGGTTATGAAAATGGTTATCAAAGGAAACTATATTGTGTTATAAGTTTGTGTACCTTGGAAGCGTGTCGAGGAACTACCTGTCTTGGCACAACTTTCAGGATGAATGGGTGAGTTGTTAATATGATGTCGGTATTGTGGGTTGGAAATAAAAAGTGAAGTTAACTGATATATGTGTTATAAGAAATAAATGAATGCGGTGTTATGTAATATGAAAATGAAGAAGAAAATATTTATGAATGAAGATGAGTATGAAAGAATACGAGTTGCGAGTTCGTAGATGCAAATTGTGAATTAATGTGTTGCTTTGTAATTGAGTATGAATTGAAGGAGTTGTATATGTATATATATTTATATATATGCAATCATATATTAATTTGATGCATTTAGCGAAGAGTGTGAAGTTATGGATATATATATGTAGACGGATGCAGACTTGTCGAGTACTTGATACTAAGGTGTATTCTTGATTCTTTAATTGTCCAGATTCGAGTTGAATCTTCTTACCTTGATATTTGTATGTTTAATTTATTTTCTTTATATAGTTTGGTTTATTTATTAGATTAATGAATTATACTCACACCAGAAATGGCTAACCCCTTTGTATTTGAGGGGTTAGGGAGTCCCTAGACTACCCTAGATCCCCTACTGTTACAGGTCCTCAGCAGTGCAGAGGTGAGGTGTAGATTCTGTGGAGTGGAGCTTTTATTTTAAAAAATTTTGTTTAAGTTTAATTATGTGAGTAATGGAAATTTATGATTTAAATTGTATTTTAGATGTATAAGCATGTATATGATGATGATGAGTATAGTGTGGAGTAGTATGTGGTGGTTGTGACCCGTACCCATCTTGTTGTGGTGTACTGGGCTCTGTGGTAGATTTTACAAAAGTTTTTCTAAAAATTTTACCTTGTTTTCAAAGAAATTTATGGTTTTTATTTGATATCTGATATTCTGTTATGAGTTTGGCCCCAAGAGCATGATATTATACTGCCTGTGTGATTCTGCTCATTTTGGCCTGGGGAGCCCGTGATATTATTGCCTGTGATGTGAGCTACGGAATTTAGAGCAGAATTCCGTAAGCTAATTGTGTTTCGGGGCAGAAATTACAAGGGAAACTCTGCCCAAATTTTTATTGAAATATAACTATTTTAGTTTATGTTTAAAGTGATATAGAAATTAAAAGAATTGATTTTGGAGTCAAATATATATATATATATATTTTGGGGCGTTACATTTGGGTTCGACGAAGGATGGAGGCGAGCATGATGAAGCGCTCGACATCGGGGTGAGTTGGTGGTTGACGATGGTGAAGCTTCGCAAAGGCGGGAGCTTGTTGAAGCCATGGTGATGGGTTCGAGCTCGCGATGGGGAGCTCGGCGACGACTGAGGTCGACGGGGCCTTCGGCGAGAGCGGAGTTCGACGAGGAAGCGTTGGAGCTTGTCATTGGAGCTCGGCGATGAGAGGTTGGAGCTCGGTGGTGGAGCTCGATGGTGGAGCTTCGCGAAAGAGGGAACTCGAAGCTTGTAAGCTCAGAGAAGATGGGAGCTTTTCTCTCATTTGGGCTACGGTGCCACGAACGCTCGGCGATCTCTGCCGACCTTCACGCTTCGTCGCCAGTGGAGCTTGGCAAAGGTGGAGGCCGAGGTCGGAGCTCAGCATGGGTTTTTTTCATGGAGTCGAGGTCGGGAGCTCGAGACGGAGTGAGGGAGCTCGAGAGTTCGGCAATGGAGGTGATGTTGAGTTCGAAGCTCAGTCGAGATGAGCTCGGAGCATGGCGACTAGAAGAGCTCGGCGTGGAGCTCACTTGCTTGACCTTGTCGAGGTAGAGGAAAGCTCGGCGGAGCTCGTTTGAGGGGGAGACTCGGCGGAGCTCGATGGAGGCGAGGCCATGGCGGAGAGTTTGAAGCTCGACACAGTGTAAGAGGAGCTCGGGAGGTTGGAGCTCTGTGGTGCTCGATGTTTGGAGGAGGCTCATCGAAGCCATGGTGGAGCCGGAGCTCGGTACTTGGGCATCGACGGAGAGGGGAGCTCGGGAAGGAGATGGGGTCTACATCTTCGGAGGAGAAGTTGGGTTTTTTTTTCTCTGTTTGGTTTTTTTTCGTGGTTGTATCTGAACCGCAGATCGTGTTTGAGCACGAATTTCGAGGCGAAGTTTTTCTCCAATTTGAGGGTCGGTAGCAAGAGCGCTCGAATTGCATTTCCGAACTAGGAGAGACTTCGGCAGCTTAACACGTGGCGGTCAACGGTTGATTGTTGGCTCCGTCAACGTTGACCGTTGACTTTTTGCTTTAATCACCACCGTTGATATTGATTTTAGTGTGGATCTTGAGGCAGATTTTTTCTCCAATTTGAGCTTCGGTGGCAAGAGCGCTCGGCACTTGTTGCCGAAGTCTAGGAGAGTTTTTTCTCGCATTTGGACGTCGGTGGCAAGAATGCTCGGCACACGTTGCCGAAGTCTAGAAGAGTTTTTCTCGCATTTGGACGTCGGTAGCAAGAGTGCTCAGCACACATTGCTGAAGTCTAGGAGTGTTTTTCTCGCACTTGGACGTCGGTGGCAAGAGTGCTCGGCACACGTTGCCGAAGTCTATGAGAGTTTTTCTTGCATTTGGTCATCGGTGGCAAGAGTGCTTGGCACACATTGCCAAAGTCTAAAAGAGTTTTTCTCGCTCTTGGACGTCGGTGGCAAGAGTGCTCAGCACACGTTGCCGAAGTCTAGGAGAGTTCTTCTCACATTTGTATTGTAATCGACGTTCCCAGTGCGGCGAAGGTCGGATCGGGGCATGTAACCCCTTGCTTCGAAGCTACCTTGAAGATCTACAAGTTGTCTTCAGAAATGAGTTGGAGAATGATCTTTCTTCAAGGTCAAGATAGTCCCGCAACATCTTTGTCTTCGCGAAGTTGAGAAGAGCTTTGCATGGCTCTAGGGGAAGTCCGTTCTTGGAAGACTAGTCTGAGGAGCAACTCTAGGGGAGAGTCGTGCTCCGAACTCATTGTGAAGAGGTCTGTTCTGGAGGCGAGCGGAGCGAAGAGCTTGACTCTAGGAGAAAGTCGTTTGGGATACAAGTTTGAAGAGCGACTCTAGGGGAGAGTTTTAGCTCTAAACTTGTTAAGAAGAGGTTCCCTCTGGGAGCGAGCGGAGCGAAGAGCTTGGCTCTAGGAGAGAGTCGTTTGGGAGACAAGTTTGAGAAGCAACTCTAGGGGAGAGTTTTAGCTCTGAACTTGCTGAGATGAGGTTCAACAGTTGTGGGAGCAATTCTGAATGGTGAGTTGTCCCGTACTTACTTGTTTGCAAGCGGTTAAGGCAACGTCGAACCAAGTATTGGACTCCGAACTTGTTGTTAAGAGAGTTAACGAGTTGTAGGAGCAATTCCGAATGGTTAGCTTCCCTGCACTTGCTTGTTTGCAAGCGGCTAAGGCAACGTCGAACCAACTGTTGGACTCCGAACTCGTCATTTGAGCTTAGTAAGTTGTGGGAGCAGCCCTGTAGAACAAGCTGGACTTCGAACTTACCATTTAGCGAGTCGTAGAAGTGACTCGGAGAAGTAGAAATGAAGCAAGTGCAATAATAGACAAAAGTTTAAGTTTTATTGAAATAAACTAAATGGCCGCTTCGATGGGGCGAACCATTATTACATATTGTTGGTCGGGTTACAAGCATCGGCCTTATTGAAAACCTTGATCCTACTTATATGATAGGGTGAAGGCCTCTTGGGAGGAGTTGGGTTCTCCCCCCATTGGACCTCCTTGGATGAGGTGGAGGACGGCCCTAGGTTCGAAATCTTGGAACTCGGCGGACCTCTCTGCTCGCTTGTAGGCTCCTCAGGGTGGAAGGTCGGCCCCGTCTCTTCGGACGAACTTGTCCAGGTGTTCCCGCTGTATGAGTTCTTCGATCTCCTCTTTGAGAGCCTGACAATCATCCGTGTCGTAGCCGTGGCGTATTCATTCTAGGAGGAGCGCGGAGTAGTCCTTCCTTGTCCACCTCCATAAGAACTGTTGATATACTAGCATTGAAGGGGGGGACTTCTCAAAATGGGGATCTGGGCGGCGTTGGCCATTGTCGTCCCTCTGGAGTTTCTGTGACCCTTCTTCACTCGTATTCTTCCGTTTGTTCCCGAAAGATGACTCCTCGAGAAAGGGGAGGGGGTTGAGAGCCTCTTCCACTCGGATGCACTTCTCACTCCTAAGCAGGAGTTCTGAGAAGTCCCGAGGAGGCCTCTTGGCAAGGGACGCCTTGAGATCGGCTTTAGTGACGTTGTGCCCGAATGCCGCCGAGGCTACTGATTGGTTGAGGGAGGAAATAGACCGGGCTTCGGCGGTGAAGCGTCAAACGTAATCTCTTAGGCGTTCACTCTTTCTTTGGTTGAGGTTCACCAAAGATACACTTATTTTCTCGGCCCGGTGGCTACTCATGAAATGAGTAAAGAAGAGCCCTTCGAACAGATCGAACGAGAAGATGGAGGCCAGGGCGAGTCGAGAGTACCATTCTCTCGCGGGTCCCTTCAGTGTGGCAGGAAAGGTCTTGCAAAGGACTGCATCCGAAGCCTGGTGGATCATCACGAGAGTTTTAAAACTCTCAATGTGGTCGGCGGGGTACGACTCCCCGTTGTATAACCCAAAGTTAAGGGTCTTGACGTTTTGCTGGACCGGGGCTTTCATGATGGCTCGGGAAAACGGGGGCCTGCTCAGGCGGAAATTCCTCGCACGTTGTTCCTCTTCTCTGTCAAGTCGGCCAAGGCACCTCTCCATCTCGTGTAGACGGCGGTAGACCGAGTCTTTCCTTCGGTCATATCCTGCCGAGCCCCTAGACTCTGTCCCATGCGAAAGGGGACTAGGAGTGCGGTGGTGACGGCTTGAGGCAGATTGAGGACTAGGAGCCCGTTGCTCGTGGTTGGGAGCGACGTTGAGGGCCTGCAGAACAGCATCTTGAAAATCTTGAAACTCTACCTTTGTGACTGGTGCCTCTCAAGCTTGGCGGTCCCTATGTGTGGCTCAGTTTACCGGAGTATGACTTTTCCACCGATGGCACTGAGGGGTCTTTCTTCGCCTCCTCGGGGGAGGGGATCTTCTGGTCCTCGTTCTGTGGGGGGTCCGGACTCTCGAGACCCCTGGGTGCTCAGGTTGATGGACTCCTCCAAGGACTCACAATCCATTCAGGCGAGTTCGGAGGTCGACCTCCTTTTGACGGTTGATAATCACTTGACGGAGATCCTGCTCGGAAGGGCTTTGAGAAGCCATAGAGTCAAGTGGAGGATTGTGGACCGCGACATGGTCCTGAGGAGGATGCTGCTTAGGACGACTCCGATGAGAGCCCCCCTGGGCAGGCCCTAGAGACCCTGGAGGGGCCTGTTGAGGAGAAGTGTAACTCCTGTTTCCCGTATTTGTAGTTTTATACTATATTTCCATTCCTTGTACTCTGTCCATCAATTTAAGATCTGTATTTTGTTCCAGTTCTAATAAAATCATTTTATTTGTTTCAACTAAATTTTTGTGCTTATATTTATTCCAATTGCATCGTTCTTATCAACTATAATTTGTTGTTCTTCATAGAGATTTGACAGTTTCACCTCATCTATCTCATTTTCCCTAGTTATAGTGAATCTTGACTCACTCTCCTTTTGGATCCTACTCAAAACCCGTTATCCAAATACCCAAAATCCAAAACCCTACTATTTAAACCTCCTAACCCTAATTAACCCTAAACCCCCCACTACTGTTTTAACCTAATTCTTTTCCCATCCACCTAAAACTTTTTCCCTGTTGTTTCGATCGTCTTCCCCACCTTCCACCTTCCGCCTCTCCGAATCCCCTAACCATTGCCTCGACCCCACTGTCTCCTCGCCCTCGTCCCCCGCTCGTCCTCAACCTCGCAACTGCCATAACCCATCGCTTCTCCCTTCGCCCATTACCAATCACCTCCATCGGAACCCATCTTCTCCTCGCCACCATGCTCCACTACCGAACCCATCGTCATCCCCTACCTCGCCTTCATCGCCTTGCCATCGTGTCCCATCGCCTGCCGCCACGACAGAACAGAGCTCTCGTCGTCGCTCTGTTTTCTCCCATAAGAACAGAGCACCGCTCCATTGTCGCCACCTCATCGTCGACGATGCCGCTGCCATCTTCAGCATCGAGCTTCTCTCGACGTCGCTGCCGCCTGCCGCCACCACAGCCACCACAGCCACCGGTGTCGCTCTCCCTCTCTCTGCCGCTGTGAAGAAGAAGGAGGGAAGAAGAAGGGGGCTATTTGAATCCCAGTCATCGGATCTCCTCAAGATCAGATCTAGATCTGATCATCACCATTGCCAACAGATCTCAACCATTGATCGTCTTGATCTTGATCATCTCATCAAGATCCGTGCCGATCGTGCTCATGGCCCGGAGTCCATTTCCGTTACTCTTTCGTCGGGTTCATCGTCTACACCGTAAGGTAAGTATCTTCTTGTACATTTCATTTTCTAATACAAGCTTTTCCTTGAAAATACTACAAGTAGATTGTAAATGTGACTCCTCTTTGTCTATCGTTGATGATCTCATGTTTTGCCTTATCTATCACATGATCTAAGAGTTACAACCCTTCGTTGAAACACTTGTTCACAACAAGTAAAATTTTGATTCATCTCATACAAAATGTGTTTTATATGGTTTCTGTTTTGTCTTGGTTTGCTGTTTCGACCCCGATAAAATCAAAATCTGAACTTGAGTCCTGAATATGAAATGTATGCCTAAGTGTCTAATTGCCAATAAAATTCAGAATTTTCGAATTCCGAGTTACGGTTTAGGAGATATCGCAGTTTTACTGCTGCAGTGTCGGTAATCGCATATTCATAAAAACTGCTGCACCACTTTGGGTCTACAATTATTTTAACTATTCTACCAGTAAGTAAATGACTTGAAATTATGCATGCTAATACTGGACACCCTAGAGAACATTCCCTAATTTTCTCAAAATTAATTAATATTGTTTCAACCCTGTTTCATATGTATAAACTCAGTTTTACAAATTCTGGCTGAACACAAATACTGTATAGTTTGCTGTTTTGACAGCAATTTCTGCAACTTTTATGTGTCTTAATTATATGCATTGGAACCGGGTAGGAGTCTAGTTTCTAGACCTTCTGACAGATCCATATTTTCTATTTTGTAGCAACGGGAACCGCAGTTTTGGCGCAGCAATGTCATGCTGTCCAGATTTGGAATTCTCGTTGGTCTTGATATTTTGATTTGCTTTGACCCTCGAACATGTATCTTACCTAGCCTAGACTTGTTCCATGTTCTTGATTATATTTACTTGACCTGTTTCGCACACTTTCATGTTCCCTTGATGATAATAATAAATAGGCTAAAATTGAAGAAAAAACCCCTAAACTATCCCATATCTGCAGAAAACCTCACTCACCTTTTTATTATGCTGAAAACCGCACTAAACTATTGGTGCAAAAAACCGCACCATGACACTGTTAGGGTTCAGTTAGTTTTTTGTCACGTGCTTTGCACGTGACTTACTAAATGTCCAAAATACCCCCCCACTGTTCAGAACACAATTTTATTATTTTCTCTTTTCTTTCTCTTTTATTCAAAACCATTGTTTCTCTCCCAAATCTAAAATCCACCAAGTCCAAAATCGACCCAATCTAACCGAAATCCTTCAAGTATGATTTTTAGCCTTCTAGTGTAGTAATTGTTCCTTATTTTGATTTGGGAAATGGGGAAACATAAGTTGATTTTCTGGAGATTATTTGTGACTCTTTGCAAGATTAGAGCATTAGGGTCCCTCTTGATGGTTCGTGGCCAACAGTGAAGATCTTCCACTTGAGAAATTGGTTCTTTATCATTGAAGTTGTAATGTTAAGATTGATTTTATTAAATTTTCATGTATGAATTCGGTGTTGTCAATTGATTCGCTTTGGTCCCAATTTTTGGGTCAGTGAAATGGATTTCTTCTTATTAAATTAAGGTTTTGCTTTAAATTATGATTGGGTTGATTTGGGAGTTAGGAGGGTGTAGATGGTATGGCTGATTTGGGATTAGGGTTTCATTTTGGGAGAGAAAGAATCGATTCTAAAGAAAAGAGGAAGAAAAGAAGAAGGGAAGAAGGCACTGTGGGGGGTATTTTGGACATTTAGTAAGTCACGTGCAAAGCACGTGACAAAAAACTAACTGAACCTTAATAGTGTCATGGTGGGGTTTTTTGCACCAATAGTTTAGTGCGGTTTTCAGCATAATAAAAAGATGAGTGAGGTTTTCTGCAGATATGGGATAGTTTGGGAGGGTTTTTTCAATTTTAGCCTAATAAATAATAAGCCGGGGTTTAAGGGAAAGATCATAGTAGTGGGCAATATAGGTAAGTGTACTCGGAAGGGGGCCGTGTTTCCCAGTACTTGGTTCATGAACTTGTTGTATCTTGATGGATTCATGAATCCATTACTTGGCTCATGAACTTGTTGAATTCATGAACCCACTGTGTGGTTCTTGAACTTATTAGTGGATTCACGAACTTGTTTCGTGAACTTGTTACTTATTTTCGGATTCATGAACCATACTTGCTCGATACTTGATACCTGAGTACACCGCCCTATAAAATCCACCACTAGGCCTAAACGTAACTGATTGTATGTAGCAACCATGTAGTAAAAGTATGGATACATGAAGTGCTACCTAGATAGAACTAAACACTAGATTTAAGATTAACTTGTCACTTGTACACACTTGATACCCTACTTGATGCTTGTTATTTGAGACTTGTTACTGGAGACCTGTTACTTGAGACTTGTTACTTGTTACTTGACACTTGTATGTGATACTTGTTACTAAATGCTTGATACCATTACATGTTCACTACCACTTGCCCTACTATTAGTACTTGGTACCTAGCCTTGTCACTTGAGTTGTCTTTCTTGCTAGCTAGTTTCTTGAATCCCACTACTTGTTGCATCCCTATTATATTATGTTATATATTCTTGATTCCAAATATTGTTCCATACTTCTTGCACTTGTTTTCTTACCCTTGCTTGTACTATTTACGACCCTAACTTGCACTAAGGACGTTTGTCTTGTTTTCTCTATTTTTTTCCTTTTATATTTATATATACAGACTTTGGAGATGAATTGCCTGCTAGAATTGGTGACCAAACCTTCTAGGCTTCTCTTGGGGAAAACACTGCTTTAATTATTTTGTATTTGAGTTATTTATATTTGTTGCTTTGAATCTTGTAACAGGTTTATAGTCCCGAGTGTTATCTTTTTATCCAGATTTGAAGACTATTTAAGATATTATTATTTTGTTTCAATTGTTTTCTGTTGATTAATAAATTATTCATGCATGCGTGGTTGTGTACACTTTGTTATATTCTTGTTATGATGCTGAGTCGATGCTAAAGCTCATGAATGATGAAAACCATTCGTTGGGCTTTGTCACGCGCTCGTATTCCGTGTTTTTGGGAAGCGGGGCGTGACAAGGTTTTTAGTGGTATCAGATCCAGGTTTGGCTAATGTGCTAATTTGACTAATACATTAGACAGGTTTGACTCAGTCAGGATTAACTCAATATTTAACAGGCCATGTAATTGCGTGAAAAATTGATTATCAACTTGATCTGGATACTGATTGTTTTGGGTTTGTGCTGGCTATGGATCGTAGGAATGTTTTGTCCTCCCAAACTGGGGGTGATCAGTCGGAGGAGCCCGCTATTTTACAAGTGTTGCAGATGCAGCATGAACAGAATGAGCGGCTGATGCAACAAATGATGCAGATGCAGCGGGAACATGGTGAGCTGATGAGGGAAGCTATGGTAGCTGCCAACAGAGAGCCCACTGTACCTGCACCCGAGGTGCTACCACCGAGATCTGGCAATGTAGCGAACTTCATGAGGCTACACCCAAACAAATTCTCAGGTACTGAAGGTCCGCTGGAAGCCGAGTAATGACTCATCAGGACTGAGCAGCTTTTGATTACAGCGCGAACAGCTGATGTAGATTGCGTGGATGTCGTGAGCATCCAGCTTGTTAACCTGGCCCACATCTGGTGGCGAGTTGAGATGGAACGGCTAGGGCACCCCATCGCCTGGGCCATCTTCAGGGAGAGCTTCCTCACGAAGTTCTTTCCCGATGTCACCAGGAATGAAATGGAGCGGCAATTTGTCGTGCTTACTCAGGTTTGTCAGATAGAATTCATGATATATCAATGTTTAACTGAGACACTATCTTGAATCAGGAGAGTCAGACCGTAGATGAGTATGCTGCGGAGTTCACCCGACTGAGTTGCTTTGCCACATCCGTGGTGGCGAATGATGAAGATAAGGGCCGCCGTTTCTTATTGGGTTTGGACATTGAGATCCAGGATAGCCTAGCTTCCTTGCGACTCCGATCCTATGCTGACATCCTGGAGGCCGCCAGAAGCCAGGAACAGCCCAGTAGGCGGAAGCGTGCCATTCAGCGGTCTGCTCCGCATCCTGTCACTGCTAGGCCCACTAGAGGGCCAATCAGGAGGCCAGTTCCTGTCCATCCTGCCAGGGCTGCTCCCTACCCTACTGCTGCTCCACAGAGGGGAGGTTACTATGACTTCTGTCAGATCCCAGGGCATATATGCAGGGATTGCAGGCGGGCCAACCGTCGATGCTTCGAGTGTGGTGCTGGTGATCACACAGTTCGGGACTGTCCCTAGAGGAGGTATGTGCCGCCCGCTGGTGCGCTAGCTCAAGGTCAAGTCAGGACGCTACTTCCTCTTCAACATCAGATCGTCGGTCAGAGGACTGCTGCCCGGAGGAGAGGTCAGGCCTTCAATCTGACTACAGAGGAAGCCGAGACCGCAGAGGAGGTCGTTGCATGTATATTGTGTTTTGTTGTTTTATTATCTGTTCCCTGCTTTATTTGTTTATCTTTGCATCATTCATTGTGTAGTTTCTTTTCACATCAGTATCTCTTATTCCTTATTATCCTACACTATTCATTTCTTCCCATGTTTTTCATTTCTATCTTAGGTATCATTCTAGTCCATTCTTTTCCTGCCCATGTCCTATTCTATTCTGGGGCAACCCATTCTTTCGTCTCTTCCCACTTTATGGATCAGCATCAGTTAGAGTGCAGTGCTATGCCGGCAGCTTGGAACATCACAAAAGGTGGCGGTGTTGTCGTTTGCTCTAGAGAATGCAAACAGAGCCCTATGGTTATTGGGGGCACATATTTCAAGGCAGATCCGATAGTGATTGGCAATTCCGGGTTTGATGTGATTCTCGGCATGGATTGGTTGGGAGAGTCTCATGCTGTTACTGATTGCTGAGCGAAGAAGGTTGTGTTCAGGATCCTGGGACATGCAGAGTTTGAGTTCCATGTTGGGGAGACACCCCTTGGGCGTGGTAAGAAGATGGCAGATGGGGAAGGTTGTGCAATGGAGTTGCACACAGGCTATGAGGATGCACCTCTTGTAGTGCGGGAATTCCTGGATGTATTCCCAGAGGAATTGCCCGGGTTACCTCCAGATCGGGAGGTGGAGTTCGGCAATGAGGTTCAGCCGGGTACAATGCCGATATCGAAGAGCCCTTACAGGATGGCACCGATTGAGCTAGCAGAGCTGAAGGTGCAGATTCAGAGTTTGTTGGACTTGGGTTTCATCAGGCCTAGTGTTTCACCGTGGGGAGCTCCTGTTCTGTTCGTCAATAAGAAGGACGAAAGCTGCAGGTTATGCATGGATTACCGAGAGCTGAACAGTGTCAATGTGAAGAATCGGTATCCACTACCCAGGATCGATGACTTCTTTGATCAGTTGGGCAGTGCTGCAATCTTTTCAAAGTTGGACCTTCGCTCGGGGTACCATCAGGTGAAGGTGAGGGCAGTAGATGTGCAGAAAACTACGTTCAGGACCAGGTACGGGCATTACGAGTTCTTGGTGATGCCATTCGGAGTCACGAATGCCTCAGCAGTGTTTATGAGCCTGATGAACAGTGTTTTCTCCCAGATTTTTGGTGGTCTTTATAGATGACATCTTGGTGTATTCGCGGAACCGGGAAGAGCATGCTGAACATCTGAGGTTAGTCTTACAAACTCTTAGGGAGAATCAGCTCTTTGGAAAACTCAGCAAGTGTGAGTTCTGGCTTGACCGTGTTACATTCTTGGGGCATATTATCTCGGGCGAGGGAATCTCTGTTGATCCATCCAAGATTGCTGCAGTTAAAGATTGGCCAGTGCCTAAGTCAGTTTCAGAGGTGAGAAGTTTTCTCGGGCTAGCAGGGTATTTCCAGAAATTTGTTTAAGACTTCTCGAAGATTGCTGGGCCGTTGACTAAACTGACAGGGAAGGATTAGAAGTTTACTTGGGATGAGGCCTATAGTGAAGCTTTTGCAGAGTTGAAGAGCAGGTTGACGTTAACACCAGTGTTGACTATACCAGATGGTTCAGGTGGTTTTGTGATTCACTGCGACGCTTCAGGCAGAGGTCTAGGTGCAGTGTTGATGCAGAAGGGTCGGGTTGTTGCTTATGCGTCTAGGCAGTTGAGGCCGCACGAGAAGAACTACCCTACTCATGACTTGGAAATGGCAGCGGTGATCTTTGCTTTGAAGTTGTGGAGGCACTACTTACTTGGAGACCGAGTGGAAATCTTCACCGACCATAAAAGTCTCAAGTATGTCTTCACTCAGAAGGAGCTGAACATGAGACAAAGGCGCTGGTTGGAGTTGATGGCCGACTATGACATCAGTTTGCAGTATCATCCTAGTAAGATGAACTTGGTGCCAGATGCGTTGAGCAGGAGGCCAGTCGCCATGTCCTTGACTCAGCAGAAGGAACTTATTGAGCATATGAGAAAGTTGGACTTGAATGTGATTATGTCGGGTGCCGATCGGAGTTGTATGATGCTTTAGCTGCAGTCGTCTCTGGTAGAGCAGATTAAGGAAGCACAGCTAGGTGATGAGAAGTTACAGAAGTTCAGAGTAGAAGTTGAGGCAGGTTCGAGGACCGATATGATCATTCACTCAGATGGATCACTTTGCTTTGGGGCTAGGCTGTGTGTCCCAAGCGGTGAAGTCAGGAAGAAATTGCTCGAGGGGGCCCACCAGTCGGCATACTCAATTCACCCCGGTGGTACCAAGATGTATCGGGATTTGAAGCTCCACTTCTGGTGGCATGGTATGAAGAGGGCCATAACCAGATTTGTGTCTCAGTGCTTCATCTGCCAGCAGGTGAAGGCAAAACATCAGAGGACCATCGGGCTTCTTCAACCTCTTTCCATTCCGGAGTGGAAGTGGGAGCATATCACCATGGATTTTGTGACCGCCTTGCCAAGGAGTCCTAAGGGTCACAACGCCATTTGGGTGATTGTCGACAGGCTGACAAAGAGTGTTCACTTCATCCCCTTCAGAGTTGGTCAGTCTACTGAGAGTCTCACAGAGAGATACATGCAGGAGATTGTCAGGATTCATGGGATTCCGGTCAGCATTGTATACGACAGGGATACCAGGTTCAGATCTTAGTTTTGGGAGAGCCTTCAGAGCAAGTTGAAGTACAGTACAACTTTCCACCCTCAGACAGACGGGCAGTTAGAAAGGACCATTCAGACATTAGAGGACATGTTAAGGCCCTGCGTACTTCAGTTTGGAGGGTCTTAGGAGGATCACCTGTACTTGGTTGAGTTCTTGTATAACAACAGCTATCAAGACAGTCTTAAAGCTGCACCGTACGAGACACTGTATGGTCGAAAGTGTAGGTCACCAGTGTGCTGGGATGACATTGGTGAGAGGAAATTGTTGGGGCCAGAATTGATCACCAAGACTGTTGATGCAGTGGCTTAGATCAGGATGCACCTTATGGCAGCACAGGACAGGCAGAGGAAATGGGCAGATGTCCACGGAAGACCCTTGGAGTTTGAGGTGGGAGACCATGTGTACCTTAAAGTATCGCCGTGGAGAGGCATTATCCGATTTGGAGGTGGAGGCAAGCTAAGCCCCAGGTTCATCGGGTCTTTTGATATTGTGGAGTGAGTAGGCAAGGTGGCCTATCGGCTTACGTTGCTGCCGACTCTATCTGGGGTGCATGATGTCTTTCATGTCTCCCAGCTCAGGAGATACTTTAGGGATGAGAGCCATGTTATCGGCTACTCAGAGTTGTTTATGCAACCGGATATGTCTTGTGAGATTCCGCCAGTTACTATCTTGGACAGGCGTGAGAAGGTGCTGAGAACAAGGTCATCAAGCTGGTTCGAGTTTCTTGGAACCCTCACTCACCGGGTGAGTTAACTTGGGAGTTAGAGGAGGAGATTCGGCAGAAGTTTCCACATCTGTTTCAGTAGTTTTTGTTTTTTTGTTGTTCTTTCCTTTCCCTTGGGGGGGAGGGGGGGCTGCCCTATATACCACTTGTCCGAATTTCAAGGAGGAAATTCTGCTTGTTAGGTGGGTAGGATTTGTAATTCCTATTTTCCGTATTTTTATTTTTCTACTGTATTTCCATTCCTTGTACTCTGTCCATCAATTTGAGATCTGTATTTTGTTCCAGTTATAATAAAATCATTTTATTTGTTTCAACTCAATTTTTGTGCCAATATTTATTGCAATTGCATCGTTCTTATCAACTCTGATTTGTTGTTTTTCCGGGAGATTTGACTGTTTCACCTCATCTATCTCATTTTCCCTAATTATAGAGAATTTTGACTCACTCTCCTTTTGGATCCTACTCAAACCCGTTATCCAAATACCCAAAACCCAAAACCCTACTATTTAAACCTCCTAACCCTAATTAACCCTAAACCCCCCACTACTGTTTTAACCTAATTCCTTTCCCAGCCGCCTAAAACTTTTTCCCTGCTGTTTCGATCGTCTTCCCCACCTTCCACCTCTCTGAATCCCCTAACCATCGCCTCGACCCCACTGTCTTGTTGCCCTCGTCCCCCGCTCGTCCTCAACCTCGCAATCGCTACAACCCATCGCTTCTCCTTTTGCCAATTACCCATCACCTCCATCGGAACCCATCTTCTCCTCGCCACCTCGCTCCACTACCAAAACCCATCGTCATCCCCTACCTCGCCTTTGTCACCTTGTCATCGCGACCTCCCGTCACCTATTTCCATGACAGAACAGAGCTCTCGCCGTCGCTCTGTTTTCTCCCCTAAGAACAGAGCACCGCTCCATCGTTGCCACCTCATCGTCGATGACGCCGCTGCCGTCTTCAGCGTTTAGCTTCCCTGGACGTCGCTGTCGCCTGCCGTCGCCACAGCCACCGGTGTCGCTCTCCCTCTCTCTATCGCTGTGAAGAAGAAGAAGGGAAGAAGAAGGGGGCTGTTTGAATCCCAGCCATCGGATCTCCTCAAGATCAGATCCAGATCTGATCATCACCATCGCCAACAGATCTCAACCGCTGATCGTCTTGATCTTGGTCATCTCATCAAGATCCGTGCCGATCGTGCTCATCGCCCGGGATCCATTTTCGTTACTCTTTTGTCGAGTTCATCGTCTACACCCTAAGGCAAGTATCTTCTTGTACATTTCGTTTTCTAGTGCAAGCTTTTCCTTGAAAATATTGCAAGTAGATTGTAAATGTGACACCTCTTTGTCTATCGTTGATGATCTCATGTTTCGCCTTATCTATCACATGATCTAAGAGTCACAACCTTTTCGTTGATACACTTGTTCACAACTAGTAAAATTTTGATTCATCTCATACAAAAAGTATTTTATTTGGTTTCTGTTCTGTCTTGGTTTGCTGTTTCGACCCCGATAAAACCAAAATCTGAACTTGAGTCCTGAATATAAAATGTATCCCTAAGTGTCTAATTTCCAATAACATTCAGAATTTTCAAATTCGGAGTTACGGTTTAGGATATATCGCAGTTTTACTGCTGCTATGTCAATAATCGCAGATTTATAAAAACTGCTGCACCACCTTCGGTCTACAATTATTATAACTATGCCACCAGTAAGTAAATGACTTGAAATTATGCATGTTGATACTAGACACCATAGAGAACATTCTCTAATTTTCTCAGAATTAATTAATGATGTTTCAACCCTGCTTCATATGTATAAACTTAGTTTTACAAATTCTGGCTGAACACAAATGCTGTATAGTTTGTTGTTTTGACATCAACTGCTACAACTTTTATGTGTCTTAATTATATGAGTTGGAACCGGGAAGGAGTCTAGTTTCTAGACCTTCTGATGGATCCACATTTGCTATTTTGTATCAACAGGAATCACAGTTTTTGTGCAGTAACGTCATGCTGTCCAGATTTGAAATTCTCGTTGGTCTTGATATTTTGATTTTCTTTGACCCTCGAACATGTATCCTACCTAGCCTAGACTTGTTCCATGTTCTTGATTATGTTTACTAGATCTGTTTTGCACAATTTCATGCTTGCTTGATAATAATAATAAATAATAAGCCGGGATTTAAGGAAAAGACCATAGTAGTGGACAATATAGGTAAGTGTACTCGGAAGGGAGCTGTGTTTCTAGTACTTGGTTCATAAACTTGTTGTATCTTGATGGATTCATGAAGCCATTACTTGGCTCATGAACTTGTTGGATTCATGAAGCCATTACTTGGCTCATTAACTTATTGGATTCATGAACCCACTGTGTGGTTCTTGAACTTGTTAGTGGATTCACGAATTTGTTTCGTGAACTTGTTACTTTATTTTTGGATTCATGAACCATGCTTGCTTGATACTTGAAACCTAAGTATACCGCCCTATAAAATCCATCACTAGGCCTAAACATAACTGATTGTGTGTAGCAACCATGTAGTAAAAGTGTGGATACATGAAGTGCTACCTAGATAGAACTAAACACTAGACTTAAGATTAACTTGTCACTTGTACACACTTGATACCCTACTTGATGCTCGTTATTTGAGACTTGTTACTGGAGACCTGTTACTTGAGACTTGTTACTTGACACTTGTACGTGATACTTGTTACTTAATGCTTGATACCATTACATGTTCACTACCACTTGCCCTACTACTAGTACTTGGTACCCAGCATTGTCACTTGAGTTGTCTTTCTTGCTAGCTAGTTTCTTGAATCCCACTACTTGTTGCATCCCTATTATATTATGTTATACATTCTTGATTCCAAATATTGTTCCATACTTCTTGCACTTGTTTTCTTACCCTTGCTTGTACTATTTGCAGCCCTAACTAGCACTAAGAGCGTTTGTCTTGTTTTTTCTATTTTTTTATTTTTATATTTATATATACAGACTTTGGAGATGAATCGCCTGCTGGAATTGGTGAGAAAACCTTCTAGACTTTGCTTGGGGAAAATCCTGCTTTAATTATTTTGTATTTGAGTTATTTATATTTGTTGTTATTTGAATCTTGTAACAGGCTTATAGTCCCGAGTGTTATCTTTTGACCCAGATTTGAAAACTATTTGCGATATTATTATTTTGTTTCAATTGTTTTCTGTTGATTAATAAATTATTCATGCATGCGTGGTTGTGTACACTTTGTTATATTCTTGTTATGATGCTGAGTCGATCCTAAAGCTCATGAATGATGAAAACTATTCGTTGGGCTTTGTCACGCGCTCGTATTCCGTGTTTTTGGGAAGCGGGGCGTGACAAGGATTTTAGTGATATCAGATCCAGGTTTGGCTAATGTGCTAATTTGACTAATACATTAGACAGGTTTGACTCAGTCAGGATTAACTCAACATTTAACGGGTTGGGACCCGTACCCAGTAAGACAGATCCGTTTATGGGTTATTGGGCTTTGAAGAAAGACACAGTTCCCATATCAGACCCGTTTGTAGGTGAAATTACCGTTTTACCCCTGAGAACTTTAAGATTCGCGCCTGATTTGAACGATCCCGATTTGGTTCTATTTTTAGCCATATCAATAGTAATTTACACATGTTATGCATGTTTCATATAAAAATAATTTAAAGTAAAAAATCTGACATAGTGAGTACTCGAACCTAAGACTTCCTACATATTAATTATGCACGTGCGATGCACGTGTTGGTAGATTGATAAATTACTCTAAGGCATTCTCCCATGATAATATTAGAGATTAGAGATAAGTAATTACTGCACTACTTTTCTCATTACAGATAATATGCACAGTTTTCATATATTGGAAGCTAACCATCAAACTCAAGTTCCCATAAAGTAAATTCTTTCACTTCCTTCAATATTTATTTGCTGATTTCTAGTGGCAACGGACTACTCCCTCTCCTTCCTCTGGCGTCAGTTCCACCAGATCTGGGCTCTTCGATCCTCTCTTCCCCTCCTTCCCATCTCAAAATTTGTAGATCTATCGTAGATCTACAGACCCATATCCTCTGGTGCACTTTTGGCGCCTCCTCCCATCCTCTACTTCCTTCTCCACCGCTTCTTCTGGATTCGCAGTCGAGGCCTTGGACCCCTCCACTTCCGTCTTCCTTTGCGCCGATCCGCCTCTGTGCGCTCTCCCAGCGTCATCAGTGTGTGCTCACACAGCAACAGCTTTATTCTCTGGGGTGATGCTCTTTCTCGATTGGTAGGTTCTCTATGTTAGCTATCTACGATTCTTCCTAGCATTGTAAGTACCTCTCCTATACTTGTGTTTCAGTTTGCCCTTGTTTTTGGTTTTATTTTGGCCTTTTAGTTGTTGCTCCTGTTATGTGATACTGCTGTGTGGCAGTCTTATTGCCGGTCTGTGTTTTGAGGTTTTCTCCTCCTTCCCTCGTGGGTTCAGTGACTTGGGTGAATACTTTCTTTGTTGTGAGGCCTTTTTTCTCTCGCGGTTGTGGCTTCTTCCCCTCTGCTTTCCTCTATTTTGGGATTGCGCTTTTGCTTGATTTTCTTAAGCTTATTGTGTTTTTCCTTTTAAGACTGTTTTATTTTTTCAATTTTTTCTTGGTTTGTGAGGAACGCTTTTGATCTTCGGTTAGTGTGTCCTTCCTCTAGATCCTGTTGCGGTTGTGGCTTATTCTCTTCCGCCTTCTACTAATTTGGGATTTCTCTTTAGCTTGATTTACTCAAGGGTATTGTGTTCTTCCTTTTGATCTTGTTCTATTTTCATCGGGCTTTTTTCTTGGTTTGTGGGGATCGCTTTCGTCCTTACGATTTGACTTCTACAGTAACGGTTATTCTATTCTGTGCTTTTGTGGGCCGATTCATGGGTTCCACATGGGTTGACGTAGTAAAAAGGAAAAAAATTGTTTCTATTTTTCCTCTGTCGACTCTGTCGACTTTGGGCCCGTCTGAAGGACGGCCCACTTCTACGAATATTTGAGGCCCCGCCTTATCTCATCTCCGTTCAAGTCGTTCATTCGACTCTTCATCTTTCCATCTCTCTTCCTCCTCCTTCTCCACCTTTATCCGCTGCTTTTGGTGTCTCTAAACCGGGCACTTCAAAGTTTTTTGTTCTTGTAATATGAGGTGTATGTTCTGTCTTAAGCCTAGACACTCTCGGAACCGTTGTTTCACCCTTCAACAACTCCTGGGGTTGTCGTTGGGGGTTCCGATCTCTGACCAAGTCATGGCGGCGCTTGATTTCCCCTCCCACCAGGCTAGAATCCCTGAGGCTCAAAAGTCGAAGAAGGCCAAACTCTCTGTGCTTTCCCTCTTCTCCCTACCCACCCCCCATGTCTCTTTGCCTTTCAGCGGGGGTGCCCTCTCTTCCCTCTGTGCCCTCTAACCTTTCCACCCCCATCCCCTCTTCTCCTACGGAGCCCCCAACTTCTCTGTCGGCTTCAGCGGCAAAGACTATTCTACCTCAGGTGACTGTAGTGTATGTGTCCTCTCCGGATATTGTTGTTAAGATTAACAGATTTGACTGTTATGGGGCCATTTCGTTCAATGGAGGGTCTAACTCCAACTTCGCTCTGGACTCTTTCCTTTCCAACACCTGCAACGTCCCTGAGTGGACTTGGGCAGTTAATTCTTGCTCTAATGGCGATGTTGTCATCATCTGCCCGTCTTTTAAGGTCCTAGATGAGCTTGTGGCCATCAACTCGTTCTCCATAGGTTCTATCAACCTATATATTCGTAAGTGGATTCACCAGCGAGTCTCTCCTCCGACTTTTCACTCTACTCCTACTAAGGTGACTCTTCTTGGATTGCCTCCGTTCTGCGATTCCCCCCACCATGTGGAAGATATGGCCAGTTGTGTTGGGGACTTGACTCGCACCTCTGCTACCTCACTGCTTGCCTCTGGATGTCTTTTTTTTAATGCTGAATTCCTCTGTCCGTCGGCGTCTGAGAGAGTTTCTGCTTATAATTTGCGCATTGGCCAGTCTCTCTTCCCTATCTCCATCAGCTACCATGATCTTCCCCCTGGTTCTGCGTGTCTAACTAACCCTCAGGCTGGTTTCCCTGCTCCTTCTATTTCTCTTGGAGCTCCTGCTCTGTCCTTCGCTGTAGGTGCATCCTCTACTCAGTCGTCCTCCTCAGCCAAGCTTAAGGGGGGCCAGAAGACGTTCCCGAGAAAGAATGTTCCTTTTCAATGCAAGAGTGTGGCTTTCTCTTCCTCTTCCAAAATATCACCCTCCAAAGCCCCAAACTTGGTTTGGATCAACCCTGATTGTCTTCCTCTTTAGTTGTGAAGCAACAGCATGCTGCTGTTGGGAGTAGTTCTCGGCTGCTCCCCAATATCCCTCCGACATCGACCCTCCTAGTTGCTTCCTCTGTGGATGTTCTTCACTCCTCTTCTCATTCTGAAGTTCAAGTTCAGGCCTCTGATTCTAAATGGCCTGATTGGGAGTCTAACCCTAACTTTGCGTCGGATTAGGAAATGTTAATTAAAGGTGTTCAGGGTTCTTCTTCAGCGACCCCAGTCTCTAAAAGCACCGCTGTTAAATCCGCTCCTCATTCGGCGACTAAGGCTGAGGCTTGGATTGATTAGGATGATCTTCTCTCTAAAGAGGCAGCGGACCTTGCTAAGCCTTTTCCTCATCACAAGGTATTGCTTTTTAATTCTCCTTTCGCTATTCATGTCTGTTATGGGTCTGACAATTCAGCTCGATGTGTTTGCGACTTAAATTTTATTCATTTTTTTGCTTTCCTGGTTAAATTTGTGCTTAATTCCACTCTTACTACTTTTATGTTCGTTATCTTTGGATGGCATTTTCCTAATTTTTTCTCTTTTGCTCTCTATCTTCATTCTCTTTTAGAAGAGGAGCACATTTCTTCCTCCTCTATTATTTCTACTCCCCCTCTCCTTTTAAACTCTTCTATCTTCGTTTCCCCTCCTACTCTCCTGGTTTTGACTGATTTGAAAGGTTTATCCTCTACTTCGACTTCCCTACCTTCCCTGCGGTCCAACTCTGATGCCTCAGTCTCTAATAGACTGTTGGCATAAGCTGGTCAGGTTCCAACTGCTTCAACCCCAGGCAGATCTAAATCTGCTTGTCTTCCTCACTGTCTGAAACACAAATCGTCTCCTATTATCATACGTTCTAGTGCTCGTATCAGGGCTAAGCATAATAATCTCTTCGCTTTCGTTTCGAAAGCTTCCCTTGCTACTCATATCCGTGACTTAGATATCCCCCCTGTCTCTAATGGTTCGAAGCCTTTTCCCCTTGGATCCGTCTACCAAGTTCACTTCGATTCCCTGTCGGATTTAGACATGTTGGATCTTGCTACTAGTATGGGGTTTGTGGTGAATTCTTCCCACTTTCCGGACTTTCAGACCATTCGCAAACGTGAAAATTCCAGAGCTTGCAAGTTCAATTGTGATCATGATTAGTATCTCATGGAACATTCGGGGTCTTCACTGCCCATCCAAGCAACAAGCTCTTCTCCACCTTATTTCTTTCTCCAATTGTGATTTGGTCTCCATTCAGGAAACCAAGTTAAATTCAACTTCCCCTGCTCTCCTTCGAGCCATTGGGGGTTCGCTTATCACCATCTGGATCCCTCTTAATGCAATTGATACGCATGGGGGTATCCTTTTTGGGTTTAAGGAGTCCCGCTTTTCTTTTATATCTGTTCACCTTCTAACATTTTTCCTTATCATTGGTCTCCATTGGCATGAATTTAACTGTGGTCTCACAGTGGTCTCCGTGTATGGTCCATCCTCTGCCGACAAGCACAACCTTTTTTGGAAATAACAACATTCATGGGTATTGGTTCTTTTGTGGTGACTTTAATGTCACCAGATTCTCATACGTAAGATCTGGGAATGCTGCCTCTAACTCAGACTCTTCCCGCTTTAACGAGTGTATTCATTCACTCAACTTATCCGACATTCCTCTTATGGAGAGATCATTCACTTGGTCTAATATGCGCCTGTCTCCTTCTATGGCCAAACTAGATAAGTTCCTTGTCTCATATAAGTGGATCTCCTTCTTCCACGACCCCTTCTCTTGTGCCTTGCGATGTCCACTTTTATCATCACCCGGTCAAAGGTAACTTTTAATGTAGTCAAAGTATATTAATCCTCGTATAGAAATATAATGATCTCAAGTCAGAGGATCATTACACCATTATCACTGTGAGTCTTTCTTATGACTTTATTTAAACATGAAGAATCTCACTGTGGGTCTATCCAGTGCCATGTAGAATCTTACATGCACCTATGTTCTTGACTTTAGTATCACTATACCTATGACCAATGAGATGTGGTCATCAGTCAACAAACATACTAATCTTTATGCATTATTATTGTCCCATAATGACAATGCTTGATTAGGGATATTTAGGAATATAAACACTATTCATATAATCTCATTTTTAAGTCACATACTTAAAGATATAGAATACGTATTATATATTCCAAGGACATTTATTACTCTAACATTTTTATCGCAGTAAATTAAGACATAATAAATTAACATATAATAATCAATAGAACACAATCATTAATTAACAAAAGTATTTCCTAGAAGCACAATCACATTGTCTCTTGGGCACTAACACTAACAATCTCCCACTTGCACTAGAGCCAATCACTCATGTATCTAATACCCATGGAACTAGTGTGACCTTCGTGCTTCTGCTGCGACAAAGCCTTAGTCTTGTGGGTCCGCAACGTTATCTTAAGTATGCACTTTACATATGTATGTATTCTGACTTAAACCGATTAATCTTTTAGATCTATCTCTATAAATCCTGATCCCTAAGACATATGTATCATCGCCAAAGTCTTTTATCGAGAAACTATTTCCCAACCAAATCTTCACAACCTGTAGATTAGGAATGTCATTCCCTATTAATAATATGTCATCTACATATAATACTAGGAATGACACATGGCTCCCACTAACCCTTCGTAAACACACGACACATTTTCATTTTGCATGAAGCCAAACTCTTTGACTGTTTCATCAAAACGAATGTTCCATCTCCTCGAGGCCGGCTATAATCCATAAATGGACCATCGCTTCTCACAGACCATTCTAGCAAACTTTGGATCGACTTGACATCCATTTGCCAGATTTCATAGTCATAGTAAGTTGCTATCGCAAGCAAAATCCTGATGGATTTGACCATAGCCACCTGTGAGAAAGTTTCATCATAGTCACTACTATGAATCTGCTTGAAACTTTTCGCCACTAGTCTTGCTTTGTAGGTCTGTACATTACAATCCACGTCAGTTTTCTTCAAGAAACCCACTTGCACCCTATGGGTTTTACCCCTTCGGGTGGTCCAACCAAAGTCCATACTTTGATTTTCAAACATGGAATCCATCTCAGATTTCATAGCCTCCAGCCATCTCTCAAAATCTGGACTATTCATAGCATCTTTGTAGGTGAGAGGCTCATCATCATCTATGATCATCACATCGCCAATTTGAGTCAGAAGAAATCCACGATATCTCTCTGGCTCATAGCGAATCCTACTAGATCTACGAATAACCTGTGTTTCTTGAGCAGTGTTGTTATCAACATCTTGAGTCACACTCTGCTCATGTTCCAACTCTTGTTCAACATTATTCTGTGGTTCTCGATCCTCATCGAGATCTATTGTCCTCCCACTATTTTTCTTAGAAAGTAAATCTCTCTTTAGAAACATAGCCATTCAAGCAACAAACACTTTGTTCTCGGAAGGTTTATAGAAATAATACCCCTTTTTGTTTCCATTGGGTATCCCACAAAATCTGATTTTAGTCCTAGCTTGTCAGAGATCATATGTTTCACAAACGCTTCATATCCCCAAATTTTCATAAATGACACGCTGTGACGTTTCTCAGCTCATATCTCATATATGGTGTCTTTTGAACTGATTTAGAAGGAACTCGGTTTAGTGTTTCTGCAGCCGTCTCTAGGGGCATAACCCCAGAAACTAATTGGAAGATCCCCTAGACTCATCATCAATCGCACCATGTCCAACAAAATGCGATTTCTCCTCTCAGACACACCATGTCTTTGTGGTGTTCCAGGAGGAGTGAGTTGTGATACTATACCACACGCTTTTAAGAAATTTTAAGCTTAGGTATTCTCCTCTACGATCAGATCGTAGAGTTTATACTTTCGCCTATTTGTTTTTCTTCTTCAATCTCTTACTCTTTGAATTTTTCAAACGATTCGGATTTGTTCTTCAAAAGATACACATATCTGTATCTACTAAAATCAACAGTAAAGGTTAAAATTAGTAAAAGCCACCTCTTGCCAACATACGCATTGGACCACATACATCACTATGTATCAATTCCAATTGTTTGGTGGCCCTCTCACCTTATCCGGTAAAAGGAGTTTTAGTCATTTTGCCAATGAGACATAGTTCACATTCTTCGTATGATTCAAAATCAAACTTATCCAAGTATCCATCCTAATGTAACTTGGAAATGCGATTCTCATTTATATGGCCTAAATGACAGTGCCAGAGGTATGTTTGATTTGAGTCATTTATCTTTAGACATTTATTATTTACATTATAGATAGGAGTATCAAAATCAAGAATATATAAACCATTAAACAAACGTGCAACCTCATAGGTAACATTATTTAATGAAAAGGAACAACAATTGTTCTGAATCAAAAAGGAAAAAACCAATCTTGTCCAAACAAGAAACCAAAATAATGTCTCTGCAAATTGCAGGCACGTAAAATAGTTCTCAAGTTCTGAAATAAGCCCCATGGGCATCGATAAATAATAAGTCCCTACAGCTAAAGCAGCAACCTTTGCTCCATTGCTAACATGTAGGTCGACTTCTCCTAACGCCAAAGTTCTACTCCTTCGCCATTTATGCACATTTATACAAATGTGAGAACCACATCTAGTATCTAATACCCATGATGTAGAAGTAGACAAATTTGACTTCTATAATATAAATACCTGAAGCAGAAATCTGAACAGCCTTCAGTTTCTTCAGATCCTCCAAATAAGTTTGACAGTTTCTCTTCCAATGACCCGGCTTCTTGCAATAGTGACAATCACCCTTTGCCTTTGCCTTTGCAACACCTCCAGTAGGCTTCTAAGCCTTAACAGCGGGTTCTGGATTAGCAGGCTTAGATCCAATCTTGTTCTTGCCTTTCCATTTACCCTTTCCTTTGACATTCCCTTTGTTGACCATCATTATGGGAGCAGGGGATGCCTTCTGAATGTTGGTCTCAGTAGTTTTCAACATAGCCAACAATTCGGTAGGTGTCTTGTCTATCTCATTCATATTGTAATTCATTACAAATTGAGCAGTCGCTGTTCAAAGATTGCAAGATTAGATCTATCTGAGCTTCCGGACTGATGGCGGAACCCAGAGTAGCAAGGTACTCCATATATCCATCATCTTTAGAACATGCGGTGCAACTGGATCACGATCACCCTATTTACATGCATACAAGGCTTTACTTGTATCAAACCTCTCTTGACGAGCCAGTCCTTCAAACATACGTTTAAGGTGCTCTATCATTATATGAGCATCCATATGCTCATGCTGTTTCTGAAGCTCAAGACTCATAGTCGCAAGCATAAGACAAGTGACATCCGTGTCATCATCGATATGTTTCTGATAAACATTACGTTGATCAACCGATGCACCTACAGGGAGAGGTCCAGGGCGAGGAAATGACATAGAGCTTTCACTCTTACCTGAGGACTATCCTCAAATTCCTTTGCCAATCGAGGAAGTTTGTTCCTGTCAACTTGTCCTTCTCAAGGACAGATCGTACAGAGAAGTTATTTGAGTTGTTTGCCATTAGAATATCTATAATGTAAAATGCATAAAAGAATTAGTCTACGGAATTATTAGTTTATGTTCAAATGATTATTCATATATATTCATAATATATATCTCCCACTATTTTGATCAAATTAATAGCCCTTACTATTAATTCGAAAAGCATTTATTATTTATCTTTCTAGTGAGCCAAGATCCATATTTCATCATGTCTTGAGTCAGCGTTGGCTGAAACTCCCAAAACACAACTATTTAGGTAAACAACATTTGTCAATTATATCACGTATATAACTCTTGGATAGTTTGGTGAACAACTATTGCTCTAATTTATCTAATAAATTTTTCGCCAAACTCTATGCTTCTAAGTTCATAATCTTATTGTGACGACTTAGTTAAGTTAGGCCCAATGAATCAACATAACGAGTATCACATTTACTCTTTCGCACCTTACCACGATTAAAAGGAGCACTCTGCTTTGGCAAACCCACCCCTTATGATCTAGGCCTTGATGAGTGTTATTCATTAGAAAGCATCTTGTTTAACTTAATATTTATTAAGGGATTTACTTATAAACGATCATGATCCCATCATAAAGAGATTCTAAATTTTTCCTTGAATCAAATATTTCAAATCAAAATTCGTTGAATGAATGATTTCCAGATCAGAGGTTAACGCACAGACGGCATTATTGGCACCCCTTTTCTTACAGATTCGTAATCGGTTGTTGACAAAATCATTCAATCGTTGAATAATGAAAATTCATATTTAATTACCGTGTTTCATAAACACAAGAATCTCATGATCGTTTGTTTAATGTTCATCTTAAATCGTTATAGATTTTATCTTGTTTAAGCATGAATGGGGTGTCGTATCTAATACATTCATCTTAATCTAATTAAGCATGCATCTCTTAAATCGTTATAGATTTTATCTTGTTTAAGCAGGCATGGCATGGGTGATGTATCTAATACATACATACATGATTAATCTAATTAAAGCATGTATCATATACTCTACACATACATTCATACTTATATATGTAAAGTGCAATATGTAAACGTGCTTGGTTATGGCCTTGATCCTATGAGATCTTTCCAAGCTAATGGAAAGATCAATGGTCAGTCTAAGGTTTAAAATAAATACATGATTACAAGTCTTGCTTTCTTCTACTCTTGCTCCTTTGCTCCATCTTGGTTGTCGTCCTTATTACTCCATGCATCATTACAAAGAATAATAGAAATATTCGAGATAGAACAATTACAAGAAAGAAAGATGACATGCAAGTCGTATTTATCAAAACCAAACCACACTAACCTAGGTCAATAAGGCCTTAACCAATCACCATGCTCAAGTAACACATAATAGACATCATCATATGTCACCAAGCATCAATACATAACAGTACATATCATATCCAATATGATCATATAAGATACATCTCAGAAAACAATTTTCAGAAAATTCGAAATTAAATCAAAAAACTATAAATCGCTGTTTACAGGCAGTAAGCGGCGTTAAACGGCTTACAGATGCGAACCTGACTTTGTCAGTCTTGCTCAGTGGCCTAATTTCAGTCAAAAACCATATATGGTTTGCGAAAATCGGATACAGTACGCAAATTTCACTAAATCTGCGCAATTTTTCAGAAATCGTATCGTATACAATCTCCAAAATAAGAACAAGCATGTATCATATACATACAGCAATATATACAATCATCCCATGATTATACAATCCACAAATACATCATATGTTCAAAACATATACATATACATACACAAATATATATCATTACAAAAATATGACAAATCACATACATGCTTATATACATCAAAACAAACACATAACCGAATTAAAAGTGTTTTGCAACCTGGCTCTGATACCATTGATGGAATTTCGGGGCATAAATGCAGCGGATTAAAACAATAAAATCGAAACCCAATCGCAGGATCCATGCAAAACAAGACGTTTAATTCGTAGTTATGAACGTTTACCTTAAAACGAAGCTTTAACAGTTGAGAAAAGGATGACTAATGGAGGTCCAAGCTTCTTGAATCACCACGCATCCTGCTCACGCGATCTACGCTCTATCGGTATCCACACGAACACTTGGTCTTTGAAGGAGCGATGTACTAGCATCCGAAAACCAAATTCTCTCTATCTCCATCTTCTTCTCTCAAACGGCTAGGGTTTTTTCTCTTAGCCTCAAACCCTAATTTGAGAGTTTATGATCTTTATATAGAGAGACAAATCTGTTTTTCTAAAGCCCAATCCTATTGGGCTTTTATTAAAATTAGAATTCTTAATTAAATAAATAATTAAGTCAAACTTAATTAATATTCTAATATAATTCTAATTCCAATCATTAGTAAATTTGAAATTATATTTAATTGATTAATTAAGTCCCACTTAATTAATATCATAAGTAAATTCGAATTACTATTTTATTTAAATTCATAATTTAAATCAAATATCCTTCAAGCGTTCTTGTGTGTGACCCTTTAGGTTATTATTACGTTGGAAATAATTTTAATATCCAATAATAAAATTATAAACAATGAGCGGCATCTAGTAATACATCATTGCTACCCAAGTAATAATAATAATTGGTGATCCAATAAAACCTTTCGTGATTAATGTTTCCGTGTAATATAATCCCTTTAACCAAATATTATAGATTAAACTCGAGGCATGTTCTCAGTCATCCTCTTCAACATTTAATCCGGGTTTCCTTGATCAATGAGTAGACTATTAAAACAAATCATTATTTGAGCATGGCCATGCATTTCATAGTCTCACTCAATCAAGAGGCCAATAATATCTCTCCTAATTATAGGAGGGTTAAATCCTTTATCTATCATTCATATTTCTCATACGACTCATAATATACCCGATGTCCACTTTTATCATCACCCGGTCAAAGGTAACTTTTAATGTAGTCAAAGTATATTAATCCTCGTATAGAAATATAATGATCTCAAGTCAGAGGATCATTACACCATTATCACTGTGAGTCTTTCTTATGACTTTATTTAAACATGAAGAATCTCACTGTGGGTCTATCCAGTGCCATGTAGAATCTTACATGCACCTATGTTCTTGACTTTAGTATCACTATACCTATGACCAATGAGATGTGGTCATCAGTCAATAAACATACTAATCTTTATGCATTATTATTGTCCCATAATGACAATGCTTGATTAGAGATATTTAGGAATATAAACACTATTCATATAATCTCATTTTTAAGTCACATACTTAAAGATATAGAATACGTATTATATATTCCAAGGACATTTATTACTCTAACATTTTAATCGCAGTAAATTAAGACATAATAAATTAACATATAATAATCAATATAACACAATCATTAATTAACAAAAGTATTTCCTAGAAGCACAATCACATTGTCTCTAGGGCACTAACACTAACAGTTCCCATTGCTCTTCACTCTAACTATAACTTCTTCAAGCCGTTTAAGTTCCGATTTGAAAAATCCTGGCTGCAAGATTAGGTCTTTGTGAACCTTATTTTCAAATGCCTTTCCTCTGTCATAGGGTTTCACGGATTAGGTCGCATTCTGCTTAAGTTGCATGCTACTAAACTTGGCTGCAAGATCTAGCGTAAAGAAAGATTTGCCGCTGCTAATGAACTTAAACTCCTTTTCCTCTCCACTATTAAAGCCATTGATATGCTTGAAGAGCTTGCTCCAATTTCTGAGTCTCTTCGTTATGAAAGGAGCTCCTGCAATAGGGATTTTGCTTCTGTTCTTCGTAACGATCATATCAAATGGGCTCAGCGGGCCAAAGTTTGCTAGCTCAAAGAAGGGGACGGTAACACCGCCTTCTTCCATAACTTTGCTTCGCACCGCCAACGGTGCAACCATATCTCTACCATCATTAACGACGGTGTTAAGCTGCACTCGGATGCTGATCTTCATGCTACTTTTCTTTGCTTCTATAAAAATCTCCTTGGTTCCTCTCAACCTCGGTCCATCCATCTTGATTGGGCACAGCTCTACAGTCAGGAAGTTCATGACTTATCTAGCTTGTAGGTCCCCTTTTTTTTGGAGGAGATTAAGTCTGCTATTTTTTTCTTAAAAAGTGACTCTTCTCCAAGTCCAGATGGCTTATCGTTGTTCTTTCTTCCAAAAATTCTGGGACTTCCTTAAAGATGATCTCTTAGAAATGTTCGCGGATCTTCACCAAGGATCTTTTTCCTTTGATCGTATTAATTACGCCCACATTGTTCTCATCCCCAAAATTATGGGGGCGAATTTGGTAGCTAATTTCAGACCGATAAGTCTCCTTAATACTACGTTCAAGATCGTTATGAAAGTTCTTTCTAAACGCCTGAGCCATGTCATTTCCCCTCTGATTGATCCTGCTCAGTCGAGTTTCATTAAAGATCGTTTTATTCTTGACAGTGTGGCTTCCGCCCAAGAAATTATCTCCTATTGCCATAAATCCAACTCGGAGGGGATTATGTTAAAATTAGACTTTGAGAAGGTTTCGTCCCTAAGTGGATTGCTTGGATTAAGTCTAGCCTTTTCGCTGGCACCTCCTCCATTATTATTAACGGGTCGGAAGGCCACAAATTCAAGTGTAAGTGTGGCCTCGTCAGGGCGACCCCATCTCCTCTCTACTATTCACTCTGGTGGCGGATGTCTTCAGTAAATTACTGAAGAATGCCTAGGACCCTCATGCTATTGAGGGACTCATAGGTTCTCACAGTTTTCGGGGAGTTCTCAACCTACAATATGCTGACGACACTATTATCTTTGCCAAACCCAACAGCTGTTCTCTTTGTAACCTTAAGCTACTTCTTTACATCTTCGAAAGTGTATCTGTCATTTCGATTAATTTCCACACATCATCGGTTCTTTGGCTTGGAGGTTCTAACAATCGGCAATTAGAGATTGTCAATTTCTTCAATTGTTCCGCCTCTTCCTTCCTGATTAAGTATCTTGATATCCCTTTGAGATGGGGCAAGTTGCACAAATCGGATTGGCTCCCGATGATTGATAAAGTTGAATCCAGACTTAATGTGTGGACCGGTAAAAGCCTTTCTAGAGGAGGCAGAATGATTCTGGTGAACGTGGTCCTCACTTCATCCCTTTGTATATGATGTCCTTCTTCTACGTCCCGTCTTGGGTTATCAACAGGATTGACCAAATCAGAAGAAATTTCTTCTGGTCTGGTTCTGCCATTTATAGAGCCGGTTCTCATCTTTGTAATTGAAAGATGGTCTGCACTTCTAAGGCAGCCAGAGGATTGGGTGTCCTTAATATTAGAAATCAAAACTTATCTTTATTGGCTAAATGGTTATGGAGGATGCTGAAGGAAGATCATCTTCCCTGGGCCCATCTGATCTCCAATAATTGCTTCCGTTGTTAGAGGGTTTGGGAGCTCCGCCCCTTTCTTTCGACTAGGGCATCGTCGTTTTGGAAGGGAGTGTGGAAAGTTGTAGACCCCTTCCGTGGTAGTATTTACCATGTTTGCGAGGATGGTTCCAAGACCCAGTTCTGGAATCACCTTTGGATTGGCAACCTGAAGCTGGCTTCCGCGTATCCATCTCTTTTCAGTCTCGCTCTCAACCCTGATGCCAAAGTGTCTGACTATCTATCTGTTCATAACAATATCAGAGAATTGTTTATTCCGTTCTCTAGTGGCCTCCCTCCTGATCTACAGTCGGATTTCCTTCACCTCATTGCGTTCTTAAACATCTATGACCGGCATCCCAAGGAAGAATTTTTTTGGCGTTGGACCAACTCTAGTTCTTTTACAGTTAAATCTTTTTATAACTTTCTCAACCATGGAGGTGTTTCCTCTCCTTTCGCTAAAAAACATTTGGAGTTGTTGTGCTCTGCTTAAGGCCAAGATTCTATCTTGGCTGGCTATCAACAATAGGCTCCTAACGGTTGATGTTCTCAATAAGAGGAATCTTGCAATAGGTTAGTTATGTTCTTTATGCTTTCATTGTCACGAAGACATTGATCATTTATTTCTCCATTGTGATTTTATCAAACCTCTTTGGCAGATCGGTTTGGAAGGTTCACCCTCCTCCCCCCTCTTTCCTTGATTGTTGGAACAGTCATTTTGTGTGTATTAATTACCGCAAGTCATCAATTATTTCTATTATGGCTATGATTTGGGTTATCTGAAAAGAAAGAAATAATCGCATTTTTAATAACGCTGTTAAGCCTATTGACACTATTGTTGATGAATTTATTTTTTCTCTAAGAATTGGTTTTTTGCTATTCCACCTCACAAAGTACACGGCTAAGCCTTGATAGGCGTGACGACGCTGCTGTGTTTTTACGTTCTACTTTCATTACTACTACTATTCTCAATATAGACTCTCCCTAATTTCATTGGATTTTGCTTTTCTTGCAAGGATAAGGTTTTTGGCTTTTTCTCGCTATTCAATTTACCTTCTGATGGTTTTTGGTAAGCACTTAGGTGTGCTTTTGGTAGCTCTCCCTTGGGGAGCCTTTCTCAGTTGGCTATCTGGCTTACTCTTGTTTTTATTTTGGTTTGATGGGAGCTTGTTCATATGAGTGCTCCACTTTTACCTAGTTGCAGTTCTGGGCTTCTGGTTGTTTTGTCCCTGTTTGGGTTTGTCCCTGTTTGGGTTGTGTATTTTTGCTACTCTTTACCTAGGGTATAGTCTCCATGTTTCTTGTTCATTGCACTGTGTCTGCTACTCTTTTCTGGTTGTGGCCGGTGTGGGTTTTGCTCTTGGCTGTTGGTCTTTTGAGGCTTGAGATGCTTTTACTGTTCTTTCGTTGCACTCGACTTGCTAACTGCGTTGCAGCGAGTGAGGTTGCTATTGCTTTTTTCCTTTTTGGTTGTGACTGCGTTGCTGTGAGGAGGCTGATTTTGTTATGCCTCTAGTAGTTGGTTGCTATTCTTGTTCTGAGTTTGGGGTAGGCCCAGCGCTGTTTGCACTATTCATGTTCTGAGTTTGGGGTTAGACCCAGCGCTGTTTGCGCTATTTTGTTTCTTGTTGGTTGCCTTTTTCTGTGTTTGTGGCAGTGTGAGGCACCGGTCAGCTCGTGGTTGTTGCTGACTTTGTTTTCGGTGTTGGAGGTTCTGCCCTCCTCTGCTACTAGTGTGCTCCGATCGGGGTCGGCGATGAGCCTCTCGCAACGGACCTTCCTGCTTTTCTCCTGTCGCGGAGGGATGGCTTGCTGGTATTCTTGCAGCTTGGCTGATGGTTTTCTGTGTTTCCTTGCTGTGCATCTGGTTGTGTCGCCTTTTGTTTCATCTAAGATTGTTATCTTGTCTTTGGCTTATCTTTTGTTCTCTTACTACTGTATTTTGTTATTCCCTAGTTTTACTCCTTGTAAAATTGATCTTTGTATGCTACTCTTTATTTATTGCTATTTATTTTTGGGGCTGGAGCCGTAAGGCTCTATCCGTCGTTTCAAAAAAAAAAAAATCAATATTTATTTGCTTACCTAGCTGCCGCCCCCTCTAGCCCCTTCCCCTTCTTATCCTCTTCTCCCTCCTTTCTCTACCCTTCGACCCCGTCCCCTTTTCAGCCCTAGCATCCCTGCCCTCTTCGCCGCAATCTCCAATCGAGCTTGTTCCTGAAGGCTCTGCAACGTCGAGCAACCCCAATTGAGCCGGTTCCCGATCGGTACCAGCTGATGGCCCCACTCCCAAATCCAACTAGTTCAATCGAATCGGTCCGCAATTGAGGTGCTGAAGGAGGTGAAGCCGGTTTCAGATTCGGAAGAGGAGTCTTCGGTGTGTTCAGATGATTTGAATGAGAGAAAGGAGGAGGTGATGAATGAGATGTCGTGTAGGCCTCAGTTTCATAGAGGGTTTATTGAAAAATGGTTGAAGATGCACGAATCACGTTCGATTTTTAGGTTCTTGATGCCGGTGGATGAGAGCAAGTGAACTAAGAAGGAAGAAAGAGGAGAGAAATAAGAAACAAGAAGAGGGAGTATGGATGTTCACAGTTAGGAGGGAAGATGAAAATGGTGATGATATTCAATCATCTTATTCTCTCCCTCCTTCCACTCCTTCCCCCTACTTTGTAAAAAAAAGATCTATTGAACATCAAACTCATTGAGATTGGAGAATGTGGAATCGTTTTTGGGTTAGACATGGCCCCCACACCCTTGAACCAAATTGGTGTTGAAGTCGTGACGAAGAGATTGTCGCTGAGAACATCTTCAATCTATCACCGTAGCTGAAGTGCATTTTGCAATGCCAAAGGAGGCATCGCAGCCGGTCATAGGGCCATTTTGATTGGGGTAGTCAATGAATGAGGAAGCATGATGGTCAAATTGGTTAAGGAATCTGGTCAAAGGGGATTTTGTACACACGGTTGCACCTGGTTTAATTATGTTTTTGGATCAACCACAGTGTAGTACGTGATGAGTTGAACTGCTGTGAAATTGGTTATTCGAAGTAATGGTCTCGTTGAAAAGGAAAAAAAATAAAGGAATTTAGGAATGTGATCCTAGAGAGGGAACACCAATGATAGGTTGCATACAATTTACTTGGCCATTGAGGTTGAGTTGCCCATTACCGCGAACTATACTATTTACACTTTTGTTTAGATTATGTTGTGAGGTATTTGAAATGTGTTCATGTAATATTTTCTATTGTCGTCTTTTTTGGGATTGATATTTCGTAACCCTGTAATTCAGAGTATGTTTCATTATCTTCGTATTAATGAAACAGTGTGCTATAATTCACATTTTCTTTATTTAAAAAAAAGCCATTTATAAGTCAAAAAATAAATTGCAGTAGACTTCACCAATGTATATATATCTATCAGCATGATTAATTGATTTTACTCACTTCAACACAACTGAAAAACACTATTATATATAAACTTTGATAACAAACTTTCTTAGGTTTACATTTTCTCTGACAATTTTACTTATTATAATAATACACTAACACCAAAACTTATTACATTCAGGCATCGTTCCAACGTCCGAAGAGAAGATTCTCCCGCTGCAATCGCAAAAATATACAGCTGGCAGCAATCCAAGTTCCTATATTTTGCCATGATCTGTACCAAAGCTATAGTTGTAGAAGCTTTTTGAACTTGGACCTTACACATTGCCTTCACTTATGCTCATGACTGTAGTTTAACCTGTAACAAGAAACAAGAAAGAAGACTCTTATAAGAGTATCCACTATCGTTGGCAAAAGCTATTCTAATTTTAGTAATGAGATTTTAGCTTTTACGAAATATCGCTGCTATCATTATTTTTAATTTTTGAAAAAATACTGTATTGAACGGATGTTGTTCATCCGTCTAACGTTTTTAAAAAAAAATTATTAAAAAAATGAGTAGACGGTGCTTCTTCAGCCGTTTTAGAGAAATGACGGAGCAACATTGTCTGTCGCTATATTAATTTATTTTTTTATATTTTTTTTCGTTTACAAAAAAAATAAATTCAAGTGAATAGTGCCAGAAGGATGTTCTTCATCCGTCTGGCACATTCACTTGAATTTTTTTTGTCACTTTATGAAATGACGTTAATACCCTTTACCTTTGAAAACGGACAAAGCAACCAGAAGGATGTTCTTCATCCGTTTGGTGCTTTTCAATTTTTTTTTTTAGTTAAAAAAATTAATTCTTAAATGGTCAAGTGCCGTTGGATTTAAAAAAAAAAATCAATTGTGCCGTTGGATATTGTCTCCCACAACAGTTAAACCTTAGGCGTAAAAGGGTAAATGTATGCGCTAAATATTGTTTAGCAAAAGTGAGGGACGGATGAAGTTCATCCGTCTCTCACTTTCCCTTTTTTTTAATAAACTTTACCTATTTAATAAATTAATTTTATATATTAAAAATGAAATTGAGGAATAGACGGAACAACTTCATCCGTTTTTCAAATTTTTATCAAAAATCGAATTGAGACGGATGATCTTCATCCGTCCCTATCGTCAAACGGATGAACATCATCCGTCCCCTATATTTAGCAATCGTCTAAGGCAGCTCCTAACTCTAGCAAGCTACTGTACATTCCTATTCTAAATTTTGAGTTTTTAGCGAACGACTACATGGCTTTTTCCTAAAGCTATTTCTAATTTTTGAGTTTTTAGCCAACGACAGTGGATGCTCCAAAGAAGACTCTTATGTACACTTCTACCCATATATATATATATATATATATATATATATATATATATATATATATATATATATATATATACTACTATAATGGGAGAAGGCCGTAGTGTAATTTGTCCTTCTACCAACCCGTGCAACGCACGTGCATAACTATTGTAAATGAGGTTTTAGATCAAATCTGAATTTTTACTTTAAAAAAATTATATTTATTAAGACGTGCATTGCACATGTAAACTACTAGTATGTATATATATATATATTTATTAAGACGTGCATTGCACATGTAAACTACTAGTATGTATGTATATATATATATATATATATATATATATATATATATATATAAAGTCTTCCGTTGTGCACCACCTATGGTGCACATGCGTGTGCACTCGGCCATCCTACCTTCGTATCGACGATCCGAACCGTTCACATTGATCTACACATCTAAATTAGTCTAAATATGTAAAATCAAATCATTTGAAATTCATTTGCCCATCAATTGAAGTGTTACAAAACTGTATTGCTGAAAATCATATTTTTTAGTCACATGATGGATGGAAAAATGAATTTCAAATGATTTGATTTTATATATTTAGACTAATTTATATGTGTAGATCAATGTGAACGGTTCGGATCGTTGATATGAAGGCGGAAAGGCTCGAGTGCACACGAAGGGGTGGTGCACAATGGAAGATTTTTCCATATATATATATATATATATATATATATATATATATATATATATATTAATGGTTGAGATGATATATATATATACATATATATATATATATGGTAATGCTCAGTTGAAAATGCAAATGTCTGTGAAAACGTTATTAATGGTTGAGATGATATATATATATACATATATATATATATATGGTAATGCTCAGTTGAAAATGCAAATGTCTGTGAAAACGTGAAAACGACCCTAGGCTGTTGTTTGAAACAACGACTTTAGTGGTTTTCCACGTTTTCACAGACATTTGCGTTTTCAACTGAGCATTACCCATATATATATATATATATATATATATATATATATATATATATATATATATATATATATATATATATATATATATATGAAAATCTTTCTGCAGTGGCGGAGGCAGAGGTAAGGTAGGGGGGACAAATGAGACCCCTAAAAAATTGTAGAACCCCCTTTTTATACCCCCCCCCCCCCCCCCCCCCCCCCCCCCCCCCCCCCAACGACTTTAATCATGCACCCCTTAATGGCTCAATTCTCAATTTCTTCCCATTCCCTTTGGCTTCATCCTACTCCATGTCAAGCTTCCTGTTCCCTCTTTCTTCTTAATTCTTAAATCAATCTAAACCCTAGTATGTTCAATAAGAGATTTGATGTTGGAATCTTAGAAGCGAGCACTCTCTCTCATCTCATTCTCTCATGTCTCAACCATATTTAAGGTAATTTTCTAATTTTTAAATTCTTATTTATTTTTATTGAAGTATGAATTTTGGGTATAGAAATATATTTATAAGTGGAAAGGTTAATCTATTGAAATTTCAAGTTATAATTTTTTGTGTTTTTGGGTAACTTTTTTTATTGTGGGTTTAATTTGGAACTTAATTTTGGTAGGTTTAATTTTGGGCTTACTTTTATTGGGAGAGTGAGAGTGAGTGATTTAGGGTTTAACTGGGTTCTATGTTGCAAGACATTATTCATTGATTTTTTTTGTGAATGAGGTAGAGCCGTAACAATTGACTCATTGAATTTCTAAATTTTTGTGTGAATGGGTTCTATGTTGCAACAATTATTTAGAAATTACACCATAATAGAGAATGAATTAGAAACTTCTCTTAGTGTACTGTGGTATCACTTGTGAGTTGTGATTATTGTGAATGAGGTACACATTATTTAAATATTATGTATGGATTAATAATATTGTATTGTTATACATTGTAGATAATATGAGCAAACAAAAAAGAACTCTAGATTTTTTTTTTGGGAAAAGAGATAGAGCAGTTAGTAGTAGTGAATCATCTCTTACTCCAATTGTCGAAGAAGTACCACTAATCATTGAAGAAGAGGTGCCCCCTTATTAGTGAAGAAATATTGTTTTATGTTGAACAATTACCTTTTGCAAATGAGGATCAACAAACTAGTGCCGATAAAAGATGGATGAAATTGATCCCTGAAGCTCCAAGCGTCCAAGATTAATTGATCCTGAAAAGATGGATGCATCTTCTTTGGTACGTGATCCAGGATTACGTCCAAGCATATGGAAAATTTCACCTAACAAGAGGGATGAAATTCGATGGGCTTACTTAGATGTCGACGACATGGGGTGACGAGATCGCTGACATCGACGACATGAGGTGACGAGATCGACAACATCGATGCTGGTGGGTTTTGTTTAGGAAGATGAGATCGACGACATGGGGTACCGGACGTCGGACAGCGTCGACTTGGGTCATGGAGTCAGTCGCAGGGGCCCTCTTCGGACTGTGGTGGAGTCGTGATCTTGTCGGGTGTGTCCATCATCGTCAACAGTGAGATGGCTGCGGCTAGTTATGGACAGGAATCAGTGGTAAGCAACTGTGAGGGTGAATCTTTCTGGATGGGTGTTCTTTTTATCGTCATTGGTGTTTACGGTTCCTCGAACGCGCAGTTTCAATTTGCGGCTTCGATTGGCAGGTATGGTTTCTTTGGTTTGGTATGGGATAGTGCTATGTGAGGCAATTAGAATGGGGGAAGTGGTGTTTGAGCTTGGGTCTGTGTTGGGAGATGTGGGGAAGGGGAGAGAGGAGATTGGGTTGTGTGTGTGAGAGAGAGGAGTAGCGGAGGAGTCCTTAATATCCAAATTTTCTTCCTAAATATCCAAATTACAACTAACTTACAATTAGCAAGAAAATGTACCCTAGTTGGTGGGGTGACGGTAGTCCGACAATTTTATTGTTTGTGTTCTACTTTGTCCTATTCAGGTCAAAGTGAGGGGTGCCTACGGTCTCTCTCATGTCAGGGGGCTTGGAGGGGGTGGTGGCGTTTGTTCAGCAGTCAGGGGACTGGACAACCTACATTGCGAGGGGCTAGTGAGAGTCAACGAGGGTCAAGCGAGGGGATGAGAACCGGGACTTAATCTGTACAGGAGTTGTCAGATTGGTGGAGTGCTTGCGGTCTCTCATATGGTGCTTGAAGTTGACGCGTGAGTCATTAATGGTAGCGACAGAGGTGTCCGTGCGAGCAGTCAGGGGAGAAAACATCCTTCGTTGCGAGGTGCCAGTGAGAGTCAACGATGGTCAAGCGAGGGGATGAGAACCATGACACAATTTGTACAGGGAGTTGTCAGATTGGTGGAGTGTCTGCGGTCTCTCATATGGTGCTTGAAGTTGATGTATGAATCACTGATGGGGGCGACAGAGGTGTTCGTGCGAGCGACGGAGCGGATAAACGATGTACAAGCAAGTGACTGAGAGAGAGAATGAGCTCAAATTGGCACGAGAAATTGACTTGGACGAGGTCACCCGATCAGTAGGATTAGATTTCGTTGTATTTTTGTTTGTTGATTGGGGTGTATGAGTTCCAGGACCCATCATGTTGGGATCTGAGTTCATAAACCTTATTTTTTGTTATATATTTTGTTAAATTCTTCTTAATGAAATGCAGGGATATTCAACATACCGTTTAACGATAAAAAAAGAAAAGAAAAGAAAAAAAAAGACTCAATTGCAGACGAGAATCCCCAATAGGATTATTTTTAGCAATAACTATTCAATTTGAACTTAAAAATACTAGAGAATCCACAACCAGCCACATAGGCTTGCAAAACAACCTTCCACCAAATACAACTTTACAGTTCAACCGGTGAGGAAGATAATATTAAACATTTTGTATCGGAAAACTCAAAATACAATTGCATACATAAGCATCATCTTATCACTCTCGGTTCAGTAATACATTCAGAGAAAGTAACTCGAATACATGTGCACGTTATAGGAAAATTTTCTCTAATATTGATTATGAAACTGGAAAAACGCTGAAGTTAAAACAAACAAAGTCTTCAAAATGAAACGTGACAAGTGGACGAAGAAAAAAACCAATAATGCATCAAATTCACGGTGACAGTGGCTCTTGCTGCTGTTGCTCCTCATTTAGATAATTTTGTTCACCTTGCCATGCCCAAACAATGTCCTTAAGAGCCGGTCTTATACCCTCTTTCCATAGTTTCTGATACTCCAATGTATCACCATTCGTCTTTTTCATCTCCACTAGGTGAAACGACGGAGTAACTTCGAATATCTCAGCATCAACGGCTAAAACCCCCTTTCTTCCAGGCTGCGATCCTTCCATTTTCAAGACACCCCCTTCCTTCTTCTTTACTTTTAGCCTCAGCTTCATTGCAATATCTTCCAACTTCAAAATTATAGCTGTTGCTGGCTGTCGAGAAGTAAATCGAGATTCTTTTTTGCGTTCACTCTCCTCAAATAAACCAGAAAGATCGAAACCAACTGATAAGGAAATGATATCGAAAGCATTCAAGTTCGCTGGCTTGACCAACTCCTTCTCTTCACTCTCTGGCTTTTCTTTGCTACTGCTACTACCGGAGGAGCCAAAAGCTGAATTCACATCAACAGCAATGATCTCTCTTTTGCCAGTGTCGATATTCTTTGACTTGGCAACAAGTCCTTTTCTCACCCAAGAATTTTCCATGATCTTTGCAATTGAAATTCTAGTACTTGGGTTTGGATCCAAGATTTTTGATAGGAGTTTCTGGACTTCATTAGGGAACCAATTAGGACATATAAAATCTCCTCTGCCAATTTTCCGATACATGTTCATTAAGTTACGATCATGGAAAGGTAGATACCCAGCCATCAATACATATAAGATGACCCCACAAGACCAAATATCGGCTTTTGCACCATCATATCCTTTTCTGTTGATTACTTCAGGAGCAACATAAGCTGGAGTTCCACAGGTCGTATGGAGCAAGCCATCCTGCCTCTTACAATCAGCAAGAGCACTTAGACCAAAATCTGAAACTTTGAGATTGCCATTTTCATCTAACAGTACGTTTTCAGGTTTCAAATCACGGTGATAAACACCTCGACTATGGCAGTAATCCACAGCACTAATAAGCTGTTGAAAATATTTCCGAGCAGTATCCTCTTTGAGCTTGCCTTTTGCCACCTTATTGAAGAGTTCCCCACCTTTGATATATTCCAGCACAAAATAGATCTTGCCCTTGGTAGCCATTACTTCAAAAAGCTGAACAATATTTGGATGTCTCACCAATCTCATAATAGATATCTCTCGTTTGATTTGATCAATGAGACCAACTTTCAATACCTTCTCTTTGTCGATTACTTTAATAGCAACACTCTGCATAGTATTCAGATTCCGAGCATGATAAACCTTTGCAAATGTTCCTTGTCCTAATAATCTCCCTAACTCATACTTTTGTAGCAAAATGTTTCCCCTATTTTCCATACCTGTATATGATGTCTAATAAGCAAACAAAACTCCCTTTCTTTAGATAATAGAAAAGATTTACACGATTGCTACCTAATTGCAGAAAAATTCAACCATCATGACCAAGGTCGTGATCCAATTTAACATTTTTTCTCGCTATATTGGAAACATTATGCATTAGAGCACAAAGCAGTGAGTGGATATAGATATTCTCCCCAATTTCATCAAAATTGAATAAAAGGTGCTCAAATTGGGCCGCAGTTTCAACAATCTTGATTAACTCGGGTGGGGCTCTTTCAGCAATGATGCACATCTTTCAGCATTAATTCCCAAATATTAGTCTTCCAGCTAATTGGAGATTTCTGCATGCACGATAAAGATGAACTAAATCTTCTATACAGTATTCGAACAGAAGCAGAACAATGGGCTACTTATTATCAATATTGACACACATATGATTGACATTAAATGGTATAAAAATATAGCCAGTTACATGTGAAAATACAAAACAAATACACTCTTATACCCTGTTTCCCTGGGTGAATATAAAACAGTTACAAGCACAACTACAGCATTTTTTATATTCTTCCGATCAATTTAACATTTAAAAGAAAAAGAGTGAATTCAGCTATATTTTCAAAGTATCTGGTGTTTGTTGCAAGACATTTGGTTTGAAGTATCAATTTTTTAATTATAATAAACAAATCTTTCGATAATAATTCATGTCTTTGATTACAGTATTGCTAAAAGTAACGTTTTTTTTTCTTTCAATTTGTTGGTCTTAAATAGCCTTCCATTTTCCTAACACTAAAAAAATAAATCATTTAAACTATTCTTAATTCAAAAAATTGTCACTGTATCAGGACATCAGTATTTTCTTCCATTATAGTTAACTAGTACCACTCATCATGAAACTATGGTCCATCGATCATAGATTAACTAATTCTGATTTGAATAATTGTGAAAACAAACTCAACCCAATTTCAATGGGAAAAAGTATATTCATTGATAAACTCCAATCTCAACAACACAACATCCACAAATTTACATAACAACAACATGAGAAACAAAAGATGAAAATATTAGAATTTTCATGGTACTCAAAAGATCTAATCCTTATTAGTCAAAATAATACGCATAAATTGAAGATCCAAACATAAAAAAAAGCAGCAAATGAGCGAAAACAAAGAGAATTATAAGATGGGATGTTTGTTACCTTAAAGATTGATGGGTCGGCGCGAAAATCAACAGATGATCAAAGGAGAGAGGGAGGAATTTTTTAGAAAAGAGGTGTTGGCTTTCAATACTAGGGATGTTACTTTGGCTCTTCTAATTATTTTATTTATTATTTTCCTCAAAAAAAAATTATTTTATTTATTATTTATATACTTAATTATTTTTATTTACATTTACTAATTGTACTTTACAATTGGAAGGTTCTATTTGCTGTGTATCTGTGATTAGACCGCTTGCTTAATTCTCTACAAATGGTATGCAATGCGCGTGTAAGACTATTCTATAGGAGGTAGTTATGACCGTTTGATTTGGAGAAAGTGAAGGAGGATGCATTGAGATGCGAGCTTGTACGTATAGTCGGTTCGGGGAGCCGCTTAAGGTAAGCGGCGCATATGGCGCATGGGATTCCTTTGACACAATTTTCCCTTAATTCCCTTAATTGCTGTAGAGGAGGACATGGCTACTTGCCGTGATTCCCTTAATTTCTTGTTTTAACAATTTGCTACTTGCTGTAATTTTGTAATTATTAAATTTAGTGTTGACAATCAATTAGGCGAAGTATCCTTTTCTTCTCTTTTTATTTTTTTAAATTTTTAAATTTTATTTTTTGCTAGATCAGAGTAGTCTATTACGACTGATCAGAGTAGTCTATTTTAAATTTTAAATTTTTATAACCATGTGATGTGGGCAAAAATTACGACTGATCGGAGCTGTACGATTCCAGCATGAATCTCGGAGTTCCTAAGGAAAAACAGTAACTTCACATTATTAGCGGGCCAATAGCAAGAACATGTGCAGTCCTCAGGCTCGCCATCTCAGCCCAACCTGTGATTGAGGTTGATTCGGCTCAAACATGAGAGATTCATCAACCAATTATGGCTGACAATCAGATCCCTTAAAATATGAAGATATTAACTGATTTGATTCATGGATTAGGAGGATCTCCCAATCAGTTAGAAAATCTTCTTAAAACTGCTCAATCTCAGGCCTATAAATTCAGCACCTCCCTCACCATTACCAGGTAATGAACTTTTGTCCATTAAAACACATTTAATAGCCTGAGTTACTGACTTGATCGTAGGAGGGTGTTTCTAGAAGAAAAAAACTCATGGTGTTTCTGGGTTCCTTGCAGGTTTTCCAGCAGTATCTCAGCCACCAAATCGAAAGCCAATGACAAATATCAACCTATCATCAGATCTGATCAACAACGTGAATCTAAGCTTTCTCCTTATATCAAGAACTCATTATCTAGTTGCTCACACACTGTAACGTCCCGAATTCCATATACAGGCAAAAATTCGTAACACATCCAGATTCTTATTTCGTACAAAAATACAAGGAATTTAAAACTTTTTCATTACAGTAGTTTCATTTACAATTCATAGAGGAAAATACACATAAAATACAACTTGTATCGTCATGAATTTTCTATTCTGTAATCTCACTCGTCACAAGCTCGCGTCCATGTCACTCGCTAATCATAGTCCTGCAACACTTGAGAACTGTAGGCACGTTAGTTGAATGCAACTGAAGCAATGCTATTATAAAAGCGACCATCAACTTTAGAAACACAAACTTGAATGCCGAAGAAAAGTATAAAATGTGACTATCATAAGTATGTTAGTGTATGTTATGAACCTAGCAATGTAAAACACTTATGCACATGATGAACTTATAATGCACGCTTGTTCAGATTATATGCCGCCCATACAACATAGGTCCGAAGGTAAACCCTTAGCGTTCTCCTCATTATAGGGTTCAATTTCTCGTTATGCAGCCTATAACCGTGATGAACTTCAAGATTCAGACGTCCTGTGAATATTGGTTCTTGCCCCGAAAATTCTGGAGGTCAATCATCCTACTTAGATAATTCTGGAGACTATTTTAGTCACATATCGAAATACTGGGAAATATCACTCACATCTCGGCTATAACTTAATAATTATTTTTTGAATTTAAAATTTTAATTGCATTTTAGGGATTTTTTTATTGAATTATTAGATCTGTCATGCTTTTTGAAGCGATCCGAGTCGTTGATTAGGAGGAGCTCGCCCGCTGGGTGATCATGTGGTTGGAATTCGAAGCGAAGCGGTAGGGAAGAAAAGGGCAACGTGGCTGCATCTCGTTCGTCCATCTCGCACTTGCCCGATCCTCTTGGAGATCCAATGGCTGTTGTTCTGTAACTACCGTTTTCGTTCTTTTCATTTTTTCCCTTTTTGTAATATTTTATTTGCAATTGAATAAAAAACTTTACTTTCTTGATTATTTCTTAATTAAATTTTGTTCATGAAATTCCCTCATTCTTCTAGTGATCCATTTTCTTGATGATTCTATTTTTTTATTTGATTGTGAGTATTTTTATTTGAAACCTATTATTTTTAGATCCCTCTCTTATTAAACCCTAAAACCCAATTTCAATTGATTCTTGACCCAAATCCTATATTATTGGATCCTAAACCATTAACCCAACATCCTAATTACAATATATAAATACAATCCTATTTCAAACCCTAAGATCACACAATTTGAAACCCTAATTCTAGCCGCTTTCTATCTCTCCTCCCGTTTCTCTCTCCCCGATCAAATTTCCCGCCCAAATCCCGAAACCCCTACTGTGCTTCTTCTCTGGTAACTTTACCCACCTCCAGCGCCTCCTGAGCGCCGCCCTCTCCCATCATGCCCACACAGCAACCCCCGATCCCCTTGCTTTCCCCTGTTCCCGCTCGACAGCAAAACCCCGACACTCCTCTGCCCTTTTTTGATCGACGCCTCTGAGTTGTCGTCAACCCTCGCCTATCGATCACCCCGACGCCGTCTAGAAACCTCGTTGACATCGAGCAGCCAGATCCCGAGTCTCTTGATGTTTGCTTGCTGTTGATTAGTTGGATTTCTATTACACGTAGTTCACACGTGTTATTTCGTGTATTAATGCGTTCATTGCTTCGGGATTCTCATCCGATTATTCTTTGGTATTCAAATTAATCGTCCATAAGGCAAGTCACTTTTCTCTTGAATTGTTATTAAATCAAATTCAAGTTTAATTGAAATTCCGCAAGTAGATCCTAATCGTTTATCGTATCGTTGTATTGACTATCTTTCGTTGGGTCTATTGGGGGTTTACACGAGCTAACCCCAATATTCTTGACTTCGTGCCACTTTTGACTCCAAAGATTGATTCTTTCATGTATTCATATAGTATCGTTAATAGGGTTATGCATATGGTCACAACACAATTAAATTATTGTAGAAATAATTGCTAGGTTGTATGTTTGATTGATCGATTGATGTTTGATTGATGCTAAATTAGTGTATGTATGTGTTTCTAATTTTATTTATCATGTTATTGCACCCATCATGTTGATTATGAAGTTTACCGACTATTTGAAGTAGAACCCATCATGTTTAATTAATTTATTTTATGAAAAATATCCAAAAACCTGTATGTTGCTTGCTAGATGTATTTTGTCTTCTAATTTCGACCCAGTAAATGATCTTAAAATAAATAACTTTTTGAATAAGAGTTTTAGCCATATATTTCTAGTTTCCTGAACATCTTGGATTTCTGAATTCTGAGTTGTATACCAAAAGTTATGATCGTTTTACTACAGCTATGTTTTTATTTTCAAAATATCAGATTCTTGTATGATTCATGTTTAATATGTTGAAAGGCTGATTTAATATTAAAATATTTCTCTGAAAATTTCCAGAATATTAGTTAACATGTTTAGGAGTCTAATAAATATTTTTTATGATTTTATTAGAGTTTTTGCTGATTCTAAAAATATAATAACTTGATGTCGAAATTTTGCATGAACATGAAATCTGTAAAGAATGATGTGTTTGACTTAGCTACCGTTGTCAGAATTTGAACTTTAAATATGCGTTGGAACCGTGTGTAAGTCTAGTTTTAAGAATTTCTGATGTTTTCAGTTTTAGATTTCTGTAGCAGCAGAAAATTATATTTTTGTACAGACAACTCTTACTATCTAGAATTTTATAATCCAGATTTTATTAAATTAATTATTCCTATATCGTAGTATTGCATGAATTAAAGTATGTATATTGCATCACATGATCCTAATAAGTTATTGTCATCATTTTAATTGTCCTATTTCATGTTACCATCCTATTGTTCTCCTATTGATACTATTGTTCATCTCATATCTCAAATTGCATATTGTATTGTTGCATTGATAAATAATGAACAAGTCGGGGTTTAAAGGATCGACTAGAGTATTTGATGATATAGGGACTGTACTCAGATGATGGCCCTTATTATTATCGTTATCATCATTGTGTAAGAAATTACATCATGGCCTATGTTATTGTCGTTATCGTCATTGTGCAAGAAATGGTCTCAATAGCCAATGTTATATTATTATCATCATCATACCCAGTACATAAACTATAGAATCTACCACTATAATCTAAACGAAATTCATTGTATACATCAATGGTATGGAACATATGGGACACAATAGTACGTACATTAGTTAAGATTTAAAAAGATTAATAGACTTAAGAATTTGCATCACATCGACATTGCATATTGTACATCATTGCTTCTATTGATAATCGAATATTGGCTAAGTGTTATTGATTTTGTCCATTGAATATTGTTATCGAATATTGAATCATTGTTTATAACTATTACATCGATTATCATGATATTGATTATTGTTATTGTCCTATGTTATTGACTCTTATTGATCCATTGAATTTATTATTATATCGTTGTTCTATTGTTCCTTGCTTTCTCTACTTGCTGTCCATGACTTGCTCTAAGGACAAATTTTCTTTTCTTTTTAGATGAAGTGTTCACAAGTAATGAAGAAGAATTGCATGCTGGGATTGGAGAACAAACTTTCTAAAGAACTATTGCTTTATAATTAAATGTTATTTCATTGAACTTATTATATTGAGACTTATTACTATTGTGTTTAGGATTTATTATTGTATTGGGCTTATGACCCGGATTCTATTATTGTTTTCATACGTTGGTTTATTGTATTTGGATATCTCATATTGCTTCATTCCAAGTATTATTATTCATGAGATTATCTTTATTGCCTGCGCAATTATTCTGTATTGATTATATTATTGAGTTGATCGGATAAACAGCTTATGGGTGACGTTAGTCATTCGCTAGGTCAATGTCATGTGCTCGTATTCCGTTTTTGGGAAGCGGGTATGGCATGTTCGCTATGAGCGCTCCTCAGCCTAGCCAACGATTTTGACGAGCTCCTCCTTTTCTTTTACGTGATGGAGCTTTGCGAGGAAGCTGTGGGTGAGGAAGGAGCTTGGCGAGGATGCTTTAGGTGAGCTACGAGGTCGGTGAGGCTTTGGAGCTTGGTAAGGTGATCGATGATGGAGCTCAGCGATGCTAGGTGTCACGCCCCGCTTCCCAAAAGAGAATACGGAATACGGATACGCGACAAAAGCCCAGTGAATGATTTTCATCATCCATAAGTTGTTCAAGAATCTTTACAACATATCACAATATAATCAGAGTCGAAAGCTAGAAAAGTCAACAACATGCACATATGAACCAAATACCAACAAGAATACTTGAAATAAAATATATTAATCTCAATAGTCATGATCTGAAATACACAAATAATCCTAGGTCACATTGCCCAAATACAAGAATAAATCCAAGTATAAAAAATTATAATATTGTTCAAAGCAAGAAAACAAGAAATAATGATAACAAGACTCCAGCAACTAGTATCTCATGTCACCAATACCGTCTGAAACCTGTTCTCCAAAATCTGCAATTCAACGAATGCAGGAAAGAGTGAAAGAGAAAAATAAGTACCCATCAATTGTAAGTTACGGGCCACTTATAATGTAGGATACAAGCACATGGGGAAACTAACTAGCAACATGGTATAATCATGATGTCAAAATAAACAACTAGCATGAAAAAAGTGAACAAGTATCATGTAGCATACATCAAGAGTCAAGTAAACAAGTATCTTATAAACATGTGTCAAGTATCGGGTATCAAGTAACCAAGTGTCACATATCGAGTCTCATGTATCAAGTTCAAGTTTCAAGTTCAAGCAAGCATGTATCATATTTAAGTATCATGTTCAAGTATCATGTTCGAGTCTTGTGGTTATTACTATCTAGGTAGCACTTTATGCACCCCATATTATAACACATGGTTGCTACAACAAACAGTTTCGCTTTAGATTTCATAGTGGACCGTAGAGGGCAGTGTACTCAGGAACAAGTAATCCAAATTATATACCAAATTCCAAATAATCCAAATCAAATATCCAATTCAAAATATGGGAAACACGGGCCTCCTTCCGAGTACACGTTTCTGAATTATCCACTATTAGATCCTTCCCTTAAACCCCGGCTTGATCATTATTATTATAATCAGGCATGCATGTATGTGTCGCAAAACAAAGTAAGGATAACAGGATATAAACATGTATCGGGTTCAGGGTGCAAGATAAACAAGTACAGGTAGAAAAAAACACATAATAGGGTAAAACAACTAGCTTTCTAATTCAGGACAGCAAGACAGTATTGTACTAAAACAATGATTCTCGCTACTACAAAGATTCAAATCTGGATTCGTCAAAGGATCTGGAAATTAGACTTCCACACGAATCCAGCGAATATAAATAAGTCATATAGTAATTCACAACATCATAACTCAAAACAAATTTGAAAACAGAAAATATGTTCAGTCAGAAATCAGTAAAATGAATTCTCAGTCAGGAAAACTGCATTAGAACCTTTCAAATAAATTCAGAAAAATCTGGGATATTCCTCTATATGTCTAGAATCAAAATATAAAGTTTCATAATATTCTAGTAAAATTAGTTTGGTCATCAAAAATAAGAAAACATCAAGAAACGACACTTTGAAAAATCTGAAATTCCCAACACTGCTGTACGAAAACTGAAGTATCTCGCAACCAGTGAAAAGAATCCAAATCCGCCAAAAGGAGATGAAAATAGATAAAATATATTAACTTTCATATTTCACAAACATTTTTCATACAGTAAAAGGAAGCATAGTGAAAATAAGATTCTTTACAGAACAATGAGCAAAATACAACACGTATAGATTTTATAAACGAGCATGGAACATCACATTAAACTTATCAATAAAATTCACCAAAATTCTGAGTAATCACTAACTAGATAAAGAAACACTGACCAACGTTTTGAATCAAAATAATATATGTAGCATCAGTATCAAAATTATTTAGTCATCAAAATTATCGAAAAACAAAATCTGAAAATGGTCGATACCTCTGTAGTAAAATAGTCATAACCCACTCATACGAAAACAAAATTGAGCAAGGTCAGAAGGATTAGAAAATAGATGAAATTCTCTAAAACTCATGTTTTATTTCGAAATTATGTTACTGACTTCAAGACAATCCAAAACAGCAAACAGAACAGATCCTCGACAAAATACAGTTTTTTCCCTTTAACGATAACTCAACATATATCTTACAAAACTTGATCAAAACACGACCAAACATGAAATCGAGTCTACTAAGTGTCTAAACATCATCAATTAGGGTATCTAGCATGTCCACACCAAATATAACACATGGGTCTCAACCAAATCACGAATTCTCACAAAAATCTCACATACATGATCAAAATCAAGAACGGGTAAATTCTAGGTTAATTCATGTCCAAATTGTGTCGTGGGTCATCTATGGTCAAATTTTTCAATAGAGACAAAACCCATCAAGGAAATCACCAACAAAAAGTCTTCTCTAGACCTAATTGCACTATAGGTGAACTTTTTGACTTATATCAAAACAAATGAATTAAAGTACAAGTTACTTGTCTTAACCGAATACGAGAACGCTAAAAGCCAAGAATAATGGGAACAGATTCCCGGCCAACGAATGCGAACGAGCGAGTCACGAACCGAACCCATGAAGAAGATCCACAAACAACTACGAACAAACCCAAGAACGACGAACTCCACGAACACGAATCGAGAACCACTCCAACCGAATAACACGTGCACGGGAAAAGCACGTGCACACCACTCAACACACAACCAGCATAAATAACGGCGGGGCGACGACACAAGCGACGGGGGATGGCAGCACAGCGGCTACCGCTATTGCTGGTTCTATCTGTCGCTGCTGTCCGGTTGGTTGCTATCGCAGCTAGGCAGTGCAGAAAGAGTTAAGAGGGCGGGAGGATCACCGGGGTGACTGAGAGCAGTGGATGAGAGGGCGGTCTAGTGAGGCATAGGGCGGATAAGGTCGGCGATGGGTTCAAAGAGAGAGTGCGGGAGGACAGCACTGCAGAGGTCGCGAGGGGCGCGATTGGTGCAGTTGCTATCGCTGGGCCTGGCGGAGAAGAAGGGGAGAGGTCGGAGGATGGGGGGTTAGCGCGGTGGCCGGCATCGCATAGAGAGAGATGGAGACGGGAGGGAGAGATGAGAGGGGGAGAGCAGGGTTGAAGACGAAGCGGCAGGAAAAAAAATGAAAAACGGCTGCATGAGTTAGGAGGTAGATGAAGAGGCTGGGTAAACAGATGGGGTTTAATATATATATATAGGTAGGGTTTAGGTAGGTGTTTGGGTTTCGGGTTTAGTATAATAACGGGTCTGAGGGTTTGGGTAGTTTAGGGTGGCTGAGAGGGTATTTCGGGTTTGGGTTGGGGTAAGCTTAATGGGTTTGGGAGAGAGTTAAATGGGTATGGTTTAAATGGATTTTAAAAAATCCATTAGGGTTTCAATAAAAATTAATTCAAATATATAATTAGATTAATATTAAAAGTAAATAATTTATTCAATAGAAAATATACAATTAGAAATACCATAAAAAAAAAATTAAAAAAAAAAAACTGCTACATTTAATTAAAGTAGTGGATTTTAATTTCCCTTCTTCCACGTTACAAAAAAGGGCGATCAAAAAGGCGATCAAAAAGGCGATTCAAAATTCTAATTTCCCTTCTTCCACGGCATCTTCTCTCCCCAGATCCCGTCGATCCACCCTCTGTCTCGCATTCTCCCTTCAATCAAGATTGTAGAGCTCCCAAATCCCTTCCGACCCATCTCAGCCTTTTTCGATTTTGTATAGAAGCCCTTCTTCTCCTCTCTCCGCTGGTGGCCTTGACTCCAGCGCCTCCCTACCTTCCGACTGAGCTCCCTGGGCCTCCCTTTGCATTGCGTAGCGCTTCTCCTCTTGCGCTCTCCTTTCGGCCAGAGCTGTGGTTTGCCAGTTCCGAGGTTCCATCTCTGCTCAGCATCTTCTTGCCTTCCATCTGCTCTGAGCGGCTTGTCTCTCCATCCATTCTCTGGCTGCTTCGTGCCCATCCTCTGCCTAGCGCAGCATCGCAGCTCCGGTGCTTTCCCTCTACCTCCAGCAAGTCAGGTGCCTCTCCCATTGGATGCGCTTCCCCTGGCGCATCCCTCCAGGTGCCGCTCTTCCGTCCGTTCGCCAGTGATCCAATTCAGAGAGTGTTGTTCAGCCTGGCGCGTCCCCCTCACCTGCGATCCTGTCGACCATCTTATCCGCTCGCTGTGAGTTATCTTCTGTTTTAACCTTTAGTGGTAATCTCGGTAGTTTTGTTTGTTTGGGTGGTTCCGTGCATTGCTGCTTATTCAGTGCGCGGTGTAGTGTATCACTAGCTGTAATAGCTTTCGCGTTGATTGTTTGTTAGTACTGGCATTGTTCTCCCCATTCCCAGGGGATCTTTTTTACTAGCGATCTTTTCTGCTCTCGTCGGTGTGCTGACCGAACATTTCTTCTAGATCGACAGTGCTATCTATCCTCTCTTTCTCTCTATTTTCTCCTTTCCTTTTCTCCTGTTTGGAGAGTGGGGTTTCTCCTCTCTGAGAGGCGCTGGTTTGTTATAGCACTGGTTACGATTATTCTGGTGGGAGTGTTTCCACTCTCTTAGTGGTCTCTTTATTCACTTCCTTTCCTTTATCGGAGTTTTGTTTTGATCCATTCTTGGCAAGGTTCCTTCCATGAATGTTACCAAGATAGTAGCGAAATCTGTTTGCTCAGCTTCGGATCAGGATTCGAAGCGGGAATTATTTTCTCCTCCCCGGGATATCATCTACCCCCCTCAGGGTTCTCCCATGTTCTTGAACTCCCCTTCGCCTTGTAGGCCCGATCATCATCGGGTCTGCTTCAGGTGCCTCCTTCCTGGGCATCTTAAGCGTGAATGTATGAATAAAATGAAGTGTTTATTCTGTGATAAGCTCGGTCACTCTCGTAGTCGATGCTTTTTCCTTCAAAAACTTCTGGGCATGCCCAGAGGTTATCCCCTACCGGCCAAACTCCTCACCTTTCTTAATTACTCTCTCTTAAAGTTCAAGCTTCTGAATAGCTTGGTTGGTAAGCACAGTAGGGATAAGAGCAAGGACCTCGACTCCTCTGTCTCTGTTGCGCTTTCAGCGTCGATTTCCTCCACATCAAATTCTTCTCGCGCATCTCTAGTCCCTCTTCATCGGCCTAATATTGCTCTCCTTTTTAAGGATTGTAAAGTTATTTCGAACCTTGTTTCCAACCATCGCCGGGACTCTTTCAAGTCTCGCCCCCACCCTTTCTCAGCGGATCCGTCATTGTTTGGGATATTGGGTAAAAACCCTGACTGGCTTAAATCATATTTCTCGCATCGTTCGTGGTCTCGTTCTGCGAGGGAGACTGTTCCACACCCCCGCACTTCTGACCCCCTTATGCATCCTGACAGAGCTATTGTTAATTTTAAGGCCCCTTCTTTATTCTACACCTATCCTTGTGCTCTGAAGATCACTGATCCCTTATGTTCTGCGTTCTCATTTCATTATCTAGGCTGCCTATACTCTTGGTATCAACTTTTAGGGGCTCAGTCATGGCTCTATCAGGTCCTGAGGGCTTTCAAACTATTCTTGCTCTCTCTTCCCCTCAAGTATTCTATGAGTCTTGAGGTCCCTTCATTTCCCCGTTGGGCAGGCTCCACCAAGTCCATCCCATCAGCCTCTTCGGCTGCTCCCAATGGACACAGTTCCCCTCCGTGCTCCATCATTGTGGGCGTTTCTTCTTCTGACTTTGAGGCGTTTTCGCCATCTTCCGCGAGGGCGGTCCATCCCCCCGTCAAGCGAGGTTATAATAAGAAAGTTTTCGATCTTTCGAAGATTCGAGTGAGCGCTCGCCTTCTTGCTAGGAAAGCAGGTTCCGTATCACCTGCTCAACTAGAGCACAGTTGAGTTTCGCCTTCATGTTGACATCCCTGGGGTAAGCAGTGCTTTTCCGACGTTGTGCCACTAGAGTCCCTCTAGACTGCTAGTGGAGATGGATGTCGTCGTGGGGGGTGTTTTATTCTCCAGCTCCTCTTTCGGGTGCGGAATTTCGATGTTGGTCTCTTTATTGCTTGCGTTGCCGGGCCTTTCGCTCCACTCTCTGGTATCGGGGTGATGCGTGTTGCAGTGACTTTGCCCTCTGTGTTTGATGCTTGTTATTGTATTTCTCTTTTGGTTCGCTTATTTCTGTTTTACCTCTTGTAAAACCATTGATGCTTGTTTGTATTATTACTGTTTTATTGATTAATATATTTTTTGATGGCTGGAGCCTTTTGGCTCTATCCGATTCATAAAAAAAAGGAGTTAATACTCAATTACTTGCAAATACAATAGGATTTTTAATATACAATCAAAATGTAATAACAATAAAAATAATAATACTAACAGTAGAATTTAATAATAATAATAAAAATAAAATAACAGTAATAATAATAATAGTAAGATTTGTATTAAAATATAAAAATCATACAAAATAGTTACAAATACAATTATTGATCGAAAAAGATTTTAATAGGAGGTCCAATAATACAATTTAAGTAAAAGAATTTGAAAGTGGAAAACTAATTTACAAAAATTTTAAATACCGAAAATACACGAAAAATACATTTTCGGGGAAACAGGGGTTACACTAGGGAAGGAGCTCGGCAGACTATAGAGCTCGGCGAAAGGATCTCGACAGCATTTTGGAGCTCGGCAGCTGCTGTGTTGAGTTCGAAGAGGGGGAGCTCGGCGATGCCTTTGAGGAAGGAGCTCAATGAAGTAGCTCCGCGAAGGAGCTCAACAGCATTTTGGAGCTCGGCCGCAGTTGTGTTGAGCTTGGTGATGGGGGATCTCGGCGATGCCATTGAGGATGGAGCTCAGTGAGGGAGCTCGGTGAAGGTTTCGACGGTGAAGGAGCTCGGTGATGGCTCGTGCTTTGGAGCTTTGGGTTTCGAACTCATGATCTGAAGTTTGGGTTTTTGGATTATGGGTTCGGGTTTGGAAGTCGGGTTTCAACTCGTTATTCTCTTCTTATGCAAGTTAGGAGCTTCCGAAGTCCATTTTAAGATTTTTGGCTGTTGGAGCTCGGGTTGTAGCCAGTTTTGAAATTGGTGTTTGGTGTTTCTTGGTCTAATATTTCTTTGAGATCTATGAGTGTCGTTGCAGTGGCTTGCCAATGCATATTCGAGTTTTTCTTGCATGCTTGGTTGCAGTCGATTTTTGCTGAGCTGGACTTTATTATCTTCGAAGTGAAGCTTGCTGGTCTAGGTGTTTTGCTTAGTTGATGTCTTCGAAGCCAGCAGCCAAAGCTTAAGGTTGGAGGTGGTCTAGCTTGGATGTTGGGTTGCTTCTTGTGGTTGAGTTTGTGAGATAATTAGTATAGAATTCATGAACAAAGTTGATCCCTTGCCCTTGATTCTTGTGTAGCGCCCCGAATTTCCAATAATTAAAAATAAGAAATACTTGGCACAAATTCTAGAATCAACTTCAATTGTAATAATAAACACAGAAACCAAATATAGAGAAATTTAAAACTTTTTATTACATCAATTCTTTTTATAGAACAGCAGAAAATTAACACTTTGAATTACATTTTCTTTCTTTCTACAATACATTTTTTTACAATTTGCATAAGCCATATTATCATTCTACCACATGCATCCAATCCCAATCTAACGGTACCTACCTGTAAAATATGAGGCTAGAGATAACCCTAATTCCCAAAACTACTGGGGTCAGCCATAACGGTGTGAGTGACATCAAAAGAAATGCAACATAAATAAAACATAAAGAACACATACCAACAGTAGTAATGAATGGAATATGAAATAATAATAAATAAAGCATGAAAACAACAAGTAAAACTAGACTAAGTGTCAAGTGTAGAAAAATAGAAAACAAACATGCATAAAACCAAGTCAAGAAAATACAAATGCAATATGATGACTCTCTAATGCATACTTGTCGGATTCTATGCAAACCATACTACATAGGTCTGGTGCAAGCCCTTATCGTTCTCCACTTTATAGGGTTAGATCCCTCGTTATGCAATTAATTCTACTACGGTGATAGAAACAAGATCCAGATTACTCCGCGAATAGGCCTGACAACCCTCGATGCGCAATCATCATGTAAGCATAGCTTAAAAATCGAAGAATCACCTCCTTGCCGTGTACCCCATGAATAGGCCTGCCGACCCTCGACATGCAGATACACAGTACATCCCGTGAATAGGCCTGCCAACCCTCGACACGCGAATGCATCGTATGTTCTGAGAATAGGCCTGCAAACCCTCGACAAGCAAACATACCAACTGTCCTCTCGAGACAGAACAACACACAGTCCTGAAATGCATCCGTTGGACTAGACCCCTAGAGCATATACTTATGTTTCTCAAGTTCCATCGCATCTCTACTAGTGCCTGTCCTTAGATTGGTTATTATTAAAACACAATTTCCCCTCTCTGGAGTTAGTGTATCCTGCTGAACTTAATTCCACAAAAACAACCCCAAGACCCAACTGGTCAAAATCTACAAAATCTCATCTGCTGGTTCATAGGAATCCCACTCAACGCCTAGAGACGCAAAAATCGAACATCAACACAAGTTCTTTCATTAAAACTCTTAATCTATCATTAATACGTTTATATCAAGAAAACTTCTTAAATCAACAAAATCCAAATTCATTCAATACACCCACAAATTTCCAGAACTGAAATAAAATATTAAATCCATTAAATAACTGAGTTTCATATTTTGAAGTCGTAGAAAAATCACAAAACATCCACATCTTGAAATCCATATATATTTTGCTTCTTAAAGTTATAGAAATACAAATTTAAACTCTATTATAATCAAAATATAACTCTCTGTAAAATACAGTAATCTTTAGTAAAAACATCATCTAAAACAGTAGATTAATAATCCATAAGTTCGAAGAAATAGTCGTTCGAGAAAACAACAGAAAACTCAACAAAATACTCAACACAACAGCTGACGGTCGACTGTCAAAATAGTTTAAAAAAAGCGACGGTCGACTGTCATGCTCAATTTCCAAAACCCAAGAACTGTCAATCGACCGACACCCACAGTTCAAAATGGGGTAGTTGACCGACATGTTCGAAAATTTGTAGCTTTAATATTCGTGCACTTTTTTAACTGATACATGGTTTAATCTTTGTAAAATCATAAATTTGTAAAAAAAAACATCCTGAGATGATCAAATACAACTTCTCCAACATAGTGGAGTTTATAAAACATATCAAAATCTCATCAAATCCATACGGAGCAATTTTTGTTGAAATCCTTCACATCAGGAACTATATAAGTGTATATGTGAATATACGTGTTTATATATCAGTTAAACACCATCAGACCCGAAATCAACCCCCAATTCAAAACCCTTTTCAACCATCAAAACTTGATCTTTTAATTCAAAACCTCTCTTCCAACTTGTTACACACATATACAAATAGTTTGATTAATTTGTCCATGATTATAAGCATCTACAGCGTTCATTAATCATCAAGTTTTACTCATCCCAAACATCAAACCGATCACATGTTCAAGCATACACAGTAAAGACTAGACTTTTATTCGTTTCATGCAATATACATCATGCAACTCATTATAAACAATCAAATCAGTATGTATATGATAGAAAGCAACATATCCATGATTTCTATTAGGTTCTTTAGCATTCTAAATTATCTATACAGATATTTTAATCATAACATTCATAAAAATCCTACTTTTAACCATTTATCCATCAATAATTTCATTATATCATCATACTACCCTCTAGCATGCATTCTACTAAATAAATCACCACATACAACATGCATAGAACTATAAGAAAATAAACATATGTCACTCACCTCAATGAAGAAATCAACCGAATTAATAAAGAATAAGACAAGCCATTCATTTCGCAAAAATCAAAGATCCTTGCTTCGAAACTCCATGAAATTAATAATAAAGAAAACATTTGTTTTTGTGTAGAAGGGGGACGGCTATAGCAGCCATAATATAGGCTGAAATCTGGGTTTTTAGGGTTTGAAAAGTTATATGGAAACATCCCTTAACAATTATTCCTTTACATATATAGACCTTTCTTTAATAATTTGGTTAAATAAGTTAAATAAATTAAAATAAAACCAAATTCCTTTACTACTGAGTTAGCTGGCCATTAGGCATAGCCCAGAAATTGAAAAATTTCGGATTTGTACTCCAAGTGACAATTTTGCACAAAAGTCCATCTCTTTGTAATATTTGCAAATATGCCAAATAAATATCAGAAAATTTCAGAAAATTCATAAATTATACCTAATAATAAATATTAGATTTTCCAAATAAAATTTCTGAATTTTAGTTTCCAAGAAAAATATTTGCATAAGGTCCAACTTAAATTTCATATTTACAAAAATACCATATTTGTTTAAATCTTTACCAAATCAACTCTAAATAAATTTTAAATAAATTTTATCTTCAATGATGACCATGGGCAGCCCAAAAAGCAGCAAAAAAAATTTTCATTATTTGTTCGAGATCCAATCGGCTTTTTACATAAAAACTCATCTCTTTCGAAGTATTTATAAAAATAGTTCCTTTATTCAGAAAAATCCCAAAATTTAGGATATACTCAATTATAAATAGGAGAATGTTGCCGCTAATTTCGGTGTGGGGGCACACAGATAGAACTTGTGGATTCTTGGGGAAACTGAATAGAAAGACCTGTGTACCTGTTCCGTCGGGCCTCGATCGTCGTTCCCGCCGTGCACCTGCAAAAAGTGCGAGACACCGGGGTTGTTCCCGGCGACGCACCCTCCGACGCTCAAGTCAGTAATCTGACAGACTATGAAAGAGCGTAAAAACTGGTGAAAGATTGATTACCTCTTAATGGAGATGGGTGGGGGGTATTTATAGGCGTCTTAGGGAACGGATTAGGAATGTAATCCCTGTGATCTGATATGGAATCTTCTTCCTGTGAACAGATTAGGAATGTCATCTGATAGGGTATATTCCCTGTAATCAGATGAAGGATTTAATCCCAAATCCCGGTGAAAGGATAGACACGAATCAGGGCCGTTGATTAATATTAATCAGGAACCCTAATTCTATCCCTTCTGAGCTGGGTTTGCTGCGGGTTGAAACCCGTATCCGATTAAGGTGGACCCGTTCGCGGGTAAGTGGATTTTCGGGGAAGATAACCAGTACCCGCTTCAGACCCGTCAAAAGGTGAAATTACCGCTCTACCCCTGTGCCTCAAGATTCGTGATCCATCTGGACGGTTCCGATTTAACCCCATTTTTAGCCATATCACGAGCCCCCCACTCCTAAAGACTGAGTTCGATCAGTCTTCGAGGAGTAGTTCAACTGTTCTAATGGCTGGCGGAGCTGTATCGGAGTCCAAATGGAGGGTTTCGAATCTTAAAGGGGGTAGTAGTGTGTTTTTGGAAGTTGCAATTTGTTTTTAAGCATCTCTGAGTGCCCAACGGTCTTTATCTACTTTTTCGGATTATTTATTTAATTTTGCGATGTGTTAACCAGCCGTCCGGGGGCCCTCACGATACATTCTAGGCAATAATTGTTTGTTCAGGGGTTCGAAAATATTACCCCGAATTTATAATTATTTTCTAGATTTTCCAGTGAATTTTCCCGAATTTTTGGTGATTTTTTCGCAATTTTTAAATAAATAAAACGATTAAAATAAATTAAAATTGATTTTAAATACCCATTTATGACGTGGCGTCATCAGAGCCCTTGATCAGAGCGCAGCGTGATTTTCGGAGAGATCGAGTGGCTCCTGTTCTTCGGCTCGCTTTTTCGCCGTATGTGAGGTTCGGTACTCCGGCACTCCGGCTCGATGTCTCGGCACCTCGGTTCGAACGGCTCGGTGCTTCGGCTCGGCGGTTCCGAAGTACGTGGCATCATCTGAGCCGTCTATCTCAGCGCGGATCTCCGTAAAGCGCTATCTTGTCGTTTAGTGGACGTGGCCAAATCTGGACCGTCCATCATGACGAGCGCGTTTTTTGACAAGATCCAACGGCTGATGTGGGTCGGAGCAATTTTTTGCCGTATACGAGGGTCGGTACCCCGGTACCCCGGCTCGGCACCTCGGCACCTCGGTTCGTATGGCTCGGTGCTTCGGCTCGGCGGTTCCGAAGTACGTGGCATCATCTGAGCCGTCTATCTCAGCGCGGATCTCCGTAAAGCGCTATCTTGTCGTTTAGTGGACGTGGCCAAATCTGGACCGTCCATCATGACGAGCGCGTTTTTTGACAAGATCCAACGGCTGATGTGGGTCGGAGCGATTTTTTGCCATATACGAGGGTCGGTACCCCGGTACCCCGGCTCGGCGCCTCGGCACCTCGGTTCGTATGGCTCGGTGCTTCGGCTCGGCGGTTCCGAAGTACGTGGCATCATCTGAGCCGTACATCATGACGAGCGCGCTTTTTGGCAAGATCCAACGGCTGATATGGGTCGGAACGCTTTTTTTGCCATATACGAGGGTCGGTACCTCGGTACTCCGGCTCGGCGTCTCGGCACCCCGGTTCGTTGGGTCGGCGCTTCGGCTCGGATGGCTGGACGGTTCCGAAGTACGTGGCATCATCTGAGCCGTCTATCCCAGCGTGGATCCCCAAAAACGTTATCTTGTCGTTTAGTGGACGTGGCCAAATCTGGACCGTCCATCATGACGAGCGCGCTTTTTGGCAAGATCCAACGGCTGATATGCTTCGGAGAGGATTTTTGCCATATACGAGGGTCGGTACCCCGGTACCCCGGCTCGGCGCCTCGACACCTCGGTTCGTATGGCTCGGTGCTTCAGCTCGGCAGTTCCGAAGTACGTGGCATCATCTGAGCTGTCTATCATGACGAGCGCGCTTTTTGGCAAGATCCGACGGCTGATATGCCTCGGAGCGGATTTTTGCCACATACGAGGATCGGTACCCCGGTATCTCGGCTCGGTGCGTCGGGGCTGATAGGCCGAGGCACAAAGTTGTGTGTTTTGAAGGAGGTACTTCCTGAGTGGGCCCTTCCTCGGCGCTTAGTGGCTCGGTGGCTCGGCTGAGCTGTTCGGTAGCTCGGCTGGGCGAACCGATGGCATTCATCAAGGAGGGACGCGTGGCTGGATCTGGGCGGTCCATCATGGCGCGCATCTCGAGGATAGGGTTCAGATCACGAGAAAATGCTATCTTGTCGTTTTGTGGGCGTGGCACGATCTGAGCCGTCCATCAGATTCTGTCGCGAACTTTAAGGAGATCCGACGGTGACTTCGCCTCGGAGCGATTTTTTGCCATATACGAGGGTCGGTAACCCGGTATCCCGGCTCGGCGCATCGGGGCTGATAGGCCGAGGCACAAAGTTGTGTGTTTTGAAGGAGGTACTTCCTGAGCGGGCCCTTCCTCGGCGCTTAGTGGCTCGGTGGCTCGGCTGAGCTGTTCGGTAGCTCGGCTGGGCGAACCGATGGCATTCATCAAGGAGGGACGCGTGGCTGGATCTGGGCGGTCCATCATGGCGCGCATCTCGAGGATGGGGTTCAGATCACGAGAAAACGCTATCTTGTCGTTTTGCGGGCATGGCACGATCTGAGCCGTCCATCAGATTCTGTCGCGAACTTTAAGGAGATCCGACGGTGACTTCGCCTCGGAGCGATTTTTTGCCATATTCGAGGGTCGGTAACCCGGTATCCCGGCTCGGCGCATCGGGGCTGATAGGCCGAGGCGCAAAGTTGTGTGGAGGAGGTGCTTCCCTGAGGGGTCGCCTCCTCGGCACTTAGTGGCTCGGTGGCTCGGCTGAGCTGTTCGGTAGCTTCGGCTGGGCGAACCGATGGCAGGCAGCAAGGAGGGACGCGTGGCTGGATCTGGACGGTCCATCTTGACGCGCATCTCGAGGATGGGGTTCAGATCACGAGAAAACGCTATCTTGTCATTTTGTGGGCGTGGCGCGATCTGAACCGTCCATCAGATTTCGTCGCGAGTTTTAAGGAGATCCGACGGTGACTTCGCCTCGGAGAGATTTTTTGCCATATACGAGGGTCGGTACCCCGGTATCTCGGCTCGGCGCATCGAAGCTGACTGGCCGAGGCATAAAGTTATGTAGCCGGGGCGTCCTACGGCTTTCTAGTAGGCGGCCGAGACGTTGACTTGCATTTTTAAGGGTCTCTTGCTCTGAGTAGGCTCCGCATTTTTTCCGCTTCCGCCTGTCGCTTTGGCTCCCTGCTGGGCTTTTTGCGTTTCCCAAGGAGGCCCAACTTGGAGGGGTTAAAAGCGCTCACTCTCACTCTCAAAGCTCATTTCTCACTTTTACCTCAAGTTTTTTACTTTAGTTCTCTAAGCGCTCTGCTAGCGGTGATTTCCTCCCCAAGGCGTTTTCGTTAGCTGTCGTGTGGGCCAGGCGATTTCCGGCGAGAGTACTCCGACCGTAGACGTCACTTCAAAAGGTCAGTTTACTTAGTCTGAATAATTTTCCTAGAGATGTCTCGAGTAGATTCGGGAAGTGGGGCTTCGTCTTCGGGCGACGAGAGTGCCGAGGAGAGGAGGAGGTTGGAGATTAGGAGGAAGGGTAAGCAAGCCGCCGAACCTTCTGTAGTCGAGACGAAGAAAGGGAAGAAGAAGAGGAGGGTCGAGACCCAATCCCCCATTGTGGAGGTGATTGTGGAAAATCCGAAGCAGGCAGGCGAGATAGGACGGTATCCTTCCGTCCTGTCCGGTCACTCGGGGGTCCGGCAATATCAGGGGGACTTGCTAGAGAAGGCGATCTATGGGAAGTCCAAGATCGTCGAAGAGCCCAATCCGGAGCTTCCTACCGAAGCGGATGAGCTCATCACTTTGGTATCCGAGGAGGACCTGCTCCGGGTTAGGAGGGCTTTCGCTATCCCACCGGAGTACAAACTGATTCTTCCGGGTCCTGGGATACGAGCGAATTCTAAGTTACCGTCTTCGGACATGTGCATGTTCGACGTTGACTCCTTTCACGCCGGACTGCGTTTCCCTCTGCACCCATTCATCCTCGAGATCCTCGGCTGGTATTGCCTCGCGCCAACCCAGTTCATGCCGAACACATGGCGCCATGTGAACACCTTTATGCTCCAGTGCTACCGAGCCGAGGTGCAGCCGGATCTCACGGTCTTCCGAGGAATGTATCGAGTGAACCGTCAGCACAAGACGGAGTACCGATACTACTTGGGACCGAGGAAGGGAGTCAAGATTGTAGAAAACCCTGACTCGATTAAGGGTTGGAAGGAAAAGTTTTTTATAGTGAGGGGTGAGGCGATCCGGCCCATCCCGACCCGTTGGAAGGTGGAGGTGCCGAATTTCGCACGCGCCGACCCTGTTTTGTCTGATGCCGAGGAAGAGGTGGCGAGGAGGATAATGGCCCTTCCGATACTGAGTTGGAGGGATTTGACGGAGGAGGTGTTGTTCGGGTGCGGCCTAAGCCCCATCGACCCGAGTATGCTCCTGACATCTCGTTTTTGATTATTTTTCTTCTAAGTTTTTGGTTCGGCCTGCTAACTTGTTCCCCCCTTCTCTCTTTTTTTTTTTGTTGCAGAAGGCATGAAGATCGACTTCAACTCCATGATGGCGGACAGATCTAAGCTGGCCGGGGGGAAGAAGAGGAAGAGGGCGGCCGCGACTGTTTCGTCGACCCCGGCACCTACCGTCGCTTCAACCATCCCTCCGCCTCCTCCGACTGTGGAGGCGCCCTCGGAGGTGGTCGTCGCCGAGGAGCCCCCGTCTTCTTCGGTCCCTGGCGTGATCGAGGGAGTCTTTGATGTGAACGCGGCGTTGTCGATCGAGGCACCGCCCCTAACCCAGGCCGCCGAAGAGATTCTGACAGAGCAGCACAAGCAGCTGTTCGTGCCGAATTGGCGAGTGAAGAACCATGATGGGTTCCTCGGCAATTCGCAGATGTCAGTGCAGGTCGTCAAACACTTGGCGACCCCGAAGGATGTTGCGGCGCTGAAGGCGGGGACGGTCGGTGACGACACCTTCGAAATCGCCCGGTCACTCGTTTCGGTAAGTGTATTGCCAATTTCTCTAAGTCTGCAACTCGGCATGTGTTTTACTGATTGTTATCTCTGTAGGCCACTTGCCACTTCGGCCACCTCCTCGAGACGTTTTCCGCGCAGGAGAAGGAGCTGAAGTCCGCCAGCGACAAGGACAGGCTGGCGAAGGTCAGGGCGGTCAAAGAGCTTGAGGCCGAGCAGAGGAGGGCTGAGGCCTTGGAAGTCCGGGTCGCGGATCTCGGGTCGGATTTGGAGAAGGCCAAGGAGCGGCTCGATGCGGAGTCTGCCAAGGCCGCCAAGGCTGCCGAGGACTTAGCTGCGGCACTGAAGTCTTTGGCCGAGGAGAGAGCGGAGAAGGAGGCTCTGGCGACGAAGATACGAGCCGAGGTGGAGAAGGAGGTCGAGGAAGAGGCGAAGAAGCACATGGCGGAAAATATGGAGAAGTCCTACCAATTGGCCCTCGACCACGTTCAGGAGCGCGTCCCCGGCTTCGAGCGGGTCGGCTATCAATTGTTTCCAACGCCGACCTCGGACGACGAAGGGGAGGAAGGCGAAGAGGACGAGGCCGAAGGCGAAGGCGAGGAAGGACGGGATGGAGAGACTGTGGGAGATGGCCAGGTCAATGGACCCTCCGTCGAGGCACCCGTGGCAGACGTGGCGACGAAGGTGGACCCTTGATCCCCTCAGTCTTTGTAGTTTTTTTTTTGTTCTGATCGTTGTAATGCCTTTTGCGGACTGGCCACCGCCTTTCAATGAATGAAAAGTGTTTTGACTCCGGAATTTGTCTAAGTGTTTGGCTCGGTAATGAATGAAAAGTATCCAATGCCCTCTTTTTTTTATTTCAGATTGCCGAGCCGGCTTGTAATACTTCGGCCGAACAGCACCGAGCTGACCTGTTTAAACGATCTTGGGAGGATCGTCTCGAGGGTGAGGTTCACTTGACGAGGAAAATACTTCATAACTTGGAGATAAGGCATAGCGATGCTTTAGTTGAGCTACACCACCTGCGAATAGTCGAGGCCGAGCTATCCGCTAGGGAAGAGGAACTGGCTCGGATTTCAGCCGAACGGGACGGCTTGGCAAAGAAGGTGGAAGAGTTGCAGAGGGTAACTGTCGACAAGAGCATCGAAGTGACCCATTTGCGTCGCGTTATCTCTGACAGCGCCGAATACCCCGGTTCGGCGAAACTCCCTCGGTTTAAGGTGATAGTAAAGGATGACACTTTGAAAGATCGCATCGTCGAGCTGGAGGAAGAAGTCGCTCGGCTCAAGCCTCAGCCGGTGAGGGCCAATGTCCGGAGCACCTCGTGCACCCGCGAGGAGATCGAGCGAGGAATCACGTTCTATCAAGCGGCGAGCCGGACTCCCCTCGTAGGCAGGTCAGCCGCCGATGCCCAAAGCGGCGTGGCGGTGTCTTCAAGCGGTGCTTCGGTAGGAGCGACCGTCAGGGCTAGTGGTGAGGAGGCGTCCCGGTTCGTCGGCCTGGATTCGAGCTCGGAGGTCAAGAAGCGTCGACCCAAAGTGTCTCTAAAACGGAGTATTCCCCTTCCTCGGAAGTAACGGGCTGGTCGTGTCCCCGTGTTGTAATCCTACTTGCAAGTTTTTGCTGTTGTAATCTGCTTTGTAACTTTTATCCAACTTATTAATGGAATTGGAGTTGTTTTATCCGAATTGTCCTCGGCTGTCTTCTTATCTGTGCTATGGTCGTCAGCTAGAGTAGGCTTAAGACGGAGCACGAGGTTGGTGTTCGCTTCGCCGAACTCCTCATCCTCGAATTTTCCTTTTTCGCTGCGTTTATGAGCCATAGGCTCGGTTTGGCTGCTTAAGGCGTTGTTGCTTCCCGACTGCGCGCACGTGGCCTAATCAGGGACGTCTGATGTTTGCACGGATCTTGAGGCAGGTCCAGTTTTCAAGAAAACACTATCTTGTCGTTTTGTGGACACGTGGCTGAACGAGATCTGTTCATCATGCCCCAGCGCACTTTCTGAGGCGATCTGACGGTGGCTTCGCCTCGGAGCGATTTTCTGCCAAATAGAGGGTCGGTAACCCGGTACCTCGGTCCGGCGCGCAGTTGTTTCTCGACTGTGCCCACGTGGCCTAATCAGGGACGTCTGATGTTTGCACGGATCTTGAGGCGGGTCCACTTTCCAAGAAAACATTATCTTGTCGTTTTGTGGACACGTGGCTGAATGAGATCCGCTCATCATGCCCTGGCGCACTTTCCGAGGCGATCTGACGGTGGCTTCGCCTCGGAGTGATTTTTTCCCATATACGAGGGTCGGTAACCCGGTACCTCGGCTCGGCACGCGAGGGCTGTGATCCGATCGTTAGATTAGTTTAGTTTGGAGGATGCGGGAGCAGTTTCGAATGGCGAGCTGCTTCTAGTCCGCTTAGGAGCGAATTTGCGAAGCAAAGTCGAGCCAAGTGTTGGACTCCGATCCATTCAACGGCTGCAGGAGCAATTTCGAACGGCGATCTACCCCCGGCTCGTCTATAGACGTGCCGAGGAGTAAGAGTCGAGCCGAGTGCTGGACTCCGAACCATCGTGTGGGTAGTTTAAGAGATGCAGGAGCAGTTTCGAATGGCGAGCTGCTTCTAGTCCGCTTAGGAGCGAACTTGCGAAGCAAAGTCGAGCCAAGTGTTGGACTCCGATCCATTCAACGGCTGCAGGAGCAATTTCGAACGGCGATCCACCCCCGGCTCGTCTATAGACGTGCCGAGGAGTAAGAGTCGAGCCGAGTGCTGGACTCCGAACCATCGTGTGGGTAGTTTAAGAGATGCAGGAGCAGTTTCGAATGGCGAGCTGCTTCTAGTCCTCTTAGGAGCGAACTTGCGAAGCAAAGTCAAGCCAAGTGTTGGACTCCGATCCATTCAACGGCTGCAGGAGCAATTTCGAACGGCGATCCACCCCCGGCTCGTCTATAGACGTGCCGAGGAGTAAGAGTCGAGCCGAGTGCTGGACTCCGAACCATCGTGTGGTCAGAAAATTTAAGGCTGAGGTATGCGATAGTACCAAAAATATGAAAAACTTTATTTATTAATATCTAATGGTCGGCTGCTTCTAAAGTTGCTAGCCGTTATTACAATGAAAAAAGAACAAAGGAAAAATTACTAGCAGCAGGAGAGGAGTGGTCCGACATCTCGAGTTACTTAGATAGGCGTGGCCGCCTTCTCTTGGTATTTCAAAAGATGGTCGGCGTTCCAAGTCCTGGGGATTTCTCTGCCCTCAAGATCTTCTAGCTTGTATGCGCTGGGGCGGATCACTTTGGAGACTTTGTATGGTCCCTCCCAATTTGGGGCCAGTTTGTTTTTCTGTCCGGGGAACGAGATGGCCAATTTTCGGAGGACCAGATCCCCTTCTTTCAGGTCGGTTGGGCGGACCCGTTTGTTGTAGGCGAGTTCGATTCTTCTCCGGTAACTTTGTTGCCGTATGGCTGCTTTTTCCCGGATTTCGTCTATCAAGTCCAGGCTCATTCTGAGCTCCCTGGCATTCTGTTCTTCTTCAAAAGCTATCAAACGAGGAGAGGGTATCCCAACTTCTAGTGGGATGAGGGCCTCGGACCCATAGGTGAGATTGAACGGACTCTCGCCTCTCGGGGTCCGCTTCGTGGTTCGGTAATTCCACAGTACATTGGGCAGCTGATCGACCCACAATCCCTTGGAGCACTTGTCGAGTCTTTTCTTGATGCCGGAGAGGATCTGTCGGTTGGCATTCTCGGCTTGGCCATTTGACTGGGGATGAGAGACGGAGGAGAAGCGGTGTTGTATGGCTAGGTCTTCACATAGGGCTCGGAAGGCAGCTCCAGCGAACTGCGTACCGTTATCTGTAACTACGACCCGAGGAACACCGAATCGGCAGATCACATTTTTCCAGAAGAATTGAACAACACGATGTTTGGTAATTGTAGCCAGGGGCTCGGCCTCTATCCATTTTGAGAAATAATCGACTGCCACGACTAGGAACTTCAATTGTCCGGGAGCCGGTGGAAATGGACCCAGTAAATCCATCCCCCACATTGCGAAGGGGATCGGACTTGATAGGGAGGAGAGTGGTGCTTGTGGAAGGCGTCGGATGTCGGAATACTTCTGGCAGGAGGTACATTGCCGAACGTGTTGTTCGGCGTCCCGTAGGAGAGTGGGCCAGTAATACCCGTAGTTTAGCACTTTGCGCGCCAAGGCCCTGGAGCCGGAGTGGGCTCCGCCGATGCCCTCATGGAGCTCTTGCAGGGCGTAGTCAGCTTGTCCGGGGGAGAGGCATCTTAGGTAGGGTCGACCATCCACCTGGGTGAAGGAGCACTTATACAGAATGCCTTCGACCAATATGTAACGCTCGGCTCGGGTCCTTATCTTTCGGGCTTCCTTCGGATCCCTTGGGAGGAGTCCGTCTCTTAAAAACTCAACGAGGGGCTTCATCCAATTGTCTTCGAGGGGAAGTGGCAGTGTTTCGACGGAGTTGAAAGCCTCGTCCTCTATGCTTGGCTTGAGGAGGACTTCTATCAGAACAGTTTGTTCGAGGCCTTGCAGGGATGAGGAAGCTAACTTGGACAGGGCGTCCGCCTGGGCGTTTTCTTCTCTGGGGATTCTTCGGATGAGGGCCTCCTCGAAGAGCGCCATGAGGCTCTTTACTTTAGCCAAGTACTTTACCATCCTGTCATCGCGGGCTTCATATTCGCCGAGGACCTGGTTGACGACCAACTGAGAGTCGCTGAAGATCTGCAGGCGTCGCGCCCCTGCGTTTCGGGCCATCCCGAGGCCGGCTATGAGTGCCTCGTATTCGGCTTCGTTATTCGAGGCTTTAAAGTTTATCCGGAGGGAATATTGGAGGACAAAGTCGTCTGGGCCTGCAAGGATGACTCCTGCCCCGCTCCCCTCGTTGCAAGAGGACCCATCGACATATACCGACCAGATAGGCGGTCCCTTCGTTGTTTGCTCGGAGTCGGGGATAGTTGTTTCAACTATGAATTCGGCCAGCGCCTGCGCCTTGATTGCGGTCCGAGGCTGATAAGTAATATCATGTTGGCTCAGCTCGATCGACCACTTCATGAGGCGGCCGGAAGTCTCTGGCTTGTGAAGGATCTGTTTCAACGGCTGGTCGGTAAGAACGACCAGCGAATGAGACTGGAAGTATGGCCGAAGCTTTCTCGCAGCCATTATCAGGGCGTAGGCTATTTTCTCAATTTTCGGGTACCGGAGCTCGGCGTCCCGGAGCACTTTGCTGACGTAGTAAATGGGCTTCTGAGTTCTTTCTTCTTCCCTGACTAAGACCGCACTTAGCGTCTGTTCGGAGGCCGCCAAGTAGAGGTAGAGGGGTTCGCCCGGTATGGGTTTGCTGAGAAGAGGCGGATTGACGAGGTAAGCCTTAAGCTGGTCGAAGGAGTCTTGTTGTTGCTGCCCCCACTCGAACCCCTTAGCCCCCCTGAGGGCTTTGAAGAACGGGAGGCACTTCTCCCCAGACTTCGACAAAAAGCGCCCAATGGCGGCTAATCGACCAGTCAGTTTCTGAACTTCTTTGACGTTTCTAGGCGGGGCCATGTCCAGTATGGCCTTGATCTTCTCCGGATTTGCCTCTATTCCTCGCTGGCTAACCATGAAGCCGAGGAACTTTCCTGATGAAACACCGAACGCACACTTGTTCGGGTTGAGTCTCATATTGTGCTTTCTCAAAACATCAAACGCTTCTTGGAGGTCGGCCACGTGATCAATGCCTCGGATGCTTTTCACAAGCATGTCATCCACGTACACTTCCATGTTTCGGCCGATCTGGGCCTGGAATACCTTGTTGACGAGGCGCTGGTATGTTGCCCCTGCGTTCTTTAGGCCGAACGGCATGACTCTGTAGCAGTAGAGTCCTTGGTCGGTCACGAAAGATGTCTTCGGAATATCCGGGGGGAACATCCTTATCTGATTGTAACCCGAGAAAGCATCCATGAAGCTGAGGAGCTCATGTCCCGAGGTTGCGTCAATCAGAGTGTCGATGCTCGGCAGAGGGAAGGGGTCTTTAGGGCAGGCCTTGTTAAGGTCAGTGAAATCAATACAGATTCTCCATGTTCCGTTGGACTTTTTCACCATCACTACGTTTGACAACCACTCAGGATAATTTACTTCCTGTATGAACCGGGCCTTCAACAATTTGTCCACCTCTTCTTTGATAGCGAGCTGACGCTCGGGAGCGAACTTGCGCCTCTTCTGCTGGACCGGTTTGGACCCCGGATCAACACTGAGGCGGTGGACCAAGAGTTCTTCGGAGATACCGGGCATGTCTGCAGCTGTCCATGCGAAGAGGTCTTGGTTGGCCCGGATGCATTCTACAATATCCGCGTATAGTGCGGATGGGAGGGTCTTGCTGACAAAGAACTTGCGGGTCGGCTCCTGCTCCGAGAAGAGTACCTCTTCCAACTCGTCTACCGGCTCAGAAGTTGGCCGAGCAGCATCTTGGGGGATCTCGAGTGTTTCTAAGGAGAGGACGGGTCCGAGGGTGGAAGTCATATAACACTTGCGGGCCTGTTCCTGATTGCCCCTAACTTCTCCCACTCCAGCCCGAGTGGGGAATTCATTTTGAGATGATAGGCAGAAGGGACGGCCTCAAGGGCGGCCAGGCCGGGCCGACCCAAAATGACGTTGTAGGCCGCTGGGACATCTACGACCATAAAATCCATCGACTCCGTGCGGGTAGTAGGAGTTTTGCCGGCCGTGACATCGAGGGTGATTACCTCTTCAATCGTTACCGGTACTCCTGTGAACCCATGGAGCGTGTAGCCGGCGGGCTTGAGTCTGTCTCGGGAGAGCTTCAGCCCCTTGAAGGCGTCGAGGAAGAGGATGTTGACGGAGCTACCGTTATCTACTAAGATCCTCTCGACTTTGAAATTGGCCATGTGAAGGCTGATGACGAGTGCGTCACAATGAGGGGTGCGGACGCCCTCGAGATCTTCATCAGAGAAGGTGACGGGCACTCCGAGGCCTTTAGGAGGAGGGGTGGTTCGGACCGAGTTTACCTCTCTAATAAAAGCTTTCCGAGAAGAGTTTGAGGAGCCCCCCATTGGACCCCCGTGGATGAGGTGGAGGACTCGTTCTTCCTCAAACTCTGGCGTCTCTTCTCGTTCCGGACGTTTGTTAGCCCCCCGAGGCTGGGGAGGAAGTTCGGCTTGGTCCTTTCTCACGAATTTTGCCAATTGCCCTCTCTGGATAAGGGCCTCAATCTCGTTTCTTAGCGCACGGCAATCGTTGGTGTCGTGCCCATGGTCCCGGTGATAGCGGCACCATTTCTCTCTATCTCTTCTCTTAGCAGGGGTGTTCATCTTCGGAGCAGGAGGCAGGACCCCTTCTTTTTTGACTTCCATAAAAATGGTGGAAATGTTTGTGGTGAGGGGAGTGAACTTCTCGAACCTAGGGGGAGGCCGGCGCTGGCCAGCATTATCCTTCTGGAACTTTTTTGCTCCCTCTTCTTCCGTTCCTTTCCTCTTAGACCCGGAGGCGGTTCCTTCCCAGTTGGGCTGTTCCTCGGCCTCTTCAGCTCGGATGTATTTTTCAGTGCGGAGGAGGAGGTCAGAAAAGTCGTGCGGCGGTTTCTTGGCGAGGGAGGAGCGGAGGTTGGAATTGAGGATATTGGATTGGAACGCCGCGGTAGCGACGGACTGGTCGAGGGACGCGATGGTTCTCGCTTCAGCTGTGAACCTCTTCACGTAGTCCCTCAATTTCTCCCCCTTCTGCTGACGGAGGTGCAATAGTGAGATGCTGGTCTTCTCAGCCCTTCGGCTGCTGACGAAATGGGTGATGAACAGTGTTTCGAACTGTTCGAAGGAGAATATCGATGCCGAGGCAAGTCGAGAGTACCATTCTCGAGCTGGGCCTTTGAGAGTTGCAGGGAATGTTTTGCAGAGGAGGGCATCGGAAGCTTGATGGAGGAGCATCAAAGTCTTAAAGCTTTCGATGTGGTCAACTGGATCGGTCTCCCCAGTGTAGTTCTCGAACTGGGGAGGTTTGAAACCGAACGGAACAGGAGCCTCTACTATGGTCCGGGAGAACGGGGGTCGGTTAGGACGTAGGGTCCTCCCCCTAAGCTCCTCTTCTCGGTTTATCTGTCCCAAGAGTTTCTCCACCTCGTTTAGACGGCGGTTCATGGTGTCATCTCTCTGACGGTGATCTGCCGAGCCACGGGACTCGTCTTCGTATGAGGAGGAGCGAGGGCTGCGGCGATGGTAACTTCGAGAACGACGAGGACTTGGGGTGCGTCTGGAATTGGTAGGAGCGGGTCGAGGAGAAGGGGACCGTTGGCGAGGGCTCCGGACCGGAGGAGGGGATGGGGCCCTCGGCTCGATGGGGTTCTGACGGAGGTTGAGGGCCTGTTGTACGATTGCTTGGAATTGCTGGAACTCGGCACGGGTGATGGGTGCCTCATTGTTCCTAGGCTGCTGCCGACCTGCTGGAGAGTGCCTCCTTCGGTAGTGGTCGGGGGAGTCCTTTCTCCCTCTTCGAACGGGAGACCTCCTGTGCTCTCGGTGACGGGGGGATCGCTCTTGCTGGCGGGAGGCTTCCCCCGAGCCCGCTTTTCGTCCAGATGGCGACGAAGGTCATCATCTTCCGGGCGTTTGGGAGGGGCATTGTGGCGACCAGAGGCTCGGGGGTGATGGGAGGCCATGGAGGCACTGGAGGCGTTGTGGATGGAGATGTTCTCTTGGTGAAGAGGCTGTTTCTGGGGGTTAGGCCCCTTTGGATCAGGAGGTGGTGGGTTCCGTTGGAGTGGCTCTTCCATGGTAGGAGGGAGTTGCCCTTGTTGCTGAGCGGGATCAGGAATGACTTCTTGCTGGTCAGGGTTGGGCGCTCGGTTGGAGCCCCTAGATCTAACTTTGCGAGGCGGCATGGCAGGAGAAAACCTGAGCACCGGGAAGAGGAGAGGTCCCTATTCGTTAGTTTCCCACAGACGGCGCCAATCTGTTGCCGCTAATTTCGGTGTGGGGGCACACAGATAGAACTTGTGGATTCTTGGGGAAACTGAATAGAAAGACCTGTGTACCTGTTCCGTCGGGCCTCGATCGTCGTTCCCGCCGTGCACCTGCAAAAAGTGCGAGACACCGGGGTTGTTCCCGGCGACGCACCCTCCGACGCTCAAGTCAGTAATCTGACAGACTATGAAAAAGCGTAAAAACTGGTGAAAGATTGATTACCTCTTAATGGAGATGGGTGGGGGGTATTTATAGGCGTCTTAGGGAACGGATTAGGAATGTAATCCCTGTGATCTGATATGGAATCTTCTTCCTGTGAACAGATTAGGAATGTCATCTGATAGGGTATATTCCCTGTAATCAGATGAAGGATTTAATCCCAAATCCCGGTGAAAGGATAGACACGAATCAGGGCCGTTGATTAATATTAATCAGGAACCCTAATTCTATCCCTTCTGAGCTGGGTTTGCTGCGGGTTGAAACCCGTACCCGATTAAGGTGGACCCGTTCGCGGGTAAGTGGATTTTCGGGGAAGATAACTAGTACCCGCTTCAGACCCGTCAAAAGGTGAAATTACCGCTCTACCCCTGTGCCTCAAGATTCGTGATCCATCTGGACGGTTCCGATTTAACCCCATTTTTAGCCATATCAGAGAATTTATTCAGAAATTTAAAATTGGATATTTGCACCATAAAAGTATTTGCACATGTTTTGCACGTGTAAAATCGACAAATTTAACCCAATTAATTCAAATAAATCTGAAAATTAAAATATCATAAATAAATGAAGAAAATCAATCATTAACCATAAAATTTTAAGAATTTAAAATTTTCTAACTTTGCACGTGTGTTGCACGTGCAAAATTGCAATTTCAAGAAAATAGTCAAAATAGTCAACTTTACCAATTTAATATTATTTAATAATGCAAAATAAATCAATTTATTTTGTGGGGTGTTACACCTTGGCTCATTGAACATACTGCCTCTTCTTGGCGAAGCTTTGGAGCATTGGTTGCTGTCGACCAAGGAGCTCGATGGGTTCGAAGTTGGGTTTAATGCTTGTCACCTCCGAATCCCTTTGTAGCTTTGGGTTAGAAACTTATCTTTGGAAGCTTGAAGTAGTGAGGGGCTTCAAATTATTGTTCAGGCCCTTTGGAGCTTCGGGTTAGGGGCTTGTAACTTGATCATCCCTTGGAGCTTCTCACCATAGCCAAGATAGGGGGTAAGCTATCTTAGATTTACTAGGTTTTGGAGTTATGATCATCTCCCATCTTGAAGCTTTAGTTGAGGCCGTGTGGAGTTTTTGTTGAAGTTTAGGAGCTTCGGGACTGAATTTGACTTCTACTGCAACTTCTTTTGGATGTCTTGAGCTTTTGAAGCTCTGTAGAGTTCAAGACAGGCAAACTTTAGGAACTTTGTTTGCCTATAAACCAAGGGATAAAAGAGAAACTTTCCTTTTGATGAGTCATTTCTTCTTGTACTTTTCGATCAAACATCTGTCGCTCGTTTCGTTGGACCGCTCTTTCGTTGACCAAGGGTTGTGTTGTTCACTTGTTTGGTTGATCGAGCATTTCGTCGTTGGAAAAGCATTCTATTGGTCTAGGAGCCGAGTGCTTTGATCATTGGATCTTGCATATGTCTCTGACTTAGAAGAACTGTTACATGAAAAAATGTTGAAAGGTAGTCGGCTTGCAGACTTGCTGTTTGATCCCAACAAGTTTGTTGAGACAATTCCGGGACAGAGTTGAAAGTTTTACCTGCTATTTAATCCCAGTAAGTTTGGAGGGGCGACTTTGAGACGGAGTTGAATATTGAACTTGTCGTTTGATCCCAGCAAGTTTTGTAGAGGCAACTCTGAAACGGAGTTGAATGTTGAACTTACCATTTGTGCCTGACAAGTTTTGTAGAGACAACTCTGGGACGGAGTAAATGTAGAGGTTGCTATTTGATCCCAACAAGTTTGTAGGGGAAACTCTCGCACGGAGTCAATTTTGAGCTTGCTGTTTGTGCCTAGCAAGTTTGTAGGGGTAACCGTGATAGGAAATTGAACATTTGAATCTGATGTTTGCACCCAGAAAGTTTGTGGAGATAACTTAGAGACAGAGTTGAACGTTTGAACTCACTGTTTGATCCCAACGAGTTTATAGAGAACTTGGTGACAGAGTTGGATGTTTGAACTCCTTGTCTTATCCCAGCAAGTTTATTGAGACAACTCCCCGATGGGGTTGAATGTTGAGCTTGCCATTTTAACCCGAAAATTTTGGAGAGACATCTCTGAGAAAGAGTTGAACGGGCTTGCCATTTGATCCCGAAAAGTTTGCAGAGTCAACTCTGAGATGGAGTTGGTCATAGACCTTGTTGTTTGATCCCAAAAATTTTGGAGAGATGACTTTAAGGCTAAGTTGGTCGTAGAGCTTGCTGTTTGATCCCAGCAAGTTAATAGAGAACCCTATGATGGAGTCAGACGTTGGGCTTCGCTTTTTGCGCCCTACAAGTTTGGAGAGGCAACTTTACGATGGAGTTGAACATTGAACTTGCCTTTTGTCCCCATCAAGTTTTGTAGAGGCAACCCTAGGATGGCTTTGGGCGACGAACCTACTGCATAAAAGGGGTTGTTGGAAGGACTCGAGCGAAAAGCCGGACACTAAACTCGTTGTTTGGAGTCAATGAGTTGTTGATGGAGCTCAAGGAAAGAGCAGAGCATTAAACTCATTGTTTGGAGTCAACGAGTTGGACGGAGCTCGAGCGGTGAGCAGAGCATTGAACTTGTTATTTGGGATCAACAAGTTGTCGATGGAGCTCGAGTGAAGAGCAGAACAATGAACTTGTTATTTGAGGTCAACGAGTTGTTGATGGAGCCCGAGCAATGAGTAAAGCGTAGAACTCGTTTGGAGTCAATAAGTTATTGATGGAGCTCGAGCGGTAAGCAAGATGTTTGAACTTGTTGTAGGGAGTCAGCGAGTTGTTGATAGATCTCGAGCATAGAACAGAGTATTGAACTCTTGTTTAGAGTCAACGAGTTGTTGATCGAGCTCGAGCAGCGAGCATGGTGTCGAACTCATTGTTTGGAGTCAACGAGTTGTTAAATGGAGCTCGAGCAGTGAACAAGCCGTCAAACTCATTGTTTGGAGTCAACGAGTTGTTTGATGGAGCTCGAGCAGAAAATAGAGCATTGAACTCGTTGTTTGGAGTCAATGAGTTGTTGATGGAGCCCGGACGAAGAGCAAGGTATTAAACTCGTTGTTTGGAGTCAACGAGTTGCTGATGGAGCCTGAGCGGAGAGCAAGGCACCGAACTCATTGTTTGGAGTCAACGAGTTGTTGATGGGGCTAAAGCGGTAAGCAAGGCATCAAAATCGTTGTTTAGAGTCAACAAGTTGTTGATGGCGCTCATGCAGTGTGCAAGGCGTTGAACTCGTTATTTGGATTCAATGAATTGTTAATGGAGTGCACGAGCAGAGTGCAAGGCATCTAATTCGTTGTTTGGAGTCAGTAGGTTGCTGATAGAGCTCGAGCGAAGAGCGAGGTGTTGAACTTGTTGTATGGAGCTAACGAGTTGTTGATGGAGCTCGAGCGAAGAGCAAAGCATTGAACCAGTTGTTTGGAGTCAACAAGTTGTTGATCGAGCTTGAGTAGAGAGCGAGGTGTTGAACTCATTGTTTGGAATCAACGGTTTGCTAATGGAGCTCGAGCGGTGGGCAGGGCATCAAACTCATTGTTTGAAGCTATCAAGTTGCTTATGGAGCTCGAGCGAAGAGCAAGGCATTGAACTCGTTGTTTAGAGTTAACGAGCTGTTGGTGGATCTTGAGCGAAGTGTTCAGCGTTGAACACGTTATTTGGAGTGAACGAGTTGTTGATGGAGCTTGAGTGGAGAGCAGAGCATTGAACTCATTGTTTGGAGTCAACGAGTTATTGATGGAGCTCGAGCAACGAGTCAACAAGTTGTTTGGAGTCAACGAGTTTAGCATTAATATTTTTGTGGCATGTTCTACTATGAATCTTGAGTGTACTTAATTTATTTCATAATTTTTAGAATGCATTTGATAGCTCAAAAAGGGGTTTCTTTTCAAAACATTGAGCAGTAAGGAAACTACTGTGTTTATGAAATTTGGGTGCTCTTCCAAAAATTTTATCTTAGAATTGGTAGGATATTTTTTGCCCAAATATTTACTAGGTACTCTTGAATGTGTCTAAAACTATAGTGTCAAATTTTGCATTTGTCTGAGTTCGTTTGATACTTTAAAAAATTATAAGTTGCAATTGGTCCGAAATCAGAAGCTGAATCTACCCTGTTTTAGATTTGAAGTTTATTAATTCATAACTACTTTTTGGTGCATGATCTTGCAATGAAATTTTTATTATAGTATGTGGTATGAGTCTAAATCATGATTCTAAAATTTCAGAATTGTTAGATAATATTTGATGGGGTTTCAAAATCATTTTGTAACCAGGGGTCTTATACATTGCTGAGAGCAGGAGAATGTTTTTCACTAAATTCAAAGAGCTGCAACTCTCTGTCTATTTTGAAACTGAATGCAATTTCTGAGTATGTTAGACTTGTATATGTTTAGTTACTGAATATAAAATTTCACGAGTATTGGACTTGTGGTTGAATTGATATTGAATTTTGATTGGACTATGTTCAGTTCAATTCAGCTTTTGAGTAGTTAGAGAAGTTGTGGAATTCTGGAATTGTACAAGTAGAATCTGAAGGAATGATAAACTAGATATTTGTATTAGAGAGTCGTAGCTTTCCAAAACATTTTGAATCATGCAATTCCAGTTTGTAGCCAAAGTTATGATTTTTTTAAAGTTGGGGCAGAATCAGTCTTAATTGAATGACTTGGTTTTTGTAGAGGAACTCATTTCCTGTGTGTGACCTGATAAAAATTGGAGTTATAGAGAGCTTTAATAGATGAATCTGAGAATGTGATCAACTAGGAATTTGTAGTAGAAACTCCCAGCTTTCCATAGAATCCACAGTCGAGTAATTCCGATACGTAAGCAAGTTTTTATGATAATGCCAAGGTGCAACAATTGTATGGAAGAATGCACAGTTGAGAACATATAGAGACTGTATAGCTTCTAGATGGCTGAATTTGAAGAAATGGTTAACTGGAGACTTGTAGTATAGGGTCTTAGCCTTCCAGAATGGGTAATATCATGCAATTCAAAGTTGTATTTTGAAAGTTATGAATGTTACAAGTTTCAGCAACCTGATGTCTTTGTCGATTTCAAGCATATGTTTGAAATCAGGAAACTTGAGTTGTATAAGGAAATTGAGAAAGTTGTCAACTAGAAAATTGTAGTAAAGGTTTCCACCTTTCTAGAAAGTCTAATTTTGTTGGATTCCGATGAGTGTAGCACAAATTATGGAATTTTCCACATACTATAAGATTTATGACTATAAGTTGATTAAGTTCTAAGATGCTGAATAATTATTCCTATTAAGCCCGTCACTTGGGACTCAGATAAGATTCTCGGGCTTAGTACTCATGATGGACACATGAGTAAGTTGGGAGAACAGCTATACGGTCGATTGTTGTATATTGGCTTGTAGCTAGTATAGCTTGGAGCTAGACTAAGTTGTGATACCCTGGACTATCAACCCAATCAGCTAGAATTGTGATTGATTTATTTCCACCTCAAGAGATAGTGATTTTCCTGAGCACTGTCGAATTGTTTACCAAGAGAAGGTTGACTGCGGGCCGGAATACTGGATGAGATTTGAGTCGAGGGTTGTGGCGACCGATGGAGATCGGATCACCGGTCTTTAGGGGTTGATAGGCTAGGTTATCTGCCTCGTCTAGAATGCGTTAATTCCTAGGTCTGTCAATGAATGGATATTAGTAAATTGTGTGTATTTCACCTCTATTGCCGGGTATGATGCACTCCCTTGTGCACCGTTGTACTACTCGCTGAGGGTCGCGGGCCGGGGACATAGGTCGAAGATCTACAGAGGTGTTGGCTATCGATGAATGTCGGTTCGCTGTGATTAGTTATTTTTGACAGAACTATTAGGGATCAATCATTCGTTAGACACTATGCATGAAATGACAACTCGCATGTTTTAGCAATCAATGTTATTTCATATTGTATTTCTTTACTTCTCGCTTGAAGACCGAGTTGATGTTTGGGGTGGTTCCCTATAATTTAGCTTGTTCTAAGGGCCAGCACTAGGCTGTCATAACTAGGGTTGTCTCTTCCTATCATTAGGGATATGTGCTGCGGTGCGTATCTGTAACCACTGTTTTTTCAAAAATGTATTTTAGTGTATTTTCTGTATTTAAAAAAAAATTCGCAACTTTTTTTTCGATTTTCAAATTCTTTTGTCAAATTGTATTATTAGACCTCTTATTAATATTTTTGACTGGTTATTAAAAACCCATTTTTATCTACTAACTGTATTTGTAGTATTTTGAATAAATTCCATTTTTTTAACCCAAATTACATTTTATTATAAACAATTTTTTTATTGGTTATTTTATTTTACTATTTAGTTTTTAAAACCACTACAAAAGATACTCGATTTACCGGCGAATATTCCCCGGCATTTTACTAGTAGCGCCGGGTAGGGAGCGAATAGGAATGGGGCGCCAGATGGGAAGGTTATACACCGGCCGTCGCTTTAAACTGCCGGTCAATCTTCGTATTCACCGGCGTTTTATTTAAAAACGCCGGTGAAGTGTATTATTCACCGGCATTTTAATACAAAACGCCGGTGAATATACCGATACATTCACCGGCGTGTCTAATTAAAATGCCGGTGAATAAGCTGCGATAATAAGCGCGAACCCTAATCTTTCGCTCGCCATTTTTCCAAACCCCAAAAAAAGGGGGGGGGGGGGGGGCGCTTCGTTTTCCCTCCTTCCTCGCTCTACTTCCCGCACGTTTGCCTCCGCCGCTTCGTCCTCTTCGACAGCCTTCGACCTTTCATCATCGTCCCTTCTTCCCTTCGTCATTTTCGATTTCCCCCCCCCTCTCTCTCTATTTGGAGGTGAATCGGCGATCGGAAATCACCGTGTCGTCCCGCTTTCTCTCTATCTCCTACGCCCCCGCGCTCATCACCCCGCTCTCTCTCTCTCTCTTCGGTATCATCTCTTGATTTCCCTTATTTTTCAAAAAAAGCATGTATTTTTTCAGATTATGCATCTCGATTTCCTTAACATGAATGGTTTAGTTGGGATGAAGAATGAATAGAAAAATATATGCTTAGATACTGGAAATTTTCATCTTCTTTTACTGTTAATGAAGCTTATTTCATGCATCTGATTGTCATCTTGGCATGTTTTTTGACCAAAATGGGTTCACTGTGAACTGAGGATGGTATAGCTGTATGCCAAAATTCTCCGGATATGTACAACAATTGGGTTTTAGATTTAGTTGGGCTAAAGAATTGGTAGAGCAACATATATGCTCAGATAATGGAAATTTTCATTTTCAGATACTGTTAATGAAGCTGATTGCCATCTTTGGCATGATTTTTTAACAAAAAATGGGTACACTTCCAAACTAAGTATGTTGCTAGCATTCTCATTTTCTTTTACTGTTAATGAAGCTTATCTCATGCATCTGATTGTCAACTTGGCATGTTTTTTTGACCAAAATGGGTTCACTGTGAACTGAGGATGCTATAGGTACGAATGCCAAAATCCTCCGGGTATGTACAACAATTGGGTTTTAGATTTAGTTGGGCTAAAGAATTAGTAGAGCAACATATATGCTCAGATAATGGAAATTTTCATTTTCAGATACAGTTAGTGAAGCTGATTGCCATCTTAGGCATGATTTTTTAACATAAAATGGGTTCACTTCCAAACTAAGTATGCTGCTAGCATCCTCTTCTTCTTTTACTGTTAGTGAAGCTTATTTCATGCATCTGATTGTCAGCTTGGCATGTTTTTTTGACCAAAATGGGTTCACTGTGAACTGAGGATGGTATAGCTGTATGCCAAAATCCTCCAGATATGCACAACAATTGGGTTTTAGATTTAGTTGGGCTCAAGAATTAGTAGAGCAACATATATGCTCAGATAATGGAAATTGTCATTTTCAGATACTGTTAGAGAACCTGATTGCCATCGTAGGCATGATTTTTTAACATAAAATGGGTTCACTTCCAAACTAAGTATGCTGCTAGCATCCTCATCTTCTTTTACTGTTAGTGAAGCTTATTTTCATGCATCTGATTGTCATCTTGGCATTTTTTTTGACCAAAATGGGTTCAGTGTGAACTGAGGATGCTATAGGTACGTATGCCAAAATCCTTCGGATATGTACAACAATTGGGTTTTAGATTTAGTTGGGCTAAAGAATTAGTAGAGCAACATATATGCTCAGATAATGGAAATTTTCATTTTCAGATACTGTTAATGAAGCAGATTGCCATCTTTGGCATGATTTTTTAACAAAAAGTGGGTACACTACCAAACTAAGTATGCTGCTAGCATCCTCATTTTCTTTAACTGTTAGTGAAGCTTATCTCATGCATCTGATTGTCATCTTGGCATGTTTTTTTGACCAAAATGGGTTCACTGTGAACTGAGGATGCTATAGGTACGTATGCCAAAATCCTCTGGATATGTACAACAATTGGGTTTTAGATTTAGTTGGGCTAAAGAATTAGTAGAGCAACATATATGCTCAGATAATGGAAATTTTCATTTTCAGATACTGTTAGTGAAGCTGATTGCCATCTTAGGCATGATTTTTTAACATAAAATGGGTTCACTTCCAAACTAAGTATGCTGCTAGCATCCTCTTCTTCTTTTACTGTTAGTGAAGCTTATTTCATGCATCTGATTGTCAGCTTGGCATGTTTTTTTGACCAAAATGGGTTCACTGTGAACTGAGGATGCTATAGGTGCGTATGCCAAAATCCTCTGGATATGTACAACAATTGGGTTTTAGATTTAGTTGGGCTAAAGAATTAGTAGAGCAACATATATGCTCAGATAATGGAAATTTTCATTTTCAGATACTGTTAGAGAACCTGATTGCCATCGTAGGCATGATTTTTTAACATAAAATGGGTTCACTTCCAAACTAAGTATGCTGCTAGCATCCTCATCTTCTTTTACTGTTAGTGAAGCTTATTTTCATGCATCTGATTGTCATCTTGGCATTTTTTTTTACCAAAATGGGTTTACTGTGAACTGAGGATGCTATAGGTACGTATGCCAAAATCCTCCGGATATGTACAACAATTGGGTTTTAGATTTAGTTGGGCTAAAGAATTAGTAGAGCAACATATATGCTCAGAGAATGGAAATTTTCATTTTCAGATACTGTTAATGAAGCTGATTGCCATCTTTGGCATGATTTTTTAATAAAAAGTGGGTACACTACCAAACTAAGTATGCTGCTAGCATCCTCATCTTCTTTTACTGTTAGTGAAGCTTATCTCATGCATCTGATTGTCATCTTGGCATGTTTTTTTGAACAGAATGGGTTCACTGTGAACTGAGGATGCTATAGGTACGTATGCCAAAATCCTCTGGATATGTACAACAATTGGGTTTTAGATTTAGTTGGGCTAAAGAATTAGTAGAGCAACATATATGCTCAGATAATTGAAATTTTCATTTTCAGATACTGTTAATGATGCTGATTGCCATCTTTGGCATGATTTTTTAACAAAAAATGGGTACACTTCCAAACTAAGTATGCTGCTAGCATCCTCATCTTCTTTTACTGTTAATGAAGCTTATCCCATGCATCTGATTGTCATCTTGGCATGTTTTTTTGACCAAAATGGGTTCACTGTGAACTGAGGATGCTATAGCTGTATGCCAAAATCCTCCAGATATGTACAACAATTGGTTCACTGTGAAAAATATATGCTTACATACTGGACATTATCATTTTTCTTTTACTGTTAATGAAGCTGATTTCATGCATCTGATTGGCATCTTGGCATTTTTTTACCAAAATCCTCCAAATCTGTATAAGAATTGGGCTGAACAAACCTTGTGCAGGTTTCTTTTGACGCTACAAACATCAATGATTTAGTTGGGATGAAGAATTATTTTAGAAAAACTTATTAATAGCCATATTAGTTTCTTTTGTTTAGTATTATTATTATTATTATTATTATTATTATTATTATTATTATTATTATTATTATTATTATTATTATGAGATAAGTAAGTGATTATTAGTAGCCATGAACAGAATAGTTCATGAGTCATTATATCTTCTTGTTACCGTAGTTACAGCACGACGCGCTCGTTATTCGTCCGATTCCTCTTCCTCAGCAAAATACCCTTTACCATCATCATCTCCTTGAACGGAAAGCCAAATACAGGGGAGACTATAGTCGATTTTTTTTTACACTCGAATACAGGGTGTGCGATAAAATACCACTAAGGTGGTTGTGATAATTTCCACAAAAGGTAGTTTAGGGTTATGTGAATAGAGTAGATTGTGTTAAGTTTTAATTTTTTTTGTACATTTTCTGGAACCACAATTTCTTTATTTTACAGTTAAAGATTATATCGTTTATTTATTTGCAGCTAGGGATGGTTTTCAAAAGGGTGAAGTTTAATATACAAAATGCCTTTTTCTGTTATTACTATTTAATATATCAAATTTTAATTTCAGATTGTGTGCTATTATTATAATGGATAGAAGTTGGATTAGTAAACCACGATTATCCAAGGAGTACCGTGATGGTATTAAAGATTTTATTATCTTTGCCAAACGACATTCCCGTGATCCCAACCTAATCCTTTGTCCATACCTCCGGTGTACAAATTGTAATTTGAGGACATGTGACGTAGTACATACACACTTGGTTGTCAACGGTTTTCTTCAAGGGTACACAAGGTGGTTTTGTCATGGAGAGGATCATACGTCAGCTCCTGTTCGTCCGGTTGTATTAGAAAATAAAGATGAGCCCTTAGTGAACGAAGACTTAAGCGTTTCCGATGAGATGCATGCTTTGTTGCAAGATGCCATGGGGATTCATAATGTTCCTTTCCACACCAATAACCCAACAACCCAAGTTCACAATGAGTCAACAGAAACAAACCAGATTGGTAGTGGGATGGACGAGGGAATGCCTGGCCCTGCCCCTGAAAATAATAAGCAGCAAGAATCCTTCGCTAAGTTACTTGAAGATGCTAGTACTCCGTTGTACCGCGATTGCACCAAATTCTCTAAATTCTCATTCATTGTCAGACTATTTCAGATTAAATGTTTAAACGGGTGGTCTGCTAAGTCCTTCACTATACTACTTGAAGTGTTGAATGAAGCATTTTTCTGAAATCTGTATTCCAAACTCAGCCTATAAAATCAAAAAATTCCTAAGTTCTTTCGATCTAGGGTATGAGAAGATAGCAGCATGTCCAAATGACTGTATGCTTTTCACGAGTGGTAAGGAAAGTCTATAGAATTGAGAAGTGTGTGGTTCTTCGAAATGGAAAGAAAGACCAAATCAAGACGAGGGAGCCAGTGGATCTACTAAGTGAAGTAGGAAAAAGAAGCCTGCCAAAATACTGCGTTACTTTCCTCTAATTCCTAGGCTACAAAGGTTGTTTATGTCTACGAAAACTTCTTCTGATATAAAATGGCATGCTGAAGGTCGCACTAATAATGGGATTCTTAGACATCCTGCTGATTCTCAATGTTAGAAAAAATTTGATGAAAGATATCCTGATTTTGCGGAAGATCCTCGGAATGTGAGACTTGGACTAGCTAGTGATGGTTTCAACCCTTTCAGGCAAATGAGTAGTACATACAGCATATGGCCGGTTGTGTTAATACCATACAATTTTCCACCTTGGAAATGCATGAAGCAGTCCTCATTTATTTTGTCCATGATAGTTCCTGGACCGAAAGATCCTGGAAATGATATAGATGTGTACCTACAACCGTTAATAGATGAACTTCAGAAGTTGTGGGTGGGTGTTCCAACCTATGATGCTGTAGCTAAAGAAACATTTTCTCTTCGGGCCGTGTTGTCTTGGACAATCAATGATTTTCCAGCATATGCAAATTTATCTGGATATAGTACTAAAGGACGTTATGCATGTCCATGTTGTGCTGACCAAACTAGTTCAAGGTGGTTGTACAATGGCAGAAAGTTTTGCTATATGGGTCATAGGAGATGGTCGCCGGACACACATATATTTCGGACAGAGACAGCGACATTTGATGGTACCGACGAGTGGGAACATGCTCCTGGGTCTTCTTCTGGTTTAGATATTTTGAGGCGGGTAGATGGTCATCAATTCAAATATGGAAAAGAACCAGAAGTCAGGACAAAGGGCAAGAAAAGGGCAAGGTCGGAGCAAGGTGAGGAGACCGATCTATGTGGCGAAGATGAGGATCAAAACATGACGAGTTTAGGTGCATGGAAGAAGAAGAGTATTTTCTTCAAGTTGTCGTATTGGGAATTCAACTTATTGCGACATAATTTAGAAGTGATGCATATCGGAAAAAATATTGGTGAAAATTGTATAGGAACAGTTATGGGAGATGACCGGAAGACAAAGGACAATCTCAAGATCCGACTTGATTTGAAGTCAATGGGCATCCGACATGAGTTGCACCCAGAAGAATTACCGAACGGGAAAGTACTCCTACCTCCTGCAATCTATTCAATGTCAAAATCGGAGTTGGAATTGTTTTGCAAAGTACTACTGAAACTTAATGTTCCTGATGGCTATTCTTCTAACATGGCAAGATGTGTCAACTTTAAAGAGAAGAGGCTTCAGGGTCTAAAGTCACACGACTACCACATCCTAATGCAGGATCTCCTTCCTGTGGCCCTACGGTCTTCAATGTGTGAGCAAGTCACTACTGTCCTGAAAGATCTTTGTAGCATATATAAAGGTATTTGCTCAAGAATGCTTCGTGTTGAAGATATTGACCAATTGGAGCAGCAGGCGGCATTGACACTTATAAAATGGAGATGATATTTCCTCCATCGTTCTTCACTATAATGATTCACTTGATAATCCACCTTGCTGGTGAAGCCAGAATCGGCGGTCCTGTTCACTATCGGTCCTGTAAACTATGCTTAGTGTCATTTGAACCAAAATATCATTGTAATTTAATTTGTTACAAATCTCATTTTTTTAATTTTTTTATAATTATGTTGGTTTGTTAATCCTACTAAAGTACAAATTTTATGATAGTTATTATAAACATGTTATTAATTAAATTTGCATCTCTAAGGAAGTTATTGAATCCTTGACAGGTACAACATGCCGAGGCGTGGAAAGAGGGTAAATATAAATGATGGCAATGAGAGCCATGGGGATGAGCAGCCACTAAATAATAGTGGCAGTCAAACATATGAGGGTGAAGGTAGCACGCCGCTCACTGTCAAAAAACATCGGTAAGTCTTTAAATTGGTATTTTTAAAGAGATTATGGTCTTGAATGCATGAAAGACACGTACTAGTGTTTGTGAGTCTGCATTGTGGCTGTCATCTATAAGCATTTCGTCTATGTTTCTTAAGTGGGCTGTGATTAGAAAGAAAGGGCTGGAGTGGAGATCTGGAAACCCAAATAGAGACATCTCGTTTATTATAATCTATACTTATTGTTGGACCAACCCCCTCTTGCTGTTGTTGCTGATGTCTCTTTGTGTGCGTGTGTTGAAGAGAATGATGGGATGAGAGAGAGTTGAGGAAAATGCCGCTATGTTAGCCTGGTGTATCCTCATTCTCTACCATCCCTCTTTCTGGCTCCATATATGGCTTCTATATTAAATTGGTTTCCTTCCACGATGACAGTCCGTAATACTACACTTGATATGAGCCCTGTTCATAGCTGCACCCTATTGCATACTCACAAACAACTAATACGTGTCGTTCATGCATTGTATGACCAACCCCACTTTGGCACATAACATGGTATAGATGACATTGTATGACCTGCAAACAAGGTTTGTTCAGCCGTGTTGTTGTACTTATTTGGAGGATTTTGGTATGCTAGCAGCATATTTAGTTTGGAAGTGAACCCATTTTGGTTAAAAAATCATGCCAAAGATGGCAATCAGATGCATGAAATCAGCTTCTTTAACAGTATCTGAAAATGAAAATTTCCATTATCTGAGCATATATGTTTCTTTAACAGTGACTGTGAATAATTGTTCTTAATTGGGCTGTGATTAGAAAGAGACGAGTTGGAGTGGAGATCTAGAAATCCATATAGAGACATCTTGTTCATAATAATTTATTATTGTTGTTGTTCTTGTCGCCCTTGCTGTTGTTGCTGATGTCTCTATGTGTTCGTGTGCTGAAGGGAAAGAAGGGATGAGAGAGAGATGAGGAAAATGCCGCTATGTTAGCCTGGTGTATCCTCATTCTTTACCATTCCTCTTTCTGGCTTCTATATTTGGTTTCCTTCCACGATGACAATTCCTTAAAACTACACTTGATATGAGCCCTATTCGTATTTTTCTTCAATGAAGAATTGATCTATGACTACAATCTCCATTCAAAACCCAATTGTTCTATATTTGGTTCCCTCTTGCTGTTGTTGCTGTTGTTGCTGATGTCTCATCTTCTTTTACTGTTAGTGAAGCTTATTTCATGCATCTGATTGACATCTTGGCATGTTTTTTTGACCAAAATGGGTTCACTGTGAACTGAGGATGCTATAAGGACGTATGCCAAAATCCTCCGGATATGTACAACAATTGGGTTTTAGATTTAGTTGGGCTAAAGAATTAGTAGAGCAACATATATGCTCAGATAATGGAAATTTTCATTTTCAGATACTGTTAATGAAGCTGATTGCCATCTTTGGCATGATTTTTTACATAAAATGGGTTCACTTCCAAACTAAGTATGCTGCTAGCATCCTCATCTTCTTTTACTGTTAGTGAAGCTTATTTCATGCATCTGATTGACATCTTGGCATGTTTTTTTGACCAAAATGGGTTCACTGTGAACTGAGGATGCTATAGGTACGTATGCCAAAATCCTCCGAATATGTACAACAATTGGGTTTTAGATTTAGTTGGGCTAAAGAATTAGTAGAGCAACATATATGCTCAGATAATGGATATTTTCATTTTCAGATACTGTTAGAGAACCTGACTGCCATCTTTGGCATGATTTTTTAACATAAAATGGGTTCACTTCCAAACTAAGTATGCTGCTAGCATCCTCATCTTCTTTTACTGTTAGTGAAGCTTATTTTCATGCATCTGATTGTCATCTTGGCATGTTTTTTTGACCAAAATGGGTTCACTGTGAACTGAGGATGCTATAGGTACGTATGCCAAAATCCTCCGGATATGTACAACAATTGGGTTTTAGATTTGTTTGGGCTAAAGAATTAGTAGAGCAACATATAAGCTCAGATAATGGAAATTTTCATTTTCAGATACTGTTAATGAAGCTGATTGCCATCTTAGGCATGATTTTTTAACAAAAAATGGGTACACTTCCAAACTAAGTATGCTGCTAGCATCCTCATCTTCTTTTACTATTAATGAAGCTTATTTCATGCATCTGATTGTCATCTTGGCATTTTTTTTGACCAAAATGGGTTCACTGTGAACTGAGGATGGTATAGCTGTATACCAAAATCCTCCGGATATGTACAACAATTGGGTTTTAGATTTAGTTGGGCTAAAGAATTAGTAGAGCAACATATATGCTCAGATAATGGAAATTTTCATTTTCAGATACTGTTAGAGAATCTGATTGCCATCTTAGCCATGTTTTTTTAACATAAAATGGGTTCACTTCCAAACTAAGTATGCTGCTAGCATCCTCATCTTCTTTTACTGTTAGTGAAGCTTATTTTCATGCATCTGATTGTCATCTTGGCATGTTTTTTTGACCAAAATGGGTTCACTGTGAACTGAGGATGCTATAGGTACGTATGCCAAAATCCTCCGGATATGTACAACAATTGGGTTTTAGATTTAGTTGGGCTAAAGAATTAGTAGAGCAACATATATGCTCAGATAATGGAAATTTTCATTTTCAGATACTGTTAGAGAAGCTGATTGCCATCTTAGGCATGATTTTTTAACATAAAATGGGTTCACTTCCAAACTAAGTATGCTGCTAGCATCCTCATCTTCTTTTACTGTTAGTGTAGCTTATTTTCATGCATCTGATTGTCATCTTGGCATGTTTTTTTGACCAAAATGGGTTCACTGTGAACTGAGGATGCTATAGGTACGTATGCCAAAATCCTCCGGATATGCACAACAATTGGGTTTTAGATTTAGTTGGGCTAAAGAATTAGTAGAGCAACATATATGCTCAGATAATGGATATTTTCATTTTCAGATACTGTTAATGAAGCTGATTGCCATCTTTGGCAAATTTTGATTGGGCTGTGATTGGATTGTTTAGTGGCTGTTGTCTATGTTCTTAATTGGGCTGTGATTAGAAAGAGAGGGCTCGAGTGGAGATCTGGAAACCCATATAAAGACATCTTGTTCATAATAATTTATTATTATTGTTGTTCTTGTCGGTCTTGCTGTTGTTGCTGATGTCTCTTTGTGTTCGTGTGCTGAAGGGAAACAAGGGATGAGAGAGAGAGATGAGGAAAATGCCGCTATGTTAGCCTGGTGTATCCAAAGTCTCTACCATTCTTCTTTCTGTTTCCATTTCTGGCTTCTATATTTGGTTTCCTTCCACAATGACAGTTCCCTAAAAATACACTTGATATGAGCCCTATCTTATTTTTCTTATATTTGGTTTCCTTCCACGATGACAGTTTCATGGATTGTCTGAACAATCCATGAAAGACATGCTTAGATACTGAATTTTCATTTGTTTTACTGTTTTAGATAGTGGATATTCCCAATCAGAGGAGAATATTAAGGTTTCAAGTTAGATACTGAATTTTCATTTGTTTTGTTGTTTTAGATATATTTAAAAACAAAATTAAGTACTAGATTTTTAGCATTGCAATGTAATTATTTTACCTCTGTATATATCATTAAGAATTCCATTTGCAATTGGCACTTTGATCTTATAATTTAAGATACAGGTAGATCTTTTTGCAAGTTCAAAAAATATGTATATTCTGTATTGTGGTCTACTGTTGAATTAAACTATTGTTTTTTTTTTTCACAGAGCGGTCGCCCAGATGAAGGAAATTCTGATGATCAGAACTGAAGCTACTCGAGGGGTATGAATCTGCGGTCTTCCTTGCTGTTCTTATGTCCTCCTTGCTGTGTGGCTGTTGTTCTTATGTCCTCCTTGCTGTTGTTATGTCAGTCTGGTTTTTTTTTATGAGAGTTATGTCAGACTTTTAATTTGGGATATTTGGGATATTTGTCAGACTGGTTTGTTTGGATATTTTGGATGTTAGTCCCTATATTAATTTGTTAATTATGACACTGTTAATTAATCAATGAATTTGGACGTTGATATGACACATGTGAAACTTTATTATCTTTAATTATTCTTGTGTTTGGTTGTGATTTGCACAGTAATATGCAACGAAATTGGTTGAATCAGTCGTGAATTAGTTTATAGGTTTTGTAAATGAAACTGTGAATTGAAATCGAACGGAAAACCGGAGCATGAAAAATAAACGGGCATAGCTAGACCGGCGTTTTAAAAAATGCCGGTCTATCTAATCAATTTGTTGGAGTGTGCAATATACTGGCGTTCCCACACATGCCGGTGTATGTCGCTAGCAGTAACGGCACCGAGAAACACCGACATTTTATAAAACACCGGTGTAGTGAGGTACACCGGCATTTTTTGGTCACGCCGGTGCTTGTAAGTAGGGTAAACCAGGCACTCATAACGCACATACACCGGCGGTCTGTGACCGCCGGTATACTTTCATTCTACACCGGCATTTATAGAAACGCCGGTGAATGGATAAATACCGGCGGTTTATGGCCGCCGGTGAATGTATATAGGGTGTACAAGAACGGCACTCAGAGACCCCCATACACCGGCGTTTTATGACCGCCGGTGTAGTTGTAACATTTACCGGCGTCCAGTAAAACCGCCGGTGTAGACCCCTTCCTTTCCGCTTCGCTCGCTTCGGCGGCATTTGGACCGGTGCTATTATAAACGCCGGTGAAAGTTTCACCGGCGTAAAAAAACGCCGGTAAAGATGTAAAAAAACGCCGGGAAATCGAGTATCTTTTGTAGTGAACCTTTTTCCCTATTGAATTTTATTAAAACCCAAATACCCATTTAAAAATCCAATATCCTACTTCATCACATTTTTTTTCCTACTTAACAAAAAATCCTAATTACCCAATTTTATTAACTCATTCTTTTAAATCCTTACACTAATACCTAACTCTATCCATTAACCCATAATTACTTTAAACCCATTTAACCCACCTATTATTTTCCCACCCAGACTCTTGCCTAAACTACCACCTACCGAATTACTACACCTCATATTTATCATCCATATACCCTTCATTACTTTCCTAATTTTAAAACCTTCCTATTCCTACTTGTGCACCCTACCGATATTTATCATCCATATACCCTTCATTACTTTCCTAATTTTAAAACCTTCCTATTCCTACTTGTGCACCCTACCGTAGCTGCATTTTCCTCCCCCCCCCACCCCGACCCGGTTGCACCAAGTGCACACCCGACCCACTTCTGTTTTTTTTCTTTCCCTGTAGCCGCCACCAGGTTGTGCACCTCCCATCCTTCTTCAAATCCTAATATATATACATATCTATATATATTTCTACAATCCGCATGCTGCATATTTTTCCCAAACCATTGTGTCTATTTCGTGCTTCACTCTCCCGTTTTCTCTCCATCCACCGTCTCGCGCTCTCTTGCATTTGGGGTTTTCTTGCGCGTGCTCGAGTGCGCGTGTAGATCGTTCGTGAGTTCGTGAATTTTCGTTCGTGAGATTTGCTTCTACTTTTGAGTTCATCGTTCTTTATCCCGAATTAAGGCAAGTAGCTTGTGCTCCAATTCATTTGTTTGATACAAGTCAAAAAGATCACCTATAGTGTAGTTGGATCTAGAGACGACTCTTATTTGTGTTTTGTTTGATGGATTTTGTCGCTATTGTGAAAATTTGACCATAGATGACTCACGACACAATATGGACATGAATTAACCTAGGATTCGTCCGTGCGTGATTTTTGATCGTGTATGTGAGACTTTTGTGTGAAATTGTGATTTGGTTGAGACCCATGTGAAATACCTGGTGTGGACATATTAGATACCCTAATTCATGATGTTTAGACACTTGGTAGATTCGATTTCATGTTTGGGTGTGTTTGGATTAATTTTCTTGAATCTATGTTGATTTTGTTTTAAGGGAAAAATCTGTATTTTGTCGTTATTCTGTTTTGTTTGCTGTTTTCGACTGGGATAAAGTCAGTATATTAATTTTGTTATAAAACATGAGTTTTAGATAATTTTGTCTATTTTCAAACCCCTCTGACATTGCTTGATTTTGATTTCGTATGACTGAGTTATGACTGTTTTAGTACAGAGGTGTTGATCTTTTCCAGATTCTGTTTTTCAGTAATTTTGAAGACAAATCATTTTAAAGAACTATGCTACGTATATTATTTTGATCCAAAACTTTGGTCAGTATTTCTTTATCAAGTTAGGGATTACCCAGAATTTTGGTGAATTTTATTGATGAGTTTTATGTGTTGTTTTCTCTCCTATGAAATCTATACTTGCTGTATTTCACTCACTGACCTGTAAAGAACATTATTTTCACTATGATTCCTTTTACTGTATGAAAAATATTTGTGAAATATGAAAGTTAATATATATTATCTATTTTTATCTCTTTTTGGCAGATTTGGATTTCCTTTCACTGGTTGTGAGATACTTCAGTTTTCGTACAGCAGTGTTGGGAATTCCAGATTTTTCAAAGTATCGTTTCTTGATATTTTCTTATTTTTGATGACTAAACTAATTTTACTGGAATATTATGAAACTTTATATTCTGATTCTAGACATATAGGGAAATACCCCAGATTTTTCCTAAAATTATTTGAGAGGTTTTGACATGGTTTTCCTGACCGAGAATTCGTTTTACTGATTCTGTCTGAACATGTTTTTCTGGATTCAAACCTGTTTTGAGTTATGATGTTGTGAATTACTATATGACTTATTTATACTCGCTGGATTCGTGTGGAAGTCTATTTCCAGATTCTTTGACGGATCTAGATTCGGAAGTTGTATTAGCGGGAATCACTGTTTTAGTACAACACTGTCTTGCTGTCCTGAATTAGAAAACTGGTTGTTTTACCCTGTTATGTGTTATCTTGTACCTGTACTTGTTTATCTTGCACCCTGAACCTGATACATGTTTATATCCTATTATCCTTGCTTTGTTTTGTGATACATACATGCATACCTGATTATAATAATAAATAACCAAGCCGGGGTTAATGGGAATGATCTAATAGTGTATAATTCAGAAACATGTACTCGGAAAAAGGCCTGTGTTTTTCATATTTGGAATTTGGTATATGATTTGGATTATTTAGAATTTGGTGTATGATTTGGTTAAATTGGAATTTGGTATTTGATTTGGATTACTTATCCCTGAGTACACTGCCCTCTATGGTCTACTGTGAAATCTAAAGTGAAACTGTTTGTTGTAGAAACCATGTGTTATAATATGGGACGCATGAAGTGCTACCTAGATAATAATCACTACAAGACTTGACACATGATACTTGAACTCGAAACTTGAACTTGACATTTGCTTGCTTGATACTTGAACTTGGTATATGAGACTTGAAACATGTTTACATGATACTTGCTTACTTGACTCTTAATATATGGTACATGATACTTGATCACATTACCATGCTAGTTGTTTATGTTGACATCACACTTATACCATGTTGCTAGTTAGTTTTCCTCATGTGCTTGTATCCTACATTATAAGTGGCCCGTAACTTACAATTGACGGGTACTTGTTTTTCGCTTTTCCTCTTTCTTGCATTCGTGAATTGTAGATTTTGGAGAACAGGTTTCAGACGATATTAGTGACATGAAGTATTAGTGTTGCATTTTATTATCATTATTTCCTGTAGTTGCTTGAATAATATTGTATTTTTGATACTTGGATTTATTCGTGTATTTGGACAATGTGACCCAGGATATTTGTATTATTCAGATCATGACTATTTGAGATTAATATATTTTATTTCAAGTATTCTTGTTGGTATTTGGTTTATATGTGCATGTGGTTGACTTTTCTGGCTTTTGACTCTGATTATTTTGTGAGATATTGTAAAGATTCCTGAACAGCTTATGGATGATGAAAATCATTTGCTGGGCATTTGTTATGTATCTGTATTTTATATTCTTTTTGAGAAGCGGGGCATGACAGGGTTTTTAGTGGTATCAGAGCACTAAGTTTGGCTAATTTATTAGTTGTTTAATATATTAGACAAGTTTGGCTCGAACTGGGATCTGCTCAATATTTCACCAACCAAGTATGCATAAATGAATCATAATCAATATTGATCTGGATACTAGTCTTATTCCTTTCTTTTTGATCCCTTCTTATTCAATTTCTTTGATTCCTTATTTCTTCTATCTCTTTTAGTCGTTCTCATTTGTTGATTCTTTATTGGGTATAGTTACATTCTTTCCGTACCCATATTCCTTTGATTGTTTCATTCATCTTCATTTGTTGACTCATTTTGAGTATTATACTAGTTATTCTTTTTCTGCCATATTCTCTTGAACTTCCGCTTGTGCCCCCTCGTTCCTCTTCCTTCATATTCAATTCTTTGATTCTTATTTTCTTTCGTCCCTTGTAGTCGTCCTCCTTTATTAACTCTTTATTGAGTATAAAATTCATTCTTCTCCTCCCTGTATTTTCTTTATATGTACATATATATATTTTTTCGAATATTTTGTGTATTTCGATTATTATTTGTTATATTTTGGATCTTCTATAAAATTGTTTTCTAAAAATGAAAATTTTGTTATTTCGAATAACTATGTATTTTAATATCACAAATTTCAAAACGTAAGTTCGTACTTAAATTGAGCAATCAATATCTAAGTACGTGTGGAAGATTGCATCATCTCGTTCATCGTTTTGTTGCAACTGGATGTCGAGATGGCAAACATGCAACTAGACGTCAATGGAGGCAAATTGCAAGTGGATATCGGTGGGTTAAAATGTGCAACCGAATATCCAGATGGTAACCTGCAACCTGTTGTCGTGGAGGCAAACCTGCAACTTGATGTCGAGAAGGCAAGTCTACAGATGGATATAAATGAGGCGAACCCACATCAAAGAATGTCTACTACGACTATTATTATTGTTTTCCTTATAATTATTATTATTATTATTATTGTTATTGCTATTATTGTTATTGTATTTTTCTTACTATTTTATTTTTATGTTGATATTGAATTACTTTTACCAAAATGATGAACTCCAAATTATTTTCTGTCTTATATTATTATCCTTACTAGTATTGTTAATATTTTATTATTATTATTATTATTTTTACCAGTATGATTATGATGATGATTATTGTTATTATTATTATTATTTTTGTTATTATTATTATTTTTGTTATTAATATGTATTGATTTTTGTATTATTAATATTATTTTTGTTAACACCCTTTAGTTTTGACCTAATTATTTAAATTAAAACCCTCATCCAGCCCAATTTTAATCTGGTGTCTCATTCCTTTCTTCCTGCTCGGATCGTCGCTTGTTGTCGCGTGGTCTACAACGACTTGTTTGCAGCTTGGAACGTCACCATTAGAATGGCGCAGCGGAAGCGTGGTGGGCCCATGACCCACAGGTCCGAGGATCCTATTGTTGCTTCCATTTCCTTGCATTGTTTGCTTTCCCCTATATCTTGGAATTGTTCTCATCCATTGACTTATTGTTTGATTCAATTCTTCCCTGTCTTTTCTCTCATTGATTTCTGTTCTGCCGACTCCCTTATTTCTTTTTTATCTGGTGTTGATTCTGTCCTTTTTGATACTATTTATTCTTTTCTGCATTCCATTTGATCCCATGGTTATCTTCTTCTTTCTTTTTCTGGTGTTGCCCCTGTCCTGTTCCTCACCTTTTAGCCCTCTGTTTTGTTACCCTACCCCTAAGTTTGTTTTTGCCTTGTCCTATGTACCGCCTAAGCAAATTTCGAGAACGAAATTTTGTTGTAAGGTGGATAGGATTGTAACCCCTGTTTTTCCAAAAATATATTTTAGTGTATTTTCTGTATTTTAAAAAAAAATTTCGCAAATTATTTTTTTTCGATTTTCAAATTCTTTTGCCAAATTGTATTATTGGATCTCTTATTAACATTTTTGATTGGTTATTAAAAACCCATTTTTATCTACTAACTATATTTGTAGTATTTTGAATAAATTCTATTTTTGTAACCCAAATTACATTTTATTATAAACAATCTTTTTATTGGTTATTTTATTTTACTATTTAGTTTTTAAAACCTTTTTCCCTATTGGATTTTATTAAAACCCAAATACCCATTTAAAAATCCAATATCCTACTTCATCACTTTTTTTTTCCTACTTAAAAAAAAATCCTAATTACCCAATTTTATTAACTCATTCTTAATTTTAAATCCTTACACTAATACCTAACTCTATCCATTAACCCATTACTTTAAACCCATTTAACCCACCTATTATTTTCCCACCCAGACTCTTGCCTAAACTACCACCTACGGAATTACTACACCCCATATTTATCATCCATATACCCTTCATTACTTTCCTAATTTTAAAACCTTCCTATTCCTACTTGTGCACCCTACCATAGCTGCATTTTCCTCCCCCCCAGACCCGGTTGCACCAAGTGCACACCCGACCCACTTCTGTTTCTTTTTTCCCTGTAGCCGCCACCAGGTTGTGCACATCCCATCCTTCTTCAAATCCTAATATATATACATATCTATATATATTTCTACAATCTGCATGCTGCATATTTTTCCCAAACCATTGTGCCTATTCCGTGCTTCATCTCTCCCGTTTTCTCTCCATCCACCGTCTCGCTCTCTCTTGCATTTGGAGTTTCCTTGCGCGTGCTCGAGTGCGCGTGTAGATCGTTCGTGAGGTCGTGAATTTTCGTTCGTGGGATTTGCTTCTACTTTTGAGTTCATCGTTCTTTATCCCGAATTAAGGCAAGTAACTTGTGCTCCAATTCATTTGTTTGATACAAGTCAAAAAGATCACCTATAGTGTAGTTGGGTCTAGAGACGACTCTTATTTGTGTTTTGCTTAATGAATTTTGTCTCTATTGTGAAAATTTGACCATAGATGACTCACGACACAATATGGATATGAATTAACCTAGGATTCGCCCGTTCTTGCTTTTTGATCGTGTATGCGAGACTTTTGTGTGAAATTGTGATTTGGTTGAGACCCATGTGAAATACCTGGCGTGGACATGTTAGATACCCTAATTCATGATGTTTAGACACTTGGTAGACTCGATTTTATGTTTGGGTGTGTTTGGATCAATTTTCTTGAATCTATGTTGATTTTGTTTTTAAGGGATAAATCTGTATTTTGTCGTTGTTCTGTTTTGTTTGCTATTTTCGACTGGGATATAGTCAGTATATTAATTTTGTTATAAAACATGAGTTTTAGATAATTTTGTCTATTTTCAAATCCCTCTGAAATTGTTTAATTTTGATTTCGTATGACTGAGTTATGACTGTTTTAGTATAGAGGTGTTGATCTTTTCCAGATTATGTTTTTCAATAATTTTGATGACAAATTTTTTTAAAGAACTATGCTACGTATATTATTTTGATCCAAAACTTTGGTCAGTATTTCTTTATCAAGTTAGAGATTACCCAGAATTTTGGTGAATTTTATGATGAGTTTTATGTATTGTTTCATGCTCGCTTATGAAATCTATACTTGCTGTATTTCACTCACTGACCTGTAAAGAACATTATTTTCACTATGATTCCTTTTACTGTATGAAAAATATTTGTGAAATATGAAAGTTAATATATTTTATCTATTTTTATCTCTTTTTGGCGGATTTGGATTTCCTTTCACTGGTTGTGAGATACTTCAGTTTTCGTACAGCAGTGTTGGGAATTCCAGATTTTTCAAAGTATCGTTTCTTGATATTTTCTTATTTTTGATGACTAAACTAATTTTACTGGAATATTATGAAACTTTATATTCTGATTCTAGACATATAGGGAAATACCCCAGATTTTTCCTAAAATTATTTGAGAGGTTTTGACATGGTTTTCCTGACCGAGAATTCGTTTTACTGATTCTGTCTGAACATGTTTTTCTGGATTCAAACCTGTTTTGAGTTATGATGTTGTGAATTACTATATGACTTATTTATACTCGCTGGATTCGTGTGGAAGTCTATTTCCAGATTCTTTGACGGATCTAGATTCGGAAGTTGTAGTAGCGGGAATCACTGTTTTAGTACAACACTGTCTTGCTGTCCTGAATTAGAAAACTAGTTATTTTACCCTGTTATGTGTTATCTTGTACCTGTACTTATTTATCTTGCACCCTGAACCTGATACATGTTTATACTCTGTTATCCTTGCTTTGTTTTGCAATACATACATGCATGCCTAATTATAATAATAAATAATCAAGCCGGGATTAATTGTAAGGATCTAATAGTGGATAATTCAGAAACGTGTACTCGGAAGGGGGCCCGTGTTTCCCATATTTGGAATTTGGTATATGATTTGGATTATTTGGAATTTGGTATATGATTTGGTTAAATTGGAATTTGGTATATAATTTGGATTACTTGTCCCTGAATACACTGCCCTCTATGGTCCACTATGAAATCTAAAGCGAAACGGTTTGTTGTAGAAACTATTTGTTATAATATGGGGCGCATGAAGTGCTACCTAGATAGTAATCACTACAAGACCTGACACATGATACTTGAACTCGAAACTTGAACTTGACATATGCTTGCTTGATACTTGAACTTGGTATATGAGACTTGAAACATGTTTACATGATACTTGCTTACTTGACTCTTGATATATGCTACGTGATACTTGATCACATTACCATGCTAGTTGTTTATGTTGACATCACACTTATACCATGTTGCTAGTTAGTTTTTTCCATGTGCTTGTATCCTATATTATAAGTGGTCCGTAACTTGCAATTGACGGGTACTTATTTTTCTCTTTCCCTCTTTCCTGCATTCGTTGAATTGCAGATTTTGGAGAACAGGTTCCAGACGGTATTGGTAACATGAAGTATTAGTGCTGCATTTTATTATCCTTATTTCTTGTAATTGCTTGAACAATATTGTATTTTTGATACCTGGATTTATTCATGTATTTGGGCAATGTGACCCAGGATATTTGTGTTATTCAGATCATGACTATTTGAGATTAATATATTTTATTTCAAGTATTCTTGTTGGTATTTGATCCATATGTGCATGTGGTTGACTTTTCTGGCTTCCGACTCTGATTATTTTGTGAGATATTGTAAAGATTCCTAAACAACTTATGGATGATGAAAATCAATTGCTGGGCTTTTGTTACGTATCCGTATTCTGTATTCTTTTTGGGAAGCGGGGCATGACAGTATCTCGCTCTGTTAATTCCTGAAGTGTCGTGGTAAGAACGGGAGGGTTCCTGTTGGATAGGAGCTTAGACCTTCGAGGCCGTCATGTTCTTATATTGAGTGGACACGAACAGACCATGGGGCTGCTGTCCTATGGATCTTCGGTGCCATAGATATGCAGTTTTGTATCTGTAAGATCGTCACGGCATTTGGTGTGATCTAGACCGGATTGGGGCACTAGTGGCAAATGGGGACACCACTGTGTTTAGCAGTGATAACTGCAGGATTCACCAGCCACGATTGTATCTATTAGGAACAGGTTGAGTACAATAGTAGAATATATTTGCATGGCAAGGATTCAAAACCCTAAAACTGGAGAAAGCGGCTTGATTTGGAGCGTATGTAGTATGGGATGCGTGCGTGTCCAAAGTCTTACTGACATTAGACTAAGTGCTTCTGTTTTCTGTGCATTGTGTACTATTCATTAGACTTCAGGTCATGGCATACACATTTCTGAAATTAGGATGGACGTTTCTGTTTCCATTAATGGCTGGTTGTGATTTCTAGTTGAAGATCGTTGTTTTCTTATCAGCATTGCGTCAATATATGTACTGACGTGCCCACTTAATTAGGTGTTGGATATCGGGTCGCGAGTGCAGGAGGACTCAAGACAAGCAGGGCATCCAAGTGGAGTGGCAGTGTACATGCCTACCATTCGAGCAAATACAAGAATATAAAAATAGCACAGTAGAAGATTCGAGCGATAGGGTGCATCTCATGGAAGCAGCATGACCGCTCGGTGGAGCTTCTAGTAGAAAGCATTTGACTACAGTTCTGGGTGGCAGACAGTAGCTGTTACAAAATAATATTTGTAATACTTTAATGTAATTTGTATTCCTTGTTCAAGAACAAGATAATGATGTAATTAATAATGTAATGATTTTATTTGGTAATAAAAAGTTTTAAATTTTCGTGTTTTACTGTGTTGAGATGCATTTGAAGGCAAAGTTTCTGGTTGTGTCACGGATATCCAGTAATGGGGATCCGGGGCACTACAATTTTATTGGAAAATAAAATTAAGCGGTTGCTCTAGTGACTGGCCCTTATTACATGCAATGACCGATAGTGAGCAGTTTTTATTGAAAAGTAAATCTAAATGGCTGCTCTAGTGGCTGACCTTTATTAGAAAATATTGGAAATATGTAGAGGAGGCGGGCGTTAAGCACCCTTGTTGAAATTCATGAGGTGCTCCTCATTCCAAGTCCCTGCTGATATTTCCTTGCCTCCCTGGTCTTCAAGTTGATGAGCCATTAGGTGAACAACTTGGTAGACAGTCACACCCTGCTTCCCAAAAATACGGAATACGAGTACATGACATTGGCCAAGCGAATGACTAACGTCACCCATAAGCTGTTTATTCGATCAACTCAATAATATAATTAATACAGAACAATTGCGCAAGCAATAATACTTGAAATGAAGCAATATATAATATCCAAGTACAATAATCCAATGTGTGGAAACAATAATAAAATCCGGGACATAAGCCTAATACAATAATAATCCAATCACAAATGGATAATAAGTCTTAATACATTAAGTTCAATAAAACGATAAGCAATTAAAAAACATAAAATCTTCAGAATCTTTGTTCTCCAATCTCAGCAGGCAATTCTCCATCAATACCTGTGAACACTTCATCTAAAAGAGGAGAAAAATTGTCCTTAGAGCAAGTCATGGACAACAAGTAGAGAAAACAAGGAACAATGGAATAACGATATAACAATGAATCAATGGATCAATAGGAATCAATAACATGGGACAATAACAATAATAAATATCGTGGTAATCAATACAATGGATATAAACAATGATTCAATATTCGGTAACAATAATCAATGATTACTATCAATAACACTTAGCCAATATTCGATATCAATAGAACAATGATGAACAATATGCAATGTCGATGTGATGTAATTCTTAAGTCTATTAATCATTTTAATCCTAACTAATGTACGTACTCCTGCATCCCATACTACAAGTTTGATGCATACAATGAATTTCGTTTAGACTGAGTGGTGAATCCTATAGGTCATGTGTCGGTACGATAATCACTGATACAATACAATATTGTTGCACGAAATATTACGATGATTCACTGATTCACTGATATGATAAATTGGTATGATTCATTGATACGATTCACTGATATTTGTTGGATCCTATATGCAAGGCAAATATCACTGGGGGGGGGGGTGAATAATGTTGTATAAAAATTAAATAATAATTTGAACTTTTCGCAACTGTTAAGTCGACTATAAAAAGAAAATCAGTCGACTGAAGTGTTAGATATAGGAGAGTTGATTAACTGAAGAACAAAAAGTCTGTTAAGTCAACTTAAGGAGAAAACCAGTCGACTGACCAGACTCGATTTACAATAAAATTCAGAGAAAGTGAAATTGCAAGTTTAAAGAATTCAAACCTCAGAGAATCAACAATGCACACACCACGATATATTCTGGTTTGGTCCTCCGGACCTACATCCAGTCCTCATGCAACCCACTTGAGATTTTCCGCTATTCTTGAAAAATTACAAGAATACTCTACGCCCTTTGAAAACAACTATGTCAAATCTGTAAATCTCTCTCACCATTAGAGAGAGCAAAAACCCACTCTAAAACCTATAGTGAAACCGACTCTACACCAAGACTCCACTCTCCAACCGAGAGGACCACTCTCACAACCCGAGAGTGAAAAAACAACAAAATGAAGATTACAAAACCTAAAGCCTTGTTTTTTATTGTGCTTTTTGTTTAAAGGCTAAAGGTCAACTTCTAACTTCAGTCTAGAACGAAATCTTTGTTATATAAGACTGAAATCAGAGAACCAAGTCTTAAAGAAAGTAAGTATTTTTAAAAACTTGTTCTTTTTCTCTCAAATAAGCAAAATGACTTGATAATTGTTAGGAAACCTTTTCCAATTGGATTCTATACTCTATTTATAGGGTAAGAATCTCCTGGACGTTGAGAAACAGTTCCCCAACTGCGATAAAACGGCTGTAAAAATTTAAATTTGTAAAAAAAATTTTAAACTTCAAAAAACTATCAAAAACTACTTGAACAGACGACTGGGTTGCCGTTTGGTCAGAGCTTGAGTGAGTTCAGTCAGTTTCGTACTAGAACAGTCGACTGCTTTTAAGAGTAAGTCGACCGGTACTTCATTCAGCTGAACTTACAAAAGCTTCATTTTGACATTTGGATTTTGGAAAACTTTATTTTCATTTAGGGGATGTGTGAGTGTGTGTGTGACAAGGCTTTTACAAGAATTCTAAGACACAAATATTACAAACAAAATTACAAGACACATGTTCATTTAACAAAACACTTTTGAAGCTCTTGAGAAGTCTTTGACTTGTGTCTTGATTTTGAGTCTTGAAATCAATCTTGTCTTTGTGGCTTGATATGGAGCTTTTAGAAGCCTTCATTGCATGTAGCCTTGAAAACTTTTGGTACACACTGCAAAAAGATATGAATGATAGAACAACTGTGTATTGTGTTATAGTCATCAAAACCAAGAATCTACATTCTCCCCCTTTTTGATGATGAAAACACAATAACTTAAATAGCATATAATTAAAATTTACATATCATGATGCTCACACATAATTGGGAAAAAAATATACAAATGTAAACAAGCTCCCCCTGAATAAAGTACAACACGCACACAATTTTTTTAAACATGCGCAACACAACTTGCACAAAATAAACCGACATTTCTCCCCCTTTGTCATCAACAAAAAAAACAAAAATAAAAAGATAAGAGCCAACCATAGATAAAAACCAACATAGCATAAACAACATAAATGAAAATTTATACATGCTCAGTCAAATAGATTGTTCATACGACAAAGTAAAAAGAGAACATCGTGAATGTAGACAACATATTTCAAAAGCACAAAAAAACTGAAAAGAACATCAATCTTCATCATCTTTGTATCATCACTGTTTGAAGCAGGAGTAGGTTGAGGAAACTGCCGAACAAACATCTGAGTGAGGATAAAAATGCTAGCCTCAAGAGAGTCATGCCGACCGAAGATAAGATCCTGACGATCCATAAGATAATTGACAGAAGTGTAAAGACTCTCAGGATTGAAAAAACTAGCTCTAGGATGAGAACTAGAGGATGAACTAGACACAGAAGACCGACGAGGAACAAAAGTAGCTAAAGGAATATGGGGTGTATTTCTTTGAGGAGACCGAGGGGGTGAGTGAAGTATCTTCATACGATGTAGACTCGCACGATCAAACGATTAATAACGAGCCACAACACTAAACTCGGAATCGAGATCAATCTGATAGTGGTTGAAGATGTGAGTCAGAAGTGCACCATAGGGCAGGAAGGAAGTGTGTGCCTTATGGAGATGACTAAAGATGACTCGGCTCCAATTGATTTGGATGTTGCCAAAGATAGCATACACCGCTTGTTGCAATTCATACGAAAATTGATCGTAGCTACCCATTTTAGGGATAATATTGTACGACAATATTCATGCAACTAGCTTGGCAAGCGGGGTAATAGATTTATTGGTCATTGGAAGACCATGATTAGGCAAAAAGATTTTGGACAAGATAGAGTTATCATCGAATTCAATTTCCCCTATATCTAACCCTTCATTAGAAATATTCAAAATTGGTCCTAATTTTTGAGTAGTCAACTTCATTCTAACATTTTTCACAGAAGTAGTGAAAAATATTTTACTACCATCCTCAGAAGTAGCAACTTTTATATTTGTATAAAACAAATAAATGAGTTGGAGATAGTAGTATGGTTGATTTACTAAAGATAAAAGATCAAATAAACAACATTTTTGAAACAATGGGGCAATAGGAAATCTATCTAAGTCAGGAAAATTGACGAAACGACCCGAAAAAATCATGATTTGACAAATAATGAAATATTTCTCAACTAGAGATGGATGCCTTAAATACTGAAGATAATTATGTTGAGACTATTCTTCTTCAACATTGGAAGCCCTAGATCTTTTAGGCTTAAGCATTATAGGATCTAGAAAACTTCGAAAAGAGAGGATTTAAAGATGATTACCTAAGAACTAGATGCCAAGAAACACAGGACTCAAAAGACTCCAAAGAGGAGGACTCGAAAACAATCTGCTAGGGAGCAGATCGGCAATAGAGATTGAACGAAATCCAGAAGCACTAAACTCAGAGAGCCAACAGCCGACTTGAGAGTTGTAGAGCAAAGGTAAAATGTAAAAAAGGGCAGTGAAGAAGGCTTAGGGTTTTCACTTGAAGGGAAGGGCTGCGATTAGAGTTGGATGAGAATGGAGGGTGCTGATTAGAGTAGGGTAAAAGAGAGAAAGAGAGATACCTCATCCTGTGACGATTTAGAATCAAAAAATCAAAATATTGTCGCGATAGTCGATTGGGTTTTAGATCAGTCACTAAGTCGAGAGCAAAATAGAACCAAACAAAAAATTTAATAGAGCTACTGTGGGTCGACTGTAAATCGAAGACAGTCGACTGGGTAGAAGAAAAAATTAAGTCATAAATATAGACAAGGAAAATACTGTATAAGTCGACTGATAACTAATTATACGTCGACTTAGACAAATTTCTTTTAAAAAAATGTCATGAAGTGAGCAAATGCCTAGTTCTCTTCTAAATTTGATAAAAGTACTTTGTTTAAGTGGTTTGGTAAATATATCTGCTACTTGTTTATCAGTTGAAATAAAATCCAATAGTATATCTCCTTTTAAGACATGATCACGTACAAAATAATGCTGAATATCAATATGTTTCGTACGTGAATATTGAACCGGATTTTTAGATAAATTAATGGCACTAGTATTATCACACATTATAGAGGGTTTTGAAAAAGAAATACCATAATATAATAAAGTTTGTTTCATCCATAAAATTTGAGTACAAGCTAAACTTGCAGCAATATATTCAGCTTCTGTGGTAGATAGAGATACCAATTTTGCTTTTTACTGCACCAAGATACTAGGGAATGTACCAAAAAATGACAAGTTCCACTAGTAATTTACGATCAGTTTTACTACCAGCAAAATCAACGTCACGATACAATAATAGTTGATAATTATTGGTGCGAGGATAAAATAAACCATATTCAGATGTACCTTTAATATATTTTAAAATACGTTTCACTGCTTTTAAATGAGATTCTTTTGGATCAGACTAATATCCAGTACACAAACATATGCTAAACATAATATCTGGTCTACTAGCAGTTATATATAAGAGTGAGCCAATCATACCTCGATAGAGCTTTTAATCGACACTCTTACCTAATTCATCTTTGTCAAGTGTAGTAGTAGTAGCCATATGTGTGGTCTTACTACTAGTGCTATCTGTGCCAAATCGTTTGAGTAATTCCTTAGTATATTTTCCATAATTAATAAATATGCCATTTTGAGACTGTTTTATTTGTAGTCCAAGAAAATAATTGAGTTTACCCATGTGACTCATCTCAAACTCATTTTTCATGGTATTAGCAAACTCTTGACATAGATTACTTTTAGTTGATCCAAAAATATGTCATCTACATAAATTTGTATGATTAGTATATCTATCTTTTTTTTTCCTAATAAACAAAGTAGTATCTACTTTACCAATTTCAAAACCAGTTTTTAAAAGAAAAGTTTTTAAACGGTCATACCAAGCACGATATGCTTATTTTAGACCATATAAAGCCTTTTTCAATTTAAAAACATGGGTTGAGAATTGTTCATGTTCGAAACTGGGTGGTTGCTTAACATAAACATCTTCCTTAATGATACAATTTAAAAAGCACTTTTAACATCCATTTGGAAGAGTGTGAAATTCATAAAACACGCAAAAGATAATAAAATTCTAATTGATTCTAGTCTAGCAACATGAGCATATGTTTCATCAAAATCAATTTCTTCTTCTTGATTATATCCTTGAGCAGCTAATCTAGCTTTGTTTCTAACAACTTGTCCTGATTCATCTAACTTATTTTTAAATACCCATTTGGTACCAATAATAGTATGATCAGGAGGTCGTGGAACTAAATCCCATACATTATTTCTTACAAATTGGTTAAGTTCATCTTGCATAGCATTCAACCAAAATTCATTCTCACATGCTTCTTGAATATTTTTCGATTCAAAATTCGATAAGAAGGCAGTATGAGAAATCATATTAAAATGGGATATTGTTTGAATGCCATGTGATATGTCACTAATAAATAAGTCATGAGGATGATCTCGAACTTTAAAAAATGACCTAGGTAAAATTTGAGTTATCGCTACAGGATCAGTCCACTTAATAAACCCATCAGCCGACTGATTCACATCAGTTGACTTAGGAAGTCCATCAGTCGACTTATCTTGGGTAGTTTGCTCAAGTGATTTAATAATGTTATCGAGTGGTGATGATTCAATTTCATCATCTTCAATAACATTAGATGAAGGTAAAGATTCATAAAATGAAACATGCATAGATTCTTCAATAGTCAAAGATGACTTATTGAAAATTCTATATGCCTTACTCCTATTTGAGTATCCAATGAAGATTCCTTCATTAGATTTAGCATCAAATTTATCTAGATTATCTTTTATGTTTAATATGAAACACTTACAACCAAATACTTTAAAATAAGATAATTTAGGAATTCGTTCATAAAATAATTCAAAATAAGTTTTCTTAAGCTTTGGCCTAATTAATATTCTATTTAAAACATAGCATGCTGTAGAAACAGCTTCAGCCCAGAAGTATTTAGGCAAGTTACTTTCAACAAGCATAGTACGTGCACATTTTTGCAATGTCCTATTCTTTCTTTCAACCACTCCATTTTGTGGTGAAGCTCTAGGAAATGCAAATGAATGTGTTATACCATTCTTGTTGCAGTATTCTGAAAAAGTTTTATTCTCAAATTCTCCACCATGATCACTTCTAATAGTGACTATGGTTAGAGATTTTTGATTTTGAATACGTTTGCAGAAATTTGCAAATTCTTCAAAGGCTTCATTTTTATGTTTCAAAAAGAATACCCATGTAAATCTTGAAAAATCATAAATTAAAACAAATACATATCAACTTTTATTTAAATAAGCGACTCTAGTAGGGCCAAATAAATCCGTATGGATCAATTCGAGATGCCTACTAGTAGAAATCATTTTTTTTTGTCTTAAAAGTAGATTTTACTTTTTTTCCTAGTTGACATGCATCACACATTTTATCTTTCTTAAAAGATAATTTTGGCAGTCCTTTAACTAGGTTATTCTTAAATAGTTTAGCAATGTTTTTCATATTTACATGTCCAAATCTTTTATGCCAAAGCCAAGAATCATTGTTCGAAGCAACTAAACAAAAATCATTCGAAAACTCATTTGTTTTTAAACATAATTCATATATATTATTTTTTCAAAAACCTTGAAAAATTGCATTTTTCATAGATGAATCATAAATTAAGCATGCATCTTTTTCAAACACTATCTTATAACCCTTATTACATAATTGACTAATACTTAATAAATTATGCTTTAAACCACTAACCAGAATACATCTTCAACAGTAGGGGTAGTGTTTTTACCGACCATGCCTATTCCGATGACTTTTCTTTTGTTATTGTCTCCAAATGTAACGGTTCCTCCATCAATATCTTGTATGGAAGAGAGTAAGTTTGCATGGCCAGTCATGTGTTTAGAGCATCCGCTATCAAGTATCCATCGTTCCCTTTTAGGTACCTATAAAATATGAATTGTGAAGATGATACCCTTTTCATTAGATTCGAAAGAGATTAGTGTTTGGGAAGCCAAACCCAAAATGAGTTTGATTTACCACCATAAGCAGGCTTACAATTAACATAATTACAAACATTATGAACAAAAGAATTTATATAAGTAATCCTATCATTAAGACACAGGTTGACTGGAAACCAAATATTTTTACTCTGCCCAGTCGACTTTGTTGTACCCTTCAGTCGACTGTGCTGTGAAGGTAGTCGACTGGAAGGTGAAACTAGTTGACTTATATGAGGTTGTCATATCTTTGAATAAGACTCCATACCTCTGGACAGACGACCGAATTTAAGGGTCAGTCGACTAGTCTGATCTGAAAGATTACTATTTTCATGATTAAAAATAATTTTTGGTTTTTCAAAAAAATCATATACCTTCTTCTTCACACTAGAAATAGAATCAATATTATTACTACTAGCGTTATTAGAAGAATGACTTTTTAAAGAATTTTTTGAAAACCAAGTCCAAATTTTTTATTAGATTGAACTTGATTTTGGAGAATTTCATTTAAATTCTCTTTTCCTTTATTGAACTTAGATACATTCTTAGATATCTCTTCATAATTTTTCTTTAGAGATATAAGATCTATATCCAAGTTGAAAATACGAGAATTTAAAGACTTGAGTTCAACATTTAAATCAATATTTTCTTGAGAAAGCGTTTGATTGACTTTCCCTAGATTTTTAACTCTTATCTTCTCTTTTTTTAGTTCTTGAAAAACTTCATTAAACGCTTCTAATATATCATTAGAGTCAATATTGTCACTTACATCGTTTTAAGTAGCCATGAAGCACACATTTGCGACTTCATTTGATTCTTCATTCTCTTCTTCTGATGATGAGTCGCTATCATCCCAAGTTGCTTGATATGCCTTCTTGTTCTTCATGTACTTGTTCTTGGTGAACTTGTCCGTTTTGAAGTTAGAAATTTTCCCTTTTGATTTTGCATTCTCTAATGGACAGTCCTTCATCATGTGACCTGTTTTGTTACACTTGAAACAAGTAGGAAGTTCATTAGTATCCTTAAACTTAGGATTGAATTTACCTTTGCGAAGAATTTCTTAAACTTTCTTGTGAACATGGCCATTTCTTCATCATCATCATCATCTTCTGAATCTGACATGGCCTTGAAAGCAAGAGTTTTCTTTTTGGCTTGTTGAGGTTCTAAATCCTTTTTGCGTTCCTCCAATTGTACTTCATATGCCATTAGATTTCACACAAAATTCTCAAGAGATAGTTGTGTTAAATCGTTGGCTTCCTCTATAGTGGTGGTCTTCTTTTCCCATTCGAGGGTTAGGGCACGAAGAACCTTCCTCACCATCTCTGCTTGTGCATAGGTTTTGCCAAGATCCACAAGAAAGTTTGTGATGTCGGTGAATCTTGTTATCATGTCCGATACATTTTCATTCTCCTTCATACGGGAACATCTCGAACCTGTAAATAAGAACAGAAATTTTAGATTCTTTGACCTTATTTGTACCTTCATGTGTTAACTCAAGAGTATGCCATATTTGGTATGCCATTGTTGCATTTGACACACGGTTGAATTCTTCTTTGGTAAGTGCAAAAAAGAGAGCATTCATTGCCTTTGCATTTTTCATGGTATTGCTCTTCATGTCATCATTCCATTGTGCATATGAAAGTGTAAGTAAGGTGTATTGTCTTGTAGTCATCAAAACCAAGAATCTACTCAATTCATTGATGCAATACACGAAAGATTGGGCTGCCGTAGTCAGCGCTCCACAATCAATCGATAAACATTGGCCAACACAGTCACCATATTATTCACTACTCAAGTCATTTCCTTAAACTCCGGCTTGTTAATTATTTTATTAATGCAACAATACAATATGCAATTTGAGATATTAGGTGAACGATGGCAACAATTGGGAAACAATAAGATAGTGAACATTGACAATAACTCATTAGGATCATGCAATACAACATACACACTTTGATTCATGCAATTCATTGATATAGGATTAATTAAACTATAAAAAACAGGAATAAAAAATTCTGGACAGCAAGAGTAGTCTTTACAAAAATGCAGTTTCCAGCTGTTTTTGAAATCAAAAACTGAATTCGTTAAAAATTCTAGAAACTAGATTTCCACACGGTTCCAACGCATAATTAAAGTTCAAAATCCGATCATAGTAGCTAGGCCAATCACATAATTCTTTACAGATTTCATGTTCAGGCAGAAAATCGACATCATGTTATTTTATTTTTAGGAACAGTAAAAACTCAATATTAAATTCCCTAAAAATATTTGTTAGACTCCTAAACATGATCACTAACAAACAGAAAATTAACAGAACAAATTTTTATCATTTGATCATCCTTTTTATTGTTTAAACATGAAACATACAAGGATCTGGGAATCTGGAATTAAAAACACAGCTGTAGTAAAACGAGCATAACTTTTGTTATAGAACTCGGAATTTAGAAATTCAAGATGTTCTGGAAACTAGAAAGGCTACAATTCTTATTCAGAAAGTAATTTATTTTAAGATCATTTAATGGGTCGAAAATCGCAGTCAACATACAGCCAGCAAGCAAGATACATGTTTTAGAGTATTTTTCATGAAACAAAATTAATTTGACATGATGGGTATCAATTCTACTAGTCGATAAATTATATAATCAGCATGATGGGTGTAATAACAAGATGAATAAAATTAGAATACATGCATACATCAATTTATCATCAATAAACATCAATCGATCAACCACATACAACCTAGCAATTCTCTCTATAATAATTTATTTGTGTGACAATTATATGAACAACCATATTATCAATTCTATATGCACACTTGAAAGATTCAATCTTTGGAGTCAAAAGTGGCATGATGTCAAGTAAATTGGAGTTAGCTTGTGTAAACCCTCAATATACCCAACGAAAGAGATGAACAATGTATAATACAATAAACGAAGGGATCTACTTGCAAGAGTTTCAACAAAACTTAAATTTGATACAATTAACAATTCAAGGGACAGTGACTTGCCTTTAAGACAAAGAAAATGAATACCAAGAATAATAGGATAAGGATTCTGAAGCAACGAACCCACGAACTAGCACAAATTTAGCACATGCAATATACGTGCACAAAACCAAAGCAATAATAGCAAGAGGCAACGACGACAGCAAGAAGGACCTCGGCTTGGCCGACGCTAGTGGTCGACATCGTAGGCAGCGGCGTGAGGCGTCGAAGTCAACTAACGACATCGAGGAAGGGAGCACCGGGTCTGGGGCTTGACGCTGCTGTTATCGAAACAGAGCAAGGCGAGAAGAGGGGTAGGGGGTGCTGCCGCCGATGGGGTGTCGACGGAAGGTGGCGACGAGGGGAGTCGCCGGAGGGGGTCGAAGATGGCCAGGGAAGGGAAGCACAGTAAGTTAGGTTGCTGAGATTTGGGCGGGAAACTGATCGGGAGAGAGAGAACGGGAGGAGAGAGGAAGAGGAGAGAGAATAAGTGGCTCTAGGGTTTCAATTTGTGCAACTTTTTGGGTTTGCAATAGTGTTGTATTGATAGTGTACAATTAGGGTGTTGGGTTAGTGGTTTAAAATCCAATAATAGCGATTTTGGGTCCAGAACAAATGAAATTGGAATTTAGGATTCAATAAGAGATAGATCTAACATAATAGGGTTCAAATAAAAATACCCACAATTAATAGAAGAAATTAGGATCTACAAGAATAGCTCAGTCAACAGGAATGAAGAATTTCATGAACAATATTTAATTGAAATAATCAAGAAAGAAGGAAAATAGAGTATTTCATTCATTTACAAATAAAAATATTACAAAAAGGAGAAAAATGAAAATAGCGGAAATGGTAGTTACAATTCTACACACCTTACAATAAAATTTCGTCCACGAAATTTAAGCAAGTGGTAGTAGGGCAACCCCGAAGAAAAGAAAAGAACAAGTACTACCCAAAAAGATGGGGAAACCTCTTCTGAATCACACTTTCAAGCTCCCAAGTCGACTCACCAGGCGAGTGAGGATTCCAAGCAACACGAACCAACTTGATAACCTTATTCTTCAAAATCTTCTTCCGCCGGTCCACAATCGACACTGGATGACTCTCACATGACAAATCTGGTCGAACCGAAAACTCTGAATAGTCAATGACATGGCTATCATCCCGAACATACTTCCTGCACTGAGAAACATGGAAGACGTCATGCACTCCAGAAAGAGCTGGCGGTAATGTGAGTCTATAGGCCACCTTGCCTACTCGCTCCACTACATCGAATGGACCAATAAATCTAGGGCTCAACTTGTCCCTACCGCCAAAATGAATCACACCTTTCCATGGAGACACCTTGAAGAACACATGATCACCAACTTCGAACTCTAACAGTCTCTTGTGCATGTTTGCCCATTTCCTCTGCCTATCCTGTGCGGCTTGCAAATGCTTCCGGATCTGGGCCACTGTATCAACAGTCTTAGTGATCAACTCTGGTCCCAAAAGCTTCCTCTCACCAATGTCATCCCAGCACACTGGTGATCTACACTTCCGACCATACAAGACTTCATACGGAGCTGCCTGAAGGCTAGCTTGGTAGCTAATGTTATATGAAAACTCCACCAAGTGTAGATGATCTTCCCAAGAACCTCCAAACTAAAGCACACAGGACCACAACATATCCTCAAACTGAATAGTCCTCTCTGATTGGCCATCTGTTTGCGGATGGAATGCAGTACTAAACTTTAGCTTACTCCCAAGACTATTCTAAAGACTCTCCCAAAATTGAAATCTGAATCTAGTATCTAAGTCCGATATAATGTTGACAGGAACACCATGAAATCTCACAATCTCCTGCATATACTTCTCTGCAAGGCTCGCTATAGACTGACTAACTCTGAAGGGAATGAAATGATCACTCTACGTCAAGCAATCCACAATCACCCAGATGACATTGTGACCCTTGGGACTTCTAGACAAAGCAGTCACAAAATCCATAGTAATATTCTCCCACTTCCACTCCGGAATAGGAAGCAGTTGAAGAAGTCTAGCAGTTCTCCGATGTTCAGCTTTCACTTGCTAACAGATCAGACACCGAGAAACAAATCTAGCAATATCCCTCTTCATACCATGCCACTAGAAATGCAACTTCAAATTCCAATACATCTTCGTACCACTGGGATGAATAGAATATGGAGAACGGTGAGCTTCTTCAAGTAACTTCTGTCTGACTTCTCCCTTCGGAACACATAGATGAGTCCCAAAGCAGAGAGATCCATCCTCATGAATCACCATATCAGTCCTTGAACCAGCTTCAACTTTAGCTCGAAACTGCTACAACTGCACATCACTAGACTGTGCGTCCTTAATCTGATCCACCAAAGACGACTGCAACTGAAGCACCATACAACTCTGCTCGAAACCAGGAAATACCACATCCAATTCCAACCTCCTCATAGCTTCCACCAGTTACTTCTGCTCATTGAGAACCATAGCAACAGGTCTTCTGCTCAAAGTATCATGTACCGAATTAATCTTGCCAGGGTGATACTGCAAACTGATATCCTAATCTTCTATCAGTTCCAACCATCGCCTTTGCCTCATATTCAACTCCTTCTGAGTGAACACATACTTGAGACTTTTGTGATACGTGAAAACTTTCACTCGGTCTCCAAGTAAATAATGACTCCAAAGCTTCAAGGCAAAAGTCACAACAGCAAGCTCCAAATCATGTGTAGGATAATTCTTCTCATGCGGCCTTAATTGTGTAGATGCATATGCAACAACCTTGCCTCGTTGCATCAGAACAACACCCAAACCTCTACCTGAAGCATCACAATGAATTACGAAACCTCCTGATCCATCCGGTACAGTCAACACAGGTGCTGACGTCAACCGATTCTTCAGTTCAACGTAGGCTTCTTCACAGGACTCATCCCACACAAACTTCTGATCCTTCCCAGTCAACTTAGTCAACGGCCCTGCAATCTTCGAGAAATTCCGAACAAACTTCTTGTAGTAACCCGCTAGACCAAGAAAACTTTGATCTTGGACGGATCGACAGAAACTCCATCACTAGAAATAATGACCCAAGAAAGCTACATGATCCATCCAAAACTCACACTTGCTAAGCTTCCGATTCAACTGATTTTCTCACAAAGTTTGCAAAACAACCTTCAAGTGCTCAGCATGCTCATCCCGATTTCGAGAGTAGACAAGAATATCATCAATGAACACCACCACAAACTTGTCTAGAAAGGGAGAGAAAACCCGATTTATCAATCTCATTAACACAGCTGGAGCATTAGTAACTCTATAAGGCATCACCAAGAATTCGTGTGCCCATATCTTGTATGAAAAGCAGTCTTCTGTACGTCCTCGGCTTTCACCTTAACTTGATGTAACCAGAACGAAGATCCAGCTTCGAAAATATAAAAGCACCTCCCAATTGATCAAATAGGTCATCAATCCGTGGCAACGGATACCTGTTCTTCACTATGACATTATTGAGCTCTCGGTAGTCAATGCGCAACCTCCGACTACCATCCTTCTTATTGACGAATAGAATAGGAGCTCCCCAAGGCGAAACATTTGGCCTGATAAAACTTCTATCCTACAACTCCTGAATCTGCTACTTCAACTCAACCAACTCAACATGAGCCATTCTGTAAGGACTCTTAGAGATTGGAGCTGTACCCGGCTGAACATCAATACTGAACACCACTTCATGATCTGTCAGTAATCCCGAAAATTCCTCAGGAGAAATATCTAGAAAATCCCACACAACCAACGGTGCGACAACATCATCAGCACACACTTCTTCCATAACTCCAACTTCCTAACTAGCCAACTTCTCGACACAAGCAAGCGGCATTTCACTGGCACAGAATTCAAATTCCTGACGTGCTGGCATACGAAACACCACCTTATTCTTGCGGTAGTCAATTATAGCATGAGTGGCACCAAGCCAATCCATCCCCAAGATAATTTCAATCCAGAATTATTAATGACAATGAGATCGGCAACAAAATTCACACTACCAATAACCACGGGACTCTGCTAACAAATCTGAGAACACACGACAACACCTCCACCTGTAGAAATGTTCCAAGTTACTGGCATAGCACTGCTAGCCAAGTGATGCAGATCGACGAAGCGGGAGGAAACAAATGAATGAGTAGCACCAGAGTCAAAGAGAACATGAGTAGGGAAGGAATGAACAAGGATAATGCCTAGCAAGAAGTCAAAGTGAGAACACAAAAGGCAGAAGCAAAGTGCAAGAAATATACATGAATGGGAGGGTAGCATGATAAAGCAACAAAGGAATCCTGGGACGTGTGGGTTATGGGCTTACCACGCTTCAGCTGTGCAACTCTAATGGTGAACCCCTAAGCTGTAGACATGTCGTTGAAGATCAAGCGATGCCAATTGGCGGACCAAGCAGAAAGAATAAGAATGGATGACATCGGAATCAAAAGAATATGTGTACGAAAAGAATAAAATTTATACCCAATACGAAATCAAGGAATGGAAGGGACAACAGACAACAAGGAATGAAGAAACTAAATGTGAAGGGATAAAAGAGGAATCAAATAAGACTTGTTTCCAGATCATAAGTTGGATATTAATTGTTCATGTGATCAATGCATTGCACATACTGTTGAGTCAAACCGATTACAAACGCAAACCTGACTAATATATCAGTCAAAACTAAAACTCCTTATGTTAGTCATATTTGACTGATATATTATCCAAACCAGGGCTCTGATACCACTAAAAATCTTATCACGCCCTGCTTCCCAAAAATACGGAATACGAGTACATGACATTGGCACAGCGAATGACTAACGTCACCCATAAGCTGTTTATCCGATCAACTCAACAATATAATTAATACAGAACAATTGCGCAGGCAATAATAATAATCTCATGAACAATAATACTTGAAATGAAGCAATATATAATATTCAAATACAATAATCCAACGTCTGGAAACAATAATAAAATCTGGAACATAAGCCCAATACAATAATAATCTAATTACAAATAGATAATAAGTCTCAATACATTAAGTTCAATAAAACGATAAGCAATTAGAAAGCATAAAATCTTCAGAATCTTTGTTCTCCAATCCCAATAGGAAATTCTCCATCAACACCTATGAACACTTCATCTAAAAAGAGGAGGAAAATTATCCTCAGAGCAAGTCATGGACAGCAAGTAGAGAAAGCATGGAACAATGAAATAACAATATAACAATGAATCAATGGATCAATAGGAATTAATAACATGGGACAATAACAATAATCAATATCGTGCTAATCAATACAATGGCTATAAATAATGATTCAATATTCGGTAACAATAATCAATGATCTATATCAATAACACTTACCAAATATTCGATATCAATAGAACAATGATGAAAAATATGCAATGTTGATGTGATGTAATTCTTAAGTCTATTAATCATTTTAATCCTAACTAATGCACGTACTACTGCATTCCATACTACAGGTTTGATATATACAATCAATTTCATTTAGACTGAGTGGTGAATCCAATAGGTCATGTGTCGGTACGATAACCCCTGATACGATACAATATTGTTCCACGATACATTACGATGATTCATTGATTCACTGATACGATACATTGGTACGATTCATTGATACGATTCATTGATATGATTCATTGATGCAATACACGAAAGATTGGGATTCCGTAGTCAGCGCTCCACAATCAATCGATAAACATTGGCTGACACAGTCACCATAATATTCACTACTCAAGTCATTCCCTTAAATCCCGCCTTGTTAATTATTTTATTAATGCAACAATACAATATGCAGTTTGAGACATTAGGTGAATGATGGCAACAATTGGGAAACAATAAGATAGTAAACAATGAAAATAACTCATTAGGATCATTCAATACAATATACACACTTCGACTCATGCAATACAAAGATATAGAATTAATTAAACTATACAAAATTGGAATATAAAATTCTGGATAGCAAGAGTAGTCTGTACAAAAATGCAGTTTTCCGCTGTTTCAGAATTTGAAAACTAAATCTGTCAGAAATTCTAGAAACTAGACTTCCACATGTTTCCAATGCATATTTAAAGTTCAAAATCCGACAACAGTAGCTAGGTCAATCACACCATTCTTTACAGATTTCATGTTCAGATAGAAAATCGACATCATGTTATTTTGTTTTTAGAAACAGTAAAAACTCAATATTAAATTCGCTAAAAATATTTTTTAGACTCCTAAACATGATCACTAACAAACAAGAAATTATTAGAGGAAAATTTTATCATTTGATCAGCCTTTTTACTGTTTAAACATGAAACGTACAAGAATCTGAGAATCTGGAATTAAAAACACAGCTGTAGTAAAACGGGCATAACTTTTGCTACACAACTCAGAATTTAGAAATTCAAGATGTTCCGGAAACTAAAAAGGCTACAATTCTTATTCAGAGAGTAATTTATTTTAAGATCATTTACTGGGTCAAAAATAGCAGTAAACATACAGCCAGCAAGCAAGATACAGGTTTTAGGGCATCTTTCATGAAACAAATTAATTAGACATGATGGTTATCAGTTATACTAGTCGATAAATTATATAATCAGCATGATGGGTGCAATAAAAAGATGAATGAAATTAGAATACATGCATACATCAATTTATCATCAACAAACTTCAATCGATCAACCACATACAACCATACAATTCTCTCTACAATAATTTATTTGTGTGACAATTATATGGACAACCCTATTATCCATATAAATTCTATATGCACAATTCTATATGCACACATGAAAGATTCAATCTTTGGAGTCAAAAGTGGCACGATGTCAAGTAAATTGGGGTTAGCTTGTGTAAACCCTCAATATATCCAACGAAAGAAATCAACAATGTATAATACGATAAACGAAGGGAGCTACTTGCAAGAGTTTCAACAAAACTAGAATTTAAAAAAATTAACAATTCAAGAGGACAGTGACTTGCCTTTAAGACAACGGAAACGAATACCAAGAATAACGGGATAAGGATTCTGAAACAATGAATCCACGAACTAGCACAAATTTAGTACGTGCAATATACGTGCACAAAAACAAAGCAATAACAGCAAGAGGCAACGATGGCAGCAAGGAGGACCTTGGCCTGGCCGATGCTAGTGGTCGAAGTCACAGGCGGCGGTACGAGGAGTCGACGTCGACTAACGATGTCGAGGAAGGGAGCAGCGATAGCAGCAGCAGGGCTGGGGCTTGACACTGCTGTAGATCGAAACAGAGAAAGGCGAGGAGAGGGGTAGGTGGTGCTAGCACCTACGGGGGTGTTGATGGAAGGTTCCGACGAGGGGAGTTGCCGGAGGGGGTCGGAGATGGTCGGAGAAGGGAAGCACAGTAAGTTGGGTTGCTGAGATTTGGGCAGGGAACCAATCGGGAGAGAGAGAACAGGAGGAGAAAGGAAGAGGATAGAGAATAAGCGACTCTAGGATTTCAATTTGTGCAATTTTTAGGGTTTGCAATAGAGTTGTATTTATAGGGTACAATTATGGTATTTGGTTAGGGGTTTAGGATCCAATAATAGCGGTTTTGGGTCAAGAACAATTGAAATTGGGATTTAGGGTTCAATAAGAGATAGATCTAACATAATAGGGTTCAAATAAAAATACCCACAATTAATAGAAGAAATTAGGATCAACAAGAATAGCTCAATCAACAAGAACGAAGAATTTCATGAACAAGATTTAATTGAAATAATCAAGAAAAAAGGAAAATAGAGTATCTTATTCAATTACAAATAAAAATATTACAAAAAGAAAAAAAATGAAAATAGCGAAAATGGTAGTTACATAGAGTTTGCCTGGACTTGCCTGTTCTGGAGCGGGCCTCCCCTTATTTCACTGAGAAGAGGGGAGATTTTCAAGTTCGCCAATGTGTTTAGGCAGGACTGTTTCTTTCTGTTGAATGAGCGGAGTGGCTTCCAGCGGGGGATTCAGGTTTATTACTGTATTATGATAAGTACAAATTTGGGCCTGTTGAGAGATGATTTGATAGGTTTAGAAGTTCTCAACAGGATTGTCTAGTGCAGTAGTTCCGAACTCGTTTACAGTCTTGGAGTTATTGTGATGGCTTTCTGACGGTATCTCTATGACGTCAAGGGAGAGAACCGAGCCCCACATTGTAGCGGTGTAGCATGCTCGTGCTGCCTGTTGGCTCCCTAAAACTTGGCCTATGCCTGTTGTTGCTTGGAATGTCAATTTCATGTGGTAGGCGAAAGCAACTGCATGAAAGGCCGTCAAGCCTAGATGGCCAAATATTTGCCAAGAAAGATATAAGGACCCCGGTGCTCTTGGCAGGCAAGATGTCATGTACTGAGTTGACTTCCCTTACAAATGCTTTGCAGGAGGAGCTGAAATCTCCCCCCATCGGGCCTCCATGAAGAGAGTGAAGAATGGTCATGTGTAATACCCCGTATTTCTTAAGGCCCAGATGTGTAATGTATATATATATATATATATATATATATATATATATATATATATCACAAAGAAAAACTATCAAGTGGCATATATATATATATATAATAAATCACAACGAAAAACTATCAAGTTGTTCTCCTTCAATAGTAAGGAAATCAATTGTCCAGATCTAAGCTCCCAAAAGTTCCCCCCCCCCAAAACTCTAATTCAAATCCACCCCCAAATAACTCCTTTGTTTATTTAATTATCTCTCTCTCTCTCTCTCTCTCTCTCTCTCTCTCTCTCCTATTAAGATCAGTTTGCTCCCTCTATTCCCCAAACTAGAGAGCTCCAATTTTTTTTTCTCTCTCCCCTAGGATTTTTAAGCCGTTAACTCCAAATCCCTAAAACCATTTTCTTAAACCTTCGCTTCCATTCCATTGCAAATCTTCCATTGCCCTCTCAAGCACGAATCTCAAAGCAAATTCAAATCCAAATCCAGTGTCGAACCCCAATCAAGAGGTCGTCGCCGATATCTTATCCGCTGCTGATTCAAGCGATGCAGCGACTCTAATTTCATCCTATTAGCCAAATTCTCATTCTAATTTTTAATTTTGTGTGTGCAGGGGATTACTTAGTTTTTTGCTGACCTGAACTTTGTGTTTATGGGATCTAAGTTCAGAGAGGTATGATTGTTTTATTTTTGGGTTTAATTTTTTTTTTTAATTTGGTGATTTATGTGATGAGTTTTTTATTAGTTTTGATTTAAGGTGTACGCAAGTGAGAGATGGATTATTTGGTAGCATCAATTTGGGCTTCCAAACCATAGCAGGACAGGGAAGCTATTCAGCAACCTAAAATAACTTGGCAAATATGCAACATTAATTTCTTTACTACAAGAGAATATACTATCGTGAAGCGGCCCTTCACTGGTTATTAGAAATCATGGATAACATAACATGTAAGAACTTTTAGTGTGTGTTTGGATATATATGATTGGGATGACTGGAGTTTACCAGTGAAGGGTGCAAAATCTTCACTCAAGAAAGACAGCTAAAGTAAATTTTTTATTGATCCATTTTGATTTTTTTTATAAAGGTGCAATGGGGAGACAAAGTGGAGATAAAAGAAATGATTAGCTTGGGTTAGAGTTTTGAGAGCTTCATGTATTACATTTTGGTTAAAATAATAATAAGAGGTATTTCAATTGCAAACTGAGTCTTAGACAAACAAATGTTTAGATTATTGGTATTGTAGATACCTTCACATATGCACTTGGGTTACCATTCTATTTAGACATGCTCATAGTGGTTATGGGATTAGAGTAAGCTCTATAAAACCTATATGGTCACATAAAGCAAACAACAAAACAAAGTTCATGTCACTCACCTTTAGAAACGACGAGATCCAACAATAAAACCTCTCCTTTTGCGAGATCCAAAACCTCCTCTTGATCCTCCCAAGAAAAATCACAAAATTCTATATTGTGCAGCTAATGATGGCTGCATTTTCTTTTAAATACCTGGGATAAGAAGTTTAGGGTTTTCCAAACACTTTTGCAAAATGATCCCTTCAAAATACAACTTCATATATATAGCTCTATTCTTGGAAATTCAATAAAATTTATTTAAATTAGGATTTAAAAGAAAAATATAATCATTAATCTCAACCAGTACTGTTCAAAACATCCAGAAAGTAAATTTTATATTTTAACCCCTAAAAATGACAAATTTGCAAAAAGGTCCTTCTTTTCTCAAAATTTGCAAATAGATCCAATTAATTTCAGAAAAATCTGGAAAAATTATAAATAAATCCCAAATATTATATAATGATTTTTCATGAAGAAAATTTGACTTTTGAACTTCTCAAGAAATTATTTGCACGTGTTTTGCACGTGTAAAAAGATATATTTTCAGAAAATATTTATAAATTCTCCAAAAATCATTTTATTTCATTTATAACTTTTAAAATAATATTTAAAAAAAAATACGGGGCTCTACATCACTCCCTCCTTAGAAGAGTTCTGTCCTCAGAACTACTACTAATGAGTCCAAACAACATACCAACAAGAAGAACAATATCTCATAAATGGAAACATAGTTCAAACAATTGCATATGACAACACAATCAAAATAGAAGGAATACAACTTAACTCAATCAATGGTACAATCATTCAAAAAAATTACAATCACATAAAAGAAATACACTCATACAAAAAGCTCAGGGAAATCCTTCTGCATGCGATCCCCTGGCTCCCAAGTAGCCTCCTCGAACTGCTGATTCCTCCACAGCAACTTGACCATAGGTATCACCTTGCTCCTAAGAACTTTCTCCCTACGATAAACGATCTCAACAGGCTGTTCTTTGTAACTCAAGTTCACCTGTAGATCTTCAGGAATCTCTACCAACTGATGATTCTGATCTGGCACATACTTTCTCAACAATGACACATGAAATACATCATGCACTTGTGCCAACTCCTCTGGAAGCTTCAATCTATATGCTGTCTTGCCAATCTGCTCCACGATCCTGTATGGCCCAATATACCTTGGCGCCAACTTGCCTCCCTTACCAAACCTGATCACTCCTTTGGTCGGAGAAACCTTGAGGAAAACTGCATCCCCAACCTCAAACTCCAAGTCTCTTCGTCGAGTATTAGCATAACTCTTCTGCCGACTCTGAGCCTCGACCAACCTCTTACGAATCAGCTCAATCTGCTCTGATGTCTGCTGTACGATCTCAGGACCATACATCTGCCTCTCGCCAACCTCGTACCAACAAACAGGTGTCCTGCACCTCCGCCCGTACAAAGCCTCATACGGTGCCATCCCGATACTCGCATGATAACTGTTGTTATAAGCAAACTCAACCAATGCCAAGTATCTCTTCTAACTACCACCGAAATCCATAACACAAGCCCTCAACATATCTTCCAGCACTCGATTCACCCTCTCGGTCTGACCATCGGTCTGTGGATGAAACGCGGTATTGAAATCAGTTCTGGTGCCTAAAGCTGCTTGTAGGCTCTTCCAAAACCTTGAAGTGAACCTTGCATCTCTGTCAGAAACAATCGACACTGGAACTCCATGAAGTCTCACAATCTCACCAATGTACAACTCAGCCAATTTCTCCAATGACCAAGTAATCTTCATGGCTAAAAAGTGAGCCGACTTAGTCAAACGGTCCACAATAACCCAAATCGAGTCATTGCCCTTCGAACTCCTCGGTAAACCTGTGATGAAATCCATACTGATATTCTCCCATTTCCACTCCGGAATGGGCAACGGATGTAACAAACCTCCAGGTCTCTGATTTTCTGCTTTGATCTGCTGACAAGTCAGACACCTTGCCACGAAATCTGCCACATCCCTCTTCATACCAGACCACCAAAAATGCTGTTTGATGTCCCTGTACATCTTCGTGCCTCCAGGATGTACTGACAACAAGGTACTATGTGCTTCCTGCAAGATACTATCTCTCAAATCTGCATTATCTGGAACACACAACCTCTCACCCATCCAAAGAATTCAATCTTGGACACGAAACTCTGATAGCTTGCCCTCTGAAACCTGTTGCAACATCTTCTGAATCTCTGAATCTGATTTCTGACCTTCCACAATCCTCTCTCTCAAGGACGGCTGCAGCCTCAACTGAGTCAAAGACGCCCTTAAACCCTGCAGCACCACCTCGATACCTGCCTGATCGATCTCTGCTGCCAACTCACTTTGAGTAGCGATCAAACTTGATAAACTACTCTTCCTGCTAAGTCCACCGGCTACCACATTCGTCTTGCCCGGATTATACTTGATCTCTGGGCGAATGTCTTCCAATACTTCCAACCACCTTCTCTGCCGAAGATTTAGATCCTTCTGTTGATAAATATACTTCAGGCTCTTGTGGTCAGTGTACATGTTAACCTTCTCACCATAAACATAATGCCTCCACTGCTTCAAGGCATAAATGATAACTACTAACTCCAAATCATGCGTTGGATAATTCTTCTCATGCGGACACAATTGCCTCGAACCATAAGCAATAACCTTGCCTTCTTGCATCAAGACACAACCCAAACCTCTGAGAGACGCATCACTAAAGATATCATAATCCTTCCCAGCTTGTGGCAAAGCTAAGATAGGTGCAGTAGTCAACCTCTCCTTTAACTCAAGAAAACTCTCCGCACACTTATCAGTCCATAGAAATGCCACATTCTTCCGGGTCAAGCCTGTCAAAGGAACTGCAATTTGAGAATAACCCTGGATGAATCTCCTGTAGTAACCAGCTAAACCCAAGAAGCTTCTGACTTCCTTTACAGACGTTGGCCTGGGCCAATCCTTTACTGCTTCAACTTTCTGAGGATCAGTGGACACTCCCTCCTTAGAAAGGATATGACCAAAGAAAGCTACCTCAGACTTCCAAAACTCACACTTCGACAACTTGGCATACAAGCTATGCTCCTGCAATTTCTGTAATACCGCTGTCAAGTGCATAGAATGCTCCTCCTCCGATTTTGAATACACCAAAATATCGTCGATGAAAACCACCACGAATGAGTCAATAAATGGCCTCAAAACCCGATTCATCATATCCATGAACACTGCTGGCACATTCGTCAACCCGAATGGCATTACCAAAAACTCATAGAGTCCATGACGAGTCCTAAAAGCTGTCTTACTCACATCTTCCTCCTTGACTCGAACCTGATGATACCCTGACCTCAAATCATTCTTCGAAAACACAGCTGCTCCTCGAAGCCTGTCGAACAAATCATCAATCCACGGCAGTGGATACTTGTTCTGAATAGTCACCCTATTCAACTCCCGATAGTCAATGCACATCCTCATTGACCCATTCTTCTTCTTGACCAACAACACTGGCGCTCCCTACGGAGAGGAACTCGGCCTAATAAGCCCCTTGCTCAACAGCTTCTCAATCTGCTTCTTCACTTCATCCTGCTCTACAGGTGCCATCCTATACGGAGCCTTAGAAATCGGCACGCTCCCTGGCTGAACATTGATGCAAAACTCCACATCTCTCTGCGACGGTAATCCTGGAAAATCTTCTAAAAACACCTTAGGAAAATCTCTGACAACCGGAATGCCCTTGACTTCATCTGGAATTGCCATCTTGGATACCATTGCAGCCACCTTCGGAATCTTCTTCTTCCCTTGGAAAATCACTGCGGGTCCACCTGGTGCTTTCACCAACACCTCTTTCTGCTTGCATTCAATTGTGGCATCATATATTGCCATCCAATCAATGCCCACAATGACATCCACTCCTAAGACTTGCAGCTCAATCAGATCAATGCCGAACAACCTCCCGCCAATCTCGATATCACAGCTCTCGTAATATCGATCGGCGATCAATTCTTCACCTGACGGCGTTGCCACTGACAAAACCTTGCCTGGAAACAACTTAGGCTCCACACCTAAGACCTTCGCAAAATTTGGCGACACAAAAGTATGCGATGAACCAGTATCAAATAAAACCTTTTCCTTTATTCCATTAATCAAAACAATCTCTGTTACATGAAGAGTGATACTCAATCTCCAATTATTCTCAAATAAAGGTTTTTACTTATTACATTGATTAAAATAAAATCAAAACTCTTGCAGACCCTGTATTATATCTTCCGAGTTACTCGCATCCTCCTCGGTTAATGCAAATACTCGCCCTTACCTCTGGAATTTGCTTCCACCCGAACCATCCATCCTTAACTGTGGACAATGAGGCTTAGATTGTCCTGCCTGCCCACATTGGGAACAAGTTTGCTTCGCCAACTTAGGACACGCTGACCTGTAATGACCTGCCTCCTTGCAGTAGTAACAAGTCCCTCCCTGAGTTGCAGGTGCTTTCAGCACTGGATCACTGAACTTGGCTTGTTTCGCTGGGAATCCCTTCCCACTCTGACCTGATGCTGGCCTCTTGTTCCGGTTCCATGTATCTTGCCTTTTTTAGAACTGGTCCATGTCCTCCTCAGTCATAGCTGCTCTCCTGACCAGCTTGTCGAACCTTCTTATGCCCAACGGGATCATTCTCGACCTCAAGTTTGGCCTCAAGCCCTGCTCAAACTTCTTGGCCTTCTTCGCCTCGTCAACGATCAACTCTGGTGCATACCTCGAATGCTGAGCGAACTTGGTCTCATACTCTCGCACGGTCATGCTACCCTGCTGAAGATTCAAGAACTCTGTCGCCATCTTCTCCTGAATATCCAGGGGAAAGAAGCGATCCCTGAATTCCTCCAGAAAAGCTTCCCAAGTCCTCGGCTAATCTCCCAATGTCCTCTTTAGCGATTCCCACCAGACACCAACGTCTTTTCCAGTGGCATAGTAGCCAACTTCACCTTATTGGCTACCGGAGTCTCCGATACCTCGAAGATTGTCTCCATCCTCCTAATCCAATCATCAGCTGCATTTGAATCAGATTGCCCCTCAAAAATTGGCGGCCTCATCCTCTTGAAGGACTCGATCTGCTTGATAGGGTCAACGTTAACCAATCCCTGTCCAGCTCCATGATTTTGCTGCTGGTTCTGATTCTGATTCTGCGCCAAATTAAATGTCATTAGTACATTCAGAGTCTGATACACCTTGGCAAATTTGGCCTCAAGAACAATTCCAGTTCCTCGAGAACTCCCAGATCCATCATCATTGTTACCACCATTCTTGGGCCTGGGTGCAACCATACTGAATACTACAAAACGAGGGAAAAGTTAGAGCACAATACACAATTCAAACTCACAACAATATCCTTTGGCAAAACCTCAATTGTATCCCAAAGGTAAAACATCATGTTTCAGTTCTATGTGATACTCACTCTTTAATGTCCACACCTAGGTACTCACACTCTAGTGTCCACACCTAGGTTATTTTTATACCATGTTTATTATTACTATTGAAGCATGCTCTGATACCAATCTCTGTAGCGCCCCAAATTTCTAATATAATATCTTAGAAAATACATGGCACAATCCCAGCATCAACTTCAATGTAACATTAAACACAACCAACACCAATGAAAATTTCAACTTTTATTACAATAATCTTTTACATAGCACAGTGAAATTTAAAACATTTCAAATCATAATTTTTCTTTTATTCACAACACAGTCTTTTTACAACACTGCTTTACAAATTTACACAAAACTCTATTAAATCAATTTATCTCAAAACTAACTCAAGCATCCACACCTCCAAACTCTAAGCAACAACCTGCAACACATGAGGCTAGAGATGATCCCTAACCCCCAAAACTAAAGGGGTCAGCCATAAATGGTGTGAGTGACATAAAAGCAAACAACATAAATGAGCATTAAGCATGGATTCTTAAACAACATGTAATAAACAAGAATACATAAAATATGACATAGCTAGGAAACTTGTAAACAACAAGTGAAACTAAACTAAGTGTCAAGTGTAGAAAACAGGAAAACCACGTGCATAAAACCGAGTCAGGAAAACACAATTTCTATATGCGGACTCTCTAATGCGTACTTGTCGAAGTCTATGCATCCCACTCTACATAGGTTCGGTGCAAGCCCTTAACGTCTTCACTTCATAGGGTTCAATCCCACGCTATGCAACTAATCCTATCACGATGACTACTACGAGATAAAGATAATCTGTGAGTATTAGCCAATGCCCGATAATTCCGAAGATAAATCCCACACCACAGGTATTTTACCTGGATATTTCCGGAGATCATCCCACATCGAATCATTGACACATCATCACACGAATACCACATGTGTGTCGCCTCGACCCCGATAATTCCGGAGATCAATCCCATACCACAAGTAATTACCTGAATAATTCCGGAGATATATCCCACACCACAGGTAATTTACCTGGATAATTTCGAAGATAGATCCCACACCACAAGTAAGTTACTTGGATAATTCCGGAGATTAAATCCCACACCGAAAGCCATACTGAGGTACATAACCCATGTTCCCGTTCATCATATCACCACTAGTGCCTGTCCTTATTATTTTTGGGTTATTTAATTACTTAACGAATCTCCTAGAGTTGGTGTACCCTACCGGACTTAACTCAACAACTGAACAACTAAAATGCCTCAACAAGCCTCAACAAAATGAACTCAATGCCGGTATACTAGGGTCACACACATCCTCTAGAGACTCAAACTCAAATATCTCAACCAATCTTACTTCATAAACTGCTCAACTTAACATCTTGAAAATATAAGTTCAATAGAAGATAAGGCATAAGTAGTTATAGATCAAAATATCTAGAGAATAAACCATTTGGAAGAACCTTCATAAATATAAAAATACATCAGTACCGGTCGACTATAGAAAGCATTAGTCGGCTGTCCAGAAAGAAAGTTCCATAATTTTAAGAAAATAAGCTAAGTGTTATAAGCTGACTCATAAAAGTCATAAGTCGACTTACCAGAGTGTTTTAAGTTGACTTATAGAAGTCATAAGTCGACTTAAAAGAGATTATAGGTCGACTTAAAAAGTCATAAGTCGACTTACCAGAGAAAATTTTACTATAACTTTGAAAAATAAATTCTAAGTGTGTCAGTCGACTATCCAGAACGGATTTTCAAGAAAACTAAAGATCATAGCAGCTGGGTCGTACCAGTCGATTGAAAGGTCTGCCAGTCGACTGTCGGCCTACAGACTGCTTAGTTTTGGTTGTACATGATAATCAAAATTAGAGTTTTCTAAAGAAATCATTGTTTACTAAAATAATTTATAATCCGATAAAAACGACAATCTCAAAGTATCCTCAGTTTGGATACATTCCACAAATCAACCAATTTCTCAAAACTTAAATTCTCATGTTCTAAATTCTAATTCTTCCATTAGGGTTTCTCAATACTGAATTTCTTCCACAACTCATAACCAAAAATCTGATTTGTAATCACAAGATCTTGATGTTCATCCATCCGATCCCTTATTGCCATAATCATACTCAAATCTTAAACATGATTTCTAGCAATACAAATCTATAAACCAAGATCCACTAAACATTCATAGATTTCACATACATAATACAAACACAACTATTGCATCGCTCACATACAAAATACACTAAATAAACAAACATGTCGAAACAAACAACGAAACAATCATTCACGTAAATCAAAACAAAAACCAAATTTACATTATTCACATAAAGCAAACAACAAAACAAAGTTCATGTCACTCACCTTTAGAAACGACGAGATCCAACAATAAAACCTCTCTTTTTGCGAGATCCAAAACCTCCTCTTGATCCTCCCAAGAAAAATCACAAAATTCTATATTGTGTAGCGAATGATGGCTGCATTTTCTTTTAAATACCTGGGATAAGAAGTTTAGGGTTTTCCAAACACTTTTGCAAAATGATCCCTTCAAAATACAACTTCATATATATAGCTCTATTCTTGGAAATTCAATAAAATTCATTTAAATTAGGATTTAAAAGAAAAATATACTCATTAATCTCAACCGGTACTGTTCAAAATGTCCAAAAAGTAAATTTTATATTTTAACCCCTAAAAATGACAAATTTGCAAAAAGGTCATTCTTTTATCAAAATTTGCAAATAGATCCATTAATTTCAGAAAAATCTGGAAAAATTATAAATAAATCCCAAATATTATATAATGATTTTTCATGAAGAAAATTTGACTTTTGAACTTCTCAAGAAATTATTTGCACGTGTTTTACACGTGTAAAAAGATATATTTTCAGAAAATATTTATAAATTCTCCAAAAATCATTTTATTTCATTTATAACCATTAAAATAATATTTTTTTAAAAAATACGGGATTCTACACTCAGATAGGTTGCGGATGAGAAAATTAAAAAAATCGATCTTCTTTGGATTGGTGGTGGATGGTCCATATTTGTCATGCCCCGCTTTCCAAAAATACGGAATACGAGTACATAACATTTGCCAAACGAATGACTAACATCACCCACAAGCTGTTTATCCGATTAACTCAATAATATAATAATTACAGAATAAATGTTCAGGCAATAATAATAATCTCATGAACAATAATACTTGGAATGAAACAATATGAAATATCCAAATACAATAAAACAACGTCTGAAAACTATAATAAAATTTTTCAAGTCAAAATCTCACAATACAATGAAATAACAATAGTTCAATAATTAAATTTTCATGATAAAACAATAATTTATTAAGCGGCGATGCTATCAATTTCCTTCACCAATGTTGTTCTCCAAATCCATCAGGCAATTCTCCATCAAGACTTGTAAGCACTTCATCTAAAAAGAGGAGAAAAATTATTCTTAGAGCAAGTCGTGGACAACAGGTAGAGAACGCAAAGAATAATGGAATAACGGTATAACAATAAATTCAATGGATCAATAACATGGGACGATAACAATAATCAATATCACGGTAATCGATTCAATGGATATAAACAATGATTCAATATTCGGTAACAATATCAATGATCAATAACAATAACACTTAGCTAATATTCGATATCAATAGAACAATGATGAACAATATGCAATGTCGATGTGGTGTCATCCTTAAGTCTATTAATCATTTTAATCCTAGTTAATGTAGCACTTCATGCATCCCATATATTTACCACATGGTTGCCACATACAAACAAGTTACGTTGAGACTTAGTGGTGAGTTTTATAGATTATGTACTCGGCAACGGTAAACACTATTCACCTTTCGGTGTACAATACGGTCTTCAGCAATGACACGGTACACGATAGATTGGGTTATGGCCATAATCCACAATCACACGATAAAATAATAGCCAGAACATTATATAGGAAAACACGGGCCCCTCTTCCAAGTATGGTCTCTACTTTGTTCACTACTTAAATCACCCTTTAAGCACCGGCTTGTTAATTATTTATCAATGCAATAATACAACATGCAATTAAGGGGCATTTCGATGACTGTAGTATCAATAGGAGAACAATAGGATGGTAAAATGAAGTAGGACAGTTAGAATGATGACAGTAACTAACTAGGATCATGCAATACAACATAAAAACTTCGATTCATTCAATAATATGATATAGGAATAATTAATCTATTAAAAACTAAAAAGTGAAATTCTGGATAGCAAGAGTAGTCTGTACAAAAATACAGTTTTCTGCTGTTTCAGAACTCGAAAATTGAATCCGTCTTAAGTTCTAGAAACTAGACTTCTACACGGTTCCAATGCATATTTAAAGTTCAAAATCCGAAAACCGTAGCTAGGCCAATCACATTGTTCTTTACAGGTTTTATGTTCAGGCAGAAAATTGACGTCATGTTATTTTATTTTTAGAATCAGCAAAAACTCGAAATAAAATTCATTAAGAATATTTTCTAGACTCCTAAACATGATTAATAACAATCGGGAAATTATCAGAGCAAAATTTGATCATTTGATCTGTATTTTTACTTTTTTAAACATGAAATGTACAAGAATTTGGAAATCTGAAAGTAAAAAACATAGCTGTAGTAAAACGGGAATAACTTTTTCTACACAACTCGGAATTTAGAAATTCAAGATGTTCTGCAAATTAGAAAGATAAGGCTATAATTCTTATTCAGAAAGTAATTTATTTTAAGATCATTCACTAGGTAGAAAATAGCAGTCAACATACATCCAGCAAGCAATATAGGGGTTTTGGGTAGTTTTCATGAAATAATTAAATATGATGGGTATCAATTCTACTAGTCAATAAACTTCTCAATCAGCATGAAGGTTATAAAAAAATGGTAAATAAGATTAAGATCACATACATACATCAATTTATCCACAATCAACCATCAATCGATCAAACAACATACAACCTAGCAATTCTCTCTACAATAATTCATTTGTTTTATAATTATATGAACAACCCTATTATCAATTCTATATGCACACATAAAAGGTTTAATCTTTGGAGTCCAAAGTGGCACGATGTCAAGTAAATTGGGGTTAACTTGTGTAAACCCTCAATATACCCAACGAAAGATAGTCAATACAATGATACGGTAACGAATAGGATCTACTGCAAGAATTTCAATAAAACTTGAATTTGATACGATGTTCAATTCAAGGGGAAAGTGACATGCCTTTTAGACGGTAAAAACGAATACCAAGAATAACAGAATGAGAATCGCGGAGCAACAAATCCCCGAACACACAATTATCACGTGCGAACTACGTGCAATGAAGAGTAACAACAATATGAGATCAGAACAAGCAGCAGCAAGTAAGGAGGGGGTCGACGTCGGTGGCGGCTTGACGGAATCGCGACAGGGCGAGGGCGTCGATTGGGAAGGAGGTCGTTGACGGGAAGGGAGCACCGGAGTATAGGGTTTGGGTCTGGCATCATTGAGATCGATGGGAAGGAGGAGGTAACTAGGGGTTGGGGTCTTGCTACTGCCGTCGAACGGAACAAGGAATGACGGAGGTTTCGATCTGGGTGTCGACGTGAGGGAGGACCAACGGGGTTTGCGACTGAGGATGGTGGCTCGACTGGAGTAGGGCGTCGACTGGGTGGCTCGTCGATCTAAATAGGGGACAAAGCAGGAGAAGGGGGTTCAGGGGTCTGGGCAGAGTGCTGGTGGAAGAGGGAGGAACTGGAGATGAGGTGAGCGTCGATGGGTGTTGGTTGGAGGGGGCGTCGGAGGAGGTGAACGGGAGTGGTGGGTTGTCAATCGGGGAGAAAGAAAGTGGGAGGAGAGAGAAAGAGATGACGACGACAAATTGCATTTTTGGGTTTTTAGGGTTTGTATTAGGATTGTATTTATAGAATACAAGTAGATTGTTGGGTTATTGGGTTGGGATCCAATAATAGTGGGTTTGGGTTGAGAGCAAACTGTAGTTGGGTTTTAAGGTTCAATAAGAGATGAGTTTGAAGATAATAGGGATCAAATAAAATACCTGCAATCCAATAAAATAAAATCCACGAGATATATAGCCCTACAAAAAGAGTAAATAGTTCATGAACGAAAATTTAAATCAATTAGATAAATGAATAACACAACTGCAAAAGAATATCAATTGGGCTTGAAAATAGACTGAAATTCTCTAGGAAAATCAGAACAAATAATATAATAAAATAATTTAATAGATGGATTTTAACTAGATAATAAAGAAATCACAATTAATTATTATAATTATAAAAATAATAAAATCATACAATAAAATAATATTTGGGTTTAACAATTTCATTAAAATAGTCCAATAATAATAATATATTAGATTTTAGGCTCAAATATAAATAGTCGATCAATAATGAATAGAAAATAAAGTTAAAACATACCATCGTTCGAAATAAATATAACTTTTCGATTAGAAAAGATTTTAATAGAAAATTCAAACAAATTTAACACAGAATAAATTTATAATAATTGAAATACAGAAAGTATTCAGAAAATATGTATTTACGGAAATGGGGGTTACAATCCTATCCACCTTACAACAAAATTTCGTCTTCAAAATTTGCTCAGGCGGTATATAGGACAAAACAAAAGCAAACTTATGAAATAACAGATTTAGGAATTAAAGAGAAATAAACAAAATAGTGGCAATACCAGAATAAGAAGGAACATGGATATGAATGGAGTGACCAAGAATGATGTTGAATAAAGATTTAATGAAAAATGACAATTGCTAATGAATCAACAAGGAAGTAAGCAATGCAAAGAGAGAGAAGAAACAAGAGAATCATGGGACCTGTGGGTTATGGGCCTACCACACTTCTGCTGTGCTACTCTGATGGTGAAGCTCCAAGCTGTAGACATGCCGTTGCAGACCATATGAAGCAAATCGACGAACCAAACAGGAAGAAGAAGAACGAATGACACTGGAATCAAAAGAATATGGGTATGAAGAGAATGAAATTATAACCAATGAGGAATCATTGAATGGAATAGACAAAAAAAACAACAAGAAATGAAGGAACTGAATGTGAAGGGATCAAGAGAAATCAAATAAGACTAGTTTCCAGATCATAAGTTGGTTATCAATTGTTCATGTGATTCCTGTATTGCACATACTGTTGAGTTAAACCGGTTAAAACCCAAATTTGATTAATATATCAATCAAGACAAACTTCCATACGTTAGTCACGTTTGACTGATATATTATCCAAACTAGGGCTCTGATACCATTAAAAATCCTGTCACGCCCTGCTTCCCAAAAGTACGGAATACGAGTACATGACATTGGCCCAGCGAATGACTAACGTCACCCATAAGCTGTTTATCCAATTAACTCAACAATATAATCAATACAGAATAAATGAACAGGCAATAATAATAATCCCATGAACAATAATGCTTGGAATGAAGCAATATGAAATATCCAAATACAATAAACCAACGTCTGGAAGTAATAATAAAAATTTTCAGGTCAAAATTCCATAATACAATGAAATAACAATAATTCAATAATTAAATCTTCATGATAAAACAATAATTTATAAGCGGCGATGCTATCAATTTCCTTCACCAATGTTGTTCTCCCAATTTATCAGGCAATTCTCCATTAACACCTATAAACACTTCATCTAAAAAAAGGAGAAAAATTGTCCTTAGAGCAAGTTGTGGACAGCAGGTAGAGAAAGTAAAGAACAATGAAATAACGGTATAACAATGAATTCAATGGAGCAATAGGAATCAATAACATGGGACGATAACAATAATCAATATCACGGTAATCGATGCAATGGTTATAAACAACGATTCAATATTCGGTAATAATATCAATGATGAATAACAATAATACTTAAGCAATATTCGATATTAATAGAACAATGATAAACAATATGCAATGTCGATGTGGTGTCAATTCTTAAGTCTATTAATCATTTTAATCCTAACTAATATAGCACTTCATGCGTCCCATATATTTACAACATGGTTGCCATATACAAACAAGTTACGTTTAGACTTAGTGGTGTATTTTATAGATTATGTACTCGACAACGGTAAACACTATTCACCTTTTGGTGTACAATATGGTCTTCGGCAACGATACAGTACACAATAGATTAAGTTATGGCTATAATCCACAATCACACGATGAAACAATAGTCAGAACATTATATAGGAAAACATGGGCCCCTCCTCCAAGTACAGTCTCTACTTTGTTCACTACTTAAATCACCCTTTAAACCCCGGCTTGTTAATTATCTATCAATGCAACAATACAACATGCAATTAAGGGACATTTCAAAGACAATAGTATCAATAGGAGAACAATAGGATGGTAACATGAAGTAGGAAAATTAGAATGATGAAAATAGTTCATTAGGATCATGCAATACAACATACACACTTCGATTCATGCAATAGTACGATATAGGAATAATTAATTTATTAAAAACTGAAAAGTAAAATTCTGGACAGCAAGAGTAGTCTGTACAAAAATACAGTTTTCCGCTGTTTCAGAACTCAAAAACTGAATCCGTCAGAAGTTCTAGAAACTAGACTTCCACACGGTTACAACGCATATTTAAAGTTCAAAATTCGAAAACAGTAGCTAGGTCAATCACATTGTTCTTTACAGATTTCATGTTCAAGCAGAAAATTGACGTCATGTTATTTTATTTTTTAGAATCAGCAAAAACTCGAAATAAAATTCATTAAAAATATTTTCTAGACTCCTAAACATGATTACTAATAATATGGAAATTAATAGAGAAATTTTTTATCATTTGATCAGCCTTTTTACTGTTTAAATATGAAACGTACAAGAATCTGAAAATCTGAAAGTAAAAAACACAGCTGTAGTAAAACGGGTATAACTTTTTCTACACAACTCGGAATTTAGAAATTCAAGATTTTCTGGAAACTAGAAAGATAAGGCTACAATTCGTATTCTGAAAGTAGTTTATTTTAAGATCATTCACTGGGTCGAAAATAGCAGTCAATATACAGCCGGCAGTTTTCATGAAATAAGTTAATTAAACATGATGGGTATCAATTCTACTAGTCAATAAACTTCTCAATCAGCATGAAGGTTATAAAAAAATGGTAAATTAGATTAAGAACACATACATACATCAATTTATCATCAATGAACCATCAATCGATCAAACAACATACAACATAGCAATTCTCTCTACAATAATTTATTTTTGTTATAGTTATATGAACAAACCTATTATCAATTCTATATGCACACATGAAAGATTCAATCTTTGGAGTCAAAAGTGGTACGATATCAAGTAAATTAGGGTTAGCTCGTGTAAACCCTCAATATACCCAACGAAAGAGATGAACAATGTATAATACAATAAACGAAGGGATCTACTTGCAAGAGTTTCAACAAAACTTGAATTTGATACAATTAACAATTCAAGGGACAGTGACTTGCCTTTAAGACAAAGAAAATGAATACCAAGAATAACAGGATAAGGATTCCGAACCAACAAACCCACGAACTAGCACAAATTTAGCACATGCAATATACGTGCACAAAACCAAAGCAATAATAGCAAGAGGCAACGACGAAAGCAAGAAGGACCTCGGCCTGGCCGACGCTAGTGGTCGACATCGCAGGCAGCAGCGTGAGGCGTCGAAGTCAACTAACGGTAGCAGCAAGCGAGTATAATACCCCGCAAAATAGCATATAACTATTTTGCATTGTAATCCGTGCGTCTGAGTATTTCACGCGATTATATATATTTCTAAAAATTATTAGTTTTAATTGAGAAATTTCAGATATATTAGCCATTCTGAACCCAAAGAGATGTACTTGGGATATCTTCTCAATTAAATCGTGGATTTTTTCCGTTTTTTTGACATGACAATTTTCGGGAGAAAATAATAATTTTTATAAAACATATGTTTTTATAAATTTAAATTATTTTATTATGAATATATAGATAGATGTCGATATACGTGTGTTTGATTGGACCGTATTGGATCATATATGATATAGGACCTATAATTATTTTGGATGTGTGTGTTTGTATATATATTCTACAAGTTAAATACTTGAATGTATTTCTATATATATATATATATATATATATATATATATATAGACAATTGATTGAATTGAATATGGAGTGTACTTATGCTTAGGGGTTAGGGTTAGGGTTATTTCTTCTTTATCTAGGGTTTCATGGCTTAGGGTTAGGAGCTAACCCTCATCATTGATCAACCCTAGGAAAATCTTGACGAGAGCCTGTGGTTGGAAATCCACCATGAAGAGTTTTCTTCATGAATTTCCAAGAGACATCAAGAATGTTCTAGGACTTGTCTGTTGGCATCATCACCTCCATCCATCTCCACTCACTCAACCTTACCCTATCCTCCACCCTTCATTTTGCCGGCCCACACCCAAACCCTAGCACCCCATTTTCAATAAAATCCCCACTCCATTCACTTCTCATCCCTTCTTAGCTTGTTTTGTTCAAAAAAAAGTTGGAGTTTTTATGGAGTAGAGAAGGAAATAAAAAAGGGGGATTTTTTGTAGTGGTAGAGTAGAAGGGGTAGAAGAGTAGAGCAAGTGTGCAACTTGAAGAGGAGGGAAGCAAGCAAGCTTATAAGGAGTTCTCTTGCAAACAAAAGATGTGGGTGATCTTTAAAACTCTAACTGTAATGCCCCGATTTTCATTTAATAAAAATTATTTATTTTGCACGTAGTGTGCACGTGCAATATTTTTGGTAGAATTAAATCTTATAATTATTTTCATTGTGATAAGTATAGATGTTTAAATATGTGCTTTTTAATTATTTCTATATAAAGCCCTTTTTCAAATAGACAAAAAAGCCTTTCTTTTAAAAAGCCCAAATCTAATTTATTTGTTATATATTTTTTTTTAAATATTATTTTGGCCCATAAACTAAAGCCCATGAGCTATTTTTATGCAACTTGTAATGTAGAATACATTTTAAATATTTTTTTTATTTTATGTAAAATATAATGTACAATTTTTAAATGGTGCCAAGTTGCATGCATGTGCATTGCACGTACAATCCACATGCATAAGATGGGGCCGGTTTTGATCTTTTAGGAGGGAAAATGAAATTTGTGAGTGGAGTCATGGGTGGTGGTTACTTGATCATGGTTGGTTATGGTAACTCCTCCTTGAATCCTAGCCTTTTAATCCTAACTCCTAAGTTAATCCTAGCCTTCCATTTTCCTAAATTTTTAGTATAACCCCCCCTGCCTAGTATTCTTGTGCTAATTTTCCTCCAAACCTATAGTTTAAAATGCATTATTTAGTATTATAACAAGTGAGTTAAAAGATTGAGAGATTGTGTGGGGATTTGTGCTTGCAACAAAGAGGAGGCCGGCATAGGAGCTCTCGGTTTTGACATTGTGGAAGGCTCGAGTGCGCGCATGAAGGAGGAGGATCGCTCTTTTGCAAGGACATTGGTCAAGGAGATTTTGCTAATTGACTTCTCTCCAAATAAGGTGGGTAAATTTTTTATATTTCTAATTAGGAAGCATGCTAGACTTGAATTGAAAGAATGATGCATGAAAACGATTAATAAGAGTACACATTTAATTGGAAAAACGACCTATTGATTGATTGAAATGTGGATATGCAATTGTATGTGGTTCTATCACTAAATTTGAGTTGTGTGTGAATTGATTATAGCCATGGATTTTTTTGAAGAAAACTTCATCGTTAACATTAAAAATTATATGCAAGAACTAGTGGATTGAAAATGTCACTTTATGTGCTTAAATAGATTATTGTGATAATGTGTATGAATGACTTAAAATATAATTTTGGGGTTTGTGAAATGATTAAAAACAGAGAATTGATAATGAAGATTGCTAATAAAGAGATTAGTGATGTTAAACTTGATAAGGAATGTCGAAAAAGGAAAATGTAGTAGTGGTAACTTACAATTTAACCAAATTGTATGGTAGATATATGTTTAATTATTGAAAAAATTATTTTAATATACTGGGGTATAATTTATGACGAGAATAAATAATCTGGAATTTTTACAGTAAGTTTAGTAAGAGTAAAATAAAATGAGAACTTGATGAACATCGAGATGTTTTACTAAACAAAGAGGGTTGATTTAATTGGAATTCGAGTTGCACTATGATAACCCGAGCCTATAGCTCGAGTAGTCGGGATGCTCTTAATCGCTATAGTGTATGCGGGGGTTTCTCAGAGGTTGAAGGATTAAATCCCGTTGACACCATATATTTTTGTTCGAACATAAAAAAAAAGGTTCAGCCGAGATCACTTAATGCTCTCAGCTCTCCTTCTATACCGCTGGCACAAGTGGCCTAGTGGCCTGTGCCTGTGGCTTGTTTCTCTCTGGTTGTGGGTTCGAATACTGGGCTCGTCCAGTATTTAATTTGTGGGGAAAAACATTTTTTTGGGGATTTTTGATGATTGAAAAATTATGGAAAAAATATGGTTATTATCCTAAAATTATGTGGGATTTATGAAAATTAGTTTGAGAATTATTTACATGAAATGGAGTATGTTTTGAGAATAAATGTATAACTTAGAACTATGGTTCTATACTTGTATGTTATGAAAGTTGCACTTTGCAAAAAGGACTTGAAATAAAATGTTAGAAAAGAAGTGTAATAAAGATAGAATTTATATGTAGTGATGTGATGTGAATTATTCTCATTGGAGAATAGTGTGAAAATTATGAAATGTGAATATTCATTTAGTGATGTGATTTAAATGTGAAATCGATATTTGATGAAATATATAATTCCATGTATGGCTATGGACTCATGAATAAATTAGAGATCATGCTATTGAAAAGGGAAATCTGTTATGATTATGAAGATGAACTTATGAGCTGAAAATGCTCAATTTTGGAAATTGTGAATTGGAATTGAAACAAAAGAGTAGCTAAGTCTCCCTCGGCATTTGGAAAGAAATGAAATGAAATGAAATTTGAAATGAAGGACCAAGGTTGGTCTTGTTTGAATGAATGAATAAGTCCGGTTTAGTGGAGAGGCTAACTCTAGAGCTTTGATTTTGTTCATGATTCTAATAAAACTAAGGATTAGTACATAGTGGAGATGTGATGAAAGTGAGAGAAAAACACAAGTATGAGAGCTAGAGTTTACGGTGCGGGTGTGAGCCACAGAATGCATGCTTGATGAGTCAAGACATGGTGTGGGCACTACTCAGTAATGATCGGACTTTAGCCACGCTCGTGGGATGTTTGGTGACTGCAAGAGGATCGTGTGCCATGAAGGAGGCTGAATTGCCACATAATGAATGCTTGATGAGTCAAGACATGGCGTGGGATTCCCCTCCAAGTTTTCTGTACACGAGCTTGTACTCATAGATCATCTAGGATACTCACCGTAGTTACAGTAGTAGATTAAGACATGACGAGGGATTGAACCCTACAAAGAAGAAGAACGATTAAGAGGCTTGCCCTCGGACCTATGTAGATGAGATGCATAGAATCCGAACAAGTGTGCATTAGTGTTATGTAATGTAAATAACTGCATTAAGGACTAAGTGCACAATCACAACACGACATCATTAGGGTATTCCCTTTAGTTTGATATGTGACAAGTTTGTGTTTGTTAAATATGAAAAATGAGTTAAACTATTTCCGGCATAAAGAGGATGGCCGTGTATAATGTTCGTCGGTTGAATAAACTGACGTACCCACAGTTTTGTATGCGGGGTAAATGATATGGTGAAGATTAAAGAGGAACAGATGCCTAAAGATTATTCAATGTTGTTGTACTTGTTTAAATGTTGTAATTTTACTTCCGCTGTGCAATGTAAAGAGTAAAGTTTTAAGTAAACTCTGATGTAAAGTGAAAAGTTCAAATTTCCTTGTAAAATTGTACTAAATGAAGTGTAAAGATCCCGTGGAATCTCGAATTCAGTGTATCTTGGAATTTGGGGCGTTACACTAACTTAGTATTTATTTCTTTTGGGTGTATAATTTGTATGTAGTAGTAGCTAAGAACTTGTTTACCATGTATGAGTATGTGACTTGCTAAGATAAGATTAATTTGTATTTTATAACAACTTTTACCATGATTTTGTTAGAAGAGCATGTATGAGGTGTGTGAGTTTGGGAATTTCTAGTTCTCAAACGGCTTGGAATTTTGTACTAAAATTTTTAAGACTTGTTATGCTATGAATCTAGAGATCACATGATTTTTTTCGTAATATTTGGAGTCCATTTAGTATCCCAAACACTGACTTCATTTTCGAACAGAGAGTAGATTGGAAAACTGCTGTTGAGTGAAAATTTGGTGTATCGTTCAAAAATCATAACTCAGTATTGGTAGGGTGTTTTTAGCTGAAATTTTTTCTAGATGCACGGGTATGTGTATAAAACCATAGTCTAAAATTTCACTCTTTTCTGAAATCGTTTGATGCCTCAAAAAGTTTCGAATTTATAACTGGTCTGAAAGATAGAAGCTGAATCTGTCTATTTTGAAACTAAAATTCATCTATTCATAAATACTTGTGTGTGCATGATATTGCAATGAAATTTTTTCAGTAGCTTTTAGTATGAGTCTACATCATGATTCTTAAATTTTAGAATTTTTAGATAGCATTTGATTGAGTTTCAAAAATAAATTGTATAAAGCGGTAAAGACCCGTCTGAAAAGTAATAGAAATTTTATGTTAAGTTCAAAGAGTCATAACTTCCTCTGTATTATGAATCTAGATGCAATTTTTGGACACAACTGAATGGTATATGTTTAGTTTTATAATATCAAATTTCATGAGCTTTGGAATTAGGGTTGTTTTTTTTATTGAATTTTAAAGTAGACTAGGTTGATCTTTATCTCATGTTAACTAGTCGGTGAATATGTATAATTCTGGAATTATGTGTTAAGAATTTGGAAGAATGATCAACTAGAGATTTGTAGTGGAGAGTCATAGCTTTCCAAAACATCTGAAATGATGTAATTCCAATTTTTGGTTTGAAAGTTATGATTTTCCTATGAATGAGGCAGATCCAGTCTTAGTCGAGACCATGTTTGTTAAATGAATCAATTTTCCCTGTATGTGCACCTGATAGAAATTGTTAATGAACGAATCTGAGGATGTGTTCAACAAGGAAATTGTAGTAGACACTCTACCGTTTCATAGAATCTGGATTTGTGTCTTTCCGATGAGCGAGTAGGTTTTTATGCCATCGGCAAGGTGCAGCCAGTGTAAGGGGAGTACATGGGCTGATGATTGAGAGACCTTTTAGAGCAATTAGATGGATCAATCGGATGTAGTAGTCAACTGGAAAGTTGTAGCCTAGACTCTTAGTTTTCCAGAATGGGTAATATCATGCAATTCTAAGTTGTATATTGGAAGTTATGGTTGTTACAAGTTCAGCAACCTGCTGTCTTAGTCGACTCCAAGCATGTGTTAACTCAGGGAACTTGAGTTCTATAAGAAATTTGAGGGAGTTGTCAACTAGGGGATTGCAGTAGAGTTTCCTACCCTTCTAGAAAACCTAATTTTGTTTGATTCCGATGAGCATAGCTTGAGTCGCAGCAACTGCTTATCATTAGAGTTTTGAGATGTTTTAAAGTATTATCCCTTCTGAGTACTTCATTTGGTACTTATATGAGATTCTTGTGCTCAATGCTCATGATGAACACGTGAGTAAGAGAATAGCTATGTGGTCGATTTGTGACTGGTGTCTTGATGCCTGAGTCTGTCAATGGTCGGGTATTGGTGTTTGCGTACGTTTACCTTTGTTCACAAACTTGTATGCATCTTTTGTGCGCCGTTGGACTACTCACTGAGAGTCACGGGCCGGGGATATGGTCGAAGACCTGTGAAGATATTGGAAATCAGTAAATGTTGATTCACCATGATTATTTGCTTTCTTGACAAGACCAGTCATGCTCAACATTGTTTGATATGACACCGTGCATGATTTGAGTGATAAACGTATTTTTCAGTAAACTTTATTTAATTAAGTTTTCTTTATTGTTTGCTTGAAGGACCGAACTGGTGTTAGGGGTGATTCTCTATAATCTGACTCGTTCTAAGAGCTAACACTGGGCGGTGATAACTAGGGTTGTCTCTTCCTGTCTAAGGGATACGAGTTGTGTCTTTTCAATCTTTAAGAACACGGGAGCCGTATCTCGCTCTGTTAATTCCTGAGGTACCTTGATAGAACGAGATGTTCCCTTATTCTATGTTGGTGGACACGAACGGACCATGGTGGATCTTCTGCACAATGGGTATGCTGTGGTATATCTGTAAGTTCGTCACGGCTTTTAAGAGTGATCCGATGCAACGATTATTAGTGACAATGGGGTAGCTCCCCAAACTTTATAACCTCCTCAATCATGTTGTAATTATCAGGATCATGAAGCGTACAATAGTAGAAGGCATTGCATAGCGAGGGTTCAAAACCCTGAAACTGGAGAAAATAGTTTGATCTGGAACGTATGTAGTATGGGATGCATGCGTATCCAGAGTCTGCTGACATTAGATTAAGTGCAATCATTCTGTAATATGTAATTTGCATAAGACTTTAAGTCATGGCATACACAAACACTGGGAAATTAGGATGCATGTTTTTTTTTTCATTCATGATGGTTTTGGTTATGCAAGTTGGAGATCGCAGCAGATGCAGAAATAATCAGAGTCGCACAGCGGGAGACTCAAGCCAAGGAGCAAGTCTCAGGGAAGCATATTGACCACTCAGCGAAGTTTGGCAGAGATCAGTCGATTATCATTCTGGAAGACAGCTGTTGGCTTTACAAGTAGATTCTATAAATATTTGTAAAAAGATGTAATGAGTTAATGAAATTTGTATTCCTTGTTCAAGAAAAGAACAATGGTTGTAATTAATGATGCAATGATCTTATTTGGCAAATAAAAGTTTTAATTTTCCGTGTTATTTACCGTGTTGAGATGAATTTAAAGGCAAAGATTCTGGTTATGTCACGGATTCCCGGAAACGGGGATCTGAGGCGTTTCAAGGAGGGGGTCGACGTCGGCAGCGGCTCGACAGAATCGCGATAGGGTGAGGGCATCAGTGGGGAAGGAGGTCGTCGATAGAAAGGGGGTGCCAGAGTATGGGGTTCGGGTATGGCGTCGCTGAGATCATTGGGAAGGAGGAGGCAGCCAGGGGTTGGGGGGTCTTACTGCTGCCGTCGAACGGAATAGGGAACGACGGGGGTTTCGATCTGGGTGTCGACGTGAGGGAGGACCAGCGGGGGTTGCGACTGAGGAGGGCGGCTCGACTCGAGTAGGGCATCGACGAGGTGACTCGTCGATCTGAACAGGGGATAGAGCGGGAGAAAGGGGTTCGGGGGTCTGGGCAGAGTGCTGGCAGAAGTGGGAGGAGCCGAAGATGAGGTGGGCATCGATGGGTGTTGGTCGGAGGGGGCACCGGAGGAGGTGAATGGGACTGGTGGGTTGTTAATCGGGGAGAGAGAAAGTGGGAGGAGAGAGAAAGAGATGACGGCTACAAATTGTGTGTAACCCTTGTTTTGCATTTTATGTATTTTTGGGTGTATTCTTCTTTTTGTGTATTTATTCTCATTGTATCTCTTTTTGGACCGTATTTTGGATCTTCATTTTCTATATGTTCATTTATTTGTTTTGTTGTCTTTTATTTGAAGTTCTGGATTCTTTTGTCTCATATTGCTTCATTTCTGTTTGATCGAGCTTGTATTTTTGTGCCACATTCTATATTTTTTCATGACCCATTTTATCTATTTATTTTGTTCCCATCTCCTTATTGGATTTAATTATTAAAACCCTATATTCTATTTAACCCTAATCCATTTTTAAACCCTATTGGATCCTCTACTACACCCGTTAATGCATTAATACCCTCCTACCCGTTATCTTTTACCCCAACCCATTAACCGTCACCCTAACACCTAACCCTAATAACCTATCCCCCCTATGTATACCCATGCATACCCCCATGTTCACGTCAAAACCCACAGCCGCTCTCCTCTACCGATCTCTCCCCTCTCTCCCGACCTCTTCCTCGTAACTGTGCCGTCCTCCTCTATGCCTTGCTACATTCGGCTCCCGATGCTCCCCCTCTCTCCCGACCTCTTCCTTGTAACTGTACCGTCCTCCTCCCTACCTCGCGACATTCAGCTCCCGATGCTCCCCCTCATCTGCTGCTCCTACCTCGCTGCCATCGGCACCTCGACAGCAACATCACGCCATGAATGTAGCCACACATGCTCTCCTACGCTGCTACCCTGACGAAAGCGCTCCCCTCTACAGCGCCGCGACCCCTGGTCCCCCTCCCTGTCGCTTCCCTCAGACGACTGAAGCCAGCAACGACGCTGCCAGCCCCCGAGCGCTGTTCGACTTCCCTCGTATTGTACACTCTCTGCTGCTCCTCTTGTGTGCATGTGTTGGTTCTCGCAAGTTGTGCATTCGTAGTTCGTGTGTTCGTGTGATTCGTGAGTCGTTGTTCGTGAGTTGTGTTTGTTGTTGGGTTTGTGATTCATTCGTTGAGTTCGTTGCCTGAGGATCCGTTCTCGTTATTCTTGTTCTTGCTCCGTTCTCGTCGTCGACTATAAGGTAAGTAACTTGTATTAATTTCTGTCGCAAATACAAGTACTAAATACCGCCTGTAGTGTAGGTTTGTTCTAGAGACAATTCTTGTGCAAAACCCCTGTTATATCTTATCTCTATTGTGTTGACCAACCGTAGTTGTCTCATGACACACATGATATGAAATAACTTAGGGATAACCACTTCTTGTTGTATGCATGCATATTGTTCATGATTCATAACTTGTTGTATGATCTTGTATGCATGATGTGTTCGATGTAGTATAACTCATTGTAGACTTGCAAAATGCCTTATACTATGTTTCTTGGACATCTAGTACACCATATTTCACGTTTGTAATGATTTGGATGTGTTTCAAATGATCTATGTGTATTTTATGCATGAAGACCAATTCTGTCCACGTTGTTACCCCATTTTTGTTTTGTATTTTAAATTCTGTTAAGGTCAATATATGAAAATTATTTGTGAATATGAATTATAGAGAATTCTATCTACTTTCTATATTTTCTGACAGATCTCGGTTTTGATTTATGAGTTGCGAGTTATGACTAATTTACTACAGATGTGTTTAAAATTCCAGATCTAGTTTTATATGAATTCTGTATGGTAATTTATTTTTCTACTGATGTTAAAGATAATATTTTGATGCAATATTTTGCTAAGTACAACTAGACCTAATTGGGATTAACCCCTATTTTTTGTGGATTTAATTGATAAGTTTTATGCACTATTCTATGCTTGCAAACAACTACTATACATGCATAATTTTCGTGTTTTTCTGTAAAGAAACATAATTTCAAACTGATTCTACTTGCTGTTTATAAAAACTTTGTGAATATGAGTTGTAGCCTTCTGTATCTATTTTAACACCCTTTCGATGGATCTGGATTCAGTTTATATTTTGTGAAATATTGCTGATTTAGTACTGCTGTGTTTATGATTGCAGATTTACTAAACTGCTGTATCTTGCTACTTTCTGATTTTAATTAACTATTCTATCTATGTTGGAAAATTATGAAACTTTATTTTCTGTTACTAAACATACTAGGGAATTCCTCAGATTTTTCTTGGATTTAATCAATAAGTTTTTACGCTATTTTCCTGTTAAGAATACAAACCTCTGATTTCTGGCTGAACATGTTTTCTGCATACAATTTTTTTTTGAGTCATGTTGTTGTGAAATACCATATGACTTATATATATTTGCTGGATTCGGCCGAGAGTCTATTTTCCATATTTTCTGACGGATCCATATATGCACGTTTGTAGCAACGAGAATTCCAGATTTAGTGCAGTACTATCGTGCTGTCCTGAACTTGATTTTTCATTATTATATCATTTTATGAGATGTCTTTCACCTGTACATGTTTATCTTTCAAGCTGAACCTATTACTTGTTTATACCATGTTATACTTGCCCTGTTTGTGACACATACATGCCTGTTTGATAATAATAATAAATAACCAAGCCGGGGTTAAAGGAAAGATCTAGTAGTAATAAATATAGAAATGTGTACTTAGAAGGGGCCCGAGTTTCCCACCTGTTACGTGTTCATGACTACATGATACACGATCATGTTACCTGATTACCTGACTGCACACTTCCCTATAGGACGGTTTACTCGAAAGAGGACGAATAGGTTCTACCTGTATCTGTACCTGTTCTTATTTTCCTGATCCCTGAGAACACGACCCTATGGACTCTACTACGAAATCTAAACGCAACTTGTTTGAATGTAGCAACCATGCGGTAAAAACCTGGGACGAATGAAGTGTTGCCTAGATAGTAATAATACAAGTCTTGACATACATGATACCTGTTACATGATACTTGTACATGCTACTTGACACCTATTCCCCTATTCATCTGTTACCTGTTCACCTGCTTGCATGATACTTGATACCTGATACATCTTACCTGTACCTGTTAGCACACTACATTACTTGATTTTGTTTCCTAATTCATGTTAATTATCCTGCTTTGTTAATATGCCTATTCCGTACTATGTTATTTCCATTGTTACTCCATATTTGTTTATTTTATTCATGTACTTGTGCCTGCACTACGAGCGGCCTGTAACTTGCATTGACGGGCGTTTTTTTTTCTCTTCCTGCAATTTATTAAATTGTAGATTTTGGAGATCAGCTGCCAGATGGAGTAGGTGATATGAGATTTTAGATGCTGGAGTTGTTGTTATTATCATTATTATTTCCGACTACTTATTTGAATAAATGTATCTGTTACTTGGATTATTTGTATTGGGTAATGTGACCTAGAATTTTTAACTTGTTCAGATCTGGTTTATTTGAGATCATTAAGTTTTGTTTTAAGTACATTCCTGTTGGTATATTTATTCATATATGCATGCATGGTTGACTTCTCTTGCTTCCTACTCTGATTTTCCTGTGAAATGTTGTGAAGATCCTGACAACTTATTGATGATGAAAATCATTCGCTGGACTTAGTCACGTATTCGTATTCCGTATTTCCTTTTTGGGAAGCGGGGCGTGACAAGGATTTTAGTGGTATCAGAGCCCAGGCTTGGCTAATGTGTTAGTTTGATTGATATATTAGACAAGCTTGAATCGTTCTGGGATTGGCTCAACAGTACACAGACCATGCATACATAAATGAATTATAATCAACTTTGATCTGGATGCTGATTGTTTTTGATTTTGTGCACACCATAGCTTGCAGAGGTTCCACTCCTCATCCTCAGAAAGATCAGCGTGGGCTTGAGACCGTTACCAATGTGTTGGAATGGTTGATCAATATGCAACAGAACCACAGTACATTGTGATGGCTACTTTGGAAGCTACCGGGTTCTGCCTCCCACTGTGCTTGTTCAGGTACGGGTACAGTCATGGATTTCATGAGGCTGCATCCTGACAGATTCTTCGGCACTGAGATGCCTTTGGAGGCAGAACAGTGGTTGATCCGGACTGAGCAGTTGCTTTTGGCAGCAAGAGTTGCCGATACTGATAGAGTGGATGTGGTAACCATCGAGCTGGTGGGCTTGGCTCATATTTGGTGGGGGTCCAAGTCCGAAAGGCTCGAACAACCGATTACTTGGGCCATGTTCACTAGGAGCTTCTTGGAGAAGTTCTTCCCTAGCAGCACTCGAGTTGAAATGGAGCAACAGTTCCTGGCCCTGAAACAAGTTGGTCGTTATTTCTATTTTGGAATTTTGTTACATATTTTCCATGCAATGTTGTAACATGAGACTTTGTTGAAACAGGGCTCCAGATCTGTAGATGCGTATGCAACGGAATTTACAAGACGTAGCCGCTTTGCAGCCGTTCTTATGGCGAACGAAGATGACAGGGATCGTAGATTCACACTGGGACTTGAGCGAGAGATTTGGGAGAAGCTCGTTTCTCTTCGCTTGCGTACGTATGCTGAAGCTCTTGAGGCAGCTCGAGCTCAGGAGCCGGCTCGTGGCAGGTTGTCTCCTCCTCGACAGACTGTTCCGCACTCTATTTTTGCTAGGACTTCTGGTGGGCTGATTCGGAGGCCTGTTCCTGCCCATCCTGTCAGGGCAACTCCCTAAGCTTCTGCTGTTTCCCGGGGATCTAGTTTCTGTGACTTCTGTCAGTTGGCTAGGCATGATCGCCGGGAATGTAGGCATGCCAATCGTCGGTGCTTCAGGTGTGGCGCTATTGACCATTCAGTGCGAGATTGTCTGTAGCTATAGCAGCGGATGGCTCTTCCAGCTGACGGTCCAGTTCAGCAGGTAGCCCCAGCTCGTGGGCCAGTCAGGCCACCACTTTCTCCTCAGCACCAGATTATCGGTCAGAGGATCGCTACCCCCAGGAGAGGTCAGGGTTTCAACCTGACTGCTGCTGATGCTGAGACAGAAGAGGGTGTTGTTGCAGGTATATTTTGCTTTTATTGTTTTGTTGTTTTGTGGTTTCTCTTTTGCTTCTTTCCTTTTTTTTGCATTATTCTTTCATATTATCTTCTGCATTGTGTTTCCTCACCCTTGATTATCAATTCTTTTCCTTTTGCTTTTTGATTCTATCTTAGGTGTTGTCCTTGTTTTCTCTCTTCCTGCTCTTGTTCTCTTTGATTCCACGGCAACCCATTCCTTCGTCTCTTTTCGGTTCGTGGCACGCCATCTGTTGGAGTGCAGTATCATGTTAGAGGCTTGTCACATTGTGACAGGTGGGGGTGTTATCATTTGTTCCCGGGAGTGCAGGCAGTGTCCCGTGATTATTGGTGACACAGATTTCAAGGCCAACCTGATTGTAATTGGGAATTCAGGATTCAATGTTATTCTCGGTATGGATTGGTTGGGTGATTCCCACGCCATTATTGATTGTCGTGCCAAGAAAGTTGTATTTCGGATCCCAGGTCGCGCAGAGTTTGAGTTCCATGCCGGGGAGATGCCCCTTGGCCGAGCTGAGACTGCAGTTGATCAGGTGGTTTGTGCGATGGAATTGCATTCAGGCTGTGAGGCTGCGCCTCTAGTAGTGCGAGGTTTCCTGGATGTTTTCCCAGAGGAATTTCCTGGCTTCCCCCCTTGATAGGGATGTAGAGCTCGGTATTGAAGTTCAGCTTGGTACGGTGCCGATATCAATGAATCCCTACAGGATGGCACCGGCTCAGTTAGTAGAGCTTAAGGTGCAGATTCAGGAATTGTTGGATTTGGGGTTCATCAGAACCAGTGTTTCTCTGTAGGGTGCTCCAGTCTTTTTTGTTAACAAGAAAGATGGTATTCATCGACTGTGCATTAATTATCAGGAACTGAACAGTGTTACTGTGAAGAGCCGGTATCCTTTACCCAGGATCGATGACTTATTTGATCAGTTGAGCAGAGCTGTTTTTTTCTCGAAGTTGGATCTTCGTTCCAGGTATCATCAGGTCAAAGTGAAGGCAACTGATGTAAAGAAGACTACATTCAGGACCAGATATGGGCACTATGAGTATCTTGTGATGCCGTTCGGGATCACGAATGCGCCAGCTGTATTTATGAGTCTTATGAACATGGTCTTTTCCCAGTTCCTGGATAGATTTGTGGTGGTCTTCATTGATGACATTCTAGTGTATTCTCGGAATCGGGAGGATCATGCTGAGCATCTTGGGTTGGTTCTGCATACTTTAAGGGAGAATCAGCTCTATGGGAAACTCAGCAAGTATGAGTTTTGGCTCGACAGTGTTACTTTCTTGGGGCACATTTACTCGGGAGTGGTATTTCAGTGGATCCGTCCAAGGTTGAGGCTGTGAAGGATTGGCCAGTTCCCAAGTCAGTTTCAGAGGTGAGGAGTTTCTTTGGTCTAGCTGGCTATTATCAGAAATCCGTCCAAGATTTTTCGAAGATAGCAGGACCATTGACTAAGCTGACTGGGAAGAATCAGAAGTTTTGTTGGGCCGAGGCTTGCAATGAGGCTTTTGCTGAGTTGAAGAGCAGTTTGATGTCAGCGCTAGTGTTGACTATTCCAAATGGTTTAGGCGGATTTGTAGTTCACTGTGATGCTTTGGGTAAAGGTCTTGGAGCAGTTCTGATGCAGAAGGGCCGAGTTGTTGCTTATGCATCGAGGCAGTTGAGGCTGCATGAGAAGAACTATGCGGCTCATGACTTGGAGTTAGCAGCAGTGATCTTTGCTTTGAAGCTGTGGAGACATTATTTACTTGGGGACCAAGTGGAGATCTTTACAGACCACAAAAGTCTCATGTATGTCTTCACCCAGAAGGAGTTGAACATGAGGCAAAGACGTTGATTAGAGCTTATGGCCGATTATGACATCAGTTTGCAATACCATCCTGGTAGAGTGAACTTACTGCCAGATGCTTTGAGCAGGAGACCGACAGCTATGTTCCTGACTCAGCAGAGTGATTTGGTTGAGCACATACGAAGGTTGGAGTTGGATGTGTTGTTGCTGTATTCTGATTGGAGTTGTTTGGTGCTCCAGCCTCAGTCGTCTCTTGTTGATCAAAGAGGCTCAGGCTGATCATGATACCTGCTACATGATACCTAACACCTGTTCCTCTGTTCATCTGTTACCTGTTCACCTGCTTGCATGATACTTGATACCTGATACATGTTACTTGTACCTGTTAGCACACTACATTATTTGATTTTGTTTCCTGATTCATGTTAATTATCCTACTTTGTTGATATGCCTATTCCGTGGTATGTTGTTTCCGCTGTTACTCCATATTTGTTTATTTTATTCCTGTACTTGTGCCTGCACTACAAACGACCTGTAACTTGCATTGACGGGCATTTTTTTCCTCTTCCTGCAATTTATTAAATTGCAGATTTTGGAGATCAGCTGCCAGATGGAGTAGGTGATATGAGATTTTAGATGCTGGAGTTCTTGCTATTATCATTATTATTTCCTGTTGCTTATTTGAATAAATGTATCTGTTACTTGGATTATTTGTATTGGGCAATGTGACACAGAATTATTAACTTGTTCAGATCTGGTTTATTTGATATTATTAAGTTTTATTTCAAGTAAATTCCTGTTGGTATATTGATTCATAAATGCATGCGTGGCTGACTTATCTTGCTTCCTACTCTGATTTTCCTGTGAAATATTGTAAAGATCCTGACAGCTTATGGATGATGAAAATCATTCGCTGGACTTAGTCACGTATCCGTATTCCGTATTTCCTTTTTGGGAAGCAGGGCGTGACATTGTGTTTTTGAGTTTTTAGGGTATGTGTTAAGGTTGTATTTATAGAATACAAGTAGATTGTTAGGTTATTGGGTTGGGATCCAATAATAGTGGGTTTTGGTTGAGAACAAACTGCAATTGGGTTTTAGTGTTCAATAAGAGATGGATTTGAAGACAATAGGGTTCAAATAAAATACCCGCAATCCAAAAAATAATATCCACGAGATGTATAGCCCAAAAAGGAGAAAATAGTTCATGAACGAAAATTTAAATCAATTAGATAAATAAATAACACAACTGCAAAAGAATATCAATTGGGCTTGAAAATATACTGAAATTCGTCAGAAAAATCAGAACAAATAAAACAATAAAATAATTCAATCGATGGATTTTAACTAGACAATCAAAAAATAACAATTAATTATTATAATTATAAAAATAATAAAATCATATGATAAAATAATATTCGGGTTTAACAAGTTCATTAAAATAATGCAATAATAATAATATATTAGATTTTTGGCTTAAATATAAATAGTCGATCAATAATGAATAGAAAATAAAGTTAAAACATACCATCGTTCGAAATAAATATAACTTTTTGATTAGAAAAGATTTTAATAGAAAATCCAAAACGAATTTAACACAGAATAAATTTATAATAATCGAAATACAGAAAGTATTCAGAAAATATGTATTTAGTGGAATGGGGGTTACAATAATAGGTCGGATACCGACCGATGCCCACCCCTAGATGTGTACGTGTGGAATTAATACCACGTCGACCAGATGAATAGGAGGAAGAGTAGTTATATAATATATACCAATGATCCGTCAGTGCCAACTAGCTATATCACTTTTGGTGAGGCAATGCCTGTGGTGGGTCGTGGTTAGGATTAGTTTTTTGCATGCGTGCATGAGTAGGTGCGTGCGCAGCTGAGCCGAAATCAGGGCGTTACACCATGCATTCTGAGTCTTGTGATTCGGAGGGCCTCTCTTGACGCTTATTAGCCCCCGTGCTGGAGGAGTTTCGACATTGTTGTCTTGTTGGAAAAATTGAGAGAGATACCCCCAGTGAATCAGGCCTTCAAGTTCATCTTTGAAGGCTTGGCAGTTGTCGGTGGTGTGTCTATGGTCTCCATGAAACACGCATCACTTGTTCCCGCATCTTCTTTTGCTAGCTGTGGACATCTTGGGGGAGGCGAATTATTCTATTCTTTTCAACTTCTTTGAGGATGGCTGATACACTTGCATTGAGAGGTGTGAACTTGTCGAAACGTGGTGCTGGAGGGGGACGACATTGACCTGTGCCGTCCTTCTGAAACTTTATGGGTCCTTCCTCGCATGTATTATTCCGTTTTCTCCTGGAAGGTGAATCCTTCATGCCTTGAGGATAAAGAGCTTCCTCGACTCAGAAATACTTGTCACTCCTTTCCAGGAGCATGGTGAAATCTTTCGGGGGCTTCTTTGCGATGGAGACATTCAGGTCTTTGTGAGTGATGTTTTGGCAGAAGGCGGCAGCCGCCACTGATGACCCTAGGGAGGAGTGGACATTGCTTTGGCTATGAAGCGCTTGAAAAAGTCTTTAAGCAGTTCTCTGTCCCTTTGCTTTAATTCCAACAGGGAGACACTTGTCTTTTCAGCCCTGCAGCTAATAACGAAGTGCATTATTGTCACGCCCCACTTCCAAAAAATATGGAATACGAGCACATGACATTAGCCCAGCAAATGACTAACGTCACCCATAAGCTGTTTATCCGATCAACTCAACAATATAATCAATACAGAACAATTGCGCAGACAATAATAATACTCTCATGAACAATAATATACTTGGAATGAAGCAATATGAAATATCCAAATAAAATAATAATCCAACATCTGAAAACAAATAATAGCAATATTTAGGTCAAAAGCCCACAATACGATGAAATAACAATAGTTCAATAATTAAGTCTCCATAACAATGCAACAATTTATTAAGCGGTGATGTTATCAATTCCTTCACCAATGATGTTCTCTCAATCCTTCAGACAATTCTCCATCAACACCTGTAAACACTTCATCTAAAAAGATGAGAAATTTTTTGCTTAGAGCAAGTCATGGACAGCAAGTAGAGAAAGCAAGGAACAATGGAATAATGATATAACAATGAATTCAATGGATCAATAGGAATCAATAACATGGTACAATAATCAATAATCAATATCAATGATAATCGATGCAATGGTTATAAACAATGGTTCGATATTTGATAACAATATTCAATGATCAATATCAATAACATTTAGCCAATAATCGATATCAATAGGAACAATGATGAACAATAAGCGATGTTAATGCCGTGTCAATTCTTAAGTCTATTAATCGTTTTAATCCTAACTAATGTAGCACTTCATGCGTTCCATTTATTTACCACATGGTTGCGACATACAAACAAGTTACATTTAGACTTAGTGGTGGATTTTATAGTTCATGTACTTGGGAACGACGTAAACGATTCTCTTCAATATTTAGTTATTCAGTCATTCGGTTATTCAGTATCAATATCAAAGGAATAATATGCAGTTATCCAGTTATTCAATCATTCAGTCATTCAGTCATTCAGTGATTGTAGGGAAACCACGAGCTACCTTCCGAGTACAGTCTCTATATTTTCCACTACTTAAGTCAACCCTTAAACCCCGTCTTGTTTAACAATTCTTTATTCAATCAATACAATACAATATGCAATCTAGAGACATTAGATGAACGATAGCCACAATAGGGGAACAATAGGATGATAACTTGAATTGGACAATTAGAATGGTGACAATAAGACTTTAGGATCATGCAATAAAATATACACACTTCGAATCATGCAATACTACGATATAGGGATAATTAAATTAAGAAAAACTGAAAAGTGAAATTCTGGACAACAAAAGTGATCTGTACAAAAATGCAGTTTCCCATTGGTTCAGAACTCGAACACTGAATCCGTCAGAAGTTCTGAAAACTAGACTTCCACACGGTTCCAACGCATATTTAAAGTTCAAAATCCGACAATAGTAGCTAGGTCAAACAGATAATTCTTTACAGATTTTTTGTTCAGGCATAATTTGGAAATCATGTTATTATAATTTTAGAACCAACAAAACTCGATAATAAATTCAGTAAAAATATTTATTAGACTCATAAACATGTTAAGCAACAATCTCCTGTAGTAAAATGGGCATAACTTTTGCTACACAACTCGGAATTCAGCAATTCAAAATGTTATGGAAACTAGAAAGATATGGATATAATTCTTATTCAGAAATTAATTTATTTTAGGATCATTTACTGGGTCAAAAATAGCAAACAATATACATCCAGCAAGTAACATAAAGGGTTTTGGGTATTTTCATGAAATAAATTAATTAAACATGATGGGTATCAATTCTACTATTCGATAAACTTCTCAATCATCATGATGGGGTATAAGACATGGTAAATAAAATTAAGAACACATACATACATTAATTTAACATCAACTAACAACAATCAATCAACCAAACATACAACCTAATAATTATTTCTACAATAAATTAATTTTGTGACAATTATATGAATAACACTATTATTAATTCTATATGTACACATGAAAGATTCAATCTTTGGAGTCAAAAGTGGCACGATGTCAAGTAAATTGGGGTTAGCTCGTGTAAACGCTCAATATACCCAACGAAAGAGATGAACAATGTATAATACGATGAACGAGGGGATCTACTTGCAAGAGTTTCAACAAAACTTGAATTTGATACAATTAACAATTCAAGAGGAAGTGACTTGCCTTATAAACGGTGAAAGCGAATACCAAGAATAACGGGATGAGAATCCCAGAGCAACGAACACAAACCCATAAACTACGTGTAAACTACGTGCAAAAGAGCTAAAGCAACAACAAGAGTGAGAGACCAGCAACCACAACAACAAACACGGATCCCAACCCACAAAACAGCAAACACCCACAACCAATCCCCTTCTCACAAACTCCAAATAGAAAATCCCCCCTTCACAAAACACCAAACACCAATTTCTGATCCCCTTTCTTCCGAATACACAATGGCAAAAGGAAAGAGGGAGAACAACGGCTCGACGGTGGGGATGTGCACGGCGACTGGCTGATGTCTGTGGTGTCAAGGGAACGACGGCGGATGACAGGGGCTAGGGCGGTCGACTGAGGCGAGGGTGGTCATCAATTGGGCGGGGTAAGCTCGTCGACGACAGAAGACTTCGGGCGATGCCCTGTTTTGGAAGAAAACAAGGGAAGCTGTGGATGATCGAGGTGGCGGAGGATGGTGCTGACAACGAGGGACGACAAGGGTTATGATGGGTGTTTGGAGCTCTGGAGGTGGTGGAGTAATGAGCTCTCAGAGGTGGATGAAGAGGACGACCGGGGAGGGAGTGAAACAGAGGTAGGAAGGCAGGTGGCTTTGACTGTGTGTAGGGCAAAGGTGGTGAAGATAATGTGGGGCGCGACTGACTGCGACAATGGTGGGTTGTCGACGGGTGGCAGGTGGTTGCTGCAGGTGACGAGGATGAATTGATGAGGCGATAGGAGGCTGACAAGGAGGAAAGGGATGGGGTGAGGAGGAGCTCAATGACTGGATGGTGGTGGGTGGCTGATGATGATCCGGATGCGGATGGAGACGATGATGGCACTGGCAATGGTGGCCGAGGAGGACGATGATGGCACTGGTGTTGATGAAGATGGTTAGGGAAGAAGAAGGAACAGTGGAAGGGGGTTGGGGTTTAACAGTTTGCAGCTGTGGTTAATGGGGGCTAGAGTTAGGGTATAGGGTAGGTTAGGGTTTTGGTAGTGTATATATAGGAGTTATTGAGATACTGGGTTTTGGGTAGGATCCAATAAGGAGATAGGTTAAAATTCAATTGGAATGGATCTTGGGTTTCAGGTTTAAATCCAATAAGAAAGTAGGCTATATGGTTTATAAAATATACATATAAATATACATTGAACCAAATAATAAGATACATATAGGTAGAGTATGTTCGGGCTTTACAAAAAAAATAAAAATAATAATAATGACAATAAGAATAATAATACTGATAATTACAATAATAATAGTAACAAAAATATTAATATTAGTAACAATAATAATAATAACAATAATAATGATAATAACCGCAATTAAAGTAATAATAATAATAATAAGATTAAAATGATCTAATAATAATAATATATTTGATTTGGGCCAAAATATAATTAACCGATTAATAAAAAATAGAAAGCAAGATTAAAATACACCATTATTCGAAATAAATAAAATTTTCGTTTAGAAAATACTTTAATAAAAGATTCGAACAGAATTTAGCACAAAATAAATTTATAAAAATCAAATTATAGAAATTACATTGAAAATACTTATTAGCGAAATGAGGGTTATAGTTATGAAGAGCTCCTCGAGCTAGTTGAAGGAGAATATTGTGTCTGGAGTGAGGCGGGAGTACCATTCCCTTGCTGATCATCTCAAAGTTGCGGGGAATGTTCAGCACATTAGTGCATCGGTGACATTGTAGATCATGAGAGTTTCAAAACTCTTTATATTGTCAACTGGGTCTGATTCACCATCGTATGACTTGAATTGAAGAGCTTTGAAGTTCTTAGGAATGGGTGCATCAAGAATGTATTTGTGGAAAGGAGGTCGACTAGGGCGGTAAGCTCTGCTACAGCGGTTCCCCTCATTCTTTATTTATTCCAGGCGATTTTCTACTCCTCGAATGCTACAAAGGACTTGGTCGTCCTTCCTCTTCGATTAGGTTGAGTCACTGGATTCTTCTTTTGATGGAGAAGAGTGGCGGCTCCACTAGCGTAGACCATGATCATGAGTTTCTCGGATACCTTGGAGGATGTCATGCTTGAAGTTTTCTAGTTCAGCCGTAGTGACTGGGGCCTCTTTCTCTTTGTTTCTCTTAAGATGCTTTCGACATTCATGAGTCGGGCTTCTTTTTGCAGTGCGCCCCTGTGAGAGAAGGAGTATCTTGATCTCAACCTTCGGGGAGAGTTTCTTCTCCGGTTCTCTTGATGTTTTGAGTGGGAGGCCTCGGTTCAGGTGCACCTCTCATCCAAATGGGTCCGTAGATTGGTTCCTTATTGCATGGCGCAGATGATTTGGCAGAGATCTCTCGATCCCCGAGGACCTCATGAGGCTAATGAATCACTGGAAGGATTATGGACTGAGATATGGTTATGCAGAGGGTGTTGTTCATGACGGCTTTGTCGAGAGACCCCCGATGCCTCTTCGTTGACAGGAGCTTGATTAGGCTGTTGGGGCTGATCTGGCCGATAAGGAGGAATTTGGTCCTCCATAGGAGGAGCTGGTCGACAAAGAGAGTTGATCCGACGACTTAAAGCCACCGATCTCCCTCTTAGTCTTGGTGACATGATGGTAAGTATGATTTTTTATGTAGATCTGTGTCGTTTGTTACAGACGATGCCAATTTGCTACTGATTATTTTGGTGTGGGAGCAAACAGATAGTGAGTTTATATTTAAAGGAAACTACTATAGATCTAACCTTTGATCGTCGTTGTAAAAAGTTGTTAGAGCTCCTGAGAGTGGATCTGGATCATTGATTGAACACTGTGATCTAAATCCAACGGTTGCTGATGCCGCCGATGGACCTGCAAAAAGCCTGAAACACTGGGGGTGGCCCCGATGACAAACTCTCCAATGCTCAAGTTAGAACCATAGTGAAAAAGATAGTTTTAAAGGAAAATTGCAGATTGTTGATTACCTTCTGACTGAGGAGAGGGGAGAGTATTTATAGGCATGAGAAATAGTTTAGGAGATTGATATGGATCTGTTAGATTTATATGAATTCTTTATCTCTTGTTGATTCTCCCCCTTAAGAGATAAGACTCACTTGTATGGGGATAAGAGATTTGACTACCGCCCTCATGGGCTGGGTGTCTCTCCTAGTGGGCCCAGTTGCTTTTAATGGGCTTGAAAGTAGCCCATATCTTTGTAGGGGAGCTGAATAAGGCCGAGACCTGTTAAAGAGGAATGTTATGATTAATATGCATGTAAAAGCTTTATGATATGTGCTGGAATCGTACTATCCCGATTTACTGCGATTTTTACCATTATCATACCATCTATCTTCAATCACGAATAAAAGTAACATACCCCATCTAACAATACTTAATATGCCGATAACATAAGTTCCGTAATAAAATTTAGCATGGCATTAAGTGTTCCCATAATTTCTATCATGCATTCTACTAGATCATTTGACTATTATTCCAATTCAAGAATGAAAATTAAACAACTACATGCTTCCTACCACTTCCATTAATTCTATAGTAATTCATCGTACAAAAACTAATTAAACTGAGCATAATACTACAGACAAATTAAGAAATTGGAGAACACCCACCTAATTGATGAATGCCACCTAATATGATGAATCCCTTGCAAGCACTTCCCCAAAAATCATCCTCCTTTTCAAGTCCAAAAAGCTCTATACTAGAATATTTGATCACACACATATGAAACTGTCTTCCTATATTGGCCGGCGAACACTTAAATAAATGGGGTGACTGGAGGGTTATAAAACTACCCACAACTCTACCCATGATCTTTTACTAATTATCCCACTCTCCCCACTTATTTGAAAACCGCTTGACTAATTCAAACTCTCTCTCAACCTCCAAAAGTGGTCGGTCACACTTGGGTGTATGTGTGTGGGTTTATTTCAAATTTATTGTACACAAAAGGTTACAAATCAAGTGATATATATATATATATATATATATATATATATATATATATATATATATATATATATATATAGGGATTTCTTCCATTGAAAATGCAAATATTGTGCAAACGCGTGCAAACCACCCAACCCGTCATTGGCGATGACGGGTGAAGGTATAAGGCAAAATTTTATATTTTGCCTTAACCCATCATTGCCAATGACGGGTTAAGTGGTTTGCAAATTGCAAACTCTATATTTGCATTAGCAATGGAAGAAATCTCATATATATTCAAGTGGCTTTCATTCAATTCCCTTAAAATCAAAGGCTCAGATCTAACCTCACAAAACATATTTTCTCCCCAAAAGTTTCCCCCCAAAACTCAAATTCAAATTTCCCCCCAAAACAACTCTCATTTATTTAGTTAATTCTCTCTCTCTCTCTCTCTCTCTCTCTCTCTCTCTCTCTCTCTCTCTCTCTCTCTATATATATATATATATATATATATATATATATATACTAGGTTTGCCCGTTGACACGTGCCTACGGCACGTCTTCGGAACGGTGTACCTTATTTAATCATATAAAATAGTTTTGGAGCTCCAGCAAATTAATTGACGTAGCAAACATAGAGCAAAAAACATATTATATGATTTTTTTTGAATTATTTTTAAAGTTTTTAAATTTTTAAATTTTTAATATTTTTTAATTTTTTAATATTTAAATTTTTTTAAAATTTTCATTTTCTTATTTTTTTTGAATAGAAAAGGGAGGGAAAGAGAGAGAAAAAAATTAAATAAATATAGGAGTTGTTTTGGGTGGGAGATTTGAATTTGACTTTTGGGGAAACTTTTGGGGGGAAAATATGTTTTGTAAGATTAGATCTAGGCCTTTGATTTTTGGGAAGAATGAAGGAGAACCACTTGATAGCTTTCTTTGTGTTTTATTATATAGATACTAGGTTTGCCTGTTGACACGTGCCTACGGCACGTCTTCGGAAAGGTGCACCTAGTTTGATAATATAAAATAATTTTGGAGGTCCAGCAAATTAATTGAAGTAGCAAACATATTATATGAGGAAGCAGTATATCTACCTTTAAGCTTAACCATCACCTTTTTTATCATTAGCTTGAACTTACATATAAAGGCTCTCGATTCGGTGGAGGGGAGTCGCCGATACGGAGTCGCTTGATATTCGCGCTCGATTTGGTGGAGTCACCGATGTGGAATCAGCAGCGGATCAGATATCGACGACGACTTGTTGATTGGGGTTCGACATTGGATTTGGATTTGGATTTGGATTTGCTTTGAGATTTTCAAATTTTCAAAATTTCTTTCAAAATTTTAAAATTATCAAATATTTGAATTTTAAATTTAAAAATTTAAAAATTTAATTTTTTTTATTTTTTGAAATTTTCTAATTTTTTTTAATTAAATCTTTTTTAAACTTTTTTTAATTTTAAAGAAAATTTTATTGTAACTTTTAATAATTTTTTATAAGGTTTTGAATTTTTTGATTTTTTGAATTATTTTTAAATTTTTTTAGTTTTTTAGTTTTTTTTTATTTTTTTAATTTTTTTAAATTTTATTTTCTTAATTTTTTGAATAAGAGAGAGAAAGAGAGAGAGAGAGAGAGAGAGAGAGAGAGAGAGAGAGATAAATAATTAAATAAATAAAGGATTTGTATTGGGTGGGAGGATTTGAATTTGAGTTTTGGGGGGAAACTTTTAGGAGGGAAAATGTGTTTTGTGAGGTTAGATATGAGCCTTTAATTTTGGGGGGATTGAAGGAGAGCCACTTGATAGCTTTCTTTGTGTTTTATTATATAGATATATATATATACACATGGACTTTTATACCCCAATTTATAATATTTTTCACCATATATTAATGGAAATATGGACTTTTTTTTACAAATAATTATTGTCATACAATTCAAACTTCCACTACATAATTGTTAATTTACTGTTTACAAGATTTTTCATATGCTGTATCATTCTGAAGACGTACCGTAGGCACGTGGCCACAGGCAAATCTAGTATATATATATATATATATCACATAAAACATAATTCAATAAAGGTTCAAGCCATTCTAATTTTAACTAAAATTAAAGCACTCCATATATTTAAACTTGACAAGTTAATGCAACATATAACCCCATTAATTTATATTAAGAAAAGTTCAATTAACACGTGTACTACACATACGTGCATTGCACGCACTAATAAATATTTAAAACACATTCTTAGTATTTTTGGCGGGTGTTACACACACAGGAAAAAATATCATCAGATTGGCACCGTATGTGGGAACGCACAAATTGAGCCCACTGGCAAGATCCAGTGGTCATAATCCACTTCTAACCATGCCCCCAAGACTTAAGAAGGCAACAGGTCTGCCTCCCCCTCCACTGTTCCATCCATTCCTCAGTAGGGTGGTAACTCAAGGGTCCCAACACCGACGTTCGGAACTCCTGCTAAGTTCCCCTCCTCCCAATCTCCAGGGTCCTATTGATGCTACCTCTCTCTCAGTCGGTACTGAGGCGGGACCATCCACACAACAGGACCTCCAACATAACCTCAACAACTAATAGCAAGAGGAGAACCATCGCCACCGTATCGAGCAAAATCGACCCCGAAATGAAAGTCCCCGTTCAGAGCATCAGGGAAGCTGCACGAGCCGTTCCTCTTGCAAAAAGAGCCTTTCCCCTGTCGACAAAGGCCCTGAAGATCACTCTCCCCCCGATGGGGCAGGAATGAACAAAGCTCTACTCCCATTAGTCGGTAAGCCCCGAGAGGCAACACAGAGAAGGGAGCTCCCGTTACCAGAGCCGAGTTTCAGGACTTCAAAAATGAAATTCTGTAGTCTCTTTGGAGAGAGCCCATAAGGGACCATCATTTCGAAGACTTCCACACCAGCGTCGTCCACATTGAAGAGTTCTACGGGTCCACTAGATCCAAGGGATCAGAAGACATAGTATTAAAGTGCCTCTGAGAGATGGAAGATCACCTCGCCCGGATAGAGCAAGAGGAGATGCAACAAAGTAGGGGGGGCGACCCATCCGACCTCCTTTCACCCCGTTCATCCTCGAAGTTCCGGTCCTGAGAGACTTCAAGCCTCCCACCTTTGAGTCTAGTAATGGTGAGTTTAACCCAGTGGATTATATCAAGAGTTTAAAAAATCTCATGATAATTCACAATGCCTTGGATGTAGTCCTTTGCAAGACATTCCCTGCCACCCTCTTGCGCTCGGCGAGAGACTGGTCCTCCCGACTCACTCCCGGCTCCATCAACTCCTTTGACCAGCTTGAGGAGAGCTTCCTTACACACTTTGTGACCAGCCGTAAAGCGGAGAAGACGAGTGCCTCCTTGCTAGACCAAAAGCAGAAGGAAGGAGACTCGCCCTGAGACTTTGTTCGGCGATTCAAAGCAGAGTCCCGATCTGTCCCTTCTATTGACTCCGGGGTTGCAGCGACCACCTTCAAGAACAATATTCGACATGACCTCCTCAAACCTCCATCGCCAAGAAGCCACCCTCAGATTTTTCCGACCTCCTCATTCGGAGCGAAAAGTACATTCAAGCCGAGAAGGCCCTTCATCATGAGGGGCTCAAGTAATCGTTGCCTAAGGGAAAAAGGAAGGTTGATAGCACCGAGGCTCCTAAAAAGTTCCAAAAGGATGTTGCAGGTCAGAGGTGTCCCCCTCATGTGCCTTGATTCGATAAATACACCCCACTTAACGCTAGCATCTGAGGGTGCTAATGGAAGTGGAGGGTGAGGGACTCATCCGCCCCTTACCTCAAATGAACACCCCCGAGAAAAATAGGGACAAGAGGTTCCGGTGTCGATTCCACCGCGATCGTGGGCATGAAAACAATGAATGTTGGGTCCTTAAAGAGGAGATCTAGACGTTGATTCAACGAGGCTATTTGTCCAAGTTCACGCAGAAGAACAAAATGGCCCCTCCTTGAGTTTTGGGGGGCAGTAATGTTAGGTTTCGATGGTAGTCTCAGATCAAATACACAGTGGAAAAATTACAAAGAAATATCAAAACTTAGCCATGGAACCATGCAAAAACCATAAATCGTGTTTAGGGGTTATACATTGAAAATGGACTTGCTGTCTCCATAGTATGGTGATCACAACACTGCAATATTGCATTGCCTCTACGGTATCCTCACGAACGGATTAAATCAAGCTTTCCTTCATACCGCGGTGCCAGCTGTGGGAAGGGGATGTTCCTCACGATCTCTCTCTTATTATCACAAAAACTGACGGCGAGGGTTTTCTCATGTGACACTTTTCCACAGATACGTATCATATATATAGCTGTAGAAAATCAACCCTAAGAAAGTAATGAGGCTGTTGGACTCACAATCTGACCTAATTCAGATTCGTGTTTGGGTTTTTGAACTTTAGTCAGCCCCTTTAATCTAATTAAATGTCCAACCAATGTCAGGAGTCCAAGTCTTACTTGGATCCCCAATTAAATTCATCTTATGAATTTAAATCTCAATTTTGATCAATTCTAAGTGTGTGACCCTATAGGTTCCCATTACGTTGACAGTAATACTAAAATCATATTCTAGTATTACAAATGGTGAGCGGTTCTAGCAATACATCACTACTACTCAAGTAACGGGAATGTCAGTGATTAGACATAATCTGTCCGTGACCAATGTTACCATATAGTCGAGTCCCTTTGTCCAGATATCTTAATTGACCACAAAGCATAAAACGTGTCACCCTTGTATAGTTCATTCTTTGGTTTCTTGATGTCCTAGTAGACTTTCTAAAACAAATGCACTCAATATCTCATATTGACTCATTTGAGCATGATCATGCATTTTGCAGCCTCACTCAATCAAGGGGCCCATAGATATCGCTCCTGTTATGTAAGAGTGACAAATCCTATCTAAGTCACTCACATCCCTCCGCATGATTTGTAGTATAACCAATAGTCGACTTTATAATCACTTTATTACATGCAACATTTGAAGAAATTAAAACATATATCTTCTCATGTAGGAAACCATAGTGACTTCATGTAACGCTCCGATTTCCGTACACTGGGAAATCGTGACATAAGCCAGAATCGTTCCTTCAATTAGCCACAATACACAGAAAAATAGGAAAATTTAAGAACTTTTTATTCAACACAAATGTATTACAAGTCCGAATGTTACAAAATTACAGTACATTACAACCGTGCTACAATAATACATTTACAATCCCAAGTGTTACAACTTTCAACAATTTACATAAGAGTACAATGAATAAAGAACAACACTTGGTACTTCGCTTGGATGCTTTCCAACAAATAAATAAATTACAATAATTGTTACAAAAGAAACATTAGTAATCAACATATATTACAACGGAGAACTTAAATAAAATCGACTCCTGCTTCTCTTGCCTTGAATCCTCCTGAATCTTTTACATGTACTTCTACAGTCCAGTACCTGTAATTTTGCAGTCCAGTACCTGTAATTTTGCAATCCAGTACCTATAGAAGTGGGAACGTCAGTACATATACTGATACTTTAAGGCTGATGACTAGCAGTGATTCTCAACTTTAAGCAAAGAGAATGATGAAAAGAGAAACGTGTATATATAATTGATGTGTCAGTGTATGCTATGACTTAGTTACTAATGCAAGATTAACTAATGTGAGGATGCTCTTATTATAATGCAAGCAAGTCTCCAGAACAGTATGCATCCAATACTACATACGCCCCATCTCAAGCCGTTTCTTCATATATAGGGATTTGAACTCGCGCCATGAATTCTACTCTTGTACTCAACTTGTTTCTGAAGATACAACGTGACTGATGATGTTGCCCTAAAACAGTCTAATCCCGTGATTCACAGTTAGCTGATGGTGTCCCCATTTTCCACTACTACCCGGCGTACCTGACCTCACTTAAAAACCAGACGAACCCTCCGAGTTCCTGCAACATAGGTTATCTCGAAGCATCCTCTGCGGCTCCCTAACTCATAGACTGTAGTCTATGGCCTGTTCGCGTCCCCAGCATAGAACATGACGGAGTTCCAGGGGTCCATCCCCTAGCTCCGCCCGCCCTTATCATGGCACTTCAGAAATTAACAGATGAGATACGGATCCCGTGCTCCCAACCCGTGAGAAGGCACAGACCGTATCCCTTTGACAAGAAGGGTACAACCCAATAACACCACCTAGTGCTGGCCTGTAGGACAGATCGGATCATAAGGTATCACCCTTAACACCAACTCTTTCCATTTGGCAAAAATGATAATAAGTAAAGGTTAAGTAGTAATAACCATAAGTTACTACTCTAACGATGTCACTAACCCTGAACAATCCTAGGGATGACAACTGTATTAACACAACATGCTAGGCCTTAAGTTAGACTTCACAAGATAATTCTACTAGGCGCTCAACCTAGACCCACCAGAATCCCTAACGATCCTCTTCATAGCCTATCGATCCAAGGCCCTGGTAATACGAACGTATTCGCATGCTACTACCCTGAACTTAGATTCTGTCTACACTCCGGTCCATGATCAACCTACACCGGTTAAGATATGTCGGTACACGAGGAGCTCGTCCGCAGTCCTTTAGGAGTAAGGATTCTGTCTACGCTTTGGTCCACGATCAACCAACACCGGTTAAGATCTGACGGTACACGAGGAGTGACTCATCTACAGTCCCTTAGGAGTAAAATAAATACACGTCTTGATGGTCGATGGCCCCTAGGGGAATGATATCACCCTAAACGAGTACAACAAACTGTGTACTAGCTAATAAGCTACGTACGAGTAAACAAAAATACATACGAGCTAAACAAGCTACGTATGGAACCAACAACTACATACGAGCCGGGCAGGCTACGTATGAGACAACAACATACATACGAGACTAATAAGCTACGTACGAGTAAACAAAAACACATACGAGCTAAACAAGCTACGTATGGAACCAACAACTACATACGAGCCGGGCAGGCTACGTATGAGACAACAACATACATACGAGCCGAATAAGCTACGTATGAAACCACAGCCTACGTACGAGCCAGATGAGCTTCGTACGAGCAAAACAACATATAGCAGTACCTATACAGGTATTCTAACAACCTAGAAGCAACGAAACGTGCTTACTAGAAAAACCTAATCTTCTATAATTAGAAGCAACAGAAGAATCTACTAACAATCTAAAATAGACACTACCAAAGAAAAACCCGAAAGCGCCATAAAAAGCCTTCCAACAGCCTAGAAGCAACCGGTGCTACGCTTATCAGAATTCCACAAAATTATACTTTTTAGGAAGGTGAGAACATCTCCTGCAACTCTCTAGTTGAACACTTTTTCAGATTCTGTAAGGAATCCAAAATCCGGTCCATCGAACACACGCAAATAGTTTAACCAAACTGCAGATTTTCAACAAAAAACTGAAACTTCTATAGCTTGTAACTTTTGCTCTACTTATCAGAATCTAACCAAATCTTACAATTTAGAATGGTAGGAACATCTACTACAACTCTCTAGTTGAACATTTTTCCATATTCCTTATGGAATTCAATCCACCGTCCTCTGAACACACACAAAAATTAAGCAAAACAACATATTTTCACAACAAAGCCGAAACTTCTAAGAATTGTAACTTTTGCTCTACTTGTCGGAATCTAACGAAGCTGGACAATTTGGAAAGGTGAGAATGTCTACTACAACTTCCTAGTTGGTCACTTTTCCAAATTCCATAAGGAACACCAAGTTCCAGCCCTTCGAACATAGGCCGTTGTTCACCCCAAAATATTGTTATTTCATCGTATTAGTTCAATACAACAACCTACTATAATAATAACAATAATAATACTAAAAAGAGCATGAGAATGAGAAACCTCCACCCAATCGATTGGAAGAACTTGCTAGCTATCCTTCTCCTCCTTGCTCCTTGTTCTTGATCCTCTTCAAGAACACCTCACAAATGAACCCATGAAAACCTAACCTCTCTTTTGATTTGATCTCTCTTTTCTTTTTTTTGTTTCTCATTATTTTCTGAAATTAAACAAATAGAAGAAATATAAGAGAGAGAGAGAGAGAGAGTGAGAGAGAGAGAGAGGAGATGGAGAAACAACAAAATGAAAAAGGGCTTTTGCCCTCTTGAAGTGGCCGGCCATTGATATAGGAGAGGGAGAGAGACTGATGTGGATGAGAGAGAGCCGCTTGTCTCTCTCTCTTGTGGCTCACACAATTTGAATCAATTTGTAATTTTAATTTATAATCAAAACCCTATAAATTTGCAATCAACACCCAATCTAATTCCTACCCTCCATTTGATCATGATTGATCAAGAATAACAGATTTTTCCAAAAATCACATAGTATATGATTTTGTACAAACGTACGAAATCGATACAGTACATATACGTACATATATCTGATTATACAGATACTTTTTTATTCGTTAAAACGAATCATCTCTACCGAAAATATTTTAATTCAGAAATAATAATAAAATAATTTTATTTTCGGCTCGAAATATTCCAGTATCAATTTGATACAAAACAGATATATATAGACTAGTATATATGCATATATAATGTTTATTAACAAAACCGGGTGATATTCACCAAAAAATATTTCATTTCTGAAAATAAATATAAAATAATAATTTTTAATATCTGCCTGGGATTTTTCAGATATTTTCTCAAAAATGCATTTTTCAAGATTTTGTACAAGTGCACAAAACTGATACAATACCTGTATATACTTACTAGTATATATATCCAGATAACTTTTTATTTGAAAGACCAAGAAATTTTCATAAAAATATTTTAACTTTAAAAATAATAATTATATAAATATAATATCCGTCCGGAATATTACACTTCAAGTCAAAAGATTACATACACCATGGTCACTGTGAGAACCGCTTATGACACTCACATAACGATCCATGCAACGTTCTCATGGTGGATCAGTCCAGTACATTATTACTCGAATATCTATCCATGTGAAGACTTGATATCTCATATCCATGACCCGTGAGATATGGTCATCAGTCTACGCACATACTTGTCTCTATGTATTATTATTGTCCTAATTCACAATAATACTTGACTAGGGACATTTAAAAATAGAGTTCTAATTACAACCAATAGGATCTCACAATCAATTCATGCACTTGATATCCTATGGTATTGAACCTACTATTCTAAGGACTTTATTATGTTCATTTAATCACAATAAACAACACAATAAATTAAATGCCTCATATATGAAATAAATATCATGATACAATGTAAACTAGTAATGTCAATACACATCTGGCCTCTAGGGCATACACCAACAATCTCCCACTTGCATTAGAGCCAATCACACATATATCTAATGCCTATAAATCTAGTGTGACCCTCATACTTTCGCTGTGCAAGAGGCTTTGTCAGTGGGTCAGCGATGTTATCATATGTCTGTACACTGCATATCTTCCCATCTCCTCTATCGATGATTTCTCGAATGAGATGGAACACCTAAGTATATGTTTGGATCGCTGGTGAGATCTAGGCTCCTTAGCTTGTGCAATGGCTCCATTGTTATCACAGTTGAGGTCCACCAGGTCCACAATGCTAGGAACCATGCCAAGTTCAGTAATGAACTTTCTGATCCAAATAGCCTCCTTTACTGCATTGGAGGCAACAATATACTCAACCTCTATGGTTGAATTGGCTATTGTCTCTTGCTTCGAACTCTTCCTGCTCACAGCTCTACCATTTAGGAAAAACACAAAATCCGATTGCGATTTGGAGTTGTCCTTATCGGATCGAAAGCTAGCATCAGTGTAACCCTTTACAACAAGCTCTTCCTCTACTTCATATACCAAGAACTAATCCTTAGTCCTTCTTAAGTACATAAGGATGTTCTTGAAAGTGGTCCAGTGACTCGCCGAGATCTGACTGGTACCTGCTCGTCATGCTCAAAGCATATGAGACATCTGGACGAGTACATAACATGGCATACATGATAGATCCAATTGCAGATGCATATGGAATCTTAGTCATTCTGTCTTTTTCATCTTGAGTGGAAGGACAATGAGCCTTAGACAGGTTTAGACTATGCGACATATGGAGGAATCCTTTCTTAGACTCTTGCATATTGAAGCGTTTCAATACTTTTTCTAGGTATGTACTCTAACTCAGGCCAAGCAGTCTCCTTGATCTATCTCTATAGATCTTGATGCCTAATACATAGGTAGCTTCACCCAAGTCTTTCATGGAAAATTATTTCCCTAGCCAAGTCTTTATAGATTGTAAGATAGGGATGCCATTCCCGATGAGTAGTATGTCATCTACATACAACACCATAAATACAACTATGCTCCCACTAACCTTCTTGTTGGCACAAGGTTCATCTTCGTTCTTGATGAAACCAAACTCTTTGATCGCATCATAGAAACAAAGATTTCAGCTTCTAGAAGCTTGCTTTAATCCATAAATGGATCGTTGCAGTTTACACACATTTCCAGCATCCTTTGGAGTGACAAAACCCTTAGGCTATGTCATGTACACATCCTCGGAAAGATTTTCATTTAGGAAAGAAGTTTTGACATCCATCTTCCAGATTTCATAATCATGATATGCTGCAACAGCAAGCAAGATCCAAATGGATTTAAGCATGACAACTGGGGAAAAAGTCTCATCATAGTCTACACCATGAACTTGTTTAAAACCTTTAGACACCAACCACCCCTTAAAGGTATGCACAATACCATCCATGACAATTTTTTTTCTTGAAAATCCATTTGCACCCAATAGGTTTTACCCCTTCAGGTGGGTCTACCAAGGTCCACACTTGGTTGGTATACATGGTCCATCTCAGATCTCATGGCCTCATGCCATTTCTCAGAATCTGGGCCTTTTACAGCTTCTCATACGTAGGCTCATCCTGATCTACGAGTAATATATCATCATGTTGAGTCATGTGAAATCCATATCTCTCAGGTTGATGAGGTATCCTACTAGACTTACGTAGGCTTTGTGCTACTTGAGTAGGTGATTGTTCCACAACAATTTGTTGAGCCTGCTCCATTTCCTTCACTGGTTCGCTGCTACTTTGCAAAGTTTGAATTTCTTCAAGTTCTATTGTTCTCCCGTTGGTTCTTTTAGAGATAAATTCTCTCTCAAGGAACACAGTAGTATGTGCGACAAATACTTTGCCTTCGGTCGGATTATAGAAATAGTATCCCTTGGTTTTCTTGGGATATCCTACTAAGAAGAACTTATCATATTTAGGACCAAGTTTATCAGGGACTTGGTGCCTTACATAGGCTTCACAACCCCAAATCTTCATAAAAAAAACACTAGGATGCCTCCTAGTCTATATTTCGTATGGTGTCTCTTGAACCATTTTAGATGGAACACGGTTAAGTGTGAAAGCAGCTGTTAATAGAGCATGTCCCCAGAAGGAGGTTGGAAGATCTGCATGACTCATTATTGATCGAAGCATGTCTAACAAGGTCGGTTCCTCCTCTCAAAGACACCATTCCATTGCGGTGTTCCAAGGGAAGTCAGTTGAGATATTATCCCGCACTTTTTTTGATGGTCATCAAAATCTTAGCTTAAGTACTCACCACCTCGATCTGATCGAAGGGCTTTAATACTTTTACCAAGTTGATTTTATACCTCATTCTTGAATTCTTTGAACTTTTCAAATGACTCTGATTTGTGTTTCATCAGATACACAAATCCATATCTACTGAAATCATCAGTAAATGTAATGAAGTACTGAAAACCTCCTCTAGCCAATGTGTTGAAAGGTCCACAGACATCACTATGTATGAGACCTAAAAGATCACTAGCCCTTTCACATTTTTCAGTAAATGGAGCTTTTGTCATCTTGCCCAACAAACAAGGTTCACATACCTCATATGATTCAAAATCAAATGAGTCAAAGAATCCATCTTTATGGAGTTTGGATATACGGTTCTCATTTATGTGGCCCAAACGACAATGCCAGAGGTAAGTTGGGCCCGTATCATTTGATTTGAACCTCTTAGTATTTATTATAGACGGGCATTTTGAGGTCGAGAATATAAATTCCATTACTCAATTATGCACTAGCATAACAGATATCATTCAAATAAATAAAATAACTTTTGTCTTTTTTTACAAATGAAAAACCCTTATCTAAACAAGAAATAGAAATAATATTCCTACTAATAGCAGACACAAAATAACAGTTCTCTAACTCAATGATAAGCTTAGTGGGCAATGATAAATGACAAGTTGCTACAGCTAAAGCAGCAACTTTTGCCCCATTTCCAACTCGTAGGTCAACTTCGCCATAAGCCAATGGTCTACTTCTTTTGAGATCATGCACATTTACACAAATCTGAGATCCACATCCACTATCTAATACCCAAGATGTAGAATTAGATAAATTGACTTCTATCACAAAAATACATGTAGTGGAAGTCTCACTTCCTTTCTTCTTCTTAAGCTCCTCCAAGTACTTATGTCAGTTCCTCTTCCAATTTCCGGTCTCACCACAGTGGAAGCATGTGCCCTCTTTGGTCACCCCACCCTTAGGTTTCAAGGCAGATGTGCTAGACTTGAATTTGCCCTTTCCCTTCCCCATGCCTTTGGGTTTCTTAATCTGCTTCTTGTCCTTGCCCTTACCTTTGGCCTGTTGGACCATCATAATGGTCTTTCCCTTACTAATATTATGTTCAGCAGTTCTCAACATGCTTAGTAGTTCTGGTAGAGGTTTGTCAATTTCATTCATGTTGTAGTTCATGACGAATTTACTATAACTTTCCGGCAACGATGATTTCTAACAGGGCTTCCGAGGTTCTCTATGTACCCAAAAGGAAACCAAGTCTTTCAAGGTTCTCTATGTACCCAATCATCTTGAGCACATGAGTTCTAACAGGGCTTCCTTATGCTAGTTTGCATTGAAACAATGCCTTTGAGACTTCAAACCTCTCATGCCTAGTCTACTCTTGATAAAGCCTCTTGAGTTGTATCGTAGGCATCAATGTTCTCATGTTGCTTCTGAAGCTTAGAGGTGGCTAGCATGAGATAACTGATGTCCAAGGCGTCATCTTGATGCTTCTTATGAGCATCCTTTTCGGTGCGAGTGGCACTTGCTGCAGGTGGGTCAGGAATAGGCTGCTCTAGAACATACATCTTTTTCTCATGCTTAAGAACTATCCTCAGATTCCTGTATCAGTCTAGAAAATTTGTTCCAGACAGTTTGTCCTTCTCAAGGATAGATCACAATGATATGTTATTTGATGTGTTGGATGCCATGTTAAACTATCAACAGAAACATGCAAAGTAAATATCATTTTACAGAAATATGCAAAGAAAGAAATATTTAACCATCAATAAAAATATGCAGAGTATGTATCATGACGTTGAAATATTTAATAAGATATTTTATTAAATGTGCCTCCTACTATTTTTATTCAAATCAACGACCCTAATCATTAACTCGGAATATCCATTTGTAAAATTTTCTAGTAGGCCAAGATCTATATTTCACCTAGTTTTGAGTCAGCTTTGGCTGATCACCCGAAATTCAGTTATTTAGGTAGGGAACATTTTTCAATTATATCATATGCAACTCTTGGATAGTTGGGTGAGTAATACTTACTCTAATCTATCTCTTAGACTAAAGCCCAACTCTATGCTGCTAAACCTTCAATCCTATTGAAATAATCTAGCTAAGTCAGACCCAATGGTTGGCAATTGAATATTACTTTTATCCCATCGCGTTTCACTAAGATAGATAAAGGCACCCTACTTTGGCAGACCTATACTTAATCGATCCTAGCCTAGATGAGTGCCACGCATTGGAAGACATCCTATTGCAACTTAATATTTACTTTGAGGGATTTTTGTTATTTTATTAATTGATATCACCATTCATCATCCATTAGCAATGCATCTCACACTAAATTAAAAGCATAAAATTTATGTGACATGGTTGTAGCCCTAACACACTGATTTTCTCAAGCCAATGAGAGTATCAAAAACTGAACAAAGGGATTATACCGTCTTCTCCAAGCAGCTTCCCGATCGTGTCCTTGTATGGTTTTCAATTCCTTGCCTCCTTACTGAGATTACATTTACATATAAAGAAAAAATGTACAATTGGAGTTTAGAGAGAAAGGATTACATTGAGAATGTAGAGAGAAAGGCACGACATGCAGTCCGTATTCAAAAATATCAAAATATAAAAAATACATCACAGAACATAAACCATGTTCCTCATGATCACTTTCTCTCACAATTTCTGTGACGGCTAGAGTTTTCTCATGTGACACTTTTCCACAGATACATATCATATATATAGCTGCTGAAAATCAATCCTAAGAGAGTAATGAGGCAATTGGAATCACAATCTGACCTGGTTCAGATTCGTGTTTGGGCCCTCGAACTTTAGTCAGCCCCTTTAATCTAATTAAATGTCCAACCAATATTAGGTATCAAAGTCTTACTTGGATCCCCAATTAAATTCATCTTATAAACTTAAATCTCAATTTTGATCCATTCTAAGTATGTGACCCTGTAGGTTCCCGTTATGTTGACAGTAGTACTAAAATCATATTTTAGTATTACAAACAGTGGACAGTATGTAGCAATATATCACTGCTACTCAAATAACGGGATTGTCAGTAATTAGACATAACATATCCATGATCAATGTTACCATGTAGTCTAGTCCCTTAGTCCAGATATCATAATTGACCATAAGGCATAGAGCGTGTCATCCTTGTATAGTTCAATCTTTGGTTTCTTGATGTCCAAGTAGACTTACTAAAACAAATGAGCTTAATATCTCATATTGACTTATTTGAGCATGACCATGTATTTTACAGTCTCACTCAATCAATACAGTCTCACTCAATCAAGGGGCTCACAGATATCGCTCTTGTTATGTAAGAGACAAATTCTATCTAAGTCACTCACATTCCTCTGCATGATTTGTAGTATTTATAGTAGTCTACTTTATAATTACCTTATTACAGGCATCTAACATATAACTTCTCATGGAGGGAACTGTATTGACATCAAGTCAAAGGACTACATACACCATAGTCACTATGAGAACCACTTATGACACTTACGTAATGATTCATGCAGCATTCTCATGGTGGGTCAGTCCAGTACATTATGTAACACCCCGAATTCCAAAATACAATTGAATTCGAAGTTCCACAGGATCTTTACACTTCTTTCGTACAATTTTACAAGGAAATAAAGAATTTTTGTTACATCAGAGTTTACAATTACATACATATTTACAGCGGAAGCAAATTACAACAATTTATATAAGTTGAAATGTATAACACTTGAGTCATTCCTTAATCAGCATGCATTCTGTAATGCCCCGATTTTCATTTAATGAAAATTATTTTATTTTGCACGTAGTGTGCACGTGCAATATTTTTGGTAATTATTTTAATTATGATGAGTATAGATATTTATATATGTGCTCTTTAATTATTTTTATATAAAGCCCTTTTTCAAATAGACAAAAGCCTTTCTTTTTAAAAGTCCAAATCTAATTTATTTGTTATCTTTTTATAATTATTATTTTGGCCCATAAACTAAAGCCCATGAGCTATTTTTATTTTAAATACAACTTGTAATGTAGGACACATTTTAAAGATTATTTTATGTAAAATATAATGTACAATTTTTAAATGGTGACAAGTTGCATGCACGTGCATTGCACGTACACGTGCAAATGCACATGGTGTGTGGCCGGTTTTGGCTTAGGAGGGAAAATGAAAATTTTGAGTGGAGTCATGGGTGGTGGTTACTTGATCATGGTTGGTTATTGTAACTTCTCCTTGAATCCTAGCCTTTTAATCCTAACTCCTACTTTAATCCTAGCCTTCCATTTTCCTAAATTTTTAGTATAAATACCCCCCCCCCCCCCCTAGCCTAGTTATTCTTGTGCTTATTATTTCCTCCAAACCTATAGTTTAAAATACATTATTAGTAGTTAGTAAGTGAGTTAAAAGATTGAGAGATTGTGTGAGGATTTGTGCTTGCATCAAGAAGAGGAAGGCCGGCATCAAGAAGAGGAAGGCTCGGGTTGGCATTCTTGGGAGCTCGGGTGTGCACATCAAGGAGGAGGAGAAAGCACTTTTGGCAAGGACTTTTAGGAGGTGTTACAATTTGAATTCTCTCCAAATAACGTGGGTAATTTTTCGTATTTTTGATTAGGAAACAAGCTAGATTTGAATTGAAAGAATGATGCATGAAAAAGATTAATAAGAGTACATTTTAATTGGAAAAATGACCTATTGATTGATTGAAATGTTGATATGCAAATTGTATGTGGTTCTATCATTAAATTTAAGTTGTGTGTGAATTGATTATAGCCATGGATTGTTTGAAGAAAACTTCATTATTAACATCAAAAATTATATGCAAAAATTAATAGATTGACAATGTCGCTTTATGTGCTTAAATAGACTATTGTGATAATGTTGTATGAATGACTTAAAATATAATTTGGGGGTTTGTGAAATGATTAAAAACAGAGAATTGATATAAAAATTGTTAATAAAGGGATTAGTGATGTTAAAATTTGATAAGAAATGTCGAAAAGGAAACATATTAGTAATAGCTTGTAAATTCGAATTAATTGTCTGATAAATATGTGTTAATCATTGAGAAAAAAAATTTATTTTTTTATACTGGAGTGTAAATTATATTGGGAATAAGTAATCTGGAAATTTACAGCAAGTTTTAGTAAAAGCAAAATCAATGAGAGCTTCTTGAACATCGAAATGTTCTAATAAACAGAGAGAATTGATTCAAGTAGACTTCGAGTTGTATCTATGACAACCCGAGCCTATAGCTCGAGTGGTCGGGATGCTCCTAATCGCTACAGTGTTGTGCGGGCTTCTCAGAGGTTGAGGGTTCGAATCTTGTTAGCACCGCATATTTTGTTGCATATTTAAAAATGAGTTAACTGCAGCCGAGAGCACTTAATGCTCTCGACCTCTTTTATACCGTTCGGCACATTTGGCCTAGTGGTCAGAGGCTGCGGCTTGGTTCCTTGTGGTTGTGGGTTCGAATCCTAGTCTCGGCTAGTATATTACCTTTTGAAAAAAAAATGGTTTTTTGGGGTTGTTTTGATGATTAAAAATTATGAAAAAATATGATTATTATCCTAAAATTATGTGTGACTTATGAAAAATAAATTGGGATATGAAAGTTGTATTTTATGAAAGTTGTACCTTCAAAAAGGACTCGAAATAAAATGTTAGAAAAGATATACAAATAAGAAAGAAATTATATGTAGTGATGTGATGTGAATTATTCTCATTGGAGAATAGTGTGAAAATTATGAAATGTGAATATTCATTTAGTGATGTGATTTTAATGTGGAAATGATATTTGATGTAGTAGTGGTAACTTACAATTTAACCAAATTGTATGGTAGATATATGTTTAATTATTGAAAAAATTATTTTAATATACTGGGGTATAATTTATGACGAGAATAAATAATCTGGAATTTTTACAGCAAGTTTAGTAAGAGTAAAATAAAATGAGAACTTGATGAACATCGAAATATTTTACTAAACAGAGAGGGTTGATTTAATTGGAATTCGAGTTGCACTATGACAACCCGAGCCTATAGCTCGAGTGGTCGAGATGCTCTTAATCGCTACAGTGTATGTGGGGGTTTCTCAGAGGTTGAGGGATCAAATCCCGTTGACACCATATATTTTTGTTCGAACATCAAAAAAAAAAAAATATGGTTCAGCCGAGAGCACTTAATGCTCTCAGCTCTCCTTCTATACCGCTGGCACAAGTGGCCTAGTGGCCTGTGCCTATGGCTTGTTTCTCTCTGGTTGTGGATTCGAATACTGGGCTCGGCCAGTATTTAATTTGTGGGGAAAAACATTTTTTTTGGGATTTTTGATGATTGAAAAATTATGGAAAAATATGGTTATTATCCTAAAATTATGTGGGATTTATGAAAATTAATTTGGGAATTATTTACATAAAATGGAGTATGTTTTGAGAATAAATGTATAACTTAGAACTATGGTTCTATACTTGCATGTTATGAAAGTTGCACTTTGCAAAAAGGACTTGAAATAAAATGTTAGAAAAGAAGTGTAATAAAGATAGAAATTATATGTAGTGATGTGATGTGAATTATTCTCATTGGAGAATAGTGTGAAAATTATGAAATGTGAATATTCATTTAGTGATGTGATTTAAATGTGAAATCGATATTCGATGAAATATATAATTCCATGTATGGCTATGGACTCATGAATAAATTAGAGATCATGCTATTGAAAAGGAAAATCTGTTATGATTATGAAGATGAACTTATGAGCTAAAAACGCTCAATTTTGGAAATAGTGAATTGGAATTGAAACAAAAGAGTAGCTAAGTCTCCCCCGGCATTTGGAAAGAAATGAAATGAAATTTGAAATGAAGGACCAAGGTTGGTCTTGTTTGAATGAATGAATAAGTCCGGTTTAGTAGAGAGGCTAACTCTAGAGCTTTGATTTTGTTCATGATTCTAATAAAACTAAGGATTAGTTCATAGTGGAGATGTGATAAAAGTGAGAGAAAAATACAAGTATGAGAGCTAGAGTTTACGGTGCGGGTGTGAGCCACAGAATGCATGCTTGATGAGTCAAGACATGGCGTGGGCACTACTCAGTAATGATCGGACTTTAGCCACGCTCGTGGGATGTTTGGTGACTGCAAGAGGATCGTGTGCCATGAAGGAGGCTGAATTGCCACAGAATGCATGCTTGATGCGTCAAGACATGGCGTGGAATTCCCCTCCAGATTTTCTGTACACGAGCTTATTTTGAGAACAAATGTACAAATTAGACTATGGTTCTACACTTGTATTTTATGAAAGTTGTACCTTCAAAAAGGACTCGAAATAAAATGTTAGAAAAGATATACGAATAAGAAAGAAATTATATGTAGTGATGTGATGTGAATTATTCTCATTGGAGAATAGTGTGAAAATTATGAAATGTGAATATTCATTTAGTGATGTGATTTTAATGTGGAAATGATATTTGATGAAATACATAAGGAATAATTGAATTCCATGTATGGCTATGGACTCATGAATAAATTAGAAATCATGCTATTGAAAAAGAAAATCTGTTATGATTATGGAAATGAACTTATGAGCTGGAAACGCTCAATTTTGGAAATTGTGAATTGGAATTGAAACAAAAGAGTAGCTAAGTCTCCCCCGGCAATTGGAAAGAAATGAAATGAAATTTAAAATGAAAGACCAAGGTTGGTCAGGTTTGAATGAATGAATAAGTCCGGTTTAGTGGAGAAGCTAACTCTAGAGCTTTGATTTTGTTCATGTTTCTAATAAAAACTAAGGATTAGTACATAATGGAGATGTGATGAAATTGAGAGAAAAACACAAGTATGAGAGTTAGAGTTTATGGTGCGGGTGTGAGCCACAGAATGCATGCTTGATGAGTCAAGACATGGCGTGGGCACTACTTAGTAATGATCGGACTTTAGCAACTCTTGTGGGATGTTTGGTAACTGCAAGAGGATCGTGTGCCATGAAGGAGGCTGAATTGCCACAGAATGCATGCTTGATGCGTCAAGACATGACATGAAATTCCCCTCTAGGTTTTCTGTACACGAGCTTGTACTCATAGATCATCTAGGATACTTACCGTAGTTACAGTAGTAGATTAAGTCATGACGAGGGATTGAACCCTACAAAGATGAAGAACGAATAAGAGGCTTGCCCTCGGACCTATGTAGTATGGGATGCATAGAATCCGAACAAGTGTGCATTAGTGTCATGTAATATAAATAATTGCATTAAGGATTAAGTGCACAATCACAACACGACATCAATAGGGTATTCCCTTTAGTTTGATATGTGACAAGTTTGTGTTTGTTAAATATGAAAAATGAGTTATACAATTTTTGGCATAGAGAGGATGACCGTGTATAATGTTCGTCGGTTGAATAAACTGACGTACCCACAGTTTTGTATGCAGGGTAAGTGACATGATAAAAGTTAAAGAGGAACAGATGCCTAGAGATTATCCAATGTTGTTGTACATTTATTTAAATGTTGTAAATTTACTTCCGCTGTGCAATGTAAAGAGTAAAGTTTTTCATGTAACTCTGATGTAAAGTAAAAAGTTCAAATTTTCTTGTAAAATTGTACTAAATAAAGTGTAAAGATCCTGTGGAATCTCGAATTCAGTTGTATTTTGGAATTCGGGGCGTTACACATTCTTTAGTCTTGTTAACCACTTTATCCTACATAGAAACTGTGGGCGCATCAGTTGCTTACAACCGACGAAATATTATACACGGTTATCCTCTCTATGCCGAAAATAGTATAACGATTCTCAAATACTTAAACAATCACAAACTTGATCACAAACAGAACTACAAGGGGCTATCCTATAGATGTCGTGTAGTGCGGTGCACTTAGTCCTTAATGCAGTTATGTATATTATATGACACTAATGTGCACTTGTTCAGATTCTATCTATCCCATACTACATAGGTCTGAGGGCAAGCCCTTAACCGTTCTTCATCTTGTAGGGTTCAACCCCTCGTCATGACTTAAACTACTTCAGTAACTATGATAAGTATCCTAGATATTCTATGAGTACGAGCTCATGTCCAGATAGCCTGGAGGGGAATCCCACATCATGTCATGGCGCATCGTGAAGAACCTATGGACAATTCAGCCTCCGTCATAGGACACGACACCACCTGCAGTCACCAAACACCCCACGAGCGTCGCCTGCGGTACGGACTCTTGGAGACATATCCACGTCATGTCACGATGCATCGTGAAGACAGCCTGTGAATATTCTCACACTGTAGCTCCGAGGCCCTCATACTCGTATTTTTCTCTTATTTTCATCACGTCTTCACTATGTATCTAGTCCTTAGTTATTTGAATCATGAACAAAATCAATTCTCTAGAGTTAGCCCTTCCACTATACCGGTCTCAACCATTTATATCACATAACCCAAATCTTGATCGTTTCATTTCAAATTTCATTTCAATATATTTCTTTTCGATGTCGGTGTGAGGCTCAGCTACACTATAGTTCTCAATTTCAATTCATAATCACAATATTTGAGTTCTCATACTCATATAGTTCTTTTTCACAATTAACATGATTTCCATTCTTTCCAATAATTCAATGTTCCAATTCAATTCATAACATTCTCATTCAACCATAATAAGTCATAGTTTCCGTACTATTATTTCTTTTCTTCTAAATTTCAAAAATCATATTTCTCATTTACTTTTCAAAGTACACATTACCTAAAATAATAACAAAATTCTTAATGAAACACACTCCAAGTTCTTTTTACATAAAATCCCCTTTTATAAATCTAGCATAACTCAAAAAGTCACTTTTATACTTGTACTTGTGCAAAATATCGATTTTATAAGGTTTTACTCAATTTTTCCTTTCACGCTATTTAAATCAAGTTGAAATAGTGTACAATTATTTTTCAAGAAGACTACATATTTTTATAACAATTATAGGATTTTTCCCGAATTTTTAAAGTCACAAATCACCAAAAAAAACTTAAAAAGACCAAAAGTTTTCAATTGCTGAGTTCGGGTTTCGAACCAGTGACCACAGACAAAGCCAGCGCACGCACTAACCAAAGGGACAGAGCGCAACCACGTCACAAGGATGGTTCGGATTCATTTGAGTCCAATCTCGAGTTCGGATTTTTCCAAAAGAAAATAAAATGAAAAAGTCTCTTGTTCGGTTTCAAACCTGAGACCAAGGCCAAAACCAACGCTACAGTAAGCGCGCCCAACACACCCACTAACCAATTAGGCTAAGTGGCCAACTGATATGAATTGAGTTTTTAGGGGGTTTGATCTTAGTTTCGGTTCATTGAACTTTTTATGAAAAGTAACTAATTTTAATTTCGTTTCTTCTCCATTTTCTTTCAAAAATTCCAGAACATAACTTTTATACATTTCTAACATATCAGTAAATTAAATCTTGATTTTTGACATAAAAACATCACTTTTTCTATTTGACTACAAATTTGTCTACAATTTCAAAAATGTACAACCAAAGTCGTTTCTTTTGTAAATTGGCATTCAAACTTCTCGTATTTCCTTCTTATTATGATTATTAACATTACTTAATTATTTTAGTAACAAAAATCCTTTTTTTTCTCATTTTTAACCATTGAAATAGCAAATTCACCACTAAGCATGATTAACATTTCAATCCAATTAAGCATACAATCATGTCTCCTTGGTATAGTACAAATCATCAATTAAAGCATGGTAGAAATGTCAAAATTAAACTAACTATCAAAATTTGCAACTAATTATCATTCTTTTCACACACAATCAAGCATTCTAATTTGTCTTAAACATATGGCTAGAATAAATGTCTCTTTTCAAATGCATCAACCATACACTAGCATGAACCTAGTTAGAAGTGTAAGAGAATCACCCACCTTTGATGGAGAGAAAAACAAACAAACTCCTAATGATCTCCTACAACGATCGAGCGAAGCCGTCTCCTCCTAAATCAAGCCACCAAAAAGCTTCTCCTCCTAATGATGCCGCAACCCGAGCCTTGCCCCCTAGTGTAGTCTGGCCTCCTCCTTGGATGAAGAACAAAATAGCACACAATCTTACAACTCCTCAATCTTTTGTCTCACTCAAATTACTTCTCTTTCTTTTCTTTCTATTCTTTACTTTCAAAAATTCTAAGTGTGAGAATGAAGAGTATAGGGAGGGGTATTTATACAATTTTTTGGGGGGAATGTAGGGCTAGGATGTGATCAAATGGTTAAAGATCAATGGTCTAAATGAACTAGGGAGTTATAAAAACTACCCATGATACACAACCACCTCTCCACCACTTCCATCTCTTCCACATCCCTCCATCACAATCCGGCCTAGTAAAGGTGTGCAATGCACACCCTAGTGCTTGCACGAGCCAACTAGTACCCCCTCCTTACAAGTGTACATGTGCATAAAAATTTATTTGTTCATGAAAAGAGTCTACAATACAAGTTAAATTATTTTAAAAGAGAAATAAGTTAAATGGGCTCACTAATGGGCCAATTTAACCATGGGTTTAAATAATTAAAATAATTAATTAATATAGTGGGCTTAAAAGACAAATTGGGCTTTAGATTTTAATTAGGCTTTAAAAGAAAATAGTTTTTGGAAAACATAAGGGAGAACAAATACTATAAAAAAAATTTATACAAAAAATTACACAAATGAAATCATACGTGCAAAACACGTAAAATCATAAAAATCTCATAAATCAAATTTAGGGTGTTACACATTATTACTCTAATATGTACTCATGTGAAGACTTGATATCTCATATCCATGAACCATGAAATATGGTCATCAGTCTACGCACATACTAGTCTCTATGTATTATTGTTGTCCTAATTCACAATAATACTTGACTAGGGACATTTAAGAATAGTGTTCTGATTACAACCTATAGGATATCACAATGAAGTCATCCACTTGATATCCTATTGTAATACCCCAGATTTTTTAAATAATGCTTTTAAGATTAATAAATGAATTAAAATAATTTTTGGTGATTTAATAAATATTTTCCTGAAATTTACCTTTTTGCACGTGCAAAATACTTGTAAATATTTTCTTGGGAAGTTTAAAGTCAAAAATTATTTTGGGAAAACCCATTATTTATTATTAAATATTATTTTTGAATTTTCTGTATTTTTCTGATAATTATTTGATCTATTTGCAAATATTATAAAAAGAGGGACTTTTGTGCAAAATTACCACTTGGAGTAAAAACTCCAGATTTTTAGATATTTTCGCTGGGCATGATGCCTAATCAACTCAGAGGTAAAAATTTTACTTTTTTTATATAATAAATTTGGTTTATTGTGCAAGTTTTGATAAAGAAGGGTTTTTTTTACAAAATTGTCACTTAGAAGGGCAGAAGTGCAAATTCGTTTTTTGGGTTTTAAAAACAGTGCCAACCAATATCATGGTGGTTTTTTTTGTTTTTAAATCTCAATTAATATGGTTTTATTTAATTTCCAGGTATATGGATCTATATATGTAAAGATATATTTAAAAGTGATATTTTACAAATCTATTAAAAAATCCAAGATACCCCATATTCCGGCCTATTAAAGGTAGGGTGTAGCCGTCTCTTTGCTGCACAACACAAAAGGATTTCTTTATTATTATTTTTTTGGAGTTTCAAAGCGAGGATCTTGGTTTTCTTGCGAAAGGAAAGATTTTCTTATTCTCTTTATTTTCTTCGGTTGATTCTTTAATAAGGTGAGTGACATATGTTTGATCTTCTTTTGTTCTAAGCATATTGTATGTGATGATTTGCCTATTAGAAAGCATGTTAGGAATTGGTATGAAGACATATGAATTTTTTTTTGATAAGAAGTCATATGAATTTTGATGAGTAAATGAACAAAAAAGTAAATCTTTTCTTGAAACTATGCTATTGATGATTAAAACCCTAATTTGATGACTTGAGATTGTTAAGAAACTAATAGAAATCAAGAGTAGGATGTTTTTAATCATGTTGTTGCTGATTGAAATAAGAAAAATGAGTTGTATGATATTATTGCATGAATGTAAACAAAATTTGATTAAAGATGAACCCTACTATGTGTATGCATATGTGGTTTTGTTATTGATGTTTAGATGGTTAAAACTTGATTATTTGCACGTTGTAATGGCATATTGTCAATGGGTAACTGACGTTAACAATTGTATGGGTTAAAATAAGGGTTTTGATTCAAAATAAATCAAGTTTTGATGTGTTGAAGAGGGGTTAACTTTCGGGTCTGTTGATGAATGGCCGAAGTATGATTTTTGTGAATTTAATGAAGTTTGATTTGGATTTTGATTTGTTTCATGTTGAGTTGAATTTAGAAATTATACTACATATATATATATTGGATTCTTAAGGTTTAACTAATACACAAATACACTTATAAACACATTCACTTTCATAATCCACTCATTTGAAGATTTTGTGAATTTTTGATGGGGTTTTGATTGGATTTTGTTTGTGTTGATTCTGAGATGGGTTTAAACTTTTTACTACTCTTATTTGATGGAGTTTTGAAGCTTAAACTGATGCTTAAATCCGTATTTGAACTTACACACACACACACACACACACACACACACACACACACACACACACACACACACACACATATATATATATAAGTTGTTGTTTTTGAAAGTTTTTTGTGAAAAATCAATCTTTTGAGATCTTGATGTGTTTTGAATGTTTTATAAGCTCATATATGTTTTATAAGTAATACTTTAGTATCTCAAGATGTTAGATTTTGATTTTACAAAGTTTTAATCGAGTATCAGTCGAAACATGCAAAAAAAACCCAACTAGCTGTGTCGCAGGTCACAGTCGACTGCCGCGCTTCTATTTGGGGGTTTTTGCCAGTCAAATGTCCTTCTTGAGCAGTCGACCGTCAATTGCCTTTGGGCTATTTTGGTTGATTTTTCCTCGTTTCTTTTAAATGATTGTTTTCTCGATATTATGGATTATTATTTTACTGTTTTAGATGATGTTTTTACTACGGATTATAGTATTTTACAGAGAGTTACATTTTATTTATAATATAATTTTTAATTGTATTCATATGACCTTATTAAGTGAACTATTTGTGGTTTTCGAAAGAATTTGTGTTTTAGTGATATTCTGCGACTTTAAAATATGGTTTTATATTATTTAATGGATTTAATGTTTTATTTGAATTCTGGAATTTTATGAGTACATTATAATGAATTTGAATTTTGTTAATTTAAGAAGTTTCCTTTATATAAACGTTTTGATGATGGAATTATGAGTTTTATTGAAAGATTTGGTGTTGATGGTTGAATTGTGAGTCTCTAGTAGTTGAGTGGGAGTCCTCTGAACAGGCAGTTAAGATTTTATGGATTTGACCTGTTGGGGTCATTGGGGTTGTTTTGTGGTATTAAGGATACACTAACTTTAGAGAGGGGGGGAATTTTTGTGTTTTTAATAATAATCAACTTAAGGACAGGCACTAGTGGAGATGTGATGGAACGTGAAAAATGTAAGTATATGCTCTTGGTTTAGGTCCAACGGATGCATTCCAGAACTTTTGTGTTGTTCTGTCTCGAGAGGACATTTGTATGTTCGTGCGTCGAGGGTCTGCAGGCCTATTCACGGAGTATGCAGGGTGCATTCATGTGTTGAGGGTCAGCAGGCCTATTCACGGGATGTACCCGGTGTATCTGCATGTTGAGGTCCTCGCAAGCCTATTCGTGGGGTACACGATAGGGAGGTGATTCTCCAGTTTTTTTTGCCTATGCTTACATGAGGCTTGCGCGTCGGGGGTTGTGATGCCTATTTGCAGAGTATTCTAGATCTTGTTCCCATCACTATAGTAGGATTAGTTGCATAGCGAGGGATTTAACTCTATAAAGTGGAGAACGATAAGGGCTTGCACCGGACCTATATTGTGGGATACATAGAATCCGACAAGTGTGCATTAGAGAGTCATCATATAGCATCTGTATTTTCTTGACTCGGTTTTATGCATGTTGTTTTCTATTTTTCCTACACTCGACACTTAGTCCAGTCTCACTTGATGTTTTCATGTTTTATTTATTGTTATTTCTTATTTCATTTATTCTTGCTGTTAATACATGTTGTTTATGACTCTATACCTTATATTTTATTTATATTGTTTTGTTTTGATGTCACTCACACCGTTATGGCTGACCCCTGTAGTTTTAGGGGTTAGGGTTATCTCTAGCCTCATGTTTTACAGGTAGGTGCTTATAGCATTGGGATCTGGATGCATGTGCTAGAATAATATTGTGGCTTATGTAAATTGTAAAAGAAGTGTTGTAAAAGAAAAGATTGTAATTCAAGGTGTTAGTTTTTCCGCTATGTTTTGTAAAGAATTGATGTAATAAAAGTTGAAAATTTTATTTGTGTTTTGGCTATATTTACTACTACAATTGAGGTTGATGCTGGGAATTGTGCCACGTATTTCTGAGATATCAAATTAGAATTTCGGGGCGTTACAGAGATTGGTATCAATGCATGCTTCAATAGTAATAATAAATATAGTATAAAAATAAATCTAGATGTGGACATTAGAGCGTGAGTAACTAAGATGGACATTAGAGTGTGAGTATCACATAGAATTAGAACATGATGTTATAGCCTGGGATATGACTGAAGTTTTGCCCTTGGGTATGGATATGAATATGAATTGTGTTGTGATGCTCTAACTTTACCCTCATTTTGCAGTATTTAGTATAATGGCAGGACCCAGGACCAGGAATGGTGGTACTGGTGATGGGACTAAAGGTTCCCATGAGGCACAACTTGATCTTGAGACTGAGATTGTCAGGGTGTATCATACCTTCAACACGTTAATGACAGCTAGCATGGCACATAATCAGAATCAGGGGGCAGGATCAGTGTTTGTTAACGCTGATCCGATCAAGCAGGTTGAGTCCTTCAAGTGGATGAAGTCGCCTGTGTTTTGAGGGGCAGTCTGATCCAAACGAGGCTGATGATTGGATTAGACGGGTGGAGATGATCTTCGAAGTTTCGAAAATCCCAGCAGTCAATAAGGTGAAATTGGCTACCATGCAGTTAGAGAAGGATGCTGGTGTTTGGTGACAGTCAGTGAAGAGGACTTTTGGAGATCAACAGGTGACTTGGGAGGCTTTTCTGGATGAGTCAGTGATCATTTCTTTCCTCTGGATATTCAGGAGAAGAGGGCAACGAAATTCTTGAATTTGCAGCAAGGCAGCATGACAGTGTGTGAATATGATACTAAATTCACCCAGATGTCAAGGTATGCATCGGAGCTGATTGTGGATGAAGCAAAGAAGGCCAAGAAGTTCAAGCAGGGCTTGAGGCCAAATTTGAGGTCAAGGATGATTCCTTTGGGCATAAGGAGGTTTGATAAGCTAGTCAAGAGAGCAGCTATGACAGAAGAAGATATGGATCAGTTCCAGAAGAAGCAAGAGACTTGGAGCGGGAGCAAGAGGTCAGCAGTTAGTCAGTGTGGGAAGGAGTTCCCAGAGCAGAAGGCACCTGCAATTCAAGGCATGACTTTCTTCAATTGTGGAGAGGCAGGTCATTATTAGGTAGCATGCACCAAGCCTCGGAAGGCGTAGATTTATTATTAATGTGGTCGTGAAGGGCATCTCAGACCAAACTGTCTGCAGTTGAAGAAGGATGGTGCAAGCGGAAGAAAAGTTCAGAGGCAGGGCGAGTGTTCGCATTGGCTGAGGAGGAATAGCTCAGAGGATGTGATCCGGGGTGTGCAAGAATTTTGAATTCATTCATTTATGTATTAAGTAAAACTTTGTTTAAGAATAAATTGGAGATTTGAGTATCATTCTCCATGTAACAGAATTTGTTTTGGTTAATAGAATAAAAGCAAAAATTTTATCCGCATACATTGTGTTGCCCAATTTTTGCTAAAGTCTTACGTGTGGAACCTAAGTTTTTTCCAGGAAGAGCCTTGATGGTGGCAACACCATCAGGGGAAGAATTGATTGCTTATCGATATTACAAAGGCTGTGATATCGAGATTGGTGAGAGATTATTTGGCATTTATCTCTTTGAGCTACAAGTTCAGGTTGTAGATGTGATTATGGACATTGATTGGAAGGCAATATATGATGCCACAATTGAATGCAAGAGAAAGAGGTGTTTGTAAAAGCACCAGGTGTTTCTGCAGTAACTTTTCGAGAGAAGAATAAGGACCCGAAAGTGACTGCTATGGTATTTAAGTTGATGATGCCAGATGAAGTCAGAATCAGGTTGACGAATTGGTGAGTAAAGGTGTATCATCAGGTTCGAAGTCAGAGGAAGAGCATTCTATGCACTTGACAGAGGTGTTATAGAAGTTGCAGGAGTATAACTTGTATGCCAAGCTGTCAAAGTGTGAGTTTAGGAAGCTTGAGGTAGCTTTTCTTGGTCATGTCCTTTCTAAGGAGGGGTGGCCACAGATCCTCAGAAGGTTGAAGCAGATGGTGGAAGGTCAGAAATTATATGCAGAGATTCAGAGAATGTTGCAGTAGGTTTGTGAAGGCAAGTTATCAGAGTTGCACAGCGGGAGCGACGTGGGAGTCGGAAGATCGCATGCAGAAGGTTTTTTCCTGAACTTTTGTATGATTGTATTCTTTTGTATGATTTTACTCTTTGAGTTGAATTGTATTCCTTTAGTTAGATTACATTCTCTTGTGTAACGGTATGTTTCCATTTATGAACTTTCAATTCCTTTCGCTTATTTTGTTTGGACCCTATTAGTAGTAGTTCTGAGGACATAACTATTCTAAGGAGAGAGTGATGTAATACCTCAGATTTATTAAATAATGCTTTTAAGATTAATAAATGAATTAAAATGATTTTTGGTGATTTAATAAACATTATCCTGAAATTTACCATTTTACACGTGCAAAACACGTGCAAATATTTTCTTGGGATGTTCAAAGTCAAAAATTATTTTGGGGAAACCAATTATTTATTATTAGATATTATTTCGGAATTTTTTGAATTTTTCTAATAATTATTTGACTTATTTGCAAATATTACAAAAAGATGGACTTTTGTGCAAAATTACCACTTGGAGTAAAAACTCCAGATTTTTGGAATTTTTGGCTGGGCATGATGCCTAGTCAACTCAGAGGTAAAGATGTTACTTTTTATTTTAATAAATTTGGTTTATTTTACAAGTTTTGATAAAGAATGGTTTTTTTGCAAAATTGTCACTTAGAGGGGCAGAAGTGCAAATTTATTTTCTGGGTTTTTAAAATAGTGCCGGCCAATATCTTGGTGGTTGTTTTTGTTTTTAAATCTCAATTAAGATGTTTTTATTTAATTTCCGAGTACATGGATCTATATATGTAAATATATATTTAAAAGAGGTATTTCACAAATCTATTAAAAAACCCTAGATACCCCATATTCCGGCCTATTAAAGGTGGGGTGCAGCCGTCTCTTTGCTGCACAATACAAAAGGATTTCTTTATTATTATTTTCTTTGAGTTTCAAAGTGACGATCTTTGTTTTCTTGTGAAAGGAAGGATTTTCTTATTCTCTTTATTTTCTTCGGTTGATTGTTCAATAAAGTGAGTGACATATGTTTGATTTTCTTTTGTTCTAAGGATATTGTATGTGATGATTTGCTTATTAGAAAGCATGTTAGGGATTGGTATGAAGACATGAATTTTGATGAGTAAATGAACTAAAAAGTAAATCTTTTCTTGAAACTATGCTATTGATGATTAAAACCCTAATTTAATGACTTGAGATTGTTAAGAAAACTAATAGAAATCATGAGTATGATGTTTTTAATCATATTGTTGCTGATTTAAACATGAATGCTGAGTTGTATGATATTAGTGCATGACAGTAAACAAAGTTTGATTAAAGATGAACCCTACTGTGTGTATGCATGTGGTTTTGTTATTGATGTTTCGATGGTTAAAACTTGATTATTTGCACGTTGTGATGGCATATTGTCCATGGGTAACTAACATTAACAATTGTATGGGTTACAATAAGGGTTTTGATTCAAAATAAATCAAGTTTCAATGTGTTGAAGAGGGGTTAACTTTCGAGTCTGTTGATGAATGGCCGAAGTTTAATTTTTGTGAATTTGATGAAGTTCGATTTGGATTTGGATTTGTTTCACACTGAGTTGAATTTAGACATTATACTACATATATATATTGGACTTTTAATGTTTAACTAATACACAAATACACTTATATACAAATTCACATTCATAATACACTTATTTGAAGATTTTGTGAATTTTTGATGGGGTTTTGATTAGATTTCATTTGTGTTGATTCTGAGATGGGTTTAAACTTTTTACTACTTTTATTTGATGGAGTTTTGAAGCTTAAACTGATGCTTAAATTCGTATTTGAACACACATATATATAAGTTGCTGTTTTTGAAAGATTTTTGTGAAAAATCAATCTTTTTAGATTGTGATGTGTTTTGAATGTTTTATAAACTCATATATGTTTTATAAGTAATACTTTAGTATCTCAGGAAGTTAGATTTTGATTTTACAAAGTTTTAATTGAGTATCTGTCGAAACATGCACAAAAACCCCAACTGGCTGTGTCACAGGTCACGGTCGACCGCCGTGCTTCTATTTGGGGATTTTCAATTGCCAGTCGACTGGCCTTCTTGAGCAGTCGACCGTCAATTGCCTTTGGGCTGTTTTGGTTGATTTCTCCTCGTTTTTTTAAATGATTGTTTTCTCGATATTATGGATTATTACTTTACTGTTAGTTGATGTTTTTACTATAGATTACAATATTTTACAGAGAGTAACATTTTATTTATAATAGAATTTTTAATTGTATTCTTATGAACTTATTAAGTGAACTATTTGTGATTTTCCAAAGAACTGGTGTTATAGTGATATTCTACGACTTCAAAATATGGTTTTCTGTTATTTAATGGATTTAATGTTTTATTTGAATTCTGAAATTTTATGAGTACATTATAATGAATTTGAATTTTGTTGATTTAAGTAGTTTCTTTTATATAAACGTTTTGATGATGGAATTATGAGTTTTATTGAAAGATTTGGTATTGATGGTTGAATTAAGAGTCTCTAGGAGTCAAGTGGGAGTACTGTGAACCGACAGTTGGGATTTTGTGGATTTGACAAGTTAGGGTCATTGGGATTGTTTTGTGGTATTAAGTTCGACATGATACACTAAATCTAGAGAGGGAAGATTTTTGTGTTTTTAATAATAACCAACTTAAGGACAGGCACGAGTGAAGATGTAATGGAACTTGGAAAACGTAAGTATATGCTCCGGGTTTAGGTCTAACGGATGCGTTCCAGGGCTTGTGTGTTGTTCTGTCTCGAGAGCACATTTGTGTGTTCGCGTATCGAGGGTCTGTAGGCCTATTCACGGAGCATGCAAGGTGCCTTCACGTATTGAGTGTCGGCGGGCCTATTTACTGGATGTACCCGGTGTATCTGCACGTTAAGGGCTGCGTAAGCCTATTCGTGGGATACACGGCAGGGAGGTGATGCTCCGGTTTTTTTGAGCTATTCTTACAAGATGCTTGCGCGTCGAGAATTGTGATGCCTATTCGCGGAGTATTCTAGATCTTGTTTCCATTACCATAGTAAGATTAGTTGCATAGCGAGGAATTTAACCCTATAAAGTGGAGAACGATAAGGGCTTGCACCGGACCTATTGTAACATCCTGAATTTTCAATTACAGTTTAATATAAGTTTATTTGATTTTACGTGTTTTGCACGTGCAAATTTATGTACATTTTACCCTTAAAACTTATTTATTTTATAGCATGAACAAAGTATTTTACATTATTCTCTTTTTTATTCAAAAGCCTATTTTAATCCTAAGCATAATTATTTAAATCTAGCCCACATTAATTAAATTAATTATTTTAATTATTAAGCCTATGGATTCTAAAGCCCACTAAATTGAGCCCACTGTTTAATTCTCATTTAAATGAGACAACTTATAGGGTAGACTTGTTTTTGTAACAATTAATTAAACTAACATGTACAACTAGTAACTAGGTGTGCTTGGTGTGGCACGTGCATTGCACTTGCACGTGTCTTTTGCATCAAAGCTTGGCCGGATGGAGCATGGAGGAGGTGGAAGAGATGGAGTAGTGGAGAGGTAGTTCTGTGTTCATGGTTGTTGCTCTAACTCCCTAATGCATCCTAGCCCCTAAATCAACATCCATCTAAGTTAATCTTAGCCCTTCATTTGACCCCAAAAAGTGTATAAATAGCCCCCCTTAGCCATTCATTTATCTTGCACCATTAGAATTTATTAAGAAAGTGAGAAGAAAAGATAGAGTGTGAGAAATTTGTGTGAGGAAAAAGATTGAGAAAGTTGGATTGTGTGTTCTTGCACCTGGAGGAGGCCGGCTTAGCATCATCAAGGAGAGGAAGAGCTCGGTTTTGCACAGTACAAGGAGGAGGAGAGCTTTGGTGTGCACAAGCAAGGAGGAGAAGGCTTACAACTAGGAGAGGATCGTGTGTTCAAGGAGTTTTCCTAGGAGTTCTTTTTTTTTTCTTCAATTAAGGTGGGTGATTTCTCTACTTCTAATATAAATATCATGCTAGGAATTTAATTGATGAAATTGCTAAAAAAAACTAGTAAATTTGGCCATGTGTTTGTTTAAAAAGAGCCTAGTTAGAAATGAAGTGAATGCTTGATAAATTGATTGATAGATGCTATAAATTGTGATTATTACATTAAAATTATCATGTTGCTATGAAATGTGAATTTTGAACCATGCTAGATGTAGGATATACGTTTGTAAATGGCTAGTTGGTTAATTGAAATATTGGTTATGTGCTATATTAATTAATGCAACACTAGTATGATAAAAGAGAATTGTGTTCTAGAAATTTTGTAGAGTAAAAGAGAGTAAGAAAAATAGTTTTTGTGATAATTGTGGTGTTAAATTTGGTGGAAATCATGGTTGTTTTTAAATGTCGAGATTATAGACATAGAATACAAATTAGAAAGAAAAATTCATGTTTTTATGTCAAAATAATAATTTTAAAATACTGTTATGTTGCAAATCTATAAGATTAGTAATCTAGAAATTTTCATTAAATAAATTAGAGGAGAAAAAGAGTTTAAGAGTTTTTGAATTATGAAATATTAGTAACAAACAGAGAGTTGACTTAAAAATAACTCAACTCATCTCACATCGATTAGTCACCTTGGTCATACTGGTCTTCGGGTGCGTTTTAAAAACGTAGCGGAGGATGTGTGCTTGGGTTTGAGTCTCCCCAGAGACTTATTTTTCTGAACATTGATTTTAACTTAATACCGAAACCCAGAACATAAATATAATTCAAGTTTACTATGAAACAGTTAGTCGCTTTTGTCTTTCTGGTCTTCGGTGGCGCCTTAGGGCGGTTACTGTAGCATGCGGGGGTCTCTGTTGTGCGTGGGTTTGAATCCGGACTTGGCCACTTTTAGAAAAATTGATTTTTTAAATATATTTTATTATTTTTAAAGTATTTTTAAGTGTATTAAAAATTGAGAAAAAAATATTAGAAATATGCTAAAAATGCGTAGACTTCATGAGAATTTTTCTATAGCCTTTTGACTTATTATAGTGAGAATTAAAGGCTATTTTTATGAAAGAAATTGATACAAATTATTAGAATGAAATATTGATTAAATAAAGGAAATAAATATTTTTCTTTTAAAAAGAAATTTTGAGTATAGATTTTTAAATGAGATTATATCTTGGAAAATTGAAGTAAAGATAATTGTGAGTTTGGCTTAATAAGTGAAAGAATGATATTATGAAAGTAAAGGAAATTTGTGAAATTTATTTATGAATGTGGTAAGTTTGAAAAATGAAATTGTCGTATTATACATGAAATTTGTACATGTAAATGGAATAAAAGATAATGATGAATTATAAGAAAAAATTGTGGGTGTGAATACTCAGTTTTTATGAATATGAAATGAGATTAAAGACTAGAGTGTAGCTAAGTCCTTATACCGGCATTGAATAAATTTCTTTGAGATAAAATATTGAAATGAAAGACCAAGTTTGGATCGTTATTGTTGATTGATGGTTAAAACCGGTATAGAGGAAGTGCTAACTCTAGGGTGTTGATTTTTATTCATGATTCAAATAACTAAGGACAATACAATAGTGAAGATGTAATGAAAGTAAGAGAAAAACATAAGTATGAAGGCCTTGGGTCTATGGTGTAAAAGTGTTTCACAGGCTGTCTACATGATGTGTCATGTCATGACGTGAACACATCTCCGGAATTATCGGGACCGTGGCGATGCTTGTGAGATGTTTGGTGACTACGGGTGGTGCCATAGTCCCATGATGGATGCTGATTGTTCATGGGCTGTCTACATGATGCATCATATCAAGACGTGGGATTCCCCTCCAGGTTGTCTAGACATGGGCTCGTAACTCATAGAAAATCAAGGATACTTACCGTAGTTACCGTAGTGGTTTAAGTCATAGCGAGGGATCCAACCCTACAAGATGAAAAACGATTAAGGGTTTGCCCTTGAACCTATGTAGTATGGGATGCATAGAATCCGAACAAGTGCGCATTAGTGTCATGTAATATAAGTAACCGCATTAAGGATTAAGTGCACATTCACACATGACATCAATAGGATAGTCTCCCTTAGTTTTGTTAGTGACAAGTGTGTGGTTTCTAAGTAAGAGAAATTGATGTATTATATCCTAGCGTCAGTTGTATGCAACTGATGTACACATAGTTTCTATGCAGGATAAAGTGATTGACAAGACTAAAGAATGAATGATGCTTAAAGAAATTTTCAAGTTGTTATCTAATTCATGTATCATGTTGTAATTTTTATTTCCACTGCATTGATGCAATTATTATTGTAATAAAAGTTTTTAATTCCTTGTAAAATTATACGAAGTGAAGTGTAAAGATCTTGTGAAACTTCGAATTCAGTCTGATTTGGAATTCGGGGTGTTACACCTATGTATTGTGGGGTACATAGAACCGACAAGTAAGCATAAGAGAGTCATCATATAGCATCTGTGTTTCCTTGACTTGGTTTTATGCATGTTGTTTTCTGTTTTTCCTACACTCGACACTTAGGCCAGTCTCACTTGATGTTTTCAAGTTTTATTTATTGTTATTTCTTATTTCATTTATTCTTGCTATTAATACATGTTGTTTATGACTCTATACCTTATGTTTTATTTATGTTGTTTTCTTTTGATGTCACTCACACCGTTATGGCTGACCCCTGTAGTTTTGTGGGTTAGGGTTATCTCTAACCTCATGTTTTACAGGTAGGTGCTTATAGCATTGGGATCTGGATGCATGTGCTAGAATAATGTTGTGGCTTATCTCAATTGTAAAAGAAAAGATTGTAATTCAAAGTGTTTGTTTTTCCGCTGTGTTTTGTAAAGAATTAATGTAATAAAAGTTGAAAATTTTATTTGTGTTTTAGCTTTGTTTACTATTACAATTGAGGTTGATGCTAGGAACCGTGCCACGTATTTCTGAGATATCACATTGGAAATACGGGACGCTACACCTATGGTATTGAACCTACTATTCTAAGGACTTTATTATGTTCATTTAATCACAATAAATAACACAATAAATGAAATGCCTCATATATGAAATAAATATCATGATACATTGTAAACTGGTCATGTCAATACATAACTGGTCTCTAGGGCACACACAATAAATAAGTGCCTAGAGAAGGATTCAGAGTCCTAGGAATCTGGACTGATGGCCTTCTTAAATTCTATACACGGGTGGCCCATAGGGGAAGAGTCTATCTCCTCCAGGAAGTTTTCCTTCGATAGGTGAACTTGGTACACAACTGCTCTCCTCCCAAGAGCTCGAGGATATCTATCACTTTTCATACGAAGACTTGGAGGGTGTCCGCACCCCCATTGCGATGCCTTAGTTATTAGCCTACGCATGAAGAGGCATAGAGTCTGTCAAATCTTAGTGGATAACGGCATATCAGTCAATATCCTCTTCTTAGATGCCTTCGAGGGGCACAAACTCTCCCGAGAAAGACTGAAACCCACTAGTTACACCCTCCATGGCTTTTCTGGGCTCCGGTCAGATTGAGGAGATCATCACCCTATATGTGACGGCGGGGAAGGCCGCAGTGGTCTGGACCAAACCGATAGACTTTAGTGGTCAATGTCAATGACGCCCCGGCTTAGCATCACTCCAGGCCGTTGCTTCGACCTACCACATGAAGAGGAAATTTTCTACGAAAGCAGGGGTCAGAGTAGTTAGAGGTAGCCATGAGGTGGCTCAAGCCTGCTACACGCCATAGTGGGGGGCTTGGTCCTCCACCTCGATGCAGTGGAGCACCCTTCGGAAAGAAGCCATATCAACTCCGAGCCCATCGACGACTTGGAAGAAGTCTCATTCTCAGAGGAAGAAGACTCAAAGAAGTTCCAAGTAAGAAAGGTCCTTCCTCCGGATCTCGAAGTGAAATTCATCAATTGTATCTGGATGAACCAAGACCTAATCACCTGGACGGCCTTCAACATGCCCTGCATTTCAAAAGACTTAATAATGCACAGACAGAGTGCGATGTAGATGTCAAACTGGTGCAGCAGAAGCGCCAAAAATTTACCCTGGAAAGATAGCAGGCTATAAAGGAAGAGGTTGACAAGCTCCTGGCTGCTTGCTTCATCCAGGAGGGTAGCTACCTTGAATGGCTAGCCATTGTAGTAGCCAAGAAGACCAGTAGCAAGTGGAGGATATGTACAGACCTCACGAATCTCAACAAATCATGTCTGAAGGACCCTTTCCCACTACCCATCATCGATGCCCTAATAGACGCCACATCCGGACATGAACTCCTCAGCTTCACGAATGCGCTCTCAGGGTACAATCACATTCTGATGTTTTCACCGGACATTCCTTAGACCACCTTCATCACATTCTAATGTTTCATCCGAATCAAGGGAGGAAAGGAAGGTTTGGAGAAGGGCATAAAGGTTCATACAAGTGGAAGGGGTTCCATTCAAGCATTCCTATACCTTATTTGATGGACGACCCTACCTTTGGTGCCATTCTCCTGAGGAGGCACAATACACCATCAACGAAGTGCACGCGGAGGGAGCCAAATTCATTGCCCTTGGACTACTAAGCAACCTCTCTTTCCCGGTTAGGTTCATCTGGCCTTGATCTCCTTCTCATCGAGCATGGCGGCAAAGAAAAACAACAAGTTTTTAGAACAAAGTTAGAATTTGAAGAAAAGAAAAACAAGAACATACAAGGGTCGGCCGAACTCAATCCGAATCCCGTAAGGTGCCTCTCTTGCACCCTTTCCCATTCAACATTTCCCTTCGCAAATATTCATTTCAGCTCAGTTATCCTCCTCAAGTGTAATACCCCGGATACCCCGGATAATATAATGCTTTTGTAAATATATACTGTCTATATATATATATATATATATATATATATATATATATATATATATATATATATATATATTGTAGTGTTTGCTTGATTATATATGTATGAATGATGAAGTAAGTTTAAATTTTCTGGTGGGTTGTGTGGATGGTTGCGTTCATGGTGGTGTGCGAGAATGAGAATGACCAATACTAGTACATACACTAGTTTTGAGTGTGATGCATATGCAAATATGTAATTGTATGGTACTACAATGGATATTCTTTGCATGCACTCAAATATATCCTCTCATCTCTCATCTAAAACTTGATCAAGGGCTAAAAATTTCAACCATGCAAATATCTTCAAAATCATGAACTATTAGGAGATTGTTTTGAGGAAAACCACCATGCCACATCACCCCCTCCGACCCCTATGGCCGGCCTACCCCCCTCACACCCTCACTCGTTCTCACTTCTTGAAAAACCCTCCCTTTCACTATCATTTCAGTTCTGAAATTTCAGAGAAAAAAAAAGAGAAGGAGAGAGTGAAAGAAGTCAAGTAAAGGAAGTATTCTAAAGCTCTTGGAGAAGGAAATTGGAGGAGGAAGTCAAGGCCAATCTCATCTTCTTAAGCCACAACCAAGGGTGAGGAGTTCTCTGAACTTTAGTATTATTCATCTTGTTTGATTTTCTTGCATGAATCTAGTAGTAATAGCTATGAGAATGATTAATTAGGAGTACACTGTTAGAATCTGAAAATGGAAACAGAAAACATGATCTGCATGCTAAGTTCCCGAATTTCCAGAGAACAAAATAAATGGAATTTAATCATGAAATTTATACTGAATGATCTCATGTATGTCTAGAAGCTACATGATTTATTTTGGATTTTTCTGATGTTATTTGATATTTTAATAAAATCAATTTTGAGGACTGAGTCGTAAGACAGAGACTAAGTCTGTCTATTATAACAACTGAACTTTTGGGAATTCTTGGAATTAATTGATACATGATCTACTTCTGAAATTTTTACCATGTTACCTTGCATGCATCTGGACTCTACAGAAAAATAATAAATTTATTTGGTTGAAATTTGATGCATGTTCAAAATTAATTAATTAAGAGTAGTCAAGACTGTGATTGAAGAACAACTGAACTATTATACATTATTAGAATGGATAGAACTCCTTGAATATTTGGAATCAGGATGTGATCCTTTGTGTATACTGTTCATGATGGTTTCTAGTTTCTGGAAATGAAAATTTGATGACAATAGCTTATGCATGTGATTTATTATGAATATTTAATCATGTACTGTGCAGAACCTAGACAGGATTGACACTCTGATAAGATGGTACCCTTGTGGCTCTGTATGAGCAAAATTTGAGAATGTGTACAACCAAGAAGTTGTAGTAGACATCATGAGATTTCCAAAAGGCCCTATTTCAAGAAATTCCTGTAAGTAGAATAATAGATATGATTTTTGCAAGTTGGAACAGAAACCAAATTTTGAAGTTATAGGCTCTGTTTGAGTAATGCTTTGTGTGTGGTTCAGTATACTTGAGGAAAATGACTGTTTTAGGGTAATCAAATGAAACAATTGGGATTGGTGATCAACTAGAAAGTTGTAAAGGACATTCACACCTTCCACAGAACATGGATTTGTATCATTCCGATGAGAGGGTAGAGTTTTATGCTATCGGTAAGATGCATCCAGTGTACAGGAAGTACACAGGCTGAGGTTTGTTAGGCCATTTTGAGGAATTAGATGATTGAATCCGAGGTGATGATCAACTAGAGAGTTGTAGCCTAGGTCTTTATCTTTCCAAATTGGCCTAGAACACCCAAATCTGAGTTGCATTGTGAGAGTTATGACATTTTTAAGTTTCAGGCAGAAACACCACAATTTGTTTAGCCATGGTTTTGACTAAGTGTTGGGAGAACCTTTCCCCTTTTGTACATAAGAGTTGGTAACTCGTTGTTTCGGGATGAATGGTGTTTATTGCTGGTCTTGCTGATGTTTGACTCCTGATGAGGATGTTGTGACTCAAGTTAGTTACAAGGGTAGGGTGATACCCTACGACTATCGACCCTAAGATTAGAACTTTCGCCGAGGTGTTGGATGTCCGATCGGGGTCGATGAATTGAATTCATGCCAATGAAGGGTGAACGCGGGCCAGGGTGATGGACAAAATTCAAGCTAGGAGAAGTGGTGAGCAGGACTTGAGTCGCCGGGGCCAGTGGTCGATGGGCAGAGTTGTGGAAGCAATTTTTTTACCTGAAGCATTAATTTGAATCCTAGATAGAGTGATGTATTAGGGGTATGTATATTGCATTAGTACTAGTAGACCATTGTCGGGTGTTGTACTTTTCCTGTTGTAGGGTTGCGGATTTGGTTCTTAGGTTTTGACTTCGCGGGTCTCGTATCTCGATCTGTTAATTCCCAAAGAGCCGGGGTAAGAAACGGGAGAGGAACTCCTGTCGGATATGGGGATTTGACCCTCGAGGCCGTCATGTTCATATGCGCATGGGGTTTGTTTTATATATGAATCATTGATGTCATGGGTACATGGTTTTTTACCGGAAGGTTTGACACGGCTTTTTGAGTGAGGTCCGTGCACGGGTACTAAGTGGCAAACACAACCACCACTTTAGGGACTGCAGTACAGGACTAGACCGAAGGACTGCAACCTCCTCAGACACGGAAATCTGTTGGGAACAGGTTGAGTACAAGAATAGGATGCATGGCAAGGGATTGAACCCTACAATCAGGAGAGGCGAACTCTTTGGAAAGTATGTAGTATGGGATGCATACGTTTCCATTGAAGTTGATTTTGGGGAAGTATGTAGTATGGGATGCATACGTTCCCAAATGAATTGCATTAGAGTAGGTGCATCGTATGCATTCCTTTTTTGTGCATTAGATTAGGCCATGTCATGCTTTGATCTGGAACGTATGTAGTATGGAATGCATGCGGATCCAGAGTCCCAAAGTCTTGCTTGCATTAAAATAAGGCATGTGACTAGTGCATTTAGTTGTTAGATCATGGCATACACAAATACTAGGGAATTAGGATGCACGTTTCTTTTTCCATTCAAGATATTTTGTGATTGTCAGTTTGGAGATCGCCATTTCTTATCAGCATTGCGTCAGTTGAATTACTAACGTTCCCCACCTATTAGATACCGGTTCTACCTTTCGAGCAGGTTCAGAAATATCAGAGTCGTGCGGTGGAAGACTCAAGCTGAGGGGAAAGTTCTAGGGAAGCAGATTGACCACTCAGTGGTGCTTCGGCGGTGATCAGTCAATTACCATTCCAGGAGACAACTGATAGCTTTACAAGAGGAGTTGGTAAATATTTTGTAATAAGACGTAATGAGTTAATGTAATTTGTATTCTTGTTTAAGAACAAGATATTGGTTGTAATCGATGATGTAATGACCTTATTTGGCAATAAAAAGTTTTTAAATTTCTGTGTTATTACTGTGTTGAGATGCATTTGAGGGCAAAGAATCTGGTTGCGTCACGGATGGCCGGTAACGGGAATCCGGGGCGTTACATCAGGAGTGAAGTCCTTAGCCCTCAGGGTCTTTAACTTCGGAATTGTAACGCCCCTGCCCCTATCTCGGACAATTTATACAATTTAGAAGACAAATTATTTATAGTATAGTTCAACTGCCCACCACAGTCTGCCTCTCAAAAGGTGGTTAACCGGATTGGTGACTCTTGATCATAGCCAATTATATTTATATATTATTATATTCTTGTATCTTACCGATTTGGGACAATATTAACACACTTACCTTCTCAATCCCATTCTCTCTCTTTTTCCAGATTAAAGAGACAGGTCAAAGGAGGTGGGCCCCTCTTGAAATACATGTCATCAGCATGTCTCAAACAGCACCTTTGCTGTTATACTTCAATGTGCCCCCCCCCCCCATTCAATATATTTACCATATGTGCCATCTGCTTGTATTTTTTATACCAACAGCCACTTTACCACTTTGCTTTTTTCAACATAATATATATATATATATATATATATATATATATATATATATATATATGCACTCTTTGAAAATTACGGGGTGTTACACTCACCCCCCCTTCAGAAATCAGCGTCCTTGCTGAGCACGGGACATGCACAATCTAGTGTAGGATCTCCTTTCTAGCTGATGTGGAGCATCTGCACTCTTATCCGCCCGACTAATCATGATCCGAGAATCCACTGCCCGATCAATCATAGTCCCTGATTTAATGAGCTGCTCTCCTATCCGCCCGATTAATCATGATCCCGGAATCCACCGTCTGATCAATCATAATTCCGGATTTAATTGAGGCACCACAGTCCCGGAATCCACCGCCTACTGGGTCTATATGCCCCACACTCAGTGTCGAAAGTCGGCTCTGATACCATTTGTAACGCTCCTGCCCCTAGCTCGGACAATTTATACAATTTAGAAGACAAATTATTTATAGTATAGTACAACTTTCCACCACAGGCTGCCTCTCAAAAGGTGGTTAGCCGGATTGGTGACTCTTGATCATAGGAAATTATATTTATATATTATTATATTCTTGTATCTTACCGATATGGGACTATATTCACACACTTACCTTCTCAATCCCGTTCTCTCTCTTTTTCCAGATGAAAAAGAAAAGTCAAAGGAGGTGGGCCCCTCTTGAAAGCCACGTCATCAGCATGTCTCAAACAGTACCTTTGATGCTATACTTCAACGTGAGCCCCCCTCCCCCTTCAATATATTTACCATATGTGCCATCTGCATATATTTTTTATACCAACAGCCACTTTACCACTTTACTTTTTTCAGCATATTATATATATATATATATATATATATATATATATATATATATATATATATACTCTTTGAAAATTACGGGGTGTTACAGGAATGTCATACACCCACGCGGTAGGGTTATCCGCAGGCTCAGTACATCGGACAACAAAATACTTTTGACTTCCACTCCTTAATGGAGCTCGGATGATTGTGCACCACGTGCTTCTTGAGGCACGAGATAAAAAGCACCAATCGTCGTACGCTTGGGCAGTGCACAGGTCTAGACACATCCTGAAGTACTTGAGTTTTAGAGGCATGCCCTTTTGCTCTCATAGCATGACGAATCTAACAATATGCTTCCATGATTTTGGCCTGAACTGCATCGGGCTAACCACAATCCAGTTTAAAACTTCCTTGGAGAACAGGTGCAGGGGCAGCTAAAGTCCCAAGACTAACGCGTCGATGAGAAACATTCATAACCATAGGGCGAGATTATATGTGTGTTGAAGTACATGGCTCGGAATGAGAAACTCATACGTACGAGGAATAAACTGGGCATTCCAAATCAATGGGAGATTTGCCTGTACCAAGGTGTTCACCGTCCTACCCGCCTCCATCTTTGGATGATCGATGGATGACAGTCGAAGCCTGAATTTAAGCAAATGCTTAACATCACCGATGTACATGCGGATGGTTAGTAGGTTCTGAGGGACGGGGAAACTAATGTTAAACTCTGCGGCATACTCCATTGGCATGAGCTTTGTATCTACGGGCCAAACAAATTTCTCCTTCCTCATCGTCAGCCTTGAAGCCTGAGAAGGATCAAGGGAAATCACCTCATCAGCACCACAGGAGGAAGACACGTCACCATCCTTTCCTGATGGAACCTGATTTCCTCCTCAATGAAAGAATCCCAACAGCTTTCGGGGGGAAGCCACTATAGTTTCTTCCTCTTCCTCCGCCCCTTCCTCGCTCCACAACACCTATGACTCCTCCTCTGTCCTAACCACTGCATCCATATCATCTGCGTGAGGGGACTAAGACTCCGATGAAGTGCTACCGTTGTAACACCCCGGATCGCCGTTACCGGACATCCATGACACAACCAGAATCTTTGCCTTCAAATGCATCTCAGTACAGTAATAACACAGAAATTTAAAGACTTTTTATTGCCAAATAAGGTCATTACATCTTTGATTACAACCGATATCTTGTTCTTGGACAAGGGGGTACAAATTACATCAACTCATTACAACTTATCCCAAATATCTACAGACTCTACTTGTAAAGTTAACAGCTGTCTCCTGGAATGGCAGTCGATGGCTCACTGCTGAAGCTCTGCTGAACGGTCAATCTGCTTCCCTGGGCTTGCTCCTCGGCTTGAGTCTTTCGCTGTGCAACTCTGATATCTCTGCACCTTCTCGAAAGGTAAAACCGGTACCTAAAAGGTAGGGAACGTCAGTACTTTGACTAATGCAAAGCTGATAATAATAGTGATTCTCCAAACTGGCAACCACAAACCATCTTTAATGGAAAAAGAAATGTGCATCCTAATTTTTTAGTGCTTGTGTATGCCATGATCTAACAACTAAATGCACCAATCACAAGCTTATTCTAACGCAAGCAAGACTTTGGGACTCTGGATCTGCATGCATCCCATACTACATGCAGTTCAGACACAAGCATGGCCTAATCTAATACACAAAACAAGAATGCACACGATGCACCTACTCTAATGCAATTCATTTGGGAACGTATGCATCCTATACTACATATTTCTCCAAAATCAACTTCGATTGAAACGTATGCATCCCATACTACATACTTTCCATAGAGTTCGCCTCTCCTGATTGTAGGGTTCAATCCTGTTTCTAATAGATTATCCATGCCCAAGGAGGTTGTAGTTGGTCAGTCTAGTTCCGCCACTGCAGTGCCTAAGTGGTGGTCGTGTTTGCCACTCAGTACCCTCTTATGGACCTCCTCAGAAAGTCGCGTTAAATTTGATCGCAAGACCGTGTACCTACCCGGTACCCGTACCTACCCGGTACCCATGACGTCAATGATATGTGCATTCACCCCCTCCCCGGGTAATGAACTGATGTATGAAGTAAACCACGTGCATAGGAACATGACGGCCTTGAGGGTCAAATCCCCCTATCCTCCCGTTCCTTACTCCGGCAAACTTTGGGAATTAACAAATCGAGATACGAGACCGATGACTCAATCATGAGTACCGAAAATGTATCCTTACGACAGGAGAGTACAACACCCGACTATGGTCTGCTAGTACTAATGCAATTACAAAATCCTTAATGCATCACTCTAATCCCAGCCTCTTCTAAACACTTGGGTAAAATAAGATTGCTTCCAAAAACTTGCCTATCGACCTCTGGCCCTGACGATACCAATTCAGTTCGCCACTTTCATTAGCTTGGAGTTTGTCCAGCACCATGGCCTGCATTCACCCCTAATCAAGTAATGAATGTGTGTGTTCACCCCTACCCGGGCAATGAACTTGTGTGTGTTCCCCTAACCGTGCAATCAACTTGATTTGATGGCATGTCTTGGACGTCCTACGCCTAGATGGAAGTTCATAACTTAGGGTCGACAGACGTAGGGCATCACCCTATCCTAGTGACTAACTTGAGTCACAAAATCCACCATGGGAGTTAAACAAAACCAGCAATAGATATTAAACGTCCCAAAACAGCGAGTCATCAACTCTAATGGTACACAGGGGGAAGGTCTTCACAATACCTCGTCAAAACTCAAGACTAAGCAACCTATGGTATTTCTGTCCGAAACTTAAAAAGATCATAACTCCCTCGATACAACTCTGATTTGGGTGTACAAGCCCCATCCAAAAAGGTAAAGACCTAGGCTACAACTTTCTAGTTTATCATAACCTCAGATTCTATCATCTAGGTCCTCAAAATTGTCTCTCAAGCCTCAGCCTGTGTATTTCCTATATACTGGCTACTTGCTGGTAGCCTAAAACACTGCTCACTCATCAGAATGCTAGAAACCCAGGTTCTATGGAAAGGTGTGAGTGTTCTCTACAATTCCCTAGTTAGTTACCAATCCAAAATATGCCATTAGATCACCCTAAAATACACATTACTCTCAGGTGTACCAAAATACACTCTAAGTATTTCTCAAATAGAGCACTCAGATCAAATCCTGTTCTCTGTCCAGTATTGTAAAAATCATATTAAATCAACCAATTACTGGACTCACCTCAAATAGGTCTTGTTAGAAAGGTCTAGATGTCTACTACAATTCTCTAAGGAAACACTTCATCAAAATTTCCTCTTACAGAGCCTCAATTGTGTTATCTCTACAGGGTGTCTATTCTGACTGAATCCAGCACAGTGCGTGCTATAAAATTCATCATAAATCCTATACTCATCCAATAGTCACCAAATTTACAGTAAAAAACTAAACTTCATAATGAACAACATTCAAAAAGTTTCATATCCAAATTCCAAGTATACATTGAGTTTTTTATGTTTTAAATAAGCAATAAGATCATCTTGTTCTTCAGTTACAGTTCTAGCTATTATTGATAGACTAATTTTGAACATGCCTATAACTTCGTCTAATTAATTTCTTGATTTTTCTGTAGAGTCTAGAGACATGTGAGAAAACATGGTAAAAATTTCAGGTTAATATCATGTTCCAATTAATGATGAGAAATCTAGCAATCTCAGGTATCATAGTAACCAATTTCTGCTACTACCTTACGGCACTGTTCGAAAAACGAATTTTATTAAAATACCAAACAACCTCAGAAAAACCTGAAATAATTAATCAATTTTCTAGACATGTAAGGGAACGATATGTGAAAATTTTATCATCAAATTCCATGTGGTTTGCTCTCGGGAAATTCTAGAAAGTGACATGCAGATCAAGATTCCAGGTTCTAGTTTCAGATTCAACTTCCAATCTCTTAAACCATCATTCTAAACTCCTACTACTTCACATACATGCAAGAATCAACAATAAGTAACAATAAAAATTTAGAGAAACTCCCCATCCTGAGCTGATTAGAGAGTAGATAATGGTCTTGAGCTTTACTCTTCCAAGAATCCACTCCTAGAGAGCTCCTTTTCAATTCTCCTTTCTTTTTTACTTTGGGTTTGTGTTCTGAAAATTTCAGAACTTAGGAGGTGAAATGAGGGGTTTTAATGGGAAGGAGAATGAGGAAAGAGGGAGGAAGGAAGGGGGGTATAGGTCGGCCTAGGGTAGGGGTAGGGTGACTAGGCTAGGGTGGTTTTGTAAAACAATGGTCTCTTAGCTCATTGTTTTGAGTACAATGTTTAGGCTGCACTAATTTGATTTTGATCAAGTTCCAAATAAGATATGAGAGGTTAAATTGAGTGTACGCAAAGTATACCCATAGTAGTATCATACAATGATATATTTGCATATGTACTATATCCATAACTAATGCCTGCACTAGTATCGATCCTCCTCATTCTCGTGCACCGTCTAAAACGCAACCACCCTCATGAATCGTCCCGTAAACATAGACTCACTCCATCATTCATATACTCAAACAAAATATTGCAATCATATGCACGCATACAGACAATATATATATATATATATATATATATATATATATATATATATATATAAGTATTGTACAATCTGGGTATTACAACCGTGACCAGAAGTAGAGGTTGAGTCGTCTGGCCGAACCGTAGACATGACTAAATAAATAATTTAACTGGAAAGAGAAGTACGAAACTGGTAGGAAGGAGAAAGAACGATCTAGAGAGAGAAGCTCTGGATGATGATAGAGAGAGTAAAGAGGAAAATGAGGGGGGGGGGGGGGGGGGGGGGGGGTTCTATAGAATGGGAGAGATGCATTGTTAACCACAAAAACCACGTGACCCAATCCTATCCACCATTCTATGGCTGCAATGACATGACGTGGAAAACTCATCGATTACCACAACGGTGACGTGGTCCAATCAGATCGTGCCACATTTCTGTGCACATATAGCAAGACAACACCAAAGAAAAATCCAAAATCTATGGTTTTGGCTAGCTCGGTTCATTCGTTGACACGTCATTCGAACTACTCGTAGAAAGTCCCAATTTTTCTTGGTTTGTCCCTCGACGTGTCATCCGAACCACTCGTAAAATATCCTGACTTTGCATGTTCATCCCTTGGTTCGCCATCCGAACCATTCACAAAACAACTCCTAATTTTGCATGGTTCATCCCTCGACGCATCACTCGAACAACTTGCCAAAAACCTCCAATTTCACTAGATTCGTCCCTCGACACGTCATCTGAACCATTCGCGAGAAACTTCCAATTTCACTTGGTTCATCCCTCAACGCATCATCTGAACCACTCGTGAAAAACTCATAATTTCGCATGGTTCGTCCCTTGGTGTGTCATTTGAACCACTCTTAAAAAATTCCAATTTCACTTGGTTCGTCCTCTGGCGCGTCATCCGAACCACTCCCAAAAAACTTTCAATTTTGCTTGGTTCGCCCTTCGGCATGTCATCCAAACCACTCAATAAAAACACCCAATTGCACTTGGTTCGTCCATCGGTGCATCCGAACCACTCGCGAAAAATTTTCAATTTTGCTTGGTTCGTCCCTCAGCACGTCATCCAAACCACTCACGAAAAAACTTCCAATGTTTCTTGGTTCGCCTCTCGATGCTTCATCCAAACCAAAAATCCCAATTTTTCTTGGTTCGTCCCTCGGCGCGAGATTTGAACCACTTGTGAAAACTTCTAATTTTGCTTGGCACGCTCCTCAACGAGTCATCCGAGCCTTCATGCCTTGGGTCGCCGAATCACGTCGTGGCTCGTCCCTCGACGAATCATCCAAACCCTCATGCCTCGGCTCACCGAACCACGTTGAGGTTTTTCCCTCAGCGAGTCATTCAAGTCTGCCTGAGGTTATCGAACCCCGTCGGGGCTCGTCCCTCAACGCGTCATATGAACCATCACATAGTTCATCGACGAACCCTATAGAAACAAAGCAACGTGAAGGCCCTTAGAAAAATGAGAATTCGCGTCCATCCAGATAGGGGGATTAAAATCCTAGAAATTAATTATAAATTTGGAAAAAATAGTTATTAACACTAAAAAATCTGAAAAAGTAACTACATTTCTAAAAGATATGGTCCCAAGACCCCCAAAAATAAGAGGGGTCATTCGTGAGCTCCGGGAAAAGATCAATGCCCTCAGGAATTCCAGAAGTAATCCCAAACATCCTATGAGAGAGCTACTCCTTGAAGGTTGCTACACCAACATCCAAGAGTGGGGAACTTATGATGTGGGTCAAAATTATAGTTGATCGGGGCCATACTAATCTAGCACAAATCTTGGAGTTCCTAAGGGCAAAATGGTAACTTCACAATAGCATTGGGCCCACAGCAAGAACATGGACTGTCCTCAGGTCTGCCATCTCAGCCGACCCGTGATTGAGGATGATTCGCGGCCCAGACAGGGGAGATTCATTAGCCAATCATAGTTGGCTATCAGACCCCCAAAAATAGGAAGATATTACCTAATTTGAATCCTGGATTAGGGGGATCTCACAAATCAGTTTGAAAATCTTTCTGAAACTGCTCTATCTAAGGCCTGTAAATAAAGCCTCTCCCCCACCATTACCAAGTAATGAATTTTTGTCCACTAAAACCTAGTTAATACTTTGAGTTACTGACTTGATCGTCGGATGTCGTTGGGAGAACTCTCATTGTTTTAGGCTTTCTTACAGGTTTTTCAGCGCTATCTCAACCACTAAATCCAAAGCCAACCACAAATACTAGCCTCTCATAAGATATGATCAACGTCGTGAATCTAAGCATTCTCTTTATATCAAGAACTCATTATCTGGTTGCTCCTACATAGGAAAAAAAAATAGCATCACTATGTTAGGTGTTTTGTAAATTATTCTAAATGTGTTTTGTTTCGATCATCGTTTCTTTCTATCTCGATGTATGTTAAAATTTTCTACAATTTATTGTTCTTTTTATTTTTTTACTAAACAGGTTAGTGTAATTTTCAAAAGAATGCAATAGTAATTTAGTATCTTCATTGCCTAAGAGTCATCTGGTTAGAGATATTAGCGGCAAATGGACTTGAGGACCGATGTAGCCTCCCATTCACTTGACAAATCATGTAAAATGCTAGAGACATGATCATATGGGCCTTCTAACATATGCCACTCCTTTTGTGGATATAAGAATAAGTAATTTTTTGAATATTTTTTACTAGGAACAAAAATAAGTAATTAAACATAAGAAAATAACCCATATAGATTATACGCTAATTGTTGGCAAAAGACACACCAACGTTTTTTTTTTAAAGAAAAGGTGGAGTCTGGCCACCCTGTTTCATTAATAAGTGATTAATAAAACAAACTCAGAGTACTGAGCTTACAACAAAGTCCTACAATCAAAACAGAAGTACATAACTCCACCCCGAACATGGGGGGTGGGACAAAAGAAAAAACATAGAGTAGCCGCAAGGAAATACATCATACCCCCAAACAAACCCTGGGGTGGTGGGTATCAATGACCATCGTAGACCTTGCTGGCTATCAATCGATCGTCGGTCCGATCTCGATCTCCTCGTCATCAAACTCCTCTACCTGGAATACACTCGCAATCTTTCCCTTGGGACCTGCTACTGCCACATTAGCCCAAAATGAAATAAAATGCATAATGTGAGTCAAATTGCTAGAAAAACTATTGCAAGTTCTACGAAAGTAAAGATTATTTCTGTCTAGCCAGAGAACCCAGTTCATTGCGGCGATAGCGATATACCACGCTTCTCTCATAGCACCCCTCTCCATTGCGAACTTAGGACCTACCCACAGGTCCTCGTATGTACTAGGGTATTGAGATGTCCCTAGGGCGCTGAGTACCTCTACGATTACCGCTTTGCTCCAAGAACAGTAAAGAAAAAGATAGTCTCTAGTCTCCAAGGTAGCGAGGCAGAACCCGCATTGAGAGTCCACATTCGGTTGGCGCTTAGCGAGGTTTTCTCTAGTCAGGATCGCATCATTTAGCACCAACCATAAGAAAACTTTGATTTTTAGCGGGGCTTTCGTTCTCCAGATAACGGCAGACCACTTTGGTGTACATCCCCTAAAATGGATGTCATTGTACATGGAGCGAACCGTGAACTTGCCGTTCTTCTCTAATCCCCAGGTTTTCTTATTGGGCCCCTGAGAGCAACCAATTCCAGCATTGGTGATGTAGGCCTGAAGTTCTGTTAATCTGTGCTGAGAGCCTAGGTCAAGTGGTTGTTTGAAAGATGGATTCCAGGCGCCTCTTTTTCAGGCTGCTGCCACCGTGCAGTGTGGTTGTGTCGCCTGCTCATATAAATCGGGGAACAGGGTTCTGAGTGTGTGATCAGCACACCACTTATCCCACCAAAATCTGGTGAGTCTGCCAGTTCCGATAGCTGATTTGACACATCTATGGAAGGGTCCGTATGCCTTAGTGATACCTTTCCAGAACCAGGATACCCGAGGGCCTATCCTGAAGCCCAGATTTCTCATTCCATTCCTATGCATGTATCCCTGAACAAATTGTTGCCATCCTTCTCCATTAGGGTGGAATACTTTCCACCACCATTTACCCAGTAGCACCAGATTCATATCTCGAAGACCAATTATACCTAGGCCTCCATGTATCTTTTTCATGCATGCCTTCCCCCATCTAATGAGGTGATATCCTCCTCAGTCCGGATCTGCCCCTTTCCATAAGAAACGTTACCTAGTCCAGTCAATTCTTTGGATTACCCATTGCGGCATTTCAAAGAAGGAGAGATAATAGGTAGGAAGGTCTGAGAGGACTGCATTAATGAGCGTGACTCTTCCTCCCAAACATAGGGTTTTCCCTTTCCAGCCTGCAAGCCGTTTCTCAACCCAGTCAATGATGGGTAGTCAATCCACCTTTTTGAGTTTCCCGGGTCTTAGCGGCAATCCAAGGTATTGAATGGGGAAACTCTCGATGGAGCAATTGAGGATTGTGGCATGATCAAGAGCCTCTTCTGGAGTTAGAGCAATGGGAATGAGAGCACTTTATGGAAATTAACTATGAGGCCAGACCAAGCTTCAAAGCAATACAAAATTCCTTTGAAGACGGTAGTTTTCCCTAGGTTGCCATTTCCAAATAGGAGAGTATCGTCTGCTTATTGGAGCATAGAGCATCCTTGACGACTGATTCCTTTAGCCACTGGTACAATCTAACCTGCTCTACTGCACTTAGCTATCATGGATCTTAGAACGTCTGCCACGATGGTAAAGAGAATAGGTGATAGCGGATCTCCTTGTCTGAGCCCCCATTTGTAGGAGAATGGGTAACCTGATATCCCATTTACCAAAATAGCCATCGTGCGGGTGGTAAGACAAGTGTGGATCCAGCTGATCCATCTGTCCCCAAAACCCCTTCCAGCAAGTGCTTCCAACAAACAGTCTCATTCAAAAGAGTCATAGGCTTTTTCAAAATCCAGCTTCAGGAGGTAGCACTTAGAATTCGAAGTGTGGCATTGATGGATAGTCTCTTCAGCCATTGCTATAATGTCCTGAATACATCTTCCTTTGATGAATCCCGTCTGGTCCTAGGTAATGAGGCCATCCATTACCTTCCCCAATCTGTTAGCAAGGGTCTTGGTAATGATCTTTACAGATTAGTTAAGGATGCTTATAGGGCGGAAGTCTCCAACTTGTCGTGAATCTTCTTTCTTAGGAATCAACACCACCGCCACATAGTTGAATCTCCCTAATTTGAGTTTATGCTCGTAGAAGTCTTCAAACAGCTTCAGCAAGTCACCTTTGATTTCTCCCCAGAATATCTGATAGAATAGAATCGAGAAACCATCTGAACCTAGAGCTTTATCTTTTCCAGGTTGTTGGACTGCCTTCTAGACCTCCTTCTTATTGAAGGGTGCTTCGATGGATTGCAGCCTAGGATCTGAAGAGTCTGCCTGGTCTTGCCAGAAATGGTGTTGGAGAGGGACTCTCAAGTCCGCTTTGTGCCCAAAGAGGTGCTTGAAATGGGACTGGAAAGCCAGCTTAATAGCAATGTCACCTTGTATCATTCCAGAATCTGAGTTGATTGAGTAAGTGAAGTTAGATCTACGCCAGGCACTGGCAACTCGGTGGAAGAATGCTGTGTTCGTGTCTCCCTCTTTGAGCCACGAAATTCTGGACCGTTGTAAGAGATACACCAACGTTGGGTGTACCTAGTGCCAGATTATTAGGGTTTACAATGTCCGCTATCTCTCTCCTACCATCCCCCTCCCAAGTCGGCCCAACCTAATCTTTTGTGTACGAAATTTATTCTTAACAGGTGTGTGATGTCATACTTAGGAAATGGGAGCATTTATACTTTAAGTTAATGCCAGCTTGGCCCAAATCATTGTTCAACCTAGCTACCATTCTGTCTTATTTAGGGGACTGGTTTCTAAATCTAGCAAATCCAGCAGTGACTAATTAAATGCGGCTTTAACTAAAGATTGATGATTAGCAACAAAAAAAGAACCTAAATAATGATACCCCCTTAGTAAACTTAATTAGTTATCTGCCATGTTCATGATTTACAAAAAAGTTTGTGCCCTTATTGTGGTTCATTTTGTTAATTGGTAATGATGTTGCTGATTTCTGGTGTCGGAGCAACAGATGACGAGTTTTTTTATTATATGGTAAACACAGATCTCGACCGTAGATCTGATCTTGATGAGAAACTAGTATGTAACAAATATGTGGATCAGGTGGTTGTTGGCAACCGAGTACCTGCAAAAAGCTTGAAACACCTAGAGTATTTTCGGTGACAAGTCCTCTAACGGTCAAGTCAGCAATCAAAGGTGTAAAAGTTGGGTTTAATGGCAAAATGATTACCTTGTCATTGAGGTGGGTGGCTTGTATTTATAGGCTGGTAGAGAGTTAGTTAGAGAAATATTCTCAGCAGTTTAACTAAATCTCATAGATTAGGGATGTGAAAGAGTAACTAGTCCCTTGATTATAGGGGATTTAATTACCAGCCATAAATGGCTAGTCAATTTTTCCTTATTGCGTTGACCATGGGCACTTCGAGATCCATGCAAGGATCATGCGGTGCTAATTATCGACGATTTTCACTCTCATCACAGCCCCCCACTCTTGGAGGTGAGCTTCCGGTCTCCTTTAGGAGTAGGTAACTCGTACGGGAAATCACTTCAGCATGAAAACTTGTTTATTGCAATGATACTGAATCTCCTTTTTCTAAGAAAGAGGGTCGGCTGCCGAGGCCCAAGCCTCAAGGAGCGAAGCCTGAGGTGTAGGGTGCGAGGGAAAAAGGTGCGAGGTGGTTCGCATGTGGTTTGTTCTCGAAATACCATGCCAAAGAGCCTAATTGTGGAGAAATTTTTGAGTGGCATGGAGTCAGGATGCCATGTTGAGGGGTGAGGTGTGAGCTAATTGCAGAAATATCCGTGAGTGGTTCGGACTCAGAATACCATACCAAGGTAGGAGGCACGATGCTGGAGCCTATTTGAGGGGAAAATCTATGAGTGGCTCGGGGTCGGAGTACCATGCCGAGAGGCAAGACACGGGATGGGAGTATTGTTGTGGAGAAATCCGTGAGTGCCTCGGAGTCGGAATGCTATTCTGAGGGGGGTGGCGTGAGCCTAATTGTAGAGAAATCCACAAGTGGCTTGGGGTCGGAGTACCATGCCGAGAGGCAAGACACGAGATGAGAGCGCTGTTGTAGAGAAATTCGTGAGTCGCTCGGAGTCAGAATGCCATTGTAACGCCCCGAATTCCAAATAAGACCGTATTCGAGATTCCACAGGATCTTTACACTTCACTTCGTATAATTTTATAAGGAATTTTAAACTTTTCATCATACATCGGAGTTCTTTATAATTGTTTACACAGCGGAAGATAAAATGAAGCACAACAATGAAAATAATATACAACTTGCAACATCTTTAACATGTAATTAATCAACAGCATCATATCAACTTTACTTCTTCATGAAAATCAAATTCCTGCATAATAAGCTGTGGGCACGTTAGTTACTTACAACTGACAAAAAGTCTTATACTCGGCCATCCTCTCTATGGTAGAAATATAACGATCTTAATACTTTAACAAATCACAAATTTGAATGCAAATAAAGTGTTAAATATGACTACACTAAACATGTAAGTGTATGCGATGCCTTAATACCTAATGCTGATATTTTATACTACCATGACACTAATGCATACTTGTTCGGATTCTATGCATCCCATACTACATAGGTCCGAGGGCAAGCACCTATGTACTCTACATTAAAAGGGTTCGATCCCTCGCCATAAAAACTACCCAGTAATAAGAACAAGGTTTAGATATTCCACGAGTACGGATCCCAGTCCCGGAGTACATCGCTCGACTATTATACAGACTCCTCGTCGTGCAAATACCCCGCAAGTGCCCCTCTAGCCCCGGTATACGTATATACACTGGAGTACGACAAACTATCCGCCCGACTACGGATAGTCTCGTATTTAAAACAAAAACTCGTCTCCATCGAAGCAACCTCAGTCCCAGAGTACATAGTCCGACTGGGTCTATAGTCCCGAAGTACATCGTCCGACTATATAGAGTGTCCAACTTACGTTTGCCTAGGTTTACTACATCTTCTCTTAGTGCCTAGTCCTTACATAATTATTTATCATACCTAGAGTTAGATTTACCCCTTACCGGACTTAATCACAAATACGAGATAGCTCCATGGCCATATCTCAAAAATATATCTCAAATCTTTTAATTCAATAGTGCCGGTACCCGAGGTCTCACTAACTCTAAATCACAACTTTTCATGTACAAGAATCCATAGGTACTCATACCCTTCAATAATCCTGTATTAACTTAATATATTCATATCTTCAACTTATTCACAAAGTGATCAATGTCTTATCTTGACACTATTCATGATTCATTTATTCATTCATAATCTTTAAAAGCAATAATTCTTTTCATGAACATAAATTCATCACTTGAAATCTTACTAGCAATTTAAGCTCATAAAATGTCTCAACTCACATCAAAATATTTCTTAAACCAAATAAGAGTATAATTTCTTCAAGAGAAATCACTTCACTGAACAATATTTTACTTTTTTTCTAAAATAAATCTCATACTCTTTAATAATTAATTCTTAAGTCAAAACTCGTTTACTATCTCAATTTCTCCTTTTTAACTTCTCAAATATACTTGAAAAATTCTAAAACTCTTTTTAACAAATTCTATTTCATTTTATAGGAATTCTAGAATTTTTTCTCAAATTATATTCTCATTAGAAATCCCAAAAAAATATATATTAAACACCAAAAAAATCAAAAAGTGGCCTTTGGGTTTCGAACCCAAGACCAAGCGGGACATACAGTAAGCGCCCAAACCCAACCGCAACCCACGAAGTCCATATGGATTTTGTGTCACAAAGGAGAACCGAACCCACATATACAATGTCCCACTGTTTAAAAATATCAAAATCGAAACGAAAAATAAGAGTGTTGCCAGGATTCGAACTCGCGACCCAACACTAACAGGCACGCTACAGTAACATTCTTATGGTACACCCACTAACCAAGAAATACATGCGCGATTTCTGACTATCGAGTATGCTATTATGCTTTTGTTCGATTTTCTATTATTCAAATATTTTCTCAAAACTCGATTTTTCATTTGCTCTAATCTTTTATTAAACTGTAAATAGTTCATCTAGAAAGATTTTATTTTCTAACAGTAGCTCACAAACTTAAAATTCATATTTTAGACAAAATATCCAGATTTCAAATTTATTTCTTCTCTTTGCATGCTTATATTTCCTCAATTTAATCAACTAGCAATTTGTATATCTTATAAACAATCGAATGAATTTATGTGTATTAAATTTGACTTTACAAAAATTCATTTGTTAACTATAAGGGTAGTCTCTACAATTGTTTTTACAATTACAAGTTCTATATTTATAAATTAACATGCATATGGTAAAATACTCATCATTTCTTTTTCTCATTTACGAACAACATGATAACAATTAGTTTCCCAAACAATAGCAAAATTTCTACAATTTGGCACACAATAAAAACATGGATTTATTCTCTAATTATCACATCAAATTTATCATTACTACTCATGTAATATATTAGCATGCATGTCTTATATTTAGTAAAACACAAGACTTTCCACATCACATCAATTTGATCTACATTTCTAATGTCATATTCTAGCATGCTCAACCTATGAATAAGAAAATATAAAGACCACCCACCTCTAATGAAGAATAAACAACCAAGAATGAAGAGACACAACTTCTAGGTCCAACAAGCACTCCTAGAAAACTCCAAGAGAAACTCTACTTTGCCTCCTCGAATTCTGCGCACCAAGCGAAAAGCACCCAAGTCCATTTTGGTAGCAAAGCAACCAGCACCTCCTTCATGAACCGAGACCAACTCAAAAGCACACCATATATATATATATATATATATATATATATATATATATATATATATAGACACACACACACACACACACACACACACACACACACACACACATATAGAATAGGATGGTGTGAGTAGGTGGAGAAGTAAAAGGAGTTGCTAGACCGACTTGTTGGTTTTCAGCAAATTTGAACAGGAAAGAAGGAGAGGATGATGAACTGTGAAGGAGTTGGTTGGATTTATAAAGGGTTAAATGTAATTAATTATCCATTAACCACTTAATTGCCCACTAAAATCCTACTCATCCTTTCCTCTTCCCACTCTCCATCTCTTCATCTCCTAAACTCCCAATTCGGCCTCTCATCTTCTAAACGGCCTCCACTCTCTCTCTCACCTAATGCACGTGCACGTGTTGTGCACTAGTGCACACACACAAATTAATTATTTAAAACATAAATTATATATATACATGATATGTACGTAAAATTAGTTTAATTAAAAATCTATAATATTTCATGAACAAATAAAATAAATACACACACTCCGAAATTTATTTTGAAAACAAATACGCTTAAACACGTACTTCGCAAGTACAAATACCGAAATACAAAAATTGACTATATCAACGGAAATATATTAAAATATAATAAAAAACAATATAAGAAAAATATACTTATTAAATTATACATTCCACGACGTAATCACTACGTACGTAGAGAACACGTGCATTACACATATAAAAAATATTTTAATGAAAATAAGGGAAAATGAATTTCCGTTTATAAAAATAGATTTGAATACCTAAAATAAATAATTTAAACACATAGAAAATATTACACGTAGTGGTGGAAACACATAATCGATACGTGCATCAAAATACGTAAAAAGCACGTAAAACCTAGAGAATGAAATTTAATATTTTAGTTGACTTAAAATAGGAAAAAAATATACGGAAAATTCATAAATAGTCAGAAATCAAAATACGAAATGAAAACACGTTACAAATATTACCAGTAACGGTACAAAATACACGTGCGTAACACACAAGGGCAAAATTGTCATTTCCAATTTTTCGGGGTGTTACAGCCATACCGTAGGGCAAGGTACAATGCGAGAGACTTGTCGCGGAGAATTTCGGGAGTAGCTCGGCGTACGATGCCGAGGCAAAAAGCATGAGGCGCGAGCCTAACTGCGGAGAAATTTGCAAGTTGTTTAAGGTCTGAATACCATGCCGAGGGGCAAGGCACGAGATGGAAGCCTTGTTGCGGAGAAATTCGCGAGTGGCTCAGAGTCGAAGTGTCATGCCGAGAGGCAAACATGAGGTCATAGCCTTGTTGCAGAGAAATCTGTGACTAGCTTGGAGTTGGAGTGCCATGCTGAGGTGCAAGGCACGGGATGGGAGTCTTGTTGCAGAAAAATCTATGAGTAGCTCGGAGTTGAAGTGTCATTCCAAGAGGCAAGGCACGAGGTGGGAGTCTTGTTGCAGAGAAATATGCAAATGGCTCAGAGCAGAAGTGCCATGCCGAGAGGCAAAGCATTAGATGGGAGCCTTGTTGTGGAGAAAGCCTCGAGTTGCTTGTAGTCGGAGTGCCATGCTGAGGTGTAAGGCATTAGGTGAGAGACTTGCAGCGAAGAAGTCCGCAAGTTGCTTGGTTTACGATGCCGAGGAGGGAAGCATGAGGTGCGAGCCTACCTATGGAGAAGTCTGTAAGTAGTTCAGAGTCGGCATAATTCGCGTACAATGGGTTGGGTGAGTGACGTTGGACCTAGTGCTCATGTGTGTTTCCATGATCTTTGAGGAGCCATTACATGATTTTGTAGTTATCGAGGAGACATCACGTGACCGGGGTCATTTGAGAAGTCGCGCTCACATCTATAAGTTCCATTCTCCTTCTCATTTTTTAGGATTACTTTCTCTTTCTTCATCCAGAGCTTCTCTCTTTAGAACGAGACTCTTACCCAAAACTGATAATTAGGTAGTGCTTTTATTATGTCTACTGACCGATCCAACGGTTCGACTTCATCCTCTGGTCGAAGCGAGTCATCTTCATAATCTACATCTCAGTCTTCCTTGTTAGTGAAGGAGGTGTAACGTCTTTTTTTTAATTCAAATGGTCTCTAACACATTCTATTACTTATCTACAATATTTCTTACTTAGGAAAATACTTCATAGATTTCATTAAAATTTTTGGCAGAGTTTCCCCTGAAATATTAGCCATTTTACATAATTTCCTTACCGAAATCTGCAAACAATCACACAAAATAATGTACCTGTAATATTTTTCAGTCCTCCCTAGGCCAAATTATTCAACAACACACAGGCAATAATATATGGGGCTCTCGGGGCATGATACTTCATCACAAGTAAGATATGAATTGAAAACCAAAAATTCTTTCGAAAACATATGAGTTTTAGAAAAACTTTTGAAAAACCTTTCAAAAACCAACCACAGAACCCAGTACTCCACAACGAGGTGGATATGGGCTTTCACACTTCATCACAGCACTATATATATCTTACCTCTTACAGTTATACACACAATTTTCCATAATACACCATAATACATCATTCTACTCCCATTTCTACATATAATACATGCATACACATACTCCATTATACTACAAGCAAAAGTACAACTACCCAACTACAACAACTATCTCACGTTGCAACCATCAGGGAGGGACTCTCCTAATCCACTGAAAACAACAGGGGTTAGCCATGTCTGGTGTGAGTATACTTACTAGTTTAGCAAATAATTAAACTGTATAAAGAAAATGGAATGAACTTACGAATATCCAGATAATAAAATTCAACCTGAAATTTGAACACAAAAAAAAGCATCATAAATGCGACTTTAAATCAAAGTACTCTTCTGAATCTACACCCATCTACGTATCCATAACCACTCTTACTACCTTGAAGTTGTGCCTCGGCGGGTAGTTACCACCATTCCATGGAAATAGCGGGCGGGTAGTTCCTCGGCATAATTCCAAGGCATATCAACTTATATAAACTCATATCGCACTTATCTTTAGTTTTAAAATTATTCCCATATTCCTCACTACATTATTTTATGCATCCTACTAATATCACAAATAACTTTACTTGACATACATATAATACTATATCATACATCCCACTTTCTTTACTTCTCATATTCTTTTCCATACCCAATTTGTTTGAATTATTCACCTTAATTTTACACATAATTTCTTCATGGTTAGTCTCATATATGCCACATCATATCAGTTCTTGTAGATAATTCCTTCACTTTATATCCAAAGACATAACACTATATTAATTCACATATATAATTCTTTTACTTTTCATATTTAATCACATACACAATATTTCTCTTTTCATGAATATCTTCACATCACCATTTCTTTATTTTTATTGCTATTTATATAATGCAATTACCTCGTTTTTCATACTCAGTTAACCGCCTACTTCATTTATCATTTATTTTCATTTACAAATTCATGACTCATTTTCCTTCATCCTCCTCTCCATTCATATCCATTTTCTATCTCATTCTCATATTACAAAACATCACACTCATCAAGCTTACAACATATTGATATTTATTCTCATCACCCAACTTCACATGCATTCATTCATATAATACCCCATACATTTCCCTCGTATCTCGTCACATGAATTTATTTTATTGCATCACATCATATTCTATCATATCTTATAAAATTCCATAATACATTCACCTTCCCTCTTATTATATTTTACAATTTACTTTTTTTCATCCTATCTTCACCATATCGCTTATTTTAATGCTCATTCTTATTGTAGCATATACATGCTCTATAACTCATTCTCATCCCGTCGTACAAATTTAGTTACTTCTCATTCTTATTGATAATATATCTTAATTTCATTTCACTTACATCTCATGTTACAATTTACTTCACTCTCATTCTCATCAATTTATACTCCGCACCCCAAAAATAGTTTGGGTAATACATCGCACCCCAAAGCCGATAGCTTAGGTAATAATCACCGCACACCAAGTAGAACGTGGGTAATAACTCATCATATCCCAAGTCGATAGCTCGGTTATTACTTTACTTTATAACTCATTTCCATCTTACAATTTACTTTACATTTCATTTCCATTTTACAATACGACTATCATATCAACAACCCACCGATTCACCCGGGGAGTTGTACCAAGGCAGGTAGTTCCCACCATTTCTATGAAAATAGCGAGCGAGTAGTTCCTCGGCACAATTCCAAGGTGCAGCAAACTCATATCATAACATATTTTTAGTTTTATAACCATTCTCATATTCATCCCATAATACACTTTACTTCATGTTTTACATTCATACTACACATTACTTTATTTTCATTCGTATAATACATATACATTTTTTTTTACTTCTCAGAAATATTTCCAAATTGCAATTTCTTCAATTTATTCATATTAATTCACATACATAACTCCTTCACTTTTTCATACGCATTAATATAACACCACATCGCTACTTTTCATATTTAAACACTTAACATAATTTCTTCTCTTTTTATAAATCTTCTCATAGCACAATGTCTTTGTTTTATATTTATAATTATACAACGCAATTTCTTTACTTTACATACTCATTTAACCACATATTGCATTTACCATTCATCTTTATTTACATTCTCATGACTCATTTTCTTTATTGTTCATCTTCATTCATAATTACATTTCCTTTTACTTTTTCATATTCATTCCGCTTCACACACTTGCTTTACTTTCTCACTTCGGCTTCCCATCAATTACTTTCTTTTCTTTCTCATTCACATTTCACACCATATGCTTTGTTTATTTTCTCGTTCACAATTCACATCATATACTTTCTTTACTTTCTCATTTTCATATCACATTTAATCATTTTATTAATTTTTCGACCAGTGAGCCACAGTATCCCAATATACTGAAAGCCAAAAACTCAGTAAACACGCAGACCTCTGCCCCCCCCCCCCCCCCCCCCCCGGGGGTCTTATGCATCCGAGGCTACGTCTTCCTCCCAGCCTATGCCAGCGAGGGAAACACGCACCCCAAGTAGAACTTGGGTACTTCCTCCCAACCGATATGGACGGAAGTGCAGATCACCAGTGTGATGGGATGATATTGGTGAGAGGAAGTTGTTGGGTCAAGAGTTGATCACCAGGACTGTTGATGCGGTGAATCAAATCAGGAAGCATCATCAAGTAGCACAATACAGGCAACAGATATGGGCAAATGTCCATAGGAGAGCCTTGGAGTTCGAGGTTGGTGACCATATTTTACTCAAGGTATCACGGTCGCAAGGTGTCATTCGGTTTGGTGGTGGAAGCAAGCTCAGCCCTAGGTTTATCGGACCATTTGATATCATGAAATGAGTAGGCAAGGTGGCCCATCATCTTGCATTACCACCGGCTTTATCGGGAGTGCACGATGTTTTCCAAGTCTCACAACTCAGGAAATATATCTGTGATGAGAGCCACGTGATCGACTATTCAGAGTTATCCGTGCAGCCGGATTTGACTTGTGAGATTCTGCCAGTTGCTATTTTGGATCGATGGGAGAAAGTGCTGAAGAACAAAGTCATCAAGCTGGTTCGGGTTTCTTGGAATCCTCACTCACTTGGTGAGTCGACCTGGGAGCTGGAGGAGGATATCCAGCAGAGGTTTCCTTATTTGTTTGTGTAGTTGTTTTGTTTTGTTTTTGTTGTTGTTGTTCCTTCTTTTTCGTAGTTACCGTATGTACCTCTTGTTTGAATTTCGAAGAAGAAATTCTTCTTATTAGGTGGATAGGATTTGTAACTCCTGTATCCCATTTTCTGTATCTTTTTACTGTATTTTTCTCCCAGTGTATCAAATCTGTTTGTACTCTTTCTTTTCCTGAACCGTGTATTTGTTATTCTTTCCAGCATTTATATATTCATCTATTTGTTTAATTCTTTTGAGATTCATTTGTCTGCCTATTATTTTGTCTCTGGATGATTTATTGTTTCTCACTTGTTACATTTCATGGCCTAATTGCCTATTTATTTGATTTTGCCTTGTTGGATCTAGTTTTCTACCCAATCTACCATATTTGAAACCATCTACCCGTCATACTGGATCCTAACCCGCAACCCTATACTCTCTTCTTTGACCCAGTCTTCCCCAGATTTTCTTCACGTTCCCTAACAGGCAGATCATATCTTTTCCCCATATTCTCTTGATTCTCCAAATCACAGCTTCCCAAAAATCTCTCATTATAATCTCAAACAAATTTTGTTTTTCTATCTACAATTACCATCTCCAAAACCCTAACCCTAATTCTCTTATCCCATCTCTCTCTCTCTCTCTCTCTCTCTCTCTCTTTCCTGGCTTACCCCACGACCTCCGACCTTCCGCCTGCCGCTACCCACCTCGCAACCCCCGCCCTGCGTCGCACTGCCAACAACTACCACAGCACCAGCCCCCTGCCTCCTTCCTTCTCCTCCAAAGGGCCAGCCCGACTGTAACGACTCGATTTCCTATACCAGGAAACCGTGACATAAGCCAGAATCTTTTCCTTCAATTACCCACAATACACAAAAAAACATTAACACAAATGTATTACAAGTTCGAATATTATAAAACTGCAATACATTACATCAATGTTACAATAATGCCATACAAACTCAAGCGTTACAAACTTCTAATAAATTTACATCAGAGTACAATGAATAATAAATAACACTTGGTACTTCACTTGGATGCTTCTCAACTATAAACAAATAACAATAGGAACCATAATCAACACAGTGCTTCACTTGAATGCTCCACCTGTCCGATGTCCTCCTGAATCCTGTACCTGTAGTCCTGTAATCTAGTACCTATTTGAGTTGGGACGTCAGTACATATACTGACGCTTAAAGGCTGATGACTAGTAGCGAATCTCAATTTAAACAAACAGATTGATGAAAAGAGAAATGTGCATATATAATTGATGTGTCAGTGTATGCTATGACTTAGACTCTAATGCAAGATTGACTAATGCAAGGATGCACTTATTCTAATGGAAGCAATACTCTGGACAGTATGCACCCCCTAAATGCACATGCTCATATCAAGCCGTTTCTTCATATATAGGGATTTGAACCCGCATCATGAATTCTACTCTTATACTCAACCTGTTCCTGAAGATAGAGCGTGACTGATGAGGTTGCTCTGAAATGGTCTAATCCTGCCATTCGCAGTCATATAGTGGTGTATTTGTTTGCCACTATTGCCCTTAGTACTGGACCCCACTCAAAAATCAAACGAACCCTCAGAGTTAACTACAATACAGGTTAGCTCGAAGCATCCCCTGTGGCCCCTTAGCTCATAGACCGTAGTCTATGGTCTGTTCGCTTTTCCTGACATAGAACATGACAGAATTCTGGGGGTCCATCCCCTAGTTCCGACAGGAAAACTTCTTGTTCTTATCATGGTACTTTAGAAATTAACAGACGAGAGACGGATCTCGTGCTCTCAACTCGTGAGAAGGCACAGACCGTATCCCTTTGACAGGAAGGGTACAACCAATAATACCACCTAGTGTGGCCTATAAGACAGGTCGGATCATAAGGTATCACCCCTAATACCAACTCTTTCCCTTTGGTGAAGTAATAGATAAAAAAGGTTATGTAACAATACTTACCATTTACTACCCTAACGACGTGACTAACCTTAAACAATCCAAGGGATGACAACAGTACTAACTGGTAGGTCTTAAGTTAGACTTCGCAAGATAACTTTGCTAGGTGCTCAACCTAGACTTACTAGAATCCCTAAGGGTCCTGTTCACAACCCATCGATCCAAGACTCTGGTAATATGAACTTATTCGCATGCTACTACTCTGAACTTGGATTCCGTCTACGCTCCCGGCCCGTGATCAACCTACACTGGTTAAGATCTGACGGTGCACGGGGGGTGACTCGTCCACAGTCCTCGAGGAGTAAAATAAATACACGTCTTGATGGTCGATGGCCCCTAGGGCAATGATATCATCCTAGATGAGCACAACAAACTGCGTACTAGCTAATAAGCTATATACGAGTAAACAAAACTCATACGAGGTAAATGAGCTACGCATGAACAAACAAACTACATACGAGCTAGGTGAGCTGCGTACGAGACAGACCAATACTATTACATGACTTATGAGCACAAGGAATACTTATTACTCATAATCATGTGCATGATTCAAACTACTAATAATTCACGACAACTCTAGTTAACTTGAACTAGTATTTCGTGTATAAGCTTACTAACATGAACTAACATGCATGTTAAGCTTACTAATTTAACATACAAGATGAACATTCAAAACATAATCTCTTAACCATTTATAACTTTAGATGAAGAATACATACATGATTAGTCTAAGTTGTTTTATGAAACAACAACACTATAATGAGTTCTTTTGTATGCATCAACTAGAACCACCTACTTAATAACTTGATCCTTTTCACATAGAAGTAACATAAAAGTCTTCTAACAACCTAGAAGCAAAATAACATGCTACTAGCAGAAACTTGATCTTTTATACATAAAAACAATATAAAAAGCCTTCTAACAACCTAGAAGTAATTAAACGTGCTACACTTTTCGGAATTCAACAAAATTGGAATTTTTAGAAAGGTGAGAACCTCTACTAAAACTCTCTAGTTGACAACCTTATCAGATTTAGTCAATAAGAGGTACAAAAATTTTGAACACTCTAAACAGCCAAGGTTCAGCCAAAAGGCTAGCTGCTGTCAACTTGTGAAGATCATAACTCATGCCCCACTTTTCAGAATTCAACAAAATTAAACTTTTTGGAAAGGTGAGAACATCTAAAAAAAACTCTCTAGTGGACAAACTTCTCAGATTCAGTCAATAAGAGGTAAAAAAACTTTGAACACTCTAAACAGCGAAGCTTCAGTTAAAAGGCCAGCTGTTGTCGACTTTAAAAGTCATAACCCATGCTACGATTATCAGAATCTAACAAAATATGACTTTTTAGAAAGGTGATAATATCTACTAAAACTCTCTAGTTAACAACTTTTTCAAATTCCGTATGGAACTCAAATTCCTGCTCTTTAAACACAAGTCAAGAACAACTCAAAACAGCAGTTTTGCTGAAACTTGTAAAACTCATAACTGGTGCTATACTTATCGAAATCTAAAAAAATTGAACTTTTTGGAATGCTAAGAACATCTACTACAACTCTCTAGTTAACAACTTTCTCATATTACGTATGGGACTCAAATTCCTGCTCTTTAAACATAAGTCAAGAATAACTCAAGACAACAGCTTTGCTGAAACTTGTAAAGCTCATATCTGGTGATATACTTATCGGAATCTAACAAAATTGGACTTTTTTGGAAAGCTAAGAATATCTAATAAAACTTTCTCAGATTCTGTATGGAACTCAAATTCCTGCTCTTTAAACACAACCCAAGAACAACTCTAGACAGCAACTTTTGCTGAAACTTGTAAAGCTTGTAACTGGTGCTATACTTATCGGGATCTAACAAACTTGGACTTTTTGGAAAGCTAAGAACATCTACTACATCTCTACAGTTAACAACTTTCTCAGATTCCATATGAAACTCAAATTTCTGCTCTTTAAATACAAGTCAAGAACAACTCAAGATAGCAGCTTTGCCGAAACTTGCAATGCTCATAACTGGTGCTATACTTATCGGAATCTAACAAAATTGGACTTTTTGGAAAGCTAAGAACATCTATTTCCAATTCTATATGGAACTCAAATTCCTGCTCTTTAAACACAGTTCAAAATTAACCAAGACAGCAGCTTTTTATTGCTCGCTGTTTTGGGGAATCGATTTGTTTAGCCAAGTAAATTAACCCTGAAAAATATACAAAAATTAGATCATGGTAAGAACAAGTATGAGACCCTCTCATATTAATTTGGAGTCAAAATTCCAACTTTAGCATAAGTAATTAATTCTAACAAAATTGGACTTTTTGGAAAGCTAAGAACATCTACTAGAACTTCCTAATTAATAAACTTTTCCAATTCTGTATGGAACTCAAATTTCTGCTCTTTAAACACAGTTCAAAATTAACCAAGACAGCAGCTTTTTATTGCTCGCTGTTTTGGGGAATCGATTTGTTTAGCCAAGTAAATTAACCCTGAAAAATCTACGAAAATTAGAGCATGGTAAGAACAAGTATGAGACCCTCTCATATTAATTTGGAGTCAAAATTCTAACAAAATTCCAACTTTAGCAAAAGTAATTAATTCTAACCATCATAATAACATATTATTTATTAAAGGTTGAATCTTTAGTGTTCTTGTTAGGTTCTCCCTTCAGTCCTTTCAAGTGATCTTTTTTTATCCACAACCATTCATATGCACAAGATTCTTTAGTCCAAGTTGTTTTTTAAAACTTAACATACAAATAAATAACAAAGCAACAACAAATAAAAACACAAAGAAGAGAAACCTTCACCCAAAAATTGGCTGGAAGAACTAGCTAGCTTCCCATCTCCTTCCTTGTTCTTGCTCCTCTTCAAGAACATCCTATTTCTCGATCTAATCTCTCTCTTTTCACTCTTTCTTTTCAATTTTTTTCTAAAATTAAAACTAGTAAAAGAAGAAGAATATAAGAGAAGAAGAGAATGAGTGAGATGAGATGAAGGAAACAAGAATGGAAAGAGGGCTTTGCCCTTGGTTTTGTCCGGCCAGTTATAGGAGAGGGAGAGAGAGATGTGGTAGAGAGAGAGCCATGTATCTCTCTCTCTTGTGGCTCATCAATTTGAGATCAATTTGTAAATTTTATATTACAATTAACACCCAACTCATTTCCAACCCTCCATTTGATCATGATTGATCAAAATAATAAATAATTTTCCAAAATCACATACTACATAATTTCGTACAAACATACAAAATCGATACAGTATATATATGTACATACATCAATATATATAGATGATTTTTATTCATCAAACCCATCAATCTGTACCAAAATAATTTAATTCAGAAAATAAAATAAAATAATAATAAAAATAATTTTATTATCAGCTCGGAAGATTTCAGTACCAATTTGATACAATACAAATGTATACAGACTACTATATATATAGATAGATAATGTTTACTAATTAAACCGGGTAATGTCCCCCAAAAATATTTCAACTCTGAAAATAAAAATAAAATAATAATAAAATAATAAATTTTAAAATCAGAACGGGATATTATAGATATTTTTTCTAAAATGCATATTACATGATTTTGTACAAGTACTCAAAATCGATACAATACATATATATACTTACTAGTATATATATACTGACAATGATTATTTATTAAAACTAAGTAATTTCCATAAGAAATATTTTAGTTTTTAAAAATAATAATAATACAAATATAATATCCGACCGGAATATCACACAGACGACAGCAGCGACAACAACCCAAGCCGACGCAGCCGACGCCGACTTCCCCTCCATCGTCGCTCACGCAGTCGCGCTGTCCCGCCACCAATGCCCTTGGCCATCGTCGTCGTCCTTTTCATCAGTGCACCTCGACTGTCCCTCTCTCTCTTATTGTGCACGTGTTGATCTAGAGTGTTGGATCTGTGACCGTGTGTTCGTGTTATTGTGTTCATGGTCATCGTGATCATCTAGTGCATCTCATTCGTGATCCGCTCGTGGTATTGTGTTCATTCCTGGAAATCTATTCCCGTTATTCTCATTTTCTCGTCAAATCCGTCGACAATTACAAGGCAAGTAACTTGTATTCTTTTGTTGTATATACAAGTACTAAATACCGCCTGTAGTGTCACTTTCTGTTTCTAGATTCATTCTCATGAAAAATCCTTGTTATACCTTGTCTCTATTTGTTGATCCATCCATAGTCGTCCTTTGTTATACACACGACATGAAATAATTTAGATCTAACTAGATTCTTGATGCATGTATGTATGTTGTTCGTGATCCATGATATGTTGTATGAATCTTGCATGCTTGATGTGTTAGTCGTAGTATCTTGTGGTAGATTTGTTAAACACCCATACCATGTTGTTTTGGACATCTATTATACCATGTTTTGTGTTTTGTTATAATTTGGATTTGTTGTATATGAACTATTTGATTTAATGCATAAGAAGATATTTCTGTTTTTGCTACTTGCCCTGTTTTGTTTCAGTATTTTAGAACTTGTTGAGGTCAGTAAATCAAATTAATTTGTGAATGTAAATCGTAGATCCCGTCGTCTATTTCCAGAATGTTTGACATATCTCAGTTTCGATTTGTGAGGTATGAGTTATTGGTGTGTTGAAAATTCTAGATTCTATTTTATGTGATTTCTGTGTAGTTATTCATTTTTAAACTGAGGTTAAAGGTAAGATTTGGATCTAATATTTTTCTGGGTAGAACTAAACTTGACTGAAATCTGAAATTAACTCCTAATTTTTGTAGATTTATTTGATGATATTTATAAACTATTCTATGCTTGTGAACAAACTACTATATTCCAGAATTTCATACTGTTCAGTAAAGAACCATAATTTCAACCTGATTCTAATTGCTATTGGTAAAAACTTTGTAAATATAAAATGTAGCATTCTGTATCTATTTTACAACTCTTTTTACGAATTTGGATTTCGAGTTATACCATGTAATCTATCACCATTTTAGTGCCGTTGTGTCAAGAATTTCATATTCACAAATTTGCTGTATCATACTGTTTACCAAATTTATTTGACTATACTATCTATGTTGGAATATTATGAAATATTATTTGCTGATACTAGACATACTAGGAAATACCTTAGATTTTTCTTGGATTTGAATCAGTAAGTTTTGTGTCATTTTCATGCTTGTGAATACAACCTAGTGATTTCTAGCTCAACATGATTTTTGTATATAATTTTGTTTAGAGCCCTGTTTCTGTGATTATTATATGACTTGTATATATGTGTCGGATTCGGCCGAGAGTCTATTTTCTATATTTTTTTACGGATCCAGATTTGCATGTTTGTGGCAACGGAAAACTCAGATTTGGTGCAGTACTGTCTTGTTGTCCAAAACTGAAAGTTTCATAGTCCTAGCCTTTGATGAGTCGTTTGTCACCCATTTGTGCCCTTTACCCTACATCTACTTGTCCTTTGTTATCTTACCATATTTCTTGTCTTGTTTGTGCACATCCATGCTTGACTTAAATAATAATAATAATAAGAAACCAAGCCGGGATTAAAGGGAAAGATCTAATAGTGGAAAATGCAGAAACGTGTACTCGGAAGGAGATCCATAAATCCTAGATACTGATACTTGACACGTGATTACTTGACACTTGACACGTGATACTCGATATTTGATACTTGATACTTGTCCCTGAGTACACTGCCCTCTATGATCCACTATGAAATCTAAAACGCAACTTGCTTGAATGTAGCAAATATGTGGTAAAAATTTGGGACGCATGAAGTGCTACCTAGTTAGGAATAAATACTCTACTTGAGAATAATATGAACACTTGATACTTGATACTTCCTACTTGTACTTGATACTTGACACATGTTACTCATTACTCATTTGCATGCTACTTGTGTAGTACCCCATATTTTTAAAATATAATTTTAAAGATTTATAAATGAATTAAAATAATTTTCTGGAGATTTAATAAATATTTTCTGAAGATTTATCTTTTACACGTGCAAAACACGTGCAAATATTTTTGGTGTAAATATCTAATTTTATATTTTTGATAAATTCTCCTACTTATAATAGAATATATTCTAAATTTTGGGATTTTTCTGAATAAAGAAACTATTTTTTTATAAATGCCTCGAAAGAGAGGGGCTTTTATGTAAAAAAGCCGTTTTGATCTCAAATAAATAATACAAATTCGTTTTTACTGATTTTTGGGCTTTCCATGGTCATCATTGAAAATAAAATATATTTAAATTTTATTTAGAGTCGATTTGGTAAAGATTTAAACAAATATGGTGTTTTTGCAAATATGGAATTTATGTTGGATCTTGTACAAATATTTTTTTGGAAAGTAAAGTCAGATATTTTAGTTGGAAAATATAATATGTATTATTAGATATTATTTCTGAATTTTCTGAATTTTTACTAATATTTTATGATGTATTTGCAAATATTACAAAAAGAAGGACGTTTGTGCAAAATGGCCACCCTGAGTACAAATCTAAATTTTCTTTATTTCTGGGCTGTGTTGGATTGCTGGAAAACTCAGTAGTAAAAGGATTTAATTTTTTTAAAATTTATTTAACTTATTTTAACTACTTTATAAAGAAAGGTTTATATATGTAAAGTAATAATTTGTTAAAGGATTATTTTGCAAATGTGTTTCAAAACCCTAATCCTTCAATTTCCGGCCTATTTAAAAGGTGGAGTGCATCCGTCTTCCACTGCACAACACAAATATTTTATTGTTTTTATTTTTCTTGCAGATTGATAGAGAAGATCTTGGATTTCGCAAAAGAAAGGCTTTCTTATCAGATTTCTTCATTTGAGGTGAGTGACTTGTTTTGTTTTATTTTATTTTGTATATGTTGTATGTGAGTGATGTAAATTTTTTGTTGTTTTGTTTTATGTATGATGTATGTAGTGTTTCATCTATTAGAAAGCATGCTAGGGTTTGGTATGAATATGTATGATGGATGGATGAAAATTGGATCTTTTGTGAACCCTAGTTATTTGTGAGTAGAATTTACATGTGGATTATTTTAGATTGTTGGAGAACCTAATATAAATTGTGAGTAGGCTATTTCTTTTGGATTTATTGCTGATTTGATTGAGTATGATGGATGTTATGCATTAATTGATTTAAAGATGAGATTTTGGACTATTGGTGAGTTGGATGAACGCAACTTGGCCATGTTGATGATAAATTTGTTTTTGTTCATGAATCAAATATTGAGATTAGTTGAAATTGAGTTTGAGAAATTTTGAGAAGGAGTAATGGAATAAAAGACCATGTTTTGAGGATTTGAGTTATGATGACTAAAATTGGAGATATGGTTGAATTTGAGAAAATATATCCAAATTGGGGATTTTCTTTTGAGACTTGGTATTGATGTGGTTTGGATTTGAATATGAAGCTATTTCAACGAACAATTAATTTTTTAGAAACTCTATTTTGATTATATGCACAATTTATGTTTTATTTGAAAGAGATTTACAAATCACTACTTTTATAAATTCAAGTAGTTTGATTTAGTTTTATGGACTATTACTTATCCTACAACTTGTATTTGATCATATAAGAAATATTCTTTTTGTAGAAATTGTTTTCATAAAGTAAAACTACGTATTGGTTGAAATGTGCACAACTAAAGGTCTGCAGTCTGTAGGTCGACAGTCGACTGGTATGACTTATCAGTCGACCGACATGACCCAGCTGCTATGTTCTCTAGTTTTTCTTGAAATTTCATTCTGGACAGTCGATTGAGGACTTTTATAGTCGACTGGTACCCCTTAGAATTATTTCTTAAAAGATTATTGGATTTTCGCTCTGGACAGTTGACTGGTGTATTTTACAGTCGACCATCAACACTTAGAATTATTTTCTTAAAAATGTTAGATCTTCGCTCTGGATAGTCGACTGATGACCTTTTTACAGTCGACTGATACTGATGCTTTATTGAGTTATTCTGATGTTCTTTAAATAGTTGATTCTTAAAATATTTTTGGATCTATAACTTACTATTCTAAATATTATTCTTTCCACAGAACATATGTTTTCAAGATATTTTATTGTTGGATTTAGATTCTGGAATTTTATAAAGATTTGGGTTTTGTTGATTGGAGAGGTTTCTCCCTATGATCATTTTGACGATGGATTACAGAATTTTGGTCTTGTTGACATCTCTAGGAGTTGAGTGAGAGTCATGTGAACCGGCAGTTGAGATTTGTTGAGTTAGACCTGGAGGGTCTTGGTTTAGTTGTTGTTTTGTATTTAAGTCCGGCAGGATACACTAACTCTAGAGATGAGGATTTTGGTGGTTTAATAATAATCAACTTAAGGACAGGCACTAGTGGGGATGTGATGGAACTTGGGAAACGTAAGTATAGGCTCATGGTTTGTTAGTCCAACGGATGCGTTCCAGGACTGTTTGTTCTGTTCTATCTCCAGAGGACATTTGTGTGTTCGCATGTCGAGGGTCTGCAGGCCTATTCACAGAGCATGCAGGGTGCATTCGCGTGTCGAGGGTTAGCAGGCCTATTCAAGGAATGTACCTGGTGTATCTGCACGTTGAGGGCCTTGCAAGCCTATTCGTGGGGTACACGGATTTGGGAGATGATTCTCCGGTAGTTGTTGTTGAGCTATCTTACATGATGCTTGCGCGTCGAGGGTTATGGTTCCTATTTGCGGAGTATTCTGGATCTTGTTTTCCATCACCGTGGTAGGATTAGTGGCATAACGAGGGGTTATCCCTATAAGTGGAGATCGTTAAGGGCTTGCACCGGACCTATGTACTATGGAATGCATAGAATCCGACAAGTACGCATTAGAGAGTCAGCATATAGAGCTTGTGTTTTCTTGACTTGGCTTTATGCTTATGTTTTCCTATTTTTCCTACACTTGACACTTAGTCTAGATTCACTTGATGTTTTCATGTATTACTATCTACTATCTTATATCCCTTGATGTTTTCCTGCTTTACTTATTTGTTATTTCTCATTCCTTTATTCTTGCTTAAGATACATGTTGTTGATGACTCAGTGTTTTATGATATAATTATGTTTCTTTGTTTTTATGTCACTCACACCTTTATGGCTGACCCCTTTAGTTTTGGGGGTTAGGGATCATCTCTAGCCTTATGTTTTACAGGTAGTTGTTGCTTAAAGCTTGGGGTTTGGATGCGTGAGATAAAAATGATGTAGTAGAGCTTTTGTGTAAATTTTGTAAAAGAAGTATTGTAAAAAGAAAATTTGTAATTCAAGGTGTTTTGTATTCCGCTGTGTTGGTAAATGATTGTTGTAATAAAGGTTGAAATAAAATTTATCTGTGTTTTTGGACTGTGTTTAATATTACATTGTAGTTGATGCTAGGAATTGTGCCACATATTTTCTAAGATATTATATTAGAAATTCCGGGTGCTACAACTTGACACTTTGTTACATGCCACTTGCACCCGATTATCTTGTCATACTATTTGTTTCTGTTCTTGATTTAGAGTTAGTTGCTCTATTTTGTTGTCATATTCCTTCCATGTTACTTCTGTACTTGCTTCCGCTGTTACTTTATACTTATCTATCTTTCATGTACTTGTTGCCTGCACTACAAGCAACCCGTAACTTGCATTGACAGGTATTTATTTTCTCTGTCCTTTTCCTGCAAATTTGTCACTTGCAGACTTTGGTGACCAGCTTCCCAATGGAGTAGGTGACCAAAGATTCTAGTTGGCTGAAGATCTTGCTACTATTTATTCTTGTTGTTAATTTTGAATAAATGTAATTGCTACATGGATATTGTATTGGGCATTTTGTCTCAGACTTGTGTTTTGCTCCAGACTTGATTATTTGAAATTTAATATTCCTGTTTCCTTTCAAGTAATCCTATTGACTATATTAATTTAGTTATTCATACATGGTTGACTATTCCTCTTGTATATCTCATGTTTATTCTTGTATATGTTGTAAGGATCCTTACAGTTTATGAATGGTGAAAGCCATTCACTAGACTTGTGTCGCATATCCGAATTCCGTATTCCATCTTGGGAAGCAGGGTGTGACAACTTAAAGACCTTATTTACCAGATGATGATAGGTAGAGCTGGCATTTTTCAGGCCCAAAGACATGACTCGATAGCAATAGATGTCTTGATCTGTTATGAAAGATGTCTTCTGGGTATCAGGTGGAAACATTTGGATCTGATTACGCCCAGAGAAGGTATCCATTGAAGTTATAAGTTCATTCCGGATGTGGCTTCGACTAGTCCGTCTATACTTGGGAGAGGGAATAGATCTTTCGGACACGCCTTATTGAGATCGATAAAGTTTATCCATATTCTCTATTTACCGTTAGCTTTCTTAACCATCACCACGTTTGCTAGCCACTGAGGATAGCTAACTTCTTGGATGAAGCGTTGGCCATGAGTTTTTCGACTTCTTCTTTGACTGCTTGTAGCCTTTCGGGAGAAAGCAAATTTATTGTACCTTTGTTGGTCAGGCCAGGCATCCGGGATCACGCTAAGGCAATGCATTATTAGATCTCTAGAAATTCTCAGCATATCAGTTGCGGTCCAGGAGAACAAGTCTTTGTTCCCCCTTATACAGGCGATGACTTGCTCTTTGAGTTGAAGATGAAGGGTCTTGATGACTCGAAATTACTTGGTTTGGTCCTCTTGAGAGAAAGGATGATCTTCCAATTCATCCACGGGTTCGGCATTTATGTAACTCCCTTCTGGCAGTAGCTTGAGGGCATCGAGTGGAAGAACCGAGCCCCCCATTTTGGCAGTGTAGCATGCTCGTGCTGCCTCTTGGCTCCCTGCAATTTATCCTATGCCCGCTGTAGTGGGGAACTTCTCTTCAAGTGAAACATGGAGGCGACTGCATGGAAAGCTGCTAGATGTGGGAAACCAAACATAGCATTGTATGCAGCTTTGATGTTGACTACCATGAAGTATAATGCCTCTATTTGAGATGCGAGGGATTTTCCTGCTTTCACATCAAGTATGGTGATTTCTTCAACTTGAACGGGTGCACCTGAGAAGCCGTGGAGTGTATAACCGACTGGCTTGAGCCGGTCCCGAGAGAGCTTGAGAGCGTCAAATGTAGCCATGAAGAGGATGTTTACAGAGTTGTCGTTATCTACAAGGATGTGTCTTACCTCATGATTTGTCATGCATCGGTTTATAACCAATGCATCGCAGTAAGGCATCTTGACACCCTCTAGATCTTTATCGGAGAATGACATAGGGACACCTAAGCTATTGGCTGGCACGATGTTGTATACTGAGTTGACCACCCTAACAAATGCTTTGGGGGAGGAGATAAAATCTCCCCCCATTGGACCTCCGTGAATGGAGTGGAGAATGGCCATGTGTTGTGAGTCTTGGGATTCAGTGTGATTCTCTTGATGCTTATTAGCCCCTGTGCCGGAGAGGTTTCGGCGTTGTTATTTTGCTGAACAAATTGGGGGAGATAGCCCCGGCAAATCATACCTTCAAGTTCTTCTTTGAGGACTTGGCAGTTGTCAGTGGTATGTCCATAATCTCTGTGAAATGGACACCACTTGTTCATATCCCTTCTCTTGCTAACTGTGGTCATCTTTGGGAAGGGCAGAATATTCTGTCATTTTCAACTGCCATGAGGATGGCAAATGCACTTGCATTAAGGAGAGTGAACTTGTCGAAGCGTGGTGCTGGAGGAGGACGGTGTTAACCTGCGCCTTTTTTTTTTAAACTTCCTTAGTCCTTCCTCGTTTGCATTTTTCTGTTTGTTCCTGGGAGGTGAATTCTTCTTGCCTTGAGGATAAAGAGCTTCATCGACCTAATATACTTGCCTTCCTTTAGCTCAGTGAAATATTTAAGAGACTTCTTTGCAAGGGAGTCCATCAGGTCTTTGTGAGTGACATTGTGGTGGAAGGCGACAACCACCATTGACGAGTCTAAGGAAAAGATGGACCTTGTCTCGGTTGTGAAGTACTTGACAAGTCTTTCAACAGTTCTCTATCTCTTTACTTTAATTCCAACAGACCCTCCAACGCCCAAGTTAGAGAGAAAGATTGTTTGAGAGAGAATTTGCAAATTATCTTCTGACTGAGGGAGGGAGGAGGATATTTATAGGCATGAGAAACAGTTAGAATATTGATATAAATCTGTTATCTCATGTAGATTCTCCCCCTTAAGAGATAGGATCGGTTACTCTTTTGGTGGGGACAAGAGATTTAACTTACAACCCTCTTGGGCTAGGTGTCTCTCTTGGTGTGCTCTGACTTACAGCAATTTTTACCATTATCAAGCTGAGCAAAAAAATTGCTTAAAGAGAGGCCGCATTCACCTGTTGGAAATAGTTTTGGCATATTTTCCGGGCTGGATTCCGGTGGGCTCCGGCCACCGGCGGTGCCGAAAAGTGATTGGATTATGTTCCTCTCATCGAGTACTATTCCGTAATGTACTCACTTTTCAAAAACGGTTTCCGTATGAATGAGAAATGTAGGTTCAAAGTTGGGTACTCGAAATATACTAACTTGGAAAGTTGGAATGGATAGTTCCACATCGGAAGATGGGAAAGATTTTCTCTAGTATATAAGCTAAAGAAATGGACTAAATGGCGTAGCCCTGGGGTTACCACTAACGTGTAGTGGAGAGAGGACCTAGCCAAAATTACAAACATGCGCGCGCGCCCGGCTCCGGCTCCGGCTTCGGCCTCGACCTCGGCTTCAGCTCAGCTTGGCTTGTTTTGGTTTGGTCTGGCTTGGCTTGGCTTGACTTGGCTCTGGCCTATAAATTTTTTTGTCCCGCTCCAAAATTTTCCCTAGTTCACTGTTGAGGCTTTTCAAATTCTGTAACTGGTAACAGCAGAGTAATGGCTCATCAGTTACATTTTTTAACCATTGCTCTACTGTTACAGAGTAATGGACCCTTCAGTTACTCCTCTTCTCTTATAAAACTAGTAATTTTTTTCTACCAGAACACAGAGTTTTAAAATCTCCTTCTTCTTCCTCTGAGTCAAAGTCTGAGGGTACATCACAGCTACAGGTTTGCTGAGATCTCTGAAGCTAGGGTGCTGCTCTTCAGAGAAAGGTAATATAGTTGTATCCTAGGAGGTAATTCGTCAAACACCAGTGACTAGGGGTGGCGAACGGGTCGAACGGGCCGGTCCGGGCCCAACCCGTGCGGGTTGGCACGCTCGGGTGGGCGGGCCGGGCCGGGTTGGCGTCTTATGCGGGCCGGGCCGGGCCGGGTCAATTTCTTATTTGGGTGGCCCGCCCAACCCGTGAACCCTTTAAGGCTCAACCCGGGTTGGGCCGGATCGACCAGCGGGTTGGCCCGTTTAATAATATATATATATAATATTTTTTTTTTATTGTTTGGTAGCTTAAATTGAACTAATAATAATAATAATTTTACAAATGATGTATACAGTTATACAAACAACCATATTTTTGTTTGATGAATATTACATTTCTTAAAAAATTATAATACTAAGTAAGTAATACTACTACAATTCTTCAAATATCCCCAAATGATGTTTAATTATAATACTAAGTATGTAATTCAGTAATAATACTAATAAGTAATAATACTACAATTCTTCAAATTGAATCAAATATCCCCAAATGATGTTTAATTATAATACTAAGTAAGTAATAATACTAATAAACAAAAAAAATTGTAATAATAATAATAAGATTGAAAGAGTGAAATTGACAACAAATTTTGAAATTTTATTCATATGAATTTAAGTTGTACAATTTGAACAATTTATAACGAAATGAAGAATTCAATTCACAAATAAGTTTTATACAATAACATATTTCTTATGTACAATTTTAATTGACTACAATTTTTCTAATTTAACATAACAAGAAAAGCTATTGTTGTTGTTGTTGTTGTTGTTGTTGTTCTTCAGGCGAGTTGCTCCCACTTGTGGAACTCGATAGTGCTTTCCCTTGCGTCCTATCTTCAGCCTTCAGCCAGTCTTCTGTGCATACGAGCATCTCTAACGTCTCGGGCTTCAACCGATTCCTGTAATCAGATAGAATCCTGCCACTTGTAGAAAATGCACTCTCAGAAGCAACTGTAGAGACAGGAGGAGTTAGTAAATCTTTAGCCATAATTGATAGAATACTAAAAGTGTGTTCATTTTCTTTCCACCACTGTAAAATATCTAGTGCAGAAGTAAAAGGCTCAGCATCTTGTTGGTTATACCAATTTAATTCATTTGGTTGATTAGTCCTAGGTTTTTTAGATTGAATTTTTTCAAGTAAACTAAATGTTCTATCACCAATTCTACTTTTACCTTTAGAACTACCAGAAGAAGAACTAACTACAGAAGTTGTACTACTAGAAGCAAAACGTCTATCATAATAATCATACAAGTTATTTAACGTAGATTCAAATTGAACTAAAAAACTAGCGCAATCAATTGTTAATTCTACAATGTTATCTAAATATCCAAAAAACATTTCTATCAAATTCTTCGTACCTTCTAATTTGATACGAGGATCCATAACAGTAGCAACACAAATCAACATAGGAGGAGGAAAATACTACTTCAAAAATTTTGTAAATGCAGGTTTTACAATGTCACTAATATGGATATCATTTAACATTTCGTTAAATGTTTGCATCATGCTAACTAATTCAATAAAAATGCTACTAGAAGTAGATTCATATATTTTTGAAAATTTTAAAGTTGCGGTTTTAAAAGGTTCTAAAAATTTCAACAAAGATTCAGCAAAAAACCAATCGGCGACAGTCATTTCAAAATTAGGCATATTTTGTGCGATACAAAAATTATTTACAACTGCTTTATATTCGGTGACAACATTTAGTAAATCAAAAATAGAATTCCATCGGTGTCTAACATCCTTTGGAAATTTTCTAAAAGGGACATTTCTAACTCTACACCAAGCTTTCCATTCTTGTAGAATGCTTGGTTTTAATGCAATGAAATGTACACAATTTCTAATTTTAATTATATATGGATCAGCTATACCTAATGCATCTTGAACACATAAATTTATAATATGACATGCACACCTAACATGGAAAATATTGTCAGATGGAGGGTTTAATATTCTTTTTAAAGTATTAATTGCTACATTGTTGTTAGATGCATTATCAAAACTAATAGCCATAATTTTATCGCGAATATGAAAAACATCACAAATTTCTATAATACGGTTTGCTATTTCAGCACCACTATGGGGATACGGCAACGACGCAAGTGATATGATTCTTTTATTAAGAATCCAATCATTGTCGATCCAATGACAGATTATTCCCATCGATGGAATATTGTTGACACGCGTCCAACAATCCGAAGTTAAACTAACCCTACAAGTTAAACTCCATAAAATTGCAATCAACGCGTCCTTCATTTCCATGTACACTTTAAAACAATCTGATTTGCAAGTATTTCTCGGAATTCTTTTAAAATGAGGGTTTAAGGCCGTTTGATTAGAATTTTCCAAGTTCCTACTCTCGAGATAGGAAAATGGTAACTCTTCCTTAATTACTAATCGGGCCATTTCCCGATGAACAAGTTCGGGATCATAAGGGTGGCTATCTACTTGACCGGTCCTAGGGTTTATTCTTTGTTGGCCTTGTATTTGATCAAGAAGATCTTTATGATTATTTAGGATGTGCCTACTAAGTGTACCGGTTCCGTCACCCCTCTTGAATTTGTATTGTTTACCACATGATTTACACACTTTCACACCTATACCCGGAGTATTTTCGTCTGGGATATACTCATAAAACTTATGCCAATCGCTAGTTTCTCCTCTACTTTTCCTACTACTACGGGGTTGTGTGGTTTCGGTTTGTTGTTGTTCTTCTTCTTCTAATTGTTCATGTCCAACATCATCGTGTGTACCCCATTGTTCCATAGTAGGATCAATGTAATCTTAGGCGGGCTCAATAATTGGGACAATTGGTGGCCTACGTGAAGATGAGGAAGAATCTTGTCCGCTACGACCGCTACCACGTGATCTAGACATAGTGTAGTAATGTGGTATGTAAAAAAAAATCTACAATGTAGGAGCGGTGAAGTATACAAAAAAAATCTAAAAAACAAGAGGGTTGAGATAGAGAAGTTAAAAAAAAACAAACAATAAAAGTAACTACAACGCAAAAAAAAATAACGAGAGAGATAGAAATTTTTTGATACCGTTCACCGTGGAATACGCGTATGTAAAAAAACCGTTAAAATAAGAATAGAATAGAAAAGATGGAGGAGCGCTTTGCCAATTCCGCAATTGAAGAGTTGAGATTTGAGAAGATGTTGAAGTCGATTTAACGAGGGTTGAAGAGTGTTGAAGACGTTGAATTTTGATTCCGATACGACCAATTGTTCAATTTTTTTGATGAATACTACAATTGTTCAATTTTTTTTTTTTTGATGTATAATAGTAGAGAGAGTAAGAGAGTGAGGTGTGAATTTTTTTGAGATTTTTGGGGGGATATTTATAGGCTAAAGAAGTGGGGAAAAAAAAAAAAACCAAACCGAACGGCTCAAAGAGCCGTTTACAACGGCTCTCTCCCGAACGGCATTATTTTCGACCGTTCGAACCGAACGGGTCAACGGTCGACCCGTCACGGGTCGAACGGGTCGAAACCCGCGGGTCGACCTGCGGGTTGGCGGGTCCAATTCGTGGGTTAGACGGGTTCGTAGGCCGGGTTTTGCGAATTCGATTCGCGCGAATTGCGACCCGGGTCGACCCGGTACTGTTCACCGGGTTCGACCCGAATCCGCCTATTGCTTAACAGGGCCGGGTTGGTGGGCCGGGTCGCGGGTGGGTCGCCGGTTGACCCGGCCCAGTTGCCATCCCTACCAGTGACCCAGAATGTGACTGCACAATCAGTTGCGGCACAAACAGTAGTTCTGCCCACACATAACTGTAGGAGAAAAACCAGAAAAGTTCAATGGAACTGGATTCAAGAAGTGGCAAGGGAAGATGCAGTTCTACCTGACCACCTTGAAGCTAGACAGGTTTCTCACTGAAACTGCCGCTATACTGGCACCTATGGATGCACACTCCGTTGCTGTGGTTGATGCATGGACCCAGGGTGATTATCTCTGTAGAAACTACGTCCTGAACGGTTTGGTAGACCCGCTCTACAATGTTTATTGTATCTTCAAGACTTCCAAACTTCTGTGGGGGTCTTTGGAGAAGAAGTACAAAACATAAGATGTCGGCTCCAAGAAGTTTGTAGTTGGAAAATTTATAGATTACAAGATGGTTGACTCCATGACATTTGTGAGTCAAATTAAGGAACTACAGGTGATAATGCATGAAATCACTGTAGAGAACATGACGCTGTGTGAACCACTCCAGGTAGCAGTGTTCATTGGGAATCTTCCACCTAGATGGAAGGACTTCAAGAACTACCTCATGCACAAGCGAAAGGAGATGTCTCTTGAGGACCTGATTGTCAGGTTGCGGATCGAAGAGGAGAATTGCAAGGCTGACAGGTCCTATGAAAATCAGTCCATAGAAAAGACCAACATGGTAGAGCACAAACAGAAGGGCAAAAAGAGGGAGTTCTTGCCACAGGCCTCGAACAAAAAACCTGCAGCTGTTGTGCAATCTAGACTATTTAAATAAATAGATAAACTAGACACAAATTAAAATCTCGCAAGTGTACGAATCGTTTATAGAAGCGTAGTGAAGAGCAAGGGTCGATCCCACAGAGATTGTAGTACTTAACTTACTAATCAATAAATCAAAGAAAAATTGCAAATCATGAAGTTTGTTCTAAAAATCTGATTGAAAGAGATAAAAAATAAAAATCTAAGTTAAGTAGCATCACAAATTGAGTCACGAATATCTATTAAAGTAGTTGGGCATTGATTTTCCACCTATAGTCAATAATGCTAAGTAGTATACTACTCCAATTACTCATGTTTGTTCCTTTAAAGGCATGGTATCTACTCCTTAAAGTTAATGTTTCCCTAGGCCAAGAATTAGGCATGGTATCTACTCTAATTCGTTTCTTTCCTTAAGTATTTAGCATGGTATCTACTAAGTTGCACTTAAAGAAAACATAAGAACAATGGAAACGAACAAACACTTGAAGTTCTAGAAATTGGTATCAGATCTAGATCCTTCAAGTTGATTAAACCAAGAACCCCTAAAGATTCCTGTGTTACAAGTTATGAGCACAAGATACGGGTCGTCTCTATACTCATATAACAGATTCAGATTTATAATACACAAACTTGATAACTCAGGTTCTGTATGGCAGTCGACTTGCTGTCACTCTCAGTCGACTGCTCTTAGAACTTCTGAACAAGTTTGTCTATTATAAATCTATACCAATACTCTCAGGTTTAATCAATAAGTAACAGAATAGCATTCAGAAGAATATAAGCATTACATAACTACGGTTTCAATCTACCCAACTATGAAATTAGTTGCACATAATACAACCTTTATTGATTAATAAAATAGAATTCATGACTCTACAATAAAAACAAAAGTAAAAGGAAGAACAGAAGAACACTGATTTGTATGATGTTGAACTTGAGCCCAATCAGCAGTCGACTTGTTCTCCTTCTTGATGCTTGCTGGTCGATTGATGGATCCGTTGATGGCTCCCTTCTTAATGCCTCTTGGTTGATATTTATAGATCACGGGAAGAGAGTTAGGGTTTGCACTTTTTCCAGAAAGGTCCTCTTCTTTCTCTTATTTCTTTCCTTCTTTGATCTGCGTTTTATTTCTTTCTCCTTTCTTCTTTTCTTCCTTTTCTGCAGATATTGAACTCCTGATTTCTTATCTCTTCATGCATAAGACTAAGTCCACCTTCTTACTTGCCAACCCTGGTCCCCTATCTTAATTAAGGACGAGATGTTACACGCAGACGACCTGGGTTTGGATAACTTCCATTTGATTCAGATTTGGCTGAGGATGCATCTTCATCTGTTCTTATCTTCTGACTCAATTGGATACCAGTCGACTGGGTTGGTGATCAGTCGACTGTGCCGAGCAGCTGCTTCCTCTCTGTCCAGTCGACTGTTGAAAGAATCAGTCGACTGATGCTCTGCAGTTCCCTATGTATCATCCTCCCAGTCTGTATTAGTCTTGAATCTGCTTCGTTTTGCTGTTTTTAGGCTGTTTCTTATGGAAAAGAGAAAAGAAGAGTAAAATACCACATATAGAGCATTTACATGTCTAATTGCACTAAGATTATTGCTCCTAAATGTGAATATTATTGAGTTCATCAGCTGCAAAAAGGTTTGCTGAAAATGCCACAAGTGTGGTAAGCTAGGGCACAGAATCTCTGAATGCCGCAGTAAAGACAACAACCGTGCTGGAACTGGACAGGCAAAAGGGAATGACAAATCTCATGTACACATAGCTGAGAACTTGTCCACTGGTCTCTCTGTCTTGGACCTCTGTGCTGATGTATCAGAGGTAAATCTGGTGGGGAGCAATCCTCGGGAGTGGTGGTACAATACTGGGGCCACCAAACACATCTGCTCGGACAAAGAGATGTTCACCTCATATCAGAAATGCAACAAGGATGAACAGTTGTTCATGGGTAATTCCTTAACCTCCAAGATTGAAGGAACTGGGAAGATAGTACTGAGATGACTTCAGGCAAGGAACTAACACTAACCAATGTGTTGCACATTCCAGATATTAGAAAGAACCTGGTCTCAGGATCTTTGCTAAGCAAGAATAGATTTAGGGTCGTTCTTGCTTCTGATAATTTTGTACTTTCAAAGAATGGGGTGTATTTGGGAAAAGGGTATGTGAGGGATGGACTGTTCAAATTCAATGTAATGACAGTCATCCCAAAATATGTTGTTCTTGTTGTTCCCAAAATTAATGAAATTACTCATGTTGCTTATGTTGTTGAGTCTTCTTCTGTTTGGCATGAAAGATTAGGCCATGTTAATTTTAATTCTATACGTAGATTAATTAATATGAATTTACTACCAAATTTTAAGGTAGACAACTGCGAAAAATGTGAAGTTTGCACAGAGGCCAAACTCACTAAAACTCCATCCTGTTCTGTAGAAAGAAACTCTGAAACTCTAGGTCTAATTCACACGAATCTGTGTGATTTAAAATACGTGCAGACCAGAGGCGGCAAAAAGTATTTTGTGGCATTCATAGACGATTGTACAAAATTCTGTTATGTATACTTGTTACATAGCAAAAATAAAGGATTGGATAAATTCAAAGAATATAAGCTTGAGGTTGAGAATCAACTTGGCAAAATGATTAAAATCGTAATGAATGATAGATGAGGGAAATATGATGCACCATTTAATATGTTCTGCTCTGAATATGGAATAGTTCATCAGACAACTGCTCCTTACTCACTTGAATCAAACGGTACTACCGGCGCAAGAACCGAACTCTAAAGGAGATGATGAATGCCTTGTTATTGAATTCTGGATTACCCCAAAACATGTGGGGGGAAGCGTTGCTGACTGCCAACTATATTCTCAATTAAATACATCACAAAAAAACTGGCAAGACACCATACGAAATGTGGAAAGGTAATGTACCTTCATATAAATACCTCAAAGTGTGGGATTGTCTAGCAAAAGTGGCAGTACATAATCCAAAATAGGTCACAATAGGACCTAAGACCATTGATTGCATATTCATAAGCTATCGTTCATGGTGTATAATTCGGACATATCGAACATCCATATGAATACAATAATGGAAATCAAGAAATGTTTCATTCTTTGAACACGTATTTCTGTGCAAGAATCTACGTATCCCATACATACACGTGAGCAAGGGAATGTAAGCACTTTGGTAGATGAACCAGAAAATGATAATGATGAACCTAGACGAAGTAAACGGGCTAGAACATCAAAGTCATTTGGTCCGAACTTTGTAACAGCCTTTCTGTTAGAGAATGAGCCCAGATGATTCAAGGAAGTCATGTCTACACATGATGCTCCTATGTGGAAGGAAGCAATCAAAAGTGAAATAGACTCGATTATGCAAAATTATACATGAGAGTTGGTCGATTTGCCTTCTAGGTGTAAAGCTCTAGGATGCAAATGGATTTTCAAAAAAAAAAATTAAAACCAGATGGTTCAATAGAGAAACATAAGGCGAGACTTGTGATACAAGGATTTAGGCAAAAGGAAGGCCTAGACTTCTTTTATACATATTCTCCGATCACCAGAATAACTTCCATAAGAATGCTGATAGCTATTGCAGCTCTACGTAACCTCAAAATACATCAAATGGATATCAAAACCTCATTTCTAAATAGGGATTTAGAAGAAAAAGTATACATGAAACAACCTGAAGGTTACGTAGTTCCTGGACACAAAAACAAGGTGTGCAGGCTTGTAAAATCTTTGTACGGACTAAAACAAGCTCCAAAGCAGTAGCATACAAAATTTGACAATGTTATGATGTCAAAAGGTTTCAAAATAAATAAATGTGATAGTGTCTATATCAAAGATACTCCAAATGGATACATTCTGGTGTGTCTGTATATAAATGACCTGATCATTATTGGTAGCAATAATGACATTATCAAACAAACTAAGAACATGCTTAGTGGTAAATTTAATATAAAAGATTTGGGAGTTGCAGATGTCATACTAGGAATCAAAGTTTTCAGGATGTCTAAGAGAATTACTTTGTCTCAAGCTCATTACAATGAGAAAGTACTTGAAAGATTCAAGAATTACTCCAATGGGACTGTCAAAAGTCTTGTAGATCCCAGTCTTCACTTGTTCAAAAATACGGGTGATAGTATATCACACTTGGAATATGTATGCATAATCGGTAGTCTGATGTACTGAACAAATTGTAGAAGACCGAACTTGGCACATTCAATAAATGTACTGAGCCGCTACACAAGTAATCCAGGATGAAGTCACTGGAAAGGAATAACTAGAGTATTGAACTACTTGTGACATACTCAGAGTTATGGACTGCATTATACCAGATATCCAGCAGTACTAGAAGGCTACAGTGATGCCAACTGGATATCGGACTCCAAGAACTCGAAATCCACAAGTGGGTATGTCTTCACTCTTGGTAGTGCAGCCGTGTTATGAAAATTCTCTAAACAAACGTTACTGGCCAGAACCACCATGGAATCTGATTATATTGCATTAGACAAAGCGGCAGAGGAAGCAGAGTAGCTTCGAAACTTTTTAGAGAATATTTCCATGTGGGAAAAACTAGTGCCTGCTATATGTGTACACTGTGACAGCTAATCGGCTATAGCAAGGGCACTGAGTTGTATGTATAATAGTAAGTCTCGTCATATCAGAAGGCGACACAAAATTATTAGACAACTACTCTCAAATAGAATAATCTCTATAGAGTATATAAAATCGACCGACAACCTAGCAAATCTATTTACTAAAGGTCTGTCATGAGAGCAAGTTGTGAGATCATCAAGAGGAATGGGTTTAAAGCCTATGACGAAAGAGGATACTTGATGGAAACCCTACCTAGGAATTGGAGATCCCAAGATCTAGGTTCAAGGGGACAACTAAATCTTGTTGAATCGACGTAAGCACTGAGAGATTAAAATCATGTACCCACTCTTAGGAAGATAAAATAGTGTTGCCCGCAAACGGGTAGGATAAGCTTGGATTTTAATGATCCTCATAGATTTGAAATAAAAGTGGTGTATGACAGGATACCCTTTATAGGCAATCACCTTGTGAGTGTGAAATTGAATCGTTTCTAGGAGAATGAAGAGAAGCTACATTCTCCAAGTTCACTCACGATTATACAGGATTGTTCAAGGCCAAAATGAACACAACAAGAGAACCTAATTCTGTGAGGAAATGAAACTGTGTGATAGTTATTGTCTAAGTTCACATCAAAGTCCGGGTAGTTCAAGACATCATGTTCACTACATGGTCAAGTGAATCCGATGGCTACTCACTAAAGTGGTTCAAAGTAGAAAAGTTACTACATTCCTGATGCAGTAATTTTCCGATTGTACTCTCAGAGTCTTTTCTGTCATGTCTTTTTCTGTCATGTCTGTTTCTATCGTGTCTGGATTGCATAGTCTGGTAATTTCCATTCATTTGAGGGATTGTTGGAAATAGCTTTGGCATATTTTACTGGCCGGATTCGGGTGGGCTTCGGCCACCGGCGGTACTGGAAAGTGATTGGATAAAGTTCCTCTCGTCGAGTACTATTCCGTAATGTACTCACTTGCCAAAAACAGTTTCCGTATGAATGAGAAATGTATGTCCAAAGTTGGGTACTCGAAATATACTAACTTGGAAAGTTGGAATGGATAGTCCCACATCGGAAGATAGGAAAGATTTTTTCTAGTATATAAGCTAAAGAAATGGACTAAAGGGCGTAACCCTGGGGTTACCACTAACATGTAGTGGAGAGAAGACCTAGCCAAAATTACAAACACGCGCGCGCTTTTTAAATTCTGTAACTATATTTTTTTGCCCCACTCCAAAAATTTTCTCAGTTCACTGTTGAGGCTTTTTAAATTCTGTAACTGGTATCATTACTCTGTAACAGCAGAGTAATGGCTCATCAGTTACATTTTTGAACTATTACTCTGCTGTTACAGAGTAATGGACCCTTCAGTTACTGCTCTTCTCCTATAAAACCAGTAATTTTTGTCTGCCAGAACACAGAGTTTTAAAATCTTCTTATTCTTCCTCTGAGTCAAATTCTAAGAATACAACACAGCTACTGGTTCGCTGAGATCTCTGAAGCTAGTGCTGCTCTTCATAGATAGGTAATATAGTTGTATCCTGGGAAAAATTTCGTCAACCACCGTCACACTACGGAGCGAATTTTGCTTTAAGGACAGAGATCTTAACTCTCGACTCTGTATTAAAGTGTCTGGTTTGTTCTTTCATTCTGTAATTGTAGTTCTTCACAAACATTGTTAGGAATTTCCTATTTTATGATATTTGAGTTCTAACATCACGGACTGCTGCCTTAGTTATACACATGCTACAATATCTAAATGAGGCCTTTACTAAACATATATATATTGTCACGAAGGCCGCTCTGCGGCTGGACAATGTGGTTCAGCGTTCACGAAGATATATGGCTACCTAATAACTAGAAGAAGATCGACAGGACCATCATGTTACCATACATATATATGATGGGGCAGATAGGCCCCCAAACACTACCCTTTTCAGAAGGAAACCTTCCTTTTTTAATATTTGAAATAACTTCAAAATATTTCATTGTTTCTTTTTTCTTTTTTTTCCTTTACCTTCTTTTTGTTTCATTGCCACAAAAAGTAATTGTTAAGCCTGCTGGTTTAATTGTAGCAATAAAAAAAGCAATAACTCATGTTAATAGTAATATATATATATATATTTATTTATATATATGTATATCAATAAAGTGTGCCAAAGCACCAGATACACCACAAAGATCAACGATGGGTGCTAACTACATGATACAGGAAGATAACAATAAATACATCGAAGATACTCAGCACAAAGTATATAGTGCGTAGCATATAACATCAATCTTATTCTTCAATACTGGTAATATATGAAGACGAACACCTGTTTCCCGAAGATCTTCATCAATGGATCCTGACAGAAGACAGATTGTTCAAATTATTAATATTTGATTCGACAGAATAAGTAAATAACAAGTATGCAGAGAAGAATCAAGTTATATATTAAGCTACTATATGTAAAATGAGATTGATCTTTTTAATCAAACAAAATTTGGTATAGGAATATTCATTTATATATATAACTTAGCTTCAGTAATAAGATTTGGCAATTTATATTTGACTTCATTAAATTATCGAAATTAGGAGTTATAACAACATCAAAAGAAAGCTCAAAATAGGTTCGAAATAGAGAAACCAGAAGTCTCACCATGACATTTTTGGTATTTGAAACCAATTTAGAAATGGTTCTCCCCTTTTCAACTACAACTACTCTGAGTCTTTATGGAGTAATGCAATAGCTACTTCTTGATGTACTTGTTATTGTAAATTTGTAATTGATACATTGTGCTATGTGAAATTCAGTTGACACTATGTCATGGTATGTATTATCATCAAATCAAATATCATTAACATTAAATATTTTTTTTCTTTTATTATACATATTATAGTACTTTGTACAATATAGAGTCCGCTTAAGAATCCAACATATCTACTTAAATATAGGTTACAAAGCTACAACATGGGTACTGATAGAATTACTTTTTTTCCTGTAGAAGGTCTTCTATTCTATGTTGGTATTCTAAATCTTCGCTATTTTTTCCCCTGAGATCTTTATAGCTTCATCTCAAAGAATGATGTGAGTATAGAAAGAATTAAAAACATTTAATTAAGGAAAGATTGGACATCAAGTAAAATACATACTCAAATTGATCGTGAGTGTAATTTCTAACTGAATTTAACATTGCTAGAATTGTCTTACTCATTGTCTTACTTCTGTACTGCAATACAAAGTTATAAGAGTTCTTTTTACGGGGTCAGAGAAGTAGTATAAGCAAAGTAGTGATTAATGTTATTCAAGAAAGTAAAAGCTAAGCTAATCTACGGCAGCTGCCAATTTGAAAATTTTATACTGACACATTAGGGTAGTAATAGAAAAAATCCTCAACCAACCCTTTGGGGAGAGGATTAAGAATTTGAAAAGTAGGGGTAGCAAATATGCATACCCTGATGCCCCCCAAACCCTTACCCTACCTTTTGCTCGTTCGTTGGTAAACAAAATAAAAAAATTAAAAAAAAAAAAAACACGTGTAAATAAATCTCAAAACAAATTTACTTACTTGGAGCAGTCGGTGGAAGGGTTGATGGGATAGGGAGTACTGACGCCACACTTGCCAGGGAGCCCCCCAACGAGCCCGTAGTTCACCCCAGGGATGCTTCCAGAAAAATTCTTGAGACAAACGCAGATGGATTGGCGCGCAGCTGGCGAGTTAGCAGCCGCATTCAACGACTTCACACCGGCGCAGCACCCTGGCAACAGTGGCCCCTTGTTTGTTATGTACTTTACGCATTGCGCAAGAGACGATGCCACTGTCCCGCACGAGCTACCTTGCACCACAGGTGCAGCGATGAGAACGACGCTGAGGAATAAGAGAGTGCAGACAACAACTGGATCACGCGCCATGATTTGATTAATAAGTGTAGTTGTAGAGTGAAGTACTGAAGGTGTGTGTGTTTATGGTTGGTTCGAGTCGAGGGGGTTTTTAAAAGGATTGATGGAAGTGAGTAGGAAGGAGTTGGGAGTTGGGAGTTGGGAGGTGGTTGGTTTTGCCAACATGATGATATAAATGCTATTTAAGTCCTAAGTATAGAGGGTACCTAATTTTTTAGGCAGACTGACATCTGCCTTTCCTGGTACAGCAAATGAAAAAACACGTGTAGAGGGAGAATATTATGTGACATAAGTTGATGGGACAGTAGTGTGAGTGCTTTGAGATTCGTAACATTTGAAATCTGATGGTTATTAGGTTGAGAAATTCGTTAAAATGTGATGCATAAGATTATTTTTTTAGCGGTTGTTGCTTGCTGCCTCTTCTGTCTTACAGTGCACACTTCAAAGTGAGAAGGGTGTAAACGGCGAGCGCAGAAGTCTACGCATAATTAGTGTTAATTGATTAGAGAGTTACATGTACCAACAATATAAGGACATTGTGTCCACCATATTAATGCCGGTACGGATTCTTTTTTCCTACATGTAATACGCATGATTTCAAAACGTGTACTAAAATACAAATTAGGGCAAAAATCAAACTACCCCATGTTACTGTTTATTTCGACGTGGGAGTAAACAGATAGTTAGTTAATAATTGATGGAAACTATTAAAAGTCTGATCTGTGACCTTGGCCGTTAAACACAGTTAGAGCTTCTGAGAATGAATCAGGATCGTTGATTGACCACCGCGATCTGAATTCGACGATTTATGTTGCGACCGATACACTTGCAAAAAGCCTGAAACACAGGGAGATGGCCCCCGCGACAGACCATCTGACGCTCAAGTCAGAACCAGAAAGAGAGAGAGAGAGGGAGAGTGAAAACTGGCAAAATTATTGATTACCTTATGACTTGGGTGGGGGGGGGGGGGTATTTATAAGCCTGAGAGATATTTCAAGAGATTGATTTATGTCCGTTTGATCGATTTAACTCCCGTATCTCTTTCATGTCTTTCCCTCTTAAGAGATAAGATGTCCTTATTAGTGGATAAGAGATTTGACTCCTAACCATCATAGGCTGGGTGTCTCTCCTAATAGGCCTAGTGTCACGCCCCGCTTCCCAAAAAAATACGAAATATGGATACGTGACTCAACTCAGCAAATAATTTTGCATCATCCATAAGCTGTTCAGAATCATATAATAAATCTCAGAATAATCAGAGTCGGAAGCCAAAAGAATCATCCTCAGACAGACATATATATCTTAAAACAAAACAAAGTGCCAACAGAATTTAATTGGAAACCAATAATATAATAGTCTCAAATAAACAGATCCGAACAAGTTAATATCCTAGGTCACATCGCCCAAATACAAATAAAATCCATATACTCAAATACATTGTTCAAAAGCAACAGATAATAATAATAGCAAAAGAAGTCCAGCACTAATATTTCATTTTTCTAATACCATCGGGCAAACGACCATCCTGATCTGCAATCAATAAAATTCAGGAGAAGGAAAACGAAAATAAGTACCCGTCAATACAAAGTTACGGGCCGCTTGTAATGCAGGATACAAGTACATGGAAAACTAACAAATCTAAATAATAGCATAAACAGATATAGCATGGTATAGCAGAATCAACTAGCATAGTATACTAACATGTGCCAAGTGTCAAAGTCAAATAGCATGCAGACAGATATACAGATAGTGTCTAATAAAGATGGCAAGTGATAGTGTCAGACAGATAATAGATAATCAGATAATCAGATAGCCAAATAGCATATACAGATAACATATTCAAATTTAGATTCAGATTCAGATTCAGATGTCATATATAGATTCTTATAAGTCTTGTATCAATTACTAACTAGGTAGCACTTCATGTGTCATCCTTTTATCACATGGTTGCTACATTCAAAACAGTTACATTTGTAGATTTCATAGGGATCATATAGGGCCGTGTACTAAGGGTTCAGACAGACAGATATCAGATAACAGATTCAGACAGACAGATAGAACCTAGTGGTTCTCTTCTTCCCTACACCTTTATATAGGAAGTAATGTAGAAAAGGTATAGAATAACAAATAACAGATAATCAAATGGGAAACATGGGCCCCCTTCTAAGTACACATTTCAATGCTTTTCCACTACTAGATTTTTCCCATAAATCCCGACTTGATCATTTTTATAATTATTATCAGACAGATGTGTATGTGCATGAAACGGAGTAACACTAGCATGATATAACGACCAACAAGTTTAGAATAATATATAAGCATGTACAGATGGTAAGATAGTCACAAACAGAACAAAATAGGGTACTTCCTCATTCAGCACAGCACGACAGTACAGTTTTAAAACAGCGATTTTCGTTACCAAAAATATCAAAACCTGAATCCGTCGGAGAATCTGGAAAATAGACTTCCAACCAAATCTAGCGGTTACATATAAGTCATACAGTGTTTTAGAAAAACATAACTCAAAACTGATTTGAAACCAGAAAATACGTTCAGCCGAAAATCAGTAAATCGAATTCTCAGTCAGGAAAACAGCATCAAAATACCTCAAATAAATCCAGGAAAAATCTGGGGTATTCCCCTATATGTCTAGTATCAGAATATAAAGTTTAATAATTTTCAAGTAAGATTAGTTTAGCCAACAAAAATCAGAAATCATCAAGAAACGATGGTTTGGCAAATCTGGAATTCCTAACACTGTTGTACGAAAACTGTAATATCTCACAAACCGTGAAACTAAATCCAAATCCGCCAAAGGGAGAAGAAAATAGAAAAAATAAGATAACTTTCATATTTCATAAATATTTTTCATAATACAAATCTTTACAGATCAGCAGCAAAATCCAGCAAGTATAGTTTTTATAAACAAGCATGAAACGGCATATAAAACTCATCAATAAAATCCACTAAAATTCTGGGTAACCCCTAAATAGATATAGAAATACTGTGCAAAACTTCAGATCAAAATAATATGCTTAGCACTAGTATCAAAATAGTTTAGTCATCGAAATCATTAAGAAACGAATCTGAAAATGAAATAGACCTCTGCAGTAAAACAATCATGTCTCACACATACGAAAACAAAATCGATCAAGGTCAGAGAGTTTGGAAAGAAGACGGATTTCTCTAAAAATCATGTTTAATATTGAAGTTAAGATACTGACCTTAATATGGTCTAAAATAGCAATCAAAGTTGATCGCTGACAAAATACAGATTTTTCTCTTAACAATAGATCAACATACAACATATGAAACTCCTTCCAAACACAACCAAACAAGTTATAGAGTCTAATAAGTGTCCAAACATCATGAAATAGGGTATATAGCATGTCCACAATAAGTATATCACATGGATGCAAACAAACACACGATTTCTCATAATTATCCCACAATTATAATCACATCAAGAACGGTCAAAACCTAAGTAGTTTCATGTCAAATTTGTGTCGTGAGGCAACTATGGTCAATAGCACTATAGAAACAATACTCATCAAGATACATCACATACGAGTTGTCTCTAGAACCCAACTACACTACAAGCAGAATTTATGACTTGTATCATACAAAGGAATTGAGTACAAGTTACTTGCCTTAACCGAAGACAAAACGAACACCAAGAATAACGGGAACGGATTACCGACAACGAACAAAACCCACGAACCAAGAAATCACACGATCCCACACGTGCGAACCACATGCATGTGCAAGCCAAGAGAGAGATAGAGAGAGCGGTCGGGGTAGCGGCGGCACTGGCCCTTGTTGGCGCTGCTGCTGCTCCTAAAGCTGCTGCTGTCGCCGGCGGATGAGGAAAATGATGGACGGAGAGAGAGATGGTGAAGGCAATGATGGTGGAGAGGTGGTGCTCGGCTTGGGGGGTGATCGGGTTGGGTGGTCGGCAGCAAGAGGGGGGGTCGGGGTAGGGGGTGTGTGCAGCGGTCGGGATAAGGGCAAGTGGGGGAGATGTTGGCGATGGCTAGGGTTATGAGCACAGGGCAATTGCATGGTTTAATATATATATGGGGTAGGGGATATGCTAGGGTTTCTGAAGTGGGTAACGGGTAGCATAGGCTTTAAATTGAGTGGGTAGTTAGGAAATGACTGGGTATAGGATTAGTTTAATGGGGTAATTATAATGGGTTGGGGATTAATTATTAATTGGGTTTAATATGATTTGAAATAGAATTTAGAATAATTTGGCTTTGGTAGTTAATTAGGGATCAAAAGCAATAGGATTAGCAATAGGATAAGCAACCAAATCACCACGAGCACCCAAGAACAAAATAAAGAGAATAAGAACCAATGAAAAGTGAAATAATAATAACGATCAAGAACAAATCAAGGTACAGAAAAATAAATCACAAGAAGATAAAAAATGAACAAAAATGATTATATATTGAAAACAATTCCAATATACGGTCCAAAATACAAAGAGACTACAAATACTCCAGAAAGAAGAAAAATACACCAAGAATACGAAAAACAAAAACAGGAGTTACAATCCTACCCACCTAACAAAAAGAATTTTGTCCTCAAAATTCATAAAGAAGATACATAAGGTAACCCTGACAGAAAAAGAAAGTAAGAAAACAAAGCAAAGCAAAACAAAACCGCCACTACACAAACAAATGAGGAAACTTCTGCTGAATCTCCCCCTCCAGCTCCCAATTCGACTCACTAGGCTAGTGAGGATTCCAAGCAACACGAACCAGCTTGATGACCTTGTTCTTAAGCACTTTCTCCTGCTGATCCCCATTAGCAACTAGCAAAATCTCACAAGTCAAATCCGGCCACATGGTCAACTCAGAGTAGTCGATCACATGACTCTCATCACGGATATATCTCCTAAGTTGTGAGACATGAAAAACATCATGCACTCCTAATAACACTTGTGGTAAATCAAGACGATAGCCACCCTACCTACCCTCCCCAAAATCTCAAACGGTCCAATAAACCTAGGGCTAAGCTTGTCCCCTCCACCGAACCAATGACACTGCACCACAGAGATACCTTTAGGAAAACATGGTCACCAACAATAAATTCCAAAGCCCTCCGATGGACATTAGCCCACCATCTCTGCCTATCTTGAGCTGCCTAAAGATGCTTTCTGATCTGAGTTACAACATCAACTATCCTGGTGATTAACTCCGGACCCAACAACTTCCTCTCACCAATGTCATCCCAGCACACTGGTGATCTGCACTTCCGCCCATAAAGTACCTCGAACAGAGCAGCCTTAAGACTGGCCTGAAAGCTATTATTGTACGAGAACTCTACGAGATGCAAATGGTCCTCCCAAGATCCACCTAACTGCAACATACAGGACCGCAACATGTCTTCAAGGATCTGAATAGTCTGCTCTGACTGTCCATCAGTCTGGGGATGAAAAGTTGTACTGTACTTCAACTTACTCCCAAAACTTGCCTAAAGACTCTCCCAAAACTGAGATCTGAATCTCGTATCCCTGTCGAATACAATACTGACTGGAACCCCATGAAGCCTGACAATTTCTTGCATGTACCGCTCAGCAAGGCTTTCAGTAGACTAACCGACACGAAAGGGAATGAAGTGAGCACTCTTCGTCAAACGGTCGACAATCATCCAAACAACATTGTGACCCTTAGGACTCCTCGGCAAAGCGGTCACAAAATTCATGGTGATATGTTTCCACTTCCACTCCGGAATAAGAAGCGGTTAAAGAAGTTTAGCAATTCTCTGATGCTCTGCCTTAATCTGATGACAGATCAAACACTGAGCAACAACCGAGCTACAGCCCTTTTCATACCATACCACTAGAAATGAAGCTTCATATCTCAATACATCTTAGTACCACCAGGATGGATAGAATATGAAGACTGATGAGCTTCCTCAAGCAACCTCTGACAAACTTCACCCTTAGGGACACATAACCGGGAACTAAAGCGAAGAGAACCATCGGCATGAATAACCATGTCCGTTCTGGACCCAGACTCAACCTCAGCTCGAAAACCCTACAACTGCGCATCACCAGCCTGAGCCTTTTTGATCTGATCAACAAGAGAAGACTGAAGCTGGAGCGCAAGACAACACGAACCAGAACTCGGCAACAAAACCTCCAAATCCAACCTCCTCATCTGCTCAATGAGATCACTCTGCTGAGTAAGAAACATAACTTTCGATCTCCTACTCAAAGCATCTGGCACTATGTTTGCTTTACCAGGATGGTATTGCAAACCGATATCATAATCGGCCATAAGCTCCAACCATCGCCTTTGCCTCATGTTTAATTCCTTCTGGGTGAAAACATACTTGAGACTTTTGTGGTCTGTAAAGATCTCCACTTGGTCTCCAAGTAAATAATGTCTCCACATCTTCAAAGCATAGATCACTACCGCTAACTCCAAGTCATGAGTAGGATAATTCTTTTCATGAGACCTCAACTGCCTCGATGCATATGCAATGATACGGCCCTTCTGCATAAGAACTGTCCTAAGACCCTTACCTGAAGCACCACAGTGAATTACAAATCTGCCTGAACCATCTGGAATAGTCAACACAGGCACTGACGTCAATCTGTTCTTCAACTCAACAAAAGCCTCATTGCACTCATCAAACCAACCAAACTTCTGATCCTTTCCTGTCATTTCAGTTAACGACCCTGCAATCTTCGAAAAATCCTGGACGAATTTTTGATAATAGCTACCGAGACCAAGAAAACTCCGCACTCTGAAAACCGACTTAGGAATAGGCTAATCCTTTACAGCAACAATCTTAGAAGGATCTACAGAAACACCATCGCCAGAAATGATGTGCCTCAAGAAAGAAACCCTGTCGAGCCAAAACCTGCACTTGCTGAGTTTCCTATAGAGTTGATTCTCTCTCAAAGTCTGCAGAATCACCCAAAGATGCTCACCGTGATCTTCACGATTCGGAGAATACACCAAAATATTATTGATTAAACCACCACAAATCTATTCAAAAACTGAGAGAAAACCCGGTTCATAAGACTAATGAATAAAGCTGGCGCATTAGTGACCCCAAACAGCATCACAAGATACTTATAGTGCCCGTATCTAGTCCTGAATGCAGTCTTCTGTATATCCACAGCCTTCACCATGACTTGGTGATATTCAGAACGAAGATCTAACTTCGAGAAAATAGCAGCCCCACACAACTGGTCAAACAAATCATCGATCCTGGGCAAAGGATGCCGGTTCTTCACAGTAATACTATTCAGTTCTTGATAATCAATGCACAGACAACGACTACCATCCTTCTTGTTGACAAGGACCGGAGCACCCCAAGGCGAAACAGTTGGTCTGATGAAACCTAAATCAAGCAACTCCTGAATCTGCACCTTAAGCTCTGCTAGCTCAACCGGTGACATCCTGTAGGGACTCTTCGATATCAGCACAGTACTAGGCTGAACATCAATACCGAACTCAACATCCATATCAGGGGATAAGCTAGGCAACTCATCTGGAAAAACATCCAAGAAATCCCGAACTACTAGAGGCGCAGCCTCACAGCCTAAGTGCAATTCGATCACACAATCCACATGTAACACTGCAGTCTTTCCTCGGCCAATGGAAGACTCCTCGGCATGGAACTCAAATTCTGCTCGATCTAGAATTCTGAAAACAACATTCTTGGCACGGCAATCAATAATGGCATGGGCTTCACCCAACCAATCCATACCCAGAATGGCGTTGAATTCTGAATTCCCAATTATAATCAGGTTGGCTTTGAAACCTGCGTCCCCAATAATAACGGGACATTGCCTGCATTCACAGGAACAAATGACAACACCACCACCTGCCAAAATATTCCAAGCCTCAGACATGTTGCTGCAATCCAACTGATGGCGAGCCACAAATCGTGATGAGACAAAAGAATGGGTTGCCCCAGAATCAAAGAGAACATGCGTGTAAAAAGAGCAAATAAGGACGGCACCTAAGAAAAAAATACAAGAGTTAAAGAAATGCAGACAAAAAGGTGAGGGAAAACAACAATGCAGAAGATAACAGAAAGAAATAAAGCAAGACCAAAAGAAAACAAAGAAAGGAACAAAAAGGGAAAGCAACAAAACAACAAAAGGAAGCGGTGGCCTAACTGGATTACGAGCTGGAGCTGCCTGCTAGACAGGACCCTTGGCTGGAAGAGCCACAAGCTGTTGCGGGCAATCCCACACAGAATGATCAGTAGCACCACACCTAAAGCATCGGTGACAGGCACGGAAACAGTTCTTACGCTCATGCCCAGAGATCTGGCGAAAGTCGCAAAAACCACCCCTCGAAAAACCAGCAGAAGGATACGAAGCTGCCCTGACAGGATGGGCAAGCACAGGCCTCCGAACAGGACCAACAGAAGGCCTAGCAATAGCAGCGGGAATAGTCCGCTGAGAAAAAGTCGAACCACCATGAGCCTGCTCCTGAGCTCGAGCTACCTCAAGAGCTTCAGCATAAGTACGCAAACAAAGAGCGACAAGATGCCTCTTGATATCCTGCTCAAGCCCATTCGTGAATCTACGAGCCATATCCTCTTCGGTAGCCACAAGAACGGCAACGAAGCGGCTATGTGTAGTAAACTCAGTGGCGTACTCATCTACAGACCTGAAACCCTATTGTAAGAAAGTTTCATGTTACAACATTGTTTGAACAATTATGTAACAAATTTCAAAATAGAATATTGACTTAACCTGTTTAAGGACCAGGAACTACTGCTCCATCTCAACTCGAGTACTACTCGGAAAGAATTTCTCCAAGAATTCCCGAGTGAAGGTAGCCCAAGCAATAGGCCTCTCAAGTCGCTCGGGCTCGGCCATCCACCAGATATGAGCCTGATCCACCAACTGGATGGAAACCACATCCACCCTATCAGCCTCGACAACACGAGCCGCTGACAGCAAGTGCTCAATCCGGATCAACCACTGTTTAGCCTTCAAAGGCGTCTCAGTGCCGGAAAATGATCAGGATGGAGCCTCAAGAAATCCGTGACTGTACCTGGACTAGGCAGAAGAGTAGCCTGCACAGGCACAGCGGGAACCTGACCCCGAGAAGCTTCTAGAGCAGCCATCACTAGATCACTGTGGTTCCGCTGCTGATTAATCAGCCGCTCGAGCACAGTAGTGACAGCCTCAATCGGATCAGGCTGAGACTAAGAAGAACCCCTATGAGCCATAGTCTGCACAAAAATCAAAACAGTCAGCATTCGGATCCGAGTTAGTAAAAATTTCATTATATATTTGTGTGTGGTTGAGGAAATGTTGTGCAGATCCCAGTACGAGCCAAACTTGTCTATTATATTAGGCAACTAATACATTAGCCAAACCTAAGCTATGATACCACTAAAAGTCTTGTCACGCCCTGCTGCCCTAAAGAATACGGAATACGGATACGCAACTCAACCCAGTGAATGATTTGCATCATCTATAAGCTGCTCTGAATCTTACAACAAATCTCAGAATAATCAGAGTCAGAAGCCAAAAGAGTCATCCTTACATAGACATATATATCTCAAAATAAAACAAAGTGCCAACAGAATTTAATTGAAAACCAATAATATAATAGTCTCAAATAAACAAATCCGAACAAGTTACTATCCTGGGTCACATTGCCCAAATACAAATAAAATTCATATACTCAAATACATTGTTCAAAAGCAACAGATAATAATAATAGCAAAAGAAGTCCAGCACTAATATTTCATTTCTCCAATACCATCGGGCAAACGACCATTCTGATCTGCAATCAATAAATTGCAGGAGAAGGAAAAAGAAAATAAGTACCCATCAATGCAAGTTACGGGCCGCTTGTAATGCATGATACAAGTACATGGAAAACTAACAAATCTAAATAATAGCAGAAACAGATATAGCATGGTATAACTGAATCAACTAGCATGGTATACTAACATGTGCCAAGTGTCAAAGACAAATAGCATGCAGACAGATATACAAATAGTGTCCAATAATAATGTCAAGTGATAGTGTCAGACAGATAACAGATAATCAGATAATCAGATAGCCAGATAGCAGATACAAATAACAGATTCAGATTCAGATTCAGATGTCAGATACAAATTCTTATAAGTCTTGTATCAATTACTAACTAAGTAGCACTTCATATGCCATCCTTTTATCACATGGTTACTACATTCAAAACAGTTACATTTGTAGATTTCGTAGGGGATCAAATAGGGCCATGTACTCAGGGTTCAGACAGACAGATATCGGATAACAGATCCAGACCGCCAGATAGATACTAGTGGTTCTCTTCTTTCCTACACCTTCCTATAGGAAGTAATGTAGACAGGGTACAGAATAACAGATAATAGATAATCATATAGGAAACACGGCCCCCTTCTGAGTACATACATATATGCTTTCCCACTATTAGATCTTTCCCATCAACCTCGGCTTGATCATTTTTATAATTATTATTAGACAGATGTGTATGTGCATGAAACAGAGTAAATCTAGCATGATATAATGACCCACAAGTTCAAAATAATAGATAAGCATGTACAGATGGTAAGATAGTCACATAACATAACAAAATAGGGTACTTCCTCATTCAGGACAACACGACAATACAGTACTAAAACAGCGATTTCCGTTACCACAAATATCGAAACCGGAATCCGTCGGAGAATCTAAAAAATAGACTTCCAACCGAATCCCGAGGATACATACAAGTCATATAGTGTTTTAGAAAAACATAACCCAAAACTGATTTGAAACCAGAAAATACGTTCAGTCAGAAATCAGTAAACCGAATTCTCAGTCAGGAAAACAACATCAAAACACCTCAAGTAAATCCAGGAAAAATCTGGGGTATTTCCCTATACGTCTAGTATCAGAATATAAAATTTCATAATTTTCCAGTAAGATTAGTTTAGCAAAAAAAATTCAGAAAATATTAAGAAACGATGGTTTGGCAAATCTGGAATTCCCAACACTGTGTACGAAAACTGTAATATCTCGCAAACCGTGAAACGAAATCCAAATCCGCCAAAGGGAAAAGAAAATATACAAAATAAGCTAACTTTCATATTCATAAATATATGAAAAAGAATTAGGGTAAAAATACAAATCTTTACATATCAGTGAGCGAAATCCAGTAAGTATAGTTTTTTTATAAGTAAGCATGAAACGACATATAAAACTCATCAATAAAATTTACTAAAATTCTGGATAATCCCTAAATAGATATAGAAATATTGTGTTAAATTTCCAATCAAAATAATATGCTTAACACTAGTATCAAAATAGTTTAGTCATCAAAATCATCAAGAAACGAAATCTGGAAATGAAATACACCTCTGCAGTAAAACATTTATATCTCACACATGAAAACAAAATCGATCAAGGTCAGAGAGTTTGGAAAGAAGACGGATTTCTCTAAAAATCATGTTTAATACTGAAGTTAAGATACTGACCTTAATATGGTCTAAAATAGCAATCAAAACTGATCGCTGACAAAATACAGATTTTTCTCTTAACAACAGATCAACATACAACATATGAAACTCGTCCCAAACACAACCAAACATGTTATAGAGTCTAATAAGTGTCCAAACATCATGAAATAGGATATATAGCATGTGTAACGCCCCGAATTTCAAATAAGGATAAATTCGAGATTTACAGGATCTTTACTTCACTTCGTACAATTTTACAAGGAAAATTTAAAACTTTTTCAATAGTACATCAGAGTTCAATTACAACTTGGTTTTACACAGCGGAAGAATGAAATTTACAATAAAACATTTACAACATCTTTGAAATAAAACAGCATCAGCATATCCACTTTATAGCTTCATGAATGGTCCTTTACCTGCATGTTAATCTGTGGGCTGGTCAGTTACTTACAACTGACGAAATGTCATACTCGGCTATCCTCTATATGCCGGGAATAGTATAACGATCTCATACTTTAACAAATCACAAAAAGATTGAATGAACAAGTAAAGTGTCAAGGGTGATTATTCTAGATATAAGTGTATGTCATGCCTTAATGCCTAATGCACACAAGTCTTCACTAGGATGACACTAATGCACACTTGTTCAGATTCTATGCATCCCATACTACATAGGTCTGAGGGCAAGTGCCTACGTACTCCATATTGAAGGGTTCGATCCTTCGCCATGAGACTACCCAGTAATTAAACAAGTTTTAGAGTTATTTCACAGATACGGATCTCAGCCTCCCTGGCTATAATAACAGATCCCAGCCTTCCTGGCTATTATATCGTGAGAATAATCCCGTAAATGCCCCTCTAGCCCCGGTATATACATATTCTTTGGAGTATGGTAAACATCCGCCGACTACCCTAAGTCCCGGATAAAATACAGTCCATCTCCTACGGAGCAACCACAGTCCACCAACTGGGTCTATAGCTACGGAGATCCACCGTCGACTATATAGAAGCACCCATTTACGTTTGCACAAGTTTATTACATCTTCACCTAGGTGCCTAATTATTTTTAGTTCAAGACATGAATATGTTATCACCCTAGAATCAGTTTTACCTCATACCGGTTTTATTCACAAAATGCGAGATCGCCCGACGGCATTATCTCAAAATCAAGTCTCAAAACCTTTATTTCAAAATTACCGGTAACCGAGGTCTTACTAATTCTAGATCATAAACCTTTCATGTGCAAGAAACATGGGTACACATACCCTTTAATAACCATGTCTTAACTCAAAGTATTCTTAAACAATTATCCATGTTTCATCTTAGAACTTATTCATGCATTTCACTCTAACATAGAACAAATAGTTCCTTTCTTGACAAAAGATTCAACATTATAAATTTCTACTGGCAAGTTATACAAATCCACATTACCCAAATAATACTTTTTGGGGTTAAAATCATGTACTAATTTATATTTCATTTTTCTCAAAATATGCAATAAAGTAATGATTAACTTTAATATTTATTACTTCATTTTATATGAAGAAAGTATGAGTTTTAATCAAAAGCCCCCTTTTTAAAGTCTCATTTTTACTTTCTTAAAATAGACAATAAAATTTCCATAAAAATCTCTAATAGCTTCCATTTTATCTTATAGCCATAATAGTTATTTATTCATACTAAAAAAACATCTTATTCTATTAAAACCAATCAAAAAAAAATATAAAGGATGGCTATCAAGATTTGAACCCAAGATCTCCTATAAGAGGTGCTCATTGACTGACCAGTAAGTCCTAGTGTGCTTTTTGTTTAGAAGTTGTATTCATATACTTTTGTTCACACTTTTCTGAAATTGTTTCTTTTTAATAAAACTTGTTTACCCAATAATCCAATCCTTTAGGATATTGGAATAAACTTCTCTTTGGACTAAAAGGAAATCTTAAATAGTAATCAACAAGTCCAAACTTATTTTTAGCATATATCTCATTTTTAAAAAAAAAGATTTTCCTTTCTTTACAAAATTTACATTTCTTTTCAAACTTGAAAATTAAAATCATGATTTTCTAAAAACTAGTTTATGCCCAACATCTTACAAATAAAAATTTGTGTTAAGAATCAAACATATTTTTTAATCGATTATGGGTGTCTCAAAGAAATTCCTTTCATACAAAAATTGTATTTTTGACATATGTCAACATACTTCAAAAAAAAGAATTTATTTCCTTCTCTTTTCTTTTTCATCATATCTCTAATCATATGTCGAAATATAGCATTCTTTAACAATTTCTCCTACATATTACACATTTGACAAATCACAAATTTGCAAACACTCTAACATGGTTCATAGAATTAATCCTTTAGTTGCACTCTTCTTTTCAACTAGCATGGCAACAATCAAAACAAGTTTATGGCATTCAATTAACTTTACAAAAATATTTTTGCAAAAGAATGTATTCCCAACATTTTTCATACAATCAATTATATCTTCGTTCATGCATACTAATTCATGACAAAACAAATCAACATTTCTTTCTCATAACTAATTAACATAAGCTGGGTTTGTTTACTCAATAAAGCAATATTTCATTACATCCAATGCATAGGTTTGTCCTATTTTATCAAATCAAATTCTATATTACTCATTCATTTCTATTAACATGCACATTCAAAAAAAGAATTAGAAAGTAGGAGACACCCACCTTATTGAAGCTTGAACAATTGAAGGAAAAGATGAGACACTTCTTCTAGCTCCAAGACAACTCTTAGCAATGGCTCCTCCTCCTAGCAAAGCTCCCTTTCCTAGCAATGGTTTCCTCTAGCAATTCTTCCAAGCAAAAGGATCCTCTCTCTCTTTCTTTTTCCTTCCTTCTTTCTTTCTTTCTATAATATTTTTGGTGCAAGAGAAATGTAGGAAATGAGGCTCTATTTATAGGGTATGGTTAGGGTCCATTATGCATAATTTAACACCTAATAACTCTCCATATTAATTCTTACAACTCTCCACTTTCCTAACTCCTAAAACCTACAACCCTTCACCTCCCCACTCTTCACAAGCACTAACTCATCTTCCCTCTCTCTTGCATGAAGAAACCGGCCACCCCCTTGCCCAAGAAATAGTCCAAATACATTTGTGTGTGCATGCATACATGCACAAACAAATATGAACACATTTCTATAACTCAAAAATGTGTACTAATATTGTTACTTGTCATGTATTAGTACATGTTCAACCTAATTTAGGTTATAATTAGTGGGCTTGAATTATGGGCCTTCATTTTATTTAACTAATTTAATTATTCTAGTGGGCTCTCTTTTTAATTAGTCTATTGGGCTAGAATTTAACTTTAAGTCCATGGATCAAAAGAGAGGCTAAATAAAACTAATGCATGCTAAAATAGTAAAATGAGAGTAGCAAAATGAGAATAAAAATTTTGCACGTGCACCATACGTGCAAGAAATTAAAAAATGCATTTTTAAATAAAAAATATAGGTGGGGTGTTACAGCATGTCCACAACTAGTATATCACATGGATCCAAACACACGATTTCTCATAATTATCCCACAAAAATAATCACATCAAGAATGGTCAAAACCTAAGTAGTTTCATGTCAAATTTGTGTCGTGAGGCAACTATGGTCAATAGCACTATAGAGACAATACTCATCAAGATATATCACACACGAGTTGTCTCTAGAACCCAACTATACTACAAGCAAAATTTATGACTTGTATCATACAAAGGAATTGAGTACAAGTTACTTGCCTTAACCGAAGACGAAACGAATCCCACTCTCGTAAGGCAATTTTTGTAACGCCCTGAATTCCAAAGAAGACCGAGTTCGAAGTTCCACAGGATCTTTACACTTCACTTCGTACAATTTTATAAGGAAATTTGAACATTTCATCATACATCAGAGTCCTTTACATTTATTTACACAGCGGAAGATGAAATAAAGTACAACAATGAAAATAATATACAACTTGCAACATCTTTAACATGTAATTAATCAACAACATCATATCAACTTTATTTCTTCATAAAAATCCATCTCCTGCATATAAAACTGTGGACACATCAGTTGCTTACAACCGAAGAGAATGTTATACACGACTATCCTCTCTATGCCGGAAATATAACGATCTCAATACTTTAACAAACCACAAATCTTGAATGCAAATAAAGTGTTAAATGTGACTATACTAAACATGTAAGTGTATGCAATGCCTTAATACCTAATGCAGATATTTTATACTAAGATGACACTAATGCATACTTGTTCGGATTTTATGCATTCCATACTACATAGGTCCGAGGACAAGTACCTACGTACTCCAAATTATAAGGGTTAGATCCCTCTCCACGAAAACTACCCAGTAATAAAGCAAGGTCTAGACATTCCATGAGTACGGATCCCAGTTTCAGAGTACACTGCCCGACTGTTATACAGACTCCTCGTCGTGTGAATCTCCCGGAAGTGCCCCTCTAGTCCCGGTATACATATATACACTGGAGTACGGCAAACTATCAGCCCAACTACGCATAGTTCCGGATTTAAAATAAAACTCATCTCCATTGAAGCAACCTCAGTCCCGGAGTACACCGCCCGACTGGGTCTATAGTCCGGAAGTACATTGCCCGACTATATAGAGTGTCCTACTTACATTTGCCTAGGTTTACTCTATCTTCTCTTAGTGCCTAGTTCTTAAGTTTAAGACATGAATAGTTTATCATACCTAGAGTTAGTTTTACCCCCTACCAGACTTAATCACAAATACCGAGATAGCTCCATAGCCATATCTCAAAAATATAACTCAATTCTTTTAATTCAATAATGTCGGTACCCGAGGTCTCACTAACTCTAAATCACAACTTTTCATGTACAAAAATCCATGAGTACTCATACCCTTCAATAATCATGTCTTAAATTCAAATATGTTCATATCTTCAACTTACTCACAAGTTAATCAATGTCTTATCTTAACACTATTCATGACTATCTTTCAAAAGCAATAATTCTTTTCATGAACATAAATTCATCACTTGAAATCTCATTTAGAAACTTAAGCACATATAATATATCTCAACCACATCAATCTTTCTTAAACAAAAATAAGAGTATAATCTCTTTAAAAGAAATTCATTCACATAACAATATTTTACCCTTCTTCTAAAGTAAAATGTCATACTCTTTAATAATTAATTTTTAAGTCAAAAACTTATTTTCTATCTCAATTTCTTCTTTTTAATTCCTCAAATATACATGAAAAATTCTAAAACTATTTTTAATAAATTCCATTTTATTTTATAAGAATTACTAGAATTTTTTCCCAAATTTTATTCACATTAAAACACTTTCAAAATATTTAAAGTAATCACCAGGTTTCGAACCCATACCCAACGCCAGCTACAGTAAAGTGCCAAAGCCCCCCTCCGCTAGCTACTAAGTCCAAGTGGACTTTGTGTTATAAAGGTGAGCCGAAATCCATACATACAGTGTTTCCCTATTTGGGTTTATTAAAACTAAAAATAAAAAAAAGAGTGGGGCTGTTGGGATTCGAACTCGAGATTCATGAGCACAGGCGCGCTACAGTAACAATCTTATGGTGCACTGACTGACCAAGAAGTCCATGTGCGAATTTTGTTATTCAAATATTTTCTCAAACACGATTTTTCATTTGCTCTAATCTTTCATTAAACTGTAAATAGTTCATCTAGAAGGATTTTATTTTTTAACAGTAGCTCACAAACTTAAAATTCATATTTTTGACAAAATATCTAGATTTCAAATTTATTTCTTCTCTTTTATGAACATGCAATATATTTTTTTAATTTAATCAACTAACAATTTGTTTCATCTTATAAACAATCAAATGGATTTATGTGTATCAAAATTGACATTACAAAAATTCGTTTGTTAAATATAAGGGAAGTCTCTACCATTGTTTTTCACAATTACAGGTTTCTATATTTATAAATTAACATGCATATGGCAAAATACTCATCATTTCTTTTTCTCATTTACAAACAATATGATGACAATTAGTTTCTCAATCAATAGCAAAATTTCTACAATTTGGCACACAATAAAAACATGGATTTGTTCTCTAATTATCACATCAAATTTATCATTACTACTCATATAATATGCCACACCCCGCTTCCCAAAATACGGGAATGCGAGCACATAACGAAGGCCCAACGAATGATTATGCATCATCCATAAGCTGTACCAGTCTAACTCAACTATATACAAGAGAAACAACCACGCAGGTAAAGAATATAATCACATAAATAAAGAATAAACTCAAAGATAATCATGAAATAAATTCACCGATAATAATCCATCTGGGATAAAACAAACTTTGGGTCATAAATTCCAACATTACAAAGTATGATAAAAGAAATACAATAAGCAAATAACAAAAGATAGCTAAGTAGTCTAATAGTCTAACTCCGATCTTCAGAGAGTTTGCTCACCAATTTCTTCACATATTGCTCTTTCGGTACCTGTTAATTCTTGATCTAAAAAAAAAGAAAGAGTGCCCTTAGAGTAAGTCGTGGGCAGCAAGTAGAAAAAACAGAGGATAAAGGAAAACATGTATGTCAAAAAAAAGGACAAGTTCTAAGTCAATGAACAAAGCAAAGAGCAGGATATAATATCAAAGGTGTACAATAATTACGCATGTAATGAGTGATGTCAAGTCAAGATCAAGCATGAGATGCTTATTATTAAGTATTTTATTAATCTATCTAGTGCACGTACTACTGCGTCCCATTCCATAGGTTCGGCGCAAGCATAGTGATCGTTTTAGACTGATGGTGAATTCACGGCGCGTGTACTCGGTGTAACTATATAACATGATAACGAAATAACGAAATAACGAGATAACGAGATAACGAGAAGGCCTTTACCGAGTACATTTTTCGATCATTCACTATCAAGTCTACCCATAATACCCCGGCTTGTTATTAGTTTATTTTCATCCTATGTGAGCATGCAAGAGGGTTTCAATCACTACAAGGAATTTGACATATAGTGACAGCAAAAATCCGTGGGTAAAAGGCGAAAAACCGTAGGTATAGCTCGTAAAACCTATACCAACGGACATATTTTTCTGTCGTTTTTAATTAGCTATACCCACAGCAAAATGCCGTCACTATAGCCTATAGCGACGGTTTTTTCACCCGTTGGACAAAACCTCGGTGCTATACCCACGGTTTCGGATCCGTTGGTATAGATTTTAAAGACACATTTTGCTCTCCTATACCCACGGTTGAAGCTCCATTGCTATAGGTTTTAGCGATGGCTTTCGCATCCAATTATTTGAATACATACCCATCGCTCTATACACAATTTTTTCTTTAATTACGCTTATGATAATTTAATATTTTCTTTTATAATATTAATTCAATTATAAACCAAATACACAATGAGATAAATACATGTGTTTATGAAACAAAATTAAATAAAATTAAACTTCAATCATATTAAAAATTAATGAAGTATTACAAGCATGTCAAATTCAAATTACAAAATAGTTAAAATGTCAACCTAAAAGTACCATACAGACACATAATAAGCATATAAAGTCTTATAACAATCTCATCCACTTAATTTCGAGGTTTGCCCCATCAACAGAAAATTAGCTTCCATTGCCAATAAATAGTGTACATCTACAACTCGCCAATAAACTTCTCTGATCTACAATGCTGACTGGAAAATCATCTCAGCAAGTTCCTGTACCATCAAAAATTTAAAGAAGTAGTTATTAGGCACATTCAGCGAAGGGTAATAAAGAAAACTTGTTCGGCACAGGGCAAATCTCAAAACTATTTTACCATCAATCTACAAAAAAGAAAACCATGTAACATATCAGGAAATAAATTACTAATGAAAGTAAGTATAAACTCTTAAAAATAAACTTACTTCTAATGTATTAAAGATGGTTTTAGCATCGTGATGGAAAACCGTTTCAGCATAACCTCCTGAGCTTCCAGAAACCCTATAAAGATGTCCTTCTTCATTAACATTAGTTAACCTACAATAACACCTTCTTATGAAGTTACCTTTCTCGACAATTCACCAAGATACAATCTTTCGACTATTTGACACAATATTTACTTTGTCATTGTTACAAACCCCTCACAAAAAAATCCCACAAATTCATGTCATGAAGTCTAAGCCATTAAGTTTAGCTTATATGGCACAAAATTAAGCCCACCTAGCCATGATAAAGGACAATAATGAACTAAACAAATGCAACTTACAGAGCTCAAATCAGCAGCCTTCTATGGAAGGGATTAGATCAAATTAGATGGGCAGAGCATAAATTTATATGATATTCAAACTAAAGAACAAATTGTTTTAATACAGCAATTGGGCTCAACAACAAAAAAGAAGTATCTGTCTTACCATATCGTTGTAGTTTTTCTTCATGGTCTCATTATCCCCACCATGATCGACATGATACTTCTCATACCTAAACATATAAACAAACATTAGTTACTACTTAAAAATTGCAAATATAGCAATAAACAGAACAAACCATTGGTTCAAACCTGAAAGAATAACTAATCGAATCTAAAACAAACGGACTGCATTGTTACTTCAGCTATTTCGCAATATACTGACATCTTTACACACATCAGCTAGTTACTCAATAGTTCAATACAAATATCATGGACTTTGAACACTAAATTGCAATTCATAAAATGAAAAACCAGATCCATATAACCATGTTTGAATATTGTAGAATGTTTACGGTTCCCAAATACATGAAACACAGGAATACAGCAGAGCAATGCATGATAGATGCTTATTCTTGTCTCAATATGCTAGAAGTGAGTCCAGGTTCCCAAGTTTTCCCCCAGCAGCACTCTCTTTCTCTACCACCTGAAGTATGTATCAGTTCAAAGTAAAATATATGCTTCAACTTCAATATGTTTAAACACCAGGGCAAACTTCAATATGTTTGTTTAAACACTATTATCTTCTAATAATAGTGAGTGTCTATGATGTATGTTTATGTATTTCTCAAGAAATAAATAGCGTCTCATGGCTATCTTATCTATATCATCTCAAAAAAAGAACTTTTAAGTCTACACAATATATTATTGGCTATCAACAGTTTCTGCAATTACAACAAAAAATACATCAAGGTGTAACATGCATATAGTAGTACATATAATCAATACAAGCAAACTAGATTTAGCAAGAAAGTTAAGAAGAAATACCTGTAAATGTATTCTTAAACTCTTAAACATCTGCCACTGTTCTTGTCACAGGTATAGACCATCTCCCCAAATGTGCACCGTAATTAATACATTAGACTACTCCTCTGCCTGCTGGCCCATTGGGAAAATCAATGACATTTATGCTACCATCATCAAGATGTAAAGACTCCATCCACTCTTCTGTTAATCTCAAGCAATGACATATCAGTGCAGCATGCACAACAGGATGGCCAACAACTACTACATTTCTTTTTGTTTCTGATTCATCAGATAATTCTTCATGCAAAGACTGCCAGGCTCTTTTTTATTGTAACCATAAGTTACTAATATGCTCATTGCCAAGGCCATCTAACAATGAATCTGTTGAATTCTGTTCAATATTTGAGAAGTATGTTATAATTAGAATATATAAAAACTTCTCAATCTGTGTTTAAACCAGACTGCCAAAAATATTCATGGAAAGTAACAGTGATAGTGGTATAAACTTTTTTAAAGATTAACTCAACAGAACCGCCAGTATAATAGAGGAGAAACAAACACAAAGGTCGAATGGTTTACCTTGTGCGCTTGCTGAATAATTGATTCAACTTCAAGGTCCAGCATGTTCTTTACCTACATATTACGAGGCATGCAGTCAACACCCAAGCAATCTGCTGCTTCCTAGTCCTAAAAAAAGCAAGCGCATTGAGAATAGCAAGAAACTCCTGGTTAGAATAACCTTTTTTTAAAAACTTCTAGAGAGATTCATTTCTATTGTTAACATTTTATGTTGAACATTCAAAAAGTTTTACCTCAGTTATGGCAGTGGCAGTATCAGTTGAAAGCAATTCTTGGGCTTGATATTATACACTTCACTTTCAAGTCAAGCAGTAGTTCTGCAGTTTTCTGAGACTGCAATTTGTCGTGGTTCAGTAAGGACAGTGAACACAGTAATCTAATTCTTCAATCTTTGAAATAAGTCTGAAGGGTAATTGTTTGATCTCGCTTTACAAATTTTAAACTTAGCTACCCGAGTAACCCCGAGCATGCTCATGGGGTCGTATCCCATACCAGATAAAATAACCTGGAATGAAAGACATTGAAATTACTTTAATTTTAACTTTGTGAAGCATCCATAATGAAAAAGACAATCATAGAAAAGAAATTGGTTTTAGATCGGAAGAATACACATTATGCTTCATAAAGGAGGAAATAAGGGATTATTTATTTGGGCTAAATGAGGGTGGGTGTGCGGTTTTATCAGATGGGATATATCCCCGGCGTTTGCAAGCGCCGGGGATTGGTGATAGGCCGGCGTTGATTACTAAATGCCGGGGTTTCTTTGGACCCCGCTGGCGCTTTCATTAAAGTGTCGGGGAATGTCCCGGCGAAATATTTAAGCTCCGGCGTTGTTTTGCCGGGTATTCCAATATCTTTTGTAGTGTAAGTGAATTAGCACTGGATACCTTTATTCAGTTTACACAAAACATTCATTCTTTTTAGGATGCAAAACATTCATTCTTTTTAGCATCAAATATATACAAATTACTTTAAAATATTGATAGCCAGCTCAACGAATTCACCTCAATAATTTACAATGGCAACAAAAATATTTTCTTAATTCATATGTAAGCATGCATTATTATAAGATACCACACATAGTCTCATAACATCACTTAATGGAAGTATAAAACCATGGGCACGTAAATGGACCTTCAGTAGATTTAAGACCAACAGGAAAAAAGTTAATAATTATGTTCATCTCAAAGACCATTCAAAAATCAAAGTCTATAAAACATTGGTTAATACAAATGTCATGAGTGAAGTAATAATTAGTACGTTCTTAATCAGGTTGTGCAATGGACTAACATTTATTTCTTTAAACACCTTCCAGGAATTCTTGTATTTTGACGATTGATTAAATTATCCAAGGGTATGACTTCTGGAAGGACAGATAAAGATCAAGAATGCTGAGAAGGATTTGATAATCTGGCAAAATGCAAAGAAGATGACCTTAACACTACTGATACATATATGCAAAGTATGTATGTATGTATGCCCAACCAATTCAAGGTAAAGACACCTTTGTTGTTGTTGTTTTTATGGAAGGATACATACTTGTATTAAGTTTGTGTAGTTTAAGGGCTGTTACATTGAACTTTCTCAGTAACAGATAATATAGAGAATTACCATTGAACATTTAGAAGATGGCATAATATATTCATACACAAGAATAACCAAAAGGAACAGAAAAGGTATGGCATCAAATACACCAAATATAGTATTTGACTTCCAAAATACCAAAAGATAGAGCACTGGATAGTGGATTCAATTAGTGCGATATATTAAAACATTGACATTAAATCAGTAAATCCAGATGCACCAGTTATCATTGATTGAGATGTAAGCAAAGTAACATCCAAAAGAAAACTCACCTCTGAAGATTTTTCTGGAGGTTCAGCAGATGCTCTTGATGCCTAATACAAACAGATACAACCAGTAGCATCCTTAGAAATAGGACAAGAAACAAAACCAATCATGAAACAAAAATATCAATAAATCACATTGACAAATTCACCAGGATTCCCATTATCCATAGAAGTCCTGGGCGAGGATCCCTCGTCAAATTCCTCAGGAAAAATCAAGCGATGAAATGGCAAAGGGAATGATACTGGTGTTGAGTACAGTGAGGTTGAGCTTCTCAATCTCAGATAGAGCCATAACTAGGACTCCCTTCAGATTTTTGTAATGAAGAATAAATCAAGACAAGTTACAAATATATTACAACAGAGCAAATTAATAAACAATATCATTTGAATTAATAAGCATTCACAAAAAACACTCACTTGGGCATTCCCACAAACAAGTGTTCTGCAACAAACAAAGATTCGAATAACAATAGATGCGAAGCTAATAATCATCAAGATTTTTTGAGCATTCTCACACCATCAAAATCGACATTAGGGTTAGAGAGGATGAGAATAATACCCATGGCAATCTTCTCAATGTTCTCATGGCAATCTAGGATCTAATCAGTGAAGCATGGTAAAGAACAACATGGCAATCAAAATTCATCAACTAAGGGGGAAGCACCAAGCAAAACAAGCATCAAATTCATACCTCGGGTTTAATTGGAAAGGAAAACGGCAATAGTGGAAAGGAAGATGGCGGCGGCGGTGGCGATGGAGGAGCAACGGCGATGGTGGGAAAGGGACTACGACGGCGACATGACGGGACGCTGACGGCGACGTGGCGGGACGACGACGGCGACGTGGTGAGTCGAAGATTCGGGTGTGAGAGAGAGAGGCGAAAGAAAGGGGATTCGAGCGTGAGAGAGAGAGAGAGACAGAGAGAGGATTCAGGTGAGAGAGAGAAAGAGAGAAATTGTATAATTTGGGGATTTAAGATTTGGGGGGAAAATGAAAAAGTTTTGAGGCAAATGGAATAATTTAGGAGGGTTAATTGGCAGATAAATAACTTAAACTTTCAAGTCGGTGGACTATACCCACAGTGTTTTAAGATCTAAAATTATAGGATACCTATACCCACAATTTACTACACGTCCGTAGGTATATGATGTCTATACCCACGGTTTTAGTGACTCGTCACTACAGGTGTCCGTTGATATATGGCAAATTTCTTGTAGTGAATATTGTATGATACTAAGTGTGTCTAATTCTATGCCTTACAGACAAAGCATGATGCAAACAGATTATTTACACAAAATTCCATAATCAGGACATCATGACCTTGCTGTACTAAAACATGAATTACAGCCACTAAAAAATAGCAAACCTGAATCCGTCGGAGGGTCTAGAAAGTAAACTTCCATACAGTTCCAAAGAATATAATTAAGGTATATAAAAGATACAGGGACTAGGGTGAAAACTCTATTCTATTCAGGTTTTATGTTCAGGCAGCATGTAGTAATTTGTGTTCAACTATTTATTTCAGGTCAAAGAACTCACTAATAAAATCTATAAAAATTCTGGGGCATTCCTACACATGTCTAGGTTCAATTAGATTTATTTCAGATTTTTATTTTATTTTTAGCATGGTCAATTAAATTAAGAAACAGAAGGATACGCATGCATTTGTGAATCTGGAATTACTAACATGGTTGTACTAAAATGTTGATATCTAGCAAATAACACATCGGAATTTAGATCCGTCAAAAGGGTGTTAAACTAAACATCAGAGGCTAAAAATTCATGTTTGTAAAGGTAATTCAAATTATGTCATTAACATGGGTGAAAATCTGATTCAAAAATAAGCAACTAACAATTCAGAAATTGTCTTAACATGAATAAGCAATAAGTAAATTATACCATCATATTTTCATGCAAATTGGCAATCAAAGTGATCCTAGGTGTTAAAATGCAAATTTCTAAGTTTAAGATACAATATCAAAGGCATGGTAATTAATTCGTCAATCAAATTCAATCTAGCACGTTCAATTTAAGATGTCCAATTTATCAAACAGTCCTATGCATAAATCTAGTTATTTAATTGTGCATATGCATGAAACAATAGGGACTAGATTTTATATCAAAGATATAGCACGATGTTAAGAGTATGTCGGGTTAGCTCGTGTAAACCCTCGATAAACTTAACGGAATTGTCAAAAGTAGTTTGATAACGAAATGGAGAGGATCTACTTGTAGGAGATCAAATAAACTTGAACAGAATAAAATGCGAGTTCAAGAAGAGACTTGCCTGTTAATTTGCAGATTCAAATAATAAGAATAACGGGATCAGAATCCTGGGCAAAAATCCCAAAAGAGCACGAGTGAAATACGTGCAAAGATTAAACCAACAAAGCAACAGTAGCAACTTGGGAAAACTCCACATCGGATCGGCCCCAAAACAGCGAACAGCGGTCGAACCAATCACCTTTGCCTCCTACTTCTTCAACCTTCGGTAGAGAGAAAGAGAAGGAGAGCGCGGGACTTCGGCGACGCAACGCTGCGACGAATGGCAGCGAGGTGCTCGGAACTACTGGCAGCGGCGATGAGCGACGGCACTACAGTCGGGAAGCGACAGCGGCCAAGAACGTCGACGAGGAGCGGCTTTGTTTTCGCACCAAAACAGAGGAGGCGAGATGAAAACTCTGTACGACGACGAGGCAATGGGGGAAACTGCGGTGGTTGCGGGGGAGAGCGGAGGGCAAGGACGAGGGACGGCGAGGCAATGGATTTGATTGGAGACGAAGCAATGGGTAATGGGTTTAGTAAGGGGAGTTCGAGCAGGAGAGCGACGAAGATGGGGATGAGGACGAGGCTAAGGTGACGAGGGCGAGGTGGTGATGACGAAGGGATGGCGAGGAGATGGGGCGGTCGGAGGGGCTTGGGCGAATGGGTAACAGGGAGAGAGAGCAGAAGATGAGATCGGGGATGAACAAGAGAGAGGTTGGGGGTGTACAGTATAGGTTTAGGGTAATGACGACTAGGTTAGGTTTTAGTTAAGGTTAGGGTTAGGGGATTAATGAGATGATTAGTATATATAGGGGGGAAAAGAGATGTTGGGTATTTGGTAATTGGGTATTGATCCAATAAATGAAATAGATTTACATGAATATAATGGATTAATATAAACCCAAATACAAAGAATAAGATATTTGATAAAACACGATTTATAACAAAATACAATTTATATCACATTACATGAATTATTTAAAATAAAAGAAGCACAATTATTAAATAAGAATTGATTTGTTTTAATAATCAATAATAATAATAAGTGATCTCAGTAACCATAAGAACAATAAATAACCATGTCCATAAAATAATAATACTAATAATAACAATTAGTAAGAATAATAACAATAACAATAAAATACTAACAATAATAATAATAGCAATTATCAGAATAATATCAGTATATAAAAATAGTAATTTGTTAAAATAGTCCAAACAGTAATAATAATATTGATTTTATTTGAGTTTAAAATGAAAATAGTTGATCACGTAGAAATAGAGACAATGTTTATTCAAAATAATTATAACTATTGTTTACAAAATGCACTAACATTAAATTCAAAACAGTTTTACAAATAACGAATTTATAAATATCAAAATACCGGAAAATCCTCAGGAAATACGTATTTTCGAAAATAGGGGTTACATATATATTAGCATACATGTTTTATATTTAGAATACGCAGGATTTCCCACATCACATCAAATTGATCTATATTACTAATATCATATTCTAGCATGCTCAACCTATGAATTAGAAAATATAAAGACCACCCACCTCTTATGAAGAATAAACAACCAAGATGAAGAGACACCACTTCTAGCTCCAACAAGCACTCCTAATTCTTCTCCTCCTAGCAAGAGCTTTCCAACAAGCTTCCAAAACACAAGAACACTCTCTTTCTCTCTTTCTTTTTCCTCTCTCTATTTTGTTTATTTTAAGTGTGAAATGAGAAGAAAAACTAAGGTGTATCTATAGGATAAAGTGAAGGTCTAAATTACAAATTTCTCCACCTAATAAATTACTCAACTCTTCGTTATCCTAACCCCCATAACCCCCAACTCTTCACATCCTAACCTCCAACTCTTCCTCTTCAAAACCGGTCAAACCCCTCATATCCCAAACCGGCCAACTCTCCTACACTTCCACACGTGCAAATGGAATTATAAATGATGTATATAAGACCGAATTCCAGTTGGCTATTATATAATTGTATAAATTGTTATAGAAGAATACTAAAATAAGGCACAAATTAAATAAATGGTCTTATAAACATGAACACTTATGATGTATAATTTACAACGAGGACTTACTTAACATTCTTCATGCACAAATAAATACACACACTCCAAAAATTTATTTTGAAAATGAATACGCTCAAATACGCGCACCAAAACACGTGCGTTGCACATATAACACCAAAAAATGATTTTATCAAATGAGAAATTATTAAAATATAATTGAAAACAACATAAGAAAACATATTTACTAATTTTGTATATTTCACGACATAATCACTACGTACGTAGAAAATACGTGCATTACAAGTATAAAATTATTTTAATCGAAAATAAGGGAAAATAAATATCCGTTTATAAAACGAATTCGAATGCATAAAACAAAATTGAGACAGAAATATCACACGTAGTGGTGAAAAATAAGTAATCGATACATGCATCGATAACACATAAAAAGCACGTAAAAATACCAAGATTGAAATATTTTATTTGAGTTGACTCAAGTAGGATAAAATCAATACGGAAAATGCATAAATAGTAAGAATCAAAATACATAATGAAAATACATTATAAATAATACCAGTAACGGTATAAAATACTGGTGCGTAACACACAAGAGCAAAATTATCATTCCCAATTTTGCAGGGTGTTACAATTTTCTTGGATTTCGGAAAGTAGTACGTCTTATTTTTAGAATCTGGCATATAATTTTAGCAATCAGAGTGTTCGGAGATACCTGGAACTGATTTATGGCTTCTGAAGTAGTGAATATTTTCCTAGATTTTTCCATAGTTCTTCGGATTTTTCCGAATTTTCGGAAATTTTTCCATATTTCTTCGAATTTTTCCAAATTTTCTAGAATTTTTCCCAATTTTAAAATCACATTTTTGAATTTTATAATTAATAAATTCAATTTTAATTATTTTTTTGAATTTTTAAATTAATTTTTCGAATTTAAATAATTATTTTTGAATTTTTTAATTACATTTTCGAATTAAAAATGAACTCAGGGGGATTTTTATAAAACCAGACTTCGACACTGATCTAGACGTGATCTTGGATGCTGATCACAGTTGGGCTCGCGCGTTGAGAAGATCGAACGACTGTGATCTTATTGTTGTGATCAGGAGGCGACGTGGCGTGATCTGGAGCGCCCATCATGCCCTGGCTCGCCCGCTGAGTGAATTAAACAGTGGAGAAGCAAGTAGAGTGTTGGGGATGAAGGCGAGCGATGTGGATGCAACTGAGCTGTCCCTCACACTCGAGCTCGCTTTTTAGAGAGATCCAAGGGTCAGAAATTGACGCGAAGACCCCATAGCTCGGCCGACGAACTCGTCGAGCTATGGACGCTTTTTCGACTTTTGAGGATCTCGCCGTGCTTTGGAGATGTAGAACGGCTATCGAGCGATGGTGGGGGATCATCATCGAGCCATTTTGGTTGAGTGCCTTGTCCTCTTCTTCGACGAGCTCTGTGTTTTGCTCAAGCTATGGTGGTCGAGCTCCGTTCTCTGTCGAACTACCAAAGCTTCGTCGACCTATGGGAGCGTCGAGCTACTCTCAATTGTTCGAGCTATGGAATTTTCAGAGTCTCGTCGAGCTATGAAAGTTCTTGAATTTGGTTGAGCCATGAGTGGCGTCAAGCTATAGCTCTGGTCGAGCTGTGGACTTAGATTGTTTTGGTCGAGTTTCGTCGAGCTCTATTTTTTGGACTCCGTGGGTTTCGACGAAGTGAAAGCTTGGAGATGGAGGTCGACTGAGGGAGCTCGACAGTGGAGCAGAGGTGCGAAGCATTAGGCGAGGCGAGAGCTCGAAGTCGGAGTTAGAGTGAGGAGGAGAAAATGGGTTGGAGTGTTGATCAAGTTCGAGTTTTTTTGGTGCCCATTTTTTGAAGAAGAGGAAGAAGGAGAGAAGAAGCGGAGTGGTTTTGGCTGGTTAGCAGGTCTACGGGTTTGGATCCAACCCGTTAATAATCCTTCACATTAATCCTTTTGGGATTTAGCTTGCGGGTTTGGGTCATGGATCCGATCCGATCCGAAGCCTTCTTTACCCTTCCTCCTTCTACGAATTAGCAAGTATATTTGTTTCGGAAATTTTTTCACTTTGGCAACTCTTTGGAGCTTCTGTGGAGATTTTTGAAGATTTTTTGAAGTCTTGATCTCGCTAGAAGCTCGCCTTGTTTGGAGTTGTGTTGTCTCCGGTGGAGTTCTTTCTCACATCGAGGTAGGAGCAATAGTGTTGTTGGGTTTTTTGTAGTTGATCATCTCTTAGAAATCTTGGTTGATTTTAGTCAAGAGAGTTTGAACGTGGCTTGGAGATTCCGCGGGGTTAGTAAGCTTTGTCACAATGGAGTTTGATTAGCGATGAGTTCTCTTCTATTGGTGGTGAATATGGAACCCACCAATTGTTTGTAAAATTTCTCACCCCATCACGTTCATCAAGTGTTTGTGAAATTGCCCATCCCACGACATACACCAAGTGTTTGTGAAATTGCTCATCTCATGACATCCACCAAGTGTTTGTGAGATTGTTCACTCCTTCATATTGCTTCTTTTGTTGACCGAACGTTGTGACGATCGTTCGCGTTACTGACTGCCTGTGCTGTTGTCAAGTTACTGCTATTATTGGACCCGGGGTGGTGTGATCTGACCGTTGATTACTGTGGAGGGCTCAGATCCTGCTACATGGCGATTTAATCCCTAGGATCCTATAAGTAAGGATTGATTCCACCTTCCCTCTTTCATTTACCACCTTCACTTTTTCTCTCCTAAAAGATTTTAAGAGCTTCTCTCTCTAGAAATCGCTGTGTTTTGCCAGGTGGTGCGTGGTGGCTTTCCTAGTGTTTTGACGGGGGTTCTAGCTTCAACTGTTGGTCCAGAGTTTCTTCCACTTTGGCTAGGTAACATTCTTGCGACCACTGTTTGTCATGTCCAGCATTCTGTCGGTCTGTGCCTCTACTAGATCGGCTGGTCTAGATGGAGAAGAGGGTGTTAAACTCGATCAATTTCCCAGAGAGAAGAGTGTGCTTGGTGAGACTAATCGTTCCACCGTTGTGGAAACAATCATCGGGCCTGTGAGGGATAGGGGGTGTATGCTCAAGACCCCGTTTTTCCTTATTCCAGAATTCATTAGAGAGTACTCGGTAGTAGATCAACAGTTCCGTAGGAGTGTAATGGAATACGACGAGTCGGAGCCCGTCCATGCTACTGAGGCTAATCATACCATCACCATTCTTACACACGATGAGCTTGCTGTGATAAGAACAGGTGTTGGCATTCCTCGCGAGTACTGCCTACTCTTGCCAGGGCCTGGAGTCAGTGCATGTTATGCCATGTTGGCGGAGTACTATTTTTTTCCTTGCGATGCTTTCTTTGCGAGGCTTTGCCTGCCCCTCCACCCCTTCGTTAAAAAGGTGCTTAACTGGTATCGGCTGTGTCCGGTACAACTGATGCTAAACATGTGGAGGCACATTTTCGGCTTTGTCTTGCAATGTCGCCAGCTCGGAGCTGCGCCGAGTCTCGCAGTGTTCATATGACATTTCAAGCTTATCCAACTCAGCCAAATGGAGGAGCATTGGTACCTTAGCCCTTGCAAGAATAGGGAGCTATTCGACGCTCCTCAATTGGTAAAATGGTGGAAGCAGAAGTTCCTTGTCGTTCGCAGTGCCGAGCTGTGGGGGATTCCCACTACTTGGAGGGGAACGGTTCCCTCGGCAGTGCGAGCGGAGCCGATAATGAGCTTGGAGGAGAAGAGCCTTAGCGGTGCGCTTCTGGGACTGAAGGTATTATCGTGGCAAGATATTACCAATGAAGTGCTTTTTGAAGGTGGACTTGGACCGGCCGTTCCTAGTACGGTTTTGCTGTTATCATTTTCATGCCCTGCTATCCATGCTTTTGTTGATTTCCACTTCTTTTATTCATGTCTCTGCTATTTTCATTTGATCTTACGGTTTCTGACTACTCCATGTTCCATTTTGCAGGTAGGATGGATATGGATTTCGAGGATATTTTTGCAGATCTGGATGCACTACAGAATAAGAGGGAGGAAGAGCCGAAGAAGCAGAAGAGGTCAGCGATGCATCCTCCTTCTACCCAGAACTTACCGCCCCTGGCTCACATTGCACAGACTGAACCCCCTGCGAGGGTACCGCCTACTGTTGTGGCAGGTTCTTCCTTAGCTACGGTTGTGGCTATTACTGCGTCAGCTCCACTGACTGCTATGGCTGCCGCGGTGCTCGCCAGTTGGGGGACATGGTCGACACCCCCAACTGGAAAGTGAAAGTCTAGGAGAACTTTTTGGCAAATTCTGCTACTTGCCTTGAAGCCTGTCACCACATCCCTACTCCTTCCGACAGGAAGAGGTTGAAGATGGAGCCCCCCGAGAGATCGGCCTTGGTAATAACAAGGGCTCATGTGACGATGATCTAGTGCTCTTCTTTGGTTAGCTTGCACTTTCTTTTTCTTGTTTCGTTATGTTTTTAACTGTTTTCTCCTTGTTAGGCGATGAGCCACTTCGGGCACTTCGTTAATTTTTATGCAGATGAGAAGAAAAGCATGAGGACCCATATCTCTCGTGCTGAGAAGGACAAGAAGAAGGTCGTCAGGGAGTCCAAGGCGGAGTTGGAAGGGATGAAAAAGAAAGAAAGAAGGCGCGCCTTGAGTTGGAGGGATTGGTAGCAAAGAAGGAGGAAATGCGCCTTGAGTTGGAGGCATTGGCAACGGGTAAGGAGAAGATGCGCCTTGAGCTAGTGGCGTCCAATGAGAGGGAGAGGGCATTAGAGAAGAAGAACGTCGATCTTCTGTTGGAGTTGGAGAAGGCCCGCACTGATGCGACCTCGGAAGTGAAGGTCGAGGTGGCCAAGATTCACGGGGAGTGCAAATCTAAGCTGCAAGGGGTGATGTGAAGTGTTATGCCTTGGAGATCTCACATATGGTGGAGCGCGTTCCCAGTTTCGACGGGAAAGGCTACCATGTGACCCTTCGACCTTGTGAGCCCCTGGATATAGACAGGAAGGACGATGGTGGGATCGGCACTCCAGCAGGTGGCATGAGGAATGGCTCTAGAAAGAAGGATAAGGGAAAGGGCGCAGCTGGGGGTTCCTTGTCCGTGGTGGCACCGAAGTAGGTGGATGCTTGATTCACCTTGATACGTCCTTTATCTTCCAGGCTATTCTTGATTTGTTTTGTCTGAGACTTGCAGTTTACTCTTTGTGATGCCTAATTGTGGACTAGCCACTGCATTCATGTATCTTCCTTTTAGTGTTTGAAAAACTATCTTCTAGATTGGTTATCACTTATCGTGTTGTGTTGATGTGCTTTGAAGCGATGCTTGTCCGTGACACTTAGTACTTTAATTCTTTGTTTGACTATGCTTTTGGAATGGTTGACAGGCGATCGTGGGATCCGGTGAGAAATGTTGTAGTGACAGGGTAGAGCACCTTCACAAGCGATTGTGCATAACGGAGTTAGCAGTCGACTGTTTGCGTGTTCAGTCAGATGGGGAATGGTTGGAGTCTGTTCACCTTAAGTCAATGTTGAGAGGGATTGCGAGTTAGCACTCTTGTATTCCGATCGTTTGATCAACTTGCCACTGCCTCCAAAAGTGACAAAAGATAGTGTTAAAGAGTGTGCACTACTCAGAGAAATAGTCGTCGAGAAGGGCTTGGTGTTGTATTGCCTTCAAGCGAGACTTGGTGGGTTACGGACAGCAAGCACCTCGCACGTCGTCGATATGAAAAAGGAGCCAAAGGATGGAGCAAAAGTGGGCACCACAACTACTGCAAAAGTGAGTGCAACGGCTGTAGGAGCTGGGTCGGTTACTGGGGGAACGGTGCTAATGGAGCAAGTGCCCCTTCAACATCCTGGCGGCGACCAGAGTGGTGCGTCAGCTTTGTTGAGTTTGTCTTTGGTGTGTGGAGAGTCACGCACCTCGTGTGCCTGCCAGCAATTTCAATCTATGGGATCGACGCTTTCTGTCAAAGATGCTGGTGGTCAAGGAAAGGAGGTGAACGTCAGGCAATTCACATGGAGGCTTGTATCCCTTAGAGCATCTGTAGTCGTTGGCTATTTAGCCAAAAATTGGAAATTTTGGCTTAGAACGTCCTACAGTCATTGGCTATTTAGCCATTTTTTCCAAAATTGTGAACAGTACCCAGCCATATTTGGCAGTCGATTTGGCTGAATGGAAGAAAAATAGGCCGATGATTCATTATTTTTTGTTTGGAGATCGGGTGATGTATAATTTACCGTCTGTTATTTTTTTTTAAAAATAAAATAAACGGACGGTAAATTATACACCATCGTATAACATTTTTTGAAATTTTTTTACGGGACGGGACATTATGCACCGCCTGAAACATTTGTAAATTTTTTTTAAGGACGGTAGATAATCTACCATCCCATAATAATAAAAAAACAAATGCACAGCCGAGGTATAATATACCGTCCAAGCTTCAGGGTAAATTTTTTTGATTTTTTTTTGATTTCCTGATTTTTTTTATTTAAAAATGTCATTATCATAGTTAGTTTTTTTTTAAACGTCGGACAGGAGATAATTGACCGTCCGGCCAAATTTTGGCTAACGACGACTACGATGAAAGCAATTTTTGCTATTTGCTATAAGCCAAATAACCAAAATTTGGCTTTAACGACTACAAATGCTCTTAGGAACTTCCTCGCCCAGTAAGTCACAAGGACGACTTGTAGATCGAGTTGTATGATTGATGATCCTGTACTTGTAAATATCTGTAGAACCACTGAATATGAACATGTGGATTTGTGATAATTCTGTGATTTGGTGAACTCTTTTTCATATGCTTGGTCTTTGCTGTCATTGTTGAGGTGTCATCGACTGGGTTCTTTGCCGCTAAATAACAGGGCCTCAAGTCTGTTGCGTATAGCTAAGGAACTGTCGACAGTGTATAACGGAGTCTAGGAATTTTTCCGTCTTAAACTCAGCTAGTTGTAGGGACAACTATAAAGGAGAGTTGTTTTCCAAACTTGATGTATGGGCCTCTGACAGATTGTGAGAGTCACATCGAATAGAGAGTTGAACTCTAAGTGTTGCTTTTTATAAGTATTGCTAGAGTAACTATGATCCAAATTGTTGGACCTCTTAATCTGTCATTGAGGGAAGTTAACTAGTTGCAGGAACAGATCGAATGGTGAGTTGAACTCTGAACGTGTGTAATTACAGGTTGCGAGAGTAACTCTAAACCATGAGTATGGATTCCGAACTTGTTAGTTTAAGTATTAACTGGTTGCAGGAGCATATTGAATGGCAAAGTGCACTCTAAACTTGCTTCTTTTCAAATTGACAGGGTCTCTTTTGAGACATGGGTATGGACTCCGAACCGGTTGTTGAGGCACTAACGGATTGCACGATCAGATCGAATGGTGAAGTGCACTGTGAACCTGCATTATTACAAATTGTTAGTCTCTTCGAGCCATGGGTATGGACTCCGAATCCGTCTTACGAGAAGACTTGTAACTAGTGTTTGGTGCCGTTTAAGTGTATAAGTTTGGCACTCAACTCTTTGTAAGTCTCCAAGGAACTTTAACTAGTTTCAGGAATAGATGGATTGGTGAGTTATACTCTAGATGTGCAGGATTGAATGTTGCAGAGTAAACCCGAGTCATGGATCTGGATTCCAAACTTGCATTGTGGAAAGCATATAACGAGTGTTTAGCACCACTCTAAGCATGAGTTGGGCGTTTTAGCTCATTGTTCGCTTCAATAAATTGATTGAGATGCAATGAAATAAATTGGCTAACTTTATTAAGAAATAAACTAAGGGGCTGCTCTAATGGCTGGCCCTTATTACATGCACGACTATTAGTAAAAACGATATTTATTGAAAAGAAAAACTAAATGGCTTCTCTAGTAGCTGACCTTTATTACAAAATTTAAAAATAAAAGTTTTGCAAAAATTAGGAGAGCGTGTTTCAGACACTCTCGTTATACTTCATAGGGTGTCACTCATTCGAAGTCCCTACTGACATATTCCTACCCATCGGGTCTTCAATTTGGTGAGCTATCAAGCAAACAACTTGGTAGATCTTGTCTAGACTTGCCTACTTCTGGGGGAGCCCCCCGTTGTTTTTCATAGAGAAAGAAGAATCTTCTGATGGACTAACGTGCTTAGGAAAGATGACTTGTTTCTGTTGTATGAGCGGAGTGGTTCCGGGTGAAGGATTTGAATGTGTTGTTGGGTTCTGATGAGGACGTTCTTGGAATTGGGAGGAGATAACTTGACAAGTGTGAAAATTCTCGTTTTGACTGCCCAGTGTAGCAGCTTCGACCTCGTTTGCAGGCACTGTGTTGCAACAATTGTTTTCCAGTGGTAGTTCTTCAACATGGAGGGGGAGAACCGAACCCCCCATAGTAGCAGTGTAGCACGCTCGTTTTGCTTGTTGGCTTCCTACTACTTGTCCTACGCCTGCTGTCATTAGAAATTTCATTTTCATATGAAACGCAGAGGCGAAAGCGTGGAAAGCGGCTAGTCCTGGGCGGTTAAATATGGCATTGTACACGGATTTAACATCGACTACCAAAAAATCTAAAGACTCTGTCCGAGTTGCTGGTGCTTTCCCCGCCGCTACGTCGAGTGCGACAGTTCCCTCGAGTTGGACAGGTGCATCGGAGAAGCCATGAAGTGTATAGCTGACTGGCTTGAGTCAATCTCGAGAGAGTTTTAGCGCATCGAATGCGGCCATAAAGAGAATGTTCACGGAACTACCGTTGTCTACGATGATACGTCGCACCTTGTGATTTTTCATGCCTAGATTGATAATCAGCGCATCGCAATGCGGCATTTTGACGCCCTCGAGATCTTTATCAGAGAAGGAGACTGAGAGGCACGAACCCTTCGGGGGTGGAGTGTTATGAACTAAATTAACCTCCCTTACAAATGCTTTGCGAGAGGAGTTAAAATCTCCCCCCATAGGCCCGCCATGGATGGTGTGCAGAATGGCCATATGCTCAGAGCCTCGTGATTTAGAAGGCCTTTCAGGGCACTTATTAGCCCCCCGTGGCAGAGGGTTTTCGATGTTATTGTTTCGTTGGACAAACTGAGAGAGATAACCCCGCTGAATCATGTCTTCAGTTTTTTGTCTATGGGCTTTGCAATTATCAGTAGTATGTCTGTGGCCGCTGTAAAATGCGCACCATAGGCCCTTGTCTCTTCTTTTGCCGGATGTTTTCATTCTAGGAGGAGGATGAACTATCCCATCTTTTTAAAACGCCATGAGAATGAGTGAATTTTTCGAAGCGAGGCGTAGGAGGAGGGCGGCGTTGACCTGCACCGTTTTTCTGAAACTTCTTAGGTGCTTCCTCACTTGAGTTCTTCTGTTTGTTCGTGGAAAATGAATCATTCTTAACTTGAAGGCTAAGAGCTTCCTTGACTCTGAAGTACTTTTCACTCCTTTCTAGGAGTTCAATGAAATCTCGAGGTGGCTTCTTGGCGAGGGATGCTTTCAGTTCCTTGTGCATGACATTGTGGCGGAATGCTGCAACTGCCACTGAAGAGTCCAAGGAGGAACTTGACCTTGCTTCTGCTGTAAAACACTTGACGAAGTCCTTTACCAGTTCTCCATTTCTTTGCTTCATTCTAGTAGGGAGACACTGGTCTTTTCAGCTCTTCGGCTAGTAACGACGTGTGCAATGAAGAGTTTTTTGAGCTGACCGAAGGAAAATATGGATTCGGGAGTCAGACATGAGTACCATTCCCTTGCTGATCCTTTCAATGTTACGGAAAATGTCCAACGCATGAGTGCATCGGTGGCGTTATAGACCATCATGAGTGTTTTAAAGCTCTTGATAGGGTCTGTCGGGTCTGATTTCCCGTTATAGGATTTGAACTGAGAAGCCTTGAAACCCCTTGGGATGGGTGCATCGAGGATAGCTCTGCTGAAGGGAGGTTGGCAAGGGCGGTAAGCCCTGCTGGAGTGGTTTCTCTCACTCTTTATATGTTCTAGATGTTTCTCTACTTCTTAGATTCGGCGAAGGACTTGGTCGTCCTTCTTTTGAGATCCAGTTGAGTTGGTAGATCCTTTGTTAGGGGGGAGGCACAGACCTTAACTCCCTTCGAGAGAGCATGAAGGATGTCAAGCTTGAATTTATCCAATTCAGCCCTTGTGACTGGGGCGTTTTCCCCTTGGTTCTGCATAGAAAGCCTTTGATTCTCATGAGTTGGGCTCTTCATTGCTGGACGCCCCCTATGAGAGGAGGATTGCCTTGATCTTTTTCTAGAAAGATGAGCTCTCTGATTAACCTGATGTCCTGAATGGGAGGCCTCAGATCGAGCGCGCCTCTCATCCAACCTAATTCACAAGTCGGTTTCTTGTTGCCTGTTACTGATGATCTGGCGGAGATCTCTAGATCCCCGTGGGCCTCATGAGGTCATTGAATCAGTTGATACATTATGGAATGAGATGCGGTTGTACTGAAAATGTTGTTCATGCTGGGAGTTCCCCGGTGCCTCTACATTGAAAGGAGAGTGATTAGGCTGTCGGGGTGATTGCTGAAGAGGAATCTGATCATCCATCGGAGGAGCTGGTAGACGAAGAGAAGTAGTGCGACGACTGGAGGCCGCCCTTTTACCTCTTAGTCTTGGTGGCATGGAGACAAGCTTGACTTGTGTAGTATTTTCCACAGACGGTGCCAATCTGTTGCTGCTTATTTCGGTGTGGGAGCAAACAAATAGTGAGTTAATAATTGATGGAAACTATTAAAAATCTAACCTGTGACCTTGGCCATTAAAGACGGTTAGAGCTCCTGAGAATGAATCTGGATCGTTGATTGACCACCGCGATCTAAATTCGACGTTTGCTGTTGCGGCCGATGTACCTGCAAAAAACCTGAAACACCCGCGGATGGCCCCAGCGATAGACCCTCCGATGCTTAAGTCAGAACCAGAAAGAGAGATAGAGTAAGAGAGTGAAAACTAGCAAATTGTTGATTACCTTCTGACTGTAGAGGGGGATGGGTATTTATAGGTCTGAGAGATATTTCAAGAGATTGATTTGTGTCTATTGGATCGATTTAACTACCTTTTCTCTATCATGGCTATCCCCCCAAGAGATAAGATATCCTTGTTAGGGATAAGAGATTTGACTCCTAGCCAGCATGGGCTGGGTGTCTCTCCTAGTGGGCCTAGTCTGTCACTTTTTATGGATTTGGAAGAAGCCCATGTCTTGGAGTGGGCCCAGACCTGTAAAAGACGTCTGTGATGGTTAATTTGTCTGTAGATGCTTTGAGATCTATGTAAGAATCGTACGACTCTGATTTGCTGCGATTTTTACCATCATCACCCCCAATGTTTGGCCTCAGTACAATATGCCCATACAACGTTTGAAAAAGTACACTAAACCAATTTTTCCGTTAACTTAACCCCATCCATTAAGTTATAATTATTAAATTATTTTTTTACTCTTACCCTTTCATAATCAAATCTCTTCTTCTTTTTCCTTTTCCTTCATTCCTTTTTTTTCTTTTTTCTTTTCTCTATTCTTCCTCTTCTTCATTCCTTTTTTCTTCATTGCATTAGGGGAAAAACTACAGGGCTATATTAAAACCAAAAATACATCTTTTTGCAAACAGCAATTATAACAAAGAATAAACTGAGAAAGTGTGTAGGTAAGAAAGAATTTATATTGATCAACATTGAAATGTGAAATATAAGATAAAAATCAACCGTAGAAGTCAAAAGTTTGGATATATTGTAGCAGTTTAAAGTGCTAGTTCAGGACTTTAGTCGGCTCTAACAACAATAGTTAGTCCCTCAATAATCAGTGGAGTAGCGTATCAGAAGTTGGCACGAGAGGCTGGAAGTTCTACATTCGGTTAAATATGTAGTAAATGCACCACAGCACAGACTAGAAGTTGACATTCCTACATTATATTAGAATTATAGGTGTTTGAGTATTAAATTACTTCTCAGGAGTTTACCTATTCTTGAATGTCGAAGTCGGCTCAGCGGGTAGGCAAAGGTTTTTCCTTTTGTATATTGTGTAAGGTTGTCAGTTGTCACCTTGTACCATCTAGAAATGCCTATGAAGTAGTTTGAAATGTTTTTCAAGCAAAAGTTTAATATAAGCATGAAAAATTAGATAAACTTCAGTAGTAGTTTCCTTTAAGCCGGTTCCAATAATTGGAGTCATATTCTTGAAGATTTGTTGTTACCCTCATTTCCCATGGAACAAAAATTTGGTAAGATCGATATTTGATGATGAAACATCAGAGCTTATATTACAAACTCCAATTTGTTATGGTGCACCTTGTCACGCCCCGCTTCCCAAAAATATGGAATACGAGCACGTGACGAAGCCCAGCGAATGATTTTTACATCATCCATAAGCTGTAGGATCGACCCAGCATCATAACAAGAATATACAAGATGAATATATATAACCAAGCATGCATGAATAATTATTAAGTAACAGGAAACAATTTAAACAAATAATAATATTCAAATAGTTCCCATGTCTGAATCAAGTGTAACTCGGAAACAAGTCTTAAACAGCAGAAGAAATAAATACCTTAAAGAAAGCAACCGTTTAAACAGGTCCTTGCTCCAAGCAAAACCTGAAATGCCTGCTCGCCAATCCCAGCAGGAAGCTTGTCTCCCAAGTCTGTTTAGTAATATAAACAGGAAACAAAGGGAAAAACAAGAGAAAATGCCCTTAGTGCAAGCTAGGGCCACAAATAGTGAAAGCAAGTACAAGTAAGGAAAAGACAAGAGTTGGAATCAAAAATATAGCAAGAATTATGAGGAGTAGTAGGCAAATTCAAAGACTAGCTAGCAAGAGGGATCATCTTAATAACTAGGTTGGATAACAACTGCTAGTGGTGAATCACATGTCAGGTACACCTATAAGGGTAATTAATATCAAGTGTCAAACTCAAGTCTAGTGTCATATGTTATTTTAAATGTTAGGTCTCAAATGTCTAGTCATCAAGTCCAAGTGTCAAGTTATCTAGCTCAAGTTTCTCAAGTCCAAGTCTAGTTCAAGTTATCGAGTCCAAGTTATCAAGTTCAAGTCTAGTGGTGAGTTACTAGCTAGGTAGCACGACATGCATCCATTCTTTTACTACATGGTTGCTACAGTCAAAGCACTTTCGTTTAGATCTAGTAATGGATTTTATAGGGCGGCGTACTCAGGTATCAAGTATCAAGCAAGCCTTGGTTCATGAATCGAAAATTAAATAACAAGTTCACGAAGCAAGTTCGCGAATCCACAAGCAAGTTCAAGAACCGCACAATGGGTTCAAGAATCAACAAGTTCATGAGCCGAGTAACCGACTCCATGAATCAAACAAGATACAACAAGTTCATGAACCAAGTATTGGGAAACACGGGCCCCCTTCCGAGTACACGTATCTATATTGTCCACTCTATAATCTTTCCCAAACCCCGGCTTGTTATTGTTATTGACTCTTATCAAGCAAGCACACCTATGTAAATGTTGTAAATTAATTCTAGAAAAATTTAGGGATGTCCTAGATGATGTCCAGCAGCTACACACAAAATTTGGGGTCAAACGCACGCTGTTTGCACCGCTGAAATAATTCGCAAAGTCAATATATACAGCAGTATTTACAGAACTGCGCCTACTGACACAGCTGCAGTATAACAGCCATATCTCCTAGACCGTAACTCCAAATTCAATCATTCTGGAGTCTATCGACATCTACACATCCTGATCTACGTTTCATATTCAGGGCTCAGGTCCAAATTCCAAAGATAAGAGGGTCGAAACCGCAAAAGAAAATCCAGACAGCAACATAGGGAAATAATTCACTAATGTAGATTTCATAGAATTATGTAATTTGGTGTCTAAAATCATTATGTGACACAAATACATGGTAATGGGAATCAAACAGCGAATAATAATATTTTCCAAGTCATAATAATCACAAATTGCCAAAACACTAAATTTATATGCGTCTACAATTTCTAGGGGTCCTTAATTCATATGTCCATGTGATTCGCAAGTTCAAGGAGATAAAAGAGTCCAATTGAATTATTATTTAATACGAGGAAGTTTTGTGACTCTTAGATTGGTGAGTTTGAAGGTTCAAATTTGTTTTACTATGATATTTCAAAGGAGAGTCACAAACTAACTACATGTGGTATTTCAAGGAGACTTGTACTAGGACAATAAGATGTACAAGGTTACTTGCCTTAAATGACGATGAAAATCTCCGCTTGTAGAAGCAAAAAGAGTAGAAAAATCCCCGGAAATATCCTCGAAATGCGCGTTCAAAATTTGATCGAAGAGTGAATTTCTCCCACACCGGATCTGCCCAGAACAGCGTTCAGCAAGCTCGGATCTGGCGCGCCCAGAACAGCGAACAGCAAAGCGCACCAATCGGATCTCTCCTGTGCACCGGATCCAAACCCAGAACAGCGAACACGGCTTCGGGATTTGCTGCGGAACGAACACAGAACAGCAAAACCCAGCCACTCAGATCGCAGCGATGCAGCGGATCAGATCCGAACAGGGGACAGCGGATCCGGGATCTGGTGTGGCGAAACACGGGACACCGATCACCAGCACGAATCTTGATGAGATCTGGCGGCTGAGAAACGCTCCCGCTCTTTCTCCTCTTCTTCTTCGTTCGATCTCCTTCTCCGTTCTCCGATCGCTGAGCGAAGCTCGAGGGAGAGGAGCGACGGCGTGGCTGGTTCTCAGGCGGCGACTGCGGCGGTGACGGAGTGCGGTGAGGCGGCGACGTCGAGAAGCGACGCTCGGCGGGGACTCTGTTCGTGGTTTCGAACAGGGGAGAGGGAATCAGGGACTCGGCGGCGCTGAGGGAGATGGAGGCGACGCCGATGGGGGTTTGTGGAGGCGGTGGTGCTGAGGGGGTCGACGAAGCGGTGAGGGGTCGAGTAGAGGTGGTCGGAGGCGTTCGAAGGATTTGAACGTCGAGGGAGAAGATGGGTTCGGAGGCGTTGGGTTAATGGCGATGGTGACGGAGTGGGTTGCAGTGGAGGTCGACGAGGATGGATAGGGTATGGCGAAGGTGATCGGAGTGGGGGAAATCTGGGTTGGCGGCGGTTGCGAAGGTTAAGGAGAAGGGATCGGGGTGAAGACGATGAATAGCGGCTGAGTAGAGATAGGTTTAAACAGTATTAGGGTTAGGGATTAGGGTTAGGGTTTAAATACTAGGGTTTGAGGGTATTGGGTTTAAGGGTTTAGGGGACCCATTTCAAAAAGGGCCCAACAGAAGAAATGGTCAAACAGCACAATAATGGGGATTAGAAAGATAAAAGAGAAGAATCGGGCTATTACTCATATAGAACGGTGCAAGATGGCACACAATCGAATTTGATAAAAAGATCCAAAATTTCGAGTTGAGACAAAAATAATGATTTTATTCGAACAGAAATAAAATACAGAATCTCAAATAGGCAAAAGAGTACAATTGAGAGAGATACAGTATAAAATACGAATACGGGGTAACAGGAGTTACAAATCCTACCCACCTTACACAAAAATTTCGTCCTCGAAATTTGCTTAGGCGGTACATAGGACAGGGTAAAGTAACTTAGGGGCGGGTAACAACAAGGGATCCAAGGAGAAGTCAACTTGGTGGTAACACCAAAATAAGAAGGGGGTGGATAGCAACGATGGTAAAATGGAAGGCATGAAAGAGAATAATAGCATCTAAAGGATCCAAATAACACAAGATAATAAATACGATGAAGGAGTAGGCAGAACTGAAACCAAGGAAATGGAAGACAGGAAAGAATTGAATCCAATAATGAATGAGTACATGATGGCAGGAGGGAAAGCAAGACGGAAATAACCGGTATCAAAACGAAGAAGAACACTGAACACCACAAGACTTGCAAGATAACAAGGCAAGGAGGTGAACGAATAAAAAGAGTTGGAACCGAAAAAGGGAGCGACAAGGGAAAGATGCACCATGCAATGAGTCAATGGATGAGAACAAAAGCAAGAAATAGGGGACAGCAAATGGTGCAAGGAATGGAACAAAACAAAATACAAGGAAGGAGAAGAACCAACTTGATCCTGGGTCCTGTGGGTCATGGGCCCACCACACTTCCGCTGCGCTACTCTGATGGTGACGTTTCAAGATGTAGACATGTCGTTGTAGTCCAGTGACACCAGGCGACGCACCGAGCAGGAAGATAAGACTGAGACACTAGGATTGAGGGGAGTATGGGCTCCAAATAGAGATAGACATTTAATGAAAAATGGATATAAGGCTTGAGCTTCAATCTTCACAACTAAAAAAATAGAATACATATCAAAACTAATGGCTTTTAACAGAATTTAATAACAGTAACAATATCCATGATCATAATACCAATAGTAATAGAAAATAATAATGACAATAAAAACTAATAATAACAATGATAATAACAAAATTAGTAATAATAGTAACAAAATAATAATAATAACAATAATAATAACAGAAATAAAAATCATCATAATCATACAAGTAATAATAATATGATGAAATAAAAATATCAACAATACTAATAATAACAATAATACATACATGACAAAGTAGAATTCAACACATTCATGAAAATAACGCAATAATAATAATAATAGCATTAAAAATAATATCAATAATGATAATAATAATATAACAATAGCAAAAATAACAATGATATCAATAAAGCAACAGTAATAATAATAAAAATAATAACAGTAGTAAAGGTGATGAAACGATAATAATAACATCAATTGAAATGACAGTAATATTAATAATACCAATAATAACGAAAGTATTCTTTTACCATCAGTTTCATTATATAAGTAACGAGTCTTGAAAAATAAATTAGTAATAGGTAGAAAATCTTGCCTCCTTAACATCAAGTTACATATTTGCCTTCACGACATCAGGTTTCAAATTGCCATCCAAATATTCGGCTGCACATTTTGCCTCGCCGATATCTAGTTGCAATTTGCCTCCATTGACATCGAGTTGCATTATTTGCCATCTCGACATTAGGTTGCAGCGAAGTTGTAAATTGTATATAAAATTGAGCATGATCAGGCTCAAAATAATTTAATAATAATGATAGTAGTAACGAAAGAATATAATAGTACTAATAACAATAATAATATAAAAAGGTCCATATTAATAACAATAGAATAACAATGATCATGACAATAATAATAATAGTAATAGCAAAAGAATGATAACAATAATAATAATATTAACAATAATAATGAAATAGTGAAAACAACAATAAGAATATCAATAGTAGTAACAATAATAATAATATTAGTAATGATAGTGAAAATAATAGCAATGATACTAATGGTAGTAAAAATAGCATTATACAACGAAATAAGAATTTGCCTTATCTAATAATAATTCAGTAGAAATATATAGTCGATTGAAAATGAAAAGTGAGTTAAAATACATCATCGTTCGAAATAACAAAATCCTTGTTGAGATACATCTTCATAGAAGATCGAAAATAAATATAATAATTAATAATCAAAATATAGAAAGTATTCGGAAAATAATAATAATAATAATAATTATAAGGAGAAAAATAAGTAGGAGAAAAATGAAGCTACATCCAATAAGGAGTTAAAGAGAATGATGACTAGAAGGGACAAAGGAAAATTAAGGAATTGAATACGAAGGAAGGAGGACGAGGGCAAAATCGGAATTGAAGAGATTATAGCAGAGGAGAAATAACTAGCATGGTACTCAAAGTGAGTCAACAATTGAAGATGAATGCAAGGCACGAAGAGCAATAAACGACACACGAACCGGAATAAGGAGGGTTCAACGAGGCAAGCAGAAATAAGAGACTGCTTGCACCGGAAGCAAAAATATATGGGTACGGAAGAATAAATTATACCCAATAAGGAATCAATAAATCAGGATGACTGTAAGAAATGGAAGGAAGCAAGGAGTCAAAGAATCAAAATGGATGGGATAAGACTTGTATCCAGATCGAGTTGACTATTAAATTATTCATGTGGTTGCATGGTCTGTTTAATGTTGAGTTAATCCTGACTGAGTCAAGCATGTCTAATGTATTAGTCAGACCTACACATTAGCCAAACCTGAGCTCTGATACCACTAAAAACCTTGTCACGCCCCGCTTCCCAAAAATATGGAATACGAGCACGTGACGAAGCCCAGCGAATGATTTTTACATCATCCATAAGCTGTAGGATCGACTCAGCATCATAACAAGAATATACAAGATGAATATATATAACCAAGCATGCATGAATAATTATTAAGTAACAGGAAACAATTTAAACAAATAATAATATTCAAATAGTTCCCATGTCTGAATCAAGTGTAACTCGGAAACAAGTCTTAAACAGCAGAAGAAATAAATACCTTAAGGAAAGCAACCGTTTAAACAGGTCCTTGCTCCAAGCAAAACCTGAAATGCCTGCTCGCCAATCCCAGCAGGAAGCTTGTCTCCCAAGTCTGTTTAGTAATATAAACAGGAAACAAAGGGAAAAACAAGAGAAAATGCCCTTAGTGCAAGCTAGGGCCACAAATAGTGAAAGCAAGTACAAGTAAGGAAAAGACAAGAGTTGGAATCAAAAATATAGCAAGAATTATGAGGAGTAGTAGGCAAATTCAAAGACTAGCTAGCAAGAGGGATCATCTTAATAACTAGGTTGGATAACAACTGCTAGTGGTGAATCACATGTCAGGTACACCTATAAGGGTAATTAATATCAAGTGTCAAACTCAAGTCTAGTGTCATATGTTATTTTAAATGTTAGGTCTCAAATGTCTAGTCATCAAGTCCAAGTGTCAAGTTATCTAGCTCAAGTTTCTCAAGTCCAAGTCTAGTTCAAGTTATCGAGTCCAAGTTATCAAGTTCAAGTCTAGTGGTGAGTTACTAGCTAGGTAGCACGACATGCATCCATTCTTTTACTACATGGTTGCTACAGTCAAAGCACTTTCGTTTAGATCTAGTAATGGATTTTATAGGGCGGCGTACTCAGGTATCAAGTATCAAGCAAGCCTTGGTTCATGAATCGAAAATTAAATAACAAGTTCACGAAGCAAGTTCGCGAATCCACAAGCAAGTTCAAGAACCGCACAATGGGTTCAAGAATCAACAAGTTCATGAGCCGAGTAACCGACTCCATGAATCAAACAAGATACAACAAGTTCATGAACCAAGTATTGGGAAACACGGGCCCCCTTCCGAGTACACGTATCTATATTGTCCACTCTATAATCTTTCCCAAACCCCGGCTTGTTATTGTTATTGACTCTTATCAAGCAAGCACACCTATGTAAATGTTGTAAATTAATTCTAGAAAAATTTAGGGATGTCCTAGATGATGTCCAGCAGCTACACACAAAATTTGGGGTCAAACGCACGCTGTTTGCACCGCTGAAATAATTCGCAAAGTCAATATATACAGCAGTATTTACAGAACTGCGCCTACTGACACAGCTGCAGTATAACAGCCATATCTCCTAGACCGTAACTCCAAATTCAATCATTCTGGAGTCTATCGACATCTACACATCCTGATCTACGTTTCATATTCAGGGCTCAGGTCCAAATTCCAAAGATAAGAGGGTCGAAACCGCAAAAGAAAATCCAGACAGCAACATAGGGAAATAATTCACTAATGTAGATTTCATAGAATTATGTAATTTGGTGTCTAAAATCATTATGTGGCACAAATACATGGTAATGGGAATCAAACAGCGAATAATAATATTTTCCAAGTCATAATAATCACAAATTGCCAAAACACTAAATTTATATGCGTCTACAATTTCTAGGGGTCCTTAATTCATATGTCCATGTGATTCGCAAGTTCAAGGAGATAAAAGAGTCCAATTGAATTATTATTTAATACGAGGAAGTTTTGTGACTCTTAGATTGGTGAGTTTGAAGGTTCAAATTTGTTTTACTATGATATTTCAAAGGAGAGTCACAAACTAACTACATGTGGTATTTCAAGGAGACTTGTACTAGGACAATAAGATGTACAAGGTTACTTGCCTTAAATGACGATGAAAATCTCCGCTTGTAGAAGCAAAAAGAGTAGAAAAATCCCCGGAAATATCCTCGAAATGCGCGTTCAAAATTTGATCGAAGAGTGAATTTCTCCCACACCGGATCTGCCCAGAACAGCGTTCAGCAAGCTCGGATCTGGCGCGCCCAGAACAGCGAACAGCAAAGCGCACCAATCGGATCTCTCCTGTGCACCGGATCCAAACCCAGAACAGCGAACACGGCTTCGGGATTTGCTGCGGAACGAACACAGAACAGCAAAACCCAGCCACTCAGATCGCAGCGATGCAGCGGATCAGATCCGAACAGGGGACAGCGGATCCGGGATCTGGTGTGGCGAAACACGGGACACCGATCACCAGCACGAATCTTGATGAGATCTGGCGGCTGAGAAACGCTCCCGCTCTTTCTCCTCTTCTTCTTCGTTCGATCTCCTTCTCCGTTCTCCGATCGCTGAGCGAAGCTCGAGGGAGAGGAGCGACGGCGTGGCTGGTTCTCAGGCGGCGACTGCGGCGGTGACGGAGTGCGGTGAGGCGGCGACGTCGAGAAGCGACGCTCGGCGGGGACTCTGTTCGTGGTTTCGAACAGGGGAGAGGGAATCAGGGACTCGGCGGCGCTGAGGGAGATGGAGGCGACGCCGATGGGGGTTTGTGGAGGCGGTGGTGCTGAGGGGGTCGACGAAGCGGTGAGGGGTCGAGTAGAGGTGGTCGGAGGCGTTCGAAGGATTTGAACGTCGAGGGAGAAGATGGGTTCGGAGGCGTTGGGTTAATGGCGATGGTGACGGAGTGGGTTGCAGTGGAGGTCGACGAGGATGGATAGGGTATGGCGAAGGTGATCGGAGTGGGGGAAATCTGGGTTGGCGGCGGTTGCGAAGGTTAAGGAGAAGGGATCGGGGTGAAGACGATGAATAGCGGCTGAGTAGAGATAGGTTTAAACAGTATTAGGGTTAGGGATTAGGGTTAGGGTTTAAATACTAGGGTTTGAGGGTATTGGGTTTAAGGGTTTAGGGGACCCATTTCAAAAAGGGCCCAACAGAAGAAATGGTCAAACAGCACAATAATGGGGATTAGAAAGATAAAAGAGAAGAATCGGGCTATTACTCATATAGAACGGTGCAAGATGGCACACAATCGAATTTGATAAAAAGATCCAAAATTTCGAGTTGAGACAAAAATAATGATTTTATTCGAACAGAAATAAAATACGGAATCTCAAATAGGCAAAAGAGTACAATTGAGAGAGATACAGTATAAAATACGAATACGGGGTAACAGGAGTTACACACCTAGTGGGCAAGATCAATTTATTTGGCCGCCAGTTCGCAGAGGAGTCATTTGTGTTAAATTAGCCTAGTTCAGTCTATTAATTAGAGCACTCAACTACTCCAATTAATATGAATTTCAACAAATTATGGAGTTCAAAACAAGTCCAACCATGTATTATACACTTTCTCTGGAGAGTACTATGCAATGCAATGATGGTGAATGAGAAGCAATCCAAAATCTTCCCCAAAGTAGATCCTCGATGCCCCATGTGCGGTGATGATATTGAATCGAACATTCATTTTTCGAAAAGAAGAATCTGAAATTTCGGAAAGAAGAAAACTGAATGAAGAAAATGAAGAATAGAGAAAAATGGAAAAAAAAAAAGAATGAATGAAAAGGAAAAAGAAGAAGATATTTAATTATGAAAGGGTAAGGGTAAAAAAGTAATCTAATAATTATAACTTAATGGATGGGGTTAAGTTAACGGAGAAATGGGTTTAGTGTACTTTTTCAAATATTGTATGGGCATTTTGTACTCAGGCCAAACGTTGGGGGGGACTTTGACTTTTGCCCTACAAATTATCAAAATTAAGTTGTTGGTGCACATTTATGAACGGAATCGGTGCAAGTAGGGGGTGTAAGTAGGCCGTGCAGAATGGTGCCTAGCTCCATTCAAAACCTAGCCACGTGGACATACCATTGGATTCATGTTTGGGCCTAGTCCCAATGTGGGGGTAGACCCATAGAATTTTTTTTAATATGCCACTTTTCGAAACTAATAGCTGAAAGAGGACAGTTGCCAAAGTATTTACGCTTGTGGACTCAACAACTAAACTCGTCATTCCCAATGGCGAGTTTAGTTGTTTCATGCTCGCCGTTCCCAATGGCGAGTTCAGTTCAAAATTTTCAATGAAGACTTGCCGTTCCCAATGGCAATGATATTTACACTAGACTCGTTGTTGGAAATAGCGAGTTTAGTTCAAAATTTTCAATAAAGACTCGTCATTCCCAACGGCGAGAACTTTATACTAGACTCGCTGTTGGGAACTACGATGATGTAGGAAATTTCACAGAGAGCGAAACACTCTATTGGACTTACTGAATTTTTGAAAAAAACTATATAAAATTATTTTTTTGAACTAAACTCGTCGTTCCCAATAGCGAGTTTTAAAAAAAAGTGTACTAAAATCGCCGTTCCCAATAGCGAGTCTAGTGTAAATGTCCTCGCCGTTGGGAACAACGAGTTTTCAAAAAAAAAAAAAAAATGCTAAACTCGCCGTTTCCAACAACGAGTCTAGTGTAAATGTTCTCGCCATTAGGAACAGCGAGTCTTCATTGAAAATTTTGAATTAAACTCGTTGTTGGGAATAACGAGTTTCTAAAGAAAAAAGCGACCGTTGCCGTGTTCCAACGGTAAGCATGAAACAACTAACCAAGCCGTCGGGAACGACGAGTTTAGTTGCTGAATCCACAAGCACAAATACTTTGGTAACTGTCTTTTTTCTACAAATAGTTTCGAAAAGTGGCATATAAAAAAAAAATTCAGAACCATGAGCCTATACACTAATCCTATTGAATTTGGGCTGATCTATATGCTTAACATGTCAACAAATCTTAAATATTATGACGTTTCTTGCTTTTATATTTTTTTTGGTTTTTTATAACAAATATTATAACAAATCTTGCTTATATATTTCATCATGAGCTATCTTTGTCTACTCAGGTAAATAATATTTTGCGATCCAACTGTATAATTAAAAATGAAAGATATTAATAAACATATTCATTCGGAATATGTCTCTAGAGTAAATAAAATATTTATAAATACAAGTCCATCATTTTGAAATTTTTTAATCAGAAGAGTAACTAATTAAGGGATGTAACATATATTGTTAGGTGAGAATATGAAAAATACATATGTTCACTTATTTGTTAGAAGTATTTATGTTAAAATTTTAATATTTTATTGCCTCAAGGCCCATAATCTTGCACTTATGATAAATTAGTAATAAAATAACTAACACTATATGCAATTTTTTTCCTGGACTATTGGTATATATTATTTAGGTTAAATTTAAAATTAAACGCACTCCTTAAGTTGCTGAATGATTAGAAACCCAACAACTTTATTTTCAGTTTGATTCACCAAAATTTCTTTTTTTTTTTAAATTCAAACATAAACGCGTAAATAAAAACTACCATGATCTTGTACTTAAGATTCGAAAATTTTCCTGAATTTTCAATTCAAAAAGTTGAAAGAGGATTCGATTAATTTATAGGGAGTTAAGGGTTTTAGTGAAGGGTTTTTCTTCTTAGAGCATCCACAGTCATTTTCTATATCTGCCATTTTGCCATATTATAGCAAACGATGCGCTGCAATCGTTTCTCATTTTGTCATTTTATGGCAAACGTTGTATTCTCATTTCTCAAATATGAGAAACGAAATATAGTTTCTCAAATTATAAAGGACGGGATATCATATCCCGTCCCTCCGATTTAATGATTATTTAATCGATTCGGACGGAACAACATATACCATCTTAATAATTTTAATTTTTTTTTTTTAAAATGGTCGGACGGGGATACATACCCCGAACGGGATATGATACCCCGTCTCTCCCAATTAAAAAAGTTTTTTTTTTTAATATTGCCTCAGACGGGGAATGATACCCCGGCCGGGGTATCATACCCCGTCCGTGAAAATGGGCACAGGGGTGCTTTTAATGTGATTGGGTAGGTTTAGTTATAGTAATTAGGTTTAGGTAGTGTATTAGGCAGGTTTAATTATTATTATATTATTTAATTTAGTTAATTAATATAGTTTAATAGTTAATAAGTAATTAACTTTTTTTAATTTATTTTAAACGATGAGACGGTAGATCATATACCGTTCCTCGTTTATTTCTAAAAAAATGAGAAAGATGTAGCAAACGACCACTGCAGCAAGTATCGCCATTTGCTATTACTGTAGCTGCCATTTTTTAACAAATGAGAAACACAACTGTGGATGCTCTTACACCACAATGATATTTTAATGTGTGTACGGATACTATCTAAATTGTTGGATGAAAGTTGGATAAACTAGAAACTTGTGGAACCTACGCAACGAGTAAACATTATTTTTTTAGTTTTACATCATTACATGTAAAATATTTCTGACTTGTTCTTTTGAAAAAATGCCAAAGATGTAGGGCCTGTTTGTTTTGGTATTCTGAGTTCCATATTCTGAATATCATATTCAGAATACCCGTTTGTTTCGGGCGTATTCTGAGTTCCATATTCTAAATATTGATATCCCTTCAATTCGATATTCCCAACCATACTCACGGGCTCTCTCTCTCACGACCCCTCTCTCTCTCCTCACTCCCCAGATCTGGTTTCCCATTCGGTCGTCTTCTACCTTCCCCTCTCTTCCAAACAGTGTCTCCCCAACCCATCTCTCCTCTCTTCTCACTCAGATGCTCTCTCTCTCTTCTCACCCACGAGAGCTCGTCGACTCCGTTGTCTCCCCCCTCCTTTGAAGATCCCAGATCTGATCTCTTTTCCCCCCGGGCCCCCCCCACCCCAAATCCACGATTTCCCGAACGATTCCACTGTGAAATCGAACGGAAACGTGTGAGAGCGCCGCTGGCGACTTCGCTACCTGACTGTTTGTTGTTGTCGACTTGGTGAGGGGTTGAGGGGTTTTGGTAGGGGGTTAATGGTTTGCACTACCCGTGCTGCCTATCGGAGAAGAGCTAGGGATCGAAGGGCAAAGAGAATCAAAGCACTACGCAAGGTTGAATCCTGTGCTGACAATTTCTTCCTTCTTCAAATCCAATCAAAGGTATGAAGACAGCGATTGTACTATTTATTTGGAGGGTTTTCTTTACCAATTTACTGTGCTTTCTAATTGCATTTGGTACCGGAAATTATTTCGGATCAAGGTGCACACTGCACACAAACTAGCCGAATTCACTGTTGAGATTTTTTAGGGTGTAATCGGTTGCTACTTGCAAACTAGGGTTACCCGATCAGCTATTAAACTAATTGAAGGAATTTGGCAATTTTTTTTTTTTTTTTGATGTTTGTTCATACTAGATGAGTAATGCGGGTAGGGGAAAGGGGAAGGCAGTGGAGGAGGATTATGGGTTGTGGACTTCCGGTATTACAGAATATTTTATCAACCTTATGGAGGGGGCAGTTGACAGTGGTTTGTTAAAAAGCACCACATTCGATGGTAAAACCTGGAGTAATTTTGAGCAAACAATGAATTTTGCGACTGGGCGTTCATTCTCGGTGTCACAACTGAAGTCGAAATATGGACGACTTAAATCAGAATGGAAGGTGTTTGACAATATGAGGAAACAGAGCGGTTTCGGTTGGGATGAAGCCAACCAAACCGTTACTTGTGAGGCTCCGGTTTGGGAACAATATGTTAAGGTTAATATATATAATCTCAAACTTTGATTTTTGGTTGTGAATCCTTTTTATTATACTTAATCATTTATCTAATACTTGCATAGTAACAACATATTCTGTGAATAGATCATCCTGCTGCAGAAAAATACAAAAATAAGGGGTTGCCACATTTTGATGCATTGACCAAAATATTCGAGGAATCTGTAGCCCAGGGCAATGTGGCAAGGGCCTCCACACAAGGGGGGTTCGAGGATGTGGAGGCGCGGCGGATGAACTATCAGTTTGGCCACCCCCATCAATCACACGTAAATGTGATTGATGAGTCTGATGATGTCCCAATGGGTACGGGGTCCGGTTCACGCAAAAGAAAATCTACTGCATCAAGTGGCCGCGAATCAATGATGTCAAAGATGTCGGATTATCTTGATGCGTGTAAGCAAACTCAAGAGGTAAAAAGAGGCAGGTACAAGAATATAAATGAAGTGGAAAGTGCTCCCTCGAATAACCCTGCTTTGGCCGACCAGGATCAATGCCAAGATATAATTGATTCGATGACAGGGCTTGATCCATTTGTAGCCTTAAAAGCTACACACTACCTATTTCAAAATCCGAACATTGCTCATGGTTTCCTCCGTATGTCTCGAGAACGGCAGGAGTTGGCGGTGCGTTATTATGCCACCCTGTAGAAATCCCATTCAGCGTAATGGGTTGAACAAATCATGTTGTAGAACTTTTCTTATGATTATTTCCATATTTGTTTGAGGTTGATTGTAATATGAAGGCTTTTACGATGAACAAATTGCTTATATAATTTAATTTAAATTTGTAATGTTATAATTTAAATTTAATTCCTGGAATAGATTTGCTAGTAGTAGTATACCTTGTTATCTTTATTCAATTGCACAGGTTTGTGGAATCCTACCATCTCTCAATATGTTGTTTTGTGATTCCGTAAATCTCGTTACATACAGTCGTATTATTAATAGTGTGTGCACTTGATATGGGCATCTCCCAAAATGATTTCTATCTTCTTCTTTATAGTGAGTTACTACTGCAAGTGCATCCTCTGTTATGGATACTTCTTCATCCAGTAGTGACGATGTTGAAGAGGCGATGCATGCAATCTTGTTAGCTGAATTATGTGAGAACTTGACCGTACAATGTCCACTAATAAAAAGCAAACGGGACGTGAATATTTGGAAAATATGTTAGCGGGTTCCCAGGCCAACTTTCATGGAATATTCCGTATGAACCAAGATTGTTTTATGACCTTGTGTGCTTTCCTGCGAGAAAGGAACTTCTGCGAGGAAACAGCGGAGTCTTCAAGTCATAAGCGAGTTACTTTCGAGGAAAGCGTGGCTATTTTCCTGTTTATTGTCGGTCATAGTGCAAGAATGCGAGTAGCCCGTACTACGTTTAACCACTCAACTCAAACAATCCAAAAGCACTTTAATATTGTATTGAAAGGTCTGGCAAGAGCAGCACCATCCCTTATCAAACCTCTTGATTATACATACGTACATCACAGAATCAGGGGATCAGAGGACTTTTACCCGTGGTTTCAGGTAATACGTCACCCTGATTGCATCATGTATGATTAAATTTTTTTCCTAGTTTGGATTTGTGATATCTATTATTCGAATTATTAAAATGCAGGGAGCTATTGGTGCTGCTGATGGGACGTTAATAAAAGCTACAGTTCCCGCTAGTCGAAGCAACGCTTGTCGCTCTCGAAAGGGTTTTGTAAGTCAAAATGTATTGGCAGCATGTGATTTTAACATGATGTTCACATTTGTTTACGCGGGATGGGAAGGCAGTGCGAACGATTCCTGTGTAATGCATACTGCATTAGCACAAAAACTGTTGCCAATCCCACCGAACGATAGATACTACTTAGTGGATTGTGGTTATACCAATATGCCCGGTTTTTTGGCACCGTACCGTGGTGAGCCATACCACTTATAGGACTTTCAAGGGGCCAACCATGCACCAACCCAACCTAGACAACTATTTAATAAACAACATGCTAGGTTAAGGAATGTGATTAAGAGAACGTTCGGTGTATTCAAGAAGAGGTTTACCATCTTCGAGAACATGCCAAACTATTATTATACAAAACAAGTTATGATGGTCACAGCCTGTTGTGCACTTCATAATTTTATATGCCTGCGCTCACGGAACGATGCATTTTTAGTGGAACTCGGTGGCGAACCAATAGTACATCACCAACACACCGAAGATGCAGCATCCACATCGCAAGATTTGGATTTATCATCTTCCCAATTGAGACATATGAATAGCAAAAGAGATGAAATCGCCCTGGTAATGTGGAATGCTATACAGTAATGTAATTTGAATGTACACATTTTCAGCATATCCATTTCTCGAATTGTTTCGTAGCTGGAATGCGAGACATTGATGTCATTTGGATATGTTTGTATCATTGCAATATTACTATTATAAATAATCAGCATGCATATCTTCCTTTCAGCTTTTTATTCATTTTTTTGAGATGTTGTCTTTACCAATCACTTCAATGTTGTACAGGTGTTGCACATTATTCTCCCTCGTTGGTTTTGAGTTATGATGAGATGGATTTTGTTTCTGAAGTTGCACACTATGAATCATTTATTGAATGATTTGTAGGAGTGACTGGTGATGAATTAATCCTAACTGAGCTTTATTTTTTCTCGTTGGTTTTGAGTTATGATGAGATGGATTTTCTTTCTGAAGTTGCACACTATGAGAATCATTTAGATAATGCTTTGTAGGAGTTACTTGTGATGAATTAATCCTAACTGAGCTTTATTTATCCTCGTTGGTTTTGGGTGATGATGAGATGGATTATGTTTCTGAAGTTGCACGCTATGAATTATTTATTAAATGATTTGTAGGAGTGACTGGTGATGAATTAATCCTAACTGAGCTTTATTTTTTCTCGTTGGTTTTGAGTTATGATGAGATGGATTTTGTTTCTGAAGTTGCACACTATGAACCGTTTATATAATGCTTTGTAGAAGTGACTTGTGATGAATTAATCCTAACTGAGCTTTATTTTTCCTCGTTGGTTTTGAGTGATGATGAGATGGGTTATGTTTCTGAAGTTGCACACTATGAATCGTTTATATAATGCTTTGTAGAAGTGACTTGTGATGAATTAATCCTAACTGAGCTTTATTTTTCCTCGTTGGTTTTGAGTGATGATGAGATGGATTATGTTTCTGAAGTTGCACACTATCAATCATTTATATAATGCTTTGTAGGAGCGACTTGTGATGAATTAATCCTAACTGAGCTTTATTTATCCTCTTTGGTTTTGAGTGATGATGAGATGGATTATGTTTCTGAAGTTGCACACTATGAATCTTATGTTCATATGTGCCCAAAGTGTGAGTTATGCCAGCCTTAATGGAGCATATTATACTGCATCCACAACAAGGAGAATGGGTGGTGATGGAGTAAGTTTATTTTACTGTCAAAGTTACATCCTACAATATCTCAGATTGGTTCTAATTGTTGTTCTTTGGTAGGTTGTGATGGGAGAGAGCAAGGAAGTAGTTACTAATAAAGTATGTCTCTGCAATCTGGCTACTTTGTGTCACTATAACAGAACAGTGGTATTATTCTTGGAGTTGTTGTTAGTTTCCATATCCTGCTAGTTTCACCACTACAATGTTGAGGTATTGCTTATAATGTTTTTTCTTTGGCTGCTCATGGTTTATGGTTATTGAGATATATCTTTGGCTTCTCATGGTTTCAAACTTTGTTTCTGGAGTCAATTTCTATTGTCTTGAATCCTTGATCATTACAAATATCCTGAGTTTATTCCAGGTTGATTAATGTTGGCCTTTGTTTATCCTAAGAATATCCTGCTTCTATCCTGAGATTGAGTTTAAATCCTGGACTGTGATGAACAAGGTTTGATCTGCATTGCATTGAATTCCGAATATATACAGATACTGTACAGCTTTGGCTGCTCATGGTTTATGGTTATTGAGCTATATCTTTGGCTTCTCATGGTTTCAAACTTTGTTTCTGGAGTCAATTTCTATTGTCTTGAATCCTTGATCATTACAAATATCCTGAGTTTATTCCAGGTTTTAATGTTGGCCTTTGTTTATCGTAAGAATATCCTGCTTCTATCCTGAGATTGAGTTTAAATCCTGGGCTGTGATGTACCAGGTTTGATATGCATTGCTTTGAATTCCTGATATATACAGATACTGTTTTTTCTTTGGCTGCTCATGGTTTATGGATACTGGGAAATATCTTTGGCTGCTCATGGTTTCAAACAAATGTTTCTGGAGTCAATTTCTATTGTCTTGAATCCTTGATCATTACAAATATCCTGAGTTTATTCCAGGTTGATTAATGTTGGCCTTTGTTTATCCTAAGAATATCCTGCTACTATCCTGAGATTGAGTTTATATCCTGGGCTGTGATGAACAAGGTTTGATCTGCATTGCATTGAATTCCTGATATTTGGTGATACTGTAAAGCTTTGGCTGCTCATGGTTTATGGTTATCGAGATATATCTTTGGCTTCTCATGGTTTCAAACTTTGTTTCTGGAGTCAATTTCTATTGTCTTGAATCCTTGATCATTACAAATATCCTGAGTTTGTAATAGGTTGATTTTTGTTGGCCTTTGTTTGTCCTAAGAATATCCTGCTTCTATCCTGAGATTGAGTTTACCCTGAGTTGAGAAGAGAGAGAGCATCTGAGTGCGAAGAGAGGAGAGATGGGTTGGGGAGACACTGTTTGGAAGAGAGAGAGCTCGTGAGTAGGGTTGAGAATATCGAATTCAAGGGATATCAATATTCACAGTACTGTTTTCAGAATATGGTATAAACCAACGCCTATTCTGAATAGAATATTCAGCATATGGCACTCTCAATATGAAAACCAATAGGCCTTGGCCTTTGTTTTAAGTGGTTTTTGGGAAAAACTATTCGGCATACTTCAAGAACAGTATAAGTAAACAAATTTGTTTTATAAACATAACGAAGATGATGTCGTTATAGTCAATGATGAACGGATTTTCAAGAGCATTGCTTTGTACTAGTGGGCGTGGCATTGTCAAAAATGCAGCTCCAGTATGGAGTTTTTATGAATGAGCACTATGAATCTGAGACTGTAACTAATTTTTCACCCCGCCAATTAGGTTGTTTTTATGGTTCTGGGGAGGATCTGATATGTCCTTATCCTAAATCATAGATCTTGACAATAGAAATTGACTCCAGAAACAATTGACAATAGAAATTGAGCCCAGGATTTAAACTCAATCTCAGGATAGAAGCAGGATATTCTTAGGATAAACAAAGGCCAACATTAATCAACCTGGAATAAACTCAGGATATTTGTACTGATCAAGGATTCAAGACAATAGAAATTGACTCCAGAAACAAAGTTTGAAACCATGAGAAGCCAAAGATATATCTCAATAACCATAAACCATGAGCAGCCAAAGCTGTACAATATCACCAAATATCAGGAATTCAATGCAATGCAGATCAAACCTTGTTCATCATAGCCCAGGATTTTAAAGAAATGATGTGCATCAATTTTTTTTAAGGTGTGAAGTATGATCAGTGTGGGTATCATCATAACCATTTCTCAGAAAAGCAATATTTGGTACAATATTAGATGCATCTGATTTGTTGAGATGAATTGCACTTGTATTCAGGTGAATATGCCTTTGTTATCTTGCTGGTAATGCCAGTTTGTAAATACTATTCAGAGTACTTCAGATCCCTGTAAATGAACAAATATGTTTTCAAACAATAAGAAAATGTTGTCGCAATAGTCAATGATGGATTCTTTTTAGTCAATGTTGACAATGTGCTTTGTACTAGTGGGCGTGGCATTGTACAAAATTGCAGCTCCGGTATATCTAGCCAGGATATCATTGATTTGATGAATCTGAGACTGCGACTAGGTTGTATTTTTCCTGCATTATGTTGTTTTCATAGTGTTTGACAAGAGGGGGTATCTGTATTATGAATAGTGGTTAAGCAAATCTGAACTCCGGTTTTCAGTTTTCCGTTTCCGTTTATGGTTAATGTAGCAAGTTTCTGCTGCACAATTTATTATTCCTCCCCTTTTTTTTGAATTTTAATGCAGCAAGTTTCTCATATTGTTTCTTTGTTTATAGATCTACCTGCTCTACAGTTTTCAAATCAAGGAGTCAAGAAGCAACAGCAGCAGCTCCAGAGGGCAATGTGGCAGTGACTGTAGACAACAAATAATGATTTAACAGCATGCTTGTTTGTAATGATGGCTGACAACAAATTGTAGAGCATATTCTCATAATATATGTATCGATCCCATGCCATTAATGATCTGTTACGTGGGATTGCTGAACAATGTAAACAAAATTAATGAAGTAAGCTTGCTTTGGTGAATAAATTGGTTGAGTATAGTGGAATGGGACCCGTTTTTATTTTAAATATCTAGTGATTATTTATCTGAATAAATTGCTTGGCTCAGGCCGTAGAAATTATCTGTGATATAATAGTCATTTAAAAAACTGCAACGTACAGGTTGAGCAACATCAGTCTACCCAAATGAATTATGAGTTAACCAAACACTGCACGCTATCCAAGAAATCTCAAAACATTTATCCAAGAATCAAAACTTATACATGAACTGCGATTATATGCTTCACAAACACAAGAGCTTCTTTTATCTTTCTTCCCTAACGTGACGAATCAATCTTGGAGATGATGGCGTCTGATTTTTGCTCCATTCACATGCTGCTCAAGTTTCCCCTTCCAATACTTGTACAACATTGCAATCTAACTCCAACAATTAAAAAAATGTTACCAAATGATGAATGCAGATTGATTTTAAAAAACCTGAACAAATATAACCGAACAGCTTTTGAACTCGATTTTTCAGAAAACAGCTTTCAGATAACAGTTTTCAGCAAGAAATATAACAGAACAGCTTTTGAACTCGTTTTTTTATAAAAAACAGCTTTCAGATAACAGTTTTCACTAAGAAATATAACAGAACAGCTTTTGAACTCGTTTTTAGTGAAAAACAGCTTTCAGATAATAGTTTTCAGCAAGAAATATAACAGAACAGCTTTTAAACTCTCTTTTTCAGAAAAAACAGCTTTCAGGTAATAGTTTTCAGCTAAAAATATAACCGAACAGCTTTAAAACTCGTTTTTACAGAAAAAACAGCTTTCAGATAACAGTTTTCAGCAAGAAATATAACAGAACAGCTTTTGAACTCGTTTTTAGTGAAAAACAGCTTTCAGATAACAGTTTTCAGAAAGAAATATAACCGAACAGCTTTTAAACTCGCTTTTTCAGAAAAACAGCTTTCAGATAACAGTTTTCAGCAAGAAATATAACCGAACAGCTTTTAAACTCGCTTTTTAAAAAAAACAGCTTTCAGATAACAGTTTTCAGCAAGAAATATAACAGAACAGCTTTTAAACTCGTTTTTTCATAAAACAGCTTTCAGATAACAGTTTTCAGCAAGAAATATAACAGAACAGCTTTTGAACTCGTTTTTAGTGAAAAACAGCTTTCAGATAACAGTTTTCAGCAAGAAATATAACCGAACAGCTTTTAAACTCGCTTTTTCAGAAGAACAGCTTTCAGATAACAGTTTTCAGCAAGAAATATAACCGAACAGCTTTTAAACTCGCTTTTTCAGAAAAACAGCTTTCAGATAACAGTTTTCAGAAAGTAATATAACCGAACAGCTTTTAAACTCGTTTTTTCAGAAAAACAGCTTTCAGATAACAGTTTTCAGCAAGAAATATAACAGAACAGCTTTTAAACTCGTTTTTTCAGAAAAACAGCTTTCAGATAACAGTTTTCAGCAAGAAATATAACAGAACAGCTTTTGAACTCGTTTTTAGTGAAAAACAGCTTTCAGATAACAGTTTTCAGCAAGAAATATAACCGAACAGCTTTTAAACTCGCTTTTTCAGAAGAACTGCTTTCAGATAACAGTTTTCAGCAAGAAATATAACCGAACAGCTTTTAAACTCGCTTTTTCAGAAAAACAGCTTTCAGATAACAGTTTTCAGCAAGAAATATAACAGAACAGCTTTTAAACTCGCTTTTTCAGAAAAATAGCTTTCAGATAACAGTTTTCAGCAAGAAATATAACCAAACAGCTTTTAAACTCGCTTTTTCAGAAAAACAGCTTTCAGATAACAGTTTTCAGCAAGAAATATAACAGAACAGCTTTTAAACTCGTTTTTTCAGAAAAACAGCTTTCAGATAACAGTTTTCAGCAAGAAATATAACAGAACAGCTTTTGAACTCGTTTTTAGTGAAAATCAGCTTTCAGATAACAGTTTTCAGCAAGAAATATAACAGAACAGCTTTTAAACTCTCTTTTTCAGAAAAACAGCTTTCAGATAACAGTTTTCAGCAAGAAATATAACAGAACAGCTTTTAAACTCGTTTTTTCAGAAAAACAGCTTTCAGATAACAGTTTTCAGGAAGAAATATAACCGAACAGCTTCTAAACTCTCTTTTTCAGATAAACAGCTTTCAGAATATCAATATTCAGAATATAGGCTAAACAAACAGCTTTTAGACTCATATTCAGAATATCTCTATTCAGAATACTCTATTCAGAATACTCTATTCAAAATATCAAAACAAACGCACCCGTAACAACTCATTGCTTTTCTCTTATATATCCTTAATTATTCCAAGTACAAAAAGTACAATCATTACTTGTTCACCTTCACCCTCCTAAGGGCTTCTGTAGTCGTTCTTGCCAAAATTTGGATAAATATCAATTTGAAATATGAAAAAAAAAAATGTTGCTGCAGTCGTTCAAAGCTATATTCGATTCGTCGTTTGTTTTTTTCTAAAAGATGGAAGATTGTCTATCGTCTGTTTAATTTATTTTTTTTTTTTAAACAGCAAGGACGGGAGATAATCTCCCGTCAATCTAACTTCCGCAATATGTGGACGGCGTATGATCAATCGTCTGCTTCAATTTTTTATTTTTTTTTTAAAATAAGCAAAGACGGGATATAATTTCCCGTTAATCTCATCGGACGGGTTGTAATCTCTCGTCCCAAAATTATTTTTTTAAAAAAACTTTTTTTTTAGCACTAAAAGACAAAAAAAAAAATATATTGAATAATGCCTGGGACGATGGATTACACACCGGCCCAGTACATTTTGTCTTATTCAAATTGGAAATGACGGTGTATAATACACCGTCCGTGGTTTTGTTTAAATTTTTTTTTTTTTAAAGGTGGGCAGCCAATTGACAGTGTATAATCCTTCGTCCGATGTACTTTTTGTACGTTCTCACCTACGAGACGATATTTTATCTTTCGTCAATTCTGACGGACGAAATATAATTGTTCGTTAGCTATATTTTGGCTTTTGCCAAATCGTCTGCTATATTTGGCAAGGCACTATTCATCGTACTGCCAAATTTTGGGTATTTGGACGACGAGTGCAGCTCCATTTTTCCAAATTTTTTGCAAAATTTGGGTATTTAGCCCACGACTACAGATGCTCTAACTAGTGGGTAGTAGGATTTTCATCTAGAGAAAACTACGATTACTATTAAATAAATAGTAAATAATAATAAATATATTTATAGTCTTCAAAATATCATTTATTAATATCAAATGTTATAAACTATTATAATAGCAAGAGAATTACCATTCAAAAGGCGAGTTATACCATCACTCTCTCAATATAAAGAATTGGAATATGCATTATGTTCCTTAAAACAGTCATGTGAGGGAACTTACTTTCCAAAACATCCTTCAACTCATTGGATTCTCTTCTGAACATGATATTGCTAAGATGTGTGAAAAAGTACAAGAAGATAATATATTCTTAAATGAACAAAAGCTAATGTTTAATGAACATTTATGCTACTTGTTTTTTGATGCGAGAGCAACAGATAATAAGTTCTTTTAGTGAAGAGAAAACTCGGATCTCGTCCTTCGATCTGACTCTGCTGTGAGACTGATAGGTGGTTGGATTTGATGGATCGGGTAATGAATGACTGCTGCTGGATACCTGCAAAAAAGTCTGAAATATTGGGAGGATTCCTGGCGAGAGATCCTCCGACGCCCAAGTCAATAACCAGCAGTTTAAAGGGTGATTGGTGGATAAAAATTGTGATTAGTTGGTTACTGTAGAGAAATTGTTGTATTTATAGGCTAGTGGGGGTATATTTAAGGAAGTTCCCCAGATCTAATCCAGCCGTTGATTCCCTTACTACAACGGAATCAATCTGTGATGGGCTAGATCTGGGAGATAGGTCTGTAAGCGGCCCACGAGCCGTTGTAAGATCCCTTTGAGATTTGTGCAGAGATCATGTGGTGCAGGTCGTCCGCAATTTTTACCCTCATGATAAGCCCCCCACTCTCGGAGATGACCCTTCAGTCTTCTTTGCGGAGGAGTTGACTCATCGAGGGGATCGTATAGGTGAGAATATCTACATGCGTCGAGACTGAGTGTCTTGCTGTTGTGCGAATCTACAAAAAGCTCAGGGTCGATTGCCATACCGAGGTCGAGGCGAGGCCCCAAGTTTGAGAGTTTCTCTCACGAAGGTCAGCCTCGGATACCATGCTGAGGGCGCAGTGAGCTCGGGGACAACAGTTGATGTGTTTATTTTTTACATGATTTTTAATTACTGTTTTACGTCTTAAAATTGCAAAGTCTCATTTATTTCTTTAAAATTTATCTTCTTTCAACTTATTTTTATTTGTTTGTTTGATTTTGAACGAATGAGATGGATAAGTGCAAAAGATTGACGTTTTGGTGTGAAATCAAGGAAGAAAATAAGGATAAAGATTTCAAAAATTCAAAATGATTCTATGTGAAGATTTCTGAAAAAATCGAGCACTCTAATGCATGTTTCTACAAATTGATTGCGTGGAGAAAAAACAATAGAAAATAATATGGTCATTTAAGGGGTGGAATGAAATTGTGTAATAAAGAAAATAAAAAAGAAAAAAAGAAAAAGTCTAGATTGAATTTCATTTGGTTGATTAGTTTAAAATCAATAGATTAATCTTAATCTATGTATTTGAACTAATTAATTCATTAACTGCTAATTATTTAACTAACCTATTTAAAAACCTACTCTCTAACCATGTATAAAGAAAGTGGCATCTGACTTGAAAGTGATGGCGGCTGGAAATGAAAATAAAAGAAAGAAGAAGAAAGAGGCAGCACGAAAACTGAGGAAGAATGAAAAAAAAAAAGAGGGAGAGGTTGTTGCACATCCTGAAGCAAGAGAAGTAAAGAAAAGTGGGGAAGTTGCTGTAGATTGACTTGATTTTCGAGAGAAATCACGGCTTCAATGTCGGCTTCCATTAACATCTAGTTCTTTCTTCACTCTTCTATTTTTTTATTATTATACAATAAAATACAATGATTATTAGTTGTAAAATTATTTATTTTTTTAGGGTTTCGATGTAGCCTACTTTTGATAACATAATTCTAGTTTCATATCATTTTATTCTTCTATTTTTCTATGATTGTGTGTTTAATTTTTTATCTCAATGCTTGCAATTGTTTGGCCAACTATTGTTTGAATTATTGAATCATGAGGGATGCAGAAAGTTAACTTGTGATTTAAAACTATAAAATTGAATGTCATTGATTGAGCGAAATTAGAGATAATTTACCGAGATTAATGTGACTATAAAGAAATCCGTAGAACTTAATGAATCTTCAATTAATTAAATTTGCATAGAGATATGACGAATTATTAGTTGGGAATATGTTTGGTGTTATTCGAGAGAAGACATCGAATAATTAGGGGAGATTTGGTCTACAACTTGGAAAAGTAGAGTTTTTGTTTTATGGAATTATGAATTGTGTGGGATTAACTAAGTGAAATCGAAAGTCCTAGAACTAATTTTGCTTCGACAAACCATAAAATTTCATATTTTCGTTGTTTTTAATTAGTTTAGTTTTTACTTAAGTTTAGTTTAATTTAGTTGTTATTTTTACCAAATTTCGATTCTCCAAATAGTAGTAAATCTAGTGAATTGCAGTACTTAATTAAATAATTAGTCCTTGTGTGTTCGACACTCTTTTATTTTAAACTATACTATTTATTGCAATTTTGTGTGCTTGCAAATTATCTCATCAAGTTTTTTGCACCGCTGCCGAAGACTAATTATTCTTTTATTGATTGATAATTGCTAGATTGTTACTAATTTTGATTTTTCTTATTATTTTTTTTATTTATTATTGATTATTATTCTGTTATTTAATAGATATATTTCAAGACATAGAAGTGATCACCATGTCGAACGAGGGCAATGGAGAAGAAAATAAGGCTTTGAGAGACTATGATATGCTCTCGGTTAATGGAGCAACATCAAGTATTAAAAGGACGGCTATATAAGCTGAAAATTTTGAAATTAAACCGGCGATCATTCAAATGATTCAACAGATTGTTCAATTTGGGGGACTATCGCACGAGGATCCTAATGTTCACATTGCAAACTTTTTAGAAATTTATGACATTTTTAAGCACAATGGAGTATCAGATGATGCAATATGATTGAGTCTCTTTCCTTTTTCACTAAGTGATAAGGCTTGGCTTGGCTAAATTTTCTACCACCGGGTGTTATTACTACTTTGGAGGGACTTGCACAAAAATTTCTGGCTAAGTATTTTTCGCCGGCAAAGACATTCAAGTTAAGGAATGACATTGCCACATTTACTCATTTTGAGAATGAATCTTTGTATGAGTGTGGGAGAGGTTTAAAGATTTATTGAGAAAGTGTCTTCATCATGAACTTCCAAAATAACTACAAGTCCAAACATTCTATAATGGTTTAGGAATTAAATCTATGGTAGATGTAGTAGCTGAAGGAGCTCTTATGAGAAAAACTTATAAAGCGGCCTATGAGCTTTAAGAGGAGATGGCGTCTAAAAATTATGAATGGTCTTCAGAGAGAGCAATGCCAAGAAAAGCAGCTGGATTTTTTAGCTTGATCCTATTACCACATTGGCTGAAAAATTTGATATTCTATTAAACCAATTAGGTAATATGAACATTAATGCTATTCAAATTAATATTATTTGTGATCATTGTACAGAAAATTACTCAAGTATTAATTTCCAAGTAAGAAATCCATTTGCTCAACCACATTTCTATTAAGCAAATTACATGTCCAACTTCCAACATCAAAATTATTCTTATTCGAACACGTATAATCCATGATGGAAAATTCACCCCAATTTTTCTTGAAACAATATTCAAGGAGCAATTAGACCACCTCAAAATTTTCCACAATAGGAAAAGAAGCTGACACTTGAAGATATGTTCATGCAACACATGCAGAAGCCAAAAGCAATACATACAGGAGACAGATTTTGTGATACAAAATAATGTGGCTTCAATTCACAACCTTCAGGCTCAGATTGGTCAGCTTTCAAATATTCTTACGGAAAGAACATCAGGAACCTTACCCAGTAACACCGTAACCAATCCCAAAAAGCATGTCAAAGAAATAACATTGAAATGCGGGAGAACAATTGAGCAGCCACAAGCACAAACTGTCGAACAAAATGTAGTTGAAAAGCAAGATGAGTTCGAGCTAATTTTAGATGAACAAAAGCAGTAGGTGGCCAACAACCATGTTGGTAATTCTAAGAATATTAAAGGAGCTTCAAATCCTACGGTTTCGATGAAGTTTAATTCTGAAACTTATCTTAATTCACCTTTTGATCCACTTATTCCTTTTCCGTGAAGACTTAAAAAGAATAAGCTTGATAATCAATTCTCTAAAATTTTAAGTAATTTTAAGAAATTGCATGTTAATATTGCTCTTATTGAAGCTTTGGAACAAAAGCCTAAATATGCTTTAAAAATTAAGGATATTTTATCAAACAAGCGGAAGTTGAAGGAGCATGAAATTGTTATGTTAACTGAAAAGAGTAGTGCAATTTTACAAAAGAAGTTGCCTCCTAAACTTAAATATCCAAAGAGTTTTACGATTCCTTGCACTATTGAAAATTCTTATTTTGATAAAATTTTGTGTGATTAAGCCTTTTTGGGTTTTCAGAAAACTAGGTTTTAAAGAAGCAAAGCCCACTACAATTTCTTTGCAATTGGCGAACAGATCTATCAAGTACCCAAGATATATAATTGAAGAATTTTTGGTAAAGGTAGACAAGTCCATATCTCCAGCTGATTTCATAGTACTTGACATAGTGAAATATGAACAAATTCCATTGATTTTGGGAGACTTTTTCTAGCTACAGGAGAGATTTGATTTATGCCCAACAAGGAAAACTTATTATGAGGGTTAAGAATGAGCAAGTAATGTTTGATATTTTTAAATCTATGAAGTCTCCTGCTGAAGTTCACTCGTGTTTTAAAGTTAGTGAAATTGATTTAGTTGTGGACGAGACACATAGGGCTGAAGTTGAAAAGTTACTTGTAAAAGTGTGTTTAACAAACTGAACAACTCTTGAATCTGAGAAAAAAAGGTTTTGGAATATGTTCGGTATTTGGGAGCTGCACCATCTATTCATCTTTCTCCTCAACTGAAATTCAAAGAGGTGGGTATATTAAAGACACCATCTTCAAGAAAGAAATGACTCAAACTCGAGCTTTAACCTATTCCACATATGAAGGGAATTATTAGAAAATTGTTTCTTATGTTGTTGGATCTTGGCATCACATAACCACCTCGGCTACCACGCTTGGCTGAAGACTTAAAACTTAGCAGATTTTGGGAGACAACCCATGTTTTCTTTTTACTGCCATTAGAATTGTTTTTTTTTCTTAATTTTTTTTGTATTTCATTTTATAGGATTGCATAAGTTTTGGGGTTTCCGGGTGGAGTTGTTTTCTAGACCCAGTTTGATAATTTTTTTTGGCTGGATGGAGTCCGAATCTGGAAAATGTTTCAAAAATCAAACGAAGGAAATTGTCTTAGCTTTCCAGTGCAAAAAGAATCAAGGAATTTGGAAATCTACATCTCCAGATTGAGATGAAACAATAAACGTCACTCATCCAGATTTCCAACATGAATCATAGGAGTAATTCTGAACTTTTCCAAAATAAAAAAATAATTAAAAAAATATAGTTTGCTACTCTGTTTGTAGTAGTGATAAGGGGTGATCGCAGATTGAGATGTTACAAGATTTAGTTGTGTTAATTGCATGGTAAATATAAATGAGTTGGATTTATGTATGCATAATTGCACTGGAGAAAGTGAGTATGCATAGTTTTTCTTTATTTGCTATTTTTTATGTACTAAGTTGAAGATTTGATGCTTGCATGATATGATTTCATGGTGAGATGAGTTGAGACTAATTATGGTTATAATCCATTTATTTATGGTTTTCCTTTTTGCTCGAGAACAAGCAAAATCTTAAGTTTGGGAGTATTTGAGATGTGTAATTTTTACATAATTTTTATTACTCTTTTATGTATTAAAATTGCAAGTTACCGTTTATTTCTTTAAAATTTGTCTCTTTTCAACTTTTTTTTATTTGTTTGATTTTGAAGGAATGAGATGGATAAGTGCAAAAGGTGGATGTTTTGTTGAAATCAAGGAATAAAATAAGGATAAAGATTTCAAAAATTCAAAATAATTTTATGTGAAGATTACTGGAAAATTCGAGCACTCTAATGAACATTTCTACAAATTAATTGTGTGGAGAAAAACCAACAGAAAATAATATGGTCAGTTAGGGGTCGAATGAAATTGTGTAATAAAAAAATAAAAAATAAAAAATAAATAGTACGGATTGGATTTGATTTGGTTGATTAGTTTAAATTCAATAGATTAATCTTAATCTATGTATTTGAACTAATTAATTAATTAACTAATCCTAATTATTTAACTAACCTATTTAAAAACCTAACACCCCCCCCCCCCCCCTAACCCTATATAAAGAAAGTGGCATCTGAGTTGAGAGTGATGGCTGCTGGAAAAGAAAATAAACGAAAGAAGGAGAAAGATATAACACGAAAATTGAGGAAGAATAAAAACAGAAAGAAAGAAAGAGAGAGAGAGAGAGAGAGAGAGAGAGAAGGAGAGGTTGCTGCACATCTAAAGCTGCAAACGAGCCTAAAGCTGCAAACGAGCCGAGTCGAGCCGAATACCTTGAGGCTCGAGCTCGGCTCGTTTTTGTATCGAGCTCACTTTCAAGCTCGAGCTCGGCTCGAGCTCGACACGAGCCGAGCTTTAATCGAGCTTTAACCGAGTTCGAGCCAAATACTCGTGAGCTTCTGCCTAAAACCTACGTACCTTCAAGCTCGAGCTCGACTCGTTTACGTATCGAGCTCGCTTTCGAGCTTGAGCTCAGCTCGAGCTTAACACGAGCCGAGCTTTGACCGAGCTTTGACTGAGCTCGAGCCGAGTAGCTCGCAAATAGCTCGGTTCATTTGCAACCCTATGCACATCCCAAAGCAAGAGAAGAAAGAAAAGAAAAGTAGGGAAGTTTTTGTAGATCGACTTGATTTTCGAGAGAAATCACGGCTTCAATTTCGGCTTTCAATAACAACTAGTTATTTCTTCACTCATCTATTTTTCATTATTATGCGATCAAATACAATGTTTATTAGCTGCAAAATTATCATGAACTAATTTTATTTTTCTAGGGCTTCAATGTAGCCTAGTTTTGAAAACACAATTCTAGTTTCATGTTATTTTATTCTTCTATTTTTCTATGATTGTGTGTTTAATTTTTTATCTTAATGCTTGCAATTGTTTAGCCAACTATTGTTTGAATTATTAAATCATGGGAGATGCCAAGAGGTAACTTGTGATTTAGAACTATAAAATTGAATGCCGTTGATTGAGCAAAATTAGAATAATTTACCGCGATTAATGTGACTGTAAAGAAATTCTACATAACTTAATGAATCTTCAATTAATTAAATTTGCATAGAGATTTGATGAATTATTAGTTGGGAATATGTTTGGTGTTGTTCAAGAGAAGACATTGAATAATTCGGAAATTTTGGTCTACAACTTGGAAAAGTAGAGTTTTTAGTTTCATGAAATTATGAATTGTATGAGATTAACTAGGTGAAATCTAAAGCCCTAGAACTAGTTTTACTATCAACAAACCATAAAATTTCATATTTTTGTTCTTTTTTAATTAGTTTAGTTTTTACTTTTATTTATTTTAATTTAGTTGCTATTTTTACCAAATTTCGTTTCTCTAAATAGTAATTAATCTAGTGAATTTCGGTATTCAATAAAATAATTAGTCATTGTGGATTCGTGTCACGCTTCGCTTCCCAAAAGAATACAGAATACGAGCACATAACAAAACCCAGCGAACGATTTTCATCATTCATAAGTTATAAGGATCGACTCAACAACACAAAAGGAATATACAAGAAAAATACAACCACACATGCATGAAACAAATCTCATAATCAACAGAATTATTTGAAAACAAATACAAAATCCTCAAATAAAATAATATCTGGTAACAATAATAAAATTTTGGGACAACATGTCCAATACAAGTTTAAGTAGCAACAAGGAATTAATAAACTCCAAACAAAAGTAAACTAAAGCATAAAGATTCCAGCCCAAACTCAAAACACTTGATCACTCACTCCGTCAGATAGCTGATCTCCAAAACCTGTGTATTTATTATGTGGAAGAAATAGAAAAACAAGAGACAAGATGCTCATTAGTGTAAACTATGGGCCACAAGTAGTACAAAAAAAATGAACATGAATAACTAGGAAGAATAAGAACCAAGAAATATAACGAAATCAAGAGTGATGATAAAAAACACGAAGCAAGACGAAATCAAGTATAATGCAACTAACTGTAAACATGTGAACACGAACAGCAACTTATGAATCAAAATCATGTGACTTGTAAATCAAAATCATGTCTTGTAAATCAAAAACATGTAACCAAATCATGTAACTTGTAACTAGATCAGGAAGCTAGTTGACAGGAATATGCATGTGCTTAGTGTCAACTTAAGTCTATTCATTTGATTTAGTCCTAACTAATGCAGCAATCATGCATCCCATATATATACAACACGTTTGATGCATACAATCAAGTTACTTTTAGACTTAGTGGTGGATTCTATAGGGCTGTGTACTCAGGTCTTGTAGTGAGCAACCATATCATGTAACCAAATCATATAAACCAAATCATATCGTGTAACCAAATCATATCATGTAATCCAAATAAGGTGCCACTATTACGGGAAACACGGGTCCCTTTCCGAGTACATTTTTCTATATTGTCCACTACTAAATCTTTCCCTTAACCCCGACTTGTTACTTTTTATTATAAAATAAATATGATCATGAGATAATAAGAACAAAATCGGGATAAGACAAGGATGTATCAAGAGCTTATATGATGCAAGGAACATATTCTAGATCGCAAAATACAAGAAACAACATGCAAATATTCAAACATAGCAAAATACCAATTCTGGACAGTAAGACGTTGCTGTACCAAAACTGGAATCCCTGCAACTACAAGAAAGAAAATCGGGATCTGTCAGAAGTTCTAGAAACTATACTTTCTGCCGGTTCCATCGCATATACACACAATATATAAAAGTTGCAGCAATTGGGTTCAAATCAACATTCTATATAGATTTTGTGTTCAACCAGAATTCTTAAAATTATGTTTACATGCATGAATCAGGTCTGAAAACTGATCAAATAAATCCAGGAAAATTAAGGTTGATTCCCTAACATGTCTAATCTCGGCAAGGTAAATTTCATATTATTATATTACTGATAGCATGTTCAAACTAAATTGCAAAACAGGATGATACGGTGAAATTATGAATCTGGAAATCCAGACCCAACAATACTAAAACAGCAATATCTCACAACTCATAACTCGGAATTTGATTCCGTCAGATGTTCTGAAAACTAGAAACATGGGGATACAATTCATATTCAGAAACAAATTCAAAATTCTGTCATTAATAGGGTCGAAATTATCAAGCAAGATCAGGACAGCAGTATATAAAGTTACTTTTTCAATGAAATATAACAAGATTATTAACTATCATGGATCTAAATTAATGTGTGATGCAAGTCAGGGTTTAATAACTATTCAAACAGCACCTATGTCTATTCTCAACTCATAACAAGAGAAGCAACATCAACATATGCATCATACAACCAAACATCTATAAGTCATGGTGATTCATAAATTCATGTAGCCAAATAATTAGATAATTAATTAGATCTAACATATTGTTGTGAGATGTGTATATTGACGAAAGGTTGTGACCTTTAAAATTATGAAAATTAAAAGAGACGAACAACGAATAAGACTGAGATGCAGCAACGGTAACAAAAGGTGAGTCACAACAAAATCTACTTGCGGTATTTTTCAAAGAAAAGCTTGTACTAGATCAACGGGTTGTACAAGGAGATACTTGCCTCGATTGGATGGTTAACACCGAAAGTGATAGAATAACGGGATGAGAATCCCAGCGGTAACGACGGCGGTCACGAACAAAATGGATCTTGATGTAAAGATCACGATCGACACGGATCTTGATGACGATCGAAGATCGAGTGCAAGATCAAGTAGATCAAGTGATCAAAAGATCAAGATCAAAGATCACGATCATGATCTTGATCAAAGGTCCATATTTTATAATCAAAAGACCGGGGGCCAAGATGAGCTCCTGATCAAACCACATGCACAAGCAGTAAGGACCCAATGGCGCTCTGCGACTTTGGCTTGACGGCGGCGGCTGGCGGTGGCAGGCCGTGGGCGGCTGGCTGCAGTCACGACGGGAGGGAGCAGGATGGGAATGCAGGGGATTCAATAGTGATTGGGTGCAGGCGACGGGGTAGACTGAAGGTGGAAGATGGGAGGAGCCAAGACTAGCGAGCAGTCGACTGAGAAGGAGGCAGGCGAGAGGAATAGCGGGGTGGTCAAGGTAGTTGATGGACGGCAGTGACTGCGGGACTGAAATTCGACGGCGGGCTGCACTGGGGCTCGGGATGGTGCTGGAGGTGATGCTGTTGAGGGTAGCTCGACGGAAGGGAGGAGAAGATGAGGATGCAGAGGTTGCAGAAGGCATGACTGGGATTCGTGAGGTGGGAAAAGGTGCAGGAGAGCGATGGGATGAAGAGGTGAGATGAGGGATGCTGGGGAGTGGGTGAGAGAGAAGGCGAGGATGGAGGGCAACGCTCTGGTGCAAGGTGGTGCAGGAGGTTGGGTTCTGGCGAGATGGGTTGAGGGGAAAGGCAAAGAAGGAAGAAGGTATAGGCAGCTGTAGGGTTAGGGGGTAAAATAGTAGCTAGGGTTACGATTTCTAGGGTAGAATAGGTTAGGTTATATATAGGGTTCAAATGGGTTTTGGGTTAAACAGGTAAGCGGGTTTTGGGGTAGAGAATTAGGATCCAATAAGGAAAAAGTCAATTAATAAAATAGATTAGGTCATAAATTAGATGGTTTAGATTTAGTCAATTATCAAGAAAAATAACAATTTTAAATTAATCAGATTGGGGACAAAATTTGAGTCGAAAGCAATAACGAATTTCATTAAGATAGATAAATCAAATAAAATATTCAGAATTAAACAAAGAAGAGTACAATGAATAAATATACAGAAGAAGATACACAAATGGAAACAGGGGTTACAGCTCGACACTCTTTTATTTTAAACTATACTACTTGTTGCGATTTTGTGTGCTTTCAAATTATCTCAAGAGCGGTCAAACTGAGATCGAGGTGAGGCCCTCAGTTTCAGGAATTTTCTCATGAAGATCGACCTCGGATGCCACGCCGAAGGCAAGGAGATGCGAAACCTTATGAGGGTTTCTCATGAGGGTCGACCCTAGATACCACGCCCATGGCGAGGAGATGCGAAACCGTGTGAGTGTTTCTTATGAGGGTCGACCTCAGATGCCACACCGAAGGCGAGGAGAGGCAAAACTTTGTGATAGTTTCTCATGAGGGTCAGCCCCAGATGCCACGCCGAAGTCCGAGTAAGGAGAAGTCTAGTGATTAGGGCCTTATACTCCTCTTCATTTTTGGATGCATTGAAACTGAAGCACAGAGAGTACTGAAGGATGAAGTAGTTCGGACCACTTAGTATGACTCCAGCCCCGCTCCCTTCTTCGCAGGATGAGCCGTCCACGTAAAGCTCCCATATTGGCTTGCCTTCTCGAACCTCAGGCACATCCGGATTGGTGCACTCCATTATGAATTCTGTGCGGGCTTACCCCTTGATAGCAGTCCTCGATTTGTAGTTGATGTAATGCTGTCTTAGCTTAATGGACCACTTGATGAGTTAGCCGGAACTCTCCGGCTTGTCGAGGACTTGCTTGAGGGGTTGTTCCGTGTGAACCGGATGGAGTGAGCTTGGAAGTATGGGCGGATCTATCATGCAGCCATGACAAGGGCTTAAGCCGCCTTCTCCATCTTGGAGTAGCAGTTCTCCATCTTGGAGTAGCAGAGCTTAGCATCGTAGAGGACCTTGTTGACATAATATATGGCCATTGGGCCCCGTCGTTTTCCCTGATTAGTACGACGCTGAATGCATGCTTTAAACCACTAAGTAGACGAAGAGAATCTCGCCGGGATCAGATTTGCTAAGGATTGGGGGGTTGGCGAGGTATTCCTTCAGCTGAATGAAGGCTTGCTGTTGGGTTTCCCCCCATTCGAAACATTTTGGCCACCTGAGGTCTTTGAAGAAGGGAAGAGACTTTTGTCCCGACTTTGAAAGGAAACGGACAATGGTTGCCAGTCGGGTAAGCCTTTGGACTTCTTTAACATTCTTGGGAGGGGCCATGTCTAAGTGGCTTCGATCTTCTTGGGTTCGCCTCTATTCCCTTCTGGCTAACCTTGAAGCTGAGAAGCTGGCCTGAGGTGACTCCGAAGGCACATTTGGATGGATTGAGCCTCATGTTGTGACCCTGAGGACTCTGACGGCCTCTTCGAGATCCTTGACATGGTCCTTTCCCCTCATGCTTCTAACGAGCATATCATTGACATACACCTCCATGTTCTAACCCACCTGCTCTTTAAATACCCGGTTAATGAGCTTCTGATATGTGGCAGCGAGGTTTTTCAACCCGAAGGGCATGACGCGATAGAAATAGAGCCCCTGGTCGGTTATGAAGGCCATTTTTGGGATGTCCTGAAGAAACATCTGGATCTGGTTGTAGCCCGAGAATGCATCCATGAAACTAAGTAGCTCATGTCCGGACATCACATCGATAAGGGCATTGATGAGTGTAATTTTTATATAATTTTAATTACACTTTTATGCATTAAAATTGCGAGTTCTCGTTGATTTCTTTAACATTTATCTTATTTCTACTTATTTTTATTTTTATTTGTTTGATTTTGTAGGAATGAGAGGGATAAGTACAAAATGTGAAGGTTTTTGGTGAAATTAAGGAAGAGTACGAAGATAAAGATTTCAAAATTTCAAATTGATTTTATGTGAAGATTTTTGGAAGATTCAAGCACTCAACTGCACGTGTTTACAAATTGGCCTATGGAAGAACCAACAAAAAATATATCGGTCAACTAGGGGGTGGAATAAAATTTTGTAATAAAAATAAAAGTTGAGTGTATTTAAATTAGGGTTAGTTAATTGATTAGTTTAAAATTTAATTAATTAAATTTAATCTATGGATTTTAAATAAATTAATTAATTATCTTAACCTAAACCTAACCCTAACCCCACTGTTTCCCTCCCCTATATAATGCGGCACGTAACCCGAGACGTGTGGAAAAGAGAAACAAAAAAAAGAAAGGAGTTGCGACTGGAACCAGGGAGAAACAGAAATGAAAAAAATTACTAAAGAAGGAAAAGTTGAAAGTAGGTGGTGGCTCTGTCTTTGGAGGGGGGTTCTGATTTTGGGCAGCTGGGTGAGCACGCGAGTCAAGGAAGGAGAGAGAAAGAAAGAGCACGGGATTCGAGGCTTGGATCTTCGTCAAAATCAAGTTTTTTCTTCTCTTCAAATTTTTATTATGCATGTCACGCCCCACTTCCCATTATACGAGAACATAGCCGCATAACCGAGGCCCAGCGAAGGATATAAGTAGGTCAACTCATATCAATCATAAGCTATACAATGTCAGTAAGCTCAACAATACAATAATAAACACAGAATAAGAATATAATGCAATAACCAGAATCTGAGATACAAGAACCTACAGAATGCTGAGAATACACAATGCAATAGCAGTACGTCAAATTCTTCTGTATCTCATTATCAATTGTAACTACCATTCCTGCTATTTTCATTTTTTTCCCTTTTTGTAATATTTTATTTGTAAATGAATAAAATACTCTATTTTGTGTTTCTTGATTATTTTAATTTAATCTTGTTCATGAAATTCTCCGTTCCTCTTGTTGAGTTGTTCTAATTGACTCTATTTTCTTCTATTTAATTCTGGGCATTTTTATTTAAACCCTATTGATTTGGATCTATCTCTTATTTAACCCTAAAACCTAATTTCATTTGCTCTTAACCCAAATCCGCTATTATTGTACCCTAATTGTACCATATAAATACAACTCTACTGCAAACCCAAAAAATTGCACACAACTAAAACCCTAGCTGCTTATTTTCTTTCCTCTCTCTCTCTGTCCTTGCCATCTACGCATCTCCTGAGCGCCCCCCCACCACTCCCTGACCTTCGACGACCCCCTTATCACCGTCCGCCGCCAGCACAACCCCCCGACCCTTCTTCTCTGTCCTCGACATTAACAACAAAACCCAAAAAACCCCACCGATCTCCTTGCCCCTCCATCCTGTCGACCAGCGTAGCGCCACCCTCCATCCACGTTGCGCCGTTCATCGACCACTGCCCACGCCCCCGCAGGCGACGTCGTAGCCCACTCTGGCTGTGGTGGTCGCTGTCTCTTATTGACTGTTGTTGTCTCTTTGTGCTACTGTGTTGCTTTGGGTCTTTGTGTGCACATATATTGCACGTGCTATTTTGTGGATCTGCTAGTTCGTGAGTTCGTTGCTTCGGGATTCTTATCCTATTATTCTTGGTGTTCATTTTTACCGTTTATAAGATAAGTCACTGTCCTATTATTCTTGGTGTTCTTGAATTATTAATTGTATCAAATTCAAGTTTTGTTGAAATTCTTGCAAGTAGATCTTGTTCGTTATCATATCGCTGTATTGATTATCTTCGTTGGGTCTATTGAGGGTTTACACAAGCTAATCCTTATATTCTTGACATCGTGCCACTTTTCACTCTAAAGATTGGATTTTTCATGCATTCATGTAGAATTGATAATAGGGTTGACCGTATAATCATGACACAATTAATTATTATAGAAACAACTACTAGGTTGCGTGTTTGGTTGATTGTATGTTGTTTGATCGATGATGATGTAGTGTGTGCATATGATTTTATTCTTAGTCATCATGTTATTGCACCCATCATGTAGATTTCACAATTTATTGACTAAATAATCGATACCCATCATGTTTAAATTAATTTCAAGAAAACTACACAAAACCTGTGTATTGCTTGTTGGCCTGTATGTTGACTGCTGCCTTTGAACCAGTAAACAATCTTTAAATGAATTACTTTCTGAATAAGAGTTATATCCTTATCTTTCTAGTTTCCATAACATCTTGAATTTCTGAATTCCGAGTTGTGTAGAAAAAGTTATGCCCGTTTTACTACAGCTGTATTTTTAATTCCAGATTTTCAGATTCTTGTACCTTTCATGTTTAAACAGTAAAAAGGCTGATCAAATGATAAAATATTACTCTAATAATTTCCAGATTGTTTCTTAACATGGTTAAGAGTCTAATAAACATTTTTAATGAATTTATTATTGATTTTTTGCTATTTCTAAAATTATAATAACATGATGTCGAAATTCTGCCTGAACATGAAATCTGTAAAGAATTGTGTGGTTGATCTAGCTACTGTTGTCGGATTTTGAACTTTAAATATGTTGAAACCGTGTGGAAGTCTAGTTTCTATATTTTCTGACGGATTCAGTTTTTTATTTCTGAAACAGCAGGAATTTGTATTTTTGTACAGACTACTCTTACTGTCTAGAATTTGACCTTCTAACTTTTAATGAATTAATTGTTCCTATATTATAGTATTGCATGAATTAATGTATGTTTATTGTATTGCATGATCCTAATGAGTTATTTTCATCATTCTAGTTGTCCTACTTCATGTTACCATCCTATTGTTTTCCTATTGATATTATCGTTCATCGAAATGTCCATTGATTGTATATTGTATTGTTGCATTGATAAATAATTAATAATACTGGGTTTAAAGGGTGATTTAAGTAGTGAACAAAGTAGAGACTATACTTGGAGGAGGGATCCGTGTTTCCCTAAGTAATCTTCCGACTATTGTTTTTATCGTGTGATTGTGGATTACAGCCGTAATCCCAATCTATCGTGTAAGGACCATATCGTACACCAAAAGGTGAATAGTATTTACCGTTGCCAAGTACATGATCTACGGAGTACACTACTTAAGTCTAAACAAAATTATATGTATGCATCGAACCTGTGGTATGGAATATTTGGGACACTGTAGTACGTGCATTAGTTAGGATTAAAATGATTAATAGACATAAGAATCGACACATCACCGACATTGCATATTGTTCATCATTGTTTCTATTGATACCGAATATTGGCTAAGTGTTACCGGTATTAATCATTGATTATTGTTACCGAATATTGAAACATTGTTTATAGCCATTGCATCGATTACCGTGATATTGATTATTGATTATCGTGTCATGTTATTGATCCATTAATTCATCGTTATACCGTTATTCCATTGTTCCTTATTTTCTCTACTTGTTGTCCATGACTTGCTCTAAGGATATTTTTTATTCTCTTTTTAGATGAAGTGTACATAGGTAATGAAAGAGAATTGCCTGCTGGAATTGGAGAACAACCATTCTAAAGACTTAATGATTTTTATTTGCTTATCACTGTAATGAACTTATTGTATTGAGACTTGTTACTATTGTATTGGGATTTATTATTGTATTGGGCTTATGTCCCGAATTATATTATTATTCCAGATGTTGGATATTATTGTATTTTGATATTTTTATTTCTTCATTCCAAGTATTATTGTTCAGGAGATTGTTATTATTGCCTGCGCAATTATTCTGTATTGATTATATTGTTGAGTTAATTAGAAAAAAAACATATAGGTGACGTTAGTCATTCGCTGGGCCAATGTCATGCACTTGTATTCCGTATTTTTGGGAAATAGGGCGTGACATCAAGACATGTACAAACAATAACTCGAAAGAACGATGGAGAGTACTCGTTAGAGCAAGCTTCGGGCGACAAGTAATAGCAAGCAGTTAAGGAAATAGACAATATAACAATAATAAGAAGTTAGAACGATATCAGAGTCAATAAATGATAAACGATAATAAGATCAAAACTCGAAAATCAATGGTACGATGGTCGATAAATAATTATAAAAAATCAGTAATTGACGACCAATAATCAATAGTCAATAATACAGTTATCAGTGACAATGATCGGTAACATGATCAGGTATCAGAAGTCAATATCAGGATTCAGTATTCAAGAATCATTAATCAGTTATCGGTGTCAATATTCAACATTAAACTTATGTCTATCAATCTTTTATCAGCCTATCTAATGCACACAATCATGTGTCCCATACCACAGGTTCGGATGCATACAATCAAGTAATCGTTTGACTCTAGTGGTGATTTCTATAGATCATGTACTCGGGAAAACATGTAGACAAGAAACAAGATCAAGTTATTTAGTCATTTAGTTGTTCAATAATATTAGGGAAACCATGAGCTCCCTTTCGAGTACAATCTCCTATATTATCCATTACTAGGCCTTACCTTTATTTCCCCAGCTTGTTACTATTTTATTAACAATCAGTTATGAACATGTAATCAATATTATCCATGAGAACGGTAGTGTTAATACGGTGTCAAGAAGATATAAAGGTTTTACAATACATGAACTATACATGGTTCAATTTCGTTAAATATGAAAAATACGGATTTATATGCAAAAAATATAACAATGCAGGTTCTGGACAGCAGCACCTATTGGTACTCAAATTCACTTTTCTGCCACTACAGAAATGAAAATCTGATTCCGTCAGAGATTCTAGAAAGTATACTTTCTGCCGGTTCCAGCGCATATTCACATGATATATTATAGTTACTGTAACTAGGTCTTTACGGGTATCGTGCACAGTTGAAATTATAACATGCCAGTACTAAAATAGTGATAAGTTTCAATCTATAAATTAGATTGAGAATTCGTAATATGTTCCGGATTCAGGACTCGGTGTGCTACAACTTCTATGTACAAAGTTTTAAGTTTCGATATCAGGAACTGGGTCAACACCTCAGTACAAAGTCAAGCAATTGACAGGGCAGCAAGGCTAAATGTTTGATAATACGGTAAATTTACGGTTCAAGTTTTATATTGATAACAATGGTACGATCAGACTAAAACGAACCAAAAACATGATGTGATAAAGAAAATAACGAATCAATAATGAATCCATAATGAAATTCAATTAGCTACGATGCTCAATTTAATTACTACTTGCCGGAGTTCAATGAATGTTTCCTTGAACTAGAAAAATAAAAATGAGTTCAAGGGATGCTTGCATATTAGATGATGACTACGAATGTGAAAGAATAATAGCACCAGAGTCCCGACGGCAACACATGCAAACAACGGACACGGCGAACACAAATACAACCAATGTACACGAAGACACGTGTTAAGCACGTGCATACAACGGGCTTCGATGGCAAAAGCAACAATGGCAACATAGCGAGGGCGATGATAGCTACAACATCGGCAGCAAGGAGGCGAGTGACTCAGCAAGAACAGCAGCAACGAACCGCAATAGATGACAACAAACACAGCGAAGACAGCAGCAACACACAGTATAACAACAACGATAATAGCAAGAGGGGTGCTGCGATGGTTAACTGCGAGAAGAAGGACAGCAATGGTGGAGTGGTTGCCCGTTGTCGCGGTGGTGTCGAGGAGAGCAGCAAGGGGCTGTGGTGGTCATTGGCAGAAGTCGACAGGAAGGCGGGAAGCAATGGGAGGTTTCTGCAAGGGTGTTGGCGGCGTTCGAAGGTGGCCAGAGGGTGGTGATCGGAGCACGACAGTAAGGGCATCGAGAGGGTGACCAGGTGACTGTGGTGGTGGTGTTGGGGTTGGAGACTGTGGGGAGGAGCGAGGTACAGGCATCAGGTGGCGCATGGGGGACCTCGGCTGACAACAACAATTACGGGAGGCGACTGCGGCGCGACGTTGTGGATGCAAGGGCTGGGGCATTAGGTCGTTGAGGTTCGGCAATGGTGTCGAGTGGTGATCTATGGGTGTAGGTCGGGAGGTTCAAGACGACGACGTGGTGGAAGCTTGCGGTGTGGTGTTAATGGCGATGATGGGGCTCGACGAGGAAGGTGGTGGTGGGTGTGGTGGTGGGTGCGGTGGTGCTCGACGGGATGGCGTAGGCAGGGGCTCGCGAGGTAGGGCTCCGGAGTGGCAGCAATGACAGGGGTGAGGAGGAGGTGGCATGGAGCTCGGAGAGGAGCAGGATGAGGAAGAAGATGACGACGAGGTGGTCAAAAGACAGTGGTAGTGCAGCTTGGGGAAAGGTCGTGGGGATTGACGAAGAGCGGCAGGCGATGTGTAGGTCGATGGCTCGACGGCGAGGCTGAGGAAAGAGCGACGAAGGATGGCGGAGGGTCGCGAGGGTGGAGGAACAGGGGCGAAGACGGTGTGCTCTGTTTCAAACAGAGGAGGGAGAGAGAGAGAAGGGAGAGTAGGGGAGAGAGAGGGAGTCAGTCGGGGAGAGAGAGAGGGGATTAAATAATATAATAGTATAATAATATTATAATGGGTATTGATTATGGGGGGTATGGGGTTACTGGAAGAGATAGTGTGCATTAATTAGGGAAAAGTGGGTACAGTTATGAGAGATACGGGGATCTGGTTGGGTTTTGGGTAGTGAGTTTTAAAATGTGGGTTTGGGTTAGGATCCAATAGGATTTGTTTAGGGTTAAAAAGTGTGGGCTTGGATTAATAGACTTGGGCTTTAGGATTGGGCTTCACAAAATAAAATAAATAATTATAGAAGGGATAAAAGATTGGGTTTCAATCAATAATAAGATAATAAAATAATATGGGTTGGGGATTAAATATGGTTTGCCAGATACATAATTTAGACGAATTATAGAATAGACCAGGATTGGGCTTAAGTTCAGAATTAATAAATCAAATAATATTTTATACAATAGTTTCAAAATAATTAAAATAATCAAATAATAACAATAACCTTGGTCTGGGTTATAAATAATTAAAATAGAAAAGAATAAAATTTCTACAATTAAAGTATATAATCATTTGAAAATAACTACAAATAAAATTGATAATTAGAATTGACTTTAATAGAAAGTCCAAGATGAATAAAAACGAATTTGAGAGCGGAAAAGAATTTATAAGGAATTGAAATACAAAAAATACATAGACAATACGTATAGACGAAAACAGGGGTTACAATGCAATCCAAGAACATGTTTGTTAGTTGCAAAATTATTATGAACTAATTTATTTACTAGTGCTTCGATGTAGCCTAGTTTTGATAACACAATTCTAATTTTATATTATTTTATTAAACTATTTTTCCATGGTTGTGTGTTTAATTTTTGTTTTTAAAGCTTACAATTGTTTGGCCAACTATTGTATGATTTATTGGATCATGGGGAGACTGAGAGGTAATTTGTTATTTAGAATTATAGAATTAAACATCATTTATTGGGAGAAATTAGAGATTATTTGCCACGATTAATGTGACTATAAAAAAATTCATAGAATTTAATGAGTCTTCAATTAATTAAACTAGTAATTTATACGTGCGATGCACGTTCTAAATTTTTTTTAATATAGTAAATAATAAGATATAATCTGACCTCGAACGTGAGACCTCCCTTTACTCATCACATATTCTTAACAAATTACTCCTAGTGGCACAAACTTTTATTTTATATGAGTCACATTTTTGTAAATAATTATGTGTAAATAAATTTGAACTTTGAGGGTATTATGATAAATAACAAAAGTTGAGTAAACAAATGGTTAATATAACTCCCACTTAAAAATGAATGGTTGAGATTAAATGGTTGAATGGTTGTCTACAAATGACAACCTCAACTCTCCCATTATAATATTAGAGATTTGCATAGAGATATGACGAACTGTTAGTTTGGGATATTTTTGGTGTTGTTCGATAGAAACATTGAATAATTATGGAATTTTGGTCTACAACTTGGAAAAGTAGAATTTCTTGTGACATGGAATTATGAATTGTATGGGATTAACTAGGTGAAATCAAAATCCCTATAATTAGTTTTGCTATTAACAAACAACAAAATTTTAGATTTTCGTTCTTTTTAATTAGGTTATTTAGTTCTCTAGATTAATTTAATTTAGTTGCCTTCTTTATCAAATTTTGGTTTTCCAAATAGCAGTTAATCTAGTAAATTTTGGTACTCAGTAAAATAATTAGTCCTTGTGGGTTTAACACTTTTTTCACATAATCTATACGAGTTGCGAGTTTGTACATTTGCAAATATCCGATCAAGTTTTTGGCGCCGTTGCCAAGGACTAATTATTCTTTCATTGATATTGATAATAGCTAGATTGTTACTAATCCATATTTTTTATTTTATTTATTTTTTAGGACTTGGAAGTGTATACCCCGATCTAAACTATTAGAGCCTACACTTTTTGATCCAGAGATTGAGAGAACACTACGTCATATCAGAAAAAAGAAGCTAGAGATTTCCAAATCCTCTTTATTCATGGCGAACGAGGAGGAAAATAAAGCTTTGAGGGATTATGTTATACCCTCAGTTAATGGAGTAACTTCAAGTATTAAAAGGCATGTTATAGAAGCTAACAATTTTGAAATTAAGCTGGCGGTCATTCAAATGATTCAACAGGCTGTTCAATTTAAAGGACTATCACACGAAGATCCTAATGTCACATTGCAAACTTTCTGAAAATTTGCCACACTTTCAAACACAATGGAGTATTGGATGATGCAATTAATTGAGACTTTTTCATTTTTCACTAGGAGATAAGGCAAAAGATTGGTTAAATTCTCTACCACCAGGTGTCATCACAACTTGGGAGGGATTATCGTAAAAATTTATGGCTAAGTATTTTCCTCCAACAAAAATAGGGAAGCTAAGGAATGACATTACCACATTCACTCAATTTGAGACTGAGTCTTATATGATGCATGGGATAGGTACAAAGAGTTATTGAGAAAGTGCCATCATCATGAACATCCTAAATGGCTACAAGTGCAAATATTCTACAATGGTTTGGGAGTTACAAATCAGTCTATGGTAGATACAACAGCTGAAGGTGCACTAATGAGCAAAATTCATGAAGCAGCCTATGAACTTTTAGAGGAGATGGTATCCAACAATTACCAATGGTCTTCAGAGAGAACAATACCTAGAAAAGCAGCTGGAGTTTTTTAACTTGATCCTATTACCACATTGGCTGCACAAATTGCTACTTTATCTAAAGAACTAGGTAATATGAATGTTAATTCTATTCAAACTGATATTATTTGTGATCATTGTGCAGGAAATCACTCAAGTATTGATTGCCAAGTGGGAAATCTTTTTTCTCAACCAAATTCTAAACAAGCAAATTACATCCAACTTTCAAAAGCAAAACAATCCTTATTCGAATATATATAATCTAGGATGGAGAAATCACTCAAATCTTTCTTGGAACAACAATCAAGGAGAAATTAGACAACCTCAAAATTTTTCACATCGAGTAGAAGCCGACACTTAAGGAAATGTTCATTTAATACATGCAAAAGACAGATTTGGCGATCCAAAATGTTGCAACTTCAACTTCAGCTTCAATTCACAACCTTACGGCTCAGATGGGTCAGCTTTCAAACATACTTACAGAGAGAATAGCAAGAACCTTACCCAGTAACACAGTGAGAAATCCTAAAGAGCATGTCAAAGCAATAACACTGAGAAGTAGGAGAACAATTAAGCAGCCACAAGAAAAAATTACCAAAAAAATGTGGTTGAAAATGAAGATGAGTACGAACCAATTGTGGAGGAACAAACACAGCAGGTGACCAACCATCATATTGAAAATTCTAATAAAAGTAAAGGTGCTTCAAATACCACAGTTTCCATGGAGTTTAGATCTGAAACTTATCCTAATTCACCATATGATCCGCCTATTCCGTTTCCGCAGAGACTTAAAAAATAAGCTTGATAATCAATTCTCTAAATTTTTAAGTATTTTTAAGCATTTGAATAGTAATATTCCTCTTATTGGAGCTTTGGAAAAAATGTCTAAATATGATAATTTTTTAAGGACATTTTATCAAATTAGCGGAAGTTGGAGGAGCATGAGATGGTTATGCTAACCGAGGAGAGTAGGGCAATTTTATGATTCCTTGCACTATTGGAAACTTTCCTTTTCATAAAGCTTTGTGTGATTTAGGGGCAAATAATAATCTTATGCCTTTTTTAATTTTCAGGAAACTAGGTATTGGAGAAACAAAGCCCACTACAATTCCTTTGCAACTGGTGGACTAATCTATCAAGTACCCAAGAGAGATAATTGAAGATATTTTGGTATAAGTAGACAAGTTCTTATTCCCAACTGATTTCATAGTGCTTGATATGGAGGAAGATGAACAAATTTTGTTAATTTTGGGGCGACCTTTTCTAGCTACTGGGAGAACCTTGATTGATGTCCAACAAGGAAAACTTATATTGAAGGTTGATGACGGGCAAGTAACTTTTGATGTTTTCAAATCCATGGAGTTTTTGTTTGAAGTCCACTCATGTTTTCAAGTCAGCGAAATTGATCTAGTCGTGGGCAAGACACATAGGGGTGAAGTTGACAAATTACTGCTAGAAGTGTGCCAACAAAGGCCTTCCTTAAAATATCATGAACAATTCCTGTAGGTTGAGCACCCTTTTCAAGAAAATAAAGAATAGTGGGAATGTTTAAATAAGTTTGATTCTGTATCGGATTGTAAAAACCCACTTTTTTATTCAACAACTTTAGAATCCGAGAATGAAGAGGTTTTGGAATGTGTTCAGTATTTGGAAGCTATGCCATCTATTCGTCCTTCATATCAGCTTAAATTCAAACATGTGGGGATATCAAAGACTTCATTATCAACAGATGAACCACCCAAACTCGAGCTAAAACTGCTACCATCTAATTTGAGGTATGTCTTCTTAGGCCATGACTCCACTTTTCCAATTATTATTAATGGTTCTTTGAATAATGTTGAGGAGAAGAAGTTGCTGAGAATTTTGAGAGAGCATAAGGCAGTCCTGGGATGGAAAATTACAAATATAAGGGGAATCAACCGTTCAATCTGCATGCATAAAATTTTGATGGAGGATAATTTCAAACATGTAGTTCAGCCACAACGAAGATTAAATCCATCAATGCAAGAAGTATGCATAAAGAAGTTTTGAAGCTTTTGGATGCTGGAATTATCTATCCAATTTCAGATAGTGCATGGGTGAGTTCCAGTTCATGTTGTGCCAAAGAAAGGAGGGATAACTGTAGTAAAGAATGAAGAAAATGAACTTACACCAACAAGAACAGTTAGGATGACGAGTGTGCATAGATTATAGAAGACTCAATGATGCAACTCGAAAAGATCATTTTCTATTGCCTTTCATTGACCAAATGTTAGAAAGACTAGCTGTCCATACCTACTATTGTTTTCTCGATAGGTATTCTGGATACAATCAAATTATTATAGCTCCTGAAGATTAAGAGAAGATTACTTTCACTTTCCCGTATGGAAATTTTGCATATAGGAGTATGCCATTCGTTCTTTGCAACGTCCAGCCACATTCCAGTGCTGCATGATGTCAATTTTTTTGGATATGGTGGAGAAATTTATTGATATATTCACGGATGATTTCTCAGATTTTGGTTATTCTTTTCATATTGTTTATCTAACTTTAACTTTTGTTTTGCAGCGATGTGAGGAAACTAATTTAGTCTTGAATTAGGAAACATGTCACTTTATGGTAGAAGAAGAGATTGTGCTTGGCCATCGAATTTCCTTTAAAGGAATTGAAGTAGATCGAGCTAAAATTGATGTCATTGAAAAGCTACCACCACCAACCAAAGTTAAGGGAGTAAGAAGTTGCTTGGGTCATGCAGGGTTTTATAGACGGTTTATAAAAAAAATTTCCTTAATTACTAAACCTCTGTGCAATCTTTTGATTAAAGATACACCTTTTCAATTTTCTCATGATTGCCTACATGCTTTTGCTACATTGAAAAAGAAATTGATTTCAGCACTTATAATTGTTGCACCATACTGGAATTTTCCTTTTGAATTAATGTGTGATGCTAGTGATTTTGCAATAGGAGCTGTTTTAAGCCAAAGAAAAAATTAAAATTTTCATGCTATTTATTACGCAGGTAGGACTTTGACACTCAACTTAACTATGCTACCACTGAGAAAGAATTATCAGCTGTTGTTTTTACTTTTGACAAATTTCGATCTTATTTGATAGGTTCAAAGGTGGTTGTTTATACGAATCATGAAGCTCTCAAGTACTTTCTTGCAAAGAATGACGCTAAACCAAGATTTCTTCGTTGGATTTTACTTCTACAAGAGTTCAATTTGGAGATATAGGACAAGAAAGTGTTGAAAATGTGGTGGCAGATCATTTATCTCGAATTGAGCCTGATGGTGCAAATGAACTGCAGGTTGTACCAATCAATGAAGAGTTTTCAGATGAGTATTTGATGATTATACAAACTCCTCCATGGTATGCCGACATAGTTAATTACTTAGTATAAAAAATTCTACCTCATGAGATGACCTGTCAACAAAAGATGAAGTTCTTCTCTTATTTGAAATATTTTTTATGGGAGGAACATTTTTTATTTCGGCATTGTGCAGACCAAGTAATAAGAGCAACCACAATCGTTTTCTATATTTGCCAATTTCTCATTTTTTTAAGAAATGAGTTGCCGCAGTCGTTTGCTATTTTGCCATTTTATGGCAAAATAGCTACAGTCGTTTCTCATTTTTGAGAAACTAGTTTGCGATTCTCAAAATATAAGAGACGAGACAACATGTTCCGTCACAAATTTTTTTCAATTTTTTAATAGGATCGGACGAGACAACTTGTTTCGTCTGACATTTTTTTAAAATTGATCAGACGGTCTGAAGGAAAAAAAAATCAAAAAATTGCTCGGACGAGACATGTTTCTCGTCTCAAGCAATTTTGCTTGGGACGGGAAAACATGTCCCGTCCAACATTTTTGGGGGTAATTAGTGGTAGGTTAGTGGATTTAATTAGGTTTAGGGTGGGTTTAATTAGGTTTTAGGTATTATTATATTATTTAATTTATTTAATTAACCTATTATAATATTTAATCACTAATTAATTAATTCAAAAAAAAAAAAAAACAAAAACCAATCGGACGAAACAACATGTCTCGTCTTTCTCAAATTTTAGAAAAAATTTAGCAAACAACCACTGCAGACAAATACCCTATTTTCTATTGAGCATGATGGTGCAAATGAATTGCAGGTTGTACCAATCAATAAAGAGTTTTCAGATGAGTATTTGATGGTTATACAAACTGCTCCATGGTATGCCGACATAGTTAATTACTTAGTATAAAAAATTCTACCTCATGAGATGACCTATCAACAAAAGACGAAGTTCTTCTCTTATTTGAAATATTTTTTGTAGGAGGAACATTTTTTATTTTGGCATTGTGCAGACCAAGTAATAAGGAGATGTGTACCTGAAAAGGAGATGGAAAGTATACTCAGACATTGTCACACATTGGAAGCAGGCAGCCACTTTGGTGGAGCAAAAACAGCAGCCAAAATTTTACAATCAGGATTTTATTGGCCCTCAATTTTTAAATATTCTTTTAATTTTGTTAATTTCTGCGATCATTGTCAATGGGTGGAAAATATTTCATGGAAACATGAGATGCCTCTAAATAATATTTTAGTGATAGGAATTATTTGATGTTTGGGGGATAGATTTTATGGGTCCTTTTCCATCTTCATTTTCTAACAAATTTATTTTGGTTGCTGTAGATTATGTCTCAAAGTGGGTGGAAGCAGATGCCTTACCAACCAATGAAGCTAGAGTTGGGGGAAATTTTATTCTGAAAAATATCTTTTCTCAGTTTGGAACTCTAAGGGCGATAATTAGTGATGGAGGAAAACATTTTTGCAACCGTCAATTTGATGCTTTACTTACTAATTATTGAGTTACTCATCATGTGGCAATACCATATCATCCTCAAACAAGCGATCAAAGTGAGGTGTTAAATAGAGAGTTGAAGTGTATACTAGAGAAGACGGTTATTATGTCACGAAAGGATTGGGCACGAAGGTAAGATGATGCATTATGGGCCTATAGGACAACATTTAAAACACCTATTGGAATGTCACCACATAGATTAGAGTATGTGAAAGCATGTCATTTACCTGTGGAATTAGAGCATAGAGCCTATTGGGCAATAAAGACACTGAATTTTGATATGCAAGTTTCAAGTGAAAAGAGGATGTTGCAACTTAATGAGATGGACGATTTTCGTAATGATACTTATGAAAATGCTAAGATTTATAAAGATAAAACTAAAAGATGCCATGATAAGGATATATTGTGAAGGGAGTTCAATATAGGGCAGAAAGTGTTGCTTTTCAATTCAAGACTTCGATTTTTTCCAGGATAGTTGTGGTCTAGGTGGTCGGGACCATTCGTTCTGACAAATTTTTCCATATGTAGCCATTGAGATCTATCATGAGAAAAGGGGACATTCAAGGTAAATGGATAGCGGTTGAAGCCGTAAATGGATGGGGAATTTGGCGAGCAAAAGTTGTGCATCGATCTAGCCAACCTTAAGTGATAGATGGAAAACGTCTGGCTGAATACATAAAACTTAGTGCTTATTGGGAGGCAACTCATGTCTTCTTTTTACTGCATTTAGAATTATTTTATTTTATTTTACTTTATTTAAATTTTTAATTTTTTTATAGGATTGCATATGTTTGGCAGTTTCCGACAGAGTTGTTTTTCTAGACCTACTTTGATGGCTATTTTTTAGCAGTATGAAGTCCGAATTTGGAAAAGTATTTCAAAGAGAGATTGAAGAAAAATGTCTTAGCTTTCTAGAACAAAAAGAATCAGGCAATTTGGATATCTACAACTCCAAATATCACCAAAACAATGAACATTACTCAACTAGAATTTTAACATAAATCAGAGGAGCAATTCTGAACTTTTTCTCGTTATTTTGTTTTTCGTTTTCTTTTCCCATTGAGGAAAATGTGATATTCAAGTTTGGGGGAAGTGGTATAATTTTTGGTGTCTTTAAATCCACGAAGCGGTACAATATATATATATATATACATATAGAAAGAGAAACAAAACAAAGTATTGCAATTAGGCTTACCATTACACTTTTGGGTTCCTTATTGTATTGCAATTTTTTAGGATTGACAATATCTTGTAAAGCAAGATTAAGCATACTTATATTCGTTAGGGTTATTGAATTTCAAAATTCCTTACAAAATTATGAGTCATGTGATTATACATAAAAGAAAAATGTGATGATTTTTCTTGTGATTATCCCCTTTGATCTAGTCCTAAACAGAGTTTAAGTAAATATAGTGATAATGATTAAATAATTGAATAAATAAATTTTTATCTACTCCAATATTTTGAGTTGCTTAGTAACTAGGGATATTCATCACCAATGTTTACTTTTTCGTCAAACGACAACTTGAATTATGAACTAAATTGAGGATTTAATGCTTTCACGATAAAATTTTTTGGTGAGATGAGTTGAGCCTAATTATGATTACTATCCCTTTATTCATGGTTTTAATTTTTGTTCGAGCACAAATAAAATCTTAAGTTTTGTGGTATTTGATGAGTGTAATTTTTATATAATTTTTATTACTTTTTTATGCATTAAAATTGCGAGTTCTCGTTGATTTCTTTAACATTTATCTTATTTCTACTTATTTTTATTTATTTGTTTTATTTGGTAGGAATAAGAGGGATAAGTACAAAATGTGAGCATTTTTGGTGAAATTAAGGAAGAGTATGAAAATAAAGAGTTCAAAATTTCAAATTGAATTTATATGAAGATTTCTGGAAGATTGAAACACTCAACTACATGTGTTTACGAATTGGCCCATAGAAGAACCAATAGAAAATATATCAGTCAACTAGGGGGTGGAATAAAATTCTAATAAAAATAAAAGTTGAGTGTATTTAAATTAGGGTTAGTTAATTGATTAGTTTAAAATTTAATAACTTATTTTAATCTATGGAATTTAAATAAATAAATTAATTATCTTAACCTAACCCTAGCCCTAACCCCACTGTTTCCCTCCCCTATATAATGCGGCACGGAACCCGAGGCGCGTGCAAAAGAGAAATAAAAAAAGAAAGGAGTTGCGGCTGGAACCAGGGAGAAAGAAAAGAAAAAAAATTTATTAAAGATTGAAACGTTGAAAGTAGGTGGCGGCTCGGTCTTTGGAGGGGGGGTCTGATTTTGGGTGGCTGGGTGTGCACACGAGTCAAGGAAGGAGAGAGAAGGTTCGATGTTTGGATCTTCAGCAAAATCGAGTTTTTTTATTATTCTCTTCAAATTTTTATAATGTAATCCAAGTGTAACCCTTGTGTTCCTTTTCTTGTATTTTTGTATGTATTTATTTTTCCTGAGTATTTGTTCTAATTGTATTCTTTTGTCCTTTCTAAACTGTGTAATCATTTCTTCATTCTTAATAAACTATTTTTCATTTCCGTTAATTCAATTCTGTAATTTTCAATCTTTTGATTTAATTTCTTCTATTAATTATTTAATCTATGGATGATTTTGTTTAAGTATTATGTTCATGGCCTAACTACTTATTATTTGATTCTACCCTCTTCTTATTGGATCTAGACCCGAATCCTCTACCCTAAACGCAATAGTTTGCCCTATTGGATCCTAAACCCGCTACCTGCCTCAAATCTCTCCTCACGTTCACCCCTATCTGCCTAACAAGAAAATCACTCCCAGATTATCTTCCCCTTGATTCCTAAAATTCTAACTAACCAAATTCTCATTAAATCACAACCAAAATTGTTATCTTTTTCTCTCTACAGTTAATTATCTCCTAATCACAACCACACACACACTCTCTCTCTCTCCAACTCTCTCTCTCTCACTGCACCCGTTGACCCAATCCCCTGCCAGCCACCAACCGTCGTCGCACGCCCCCAGCGACCTTTCGCACGCTCCCTGCGCCGCCCCGATGTCTCGTCGACTGTCAAATGCTCAGTCGACCCCCCTCCTCAGCCCTCATCCATCCTGCAACCTCTTCCATCCTTTTCGTCGACCGGACCCACCGTCGTACCCCTCATCCCACCGTCGACCGCCTTCCCGTCGCCGTCCTTCTGCCGTGCTCCCATCACCATCGACCACGCCGCCGTCCCACTGCCATGTGCCACCGTTCATTTCAAATCCCACAACCCCATTGTTCGTGAGTCATTGTGGTTGTGTTCGTCTCCTGGGATCCGTTCCCGTTATTCTCTTCTCGTCGGATTCATCGTCTTCACCAAGGCAAGTAGCTTGTATATTATTTTTGTTCTTATACAAGTACAAATACCACATGTAGTCTTGATCTCATTTTTTTGTGTTCGTCCTCATGATAATTCCTTGTTAAATCTTGATCTCATTCGTTTGATCCATTCATAATCATGATCAATCACAATAAGTTGTCACACACACACACTACACAAAAATAATTAGATTTAAATAGATTTCTTGATGTCTATACACTTGTTCGTGATCTATTGTATGTTGTAGACTTTGGTTACATGATTGATGTGCAAGATGTGTTATCTTGTTGTGGATTTGTTAAATACCGATGCCATGTTGATATGAATATATAATATATCATGTTTTACATCATACTCTAATTTGGATCTATTGTAGATGAGTTGTTTGATTAAATACAAGAAAGAAATTTTCTTTTGCTGTTGCCCTAATTTGTTATAGAAATTTAGACCCTGTTAAAGTCAGTAAAGTAAATTATTTTTTGAATGTGATTCGTAGGCCTCGATGTCTATTTTCAGAAATTTTGACGGATCTTAATTTCGAGTTTTGATGTGTGAGTTATCGTTGTTTTACTGCAGCTGTGTCGTAATTTCCAGATTCTGATTTTTGAGATCGCTACATGTTTTATTATTTTAAAACTGATGTTTAAAGTAAAATTTGGACTTAATTATTCTGGGTATGTCTAGACATGACTGTGATCAACCCCAATTTTTTGTGGAATTTTTTAATGATTCTTATAACTTATTTCATGTTTGTGAAACCAATCATATAATTTCCAAACTGCATGTTGTTCAGTAAAGAACTCTGTTTTCTACCTAATTCTAGTCACTTTTGATTAAATCTTTGTGAATATGAAATGTATCCAAGTATGTTTATTTTACAACCCTTTTGATGGATTTGAATTCCGAATTGTATTTTGTGACTTATCACTGTTTTCGTACTGTTTTGTCAAAAAAATTAGATTCATAAATTTGCTGCATCATTCCGTTTTCCAAATTAAATTGACTATACTATCTGTAATGGAATTTTATAAAATTTTATATGTTGAGACTAGGCATGCTAGGGAACCTTCCAGATTTTTCCTGAATTTAATTATGGTGTTTTTATACCTTTTTCATGCTTATAAACAAAACTTTACTTTCCGGCTGAACATGAATTCTGTATAAAACGTTGTTTTGAGCCCTGTTTCTGTAGTTTTTATATGACTTGTGTATATGCGCTGGATTCGGCAGAGAGTCTAGTTTCTAGATTTTATGACAGATCCAGGTTTGCATTCCTGTGACAATGGGATTCTCGATTTTGGTGCAGCAACGTCTTGCTGTCCAGAACTGAAAGTCGTGTTGTTCTAACTATTATAAGTTGTTTCGTCGCCCGATCATGTAATCTACCCAACTCGAACTTGAACCCTGTTTCTTGTCATGTTTTTCTTACCCTATTTGTGCACGTCTATACCTGCTTTGATAATAATAACAAGTAACCAAGCTGAGATTTAAGGGAAAGACCTTAGTAGTGAATAATATAGGTAAGTGTACTCGAAAGCGGGCCCGTATTTTCCACTTGATACTCGATTCATGAACCTGTTATATTATTGACTCATGAACCTGTTATATTACTACCTGATTCATGAACCTGTTACTTGTGACATGATGCCTGAGTACACGGCCCTATAGAAATCCACCACTAGATCTAAACGTAACTTGCATGTATGTAGCAACCTTGTGGTAAATTTTGGGATGCATGAAGTGCTACCTAGATAGGATTAAATATAAGACCTGAAAATACATGATCACTTACACATTTATGTTACCTGTACATGCTACCTGACACCTCTTACATGTTTACCTACTTGTATACTACTTGATACCTGTTACATGTTACTTGTACTCTGTTATCGCATCATGTTACTTGATTCTGTTCTTGATTAAGAGTTAGTTTCTCTATTTTTATGTCACATTCCTTCCGTGCTTACTTCAGTACCCTCTTCTTATTGCTACTCTGGATTTTGTTTATCTGTTTTCCGTACTGGTTGCTTGCACTACATGCGGCCCGTAACTTGCACTAACGGGCGTATTGTTTCCTGTTTCTCTTTCTTGTAAATTTATTAATTTGCAGATTTTAGTGACCAGCTGCCCAAAGGAGTAAGTGACCAAGTGTTCTGAGCTTGGCTAGAGTTCCTGTTTGAATTATTTTTCATGGCTTGAATAAATTGTATTTATTGCTACTTGGATCTTGTATTGGATATTTTTGTCCCAGAAATTATAACTTTTTGTTTCCAGATCTTGTTATTTGAGAATTATATGTATTTTGTTTTCAAGTAATTATGTTGATTATATTAATATGTTTCAAGCATGCGTGGATGATTATTTACTGTTTACTTCTTGTTTATTTCCTGTGAAATGTTGAAAAGTTCCTTACAACTTATGAATGGTGAAAGTCATTTGTTGGACTTTGTCGCGTGTCCGTATTCCGTATTCCTTTATGGGAAGTGGGGCATGACACCAAGAACATGTTTGTTAATTGCAAAATTATCATGAACTAAATTTATTTTCTCGGGTTTCGATGTAGCCTAGTTTTGACAACACAATTCAAGTTTCATATTATTTTATTAAACTATTTTTCCATTGTTGTATGTTTAATATATGTTCTTAATACTTTCAATTATTTGGCCAACTATTGTATGACTTATTGGATCATGGAGAGACCCAGAGGTAATTTGTGATCTAGAATTATAAAATTAAACACCATTGATTGAGCGAAATTATAGATGATTTACCATGATTAATGTGACTATAAAGAAATCCATGGAATTCATGAGTCTTCAATTAATTAAATTTCTATAGAGATATAACGAACTTTCAATTGAGGATATTTTTTGTATTGTTCGAGAGAAAACATTGAATAATTAGGGTATTTTGGTCCTTAGAAAAGTAGAATTTCTTGTGACATGGAATTATGAATTGTGTGAGACTAACTAGATGAAATCAAAAGCCCTAGAATTAGTTTTGCTATTAATAAACAACAAAATTTTAGATTTTCATTCTTTTTAATTAGGTTATTTAGTTCTCTAGATTAATTTAATTTAGTTGTCTTCTTTATCAAATTTCAATTTTTCAATAGTAGTTAATCTAGTAAATTTCGGTACTCAGTAAAATAATTAGTCATTGTGGGTTCGACACTCTTTTCACCTAAACTATACTAGTTATTGCAATTTTGTACACCTGCAAATATCCCATCAAGCATCGATGCTTGGAAGGGGAAAAGGGTCCTTCGGGCATGTTTTGTTGAGGTCGGTGAATTCTATGCATCTCCTTAATTTGCCATTGGACTTCTTAACCATTACAACATTGGCCAACCACTCCGGCTAGTTGACCTCTTAGATGAACCGAGCATAGAGGAGCTTATTGACCTTCTCTTTAACGACTTGTTGCCTCTCAAGGGTAAACCATTGGCGCCTCTGCTGCACCGGCTTAAAGTTTGCCCCCTCTGCTACACTAGCTTGGAACCTGGACGGACACTCAATTTATGCATGATGAGGTCTTCGTATATTTCAGGCATGTCCGAGGGTGTCTAGGCAATTAGGTCATGGTTCTGCCAGATACAGTGGATGACCTCCTCTTTGAGGGCAGGGGAAAGACTTGCTCACTTTGAAGCATTTGATTGGATCGGTTTTGGAGAAGGGAACCTCTTCCAACTCGTCTACCGGCTTGGAGCCATTTGTACTTCGGTCGGAGGGGAGTACGACCGCTTCAAGTGGGAGGACAAAGCTCTCCACGGTGGTCGTGTAACTGTAATACCCCATATTTAGTAGAGTATATATATATATATATATATATATATATATATATATATATATATATATGGATATTAATTAGGTGGGCTTATGGAAAACTATGGTGGCTGCATGGGCTTGCTGTGTGTGTGAAGTGGGTTATTTGTGCACAAGTGGGGGCCCAGGTACATGGTGGCCTGCATGAAAAAGCCATGCATGTAAGGGGGGTACTTCCTACACATGGAGATGTGCACGATATTAGGGGATATTAATCCCATATCGGCCATATAAAGGAGTATTAGAGTGTGTATATTAGTTAGCCTATGATCATAAGGTACCAAATAGTCATGGCACCTTTTGTGAGGCAAGCATGTGGTGGGCCGTTGTTAGGACTTTTTTTCGCATGCGCAGCTGAGCCGGGCTCGGGGGGGGGGGGGGGTTACAGTAACAAGCCCGAGCAGCCTCCTAGTTGCCCTTTATGACCCCGTCCCCAGACTTGGCAGGGAACTTCATGTGCATGTGGTAGGCCGAGGGTACCGGGTGGAGGGAAGCAAGACCAGGTGGCCCAGAATGGCGTTGTAAGCAGCCTTGATGTTGACCACCATGAAATCCATTATCTCGGTACGAGTGGTCTGGGATTTCCCGGTAGTGACATCTAAAGGGATGATCCATTTGATCTGAACAGGGGCTCCAGAAAATTCGAGAAGGGTGTTGCCCTCCGGTTTGAGTATCTCCTTAGAGAGCTTCAAGCCTTCAAGGGCTACAAGGAATAGGATGTTCACCGAACTTCCATTGTCGACGGGGATATGGCAGACATCATGATTGGCTAGACCAAGGCTAATAATGAGGGCATCACAATGTAGGAACCGAACACCTTTGAGGTCTTCATCCGAGAACGAGATCGACAGTCAGTGACCTTGAGCAGGTGGACAGTTGTGTACCGAATTGACCTCCCAGACGAAAGCTTTACCGGAGGAGTTCCAGTCTCCCCCATGGGTCTGCCATGGATGTAGTGGAGAATGACCAAGTTTTCGGAGTCCTGAGCCTCGGGCTCCATTTCTGGATGCTTGTTTGCAACCCGAAGGGGTGGCGAGGTCCTCAAACCATCCCGAGTAAACTTATCAAGATACCTTCTCCGAATGAGGGCCTCGATCTCATCTTCCAGAACCCGATAGTTGTCAGTTTCATGGCCATGGTCCCGATGGAACTGGCAGAAGAACCTCCGATCTCGCATCTTGTTTCCACTATTGACTCGAGGAGGATGTCGGAGTATGCCATCGCCCTCTATTTCCATGAGGATGGCAGATACGCTCGTATAGAGCAGAGTGAACTTATCGAAGCGAGTTACCAGAGGGGGCACCTCTGTCTAGATGCATCTTTCTGGGCCTTCTTCGGGGCCTCGGAGTTGTCTAACTTCCTTTCCCCTTTGGCTGGGGACTCCTTGCGACCTTCCACATGCAGGGCTTCCTCGGCCCATATGTACTTCTCGACCCGAAGCAAGAGGTCGGAAAAATAAGTATTGAGTTTATTATCCAATGAGGCCTTCAGCGAATCGTGCCAGACGTTATGCCGAAAGGTGGCTGCTGCAACCCCAACATCGTGGGAGGATATTGTTTCGGCCTCGAGTATGAATCTGCGGACAAAATTTCGAATGGACTCCCCGTCCTTCTGTTTAAGGTCAAAAAGATAAGCGCTCGTCTTCTCAGCCTTGTGGTTGATCACGAAATGAGCGAGGAAACTCCCTTCGAGCATATCAAAGGAGAAGATCGAACTATGGGCGTGCTTGGAGAACAATTCTCGTGCGGGGCCCCGAAGGGTGGTTGGAAAGGCACGACAGAGGAGTAGATCTGAGACATTGTGAATCATCATGAGGGTTTTCAACCCCTTGATGTGATCATCAAGATCCAACTCCCCATCATAGGTCTCGAAATCGGGCAGCTTGAAGATCCTCGGAATTGGGGCCTCGAGGATGCTGGACGAGAAGGGTGGCTGGACTGGCCGGTTAGACCACCCTCCATCTTCGTCGATTTGAGTGAGGCGGTCCTCCATCTCGTGTAGTCATTTGATGACTGCATCTTCGAGTCCCTCAGATTAGGTCGACCTATGGGACTCCTTGTTCTTGGCTCCACCCACACGATGGCTCTGAGTGCATCGGTTCAAGATCCACATCGGAGGGCCTAGAATACCTCGTCACGGAACTCTTGGAATTTGACCCTCATCACGTGGCCTCCTTCTCCATAGTTGTTTGGAGGTCGGTGATCCCTTGGAAAGAGATTGCATCCCTTTTCCTCCCTGTGAGAGGAGTGGAGACTTCAGCTCGAACTGCAATTAATGGGTTCCCTCTCTCCTCGTGAGCGACTAAGACGATTTCAGAGGTTTTTCTCATTCACCAAATTTTTAATGACATTTCAGAGTTCGGGATTCACCGGGACCACAGGCTCTCTAGCGACCGAGCGTGAGGCGCTCGGGGTCAGCCCCTGGGGTTGTTCCGCCCGCCTTTGTTGGGACCCCTGAGTGATGACTCAGCTTCGGGAAGGACGTGGAGGAGGAAGGATGGGGGGTCGGTCTGACGCAACCCGATTGCAATCTTCATGACTTTGGGAGCCATGGAAGTATTTGTTTACGGAGTAAGGTCTGAAGAAGAGGCTCGGATATAATTTCCCACAAACGATATCAATCTGATGTTGCTTGTTTTTCAGTGCAGGAGCAACAGATAATGAGTTCTTTCGGTGAAGAGGAAACTCAGATCTCAGCCTTCGATTTGACCATGCATGAAATTGATGTGCGGTTGGATTTGATGAATCAGGTGATGAATGTCTTTCGCTGGATACCTGCAAAAATGTCCGAAACACCGGGAGGATTCCCGGAGACAGACCCTTTGATGCCTAAGTCAATAACCAACAGTTTAAAAGGTGATTGGGTGAAAAATTTGTGATTACCTGGTTACTATAGAGGTAGGGCTATATGTATAAGCTAGTGAGGGTCTGTTTAGGGAAGATTCCCCGAATCTAATCCAGCTGTTGATTCCCTGATTATGAGGTAATCGATCTGTGATGGGCTGGATCTGGGCGATGGGCCCGTGAGCAGCCCACGAGCCATTGTAAGATCCCTTTGAGATTCGTGTAGAGATTGTGCAGTGCAGATTGTCCATGATTTTTACCCTTATCGGACAAGTGCTTAGATGTCAATCACCGTGGGCTCTAACATGAAGCAAAATGCATATTGAAGGATAAACATTTTAAGAACATTATACATGGTGTCACTAAACTTCATAAATTGTATGTCACTAAGTCCAGATATAGTTACTCATGTTCCACGCATTCAAAATCCAATTACATTTATTTAAGAACAACATCCTAAATCTATCATTTTTATTGAATTTATTAATCAAATAAAACAAAATAATGTCAATCAACCAATTCAAGTTTATAGTCGTTGCATGTTGGCCAATGAGTTTTTCTTCTGTTGTATGTTTGTATCAATCAAACTGTAAAGGACCAAAATAGAAATTAGAGTTTGAATGTAACCCCTGTTTTTCACTTTTGGTATTTTGAGAATATTCTTCATTTTTTTTTGTGAATTATTATTTTTCTATTGTATTTTTCGGAACAATAAATTTAACTATTTTTATTCTATAATATTTTTCTGGCAGTTTTGACCTTCTTTTGTTGATTGTGCGCCGTTTGGCCGTTTTTCGACATTTTGAGCTCTTTTTCTCAATTTCTTGATCTCGTTCATGTATAAATGTTATTTTAGGGTCATGGTGAATTTTTAGGAGAGTATTGACCAATTTGAGATTTTTGGCCTTAAGGAGATTTTTAGGAGCTATAGGATTCATTGTATTTTGTATCGCCATTTGAAATCTACCCAATATCCATTACCCAATTGTATACCCATTGTTTCCTATTGATATCCACTACCCATTAACCCACTTTTGATCTCATATATATACCCCTATACTAAATAATCCCTAACCCTAATCTATTTCTTCCCTCTCCTATTGTGTGCCGGCTACCTCTTTCCCCAAACCATCCCGGCCTGCCTTCCAAAACCCTAGGCCGGCCTTCCCTTGCCTTCTTCTTGCATAGCCGACCACCCATATCTCCCCTCTCCGCTATTTTATACAACTCCGCTTCAAAAACTCTTCTCTCCTCTCCTTCTTGTGTTCGGCCAACACCCAAGGCAGCACCCAACCATCCCAAAACAGCACCTCAACATTCCCCCTCGCTGTTTTGAGTTGTGGGCATCTCCCACTTCGGTTCGTGTGTCAAAGGGATCAACCGTTGGCGCATTTTGTTCGTGGGTTTCGCTCGAAATCGCGCTAGAAGGCGTCTTGCTCGTGGATTCTCTTTGAAAGGCTTGGATTTGTCGCGTTCGTCGTCACATAAAGGCAAGTAACTTGTACTTAAATTTCTTAGGTTGATACAAGTAGAAAGTTCACACATAGGATAGTTTGAGACTAGAGACGGACAAAGATCATGTTTTTATTTGTGGATTTCGTCTCTAAGGTTCAAAACAGGCCATGGACGAATTAGGACATGAAGTTGATAGGTTTATGCCTTAGGATTCACCCAAACGCGATTGTTATCGCGTATGTGACATATTGTATACCCGATGCATGTTTGAACACCTATATGAGAAATATTGGATTTTGGCATGTTAGAAACCCTTAGATGTGATATTTAGACAACGGGTAGACAGTGTTTTGAATTTGGAAGAGTTTGGATGATTTTTGAGGAAGTTATGATGTTTTGAAACTTAATTGAGAAATCTGGAAATTTGGATTGAACAGGATTGATTGCAGTTTTTACCTAGATTAAAGTCCGAATCTTCACATGACTATTTCTGAGAAATTTCTAGAGAATTGAATCTAATTTCTAATCCCACTGATTTCACCCTGTTTGGAGTTCGTATGGAATAGTTATGATTATTTTAGTAACTGTATGTTAGTAGTTTCCAGTTTCAGTTCGGGGTAATTTTTGTGGACAATTTATTTTCAAGATCTAAGTTAGACATAATTTCATACTACAAGATTTTGTCCAGTGTTTCAATATGATGTTAGGTAGTTCCCTGATTTTTGTGATAATTAAAAGATGAGTGTTGAGTGGTGTCCTATATCCTTTTCTATAGATCGCTTTTGCTGTAAACTGCATGTGATTGTATGTTGAATGCCGTGTTCACCTTATTTCTAATTACTGTATGAATATTTCATGAGAGATATGAAAGTTGGGTAATTGTATCTACTTTCATCCTGTTTTGGCGGAAGTGGATTTTGATGCGCTGTGTGCAAGATATGCATGATTTTGTACAGCGGTGTTGAAGAATTCCAGATCCATCAAAACTGTGTTATGTGTTATTTTCTATTTTTGAAAACATATCTATACTTTCTGGAAAAATATGAAAATCTATATTTTGAGACTATACATATAGGGGATTACCCCAGAATTTTCGTGGATTTAATTAATGATTTTGTATGCTGTTTTCATGTGGTTTAAGTTATTCCCCTGTTTTCTGACTGTACATGCAAACTGTGTTGAATTGTGTTTTGAGTCGAGATGTTGTGAAATAGCATATGGATTTATTATAACCGTTAGAAGCGTGTGGAAGTCTAGTTTCCAGATCCTTCGACGGATCATTATTTGCATGCCTGTAGATCTTTGGATCACTGTTTATGTACAGACTGGTCTTGCTGTCCTGTTTATAGACATACACCATTTTGCTCGTATTTGTGAATGTTTGGTATCTATACTTACTGATCTGATGCCCTAAACCTAAACCTGATCATATGATGTTAGTTTGACACCCTTTAGATCACATTCATGTCTGTTTAATAACCATAACAAAAGTAATCAAGCCGGGGTATGGGAAAGATCTAGTAGTGGGAAAGCATAGAAATGTGTACTTAGAAGGGGGCCCGTGTTTCCCATATAATTATCTGTATTCTGACCCTGTCTACATTGCTTCTTATGTAAGAAGGTGTAGAGTAGAAGAGAACCACTAGGTTCTATCTGTCTGTTCTGATATCTGTCTGACCCTGAGTACACGGTCCTATAATATCCCCTACGAAATCTAAAGCGAAACTGTTTTGTTGTAGCAACCATGTAGTATAAACTGAGATGCATGTCGTGCTACCTAGATAGTAATCACACAAGACTTACATTAATCTGAAATCTGAGATCTGATTATATTTCTGAAGTCTGAATCTGAATCTGATATATGAAAATCTGAATCTGAATCTGAATACCTATTATATGAAACCTGTTATCTGATTTACCTGACATATCTGAATATCTGTTTACCTGACATTTCTGTTATATGACACTTGACACTTAATATCTGAGACATCTGCTAGGATACTATGTTAGTTGAGTTTACCATACCATATTAGGTCTGTTTCTGATGATTAGTTAGATCTGTTTAGTTTTTTCCATGTGCTTGTATCCTATTCTATTTGTGACCCGGACTTGCCATTGACGGGTATTGTGTTTTCTTCTTTTCCTTTTTCCTGCATTCGATGATTGCAGATTACGGTGGACAGATTCAAGAAAGTTCTGGTGGTTCGCAGTATTAGATGCTGTTTATTATTATTTCTGTTTTTCTGTTAGAACTTTATTCTGTATTCGTGAACTTGATTCATTTCTGTATTTGAGACACGTGTATTATTTATTTTGTTTTGGGCGATGTGACCCAGAATATTTGTTTCCAGACTCTGTTTTATTTGAGAACAAGATATTTGATTTCAATTAATTCCTGTTGGTGAAATTTTCTCGATGTTGCATGTTGGTCCCACTCTTTGCTTCCGACTGCGATATTTTGACTCTGATATATGTTGACTCTGATATACTGCCTGAGATATGTTGTAAGATTTCTGAAACAGCTTAAGGATGATAATAATCATTCGCTGGGCTTTTGTTACGTGCCGTATTCCGAATTTTTGAGAAGCGGGGCGTGACATTGAAACAATGAAATTTGAACTAGAACTCAAGAATCAGCCATCGAAATCGAGATTAGGGTTTGAAAGAAGAAAATGAAGAGAAGTAGAATAATACCTTTTGATAGAGAGGAAGGATCGAAGGAGATTAGGGATTTATGGTTAGGGTTTCAATCAGGGTTAGGGTTAGGGTTAGGGTTTTGGTGGAGAGGAAGAGCTGTCAGAGAAGAAGAAGTTACGGAGGTGGCGGAGCCGCAAAGGAGTTGGCGGCGGTGATGAGGATTGAGGAGTAGTGTTGCGGCGATGAGGACCTATCGTCGGGTCGGGGACAAGAGAAAAAGAAAGACAAATAGGATCACGTAAGAGAGAGAAATTGAAAAGGAGATAACGAGCTGGGGCTTCGACTTCAGGCTTGGGAAAAAATACATTTTGTATATTCAAAATTTACACATAGACCATTAATAATTTTCTTATCTATATATGTATACATATATATAATTTAAAACCCAAGGGGGTGCAGTTGAAACCCTGAGAGGGCATAGGCGCACCCCCTCAGGATGAGATAGCTACGCCCCTGCTCCCAACCATCATCACTAGGTTACTTTCTTCTTCATTCCCCTTCATCTTCATCTTCATCTTCTAAGATTGATGGTTGACTTCTAGATAATGTAGTTGACTTTCAAGTAATTAATGGAAATTTTTTAATTAATTGCTAGGAATCAACCATGAATCTTATTTGATACTAGATTTGCCCGTGGGAACGTACCTATGACACGTCTTCGGAACGATACAGCATACGAAAAGTCTTGTCAACAGTAAAACAATAATTATGCAGCTCAAGTTTGAATAATATGAAAATAATTAGTTGTAAATAAAAGTCCATGTTTACATTAGTATATGTTGAAAAATAATTATAAATGGGGGTGTAAAATCCGACTTCTTAGAACTTTGAGGGTGGAAAATGATGAAATTTAACTGTTGAGTTGTTATTTTCTATTTTCAATATAACATGAGCAATTTTGATGGTTGGAGCCGTTTGGCTCTATTCGATATATCAAATATATATATATATATATATATATATATATATATATATATATATATATTACATGAGCAATAAAAAAATCATAAAAATCTGAAAATTTACAAACCTGAAATCTGAAAATCTAAATTTCTAAGTAAATAGAGAGAGAATGAGAGTGAGAGAGAGAGAATGAGAGGGAGAGAGAGAGAGAGAAATATAAAAAAGTGAAGAGAGAAGAGAGAGATAATAATAAAGTAATGAGTTTTTTTTAGTTGGGGGGGGGGGGGGGGGGGAATTGGTTTTGGGAGGGAAACTTTTTTGAGGGGATGAATCTGAACCGTTGATTTGGTTTCAATTGAAGGGGAGCCACTTGATACCTTTCTTTGTGTTTTATTATATAGATAATTTAGATAATATATCTTAATTTTGTTGCAAAATGCACTTGGAAATCAGTCTTCATGTGAATTAAAGAATTTTTTTAATTCGTTGCTAAAATTCAACCATCAATCTTAGATGATATGATGTAGATGACACATCTTAATTTTGTTGAAAAATGCACTTGGATCAATGTTCTGGTGAACTATGGAAAACAAATTAATAAATATCCAATCAAACTTAGATGTTATGATAATTCACTTGGAATTCAAAATTCAAGTTAAAAAGGAAACAAAGTTAATTTTTTTCTAAAGTCAACCATCAAGCTCAGGTGATATGATCTAGATGATGTATCTTCATTTTGTTGCAAAATGCACTTGGAAATCAATATTCGAGTGAATTATAGAAAAAATTTAATTAATGTCTAAAAGTCTAACATTAGTCTTAGATGATATGATAGAGATGATACATATTCATTTTGTTACAAAATGCCCTTGGTGACCAATGTTCCAGTGAATTATGGAAAAATTCTAATTAATTGCTAAAAGTCAACCAACAATCTTAGGTCATATGAGGTAGATGATATATTGTCATTTTGTTGTAAAATGTACTTCGAAATCAATATTCAAGTGAATTTTAGAAAATTAAAATTAATTGCTAAAATTTGGACATTAATCTTAGATGATATGATCTAGATGATACGTATTCATTTTGTTAAAAATGCCCTTGGAGATGAATGTTTATGAATGTTTGAGTGAATTATGAAAAATTCTAATTAATTGCTCAAAGTCAACCATCACACTTAGATGATATATGTTACAAAATGCACTTGAAAATTAATTTTCAAGTGAATTACGGAATAATTTTTGTTACATACTAAAACTCAACCATCAATCTTAGATTATATGATCTAGATGATATACCTTCATTTTGTTGCAAAATGCACTTAAAAAACAATTACAATTGAATTATAGAAATAATTTAATAAATATGTAAAAGTCAAGCATATCACTTAGATGATATGAAATAGATGATATTTCTTCATTTTGAACCATAATTTACTCGAAATTCGAAATTCAAGTTAAAACTGAAAATAAAAAATTTATTAGTTTCTAAAAGTCAACCACCAATTTTAGGTTGCAGGATCTTTAGATGATATATCTTTATTTTATTGCAAAATGCACTTGGAAATCAATATTCAATTGAATTATGGAAAAAATTAATTACTTGGTAAAAGTCAACCACCAATCTTAGATTCTTAGATGATATGATCTGGATGATAAATCTTTATTTTATTGCAAAACGCACTTGAAAATCAATGTTCAAGTGAATTATGGAAATTTTTTAATGAACATTTAAAGTCAACCATCACACTTAGATGTCCATTTTGAACATATGATATGATATAGATGATATATCTCCATTTTGAACCATAATTCACTTGGAATTCAAAATCTCTACTACTATAATGGAAAAAGGCCTTAGTGTAATTTGTTCTTCTACCAATCCGTGCAATACGCATGTCTGAATTTTTACTTTTAAAAATAAATATATGTATTTATTAAGCCGTGCAACGCACGTGTAAATTACTAGTTCCAAGTTAAAAGGAAAATAAAACAAAATAGTTGCTAAAAGTCAACCATTAAAAGATGGTATATCTTCTTTTTATTGCAAAATACACCTATAAATCTGTTAAATCTCAACCATCAATCTTAGATGATATGATCTAGATGACGTGTCTTCATTTTGTTGCAAAATGCCCTTGAAAATCAATATTTAAGTGAATTATGAAAAAAAATTTAATAAATATTTAAAATTAAGCCATCACACCTAGATGATATGACCTAGACAAGAAATCTTCATTTTGAACCACTATTCACTTGGAATTCAAATTTCAAGCTAAAATGGAAAACAAAATTAACTACACTAAATTCAGAAATTTTGAATAAAAGTTTTGTTGGTGTTATCTTTGTAAATTTTTATTTTTTCATTAATTACTCTAACTACATATTAATAATTAACGGGAAAAAAACTTTTAATATAAATTTATAATAGATTAATAGTATGCAGCTATAAAAATTAATTTATAATTAATCTCTAATTAACAATCTTTACTAATTATGTTCAATTATATTATTAAGTAGTAACTCTGCCATTGACTGTCCTAAGCCAGGAATCCGACCACAAACCGAGTAAGGAGGAAGGTTGCGTTAGACAGTTGACAGCCAGCAGAAAACTTTTTTAAATCCTATGAACATGAACCATAATAATATACGAGCAAATCCTAGGGCATTCCCTGGAAGCGATGTGCTGTGCCTGCCTCTGGGTGCTTTGAAAAATGTGCAAGGGACGTCGCACCAGTGTCCGGGTGCGATAAAAAATGGGCAAGGGTTCCTACACCAATATGAACGTGTGCGGGTAAAGAAGCTAATCTAGAAAATATGCTTAGGTTAGCGACTTGGAATATAAGAATATTGACAGGAAAATGCATAGAACTAGTAGATACTATGATTATAATGAACGTTAACATAGCTTGTGTTGCCGCCGAAATTGGTGTGGGGGCAAACGGATAGATTTGTGAGTTCTTGGGATGTTGAACAGTCAACCCTGAAATACCTTTCCGCCGGAGTTTGACCGTGATCTCCTGCCGTTAACCTGTAAAAAGTGCGAAACACCGGGGTTGATCCCGGCGACGCACCCTCCGACGCTCAAGTCAGTAATCAGAAAGATTATGAATGAGCTTTGATTGGCAAAAGATTGATAACCTGTTAACAGTGGGGGGTGGAAAATATTTATAGCCGCCTTAGGGACCATTTTCGGTATAAGATCAAATCCCTACTTCCCAATGAATGGATAGAAGAAATCAGGGCCGTTGATTAAGTATAATCATAAACCCTAATTCTATCCAGCTGCACTGGGTTTCATGCTAGTTGGAACCCGCACCCAGTTGAGATGGATCCATTCATAGGCTATTGGGCCTTTGGAAAAAAGACTCAATACCCATTTCAGACACGTTTGTAGGTAAAATTATCATTTTACCCCTGATCTTTAAGATTCGTGCCCGATTTGAACAGTTCAGATTTAACCCTTATTTTTAGCCATATCACGTGCCCCCCACTCCCGAAGACTGAGTTCGATCAGCCTTTGAGGAGTAGTTTTACTGTTTTAATGGCTTGCGGAGTTGTATCGGAGTCCAAATGAGGGGTGTCGAATCTTTATATGAGGTATTATGGTGATTTTCGGAGTTGGTTGCGCGCTCAAGATTGTTCTTGAGTTCTCCTGGAGTTTCGGTGATTTTTCTTAATTTTAATTTATTTTTCGGACCGTTTATTTAATTTTGCGAAGTGGTGATTTATTGTTCGGGGGCCTTAATTAATTATTCTAAGCAATAATTATTTACACGGGAGCTCAAAAATATTTCCCCGAATTTATAATCATTTTTTAGAATTTTTAATTAATTTTCCTGAATTCTTAATCATTTTTTTTGGCAATTTTTAAATAAATAAACCGAATTCAGTAAATAAAAAAATTAATTTTTAATATTATTTATGGCGTGGCGCAATCTGGGCCACCCATCTCGCATCAGCGCGTAGTTCTGAGAGATCGGACGGGCTGTGTCGCTCGGAACTATTTTCTTCGCGTGAGCAGCTCAGATCGCCAGTTGCTCGGATTCTGAGCGACGTGGTTCAGCACTATTTTCTCCACATGAGCAACTCGATCGCCGGTCGCTCGGATCGGGATTCCGAGCGACGTGGGGCAATCTGAGCCGTTCATCAGGTCGAGGCAATCTGTGCCGTCCGATCGAGATCTTGCTCGAATTTTGGGGAGAAAGTTGTTTTTCTCCACTATGCAGCTCAGATCGCCAGTCGCTCGAATATGGATTCCGAGGGACGTGGTACGATCTGAACTGTCCATCTAAAGATCTTGCACGGATCTCAATGTAAAAGACAGTGTGGATCACGAGAAAACGCTATCTTGTCATTTTATGGTCGTGATTCAATCTGTGCCGTCCGATCGAGATCTTGCGCGAATTTTGGGGAGAAAGTTATTTTTCTCCAATACACAGCTCTCGGATCGCCAGTCGCTCGGATTTGAATTCTGAGGGACGTGGTACGATCTGAACCGTCCATCTAAAGATCTTGCACAGATCTTGATGTAAAAGACGGTGTGGATCACGAGAAAATGCTATCTTGTCGTTTTGTGGTCGTGGTTCAATCTGTGCCATCCGATCGAGATATTGCACAAATTTTGGGGAGAAAGTTGTTTTTCTCTAATACGCAGCTCGGATCGCCAGTCACTCGAATTTGGATTCCGAGGGACGTGGTACGATCTGAATCGTCCATCTGAAGATCTTGCACGGATCTCGATGTAAAAGATGGTGTGGATCATGAGAAAATGCTATCTTGTCATTTTGTGGTCGTGGTTCAATCTGTGACGTCCGATCGAGATCTTGCGTAAATTTTGGGGAGAAAGTTGTTTTTCTCCAATACGCAGCTCGGATCGTCGGTCGGTCGGAGTTGAATTCTGAGGGACGTGACTCGATCTGAGGTGCCACTCGATAGCTCGGCAGAGTACCTCGGTAGCTTGGAGCTAGATTAATCACCGAGCGGTGTGACCCAGTCGGAATCGTCGTTACCCTTATGAACTGTTGCCGCTCTTCTCTACTTTGTCGTTTAGCCTTCTTTAACATCTTGAGGGGGGCCTAAGAGTCGCAACTTTACGTTACAAAGCCCAAGAGTCATTTCTTTTACTATAAGTTTTCGCCTCCCCCATTCTTTATCTCATTCTTTCACTTTCACTTTTACCTTCGCTTTACTTTTGCTAGCGGTGTTTTTGCTTTCGAGCGGCGCTACTAGCTTTCGTGGCAAGGAAAGTATGAATTCCGGCGAACTTTTCCAGCCATACACGTCACTTCAAGGTTAGTCTTTCCTCGTTCTTCTTGAGAATGGCTAGAATTTCTTATGGGGACAGACCTCCATCTCGGACCGAGACACCGGCCGAGCGGTAGTGGTGAAGCCGAGGAAGGGGAAGGAAGTGGTTGACCCGGTCGAGGAGTCGAGGATAATTGAGACTCCGAGGGGGGCAAGAGAGCTCGGTCGGCTGCCGTCCGCGTTGTCTAGTGTCGAGGGAGTGAGGAGTTATCCTGAGGACATCCTAGAGAAGGTGGTGCGTGGGATGGCTCCGGCATACGAAGAGAATAATCCGAGGGATCCTTCCGAAGTGGATGAGATCCCCTCAATCATGACCGAGGCGGATCTGCACCGGATCAGGAAGGGATTACGCATCCCGAAGGAGTACGTCCTACTACTCCCCGGCCCTGGCTTTCGAGTGTGTACGGGGACGTCGGCAGACACGTGTGTCTTCCCGTACGACGCACTTAATGCTGGTATTCGACTACCACTGCATCCCTTCGTGGTCGAGGTGCTGCAGTGGTACGGCCTGAGCCCGGTTCAGTTTATGCTGAACATGTGGCGACATGTCATCGCCTTCGTCCTTCAGTGCCAGGCAGTCAGCGTGCAACTGCAGCTCGTTCTGCTTCGGAGCCTCTGTCGCATCTGCCGGATGAGCAAGATGGCGGATCGGTATTATTTTTCGCCGAGGAGGGGGGTGAAGTTGATCGAGAATCCGGACTCGATCAAACACTGGAAGGAGAAGTATTTTCTCATCTGTGGTCCCGAGCTGTGGGGCTTCTCGACGTTGTGGAAAGATGGGGTCCCGAAGTGGGCGAAGAAAGAGCCGGTGCTCACAAGGGAGGAAGAGGAGGTGGTGGTTAAAATGCTCGGTCTCCCGACCCTCAGTTTGAAGGACATAACCGAGGAGGTCTTGTTCGGTGGGGGACTCAGTCCGATCGACCCCAGTACGCGCTCTTTCTTTTTTCTTGCTAGTCTGAGTCTTTTAGTGTTTGTTTTTTCTAACTCTTTTGCTCGGTTTTTCCTTCGTATGTAGAGACCCCCGACATGGATTACAAGGCGTTGATGGCAAAGTGTCACGCGGCAGAGGACAAGGACATAAGGAAGAGGAAGAGGACCACAGCGGGGCAGCTTTCAGGCCGAACAGTACAAGTCCCCTCGGCAACCTCGGTCGTCGTGGAACCGGTGACCGAGGCTCCTTCGGAACTTTCTGCTCAGGCCCCTTTGGTCAAAGCCCTGGGTTCGTCGAGCGGGGTGTTCTCTGCCAGCGCAGCTCTGGCTTTGGAGGTGCCGCCGCTTACTGCCGAGGCGGAGGCCATCCTCACCGAGGAGCACAAGTGTCTATTCGTCCCCGACTGGAGGGTGATGAAGGTAGACATTTTCCTCGGCGACTCAGGGATGCTCATGCAGGCAGTGAAGCACCTGCCGACCCCGAAGGACCGTGCCACGCTGAAGGCTGGCGCTATGGGCGACGACGCCCTGGAGATAGCTCGGAATACTATGTCGGTAAGTTTTTCCGCTCGGTTCTAATCGCTTCTTTTCCTTCGTCCTGCTCGCAGACTCTCAGTCACTTCAACCACATGCTCGAGCTATTCGCCGAGCAAGAGAAGGAGATGAACCTGGCAAACGATCGGGAGAGGTCGGAGCACTCCAAAGCAGTCAAGCTGTTCGAGGCCGAGCAGCGACTCTCGGCTTCGCGTGCGGCCGAGGTGGGGGCCCTTGAGACGAAGCTCGCTGAGGCGTTGAAGAACTCCGCAGCCGAGACTGCCAAGGTTGAGGCGTTGAAGAAAGAGAGGGCCCGCCTCGAGGAGGAGCTAGCCAAGGCCTTAAAGGCGTCTGAAGAGGCGCTGAATGGCCAGGCGATGAAGGTGGCGAAGGCAGAAAAGGCAATTTGGGATGAGGCCGAAGCCCACATGATGGCAAACATGGAGGAGGCTTACGCCCGAGCGCTGAAGCATGTGGCGGCCCACATCCCCGACTTCGATAGATCCTCGTATTACTTCTACGATCCCATGGAGGGCGAGGAGCTGTTTCCTCTGGCAGAGATCGAGCCTGAGCAAGAGGTCAAAGAGGCCGAGGAGAACGCTGAGGACGAGGTGAATGTCGGGGGAGCGCTCATCACTGTGCCGAGCAAGGATATCTCAGAGCGGCGCCATGAGGTGGCCCCCTGACTTAGTCGCCTCTTCCTTTGTTTTTTGTTTTTTTTGTAACGCCGAACTGCGGACTGGCCACCACTCTCATGTACTCTTTTTGGATTTTAATGAAAACGACTAACTTTTTGAGACTTTGGCCAAGTGTTTGAGATTTCAAGTGTTGTGAACACCTTGTTGTTGAAGATTTCGCTAAATGTTGAAAACACCTTTTGTTCTTTGTATTGATATGTTTTCTCTTTTCAGGTTGTCGAGTCGAGTTTAGCAGTTGAAGCCTCTCGTCCTTCGGGTTGACTTAAAAGCAATGAAGTTGGCCCTCTCCCGCAGTTGAGAGTGTTTTCTCAAGAGCGAGTTGGAGCTAGATCATCTCAAGGTGACGCTGGAGAAGTTTCTTTCCGAGTTGAAGCAACTGAAGAAACGAGCTCGTGAGGTTCGTCTTCAAGGTGAGGTGGAGTTTCTCCGGAAGGCGCTATTTGATGTTACGGAGGAGAGGGGCAAACTGTTGGCTGAGGTTCACCACTTGAAGATAGTAGAAGAAGAGTTTTCGGCAGAGGAAGAAGAATTAGCAGCGACGATGGGCAAGTTGATGGCCGAGCGCGACGAGTTGATGGCTGAGGTCGACGAGTTGAAGAGGGTTACAGTCGATAGGAGCATTGAGGTTACTCATCTCCATCAAATTATTGCCGACGGCTCTGGTGCCGAAGGCTCTGCTCAGCTTCCTCACTTCAAGCTAGCCATGAAGGATGACTCTTTGAAGCAACGAATAGTCGAGCTAGAGGCGGAGGTTGCTCGCCTCAAGCTCCATTCGGGACCGATCAACGTCAGAAGCACTTCGTGTACCCAGGAAGAGAGTGAGCGAGGGATTTCATTTTACGAGCTTACGACTCGCTCTCCTGCTGCTCGGCAAAGTCCAGGTGATGCCCAAAGTGGGGTGGCTGTCTCGTCGAGCGAAGCTTCAGCCGGCGCAACACTGAGAGACACTACTAAGCTCGCTGGCTTGGGGACCTCAACGAGTGTGGGATCGCAACGAAAAGGTGTGTAGCGTCCCCACCTGTCTCTTAAGAGGAATATCCCCCTTCCTAAGAGTCGTTGAAGTTGTCTTGTAATTTTAGCTTTTCAAACCTTGTAACTCGTCGTAGATAAGAGTAGCTGGTCATGTAATTCGAGTTTCTTTGAACTTTATACTTTATGAAAGTGAAGGCTTGTTTTACCCCTTTGCGTTTGTGTGTTGGCATGTTCAATGGATCCTCTGTGGTTGTAAGAGTGTTTCTGAAGGGCAGACCATTTCTAGCTCGCTTAAGAGCGAGGAGTAGAAGTGGGGTCTTGCCAAAATTTGAACTCCGAGGAACATGGCTTTACCTGAGGCGTCCATCTGAAGATTTTGCATGGATCTTGATGTAAAAGACGGTGTGGATCATGAGAAAATGCTATCTTTTCGTTTGTTGGTCGTGGTCCATTCCGTGCTGTCAGATCAAGATCTTGCGCGAATCACGAGGTTAGAGGTTCAGATCACGAGAAAATGCTATCTTGTCGTTTTGTGGGCGTGGTGTGATCTGCGCCGTCTGATCGAGATCTTGCGCGGAATTTGAGAAGAAAGTCATTTTTTATCCAACACGAAGCTCGGAATGCAAGTCGCTCGGGAATGTATGCCCGAATATCTTCATCAGTTATCCAGCCAAGTGGTTTGGGTTTCGAACGCATCGTTCGAGTGAGTTTCAACGGTTGTGGGAGCAGTTCCGACTGGCGAACCACTTCTAGCCCGCTTAAGAGAGCTTGCGAAGCGGAATCGAGCCAAGTTTTGGACTCCGAACACGTCGTTTAAGTAATTTTCAACGATTGTGGGAGCAGTTCTGAATAGTGAACCACTTCTAGCCCGCTTAAGAGCGAGCTTGCAAAGCGGAATCGAGCCAAGTTTTGGACTCCGAACACGTCGTTTAAGTAATTTTCAATGGTTGAGGAAGCAGTTCTGAATGGCGAACCACTTCTAGCCCGCTTAAGAGCGAGCTTGCGAAGCAGAATCGAGCCAAGTTTTGGACTCCGAACACGTCGTTTAAGTAAGAGCAATTAAAGGCCTTAAACAGAGAGATAAGAAAAATCACAAGAGAATTATCAGGGGAAAGAAGTTCTTTATTGATAACAATTAATCGGCTGCTTCTAAGTTGCAAGCCGTTATTACAATAAGAAAATAAAGAAGCAAGTACAAATAAAAAGATAGAAATGGCTCGACATTTGAAGGTACTTGGAGAGGCGTTCAGGCGCTCTCTTGGTACTTCAGTAAATAGTTGGCATTCCAAGTTCTTGGTATCTCTCTGCCTTCGAGGACTTCAAGACGATACACTCCGGGCCGAACCACCTTGGTGATCTTGTAGGGTCCTTCCCAATTCAAAGATAGCTTACTCTTTTGGCTGGGGAACGAGACAGCTAGCTTCCTGAGTACTAGGTCCCTTTCCTTGAGATCAGTTTGACGGACCCTTTTGTTGTAGGCCTGCTCAATTCTTCCTCGGTAATTTTGCTGGCGAATTGAAGCTCTTTCACGGAGCTCATCAATCAGGTCCAAATTCGCCCGGAGCTCTCTGGCGTTCTGCTCTTCGGCATAGGCAATAAGGCAAGGGGATGGCAGACCAACTTCTAAGGGGATTACAGTCTCGAACCCATAGGTGAGATTGAAGGGCGACTCTCCTGTGGGGGTCCTTTTCGTAGTGCAGTAATTCCATAATATGTTGGGAAGTTGTTCTGCCCATAAGCCTTTGGCCGACTTATCTAGTCTTTTCTTGATGCCGGAGAGGATCTGCCTGTTGGCGTTCTCAACTTGACCATTGGACTGAGGATGGGAGACGAAGGAGAAGCGTTGCTGAATGCCGAGGTCTTCACATAAAGATCGGAACGCTGCCCCTGTAAACTGTGTTCCATTATCTGTTATCAGGACCCGAGGTATGCCGAATCTACATATTACATTTCTCCAGAAGAACTGCAGCACTTTGTTCTCAGTAATGGTAGCCAATGGCTCGGCCTCGATCCACTTGGAGAAATAGTCGATTGCCAGAACTAGGCATTTGAGCTGGCCTGGAGCTAGTGGGAATGGACCTAACAAGTCCATCCCCCACATTGCGAAGGGAATCGGGCTTGAGAGAGAGGTGAGTTGTGCTTGGGGTAGGCGGCGGATGTTGGAGAACTGCTGACAAGGGCCGCATTGCCGGACATGTTGCTCGGCATCTCGAAGTAGGGTAGGCCAAAAATACACGTAGTTCAAAACTTTCCTGGAAAGGGTCCATAATCCTGAATGTGCTCCGCCTATGCCTTCGTGGAGTTCTTGCAAGGTGTACGAGGCTTCTTCCGGGGAGAGGCATCTCAAGTAGGGTCTGCCGTCTACTTGGGTATAGGAGCATCTGTACAGGACTCCTTCAACAAGGGTGTACTGCTCCGCTTTCATTCGGATTCGACGGGCTTCTTTTAGATCTTGGGGAAGGGTCCCATCCCTGAGGAATTCTATCAAAGGCTTCATCCAGTTGTCCCGGAGTTGGACGGGCAGCAACTCCATCGTGTCGAGGGCTTCTTCTTCTATGCTTGGTCTTATGAGTACTTCGATTAGGACGGTCTGCTCGAGACCTTAGAGGGAGTAGGAGGCCAATTTTGAGAGGGCATCTGCTTGGGAGTTCTCTTCTCTAGGGATCCGCTAGATTAGTGCCTCTTTGAATGAAGCCATGAGACTTTGGACCTTGGCTAGGTACTTATCCATTCGGTCGTCTCGCGCCTCGTACTCCCCTAAGACCTGATTCACCACCAGCTGCGAGTCACTAAATATTCGGATACATTGTGCTCCTGCCTTGCGAGCCATACCCAGGCCGTCTATTAGCGCTTCATACTCAGCTTCGTTGTTGGAGGCCTTAAAGTTGATGCGAAGGGAGTATTGGAGAACGAAGTCATCTGGGCCTGCCAGAATGACCCCGACTCCGCTCCCTTCGGCGCAAGAAGACCCATCTACTTATACTGTCCAGATGGGTGGTCCATTTACGGCTTGACTCACTTCCGGGATGGTGCTCTCTACAATAAATTCAGCGAAGGCTTGAGCCTTGATTGCGGTCCGAGACTGATAAGATATGTCATGTTGACTCAGCTCGATCAACCACTTCATTAGACGCCCGGAGGTGTCGGGCTTGTGCAAAACTTGCGTAAGCGGCTGGTCGGTAAGGACGACCACCGAGTGAGATTGAAAATAAGGACGGAACTTCCTGGCTGTCATTACCAAGATGTATGCTATCTTTTCTAATTTCGGATAGCGGAGCTCGACGTCTCTAAGGACCTTGCTCACATAATAGATAGGATTCTGAGCCTTGTCTTCTTCCCTCACTAGGACAGCACTGAGAGTTTGCTCAGAGGTAGCGAGGTAGAGATAGAGTGTTTCCCCGGAAATAGGCTTGCTGAGGAGTGGGGGGTTGACCAGATATGCTTTCAGTTGATCGAACGATTCTTGCTGCTGTTGGCCCCACTCGAAGCCCTTAGCCCCCCTAAGGGCTTTGAAAAAAGGAAGACACTTCTTCCCTGACCTAGACAGGAAGCACCCTATGGCCGCGAGGCGTCCTGTAAGCTTTTGAACTTCTTTCACACTTGTAGGAGGAGCCATATCCAGTATGGCTTTGATCTTCTCGGGGTTGGCTTTGATCCCCCTTTAACTGACCATGAAACCCAGGAACTTACCAGACGAGATCCCGAATGCACACTTGTTCGGGTTTAGTCTCATATTATGCTTCCTCAATACGTCAAAGGCTTCTTGTAGGTCGACAACATGGTCGAACCCATAGATACTTTTGACCAGCATATCATCAACGTACACTTCCATGTTTCGGTCGATCTGATTCTGGAAGACCTTATTGACGAGGCGCTGGTAGGTGGCACCGGCATTTTTTAGCCCAAAGGGCATCACTCGGTAGCAATAGAGGCCTTGATCTGTGACGAACGACATTTTCGGGATATCCGGGGGGGAACATTCTGATTTGATTGTATCCGGAGAAGGCATCCATGATGCTCAGCAGCTCATGGCCCGAAGTAGCGTCGATCAAGGTGTCGATGCTGGGGAGAGGGAAAGGATCCTTGGGGCATGCCTTGTTCAGGTCAATGAAGTCGATGCAAATTCTCCAACTTCCATTTGCCTTCTTAACCATAACAACATTGGAGAGCCACTCGGGATAATTGACTTCTTGTATGAACCGGACTCTGAGGAGCTTGTCCACCTCTTCCTTTATAGCTTGCTGGCGCTCGGGGGCGAATTTGCGCCTCTTCTGTTGGACCGGTTTGGACCCCGGAGCAATGCTTAGGTAGTGGACGAGGAGGTCCTCGGAAATTCCTGGCATGTCGGTATCCGACCAGGCAAAGAGGTCATGGTTCTTCCTGATGCATTGGACTATGTCGGAACAGAGGGCAGAGGGAAGGGTCTTGCTGATGAAGAACTTGCGGTTCGGATCTTGCTCTGAAAAGAGCACTTGCTCCTGCTCGTCTACTGGTTCGGACATAGGCTGGGTGTTCCCCTGGGGAATCTCGAGAGTCTCCAGGAAAAGGACAGGTCCCCCGGTGGAGGTCATGTAACACTTGCGGGCCATCTCCTGACTACCCCTTACTTCCCCCACACCTGCCTTGGTGGGGAACTTCATTTTGAGATGATAAGCGGAGGGGACAGCCTCTAAAGCAGCTAGGCCAGGTCGGCCTAGAATCACATTATAAGCAGCTGGAATGTCAACGACCATGAAATCCATTGACTCCGTCCGGGTAGTAGGAGCTTTGCCAGCGGTTACGTCGAGGGTTATCACCCCTTCGATAGTCACTGGCACTCCCGTGAACCCATGGAGCGTATAATCTGCGAGCTTGAGCCTGTCCCGCAATAACTTGAGTCCTCGGAAGGCTGCTAGGAAGAGGATGTTGACAGAACTGTGGTTATCCACCAGAATCCTCTCCACTTTGAAGTTAGCCATGTGGAGGTTAATCACCAGTGCATCACAGTGGGGCGTTCGGGCACCCTCTAAATCTTCATCCGAGAAAATAACCGGGACTCCGAGGCCTTTGGGAGGTGGTATGTTGTGCACTGAATTGACCTCCCGGATGAAAGCATTCCGAGAAGAGTTGGAGGTGCCTCCCATCGGACCTCCATGGATGAGGTGCAAGACGCGTTCTTCTTTAAACTCGGGATTCTCGTTGCACCTCTCGGGATGCTTGTTAGCCCCCTGGGGGGAGGAGGAAGATCAATTCGGTCCTTTCTCACAAACTGGGACAGCTGCCCTCTCTGAATGAAGGCTTCAATTTCATTCTTCAGAGCCCGACATTCATTGGTGTCGTGGCCGTGGTCTCGATGATATCGGCACCCCTTCTCCTTGTCTCTCTTCTTCCTGGGGGTATTCATCTTCAGGGCAAGAGGCAGGACTCCTTCTTTCTCCACCTCCATGTGAATAGTTGAAACATTGGTATTAAGATGGGTAAACTTCTAAAAGCTAGGAGGCGAGCGGTGCTGACCCCCGTTGTCCTTCTGGAGCTTCTTAGCTCCTTCATCTTCGGTTGCCTTTCTCTTGGTTCCAGAGGAAGACCTTCAAAAGTGGGGCGGTGTTCAGCTTCCTCTGCCCGGATATACTTCTCACTTCTGAGAAGAAGGTCAGAGAAGTCTCGTGGGGGCTTTTTGGCTAGGGAGGACCGGAGGCTTGAGTTGAGGACATTGGATTGGAAGGTGGCTGCAGCGACCAATTGGTCGAGGGAGACAATAAACCTAGCTTCCGCGGTAAACCGCTTGACATAATCTCTTAGTTTCTCACCCTTCTTCTGATTGAGGTAGAGTAGTGAAATACTAGTTTTCTCGGTTCGGTGGCTGCTCACGAAGTGGGTGACGAAAAGAGTCTCAAATTGTTCAAAAAAGAAGATGGAGGATGGGGCGAGGCGGGAGTACCATTCCCAAGCCGGACCTTTGAGAGCAGCTGGGAAGGTCTTGCACAGTAGAGCATCGGAAGCCTGGTGAATCATCATGAGAGTTTTGAAACTCTCGATGTGATCCACGGGCTCTGACTCCCCCGTATATGTCTCAAACTGTGGTGGCTTGAAGTTTGCCGGAACAGGAGCATCCATGATGGTTCGTGAGAACGGGGGTCTGCTTGGGTGGAGGGTCCTCCCTCTTAGCTCCTCTTCCCTGTCAAGTTGGCCGAGGCGTCTCTCCATCTCATGGAGACGACGGTAAACAGCATCATCCCTTCGACGGTACCCTGGCGAGCCTCTGGACCCATCTTCGTATGAAGGGGAGTATGGGGTTCGGCGATGGTAGCTAGGAGAATGATGAGGACTGGCGATGTGATGGCGGTAGTTCGGAGCTTGAGGAGGAGTCAGGGAACGATGGCGAGGGCCCTGGACCAAAGGAGGAGTGGGGGCCCTCTGAACATTGTTATTATTGTTTGGTCGGAGATTGAGGGCCTGCAAGATCGTAGCCTGAAACTCTTGGAATTCGGCTCGGGTGATAGGTCTGTTCTCGTCCCTCTGGGGCTGCCAACTAGCGGAAGAGTGTTGTCTTCTTCGACGGTATTCAGGGGACTCTCTCCGCCTCCTATGAAGAGGGAACCTCCTGTGGTCGTGGCAACAAGGAGATCGCTCATTTGGACGTTCTGAGCGGGTGGCTCCCTCACGGGCCCGCCTTTCATCCAAACGGCGTTGATGGTCCCCTTCTTTCTGCCGATTGATGAGGATGTTGCGGAGGTCTTCGGAAGGTCGAGGATTATGAGATGCCATCAAGTCGGTTGAAGGGTTATGTATGGAGACGTGGTCTCGGTGAAGGGGTTGTTTCTGAGGATTGGGACAAGAAGTCCCTACACCGGCATTCTGGGGCCCGAGTGGAGCTCGCTGGGGTTGAAGAGGAGGTTGCTTCTACTGCAAGGGCTGATCGGGCTGAGGAGGAGTTGCCCCTGCTGCTGGACGGTTTAGAGGGGGACCTCCTGTTGTGGTTGAGGAGGAGTGGGTCCACGGTTGGACCTTCTAGATCTCAGTTTCCTTGGAGGCATAGCGGGAGGTGATCTTAACCGATGGAAGAGGATGGATTGCTATTCATTTTCCCATAGACGGCGCCAATCTGTTGCCGCTGAAATTGGTGTGGGGGCAAACAGATAGATTTGTAAGTTCTTGGGATGTTGAATAGTCAACCCTGAAAAACCTTTCCGCCGGAGTTTGATCGTGATCTCCTACTGTTAACCTGCAAAAAGTGCGAAACACCGGGGTTGATCCCGGTGACGCACCCTCTAACGCTCAAGTCAGTAATCAGAAAGATTATGAATGAGCTTTGATTGGTAAAAGATTGATTACCTGTTAACAGTGGGGAATGGGTGGTATTTATAGCCGCCTTAGGGACCAGTTTTGGGATAAGATCAAATCCCTACTTCCCAGTGAATGGATAGAATGAATCAGGGCCGTTGATTAAGTATAATCATAAACCCTAATTCTATCCAGCTGGACTGGGTTTCATGCGGGTTGGAACCCGCACCCAGTTGAGATGGATCCGTTCGTGGGCTATTGGGCCTTTGGAAAAAAGACCCAGTACCCATTTCAGACCCATTTGTAGGTAAAATTACCATTTTACCCCCGATCTTTAAGATTCGTGCCTGATTTGAACGGTTCCGATTTAACCCTTATTTTTAGCCATATCAGCTTGTTTACAAGAAACAAGTGGGTATGAGAGAAAGCTAAAGAGGTAGATAGTTTTAAATTATATTATCCAGGTATTAAAAATAGAAACGAAGTAGGAATTTTAGTAGATAAAATTTTCAAAGAAGATATAGTAGGTACTAAAAGGAAAAGGGATAGAATAATACAAATTAAGGTTGTATTAGGGGAAAACATAATTAATATCGTTAGTGCTTGTGCACCCTAAGTAGGATGCACAAGCTAAAAATAAATTTTGGAAAGATATGAATGAGATAATTCAAGTAGTACCATTATGTAAGAAATTATTTATAGGATGAGATTTAATTGGACATGTACGAGAATATAGCATGGGATATGAGATGGTGCATGTAGGATATGGATTTGGAAATAAGAACAATGGTGGAGAGGCCCTATTACATTTTGCAGCTTCGTATGATCTTATACTAGCAATACTTATTTTAGGAATAGGTAGGAACATTTGATAACCTTTAAAAATGGGGCAAATGAGAGTCAGATTGGTTTTTCATTACTAGAAGGTGGATCACTTGACATGTAAAGATTGTAAAGTTATACCGGGACAGTATTTAACCTCAAAACATAGATTAATGGGGTTGGAAGTTAAGATTGGGAAGCACAGATGAAGGAGACTAGGAACCGAAGAATTAGGCGGTGTAACTTGAAGGAAGAGAAACTAGAGGTTTTTAGAAGAAGAAAAAAAAGTTTTTAAAGGAGCAACATGGAATTGGGAATGAGAGATAAATATGATGTGAAATGGCTACGTACATAAGAGAAATTTCGAAGGAAATACTTGGAGAATCTAAAGGTAGAGGGTTATTAACTAGAAAAACATGGTGGTGACAAGAAGAAGTCCAAAATATTGTGAGAGAAAAAAGATAAACATTTAAAATATGGCAAAAGAGTAAAAATAAAAAGGATTTGGAGAGATATAAGACCATTAGAAAAAAGTTAAGAAAGCGGTAAGAGATGCAAAAAAAGAAGTTTACGATGATTTATACACAAAATTAGAAACAAAAGAAGGAGAAAATAACATTTATAAGCTTGCTAAACAAAAAATAGGAAAACAAAAGATCTAGATACAATTAAGTATATTATGAACGAGGATTTAAGAGTCTTAGTAAAAGATGAGAAAATTAAGGAAAGAATGTGAAATTATATTGTGAAGTTATTAAATGAAAAGATTGTGGGCAATTTAAATATAGAGGACTTGATGAAAATTTGAGAGCATATGTTTTTTCATAGAATTAGGACCTCGGAGGTTCAAAATGCTCTAGGAATGATGAAAATAGGAAAAGCTTAAGATCGGATGGTATACCCATTGAAATTTGAAAGTGTCTTGGGGATGTAAGAGTGTGTTGGCTAACAAGATTATTTAATGGAAATTTGAGGGCTAAGAAAATGGTCGATGAGTGGAAAAAAAAGTATTTTAATATCTATATATAAAAATAAAGAAAATGTACAGAGTTGCTCAACTACCGAGGGATTAGATTAATGAGTCATACGATAAAAATTCGGGAGAAAGTGACTGAACATAGACTAAGACTAGAAACTACATTGTCTGTGAATCAGTTTGAATTTACGTTTGGAGTTCAACAATGGAGGCCATTTATGAACTGATGAGACGTATGAAAAAACATAGAGAAAATAAGAAATATCTACATATGGTGTTTATAAATCTAGAAAAAGCGTATGATAAAGTCCCTAGAGACATCTTATTGTGGGTGTTAAATACTAAAAGAGTAACTATTCGGTATATTGAGGTAATTAAGGATATGTATGAAGGGGCAAAGATCAAAATGAGAATTAAAACATGAGAGACTAGTGATTTTCCTATTACATTAGGGTTACACCAAGGTTCGGCTTTAAGCCCTTACCTCTTTGCTTTGGTTATGGCTGAATTGATGCGATGAATACAAGATGATGTGCCTTAGTGTATGCTTTTTTTCGATGACGTCGTCTTAGGGGATTAGATTAGAGCAGAAGTCAATGCTAAATTTTAATTATGGAGAGAAACTTTGGAAGCTAGAGGCTTAAGAAAAAGTAGAACTAAAACATAGTTTATGGAGTATAATTTTAGTGATATTCGGAACACAACTGAGAAAGAAGTGAATCTTGATGGTCAAAAGATATCTAAGAGAGACCGTTTCCGATATTTGGTCTCATTATACAAAGATATAGGGAGATTTGTGAAGATGTTATACATAGGATCCAAGCAAGGTGCTTTAAGTGGAGAAGCGCCACTAGTGTTTTGTGTGACAAACGTATACCTTTGAAGTTGAAGAAAAAATTTTATAGGACGGATGTTAGGCCATCAATAATGTATGGAGCAGAGTGTTGGATAACAAATAAACAACATATCCAAAAAATGAGTGTAGTGGAGATGAGGATGCTAAGATAGATTTGTGGTAAAATTAGGAAGGATAGAATTAGAAACAAGCATATACGAGACATGCTAAAGGTAGCTCCTATCCAAGATAAGTTAATAGAGAATCGCCTCAGGTGGGTTGGACATGTCACACGTAGACCTAGTAGTGTTCCCGTTAGAAACAGTGATTTGATAAGTAATGAAGGCAGAATTAGGGTTAGGAGAATACCTAAACTTACTCGGGTGGAAACGGTGAGAAAATATGTGATAGCATGTGACCTTACAGAAGATATTGCATTAAACCGAGCAGAATGAAAAACTATGATTCATGTAACCGACCCCAACTAGTTGGGAAAAAGTCTTTGTTGTTATTGTTGTTACATAATTAAGTAGTCTTAGCATGTTTTAATATGTTTAGCTCTATTAAATCTATGACTAGTACTTAGAAAACAGTGAAAGATGAAAGGAATAAGTGAATTAGATTAAATAAATAAATAGTCTATTTTTTTAAAAAAAAACAAGCATCAAATACTTTCTCTCTTTCAAGAATTGTGGAGTACTTTTGTCAGTACTATTCTGTACTATTGTCATAACTTGTGAAGTACATTTTTCTACTATCTTCCAAATCTGTTATGTGGCAGCGTACTAGTGGCTGGACTGATAAAACCTGCTCCAACAAGTTTTACTCTGAAATTTCTCATTTTATCCTGTTGTACATAAGAAAAAACTATTTAGTTATATCAGATCCAAAGTTGAAGTGTGTTTTTCTTTTCCTTTCAATTTTTTTTAAAAAACAAGCCTACTGTTTAACCATAATTGAATAGAATATTTACGTCAATGGGTCATGTAAAGCTTTCCATCTAGACTGTCTTCAAGCCTCTGCTAGCGGGAAAAAATCTATAACGCTTCGAATTTTAAACACACGTAATTTATAGCAAATACAAGATCTTTTACTTCGAAAAAACGAGTTAAAGAGAGAACACTGATGGCCTCTTGTCGGAAGCCCCGGCACCGGTGCGTCTGCTCAAGTCCCCGATCATCGCCTCTGAGTTTCCTACCTCTTGCCTTCTTTCATTCTTCTTCTTAACTCCCTACAAAGCCAAAACCTTCCTTCATACCCATAGCCTTTCTACAGCACCAGTCTGCCTGCTTTCCTTCATATTACCGCATCATCTTCTTCCCTTCTTCCCTACCCTACTTCACCTTCACCTTACCCTTCTCTGACTATGCTCTCTGTTCTTGAACTCAGTGGGTGCGGGCCCAACGAGAGAGTCCGCCATCCACCCCACCTCCCCCTCCTCCCACCGTTGAAGTTCCCAAAGAACCCCTTGAAGCCCCGGCATTGCCGTCAATCCCCCACCATAACTCCGACACAGAGAAAACCACAGCTAATCCACCTCTGAAAAATAAACACACAAACACACATCATAAATATTATTTTGAAAGAGAATACAACCAACACGTGCACTGCAAACACGTGCGTCGCACGTAAAAATAAATATTCAAATACGAAATAGATTTTATCAACTAGAAAATATTTATAAATAATCAAAATACAACATAGCAAAATAAATTTCATTAATTTTATATATATACAACAATGTAATCCACACGTACATAGAAAATATGTGCATCACACGTATAAATATATTCGAATCAAAATATGAGGAAAGTAAATTTCAATTTATAAAATGAATTCGAACAAGTTATAAAAATAAATAATCGAAATACGTAGAAATATTACACGTAATGGTGGAATATACGTAATCGTCACGTATATTGAAAACACGTGCAATACACGTAAAAATACAAAAAGATTAGGTTTTATATTTGAGTTGGCACAAAATATAATAAAAACGAATTTTGAGAAAACATAAAATTTATAAATAATTGAAATGCAGAAATACGTAAGATTTTTATATTAAAATATGTTACAGATATTCGTAACTGTATAAAATACATATGTGTAACACCCGTGGATATATTTGTCATAACTCAATTTTGCGGGGTGTTACAAAATTATATGCACACGCGGACATAAAATAACCATATGACAAAATATATGAGTCTTTGTTTCTCCTTTAATGTAACACCCTAGATTTGATTTATAAGATTGTGTGATTTTACGTGTTGTGCACGTATGATTTCGTTTGTAAAATTTCTCGTATAAAATATTTTTTATAGTAGTTCTCTATATTTTTCTAAAATTATTCTCTTTAAAAGCCTAATTTAAATCTAGGCCTAATTGTCCTTTTAAGCCCACTATATTTATTAATTATTTAATTATTTTGAGCCCATGGTTAATTTGGTCCATTAGTGACTCTATTTACTTCAATTCTCTTTTGAAATAGTCTAACTTGTAGTGTAGACTCATTTCATGGATAAATTTGTCACATGAAAAGATTTGTAAATGGGGGACACTAGAGTGGCACGTGCATGCACTAGCATGTGCAATATGCACACTCTAGGAGTGGCCGGATTGTGATGGGGAGAGTGGGAGAGATTGGGTTGGTTACTCTCATCATGGGTAGTTTATATAACTCCCTATTTCATCTAAACACATAATCTCTAACCATTGGATCTAATCCTAGCCCTCCATTCACCCCAAAAATGGTTATAAATACCCCTTTATTACTTCTCATTAGCACACTAAACAATTCATTAAGAGAGAAAAAAGATTGAGACGTATTAGTAAGAAAAAGATTAGATTGTGCTTTGTTTGTGTGTGTTCCATTCAAGAGGAGGCCGGCCATCATCATCAAGCACAAGGAGGGCTCGGTTTCTAGCAGTGCATCAAGGAGGAGGTGGCTTGTGGCTTGATCTAGGAGGAGAAGGCTTTGTTCATTTGTTGTAGGAGATTCTTTAGGAGTTCTTTGATTTTCTCTCCAAATAAGGTGGGTTTTTTTCATGCTTCTAATCTAGTTACCATGCTAGGAATGAATTTCTACTAAGAGAAAACTAAGTAATTTGGACTTATAGTTGTTTGAGATGAAATGATAAAATAGAGAATGATTGATAAATGATTGCTAAATTGGGAATCAAAGTGTTAGAAATTATCATCTTACCATGCTATATGTTTATGAGTTATGCTTTATGGAGATTTTGTGCTTGTGAGACAATAATTAATTAAATGCATCATGGATAATTGTTTGTTTGAATTTGTAACACCCCATAAAATTGGAATTACAATTTTGCCCTCGTGTGTTACACACGTGTATTTTGTAAACGTGTTTTCATCACATATTTTATTTACCGATCGACTATTTATGCATTTTTCCGAACTGATTTTATCTTATTTTGACTCAACAAAAATATAATATTTCAATCTTGTATTTTACGTGCTTTTTATAGGTTTTTGATGCACGTGTCTCCACCGCTACGTACAATATTTTCTAAGTGTTTAAATTATTTATTTTATATATTTAAATCTATTTTATAAAACAGAAATTCATTTCCCCCCTATTTTGATTAAAATGCATTTTTCGATTTTCTGCACGTATAATGCACGTGTTTTCTACGTGTAGTGATTTCATCATGAAATATATATAAATTAGTAAATATAATTTTGCTTATATTGTTTTTGATTATATTTAATAATTTTTCATCAATAAAGTCAATTTTCGCATTTTGATATTTTACGTGCTATGCACGTGTTTTCAGTAAACGTATTTGGGCATATTTGCTTTCAAAATAAATTTCGGAGAATGTGAAACACCCCGTAACTTCTAAAGTATAATATATAGTGTATAAATATATATATATAAACATATATGTTGAAAAGTAAAGTCACTACTTATATGAACTATGTACATAATAGTATTGTAAAATAAAATTGATGTTGGTTTTGTCATGGGGGCCCATGTGAACAGCGGGAGGCTCTTGGAAATGTTTTTTTTTTCCTTTCTTCCCCTATGCTTGAACACCTTTTTTTAGAAAGTGTATGGTGACTTAAGTATGTGAAATATATTGTGAATTGGAAATGGGGGCCCACCTTTGTTGAACAGCAAAGGCATGCTGTTTACTGTGCAGAGTCAGTTTGGTAGATGGTGAGGGTAGGCCGGTTGTACATGTAGAGGAGAGGAAGAGGTAGGGGGTTATGGGAGTTGGGTTTTTGAAGAGTGGGGAGATGAAAAGTTAGGAGTTAAGGGAGTTATGTATATGAAGAGTTGGTGAATTAATTTTAGTAATTTATTAGGTGTGTAATTTTGTAATTTGAACCCTAGCAAAATCCTATAAATAGCCCCATCCTCGTCTCTTTTGTCCACACCAAAAAAATAAATAAGAATAAGAAAGAAAGAAAGAAAAGAAAAGGGAAGAAAGAAAGAAAGAAAAAAGAGAGTGAGAGTTTGTGTTTGGAGGAGTCTTTCTAGAAGAAGAAGGCCAAGGAAGTGCTAGAGGAGCTAGGAGGGCTTCAAGCAAATTGTTCGATCTACAACTAAGGTGGGTGATCCTATACTTTCTAATTTTAGAATAATGTATGCTAAGTAATAAATAATGAGTAGTATGGAATTTCTTATATGATCTATGCTATGGTATGAGATGAGAATGATAAGTAATTCATGTATGATTAATAAATTAAGTCATGTTAGGGGTTAATGAGAAAAAGAATTGATTGATTATTTGTCATACATTAGCATGCATGAATGTAGAGAATTTTGATTATGTGAACAATTGATAAGTAAATAAATTATTGTAAACAAGATTTGATGTCATGAAACTCATTTGATTGTTTATAAAAAACATAATATGTCATCTCTAATTAAAAAGTGTAAATGCAAATTTGTGTTTATCAATAAAAAGAAACGATTTTGAAAGTTGTTTAATTTATTCTTTAAAATATGGATTATTAAATCAGTAATTTACTGTTGGAAAGTAACCCAGATTTTATGAATTAAAATATTGTCTAATAAAAGATTAGGTCAAAATTGGAGAAATCGAGTTTTATGAAATAGTGGGATATATAACAGGGTGTTTGAACAAAAGGCTATGAAGAGGCTTTATACTGTTGGGCACACCTGGCCTTATGGACTGGCGTGCGCTAGCCTCCAAGTCGACCTGAGTTCGAAGCCTTCTAAGTGTTTTCCTGTGTTGTCTTTTTTTATAAAAACTATTCAAAACGAGAGTTTTGATATAAGGAGACTTCGGTGAAGAAACTAAACAATAAGTCCAAAAGGGCTAAGTGGCTAGTTGCTTTGGATTTGGGCACTTCCTTGATGGCCACTGGTTCAAAACCCCTTGCTGCCATGTGATATTTTTTTGGGTTTCTTTTTGACACTATTGATGAGTTTTAGTGCAATTAAAAAAATTAGAAAATTCTATTACTCTTATAAAATGAAATGGAATTATTTAAAAATAGTTTTGGAATTTTTCATGTATATTTGGGACATTAAAAATGAAATTGAGATAGAAAGATGAATTATTGAATTTGAAATTTATTAATTAAGAATAGGACTCTTTTTGTGAAGAAGAGTAAAATGTTGATTGTGTGAGTTGAATTTTCATTTGAAGAAATTATACACTTGTTTGGGTTTAAGAAATACTTGATGTGGATCGAAACATTTTATTTGAGCTCGAAATTGCATTTGAGACTTAAGTGATGAATCTTTTGTTCATGAAAGGAATTGTTGTTCTATTTTTGAATTATGAATGAATGAATGAACCATGAATAGTACTAAGATGTGACATTGATCAAATTATGAATAAGTTGAAAATGAGAAAATCTAGATTTAAGACATGTTTATTGAAGGGTATATGGACCCATGTTTCTTGTACATGAAAGCCTATGATTAAGAATTAGTAAGACCTCGGTTACTGATAATATTGAAAGAAAGATTTTGAGACTTGATTTCGAGATAATGCCGTCGGGCAATCTCGTATTTTTGTGAACAAATCCGGTATGAGGTAAAACTGATTCTAGGGTGATAACATATTCATGTCTTGAACTAAAAATAATTAGGCACTTAGGTGAAGATATAATAGACTTGGGTAAACGTAAATGGGTACTTCTATATAGTCGGCGGTGGATCTCCGTGGCTATAGAACCAGTTGGTGGACTGTGGTTGCTCCGTAGGAGATGGACTGTATTTTATCCGGGAATTAGGGTAGTCGGCGGATGTTTACCATACTCCAAAGAATTTGTATATACTGGAGCTAGAGGGGCATTTACGGGATTATTCTCATGATATAATAGCCAGGGAGGCTGGGATCTGTTATTATAGCCAGGGAGGCTGAGATCCGTATCTGTGAAATAAATCTAAAACTTGTTTTATTACCGGGTAGTCTCATGGCGAGGGATCGAACCCTTCAATGTGGAGTACGTAGGCACTTGCCCTCGGACCTATGTAGTATGGGATGCATAGAATCCGAACAAGTGTGCATTAGTGTCATCCTAGTATAGAAATGTGTGCATTAGGCATTAAGGCATGACATACACTTATGTTTAGAATAATCACCTTTGACACTTTACTTGTTCATTCAATCTTTTTGTGATTTTTTAAAGTATGAGATCGTTATACTATTCCCGGCATAGAGAGGATAGCCGTGTATAACATTTCGTTAGTTGTAAGTAACTGACATGCTCAGAGACTGACATGCAGGTAATGGACTATTCTTGAAGGAGAAAGGATAATATGATGCAATCGATGGCTCAATTTATAAAGTTGTATAAGTTATAATTTTGTTTTCAAATATTGTAATCTTTGTTTCTTCCGCTGTGTAAAAACCAAGTGTAAATAAACTCTGATGTATTGTGAATAAAAAGTTTTAAAATTCCTTGTAAAATTGTACGAAGTGAAGTAAAGATCCTGTGAAATCTCAAATTTATCCTTATTTGAAATTCGGGGTGTTACAGAATTAAAGTTATACCAATATAGAAAAATGAGAATTGGTATCCTAAAAATGTTGTAGGTTGACTAATGAGTAAAAGAATAAAGAAATTAGTTGTCTTGTGAAAAATCTAATTCTTGAATTATGTAGAAATATAGATCATTCTCAATATCGAAATTATGGACATAGAACATAAAATAAGACCAAAAATGCATTTTTAAAAGGCAAATAATGATTATAAAAATATTAGTTTACTGTAATTTTATATATTTTATGTTCTGGAAAGTTTGGTTTCAAAAGGAGAAGAAAAGAGACTAAAAATGTTTTGGGAATTATGTGAAACAATTAGAAATTGACAGAGACTAGATTAAAACACAAATCATACTCTTTTCTTTACAACCTGGCCCCTTAGACCAAGTGGTAGAGTTGCGTGGGCATTTACTGTAGAGTGTGAGTCACCTTAGAGGTCTCGGATTCAAAGCTTTAGGCCCTGCCCATTTTTATTGTGTTTGAATAAAAATCCCAAAGCCGAAACTAAAACTCACCCTAATAAAACCCCTTCACTTATTGCATTGGCTCCTTAGCCCAGTTGGCATTCGGTGGCGGTTGACTTGGCTCAGGTCTTGGGTTCGAAACCTGGCTTCGGCAGGTTTAAAATATTTGATTTTTTTGGGTTTTAAAAAATGATTCTTGGCCTTTAAAAAATCCAGAAAAAAATATATTAATTATTCTAAAATTACGTAGAGCTTATGAAAAATATTAGAGCATTATTTTGACTAAGATAAAAATGAATTAGTGGTGAAAATTGAGTAGAATTGCATAAAGTGATAATATAAAAAAGTGATTGATTTTTATGGGAGTGCTAACTCTAGGAGATTGATTTTTATTCATGATTCAAGTAAAATTAAAGACTAGATACATAGTGAAGATGTGATGAAAGTGAGAGAAAAACACAAGTATGAGGGCCTTGAGTCTACGGTATGAGAGTGATTCATAGGTTGCCTACTTGACTAGTCAAGTCTTGGCGTGGACACTACTCCAAAATTATCGGGATCGTGGCGACGTTTGTGGGATGTTTGATTGACTACGGGTGGTGCCATGGTTCATGACGAAGGTTGAATTGACCATGGGCTCTGCATGATGCATCATGTCACGATGTGGGATTCCCCTCCAGGTTGTCTGGACATGGGCTCGTAACTCATAGGACATCTAGGATACTTACCGTAGTTACAGTAGTAGATTAAGTCATAGCGAGGGATCGAATCCTACAAGTTGAAGAACGATTAAGGGCTTGCCCTCGGACCTATATAGCATGGGATGCATAGAATCCGAACAAGTGCGCATTAGTGTCATCTAATAATAATAATAAATTGCATTAAAGACTAGGCACACAATTACAACACGACATCAATAGGATAGTCCCCTTAACTTTGTTTATGAACAAGTTTGTGGTTCGTTAAGCTTTGAGAATCGTTATACTGTTTCAGCATAGAGAGGATGGCCGTATATAATATCTCGTCAGTTGAATGAATTGACGTGCCCACAGTCTTTATGCAGGATAAAGGAATTAACAAAGATTAAAGTATGCAAGCAGCTTAAAGAATGTTTCAAGTGTTGTACATATATTTATGTAAATATTGTAAATTGCTTCTGTTGTTTAAGTTTAACGGAAAATGTAACTCTGATGTAAAGTAAAGTTTAAATTTCCTTGTAAAATTGTACGAAGAGAAGTGTAAAGATCTTGTGGAACTTTGAATTCAGTTAGGTTTGGAATTCGGGGTGTTTTAGAGTGGTATCAGAGCCACGCTTCCAAGTAGTACAAATTTGTTAGGAACGACACCCTAGAGTGGACATTAGAGCATATGTTGAATCTAGAGATTTAAATGTAAGTCACTTATATTTGTGTTGCTCTATGATTTATGCTTCTTCTTTTCCTTTCTCTAATATGGCAGATCACTTCGACCCAGCTGGAGGAGACGATTGGCACATAGTTGAAGAAGATTACTACCCCAGGCAAACTGATTCAGACGAAGAAGATCCTGAAGAATTTGAAGAGGAATGGCCTGAGTCCAGAGAGATCACTCCACCTCCGGATTTATCTGATGATTCCTCCGACGAGGAAGAACCAGTTCCGAGTAGTCTCATTATGTCTCTTCAGAGGCAGGAAGAGACTCAACGGGAGAGAGTCGGACTACTGGAGACTCAGTTGGCGAAGCGTAAGGATGATATTGCACTTCTAAGTCATCGTGTTTGGGAACTCGAGAAGAAGAAAAATATGTACGATGTACTGAAGGAGGAAGTAGGAGAACTACGAGAAGAGCTTCGTGAAGCCAAGAGGAACCGTAGGAACTAGACTGTTATATATTCTTACTGCTTTCATTTGATGTCAGAAATATTTTAAATTCGAATGTATAAAGTTTGAAATTCAATGAAATGAAAAGTTAAGTTAAAATTCATGTTTTTTACTTTGAATTTAATGGATCTTTTGCATTAGAATATGGTTAGAAGAGGAGCTCGAAATGGTGAAGGTCTGGACTTGGAAACGGAATTAGCGAGGGTCTATCAGACACTCAATGCCATTGCCATGAATCAGAACCAAGGGAGGGTGCATGTGAATCTAGTACCTGAAGCTATCAAACTCGTGGAATCATTCAAACGGATGAAACCACCAGTATTCGAAAGGAAGTCAGACCCTTACGTGGCTGACAACTAGATCCGGCTGGTAGAGACTATCTTCAAAGTCTTGGAGACTCCGGAGGGCAGCAAGGTGAGGTTGGCAGCGCTGCAGTTTAAGAAGGATGCGACTGTGTGGTGGCAGTCGATAAAGCGGATGATGGGAGATGTTGTTCTTGGCCGGAAGGAATTTTTGGAGGAATTTCGCAGTCATTATTTTCCGTCAGACATCCAGGAGAAGAAAGCCATGGAATTTCTAGCACTGTAGCAGGACGGCATGTCGGTTAGAGAGTATGAGACGAGGTTCAATCAGCTCTCGAGGTATGCTCCCGAATTGGTGATGGACGTGGCGAAGAAAGCTCAAAAGTTCGAGCACGGTTTAAGGCCAAGTCTGAGAACCAAGATGATACCCCTTGGTATCCAGAGGTTTGACAAGTTGGTCAAACGAGCTACAGCTACGGAAGAGGACATGGAGCAGTTCCATGCTGTTCATAACATGAGGAATAACTGGAACGTAGGGAAAAGGCCCTCAGCTTTTGGCAATTTCAGGGGACAACCACCAGCTTAAAGGTTCAAACTGACAGGGGCGAACGCTGTTAACGTGGCTGGAAGACCCGAAAATAGTTTTGTGAGACCTCCCGTAGTGACTTGTTTCAACTGTGGAGAGACCAGTCATTACAGATCTCAATGCCCAAAGTTGCGAGATGTCGTCCGCAACGGACCAACGCAGCAAAATGGGAAGAAGCCGTACCAGCAAGGGCGAGTATTTGCCTTGACTGATGCTGATGCCGATGAGGTGGATCATGTCATCACTGGTACGAGGGGGGATGTTTAAGAGTGTTTTCTGTTGTTTCTTTTCCCGCTTTGATAATGAACCGTTATGTAACGAATGTGTGTTATGTAACGGGAGAACTTTATTTGAATGAAAAGAAGGCTGTTGTTTTGTTTGATACTGAGTCCTCTCATATTTTTGTGTCGCCTAAATTTGCTAAAGTTTTGGGAGTCGAACCAAAAGTCTTTCCAGGCAAGGTCTTGACGGTAGCTACTCCATCCGGGGAGACTCTAATCACTGATCGGTACTATGCGGACTGCGAGATCGTGATTGGGAACAGAATTTTCGGGATTGATCTAATCGAGCTGACTATCTTGGGAGTCGATGTTATGCAGGTGGACCTGAAGTCACTTTCCAAGGGAAGAGGAGATGTTCAGAGTTGGTTGCTGCTATCAGCCAGAAGAAAGGGATTCCTGTAGAGGTGCAGCAAATTCCAGTGGTTCGGGATTATCCGACGGTATTCTTGGAAGATTTCCCTGGGTTACCCCCGCATCGTGATGTGGAGTTCAGCATCACTATTCAGCCAAGGAGTGCACTTATTTTTAAGACACCGTATAGGATGGTGCCTGTAGAGCAGGATGAGATCAAACGGCAGATTGAGGAACTGTTGGAGAAAGGCTATATTCAACCGAGTGAGTCACATTGGGGAGCACCGATGCTGCTGGTAAAGAAGAATGATAGTTCGATGAGGATGTGCATCGATTACTGGGAGCTGAATAAGGTCACTGTTCAGAATAAGTATTCTATTCCCCGAATTGATGACCTGTTCGATCGTCTACAAGGAGCGACAGTTTTCTCCAAAATAGATCTTCGATCAGGTTACCATCAAGTTCGAGTGAAAACTGAAGATGTGCATAAGACTGCGTTCAGAACTCGACAATGGCATTACGAATTCTTAGTTATGCCGTTTGAAGTGACGAATGCACCTGCAATTTTCATGGATATGATGAACATAGTTCTAAGGCCGTTCATTGATTCTTTCGTCGTGGTGTTTATCGACGATATTCTTGTGTACTCCAAGTTGGAGGAGGAGCACACAGAGCATCTGAAAGCAGTTTTGAGGAAGCTTCAGAAGCATGAGTTGTATGCCAAGTTATCCAAGTGTGATTTCTGAAAATCTGAAGTGGCATTCTTAGGTCACATCCTCTCTAAGGAGGGAGTGGCAACTGATCCTCAAAAGATAGAGGCTGTGAGAGATTGGGCAAGGCCTACTACAGTGAAGGAAATCAGAAGTTTCCTTAGATTGACAAGATACTACAAGAGGTTCATTCAGGGCTATGCTCAGATAGTCGTGCTGCTCACTGGTCTGACCAAGAAGAATGTGAACTTCAAGTGGATTGAACAGTGCGAGGCAAGATTTCAGGAGTTGAAAGAGAGACTGACTACTGCTCCCTTTTTAGCTTTGCCTAGAGCAGGTGTTGAGTATGATGTCTACAGTGATGCTTCACATCGTGGGCTTGGTTGTGTCTTGATGCAAGAAGGGAAAGTGATCGCTTATGGGTCTAGACAACTAAGACCGCATGAGAAGAATTATCCGACTGATGATCTGGAGTTGGCTACGATTATATTTGCCTTAAATCAATGGAGACATTATGTGTACGGTGAGAAATTGAACATGTACACAGATCACAAAAACTTGAAGTACATCTATCAGCAGAAGGATCCGAACCTGAGGCAAAGGAGATGGCTGGAAGTACTTGAGGATATTCCTCCGGAGATTAAGTACCATCCTGGGAAGGCTAATGTTATTGCAGATGCACTTAGTCGCAAGAGCAGTCTAGCTAGTTTGATTACATCTCAGAGGCAGCTTGCAGAGGGTTAGATCAGGCTAGTATTGAAGTTGTTCTGCAGGGCTTGGGATCATCTTTAGCTCAGTTGAGGCTTCAACCAACACTGAATGAAAGGATTATCACAAGTCAGAAGGATGATGTAGAGGTTTTGAAGATGAAGGAGCAGGTTGGTGCTGGCAAGTTGTCAGAGTTTGAGATCAGGAATGAGGTGCTGTGGTTCGGAGAGAGGCTGTGTGTTCCGGATCAAGCAGAACTGCGAGAGAGCATTCTTTAGGAGGCACAAGCTACTCTTTTGTTTGTACATCCTGGGATTACCAAGATGTATAAGGACATTAAGCAATACTCTTGGTGATCAGGTTTGAAGCGGGATGTGGCTGAATTTGTGGCGAGGTGTGAGGTCTGTCAGCAGGTCAAAACTGAGAATCAGAAACCTGGAGGTCTATTGCAACCGTTACCTATTCCGGAATGGCAGTGGAATAACATCAGTATAGATTTCATCACGGGTTTGCCTAAGAGTTCTAAGGGCAATGATGCGATTTAGGTCATAGTCGATCGACTGACCAAGTCCGCTCACTTCTTGCCGATAAAACTCACTGCTTCGATGGAAAAGTTAGCTAAGTTGTATGTTGAGGAGATCGTCAAGCTTCATGGTGTTCCGTTAACCATTGTGTCTGATCGAGATGCGCAGTTTACTTTGCATTTCCAGAGGAGTCTTCAGACAACCTTGGGTACCAAGACGGATTTCAGTACTGCTTTTCATCCGTAGACCGATGGACAGACCGAGAGAGTCAACCATATTATTGAGGATATGCTTCGTTGTTGTGTACTAGACTTTGGAGGCAGTTGGGAAAGGCATCTAGCTTTTGTGGAGTTTGCCTACAATAACAGTTTTTAGACTAGTATTGAGATGGCGCGCGTACGAAGCTCTGTATGGTAGGAAGTGCAGAACACCTGTTTGTTAGTTCGAAGTTGGGAAGTGGCAGATGTTTGGGCCAGAGATTGTGCAGCAGATCTCTGAAAAGATTGATCTGATCAGGAAGAGGCTGGTGGATGCTCAGAGTAGGCAGAAGAGCTATGCAGAAAACCAGAGGAGAGACCTTGAGTTTGAGGTTGGTGACTTTGTCTTTCTGAAGGTTTCACCTAGCAAGGGTGTGATTCATTTCGGCAGAGGTGGAAAGTTAGCCTTGAGATTTATAGGCCCGTATAAGATATTGAAGCAGATTGGGAAAACTACTTATCGGTTGGAGTTGCCGGAAGAGTTGTCTCAGGTGCACAATGTCTTCCATGTGTCTATGCTGAGAGGGTACATCCCAGATCCTAATCACCATTTGCCCGAAGTACCAGAGGGTTTACAGTTGGATCTGAGCTACATTGAGCTCCCACTTGAGATTGTGGATCGTCGGGAGAAAGTCTTAAGGAACAAGACGATACCGATGGTCAAAGTAGTCTGGAGAAACCAGTTGATCGAAGAGGCTACTTGGGAATCTGATGAGAGGATGATGAAAGATCATCCTGAGCTCTTTGAGTGATTTGTATCTTCTTTTTTTTTTCTTATCTCTTTGTTGTATTCCTGTTTCTCACTCTTTAAGTGTAGTTCCGGAGACGGAACTATTCTAATGAGGGAGTGTTGTAACACACTAGATTTGATTTATAAGATTGTGTGATTTTACGTGTTGTGCACGTATGATTTCGTTTGTAAAATTTCTCGTATAAAATATTTTATATAGTAACTTTTCTCTTTATTTTTCTAAAATTATTCTCTTTAAAGGCCTAATTTAAATCTAGGCCTAATTTTCCTTTAAGCCCACCATATTTATTAATTCTTTAATTATTTTGAGCCCATGGTTAGTTTGGCCCATTAGTGGGCCCATTTACTTTAATTCTCTTTTGAAATGGTCTAACTTGTAGTGTAGACTCATTTCATGGACAATTAAATTTGTCACATGAACAAATTTGTAAATGGGGGACACTAGAGTGGCACGTGCATGCACTAGCATGTGCAATGTGCACACTCTAGGAGTGGCCGGATTGTGATTGAGAGAGTGGGAGAGAAGGGGTTGGTTACTCTTATCATGGGTAGTTTATATAACTTCCTATTTCGTGTAAACCGTTAATCTCTAACCATTGGATCTAATCCTAGCCCTCTATTCACCCCAAAAATGTGTATAAATACCCCTTTATTACTTCTCATTAGCACACTAAACAATTCATTAAGGAAAAAAAATAAGAGAGCAAAAGATTGAGGGGTATTAGTAAGCAAAAGATTAGAGAGTGCTTTGTTTGTGTGTGTTCCATTCAAGAGGAGGCCGGCCATCATCATCAAGCACAAGGAGGGCTCCGTTTCTAGCAGTGCATCAAGGAGGAGGTGGTTTGTGGCTTGATCTAGGAGGAGAAGGCGTTGTTCATTTGTTGTAGGAGATTCTTTAGGAGTTCTTTGATTTTCTCTCCAAATAAGGTGGGTGTTTTTCATGCTTCTAATCTAGTTATTATGCTAGGAATGAATTGCTACTAAGAGAAAACTAAGTAATTTGGACTTATAGTTGTTTGAAATGAAATGATAAAATAGAGAATGATTGATAAATGATTGCTAAATTGGGAATTAAAGTGTTAGAAATTATCACCTTACCATGCTATAAGTTTATGAGTTATGCTTTATGGTGATTTTGTGCTTTTGAGACAATAATTAATTACATGCATCATTTATAATTGTTTATTTGAATTAAAGTTAAACTAATGTAGAAAAATAAGAATTGGTATCCTAAAAATGTTGTAGGTTGACTAATGAGTAAAAGAACAAGAAAATTAGTTATCTTGTGAAAAATCTAATTCTTGAATTATGTAGAAATATAGATCATTCTCAATGTCGAAATTATGGACATAGAACATAAAATAAGACCAAAAATGCATTTTTATAAGGTAAATAATGATTATAAAAATATTAGTTTACTGTAATTTTATATATTTTACGTTCTGGAAAGTTTGGTTTCAAAAGGAGAAGAAAAGAGACTAAAAACGTTTTGAAAATTATGTGAAACAATTAGAAATGGATAGAGACTAGATTAAAACACAAATCAAACTCTTTTCTTTACAACCTTGCTCCTTAGACCAAAAGGTTGAGTTGCGTGGGCGTTTACTGTAGCGTGCGAGTGACCTTAGAGGTCTCGGGTTCGAAGATTTAGGCCCTGCCCTTTTTTACTGTGTTTGAATAAAAACCCCAAAGCCGAAACCAAAACTCACCTTCATAAAACCCCTTCACTTATTGCATTGGCGCCTTAGCCCAGTTGGCATTCGGTGGCGGTTGACTTGGCTCAGGTCTTGGGTTCGAAACCTGGCTTCGGCAGGTTTAAAGTATTTGATTTTTTTGGGTTTTAAAAAATGATTCTTTGCCTTTAAAAAAATCCGAAAAAAAATATATTAATTATTCTAAAATTACGTAGAGCTTATGAAAAATATTATAGCATTATTTTGACTAAGATAAAAATGAATTAGTGGTGAAAATTGAGTAGAATTTCATAAAGTGATAATATGAAAAAAATGATTATTTCTTTCATAAGAAAATTTTATTAAGTTATAAAAGAGTTATTTTGAATGAAGAAAAATCTAAGTGAGTTGATTATGGACTTTTATTCATTTGTTTGAATTTGTGTGCACTTTAAAGATTGATGAAAAATATAATTTTGTGATTCGAATTAAGTAAATGAAATGAACAATTGTATGAGAATCTAATGGAATTATTGAAATAGAATTTTGAGTATGAAATACATGAATTGAAATCTAACTTGTTATATGAGATTGGTTCATAGAAAAGAATGAAAATCATGTTAATTGTGAAAAAGAACTTATGAGTATGAAGACTCAAATTTTGTGATTATGAAGTGAAATTGAGAACTAGAGTGTAGCTAAGCCTCATACCGGCATTGAAAGACAGTTGTTGAAATGAAAAGACCAAGATTGAGTCATGTGGTATAAATGATTAAGACCGGTATAGTGGGAGTGCTAACTCTAGGAGATTGATTTTTATTCATGATTCAAGTAAAATTAAAGACTAGATACATAGTGAATATGTGATGAAAGTGAGAGGAAAATACAAGTATAAGGGCCTCGAGTCTACGGTGTGAGAGTGATTCATATGTTGTCCACTTGATGAGTCAAGTCTTGGCGTGGACACTACTCCGGAATTATCGGGATCGTTGCGACGCTTGTGGGATGTTTGAATGACTATGGGTGGTGCCATGGTTCATGACGGAGGCTAAATTGACCATAGGCTCTGCATGATGCATCATGTCACGATGTGGGATTCCCCTCCAGGTTATCTGGACATGGGCTCGTAACTCATAGGACATCTAGGATACTTACCATAGTTATAGTAGTAGATTAAGTCATGGCGAGGGATCGAACTCTACAAGTTGAAGAACGATTAAGGGCTTGCCCTCGGACCTATGTAGTATGGGATGTATAGAATCCGAACAAGTGCACATTAGTGTCATCTAATAATAATAATAAATTGCATTAAAGACTAGACGCACAATCACAATACGACATCAATATGATAGTCTCCTTAACTTTGTTTGCGAACAAGTTTGTGGTTTGTTAAGCTTTGAGAATCGTTATACTGTTTTGGCATAGAGAGGATGGTTGTGTATAATATCTCGTCAGTTGAATGAACTGACGTACCCACAGTCTTTATGCAGGATAAAGGAATTTACAAAGATTGAAGTATGGAAGCAGCTTAAAGAATGTTTCAAGTGTTGTACATATATTTATGTAAATATTGTAAATTGCTTCCGTTGTTTAAGTATAAATGTAAATGTAACTTTGATGTAAAGTAAAGTTTAAATTTCTTTGTAAAATTGTACGAAGATAAGTATAAAGATGCTGTGGAACTTCGAATTCAGTTGGATTTGGAATTCGAGATGTTACATTTAAAGACCATGCTCCTTACAAAAATTTCTAGGTATCTGGGACAATCTTATAAGGAGCACGGTGTTTGAATATAATCAAAGGGAGTTAAAGGTTCAGATCTTTTGTCATATGATTTTTCGAAGACCGTGCAAGCATATGAATTTTTTTTCCTTGCTAGTGTCGAAAAGCAGAGCATGCTTTCTTCGAGCCTAATAATTACCAAATTACCCAAGTCAACCTAAAATGTATTTTTTTTCCTTTTTTGTAATAAGCTGTAACCCAGAATGTTATGGGCCTTTTTTTAATATATTAAGGACTACCAAGTCACTAAAGAAAACAATAAACAAACTATGACTCTTTCTATTGATCTCATGGGTTCGGGGAGGAGCTTAACCCACTCTCAACCTCATTTTATTTTCCCAAAAAAAATTATTAGTTGATATGGGTAAAAAAATGAACAAAAATTTGGACCATTCAAATCGGACACGAATTTTAAAACTCTTAGGAGTAAAATGGTAAATTTCAGCAGATACAGGACCGATGAGAAGAACTTGGCCATTTTCAGGCCCGTTGAGAAGAACTTGGCCATTTTCAGGCCCGTTCACCCGATCAGGCCTGTAATAAGGACTGCCGAAGCAGCCCTAATGCAAAGGATTACAGATTCGTCGTAAGAACCCTGTTTAAACCTCCTATTTCTACGGGGTAACCGATTCTATTCCTCCATGCACAATAAAGAGTTTGAGAACTCTATCTCTTCATCAAAAGAAGAGTCCTGACTCGATCAATTCACATGGAGGGAGTAACCAACTCTATCCAAACAACGGAAAGTAGAGATTAATGAATATCTTAAAACTAGCCCCCCTTAGAGATTATATATATCTTGAGACCTCCTCAGAAACTAGGTAATTGCAAATCTTGCTCTCAAAATCCACCATATCTCTGAGTATCTTACTTGGTCATCGGAGAGTCTGTCGTCGGGGCCAACCCCGGTATTTCAGGCTGATTTGCAGGTCCACAGGAGCGATATCAGTCGTTACTAATGATTAGATCTCAGAGTAAAGTACAGTTTTTGGTGGTCAACACCAACGAATAGCACAGGTTTGACCTTTATTGTTTTATTAAAAGAATTCACGTATCTGTTTTCTCCCAAACAGAAATTAGCAGCAACAGAGTGGCGTCGTTTGTGAAAAACAGAAAAAATCTCCAATCCAACTTCATCGGCCTAAAACTCCCTTCTCAGCCATGCCTCCAAGGAGGAAGGGGAAGGCGGCAGCTACCAGCCGACAAGCTAACTGTAACCCCTGTTTTCTATTTTCTGTATTTTTGGATGTATTTTTTTCCCCTTTTTTAGTATTTATTCCTATTGTATTTCTCCGACTCTTTTGAACCGTGTATTGGATCTTCATTCTCAATATATTCATCCATTTGATTTGTCGTCTTTAATTTGATCTTCTTGATTCAATTGTCGGCCTAATATTTCGTCTTAATTGATCAAGCTTTTATTTTTGATTCTCAATAATTGTTTATGTTCTATTTTATTTATCCATTTTGTTCTCATTTTATTGTTGGATCTTTTTAAATTAAACCCTATTCCTAATTAGATATCCAATACCCTAACCGATTAATACCCTACCCATTGCACCTAACCCTAATATCAAACTATATATATATATATATATATATATATATATATATATATATATATATATATCCTGTTTAAGCCTCTTAATCAAAAACCCTAATCATATTTTCTAAACACCAGCCGCAATACTTTCTTTTTTACTGTTTCATCACCACCTCCCTCATCTCTCACCTCCCCCTCATCCCGTGTGAACCCATCCCGGCCTAACCCCACCCCCTGCACCACCTCGACTTCCACCTCCGACTATCGTGCCGCCCATCGCAACCTCCTGTCGTCGTCGCCTTGCTGCCTGCGACAGCCAGCAACACTGCACCACAGCGTGACCCTCTCCTTGCGCTACTCAGCCTGACCAGCTCGACCCCAGTGCCTCCCCATGCTGTGCCTCCCCGTCCCATCGTCAGCCAGTAGCCCAGCACCGTAGCCGCTGCGATGTCTTCCGCCGACTCCACTTTCAGCTATCCCCTCCTCCCATCACGACGCCAACAGCGGACAGTAGACAGCAGCATTGTACTATCTCTGCCATTTGCCACCGTAGTGTCACCTCTCTCTGTGCCGTTTGTTTCTCTCTCTTGGGTTGCACGTGCATGAGATCGCACGTGTGTTTAGCATGTAAGTTCATGATTAATTGGCTCATGGTTCGTCGTTCGTTCGTTCGTTGAGTTCGTATCCGGAAATCCATTCTCGTTATTCTCGTTCTTGCTTCTTCATTTTCGTCATCAATTATAAGGCAAGTAACTTGTATTCTATTTTATTGTATAATACAAGTACTAAATAACTTCTGTAGTGTAGTTGCTTCAAGATCTATCCCCATGAAACCCTTGTTATATTTTGTCTCTATGCGTTGATCCGCCCGTAGTTATTCCATTACACACACGACATGAAATAACTTAGAGATAATCAGTTCTTGGTATATACATGCATGTTGTTTGCATGATCTTGTATTCATGATGCATTAGTAGTAGTATAACTTGGTGTAAACTTGTTAAATTTCCTACACCATGTTGTTTGGACATCTAGTACACCATATTTCACAGCTTGTTATGATTTGGATGTGTTACATATGAGCTGGTTGATTTTATGCATAAAGGATATTTCTGTGTTAGCTGTTACCCCGTTTTTGTTCAGCATTTTAGACTCTATTAAGGTCAGTATATGAAAATTATTTGTGAATATGAATTATGGATAATTCTGTCTACTTTCCATAATTTCTTACAGAGCTCAATTTAGATTTATGGGTTGCAAGTTATTGCTGTTTTACTGCAGATGTGTAAAAAATTCCAGATTCAGTTTTATATGATTCTGTATGGTAATTTATTTTTATACTGATGTTAAAAATTATATTTTGATCCAATATTTTGCTGGGTATAACCACACTTGATTGGGATTAACCCCTAATTTTTTTGAATTTAATTGATAACTTTTATAAACTATTCTATGCTTGCAAATAGCTACTATACTTGTAGAATTTTTATGTTGTTCAGTAAAAAATCTTAATTTCGACCTGATTCTATTTGTTGTTTACAAAAACTTTGTGAATATGAATTGTATCCTGCTGTATCTATTTTATCACCCTTTTGACGGATTTGGATTTTGATTTATATTTTGTAATATATTGTTGTTTTAGTACTGCAGTGTTTATGATTTCATATTTACAAACTTTCTGTATCTTGCTATTTTCTGATTTTATGTTGGAAAATTATGAAACTTTATTTTTTGATATTAAACATACTAGGGAATACCCCAAATATTTCTTGGATTTAATCAGTAAGTTTTTATGTCGTTTTCTTGTTTATGAATACAAACTTCTGATTTCTGGTTGAACATATTTTCTGGATACAATTCTGTTTTGAGACTTGTTTTTGTGAAATACCATATGACTTATATATATTTGCTGGATTTGGCTGAGAGTCTACTTTCCAGATTTTCTGACGGATCCAGGTTTGCATGTGTGTGTCAACGGAAATTCCAGATTTGGTGCAGTACTGTCTTGCTGTCCTGAACTAGAATTTTCGTTGTCCTACCCTTTTATGAGTTGTCTTTCACCGGTGCATACTTATGTCTGACCTGAACCTATTCCCTTGTTCATGCCCTGTTATTTTTGCCATGTTTTGTACACGTACATGCCTGTTTGATAATAATAACAAATAATCAAGCCGAAGTTAAGGGAGAAACCTTACTAGTCGACAATATAGGTATGTGTACTCAGAAGGGGGCCCGTGTTTCCCATTACTTGATATCATATTTCGTGATTACATGATTCATGCTTGTTATTACTTGATGCCATGATTTCATGATTACATGCTTCATGCTTGTTATTACTATATGATGCCATGATTTCATGATTACATGATTCATGCTTGTTATTACTATATGATGCCATGATTTCATGATCACATGATTCATACTTGTTATTACTATATGATGCCGTGAGTTCACGATTATATGATTCATGCTTGTTACTTATTACTTGTTACTTGACACCTGAGTACACAGCCCTATAGAAACTCACCACTAGATCTCAATGTAATTTGTATGAATGTAGCAACCATGTGGTAAAAATCTGAGACGCAAGAAGTGCTACCTAGATAGAAATAAATACAAGATTTGAAAATAATATGATCACTTGATACTTGTTACTTGTTACTTGTATATGATACTTGACTACTTGACACTTGTTACTTATTATTCGTTTACGTGCTACTTGACACTTGTTACATGCTACTTGTACTCATTCATCTTGCCATACTAGTTGTTTATGTTCTTGACTTAAAGTTTGTTCTCTATTTTTTTTACATCCTTTCCATGCTATACTTGATTTCGCTGTTACTCTATTCTTGTTTACTTTTCCCCGTACTTGTTGCCTGCACTACAAGCGAACCGTAACTTGCATTGACGGGCATTTTGTTGCTCTTTCCTTTTTCTTGCAATTTGTTAAATTGCATATTACGATGACCAGTTGCCCGATGGAGTAGGTGATCTAAGATTCTAGTCACTGGAGATCTTGCTATAATTTACTTTATGCTATTCTTGAATAAATGTAATTTGCTATATAGATATTTGTATTGGGCATTTTTGTCTCAGACTTGTGTTTTGTTCCAGACATGATTATTTGAAATTCAGTATTCTTGCTTCTTGTTTCAAGTAATCTTTTTGACTATATTAATTCAGTTATGCACATGTGGTTGACTATTCTTCTCGTAGGTCTCTTGTTTATACTTGTGCTTGTTGTAAAGATCCTTACAGCTTATGAATGGTGAAAGTCATTCACTGGACTTAGTCGCATATCCGTATTCTGTATCTTCTTTGGGAAAACAAGGCATGACAAGGTTTTTAGTAGTATCAAAGCTCCATGTTTGGCTAATGTATTAGTTTGACTAATATGTTAGACAAGTTTGGTCTCGATTTGGGATTGGCTCAACAGTACACAGACCATGCATACATTAATGAATTATAATTAACTTTGATCTGAATGCTAATTATTTTTTATTTTGTGCAGACCATGGCTCGCAGAGGTTCCACTTCCTGTCCTCAAGAAGATCAGCCTGGGCTTGAGGCCATTACCAGTGTGTTGGAACGATTGACAACATGCAGCAAAACCACAGTGATCTTGTGATGGCTGCTTTGGAAACTACCCGGGTTTTGCCTCCCGCTGTGCCTATGCAGGCAGCTCTCCCTCCTCATCCGGATACGATTACAGATTTCATGAGGCTGCATCCTGATAGATTCTCGGGCACTGAGATGCCTTTGGAGGCAGAGTAGTTACTTTTGGTAGCGCGAGTTACCGATGCTAATCAAGTAGATGTGGTGACTATCCAGCTGGTGGATATGGCCTACATATGGTGGAGGTCTGAGTCTGAAAGGCTCGTGCGGCCTATTGCTTGGGCCACGTTCACTATGAGCTTCTTGGAGAAGTTCTTCCCTAGCAGCACCCGGGTTAAAATGGAACAACAGTTCCTGGCCCTGAAACAGGTTGGTCGTTGTTCTATTATTGAAATTTTGTTACATATTATCCATACAATGTTGTAACATGAGACTTTCTTGAAACAAGGCTCCAGGTCTATGGATGAGTATGCAGCGGAATTTACCAGACTTAGTCGCTTCGTAGCCGTTCTTGTGGCCAACGAAGAGGACAGTGCTCGTAGATTCACGCTGGAACTTGAGTGAGATATTTGGGTGCAGCTCGTCTCCCTTCGCTTGCGTACTTATGCTGAGGCTCTTGAGGCAGTCGAGCTCAGGAGCAGGCTCGTGGCAGGTTAACTCCTCCCCGGCGGACTGTTCCGCACTCTGCTGTTGTTGCTAGGCCTTTTGGTGGGCCGATTCGGAGGCCTGTCCCAGCCCATCCTGTCAGGGCAGCTCCTTACCCTTCTGCCGCTCCTCGGAGAGAAGGATTCTGCGATTTTTGCCAGATGATCAGGCATGTGCATAGAGAATGCAGGCATGCCAATCACCACTATTTTGGTTGTGGTGTTGCTGGTCATACAGTGCGGGACTGTCCGCAGCAACGGCCGATGGCTCTTCCAGCCGGGGGTCCAATTCAGCAGATAGCCCCAGCTCGTGGTCCAGTCAGGCCACCGCTTCCTCCTCAGTGCTAGATTGTCGGTCAGAGGACTGCATGTCCCAGGAGAGGTCAGGCTTACAACATGACTGCTGCAGATGCTGAGACAGCAGAGGGTGTTATTGCAGGTATTTTTGCATTTTGTTGTTTGTTGCTTTTCTTTACTTCTTTCATTTATCTTGCATTATTCTATCATACTATCTTTCTGCATTGTGTTTTCTCCATCCTTGATCATCAATTCATTTCCTCTTGCTTTTGATTCTATCTTAGGTGTTGTCCTTGTTTTCTTTTTTTCTGCTCATGTTCTCTTTGACTCCAGGGCAATCCATTCCTTTGTCTCTTCCCATTTTGTGGCTCGCCATCAGTTGGAGTGCAGCATTATGTTAGAGGCTTGGAACATTGTGACAGGTGGCAGTATTGTCATTTGTTCTCGGGAGTGCAGGAAGAGTTCCATAGTTATTGGCGGCACGGATTTCAAGGCCGACCTGATTATAATTGGGAATTCAGGATTCGACGTTATTCTTGGTATGGATTTGTTGGGTGAGTCCCACACCATCATTGATTACCGTGCCAAGAAAGTTGTATTCCGAATCCCAGGTCACGCAGAGTTTGAGTTCCATGCCGGGGAGATGCCCCTTGACCGAGCTAAGACTGCAGTTGGTCAGGAGAATTGTGCGATGGAATTGCATTCAGGCTGTGAGGTTGTGCCTCTAGTAGTGCGGAATTTTCTGGATGGTTTTCCAGAGGAGTTTCCTGGCTTACCTCCTAATAGGGATGTCAAGTTCGGTATTGAAGCTCAACCTGATACGACACCGATATTGAAGAGTCCTTACAGGATGGCACCGGTTGAGTTAGCAGAGCTTAAGGTGTAGATTCAGGAGTTGCTTGATTTGAGATTCATCAGACCCAGTGTTTCGCCGTGGAGTGCTCCAGTCCTTTTTGTCAATAAGATGGATGGTAGTCGTCGACTGTGCATCGATTATCAGGATTTGAACAGTGTGACTGTGAAGAACCGGTATTCACTACCCAGGATCGATGACTTATTTGATCAGTTGGGCGGAGCAACTGTTTTCTCGAAGTTGGATCTTCGTTCAGGGTATCATCAGGTCAAGGTGAAGGCAACTAATGTGCAGAAGACAGCATTCAAGACCAGATATGGGCACTATGAGTAACTTGTGATGTCGTTCGGGGTCACGAATGCACCAACTGTATTTATAAGTCTGATGAACATGGTCTTTTTCCCGTTCCTAGATAGATTTGTGGTGGTCTTCATTGATGACATTCTGGTGTATTTTCGGAACCGGGAGGATCACGCTGAGCATCTTAGGTTGGTTCTGCAGACCTTGAGGAAGAATCAGCTCTATGGGAAACTCAGCAAGTGTGAGTTTTGGCTCGAAAGAGTTAACTTCTTGGGGCACATTATTTCAGGCGATGGTATTTCAGTGAATCCATCCAAGGTTAAAGCTGTGAAGGATTGGTCAGTTCCCCAGTCAGTTTCAGAGGTGAGAAGTTTCTTTGGTCTAGCTCGCTATTATCGAAAATTCGTCCAAGATTTTTTGAAGATAGCAAGACCGTTGACTAAACTAACAGGGAAGGATCAAAAGTTCTGTTGGTCTGAGGCCTGCAGTAAGGCTTTTGCTGAGTTGAAGAGCAGGTTGACGTCAGTGCCAGTGTTGACTATTCTATATAGTTTAGGCAGATTTGTAGTTTACTGTGATGCTTCGGACAAGGGTCTTGGAGCTGTTCTAATGCAGAAGGGCCGAGTTGTTGCTTATGCATCGAGACAGTTGAGGTCGCATGAGAAGAACTATCTGACTCATGATTTGGAGTTAGCAGTAGTGATCTTTGCTTTGAAGCTATGGAGACACTATTTACTTTGAGACCGAGTGGAGATCTTTACAGACCACAAAAGTCTCAAGTACGTCTTCACCCAGAATGAATTGAACATGAGGCAAAGGCAGTTGTTGGAACTTATGGCCAATTATGACATTAGTTTGCAATACCATCCTGGTAGAGTAAACTTTGTGCCAGATGCTTTGAGCAGAAGGCCGACAGCTATGTTCCTGACTCAGCAGAGAGATTTGGTTGAGCAGATGTAGAGGTTGGAGTTTGATGTGTTGTTGTCGAGTTCTGATCAGAGTTGTTTGGTTCTTCAGCTTCAATTGTCTCTTGTTGATCAGATCAAGGAGGCTCAAGCTAGTGATGAGCAGTTGCAGGGTTTTAGAGCAGAAGTTGAGGCTAGTTCCAGAACGGATATGGTTATTCATGCTAATGGATCGCTTTGTTTTGGGTCCAGGTTGTGTGTCCCGGAGGATGAAGTTCATCAGAGGTTGCTTGAGGAAGCCCAACATTCATCGTATTTTATTCATCCTGGAGGTACTAAGATGTACTGGGACTTGAAGCTTCATTTATGGTGGCATGGTATGAAGAGGGTTGTGGCTCAGTTTGTGTCTCAGTGTTTGATCTGCCAGCAGGTGAAGGCAGAGCATCAGAGAACTGCCGGACTTCTTCAACCACTTCCTATTCCGGAGTGGAAGTGGGAACACATCACTATGGATTTTGTGATTGCTTTGCCTAGGAGTCCTAAGGGTCACAATGCTATATACATATTGGGATAAAATAATGAGATGATATTTGATGTGTAAGACCTATATGGCAGTGATGTGATGTATATTTGATGCGTAAGACCTATATGGCAGCGATGTGATGTGTATTTTATGTGTAACACCTATATGGTAGCGATGTGATGAATATTTGATGCGTAATACCTATATGGAAGTGATGTGATGTGTATTTAATGTGTAAGACCAATATGGCAGCGATGTGATGTGTATTTGATGCGTAAGACCTATATGGAAGCGATGTGAAGTGTATTTGATACGTAAGACCTATATGGCAACGATGTGATGAGTTTTTAATGCGTAAGACCTATATGACAGTGATGTGATGTGTATTTTATGCGTAAGACCCTTGGTGGGCAGCGATCTGTGTTTTGACTGAGCTATCGGTTTCAGTTGTGTGATGACATGGACACTGGTCGAAAAATTAATAAAATGAATAAATGTGGAAAGAGAAGGAAAAATGAGAAAGTAAAGGAAGAGTATGATGAGAATGAAAAGTAAATTATTACTCAAACTATCGGCTTTGGGGTGCAGTCTATATATCCCGAACTATGTTTGGGGCATGGTGTATTATCTGAAGAGAATGAGAGTTAAAGTGAATTGTATTATGAGATAAAAATGAAAAGTCGAATACATTGTATTATGAAATGAGAATGAGAAAGTAGAAAAAGCATATGATGTGAAATGAGGATGTGAAATTAAAGTAAGTATATTATGAGTTGAGAACAAAGAGTAAAATAAATTATATTAAAAGATGAGATTGAGAAAGTATAGAAAGTGTATAATACGAAATGAGAATGAAAAAGTAAAGGAAATATGTGTGTGAATTAATATGAATAAAATAAAGAAATTGTAATATGAGAATGGTTATGAAAATGGTTATTAAAGAAAAACCTGATGTGATATGAGTTTGTTGTACCTTGGAAGTGTGTCTAGGAACTACTCGCCCACTATTTCCATGAAAATGGTGGAAACTACCGGTCTTGGCACAACTCTAAGGGTGAATTGGTGGGTTGTTGATATGATAGATGTATTGCGGGATGGAAATGAAAAGTAAAGTAAAGTAATAATCGAGCTGTCGGCTTGGAATGTGATGTGATATAACCCAAGTTTCACTTGGGGTGCGGTGATTATTACCCAAGCTATCGGCTTTGGGGTGCATTGTATTACCTGATAAGAAAGTTAAAGTAAATTGTATTATGAGATGAAAATGAAAATGAAAGTAAGATATATTATCGATGAGAATGAAAAGTAGCCTGAGTTGTATGATGGGATGAGAATGAGTTATAAAGTAAAGTATATGATAAAATAAGAATGAACATTAAAATAAGTTGCATGATGAAATTAGAATGAAAAGAATGTAAATTGTAAAATATAATGAGAATGAAGGTTAATGTGTTACTAGATGTTATAAGATATGGATGAATGTGATGATGTGTGATGTGAATGAGATATCACGAAATTGAATACATGGGAGGAATTGCGATGAAAAGTGATGCATGCGATGAGACGTGAGGTAAATGTATGTGATAATATATGATTGAATGAATGTGAAGTATGTGATGAGAATAAATATGATAAGAATAAATATTAATATGTTGTAAGAGGAATGTGAGTCATGAGTTTGTAAATGAAAATAAGTGGTAAGTGAAGTATGTGGTTAACTAAGTATGAAAAACGAGAAAAATACATTATGTAAATAGAAATGAAAATAAGAAATGGTGATGTGAAGATATTCATTAAAAGGGAACATTGTGTATGTGATTAAATATTAAAAGTAAAAGAATTATAGATGTAAATTAATATAGTGTTATGTCGTTGAATATAAAGTGAATGAATTATCTTCATAAATTGATATGATGTGGTGTATATGAGATTAACCATGAAGGAATTATGTGTAAAAATTAATGTGAATAACTCGAACAAATCGTTGTATTGAAAAGAATATGAGGAGTAAAGAAAGTTGTATGTATGATATAATATTATATGAACGTAAAGTAAAGTTATATGTGATATTAGTATGATGCATAAAGGGATATGTGTTATGTGAGGAATATGGGAATGATTTTAAAACTAAAGATAAGTGTGATATGAGTTGATATAAGTTGATATGCCTTGGAATATTGCCGAGGAACTACCCGCCCGCTATTTCCATGGAATGGTGGGAACTACCTGTCGAGGCACAACTTCAAGATAGTGAGAGTGGTTATGGATATGGAGATGGGTGCAGATTTAGAAGAGTACCTTGATATAAAATCACATTTGTGATGCTTTTATGTTCATATTTCAACTTGAATTTTATTATCTGGATATTCGTAAGGTCATTCTATTTTCTTTATACAGTTAAATTTATTTACTAAACTAGTAATTCTACTCACACGAGACATGGATAACCCCTATTATTTTCTGGGGGTTAGGGGAGTCCCTCCCTGAGGGTGGATGATCCTAACTCTCCTGCAGGTTTGATAGCAGCGAGGTGAGGTAGTGATATGGTTTGGTTGCTAATATTTTGTTTGTAGTTGATGGATTATATATAAATGTATATATGTTATTATGAAATATGGGGGTAAAATGATGTATTAGTTTGTATTAGGAGATTTTGTGTATAACTATAAGGCATAGTGATATATATAGTGTTGTGATGAATTGTGAAACCCGTACCCACCTCGTTGTGGAGTACTGGGTTCTGTAGTTGATTTTTGAAAAGGTTTTTCTAAAATTTTACTAAAAATCATATATGTTTTCAAAAGAATTTTTGGTTTTTAATTCATATCTTGGTTGTTATGAAGTATTATATATATTATTGCCTATGTGATGTTGAATGATTTGGCATAGGGAGGATTGAAAAATATTACAAGTACATTGTTTTGTGTAATTGTTTGCAGATTTTCGTAAGAAAATTCTGTAAAAGGGCTAATATTTCAGGGCAAACTCTGCCGAAATTTTTAATAAATATCTATGAGTATTTTCTAAATAAGACATGATGTAGTTGATTAATAAATTAAGTTAGTGAACATTTGAATAAGGAATAGTTAAAAAAAATTAAAATAATTTATGGTGTTACAGCAGGCCTACTAGAGAAACATATAGCCGCCTCTAGTCCCATCAGTTCAACCAGGCCAGCAGATAAGGTTTACTTACATCCGAAGAAAGTGGGATTTTCAGTTAATTACAACTGCCAATCAAATCTCTTAAATCATGATAATAACCAATTATATCCCTTAACCAGGAGAATCTTCAACCAACTTTCGAAAGACTTGGTTCACCAATCGTTGATACGTAGCCCCGGCATTCTTCAGCACGAATGGCATTACTCGGTAGCAATTGAGCCCCTGATTAGTGATGAAAGACGTCTTCGAGATGTCTGGCGAGAGCATTCGGATCTGATTATATCCCCAAAAAAGCATCTATAAAGCTTAGTAACTCATGGCCTGAGGTGGCATCTATCAAGGCATTTATGTTTGGCAGATGGAAGAGATCCTTCGGACATGCTTTATTGAGGTCGGTGAATTCGGTGAAGTCTATGTAGATTCTCCACTTGTCATTGGCCTCTTTCACCATTACAACGTTTGCTAGCCACTCGGGGTAACTAACTTCTTGGATGAATCAGGCTGCTAGGAGCATCTCAACCTATTCTTTGATGGCTTGTTGCCTTTCGGGTACAAATTTGCGGAGCTTCTGCTAGACGAATTCAGCTTCCGGATTCACACTTACGCGGTGCATAATTATGCCTTCGGCAATGCCCGGCATATCTTCGGCTGTCCAAGCGAACATATCCTAATTCTCCATGATGCAAGCAATGAGTTGCTCCTTGACTTGACTTGGGAGTGCTTTTCTCACTTGGAAATACTTAGCCTTATCCTCTTCAGAGAAAGGAATTTTTGATAGTTCATCCATCGGTTCGGAGCTGGCTTGTCCCATATCAAGGTGGAGTTCCAGGACATCGAGGGGAAGGACCGAGCCCCCCATTATAGTAGTGTAGCATGCCCGATCAGCTTCCTGACTCCCTTTGGCTTCCCCTACTCCTGCAGCTATAGGGAATTTCATTTTCGAGTGCTACGCTGAGGCGACCGCTTGGAGGGTAGCTAACCTCGGGCGGCCGAATATAGTATTATAGGCAGACTTCATATCGATCACCATGAAGTCTAACGCTTTCGTGCGAGTGACCGAGGCATTTCCTAAAGTTACGTCAAGAGGTACAATCCCCTCGATCATCACTGGAGCCCCAAAAAATCCATGGAGGATATACCCAACAGGCTTGAGGCAATCTCGCTTAAGCTTGAGGCCCTCGAACACATTCAAAAACAGGATGTTGACCAAACTGCCGTTATCAACTAGAACTCGGCACACTTCATGGTTTTCCATACACATGCTGATCACGAGTGCATCACAGTGAGATGTTCGGACACCTTCCAAGTCTCCATCCGAGAAGGTGATGCTAAATTCTAGGCTTTTCGGAGGGAGGATGTTGTGTACGGATACCTCTCGAACGATGGCTTTTCTTGAAGAACTGGAGGCTCCTCCGATAGGTCCTCCGTGAATGCATAAAATATCTCCATTCGCCCCGATCCCTGGGACTCAGTTGGCCTCTCGACTCATTTGTTGGCTCCCCTCGGATGAGGAGGTTCGGTGTCATTTACCTAGGAAAATTTGGTGAGGTATCCTCGTCGAAGCAACACTTCTACCTCATCCTTAAGGGCTCGGAAATCATCTGTAAGGTGACCGTGATCCTTGTGGAAGGCACACCACTTGGTTTTATCTCGTCTTTTACTCAGAGCATTCATCTTTGGGGGAGGTCGGAGGATCCTGTCCTTGTCAACCTCCATGAGGATAGCGGATATGCTCGCATTTAGTGGAGTGTACTTCTCAAAACGAGGCATGGGAGGCGGGTGGCACTGACCATGGCATGCTTCTAAAATTTTGGGGTTCATCTTCGCTAGTGCCTATCCTCTTATTGTCGAACGAAGGCATCTTCTGCTATTGGGGGCGGATCGCCTCTTCGACTCGGATGTACTTCTTGACACTTTGAAGTAGGTCGGAGGAGTTCCGAGGAGGTCTTTTGACCAGGGTAGCTTTGAGGTCATCATGTTTGACATTATATCTGAATGCGACCATTGTCACCGCGGAATCGAGTGAGGGGATGGATCTGAACTCGACCATGAAACATTGGACATAGCTCTTGAGGGACTCCCCATCCCTTTGTTTAAGATCCAATAGGGAAGCACTAGTCTTCTCCAACTTGCGACTGGTGATAAAGTGTGTAAGGAAGAGCTCCTTAAGCTGGTCAAAGAAAATATGGAGCCTGGAGAAAGGCGAGAAAACCACTCTCGTGCAAGGCCTTTCAAGATTGCCAGAAAAGTTTTGCACAAGAGGGAGTCGGATGCCTGGTGGATTATCATGAGAATTTTGAAACTCTCGATGTGGTCTACTTGGTCTGCTTTCCCATTGTACAGCTCGAACGTCAGAACTTTGAAGTTAATAGGGACAGGAGCCTCAATTATCTTCTTGGAGAAGGGAGGTATGACAGGACGGTATCCTCCCTCTTATTTTGCTTCTTGCTTTTTCAGCAATGTCAGACGGTCTTCCATCTTTCAAAGGTGCCGGAGGACGGCGTCCCTCTTTTGATTAGATCTGGTGGACCTGTAGGGCTCTTCGGTCGTAGAGGAGTAGAGTGATGAGGACTAGGTTGCCGGGTCTTGGGAGGAACTATGTTGAGAGCCTGAAGGATTTCATCTTTGAACAATTGGAGCTCGACTTTAGTGACTGGCACTTTCTCATCCCTTCCCGCCCTAGGGGCCCCTGCTAGTTGGAGTTGGACGTCTCATCTCCCGAGAGGGAGTTCTTCTGTGGTCCCTTGGGGAAGGGCGATCCCTTCGTCCCCTAGGAGAGGGGGATCTCCTTCGTCTTCTAGGAGAGGGAATTCTCTTGGATCTTGGTCTCTGAGGAGAAGGGCTCCTCCTGCTCCCCCGCTGCTCCAGATGGGTGGCTTTCTCACGAGCTCTCCTTTCATTGAGTCGGGTTCGGAGGTCAGACCCCTGTTGGCGACTGACCATGAACTGACGAAGTTCAGGTTGTAGTTGAGGGAGTGAGGAAGGAGTAGAGGTGTAAACTGATCCCTTGTTCTCAACCAGAGGGCCTTACGGATGGTTCGGGATGACTCCGACGAGAGCCCCCCGACGCAGCTTCTCCGGGCAGAGGCTAGACTTGTTGAAGGAAGGGCTCTCCTTGTTGAAAGGCGGGAAGAAGGTCCTCTAGAGGAGGAGGTGGAGGAAGAGGGTTGGCTCGTCGGCTTGAGGCCGCCGCCTTCGCTTTCTCTTAGGAGACATATTGGAAACTTGTTTTCACCAGTGAAGTTTTTTCGGATTTCTTGTTGTTCCCACAGTCTGCACCAATCTGTTGCTGCTTTTATCGGTATGGGAGCAACCAGATGATGTGGATTCTTTGGAGGAACAATCAAGAACTTGAACTTTTGACTTTCAACGATTTTGACTGCGACTGACTTGACGATCTGACTCGTTTGCGCCATAAGATTCAATTTGTGTGGTGACGATCGCCTCCGCTGACCTGCAAAAAAGTCTGATACATCGGGGTTGATCCCGGTGACAGACCCTCCGACGCTCAAGTCAGAAATCAAGAAGACTGAAAGAGCTTTTAAGGAGAAAATATTGATTACCTATTTCTGGTGCGGGTAGGGATATTTATAGGTGCCTTGGGACAGTTTCAAGATAATGATTTATCTCTATTTTCCAATGATTTATCTCTATCTTCATGAAGAGATAAGAGTTGTTGAGCAGAGTTTAAACTCCCTTTAGGATAAGAGATATGTTTTTTTTTCAAACCGTCTTATGGATAATTATAGGTTTAAACCGTTCTTACACAATCTTGAACCATTCTTATTGGTATGGTAGGACAGTTCAGTTAAACAAACCTGTTTTGGGCTGTTGGGCCTGAAAGAGACTCAATTCCCCCGTTCACGGACCCGTTTTTAGTGAGTTTTATCTTTCTACCCCTAAGAGCTTTAAGGTTCGTGCCCGATTTAAACGGTCCGATTTGGTTCTTTTTTTACCTATATCAGGTGCATTTCAGAATTTGATCGCAATAGCAGAATCTAGGGAATGCCATCTGTGGGATCTCGTGTGATTTCATGCACCTTTACGACATTGTAGTGTAATGAGTTCACCTCCAATCGGAAGCGTGCGATCTTTTTATATGTTTGAAACCACTAAAAGTAGAAACCAAACCAAGTATTTGAAGAATACTATTATGTTGAACTGGTGAACTCCAATATATCTCATAACAACTGATTATTCTGTCTTCTATATATGCCAGGATTGATAACTAAGTTTCTATTGCTCTGTTTTGATATTTTTTGATTTCTTATAAACATCTAACAATATACTTCTATTTTTCAAATAAAATATAGGAACCCGGATTCATTGGGTAAATAAGCAGGGCCGGCCCCACCTTGAAGCCGGTGAGACAATCGTTTCAGGTCCTCAATTTTTTTGTAATTTTAGAGGTTTCTAAATTTCTATTTCCTTTGTAAATATATGTACGTAAAAAGTTTATATTGTAATTAGATATCTTAAAAATAATTATTTAGGCTTTTCGTCTTAAGCCCCGGAAAACTTAGGACCGGCTCTGTTAATAAGCATACTAAACATAACTCAAAATGCACAAATGCATAAAGATACAACAATAAAACAGACATACGGTCAGTCACCGAAAGCGGTTATAAAGAAAATTAAATTAGAACAAACTGGAGAAGAACTAGAAGCAAAAAAGGATAGCAAAGTATGAAATAAGCTTCACAACTCCAAGGATGACCTCCCTGCAGGCATGAGCCAGGACCAACAGAAAATCCACAGAAGTTGCAGATCCCAAAATCATGAAGAAATCAAAAGAACCATACTGCATATATCTACATCAGAACTATAATCCACTTCCATCATCATAACCATATCCAAGTCATCATTATCAAAGACCAAGTACTGAGTTAGAGCGTCTGTTGTCGTTTGCTATTTATCCATAATATGCATTTTTTGATAAAAAAAATCCGCTGCAGTCGTTTGCTATTTATTCAAATTATCGATAAATCGCTACAGTAGATTGCTATATTTGAGAATCCGCATAAGTTATATGCATATATGAGTAACGGCACATCATGTGCCGTCCCAAAAAAAAATTAATATTTTTTTTGTCGGACGGCACATAATGTGCCGTCCCATTCATAAACTAATTATTTTATTCGATTATAAATCCCAAAACGAATTAAAAAATCCCACAAATTCTCCCGGATTTTCGGACGGCACATGATGTGCCGTCCCATATGTTTTTTTTTAAAATTTTTTTTTGTTGTTCTTTGAAATTTATTTTTGCAATTTTGAAAATGTTTTTGCTATATTTTGATTTTTTTTGCAATTTCTGAAATATTTTTGCAATTTTTGTAATTTTTTTGTAATAACAAAAATGCTTTTGTAATTTCCAAAAAATGGAAAATGACAAAAACAATTCATTCTGACTCCTTGGACGGCACATCATGTGCCGTCCGGGATTTTCGGTGGATATTTTTTTTTTCTTCTCCGTGCTTTCTCCGTGCTTTCGCCATTATTTTTTAAATTTTTTTTCTCAGACGGCACTTCATGTGCCGTCGCTTATTATTTAAATATAGATATCTAAAATATAGCTTTAAACGACTGCAGCAAAACTGCGATTTCTATTTCTATTTATCCATATATCCATATTTTACATCTCAACGACTACAGATGCTCTTAGAAGATAAGTCAATATATGAATTACCCCACTCAGAGTATCCGCAGTCGTTTGCTAAATATCGATAATATGCATATTTGGCTCAAAAACAAGCTGCACTCGTTTGCCAAATATCCATATTATCCATATTTCGCTATAGTCGCCTGCTATAAATGAGAAAGGATTTTGAGATTTATCCATATATGAGAGACTTCACATCATGTGCCGTCCCACAAAAAAAATTATTTTTTTTTCGTCGAGAAGTGCCGTCGCTTGATTTTTTTTTTCAATTAAAAAACCCCCAAATCCCTCGGACGGCCGTCCCTTGAATTTTATTTTTTTCCCAATTAAAAACCCCAAATCGCAGGCCCAAATTTCTCAGACGGCACTTCATGTGCCGTCCGGAGTTTTTTGTAATTTTCAATTTTTTGCAATTTTTGAAAATGTTTTTGCAATTTTTTAGTTTTTTTTTGCAATTTCTGAAATGTAATTTTTTCGTAATTTCTGAAATTTTTTTGTAATTTTTTTTGTAATTTTTTTATTTGCACTCCGGGTACGAATTTTTATTCCTCCGACGGCACTTCGAGTGCCGTCACTCCTTTTTTTATTTTATTTATTTTTTTTCTCTGACGGCACATGAAGTGCCGTCGCTTATTATTTTATTATAAAAAGCTAAAAAATAGCTTTTGACCACCGCAGCAAAACTTCAATTCCTATTTCCATTTATCCATATATCTATATTTTCTACAGATGCTCTCACAAAATATACATAAAAAAACACCACCTTCATTTCTACTTTCCTACTTTTCACAGCAAGATATCCATTCCACACACTGTTGCAGTCCCCAGCTTCCACCATTTTCCTCGTGATCTGACTCCTTCCCATATAGAACTGTCAAATCAGGTCATCCTAATTCCTAAATAATTAATTAGCTAAAAAACTAATACCAATTAATTAAGATTTTACTTGATTCTATTCATCCAAAACCCAAAAACTAACTCCTACATTCCAGCATTGTAGTGGCCTCAAGAGAAGGGCAAAATAGGAAATCGAAAATAATTGATAGATAATAATAGCTTATTGGTTTAATAAATACCTATTTTTCGGAGTGGGTTTCAAATCTACTGGGTTTTTAAATAAATTGTATTTTTCTGTTGGGTCTCAAAATCATTTCCCATTTAATTGACTATTTTTCTTAAAGCCTTATGTGTCCTATAAGGGTATGCCTAATTAATACCAAATTAACTAACAAATTAAAATTTAGAAATTTTACTTCTAATGAATATTTATGTAACCCCTATTTTCGTCTATACATATTTTCTATGTATTTCTGTATTTCAATTCTTTAAAAAATCTTTTTCACCTAAAATTTTTTATTCATTTTGGATTTCCTAGGAGAGTTCTTCCTAAACATCAAATGTATTTATAGTTATTTTTTTAACGATTTATATTTTAACAGGAATCTTATTTTATTCTAAAAGTTTGTTTCTTTTCCTATTGGATTTATTAATTTTTGAACTTAAGCACAAACCAGCATGTAATTTATTTAGGGTGCGTTTGGAAACCCAAAAAACTAGGAAAAGGAATGGAATACTGTGGATAGACCCATCTTATCCTATTCCACGGCCTGTTTGTTTTGAAAAAGAAAATAAAGGAAACAATTAAATATCATTCCCTAGGGAAAGATTTGAGCCGAATTCTATTCCAGCTCCACCCCCTCGAAAAGCTGGGTAAAGGAATGGAAACAACTAATTGTTCTTCAACTTAAATAAATAAATAAATAAATATAAGACCAACTATGTTAAAAGAACTTCACATAAAATAAACGTTAAATTTCAGAATCCACCGAACTTTTTAATCAGAGAATAGTTGTTTTTTTTTTTTTTTCGCTTTCAGTTTCGGCAAATCACCTCGCCAACTTTTAGTACCGAACTAAGATCCCTCTTTCGGTGTAAATTACCCAATGTTCTTGATCCCGTTGATAATATATTTTTTACCCGATTCTTTTTTAAATTCAAATATCAAAAGTGAAAAGAATTAAATTACAAAAAAAAAAAATAAAAAAAAAAATAAGGTAAACTAATTAATTTTGGTTAGAGTGGGTGATTTTAGAATTAATAAATCTTCATTTTTTGGGAGTGTCAGAGGTATGTTTTTTCCCTCCAGGAAAACAATTTTATTCATTACTCAACCTAAAATGCAAAATGTCAGAAGTATGTCCATGTACAAATGTTATCAAAAGGTTTTTCAAAATGCCGTAATCCATAATATTTCATTGTTTGTCAAACAAGACTCGGGAATGGAAACAAAAAAAAGTCAATTTCATTCCACCAGTTGCCAAACACACACAACTTATAAAGTTAATTCATCCCTTTCTCTTGCTTTCCATTCCTCTCCATTCATTTTCATTCCATTCCTTCCCATTCCCCAACTTAAATGTTTCCAAACAGACCCTTAGTTATTTATTTTCAAGCCCACATTTTAACCTAATCCATTATATAAATTGTTTACTTAATTTGTATATATCCACATCTTAAGCCCATGCCCTATAATATTATTGTTTTAACTATTAAATTTTGAGTAAGCCAAAACCAATATATATTCTGAAACCCAAAGATGAGCCCACAATTCAGATCCAAGCCCAAATCCTATTGGATCCTAATCCAAGCCCACATTTTAAAACCCAATACCCAAACCCACATATATAATTCCAGCTCATCAGCCCCTACTCTTCGCATTCCCCGTAACTGACTCCCACTTTCTCCTTATTTACTGCCCTGAATCAACCACCCCCCCCCAACCAAATATATTTACGCATGTGATACACGTCTTAATTAATAATAATAACTCTGACGTAGTGAAAACTCGAACCTAAAACCTCCTTCATATTAGTTATGTACGTGCGTCACACGGGTTGATAGATTTAAAAATGACACTAAGGCCTTCTCTCAATATATATACTAATAATTTACACGTGCGATTCATGTCTTAATAAATATAGTTTTTTTTAAAGTAAACATTCTGACGTAGTCTGGGTTTGAACCTAAAACCTCATTTGTAATAGTTATACACATGTGTTGCACGCGTTAATTGATTTACAAATGACACTCAGGCTTTCTCATATTATATATACTAGTAATATACACGTGTGATACACGTATTAATTTTTTAAAACAATTTAAAGTAAGAACTCTAATTTACACGTGTGATGCATGTCTTAATAAATATGATTATATATTTTTAAAAGTAAATGTGAAGACTATAATGGGAGAGTTGGAGTTGTGCATAAGTATGTAGATTTACAACTCCAACTCTTCCATTATAATAGTTATTATATATTATATTATAGATAGATAGAGAGAGAGATAGATAGGTAGATAGATAGATAGTAATTTAAACGTGTGATGCTCATTTAATATATTAGAAAAAAATTTAAAGTAAAAAATCTGATATAGTGAGGACTCGAACTTAAGACCTCCTTCATATTAGTGATGCACGTGCAATGCATGCGTTGGTAGATTTACAAATGACACTAAGACCTTCTCCCATTATAATATTAGAGATATATATATAGAGAGAAAGAGAGTAATGTTCCGTTGTGCAATAGGCCTCCGTGTGCACTTGTGTGCACTCGGCCTTCCCACCTTCGTATCAACGATTTGAACCATTCACATTGATCTACACATCTAAACTAATCTAAATATGTAAAATCAAATCATTCGAAATTTATTTGCCCATCCATTGAAGTGTTACAAAATTGTATGGCTGAAAATCGTTGTTTTTTATAGTCACGTGATGGATGCGCAAATGAATTTCAAATAATTTGATTTTACATATTAAGACTAATTTAGATATGTAGATCAATGTGAACGGTTCGGATCGTCGATACGAAGGTGGAAATGTCGAGTGCACACAGAGGCCTAGTGCACAACGGAACATTTCTCATATATATATATATATATATATATATATATATATATATATATATATATATATATATATATATATATGCACCTTGCCTTTCCCAAGTTCCAACTTCTTTCCTTGTCTAAATTTTCATTGGCTACACAGACTCCTCTGGTCTGCTCTCTTGTTATGTTTATCTTTCTTCTTTACCATTGGGGGCTACACATGTGATGACTGGCAGAGCGGCCGTGCCTCATTTTAAGGCGGTGGCGATGCTTCCGGCACAATGGGTAAATTCTATTTATCATCTTTGAGTTCATACTATTATCTTTTGTAGTTGTACTTATATATAGAGTGGAGTAACAATTTTTTTTGGAAACCAGATATACCATTTGTTTCAAACAACGACATTTTATAACTTAACAATGGTTTAAAAGACTCTGAATTTTGATCAAAAACACTTTCTCTTGTGTGAAATAAGGAATTTTTTTAATTTTACATTGATGTTGGTTTTAATACGTGATGCGATCATATAATTGTGGTTATCTTATAGTTTATGGTTTTTTTTATTCTAAATGCTTGTAACTAACCTCATCATATATATTTCATCCAAATTTGTGTTGTCTCATCAATTTAATGGCTCTGTGATATGTCTTTTAGGCACTTCTGATTTCTTGTAAAGTCTTTCCTTCCATAATGTGAGATAAAATTTTGTCCATTATGTCTTTTTATAAGCATGCTCATTGATTGTTAGGGGTAAGGGAGGGTTATGGGTAGGGGTAGGAAAGGGTTAGAGTTCAATGGCTTAGGTTAGGGTAAAAAAAGAAACTGTTCTTTTATTTCCCCTATTTATGTTTGGACAAACTTTTTTTAAATTATCTCTAACGCGCACTGAATTTTGACTTTATTATTATGTCTTTCGAATATGAATTAACGGTAGGGTTAGATGTAGGGTTACTCTTAGAGATTGAGTGTCAAGTCTCCGTTGGATTTCTTCTTGAAAAACTTTTCACTACTCGAGATTGTGGGTTCAATAACTCCAGCACCCATGTTTAGATATTGCAATAAGCGGAGATAAGTATAGTGAAAATAAAAAAATTGCAAAAAAAAAAAATATCTTTTCACTGTGTATATGAAAATTCCCCTCCACCCCTAAAAAACTCAGAAAAATAATAATTGGGAAAAACTGAAAGAAAAAAAAAATTCGGGGTTGCAAATCATAGTGCTATTTTCCCTATTTTATTATAACCTATAGTCATTGTTTCAAATAACGACTTAGGTTATAGTAGGTCGTTGTTTAAAACAACGGCTATAGTTTGTTTCTTTTATTAAATTCACTGAAATTTAGACTTCATTTTTAAATTTTTGGTTGTTTTTAATAAGAAAATTTTTATTTAATTTGATGTTGATTTTTATAAAATGTAACCGAAGAAAGCAAGGTTTTATATTGTTATTGGATTTATGTAGGGTTAAGGTAAGGGTAGGGTAGTGGTTAGGGTTAGGTTTGGATGGTAGGGTTAGGGGTAGGGGTAGTGTTAATTCTCCGTTTGAATTCTTCTTTCTGAAAGAGTGTGAATTATTAGAGACAACGGCTTAGGTATTCGCTAGTGCACGTTATTGGAGTCTTCAGTAATAAAAATAAGATGTAATCGGATATTCAAAATAATTAAGAAAACTCAAAAAAATAAAAGAAACTCACCCTCTTCATACCCCCCCCCCCCCCAAAACAAAATAAATAAATAAATAAATAAATAAATAAATAATATCTTTCAAGTTAGCAAGAATATCTAATCCCAAAATATTTTTTTATATTGAAGCCGTTGTTTGAAAATTTCTTTCAAAATTGAACTAACCATAGGTAGTTGGTTATTGTTTGCAACAATGGCCTAAGTTAAAATAAGACGTTGTTAGAGACAATGGCTTAGGGCTAGTTAAAATTTATTTAAAAACTCTTGCTCTCTTTAAAAGAATTTTCCCTTAGGATTTACATGATCCCAATAGATATGTTAATCTCATTCCTCAAATATGACATCACATTTTTAAAATATAAAAATTGATTTTTTTTTAATCTTTACCATCTACATAAATATCCCCCTAAAAAAGCCACTAATTATAATTGACCGAAAACTTTAAAAAAATGGGCGTAATATGGTTGGTCAAGTCAGAGTGCAACGCTCAATCCCCATATTTATTGAAATCCTAAATCGTTGTTTCAAACAACGACCTAGGTTGTCCTAAGTCATTGTTTTAAACAACGACTTCACTTGATGCAAATATTCAAGTTCAAGTTAGAGAGCAGTCTCGTTCTTCCTCACATTTGGTTTACCCTCATGCCGTTGTTTCAAACAATGGCTTAGGTTATAATAAGTCGCTGTTTAAACCAATGGCTTTTTTTATTACAAAATGACAAGTTGAAGTCAGAGAGCATGATTTCTTGCTCAAAATTGAATTAATCATAAGTCGTTGTTCCAAATAACCGCTTAGGTTATAATAAGTCGTTTGAAACAACAGATTTAGTTGATTCAAAATAGAAATTCGAAGAATGGGACCAAAAAAATTTGTTTCAATTTTTGTTAAGCTTAACACGTTTGGAACAATAGGTAAAGTTAAAATTTTGAAAAAAAAAATTACAAATTCAACTATAGCAGCATCATCTGCTACAACCACACCCAAATAACATTTTCAAACACTTTCCAGATTTTGAGCATTCGGTCATCACATTCTCGTCTCAACTCTACATAAAAACTAACAACAATATCAATATCATCAATAACAGTAAGAGCAACAATTTCACATTTCAACTAACAACATTAACAATAACAATAACAACATTAACAACAATAACAACATCAATAATAACAATAACATTAACAACAACAATAACATCAACTTGTCTAAACCACAAATTTCACATTACAAACAAAGTTTTCCATAACACAAAGGCGAACTCACTCAACCTAACTTGGAGTGTACTGTTGTGGCTTTCTCCTCTTCCAAGTCGATTGTCGGTGAGAACGCCCAACTTGGGTAACTTGTGATGGGCTAGTCAATTGTTCTTGCTCTTCTTCTTCATCATCTTCATTTTCTTCTTGGAGCTCTTCTTATGGTGGAGGTTGGTGTTTTCTTTGTTGCCCGGGGCAAGATGGCCTGGTACTCACACTCTTACGATGATTCGAATGTACCATCGTATTTAAAGAATGGTCCAATCATGGAACATCTCCTATATCTTCAAGCGAGTCTTGGCATGGACTAAGTATCTTGCAAGAAAAGATTTCATGCTCTCGACGGCATTACTCTTAAGTACACTAGCGCATTTTTTTTGGTGCAATATCGCATGTATTATCGATCTAAAACACAAAGGAAATTATAGTACACACAATCCCGAATTTAATCAAAAAAAAATTAATGGTTGAATCGAAATAAAACAAAATCAAACAACTTTAACTCACCAGCAAACGATATCATGATTCATTCGGTTGGTACATGGATTGTGACGAAGAATGCGCTAGCAATGTTCAATCTCTTAAGCCAGAATTGGTACTTGAATCCTGGCTGGTACCTTGGTCTTCAGAGATATGTACAAACGTGTTATTATCTGGTACCATGTCATGTACAGTTCATGTGCCTTGCCATTTGTGTATCTCTCGACGTCTTCAAGTACCAATTCAAACTGCCGCTCAATCCACAATGCCACACAAGAGCGGTGGAAATCTGCCCAGTCATGATTGGGCATACGACCGACACTCTAACGGCGTGTAATTCAAAGTCGTACGAGCGGTTAACAGGAATGTCTTGCTGCATCCCGAATTAGCGAAGGACTCTATCCGGGAAGTAATGATCAACTATACCAAAGTTGACGAGTGCGACTCTCATCAACATAGCTATGAACCAGCCATACACGTTGGTGGTAGTCTTTGCACGCCATCGGGGATATACGACTCCCAAATTATCAACTCATCTCACAGTTGGTCGGGATCGTCTCTATAGTATGTTAAAACACCACGTGGATTATCCCTGTAGCCATGACTACCGGCCCAATACACTCCTAAAGGTGCTAACATTTCATCGTTCGGTGCATCGCCACCAACCCTCCGTCAATTTCGTAATACGGGGACGACCCAACACTACAAACCTCATAGGCTTTTCCAGCATTTTTTTTTGGGCTATCCCGACAGCGTTTCCAGCACCTCTATAGCGATCGTCGGGACAGATATAGGGGCTATCCCGGCGTTTTAGCAATGCCGCTATAGCCTATATCTATCCCGGCGTTTAAAAGAAAAAATGCCAGTATAGAGATTTTTTCAGGAAAAAGGAAAAGGTAATCTATCTCGGCGTTTTTTTACCAAAAACGCCGTGATATATATTTTTTTTAAAACGCCCTATCTCGGCATTTTTGACCAAAAATGCCGGGATAGGTAGGTATTTTTTTATTAAAAAATTGAATTTTAAAACATTTTTTAATAAAAAATTACCCTCCATGAAATATTAATGTTATAAAACATTTTTCATATGTATGTTATAAAACAACATAGAACTCCTCAATCTCATTTAATACAACCAACTTGAATCAACTTGAAGAAGCAAGTAAATGAGATATTACCATAACAGTGAATAACTAAGTTGGAATATGGTTAGTTGCCATCTCTATGATTACCTGCCATCTTTCTGCAAAGAAAAGAGAGAGCCGATCTGTTAGTTGTTTCACTGAGTGTGTGAATTGAAAGTAAACCAAACAAACTTATTAATAAAATCACATTCCCTCCTACTTCTTCTTCTTCTACTCTGCTTCACCTACTGGTGTACAGAGAAAAGCATATTTCAACAAGAGAAAATTAGACCAGATCCTTCGAATATCAACAATAGAAGAGTGTTTGACTTGTTCCACATAAACAAATGATGTTTGATTCATGAAACATACTCTCATATGCTTATTTTGCAATATAATAGAAGAATACATACAACCATGGATTTTGTTAGTCTATTAGATCAATTAATAACGAACCTCTAATTGATAAAGAGAGTGAAATAAAAATCACAAACCTGAGATATCTTTAGATCACAAACCTTAGATATCTTTATCCTTGAAAGGAACATCAATTTGCAAGGTTATAGTTGAACAATTGATTTTAATAGAAATAATAACAATTTATAAATCTTTAATTGAAAGTTATGTATTAGGAATAGAAAAGTACAAACTTACATCAGGAATGACAATCTATTGTAATTATTTACAAGGCAAATCAAGGCATTGCAATTTTTATCCTGGACAAGAATACTCGTCTTTCATCATAATGAGCATGTTCCTTAATGACATGAAAAACAGGAAATATTACATATCTATTCAAGAAACATGTTTCTAATATTTAATTAAGTATATAAATAGAATAAATTCGGATCATGATTTAATGTAGGGTTTGGTGTGCACACATGTCATCCCCTGCACTTGGTCATCAAAGATGCAATTGGAGTTGGGAGTCTTCTACAATTTAGCTGACGACATACTTCACAACAATTTTCTACTAAACCCTTCGGGATTAAATGCTCCTGAGGTAGTCACAAACTGAATGAGAGAAGGTTACATATGACAAAGTGTCGGAAGACGACAAGCTCGGGATGTTTACCTCTCTTTGTAGAGCTTCATCTAGCTCCTGCTTTTCATCAGGAGTAATGTCTTTTGCATTCAACTGGTCCAAACAGGTCCTAATCCTGGAAAACATAGAGAAAATTTGCGCAAGTAATTTTTTTTTTAAATAGTGAATATCCAAAATATTTAACGCAATAGACAAGAGCAGATGACTAAATAATCTTGTGTTTTGATTATAATCTAAAAAAGCATTTGATTAATTGAACGTATCAGCAATATGAGATGCATATTGAACACATAAAAGCAAAATATTAACATCAGTACTTTGCGGATCAACTGAAACGAGAAGAATCAATGCACAATAATATAAACATCTATTCATTTTTTGTTTTTACTTGAAATAAAATAAAACTACTGAAACTACTAACAATAAACAAACCTTGCATGCTTCTGAAGAAGGGACCTCTGGACTGATTGGGTTGGATGAGCAGTTAAAACCAGATCCACAGTCTGGTTCTTGAGTGCATCAAAGACCTCTTCAGGGGTTTTACTCAGCTCCCCTACAAGCCTCTTAAGGGTCTCCTCAATGTCTGACTCAGTAGTCGCAGATTTTTCGTCGACAAAGTCCCCCTTTTTCAGCTTAATCCTCTTCCTCTGGGCAATCTGCACCTCCCCTGCCAAGTTGGCCAAGTTGAGCATGTGCGAGAAGGAGCTAGCAACAATGATTGAATCACTGGGATCCAAACCGGTTAGCATGTTCCCAAGTTCTTCAAGCTTCTTGCAGTCATGCTTTCCCTCGTATTTGGCAGATAGCTCATAGCACTCTTGAACCTAAACAACAAGAGAAGTTGCACATTGTTTCAAGTAAGTGAAAAAGAGTTAGGACCAAGGTTCTTATGTTCTAATTTTCCTTCATAGTAAAGTTTTTTTAAAAAATTGAAAGAACCCCTCCTACAACTTCTACCTATTCAGACATGGATCTAAATTAAATAGACAATGTATATATATTTGACTGAAACTTCAAAGTAGGTGAGGTCCAACCTTTTTAGTTTGTCACTTTCTCTAAAAATACATGCAATATTTAGTGCATTAAGATGTCAACATACCATTACTTGTCAAGGGGGAAATTGCAATAATAGATAAAGTATAAATCATCCTAATCTTAAAAAGTCACTAAGCAAAAAAAACAAAAACAAACAAAAAAACAACAAAAGCATACAACTAGTGTCAAATACAGAAGCAAACAATTCAATTCCAACACCTCAACTAACCTAAAAATAAAAGACATCTATTCCATTACCGAATTTAATATACGGTCACTCCATAGTCCACAATTCCTCAAATCAGCAGAAAAGAAATTCTCCCAATCTTAGTAAGTTCTCAATCCTCTCATAACAAATCTTAAGATCACCCTAATATTTTTTGTTAAAAAATTAATAAAAATTCATTGAACCTAAACATATTTTTCCTTTAAGCCATAATTTAATATCAACATATTCACTACATTAAAATAAAACAGATCTAGAATTTTCTTTATCAAAATTGTGTTCAGCATCAAGCTCTAAATCATCTACTCCATAAATTCATCTAAAATCCACCCTTTTAACAGAGATCTACTATTACAACTCCAATTCCCAACTAATCCGATCAAGTATTACTTCAATACTACATTAAACAAATACATAATCAAATAAAGTTCCCAGATCTCAGAGTAAGTAACTAAATTATACCGTTTCTCTGATATCATCGCCATGTAATTCTTGAAGGATATCCAGAACTGATGTAACACCCCACAAAATTGGAAATGACAATTTTGCCCTCATGTGTTACGCACGTGTATTTTGTAACGTACTTCACTACGTATTTTGATTTCCGACTATTTATGCATTTTTTGTATATTTTTATCTTATTTTAGTCAACTCAAATATAAAATTTCAATCTCTGTATTTTTATGTACTTTATACGTGTTATCGATGCACGTATCGATTATGTATTTTTCACTGCTACGTGTGATATTTTCTATGTGTATTGATTATTTATTTAATGACATATTCGAATTCGTTTTATAAACGAAAATTCATTTTCCTCTTATTTTGATTAAAATATTTTTTATACGTGCAATGCCCATGTTTTCTATGTACGTATTGATTACGTTGTGGAATATATGTAAATTAATAAATATATTTTTCTTATATTTCGATTATCTTTGAATATTTTTCCGTTGAGAAAGTTGATTTCGTATTTTTACGGAGACGTACATGTTTGCGGTGCACGTATTTAAGCGTATTCTTTTCGAAATAAAATTTTGAAGTGTATGTGTGTGTTTATTTTATTTGTGCATGAAAAACTATAATTTTTAATTAAACTAATTTTATATGTATCTTATATATTATAAACATATATTTTAAATTAAATAAATAATTAAATTTTGTGAAGTGTGTGCAAGTGCAACGCACGTGCACGTGTTTTACATGAAGAAGGAGAAACCGGCTGTTCTTTTGGATGGAGCGAAAAATGATGTTTTTGAATTTTGAGAGTGGAGTTAATGGGTGTAGTGGACAATTGGTTATTATAACCACTCAATTAAAATTCTATACATACCCCCCTAAATCCTTCACATTCTCATCATCTCTTCTTCTTTCACTTCCTTGCTCTGCCGAAATCATCCAACAAGTTTTCCCTGTGCTTCATGTCTCCGCCAAAACTAGTTCACCAGCGAAACTCCTTTGCTTTCTCCACCTACTCACCATACCACATTTATATCTTATTATATATTCCATTGTACATTATATATAGACATGTATATATATATAGTAAATATATACATATATGTATATGAAAAGATGAAGATGGTGCCTCCCTGTTACCTTGCCGAAATGGTGTTTGGAGTCTTTTCCTTCCGCACGGAATTCGAGGAGGCGAAGTGGAGTTCTCTTGGAGCTTTCAAAGGAGTTTTTTATTCTAGGAGTTCAATTGCTAGGAATTATATGTAACGCCCCGATTTTCGTAGACTGGGAAATCGTGGCATGAGCCAGAATCTTTTCTTTAATTAGCCACAATATACAGAAAAATATGAAAATTTAAAATTTTATTCAACACAAATATACTGCAAATCGGAATGTTACAAAATTGCAATACATTACAATAGTGTTACAATAATACCTTTACAATTCCAAGTGGTACAACTTTCAACATATTACATCAGAGTACAAATGAATAAGGAACAACACTTGGTATTTTGCTTGGATGCTTTCCAACTAATAAATAGAATACAAAACTGTTACAATGGAACGATAGTAACAACATATAATGCAGCGAAAATGGAAACGACTCTTGCTTCTCTCACCTTGAGTCATCCTGAATCTTGTACTTGTACTTCTGCAATCCAGTACCTATTGAAATGGGGGCGTCAGTATTCACTGACGCTTTAAGGCTTGATAACTAGCAGCAATTTTCCACTTAAGCAAACAGATTAATGAAAAGAGAAACATGTATATATAATTGATGTGTCATTGTATGCTATGCCTTAGATTTTAATACAAGATTGACTAACGCCAAGATGTTCTTATTCTACTGCAAGCAAGTCTCCAGAATAGTATGCATCCCATACTACATACGCCCCATCTCAAGCCATTTCTTCATATATAGGGATTCGAACCCTCGTTAAGAATTCTACATTGTACACAATCCTATTCCTGACAATACCCCATGACTGTGAGGTTGCAGGTGGGTCAAGTCCCACAAATGCAGTACGGTTATGGTGTCTCTGTTTGCCACTACTACCCGGCATCCCGGACCTCACACAAAAATAGGGTTGCAGGTACGGTCTAGTTCCGTTACTACAGTCACATAGTGGTGTCCATGTTTGCCACTATTGCCCAGTGTATCGGGCCTCATTCGAAAATCAAAAGAACATAGGGTCTCGCAAGCGCAGGGTAGCGTTAAGCCTACCCTATGGCACCCCTGGGGTCTCGCAAGCGCAAGACTGCACGTTGCATCCTGTGGCACCCCAAGCCACGGTATTTCAGGAATTAACAGACGAGACACGCAACCCGTGCTCCCAACTCGTGAGATGACACCGTACGTATCTCTTTGACGGGAAGGTAAACCCAATAACACCGCCTAGTGTCGACCTATAGGACAGGTCGAATCATAAGGAATCACCCTTAACACCAACACTTTTCCTTCGGCAAAATGATAATAAGTAAAGTTTAAGTAGTAATAGCCATAAGTTACTACCCTAACGATGTCACTAAGCCCAAACAATCTCACGGGGTTTTCAATAACTTCCTTATGATTATCCCGATCCAACTCATGGCTTATCGATCCAAGACACCAATGACGGAAATCTCTCTCACTCATCATTACCCCTAACTCGGATCTCATCAACATTCTTGGCCCATGATCAATCTATATCAGTTAAGATCCGTCTGTGCTCGAGGTGTGATTTATCCATAGTTTCTATGGTGGTAAGATGCGATTCTTGGTGGTCGATGGCCCCCACGGCAATTATGAGACCCTATCACTACCCCTAACTCGGATCTCGTCAACACTCTCGGTCCGCAATCAACCAACATCAGTTAAGATCCGTCGGTGCTCGATGTGTGATTTATCCACAGTTTCCAAGGTGGTAAGATGCGAGTCTTGATGTTCGATGACCCCTGGGCTAGCTTCTATCTAGCTAACAATACTAGTGACTTTTCCAACCATTATTTACCATATATTGAAGATGAAGCATGTGCACATCATATGGTCCAATTTCAATTAGAAACGCATACAACTAGAATTCATGGGTTCTTTTTCCAAATTGAACTAGGACAATATGCGACTAGGTTCATGGGTTCTTTCTCAAAGTTGAGCTAGAATCACCTAGAACCTAATTGCATGAGTTCCTCGCCAATTCGAGCTAGAACTACCATGGAGCTAGTTTCTTGGGTTTCTTCTTAAAAATCGAACTAGAACAACTATGGAACATGGGTTCATTTCAATTGGGTTATCATGCAAGCTCAACTCATGGATTCCTTTTAGAATTTAATCGAAACCACTACAATCATATAACTCAAACATGCATGGATTCCTTTGAATCTAAAACAACTACACATCTCAACATGGGTTCTTTACTAGAACCACTACAATAACACAAGCATGATGGGTTTCTTACTACAACAATCTACAACAACTCAAGCATGGTATCTTTCTATAATCAACCTACAACAACTCAAGCATGGTATACAACTTAAGCATGGGTTTCTTACTACAACAACTTAAGCATGGTATCTTTTACTACATCTCAAGTATGATGGGTTTCTTTCTATAACAACTTACAACAACTCAAGCATGGTATACTTACTATAATCAACTCAAGCATGTGTTTCTCACTATAATCAACTCAAACATGGGTTTCTCGCTATAATCAACCTACAACAACTCAAGCATGGTATCTTTCTATAATCAACCTACAAGAACTTGAGCATGGTATACTTACTAAAATTAACTCAAGCATGGTATACTTACTATAATCTACTTAAGCATGGGTTTCTCACTATAATCAACCTACAACAACTTAAGCATGGTATATCTACTATAATCAACTCAAACATGAGTTTCTTGCTATAATCAACCTACAACAACTTAAGCATGGTATCTTTCTATAATCAACCTACAACAACTCAAGCATAGTATACTTACTAAAATCAACTCAAGCATGGTATATGAATTCTTTTTGAAACTAGAACAAGTACGAATGGGTTCTTGGGTTCCATAAGCATAAATAGGTTCATAAGTATGAATGGGTTTCCTTGCTACACAACTTAAGCATGGTAGGTTCATGGGTTCACATAAGCATGGGTGGGTTCTTTGCTACAACTCAAGCATGGTAGGTTCTTTACTAAGAACAACTAAATATCACAAGCATGAATGGGTTTCTAGCAACCTATAGAAGTTTAGAACATGCTACTAAAAGACTAAAAATAAATTATTACAAGACTACTTCTTTAGGAAATTACAAGTCCTATATATATTACAAGGACTACATTTATTAGTCTACAAATTAGTACATACTACAACCCACTTTTTCTTCAATCCTACAAGTTCCTACATACAAAAAGAGCAACTTTTTATGAACAAGGGTTAGTAAGAAACAATTTCTTAACGAAGTAGAGAACAACATACAACAAAAACTTATCATTAAAAAGCTAGATGGGTCTACAACCCCAAGAATGGGTAGCAAATATTCTTACTACACTAATCTTTATATGCACATTGCTATAGTCCAAGTCATAGTTTTGAGTTCAACAAAACACCCATAAACAACAATAAACATACAAGGTTAAAGAACAATCTTTATGTGTTTTATTTAAGTTCCACCACCTATCTTTTTCATGGGATCCTTTTGATCCCTACAACCACCTTATGCTTAATACTTAGTCGAAGTCATTTTTTAGAACACACATACAACAAAAGTGAACAAGAATCCACACAAATAAAAAGAGAGAACTTCATCTTGATTTTCCACCGTTCTTATGCACAAATCTTAGTCCAATTAGTCCAAAATAATCATCACAACAATACTAACCATACAAGGTCTCAAAAATCAACCTGTATGTGATTTTGTTGAGTCCTTTCAATCCATCTTTTTCATGGGGTCATTTTGATCCCTACAAACATGCTTATGCTTAGAAAATTAGTCCAAGTTATTTAGGAACACAAAAACACAACAACACATCATAAAGATGGGTTCTTTTTTAACCTACAACCATTTATATGCTTAGAAAAATAGTCCAAGTTATTTAGAACATACACCTACAACATCCACCATCAAAAAGATGGGTTCTTTTTATCCTACAACAACCAACCATCAAAGATGGGTTCTTTACTCACATAGAACAAATAATAACCCTAAAGGTGGGTTCTTCTCTACGTAAAAAAAATAAATAAGAACAAACAAGCCTAAATTATTAGAAGTAGAGAATCCCCACCTTAGATCTCTTTGTAAGAAGAACTAGCTATCTTTCCTTCTCCTTCCTCCTAGCTTTCTACTACAAAACCTCCAATGAAGAACACACCTATGGAAAACCCCCAAATGAAGAACACTTAGGGTTTCTTCTCTTTCTTTTCTTCTCTCTTTTTTTTTCTTGTAAATGAGGCAAAGAGTGAAAGAGATGGGTATTTATAGGACAAATGAAGGGGGGAAAGTGCAAAATACACAACCACAAATGCACAAACCCCCTTGGGGTTCATTTGGGCCGGCCAAAATTGATGAGGTGGAGGGGGTGAGGTGGAAGGGGTGAGGTGGAGAAGAGGGTTCTAGTAGAAAATACACCTATTAACTCTTATGTAACCTTAATTAATCTTAACCCTAGGTTTAAGCCTCCAAACAAATCTTAGCCCTCCAAATTTTATTAATCATGACAAAAATAAGATATTTTTGTCCAAAACACATACTACATGATTTGTATAAACGTACGAAATCGGTACAATACGCATACGTATGTATATATCTATATACCGAAAATTTCCGTTTGTAAAACTGCTCAACCGGTAAAAAAATAATTTAATTATGAAAATAATAATAAAATAAATTTTATTATCATCCCGGAAGATTCCAGTTCCAATTTGATACAATACAGATGTATACAGACTGGTATGTGTACACAGATATTGCTTATTAACAAAACCGGGTGATATCCACAAAAAATATTTCATTTCGGGAAATAATAATAAAATAATAATAAAATAATAATTTTCAGTGTGCCCGAAATTTTCCAGAAATTTTTCTCAAAATGCTTTTTTTCAGGATTTTGTACAAGTGCACAAAACTGATACAATACCTGTATATACTTACCAGTATATAGGTCCAGGTAACTTTTTATGAGTGAAACCAAGAAATTCCCATTAAAAATATTTTATTTAAAAATTAATAATTTATACAATATAATATTCGTCAGGGATATTACATTATATTTTCTTGAGTGGGTATTTCTAAAATTCTTTCTAAATTATGAGTATGATGCATGCTAGTGATAAATAGTTTATTTGTTAGAATTTAATTGGTATGATGAAAGTAGATTGCATGCTAGTTGATATAGAATTTAATTGTTAGATTTTGATTAGTGTGGTAAATGTGAATTGCTTAAATGATTCTCTAAAATTTGTTATGATGTTTTATTAGTTTATTTGCATGCTAGAGTACATGCGAATTGATGAATCATGTTTGTATGAAAAAGTTATGCATGTTAGAATAGTAGTCAAAATAATGCAACATGTATGAAAAAGAATTTTTTGATGCTAATGTGGTAAAGAAATGTGGAATTAATCTCACTAGTATATTTTTATGAGTATAGAAATTTTTATTAAGAAGTTTTTGATGAAAAACAACATTTTATTTGAAAATTGATTATATATGTGTTTCTAATACAATTTGAGAAGAAGTCTTTGTTACATTGTCAAAAAGAGAATTTTATAAAGTTTAAATAAATATACTATACTATAATTTGATAGAAAATGTGCAGGAAAAGAATTAAGTTTTTGAATGAGTACAAATTGATTGAAAGATCGAGTTTATTAAAGAAAAATTAATTACAGTACGGTATATACAAAAAGCATTTAACTCATTTCATATCAGTTAGACACTCAAGACCATTTGGTCTTCGAGTGCGCATTGGGTCCGTTACTGTAGCATAGCGAAGGCATTTGGTCTGGGTTCGAGTCTTGTTAGAAACTATGTTTTTATTGAATTTTCGATTTTATACAAATCACCGATAGTATAAATATATCTCTAATTTAAGTCCTCCTTATTTCAGTTAGCACTCTTGGACTTACTGGTCTTAGGATGCACTTTTGTTCGGTTACTGTTCACAGGCGGGGTTTGGCTCTGGGTTTTGGGCTCGAATCCGACCTTACCACTTTATTTTCTTTTGTGATTTTTTTGAGTATTTTGAGTTTTAAGTGAAATAAAAATTGGAAAAAAATACTAATATTCTTCTAAAATTGTTTACACTTTATAAAAATTATTTCTACAATATTTTGATATATTTTTTGAGTATTGAAAGAGGATTTTACATTAAATATTGTTGAAGAACTCGATTTTTATCGATTAAAATAATTAGAAGTGATTTTTTTAAAATTGAAAATGTGACTCTTGTTTAATTAAAGAGGGATGAAAATTGGGAATGCACTTAGATTCTTCTTAATGAGATTTTATGATTTTTAATACTTGATTAAGTTTAATTGAATTGTACACAATGTTATAAGTGATTAAATTGATAAAAGAAGTTGAATTGAATTATTTCATATTATGAGATTATAAAGAATTGCTTTCTTTGAGAAAGAGATTGTGAATAAAGGAATTGAAATATTATTTGATTGAATATAACATATTGTTGATCTCTAGAAAGAGATAATTGTTAGAATCTAGAGGCTAGGCGAGACCCTAGTGACTGGCAGTTTTTATTAATGAATTTGAGAGCTAACCAGTGTGGATTGAGCATCTCTTGAGAAGTAGCCAGTTGGGCTGACTATCTCTTTTGTTTGGTTTAAGTTCGGTGGGGTAAGCTAGCTCTAGGTTGTGATGATTTTCTTCTAAAACAAACTAAAAATGTAAGGACTACACTATAGTAGAGATGTGATGAAAGTAAGAGAAAAACACAAGTATGAGGGCCTCGGATCTATGGTGTGAGAGTGTTCACGGGATGTCTACATGATGCGTCATGTCATGACGTGAATACATCTCCGGAATTATCGGGACCGTGGCGACGCTTGTGGAGTGTTTGGTGACTACGTAGTGTCATTGTCCCATGACGAAGGCGAATTGTCCATAGGCTTTCTACATAATGCGTCATATCATGACGTGGGATTCCCCTCCAGGCTGTCTGGACATGGGCTCGTAACTCATAGAACATGTAGGATACTTACCATAGTAGTTTAACTCATGGCGAGGGAATCAACCCTACAAGATGAAGTACGATTAAGGGCTTGCCCTCGGACCTATATAGTATGGGATGCATAGAATCCGAACAAGTGCGTATTAGTGTCATTTAATATAAATAACTGCATTAAGGATTAAGTACACAGCACCCACGACATCAATAGGATAGTCCCTTTGTAGCTTTATTTTGTGATCAAGTTTGTATTTGTTAAAGTATTTAAGAATCGTTATACTATCGGCATAGCGAGGATAGCCATGTATAATATTTTGTCGGTTGTAAGCAACTGACATGCCCACAGTTTCATATGCGGTTCTTGGAGTTTACAAGAAGATATAAAGATGAATTTGATGCTGATGATTACTTAAATGCTAAAGTTGTTACAATTGTACATTTATCATAGTTGTATTTTATTTATTCCGCTGCATATTGATGTAAAAAGACTCTATTGTAAATAAAAGTTTTAAATTTCTTGTAAAATTGTACGAAGTAAAGTGTAAAGATCCTGTGGAACTTCGAATTCAGGCTTATTTAGAATTTCAGGTGTTACAACTGATCCAAGAGCAACGCGTCGTACTCGACGAGCTTGTCGTCTTTCGACACTTTTCCAGTTCCTTCTTCTCTTCATCACCTGCATTATAAAAAAAGTAATGATCAGATATACATGCAAAACTAGCCTTACAATCTGGCTAAAATCAAACCAAAAGAAAAAAAAATCCTTTACAGCAAAATCAACCCAAATTTACAGCACACATGTACTAGATCTCTCTATTAAGTACATTAGATTCAAAAGAACACAATCGAAAACCAGAAGAAGGAGAGAAACAAAAAAGGGAGGCTCGGATTCGCTATTACCCATCACAAAAAACCCAACGAAGTTAGGGTTTGGAAAAGCAAGATCACACTTTTTTAGTAAATTGATGGACGAAACAATAGATTTTGGGATTAAAAACTAGGGTTAGGGCTCAGGAACCGAGGAGGAAGGGATGGCGACGACAACACTCGAAGAGGGACGGCGAGGAGAGGTTGTCATCGGGGGGGGGGGGGGGGTTGGATGTGGGTTTTGAAAGGGGAAAATGTGAGAGGAGATATTAGGGGGTTTAAAATATTTGGCCTACCCCAACATTTTAATATAAAACGCCGGGATAGATTGGCACAATCCTGGTGCTTTGTTTAAACGCTAGAATACATTCAAATTTTTCAGGAATCTATCCCGGCATTTCAAAGAAACACCGGGAAAATTTTGCCAGCATAAACCATTTCTTTTGTAGTGCAATTGTAGATGTTCCCATGACCAAATCTGTAACATGACCATCAGCCAGTCATCTCAACTCCATCTAATGCAATGCACACAATCTTGTGCATGGTAGCTAATGTACAACTTCCCAACTATACCAGCCTGCTATACTTAGAATGGCAAGCAACTGTAGATACATAAGTGGGACGGTATCTCCAGTGGAGTTTGGTAAGAGAACACATCCAAGCACAGTTAGAATAAGCCCTAGTGTAGTACTGCATGTCATAGTCGCTCAATTCATTGGTCAAGGTATTTTCAAAATGATTTTTCAACCATGAGAGTCGGATTGATTGCCCATCAAAAATATCTCCATCGTCCTCTTCCTCGTCATCTAAGTCTGCACCGAGGAGATCGCGAACAACATCTAACTTCTAAAGGTTCATACTTCCTGTCACAGCCATCTCATCTATTGGAAGACCGAAAATCATAGCGATATCTTGCAATGTCACCATTATTTCTCCCATTGGTAGATGGAAGGTGTGTGTCTCAGGCCTCCATCGCTCGACGAGGGATACAAGAAGTGCTCGATCAAGTTTCACATTATCCACCAAACCAACTCCATAGAAACGGGCTTGGACTAAGTACTCGTGGGCATAGGGGTGCATCAGCAATGTTTGGTGCGTAGTGAAATTAAACCTCTGCGTCGTCCCTCTCCACAGTTCTTCGAATCTGTGGTGGTCTTACAAAGTGAGTAGGCTTGAGGCTATAAGTCCCAGACAGCGACATCCACCCGAAGATGACGCACCAACCTCGGCGGAAGAAGATGGTCGGCTACCAACCTACACCAACGGTTATAGTGTTACTATTGTATAGACAATATTATGTATACAAAATTCACAATTAAAACTAATAATTATCTTACTTGTGTGGAACATTGGCCTTGTGTGAATGCTTAGCCCCTACCACTACTAGACGGCCTTCAGGATCCTCTTGTTCTGACCATTTCTCTATCAAAAATAAAAAAACAATTCTCAATACATTGTTCGTATATATAACTACGAAACAACATACATGAGAAAAGTGCACAAACGGCAACAAAAAATTCTGACACTTTGCGAGTAGGTCAGACTCACCACAACATAACTTGTAGAAGTGAGTTTCGACTCACGGTTTGCAAGATACGGCAATGTATCACTTTCACTCACGAAAAAGAATGGAAAGCGATACATTGTCGTATCTTACAAACCGTGAGTCAAAACTCACTTCCAGAAGTTGTTTTATCTTGTGAGTGGTGATTCCGACCTACTCGCAAAGTTTCATAATTTTTAGATGTCGTTGTGCCATTTTCTCAAGAAACTGTACTAAAAAGACTCAAATTATAGTAGTTGTTTGAGATACATGAGAAAAGTGCACAACGGCAATGAAAATTTCCAAAACTTTGTGAGTAGGTCGGACTCACCACACACAAGCCAACGTAAGTTGTACAAATGAGTTTCGACTCACGGTTTGCGAGATACGGTCGTGTATCACGTTCCATTCTTTATCGTGAATGAAAGCGATACATTGTTGTATCTTACAAATATGAGTTGAAATTCAATTCTAGAATTTGTGTTAGCTTGTGTGAGATAATTTCGACCTACTTGCAAAGTGTCGAAAATTTTCGTTGCCATTTGTGCGCTTTTTCACAAACCACGCAACAACACCTTCGAATAATCACGTATGTTGTTGTTCGATATTAGTAAAACAGCACAAACAGCCACCAAAAATTTCGAAACTTTGCGAGTAGGTCGAACTCAACACACACAAGCCAACTCAACTTCTAAAGGTGAGTTACGACTCACGGTTTGCAATATACGGCAATGTATCATTTTTCATTCTTTTTTGTGAATGAAAGTGATACATTGTCGTATCTTGTAAACCGTGTGTGGCCAGTCCGACCTACTCGCAAAGTTTCAAAATTGTTCGTTGTCGTTTGTGCGGTTTACTAATATCGAACAACAACACTAATACTACATTTATGATTTTAACGAACAATAACTACTACTTCTACAATTCTGCTGTCTACAATCATCAAACAACTATATACAATACACATCAAACAACTAACCATCACATAACTACACATAACAAAAATAATCTCATAAATTAAATAAATAATTTAATCAACATAACTACATCTACGAAGCTAGAATAAAGTGATTACCTTGCACAGTGCGGATATGTACAGCGAAGATTGAGTGGACAGTGTGTACGTACTAAACGGTGAATTAGGGTTTCGAGTTGTCGACTTGATTTCAAAGATTGGAGGAGGAGACGATTTGCAAATGGGGTTTTTGGGAAAGAGAGAAAGGAGGAGGCGCGGCGACAAACGGAGGATGAGGGTTGGGAGCTATTTGGGTTTGGGTTTTTGGGTTTCGGGAGTCTTCGGAAGAGAAAGACAGAGAGAGGGGGAGAAGAGGGAGAGAGTGAGTGAGAGAGTGAAGTGAAGGAGGAGGGGACGGATTAGATGAGGCAGCGAGGAGGAGGCGCAGGCTGTGGTTGGGTTTCGAGTTTGGGATTGGGAACGAGAGAGATAGAGAGAGATAGTAGGGATACTGCGAGTGAGAAAGTGAAGATAGAGGGAGATCGAAGGTGGACAAGTTTTTTTTTTTAAAATTAACCTAAGCCGTTGTTTGAAACAACGACTAAAGTTCAAGTCAAATTTTGAATAACTTAAGTCGTTATTTTCAACAACAGTCTAAGTTAAAATTTTGCAAAAAACATTACAACTGCGAGAGAGAAAAAGTAAATAACTTGAAGAGTTATTTGGGATGAAATACCCAAATTACCCGCTCACAACTTAAGTAAGAGGAGGAGCTGATGGACGGGCTCGATCATGGTCATTGCAACTGAGCATTCCTTATATATATACCTGAATATGGGTTTTTAAACATAAACACAAACCTTCAATTTCAATTCTGGACTGGGGCAATCAGTTGTCCTTTTTTAAACCTAAACCAAAACCTTCAATTTCAATTCTGGATTGCAATGCCAAACAAAGAGCAGTAGTAGTCAGGCAGTCGAATGTCCACAATAGACACTCGGCTGTGATCTTCTGGGTTGAAGGCTAAATGTAGCACTGTCACATTTACCCAATACCCGGACCCAACATTGGACCAGAACCGACCCGATCTATACGGGTCCGGGTGTGGGTCCTAAAATAAGACTCAATGCACTTTCGGGTTCGGATCCGGGTCCGCTCAAAATAGAACCGACCCGTACCCGGACCCAGACCCGTTAAAAAATACCCCTCAAACATATAAAATTTGAATAATAGGGTTATAGGAATATACATATAAAAGTAATTGTTGAAGATAGATGTGTAAATATAATATTAATTCATGTACTTAAGTGCAAAAATTGTTAGAATCGTAGAGTATCAGGTGCAAAAATACTTAAGTGCAAATATTTATTCTCTACTACCGGACCCGATGGGTAATTTTTTTTAACTAGGACCCGGAACCGGAGCCGGACCCGGTTCTTGCAAATCCGGGTCGAGTCCAACTTTTAAACCCGTGAGGTACCAGATCTAGGTCCAGATAGTGGAGGACCAGACCCGATAGGATCAGATACTAGCTCTAGCTAAAGGCATATTTCAGCGACATTGGGTACTGATGAATAAGCATGATAAGACTTTTGCTCTTCCTGTTCTCCTTGAAAACCACCACCCCGTATTCATGAGCCCCCACCCAAGAAAGTGGTTCAAGATCAACACATTGGTGGGCACACCATTAGCAATGGTGCCGAATATTCCCCATCCCAACCAAGAATAGGAATAACCCTAGTAGTCTGACATGTCGGACACTATAGTTAGTTTGATTCGGTGAGGTGAAGACAACATACGCAAGGTTCATATCCATACCCAATCCCAACCAAGAATTGGAAAAAATCTCCTAATCTGATTTGTCCTACAGTATGATAGCTTGGGTATGGGGGGATGAACACAACATGGACAAATATATCCTTCAGACCCCCCCCCCCCCCCCCCCCGGTGTAGAAGGATCAACATAGGGCTACGAAACTAATCAATAAAAAGAACAAAGGATGAGAAACGATGAAAATAATGAGTTCAAAACATTGGGAAGAAGGACGACTTCAATACTAACAGAGGGTTGCATAGGATATTCTAGATCTGCATCTAGAAGAGAGGCAAGAAATCTACCGTGCTTGAAGTAGAGATGGAAAACAAATATTGGGGATGCAAGGGGATGCGGCTATCACCCCCACCGAAACTGTTCCTGTTTGAAAATTTAATACCAAAATATTCCTGTCGCTAACGGAATTAACGGATCTAGTAGTTTTCCTAGCGTTAACTCCGTTAGCGTGGGTTAGGGGTAAGAATTTGCAGAAAAACTCATCCAAAATAGACTCGTTAACCCAGTTAGCGGTAGTATTTTAACCACTCGCGTTAACGGGATTAACGTTTGTAGTTGGGATAACTGTAAATAACCTAGTATATGGACGCTAACCCCGTTAGCATGCCTATTTATACCAGGCGCGCTAACCCCGTTAGCGTGTGTCGTTTGGGTGAGTTTTAAATAAGACACGCTGATAGGTAACATCATTATACTTTTAGTGTCTCTCTCTCTCCTCTTTCTCCCCCAATTTCGGAACCCAACTCCAAAACCCTAGCATCCAAATTATAGATCTTAGTCTAAAATTACTCTACAAAATCTTAAAGGGATATTCTTCTTCTTTTCTCACATTCATCTTCTTCTTCTCTGACACTCATATATCCTCCCACTTTGAAAACCCTAAATTCATGTTTGGGCTATTGTTAGATTGGGGATTAACATAGCGGATTTTTTATCAAGTGGCTCTCCTTCACTGCCCCGTCTTCTTCAAGCTCGAAATTCCTCATCTTTTCTGATCATCCATTTGAAGGTATGATTTTTATATCATTTTATCGAATACATTTTGTATAGTAGATATTGATTTTTTTAAAAATATGTATAGGTATGGATTATGATCTTCCTATTTGGATTTATTTTGGTGGTGAGATCATCCATGACCCAAAAATAGGTTGTTCTTATAGTGCCGTTGATCCCGAAATAATTTGGGTACCTCGTACAATCACAATGGAAGAACTTGTAGACAATGTTTATGAGGTCACTAATTAGGACAGAGAACGATGGAAGATTAAAATTTTAGCACATTATGCAGCGAAAAAAGATGATGGTCAATATTTTATGACTGTGCCCGTAGGAAACGACAACTCTCTGAAGTCCATGATTGGTAGAATACTTGATCCGAATTTTAGTTAGTTTGCACTATAGCTATATATTCAGCAAATTGAAAATATTAATGCCCAACCACATGCTAACCCCGGTTCAAGCTCCGCTAGTGAATTGTCGATCCGTAAGATCGTTTCGAATCCAGTTCAAACATCCCAAGAAATCCCTCCGTCCTCACAAGAACATACCTTTCCAAATACTACATGCCTGGGTCATACTGAATTTGAATTGCCGGGTCAACCAAATTTGGATAATGATTATGTTCCGAATACCAATTTTTTCGGGATATTTGAAAATGCTGCCGTTAATAATGATTTAGTTGATGATGAAGAAGAAGACGAAGAAACAGATGATGAAGCTGAAGCGGGATTACAAAATGAAGATGAGGAAGAAGTAGACGAATATTTGAATATTAATATAAATGAGAGTATTGATGTCGATGTGAGCTTTACTGATGGCTTCAATAATGTCAACGCTCATGTTACAGAGAAAATGGCACAAAGTGCGAGAGTAAATCATGGTCCACAAGAATCGTCCGGTTCATCTACCGTAGATGAGTTCTACATTGGGCAAGAGTTTCAAAGTAAAGATTCGATTCAACATGCGGTAAAGTTGTACTCTATCAACAAACATCAAAAATTTATCACAATGAAATCTTCACCTACCATCTTTGTTGTAAAATGTAAATTGACTCCGAGAAAATGTTCACTTGAGGAGTTGGTGCAAATCCTACCGGTTCCAAGTGAGGGTGGTTGTGCCTGGTATAATGAGGCGCGTTAACTGGGTTAACGAGTCTATACTTAAAAAAAATTTAACTACACCCCTCTTTGAAATCCCCGCCTCTTCCCAACTACAAACGTTAACCCCGTTAACGCATGTGTTTTAACCACTACCGTTAACGGGGTTAATGTTAGTATATTGGATTAGTTTTTCTCCAAATCCCCACACGAGGGGAAAAATTGTATCCACATCATCACGTTAACAGAGTTAGCGCTAGGAATACTACTAGACTCGTTAACCCCGTTAACGATAGAGATATTTTGGTATTAAAATTTCAAACAGGGACAGTTTCGTACATACTTCGAAAAAGTGGGATAGTTTGGTAAAAAATCAAAATGTTAAGGCTGCATTTGGTTCGTTGTTTTGAAATTTTATTTTAAACATAGTTTTTGAAAAAAAATTATAAAGTTTTTTTTTTTCGAAAACAGAGTATTGTTTGGTAAACTTTTTCATATAATAATTTTTTTTTTCAAAATTAAAGTATAAAAGACATTTGGTAAACTGTATACATTATGTATATATATAATCTGTATTTATGTATATGTATATACATAAATACTCTATATTGTATACTATTATATATAATGTATGTAGGGGTTTAGTTGTATGTATATACAATATATATACTCTAATACATACATGTTGTATACATATACATACATACATATTGATACATACATACTGATATATAATAATATAAAATAATTTATTATAATAAACATATTTAATAATATACATATATATAATATGAGTAATGTGAGCCTCATATTTGTATGAGGAAATTTTCCTCATACAAAGTAATTATACTCACTTGATGGGGCCCTCATTGGAAGATTCATTCCATTAATTATATTTATCATGTCAATGGATGTATGTGTAGAAAAAATCAAGTGGTTTGGAGGTCATTCACTCATACATCATATGGATTCAATTTATGGTCTATTTGTATTACTGTTGAAATCGTTCATTTTTCAACCACATGATGCATGAGTGAATAACCTCCAAACAACTTGATTTTTTCTATACATACATCTCTTAGCATGATAAATTTGATGGACGGAGTTGATCTTCTATAAGGGCCGCACAAAGTGAGTATAATCACTTTGTATGAGAAAACTTCCTCGTACTCTATATGAGGCTCACTTTTCTCATATAATAATATATAATAATTATAATAATATATATGTAATAATAATATATTATAATTATATATATAACAATTTATTATAATAATAATATATATTATAATATATAATAGTGATATGGCTAAAAATAGGGTTTAAATCGAGACCGTCCAAATCGGGCACGAATCACGAAGCCCAGGGGTAAAACGGTAATTTCACCTACAAATGGGTCTGAAGCGGGTACTGACTCTCCTCCCCAAAGAACCATTAACCCGCGAACAGATCCACCTCAACTGGGTGCGGGTTTCAACCCGCAACAAACCCGGTCCACCAGGATAGAATTAGGGTTTCTGATTAATATTAATCAACGACCCTGATTCATATCTATCCTTTCACTGGGGATTAGGGATTACATTCCTTATCTATACACAGAAATTACATGCCTAATCTGTTCCCTAAGACGCCTATAAATATCCCCCATCCATCTCCATTAAGAGGTAATCAATCTTTCTCCAGTTTTTGCGCTCTTTCATAATCTCTCTGATTACTGACTTGAGCGTCGGAGGGTGCGTCGCCGGGAACAACCCCGGTGTCTCGCACTTTTTGCAGGTGTACGGCGGGAGCGACGATCATACCCTGACGGAACAGGTATACAGGTTTACTATTCAGTTTCCCTAAGAATCCACAAATACTATCTGTTTGCCCCCACACCAAATTTAGCGGCAACAGATTGGCGCCGTTTATGGGAAACTAACGAATAGAAACCTCTCCTCTTCCCGGTGAACAGATCTCCAGCCATGCCTCCTAGGAAAGTCAGATCGAGAAGTCTAACAGAGGACCCAACCCCGATCAGCAGCAAGAAATTCCCATCCAGCCTACCCAACAGCAGGGGCAACTTCCCCCTCCAGCGGAAGACCCGCTCCAACAGGACCTTCTTCCTCCCCCTAATCAGCCCCCTCCTAAGGGTCCTAACCCTCAGAAGCAACCTCTTCACCAAGACCACGTCTCCATCCACAATGCCTCTTCGGACTCTATGGCCTCCCATCATCCCCGAGCCTCTGGCCGCCACAATACCGCCCTCAATCGCCAGAAAGATGATGACCTTCGCCGCCATCTGGATGAGAAGCGGTCCCGAGAGGGAACCTCCCGCCAACACCGTCCGGACGAGCGGTCCCCTCGCCACCGGGAATATAGAAGGTCCCCTAACCGAAGGGGCCGGAAAGAATCCCCCGAGCACTACCAAAGAAGGCCGCACTCCCCTGCATGTCGGCAACAGCCCGGGAACAATGAGGCACCCATCACTCATGCCGAGTTCCAGCAGTTCCAAGCGACCGTCCTACAAGCTCTCAATCTCCGTCCCAACACCAACGCACCCAAGATTCCTTCTCCTCCCCCGGTCCGAAGCCCTCGCCGACGGTCCCCATCACCTCGTCCTGCTCCTAGCAACTCCCGGCGTACCCCAAGTCCTCGTCGCTCCCGAAGTTACCATCGCCGTAGCCCTCGCTCTCCCTCCTACGAAGACGAGTCTAGAGGCTCGGCTGATTACCGTCGGAGGGACGACACCATGTACCGCCGTCTTCATGAGGTAGAGAGGCGCCTGGGCCAGATAGACCGAGAAGATGAGCTTAGGGGGAGGACCCTACGTCCTAGCCGACCCCCTTTCTCCCGAACCATAGTGGATGCACCTGTGCCGTTCGGCTTCAAACCTCCCCAATTCGAGACTTACACCGGGGAGACCGATCCCATTGATCACGTCGAAAGCTTTAAGACCTTGATGCTCCTCCATCAAGCTTCTGATGCCCTCCTCTGCAAAACCTTCCCCGCAACTCTCAAGGGCCTAGCACGAGAATGGTACTCTCGCCTTGCCCCGTCCTCAATATTCTCCTTCGAGCAGTTCGAGACCCTTTTCGTCACCCATTTCGTAAGCAGCCGTAGAGCTGAGAAGACCAGCATCTCACTATTGCACCTCCACCAGAAGAAGGGGGAGAAATTGAGAGACTATGTGAAAAGGTTCACAGCTGAAGCCAGGTCCATAGCATCCCCTGACCAGTCGGTCGCTGCGGCAGCATTTCAATCTAATGTCCTCAATTCCAACCTCCGCTCCTCCCTCGCCAAGAAGCCTCCACAGAACTTTTCCGACCTCCTCCTTCATAGTGAAAAGTACATCCGGGCCGAAGAGGCCGAGCATCAACCCAACTGGGAGGGATCTTCCTCCTGGTTTATGAGAAAGGGAACAGAAGAGGAAGGAGCCAAGAAGCTCCAGAAGGATAATGCCGGCCAGCGCCGACCTCCCCCCAGATTCGAGAAGTTCACTCCCCTCACCACTAACGTCTCAACTATTCTGATGGAAGTCGAAAAGGAAGGGGTCTTACCTCCAGCTCCGAGGATGAACACCCCCGCCAAGAAGAGAGACAAAGAGAAATGGTGTCGATATCACCGGGACCACGGGCATGACACCAACGATTGTCGCGCCTAAAAGAACGAGATAGAAGCCCTTATCCAGAGGGGGCAGCTGACCAAGTTTGTAAGAAAGGACCGAGCCGAACTTCCTCTCCCGCCTCGAGGGGCTAACAAGCTCCGGAACGAGAAGAGACGCCTGACTTTGAGGAAGAGCGAGTCCTCCACCTCATTCATGGGGGCCCAATGGGGGGCTCCTCAAACTCATCTCGGAAGGCATTTATAAGAGAAGTCAACTCGGTCCGAACCACCCCTCCTTCCAAAGGCCTCGGAGTGCCAGTCACGTTCTCCGACGAAGATCTTGAAGGAGTTCGCACCCCACATTGTGACGCACTCGTCATTAGCCTCCACATGGCGAACTTCAAAGTGGAGAGGATACTTGTGGATAATGGCAGCTCTGTAAACATCCTCTTCCTCGCTGCTTTCAGAGGCCTAAAGCTCTCCCGAGATAGACTCAAGCCCGCCGGCTACACGCTCCATGGGTTCACGGGAGTGCCAGTGACTATTGAAGGGGTGATTACCCTCGACGTAACCGCTGGCAAAACTCCTACTACCCGAACGGAGTCGATGGACTTCATGGTCGTAGATGTCCCTGCAGCCTACAATGTCATTTTGGGTCGGCCCGGCCTGGCCGCCCTTGAAGCCGTCCCTTCTGCCTACCATCTCAAAATGAAGTTTCCCACTCGGGCCGGAGTAGGGGAAGTAAGGGGCAATCAAGAAACGGCTAGAAAGTGCTACATGACCCCTACCCTCGGACCTGTCCTCTCCTTAGAAACCTTGGAAATCCCCCAAGACACTGCTCGGCCGACCTCCGAGCCGGTAGACGAATTAGAGAAAGTGCTCTTCTCTGAGCAGGACCCGACTCGCAAATTCTTTGTTAGCAAGACCCTCCCGTCCACCCTATGCTCAAACATTGTACAATGCAATCAAAGGAACGAAGACCTCTTCGCTTGGTCAGCTGCAGATATGCCCGGGATCTCCGAAGAGCTCCTAGTCCACCACCTGAGCGTTGTTCCGGGGTCCAAACCGGTTCAGCAGAAGAGGCGCAAGTTCGCCCCCGAGCGCCAGCTCGCTATTAAAGAGGAGGTGGACAAGCTCTTAAAGGCCCGGTTCATACAGGAGGTGAACTATCCCGAGTGGTTGTCGAATGTAGTGATGGTGAAGAAGTCCAATGGGACTTGGAGGATTTGCATTGATTTTACCGACCTCAACAAGGCTTGCCCCAAGGATCCATTCCCTCTTCCGAGCATTGACACCCTGATCGATGCAACCTCGGGACATGAGCTCCTCAGCTTCATGGACGCCTTTTCAGGCTACAATCAGATCCGGATGTTCCCCCCGGATATCCCGAAGACTTCGTTTGTGACCGACCAAGGCCTCTATTGCTACAGAGTCATGCCATTCGGCCTAAAGAATGTAGGGGCAACATACCAACGCCTCGTCAACAAGGTTTTCCAGGCTCAGATCGGCCAGAACATGGAGGTGTATGTTGACGACATGCTTGTGAAAAGCGTCCGAGGCATTGATCATGTGACCGACCTCCAAGAGGCGTTTGACGTTTTGAGAAAGCACAATATGAGACTCAACCCGAACAAGTGTGCGTTCGGCGTCTCATCAGGGAAGTTCCTCGACTTCATGGTTAGCCAACGAGGAATTGAAGCAAACCCGGAGAAAATCAAGGCCATATTGGACATGGCCCCTCCTAGAAATGTTAAAGAAGTTTAGAGATTAACAGGCCGCCTCGCCGCCATAGGGTGCTTTCTCTCAAAGTCCGGGGAAAAATGCCTCCCCTTCTTCAAGGCCCTCAGGGGGGCTAAAGGTTTCGAGTGGGGACAGCAGCAACAGGAGTCCTTCGACCAGCTCAAGGCTTACCTCGTCAATCCCCCTCTCCTCAGTAAACCGATCCCTGGTGAACCCCTCTACCTCTACCTGGCAGCCTTCGAGCAGACCCTCAGTGCAGTTTTAGTGAGGGAAGAAGACTGGGCTCAGAAGCCCATCTACTATGTCAGCAAAGTGCTTCGGGACGCCGAGCTCCGATACCCAAAGATAGAAAAGATGGCTTATGCCCTGGTAATGGCCGCGAGAAAGCTTCGCCCGTACTTTCAGTCCCATTCGGTGGTCGTTCTTACCGACCAGCTGCTGAAGCAGGTCCTCCACAAACCCGAGACTTCGGGTCGCCTTATGAAATGGTCTATCGAGCTGAGCCAGCACGATATAACTTATCAGCCTCGGACCGCGATCAAGGCTCAGGCGCTAGCCAAATTCATAGTTGAGAGTACTATCCCCGAGTCCGGCCAAACAGTGAAGGGACCACCCGTCTGGTCGGTCTATGTTGACGGATCCTCTTGCAATGAGGGAAGCGGGGCAGGAGTCATCTTGGCAGGCCCAGATGACTTTATCCTCCAATACTCCCTCCGTATAAACTTCAAAGCCTCGAACAACGAAGCTGAATACGAGGCGCTCATAGCCGGCCTTGGGATGGCCCGAAATGCAGGGGCGCAATGCCTCCGAATCTTTAGCGACTCCCAGCTAGTCGTCAATCAGGTCCTCGGCGAATATGAAGCACGTGATGACAGGATGGTTAAATACTTAGCCAAAGTCAAGAGCCTCATGGCGCTGTTTGAAGAGGCCCTCATCCAAAGGATCCCCCAAGAAGAAAATGCTCAGGCCGACGCCCTATCCAAATTAGCCTCCTCTTCCCTTCAAGGTCTCGAGCAGATCGTATTGATAGAAGTCCTCCTGAAGCCGAGCATAGAGGACGAAACACTGGACTCCGTTGAAACATTGCCCGTCCTCCTCGAAGACAATTGGATGAAACCCCTCGTCGAATTCTTAAGGGACGGACTCCTCCCCAAGGATCCGAAGGAAGCACGAAGAGTAAGAACCCGAGCCGAGCGTTACACACTAATTGGAGGCATCCTATATAAACGCTCCTTCACCCAGGTGGACGGTCGGCCCTACCTGAGGTGCCTCTCCCCCGGGCAAGCCGACTACGCCCTGCAAGAACTTCATGAGGGCATCGGCGGGGCCCATTCTGGCTCCAGAGCCCTGGCGCGCAAAGTGTTGAACTACGGGTATTTCTGGCCCACTCTCCTACGGGACGCCGAACGACACGTTCGGCAATGCAGCTCCTGTCAGAAGTACTCCGACATCCGACGCCTTCCACAAGCACCACTCGCTTCCCTATCAAGTCCGATCCCCTTCGCAATGTGGGGGATGGATTTACTAGAACCGTTTCCGCCAGCCCCCGGACAGCTTAAGTTCCTAGTCGTGGCAGTCGACTATTTCTCGAAATGGATAGAGGCCAAGCCCCTGGCCACGATCACCGAAAACAAGGTCGTTCAATTCTTCTGGAAGAGCGTGATCTGCCGATTCGGCGTCCCCAGGGTCCTAATTACGGACAACGGAACGAAATTCACGGGGGCTGCCTTCCGAGCTTTATGTGAAGACCTCGCCATACAACATCAGTCGAATGGCCAGGACGAAAATGCCAACCGACAGATCCTTTCAGGCATTAAGAAGAGGTTAGACAAGTGTTCCAAAGGCTTGTGGGTCGATCAGCTGCCCAACGTGCTCTGGAATTACCGCACCACGAAGCGGACCCCAACAGGCGAGAGCCCATTCAATCTCACCTACGGGTCCGAGGCCATCATCCCTAGAAGTCGGGTTACCCTCTCCTCGTCTGATAGCTTATGAAGAAGAGCAGAACGCTAGGGAGCTCAGAGCAAGTCTAGATCTGATAGACGAAATCCGAGAAAGAGCTGCCATATGCCAGCAAACTTACCGAAGAAGGATCGAGCTAGCATACAACAAAAGAGTCCGCCCAACGGACCTCAAAGAAGGAGACCTGGTCCTCCGAAAGTTGGCCATCTCGTTCCCTGGTCAGAAAAGCAAATTGGCCCCGAACTGGGAGGGACCTTACAAGATTTCTAAAGAAATCCGCCCCGGCACATACAGACTAGAAGATCTCGAAGGCAGGGAGATTCCCAGGACTTGGAATGCCGACTATCTCTTAAAATACCAAGAGAGAGCAACAACGCCTCTCTAAGTAATTCGAGATGTCGAACCGTTCCTTTCCTGTTACTTGTAGTAATTTTCTTTCATTTTTCCTTGTAATAACGGCTAGCAACTTTAGAAGCAGCCGATCATTGGATATTAATAAATAAAGTTTTTTCATATTTTTGCTACTGTTTACATCTCTCTGCTTTTAACTCTTCAACCTAACGATGGTTCGGAGTCCAACACTCGGCTCGACTTTACTTCCCCGGCTCGCCCATAGGCGAGCCTGAAGTAGATCGCCATTCGGAACTGCTCCCACAGCCGTTGAACTAATCAAACGATGGTTCGGAGTCCAACACTTGGCTCGATTCTACTTCGTAAGTTCGCTTCTAAGCAAGCTAGAAGTAGTTCGCCATTCGGAATTGCTCCCACAGCCGTTGAACTAATCAAACGATGGTTCGAAGTCCAACACTTGGCTCGATTCTACTTTGCAAGTTCGCTTCTAAGCGAGCTAGAAGTAGTTCGCCATTCGGAATTGCTCCCACAGCCGTTGAACTAATCTAACGATGGTTCGGAGTCCAACACTCGGCTCGACTTTACTTCCCCGGCTCGCCCATAGGCGAGCCTGAAGTAGATCGCCGTTCGGAACTGCTCCCACAGCCGTTGAACTAATCAAACGATGGTTCAGAGTCCAACACTTGGCTCGATTCTACTTCGCAAGTTCGCTTCTAAGCGAGCTAGAAGTAGTTCGCCATTCGGAATTGCTCCCACAGCCGTTGAACTAATCTAACGATGGTTCGGAGTCCAACGCTTGGCTCGATTCTACTTCGCAAGTTCACTTCTAAGCGAGCTAGAAGTAGTTCGCCATTCGGAACTGCTCCTACAGCCGTCGAACTAACTTAACAATGGGTTGGAGTCCTATGGCTCGACTTTACTTCCCCGGCTCGCCCTCGGGCGAGCCAGAAGAAGATGGCCGTTTCGAACTGCCCCCACGACCATCGAGCCGAGATGACGAGGGACCGACCCTCGTATATGGCGAAAAAACCTCCCGAGGCGAAATCACCGTCAGATTGTCTCAAAATGTGTGCTAGAGTGTGATGAACGGATCTGATTATGCCACGTGTCCACAAAACGACAAGATAACGTTTTCTTGGGAACTGGACCTGCCTTGAGATTCGTGCCACCATCCAACGGCTCTGATCACCTCACTTCGCTTGGCACCAAACGCTGAGCGGCAGGCAATAAGAACCAACCTTCGGCAACAGTCACTCCGACCGTCGAGCTACATGAGCACAGCCGATCGGCGCCGAGCGAGTGTCCAGCCGAGCCTCGAAAGAAAGTTTGGGTTAAGGTTTTAGGGAACCTTCCCCTCGGTTCCGAAATTTGGTGATCACCTCATCCACCATGATCTCCCCTGACCCTGACACCCTCGTCGGAGCCGTCAGAGTCAGGAGAAGACCATGGTGGAAGAACGACAACCCATCCTCCCGAAGAGCCTTTCCCTCGGGTCCGGACTACGGTCGCCAACTCTTCTGCCCTGTCCTCCCCCGACCCTGACACCCACATCGTGGCTGTCAGGAGCGGGAGAAGAACAAGACAGAAGAGCGACCACCCCTCCGAACCTCTCGAGGTCAAAATTTTTCAAGGTTGGGATCCGCCCAAGGGCAGACACCATCGATGCCACTAAAGTTCAAGACTGCAATGACTAAAACTGCAAGAGGGGTGTGGTACTTATAGCCTTCCCCCAAGAGACTGTCATTATGACCCTCGTGAGTCCAACAGTCACGCCTAGGGAGCTGAAGCGCCGCTTATTAATTAAGGGGCACCACTCTCAATGCCCTTGGGAAGGTGGAACGCCCCCACGGATCCCGGAACACCATTAATGCTGTTAGGGAACTGGTCCCATCTTTTCAGAACGACGCTCGAACGGCCGACGCAGCTTCAAAACAGCTATACCCCGGCCGCCGCAACGAGCCGCACCTGAAGGTGCCGAGCAAGATGCAGAACCCCGGCTAAAGCGTGAGTTTCGAGGCCAAGATGCTCGACGAAGCGAACACTCGCCTCGCGGTTCATTTCAAGCCTACCCTAGTTAGCACAATTACAGCTAACAAGATGCCAGCCAACTCCAATTTTATTAATATAATTTGGATAAATTTACAAAAAGATTACAACAAAACACAGTTCGGAAGTCCAAAGACAAGACACGACCCATTTACTACCTCCGAGGAAGGGGGACGCTCCGGTTCAGCGATATCTTGGGTCGGCGCTTCTTAACCTCCGAGCTCATCTCTAGACCAACGAATCGAGATGCCCCCTCGCCGCTGACCCTGACAGTCGCTTTAACCGAAGCACCACTTGAAGACACCGCTATCCCGCTTTGGGCATCGGCTGCTGTCCTACCTATGATGGGGGTTCGGCTCGCGGCTTGATAGAACGTAATCCCTCGCTCAATCTCTTCGCGGGTGCACGAGGTGCTCCGGATGTTAGCCCTCACCGGCTGAGGTTTGAGCCGAGCAACCTCTTCCTCCAGTCCGACGATCCGGTCCTTCAACGTGTCGTCCTTCACAATCACTTTGAATCGAGGAAGTTTCGCCGAACCAGGATACTCGGTGCTGTCAGATATAACGCGTCGCAAGTGGGTCACCTCGATGCTTTTGTCGACCGTCACCCTTTGCAACTGTTCTACCTTCCTTGCAAAGTCATCTCGTTCGGCCAAAACTCGGACCAACTCTTCCTCCTTCGCAGATAGTTCGGCCTCGACTATCCGCAGATGGTGCAGCTCGACCAACACCTCACTATACCTAATCTCTAAGTTGTGAAGTATTCTCCTCGTCAGATGAACCTCGCCCTCGAGACGATCCTCCCAGGTCTGCTGAAATAGCTCTGTGCGGTGCCGAGCCGCCGCAGTGATAAGAGTATGCTCGGCAATCTGAAATGAAAAAGGGACAACATTGAAGTACTATATGGCCGAACCAAACACTTAGACAGAAGTCCAAATTCAAAATGCAACACTTTTCATTCATCAAAAGCGGTGGCCAGTCCGCAAAAGGCATTACACTGTTTGAAAGAAAAAACAAAACAAAAAACTACAAAAAATTTGCGAGGGGATCAGGGGTCCACCTGCGTCGCCGCTTCGACCACGGGCGCATCGCCAGATGGCCCCTCGATCCTCCCCTCGACCTGGGCATTCGCCACAGGTGGGTCGGCCTCCTCCTCCTCGTCATCGCCTTCGACCTCATCGCCTTTGCCTCCCTCCTCCTCACCGCCTGAGGGCGACCCGGGCCACAGTCTGTAGCCGACCCGCTCGAAGCCGGGGACACGATCCTGAACATGGTTGAGTGCCCTCTGATAGGACCTCTCCATGTTCTTGGCCATGTGTTTCTTCGCCTCAGCCTCGACCTCGGCCTCAACCTCGGCCCTAATCTTCACGGCCAGCACCTCCTTCTCCACCTTCAGGTCGGCCAGAGACTTCGCCGATGCGGCCAGCTCCTCGGCAGCCTTCGTGGCCTTGGCAGACTCCGCATCAAGTCGCCCTTTGACTCTCTCCAAGTCGGCCACAAGATCGGCGACCCGGACTTCCAGGGCCTCGACCCGCCTCTGCTCGGCCTCGAGCTGCCGAACCGCCTTGACCTTCTCCGCCCTGTCCTTGTCGCTGGCGGCCTTCAGCTCCTTCTCCTGCGCAGCGAACGTCTCGAGGAGGTGGCCGAAGTGGCAAGTGGCCTGCGAAGACAACGGTAAGCGCAATATACAAGCCGAGCAGCAAACTTGAAGAAATTCGCAAGAAGACACTTACCGACACGAGCGACCGAGCCACTTCATAGGTGTCGTCGCCGACCGTCCCCGCCTTCAGCGCGGCTCTGTCCTTCGGGGTAGCCAAGTGCTTGACGACCTGTACCGACATCTGCGAGTTGCCGAGGAACCCGTCGTGATTCTTCACCCGCCAGTTCGGCACAAACAACTGCTTGTGCTGCTCCATCAGGATCTCCTCGGCGGCTTTGGTCAACGGCGGAGCCTCGAGCGCCAGCGCCGCGTTAACATCAAAGGCCCCCTCAACCATGGTCGGGGCCACAGGAACCGAGGGCTCCTCGGCAAAGACCACCTCCGGAGGCGCCACAGTAGCCGGAGGAGGCGGGGTGGTAGTCGAGGCGACCGTGGGCTGCGGAGTCGACGAAGCAGCCGCGGTCGCCCTCTTCCTCTTCCTGCCCCCGGCCAACTTGGACCTATCGGCCATCATAGCGTTGAAATCAATCTTCATCGCTTCTGCATCAGACAACAAAAAACGAGTCAGCAAGACGAACAAAAGACTTGAAAGAAAAACGAAAATAAATGAGATGTCAGGAGCATACTCGGGTCGATGGGGCTAAGGCCGGACCCGAACAGCACCTCCTCCGTCAACTCCCTCCAACTCAGCAAGGGAAGGGCCATGATCTTCCTCGCCACCTCCTCCTCGGCCTCAGACAGTACAGGGTCGGCTCTCGCAAATTTCGGCACCTCCGGTTTCCACCGGGTCGGAATGTGCCGTATCGGCTCCCCCCTTAATATAAAATACTTCTCTTTCCAACCCTTAATCGAGTCCGGGTTTTCTATGATCCTAACACCCTTCCTCGGCCCCAAGTAGTACCGATGCTCTGTCTTGTGCATCCGGTTTATCCGATATAGGCCTCGGAAGACCGTTAGGTCCCGCTCGACTTCAGCTTTGCGGCACTGAAGCAAGAAAGCATTCACGTGACGCCATGTGTTCGGCATAAATTGGGTCAGCGCGAGGCAGAACCAGCCGAGGATCTGGAGAATGAAAGGATGCAACGGAAAGCGTAGTCCGGCATTCAAGGAGTCGAAGTCAAACATGCATATGTCCGACGATGACAGCTTGGAATTCGCTCGCATCCCGGGGCCGGGGATCATCAACTTGTACTCCGGAGGGATGGCGAATCCCTTTCTGATCCGAAGGAGATCCCTCTCGGATAGCACCGAAGTAATCTCGTCGGCCTCGGTAGGAAGAGCCGGGATGGGTTCTTCAAGGACTTTCGACTTTCCGTAGACCGCCTTCTCCAGGAGGTCGCCCTCGTACTGCCTGACCCCGGAATGCCCGGACAGAACAGAGGGGTATCGTCCCATCTCGGGGGCTTGCTTCGGGTTTTCCACAATCACCTCAACCATGGGAGATTGGGTCGCCACCCTCTTCTTCTTCTTCTCCTGCCTCGCCTCGGTAGCCGACGGCTCGGCGACCTGCTTTCCCTTCCTTCGGACCTCCGCCCTTCTCCTCTCCTCGGCGCCATCATCGCCCGAAGACGAGGCCCCACTCCCCGAGTTCACTCTTGACATCTCTAGAAAAAAGCTAAGGCTAAGTAGACTGACCTTTGAAGTGACGTTCACGGTCGGAATGTGCTCGCCGGAAATCGCCTGGCCCACGCGACAGCTAACGTCACCACCTTGGAGCAAGTGTCGCCGCTAGCAGAGAACTTAGAGAACAAAAGTGAAATCTTGGAGTGAAAAGTAAGAAATGAGCTTGGGGGTAGGGGAATGAAAACTTATAACCCCAAGGGATAGTGGGCCTCCTTGGGAACCTCAAAGGCCCACTAAGAAGCCAAAGCGCCAAGCTGAAAGTTGCGACGTTACGAAGAGAAAAAAACTCTTCAAATCACTCAAGTCAACGACTCGGCCACCGGTCTGCCAAGCCAAGCTATCGAATAGCCCGGCTAAGCAACCGAGCTACTGAGTCCCTTCAAAACAATGAACTCCATCCCTCGGCCAACGCCACTTAGATTCTGAGCCGAGATGACGAGGAACCGACCCTCGTATATGGAGAAAAATCCTTCCGAGACGAAATCACCGTCGGATCTCTCCAAAATTCGCGTCAGAATTCGATGGACGGTTCAGATTGCGCCACGCCCACAAAACGACAAGATAACGTTTTCTCGTGATCTGAACCCCTTCCTCGTGATTCGCACCATGATGGACGGACCAGATCCGGCCACGTGTACCTTCCGAACTGCCTGCCATCGGCCTGCTCAACCGAGCTACCAACAGCTTAGTCGAGCAGCCGAGCTACTGGGCTCGGAAAAGTGGTACCAGTAAGAGACGCAACCTTCAAGTACCCAACTCAGCGCCTCGTCCAACGCCACTTAGACTCCGAGCCGAGATGACGAGGAACCGACCCTCGTATATGGAGAAAAATCCATCCGAGGCAAAATCACCGTCGGATCTCTCCAAAATTCGCGTCAGAATTCGATGGACGGTTCAGATTGCGCCACGCCCACAAAACGACAAGATAACGTTTTCTCGTGATCTGAACCCCTTCCTCGTGATTCGCACCATGATGGACGGACCAGATCCGGCCACGTGTACCTTCCGAACTGCCTGCCATCGGCCTACTCAACCGAGCTACCGAACAGCTTAGTCGAGCAGCCGAGCTACTGGGCTCGGAAAAGTGGTACCAGTAAGAGACGCAACCTTCAAGTACCCAACTCAGCGCCTCGTCCAACGCCACTTAGACTCCGAGCCGAGATGACGAGGAACCGACCCTCGTATATGGAGAAAAATCCATCCGAGGCAAAATCACCGTCGGATCTCTCCAAAATTCGCGTCAGAATTCGATGGACGGTTCAGATTGCGCCACGCCCACAAAACGACAAGATAACGTTTTCTCGTGATCTGAACCCCTTCCTCGTGATTCGCACCATGATGGATGGACCAGATCCGGCCACGTGTACCTTCCGAACTGCCTGCCATCGGCCTGCTCAACCGAGCTACCGAACAGCTTAGTCAAGCAGCCGAGCTACTGGGCTCGGAAAAGTGGTACCAGTAAGAGACGCAACCTTCAAGTACCCAACTCAGCACCTCGTCCAACGCCACTTAGACTCCAAGCCGAGATGACGAGGAACCGACCCTCATATATGGAGAAAAATCCATCCGAGGCAAAATCACCGTCGGATCTCTCCAAAATTCACGTCAGAATTCGATGGACGGTTCAGATTGCGCCACGCCCACAAAACGACAAGATAACGTTTTCTCGTGATCTGAACCATCCTCGTGATTCGCACCATGATGGACGGACCAGATCCGGCCACGTGTACCTTCCGAACTGCCCGCCATCGGCCTGCTCAACCGAGCTACCGAACAGCTTAGTCGAGCAGCCGAGCTACTGGGCTCGGAAAGTGGTACCAGTAAGAGACGCAACCTTCAGAGTATCCAACTTATCACCTCGGCCAACGCCACTTAGACTCCGAGCCGAGATGACGAGGGACCGACCCTCGTATATGGCGAAAAAACTCGCCGACCCATATCAGCCGTTGGATCGTGTAAAGAAGCGCGCTCGTCATGATGGACGGCCCAGATCCTGCCACGTCCACTAAACGACAAGATAGCATTTTATGGGGATCCACGCTGAGATGGACGGCCCAGATGATGCCACGTACCTCGGAGGGTTCGAGCCGAGGAGCCAATCTACCGAGCCGAGGGACCAATCCTCCGAACCGAGGAGACGAGGAACCGACCCTCGTACCTCGTGAAGTGTAAGGCCGAGCCGAGATGACGAGGAACCGACCCTCGTATATGGCAAAAAAACACGCCGACCCATATCAGCCGTTGGATCTTGTAAAAAAGCGCGCTCGTCATGATGGACGGCCCAGATCCTGCCACGTCCACTAAACGACAAGATAGCGTTTTATGGGGATCCACGCTAAGATGGACGGCCCAAATGATGCCACGTACCTCGGGTAGTCCAAGCCGAGGAGACAGTCCACCGAGGCGAGGAACTGATCCTCCGAGCCGAGGCGCTGACCCTCCGAGCCGAGGAGCTGAGGAGCCGACCCTCGTATACGGCAAAAAAGCCTGCCGAGGAACGGGGACCGTCTGATTACTGAGAAATTCGCGCTCCGCGCTGATCGAAGGTCCAGATTACGCCACGTCATAAATTAGTATTTAAAAATCGATTTTCATTTATTTAAATCGTTTTATTTATTTAAAAATTGTGAAAAATTGCTAAAAATTCGGAAAAATTAGCTAAAAATTCTAGACAATAATCAAAAATTCGGGGGGATATTTTTGAGCTCCTGAACGAACAATTATTGCCTAGAATGTACTGTTAAGCTCCCCGAACGATTAGTTAACACATCGCAAAATTAAATAAATAGCCCGAAAAAATAGATAAAAACTCGATACGGCCTCGGAACATCGTATGGCTTCAAAAAAGAAGAAGTTACCTTACTACCCACTTCAAGATTAAAAATCCCACATTCGGACTCCAATACAACTCCACTAGCCACTAAAACAGTCAAACTACTCCTCAAAGACTAATCATCCTCAGCCTTTAGGAGTGGGGGGCTCGTGATGTGGCTAAAAATAGGGGTTTAATCGAGACCGTCCAAATGGGGCACGAATCTTGAAGCCCAGGGGTAAAACGGTAATTTCGCCTACAAACGGGTCTGAAGCGAGTACTGGTCCTCCTCCCCAAAGAACCATTAACCCGCGAACGGATCCACCTCAACTGGGTGCGGGTTTCAACCCGCAACAAACCCGGTCCACCACGACAGAATTAGGGTTTCTGATTAATATTAATCAACGGCCCTGATTCATATCTATCCTTTCACTAGGGATTAGGGATTACATTCATTATCTATACACAGGAATTACATGCCTAATATGTTCCCTAAGATGCCTATAAATACCCCCATCCATCTCCATTAAGAGGTAATCAATCTTTCTCCAGTTTTTGCGCTCTTTCATAATCTCTCCGATTACTGACTTGAGTGTCAGAGGGTGCGTCACCGGGAACAACCCCGGTGTCTCGCACTTTTTGCAGGTGTACGGCGGGAGCGACGATCATACCCCGACAGAACAGGTATACAGGTTTACTATTCAGTTTCCCTAAGAATCCACAAATACTATATGTTTGCCCCCACACCAAATTTAGCGGCAACAAATAGTAATATATAATAATAATAAATAATAATATATTATAATAATAGTATATAAAATAGTATATATGAAATAATAATATATTATAATAATAGTATATATATAAAATAATAATAATAATAATTATTATTATTATTATTATTATTATTATTATTATTATTATTATTATTATTATTATTATTATTATTATTATTATTATATATATGTAATAATAATATATTATAAGTATATATATAACAATATATTATAATAAAAATAATATATTATATAATAATATATATAATAATAATATATAATAATAATAATATATATAATATATATAATAATATAATAATAATGATAGCTAGTATATATAAAATAATAATATATTCTAATAATAGTATATATAATAATAATATGTTATGTAATAATAAATATAATAATTATATATAATAATATATTACATATTATATAATAATAATAATAATAATAATAATAATAATAATAATAATATATACATACATACATATATATACATACTGTATACATACTCTATACATACATACTGTATACGTACAAATGTATACATATATACATATACATATATAAATACAGTATGTTGGTTGGGAAATGAAAAAATTTGTCTCAGAAAACATGTTTTTTCTGTTTTTAAAATACTCATTTTAAACATAGATTTTGAATGTGAACTTTTAAAATGAGTTTTCCAAAAATTTGTATCCAAACAATTTTGCTTGATTATAAAAACTGAAAACTAATTTTAAAATCCGATCCAAATCCCACCTAAGCATTTAATATCAATGCAACTTCAATACTACAGCTTTCAGACAGAGAGAAGTACCATAAAGAGTTTCAAACTTGATCAGTTTAATGTTGGACATGGTAACATCTAACCCGAACACACTTCTCAGTGAAAAGCTAGTTAGGTTGCAAGCTTATATCAGTATCATCATACCAAGCAAGAGAAATGTGGAACATTAGAAACAAAAGTATTTAATGGGGTGTTGCAAGTAACAGTCTTGAACATTTCTCCATTCGGCAATTAATTTTCAGTGATTAGAGTATATCTATATTATTATTGTTTTTTTTAAAGAAAAAGGTGGAATATAGTCGCCCTGTTTCATTAATCAAAAATTAACAAAATATAATTACGAACAGAAAATAAAACATGAAACAATATGATTCTTACAGACAACAGATCCCTCCAACAAGCCTGGAGGGTGGGCCGACAAGCCGATCGTTCTCGCATACTATTGTATTGGACCCCATCTTGGGCCCAAACACAAAGCACGGCCCAGCAAAATTGTCTGTACGTCAATTTAGCTTTGGGCACTACCTCCACGGAACGTGCACACCCCCTTGAAACTAGTCAGACGGAATTTTATCAGCCGCCGAACCCTGCCGTCTCATCGATGGGGGGACCCCTTCTTCGGGCCCAAGCCTCGCACGTGTCGAACCCAACCTCCTCATCCTCTCCCCGTGCACCGCCTCCAAAGAGGTAGTCGCAACCAAAGAGAGAACCGTGAAGAAAATACCTTCACCTCTCTCACGTTCTTGCTCTCTCGAGCGATTTCTCACCAAACTATACTCTCATACACCCCACCCAAATACCACGCCCAAAGAGAGAGCCGTGGAGAGGATACCTTTACCTCTCTCACATTCTAACTCTCTCGGGCGATTTCTCACCCACACATACACACACCAAGAGACGAGGTGCTGTCAAGAAGGCAGTGGCCTTTGTTAGAGGAAACTCAAGTGCACAGTAGGTAGCGACGTCCTTGGCAGCAAGCAGCAGTCTAGCACGCGGCGGCAGTCGCCGCACCAGCAAAAGTCGCACGCATCCCCGGTATCCCCAGTGGCTTTCGCCGCACCTTCCCCCTCCGACCACGGTGGCAGTCGCCGCACTCTCCCCCTCCGACCACGACGGCAGTCGACACACTGGTGGCAGCGCCACTGCCCCAGCGGCCAGCGTCAGTCGCCGCACTGGTGGCAGAATCGCACACGGCGGCAGTCGACACACAAGCGAAAGTCGCACCAATCCCACTTTGACCAGCGGTAGTCAAGCACTTGCTGCACCGGCGGCCGGAGACGGCGGCCCACTCGAGCTCCACCCCGTTCATCGTCGATGCTTCGAATGTCGTCGACGCGCACACCCCCCATTCGTCGTCGCTTTGCTAGTCCCCGTCTGGGCCAAGTCGACGTCGGAGCCTCGATGGTGAGGTGGGAGGGGCGACGGGATGAAATGGAAGAGGGAGCGAGGAGGGAGGGACGACAAGAGTAGATCGACGGTGTTAGGAGGGAGGGGGGGCTAACCCTAGCCGCCGCCCCCAAGCTAGATCTAGGGTTTGTTACTTTTTGGGGTTTTTTTTTGAGTTTCTCTCTCTAGATTTCTAGAGAGCGAAACTCAATTCAAGAATGTAAAGTTGTCTTCATCTAATATTATTATTGTTATACCCCCATTTTGAAGGACAAAGGAGAATGACAGAACATTACACAAAGAACTAAACTGAGAAGAGGGAATACTCAAGCTAGAAAACAAAATGGCCAAAATTACATACTCAGTACAAACAAATCCTGTTAAACCCTATAATCTTCCTATGATTATCTCCATTGTTAGCCAAGTCTCTTAACTAATTATGCAACAAAGCAAATGCGACCAATTCTTGATAAATAAGAGAAGAAAAAAAAATTCCTACTAGTAACGGTCAAAATATTTTTTAACAGGATGATTTTCTGGTATAAACATACATCTTCCCCTCTCTAAAGTAGAAAGAAATTTCTCAAGTCTTGTTATTCACAGCTTTCTTAGCTGCAAAGAGCTGACGAATAAAAGAAAGCTTATGTCCTTTTCGTGAAGGACTCACAATTGTAGTTCCTTTGCTCATTGACACAGTTAGCTCATTTGAGACAGCCTCAGGCTCTGGAAGTGAAGGAGGTGGGAGAGCAAAGAGGATGGCATTGAGCATTCGTATTATTTGGTTGAAACATGGTCGAGAATTTGGGTCCTCGACCCAACACGACTGGACGACAAACACAAGCTCTGGAGGGACATCTTCTGGAAGTGGGCGTCGCACCTGCTTCACAGTTTCAACAGGATCACAACCAATGTCAGATTGTATCGCAGGTGCAATTTGATATACTAATTTAAGCAAGATAAACGACTGATGAGGAATATTATGTATTGTATGAATACGAGACTAATGCTTAGCATTAGGGAAAGAAAAAAAAAGACATGCATTACATGTGCCATAAAACTAGTTTACGAGAAGTGTTGACGGTACAAGTTTAACAACATAGTCATGGCGATCATGTTAAATCTTATAGTTCACATGAATGGAAACAATGAACCAATAAGCAGGTTTCTTTCAGCTTGATCTATCCCGTAGTGTACAAGATATATCAAGCTTCAGAAAGAAGTAAAATTCAATTGCACAAAATGAGACTTCAGTAAAATAAGCAGAGAATTATTAAACTTCTAGCTAAAATAATGAAGGCTAAGCTGCATAAGCTAAAAGCTTTCAGCTAGCAGGTAACTAACAATATACCGAACTATTATGAACACTGAGCCACTGACAACACTATGCCAGAAAATACTAATACATAGAGAAAACAATCATACAAACTGAACTGTAAGTGGTCGGTCAGGGAATCGCTTTCAGGATTTCTACTTAATTATGTGTATTAATTTAATTATAACTGCTACTGTAACATGTCTAATATTTAAATGCATTCAGTTGCTCATGCACCCAACAATAAAGAAAACGCCTTTTCTTCCCCAAATTCTGTGACGAAGCTGTGGAAGCAGTGTTTTCAGTATCTTTGGACTATCCAACTATGTACTCTTTTTCGTTAAATGTTCAGTTGTGATAAATTGACATAGTATCAAATGTTTGACTATTTTCTTAGCAGAGAGGACAGAACAAAAGAAGTTCTGGTAACAGAGGGATACATCAAATGCCAATAACATTATAGTAATAAATAATAATAATAAGGGATTTTACTATAGATCCATATATTTCTTCGGTGTTTTTTAACCTAGAAAAGGGGTTAACAGCTGTTTGAAAACATCAAATACCAATCGGTAAGGTGTCATGTCAGATGCCCAATAAATTTCTGTGGTATGTTTGTCAAAGTCAATTCTCTTAATCTATCAATCTAATGAAAAATACGTCAGATATCTCATAGAAATACACATGTCAAACTAAGAAGATATGAACGGTTATGAAGGGTTATGAGATCTCAGTGCCACACTGTCACCACGGAGGTCATTTTGAGCTGCCTCTAGACCAGGATTATGAGGGGTCTAACTGGGAAATTTGTCTGTGCATGTGTGGGTTACAGTCTTGATGTGCTTCCTTAAACAGCTTCAGGATATCAGTTTCCCTTGATAAATTCATTCCAGTCAGACTAGATACCAGAAATGTCAGTAGTATTAGACCATTCCTTCCTCCTGTAAGAAGTGAAGGAGAAAAAAGCAATGACTGCCATATAAATCATCCAAATCAGAAGAGGGGTTGCAAAATTTGCACCAACTTGCCACTAATTATTCTAATGACAACTTTGTTTTTCTAATTGTTTTGGGAAGCTAAAAGTTGGGGAAAACCATGTGCTAAATCAGTAAAGACTTCAAAACAAGTGGAAGAGAATGAGAATATCAATGTATGCACACTTGAATGATGTCAGGAAGGAAGTATAAAAGGAAAAAAGAGTATTGAGTCGGTTATGTATATTTTTGGATTTCAAGTAGTTATCTAAACTAGCCACATAAAAGATTACATTCCTAAAGTTGGAAGTTATTAGCTATTGTAGGTGAACATGAAAAAGGATCTCGCAAATAATGGCTAAAATAGAAGGGCTTGTGGAGGGAATTAAGCAGGCATCTTATTTGTTGCTTGCAACCACAACTCAAATGCAACTGTTGCATGCAACATCAGTTGAAGCAATGGCAGTTGCAGTTGCACATGAAGGATGCATGAGGACGCCGGTGGCCAGATGGTTTGGCCGGAGGAGATGGTAGCTGACAGTGGTTGCCTCGAGCAGCAGTGGGGCCAGATATAATCGCTGATCATGGTGGCTGCCAGCCATGGTCAGAAGAGGTGGGAGTGTGGCATGAGGTGGTTGCAGTAGAAAGGCTGGAGGAAGAGTTGCAATTCAACTTCCATCTTTGCAAGTGCTCTGGTAGTGTAGTGGTAAGTGGCAAGACTCTTTGCCAGTGAGCAAGAGGTCAGAGTTTCGAGCCCCATCTTGCTATTATGGGATGAGTGTGTAACGTGGTGAGGGTGTGTGGCTATAATTTGGTTCCAAATATATAGTAAAAATGAACCCTACCACTCTTCCCAAATGCATGATCCACACCGTTTTAAGTATTCAACATGTCATAAAACATAAGAAGAATAAATATTATCAAAGTTGAATATGTTTTGCCCATGTAGCGGCCACAAATTTTCTATTACTGAAAAACCGTTCATTTTGCAACCTTGTTGATAAATGGGTAAAACATGTTCAAATGTAGTTATTTTGTATTGCTTTATGGTATGAAGATCAACTTGAACGATGTGGAGCGTGAATTTCGATTGCGGTGACTGATTTTTTGTGCGCTATAGGAGGGGAACTTCCTCCTATGTCATAGGACTCTCTCTCTATATATATATATAGAGAGAGAGAGAGGACTCTACACGGAGGCCTAGTGCACAACGAAATGGGATTCTACACTACCCTCTGTGTGCACTCCGTGTGAACTTTTTACACGGAGTGCACATGGATGATCCGAACTGTTCACATTGATCTACACGTCTAAATTAGTCTAAATATGTAAAATCAAGTCATCTTGAATTCATTTGCCCATCAATCAAGTCAGTATAAAACAAACGATATTCAGCCATACAATTTTATGGCTGAATATCGTTTGTTTTTATACTGACTTTATGGATGGGCAAATGAATTCCAAATGACTTGATTTTACATATTTAGACTAATTTAGACGTGTAGATCAATGTGAACGGTTCGGATCATCCATGTGCACTCCGTGTAAAATGTTCACACGGAGGGTAGTGCACAACGGAAGGACCCTATATATATGTATTCCACCACTGGAAGCCACAGTTAGTGTTGGTGTTGGTAAGGCATGTGATACTGTGGTTGCAGTTGCAAGGGCTAATTGCCAGTAAACCAAACACATGCAACAGGCTATTTTGCTACCGCAGTTGCGATGTAACCCCAGTTGCGACCAACCAAACAAGGGGAGCTGCATCTTATGGTTCAATTGGTGACATATATATCATTTAACCAATAGGGCATGGAAATTCAAAATAATCTAGTTAGCTTGAGAGCATAGGAGATGTATCTTGATTTCACTCATTTTCAGAAAAGACCAAATATGGCCTAAACATGCAAGAATGAGAGAGTCGTAATAAATGCATTATCTTCTGTCCTAATCAGTTCTCGTTAGAGATCTACAAGCACTAGTAGCGCTTGATAGTACTTCCACGTTTCATGTACACTAGAACTGGATAGTCTTTTCATGTTCACTCCCTGAGCTTCCGAATACTGTCCAGTTCCGTCCGACAGACAACCAAGAGGTCCCAATTTGTCCACAAGTAATCGAATTTGATGAGGTGCAAAGATGGAACTAAGTAGTCCTCAGGGTACTCCAACAACAAAAAGTTAGACCTCAGGGTGAATGTGGAAATATAGGTTATTTAGAGGTCAATAGGGGAGGAAAAACTACAAAAAACATGTGTTACAAAAAATAATAGAAATCCTACATACCACTATAAAGAAAATAAAAAAAAAAAGCAATAATAGGGTTAATGAAGATGCAAACAGAGAAGATTAAATTGGTTAATGAAAATTACCTTAAACGCAGCAGCATATGCAGCCTGCAAGTTGGACATGCCTTCAAAAGGCATGCGGTTAGTCAACAGCTCCCAAAGAACAATGCCAAAACAATAGACGTCTACCTTGTTTGTGTAATGCTTCTTCTCATCAGGACATAATGTTACAGTGCTGTATAACTGCAAGATAAAATTAAGTTAACAAACCAATCTTCACATGAAGTGACAGAAAACACAAACTTAAACAGTTCAGGCCCGAAAGAATGAATGTAAGTAGAGGACTATGAGAGGAAGGACAAGCTGGTAATGAATAAGTATCTACTAGTTTCAAAAAAATTCAGTAGTATCTATAGATCTAAAGTTTTTGTTATGTTATGACCCAAATTGCTCTTAGGGCCCATTGGGCTTAGTATCTTCATATATGTAATACTTAGAATCAAATGAATACTAATCAACATTTTGCCCTAATCTCTCTTGAACAGCCGACATCTTCTTCTTCCTCTCTTCTCATCCATCTTCTCAAAACCCTAACAATTCACAACCCATTCAAATCCTAACAAACTGGTATCAGAGCCAACACCAAAACCCATACCTGTCTACCTTGCCGTCGTCGATGATTCCCTTCTCCTCCGGCGCCGTCGTCAACTGGTATCTCCTTCTCGACCTTCGCCTGCATCTCACGAAGCGCCCCAGCCTCCAGCCAGATCCGTCGTCGAGCCCGTGATCCGTTCGTCCCGACACCTTGCCGTCGTCGAGCCCATACAGTGGGTTGGAGATTGTTGTCCGCTTGTTGGAGCCCATCACGGAGCAGTTCCCTGGCTGGTGTTGTCGCGGTGGAAGTTACCGGAGGTCCTGAGATTCCCTTCCATCCCGTAAGAGTGGACAAGCCAGAGCCACCTGAGGAAGGTTTGGATTTTTTGATTTAAGTAATCAATTTTTGGGGGAGAAAATTTTGGTGTTTTGTTGAATTGGGTTCAAGAAATTTGTATGGATATGTCGGGGAAATATGATATTGAGAAGTATGATGGGAAGACGAGTTTTGCATTATGACAAGTGCGTATGGCAGCGATTTTGTCTAGCCAAGGCGTTAAGGATGCCATTTTTGGTCGAGAAAAGTTGATTGATGCGGTGCCGGATAAGAAATGGAGAGAGATGGATGATAAAGCGCTCTCTATTATCCAATTGTGTTTGAGCGATTCGACATTGCAAGAGGTCCTATCGGAGAAGACCGCTAAGGCTTTATGGGAGAAGTTGGAGAACATCTACATGAAGAAGTCCCTCACCAATCGACTGCGGTTGAAGTTGCGCCTCTACACTCTTCGCATGGTTGAAGGTACATCAATTTCCGATCATATTACAGAGTTTGCATCTATTTTGAATGATTTAAGTAAGATTGATGTTAAGGTGGAGGATGAGGACCAAGCCCTTTTGTTATTATGCTCATTGCCCGCATCATACAAGGCTTTTAGAGACATGTTGATTTATAGTAGAGATAAAATTTCTCTAGAGGATGTTAAGAGCAATTTGCAAGCCAAGTTGCACATTGATAGTGAGATGACCAATAATGAGAAAGGAGCCAAGGTGTTGGTTTAGTTGTTGATCGAGGTAGGTTATGGGACCGAAACTCGAAAGATACAAGGACCCGTTCGAAGTCTAGGCACAAGAATTTGACGTGCAACTATTGTAAGAAGAAGGGACACATTGAGGCCGATTGTTTCAAGCTCAAAAATAAAAAAAAGGCGGATAGTAAAGGTTCTTCTTCGGAGGAGGCCAATGTGGCTGAATGTGACACAGTTGATACTCTTTGTGTGACAGATACTAATGTTGATGATATGCATTGTTGGGTGATGGATACAGGTGCTTCGCAACACATGACTCCGAATAGAGATTGGTTTGAGACTTATGAGCCTACGGATTGTAAGGTTCTCATGGGGAACAACAATATGTGTAAGGTTGCCGGGATTGGTTCGGTGACAATTAAGTTCCATGATGGAAAGGTCCGAAGGTTGACGGGTGTGAGGCATATACCCGATTTGTCTAAGAATTTGATTTCTTTGGGGTCTCTTGAAGTAAAGGGGTGTAAGCTCCAAAGTGAAGGTGGAGTCCTCAGAGTCTCTAAAGGGGCTCTCACAATCATGAAGGCGAATTGAATTGGAACTCTTTATTTCTTACAAGGTTCCACGGTCACGGGCTCGGCTGCCATTGCACGTTCGGGTGCTATGTCGGATGAGGAGACTACTAGGCTTTGGCATATGAGATTGGGGCATATGAGCGAGCGAGGAATGACCATTTTGAGCAAGAGAGGCTTGTTGTGTGGCCAATGCACGGGCAACTTGGAGTTTTGTGAGCATTGTGTATTTGGCAAGCATAAGAGGTTGAGCTTCTCCACGGCCATCCATTCGACCAAGGGAACACTTGACTACATCCATTCGGATCTTTGGGGACCTTCTCGTGAGCCTTCCAAAGGTAATGGTTCTCGTTATATGCTTACTTTCATTGATAATTTCTCAAGGAAGGTTTGGGTTTATTTCTTGAAAGAGAAAAGTGATGTGTTTAGCACCTTCAAAGAATGGAAGTCACTTTTGGAGAACCAAACAGGAAGGAAAGTTAAGAGGTTGAGAACCGATAACGGTTTGGAGTTTTGCAACCGTGAGTTTGATAATTTTTGCAAGGCTGAAGGGATTGTTCGGCACAAGACGGTGGTCAACACTCCCCAACAAAATGGTGTTACAGAAAGGATGAATAGGACACTACTTGAAAGGTCTAGAAGTATGCTTTCAAATGCGGGTTTGGGTAAGGAGTTTTAGGCGGAAGCCATCAACACATCTTGCTATTTGGTAAATCGATCTCCTACCACTTCAATTGAGTTGAAGACACCCGAAGAAGTGTGGTCGGGTAAGACGGCCGATTATTCGAATTTGAGGGTGTTTGGTTGTCCCGCTTATGTACATGTGAATGAAGGAAAGTTGGAGCCTAGATCGAAGAAGTGTATTTTTGTTGGGTATCCCAAAAATGTGAAGGGGTATAAGTTGTGGTGTCTCGAACCATCCAAGTTCCTTATTTCAAGAGATGTCATTTTCAATGAGTCGGCCATGTTGAAGGCAAATGATGTTGCACCCGAGCCGACTATTAAGGAGAATGAGAAGGTTGAGAAGAAGGTGGAGTTTGAGGTGCCGGTCCAAGAAGGTGATGATTTGATCTCACATGATGATGTCAATTTGGAGGAAGCCCAAGAAGAGCTACAACCATATGCATTGGCAAGGGACCGAGCTAGAAGAGAAACAAGACCACCTACAAGGTATGGATACTCCGACTTTGCTTATTGTTTGGCAATTGCAGAGGATGTGGAGTATTGTGAGCCATCTTCCTACAGAGAAGCTATTTCTTCTAAAGATGCGGCAAATTGGGTTGCCGCTATGAATGAAGAGTTACAATCTTTGCAACAAAATGAGACTTGGTCTCTTGTGAAGCCTTCCAGTGGTAAGAGGATTGTGGGTTGCAAGTGGGTGTTTAAGAGGAAGATTGATGGCTCAAATCCCGTGGATTTTCGATACAAGGCAAGGCTAGTGGCTAAAAGGTACAGTCAAGTCCAAGGTGTGGACTTCAATGATGTGTTCTCTCCTGTAGTTAAGCACACCTCCATTCGAGTTTTGCTCTCTTTGGTGGCAATGAAGGATTTGGAATTGGAGCAAATGGATGTGAAAACTGCCTTCTTGCATGGTGATTTGGAGGAGCAAATTTACATGAGCCAACCGGAGGGTTTTGAGGTTGCGGGAAAGGAGGACCGTGTGTGTCTTTTGAAGAAGTCCCTTTATGGCCTTAAGCAGTCGCCGCGGCAATGGTATAAGAAGTTTGACTCATTCATGGTGAGTATTAATTTTCATCGTTCCAATTATGATAGTTGTGTTTACTTCAAGAAGTTGGATGGTGGGGATTTCATTTACTTGTTGCTCTATGTGGATGACATGTTGATTGCATCCTCAAACTTGAAAGAAATTAGGAGGTTGAAAGAGCAACTAAGTTCGGCATTTAAGATGAAAGATTTGGGGGCCGCCAAAAGGATTCTCGGGATGGAGATCACAAGGGATAGGTCCAAGAGAAAGTTATTTCTTTCACAAAAGAGCTTTGCCGAGAAAGTGCTACGCCGTTTTGGCATGGAGAAAGCGAAAGTTGTTTCAACACCTCTTGCGGCGCATTTCAATCTTTCGGCCGCTTTAAGTCCAAAATCCGATGATGAGAAGAAATATATGGAAAAGGTTCCATATTCAAGTGCAGTCGGGAGTCTCATGTACTTGATGGTGTGTACTCGACCTGACATTGCTCAAGCCGTTAGTGTGGTAAGTAGATATCTCTCTTGTCCGGGGAAAGGGCATTGGGAAGCGGTGAAGTGGATCTTCCGCTATTTGAGAGGTACTATTGATGCTTGCTTGGAGTTTGGTAATGGCAAGAAACTGACGGGCTTTGTGGATGCGGATTTTGCGGGTGATTTGGACAAGAGGCCTTCCTTGACGGGTTATGTTTTTACCCTTGGAGATTGTACAATTAGTTGGAAGTCTACACTTCAAGCCACCGTTGCACTCTCAAGCACTGAGGCCGAATATATGGCAATTACTGAGGCTATTAAGGAGGCTATTTGGCTCAAGGCGTTTGTTGGTGAGATGTCTTCACTTGAGGGTCCTATTACAGTGTTTTGTGACAACCAAAGCGCGATCCATTTGACTAAGGACCGCATGTACCATGAGAAGACGAAGCACATTGACATTCGATACCATTTTGTTCGAGATGTGATCTCGGAAGGCAAGGTTGCCGTGAAGAAGATTGGTACCGAATCGAATCCGGCCGATATGCTCACAAAGCCTCTTCCAATTGCAAAGTTCAAGCTTTGTTCAAGTTTGATGTCGGTTTGTTTCTAGCTAGTTTGAGCTAGTTTTGTTTCTAGCATGTTGCTAGTTTGTTTTATGTTTTTAGTTTGTTTTAGATGCAATTTGGTTCAAGGTGGAGATTGTTATGTTATGACCCAAATTGCTCTTAGAGCCTATTGGGCTTAGTATCTTCATATATGTAATACTTAGAATCAAATGAATACTAATCAACATTTTGCCCTAATCTCTCTTGAACAGCCGACATCTTCTTCTTCCTCTCTTCTCATCCATCTTCTCAAAACCCTAACAATTCACAACCCATTCAAATCCTAACAGTTTTGTATATTAGTTAACAATTTCATTTGGTGGGACTACATGAAGTGGTCATTCGAAGATCAAGCTCAGAATGTAAATATATAATTTGAATGTGAAAATAATAAGTGGTTTTTAACATAGCCCCCTAATTCACATGCATCTGCTATTAGACCCCCAATTTTAAGTATTTGCTATTATGTCCCTCCAATTCAAACCCGTAAATCGAACATCGAGTAACAGGACTAAAACCCGCTGCTTGACCGCTTGGCCACACCTAATTTATATTTAAATTTGATACTAATAAAAGACAATATCAGTATTGATCATTCATGAATCCCAACTTATCATTCATGAGTATTTGAGCATGTCTCAAGGTGTAAATCCGCTAGTTCGATTTGGCAGGCGTTAGATCAATTGTTCAACAAGAAGAACGAGGCTCGGCTACAATTATTAGAGAACGAGTTGGCGAATGCGAAGCAAGGGGAGTCTTCAATCTCAGAGTTCTTTATCAAGGTAAAAAACCTTTGCTCAGAGATTAATACTCTTAATCCGGAGGAGTCGATTTCAGAAGCTCGGATGAAGCGGTCTATTATTCGTGGTTTACGACCCGAATATACACCGTTTGTTACTTCAGTTCAAGGATGGGCTACACAACCTTCCTTGGAGGAGTTCGAAAATCTACTAGCTTCGCAAGAATCACTAGCCATGCAAATTGCAGGAGTTAAAGTCAATGATGACTCGGGGAGCGCATTTGTAGCTCGGAGGCAACAAAGTTTTAGAGCCAAGTTCAAGGATAGTGATACAAAAAATAATGATGGACGAGAAAGATCTTCTATGGGAGACAAGAAGCAATTCAAGTGCTACTGGTGTGGGAAACTTGGGCACTTCAAAAAGGATTGCCGAGTTAAGTTGAAAGAAACAAATATGGCGGAATCAAAGGGTCACACTGAAGACGAAGAATGGGAAAAATGTTTCACGGTAGAGGCTGCATCTTTAGGTACATCCACAACTAAAAATCTTGGAAATGATTGGATTGTGGATTCTGGTTGTAGCCATCATATTACCGGAGACGAGAAGTTATTTTCTAGTCTTCAGTGTCATAACGGGAAAGAAGCCATCATTACCGCGGATAATTCAATCCACCGCGTTGAGAAGGAAGGGAATGTTGTCATTAAAGGAGATGATGGAAGCCCAATAACTCTTAAGAATGTATATCATGTTCCTGGAGTAAGGAAGAATCTTCTCTCTGTGGTAAATGCGGTGGACTCAGGTAACTACGTTTTATTTGGCCCAAGTGACGTCAAATTCTTAAAGAATATTAAAGAGTTAAAGGCGGATGTGGTTCACACCGGAGCACGAGTTAAAGATCTATATGTTTTATCGGCCTCCAACTCATATATTGAGAAGATGAGCACCAATGATAATGTCTTTATATGGCATGCTAGACTTGGTCATATAAATATGACTAAGCTCAAAGTTATGGTAAATAAGGATTTGGTTATGGGCTCCCAAGGTTAAAGATTCAAGATGAAGGAAAACTTTGTGAAGGTTGTCAATATGGAAAATCACATAGGCTTCCATTTGACAACTCCACTTCACGATGCAGCGCTCTGTTGGAGAGGATCCATAGCGATTTGATGGGTCCAACAAGAACACCCTCCTATTCCGGGTTTCGTTACATGTTGTTGTTCGTTGATGATTTCTCACGGTACACCTGGGTATACTTTGTGAAGGAAAAATCAGAAGTATTTTCAAGATTTCAAGAATTCAAGGTTACCGTGGAAGGCGAGTTAGGTCGGAAGATCAAGACCCTAAGGACGGATAATGGAGGAGAGTTTATGTCAAAGGAGTTCCTCTCTTTTTGTCAGGAGCATGGTATCAAGAGGGAATTTACATGCCCATATACACCTCAACAAAATGGAGTAGCAGAAAGGAAGATCCGACATCTAAGCGAAACGTGTAGATGCTGGCTACATGACAAGAATTTGCCTAAAGCATTATGGGCGGAAGGCATGAGATGTGCAGCATATGTCATCAATCGAATGCCACTAAGTCCGAATAACATGAAGTCTCCTTATGAGATGGTTCATGGGAAGAAGCCAACGGTGAAACATCTCAGGATATTTGGATCAATCTGCTACGTCCATGTGTTCGACTCTCAGAGAACAAAGTTGGAGGCAAAGGCGAAGAAATGCATATTTGTCGGTTATGATGAACAAAGAAAAGGGTGGAGGTGCATGAATCCTGAGACACATAGGTACGTCGTGTCTCGTGATATTGTCTTTGACGAAGTTTCCTCATATTATGGACAACCTCAAGTCTTGGTCGAACAAGAAGGTGGAGATTCCTTCAAGGTTGATGAACCAGTTCCTCAAAAGCCAAGTGAGAGCGGAAGTCTTGAAAAAGAGACGCAAGGTGAAAGGGGGAGCACTAATCAAGAGGAAGATGATGATGAAGATCATGGTTCCATGGCTAATCAAAGGCCTAAAAGGAACATTGTTAAGCCTGCCCGGTTCAGAGATGGAAGGTTTGTCACTACTTACTCATGTTACTTTGCCGCTCCATTAGATGAAGAAGAGCCATCATCTTATGATGAAGCTAAAGGTGTTCAAGAGTGGGAGACCGCAATGGAAGAGGAGATGAATGCCCTTATAAAGAATGAAACTTGGGATTTGGTTCCAAAAACCAAGGATGTTCAACCCGTTTCATGTAAATGGGTGTATCGAATTAAGCGGAAAGCGGATGGAAGCATTGATAGATTTAAAGCAAGGTTGGTTGCTCGGGGGTTCTCTCAGAAGTATGGAGATAATCAAAGTGCTATCAAGTTGGCTAATAATCCGGTGTTTCAAGCAAGGACGAAACATATCGAGTTAGAGTATCACTTCATAAGGGAGAAGGTGCTTGATGGAACAATTGAAGCTTTGGAAGTTCGAAGCAATGACAACGTTGCAGATATCTTCACAAAGTCATTACCAAAAGGTAAATTCGAGTTACTTCGCTCGAAGCTCGGTATGGTTGACAAAATCAAGTTTAAGGGGGAGCATTGAAATTAAACTTGATTTTGAGTTAAGCTTAATTATGGGTTCATAATCCAAACCCAAAATTAAGCCCAAGTTCTAGAGATTATCTAGAAACATCATAAAATATTATCACCTCCTCTATATGTTCTAGAGAATTCTATAAAATAATTATCTAAAGATTTGTGTAGAAAATTCTAGGAATTGTAAGACATAAAATCTAGATATTATGGTAGAGAGTTCTAGAAAGATATTTTTTAATCTTGGAGCCTATAGCTCCTTCCTCTCCCATTTGTAAATAAGTTGAACAAATAAATAAAAAGCAAGTTAAAGAAATAGTGTTCTTCATAAGTTCTCTAATTCTCTCTAAAAATCTTTCAAGTATTTTCTAAGTATACTTCCATATCATTCTTCATACTTAGAGGGTTTCTTCTCTTGGTTTCACTCGGGTTTCTCGGGTATTACGGTCTTGGGCTAGTGCTAAGCACTATCGAGTTTTCTCTACATTTATAAGAGGATCAGAGAATACATATATGAAAGTATGTCTAATTTGCATTCACACAAAGAGCCTTCAGGGAAAAAGAAATGATACCACACATAAAAAGATTCTGGTTGATTTAATCCGAGAATTTTTATAGCCGCACCAAAGTCCTTATAAAGCTCCATACGCTACAGAAAGAAGGCGATATTGAATATCAAAAAATCAGTGAGAGAATTGTAGCACCTTGAAGAGCTTGTAGAGGTACACTAATAAGCTCATAAACGCCTAGAATAACGTTATCTTTGTTTCACTCTTGAGGATAATCATGATAATTTTTTAATTAACCCTACACATTAAAGGGATAACCTCCAGAAGCTTGCTTTTGCAATAACTTGTGAGTCTTAAATTAGTTTGATTTCTTTTCCTCAATGCATTGATTACTGTTAGAATACAAGTGCAATTTTCCTCAACCCTTTTACAATTTCAAAGTTTTAGCATAGTGGCAGGACTTTCATATGGTATCAGAGCAACCCAAGTTCAGATCCCTGATTTACCAAGGGTTGTTGTAGAGAGTCTTGATTTCCCAGCACAACCACCACCACCACCACCACTGCCACCGCCACCACCACTACTTCAAATTTATGTCAGAAGATGAAAGACTCGTTCAGACTCGACCATCCAAGCAATACCCTTTGTTGTTAAACCCATGCCAACCACTTTGATTGGTAATATTCCTAACACAAATGATTTACCTATTGGTCAACGTAAGGAAAAACATTCTTGTGCTCATCCTATTGCCAAGTTTGTTTCTTCTTCTAAACTGACCAGATCGTTTCGCGCATTTACCTCTTCTTTGGATTCCATTTCTATGTCTAACAATGTTAAGGAAGCACTCAAACATCCTGGTTATACGGCAACCATGAACGAGGAAATGCAAACTCTTCAGCAGAATGGTACTTGGCAGTGGTTCGCCTCTCTGTGGGTGGTAAGATAGTTGGTTGTAAATGGGTATCTGTCAAACATAATGCTACTAGCACAGTTGACCGACTCAAAGCTCACTATGTCGTTAAAGGATATACAGAGAAATTTTTGGTCGACTATGCAGAGACTTTTTCTCCAGTTGGAAAACTCACGTCGGTTCGTGTTCTTTTATCTTTCTTGCATCAAATTGTTCCTAGCCCCTTCATCAGTTTAATGTCAAGAATGCATTTCTCAATGGAGACTTTTAAAAGGTGGTGTATATGTAGCAGCCTCCTGATTTTGAACTATATAGGGAGAATCTTGTATGTTCGCTCAAAAAGTCTTTTTATGGCCTCAAACTATCTCATCGAGCTTGGTTTGAAAAGTTCGGCAAAGCTATTTGCTCTTATGGATTCTCTAGAAGCAAGGCAGACCATTCACTCTTCACAAAGAAAGAAAGCAAAAGGCATTATTATCTTATTAGTCTGTTGATAATATTATTATCACAGGCAGTGACTCGCAAGGTATTGCAGACATCAAACAGTAGTTAGCACAAATCTTCCAAACAAAGGATCTTAGTCATCTTCGACACTTTCTTGGCATTGAGGTTGCACGCACAAAGAATGACATCTTTCTTTCACAAAGAAAGTATGTTCTTAATATTCTTACTAAGACATGAATGTTGGAATGTCGCCCCAGTGACACACCTATGGATCCTCCTCCAATGAAGCTATTTTCCCCGATCCAAGACAATATCACCGGCCGATTGGCAAAGTCATCTCTCTCAGTAACTAGGCCAGATATTGCCTTTGCAGTTGGTCGAATTAGCCAGTTTATGCATGCACCGACCACCACTCATTGGGAAGTAGTGGTTCACATTCTTCACTACTTTAAGAAGGCTCCAGGACAGGAACTTCTAATCAAGCTTGGTAAATCACTTTCTTTACAAGGTTATTCTGATGCTAACTGGACAAAGTCAATTGATGACAGGCGATCTACTAGTGGATATATTGTATTTTTTGGAGGAAATCTAGTGTCATGGAAAAGCAAGAAGTAACTGGTTGTAGCTAAATCAAGTGCATAATCTGAATACCGAGTCATTGGGCATTTGGTCTCTGAAGTTTTATAGCTCAAATCTCTCATTCGAGACTTGGCAATCCCAATATTATCTCCAATTCCAATGTATTGTGATAACCAAGCTGCTATGCATATTTCTGAAAATCCAGTGTTTCATGAGCGCACAAAACACATCAAGGTCAATTGTCACTTCATTTGTGATGAGTGGGAGATGGAAGTGATATCATTCTTGTAATGCCCCACCCCAATACTCAAATAATTTATATATTTATTTATAATTTATAGTACAACTGCCCATCACAGACTGCCTCATAAAAGGTATTATAGCTGATTGGTGACCTCTAATCCCAGACAATTATATTTGTATTTAATTAATTTTGTAATTTTCCCGATATGGGATCAAATCAACTCATATTCTCTTTTTTCCGTGCATGTGACATCACTAGTAGCCCCCTCGAGCGGGCTCCCCTCTCCATGTCACAGCACGCCCTGGCAGGAACACTACCCCCCTCTTGCACGTGCCCCCCCACCTGCTCCAAGTCTACGTGGCAGCACGACAAGCAGTTGCTGCTGCTCTCAGGGCCCCACGGCAGCAGTAAATCTCAAACAACCCCCCCCCATAGGAATTCCTATGGGGCAAGCTCCAAATTCTCTTTTATTATTATTATTATTATTATTATTATTATTATTATTATTATTATTATTATTATTATTATTATATCTCTTGAAAATTACGGGGTGTTACATACACCCCCCTTATAAAATCAGCATCCTCGTTGAGTACGGGGCATGGACACTCGGTGTCGAAAATCAGCTCTGATACCATTCTGTAATGCCCCACCCCAATACTCAGACAATTTATATATTTATTTATAATTTATAGTCCAACTGCCCACCACATGCTACCTCATAAAAGGTGCTATAGCTAATTGGTGACCTCTAATCCCAGACAATTATATTTATATTTAATTAATTTTGCAATTTTCCCAATATGGGATCAAATCAACTCTCTCTTTTTTCCATGCATGTGACGTCACCAGTAGCCCCTTCGAGCGGGCTCCCCTCTCCACGTCACAGCACGCCCAGGTAGGAACACTGCCTCCCTCCTGCACGTGCCCCCCCACCTACTCCACGTCTATGTGGCAGCACGGCACGCAGCAGCTGCTACTTTCTGGGCCCCACGACAGCATTAAATCTCAAACAACCCCCCCATAGGAATTCCTATGGGGCAAGCTCCAAATTATATATATATATATATATATATATATATATATATATATATATATATATATATATATATATATATATATATATAGGGTCGCCTTCGGTTGCGAACTCCTCTGTGCGAACTCAGCTTACGAACTCCTGTGCTTGCCGTTGGATTCAAAGGGCTCCATCCGATGGCTGTGATGGAATTCGCACTCTTCTCAGTTAGGGGGGTAATTTGGTCATTTAAACTTCAGCCAATTATGTAATGCCCCGATTTTTCATTTAATGAAAATTATTTATTTTGCACGTAGTGTGCACGTGCAATATTTTTGGTAATTATTTTCTTAATGATAAGTATAGATATTTAAATTTGTGCTTTTAATTATTTTGTATAAAGCCTTTTTTCAATTAGACAAAAAGCCTTTTTCTTAAAGCCCAAATTTAATTCAATTTATTATTTTTTTTATAATTATTATTTTGGCCCATAAACTAAAGCCCATGAACTATTTTATTTTCAAATACAACTTGTAATATACAATTTAAAGATTATTTTTATATAAAATATAATGTACAAATTTTTGGAGGCAATTGCATGCACGTGCATTGCACGTACACGTGCAATATGCACAATGCTAGGCCAGTTTGGATCTTTTGGAGGGAAAGATGAAAATTTTGAGTGGAGACATGGGTGGTGGTTACTTGATCATGGGTGGTTAGTGTAACTCCTCCTTAAATCTAAGCCATTTGTTCCTAACTCCTACTTTAATCTTAGCCATCCATTCTCCTATTTTTTTAGTATAAATACCCCCCCCCCCCTTTGGCTAGTATTCTTGTGCTAAATTTTTCCTCCAATCTATAGTTCAAAATACAATTATCTAGTAGTTAGTAAGTGAGTAAAAGATTGAAAGTGTGTGGGAAGATTGTGCTTGCATCATCAAGAAGGGGAGAGGCCGGCTATCATCAAGGAGAGCTCTCGGTTTTGGTGTGCTTGGAGGCTCGAGTGCACGCTTCTAGGAGGAGGATCGTTCGTTTGCAAGGACATTCGTTTAGGAGGTTGCTAAATTGTACTTTTCTTCAATAAGGTGGGTAAATTTTCTATATTTCTAAATAGGAATGCATGCTAGATTTGAATGGAAAAATGATGCATGAAAAAGATTAATAAGAGTACACATTTAATTTGGAAAATTGATGTATAAATTGATTGGAATGTGGATGTGCAATTGTATGTGGTTTTATTAGTAAAAGTCTAAATTTTGTGTGAATTGATTATAGCCCTGGATTGTTGAAGGAAGTTTTATTATCTACACCATGAATTATAGGCACAAAAGTTAGTATATTAACAATGCTACTTTATGTGTTTAAATGAATCTTTGTGTTGTATTGAAATGAATGAATTAAAATATAGATCTGTATGTTTGGTAAATGATTAAAAACAGGAAATTAATATGAAGTTTGCTAATGAAGAGATTAGTGGTGTTAATTGTTAAGAAATGCAAAAAAAAGAAGAAATGTGGTAGTGATAGTTCACAATTCGAATTAATTGTATGGAAAAATATGTTTTAATTATTGAAAAAAATATTTTCTATATACTGGAGTATAATTCATGATGGTAATAATCAATCTGGAATTTTACAATAATTTTTATAAAAGCGAAATTAAAGGAGAGCTTGTTGAATATCGAAATGTTTTGATAACAGTGAGAATTGATTTAAGTGAACTTAGAATTGTACCATTGACAACCGAGCGCATAGCTCAAGTGGTTGGGATGGCTCTGTTCGCTACAGTGGTTTTCGGGTCTCAGGTTGCTGGTTCGAATCCCTGTGTCACCATACTTTTGTTTCCTATTTTTCAAAAAATATAAAACTGCAGTCGAGAGCATTTAATGCTCTCAGCTCTCTTTCATACCGATGGCACAATTGGCCTAGTGGTCTGCGCCGTGGATTGTTTCCCTCTGGTCGTGGGTTCGAAACCCAGTCTCTGCCAGGTCTTTAATTTGGGAAAAAACATTTTTTTGAGGTTGTTTTTGTTAGTAAAAAAATTATGAAAAAAATATGGTTATTATCTTAAAAATATGTGGAGTTTATGAAAAATAATTTGAGGATTATTTGCATTAAATGAAGTATGTTTTGAAAATAAAATGTATAATTTAGAATTATAATTATACACTTGTATGTTATAAAAGTTGCACTTTGCAAAAGGACTTGAAATAAAATATCAGAAAAGAAGTGAAATAAAGATAGAAATTATATTATGTGATGTGATGTAAATTATTCTCATTTGAGAATAGTGTGGAAACTATGAATTGTGAATATTCATTTAGTGAAGTGATTTCGATATGAAATTGATATTTGATGAGGTATTGATATGGCCAAAAATGGGGTTAAATCGGAACCGTCCAAATTGGGCACAAATCTTGAAGCTCCGGGGGTAAAACGGTAATTTCACCTACCAATGGGTCTGAAGCGGGTAATGGTTATCTTCCCCGAAGACCCACTTACCCGCAAACGGATCCATCTTAACTGGGTGCAGGTTTCAACCCATGGCAAACCCGGTCCAGAAGGGATAGAATTAGGGTTTCTGGTTAAATCCTAATCAACGGCCTTGATTCATATCTATCCCCTCACTGGGGATTAGGGATTACATTTCTTATCTAACCACAGGGATTACATTCCTAATCTGATCCCAGCGGCGCCTATAAATACCCCCCATCCATCTCCATTAAGAGGTAATCAATCTTTCTCCAGTTTTTGTGCTCTTTCATAATCTTCTCTGATTACTGACTTGAGCGTCGGAGGGTGCGTCGGAGGGAACAACCCTGGTGTCTCGCACTTTTTGCAGGTATACGGCGGGAGCCAACGTCAAACTCCGACGGAACAGGTATACAGGTTTACTATTCAGTTTCCCTAAGAATCCGCAAATACTATCTGTTTGCCCCCACACCAAATTTAGTGGCAACAGATTGGCGCCGTCTGTGGGAAACTAACGAATAGCAACTTCCCCTCTTCCCGTTGGACAGATCTTCTCCAGCCATGCCTCCTAGGAAAGTCAGATCAAGAGGGTCCAACAGAGGACCCAACCCCGATCAGCAGGAAGAAATTCCCATCCAGCCTACTCAACAGCAGGGGCAACTTCCAACTCCAGCGGAAGACCCGCTTCAACAGGATCTTCCTCCTCCTCCTCCGAATCAGCCACCTCCTAAGGGTCCTAACCCTCAGAAACAACCTCTTCACCAGGACCACGTCTCCATCCACCACGCCTCTTCGGACTCTATGGCCTCCCATCATCCCCGAGTTTCTGGTCTCCACAACACCGCCCTCAATCGGCAGAAGGATGAGGATCTTCGCCGCCATCTGGATGAAAAGCGGGCCCGAGAGGGAACCTCCCGCCAACACCGTCCGGATGAGCGGCCTCCTCGCCGCCGAGAATACAGAAGGTCCCCTATCCGAAAGGGGCGGAGAGAGTCCCCCGAGCATTATCGAAGAAGGCCACACTCCCCTGCAGGTCGGCAACAGCCTAGGAACGATGAGGCACCCATCACCCGTGCCGAGTTCCAGCAGTTCCAAGCGACCATCCTACAAGCTCTCAATCTCCGACCCAACACCAATGCACCCAAGATTCCCTCTCCTCCTCCGGTCCGAAGTCCTCGCCGACGGTCCCCATCTCCTCCTCCAGCTCCCAGCAACTCCCGGCATGAGCAAAGTCCTCGCCGCTCCAGGGACTACCGTCGTCGTAGCCCCCGCTCTCCCTCGTACGAAGACGAGTCTAGAGGCTCAGCTGATTACCGTCGAAGGGACGACGTCGTGTACCACCGTCTCCATGAAATGGAGAGGCGCTTGGGTCAGTTAGATCGAGAAGAACTTAGAGGAAGGACCTTTCGTCCTAGCAGACCTCCTTTTTCCCGAACTATAATGGATGCACCCGTGCCAATCGGCTTCAAGCCTCCTCAATTTGAGACCTATTCCGGGGAGACTGACCCCGTTGATCACATCGAAAGCTTCAAGACCCTAATGCTCATCCATCAAACTTCCGATGCCCTCCTCTGCAAAACCTTCCCCGCAACGCTCAAGGGCCCAGCTCGAGAATGGTACTCTCGCCTTGCCCCCTCCTCAATATTCTCCTTCGAGCAATTCGAAACCCTCTTCGTCACCCATTTTGTAAGTAGCCGCAGAACCAAGAAGACCAGCATCTCGCTACTGTACCTCCACCAGAAGAAGGGTGAGAAGTTGAGAGACTATGTAAAGAGGTTCACAGCTGAAGCCAGGTCCATAGCATCCCTCGACCAGTCGGTCGCTGCAGCGGAATTTCAGTCCAATGTTCTCAATCCCAACCTCCGTTCCTCCCTCGCCAAGAAGCCCCCACAGAACTTCTCTGACCTCCTCCTCCGAAGTGAAAAGTACATTCGGGCCGAAGAGGCCGAGCATTGCCCCAACTTGCGGGGGTCATCCTCCGGGTTTAAGAGAAAGGGAACAGAAGAGGAAGGAGCCAAGAAGCTCCAGAAGGATAATGCCGGCCAGCGCCGACCTCCCCCTAGATTCGAGAAGTTCACTCCCCTCACCACAAATGTTTCTACCATTCTGATGGAAGTTGAGAAGGAATGGATCATACCTCCAGCTCCGAGGACGAACACCCCTGCCAAGAAAAGAGATAAAGAGAAGTGGTGCCGTTATCACCGGGACCACGGGCACGACACCAATGATTGTCGGGCCTTGAAGAACGAGATAGAAGCCCTTATCCAAAGGGGGCAGCTGACCAGGTTCGTAAGAAAGGACCGAGCCGAACTTTCTCCCCCGCCTCGGGGGGCTAACAAGCATCCGGAACGAGATGAGACGCCCGACTTCGAGGAAGAGCGAGTCCTCCAACTCATTCATGGGGGCCCGATGGGGGCTCCTCAAACTCCTCTCGGAACGCATTTATAAGAGAAGTCAACTCTGTCCGAGCCACCCCTCCTCCTAAAGGCCTCGGAGTGCCCGTCACGTTCTCCGACGAAGATCTTGAAGGTGTCCGCACCCCTCATTGTGACGCATTCGTCATCAGCCTCCACATGGCGAACTTCAAAGTGGAGAGGATCCTAGTAGACAACGGCAGCTCCTTTAACATCCTCTTCCTCGCCGCTTTCAAAGGCCTAAAACTCTCCCCAGAAAGACTCAAGCCTGCCGGATACACGCTCCATGGGTTGACGGGAGTGCCAGTGACTATTGAAGGGGTGATCACCCTCGACGTAACCGCTGGCAAAACTCCTACTACCCGAACGGAGACGATGGATTTTATGGTTGTGGATGTCCCCGCAGCCTATAATGTCATTCTAGGTCGGCCCGGCCTAGCAGCTCTGGAAGCTGTTCCTTCAGCATACCATCTTAAGATGAAATTCCCCACCCGGGCCGGGGTAGGGGAAGTAAGGGGCAATCAGGAAACGGCCCGTAAGTGCTATATGTCCTTAACCCTCGGGCCAGTCCTCTCCTTAGAAACTCTGGAAATCCCCCAAGATGCTGCCCGACCGACGTCCGAGCCGGTGGATGAGTTGGAGGAAGTGCTCTTCTCTGAGCAGGATCCAACTCGCAAGTTCTTTGTTAGCAAGACCATCCCGTCCACCATATGCTCGGACATTATACAGTGCATCCGAAGGAACCAAGACCTCTTCGCTTGGTCAGCTGCAGACATGCCCGGAATTTCCGAAGAGCTCTTAGTCCACCACCTCAGCGTCGTTCCGAGGTCCAAACCGGTTCAACAGAAGAGGCGCAAGTTTGCCCCCGAACGCCAGCTAGCTATAAAAGAGGAGGTGGACAAGCTCTTGAAGGCCCGGTTCATACAAGAGGTGAATTATCCCGAGTGGTTGTCAAATGTAGTAATGGTGAAGAAGTCCAATGGGACTTAGAGGATTTGTATTGATTTTACTGATCTCAACAAGGCCTGCCCCAAGGACCCCTTTCCTCTTCCAAGTATTGACACTCTAATCGATGCCACCTCGGGACATGAACTCCACAGCTTCATGGATGCCTTTTCAGGCTACAACCAGATCCGGATGTTCCCTCCGGATATCCCGAAGACCTCATTCGTAACCGACCAGGACCTCTATTGCTACAGGGTCATGCCCTTCGGTCTGAAGAATGCAGGAGCCACATACCAACGCCTCGTCAACAAGGTTTTCTAAGCCCAAATTGGCCGTAATATGGAGGTATATGTTGACGACATGCTTGTAAAGAGCATCCGAGGTGTCGATCATGTGACAGACCTCCAAGAAGCGTTTGACGTCCTGAGAAAGCACAGCATGAGACTGAATCCGAACAAGTGTGCGTTCGGAGTCTCGTCAGGGAAGATCCTCGGCTTTATGGTCAGCCAACGAGGAATTGAAGCCAACCCAGAGAAAATCAAGGCCATATTAGACATGGCACCTCCCAAGAATGTTAAGGAAGTCCAGAGGTTAACAGGCCACTTAGCCGCCATTGGGCGCTTTCTCTCGAAGTTCGAGGAGAAATGCCTCCCCTTCTTCAAGGCCCTCAGGGGGGCTAAGGGTTTCGAATGGGGACAGCAGCAACAGGAGTCCTTCGACCAGCTCAAGGCTTACCTCGTCAATCCTCCCTTCCTCAGCAAACCAATTCCCGGAGAACCCCTCTACCTCTACTTGGCAGCCTCCGAACAGACTCTCAGCACCGTTTTAGTAAGGGAAGAAGACCAGGCTCAGAAGCCCATCTACTATGTGAGCAAGGTGCTTCGGGACGCCGAGCTCCGATACCCGAAGATAGAAAAGATGGCTTATGCCCTGGTGATGGTCGCAAGGAAGCTTCGTCCGTACTTTCAGTCCCATTCGGTGGTCGTTCTTACCGACCATCCGCTGAAGCAGGTCCTCCACAAGTCGGAGACATCAGGTCGGCTTATGAAGTGGTCTATCGAGCTGAGCCAGCACGATATAACTTATCAGCCTCGGACTGCGATCAAGGCTCAGGCCTTAGCAGAATTCATAGTTGAAAGTACCATCCCCGAGTCCAGCCCAACAGTGAAAGGACCGCCCGTCTGGCCAGTTTATGTGGACGGATCCTCCTGCAATGAAGGAAGCGGGGCAGGGGTCATTCTGGCAGGCCCAGATGACTTCATCCTTCAATACTCCCTCCGTATCAACTTCAAGGCCTCGAACAACGAGGCAGAATACGAGGCGCTCATAGCCGGCCTTGGAATGGCTCGAAATGCAGGGGCCCAATGCCTCCAGATCTTTAGCGACTCTCAGCTAGTCGTCAATCAGGTGCTCAGCGAGTATGAAGCGCGCGATGACAGGATGGTTAAATACTTAGCCAAAGTCAAAAGCCTCATGGCACTATTTGAAGAAGCCCTCATCCAAAGAATCCCACGAGAAGAAAATGCTCAGGCCGACGCCCTCTCCAAACTAGCCTCCTCCTCCCTTCAAGGTCTCGAGCAGACCGTCTTGATAGAGGTTCTTCTGAAACCGAGTATAGAGGACGAAACCTCCGACTCCATAGAGTCGCTGCCTATCCTACTTGAAGATAACTGGATGAAACCCCTCATCGAATTTTTAAGGGACGGACTCCTCCCCGAGGATCCCAAGGAAGCTCGAAGAGTAAGAACCCGGGCTAAGAGTTACACACTGATCGGAGACATCTTATACAAATGCTCCTTCACACAGGTCGACGGCAGGCCGTACCTGAGATGCCTCTCCCCCGGGCAAGCCGACTATGCCCTGCAAGAACTTCATGAGGGCATCGGCGGAGCACATTCGGGTTCCAGAGCCCTAGCACGCAAGGTGTTGAACTACGGATATTTTTGGCCCACTCTCCTACGAGATGCCGAACTGCACGTTCGGCAATGCAGCTCCTGTCAGAAGTACTCCGACATCCTATGCCTCCCGCAAGCTCCACTCACTTTCCTATTAAGTCCGATCCCCTTCGCAATGTGGGGGATGGATTTACTAGGGCCATTTCCACCAGCTCCCGAACAGTTCAAATTCTTAGTCGTGGCGATCGACTACTTCTCGAAATGGATAGAGGACGAGCCCTTGGCCACGATCACCGAGAACAAGGTCGTCCAGTTCTTTTGGAAGAGCGTGATCTGCCGATTCGGCGTCCCTAAGGTCCTAATAACAGACAACGGAATCCAGTTCACCGGGGCTGCCTTCCGAGCTCTATGCGAAGACCTTGCCATCCAACACTGGATCTCCTCCGTCTCTCATCCTCAATCGAATGGCCAAGCCGAAAATGCTAACCGACAGATCCTCTCCGGCATTAAGAAGAGGTTAGATAAGTGCGCCAAAGGCTTATGGGTCGATCAGCTTCCCAACGTGCTGTGGAACTACCGCACCACAAAATGGACCCCCACAGGAGAGAGCCCATTTAATCTCACCTATGGGTCCGAGGCCATCATCCCCTTGGAAGTCGGAATACCTTCTCCTCGTCTAATAGCTTATGAAGAAGAGCAAAATGCCAGAGAGCTCCGAGCAAGTCTAGACCTGATAGATGAGATCCGAGAAAGGGCTGCCATTCGTCAACAAAGCTACCGAAGAAGGATCGAGATGGCATACAACAAGAAAGTCTGACCTACCGACCTCAAAGAAGGAGACCTGGTCCTCAAGAAGTTAGCCATCTCTTTCCCCGGTCAGAAGAGTAAACTCGCCCCGAACTGGGAGGGACCTTACAAGATCGTCAAAGAAGTTCGGCCCGGCACGTACAGACTAGAAGACCTCGAAGGCAGGGAGATCCCTAGGACATGGAATGCCGATCATCTCTTAAAGTACCAAGAGAGAGTACCAATGCCTCTCTAAGCACTTGGAGATGTCGAACCGTTCCTCTCCTATTACTTGTAATAATTTCCTTTTATTTTTCTCTTGTAACAATGACTCGCAACTTTAGAAGCAGCCGGATATTAGTCATCAATAAAGAGTTTTCTTTTTATATGTTACCTGTAAAAAAAATTGCATACATCTCTCTGCCTTTACTCTTCACTCAACCGATGGTTCGAAGTCCAACACTCGGCTCGACCCTACTTCGCAAGTTCGCTCCTCGGCGAGCTAGAAGTAGGACGCCGTTCGGAACTGCTCCCACAACCGTTGAACAACTCAACCGATGGTTCGGAGTCCAACACTCGGCTCGACCCTACTTCGCAAATTCGCTCCTCGGCGAGCTAGAAGTAGGACGCCGTTCGGAACTGCTCCCACAACCGTTGAACAACTCAACCGATGGTTCGGAGTCCAACACTCGGCTCGACACTACTTCGCAAGTTCGCTCCTCGACGAGCTAGAAGTAGGATGCCGTTCGGAACTGCTCCCACAACCGTTGAACAACTCAACCGATGGTTCGGAGTACACTCGGCTCGACCCTACTTCGCAAGTTCGCTCCTCGGCGAGCTAGAAGTAGGATGCCGTTCGGAACTGCTCCCACAACCGTTGAACAACTCAACCGATGGTTCGGAGTCCAACACTCGGCTCGACCCTACTTCGCAAGTTCGCTCCTCGGCGAGCTAGAAGTAGGACGTCGTTCGGAACTGCTCCCACAACCGTTGAATAACTCAACCGATGGTTCGAAGTCCAACACTCGGCTCGACCCTACTTCGCAAGTTCGCTCCTCGGCGAGCTAGAAGTAGGATGCCGTTCGGAACTGCTCCCACAACCGTTGAACAACTCAACCGATGGTTCGGAGTCCAACACTCGGCTCGACCCTACTTCGCAAGTTCGCTCCTCGGCGAGCTAGAAGTAGGACGTCGTTCGGAACTGCTCCTACAACCGTTGAATAACTCAACCGATGGTTCGGAGTCCAACACTCGGCTCGACCCTACTTCGCAAGTTCGCTCCTCGGCGAGCTAGAAGTAGGTCACCGTTCGGAACTGCTCCCACAACCGTCGAGCAACTCTAACGGTGGTTCGGAATCCGTCGTTCGGCTCAACCGCGCTCACTCAAAACCCCGAGCCGAGCGAACGAGGAACCGACCCTCGTATATGGAGAAAAATTCTGCCGAACCGATTTCACCGGTGGATCATCTCAAAATGCGTGCTAAAACGTGATGAACGGATCTGATCGTGCCACGTGTCCACGAGCCTCCCACCTCGCGATACGTACCACGATCACGATCGACCGTCTCGATGTTGCCACGTGGGCGGAACCTGATGTCCGAGCTATCGCACCTCGGTATACTCCGAGCGAAAGACTAAAGTTTTGCAGTTAAAACCTACAAAGAAGACAACTATGGGTCCCTATGGTTCGGCGTCAAGAATAAGACGACCACGGCACAACGACGAACAAAACAACCTCGATTTTATTAAGATACTTGGTAAATTTACAAGGCAGACAGTTACAGCGGGAAAGCAACTAAATAAATTACAAGGCATGACACTACAGCAACAGGGACGACGCAAGAAGTAAAAGGCGACGCCACTCGTTCAGTGTCTCCTCGGAACAGGCACGTTCTGATTCAGAGACAACCGCAGCTTCCGTCTCTTCACCTCCGAGCTTGTTTCTAGGCCGACGAACTAGGACGCCGCCTCGCCACTAACTCTAACGGTCGCTCCGACCGAAGCCCCGCTCGAGCTAACAGCTACTCCGCTTTGTGCGTCGGCCGCTGTCCGACCAATAACTTGGCCACGAGTCGCTAGCTCGTAGAAGGTGATCCCCCGTTCTCTTTCCTCACGAGTGCAAGACGTGCTACAGACATTAGCTCTCGCAGGCTGAGGCTTCAGTCGAGCCACCTCCTCCTCGAGCTCGACGATCCTATCCTTCAAAGTGTCGTCCTTAACCATTATCTTGAACCGAGGGAGCTTTGCCGAACCAGGGTACTCAGTACTGTCGGATATAATACGATGTAAGTTGGTCACCTCGATGCTCTTGTCGACTGTGACCCTCTGCAGCTGCTCGACCTTCTTCTCGAGCTCATCTCGTTTGGCCAACACCAAGGCTAGCTCTGCCTCTTTCGCCGAGAGCTCCTCCTCAACTATCCGGAGATGGTGCACCTCGGCCAGAAGCTCGTTGTTCTTCTTCTCCACGTTGAACATCAACCTTCTGGTGAGCTCGATCTCACCCACGAGTCGAGCCTCGTGAGATTGCTTGAATAGCTCGGCACGTCGCCAAGCCGCTGCGGTATTTGGGGTGTGATCGAGGATCTGAAATACAAGAACATCGCAATTGGAAAACTACATACCGACCCAAACACTTGCACAAATTTGAATTGAAACAAAGATTTTCATTCATTGAAAGAAGTGGTGACCAGTCTGCAAAAAAGGCATTACATTTTTGAAAAAAGGAAAATAAAGACTACAAAGAGACGAGAAGATCAGGGGTCCACCTGCGTCGCCGGTTCGACCACAGGCACCTCACCAGATGCCCCCTCATTTCTCGCCTCGCCCTGGGGGATCGTCTCCAAAGCATCGGCGACAACCTCCTCCTCCTCGTCGCCCTCCACCTCGTCACCTTCGCCTCCTTCCTCCTCGCCGTCCGATGGGGATCCGGGCCACAGTCTGTAGCCGACCCGCTCGAAGCCGGGGACGCGGTCCTGAACATGGTCGAGCGCCCTCTGGTAGGACTTCTCCATATTCTAGGCCATGTGCTTCTTCGCCTCGACCTTGACCTCCGCCTTGATCTTCGTTGCCAAGGCCTTTTTCTCCTACTTCACATCGGCCAGAGCCTTCGCTGACACAGCCAGCTCCTCGGCAACCTTGGCGGCTTTCGCGGACTCCTCAGCGAGCCGCCCCTTGACTCGCTCCAGGTCGGCCACAAGATCGGCAACCTGGACCTCCAAGCCCTCGGCTCGCCTCTGCTCAACCTCGAGCTGCCGAACCGCCTTGACCTTTTCTGCCCTGTCTTTATCGCTGGCGGCCTTCAACTCTTTCTCCTGCTCAGCGAACGCCTCAAGGAGATGGCTGAAGTGACAGGTGGCCTGTAAAGACAAAACAATGGTGAGCGTAAGATACGGGCCGAGTAATAGACTTGAAGAAAATCACAAGAGAAACTTACCGATACGAGCGACCGAGCCACTTTGTAGGTGTCGTCGCCGACTGTCCCCGCCTTCAGTGCGGCTCGATCTTTCGGGGTTGCCAGGTGTTTGACGACCTGCATTGACATCTGCGAGTTTCCGAGGAATCCATCATGATTCTTCACTCGCCAGTTCGGCACGAACAGCTGCTTGTGCTGCTCGGTCAAGATCTCCTCGGCCGGAGCGGTTAACGGCGGAGCCTCGAGCGACAACGCCGCCATGACGTCGAAGCTCCCACCGACCGGGCTAGAAGCAAGGGGAGCCGAGGGCTCTTCGACGACGACCACTGTCGACGAGGGGACCTCAGTGACCGGGGGAGGCGGAGTGGTAGTCGAAGCAACTTTGGGCTGCCGACCTGATGAGGCGGTCGTGCTCGGCCTCTTCCTCTTCCTACCATCAGCCACCTTGCCCCTCTCGTTCATCATGGCATTGAAGTCCATCTTCGGCGCTTCTGTACCAAACAAAAAACAAGTTGACTCAGTAAACCGAGCTAAAGACTTACAAAAAAAATGATAATACGAGATGTCAGGAGCGTACTCGAGTCGATCGGACTAAGGCCTGACCCGAACAGCACCTCCTCGGTCATCTCCCTCCAACTCAACATCGGGAGGGCTACGATCTTCCTCACCACTTCCTCCTCGGCTGCATCCAGTTCCGGATCGGCCCTCGCAAATTTGGGCACCTCTGGCTTCCACCGGCTCGAAATTTGCAGCATCGATGCCTCCCTCAATATGAAGAACTTTTCCTTCTAGCCTTTGATCGAGTCCGGGTTTTCTATGATCCGAACACCCTTCCTCGGCGCCAAGTAGTATCGATGCTCGGTCTTGTGCATCCGGTTTATCCGATACATGCTTCGGAAGACCGTCAGGTCCGGCTCGACTTCGGCGTTGCGGCACTGGAGCAGGAAGGCGTTCACATGATGCATGTGTTCAGCATAAATTGGGTTGGCACGAGGCAGTACCATCCGAGGACCTGGCGAATGAAAGGATGCAGCGGAAAACGCAGTCCGGCGTTCAGAGAGTCGTAGTCGAACATGCACATATCCGATGACGACAGCTTGGAGTTCGCCCGCATCCCAGCGCCGGGGAGAATTAGCTTGTACTCCGGAGGGATCGCGAACCCCTTTCTGATCCGAAGGAGGTCCCTCTCGGATAGCACCGATCCAATCTCATCTGCCTCGGTAGTCAGAACCGGGTTATTCTCTTCGTAAACTTCCGACCGGCCGATGATCGCCTTCTTCATGAGGTCGCCCTCGTACTGCCTAACCCCAGCGTGCCCGGACAGTACACAAGGGTATCGGCCCGTCTCAGGGGCTTGCCTCGGATTCTCCACGATCACCTCGACCACGGGAGATTGGGCCTCTACCCTCCTCTTCTTCTTCTCCTTCCTCACCTCGGCCACGGACGGCTCTGCTACTTGCTTCCCCTTCCTTCGGATCTCCGATTGCCTCCTCTCCTCGGCACCACTATCGCCTGAGGACGAGGCCTCGCTCCCCGAGTTCACCCTTGACATCTCTATAAAAAAGCTAAGGCAAGAGACTGACCTTGAAGTGACGTTTACGGTCGGAATAAGCTCGCCGGAAATTGCCTGGCCCACGCGACAGCTAACGTCACCGCCTTGGAGCAAAAGTCGCTGCTAGCAGAGAGCGCAGAGAGTGAAAGTAAAAGTTTGGAGTAAAAAGGTGAAATGAACTTGGGGGTGGGGGAGTGAGAGCTTATAACCCCAGTATGATGTTGGGCCGCCTTGGGAACCTAAAAAGCCCACTAAGAAGCCAAAGCATCAAGCGGAGAGTTGCGACGTTTCGAATAGCAAAAACTCCTCAAATCACTTAAGTCCACGACTCGGCCACCGGTCTACCAAGCCGAGCTATCAAACAGTCTGGCTGGGCAACCGAGCTACTGAGTCTCTTCAAAACGTCTAACTCCATACCTCGGCTAAAGCCACCGAGCGTCCGAACCGAGGGGACGAAGAACCGACCCTCATATATGGAGAAAAATCCTTCCAAGGACAAATCACTGTCGGATCTCTCCAAAATTCGTGTCAAGACACGATGGACGGTTCAGATTGCGCCACGCTCACAAAACAATAAGATAACGTTTTCTCGTGATCTGAACCCAACCCTCATGATTCACGCAATGATGGACGCTCCAGATCTGACCACGTGTACCGTCCGAGCCGCCTGCCACCGGTCTTCCTAGCCGAGCTACTGAACAGCTTGGCTAAGCAGCCGAGCCACACGGGTCGGAGGGAGGCGACGCTTCAGGGCCAAGACCCTTCAAAACGTCTAACTCCATACCTCGGCTACAGTCACCGAGCATCCGAACCGAGGGGACGAGGAACCGACCCTCATATATGGAGAAAAATCCTTCCGAGGACAAATCACCGTCGGATCTCTCCAAAATTCGTGTCAAGACATGATGGACGGTTCAGATTGCGCCACGCTCACAAAACGACAAGATAGTGTTTTTGGGGGATCCGCACTGAGATGGACGCTCAGGATCATGCCACGTAGTTCGGCTGATTCCAAGCTGTATGCCGACCTGCCGAGCCGAGGGGACGAGGAGCCGACCCTCGAATATGGAGAAAAAACCTGTCGACCATCCTCAGCCGTTGGATCTTGTCAAAAAGTGCGCTCGTCATGATGGACGGCTCAGATCTTGCCACGTCCACTAAACGACATGATAGTGTTTTTTGGGGATCCGCACTGAGATGGACGCTCAGGATCACGCCACGTAGTTCTGCTGATTCCAAGCTGTATGTCGACCTGCCGAGCCGAGGGGACGAGGAACCGACCCTCAAATATGGAGAAAAAACCTGCCGACCATCCTCAGCCGTTGGATCTTGTCAAAAAGAGTGCTCATCATGATGGACGGCTCAGATCTTGCCATGTCCACTAAACGGCAAGATAGCATTTTTTGGGGATCCGCGCTGAGATGGACGCTCAGGATCATGCCACGTAGTTCGGCTGATTCCGAGCTTGGCGCCGAGCAGCCGAGCCGACGAGACGAGGAACCGACCCTCGTATATGAAGAAACTATCTGCCCAAGGAGCGCGGATTGTCTGATCGCCCAGAAAATCGCGCTCACCGCTGATCAAGGGCCCAAATTGCGCAACGTCATAAATCAGTATTGAAAATTAATTTTTAGTTATTTTAATCGCTTTATTTATTTAAAAATTGCGAAAAAATTACTAAAAATTTGGAAAAATTAACTAAAAATTCTAGAAAATAATTACAAATTCAGGAGAACGTTTTTGAGCCCCTGAACAACAATTATTACCTAGAATGTGTTGTTAAGACCCCCGAACGACTAGTTAACACATCGCAAAATTAAATAAATTATCCGAGAAAAATAAATAGGAACCACCAAACATCCAGGGGAGCTTAAGAACAGCTTACAGCTCGAAAAATCACCTCACTACCCCCTTCGAGACCCAGAACCCTCTATTTAGACTCCGATACAACTCCACTAGCCATTAAAAACAGCTAAACTACTCCTCAAAGGCTGACCAAACTCAGTCTTTAGGAGTGGGGGGCTCGTGATATGGCCAAAAATGGGGTTAAATCGGAACCGTCCAAATTTGGCACGAATCTTGAAGCTCCGGGGGTAAAACGGTAATTTCACCTACCAACGGGTCTGAAGCGGGTACTGGTTATCTTCCCCGAAGACCCACTTACCCGCAAACGGATCCATCTTAACTGGGTGCGGGTTTCAACCCGTAGCAAACCCGGTCCAGAAGGGATAGAATTAGGGTTTCTGGTTAAATCCTAATCAACAGCCTTGATTCATATCTATCCCTTCACTGGGGATTAGGGATTACATTCCTAATCTGATCCCAGCGGTGCCTATAAATATCCCCCATCCATCTCCATTAAGAGGTAATCAATCTTTCTCCAGTTTTTGCGCTCTTTCATAATCTTCTCTGATTACTGACTTGAGCGTCGGAGGGTGCGTCGCCGGGAACAACCCCGGTGTCTCGCACTTTTTGCAGGTATACGACGGGAGCCAGCATCAAACTCCGACAGAACAGGTATACAGGTTTACTATTCAGTTTCCCTAAGAATCCACAAATACTATCTGTTTGCCCCCACACCAAATTTAGCGGCAACAAGTATATAATTCCATGTATGATTATGGACTATTGAACAATTTAGAGATCATGCTATTGAAAAAGAAATTTGTTATGATTATGAAGATGAACTTATGAGCTGGAAACGCTCAATCTTGGAAATTGTGAATTAGAATTGAAACAAAAGAGTAGCTAAGTCTCCCCCGGCATTTGGAAGAAATGAAATGAAATTTGAAATGAAAAACCAAGGTTGGTCATGTTTGAATAAATGAATAAGTCCGGTTTAGTGGAGAGGCTAACTCTAGTGCTTTGATTTTGTTCATGATTCTATTTCATGAGAACTAAGGATTAGTTACATAGTGAAGAGGTGATGAAAGTAAGAGAAAAACATTGAGTATGAGGGCCATTGGGTAGCGGCGAGAGCGTATCCCAGGATGTCCCATGATGAGTCATGATAGGGCATGGATACTGCTCCAGAGTACCATCCCGGTGGCGACGCTCGTGGGATATTTGAAGACTACGGGTGGTGTCATGTCTATGGTAGGAGCTGAATTACCACAGGATGCCTGCATGATGAGTCATGTGTCAGTGCGATGGGATTCCCTCCAGGGCGCCTAGACATGAGTTCGTAGGTCAGAAAACATCTAGGATACTTACCGTAGTTATAGTAGTAGATTAAGTCATGGCGAGGGATTGAACCCTACAAAGATGAAGAACGATTAAGGGCTTGCCCTCGAACCTATGTAGTATGGGATGCATAGAATCCGAACAAGTGCGCATTAGCGTCATGTAATGTAAATAACTGCATTAAGGACTAAGTGCACAATCACAACACGACATCAATAGGGTATTCCCTTTAGTTTGATATGTGACAAGTTTGTGTTTGTTAAATATGGAAAATAAGTTATACTATTTCTGGCATAGAGAGGATGGCCGTGTATAATGTTCGTCGGTTGAATAAACTGACGTACCCACAGTTTTATATACAGGTAAGTGACATGATAAAGGTTAAAGAGGAACAGATGCCTAAAGATTATTCAAAGTTGTTGTACATTTATATAAATGTTGTAATTTTACTTCCGCTGTGCAGTGTAAATTGTAATGTTTTCATGGAAACTCTGATGTAAAGTGAAAATTTCAAATTTCCTTGTAAAATTGTACTAAATGAAGTGGAAAGATCCTATAGAACTCTCGAATTCAGTTGTATTTGGGATTCGGGGTGTTATAAATTACCCCTTCATGCTGTCGAGATCTCAGACCCAAATCCCAAATCGAATGAATCCCCTTCTCTCTCTCAGAGCGAGCAAAACCCTAATCTTCTTTGTGCGATTTCTTCGTGCAAACTCATGTGTTCTCCTCAATTCTCAGATCAAAATCGATCCCCTTCTCTCTCTTTTCTCGAAACCCTAACTCTTCCAAACAGCTCCATCGATTTCTAGATGGGTCGCCTTCGGTTGCGAACTTCTGTGTGTGAACTCAGCTTGCGAACTCCTGTGCTTGCTGTTGGCTCCAAAATAGATCAAAACCCTACCTCCGACCGCCCCCAACTATCTCCAATCGTCTTCGTCGCTATGGAAACCCTAGGGTTTTGATCAGGCATAAATTTTTAAATTTTTTTTTGTTCCGTTTTCTTTTTTCTGCTTGAATTTGTATGAATGGGGTAATTTTTTAAGAGAGATCGAATGTTTTGTTTGAATTTGTAGGAAGCGTTGAGCTTCACTGAGTCTTTCTTCTTGGCTTGAAACCCACTATGGATATATTTCTTGATATCAATCCAGGGAAGTGTTTGATTCTGACTATTCATTTTTTAAAAATTTAATTGCTTACTTTATCGCATGTTGGTATAAGCAGTGATGACAATCTAGAATTTACAAGCAGTTGTAGGCATTTTGTTGCTTCTTTGGTTTGTGCACTTTTGCAATTATTTAAATGAAAGAGGAGTTAATTTATACTTGTATTATGGTTTGAACTCATCGTGCAAACCATAACGCTGGCCTTCCAATCCAAAAATCCTCCATCGAATGGTTGTGATTGTTCATGCTCTCTTCTCAGTTATCTTTGGGGGGTAATTTGGTTATTTTTTCGGTTAGAGACATATACTCCTCCGTTGCAAATGGAGGGGTAATTTGAAATTTTGGTAATTTTGAGGTTGGAGACATATACTCTGAGGGACATCTTTTCAGAGGTTTTATTTATTCAGATTATGGTTGCAACTAGTTGGCATGGCATATTAATGCAGCCGTGGTGAGATCATGCATCTGAATAAGTGGTATACTAAATCCTGATTCTATTTGATGAGTTTTCCGCATTTTGTTTAGTTGAAGTTTAGAAAAAAATCGCACAGAGAAGATTAGGGTTTCGCTCACTCTGAGAGATAGAAGGGGATTCAATCGATTTGGGTCTAAGATCGCACGACAGCGTGAAGGGGGTAATGGGCTGAATTTGAAATGACCAAATTACCCCCGCTAATAACTGAGAAGAGGGCGGATTCAAACACATCCATCGATGGATCTATTTTGAATCCAACGGCTAGCACAGGAGTTTGCAAGCTGAGTTTGCACACAGGAGTTCGCAACCAAGGGCGACCCTATATATATATTTCAGTTTGAGTTTATGTTTCAACTCATATTTCAGCTTCATATCATATTTCAATTTCAGTTTGAACTTATGTTTTTTTTCAGTTGCAACTCCATATTTCAGCTGAACTAAGTTTAAGCTTCAGCTAAAAATTTTGATCAAATTATGGATCAACTTGTTGGCATGGCATAGTATTGCAGCCCAAGTGTAAACATAATTATGATGCTTTTCAGTCATGCTTGATTCAGTTGATAATTATCTAAATCCCTGTCATATGCTAGGTTGTGTTCTGAGCCTACATTTACTTAAAATATTTTCAGATTAGTTGTGTTGATATGTTAGATAAATAATTACGAATCATCTATCTAAACCATTTCTTTCTTATTGCTTGCAGTTTGTACGGTTACTGGAGGTTACCAAATGTGTGATGCTGGAAATTCGTTACAGAAAATTGAGCTCTTTATTGACCATTGTAATAGGAATAATTAGCTCTTTTTCGTTGTCTATTTTTTGTACCACTTTAACGGAATAATTAGCTTTTGTGGTTGTGGCCATTGTAATAGGAAACCAATGTATATTTTGTCCACGATTTAAATATTTTCCTTGTATGAAATAATTTACTTCGAATATAATTTGAGAAAGGCTCCTGCTAGAAATTATGCTGATCAATTTACTTTGTTGCAATCTATTGTAAATCGGGGTTTATTAGCACCATATCTGCATTTATTTTCTTTGGTTCTTGTTATCAGTTTCAACTCATATTCCATTTGCATGTGTCAGCTTCATATTTTGTTTCAGCTTCAACTCATATTTAAGTTTCAGTTTCAACTCATATTTCAGCTTCAACTCATATTTAAGTTTAAGTTTCAACTCATATTACAGCTCCAGTTTCAACTCATATTACAGCTCCAATTTCAACTCAAATTTCAGTTTCAACTCAAATTTCAGTTTCAACTCTTGTTTTAGTTTCAGTTTCAACTCATATTTCATCTTCAACTCATATTTAAGTTTAAGTTTCAACTCATATTACAGCTCCAGTTTCAACTCATATTACAGCTCCAGTTTCAACTCAAATTTCAGTTTCAACTCAAATTTCAGTTTCAGTTTGAACTCATATTTTAGCCTCAACTCATATTTCAGTTTCAGTTTCAACTCATATTTCATCTTCAACTCATATTTAAGTTCAAGTTTAAACTCATATTTCAGCTACAGTATCAACTCATATTACAGCTCCAGTTTCAACTCATATTACAGCTCTAGTTTCAACTCAAATTGTTTCAGCTTCAACTCATATTTCAATTTCAGTTTCAACTCATGTAAACTCAGTTTCAATTCATGTTTTGTTTCAGTTTGAACTCATATTTCAGCTAAACAAAATTTTGTTTCAGTTTCATGTTTAAGTTAAAAAGTTTCATTACACCAAAAATTTACAGTATACAAACTCGAACCTCATACTACATTATACAATGGAATATCACTATACAAAATCGAGGCATAGTAGTATAAACTAAAAGATGAAAAAAAATATTGGACTTCTGGTGATATGCAATGGTGCTGCTGATGCTGAAACCGCTCGAAGCTCTGTCTAGTAGCAAATGGAGGGAACTGCTCCACCACCCTACAAAAAATAACATAAAAAGCTTAGCAATATCGGACTGAAATATTATCACCGTAAATTGTAAACAAATGAAGTACATATAGGCTCAGAACAACCTTCCACATAATAAGTAATTATCAAATAAGTCAAATATAATCAAGCATGAGTATAGCACATATGTTGTTCTAAACATAATGAGCACTTTATGTTGTTTAAAGATCTTGTAGGCATTGATTTACCTCGTACATAGCAAGTTAAAAAACTCACCAAATAGTATCAAAATTGAAAATATAGCACTTATTCATAACCATGATCTCACTACGGCTGCATTATTATGCCATGCCAACTAGTTCCAACCATAATCTGAATAATAACTCATATTTAAGTTTCAGTTTCAACTCATGTTTATTTCACTTTCAACTCATATTTCACCTAAACCAAATTTTGTTTCAGTTTCACATTCAAGTAAAAAAGTTTCATCTTCTCTGTGCGATTTTTTTCCCAGCTTCAGGTAAACAAAATGCGAAAAACTCATCAAATAGAATCAGGATTTAGTATACCACTTATTCAGATGTATGATCTCACTACGGCTGCATTAATATGCCATGCCAACTAGTTGCAACCATAATCTGAATAAATAAAACCTCTGAAAAGATGTCCCTGAGAGTATATATCTCTAACCTCAAAATTATCAAATTACCAAATTACCCCTCCATTTGCAGCGGAGGAATATATGTCTCTAACCAAAAAAAAACAAATTTGCAACGGAGGAGTACGAACTCTTGTGTGCGAACTGTTCGTACAAATGCTTGTAAAATATAAACACAAAAGTGCACAAACCAAATGATATGGCTAAAAATGGGGTTAAATCGGAACCGTCCAGATTGGGCACGAATCTTGAAGTTCAGGGGTAAAACGGTAATTTCACATACAAATGGGTCCGAAACGGGTACTGGATCTCCTTCTCACGGATCCAACAACCCACGAACGGATCCACTCCAACTAGATACGGGTCCCGACCCGAGACAGACCCAGACCAGCAAGAGGAAATCAGGGTCACTGATTTGACCAAATCAACGGGCCTGATTTGCAGTTACCCTCTCACCGGGAATCAGGGGTCAGTTTCCTAAATAAACTGTGAGGATTTTACTCCTGACAGTTACACGGGAAATCAGGTCCCTAATCACTCCCATGGCGACTATAAATACCTCCCACCTACCACTGTGACCAGGTAATCACTCTTTTTCCAGCTCAAGCTCTTTCTTAATCATCACTGGTTACTGACAAGAGCGTCGGAGGGTGCGTTGCCGGAATCAACCCCGGTGTATCGCACTTCCTTGCAGGTGAGCGGCAGGAATCAGCAGGCTTGGATCCGCTATTCAGGTTTTTCCACGAACTCACAAATCTCATCTGTTTACCCCCACACCAGAATCAGCGGTAACAGATTGGCGCCGTCTATGGGAACCCATACGAATAGCAGCCCATTCCTTCCCGTCGACTAGCTCTTCTCCATCCATGCCTCCTAGAAAGGTCAGGTCAAGGGGGTCCAACCGTGGGCCCAACCCCGCCGATCAACAAGGGGAAGTCCCCGTACATCCTCCTCCACAGCCCGAGCAACTTCCTCCCCCAGTCCAAGATCCTCTCCTGAATCAACAACCCCCTAATGGTCCTGCTGGCCAGAATGGGCGGAGGCAGAAGCAACATCTCCACCCAGACCATGTCTCGGTTCACAATGCCTCCTCGGATTCAATGTCTTCTCATCACCCCCGGGCCTCCGACCTCCGCAACACCATTCTGAATCGCCAAAAGGATAAGGACCTTCGCAACCGCCTAGATGAGAAGCGGGCCCGAGAGGGAGCCTCCCGCCAACATCAAGGTGAGCGGTCTCCTCATCGCCGAGATGGCAGGAGGTCTCCGGATCGAAGAGGACGAGGGAAACATCCCGAGCGTCGTAGGAGGAGGCCGCATTCCCCTGCTAATCGACATCATCCGAGGAACGATGAGGCACCAATCACTCGTGCCGAGTTCCTACAATTCCAGGCAACTGTGTTGCAGGCCCTCAACCTTCGCCCCAACAACCATATTGCCCAGAGGGTTCCAACACCCCCACGGGTTCCAAGTCCTCGCCACCGATCCAGAAGTCCTACCCCAGCTCCTAGTCACCAGCAACATCATTATAGTCCTCGCCGATCCCAGGACTATCGACGCCGTAGCCCCTGCTCCCCTTCCTATGAAGACGAGTCCAGGGGCTCGATCGACTATCACCGGAGGGACGATGCCCTCTACCGTCGTCTCCACAAGATGGAGAGGCGCATCGGCCGTATGGACAAGGAGGAGGAGTCGAGAGGAACGACCGTCCGCCCCAGCAGACCGCCCTTCTCTCGGACTATCATGGAGGCTCCCATCCCGAGGGGTTTCAAGCCTCTGCAGTTTGAAACGTACTCAGGGGAGTCGGACCCTGTTGATCATGTCGAAAGCTTCAAGACCTTAATGTTGATCCACCAAGCTTCCGACGCCATGCTTTGCAAGACCTTCTCCGCCACTCTTAAGGGTTCGGTGCGGGAATGGTACTCCCGGCTCGCTCCCTCTTCCATCTTCTCGTTCGAGCAGTGCGAAACGCTCTTCATAACTCACTTTGTGAGTAGCAGGCGAACAGAGAAGACAAGCCTCTCCCTACTCCACCTCTGACATGAGAGGGGAGAAAAGCTGAGGGACTATGTGAGGAGATTTACTGCGGAGGTCAGGTCCATCGCCTTCCTCGACCAGTCAGTAGCGACCGTCGCGTTCCAGGCGAACGTCCTCAACTCCAACCTCCGGTCGTCCCTCGCCAAAAAGCCCCCGCACAACTTCGCCGATCTTCTCCTCAGATGCGAGAAATATATTCGGGCAGAGGAGGCCGAGTGCCTCCCGAGTTTCGGAGGATCCGCCTCCGGGTCGAAGAGGAAGACGACAGAGGAGGAAGGGTCCAAGAAACTACAGAAGGACAATAGCGGTCAGCGTCGTCCTCCCCCCAGGTTCGAGAAGTTCACTCCCCTCACCACCAATGTCTCCACCATCCTGATGGAAGTGGAAAAGGAAGGGGTTATACCTCCCGCTCTGAGGATGAACACCCCGGCCAAGAGAAGAAACAAGGAGAAATGGTGCCGTTACCACCGGGACCACGGCCACGACACCAACGACTACCGGGCGTTGAAAAATGAGATAGAGGCCCTCATCCAGAGGGGGCAGTTGGCCAAATTTGTGAAGGCAAATGATCAGGGGGATCGCATCACTCCTCCGCCTCGGGGGGCTAACAAGCGCTCCGAGCGACGCGATGAAACCCCCGAGTTCGAGGAAGAACGGGTTCTTCACCTTATCCACGGAGGCCCCATGGGGGGCTCTTCCAACTCCTCTCGGAAGGCCTTCGTCCGAGAGGTCAACTCAGTTCACAGTGCCCCTCCCCCCAAAGGCCTCGGCGTCCAGTGACCTTCTCCGATGAAGACCTCGAGGGGGTCCGAACTCCCCACTGCGACGCACTTGTTATCGACCTTCGCATGGTGAACTTCAAAGTGCAGAGGGTCTTGGTAGACATCGGGAGCTCGATGAACATCCTCTTCCTCTCGGCCTTCTGAGGGCTGCAGCTATCCCGGGACCGCCTCAAATCGGCCGGCTACACGCTCCACGGGTTCACGGGGGTACCAGTAACTGTCGAAGGGGTTATCACCCTGGACGTAACTGCTGGGAAGACCCCTACCACCCGGACTGAGCCGATGGACTTTATGGTCGTCGATGTCCCGGCTGCGTACAATGTCATCTTGGGCCGACCTGGCCTAGCTGCCCTGGAAGCCGTTCCTTCGGCGTACCACCTCAAGATGAAGTTCCCCACCCTGGCGGGAGTGGGAGAAGTCAGGGGCAGCCAAGAGACGGCTCGGAAGTGCTATATGACTTCCACTGGGGGACCGGTGCTCTCCCTCGAGACTTTAGAGATCTCCGAGCCGAACGTCCGACCCACGTCCGAGCCGGCGGACGAATTGGAAGAAGTGCTCTTCTCGGATGAGGACCCGAGTCGAAAGTTCCTTATCAGTAAGTCCTTGCCGACTGCCCTATGTTCCGACTTGGTGCAGTGCATCCGGGAGAACTGCGACCTATTTGCTTGGTCCGCCGCGGATATGCCCAGGATTTCTGAGGAGCAACGAAGTCTGGGGAAAAGTGCCTCCACTTCTTCAAGGCTCTCAGGGGGGCCAAGGGTTTCGAGTGGGGTGAACTGCAATAGGAGTCGTTCAAACAGCTGAAAGCCTACTTGGTCAATCCTCCCCTGCTCAGCAAGCCCGTTCCGGGGGAAACCCTCTTCATCTACTTAGCTGCTTCCGAGCAGACCCTAAGTGCCGTCTTGGTGAGGAAAGAGGACCGGGCTCAGAGGCCCATTTACTATGTGAGCAAGGTGCTTCGGGACGCCGAGCTCCGCTACCCGAAGGTAGAAAAGATGGCCTATGCCCTGGTTATGGCGACAAGGAAGCTCCGCCCATACTTTCAGTCCCACTCGGTTGTGGTCCTCACCGACCAACCGCTGAAGCAGGTCCTCCACAAGCCGGAGCCCTCAGGACAGCTTATGAAATGGTCCATCGAGCTGAGTCAACATGACATCTCCTACCAGCCTCGGACTGCGATCAAAGCCCAAGCCCTCGCGGACTTCATCGTCGAGTCCACCATTCCCGAGGTCAGCCATGTCCCGAACGGACCCCCATTTGGATGGTTTTCGTGGACGGTTCCTCCTGCAACGAGGGAAGCGGTGCCGGTATCATCCTGAACGGCCCTGATGACTTTGTCCTCCAGTATGCCCTCCGCATGAATTTCAAGGCCTCAAACAATGAGGCGGAGTATGAGGCACTAATCGCGGGCCTCGGACTTGACCGAAGTGCCGGGGCACAGTGCCTCTGAATCCATAGTGACTCTCAGCTGGTGGTGAACCAAGTCTTGGGCAAGTATGAGGCGCGAGACGAACGGATGGCGAAGTATCTCGCCAAGGTCCGAACCCTCATGGGCCGGTTCGAAGAGGCACTCATCCAACGAGTCCCTCGAGAAGAGAACTCGCAAGCCGACGCCCTCTCCAAGTTGGCCTCATCCTCCCTCCAAGGTCTCGAGCAGACCATCTTGATCGAGGTCCTCATGAAACCGAGCATAGAAGACGAGACCCTCGACTCAGTGGAGTCATTGCCGGTCCTACTGCAAGATAATTGGATGAAACCCTTAGTGGAATTCTTAAGGGACGGACTCCTCCCCGAGGACCCGAAGGAAGCGCGCCGAGTAAGAACTAGGGCCGAGCGGTACGTCCTGATCGAGGAAATCTTGTACAAGCGCTCATTCTCACAGATTGACGGCCGACCTTACCTGAGGTGCCTTTCCCCGGAACAGGCCGACTACGCCTTACAGGTGCTCCACGAAGGCATCGGCGGAGCACGTTCAGGGTCTAGGTCTTTGGCTCGGAAAGCCCTGAATTACAGATACTTTTGGCCGACTCTCCTCCAAGACACCGAGCGGCATGTTCGGCAATGTGGCTCTTGTCAGAGACATTCCAACATTCGTCGCCTCCCCCAAGCCAACCTCGCCTCCCTATCAAGTCCTATCCCCTTCGCAATGTGGGGGATGGATTTACTAGGGCCTTTCCCTCCGGCTCCGGGCCAGTTCAAGTTCTTAGTCGTAGCCATCGACTACTTCTCGAAGTGGATTGAGGCCGAGCCCCTTGCCACTATCACCGAGAACAAGGTGCTTCAATTCTTCTGGAAAAGCATCATCTGCCGGTTCGGCTTCCCCCATGTCCTCGTAACAGACAACGGAACTCAGTTTACTGGGGCCGCGTTCCGAGCTCTGTGTGAAGACCTTGCCATCCAACAGCGCTTCTCCTCCGTCTCCCACCCACAGTCGAATGGCCAGGTGGAGAACGCCAACCGGCAGATCCTCTCTGGTATCAAGAAGAGGTTGGACAAATGTTTCAAAGGCTTATGGGTCGACCAACTCCCCAACGTGCTGTGGAACTACCGCACCAACAAGCGGACACCCACAGGAGAGTCCCCGTTCAACCTCACCTATGGGTCCGAGGCAGTGATACCTCTCGAAGTCGGAATACCTTCTCCTCGCCTCGCAGCCTACAATGAGGAACAGAACGCCAGAGACCTCCGGGCGAACTTAGACCTGGTGGACGAGCTGAGGGAAAGAGCATCAATACGCCAGCAGAACTACCGGAGGAGGGTCGAACTGGCATACAACAAGAAAGTCCGACCCACCGATCTCAAGGAGGGGGACTTGGTCCTCAGAAAGCTAGCCATCTCCTTCCCAAATCAGAGGAGCAAACTGGCTCCGAACTGGGAAGGACCCTACAAGATCACAAAGGTAGTTCGGCCCGGAGCTTATCGTCTGGAAGACCTAGAGGGCAGAGAGATTCCGAGGACCTGGAATGCCGACCACCTCTTAAAATACCAAGAAAGCGCCCTGGCGCCTCTCTGAGTATCACGAGGTGTCGAACCATTCCTCTCCTCTAACTTGTAATTCATTTCTTAAGCTGTCATATGTAAAAACGGCTCGCCGTCAAGTCTCAATAAAGAATGCTTTTTCGTACTTATAAAATTGCTTGTGTCTCTCCGCCTTTATTCTTTATTCAATCAATGGTTCGGAGTCCAATACCCGGCTCTACTCTACTTTGCAAGCTTGCTCTTAAGCGAGCCAGATGTAGTTTGCCACTCGGAATTGCTCCCACAACCGTTGAACTCTAACGATGGTTCCGGAGTCCAACACTTGGCTCGATTCTACTCCGCAAGCTCGCTTCTCAGCGGGCTAGGAGTGGGTCGTCATTCGGAATTGCTCCCACAACCGTTGAACTCTAACGATGGTTCCGGAGTCCAACACTTGGCTCGATTCTACTCCACAAGCTCGCTTCTCAGTGGGCTAGGAGTGGGTCGCCATTCGGAATTGCTCCCACAATCGTTGAACTCTAACGATGTTTCCGGAGTCCAACACTTGGCTCGATTCTACTCCGCAAGCTCACTCCTCAGCGGGCTAGGAGTGGGTTGCCATTCGGAATTGCTCCCACGACCGTCGAACTCTCACGAGGATCGGCGAGCCCACCATTGGGCAAGACTCGACTCGCCTCGCAACTTCGCGATAAGAGGAGACAGAAGCACCGCTCGGCACCCCCAGCCGAACGCTCTTGTCGCCGAACCGTGAACGAGCGAGAGGTATGCTCGGAGCACACCACGTCGCTCGAACTCATAGACCTCCGGTCGGCTGACCGAGCAAGTGCCCGTCCGAGCGTCAAAACGAAGAAAACTCACTTTCTCCTCAACTTTCGTGTAGGATCTCGATCAGACGGCCCAGATCTTGCCAGCGACGCTAAACGACAAGATAGCATTTTCTTGGGAACTGGATCCGTCTCGAGATTCGTCCCAGCATCCAACGGCCCAGATTGCGCTATGGCACCGAATAGCGGACGAGAGAGGGGCTGGCTCGGCGACCCTGACACGACGAACACAGTCACAAACACAACAACTACACGAGGCTATGAAGGACGTGCTAGTTCAAGAAAGATATATTATTAATAATCGGGACACAGTACAAAGCGACTCTTCCATACAAAAAGGTCACAATGCCCTAAAGAACAATAGTTACAATGCCGACCCACTACACTTGGTTTTTAAAAGAAAAATCATCAAACGTCCCGTTCGGTCGTCAGTCTTGCTACCTCGGCCACCAGTTCCTCTTCCTCCGTCCGAAGCTCCGCCTCTACGGTCTTCAAGTGACGGATCTCAGAAAGCAGATCGTCCCTTTCGGCTATTATCTTCGTCAGATTGTGCCAAACGCACTGGATCCGAAGGGCGTTGCTAAAGGCGGTCGGTGAGTCTCCGTCCTCTCCTGTGGGGGTCATCTCGCCGATCCTGCTCTCCATACGCCCGATCTCGGCATCTCGCTGACTTAGGATGAGCTGAAGGTGGCCCCGCTCGCTTTCGGCTCGGCGCAGTCCCAGCTCGACTTCATAGAGCCGCTCTCGGCACTTGGCCGAGTGCATCCTCGTCTCCCCCGAGCCAGCCTCGGTTTGAGCGTGATCATCCGAGCGATTGGGGTCGGCGTCTTGAGCTACCACCACGAGCTGAAAAGAGGAAGAGACGAACAACAAAATTACAAACATTGCCGAAGTCCAACACTTCAAGAATTTTCAAAACAAACTTTCAAACTTTTATTCAGATATAGTGACTCTACATACAACAAGACCGACGCTACAACAGAGTTTTACAATAGTTAGAAGGAAACATAAGACAACTTGTTTAGTGCCTCTTCGGAAGGGGTACGCTTCGGTTCAAGGAAACGCGGGGGCGGCGACGCCTAGCCTCCGAGCTCGATTCCAAACCAGCGAAGCGAGATCCCCCTTCGCCGCTAACTCCAACCGTGGCGCCGACCGAGGCACCGCTAGACGAGACAGCTACACTACTCTGAGCGTCAGCAGGACTCCGCCTAGCCACGGGCAAACGAGTCGCAAGTTCGTAGAAGGTAATCCCTCTCTCGCTCTCTTCGCGAGTACACAACGTACTACGAACGTTGGCCCACTCCGGCAGAGGCTTGAGCGACGCGGCCTCTTCCTCCAACTCGATAATCCTATCCCTCAGAGCATCATCCTTCGCCGACATCTTCCAACGAGGAGGTCTTGACAAGCCCGAGACATTGGCGCTATCGGTCGCGAGCCGTCGATAATGGGTGACCTCGATCCCCCTGTCTATCGTAATCCTCCTAAGCTTGTCGACCTCGGCCAACAACTTTTGGCGCTCGGATGACACCTTCTCCAACTCGGAAGTTAGCTTCTCTTCCTCTGCCGAACGTTCTTTCTCCGCTAACTCCAAGTGTCGGATCTCGGCCAAGAGCTCGTTATTCTTTTTGCTCGACGAGGGAGAGCTCCCTACGAAGTCGCTCGGTCTCACCTTCGGGACAAGGAGCTTGGGGTTGCTTCCGCAGTTGCTTCAACTCGCGACAATACCCCCTCGCAACTACCTTTATCTCCTCCAGCTTCAAGAACATATAAAACCGCCTCTCTCGGCTATGGGAAAGCTCTCGCTTCGTTTTGGTCAGCTCCTTACGAAGGTATGCAACCTCCGTGATCGGACCAAACTTCACCTGAAAAGCAGAGATAAATCCGAGGCCCAACACTTGGAGAATTTTACGCCTAATCAAACACAAAACCCGGAGACTAACACTTGGAGAATTTTTGGCCAAACAAAAAGCAATTTCATTCAAAACTCAAAAAAGCGTTACAAGAGCGGTGGCCAGTCCGCAGTTAGGCTTACAAAAAAAAACAAAAGACTAAAAGACGCAACCAAGTCAGGGGTCGACCTTTTTGTCGTTCGGGTCTGTCGACCCCTCGGCCTTGTCCTCGCCCTCGACCTCGACCTCGTCCTCATCCCCGCTCTCGCTCTCCTCCTCAGAGTCGTCCTCCTCCTCACCCTCGGCCTCAGTCTTGCCCGGGCTTTCGACACCGTCGGTCTGTCCCTCGGGGCCGAGCATCGCCGGGGGAAGCTCCTCCTCCCCCGCCACAGGGTCGTAGAAGTGGTAGGAAGACGTGTCGAACCCCGGGTTCCGAGCAGCGATATGAAGCAAGGCTCGACCGTACGCGTCCTCCATGTTCTTGAACATGTGCTGCTCGGCCTCGTCCTGGACAGCCCTCTTCGCCTTCGCCACCTTAGACCGGTGCCTCGCCATGATCTTCTCGGTCTTCTTCCGAGCCCTCTCCGCCTCCGACCGAGCATTGGCCAACTCCTCCTTCAGCTCGGCATTCTCCTTCTCCGAGGCCTCGAGCTTAGCGGCCGCGTCCTTCGACTGCTGAATGGTGTCAGCCAGCTTTGCCACCAACCCTGACACCTCGACACCACGTTTTGCCGAGAGGAGCTGCTCAGCATCGAGCAGCTTTGCAGCTTTTACGCGCTCCGACCTCTCCCAGTCATACTGCACCGTCAGCTCTTGTTCTTTGCTCGCAAACTCTTCGAGCAAGAAGTTGAAGTGGCAGAGGGTCTGAAAAGAGAACAAACCGTTAGGATCCGAACCTAGAAACTTAGAAAATTTCATAAAAATGCTTCAATAAGAAAGTGTTCAACCCACTCACCGACATGGTGTTCCGAGCAATCTGCATTGTGGCATCCCCGACTTGCTCGAACTTAAGGGCCGCTCGGTCCTTTGGGGTCCGCAGGTGCTTCACCGCCTGCATACAAATGTTGTCGTCGCCCAAAAAACAGTCGACTTTCATCACTTGCCAGTCGGGGACGAAGATCTGCTTGTGCCCCTCAGTCAAGATCTTCTCCGCATCGGCAGTGAGGGGCGAAACATGGAGGGATAACACCTTGCTCACGTCGAACGCGCCGCTCGAGGAGCCGGGCGCATCTACTTAGCCGTTGGTGTCGGCGCATCCGAAACAGGAGGGTCGGAGGCCGTGACCTTCTCCTGCACAGGATCGGCCTCTGGAACGACGACCTTCTGCAGGTCAGCGGTCTTCGGGACCGGAGGTATCTTCGGCGCTCGGCCACCCTGAGGCCCTGTCGAGGGTCTCTTCTTTCTCATCTCCTGCTCCTTCGCCTTGGCCTTCACCATCAACGCCCTATAGTCCATCTTAGAAGACTCTGCACAGGCCGAATGAAAAAACTTAGATAAATTTTTCAAGAACTTCAAGCAAAAAGTAAAAAATACCAGAAGCGTACTAGGGTCGATCGGACTGAGACCCCCCGGAACAAAGCTTCCTCGGTAATGTCTTTCCAACTTAGCGTCGGCAAGGCGAGGAGTTTCTTAAGGACTTCCGCCTCCTCGTCGCTCAGTACCGGCTCCTTCTTCGCTCGCTTGGGCAGGCCTTCCCTCGACCAAGCTATCGGAATTGCCCAGGGTGCAGGAGCTCGGACAATGAAATACTTCTCCTTCAAATGCTTGATCGAGTCCGGGTTCTCGATCAACTTCACGCCCGTCCGCGGCGAAAGGTAGAACCTCTGCTCGTTCCTGTTCGGCTGGCAAGGGCGGTAGAGGCTCCGAAGGAGAAACATGTTTGGCTCGGCGCCGATCTCTTGACATCAAAGAACAAATGCCAAGACGTGCCTCCAAGTGTTCGGCATCAGTTGGGCGGGGCACAGACCGTACCAATTAAGAACCTCGACGATGAATGGATGAAGCGGAAAACGGAGCCCGGCGGCCAAGGAGTCGAGGGGAAATACGCACGCGTCAGCCGAGGACGACGTGCAGGCTCGGAATCCCAGTCCGGGAAGAAGTAACTCGTACTCGGCAAGGATCTGGAATCCGGTCTGGATCCGATGCAAATCAGCCTCCGTGAGAGACGAAATGGTGTAGTCCACCTCGGACAACTCTCTCGGCTCGTTCTCCTCCACCGACTTGGCAGTGCCCTGGGTGAACTTCTCCAGCATCTCTTCGGAGTAGCTCCGGACACCCCCCACACTCGGAATCCCGGTCCGGGGAGAAGTAACCCGTACTCGGCAGGGATCTGGAATCCGGTCTGGATCCGATGCAGATCAGCCTCCGTGAGAGACAAAATGGTGTGGTCCACCTCGGACAACTCTCTCGGCTCGTTCTCCTCCATCGACTTGGCAGTGCCCTGGGTAACCTTCTCCAGCATCTCTTCGGAGTAGCTCCGGACACCCCCCACACTCGACAGAACGATAGGCTGCCGACTGAACTCCCCTGCCATCTTTGGCTGCTCAATTATCGTGACCACTCCTTTGCCCTTCTGAGACTTCGCCACAACCTCCTGGAGTGGCTCGGCGACTTCGCCACTCTTGCTCGACCGAACAACGGTCTGCTCGGTCGACTCTGTCACCTCCTTTCCTTTACCCGCTCGGCCGATGACTTGGTCCGAGGCGGGGGTCTCATCCGAAGAAGTAATCTTAACCATTTTTCTAAAAAGAAAGGAGAGAAACTAACCTTGAAGTGACTGTTACGGTCGGAAAAGTTTGCCGGAGCAAAGGAACGCCTAGCCGCGATAGTTAGCAGCACCACCCAGGAGCTAAAAACTTCGATGGTGAAAAGTAAAAACTTGAGAGAGAAAGTGAAAGTGAATAATGAGATCTGGGGTGTGGGAGTGAAGATTTATAGTAAAAAGAAAAGTCTCTTGGGCTTCTTAACGTAAGGGCGCGACTTTTGGTCCGCTCCTGAAACGTCACGAAGGCCCAAAACGACTTTGTCTTTTCACCCAGTCAAGAAGCTCGGCACAACAGGATCTAAATCCGAACAACGTGCGATCCGAACCCAACAGCAAAGGGACCGGTCGGCTAACCGAGCAAATGCCCATCCAAGCGTCAAAACGGAGAAAATTCACTTTCTCCTTAACTTTCGTGTAAGATCTCGATTAGACGGCCCAGATCTTGCCAGCGACGCTAAACGACAAGATAGCATTTTCTTGGGAACTGGGTCCATCTCGAGATTCGTGCCACCATCCAACGGTTCAGATCGCGCCACATCGCCCGGACGAAGCACTTCGGACCCAGACGCTCCACCTCTATCTGAAGAAGCCAGAGAAAATTTGGGTTAAAAGTTTTAAGGCACCGTCCTCGGCGAGCCCCCCGGGCCCCAAGTCCCGGTCGGTTCCCCTCTCACCCGTGAGCAACTCGATGCCTACGGCCTCGGAGCCGAAACCACGAATCGTTCAAGGGTTGGAGAGAAACCACCGTCTCGTGGGGCCCGGTCAAAAAGCAGATCGGCACGCCTCCCATCTCTAACTCCTTCGGGCTGACAACCATCAGAAGCCATCAGCCCGGAAGGAAGACAGAGATCGGAAGAGACCAATCATTCCGAAGCAGCTTGTCCCTCAGCTCCGGACTTCGGTCGTCACCTCTTCTGCCATGATCTCCTCCGACCCTGACATCCGCATCGGGGCCGTCAGAATTGGGAGAAGATCATGGCGGAAGAATGACCACCTATCCTTCCGAAGCACCTTGTACCCCGGGTCCGGACTCCGGTCATCACCCCTTCTGCCCTGATCTCCTCCGACCCTGACATCCGCATCGAGACCGTCAGAATCGGGAGAAGATCACGGCGGAAGAGTGACCACCCGTCCGACGACCTCAGGGTTAGGATTTTTCAAAAGAAGACAGGCATCCGCCTTGACTCCGGTCGTCACCTCTTTTGCTCTGATCTCCCCCGACCCTGACATCCGCATCGGGACCGTCAGAATCAGGAGGAGACCATGGCCGAAGAGCAACCACCCAAGGCAGACACCTCCGATGGCTAAAACTCAACATTGTTGTGACTGAAACTACAAGGGGAGTGGGGTATTTATAACCTCCCCTCCAAGAACCAGCCATTATGACCCTCGGGAGCTGAAACGCCACGCATTAATTGGAGGGCGTCATTCATAATGACCCCGGGAAGTTGGAACGCCGCACAAGTCCTGGGGCGCCATTAATGCTCTTGGGAACCGAACCGTCTCGAGATTCGTTCCGCCATTCAACGGCCCGGATCGCGCTACCACGCTCGGATTGCCGAACCCTTAGACATCCGGTCGGCTAACCGAGCAAGTGCCCATCCGAGCGTCAAAACGGAGAAAACTCACTTTCTCCTCAACTTTCGTGTAAGATCTCGATCAGACGGCCCAGATCTTGCCAACAATGCTAAACGACAAGATAGCATTTTCTTGGGACTGAGCCCATCTCAAGATTCGAGCCCCGATCCGACGGCTCAGATTGCGCCACGTCGCTCGGACAACCGAGCCCTCAGACCTCCGGTCGGCCAACCGAGCAAGTGCCCATCCGGCAGCCCAGAACGTCGCTCGGCCAACCGATTCTCAGATCCCCGGTCGGCCAACCGAGCAAGTGCCCATCCGGCAGTCCAGAATGTCGCTCGGCCAACCGAACTCTCAGATCCCCGGTCGGCCAACCGATCAAGTGCCCATCCGGCAGCCCAGAACGTCGCTCGACCAACCGAACTCTCAGATCCCCGGTCGGCCAACCGAGCAAGTGCCCATCCGGCAGCCCAGAACATCGCTCGGCCAACCGAACTCTCAGATCCCCGGTCGGCCAACCGAGCAAGTGCCCATCCGAGCGTCAAAACGGAGAAAAAAAAGCAGCCGAACGATCACGACCGTTGGATCTTCCAGAAATTCGTGCTCCTGATGATGAACGGTCCAGATCTTGCCACGTGCGCTAAACGACAAGATAGCATTTTCTTGGGAACAGAGCCCGTCTCGAGATTTGCGCCACCATCCGACGGCTCAGATTGTGCCACGTTGCTCGGACAACCGAGCCCTCAGACCTCCGGTCGGCCAACCGAGCAAGTGCCCATCCGGCGGCCCAGAACTTCGCTCGACCAAACCGAACTCTCAGATCCCCGGTTGGCCAACCGAGCAAGTGCCCATCCGAGCGTCAAAACGGAGAAAAAAAAGCAGCCGAACGATCACGACCGTTGGATCTTCCAGAAATTCGTGCTCCTGATGATGAACGGTCCAGATCTTGCCACGTGCGCTAAACGACAAGATAGCGTTCTCTTGGGAAACGCGCCCGTCTCAAGATTCGCACCACCATCCGACGGCTCAGATTGCGCCACGTCGCTCGGACGGCCGAACCCTTACACCTCCGGTCGGCCAACCGAGCAAGTGCCGATCCGAGCGTCAAAAGCGAGAAAATGAATGCCGAGCGACTACAACCGTCAGATCTCTCAGAAATTCGCGCTCGCCCAAGATCAACGGTCCAGATCAGGCCACGCCATAAATCAGTATTTAAAAATTAATTTTTATTTATTTAAATCGTTTTATTTATTTAAAAATTGCGAAAATTTGCTAAAAATTCAGGAAAATTAACTAAAAATTCTAGAAAATAATTAAAAATTTGGGGGGATATTTTTGAGCCCTTGAACGAACAATTATTGCCTAGAATGTACTGTTAAGGCCCCCGAACGATTAGTTAACACATCGCAAAATTAAATAAATAGTCCGAAAAAATAGATAAAAACCGTCAAATACTCAACAAGGCTTCAGAACAGCTCACGGCTTCAAAAATCACCTCACTACCCCCTTCAAGATTCAAAACCCTCCATTCGGACTCCGATACAACTCCACCAGCCACTAAAATAGTTAAACTACTCCTCAAAGGCTGATCACACTCAGTCTTTAGGAGTGGGGGGCTCGTGATATGGTTAAAAATGGGGTTAAATCGGAACCGTCCAGATTGGGCACGAATCTTGAAGCTCAGGGGTAAAACGGTAATTTCACATACAAATGGGTCCGAAACGGGTACTGGATCTCCTTCTCACGGATCCAACAACCCACGAACGGATTCACTCCAACTGGGTACGGGTCCCGACCCGAGACAGACCCAGACCAGCAAGAGAAAATCAGGGTCACTGATTTGACCAAATCAACGGGCCTGATTTGCAGTTACCCTCTCACCGGGAATCAGGGGTCAGTTTCCTAAATAAACTGTGAGCATTTTACTCCTAACAGTTACACGGGAAATCTGGTCCCTAATCACTCCCATGGCGACTATAAATACCTCCCACCTACCACTGTGACCAGGTAATCACTCTTTTTCCAGCTCAAGCTCTTTCTTAATCATCACTGGTTACTGACAAGAGCGTCGGAGGGTGCGTCGCCGGAATCAACCCCGGTGTATCGCACTTCCTTGCAGGTGAGCGGCAGGAATCAGCAGGCTTGGATCCGCTATTCAGGTTTTTCCACGAACTCACAAATCTCATCTGTTTACCCCCACACCAGAATCAGCGGTAACACCAAAGAAGCAATAAAATGCCTACAACTGCTTGTAAATTCTAGATTGTCATCACTGCCTATACCAACATGCGATAAAGTAAGCAATTAAATTTTTAAAAAATGAATAGTCAGAATCAAACACTTCCCTGGATTGATATCAAGAAATATATCCGTAGTGGGTTTCAAGCCATGAAGAAAGACTCAGTGAAGCTGAACGCTTCCTACAAATTCAAACAAAACATTCGATCTCTCTTAAAAAATTACCTCATTCCTACAAATTCACGCAGAAAAAAGAAAAACGGAACAAAAAAAAATTAAAAATTTATACCTGATCAAAACTCTAGGGTTTCCATAGCGGCGAAGACGATTGGAGATAGTAGGGGGCGGTCGGAGGTAGGGTTTTGATCTATTTTGGAGCCAACAGCAAGCACAGGATTTCGCAAGCTGAGTTCACACACAGAAGTTCGCAACCGAAGGCGGCCCATCTAGAAATCGATGGAGCTATTTGGAAGAGTTAGGGTTTCGAGAAAAGAGAGAGAAGGGGATCGATTTCAATCTAAGAATCGAGGAGAACACATGAGTTCGCACGAAGAAATCGCACAGAGAAGATTAGGGTTTTGCTCGCTCTGAGAGAGAGAAGGGGATTCATTCGATTTGGGATTTGGGTCTGAGATCTCGACAGCGTGAAGGGGTAATTGGCTGAAGTTTAAATGACCAAATTACCCCCCTAACTGAGAAGAGTGCGAATTCCATCACAGCCATCGGATGGAGCCCTTTGAATCCAACGGCAAGTACAGGAGTTCGTAAGCTGAGTTCGCACAGAGGAGTTCGCAACCGAAGGCGACCCTATATATATATATATATATATATATATATATATATATATATATATATATATATATATATATATATATATAATCTCTTGAAAATTACGGGGTGTTACAATTCTCATATGTCTGGTCCAGTGAACTTGATGATATCCTAACTAAAACACTACCTCCTAAGCTTTTTCAGACATTCTTGAGCAAGTTTGGCTTTGACAATATCTACGCACCAGCTTGAGGGGAGAGTTGTAATATTTAGTTTAGTCTCATATCGAAAATTGTATTACTTTAATCTTTGTTCCTCACCTATATATAGGATGCATTGTACTCGGGTATAATTCAATAAAGTATTATTTTATGTCTCTATATCCTAAATTCATATGGTATCAGAGCAACCTAGGTTCGAATCTCACCGGCTACGCAATTTAAATGCGGATTTAAAAAAAATACCGCTGCATATTATCCATGTCTCGGCCCACAATTTGTTGGGCATTTAGTTTAGTCTCATATCGAAAATTGTATTACTTTAATCTTTGTTCCTCACCTATATATAGGATGCATTGTACTCGGGTATAATTAAATAAAGTATTATTTTATGTCTCTATATCCTAAATTCACATGGTATCAGAGCAACCTAGGTTCGAATCTCACCGGCTATGCAATTTAAATGCGGATTTAAAAAAAATACCGCTGCGTATTATCCATGTCTCGGCCCACAATTTGTTGGGCATTTATCTCGTTTCTTTGGCCCATAAAAAATAGGCTCTCGATCTGCGGGGGCGTGTTAGAATACAAGTACAATTTTCTTCAACCCTTCTGGAACTTCAAAATTTTAGCATAGTGGCAGGGACTTTCACATTCACAGTTGCAAAAATGTTTGATTGGCTGCCAGATTTATCACCACCAAAATATGTGAGAAAAATTTGATGTGTTAGGTTTGTGGCAATGAAGTTGGAAATTTATCGCAATAAAGAGTAAATTCACTAATCCCTTGAGTTGCAAATACTTTTTGAACTTGCAATTAGAAATTAGTTGCAACTCGAGGAACAGGCTACTAGATTTACTACCAGATTTACGATCACTTGCATAGTAGTCGATTGGCCACCAGATTTAGTTTTCACTTGCAACTTAAGGGATTTTTACAACTAATTTTTAGTTGTACTGCATTCGCAATGAACTAATCCACCCTAGTAACCCCATTAATTCTTCACAACCACTAGAAGCTTTATCATCACACATAGTATGCCTAAGGAGACTCCTGAAAGCTTTCTCCTCAAACATAGTATGCCAGAGGAGACCCCTTAAACAGGTGAGTTGAGGGAGTTAAGGGGGTTATACATAGGGCTGCAATCAAGCCGAGCCGAGCCGAATACCTTCAGGCTCAAGCTCGGCTCGTTTACGAAACGAGCTCAATTTTGAGCTCGAGCTCAGTTCGAGCCGAGCTTTGACTGAGCTTTGACCATATTCGAGCCGAATAGCTCGCAAGCTTAGCCTAAAAAATAAAAATTAAAGCTCAAACTCGGCTCGTTTATGAAACGAGCTCGGTTTTGAGCTCGAGCTCGGTTCGAGCCGAATTTTGACCGAGCTCGAGCCGAATAGTTTGTGAATAGCTCGATTCGTTTGCAGCCCTAGTTATACAGAGGTGTCCACCTCCCCCATTATATTTCGAAATAAACGCAGTCTATATTATTAGATGTAATAGTTTGCACTCCATCCTAACTATAAATACTAGTGGCACTCTTTCCATTAATTACGACCAGTATACTCCCCACTACCTCCTCTGCACTCATGCTCTTATCTAGAGTAACATACTAAAAAAAAAAAAAAAAAGGAAATACATCATTTTATCTCAACATGCTTTGTTTTGTTAAATATAGTTTTTACACCCTCACAGACAAAGCAAGCAGCTAAAAAAACCCTTATTTATATTACTTTTAAGGCAACAATATACCCAATAAAAAGTAGTATATTTTGATCATAAATAATAGGATGCTTCAATCAAATAGTGTATTCTATAAACAACATAAAAACTTTACAAGCAAAAGTAAATTTAACAAGAAAGTTTACATCTTAATGGAAACAATATGCTCCCCCCGCCCCCTCCTCTCTCTCTCTCTCTCACTTCCCCCTCTTCTTTTGAGAATCGAGATCCTCCGTTCCTATCCGTTACTAGTCAACGAAGCCCATTTCATTAAGATTATGATGTTAAAATGCAAGAATCAAGGTCCTCATCCTCATAAGTTTCATAATGTAGCAACCCCAATAATATGACTGCTTCGTTCTAGACACCAGTTCTTCCAACAAAGGCTAATTGCATCCTTAGTGAAGTATATGAAGACTCACCAGTATAATATTTCTGATATCTTAAATCTAACGAGATTGTTAATTAAACCAAATAGTCCAAAACAGATCACATACCATTAACGATCTTACCCAAACACGCAGGGTTGAAGGTGCTAAATTAAGCCTTCAGAGCATCAGTAGTCACTGGCCATTTTTTCCAAAATACTCAAAATTTGGCAGAAAATTAGCTACAGTCATTGGGCATTTTCTATTTTTTGGCTTTGGGGTGAATAGTTGCTTACCATATTTGAGAGAGGATATAGCATTTTGCAAAATTTGGCAATCGGAATATGATTTCTCGTCCGTCGCTTAGATTCTCCAAAATTTGTAGGGACGATGAATCATCTTTCGTCCAAAAAAAATTTTAATTAAACACATCGGACGGGATGTCCAAAAAAAAAAAAAATTTAAAAAAAATCCCTCGGAAGGGAAATGATCTACCATCCAGGCCCATTCTTCTCAGATTATTTTTTTAAAAACCTATACATTTAGGCCTATAGAACTTAATATGGGTCCATTTAGGATTAGTTCAGATTTTTTTTAACGGAAGAGATATGATATCCCGTCCGATATATTTTGAAATTAAAAAAAAATTGCTCCAACGGGAAATGATCTTCCACCCGTCTCTTTTCCGAATTGAAAAGCCAAATTTTGGACTTAAACAACTACAACTCACTTCCAAATTTCTTATTTTTATTTGCCAAATACCCAAATTTTAACTTTCCAACGACTACAGATGCTCTAAGATAACTATAATTTCATGATGCTATGCAAATAGTAAATTTTACTATAATTGGCAATCGCTATTTCACAAGGTAAGAACCTGCTATGTATGATATGAGTAATTAGCTGCAAAAACTTAACCTTGGCGATGTTCAAATTACTGTTATACAGAATACGAAGAGAATCTGATATAGTTCAGGGCTCAGCATTTGTTTCACATTCAAAAAGCTCCGAGTGAATCTCTGGAAAAGAAACCTTAACTCCCATTCAATTAGAAACAGGATACTTTTGGTATGAGTTTAAAATGGATAAATGCAGATAGTAGCTAATTAATTAATAGGACCATATTGAAATTTTCTGTTTTCATATAAGCCTTTTCCTTCATCTATTTTTCAAAAACAAACTCCTCGCTCCGAGCCAAATAAATCTAATACATTAAAAAACTAAAAAACCCAAAAAGACTCCATTTTCAAATTATATCTCAGAGGGGGATTTTCACCAACTATTTCCACGCGTGAACTCTTTTTTATCACGTCAGCAAAGACTGTAGTTGCCAACTGCAGTTTCAACTTTTATGAGGCTGCAGATGGAATTTGCAGCTTCTTCTCAATATATTTTTTTGGTTGTCGCAGTTCCCATCCGCGGCCGCCGCTCATTTTGCGTATAGCTAAGGGCGCAGTTGGAAACTGTGGACCTGTATAAACAGATGCCGCAGTTCCCAATAGCGACTGCGCCACAAAGCATTGGGACAAAGAGCCAAAACATAGACAGAGAGAGTAGACTTGTATGTGAAAAATTATAAAAAAGTAACTGCAGTTCCCAACTACGGTTTCATCTACACAATCGTTGTTGTTCTTGACTACGGCTTTGTTTACATAGATACCGCAATTAGGAAATGCAACCCTTTGTGGGCCCCACCCATTAGGCCCAGTTAAAGACTCGGGCTCCCACTCTCCACTCTCCACTCTCCACTCTCATCTGCATCACCTCCAACTCCCAAAAAAAATCCCCAAATACGAAATCCCTAGATCGCAAATCCATCGTCTCAACCATCTGCTTCCCCATCTATGGCAACATCTGTTGATCGCCATCCCCAATTTTGCATCCCTCTCTCAAATTATGAAAACCCTAATTTCCCAAATTCCCCTCATCCATTGCCTCCGCCACAAGGTTTTAAATCTCGGATTTCGGACTCATCTCGGCAAGAGGTGTTTCGTCTCGGATCGGAGATATCGGAAAAGATCTCGAGAAAATGTGATCATCTCGGATGTTCATTTCGGATACTCAATAAATATATATTTTTTTTTGTTACTAAACAAGATATTATATGTTCTATATGTCATTCATTATATAAAATATTGTATAAAATAACTAATGACATGAATCAATCACGGTAAATATTCGCAGAATTTAACAACAATATAAAAAAGAATGTAATATAAGTATATAACTAAATTGAATTTGTACTGATTAGAAAAATTATATTAGTCAATAGACTTACTTGACTTTGCATATACACAAATAATAGAGAGACGAAATCCTTACATTATCTTAGCTTAAGGTCCTAAATTGAAAGACTTATACACACAAAAAAGTTATATATTCACAATAACATTAATGTATTAATTTCAGCCGGCAATTTCAGCAATATTTCGGCCGATATTTCGGCAATTTTGGCTGAAATCTACACATTTCGGTCCAAAACTATATGCAGTGTAAATCAGCGATTTTGTATCGACAAACTAGTCGAAAGAAAATTTCGGCCAAAATTTCGGTCGTATCGACCGAAATTTAAAACATGCTCTGCCATCATCCCCAATCATTTTCGACATCATCCTCACCATCAAAGTTCTAAATTTTTATTAAGGTATTCCTAAAACCCTAAAATATAGATTGTGTTCTCTCTATTAAAAATCGTTTATTATGCCGGTTCGAATATAGGCTAAAGAAATTTAAGTTAATGTGTGTTGCAGGTTGTAAATGTTTGATTCATAAGAATTCTTAGCCTAGGTTTAATACTTATAAATTGGTTTAAAATGACTTGTCATGAATGTAAAGTTTCTTATCAGATAATGACTCGGATATTGGTTCATTCGGGTATAGGTATGGATTACATATTTTATATTTAGTTCTATTATGGGGGAGAAATATTCGAGACCCAAAGCTAGGCAAATGTTATTGAGGTGTTCAACAAAAAATTGTTTGGGTTCCTCGTAATATTACAAAACAAAAACTAGTAGAGAAGATATAAGAAATTACTAACTGGGATGGAGGTGAATGGAGTATTAAAATTCTAGCTCGTTATTCAGCTGGAAAAGGAGAAGGGCAATTGATGAGGACATCGGTTCTAGACGATTCAGGCGTTTCTATCAGCGCAGGCGTCGTCTTCAACAGCTGCTTATTTAGTTTAGGATTTTATTTCAGTACCATATTTGTTTCTGGCAATTATAGCCATATGTAATCTTTTTTGTATTTTTTTTAGATTCTGAGAATATTTTGAGATTTGTATCAAGATATATTTTGAGCCTATTTATAGGGCTTAAGATTAATGAGAAAGCATGCCACTCTTGATTAAAATTTATTGTGTTGAGTTTTTTTGCTCTTCCCTCTCTCCTTTGTGTGATACAACTGAGATCTAGATTATTAGGGTTTGTGATAAATCCTAATACAATTTTAGGGTTAGTGATTAACTCTAAAATCTACCCCAAATTACAATCCCCAAATAAAGTCAATTCCAAAACCCTAATTTTCCTAATCCCGAATACAACCCTAATCACATAACCCTTCACCTGTCGCCACCCCCTTCTTCTTCTTCCTCTTCCTCTACCCCAAACCCCATCTCCATTAAAACCCAATTCATCCCCGTACCCAATAGCAGGCCGCACCCTTTTCTCCATCGTCTCCTTTTTCTACCTCAGATCCCGATCAAGGAAAGGAACCCACTCCTTCGACTTCCCCAAATCCCCCATCCTGTCGTCCATCCCCACTCCCGGTGACCACTCTCACAGCGCCGCCGCCGCCCTACCTTACTTCGACGACCAGCGTCACCACACAAAAACCCCGACTCCTTCCTTTTTTTCCCCTTTCGCCGACAGCAGGGCTCCCACCCCGACGCCACTCTTCCCCTCCGATTGGCGACACTGTAGCGCCGCCCTCTAATCCCCGTCGCACCGACCGCCGGCGACACCGTCGTCAGCATCGCCGCCAGATCTGCCAGCCCCCTTGGCCTTGTTGCTGCCTTTGTTCACTGTGATTGCTGTGTTCTTAGTTGTTGTCCACTTCGAGATCTGCGCTGGTTTCTTCGCATTCGGTATACTCTTTCCACTATTAGATATTTGTGTTCTACTGTATTATTATTTATTATATTATCTGATTTGCCTGTCGTCCACAAAATAACTGAGATTGAGTGTTCTACATGCTTAACTAGAATACGACTCAATATTGAACTTATTACTTGCTAAACACTTAGGGATTTAATTATTGATCGTAAGATTGAATTATTAATTGGGACTGTTATATCTGATTCAATTCTTGAAAACCCATCAAACCTGTTAACTGTTAAAGTTTCCAACTTTGATCCGCACTTATATGTTGGTAAAATTAATCCTTTAAGATTCTTGGAAATTCACTATTTAGGGTTAGTTTTACATCAGCAATATTTCATGGCAATACTCATAGATAATGATGGCATTCTTCTTGAAATGATTGCAATGACACTTGATCCAAACTCTAATTGAACTGCATTGGATTTATATCTTCAGCAAATCAAAATTCATGATGGTCGGTCATATGTTATTTGTAGTTTTAGACCAGCATTTCCAGTGCCCAATCACGAATTGAGTCCCAATCCAGTTCTTCAATCACATGGAAAATTGATGCATTTACATGAAGACTTCTTCACAATTCAAACACGACTAAATCACACGGAATATGAGTTGTCATGTCCTTCTGGATTGATACGCAATGAAAATGTCATCAATCATTCAATCTTGCTAGCGTTAACAATGAGTTATTAGAAAACAAGAAAGATGAAGAAGATGAGAAAGATGAAGATGGGTATGCATTAAATAATGGATTGGATAATGGTAATGATATTGAGGACTTGCAAGATGATGCAATTCCCTTGACTCAATTGATGAGTGCACATAAACTTGAGTTGAATCGGTTGACTTGGTTAACAATGCGAGGGTACATCAATTTGCATTAGTCATGTGCCGAGGCCGACAGAGATGAATTGTACATTGGGCAAAAGTTTGAAAGTAAAGATGATGTTCAACATGTGGTGAAGATGTTCTGCATAAAGAAACACCAAGAATTTATCATACTGAAATCGACGAAAATTGTATATAACGTGAAATGTAAATGGCACCAACGGTGCGCACAAAAAAGGAAAGGGCTAAAAATTCCAAATTCGTAGATGAACTAGGTTGCAAGTGAGATTATGTGCGTCAATTTCAAAAGTGAAGACATATTTCATGGTCAAGAAATTGCTATGACCATATACATGTCTTAATCCCACGGTGAATCAAGACCACACCAAGTTGTAATAATGATACAAATCACAGCAAATTAGGGTCGTACGATTCCAGCACATATCCTAAAGCTTCTACATGTAGATTAGCCATCACGGGCCTCTTTAACAGATCTAACCTTCCTCAAGCTCATCTACAAAACATGGGCTGCTTTCAAGCCCATTAAAAACGATTTGGCCCACTAGGAGAGACACCCAGCCCATGAGGCTTGTAAGTCAAATCAATTATCCCCAAACAAGAGAGTCTATCTGTTAAGAGCGAGAACCAACAGGAGATAAGGGATTCATATCAATCTCCTAACTTTTTCTCAGGCCTATAAATACCCTCCTCTCCTCAGTTAGAAGGTAATCAATAAATTTGCAATTTCTCTCTCAAACTCTCTCTCTCTCTCTCTCTCTCTCTCTCTCTCTCTCTCGTTCTGACTTGAGTGTCGAAAGGTCTGTAAACGGGGCCACCCCCGGTGTTTCAGGCTTTTTGCAAGTCCATCAGCCGCGTCAGCTACCGTCGGATCCAAATCACGGTGTTTCATCAACGATCCAGATCTACTCTCGGGAACTCTAACTACTTTTACGACGACGATCAAATGTTAAATCTTTCGTAGTTTCCTTCAAATATAAACTCATTATCTGTTCCCACATCAAAATAAACAGCAACAAATTGGTACCGTCTGTCGAAAACTACACAGATCTACATCAAAGATTAGACTTACCGCCATACCACCAAGACTAAAAGGGGGAGCAACAGCCTCAAGCAGTCTAGAGAGAGACTTATCTCATTGGGGGCACAGCGTAGAAAGAAGCCCGACCCGTGAGAGTCAAAAGCATCTGGAGAGAAACAAAGAGCAAGAGGCCTCAGTTACTAGGGTCGAATTGGAAAACTTCAAGCATGACTTCCATCAAGCTATCTGAGGTACTCAGGATCAGGGTCGACGCTCATGAAGGCGTCATTCTACTCGATCGAAAGAAGAAGAATCCAGCGACTCAACTAGATCCGAGAGGAAGGACGACCAAGTCCTTTGCCGCATCCGAGAAAAAGATCGCCTAGAAAAATAAAAAACGATAGGGAACCGCTCCAGCAGGGCTTATCGCGCCCCAATCGACTCCTTGCAACAAATCCATCCTTGATGCACTCGTTCTGAAGAACTATAAATCCCCACAATTCAAGTCATACGATGGTGAATCAGACCCGGCTGACCATATTAAAAGTTTTAAAACTCTCATGATGGTATACAATGCCACCGATACGCTTATGTGCAATACATTCCCTGCAACTTTGAAAGGATCAGCAAGGGAATGGAAAACCCACCTCACTCCAAAATCAATATTCTCCTTCGGCCAGCTCAAGGAGCTTTTCATAGCGCACTTCATTACTAGCTGCAAGGCTGAAAAAACAAACGCTTCCCTGTTGAAATTAAAACAAAAGGACAGAGAATTGTTGAAGGACTTTGTCAAGCGCTTCATGGCCAAAGCAAGGTCAATCTCTTTTCTAGATTCGTCAGTGGTGGTTGTCTCTTTCCGACACAACGTCACACACAAAGACCTAAAAATCTCCCTCGCAAAGAAGTCTCCTAAAGATTTCACCGAGACCCTGAAAAAGAGTGATAAGTATATCAGAGTTGAGGAAGCTTTTTATCCTCAAAACCAGAATGATTCATCACACCAGTAGAAATCCTTGCAATAATAATAGATTATTTGCAAGCACCAAAAATTACTTGTAGTTGCTACCATCAACAAAAAATTAATCACAACAAACTCATTTATTGCAAATATTTTGACATCCGCAAGAGATTTTTTTAACTGTTGCAAGTGTTGACAATTACAAGGGAGCAATTGTAACAAACAATACTCCATTACCAAAGTAGTAATAAAATATTTATTTTTAAAAATAAATTAGATATAAACACGTGCATTACATAAATAATTTTGCCACTCAACAATTTGATGTTAAAAAATTACCCTTACTTCTCAAACTGAGCGGGTAAAAAGAAAAAAAATTCAATTAACACAATCTTCTTTTCCGGGCCAAAATCGAAAAGCGAAAAAAAAAACAAAAACCCACGACCTTCCCCCCCAAAACATAAACCCTTATCTCCCCTCCCGGCCCCCACGCCCGCATCCCACCAAAAATATCGACTTTCTTCATCCAGCCTCCTCGTCGCCGCTCTTCGTCGCCCTTACCCGCTCTTCGTTCGTCGCTCTTCGTCGCCCCTACCTACTCCTCGTCGCCCCTACTCCTCGTCGCCGCTCCTTGCCGCCGTCGTCTCATCCTCCACGCCTCCTTTTCAACGTCAGGAATCTCATTCTCCTTTTCAGCATATTCTTATGTATGACTTATTTTTTAACCTTTAATTTCTATGCCTCAGATATTATATTCTGGGAAAGATGAGGTTGGAAATTTATCTGGAAGGAAGTTGTCATCTTGTTCCTCACCACATATCCCTTCGAGGAGTTCCAGTAAAATGTCATTCCCTGATGAGTTTGATGACTCTGAGTTTTCCTGTCCCTTTGCTGAAGATGATGAAGACATAGGTTCAAGCAAGTACTTGCTACTGTATTCACTTTCCCATTTCATTCACAAAATAACTTGAGATTGATACAGGAATATATTATTATAATCTAATCATTTGCTTATTTAGTTAATACACCTGAAGCTTGAGTGTGATTTATAGTTTAATGTTTGTAGTTTTACTAGCTTTATAAAATCTCATTGGCATTATAGTTGTTGATGTTCTTATAAGGATTAGTCTTGAGGTCATGTTTGATGGATATTGTGCTTTCTGTACAAAGTATGGGGTGACAAATGGTACAAATCCATTATCATCACCTGTAATTCTGTTTAGCATCTTCATGCTTATTGTTGGAGCTAGCTATTTGATCATTGGAATACGAGCTTGATGACAATTGGTGCAGCTTTATCTTTGTAACTCCACATGACTATTTCATTATATGTTATAATTTTAGTTATCTTCATCTTAAATTTTGATTGCTTTATAATCCAAGGAGGATGTATTCCTGTTTAACTAGATGAGCCTTGAGTTTTGTTTAACAGATAGATTTTACTCTGTTCATTCCAATGTAACTCTGAGTAGACACACACACAGAGACTCCTACACAAACTGACATTAGTTTTAATTATTTTGTTATGTAATGTAAAACTAAGTAGATCTGTAAAATAGGATCAGATCAGATACATACAGAAAGCATATTCCCATAAATTTTGTCAGTAATTGACTCTGGTGCAGGTTGTCCACTATTGCAATTGAACTGGATAAAAACATTAGCAGGAAAAAATATGTTAGGAAATGAGGTACAAACAAATTAATGGTAAAAAAAGAGTCAAATGCTTTGGCAGTTTAGAATCAGAATATCAGATACACACAGAGTTATCTGTAGAGATGAGATTTATTTTCCACACTGTGGGATAATTATTTGTTGTTGTAAAAAGCCAGGGCAAGAGAAGGTATTTTTGCTTTTTATTTTTTTGTAGATAATAATCAAATACTTTGTTTTTAAGAAGAAAAAAAATAGCAGTCATTGCTTGCAGAAGGTGTTGGACCTGAGGCTTTCATTGCAATTAGACATACTAGTAGTTATTTCATCACCATTTACTTGAATTACCTAGTCTGTGCTTCTTTATTTGCGAAGTTGCACAATTTCTAGTTCGAGGTTTGCATGATGATTAACAACTATTAGTTCTATCATGTCAATTTACTATCATTATATTGTTCTGTTCCTGGCCACATCAAAATGTTCGAACCCAACTAGTTTCTTGAAATTCCATTGTATTCTATAAACAATGATAAACAATATATTCTGCAGTAATCATTCAAATTAAATTCAAAACATATCCAAATGATATAAAAATAAAACAAAATTGTGTTCTTAGCAGATTGGCAGGCATTCGCTGCCCTCCCTTATTAACAAATCTTACTATCTCATCGTTCTCATCTTCTATCCCAATTAGATCTTGTAAAAAGGAAGTATTGCTAAGACAGTGGGCCCGCTCTATAAAACGACCACACCAAGAACTACTTGTCCTTTCCGTACTTCCACTTGATGTCATGGAGGTTGTCAATTCTCACAAAGTTGCACAAGTGAGCATAACAACCGTAAATTCATGGGTCAGGGGTCCATTAAAGTCGATCTCCAACCAATACATCTTAATAGAGAGGCGATTGAAACGATTTTATCTTTTGCTTAAAGCAATTAACCATTGTCCAAAGAAAAACCAGCTAAGGAGCCAAACACTTCCTAAAAACTGTTTCCTAAAACTGTGTCACATCTCCTATTATTTGAAAACTCAGCTTCCATTTTTCACTTCTTTTTTTTTAACTGTATTTTAATTCAATCGTTTATATTCTTTTGTGCTTGTGATGTGTTAATGAGATGATTGCAATTCATATCATTTTAATCGCTACAGACTATTTTCTTGCAGTAGAAGGAAATGCAAATTTCTTGGCTGCAGAATCCAGAAGTGCATGCCCAAAAGGGTAGATTGGCCAAACCATCATTTCTCCATCAAAGTTTCTGCTGAAGGAGTGAATGACTTCTAGCACAACAATGTACAGAAGGGGTTGTCCACTAAAGCAACACCACTTATCTCATTTAGGAGATGTTTGGTAACACCCACATCCATTGCAACTGGGCCAAAATAGTAATTGAGTTGCACAATGAGGATGAAATTCTGTTGTGTTCTATCAAGTTCTTATGGACTTTTTTTGTGAGCTGCATCCTGATAAGATGGAAGCCTTGAAACAAAGGTTGGAAAATACTATTGTCGACTCATCCAATAGTCAAATACGACAAGAGGTAGCCATATATTTAATTGACTCAATTGGATAATATATTATTATCTATATATACTGAATAACGAGTTCTAATTTTATATTGTTTCTTTTTCATGTAGTCTATATGTAGTGGCGATGACTATGAGACAGTGGGTAATGAGGAACATGCAGAAGACCTTACGTGAAAAGTGAAGTTGGGGATACATGGAAGCAGTAGCGGGTTAAAAGTTATTTTGAAACATTTTATTTTGTTTCTTGGAGTTTCACAACTTATCTTTTCTTCTAGAATGTATTGTTGTTTTGGCACTATGAAACAAACAAAAAATTTTGTAATGAGAAGGTTCTGAATTATATAATATTCAAACTTATTTTGCATTATTGTGTTTTCTTTATATAATTGTGTGGATCAATATGTGTGTTGCCGCTAAATTTGGTGTGGGGGCAAACAGATAGAACTTGTGGATTCTTAGGGAAACTGAATAGAAAACCTGTGTACCTGTTCCGTCGGGCCTCGATCGTCGTTCCTGCCGTGCACCTGCAAAAAGTGCGAGACACCGGGGTTGTTCCCGGCGACGCACCCTCCGACGCTCAAGTCAGTGATCTGAAAAGACTATGAAAGAGCGCAAAAACTGGTGAAAGATTGATTACCTCTTAATGGAGATGGATGGGGGGTATTTATAGGCGTCTCAGGGAACAGATTAGGCATGTAATTCCTGTGTATACAGATAAGGAATGTGATCCCTAATTCCCAGTGAAAGGATAGATATGAATCAGGGCCGTTGATTAATATTAATCAGAAACCCTAATTCTATCCCTTCTGGATCGGGTGTGCTGCGGGTTGAGACCCGCACCCAGTTGAGGTGGATCCGTTTGCGGGTAAGTGGGTCTTCGGGGAAGATAACCAGTACCCGCTCCAGACCCGTCGGTGGGTGAAATTACCGTTTTACCCCTGAGCTTCAAGATTCGTGCCCCATCTGGACGGTTCCGATTTAACCCCATTTTTAGCCATATCACGAACCCCCCACTCCTAAAGACTGAGTTTGATCAGCCTTTGAGGAGTAGTTTAACTGTTTTAGTGGCTAGCGGAGTTGTATCGGAGTCCCAATGGAGGTTTTGAATCTCGAAGGGGGTAGTGAGGTGATTTTTGAAGCTGTAAGCTGTTCTTAAGCTTCTCTGAATATCCGACGGTCTTTATCTATTATTTCGGATTATTTATTTAATTTTGCGATGTGTTATCCAGTCGTTCGGGGGCCTTCACAATACATTCTAAGCAATAATTGTTCGTTCAGGGGTTCAAAAATATTACCCCGAACTTATAATTATTTTCTAGAATTTCTAGTGAATTTTCCTGAATTTTTAGTAATTTTTTCGCAATTTTTAAATAAATAAAACGATTAAAATAAATAAAAACTGATTTTTAATACCTATTTATGGCGTGGCTTGATCTGGGCCCTTGATCTGAGCGGAGCGCGATTTTCAGAGAGATCGTGTGGTCTCGGTTCCTCGGCTCGTTTTTTCGCCGTATGTGAGGTTCGGTACCTCGGTACCTCGGCTCGGCCTGGCGTGCCGAAGCCAAGTGCCTCGGTTCGGATGACCAGTGCCTCGGCTCGACGGTTCCGAGGTACGTGGCATCATCTGAGCCGTCCATCTCAGCGCGGATCCCCGTAAAATGCTATCTTGTCGTTTAGTGGACGTGGCCAAATCTGGACCGTCCATCATGATGAGCACGCTTTTTCACAAGATCCAACGGCTGATATGGGTCGGAGCGATTTTTTGCCATATACGAGGGTCGGTACCCCAGTACCCCGGCTCGGAGGGTCGGTGCCTCGGTTCGGGGGGTCAGTGCTTCGGCTCGGTGATTCCGAGGTACGTGGCATCATCTGGGTCGTCCATCTCAGCGCGGATCCCCATAAAACGCTATCTTGTCGTTTAGTGGACGTGGCCAAATCTGGACCATCCATCATGACGAGCACGCTTTTTCACAAGATCCAACGGCTGATATGGGTCGGAGCATTTTTTGCCATATACGAGGGTCGGTACCCCGGTACCCCGGCTCGGAGGGTCGATGCCTCGGTTCGGGGGGTCAGTGCTTCGGCTCGGTGATTCCGAGGTACGTGGCATCATCTGGGTCGTCCATCTCAGCGCGGATCCCCATAAAACGCTATCTTGTCGTTTAGTGGACGTGGCCAAATCTGGACCATCCATCATGACGAGCATGCTTTTTCACAAGATCCAACGGCTGATATGGGTCGGAGCGATTTTTTGCCATATACGAGGGTCGGTACCCCGGTATCTCGGCTCGGCGCATCAGGGCTGTTTGGCCGAGGTACTGAGTTGGGTGTTTTGTAGGAAGTACCTCCTGAGGGCTCCCCTCCTCTGCGCCTAGCAGCTCGGTGGCTTGGCTGAGCTGTTCGGTAGCTCGGCTGGGCGAGCCGATGGCAGGCACCAAGGAGGGACGCGTGGCTGGATCTGAGCGGTCCATCATGGCGCGCATCTCGAGGATGAGGTTCAGATCACAAGAAAATGCTATCTTGTCGTTTTGTGGGCGTGGCACGATCTGAACCGTCCATCAGGTTCTGTCGCGAATTTTAAGGAGATCCGACGGTGAGTTCGCCTCGGAGCGATTTTTTGCCATATACGAGGGTCGGTACCCCGGTATCTCGGCTCGGCGCATCAGGGCTGTTTGGCCGAGGTACTGAGTTGGGTGTTTTGGAGGAAGTACCTCCTGAGGGCTCCCCTCCCCTGTGCCTAGCAGCTCGGTGGCTCGGCTGAGCTGTTCGGTAGCTCGGCTAGGCGAGCCGATGGCAGGCAGCAAGGAGGGACGCGTGGCTGGATCTGAGCGGTCCATCATGGCGCGCATCTCGAGGATGGGGTTCAGATCACGAGAAAATGCTATCTTGTCGTTTTGTGGGCGTGGCACGATCTGAACCGTCCATCAGGTTCTGTCGCGAATTTTAAGGAGATCCAACGGTGACTTCGCCTCGGAGTGATTTTTTGCTATATACGAGGGTCGGTACCCCGGTATCTCGGCTCGGCGCATCAGGGATGTTTGGCCGAGGTACTGAGTTGGGTGTTTTGGAGGAAGTACCTCCTGAGGGCTCCCCTCCTCTGCGCCTAGCAGCTCGGTGGCTCGGCTGAGCTGTTCAGTAGCTCGGCTGGGCAAGCCGATGGCAGGCAGCAAGGAGGGACGCGTGGCTGGATCTGAGCGGTCCATCATGGCGCGCATCTCGAGGATGGGGTTCAGATCACGAGAAAACGCTATCTTGTCGTTTTGTGGGCGTGGCACGATCCGAACCGTCCATCAGGTTCTGTCGCGAATTTTAAGGAGATCCGACGGTGACTTTGCCTCAGAGCGACTTTTTGCCATATACGAGGGTCGGTACCCCGGTATCTCGGCTCGGCGCATCAGGGCTGTTTGGCCGAGGTACTGAGTTGGGTGTTTTGGAGGAAGTACCTCCTGAGGGCTCCCCTCCTCTGCGCCTAGCAGCTCGGTGGCTCGGCTGAGCTGTTCGGTAGCTCGGCTGGGCGAGTCGATGGCAGGCAGCAAGGAGGGGGGCGTGGCTGGATCTGAGCGGTCCATCATGGCGCGCATCTCGAGGATGGGGTTCAGATCACGAGAAAACGCTATCTTGTCGTTTTGTGGGCGTGGCACGATCTGAACCGTCCATCAGGTTCTGTCGCGGATTTTGAGGAGATCCGACGGTGACTTCGCCTCGGAGCGATTTTTTGCCATATACGAGGGTCGGTACCCTGGTATCTCAGCTCGGCGCATCAGGGCTGTGTGGCCCAAAGGGTGGCAGTGGTTCGGTCGCCTAGCCGGGCTATCCGATGGTTTTTTCGCAGGTGGCCGAGACGTTGACTTGGTATTTTGAAGAGTCTCTTGCTTTGAGTGACCTTCGTATCTTTTCCGCCTGTCGCTTTGGCTTCTTAGTGGGCTTTTTACGTTTCCCAAGGAGGCCCAACTTGCTAGGGGTTAAAAGCTCTCACCCTTGCTCTCAAAGCTCATTTCTCACTTTTACTCAAGTTTTTACTTTCGATCTCTAAGTTCTCTGCTAGCGGCGATTTTCTCTCTAAGGTGTTTCCGTTAGCTGTCGCGTGGGCCAGGCAATTTCCGGCGAGAGCACTCCGACCGTGGACGTCACTTCAAAAGGTCAGTTCACTTAGTCTGAATAATTTTTCTAGAGATGTCTCGAGTAGACTCGGGGAGTGGGGCCTCGTCTTCGGGCGACGAGAGTGCCGAGGAGAGGAGGAGGTCGGAGATTAGGAGGAAGGGTAAGCAAGCTGCTGGACCGTCTGTAGTCGAGACGAAGAAGGAGAAGAAGAAGAGGAGGGTGGAGGCCCAATCCCCCATAGTGGAGGTGATTGTGGAGAATCCGAAGCAAGCACCCGAGATGGGACGGTATCCTTCCGTCCTGTCCGGTCATTCGGGGGTCAGGCAGTACCAGGGCGACTTGCTGGAGAAGGCGATCTATGGGAAGTCTAAGATCGTCGAAGAACCTAACCCGGCCCTTCCCACCGAAGCCGATGAGCTCATCACGCTGGTATCCGAGGAGGACCTACTCCGGGTTAGAAGGGCTTTCGCTATCCCTCCGGAGTACAAACTGATTCTCCCAGGTCCCGGGATACGAGCGAATTCCAAGCTGCCGTCGTCGGACATGTGCATGTTCGACGTCGACTCCTTTCATGCCGGGTTACGTTTCCCTCTGCACCCATTCATCCTCGAGATCCTCGGCTGGTATTGCCTCGCGCCGACTCAGTTCATGCCGAACACATGGCGCCATGTGAACGCCTTTATGCTTCAGTGCTACCGAGCCGAGGTGGAGCCGGATCTCACGGTCTTCCGAGGATTGTATCGAGTAAACCGGCAGCACAAGACGGAGTATCGATACTACTTGGGACCGAGGAAAGGTGTTAAGATTATAGAAAACCCTGACTCGATTAAGGGTTGGAAGGAAAAGTATTTTATAGTAAGGGGCGAGGCGATTCGACCCATTCCGACTCGTTGGAAGGTGGAGGTGCCGAATTTCGCGCGCGCCGACCCTGTTTTATCTGAGGCCGAGGAAGAGGTGGCGAGGAGGATAATGGCCCTTCCGATACTGAGTTGGAGGGATTTGACGGAGGAGGTGTTGTTTGGGTCCGGCCTAAGCCCCATCGACCCTAGTATGCTCCTGACATCTCGTTTTTCATTTTTCTTTTAAGTTTTTGGTTCGGACTGCTAACTCGTCTCTCTTTTTTTTTTGTGGCTCGTTGCAGAAGCAATGAAGATTGACTTCAACTCCATGATGGCCGACAGGTCTAAGTTGGCCGGGGGGAAGAAGAGGAAGAGGGCGGCCGCGACTGTCTCGTCGACCCCGGCACCTGCTGTCGCCTCGACCATCTCTCCGCCCCCCCCCCCCCCCCCCCGGCCGTTGAGGCGCCCTCGGAAGTTGTCGTCGCTGAGGAGCCCCCGTCCTCTGTGGTCCCTGGCGTGATCGAGGGGACCTTTGACGTGAACGCGGCGCTGTCGATCGAGGCACCACCGCTAACCAAGGCTGCCGAAGAGATTCTGACTGAGCAGCACAAGCAGCTGTTCGTGCCGAATTGGCGAGTGAAGAACCATGACGGGTTCCTCGGCAATTCGCAGATGTCAGTGCAGGTCGTCAAACATTTGGCGACCCCGAAGGATCGAGCCGCACTAAAGGCGGGGACGGTGGGTGACGACACCTACGAGGTGGCTCGGTCTCTCGTCTCGGTAAGATTCTTGTTGCTAGGTTTCTTTTTGCTAAGTTTACTGCTCGGTTTGCTTAGTGCGCTCGTTGCTGTCTTCGCAGGCCACTTGTCACTTCGGCCATCTCCTCGAGACGTTCGCCGAGCAGGAGAAGGAGCTGAGGGCCGCGAGCGACAAAGACCGGTCGGCGAAGGTGAGGGCGGTCAAGGAACTCGAGGCCGAGCAAAGGAGGGCAGAGGCCTTGGAGGTTCGGGTGGCCGACCTTGTCGCCGACCTGAAGAAGGTCAAGGAGACTCTAATAGCGGAGTCTGCCAAGGCTGCCAAGGCCGCCGAGGAGCTGGATGCGGCGACGAAGGCCTTGGCCCAAGAGAAGGCGGAGAAAGGGGCCCTGGCGACGAAGATCCGGGCCGAAGTGGAGAGGGAGGTCGAGGACGAAGCAAAGAAGCACATGGCCGAGAACATGGAGCGATCTTACCAAACGGCGCTCGACCATGTTCAGGAACGGGTCGCGGGCTTCGATCGGGTCGGCTACCGACTGTGGCCAGGGTCCCCTTCAGGCGACGAGGGGGATGAAGGTGAAGGCGACGACGCAGGAGGCGAAGACGATGAGGGGGAGGACGACCGACCGGTGGTGGACGGCCAGGTCGACGAAGGGAGGACCGAGGGGCCATCTGTTATTGCGCCCGTGGTCGAGACGGCGACGCAGGTGGACCCTTGATCCTCTTGTTAAATCTTTGTAGTTTTTCTTTTGCTTTCGATCATTGTAATGCCTTTTGCGGACTGGCCACCGCTTTTTAATGAATGAAGTATTTTGACCCCGAAATTTGTCTAAGTGTTTGGCTCGGTAGTGTGGTATTTCAATCCTATCACTTTCTTATTTCAGATTGCCGAGCAGACTCGTAACACCTCGGCTGAACAGTGCCGAGCCGAGTTGTTTAAGCGATCTCGGGAGGATCGTCTCGAGGGTGAGGTTCACTTGACGAGGAGGATACTTCATAACTTGGAGATTAGGCATAGCAATGCTTTGGTCGAACTGCACCACCTACGGATAGTCGAGGCCGAGCTATCTGCTAGGGAAGAGGAACTGGCGCGAGTTTCAGCCGAACGAGATGGCTTAGCGAGGAAGGTGGAAGAGCTGCAGAGGGTGACGGTCGACAAGAGTATCGAAGTGACCCACTTGCGTCGCGTTATCTCCGACAGCGCCGAATACCCTGGTTCGGCGAAACTTCCTCGGTTTAAGGTGATAGTAAAGGATGACACATTGAAGGATCGCATCGTCGAACTGGAGGAAGAAGTTGCTCGGCTCAAGCCTCAGCCGGTGAGGGCTAACGTCCGGAGCACCTCGTGCACCCGCGAAGAGATCGAGCGAGGGATCACGTTGTATCAAGCGGCGAGCCGGACTCCTATCGTAGGCAGGTCAGCCGCCGATGCCCAAAGCGGTGTGGCGGTGTCTTCAAGCGGTGCTTCGGTAGGAGCAACCGTCAGGGTTAGTGGTGAGGAGGCGTCTCGGTTCGTCGGCCTGGATTCGAGCTCGGAGGTTAAGCGTCGACCCAAAGTGTCTCTAAACCGGAGCATTCCCCTTCCTCGGAAGTAGCGGACGGGTCGTGTCTTTGTGTTGTAACCTACTCGCAAGTTTTTGCGGTTGTAATCCACTTTGTAACTTTATCAAATTTATTAATGGAATTGGAGTTGTTTTATCCGAACTATCCTCGGGTGTCTCCTTATTTGTGCTATTGTTGTGTCAACTAGAGTAGGCTCGAGACGAACCACGAGGCGGGTGTTCGTCTCGCCGAACTCCTTGGCCTCGAATTTTCCTTTTTTGCTGCGCTTCCGAGCCATAGGCTTGGTCTGGCTGTTATGGCGTAGTTGCTTCTCGACTGCGCCTACGTGGCCTGATCAGGGCCGTCTGATGTTCGCACGGATCTTGAGGCGGGTCCGGTTCCCAAGAAAACACTATCTTGTCGTTTTGTGGACACGTGGCTGAATGGGATCCGATCATCACGCCCTAGCACACTTTCTGAGACGATCTGACGGTGACTTCGCCTCGGAGTGATTTTTTGCCATATACGAGGGTCGGTACCCCGGTACCTCGGCTCGGCGCGTCAGGACTGTGATTTGTGCCTAATTCTGGCCCGACTGAGGGTGAGTCGGAGAGATTGGGTCGAGCCATAGGAGAGATCCGATCGTTAGATTAGTTTAAGGGATGCAGGAGCAGTTTCGAATGGCGAGCTACTTCTAGTCCGCTTAGGAGCGAACTTGCGAAGCAAAATCGAGCCAAGTGTTGGACTCCGATCCATTCAACGGCTGCAGGAGCAATTTCGAACGGCGATCTACTCCCGGCTCGTCTGTAGGCGAGCCGAGGAAGAAGTGTCGAGCCGAGTGCTGGACTCCGAACCATCGTGTGGTTAGTTTAAGGGATGCAGGAGCAGTTTCGAATGGCGAGCTACTTCTAGTCCGCTTAGGAGCGAACTTGCGAAGCAGAATCGAGCCAAGTGTTGGACTCCGATCCATTCAACGGCTGCAGGAGCAATTTCGAACGGCGATCTACTCCCGGCTCGTCTGTAGGCGAGCCGAGGAAGAAGTGTCGAGCCGAGTGCTGGACTCCGAACCATCGTGTGGTTAGTTTAAGGGATGCAGGAGCAGTTTCGAATGGCGAGCTACTTCTAGTCCGCTATAGGAGCGAACTTGCGAAGCAGATCGAGCCGAGTGTTGGACTCCGATCCATTCAACGGCTGCAGGAGCAATTTCGAACGGCGATCTACTCCCGGCTCGTCTATAGGCGAGCCGAGGAAGAAGCGTCGAGCCGAGTGCTGGACTCCGAGCCATCGTGTGGTTAGAGAATTAAAGGCAGAGGGATGCGATAGTATCAAAAATATGAAAAACTTCATTTATTAACATCTAATGGTCGGCTGCTTCTAAAGTTGCTAGCCGTTATTACAATAAAAAAATAAAGGAAAAATTACTACTAGTAGCAGGAGAGGAGTGGTCCGACATCTCGAGTTACTTAGATAGGCGTAGCTGCCTTCTCTTGGTATTTCAAAAGATGGTCGGCGTTCCAAGTCCTGGGAATTTCTCTGCCTTCTAGATCTTCTAGTTTGTACGCACCGGGGCGAACCACTTTTGAAATCTTGTAAGGTCCCTCCCAATTCGGGGCCAGTTTGCTTTTCTGTCCGGGGAACGAGATGGCCAATTTTCGGAGGACCAGATCCCCTTCTTTAAGGTCTGTTGGGCGGACCCGTTTGTTGTAGGCGAGTTCGATTCTTCTCCGGTAACTTTGTTGCCGTATGGCCGCTCTTTCCCGGATTTCGTCTATCAAGTCTAGGCTTGCTCTGAGCTCTCTGGCATTCTGTTCTTCTTCAAAAGCTATCAAACGAGGAGAGGGTATCCCAAATTCTAGCGGGATGAGGGCCTCGGACCCATAGGTGAGATTAAACGGACTCTCGCCAGTTGGGGTCCGCTTCGTGGTGCAGTAATTCCATAACACATTGGGCAGCTGATCGACCCACAAGCCCTTGGAGCACTTGTCTAGTCTCTTCTTGATGCCGGAGAGGATCTGTCGGTTGGCATTCTCGGCCTGGCCATTTGACTGGGGATGAGAGACAGAGGAGAAGCGGTGTTGTATGGCCAGGTCTTCACATAAGGCTCGGAAGGCAGCCCCAGCGAACTGCGTTCCGTTATCTGTAACTATGACCCGAGGAACGCCGAATCGGCAGATTACATTTTTCCAGAAGAATTGAACAACTCTATGCTCGGTGATTGTAGCCAGGGGCTCGGCCTCTATCCATTTCGAGAAATAGTCGACTGCCACGACTAGGAACTTTAATTGTCCGGGAGCTGGTGGAAATGGCCCTAGTAAATCCATCCCCCACATTGCGAAGGGGATCGGACTTGATAGGGAGGTGAGTGGTGCTTGCGGAAGGCGTCGGATGTTGGAATACTTCTGGCAGGAGATGCATTGCCGAACGTGTTGTTCGGCGTCCCGTAAGAGAGTGGGCCAGTAATACCCGTAGTTTAACACTTTGCGCGCTAAGGCTCTGGAGCCGGAGTGGGCTCCGCCGATGCCCTCATGGAGTTCTTGCAAGGCGTAGTCGGCTTGCCCGGGGGAGAGGCACCTTAGGTAGGGCCGACCATCCACCTGGGTGAAGGAGCGCTTATATAGAATGCCTTCGACTAATATGTAACGCTCGGCTCGGGTCCTTATCCTTCGGGCTTCCTTCGGATCTGGGGGAGGAGTCCGTCTCTTAAAAACTCGACGAGGGGGTTCATCCAATTATCTTCGAGGAGGACTGGCAGTGTTTCAACGGAGTCGAGAGCCTCGCCCTCTATGCTCGGCTTTAGGAGGACTTCTATCAGAACAGTTTGTTCGAGGCCTTGAAGGGATGAGGAAGCTAATTTGGATAGGGCGTCGGCCTGGGCATTTTCTTCTCTGGGGATTCTACGGATGAGGGCCTCCTCGAAGAGCGCCATGAGGCTTTTCACTTTAGCCAAGTACTTAACCATCCTGTCATCACGGGCTTCGTATTCGCCGAGGACCTGGTTGATGACCAACTGAGAGTCGCTGAAGATCCGCAGGCGTCGCGCCCCTGCATTTCGGGCCATTCCAAGGCCGGCTATGAGTGCCTCGTATTCGGCTTCGTTGTTCGAGGCTTTGAAGTTTATACGGAGGGAATATTGGAGGACAAAGTCGTCTGGGTCCGCGAGGATGACCCCTGCCCCGCTTCCCTCGTTGCAAGAGGATCCGTCGACATAGACCGACCAGACGGGTGGTCCCTTCATTGCTTGCTCGGAGTCGGGGATAGTTGTTTCAACTATGAATTCGGCCAGCGCCTGAGCCTTGATCGCGGTCCGAGGCTGATAAGTTATATCATGTTGGCTCAGCTCGATCGACCACTTCATGAGGCGGCCGGAAGTCTCTGGCTTGTGAAGGATCTGTTTCAGCGGCTGGTCGGTAAGAACGACCATCGAATGGGACTGGAAGTAGGGCCGAAGCTTTCTTGCGGCCATTATCAGGGCGTAGGCTATTTTCTCAATTTTCGGGTACCGGAGCTCGGCGTCCCGAAGCACTTTGCTGACGTAGTAAATGGGCTTCTGAGCCCTTTCTTCTTCTCTGACTAAGACCGCACTAAGCGTCTGTTCGGAAGCTGCCAAGTAGAGGTAGAGTGGTTCGCCCGGTATGGGTTTGCTGAGAAGAGGTGGATTGACGAGGTAAGCTTTAAGCTGGTCGAAGGAGTCTTGTTGTTGCTGCCCCCACTCGAATCCTTTAGCCCCCCTGAGGGCTTTGAAGAACGGGAGGCACTTCTCCCCGGACTTCGACAGAAAGCGCCCAATGGCGGCTAGGCGACCAGTCAATCTTTGAACTTCCTTGACATTTCTAGGGGGGGCCATGTCCAATATGGCCTTGATCTTTTCCGGGTTTGCCTCTATTCCTCGTTGGCTAACCATGAAGCCGAGGAACTTCCCTGATGAGACGCCGAACGCACACTTGTTCGGGTTGAGTCTCATATTGTGCTTTCTCAAAACATCAAATGCTTCTTGGAGGTCGGCCACATGATCAACGCCTCGGATGCTTTTCACAAGCATGTCATCCACGTACACTTCCATGTTCCGGCCAATCTGGGCCTGGAATACTTTGTTGACGAGGCATTGGTACGTCGCCCCCGCATTCTTTAGGCCGAATGGCATGACTCTGTAGCAATAAAGGCCTTGATCGGTTACGAAGGATGTCTTAGGAATATCCGGGGGGAACATTCTTATCTGATTGTAACCCGAGAAAGCGTCCATGAAGCTTAGGAGCTCGTGTCCCGAGGTTGCGTCAATCAGAGTGTCGATGCTCGGCAGAGGGAAGGGATCTTTGGGGCAAGCCTTGTTGAGGTCGGTGAAATCAATACAAATTCTCCATGTCCCATTGGACTTCTTCACCATTACTACGTTTGACAACCATTCAGGATAATTTACCTCCTGTATGAATCGGGCCTTCAACAACTTTTCTACCTCTTCTTTGATGGCGAGCTGACGCTCAGGGGCGAACTTGTGCCTCTTCTGCTGAACCGGTTTGGACCCCGGATCAACACTCAGGCGGTGGACCAAGAGTTCTTCGGAGATACCGGGCATGTCTGCAGCTGACCATGCGAAGAGGTCTTGGTTGGCCCGGATGCACTTTACGATATCCGAGTATAGGGCGGACGGGAGGGTCTTGCTAACGAAGAACTTGTGGGTCGGCTCTTGCTCCGAGAAGAGCACCTCCTCCAATTCGTCCACCGGCTCGGAGGTCGGCCGAGCGGCATCTTGGGGAATTTCCAGTGTTTCTAATGAGAGAACGGGTCCGAGGGTGGAGGTCATATAACACTTGCGGGCCTGCTCCTGATTGCCCCTCACTTCCCCTACTCCGGCCCGGGTGGGGAATTTCATTTTGAGATGATAGGCAGAAGGGACGGCTTCAAGGGCGGCTAGGCCGGGCCGACCCAAAATGACGTTGTAGGCTGCTGGGACATCTACTACCATGAAATCCATCGACTCTGTGCGGGTAGTAGGAGTTTTGCCGGCTGTGACATCGAGGGTAATCACCCCTTCAATAGTCACCGGCACTCCTGTGAACCCATGGAGCGTGTAGCCGGCGGGCTTGAGTCTGTCTCGGGAGAGCTTCAGGCCCTTGAAAGCGTCGAGAAAGAGGATGTTGACGGAGCTACCGTTATCCACTAAGATTCTCTCGACTTTGAAATTGGCCATGTAAAGACTGATGACGAGTGCGTCACAATGAGGGGTGCGGACACCCTCGAGATCTTCGTCAGAGAAGGTGACGGGCACTCCGAGGCCTTTGGGAGGAGGGGTGGTTCGGACCGAGTTCACTTCTCTAATAAAAGCTTTCCGAGAGGAGTTCGAGGAGCCCCCCATTGGACCCCCATGGATGAGGTGGAGGACTCGCTCTTCCTCAAACTCTGGTGTCTCTTCTCGTTCCGAACGTTTGTTAGCCCCCCGAGGCTGGGGAGGAAGCTCGGCTTGGTCCTTCCTCACGAATTTTGCCAACTGCCCCCTCTGGATAAGGGCTTCGATCTCGTTTCTTAGTGCACGGCAGTCGTTGGTGTCGTGCCCATGGTCCCGGTGATAGCGGCACCATTTCTCTTTATCTCTTCTCTTGGCAGGGGTGTTCATCTTCGGAGCAGGAGGCAAGACCCCTTCTTTTTCGACTTCCATGAAAATGGCAGAGATGTTAGTGGTGAGGGGAGTGAACTTCTCAAATCTGGGGGGAGGTCGGCGCTGGCCGACGTTATCTTTCTGGAGCTTCTTGGCTCCTTCTTCTTCCGTTCCCTTCCTCTTAGACCCGGAGGCAGGCACCTCCCAGTTGGGTCGTTCCTCGGCCTCTTCGGCCCGAATGTATTTTTCTGTGCGAAGGAGGAGGTCGGAAAAGTCCTGTGGTGGCTTCTTGGCGAGGGAGGAGCGGAGGTTGGAATTGAGGATATTGGATTGGAACGCCGCGGTAGCATCCGATTGGTCGAGGGATGCGATGGTTCTGGTTTCAGCTGTGAACCTCTTCACGTAGTCCCTCAATTTCTCCCCCTTCTGTTGACGGAGGTGCAATAGTGAGATGCTGGTCTTCTCGGCCCTTCGGCTGCTGACAAAATGGGTGATGAAAAGGGTTTCGAACTGCTCGAAGGAGAATATTGACGCTGGGGCAAGGCGAGAGTACCATTCTCGAGCTGGGCCTTTGAGAGTTGCGGGGAATGTTTTGCAGAGGAGGGCATCGGAAGCTTGATGGAGGAGCATCAAAGTCTTAAAGCTTTCGATGTGATCAACTGGATCGGTCTCCCCGGTGTAATTCTCGAACTGGGGAGGTTTGAAACCGAACGGCACAGGGGCATCTACTATGGTCCGGGAGAATGGGGGTCGGCTAGGACGTAGGGTCCTCCCCCTAAGCTCCTCTTCTCGGTTTATCTGACCCAAGAGTTTTTCCACCTCGTTCAGACGGCGGTTCACGGTGTCATCTCTACGACGGTAATCTGCCGAGCCACGGGACTCGTCTTCGTATGAGGGGGAGCGAGGGCTGCGGCGATGGTAACTTCGAGAATGACGAGGACTTGGGGTGCGCCTGGAGTTGGTAGGAGCGGGTCGAGGAGAAGGGGACCGTCGGCGAGGGCTTCGGACCGGAGGAGGGGATGGGAGCTTCGGCTCAATAGGATTCTGACGGAGGTTGAGGGCCTGCAGGACGGTCGCTTGGAACTGCTAGAACTCAGCACGGGTGATTGGTGCCTCATTGTTCCTAGGCTGTTGCCGACCTGCGGGAGAGTGCCTCCTTCGGTAATGATCGGGGGAGTCCTTCCTCCCTCTTCGAATGGGGGACCTCCTGTACTCTCGGCGACGAGGGGATCGCTCTTGCTGGCGGGAGGCTTCCTCCCGAGCCCGCTTTTCATCCAGATGACGACGGAGGTCATCATCTTCCGGGCGTTTGGGAGGGGCATTGTGGCGACCAGAGGCTCGGGGATGATGGGAGGCCATAGAGGCACTGGAGGCGTTGTGGATGGAGAGGTTCTCTTGGTGAAGAGGCTGTTTCTGAGGGTTAGGACCCTTTGGATCAGGAGGTGGAAGGTTCCGTTGGAGCGGCTCTTCCATGGTAGGGGGAAGTTGCCCTTGTTGCTGAGCGGGATCAGGAAGGACTTCTTGCTGGTCAGGGTTGGGTACTCGATTAGACCCTCTTGACCTAACTTTGCGAGGCGGCATGGCTGGAGAAGGCCTGTTCACCGGAAAGAGGAGAGGTCTCTATTCGTTAGTTTCCCACAGACGGCACCAATCTGTTGCCGCTAAATTTGGTGTGGGGGCAAACAGATAGAACTTGTGGATTCTTAGGGAAACTGAATAGAAAACCTGTGTACCTGTTCCGTCGGGCCTCGATCGTCGTTCCTGCCGTGCACCTGCAAAAAGTGCGAGACACCGGGGTTGTTCCCGACGACGCACCCTCCGACGCTCAAGTCAGTGATCTGAAAAGACTATGAAAGAGCGCAAAAACTGGTTAAAGATTGATTACCTCTTAATGGAGATGGATGGGGGGTATTTATAGGCGTCTCAGGGAACAGATTAGGCATGTAATTCCTGTGTATACAGATAAGGAATGTGATCCCTAATTCCCAGTGAAAGGATAGATATGAATCAGGGCCGTTGATTAATATTAATCAGAAACCCTAATTCTATCCCTTCAGGATCGGGTGTGCTGCGGGTTGAGACCCGCACCCAGTTGAGGTGGATCCGTTTGCGGGTAAGTGGGTCTTCGGGGAAGATAACCAGTACCCGCTCCAGACCCGTCGGTGGGTGAAATTACCGTTTTACCCCTGAGCTTCAAGATTCGTGCCCCATCTGGACGGTTCCGATTTAACCCCATTTTTAGCCATATCAATGTGAAATAATTATATGTTCTTCATTGTCAAAATACATTGTTTTAATTTGTAAATTTGGTTAAGCCATTCAAATATAATCAGTAATGAAGAAAAAATGTGTGCAATTGCATTCGCGAGGTAGCAATTGCAAGGGAATCAGTATCTTGCAGATCTCCGTAGCAATAGTTCATTAGCAATGGAAAAAATTCCTTTTAAAACACACTTGCATGAGACGAATTTGTTGTAGATATTCTCTTATATATGGGGATAGTAAGGTACAACTTCCATTGCAGATATTCTCTTGTGACTAATATTCGCAAGGGATAGTTAAAATTCCGTTGCGAATGTGTACATTAACCAGGAGAGATTTGGCAACAGCGCAATTACAAGGGAATGAAGAAAAATCCCTTACAAATGTACACTAACCATGTAATTGTACTCTTCTACAAGGGAAATTTCTATTGCGACTGTAGCATTTTCTACTAGTGTCATTCGGGAACAAACGGACGAGCACAAGCGAGGAAGGACCCAGGAAATTTTAGAAAGACGACGCAAGTCAATGCCGTCCTCCAGCACCAAGCTTCAACAAGTTGACTTCTCTTAACGTAAGCATATCAGTCATCCTCATGGAAGTTGAGAAGAAAGGAATAATCAGCCCTCCCCCCAAGATGTCAACAACCGGCAAGAGAAGAGACGAGAACAAGTGGTGCACATTTTATATAGACCATGAACACACCACTGACAACTGCCGAGCCCTCAAAGAAAAACTTGAAGATTAGATTCGTCGGGGCTACCTTCTCTCAATTTGTCCAACAAAACAAGATCGAAACCCCACCGGCACGGGGGGCTAATAAGCATCGAGAGAGTCCCTTCGAATCACAAGACTCAGAACACATGGTTATTCTCCACTCCATTCACGAAGGTCCGATGGGGGGAGATTCCAACTCCTACAAAGCATTTATCAGGGAAGTCAACCTAGTACACAATATCCCGTCTACCAAGAGCACCGGGGTCCCGATATCTTTCTCTGACAAATGACTTAAAAGGTGTCCGAACACCTCATTGCGACACATTGGTCATAAACATTTGTACGGTGAATCATGAGGTATGTCGCATCCTGGTGGACAACGGCGGCTCAGTAAATATCCTTTTCATGAATGCTTTCAACGGCCTCAAGCTCTCCCGAGACCGACTCAAGCTAACCGACTATACACTCCACGGATTCCCCGGTCTCTCCGTTCAAATAGAAGGCATCGTCACACTCGATGTGACAGCAGAAAAAATCCCGGCTATTTAAACGGAAGCACTGAACATTATGGTAGTAGACGTTAAAGCCGCATACAACGCAATATCTGGTCGTCAGGGCATGCAGTTGCTTCCGCCTACCACATGAAGATGAAGTTCCCAACAACAGCATGCATAGACCAAATTGTAGGAAGCCAACATGCAGCATAAGCATGCTACACCGCTACAATGGGGGGCTCGGTTCTCCTCCTCAACGCCATAAAACTACCGCCAAAAATTCATCACAATAACTCCAAGACCGTAAACAAACTTGAAGCCACTGCCATTGAAAATACTGCCAAGAACTTCCAAACCTACAAACTATCTCCCACCATGTCCATATTCGTTCTCATCAGAATACAATAAAAGACTTGAACCCCTCGCCCGAAGCCACTCCACTCATTCAACGGGAAGAGAAAGTCTTGCCTAAACACATTGACGAAATTGAAGATCTCCTCTTCTCTTTACAAAATAAGGGGAGGCTCGCTCCAAACAAGCAAGTCCAGGCAAGGTCTACCAAGTTGTTCACCTAACGACTCATCAACTTGAAATCCCGAGGAGCAAGGAGATATAAGCAGACTTGAAAAGTGTAACAGCTCATGAACTTCAACAAGGGCGCTTAACGCCCACCTTCTCTATGTATTTTTAGTATTTTTCTAAATAAGGACCATTTTTCCTATCGATCGTTGCATGTAATAAAGGTCAGTCACTAGAGCAGCCTGTTGGTTTTACTTTTTAATAAAATTTAGCATTAATTTATGCAAAGTTCTTGTACAACTCTACGGATGCATATAATGAGCTAAATGTCAAGCTTGCTCCTATAAAGAGCATCGAAAACTCATTAGAAGCTCCTTATAAGACTAGTTCGGAGTCCATACCCGTGGATCGGAGTTGCTTTAGAAATTTGCAACGAAGCAAGTTCAAAGCTCAACTCACCATTCGATCGGCTCATGTAAAGTTCGGAATTCATATCTATCGCTCGGAGTTGTTTTAGCAACCTGCAAACAAGCACGTTCAAAGCTCAACTCGTCATTCGATTTGTTCCTGAAACTCGTTAAAATTCTCTTAAAGACATATTAGAGGTCTATAGTCGTGGATTACAGATACTCCAGCAAACCTGCAAAAAGCAAGTTTCGGGTTCAACTCGCCATTCGTAGTGACTCACAATTTGTTGGAATATCCACACAGCAAGTACGGAGTCCAACTCCCTCCTAAAGTTGCTCCTACAACTAGTTAAGTACAAAATGGCAAGTCCAAAGTCTAACTGTCTACAAGAGCAGCTCCTACGACTAGTTAACCCCCAAGACAACAAATCACAAGACAATGTAGAGACATGTAAAAGATTTCTTATTTCACAAACAACAAGTCTCGTTACACCTGCAGAATTACAATGATTCTATGTTTCATGCCTAAGCTTCGCTACAAAAGTCTTGTAAACACTATACAACAAGTTGTCCTACAAGTCCTTCCGGCTACACGATAGAGGAATGTTCTGCCTAAGAGACAAACCTCTTCAACAGGCCTCCTGCCAGCTAACAGCTCCTCAGAGCCGCCTCAACTCTTGAAGATAAAATTCATGACCAGCATTCCTCAGGCAGGAAAGCTCCAAATCTTTCCTACCACCTTCACCTCACGCAACGCGTTGTTCAAACGGACAAGTCCTAACTCCGTCAAGCACAACATACCACGGAGGAAAGCAAGCTCGACATCTCAAATAGCTCATTCAGTGTACACGACTACTTGTCACCAAAGAAGAATGAAATCACCTCAACGTTGAACAAACACAAACGACTTCACTTTAATATCAATAAGATTCAAAACACCCACAAATCATACGCCCCTCAAAATGAGTTCGGCACTTCGTGCACCATTCAAGTTCCTCCATCAATAACTCGTTGGCTCCAAACAATGTGTTCGAAACCTTGCACACCGTTCAAGCTTCATCAACCACCCGTTGACTCCGAACAACAAGTTCGATGCCTTGTTCACCGCTCGAGCTCCATCAGCAACCCATTGACTTCGAACAACGAGTCAGACATTTTGCTCATCTCTCGAGCTCCATCAGCAAATCCGTTGACTCCAAACAACGAGTTCGATGCTCTGCTCTCCACTCGAGCTCCTTCAACAACACGTTAACTACAAACAACGAGTTCAACACTCTACTCTTCGCTCAGGCTCCACCAATAGCTCGTTAACTCCAAACAACGAGTTCAATGCGCTGCTCTCCGCTTGAGCTACATCAACAACTCGTTGACTCCAAACAATGAGATAAAAGTTCTATTCACCGCTCAAGCTTCATCATCAGCTCGTGGACTCCAAACAACGAGTTCGACGCATCGCTCTTCAATTGAGCCCCATCAGCAACTCCGTTGTCTCCAAATAACGAGTTCAACACCTTGCTTTTCGCTCAGGCTCCACTGGCAACTTATTGACTCCAAACAATGAGTTCAACGTCTCGCTCAAGCTCAAGCTCTATCAACATCTCGTTGACTCCAAACAACGAGTTCGACACCTCGCTCATCGCTCAGGCTCCACCGGCAACTCGTTGACTCCAAACAATGCTTTCAATGTCTCGCTCTTCGCTCAGGCTCCACCAGCAACTCGTTGACTCCAAACAACGAGTTCAATACTTTGTCCCCCGCTCGAGCTCCACCAACAACTCGTTGACTCTAAACAACGAGATCAATGTCTTCCTCTTCGCTCGACCTCTGTCAATAACTTGTTAACTCCAAACAACGAGTTTAACGCCTTACCGCTCGAGCTCCACCAATTACTCTTACTCGTTAACATCAGACAATGAGTTCAATGTCTTCCTCTTCGCACGAGCTCCGGCAATAATTCGTTAACACCACACAACGAGTTCAATGCTCTGCTCTCCGCTCGAGTGGCTCTATACAACGAGTTCAACACCTTACTCTTCGCTCAAGCTCTGTCAACAACTCTTTCACTCCAAAGAACGAATTCACCGCTCTGCTCTCCACTAGAACCCCATCAACTCGTTAACCCCAAAAACCAAGTTCAACACTTTACTCACCACTCGGGCTCCATCAGCAACCCATTAACTTTAAACAATAAGTTCGACGCATTGCTCACCGCTCGAGCTCCATCAACAACTCGTTGACTCCAAACAACGACTTCAACGCTCTGCTCTCCGCTCGAACTACAGTAACTACTCGTTAGCTCTTTATAACGAGTTCAATGACCCGCTCTTCGCTCGAGTCCTTCCAACAACCCTTCATCTACATGCAATAGGCTCGGAGTCCAATGTCGGCCAAGAATTCTCCTTATAAACTCACTGGGAGGGTGTCCAACGAGCTCTACATCCAACTCTGTCACAAAGTTGTCTCCACAAAACTTGTTGGGAGCAAACAGTAAGTTCAACGTTCAACTCTGTATCAAAGTTCTCTCTAAACTAGCTGAGATCAAACGGCAAGTTCAAACGTCTGACTCCGTCTCAAAGTTGCCTCTTCAATTGTTGAGATTAAACAGCAAGCTCTACGTTCAATTCCGTATCAGAGATGTCTCTGTAAACTGGTTGGGATCAAACAGCAGGTTCAAACGTCCAACTCCATCTCAGAGTTACCTCTACAAAACTTGTCGGACACAAACGACAAGTTCGACATCAACTTCGTCTTAGAGTTGCCTCTCCAAACTTACTGGCCGCAAACGGCATGTTCAGCATCAACACCGTCTCAGAGTTGCCTCTACAAGATTTGTCAGGCGCAAATGGCAGGTACAATTCAACTCTGTCTGAGTTGTCTCTACAAATTTGTTGGATGCAAACAGCAGGTTCTACATCAACTCGATCAAAGAGTTGCCTAGACAAACTTACTTGGATCAAACAGCAAGTTCAAACGTCCAACTGCATCACAGAGTTCTCTATTAACTTGTTGTGATCAAACAATAAGCGCTACATCAACTCGATCAAAGAGTTACCTCTACAAAATTACTGGGTGCAAACATCAAGTTCAACATTCAACTCCGTCTCACAGTTGCCTCTACAAAACTTGCTTGGCGCAAATGACAAGTTCAACGTTCAACGCCGTCTCAGAGTTGTCTCTACAAAACTTGTTGGGCACAAGCGATCAGGTCAATGTTCAACCACATCTCAGAGTAGCCTCTTTAACTTGACGGGCTCAAACGGCAAGTTCAATATTCGACACAGTCTCAGAGTTGCCCCTAGAAACTTGTTGGACGCAAACGGTAAGTTCAAAGGTTCAACTCCGTTTCAGGGTTACCTCAACAAACTTGTTAGGGTCAAACAGCAAGTCTGCAGTGCGATCGCCTTCCGAAGTTCGTTCCCGCAACAGCTCTTCTAGGACAACTACATATACAAAATGCAACGGAACACTTGTTCAACAACAAAGTGCTCAATTGACAAAACAAGCGAACAACACAACACTTGGTTGACAACACTTGGTTGACGAAAGAGCAGTTCAACGAAACAAGCGATGAGACGTTTAGTCGACAAAAGAACAGTCCAACGAGGCATACCACTTAACAAATATTTGACGGGTGAAACGCAAGATCTTCAAACCAAGTTCAACGAAGCTCTGCAACGAGTCCAACTCGACTAAAAACTTCTAACTTCGTCTATCTTGAACTCAACACCAATCCTCACTTGGCCAAAAGAAAACCCGACATCGATCTTCGAGAGACATCGACAGCAGCCTAAAGCTTTGAGCACTTCAAAGATGAGCAAAACCCGATATCAATCTTTGAGGGACATCAACAACCCAAAGCTTTCAAAACCCAACTTCGAGCTTCGAAGTTGGCCAACTCCAAAGCTTTGCCAACGAAAGACCCGAGCTCCAACCTCAAGCTTCTTCCTACCAAGCTCGAGCCAGTCTACCTCCAACCCAGCCATGACTTCAAGACTCAACCCCCGAAGTCAGCCACAATTCGAGCTTCACGAGAGAATACAGAATCAAAGAGGGATCTAGAAGACAGCAACTCCAAGCTCTGAAGTTAATTAATTCACGAAGGCCCAACTACGAATTCCGAAGGCAACACCCAAAAATGCCAACTCCCTAGCTCGACGACCCCCTAGCTCGACCACTCCCGAAGCTCACCCGCGGTAGCTTCGCCGAGCTCCTAGCCCCACCAAAACGAGGCTCGCCGAGCTCGAAGCACACCCGCAGTGGCTTCGCCGAGCTCGTAGCTCAACCCCAAATGGACTTCCTCGAGCTCAAAGCTCACCAGATGGACGCTCGCCGTCGAGCTCACGCAAAGAAACTTCGTCGTGCTTGCAGCTTGCCAAAGCATTGCTTACCCAAAGTGACTTCGCCGAGCTCGGTCATCCCAAGCAAATTCACTGAGCTCCCTCTATTAGTCGATCTCTCGCTCGCTGAGCTTGGACGCCCACGAGATAGCCTGATGGAGAAGAAGAGTCTAGGTCGCCCAGTAACGAAGAATCAAAAAGAAAGAAAACAAACAGCTCGACGAAAATGTCGACCGAGCTGAAGGCCTCTCACAGTCACTCACAGCCGTCGAATCCTTTAGATCAACGAGTCCAATCGAGATGGATGCTCGAGATGCACCACATCACCTGCCTTCGTCCCTACCGCTTGCTTCAAATATTGTTTGCATGATCACTCCGATTAGCGAGCTCGAGTCTGATGGAAGTTCCTGCTTTTGCCACGTCGCCCCTCATCACAGCGATCACATCGCAGCCACTCAACCCCATCAGCGGACGAGCCAGCCTGTGATCGACGAACCCGATCGCTTCAAGAAGCGTGTCGGGTCAGATAAATCAATAAAAAATCCCTAAATTTTAATTCAAAATTTCCAAAAATAATTATTGAATTCGAAAAATTAATTAAAATTTCCAAAAAATAATTAAAATTTTGAAATAATAATTTTAAATTAAATTGGGAAAATTTTATTTAAAATCCAAAAAATTATGGAAAATTTTAGAAAACTTCGAAAAAGTCCATGAAAATATTTGCCGCCTACAGAAGCTTCTGACAAGTTCCAGGTATCTCAAAACTTTCCTGAAAGCTAAGATTGTACCCCGGAATTATAAAATAAGGTGAACTACTTTCCGAAAGTGAAGACATTTCATGGTCAAGAAATTGCTATGACCATATACATGTCTTAATACCACTGTGAATCAAAGACCACACTAAGTTGTAAAAATGGTACAAATCACAGCAAATCAGGCCCGTATGATTCCAGCACATATCCTAAAGCTGCTACAGACAGATTAGCCATCATGGACCTCTTTAACAGATCTGGTCCTTGTTCAAGCACATCTATAAAATATGGGCCACTTTCAAGCCCATTAAAAGCAATTAGGCCCACTAGGAGAGACACCCGGCACATGATGGCTGTAAGTCAAATCTCTAATTCCCAAACAAGAGTATCTCTTAAGAAGGAGAACCAACATGAGATAAGGAATTCATATCAATCTCCTAAACTATTTCTCGGGCCTATAAATACCCTTCTCCTCAATAAATCTGCAATTTCTCTCTCAAACTCTCTCTCTGGTTTTGACTTGAGCATCGAAGGTCTGTAGCCGGAACCACCCCCAGTGTTTCGACTACCTCCAGTGTTTCAGGTTTTTTGCATGTCCATCGGCTGCATTAGCTACCGTCGGATTCAGAGCACAGTGTTCAATCTACGATCCAGATCTACTCTCAGGAGCTAGACTACTTTTTATGGCGACAATCAAATGTTAGATCTTTAGTAGTTTCCTTCAAATATAAACTCACTATCTATTTGCTCTCACCCTAAAATAAGCAGCAATAAGTTGATTCTAAGCTGGTTTCAAGTTTGATTCTGAATGTTGTGAAAGCACAATTAGGAATGACACTAAAGGCCATAATTAAAACGATTACATGCAATTATCAAATTTCGTACAAGAATGATTGGCTTGCAAAATAGAAGATTATTGAAAGGTTATTTGGAGGGTTTAAGGAAACATATAAGAAGTTGTTTGTTCTATTATCAACACTAAAAGCATCAAATCTAGGGACTGTTGTCCATTGGGATAAGATTTTGACCAGTCATGGCAAGGAAACTATACAGTCAGTATTTTGGGCATTTCGGCCTTCAATTGAAGGATTTAAGTATTGTAGGCTTGTTATTAGTGTTGATATAACTTTTTTATATGAAAAATACAAATGTTGTTTGTTGATAGTTATTGCTCTTGGTGCAAATGATCAGTTATTTCCATTTTCTTTTGCAATATTAGATGCAGAGTATAACTAATTGGATATGGTTAATTAATTGTATTCGATGATTTCAATTATTATGTCTTATACCATCTTATCTGTTTATTTTTAATTGACTAATATTTTCAACACTACTTTGTAGGATCATTATCGCACTAATGGCACCACGAACATGAGGTGCACGATCCCGAGTAGTACTAGTGAGTCTCAGGTAAGTAGTATGTTTTTAATGTTAAAAGAACATGTTGATTTTCATGCATTTAACAAAAAAATTAGATGTATGTAAAAGGATACGAATGAAGGAAGGAGCTGGTAGAGGACAGGGACTTTCTACTGGAGGTGGCTAAGAACGAGGAAAAGTACCCGCAGATGTAAGAGTAATTGATGTATATTTTAGTTTTGAATTTGTATATGTGACGTTTAGCTAATATAACATCTTCCATGTTCATGTAGATTGTTGCTAATCCACCTCTAGTCTACTGATATTGGTCAATCATCTCATTCGTCTTCTATTGCACCTGGACGTCCAGGTCCACTAGACCCTACACTCATGACGATGCAACAAAGTCATAGGTCTCAGTCCGTATGGAATTATGCAGCTAAAGAGTTAACTTTCCGTACACATGAAACCTTGAAAATGCACCCGCATACACATGCATTGTTGGTCGATGCTGGTTTTCATGAAATTGGATTAATGAAGCATATGAAGCTTGATATGCTCTACTTACAACTCTTCTCGAGAGGTGGCGACCAAAGACGCAAACATTCCATTTACCCATAGGAGAGATGACCATCACACTCTAGGATATTGCTATAATTTTAGGACTACCTATTGATGGGAAGGTCGTGACTGGCAATGTAAGGTTTGATCGGGAGCAGTTAGCTAGAGATTATCTTGGTATGCAGCCAGGTGATATGACCTTTGTTGGATCCTCCATTAGACTCCACTGGTTGAAGACAAAGTAATGACAACTTCTTAAACGATGATTCATCTAAGTTTGAATCAAAGTTTGATGTTGAATGTTACACTCGGACTGAATTGTTTGGAGGTGTTATCTTTTCCCAACTCCGCATGTGACACTGTTCCACTCATGTATCTACCGTTGATTGCTGACATTAAGAAAACTGACCAGTACACTTGGGGTAGTACGGTATTAGCCTCTTTGTATCGACATTTGTGTGGAGGAGCTTTGAATGTGGTGAAGATGACGAGCTCGATGGCACTATTATGGATGTGGAACTGTGAGCATTTACACATCGGTCGAACCTGCATAAGTAAGCAATCTAATGGATTGATTCAAGATGCAAATGATGAGGTCATGTTGGTTCTGTATTGGGTTGGTGCTCACATTTGGAAAGATAACCAACGTGGGGTGTTCACTTATTACAGAGATGAGTTTGACATGTTGTGGGAAGAGTTCGTGAGTCTTATACGACTGAGAGACCGGAGAGATTGCACCTGCTTGCACATCAAGTAACGAGTTATGGTAGACGAGAGCATCATTCATCAACTTTAGCGTGGTAGAATATTATTATGTGGATCGAGTTCTTCAAAAGTTCGTACTTCAGCAAAGCATTCCGGTCCATCGATCATATGACAATACACTGCATAGTATCAAAGAGCAAGGTTGATTGCTTGATCATGATTAGGTTAAACATGACCATGATCATGTTATCGCATGAAATAAGCACATATTTGAGACCATCATTATAGGAATTGAGCCATATGATGGATCCTTGCACGATGGGTATGTGTCATGGTATCAGAAGATTACACAGTAATTTATCGTTCCTCTTTCCATTAAGCCAACAACGGTCCAATTACCAGTTCCGAGAAGAGAGATTGAACCAGCTCCCAGGCATTCAACTTTGTAACCCATGTTTTAACCGAAGATGTCGATGTCGGGATCCATTGTAAGAATTAATATTTCTTTCTTTAGTTCATATATTTATCTTTATGTTTTTATTTTCATTTGAACCAAATTCAATATTTTGAACTACAATATAAGATACATTCTAATTTATTGCAGATTGATGAAACATAGAAGATTGCACGAAAATGGCTCATGCTTTGTCAAGTGACTGATGTCGTCAAGGAATTTGAACGAGAAATTCTCAAACCTTGCAGGGCACAACTTGAAGAGGTTGGTGAAGCTGTCAAACTAGAGACTATGTTGACAGCTCCAGTTCATTAGACAAAAAGACATGAGATGTCTTACAGGCTCAGATCGCAAGACATCAATCAAGCAATAAACGGGTACAACAAGAAGATTTACAACAAGAAGAGAAGCAAGATGATGATGAGCATATTCCCTGTCACAGCTTACACAAGTAGGAGATAAGTGTCTGTCAAAGCCCGCTCTAAAGTAATAGAAAAATCTGAAGACGCAATTTTATGTACCCGAGAAGGTTAATTGTGTATTTATTTCTGATTAGCAAACTTTTTAGCTATTTGAACTTCAATCATTTTGATGTATGTATGTGTTTAGCAAATTTTGATGTATATATTAGTCTTGCTTTCCGTGAATTGAAGTGGAGGTTTTGATGTTTAATGTGATTATATATGTTTGATTTCTATAGCTAACTGCAGCCACTTGGTTATGTTTGATTTGAATGTGTGAGCTAGTTGCAGCTCTTTTGAATTGTAAACAAGAAATCAATGTAATTTGAAATTTCATTTATCACTGCACACATATAGAGGCCATAGCTAGGAAATGTGGCATCTCTTTAACATGATCCACTCGAGAGTTTTTTCTCCATGTCTCCATTTTGAGTGCGGCCTACATATAAACATGGCCACAGTTTCCAGTTGCAGCCTACATATACAGAATGCCGCAATTTCTAGCTGCAGACTCTTTTTAAGATTTGCAAACATAGCATTTTTGGCTCTCCGTCTTTATGCTTTGAAGCAGTACCCAGCTGCAGCCTTAGCTATACATAAAATAGGCTGTGGCAACAAAAAAATATAGAAAGAAGCCAAGCCGAAGTTCCCATTTGTGGCCTCATAACAGCAAAAGCCGCAGTTGGCAACTGCAATCTTTGCTGACATGGCAAAAAATAGTCCACACGTGGAATTAGTTTAGTGAAGATCACCCTACGGAATATAGTTAGAAAATATGGCCTATTTTGGGGGGGAAATTCCAAGAACTACCCATAATCCTGATCATAGGATGAATTGATACCACAACACAAATTACACAAATAACAAATAGCACATCCCTTTTATAATTGTTGTTCAAAATACAAAGCATGTAATGTAAAAATATACTCTTGCTCGCTAACTCTAATTGTATGATTTATAGCATTACCCAATGGTGGTTGAGCCATTGAGGCTGATAACATGTACATCCACATGAAAATTGTGACAGTTACTATAGTATATAACTATACATAATAACTTTTCTAAAATGCCCATATCTTACCAGGTTTAAGATCTCGATGAATTATTCCATTAGCATGTAGGCAATCCATTGCATGAGCAATATCAAGTGCAAAGTTAATTGCCATGTATAGATCAAGTTGTTGAGGGCGAACGCTGTTCAGATAATTCTTCAGAGACATTCCTGGTAGCAGATAATTCTTCAGAGACATTCGTGATAATCACCATGAAAGGTTGCATGCAAGCTCCAATGAACTGCAAGCAAGAGGAAACTAGTTGGAATTTATTAAGAAATGATATATTTGTACAAGCATGCAAAATGGATGGTTCAAGTAGGGCAACAAGCTCTAGGGAGTTGTGACCCTCAAATTCAAAAGGGAAGGCCATGTGCATTATAATCCAATTTGATGGAGAAGTTAACCATATACTTGATCACATGAATTAAAGGGAGCACACCTTTACAAGGTTTTCATGCTTCACTCTGCGCATCATATTTACTTGTCGAATGAAACGACCTTTAAGAGTTGCCTTTTCTTCAGGAGTATCACCACTATTGAGAACTTTGATTGCTACAATTTTTGACCCATACCTAATTGGAATCAGTGTCAAGGGAAAACAGAATTAAGATATTTTGTAAGCATAATCTTTTTCAAAATGTTAAACATTAAAATCAAATAAAATAACCAACAATCGTAATTACACTGAAACAATACAATAATCGATTTTGACTGCTAATATGAACATTACGTCGTTACGCCACTTAATTTAGGGAGTCGGCAGAATCATCAGAATTAACAAGTTCAAGAAGATTTTTTTTTTATTTCATTATGCATAAAATTACATAACGTGTATAGACATTCAAGTAAGGATCTTAATTTATACTATGATTTTAAAGAAAGCTGGCTATCTCAAAGACGTAAACATCTAGCTAAGCAGATTTCCTTTTGAAGTGCTTCTATGTAAATTGCACATTTTATCATTATTATATAGGGACTGCATCATACTCCAGTGAGTATAATGTTCTGATCCTAGAATATTTCCATGATATCCATAGCTTTTCCGGCTGAATGCGGACACTAGGTCTTTATTAAGTTCTCTCGAATTTACCAGAGTAATGATATCCAATACATCTTATCACAATGTATGGTCTATAAGAATATCCCTTTATTTAGTGTCATTTTCAATTTTTTAAACAGAAATTGGGTCTCATATATCATTTGGATATGTCATGGCATTGAACTGAGGAAGTTCTCCTTGTTCATTCAAAGAAATCCAACAACTATCTAGTAAAAAACGTTGTTGTAGTAGATTGAAGAAAGAAATAAAACAGTTTCCATGCTTAGTTATTATCTATAAACAATTGGCTCTTCAAACAATGCACCATAAAAGAAGCCTACCATCTAATATTATTATAATAGTTTTTAATGCTGAAAAGTTAACGTGGAAAAAAGCCTAATAAGGAATTACATCATTGTAAATGAAGAACACTAGGAACCACATAAAAATAAGAAGAAAAACTCCAATTAACAACTGGTTCCTCTGCACAAATTCTCAAGGTTCTTGATTTTTTATTGTTTACATGATTGATTTAGATTATAGTGAATCAAATTAAATGACACAATTGATGTTGTATTAACATAAAATGATATGCTCATATATGACTTAACTCTTACTTAAACAGAAGGAAACTTAATTTTTCTACAAAAATCGAACTTTACTAATAAATATAAAAGAAACTGATAATCTTACCACAACAACTGGGTGACACGAATTTGGATGAATCGAACTTTGTAATACAACTGCTTACTTTTGCATCTTCTCCAATTCTAACATCCTCATGGTGTAACATCTTGGTAGATGGTGGATTGTGTCAAAAAAGAAAGGTTGGTGATTATTTTATATGAATTAGCAATAGCAAGATTCAGACCTTTACTAGAGAAGATACACCAACGAATGTCGTAGCCAACTTACCTATTTTCAAGCTCTGGTACGGTTCAAAGTAAGATGTCCAATATCCGATTATAACTATAATTATATGTTGTAGCATATTTTTTTGTTTTGACCTCCCTGATATGCTATCCGAAGTGGGTATTAGGCTTTGGTAAATAGGTTTACCAAATTACATTAATAAGAAAGAAATCACATGAACAATGGCGAGCAAAGAAAACCATCTTTTGGTGGAATTTTGATTAACACAATAGCATCATTCAGATGCAGAAATTATATGAACAACAATCAGCCTGAAGCAACAACGTACCAAGTTAACTCAAAACTTGTCTTACCAATAATTTTATTACTAATTATTTTTTATCATCTTTGTAAAATAATTCATTTTTGAAATTGTAGATACTAAAACTCACAATCTAATACAAGGGCAGATACTGTCACTATGGATGCAACCCAAAATTGTTGTAAGTGTTGGAATATAAGTGCAATTTCTCTCCACCCTTCTACAACTTCAAAATTTTAGCTTAGTTTCAGGGACTTTCACATGGTATGAGAGCAACCCATGTTCGAATCCAACCGGCTACGCAATTTAAATCCGGATTATAAAAAAAATACTATTGTCAAGGTCTCAGCCCACAGTTTGTTGGGCATTTATCTCGTTTCTTTGGCTCATAAACAAAAAATGAGCTCTCAACTTGAGGTGGCGTGTTAGAATATAAGTACAATTTCTCTCAACTCTTCTACAACTTTGAAGTTTTAGCTTAGTGGCAAAGACTTTCACATCAAGATTTTGGACCTTGGTACAAACAAAATTTGATATAACCTTTATACATTGAGAAGAAGAACGAAAATGAGAAATAAACCAAAATATAATATCTGATACCTAAACAAAAATACAACCCACTAACTTCTCCCGTCTTTCTGTGACTCCTCGTTTGAAATATGTACCAGCTCTCCAGCTTTCACAAGCATCAACTAATATCCTACCACGAGTCTCCTACTATCCAATGAATTTGAGAGTAACGGTGCCTGAGTATAGCTTAAATGTCTGAATAAAACCAATTATGGGTGGTTTGGTTTGGTGAAAAATTAAATATTGGATATTGTGATCGTATCAAAAGGAAATTTTTCATATCGGATACTGAATATCAGCAATATATCTGTGATATTTACAAAATATCAGGTTAGCATATCAGATGAAAATATATATCTTAAATGTGATTAAGATGACATTTACACATTATATATTACACATACAAAGAACTTAATGCAAGTAATAATAATTATAACAAAAATATTTGCCTACATGAAATCTTTACATTTAAGAATGAGAGCTACATATTATAGATTTGCAGATAAGACAAGGTATTTTTCGAAAGAAAACTTGAAGACAAGTTGAAATGTTTCTCTATTCACTCCCCATAAGCAATATGTTTGTCCTACTTTAAATAATGTTTTAATTTATTATTTACTAACTATGTAGACGCTTATCGTACTCTTTGTAAATACACTCATCGAAACAATTAGCCCAATAAAGAACATACATAGTGCGCATATACTCAAATTTGTAATTATGTACAGAAAGAGGCAAAGAGATTTGAATGAATATGATGTGTTTTTTGTCGTATCTCCATCATAATCATTTTTTATTTCTCTCATCTTTCTCTAATGCACAATTACAAACCCCGGTTTGTCCATTATAATTTAAAATGAAGGGTGGATTTCTTCTTTATATGTTCAATAAATAAAAACCCCTAGGTCAACATCCCCTCTGTGTGCACAATAAATAAAAAGAAAGGAGTGATGGCGTGGTGAATTTTTGGGAGATGAAGCAATACTGATGAGAGAATTAAAGTTTTTTAGCTAAATTTTTTCACCTCTCCTTTGATGAATGGGTTAGGGCCCAATTAGGTTTGGGCTAGAAATGTAACCCAAATGTCTATAGTTTTACCTTACATAATAACCGATGTTGAATTGGGTAGATATATCAGAATAATAACGTTCAGAACACTAGTATCAGTAACGTTATCCTATCCAAACTGTTATAACGGCTGGTCTAACGGTTGTAACGGATGATATTTAAAACACATTTCAACCACTTGAAATAAATTTCTTGGGAGGAACACCATTTACGATGTTGTTTAGTAGTAAAACAGGATTGAATTTGCTTTACAACCCTAACAGCACGGTGCTTGTCAGGCGTTTTATGCCTTTTCCTTTTCCTGGAGGCTTGTGAATTACCGTTCATCTTTATTTTAATCATTTATTCCTTCACCTTTTCCACATTGGAAAACACACCGTTTATTTTTAAAATTATGTTAAATCAATTGTTTATTTTTTTGTGGATTTTTGCTTAATTTTGATTGGTTCCATCTGCTTATGCAAATGAACCTTGCTATTAGTGTTTGGATTACTTTAAATCCACGCTCTGAGACAACAGATTTGCATGAAAAAGATTCAAGGGTGTTCTAGTTCATACAAGTGTTTTCTTTTGCTTGAGAAATATTAGAGTATGCTAGTTCATATGCATGTTTCGTACTCTGCTGATAATGTAATTGTAAAACATGTTTCAAAATAAACTCACAATCAGTGTTCTAAATGGCGGCTGCCTAGGAGCTCAGATGGAGGAGAACGAACCGCATTTCCCATAGGCGGTGGTCTAGGCAGTCAGAGGCGATTAGGCGGCCGTTTTGTTGAGTAGCGTCTGTAGCGCCGATCAGGCGTCCGTGGCGCCGATCAGGCATCCGCCTAATGTCCAACATCTAGGCGTTTTCTATTTTTTAAAATTTTAAATACTATTAAATAAAACAAAAAAAGAGAACTACTATTAATCTATTAATCTGTTATATACTATGTATGGATCTTTAATAGTAGTGAAATTGTTTTTATTTTTTTTAGTATAATTGGTGATATATTGCACATATTACACATATTAAAATAGCACATTTTACACATTTTACACATTTTATACATATTGGCATATTACACATATTACAATTGGACAATTATTTTTTTAATTGCACATATTACACATTATTGCACGAGAAAGCTTTTTTTATGTATAAACACTCTTTAATTACACATATTACACAAGAACATGATGAAAATTTGCAATTTGATTGCATAATTATACTTACAATTGAAGAATATGGGTTGAAATTAACTAAACCGTCAAAATAAATTCAACCGCCTAGGCGGTAGGCGCCCCTTGACCGAACCGTCACCGCCTAACGCCGTTTACAACCATGCTCACAATGTAATTGTGATGGAGTTTATATGAGAGCTAGCCACTCCATTTTGCTATGTTTCATCGTCATGATTCTTTTTTTTTCTTTTTTTTTTACAATATGGATGTGAAAGGTTGGATGCTTTATTCTCAGATCATATGTATGCATATGTATCACAATCCTCACCGTGCAAGTTAGAATATATGTATTGTTATATATTCTTAAGTTTATATGTACTGCTATATATTTTTGTTAGCCCAAAAGATTTAGATGTTGGTATGCTCGTATATCTCACACATTTACTCATTTTCGCTTTTTTTTGTTAATTTCTAGTGATTGATAAACGATGCTTGTGATGGAGGGGAAGATGTTGATAAATCTTCTCGACTATTTAATTGGCTTAAGTCTGGATGAATTGAATACATGTATTATGATTCTTTCTTAACAATTGGAATAGGATACGAGTAGGAATGTATATGGGCAATGATTGAATAAGCGCAAAACAATGGAGCCATAGGTTTTGGTCTGAAACCTTAACGCCTTACACGCTGGTTATCCCTTGCATGGTTAAATTAGTGCAGTGATGAGGCTCTAAACATACACCCGTTCATTTTTAATACAACACTGTGAAAAGGAATTCTCACCAAAAAATCTATCATAGGAGTATAAAAAATTGAAGTTTTGGGTGTGATCATTGAGGTCCTCCAATTTCTAGGGCTCTCACAAGTTCATGTAACAATTTTTTGTAGATTTATGTATAGCTTATATCTCTTAGTCTCTCGATGTGCATACTATAATTCTAACTGCAATAAAAATGTTCTTGGCCCCCCAATTTATATCTTCAATGTTTTTTTGTGTGCTTCTATAGTCTTACTATCATTATCCTTAATTTTTGACATGTTGTCAGTCTAGGACTCTAGGTATTTTGATGCTGGGTTGGGTTTCTATGAACACTTGCATTTAGTAATATTTTTTGTTGAGAAATTGTGTTCAGTAAAGGAATAATATGAGCTTATACAGGAGCTTATACAGGTTGATCAGTTGATGCTATTGCCAAATATGGGATAGTTAGCATTATGGGCAGTAACTTTGTTATTCTTGCGAACTTTGACATGCTAATTTGAGCAAATATTGGGTTATTATATCCCAGTTACTTTGTTGTTCTTGCAAACAAACCCAAAACTTGTCTATAATTGTTTACCAAATAGTAGACTAACATCCCAAACAAATCAAAAAAGTTGGATAAACACTGTTATTGCTACAATGCCTTTACAGCCAACCAAACGAAATTATTTTTAGTTGTTCTCCATAATTTGTTTTCCAAACACTAGTTTTCATCCTTCGGAGAGACAGCCAACCAAACCAAATTATTTATCTAAAATTTGTTTTCCAAACAGTAGTTTTCATCCTTTGGAGAGACAGCCAACCAAACCAAATTATTTATCCAAAATTTGTCTTCCAAACAGTAGTTTTCATCCTTTGGATATATATTACAACGAACCAACCAAACCACCCCTTAGAGCATTCACAATCGTTCCCTATCCCCATCCCCATTTTGGAGTTCCATTTTGGCATATTCCTAAGAATATGCTATTTTTGTTTGGGGTTTAGGAAGGTGTACTCCAACCAATCCCTATTTTGGGTTCCAAAATTTTGTTTTTAATTTTTTCGCGAAACAATATTTTTGAATGCAAAACGTAATACAGATATTCGAAAAGTTATAATACAATTATTTAAAAATAGATTATTTATGAATTCATGTTTCTCTTTAATATAATTATTGATTCATATTATTATTTTAAAACTTAAAACGAATCTGAAAGATATCCAATATTGGTCTCATATTGAAGAACTCGATAAAAATTAACAAGAGTATAATTTTGATCTATTATTGTCTATAAATAGCAAACTTAAAAAGAAGTTTAAAGAAACAAAGAAACTTAAAAAGAAACTTTAAAAAAGTTTAATGAGCGGGTTTTTTTTGCAAAAAAAATAGTAGGAGCCCACAGTTTGCAGGATGAGAAATGGAACCGCAAATATGCAGTTCCGAATCTCATTGCCATTTTTTTTGGCGAATGGGACCCACTCATTGCCGATCGCGGGGGGTGCTAATTTGCTAATCCCCTCCCCTAATACCGATCGGTTGGAAATGCTCTTAGTTCATCAAAACCAGACAATATATACCATTTATCGGATCTCACAAGTCAACTCAGATTCTTTAAGGCCAATACTAGACTGTTTAGGCAGAATTATTAATAAAACTAATACCTCAATTCATCGAATAAACTCATCCACTACATAACTTACTAACTAACGAAATAGCTTATTGAAATCCCCAAAATGTGATTGAAATCTGCTTTCAGCCTCTGACTGAAGCATTTGAAGTCTTTCGATACAAATCCACTCCTAGGTCCTGTTCATATGCATAAATACGTCAAACATAACAGAGCTAAATTTTCGATACATAGATGGATAATTTATGCTTTTCATTACTGTACGAGCACAACAATTGCATTTCGAATGTGATTATAAATAATAGTGTTTCTGATTTAGGATCTTCAAGCTTCAAAATCTCCATCAGGCTTAAATATTGCAATGAATCAGGATCTTTATGGAAAGGGCTTAAATGTAGTCGACCATTGGCACCACGTAATTGTAACTTACAACTACTTCTCACAACGAGCTAGCATTCTTCAAACACTAAAAAAAAATTACCAATGTAAACTAGTAACCATTTCGACATCTTCCCCATTACTAGCTGATATGGGTCAGGAATAAACGTGGCTCATCCTGGGCCACTGGATCCCCTCAGGATACGCGCTCTTTCTGATCCTTCAGATCTGCCACGTCAGCGCCGGAAAACCGCCCGGAGCTCTGCCACGTCAGACCGAAAACCACTCCGGCGCCTACCACGTCAGCCCTATACCGCCCTGCTTTCCACCGCTTCAGCCACTCGGGTAACCGGGTCCGACCCAGCCCCAAACGGGTCTGGACCCGATTGGCATCCCCTATAAATACCAGACCCTCCCCCCTATCTGCAGGTAATCAATCTTTTCCACTCAAAACCCTAGTTACTGTACTCTCTCTCAGAGACTAACTAGATCGTCGGAGGATCTGCCACCGGGATCAACCCCGGTGTTCCTAGACCGTCTGCAGGTACACCAGACCTCGGATCCGAGCTCCCTGATCCGAGCCGAGCATCCAGCCTCGCATCACCCCAGCCTGTCACCGGTACCGCTCGGCCAGCCGAGGGTCGTCTGACCAGAAACTTTCTCCTTCAAATACAAATCGAGTAAAGAACTCACACCTGGTGCATCCACACGTCTCCCAGAAACAAACCGCATCAGGTTGGCGCCGTCTGTGGGAAAGCTACTTCAGAAGCCGACCCGAGCCCGACCTCCTAGGTACCTCAGCAGCCGAACTCTCATGGCCCCCAAAGCCAAGAATGCTGCTACCTCCGCACCCCAGCGGGATTTGCCCCCGCCGTTTGCCATCGTCGAGCCACGCGCATCTAAGCAAGGGGCTCCCCGCCGGGTACCCCAGAAGAGCGCCATCCGTACAGTCCAGCCCGACCTATGAAGGGTAATCATCAACCGGCAGGCTACTCGCAGCGGGGAAAGGGCCGCTTCCAACTCGGCCCCGAACCATCCACTACCACCGCCCGAAGGACGGAGGCCAGCGCTCAGCCGCGTCGGAAGGCAACCTCCGGTCCAACCGCCCCGAAACCGAAACGAGGGAGCCCCAGTCACTCACCAGGAGTTTCAGGACTTCCGAAGAGAAATTCTTGGGGCTCTCCGACGGGCCCCCAGGGAAGAAGTCCGCCATTCCCGAACCAGGTCGGACGCCGAGGCAAGCGTGTCCCGCCCATCAACAATCCCGGCAGAGGACGATGGCGAACTCCTAAGGCGCCTCCAAGAAATGGAGGATCGCCTCGATCACATAGGCGACGGCGGTCTCGGAGCCGCTCAGGGATACAGACCTGTCCGACCTCCTTTCTCCGCCCTCATCCTCCAAGCGGAAATACCTCGGAATTTCCGACCGCCTCAGTTCGAGACCTATGACGGCGAGGGGGATCCGGCTGATCACATGGAGGGTTTCAAAACCCTGATGATGATTCACAGCGCTTCGGATCCCCTGCTGTGCCGAGCCTTCCCTGCCACACTCCGGGGTCCGACACGTGAATGGTTCTCTAAACTGGCCCCTGGCTCCATTTACTCCTTCGACCAGCTAGAGGGCAATTTCCTTGCCCACTTTGTCACCAGCCGGAAGGCCGAGAGGACGAGCGCCACTTTACTCGGACTCCGGCAGATGGAGGGGGAGTCACTCAGAGTGTTCGTCCGAAGGTTCACCACAGAGGCGAGGTCGGTATCCTCCCTCGATCCTGGCGTCGCCTCCGCGGCATTTCGGCACAACGTCCGTCATGGACAGCTGAAGGCCTCTCTGGCGAAGAAACCCCCCATAGATTTTCCCGATCTCCTCAACAGGGTCGAAAAGTACATCAGGGCAGAAGAGGCCCTGAACCCCGAAGATTCCAGGGAGGCCCCCGGGAAGGGAAAGCGGAAGGCCGAAGAAGTCGAGCCATCCAAAAAGGCTCCAAGGGACGCGGGTGGCATAAAGAAGGTCCCACCGGTCCCTCGCTTTGAGAGGTATACCCCACTAACCCAAAATGTGTCCTCCATACTCTTGGCAATCGAGGACAGGGATCTCGTCCAGTACCCCCCTCGTCCGTCCAACAACACCAGCAAGAAAAGGGATCAGCGGTTCTACTGCCGCTTCCACCGGGACAACGGGTACGACACGGATTACTGCCGCGCCCTAAAAGACGAGATCGAGGCCCTCATTCAACGAGGGTACCTCCGGGAGTACAAGCGAGATGAAGTTCGAGGGCAGAGGGACACGAGGAACAGGAGAACCCCACCTCCTCCTCGAGCTCCCCTGCAGCTCCTCGAACGAGAGCATGAGCTCGATGAGCCTGACGGTCAGGCCATATTACACTGCGTCCACGGGGGACCCATGGGAGGGGAGTCCAACACTTCGCGCAAGGCGTTCATCCGGGACGTTAACGCCGTCCAAGGTCCTCTCCCCCCTCAGATTCAACAACTCCTTGTCTCCTTCTCGGGGGAGGACCTGGAAGGGGTGCGGCTCCCGCATTGCGACGCCCTCGTCATCAACCTCAGCATGGCCAACTTTGACGCTCGGCGAATCCTTGTGGACAACGGGAGTTCGGTCAACATTTTGTTTCTCGAAGCCTTCGAGAACCTAAAGCTCTCCCGCGACAAGCTGAAGCCAGCGGGGTACACCCTGCACGGGTTCTCGGGCGTCCCTGTGACAATTGAAGGGATCATCACACTGGATGTCACGGCAGGTACGACCCCAAACCGAAGAACCGAGTCCTTGGACTTTATGGTGGTAAACGTCAAGGCAGTCTATAATGCGATACTCGGTCGCCCGGGCCTCTGCTCCCTCCAGGCTGTCCCCTCGGCCTGTCACCAGAAAATGAAGTTCCCCACCAAGACCGGAGTGGGAGTAGTCCGAGGAAACCAGGAAGCTGCTCGCTCATGCTACATGACAGCAATCGAGAGCGACGTGTTTCCCCTCGATGCCGTCGAGATGCGGCCCCAGAGGACCCAGCCAGAGCCGGAGTCGGCAGACGAGCTGGAAGATGTCTTGTTCGAGACGGGATCCGTCGAAGCAATTTCGAGTAAGTCGCTCCCTCACCCCTCGCCTTAAGTCCGACCACATTACCTGCATTCGCCGCAATGTCGACATCTTCGCCTGGAAGCCTTCTGACATGCCCGGTATCTCCGAGAATCTTATCATGCACAGGCTCAGCGTAATCCCCGAGTCGAAGCCGGTTGTCCAAAAGCGACGTAAGTTCGCTCCGGAGCGACAGCAGGCGGTGAATGCGGAAGTCGACAAGCTCCTGGCCGCACGCTTCATCCAAGAAGTCAGCTACCCCAAGTGGCTGGCGAACGTCGTCATGGTCAAGAAGGCGAGCGGGAGCTGGAGGATCTGCATAGATTTCACGGACCTCAACAAGGCGTGCCCGAAGGATCCATTCCCCCTCCCCAGAATCGATGCTCTTATCGATGCAACATCGGGTCACGAGCTCCTGTCCTTCATGGATGCATTTTCGGGCTACAACCAGATCCGCATGTTCCCTCCCGACATCGCCAAGACGTCCTTCGTTACAGACCAGGGGCTGTAATGTTACAGGGTAATGCCCTTCGGGCTGAAGAACGCAGGCGCCACCTATCAGAGACTCGTCAACCGGGTCCTCAAGGAGCAAATCGGGCGCAATATGGAGGTATATGTGGACGACATGCTCGTCAAGAGCCAACGGGGGGAGGATCACGTCGCCGATCTGGAGGAGGCCTTTGGAGTACTTCGGATCCATAATATGAGACTCAATCCGACCAAATGCGCTTTCGGCGTCTCCGCGGGAAAGTTCCTTGGCTTTATTGTCAGCCAGCGAGGCATCGAGGCGAACCCCGAGAAGATCCAGGCCATTTTAGACATGGCTCCTCCCAGGAACATCAAAGAGGTACAGCGGCTGACGGGGAGACTGGCGACCATCGGCCGTTTCCTCTCCAAGTCTGGAGAGAAGTCTCTCCCGTTCTTCAAAGCCCTGCGCGGCACCGGAGGGTTCGAGTGGGGTACCCAACAGCAAGAGGCTTTCGCCCAGTTGAAGGAGTACCTCGCAAACCCTCCCCTCCTCAGCAAGCCCGAACCAGGAGAGCCACTCTGGCTCTACCTTTCAGCCTCGGAGAAGGTGCTCAGCGCCGTTCTCGTTCGGGAGGAAGAGGGATCACAGAAGCCTCTGTACTATGTCAGCAAGGTCCTGCTCGATGCCGAGACCAGATACTCTCGGATGGAGAAAGTTGCGTACGCCCTGGTCATGGCCTCGGGAAAACTCCGCCCATATTTTCAATCTCATTCGGTCCAGGTACTGACTAACCAACCCTTGAAGGCCGTGCTCTACAAGCCAGAGAGCTCGGGTCGACTCGTCAAATGGTCGATCGAGCTCAGCCAGTATGACATCGGCTATCAGCCCAGAACAGCCATCAAGGGGCAGGCGCTCGCAGAATTCATTACGGAATGCACCATCTCCGAGCATCCCGCGAGCAAGGAGGCCGGTCAGACGTGGGAAGTTTACGTCGATGGCTCCTCCTGCGAGGCGGGTAGCGGAGCTGGCATTATTCTGCAAGGCCCGGATGGTTTTCTTCTCCAATACTGCCTCCGCCTCACTTCCCGGCCTCCAACAACGAGGCCGAATACGAGGCCATGATCGCCGGGCTCACCCTGGCCCATCGGGCCGGCGCCAGACAGATCAGGACATTTAGCGACTCCCAGTTCGTGGTCAACCAGATCACCGGGGAGTACGAGGCCCGCGACGATCGGATGGTCCGATACCGAGCGGTCGTTCAATGCCTACTAACGTCCTTCGACGAGTCGGCCGTTGAAAGGATCCCCCGGGAACAGAATGTCCAGGCTGACGCACTGTCAAAGCTGGCTTCCTCTTCTTTCGAAGGCCTCGACCGCACGGTCCTGATCGAAGTCATGTTAAAACCAAGCATCGACATCCCGGAGGTCCTGTGCACTGAAGACGGAGCTCCCCCGAAGACTGGACCACTCTTATTAGGCAATTTCTCGTTAAGGGAGAGCTCCCCAAAGACCGAGCCGAAGCAAGAAGAGTCAGGGCCCGAGCGGAAAGATTCACAATAATCGACTCGACACTCTTCAAAAGGTCCTACACTACCTCGGATGGTCGACCCTATCTCCGCTGCCTCACTCCCGATGAAGCCAAATATGCTCTCAAGGAATTACACGAGGGGATCGGCGGATGCCACATGGGAAGTCGCTCGCTCGCCCGAAAGGCTTTGAACCACGGGTACTACTGGCCCACCATGTTGCAGGATGCTCTAACCCTTGTCAAGAAATGTGGCCCCTGTCAAAGGTTCTCGCCCGTCAAAAGGGCCCCGCAAGCAAACCTCCGCTCGATGGCCAGTCCAACCCCCTTTGCCATGTGGGGAATGGATCTGGTAGGCCCCTTTCCAAAGGCAACAGGGCAGCGAAAGTTTCTTATAGTAGCAATCGACTACTTTACCAAATGGATCGAGGCAGAGCCATTAGCAACGATCACCGAGCAACAGACGCAGCAATTCTTCTGGAAGCACATCATCTGTCGGTTTGGGATCCCTCAAGTGCTCGTCACAGATAACGGGACCCAATTCGCGGACAAGCATTTCCGCAAGTTCTGCGGAGATCTCGGTATCCAGCAGCGCTTCTCCTCAGTATGTCATCCTCAGTCCAACGGGCAGGCGGAGAACGCAAACCGTCAGATCCTCGACGGACTCAAGAAGCGACTCGATAATTCATCTAAGGGATTATGGGTCGACGAGCTGCCAAGTGTTCTCTGGGCCCACCGAACGACAAAGAGAATCCCGACAGGGGAGTCGCCCTTCAATCTCACGTACGGCGCAGAGGCCGTCATTCCCCTGGAGATAGGGATCCCCTCTCCCCGGATCATGGCCTTCGACGAGGCAAGTAACTCTTTACAGCTACGAGCCGACCTGGACCTCGTTGACGAGGTCAGGGAGAAGTCGGCCATTAGAAGGAGTATCTACCAGCAGAGGACCGAGAGGTTCTACAACAAGAAGGTGCGCCCAACTGACATAAAACTCGTAGACCTGGTTCTCCGAAAGCTGGCGGTATCCAACCCCGGCCAGAAAAGAAAGTTGGCACCAAACTGGGAGGGCCTTTACAAGGTATCAAAAGTCGTACGTCCCGGTACGTATCGTCTGACCAGCGCCGAAGGCAGGCCCATCAAAAGGCCCTGGAACGCGGAGCACCTGATCAAGTTCTTAGGAGAGGAGTAGCCTCCATATCCATGTAAATTATCATGATTGTAATCGGCACGTCGTGCCTAGTCTTTTGTAATAGCTCAAATATATTGTAAATATGCCAGCTTTCTTAAAACAAGCCATGGCTCCTTATTTTGTTACCAATGAAGAAAATGTTCCGCTCTCGGCTCTCGGATGGAATCCCGAGCCAGAACAGATTCTCTTACAAACTTATGGTTCGGCCCTCGGATGGAATCCCGAGCCAGAACAGCTTCTCATGCAAGCTTATGGTTCGGCCCTCGGACGGAATCCCGAGCCAGAACAGCTTCTCTTGCAAGCTTATGGTTCGGCCCTCGGACGGAATCGCGAGCCACAACAGCTTCTCTTGCAAGCTTATGGTTCGGCCCTCGGATGGAATCCCAAGCCAGAACAGCTTCTCTTGCAAGCTTATGGTTCGGCCCTCGGATGGGATCCCGAGCAAGAACAGCTTCTCTTCCAAGCTTATGGTTCGGCCCTCGGATGGAATCCCGAGCCAGAACAGCTTCTCTTAAAAGCTTATGGTTCGGCCCTCGGACGGAATCGCGAGCCACAACAGCTTATCTTAATACGGGAGCTCGGCGTCGACCACGAGCGAGGCAGGTGCCTTCTCCAAGGCACCGCGACCTCGACGCTCGGCGGCGACCCCGACGCTACGCCTGCAGTTGTCTTTCTCACCGGTATGGGGGCTCGGCATCCGTCCCTCGCTCGGTTGGGGGTCCATACAGCCCATCAACCTATGTACGAGGCGACATCCGCCAGCCACGCCCGCACCGTCTCTCCCCGAGAACATGTGCAGGAGCTCGGCGTCGACCACGAGCGAGGCGGGTCCCTTCTCCAAGGCACCGCGACCTCGACGCTACGCCTGCAGTTGCCTTTCTCACCGGTATGGGGGCTCGGCATCCGTCCCTCGCTCGGTTGGGGCTCCATACAGCCCCTCAACCTATGTACAAGGCGACATCCGCCAGCCACGCCCGCACCGTCTCTCCCCGAGAACATGTGCAGGAGCTCGGCGTCGACCCCGAGCGAGGCAGGTGCCTTCTCCAAGGCACCGCGACCTCGACGCTCGGCGGCGACCCCGACGCTACGCCTGCAGTTGCCTTTCTCACTGGTATGAGGGCTCGGCATCCGTCCCTCGCTCGGTTGGGGCTCCATACAGCCCATCAACCTATGTACGAGGCGACATCCGCCAGCCACGCCCGCACCGTCTCTCCTCGAGAACATATGCAGGAGCTCGGCGTCGACCACGAGCGAGGCGGGTGCCTTCTCCAAGGCACCGCGACCTCGACGCTCGGCCGCGACCTCGACGCTACGACTGCAGTTGCCTTTCTCACCGGTATGGGGGCTCGGCATCCGTCCCTCGCTCGGTTGGGGCTCCCTACAGCCCCTCAACCTATGTACGAGGCGACATCCGCCAGCCACGCCCGCACCGTCTCTCCCCGAGAACATGTGCAGGAGCGCGGTGTCCACCCCGAGCAAGGCGGGTGCCTTCTCCAAGGCACCGGGACCTTGACGCTCGGCGGCGACCCTCGACACTTTTCAAAAAATGGTTCTCACAAACACTGGGGCTCGACGAACCAAAGCTCCAAGCCTGGTACCGACCCCGTGTTGCCAAAGTTTTATTTAAGGTTTAGAGCGTCCGCCTACGGCAGACGCTCCGAGCCTCGTGTCGAATTATCGACCGCCCTCTCACCCGCGAACAACTCGGGGTTTGACTGCCTTGACCGGCCCCAAACCCCGAACTGTTCGAGGGTGGCAGGGAGGCCATCGACCCGCTGCTCCCACCATCCGGAATCAGACGCTCCGAGCCTTCGAGATGTTCAGCCGACCCTCCTCTCGCCCGAGAACAAGTCGGGGTTTACGGCTTTGACGAGCCCGAAACCCCGAATTGTTCCCGGACGACAGAAGAGCCGCCACACATCGGGAATATTTTATTCTTTGGGCGCCCGCCTTTTGCAGGCACCCAAGTCAGATGGCTCACTGCTTGAAATCTGACAGGGAGTGGGGTGGTTATATAGCCCGCTGAGGCCTCATTTATTGCGCCTGGGAATGTGAAACGGCGGAAGGCGAAACATCGCCATAAATGTTCATGGGAATACGAAACGTCGCAATTAATGACGCAGCCGCGTCAGTTGCGACCCTTCGTAGATTTCACACCAACCACCCTCGGCATCCGAGGCAATCAAGGTTCCGAGAAACAAATGTTCTTATTGATTACTCATTGCTTACAACTCGATGAACGTCGATACAAATACAATGAAAAAAGAAGGCTCACAACTCACTCACACTCGCCAGGGAACTCAAATTCAGGGCTCTTATTACGCTCGGTCGGGCCGACCAGGGAAGACACTCCCGCCACCGAGCTCCCCGCATCATCCGGCTGGGCCTCAACCAGCGAGAACGGCAGCGACCGCCCCGGGGTGGAGTTGCTCGCCTCTTTAACTAGGCCCGCACCCAATATGAGCTTCAGCCGACGAACCTCCAATTCTTTCTCCATTACGTCCTCGCGAAGAAAAGACTCGGAGGCCGAGCGCCCACTAGAGGTACCAGAGACCGACCAGTCCGTCTCAATAACCCACCAGTCTCGGTCGGCCACGATTTTTCTCAAACGAGCCACCTCTAGGCCGAGCTCCCTTGACTTGCTCAGAAAGTAATTCCTGGCGGCCTCTCGATCCCGAGCCAACGTCTACCAAAAGAAAAAACAAGTGTCACAAAAAACGCAAGAGTTGAAAGGTCGGCACAAAAAGTATATTTCATTTCATCTCAAAATTTTCATACAAAAAGTCGCGGTGGCCAATCCGCCGAGGGCATTTACATCAAAAACAAAAGAAACAAAAACATCTATTCTTGGGGGTCGGGTGGCACCTCTTTATCGCCTTGGCCTTCCTCGGCGCCATCGCCGCCAGGGGTCGGGGGCAAGTCCGGCTTCCATCCGAAGCTGAGGTGGTCGACGTTGCACTCAGGGTAGATGTACTTAAAGTGGGACTTGGCCTGCTCATACGCCTCGTCCTGAGCTGCCACCAAGGTCTCCCCTAAAACCCCTTCCAAATCCGCCACGGCCTTCTTCGCTTTGTCCTTCTCAGCCGCCTCGGCCGCGACCTTCTTCAATAGATCCTCCTGTCCTGCTTATGAATCTTAACAAGAGACTCTAACTGAGCCTCGTGAACGAGCACTTGGTCCCAGGCCTCCTTCAGATCATCCGTCGCCTTATTCAGCTCCCGAAGGTACTTCTCCGCCTGCTTTCGCTCGTAGAGAATTTCCTTCTCCAAGCACTTGTGGACATGCTGGCCGTGGAGCATCGCCTGTTTCAAAGAGATCAAGATTAGTGATAATTACAAGCCAAGTCAACAAACAGATCTCGACCGACTTACCGAGAGATTGGCTTGGGCCCATCGCATATAGGCCTGGTCGGCCGTTTGCGCCGCCAGGGCCATTCCATCACGCTCGGTGATGGCCTTCGAGACGAACTCCATCGAGACGGGTCCGTCGAGGATAGTGTCCCCCTTCAAAATTGACCAGTCGGGAACGAATGGCATCGTAGCCATACTCCCCACCAGCTCGGCGACGCTCGGTCGAACCGGGGGAAGCTGTTGCGACGGAGCTTCCACGGTCTTCCCCGAGCCGCCCGCCGCGTCTCGAGCCGATCTCGTCAAGCGGGAGTGGTGCTGATGTTGCTTCTTCTGCTTCTTGGCCGGCGATTGCCCCTCGGGCGCTGGAGGAGGCACCTACGAGGTCCCTCCGGCTTGCGGAGCCTGGGCGGCCAACTTCTTCCTCTCGGCCGCCAGGCGATCCTGCTCCTTCTCCAACCTCGTCTTCTCAGCCGCGACGAGCAAAATCTTCTTGGCTTGCGCCTGTTGTGCCGACATCCCTACAACAAGATAAGAAAAGAAAGGCTAAACGTTAACACGAAGGCAGAAAGATGAACAAATATGGAAAGAAACATACTAGGGTCGGCGGAACTCAGTCCGGCCCTCGCTAGGTGAATCTCGGTCACACGGGGCCATGAAATGCTGTGACCCCCAACTATCGCCTCAACTGCCTCCCACTCCTTGGCAGATAATTTGCTCTTCTTCGGAGTTTGCGCTTCGGCTTTACGAAGTTCCACTGGGTCGGAATCCCCCATGACCCTTCTGTCTTAACAACAAAGTACTTGTCCCTCTAATTCTTTATCGAATCCGGGTGGCCGTGCACCACCTTCTTGTACGACCTCGGTGAGAAGTAGAATACCCCCTCAATATCTCCGAGCGAACCAATTCCGAAGATGGCTCGGAAGTACGACAGTCTCGGCTTCACCCCCTTCTCTTGGCATTTCAGAATGAAACAAACAAGATGCTTCCAAGAGTTCGGGCCATACTGCATGGGGCACAGTTCCGCCCAGTTCAAGACCCTCTTCACGAAAGGGTGCAGGGACAGCCTCAGTCCCGAGAGGAAGTCGTCCTCTGGGAAAATGCAGTAGCCCGGGGCCAGAACTGTGGTAGGGCGGATACCTGGGCTCGGAAGGAGGAGCTCATACTCCCGTGGAATATAGTAAGCAGCCCTGATGATGTTGAGATACTCCGGTCTCAGGTTGCTCGGGGTGTTATCCGCGCGGATCTTCGTCCGAGTGTTCTCGCCCGGCACGGGCGGGATCGGTTGGATATCCTTGATATCGTCAAGATACATGCGTATCGACACGGGATTCCGGAAGGTGACTGGGGGAACATCGAGACCCGTCCTCGGCGCGTCCTCGTCGGGCGAAGAGGGACTTTGGGGAATAATCATGACTCTCTTCTTCCGACGTGGTCGAGGCTTGCGCTCGGGGGAAGGCGTCGACAAAGGTGGTAAAGGAGGAAGATCTTCTCCGACCCCCGCTGTCCCCTCGGGCATGCTCTGACCGGCCTCCTGCTCACCAACCTCCTCTTCTCCCTCGCCTTCCGCGTCACCCTGCTCGTCTTCATCCCCCTCTTCATCATCATCACCCGCCTCTTCATCATCATCACCCGTCTCCTGATCCGTTTCCTTCTCATCCCCATCCTCGCTGTCCCCCACGTCCTCCTCACCACCCTCTTCCATGGGCTCCTTTCCCGGCCTCCTCGACCTCAACAGTTGCACCACAAACACTACATCATCACCACCGTCTGAGCCAGGGTCGGAAAGAACTTCCTCTTTCACCTTGTACTTACCCAGGGACGAGGATGTTTCCAACTCCGACTCCTGCCCAGAGCGACCGGACGAGCTAGCCTCGGATCCAGACTGAGTTCGCGACATGGCTAAAAGAAAATTACTAACCTGATGCGTGGAAAGTTACTTTCGCGAGAAAATCCGCCGACGGCGATTAAAGATTCCTGCTCTTGCTGAAAATTGAGAAGTGAGTAATGAGAATGTAAATAAAGAAATGAGAGGGGAGTGGGGGTTTTTAAAGAGGAAAACGACTCCTCGATTTTCGCAAATGAAGATCTAGCCGTTGGATATTTGGATCTTATCTGACAAGATCTAACGTCCACCAAGATCCAAACAAGCTTTGATCTTTGCGCCTTGACGTCAGCAATAAAATGTGAAATTACCCCACTACCCCTTCCCCTTTGCTAGACAGGAAAAATTTCACCAAGTCAGAGGGCTCGGATAGCTGTGCGAGCAAATTCCCCTTCTCTTCCTCACAGAGGGGTCGACGCCCGGATGGCTGCGCGAGCCAATTCCCCTTCTCTTCCTCACAGAGGGGTCGACGCTCGGATAGAAGCGCGAGCCAAGCCACCTTCTCCTTTTCTCAGTAGGGATTCAGAGCTCGGACCGAAGCGCGAGCCAGGTCACCTTCTCCTTTTTCAGGTGGGGTTCGGAGCTCGGATAAAAGCGCGAGCCAAGCCACCTTCTCCTTTCTCAGGTGGGGTCCGGAGCTCGGATCGAAGCGCGAGCCAAGCCACCTTCTCCCTTCTCAGTAGGGGTTCGGAGCTCGGATCAAAGCGCGAGCCAGGCCACCTTCTCCATTCTCAGGTGGGGCTCGGAGCTCGGATAGAAGCGCGAGCCAGGCCACCTTCTCCTTTCTCAGTAGGGGCTCGGAGCTCAGATAGAAGCGCGAGCCAAGCCACCTTCTCCAAGGTCAGGTGTGGTTCGGAGCTCGGATGGAATCCCGAGCCAGGCCACCTTCTCCTTTCTCAGGAGGGGTTCGGAGCTCGGATAGAAGCGCGAGCCAGGCCACCTCCTTTTCTCAGTAGGAGGTTCGGAGCTCGGATCGAAGCGCGAGCCAGGCCACCTTCTCCATTCTCAGGTGGGGCTCGGAGCTCGGATAGAAGCGCGAGCCAGGCCACCTTCTCCTTTCTCAGTAGGGGCTCGGAGCTCAGATAGAAGCGCGAGCCAAGCCACCTTCTCCAAGGTCAGGTGTGGTTCGGAGCTCGGATCGAAGCGCGAGCCAGGCCACCTTCTCCATTCTCAGGTGGGGCTCGGAGCTCGGATAGAAGCGCGAGCCAAGCCACCTTCTCCTTTTTCAGGTGGGGTTCGGAGCTCGGATAAAAGCGCGAGCCAAGCCACCTTCTCCTTTCTCAGGTGGGGTCCGGAGCTCGGATCGAAGCGCGAGCCAAACCACCTTCTCCTTTTCTCAGTAGGGGTTCGGAGCTCGGATCGAAGCGCGAGCCAGGCCACCTTCTCCATTCTCAGGTGGGGGTCGGAAGTCGGATAGAAGCGCGAGCCAATTCCCCTTCTCTTCCTCACAGAGTGGTCGACGCTCAGATAGCTGCGCGAGCCAGGCCACCTCCATTCCTAGGAGGGGCTCGGAGCTCGGATCGAAACTCGAGCCATGCCACCTTCTCCTTTCTTAGATGGGGCTCGGGGCTCAGATCGAAGCTCGAGCCGCGCCACCTTCGTCCTTTTTAGTAAGGGTTCGGAGCTCGGATGCAGCAAGAGCATCAATCGCTCCCTTTTTTCACTCTAAGGAGCTCGGTGCTCGGATTGCATCCCGAGCACCAATCGCTCTCCATTGCCTCAATATGGTTCGGCGCTCGGATGGAATCCCGAGCGCCAATCTCTCTCAGAGAGCTCAGTATGGCTCGGCGCTCGGAATCGCATCCCGAAACACCAAATACTCCTCGCTCTTCCAACTAGCGAGGAGATCGTCCACCGACCCGAGGAGGTCGTCTGCCGATCCCAAAGCGCTCAACGGGCCGACCCCCAGGGTCTCGGCCGCCGATCCTTAAACGCTCGACAAACAAACCCCAACGGGTGGCCTTGACGTCCCCTCGCTCTTCCAACTAGCAAGGCGGTCGTCTGCCGACCCTTACGGGATCGTCCAAACGACCCATGACGTCCGGCGAACAAGACCCAACGGACTTCCTTGACGTCCCCTCGCTCTTCCAACTAGCGAGGCGGCCGTCTGCCAAACCTTAGGGCTCGTCAGCCGACCCCATGGGTTCGTCCGCCGACCCCTTGGGCTCGTCCGCCGACCCCCAGACCTCGACATACGCCCTTCCGTCTCTCCGCTCTCCTAACCTTAACCTCCCGCGCAAATCCAACGATGGGTCCCTTCCTCCTACCCCTGGCCTCTTCGGGAAACAACAGATCCTACTTCTTACCCCAACATCTGCTCTTCCCCTACGGGCAAAGAGTCACTCCCGCACGACTGGTTCGCCCAGCCCCGCGGGAGCGTGGGGCTTGTGATATGGGTCAGGAATAAACATGGCTCATCCTGAGCCACTGGATCCCCTCAGAATACGCGCTCTTTCTGATCCTTCAGATCTGCCACGTCAGCGTCGGAAAACCGCCCGGAGCTCTGCCACGTCAGACCGAAAACCACTCCGGCGCCTGCCACGTCAGCCCTATACCGCCCTGCTTTCCACCGCTTCAGCCACTCAGGTAACCGGATCCGGCCCAGCCCCAAACGGGTCTGGACCCGATTGGCATCCCCTATAAATACCAGACCCTCCCCCCTATCTGCAGGTAATCAATCTTTTCCACTCAAAACCCTAGTTACTGTACTCTCTCTCAGAGACTAACTAGATCATCGGAGGGTCTGCCACCGGGATCAACCCCGGTGTTCCTAGACCGTCTGCAGGTACACCAGACCTCGGATCCGAGCCCCCTGATCCGAGCCGAGCATCCAGCCTCGCATCACCCCAGCCTGTCACCGGTACCGCTCGGCCAGCCGAGGGTCGTCTGACCAGAAGCTTTCTCCTTCAAATACAAATCGAGTAAAGAACTCACACCTGGTGCATCCACACGTCTCCCAGAAATAAACCGCATCACTAGCAACTCTATAATAAACACAACAAAATCCAAGTTGCGCATCCCCTCGCTCCTAATTCCCCAATCCCCCCCAAAATAAGGAATAAACTATACAATTCCAAACCAAACCAAAATCAAATCAATCAAAAATAAAACACAATCTTACAACTTACTTTCCCTCGTATACTTTCCCATGCGCCCCCTCGCCAATTTTCGCTCCGATGAACAGCATCTTCGGGTCGATCAGCACCTTCTCATCGATCCTCCCGCATGCCGAAATCCCATCCCCGTCCTCCACCGACCCATCCGCCACTCTTCTGGCCCCCACCGGCCTCTTCACGTCCTCATCATGGTCTCCTCCTCCTCCCTTCTCGCAACAGCTCATATTTCTACCGAAGTTCCTCGTCTAAACCATACGATACCCTAACCCTAATTTACTTTTGGGATTTTTTGGTTCTTTTTTCTTAATTTTCTTTTTGGAGTGGAAGGAGAGATGGAAAGAGGGGAGTGGAATCGTGAGAGAGAAGGATTTTAAGGCCATCGGTTCTATCGCGAGCGCTGGTCGCTGTCCGGGGTGGAAGAAAATATAGTATGAAACTGAAATGAAAAGAAAAAGAAGCTGAAGGTGGGGATTGGTGGGGTCCACGGGGGCGAATGAGGGGGTGACGCGTGTCCGCACTGGGAGAAGTGAAGTGAGGGGAGAATAGAAAAATATCTGGAGAGTGCGTGCTGCGCACGTGGGAGACCTGGATCCAGGAGTGAGAATGAATCCGAGGCCTGGGGCCTGGGGATATTGACCTGTCTATTTTTTGTGGGACCCGGGGTGGAAGTTTATGGTAGATGGGTTTGGTTGACTTGATGGAGTCGGGTCGGTTCGGGTTTGGTTTGACCCATAATTGGATGCTTGTAGGGCTGCAATCAGATCATACTAGTATCATGCACGCGCGATGCACGTGGAGAAAGAAGGAAAAAGACAAAAAAAACCTACCAACACGTGCACGTGCGATGCACGTGGAGGAGGAAGGAAAAAGACAAAAAAAACCACAACGTGCGCTGCACGTGTTTGCACACATACAAAAAATTGTTAATTAATTACCAACCCCATCTCTCCCATTATAATAGTTATTATTATAGATATACAAACTAGGTTTGCCCGTTGACACATGCCTACGGCACGTCTTCGGAACGGTGCACCTTGTTTGATCATATAAATAGTTTTGGAGGTTCAACAAATTAATTGAAGTAGGAAACATAAAGCAAAAAACATATTATATGATTTTTTTTTTGAATTATTTTTTAATTTTTTAAATTTTTTTAGTTTTTTATTTTCTTAATTTTTTTAATAGAAGAGGGATGGAGAGAGAGAGAGAGAGAAATATAGGAGTTGTTTTGGGTGGGGATTTGAATTTGAGTTTTGGGAGGAACTTTTAGAGGGAAAATATGTTTTGTAAGCTTAGATCTGGGCCTTTGATTTTTTTGGGGATTGAAGGAGAGCCACTTGATAGCTTTCTTTGTGTTTTATTATATAGATAGGGCTGCAAACGAATCGAGCTATTCGCGAGCTATTCGGCTCGAGCTCGGTCAATGCTCAGTTCGAACCAAGCTCGAGCTCAAAACTGAACTTGTTTCGTAAACGAGCCGAGCTTGAGCTTGGTTTTTTTTTTTAGGCCAAGCTCGTAAGCTATTCGGCTCGAATACGGTCAAAGCTCAGCTCAAATCGAGCTCGAGCTTTGAGCTCGTTTCGTAAACAAGCCGAGCTCGAGCCTGAAGGTATTCGGCTCGACTCGGCTCGATTGCAGATATAGTCGTAATTTTGTACGAAGTATTTATTTTGGTAGTCCAAATATGAATTTGAATATGGACTTTTACCGATCAATAAACTCATTATCATATTTAAAGAAACAGAAGCGATTATAAACCGAATATTTAAATGAATACGGATAAATCTGGTAAGAAAACCTTTATAATTTGTCATTGTGGACACAAATACGAATATAATTATGACATAATCATTATCCACACTATAATTTCTACAACTACTCAATATTTTTAAAATTTGATTAATATAAGAGATGGTGATTAGAGCTTATGAAGAGGGTGAGGAGAACAATAAACTTTTTCTACTTAAGAATTATGAATAGTCCGTATAAGCTCCATATATGTATGTAGACTCATTAACCTATTTTGTCGGATATCTAGATCAGATACGAATTATTCTTTAATAATTGTATTTGTATCCAGATTCGAAAATATCTAGAAAAAACAATTGGATCCGGATCTGATTTTTAAACGATATGGATTTCTCATATCATATCCGTCAAAATTCGAATATGAATTCGAATTCGATCGGAGTATTCTATACTCGTTTGCAGCACAAGGTGTTTGGCAATACCCATTGTAACTCAACTGCGATGGCAAGTGTCAGTGTAGTCCAATGATAAAACTCTACACTGGTGAGCAAAAGGTTGGAAGTTCAAAATCTGTTTGCACAGCAAAATCCCCAATTATTATATTTTCAGGGTAAAAAGCAGATGTATGCGACTACATCCCTATTCAAAAAAATAAAAAAATAAAATAGCTCAATTGTGATAAGGGCAATATATAATTTAATTTTTTATAAAAAAAAAGGTGGCATGTATTGTCAGATGCCACATCATATCTATAACTATTATAATGGGAGAGATGGGGTCGGTAAACAAATAAACAATTTTTTATTTTTTGTGTGTATGTGTGTCAACACGTGCAGCGCACGTGTTGGTAGTTTTTTTTCTTTTTCATTCTCCCTCCACGTGCATCGCACGTGCATGATACTAGTTTTAACATTATTATAAAAAAAACCGGTGAACTCCTTTTCCCTTTTCCAAATCTCACCTTATCCTGTAGATTCAGTTAAAGTCGGTGAAGTCCTCATCCCTTTTCCAAATCTCACCTTATCCTATAGATTTAGTAAATCGTATCCTATAGATTTAGTAGATCGTTTCACCATCATCCATCTCACTTTAGATCATAAACCTTATTGATGCTGTTTTCTTAGGTGTGGGACACCAGGTGTAAGTTCTTGCTATTTATAGTGTAAGGAACAAATCTGAGACAGATCTCAGCCACAGGTCTGAATCTGAGATGTGGGAGCTATGTGGAGCTGTGTAGGGAGAACTATTGGTAGCTGACCACGTGAGTACCTAGAAAGTGCCTAGAAACACCGGGAGTAGTCCCGGCGACAGGCCCCTCTAACGATCCAGTTAGTCACAGGAATAAATGAAAACTAGGGTTCAGGTGGAGAAAAGTTCATTACCTCTGTAGGGAAAACGGGACCTGGTATTTATAAGCAGAGAGGGTGTGTATGATAAACCTAATGGGCCGGGTCGACCTGTTTCTTGGTGGGCCTGAACTTGTAGAAAGCTCATTGGATCATCAGGCCGATAATCAGAGAGGAGCGGATTTTGAGGGAATCAGACGGCTCGGATTGAACAAGATTATTTAGCCACATCATAGGGCCCCACTCCTGGAGGGTTGTATGTATCAAACGTCGAGGAGTAGCCCGTTCTTGGTAGAAGATCAGTAGATGGTCTTTCATGAGCATAGGCTGGAAGATCCCCGAAGAGTGATAACAGAGCTCCGATTTTTGAGTGCCGGTCTCGGAGCCTCGTGCCTAAGACAATGGTTGGCTCGAGGTTGATGCCGAGCGTCGAGCCCCACGCTTTGTGCGAAATCTAGGCCCTTGCTCGAGGTCGATATCGAGCGTCGAGCCTCACACTTTGTGAGAAAGCTAGGCTTTTGCTCGAGGTTGATGCCGAGCGTCGAGCCCCACGCTTTGTGAGAAAGTTAGGCCTGTGCTCAAGGTCGATGCCGAGCATCGAGTCTCACGCTTTGTGAGAAAGCTAGGCCTTTGCTCGAGGTCGATGCCGAGCATCGAGCCTTATGCTTTCTAAGAAAGCTAGACCCTTACTCGAGGTCGATGTCAGGCATCGAGCCTCACGCTTTGTGAGAATGCTAGGCCTTTGCTCGAGGTCAATGCCGAGCGTCGTGCCCCACGCTGTGTGAGAAAGCTAGGCCCTTGCTCGAGTTCGATGCCGAGCATCGAGCCCTATGCTTTGTGAGAAAGTTAGGCCCATGCTCGAGGTCGATGCCGAGCATCGAGCCTCATGCTTTGTGAGAAAGCTTGACCCTTGCTCGAGATTGATGCCGAGCGTCGAGCCTCACTCTTTGTGAGAAAGCTAGGTTTTTGCTCGAGGTTGATGCTAAGCGTAGAGCCCCATGCTTTGTGAGAAAACTAGGCCCTTGCTCGAGGTCGATGCCGAGCATCGAGCCCCATGCTTTGTGAGAAGCTAGGCCCTTGCTCGAGGTCGATGCCGAGTTTCTAGCCCCATGCTTTGTGAGAAAGCTTGGCCCTTGCTCAAGGTCGATGCCGAGCGTCGAGCCCCACGCTTTGTGAGAAAGCTAGGCCCTTGCTCGAGGTTAATGCCGAGCATCGAGCCTCACGCTTTGTGAGAAAGCTAGGCCCTTGCTCGAGGTCGATGCAGAGCGTCGAGCCTCATACTTTGTGAGAAATCTAGGCTTTTACTCGAGGTTGATGCCGAGCGTCGAGTCCCCTGCTTTGTGAGAAAGCTAGGCCCATGCTTGAGGTTGATGTCGAGCATCGAGCACCATGCTTTGTGAGAAATCTAAGCCCTGGCTCGAGGTGGATGCAAAGCATCGAGCCTTGTGAATTTTGCGAGAAAGCTATTAGCTGGCTCGAAGTCCATGCCGAGCTCCGAGCGGGGTAGACTTGGTGAGAAAGGCAGTTTCATGCTTTTATGATTGCAGTGACACGAGTGATGTACGAGCGATGCTGACGTCACGGTTGTGGAAATTGAGGTGTCGAAATCTCGCTAACCATTGGATCTAGATGGGCGATTGGGATTTATTTGTGGATTTTGAGGCACCGCGGAGCTGCCTATATACCCCCCACTCCCTCTCTTATGTTTTGTCTAGCGTTCATTCTGTAAGTGTTGCCGAGTAACCGGTGATCAATTTTTCAGCGAACTTTTCGGTTGAGGCAATAAGGTTAGTATTGTTTACTATGTCGAGGGTTCAGTTCGGTTCTTTCGCCTCTCCGGTCATGGCCGCGAGGGTCATCTCTTCGACTCTACGTGTTAGGAGATGACGGAGAAGGTCCACGACGTCCAGTAGCTCCGCAGTCAAAGACCATTCGTAGTAGAATCGAGCGACTCGGAAGGAAAGGAGGAAGTGGCTGAGGTAGTTGACTCAGAAAATGAAGAGGCAGTGGAGGACCTTGGTAGGGCGGAAGGTAAGGGATGTCGAGCCCATGTTCAGGAATGAACTTGTCTCATTGTACCGACTGTCTGGGAGGGTCCACCTCATCCTCCTCAAAATAATATGGTTCAATTTGAGCCGTCTGATCCCCACAAAATCCGCTCATCTCTGATCATCAGGCATGATGATCCAACGGGCTTTCTATAAGTTCAGGCCCACCAAGAAACAGGTCGACCCAGCCCATTAGGGTTAACATACCCACTCTCTCTGCCTATAAATACCAGACACCCTTTCCCCTACAGAGGTAATGAACTTTTCTCCACCTGAACCCCAACTTTCATTTACTACAGTGACTGACTAGATCGTCGGAGGGCCTGTCGTTGGGACCATTCTCGGTGTTTCTTGGCACTTTGCAGGTACTCACGGGGTCAGCTACCAGCAATTTCCCCTCCACAGCTCCACACAGCTCCTACATCTCAGATCCAGACCTGTGGCTGAGATCTGTCTCAGATTGTCCCTTCCACTATATGTAACCCCTATTTTTTATTTTATGTATTTTTGGATGTATTTCTTTTTTCTTTGGGTATTTGTTTCTCATTGTATCTCTTCTTGGACCGTATATTGGATCTTCTTTTTCTATATTCATCTCCTTGATTCGTTCTCTTTTTATTTGCTCTTCTTGATTCAATTGTCAGTCTATTGTTTCGTCTCTGTTCGACCGAGCTATTATTTTTAATCCTCTTTATTTTATATTGTTCATGCCCTATCTTATTTATCCATTTTTGTGCCTATCTCATTATTTTTTGATCATCTCATTTTTTTAGTTGGATCTATTTATACCCAAACCCTATCCCAAAACCCATTTAAATCCATCTATACTCCGACCCTAAACACCCATACCCCCTAACACCCCTAACCCAAACCCGTTTGCAATCCACACCCGTTATCAAATTCCCCAAACCGTCAGCATAACCCTAAACCCTACTCCTATATATTTACATCCTATTCACCATCCTGCATCTAAACCCTAAGCTGCCTACTCACCTTTCCATCCTGTCACCTCCCGATCTCCCCTAACCCATCTCTTGCCGCCTTGTGCTCAGCCCCGACTCCCCTCGGCGTTTCCCTGTGCACCTCCAGCAGCCCCGATGCACACCCCCCATCGACGGTAGCCTGCAACACCTCCCTGACTCCCTACTCTTTAACCCTTTCCCTGCACTGTCGTCACCCCCGAACGCCAGATCGCGTCCCCTGGTCCCCTGCCTCCGGCTGTGCTGCGCCCTTGCCGGCGACCCCCTTGTAACCCCTATTTTCCCAAAAAACGTATTTTTGTGTATTTTATGTATTTAAAATTTTGCAAATTATTTTTCCGGTTTTCGAATTCTTTTGTCAAAATGTATTGTTGGATCTCCTATCAAAATCTATTTTCGATCAATAATTTTGTTTGTAACTATTTTCTATGATTTTATATTGAAATACAATTCTTATTTTTATTATTATTACTCTTATTGTTACTATCTGTACTATTTTGCTAGTGTTATTATTTGCATTATTATTTGCATTATTATTATTTTTATTGTTAAAATTTTAATTATTATTATTTTATTTTTTTAGCCTGAACATACTCTATTTTACCTAATCTTTTTATAATTATTTTCTATTAGATTTTTAAAACCCTATATTCTTTTTGTTGAACCCGTTAGCCCAATAACTCACTATACCCTATTACCCATTTACCCTGTTTATAACCTTTAACCCATTTAATCCCATTACCCTATTACTAAACCCATTATCCTGTTTCCCGACCCGTTAAGCCAACCCCTAACCCTAATTCTCGTCACCCTCTCTCTCCTACATATTAACCCAACTTGTTCGTCTCCTTCCTTCTGCCGCTTCGTCTTCACCTCTGCACCTCCTTCCACCCTTCTCCCGCTCCCTCTCTGTCGTTCTCCTATCTCTGTCATACCCTACATCGTTCCCTCTCCATCCCCCCTGCTCTCCCACGACGTACTGACCCCGACGCCAATGTCTGTAGCGACTCCCCTGCGCCGCGCTGCGTCAGCTAGTCGCTCAGCCCGACCAGACGCAGACTTCTTACGTTGGTCCCTTCTGCCACAGCTGTAGAACCCCGTATTTTCAAATATTATTTTAATTATTTGAAAATGAATTTAAATGATTTTTGGAGATTTAATTGATATTTTCTAAAAAGATCTATCTTTTGTACACGTGCAGAACACGTGCAAATGACTTTTGAGAAGGTTGAAAAATTAAGTTTTTCTTATGAAAAATCATTATTTATTATTTTGGAATTATGTAGTATTTTTCCAGATTTTTCTGAAATTAATTAGTACTATTTGCAAATTTTAAGAAAAGAAGGACCTTTTTGTAAAATTGACATTCTTAAGGGCTAAAATGCAAAATTGGCATTCTGAACGTTTTAAACAGTATTGGTTAAGATTTAGAAGTATATTTTCTTTTAAATCCTAATTTTAATAAATTTTAGATGAATTTCCAAGAGAAGATATATATATATATAATTGTATTTTGGAGGGATGGTTTTGCAAATGTATTCCTAAACCCTAAAAATGATATTTCCGGCCTATATAAGGGAGTTTGTAGCCGTCATTCGCTGCACAACTCAGATCTCATACTATTATTTTCTTGGTGATAAAAGAGGATTTTGGATCTCGCAAGAAGGAGTTTGGATCTAGCAAAGGAAGGCTTTTTGTGGATCTTCTTGCTTCTAAAGGTGAGTGATATGGACTTGTTTTGTTTATGTGTATGATTGCATGCTGTTTTGTTTGATGTTTTCGTATCTTGTATGAAATCGATGCCATGGTAGTTATTCGTAATATGCATGTGAAATCCATGAAAGATTAGTAGATCTCGATTGACAATTCTTGATTGCTTGAAACATGTTAAGATTTGAGTATAGTTATGAAAATAAGAAATTGGATGGATGAATCTCTGGATCTTTTGATTACGAACCGGATTAGGTTTGAGTTGAGGAAGAGATTGGTATTGAGATAGACTCCAGTATTGATTATTGATTACAGACCTAAATTATGCAAACTGTAGGCCGACAGTCGACTGGTCTACGATTCAGTCGACTGGTACGACCCCAGCTGCTGTATCTTTAGTTTTTCTCGAAAATCCGTTCTGGACAGTCGACTTAGACCCTTCTCAGTCGACTGGTACACTTAGAATTTATTTTTCAAAGTTATCGTAGAATTTCTCTCGGGTAAGTCGACTTATGTTTCTATAAGTCGACTTATGTTCTTATAAGTCAAGTTATGTCCCCTTTTAAGTCGACTTATGTTTTGATAAGTCTACTTATGATTTTTATAAGTCATCTTATACTGTTAGCACTTGGAACGTTTCTTGAGAATTGTTGATAATTGTCTCGGGTAAGTCGACTGATGGTTTTCTTGAGTCGACTTACAGCACTTGTTATAATCTTGGATATTGGTTCTCGGGGCAGTCGACTTACTATCGCATAAGTCGACTGGTTCTGATGAGTTTTCATAATCTTGAGTGTTCCTTCAGTCTTTAGTTTGTTTGTAGATGAATATATTCGTCGGTGTAAGAGTCACTATTAGTGATTGCATACCGGGTATGTATTCGATCTATACTATCTTTAGTTTGTTTGTAGATGAATATGTTCGTCGGTGTAAGAGTCACTATTAGTGATTGCATACCGGGTATGTATTCGATCTATACCCTTTTAATTTGTTTGTAGATGGATATGTTCGTCGGTGTAAGAGTCACTACAGTGATTGCATACCGGGTACGTATTCGATCTATACCCTCTTAGTTTGTTTGTAGATGGATATGTTCGTCGGTGTAAGAGTCACTACAGTGATTGCATACCGGGTACGTATTCGATCTATACCCTCTTAGTTTGTTTGTAGATGGATATGTTCGTCGGTGTAAGAGTCACTATAGTGATTGCATACCGGGTACGTATTCGATCTATACCCTCTTAGTTTGTTTGTAGATGGATATGTTCGTCGGTGTAAGAGTCACTATCAGTGATTGCATACCGGGTATGTATTCGATCTATATTATCTTTAGCTTTTGTAGATGGATATATGGGTATCCGATCTATGGCATTATTGGTGATCGATTGATTGGACATACATCGTGGTATTGAGATTTATTGATAGTTAGACACATTCTGAAATGTGAGAATTACTGTTAGTTCAGAACAGTCGACTGGTTCGTTAAACAGTCGACTGTACAGTGCAGTTAAACTGTACTATTTTTTGAGAATGATTGATTGATGGATACTTGATCGTTGGTATTGTTTCTCGACTTGGTTCACGCATGTACTGGCCTATCGTTTCTTGTTTCATATTACATGTTCAGTTTATGTATTTTTGTTCAGTACATGTTGCTTGAGAATTTATGCTATTGTTCATTTATGTTTGTTGTTTATATCACTCACACCATTTATGGCTGACCCCGTTAGTTTGGGGGTTAGGGTTCAACTCTAGCCTCATGTGTTACAGGTAGCTGCTTAGAGTTGGAAGCTTGGATGCTTGGGTTAGCTTTGGATTTCATGAGTGATATAATAGAGCCTTGGGTAATTTTATAAAGAGAAAGGGTTGTAAAAGTTAAATGTGTTTTAAGGTGTTTTGTATTTCCGCTGCATTTGTAAAAGATTATTGTAATAAAGATTTGGAATAAAATGACTTGAGTTTTTGGTCTATGTATATTGTTACATTGAAGTGGATCGCTGGGAGAGTGCCACGTATTTTCTATGTTATCATATTAGAAATTCGGGGCGCTACAACAGCAACCCGGCTTCTCACCTTCCTCCTGCTCATCTCTCCTCACCGCGTCACCGGCCTACTCCTCGCCAGCGCAACGACCCCTCATCTCCTTCTAGCCTCCACCTGGTCGTGCCACCACCTCAGTGCCAGCACCCCCCCCCCCCGACCCTGCAGTGCCGTCTGCTCCTCCCGAGCCTGCACTGCATCGACGGCCAGGCATCGACCATCCCCCTACCGTCCACCGCTGCCGTGTCCCCTGAGCGCGTCGCCGCCTGCAGCCCCTGGCCGCTGCCAGTCACCGGGCCAGAGCCAAGCCGAAGCTTTTGGCTTTTTGTTGGAGTTTTGATCATGGGTTGATCATGTGATGTAGGCCGTTGATCGCCTTGATGATCATGATCATCATGTTTCTTGATTGATTGATTCTTGACCATCCGTTGGATCTTGATCATCATGCTTGATTGGATACGGGCCGTCGATCTCCTCTTGATCATCCGATTAGATACTAGCCGTCCGATCTCTCCTTGATCGTCACGATCATGATGATCATCAACTTCCTTTGTAGAACCCCATATTTTCAAATATTATTTTAATTATTTGAAAATGAATTTAAATGATTTTTGGAGATTTAATTAATATTTTCTAAGAAATCTATCTTTTGTACATGTGCAAAACACGTGCAAATGACTTTTTAGAAGTTTGAAAATTAAGATTTCTTTATGAAAAATCATTATTTATTATTTAGGATTTATGTAGTATTTTTCCAGATTTTTCTGAAATTAATTGATACTATTTGCAATTTTTGAGAAAAGAATGACTTATTTGCAAAATTGACATTTTCAAGGGTTGAAATGCAAAATCGGTATTCTGAACGTTTTGAGCAGTATTGGCTGAAGTTTAAAAGTATATTTTCTATTAGATCCTAATTTAAAGGAGTTTTATTGAATTTACAAGAATAATGGATATATACGGAAGTTGTGTTCTTGAAAGGATTGTTTTGCAAAGTGTGGTAAAACCCTAATAATTATCCGGCATATATAAGGGATTTTTATTCCCAGCCGTCATTGAGAGAATAGTCAGATTTTTGAGATCTTGTTTGAGGAGCAAGAAGAGACTTTTGGATCTAGCAAGGAGAAGAGCTTTTTGTGGATTTTCTTCAAATCAATGTGAGTGGTTTGTTTTGTTTTATTTGTTTGGTTTGATTGTTTGATTGATGAATGACGTAAGATCTTTGTTACACTTTGTTTGGGCATCGGTATGATACTATTTGTTTGTCTCATTGTATGTATGATATGGATCTTTTAATTGGATATGGATGATGAGCATACTTATTGATATTCGGACTATATATGAGAACTATCAAGAATTGTTGAGAAAATTTTGATCTATGGAATCGTATTGTTGGAAATCATGTTGAGAATTGATTATATTGTGATCGGATGCTAGACATCGAAATCTTATGATTGTTAGATCAAATTTAATTAGGAGTTGAGTTAGAAGTTTTGTTGAGAAACCCTAATGGAAGATTTGTGGTTTAGATCTTGAGAAGTTGAGATTTGAGGAATTGATTGATGAGTAATGCAATCGTATTGGAGATTATTTGAGAGTTATCTTTGGCTTGTGTATGAACTATTGTTTGATAAATAATGAACCATGATTCTTTAGAAATCTTCAGTTGATTTTGTATCCAGACCTATTTTGGAAAACTGTAGGCCGACAGTCGACTTACCTACGGAGCAGTCGACTGGTACGAGCCCGCTGCTGTACTTTCAGTCTTTGAGAATTGTTCGGGACAGTCGACTTAGACTGTGTCAGTCGACTGGTCTGCTGTTTGTAAATTTGTTCAGTCCTTTCGGGACAGTCGACCTATGAACCTTTCAGTCGACTTTTATATACTTAAAATATTTTGATGAGAATTATTTGTATTTGTCTCGGGGCAGTCGACCGATGACTTCCCAGACGACTGATTATGCCTTAGTTTATTTTTTGTAAAATGTTGGAAAATTGTCCTCTGGACAGTCGACTTACCTCAGCATGAGTCGACTGGTCCTGAAGGATCTTCGTATTTGATTGTTGGATATTCAGTTCAGTATTGGAATTTAAGTTATTCAGTTCAGTAATTTGTTTTTGAGATATTCTTTAAGAATATGATTTTGGAGATATTCAGTTGAGCCACTTGGTTAGTGGGAATTTGTTCAGATATTTGTTTTTGAGTCTCTAGAGGTACGTGACCCTAGTATACCGGTGTTGAGATCTTTGTTGAGTTATTTGTTGAGGCCCATTGAGGCAAATTTTCAGTTATTCAGATTTTTAGTCCGGTAGAGTACACTACTCTAGGAGATTTTGTTCAGTAACCCAAATTAATAAGGACAGGCATTAGTAAAGTCATGACGAATGGGAACATGAGTTATGCACCTTAGTAAGGCTTTAGATGTGAGACTTAATCTCCTGAATTATCCAAGTAGTTAACTTGAGATGTGGGATTTATCTCCTGAATTATCCAGGTAGTTAACCTGAGATGTGAGGTATATCTCCTGAATTATCCAAGTAATTATCTTGATATGTGGGATTGAACTCCTGAATTATCAAGGTCGAGGCGACGCTTTTGTGGTATTCTTGTGATGATGAGACTGTGTTTAGATGTGGGAAGATCTCCTGAATTATCCAGGGATATACCTGAGATGTGGGATCTATCTCCTGAATGATCAAGCATGGGCAAATTATCATAGTTTATCTTCATCTCTTAGTAGTCATCGTTGTCAGCATTTAGTCATCATGTTTTCTTGACTCACTTTCCTGCATTTGGATTTCCTGCTTTTTCACACTTGACTTTTGGTTTTGGATATCACTTGTTGTTTACATTTCTCGCTATTTCACACTTTACACCTTTGGTTATTATTGGTTGGATGCTATGATTTAAGTTCATTTATATTGCTATTTGATTTTTTTTTATGCCACTCACACCATTTATGGCTGACCCCTTTAGTTTGGGGGTTAGGGTTCAACTCTAGCCTCACTTGTTGCAGGTTATTGCTTAGAGTTGGAGAATGGATGCTTGAGTTAGTACCTTTTGGATAAATGGGCTATTTAGTGTTCAGTGTTGAGTTGTAAAGTCATGTTGAGCTAATTTTGAGTTGTTTAGTCTTCCGCTGTGATATGTAAAAGTCTGGTTGTAATAAATGTTGAAAATTTTAGTGGTGTTTGGTTGTGTTTATTGTTATATTGAAGTGGATCACTAGGAATGTGCCACGTATTTTCTAAGCTCTCATATTAGAAATTCGGGGCGCTACATCCTTTTATAGCAGCCGTTCGATCGATCGATGTTGATCTTCATCATTATCTTCATCATCAGGAAAATCTGACCATCCAATCTGATCTGATCGTCTTGATCTTGATCTTCAATCTCAGCCATCCGATTGTGTTCGTGATCTCGATCGTCTTCATCTTGTTCGTGATTGTGTGTTCGTGATTGGTTCGTGATCCGTTTGTTGTGTTTGTGTTCGTGCCCTGGGATCTGTTCTCGTTATTCTTGCTCTTGCTTCATTGTTTTCGTCGTCATCTTTCAGGTAAGTAACTTGTACTCAATTCCTTTGTATGATACAAGTCATAAATACCGCTTGTAGTGTAGTATGATTATAGAGACAACTCGTGTGTGATGTATGTTTGATGAGTATTATCTCTATAGTGCTTTTGACCATAGTTGCCTCGCGACACAAATTTGATATGAAACAACATAGGTTTTGCCCGTTCTTGATGTGATTATATTTGGAGGATAATTATGAGAATTTGTGTGTTTGTTTGGATCCATGTGATATACTTATTGTGGACATGCCATATCCCCTATTTCATATTGTTTGGACACTTAGTAGACTCTATAACATGTTTGGTTGTGTTTAGGACGAGTTTTGCATGTTGTATGTTGATTTGTTGTTAAAAGGAAAATTTGTATTTTGTCAGTGATCAGTTTTGATTGGTATTTTAGACCATATTAAGGTCAGTATCTTAACTTCAGTATTAAACATGATTTTTATAGAAATCTATCTTCTTTCCAACCTTTCTGATCTTGATCAATTTCGTTTTCGTATGTGTAAGATACGATTGTTTTACTACAGAGGTGTATTTCATTTCCAGATTTCGTCTCTTGATGATTTTGATGACTAAACTATTTTGATACTAGTACTAAACATATGATTTTGATCTGAAATTTTGGCCAGTTTTTCTACACATAATTAGAGATTACCCAGAATTTTGGTGGATTTTATTAATGAGTTTTATATGTTGTTTCATACTTGTTTATACTATACTTGCTGGATTTTGCTCGTTGTTCTGTAAAGATTTGTATTTTCACCCTAATTCCTTTTCCTGTATGAAAAATATTTATGAAATATGAAAGTTAGCTTATTTTGTCTATTTTCATCTTCCTTTGAAGGATTTGGATTTAGTTTCACGGTTTGCGAGATATTACAGTTTTCGTACAGCAGTGTTGGGAATTCCAGATTTGCCAAACTATCGTTTCTTGATATTTTCTGATTTTTTTTACGGAACTAATATTAGTAGAAAATTATGAAACTTTATATTCAGATACTAGACATATAGGGGAATACCCCAGATTTTTCCTGGATTTATTTGAGGTGTTTTGATGTTCTTTTCCTGACTGAGAATTCGATTTACTGATTTCTGGCTGAACAAGTTTTCTGGATTCAAATCAGTTTTGAGTTATGTTTTTGTGAAATACTATATGACTTATTTATATTCGCTGGATTCGGTTGGGAGTCTATTTTCTAGACCTTTTGACAGATTCAGATTTGCATGTTTTTCACAACGGGGATCACTGTTTTACTACAGTATGGTCTTGCTGTCCTGAATTAGAAATTTGGTTATTTTACCCTTTTATGTGTTATCTTGCACCCGTACATGTTTATCTTGCAACTTGCACTTGTTACATGATCACGCCATGTTATTCTTGAGATGTTTTGCGCACATACATGCTTGTTTGATAATAATAATAAATAACCAAGCCGGGATTTAAGGAAAAGATCGAATAGTGGATAATTCAGAAACATGTACTTAGAAGGGGGCCCGTGTTTCCCATTACTTGTTTTCATGTTTCATGATTACATGATTCATGCTTGATATTACTTGTTGCCTGTTTCATGATTACATGATTCATGCTTGATATTACTTGCCGCCATGTTTCATGATTACATGATTCATGTTTGATCTTAGTTGTTGCCATGTTTCATGATTACATGATTCATATTTGATATTATTTGTTGCCATGTTTTATGACTACATAACTCGTGCTTGATATTACTTGTTACCACGTGTTCACGATTACGTGACTCATGCTTGATACTACTTACTGCCACGTGTTCACGATTACGTGACTCGTGCTTGATACTTGTCCCTGTGTACACTGCCCTAAATGGTCCACTATGAAATTTAAAACGAAACTGTTTGTTGTAGCAACTATGTAGTGAAAAGCGGGATGCATGAAGTGCTACCTAGATAGTAATAATACAATATTTGACATGACATAATACATGTTACATGCTTACCTGATACATGATTACCTGTTATATGATACCTATTACATGTTACCTGTACTTGATACTTGTTACTTGATTTCGTGATACTTGATTCGTGACACTTTATACTTGTTGCTTGTTCACATGATGTTTGTTTACTTGATACTTGATACATGCTACTTGTACTTGTTCACCTTACCATACTAGTTGTTATACTTGATGTCATGCCTATTCCATGTTATTAGTTTTTCCCATGTACTTGTATCCTGCATTACAAGCAGCCCGTAACTTACAATTGACGGGTACCTTGTTTTCTTTTTTCCTCTTTACTGCAATTGTTAAATTACAGATTTTGGAGAATAGGTTCCAGATGGTATTGTGACATAAAATATTAGTGCTGGATCTTGTTATTATTATCTCTTGTTTCTTGCTTTGAACAATATTGTATCTTGTATTTTGATACTGGGATTTATTGTATTTGGGCAATGTGACCCAGGATATTGACTTATTTAGATCATAATTATTTGAGATTAATATATTTTGGTTTCAAGTATTCTTGTTGGTATTTTGATTCATATGTGCATGTTGGTTGGTTCTCTTGCTTCCGACTCTGATTATTTTGTGAGATGTTGTAAAGATTCCTGAACAGCTTATGGATGATGAAAATCATTCGTTGGGCTAATATTACGTACTCATATTCCATATTTTTGGGAAGCGGGGCGTGACACTCTTCGTCGCGCCGCCCTCCTGTCTGACTGCCGAACCCCGACTCCAGCTCCCTGCAGCACACAGCCCCCGCTGTGTGTCTCCTCCCGACGCCGCGACAACCCCAGCTGACTCTCTCCCTCTTCCTTTTTCTCTCGTTGTGTGCGTGTGTTGGATCTCATTGTGGTTCGTGGTTCGTTGTTCGTTAAGTTCGTTGCCCGGGAATCCGTTCCCGTTATTCTTGCTCTTGCTTTGTCGTTATCGTTGTCTCTCAAGCAAGTAACTTATATTCTTTTCTTTGTGTAATACAAGTACTAAATACTGCCTGTAGTGTAGTTTCTTTCTAGAGACAATTCTTGTGCAAAACTCCTGTTATATTTTGTCTCTATTGTGTTGACCCGCACGTAGTTAACTCATTACACACACGACATAAATTTAGACTTAGAGATAATCAATTCTTGTATACATGCTTGTGTTCGTGAATTATGAGGTGTTGTAGGATCTTGTATGCATGATGTGTTTGATATAGTATAACTTGTTGTAGGCTTGTAAAATACCCTATACCATGTTACTTAGACATCTAGTATACCATATTTCACGTTTGTTATGATTTGGATGAGTCATATGATATATGTGGACTTTATGCGTTGAGAAGATTTCTGCTTTTGTTGTACCCTGTTTTTTATCAGTATTTTAGACCCTATTAAGGTCAGTATATGAAAATTATTTGTGAATATGAATTATAGAGAATTTTGTCTAATTTTCGAATTTTCTAACAGATCTCAGCTTTGATTTATGAGTTGTAAGTTATGGCTATTTTACTACAGATGTGTTTAAAATTCCAGATTCTGTTTTACATGAATTCTGTATGGTTAATTATTTTTCTACTGAAGTTAAAAATAAAATCTTGATCCAATATTTTGCAGAGTACAACTAGACTTGATTGAGATTGACCCCTAATTTTTGTGGACCTAATTAATGATTTTTATACACTATTCTATACTTACAAATAACTACTATACATGCAGAATTTTCATACCGTTTAGTAAATAAACTTAATTTCGACTTGATTCTATTTGCTTTTTATAAAAACTTTGTGAATATGAATTGTAGCCTACTGTATCTATTTTATCATCATTTTGACGGATTTGGATTTTGATTTATATTTTGTGAGATATTGCTGTTTTAGTACTGCTGTGTTTATGATTCTAGATTTACAAATCTGCCGTATTTTGCTGCTTTCTGATTTTACTTTACCATTCTATCTATGTTGAAAAATTATGAAACCTTATTTTCTGATACTAAACATACTAGAGAATACCCCAGATTTTTCTTGGATTTAATCAGTAAGTTTTTATGTTGTTTTCCGATTTATGAATACAAGTTTCTAATTTCTGGCTGAACACGTTTTCTGAATACAAATCAGTTTTGAGTCTTATTTTTGTGAAATACGATATGACTTATATATATTTGCTGGATTCGGCCGAGAGTCTATTTTCCAGATTTTCTAACGGATCCAGATTTGCACATTTGTAGCAACGGAAATTTCATATTTAGTGTAGTACTGTCTTGTTGTCCTGAACTAGAATTTTCGTTATTCTATCTTCTTATGTGTTGTATACTACCTGTACATGTTTATCTTTCAACCTGAATTTGTTACTTGTTTATACCATGTTATTTTTGTCCTGTTTTGTGACATGTACATGCATATTTGATAATAAGAATAAATAACCAAGTCGGGGTTAAGGAAAAGATCTAGTTATGGAAAAAATAGAAATGTGTACTTAGAAGGGGGCCCATGTTTCCCACCTGTTACGTATTCATGAATACATGATACATGATCTTGTTTACCTGATTACCCGACTGCACGCTTTCCTATAGGAAGGTGTACTCGGAAGAGGACCAGTAGGTTCTACCTGTACCTGATTACCTGATTACCTGACTGCACGCTTCCCTAAAGGAAGGTGCACTCGGAAGAGGATCAGTAGGTTCTACCTGTACCTTTTCCTAGTCTTGTTTTCCTGATCCCTGAATACATGGCCCTATGGACTCCACTACTAAATCTAAACGAAACTTGTTTGAATGTAGCAACCGTGTGGTAAAAACCTGGGACGCATGAAGTGCTACCTAGATAGTAATAATACATGACATGACATAACATGATACCGGTTACATGCTTACCTGTACATGCTACTTGTATAGCTGTTTACTTGTTCACCTGTTCACCTGTTCACCTGTTTACCTGCTTGCATGACACTTGACACTTAATACATGTTAGCTGTACCTGTTAGTATATCATGTTACTTAATTTTGTTTCCTGATTCATGTTAGTTATCCTGTTTTGTTGACATGCCTATTCCATGCTATGTTGTTTCCACAGTTACTCTAGATCTGTTTATTTTATTCCTGTACTTGTTGTCTGCACTACAAGCGGCCAGTAACTTGCATTGACATACGTTTTGTATTATTTTTCTCTTCCTACAATTTATCAAATTGCAGATTATGGTGACCAGTTGCCTGATGGAGTAGGTGATCTGAGATTCTAGTCCTTGAGTTCTTGCTGTTATTATTATTATTTTCTTGTTGCTTATTTTGAATAATTATATCTGGTACTTGGATTATTCGTATTGGGCAATGTGACCCAGAATTATTGACTTTTTTTAGATCTGGTTTATTTGAAATTTATTAAATCTTGTTTCAAGTAAATTCTGTTGGGATCTTGATTCGTTTATGCATGAGTGGTTGACTTCTCTTGCTTTCTACTCTGATTTTTCCTGTGAAATGTTGTAAAGATCCTGACAGCTTATGGATGATGAAAATCATTCGCTGGACATAGTCACGTATCCGTATTCTGTATTCTCTTTTTGGGAAGTGGGGCGAACACTATAAATCACAAGAACTCACACCTGGTGCCCTCACACCTAAAAAACAATCAGGTAGGTGCCCTCTGTGAGAAAGCGTCAGACTGACACGATCTCAGGTTCGGATCCGACCTCAAGACCATGCTCTTCCATGGCACCAAAGGCCAGGAAAGCACCAACGGCGGGACGTCAAACTGACCCTCCTTAACACTTACGCAGTCACTGTAACATCCTAAATTTTTATTTATAAGAGTTTGCGATCTTACGTATTTTGCACGTACAATTTTATATGCATTTTTCCAAAAATATTTCTTTATAGCTTGAGCTAGTAATTATTCTCTTTATTTCCTAAAAGATCTATTTTAAAGCCTAAATAAAATCCTAAGCCTAATTATCTCTTTCTAGCCCATTATAATTAATTTATTAATTAATTCACTAGAGCCCATGATCTTTTGGCCCATTAGTAAGCCCAATTAATTTAATTCCTCTTTTAATTAACCTAGTTTGTAGTGTGGACCAATTTAGTAAATAATTAATTAAAGTTGCATGAACAAATTTTGGTGGGGGGTACTAGTTTGCATGTGCATTGCACTAGCACGTTCAAGTGCACCCAAATAATGTAGGCCGGATTGTGCAAAGAGAGAGGGAGAGGTGGATGAAGTGGAGAGGTGGTTGCTACATCATGGGTAGTTGCTACAACTCCCTAATTCATCTTGGCCTTTGATCCTTAACCATTTGAAGAAATCCTAGCCCTCCATTTGCACTCCAAATTAGTATAAATACCCCTTCTCATTCACTCACATTTACACTTGAAAAAGAATTGAAAAAGACGGAAAGAAAGAAAGACAAAATTGTGAGTAAAAAATTAGGAGAGTTGTGAGTCAAAAGATTGAGTCCTAGTGTGTGTGTGTTCTTCATCCTACAGTGGCCGACATTCTTCAAGAAGCAAAGGGAGAGGCTCGGGTTGCATACAAACTAGGAGGAGAAGTCAATTGGTGGCTCGATCTAGGAGAGAAGGCTTCACTTATTCATTCTAGGAGATCCTTTAGGAGTTCTTGTTATTTTTCTCTCCATTAAAGGTGGGCTATTTTCTCCAACTTCTAACTAGTTACCATACTAGGTTTAAGTGTGTAATCATGTTAAAATAAACAAGAAAAGGAAATATTACTTTATGTTAGTACCATATTTAAGGAGAAAATGAACCCATATGAAATTGCATGAAATAAGTAGTAAAATTGGTTGAATGATGTGAATAGAAATATTGTGGTGATAACTTGATAATATGCTTGTTTGCTAATTAAGAAATTGTGAATCTTTATGCTGAGTTATTCATGAATGTGGAAAAATGCGATATGGATAAATGTGTGGTTTATATGATGTGAACTACGAGAAAATCTCCTTGTTATGAAAGTAGATTGATTAACAAATCATACATGTTTATTGTTAGTAAGATTGATACAAAAATCTTCAAATGTTTACATGTTGTTTTGTTGGAAAGAAAGAAGAAATGAACTTTTTTTAGTTAGGACTAAGTTAAGAGAAAGATTGGTTTTTATTGATAAAAGAAGAAAAGGAGGAAATCATTAGTTAATAAAGAGTATCCCATTTGTGAATTATCAAATTAAAATCTTTTCTTTGAAAAGAAATAAATTAAGAAGACATAAAGCTTTTTGTAACCAATTTTTGTACAAATAAAAGAATAGACATTTATATGGAAAAAATGAGAGTTAAATGGTTTTTAAAATCTTAAATTACTATGTAAATATCAAAGAAATCCAATCAGGGAAATTTTTATGTTTCTAAAGGAACAAAACATATTTTTGAAGAAATGAATTATTTTTATGAACTAGAATTGCTCCAGTCAACTACAAAACTACTTGTAATTATTTTTCCTACGGGTTAGTCACTCTATCCATTCTGGTCAGTGGGTGCAAAATAAAAGCGTCACTGTAGCAAGAGGTCATAAGTTCGAGTCTTTGTATGGACTCTTCATTTTTCCATTTTGTGAAATTAACTCAATGCCGAACCCAATAGTATAAGGGGTTATTAAATGCCTCTCTCAACGTCTGGCGTTGTTGGCCCTTCTGGTCAGCAGCTGCGCCACAGTAACGTTACTGTAGCACATCGGCTGTGTGTGCGTGTGCGGTTCGAAGCCTAGCGTTGGCCAAGTTTTCTTTTTTAATTCTAACTTTTTTTGTAAAAAATGATTTCTAAAAAATGATTATAAGTGAAATAAATTCATAAAAATTGTTATAATTATTCTGAAATTAATTGGATCTTATGGAAAATTTCTATGGCTTAATTAAAAAATTATAAACCAAGTTAGAGAAATTATAAGAGCATTTTATGAGATAAACAAAGCAATAATTAGTCTCTTTTAAGAAATTTTTGTGAGAAGTTTTTATAAGAAATTCATGGCTTGATGCAAATGTGAATAAATTCACTTGGTTCAAATAAATGAGATTTTAGACTTATGAATGCAAAGAAAAATTGTGAGATTAGATTTGTAACTAAGAGAATTGTGGAAAAAATGGAATAAACTTGTCTCTTTATTGTAGAAAATAATACATGAATTGAAATGAAAAGAATCATGATAACTTATGAAGATATTGGTGAGTATGAATACTCAATTTATGAACATGAAATGAGATTTTGAACTAGAGGGTAGCTAAGTCCTATTACCGGCAAGTGAATAAATTATTTTTTAGATGAACTATTGAGACGAAAGACCAAGTTTGGTCATATTGTTGATTAAGACCGGTATAGAGGAAAGAGCTAACTCTAGGGGTTGATTTTAGTCATAATTCAAATAATTAAGGACTAGACACATAGTGGTGATGTGACGAAAGTGAGAGAAAAACACGAGTATGAGAGCCATCGGATTGGCGGTGTGAGAGTGATTCACAGATTGCCTGCTTGATGCATCATGACACGGCGTGAGCACTACTCCGGAATTATCGTCCCGGTGACGACGTTTGTGGGGTGTTTGGTGACTACAGATGGTGCCATCGTTCCATGATGGAGGCTGAATTGTCCATAGATTGCCTGCATGATGCGTTATGTCAGTGCGTGGGATTCCCCTCCAGATTGTCTGGACATGGGCTCGTAATTCATAGAACATCTAGGATACTTACCGTAGTTACCGCAGTAGTTTAAGTCATGGCGAGGGACTAAACCCTACAAGATGAAGTACGATTAAGGGCTTGCCCTCAGACCTATGTCGTATGGGATGCATAGAATCCGAACAAGTGCGCATTAGTGTTATATAATATAAATAACTGCATTAAGGACTAACTGCACAGCACAACACAACATCTATAGTATTGTCCCCGTAGTTTTGTTTGTGACAAGTGTGTGCTTTCTAAGTAGAAGAAAATTGATGTATTATATTCTTGTGTCAGTTGAATGAACTGAAAGCCCACAGTTTCTACGCAGGATAAAGAGATTGACAAGATTAAAGTATGCATGTTGCTTAAAGAATGTTTCAAGTGTTGTAAATTTTATTCATGTAATTACTGTAAATTGTTTCCGCTGTTTAAATGTAATTTAAGATGCAACTCTGATGTAATAAAAGTTTTAATTTCCTTGTAAACTTGTACGAAGAGAAGTGTAAAGATCCTGTGGAACTTCAAATTCAGTCTATTTTTGAATTTGGGGTGTTACAGTCACGCCCTCATGTAGGGGTCCCGTAGGCAACTAACCGAGGGTCAGTCGGAGCCCAGCCCGAGCGCTTCACGTTCGGTCACCGAAGACCTTCAGCACGTCCTCAATAACCGATGCCCCGCAAATGACCTTCGACACCAGCTCAGCCGATCAAGGAAAATTGCTGCACCCTCTAACCAAGCTCCAACCCACAACATATTTCTGTCTCAGGGCCGAGAGCATTGGCGCATCCCCTCTCCGAAAGATTACCTGCCCCCGAGTGGCCAGGGCGAGCAGGCCCAGATCTCGAGGGCCAAAATCTGGGACTTCCGGAACGAGGTCCTCTAGGCTTTTCGAGGTGGTCCCAAAGCCGAGCATCCAAACAACAACCCTCGCGAGGAGGAAGCCCAGGGTAGCGAATCCCACGGTTCAACGTGGCCGGCGAAGGACGAGGAGGTCGTCCTCCAGCGCCTCCAAGAAATGAAGAATTGCCTTGCTCGGATCGGAGAGAGCGGGCCCCAACTGAACTGAAGGTTTTATCCTAACTGAAACCCATTTTCCGACCATACTCGATGCTGAAATTTCGAAGAACTTCAGGCCCCTCAGTTCGAGATGTACAGTGGAGAGTCTGATCCTACTGATCACATGGAAGAGTTCAAAACCCTCATAATGATTCATAGCGCCTCGGGCCCTCTCCTCTGTTGCGCATTCCCAGCCACTTTACGCGGTGCAGCACGGGAATAGTTCTCGAAACTCTCTTCCGGCTCCGATCTTCTCGTTCGACCAGTTGGAGACGAGCTTCCTTGACCACTTCGTGACTACCCAGAAGGTCAATAAGACGAGCGCATCCCTCCTGGACTTCAAACAGAAGGAATAAGAATCCCTTCAGGACTTTGTGCGGAGGTTCACTACCGAGGCTAGGTCAGTTTCCTCTTTAGATGCTGGCGTTGCATCCACAGCCTTCCGACACAATGTTCGTCATGGCCAGCTTAAGACATCCCTGGTGAAGAAGCCGCCTCTTGACTTACCCATCCTCCTCAACAGGGTCAAAAAATACATCCGAGCCGAGCAGGCTCTTCACTCAAAAGGGCAGAAAGAAGTCCCTGCCAAGGGGAAGAGAAAAGCCGATGACCCCGAGGTACCGAAGAAGGCCCAGAAAGACGCTCTCGGTCAAAACGACCTCCACCTATTCCTCATTTTGAGAGATTCACTCCCCTAACTCGGAGCGTATCTGCCATCCTTATGGAGATCGATGACAGGGGGATGGTTCGTCATCCTCTCCGAGCAATCAACAACAAGAAGAGGGACATGAGGTTCTATTGTCTGTTCCATCGGGACCATGGGCATGAAATCGATAGTTGTGCGCTCTCAAAGACGAGATCAAAGCACTCATACACAGGGGATATCTGAGAGAGTTCACTCGAACTAACCCGAGGGATCGGAGAACATCACCCTCTCCCCTGACGTCTGGCAAGAATCCCAAAGCGGAGCCCGAACCAGAAGGGGTCGAGGGGGGCGGCCATCCTTCACTGCATCCACGGAGGACCCATGGGGGGAGAATCTCGCACCTCACGCAAGGCCTTTGTACGCGATGTTAACTCCATTCATAACTACACGCCCCCCATCCCACAAGCGGTATCGGTCTCATTCTCCAACGAAGACCTAGAAGGTGTCCGGCTCCCTCACCGTGATGCTCTTGTAATCAACCTCGGCATGGCGAATCACGAGGTCTGCCGAGTCCTGGTCGAAAATGGGAGCTCCGTCAATATCCTGTTCCAGGAGGCCTTCGAAAAGCTCAAACTCCCTCGTGAGAGAATGAAGCCGGCCGGGTACACGCTTCACGGGTTCTCAGGTATCCTTGTCCAAATTGAGGGAATTATCACTCTCGACGTGACAGCAGGAACGACCCCGACCATTCGAACGGAGGCCATGAACTTCATGGTGGTTAACGTCAAAGCCGCCTATAACGCTATCCTGGGCAGACCCGACCTCTGTTCCCTACAGGTGGTACCCTCCGCATATCACCTGAAGCTTAAATTTCTAACAGATCACGGGGTCGGCAGTGTTCGAGGTAATCAGGAGTTCTCCCGTGCTTGCTATGTCCACCGTGGGGGGCGAGGTCTTCCCCCTTGATGTGGAACTCCCTTCTCACAGAAGCCAGTTACATGCGGAGCCCGTCGACAAGTTGGAAGAGATCCACTTCTACGAGGGGGATGAAGTTAAACGATTCCGAGTAAGCCAGTCTCTCGCTCCGGACCTAAAGCTCGATGTTATTGACTGCATCTGTCGGAATGCCGATCTTTTCACTTGGACACCCTCAGACATGCTAGGGATTTCAGAAGAACTCATTATGCACAAACTTAGCTTCCATCTGGACTCTAAACCTGTTCAGTAGAAGCGGTGTAAGTTCGCTCCCGACGGGCAACAAGCCGTGAAGGAAGAAGTGGACAAACTCCTCTTAGCGCGCTTCAAACAAGAGGTCAGTTACCCGTAGTGGCTGGCCAATATTGTAATGGTAAAGAAACTAAGTGACAAGTGGAGGATCTGCGTAGATTTCACATACCTCAATAAGGCATGTCCCAAAGATCCGTTCCCTTTACCTAACATCGACGCCCTGATAGACGCGACCTCGAGTCATGAGCTAGTGAGTTTCATGGATGCCTTCTCAGGCTACAACCAGATAAGAATGTTCCCTCTAGACATTCCCAAGATCGCCTTCGTGACAGACCAAGGTCTCTATTGTTACAAGGTCATGTCCTTCAGGCTGAAGAACATCGGCGCCATGTACCAAAGGCTAGTCAACGGGGTCTTCTAGAAATAGATAGGACAGAACATGGAGGTATATGTCAATGATATGCTCGTCAAAAGTCGGAGAGGGCAAGATTATGTCAATGATCTAGAGGAGGCTTTCGGGGTCCGATGATCCTACAATATGCGACTCAACCCCTCCAAATGCGCCTTCGGTGTCACTTCGGGAAAGTTTCTCGGGTTCATAGTCAGCCAGCGAGGCATCGTGGTGAACTCCAAGAAGATCCAAGCCATACTAGCCATGGCTCCTCCGAGAAATGTCGAAGTGGTCCAAAGGCTTACGGGTCGACTGGCGGCTATCGGTCGTTTTCTCTCCAAGTTTGGAGAAAATTTGCTCCCGTTCTTAAAAGCCCTTCCGAGGGGCAAACAAGCTTCAAATGGGGGAACCCTCAACAACAGGCCTTCGATCAGCTGAAGTCTTACCTGGCCAACCCCCTGCTCCTTAGAAAACCCGAGCTGGGCGAATCCCTCTTCCTTTACCTGGCCGCGTCAGTGCACGCGCTCAGTGCCATATTAGTCATGGAGGAAAACGGGGTCCAGAAGCCCGTATACTATGTTAACAAAGTTTTGCACGACGCTGAACTCTGGTATGCCAGGGCGGAAAAAATTGCAAATGCCTTGGTACGCTAAGGCGAAAACTACGACTGTACTTTCTGGTGCATTCCATCCAAGTCCTAACAGACCAACCTCTCAAAACTTTCCTTCACAAACTACAGAACTCCGGCCACCTAATCAAGTGGTCCATCAAACTCAGCCAGCATGACATCAGCTACCAACCCTGGGTAGCAATCAAGGGGCAGGCCCTCACAGAATTTATCACATAATGCACCATTCCCAAAGCCCCAGAAGTCCCATAGAACAAACCCATATGGGAAATCTATGTGGGCGGGTCATCATGCGAAGGTGGAAGCGGAGCTGGTGCATTACTCAGTGGACCCGAGAACTTTGCTCTCAAGTATTCCATACGTCTAAACTTCCAGGTGTCCAACAAAGAGGCTGGATACGAGGCGATGATCATCGGACTCATGCTAGCACACAAAGCGGGGGCAAGAAGGGTAAAGGCCTTCAGAGAATCCCATCTCATGGTCAAACAGATCACCAGGGAGTATGAGGCCTGCGATGCCTGGATGATCCTGTACTTAGCATGCGTCAGAGAACATTTGACAGTCTTCGAGGAGACTGTTGTTGGGCGCATTCCGAGGGAACATAATGCCGCCGAAGCCTTTTTCCAAGCTCGCCTCATCATCATTAGAGGACCTCGATCATACAGTGCTCATTGAGATCCTCCTCAAGCCTAGTATCGAGAACCACGAGTCCCTCTATGTAAACGAAGGTGTTTGGATGGTCACATGGATGGATCCTGTCTGGAAATTTTTGTTAAACGGCAAGCTTCCCCCAGACCCAGACAAAGCACGACGGACAAGAGTTAAATCAGAGAGATTCACCCTTATCGATAATATACTCTTCAAACGCTTGTACATCGAGACAGATAAAAGACCATATCCCCGATGCCCTGAGCCCCGATGAAAGCCAAATATGCGCTCCAGAAGTTGCATGAAGGAATTGGGGGGGGGGGGGGCATGTAATAACCTGATTTTCATTTATGAAAATTATTATTTTTATTTTTGTACGTATTGTGCACGTGCAATTTTGCAGTATAAAATTTTATAATTATTTTCATTTCATAAACAAATGAGGACACATATATATATATATAGGTCTCCTCCATTTGTTTTTATTAAAACCTATTCTTCTTTAATAAACATAAGTTTCTTTTATAGCCCAATTTAATTTATTTTTTTAAACTAATTTGGCCCATTAAATAAAGGCCCATGAATTTATTTTCTCTTTTAAATACAACTTGTAATGTAGACAATTTTTTAGTTTATTTTTATAAAGAATAAAATGAACAACTTTTAAAAATGGGGGACTATTGAATGCACGTGCATTGCACGTACACGTGTAGTGTGCACTCCACCTTGGCCGGTTTTGAATGGGAGAGAAAGGAAAAGAGAAGTGGAGTTGTGGGAGGTAGTTGTTTGGATCATGGTTGGTTACTACAATTTCCCCTTAAATCCTAGCCTTTAATCCTTAACTCCTAGATTAATCTTAGCCCTTTATTTGTCCCAAATTTTAGTATAAATACCCCCCCTAGCCTAGTTATTCTTGCAATCTTCATTCTCCAAACCTATAGTAAGAAAATACAATTATTAGTAGTGAGTTATTAGTAGGAAGTGAGAATAAAAGATTGAGAGAGTAGGTTTGTGTGTGCTTGCAACAAGGAGGCCGGCTACTAGGAGCTTTCGGGTTGCACTTGGGGAGCATCGGTTTGCACATCAAGGAGGAGGAGGAGCACTCGTACGGCTAGCTCAAGAAGGACTCTTTCGTTTAGGAGGTGTTGTGAATCTTTCTCTCCAAATAAGGTGGGTTGTTTTTCTATATTTCTAATTAGATACCATGTTAGGGGTGATTGAAATGATAATGCATGAAAGAAACTAATAAGAATACGCTTAATTGGAAAAAGGACTTGCTAGTTAGTTAAATTGATTGCTTGATAGATTGCATGTTATCATGACATGAATCTTAAGTTGTATGCGAATCGTTTTGTAGTTATGGAATATATGAATTAGAATTGTTGTTAATGTCAAGAACTAAGTACAAAATGCTAGTAGATGAAATTGTTTGTTAGCTTAGTTGGACTTTCGTGATATTGTTTGGAATGAATGAATTATAATTTTCTTTTGGGCTTATGAAAGGGAGAATGTAGGAAATTTTTAATACAAAGTTGTGTGCGGAATGTCAAAATGTTTTATGAAAATAGTAGTATGCAATTTAAATTAATTGTATGAGAAATGTGTGTTTAATTACTGAAAAAAATTATTTTAAATTACCGGAGTGTTAAATTATATTAGAATAGACATTTTGGAGATTTACAGAAATTTTAGTGAAAGCAAAACTAAAATAAGAGCCTTTGAAACATCGAAATGTTTTAATGAACAGAGAGTTTAATTAAATGAAATTCGAGTTGTAGTTGAGACAAATCGGTGAGCCCTTTGGCGCTACAGTAGCACAGGTGTGTGTGTGTTGTGGTCGCTGGTTCGATACCTGTGTCCACCATTCTTTTATGTGCGTTTTAAAAATAAACCAGATCTCGAACAGAGAGTATAAAACCCTCTGTCTCCTTTTCATACCGTTGAGCATAGTCGGCCTAGTGGCTAGCTGGTGCGACTGTCTTCTCTTGGGTCGTGGGTTCGATTCCTGGCGCGACCAGAATGTTAAATATTTTTTTAAAAAATGATTTTTGGGTTTTCTTGATGTTTAAAATTTCGAAAAAATACTATTATTATTCTAAAATCATGTGTGACTTATGAAAATTTACTGGGAGTTATTGGAATGAAATAAAGTGTATTTTGGAAGTAAAAGTGTAATTGGAACTATAGTTATTACACTCGTATAATTTCATAAAAATGTGTTTTTACGACGAAATTGAGATAAGTGTTAGAAAAGGAAAATTGAAAGAAAGAAAGTATAAATGTGAAATTTTATGTGAGTTATTCTTATTAAAGAATAATGTGACAAATAGTGAGTTTGTGAATATTCACTTTGACTAGATATTTTGTGATATGATTTTAATGTGGAAATACATGTTAGTTATGAAATGCATGATGGATAATTGAACTCCATGTATGATTATTGGCTCATGAAAAGATTAGAAATCATGTGATTGAGAAAGAGACATGTTCTTGAGTATGACAACTCAGATTGTGAAATTGTGAATTGAAATTGAAAATTAGGGTGTAGCCAAAACTCACACCGGCAAGTGAAAAGTGATGAGATATGATAATTGAAATTGAAAAGACCAAGTTTGGGTCATTGTAAAATGAAAGAAATAAGACCGGTATTGGTGAGAGGACTGACTCTAAGAGATTGATTATGTTCATGATTTCATTAAATTAAGGATTAGTTACATAGTGAAGATGTGATGAAAGTAAGAGAAAAATATTGAGTATGCGGGCCATTGGATTGGCTACGTGAGAGTATTCACAGGATGTCCCATGATGAGTCATGATAGGGCGTGGATACTGCTCCAGAGTACCGTCCCGGTGGCGACGCTCGTGGGGTGTTTGACGACTGTAGGAGCTGAATTACCACAGGATGCCTGCATGATGAGTCATGTGTCAGTGCGTTGGGATTCCCTCCAGGGTGCCTAGACATGAGTTCGTAGGTCAGAAAACATCTAGGATACTTACCGTAGTTACAGTAGTAGATTAAGTCATGACGAGGGATTAAACCCTACAAGATGAAGAACGATTAAGAGGCTTGCCCTCGGACCTATGTAGTATGGGATGCATAGAATCCGAACAAGTGCGCATTAGTATCATGTAATATAAATAATTGCATTAAGGACTAAGTGCACAATCACAACACGACATTAATAGGGTATTCCCCTTAGTTTGATATGTGAACAAGTTTGTGTTTGTTAAATATGGAAAATCAATTATACTGTTTTCGGCATGGAGAGGATGGCCGTGTATAATATTCGTCGATTGAATAAACTGACGTACCCACAGTTTTGTATGCAGGGTAAATGATATGATAAAGATTAAAGGAGAATTGATGCTTAGAGATTATTCAAATGTTGTTGTACTTGTTTATAAATGTTGTAAATTTGCTTCCGCTGTAAAATGTAAAGTGTAAAGATTTCTTGTAACTCTGATGTAAAGTGAAAAGTTTTAAATTCCTTGTAAAATTGTACGAAAGAAGTGTAAAGATCCTGTGGAATCTCGAATTCAGTTGTATTTTGGAATTCGGGGTGTTACAGGGCATATGGGCAGCAGGTCGCCCGCCAGAAAGGTACTTAACCACAGCTACTTTTGGCCGACTATACTGCAGGACACCCACAATCTTGTGAAGAGGTGTGGCCCCTGCCAAAGGTTCTCCTCGGTTAGGAGCGTGCCTCAAGCCGAACTCAAGTCACTCTCCAGCCCGGCTCCCTTCGCCATGTGGGGGACGGACCTAGTCAGCCCGTTTCCCAAGGCTACCGGCCAAAGATGCTTCCTTATAGTGGCCATCGACTACTTCACCAAGTCGACCGAGGCAGAACCCCTGGCCACGATCACCGAACATCAATCCCAACAATTCTTCTAGAAGCACATTGTCTGTCGGTTTGGAATACCGCATGTGCTTACCTCTGACAACGAAACTCAGTTTGCTGGAAAAAAAATTGCAAGTTCTGTGAAGACCTCGGGATCCAATACCGATTCTCATCAATATCACATCTGCAGTCTAAGGGCCAAGCCAAAAATGCCAACCGCTAGATTCTGGACGGTCTCAAGAAACAATTAACACCTCCCCCACGGGGATATGGGTTGACGAGTTACTCAGCACGATCTGTGCCCCCCTAAACAAGAGATTTCTCAATCTCTTATGTCCTCACCACTCGACTTGGACTTGGAGCAAGCATCCAGCTTTCTACAAGTTGCTCGACGCTCGGCACGATATGTGCCCCCCAATTGAGGGATTGCCTAATCTCTTAAGTCCTCGCCACTTGGCTTGAACTTCGAGCAAGCAGTCAGTTTTCTACAAGCTGCTCGACGCTCGGCATAATCTGTACCCCCTCAAACGAGGGATTGCCCAATCTCTTACGTCATTGCCGCTCGGCTCAAACATCGAGTAAACGACCAACTTTCCACAAGCCGCGCGACGCTCGACACAATCTGTGCCCCCTAAATGAGGGATCGCCCAAGCTCTTACGTCCTCGCCACTCGGCTCGGACTTTGAGCAAACGGCCAGCTTTCTACAAGCTGTGCAACGACCCAAATTCCAAATACATGTAATTCGTAGCACAAACAAGATCTTTTATTTCAAATTCGTACAAAAATACAAGGAATTTAGAACTTTTCATTTACAATATCGTTCTTTACAATAGCACAGCGAAAATAAATAAGTACATTACAACATGTAATAATAGAAGCTCTTCAATCTTATAACAACCCATCACAGTGACTCCAAGTCCATGCCAAATCCAAATCTGCAACTAAAAAACTGTGGGCACGTCAGTTGCATACAGCTGAGGCAATGCTATAATACAGCGATTTTTCTACTTTAGCAAACACAAACTTTAATGCTAAACAAAATGTGAGAATTGACTATCCTAAACATGTCAGTATATGATATGAACCTGATGCCTAATGCAGACACTTACACCTACGATGGACTAATCCACACTTGTTCGGATTCTATATATCTCATACTACACAGGTCCAAGGGCAAGCCCTTGATGTACTCCTTGTAACACCCCACAAAATAAAATGGTTTATTTTTCATTATTAAATAATATTAAATTGGTAAAGTTGACTATTTTCTCGAAATTGCAATTTTGCACGTGCTACACTCGTCCAAAGTTAGGAATTTTGAATTCTTGAAATTTTATGGTTAATGATTGTTTTTCATCAGTTATTTATGATATTTTAATTTTCTAGATTTATTTGAATTTATTTGACTCTTTTATGAATTTCTCAATTTTACATGTGCAAATATTTTTAAGGTGCAAATCTCTACTTTTAGATTCCTGAATAAATTATCCTATTTATAATTAAGTATATCCTAAATTTTGGAATTTTTTTGAGTAAAAAAATTATTTTTATAAATACTTCAAAAGAGAGGGGCTTTTATATAAAAAGTCGTTTTGATCTCAAAAAATAATGAAAATTCGTTTTTACTGATTTTTGGGCTTTCCATGGTCATCATTGAAAATAAAATCTATTTAAGTTTTATTTAGAGTTGATTTGGTAAAGATTTAAACAAATATGGTGTTTTTGCAAATATGGAATTTAAGTGGATCTTGTGCAAATGTTTTCTTGGAAAGATCAAAGTCAAAATTTATTTTAGGAAAACTAAAAATTTATTATTAGATATTATTTGTGAATTTTCTGAATTTTTCTGATGATTATTGGACCTATTTGCAAATATTACAAAAGGATAGATTTTTGCACAAAATTACCACTTTTTAATACAAATCCGAATTTTTAAATTTCTGGGCTATGCTTGATGGTTGGATAACTCATTAATAAAAATATTTGGTTTTATTTTAATTTATTTAACTTATTTAACTACTTTTTTAAAGAAATGTTTATATATGTAAAGTAATAATTTGTTAAGGGATGTTTCCATAAACTTGTAAAACCCTAAAAACTCCATATTTTGGCCTATATTATAGCCACTACAGCCGTCCCTCTCCTCTGCAAAAAATAAGATATATTTTTACTATTAATTTCTTGGAGTTTCAAAGCGATGATCTTGGATTTTGCAAAAGAAGGGCTTTTTATCTTTCTTTATTAATTCGATTGATTTCTTCAATGAGGTGAGTGACATTTATTTTATTTCTTTATCTTTAAGAACTTCTCTTGATTCAATAACTAATTTATTGCGAATGGGTGGAGATACACTTGAATCAATTTCAGCAGTGAGCAATGAGATCCTTGTTCTACTGCTGTAGGAAGTGTTCTAATATTTTGCCTCAAAGCTTGTTTGTGGTTATAACATAACTGCTACCTTTCTTCTTTGTCAAAATAGTGTTATATCCTGCCCATTGAAACTTTCTGAGAGATGGATTAATGTCTCAAATCTTAAATCTTTTCTTTTAATTTCAATTTTAGCTCTTGAGTATATAGAGTTACCTAAAATTTCAGTCTTGATCGAGTGACATAATAATCTTTCAACCAGCAAATTCTGTCTTGGTTTGTAGTTGCCAATTTGATTTGTAATTGTTAAGCCTGTTAAATTGAAGGTATCGAAATTGCTGACCTAAGAATTTTGGGTTGAGCAAGCTTTGTTATCTTGTTCTAAGCAAAGGTATGTAACATTTTTGGTGATTTATAACCTTCTTCTGCGTAAAGTGCATCCTGTTAGGTCTGTCCAATACAATTTGGTGATTTAGAATCATGTATTGTGTAAATTGCATCCTACAGCTCTACCCAATTTTGTTATGTTTGTTGTTTGGTACTCATGTATGATATGCAATTAATCTATTGTTCCAATGGATCCATTACTCTTTAGGGAAATTATTACAAGTTCACACATATATTCTATTTACCTCTTCAAATAATTAGTAATTTTAGTATTAATTATTTAATTTACAATATGAAATTATAGAAATACCGAATGCAATCCAGTTCTATTATTTACGGGGTAGAGCCTTCATAAATTGTTGTAGACTACATGAATTGATATTATTCTGCTTAGCTATTCAAATTCTTCTTGTTCTAGTTTGAACATTGTTTAATGCATACTTCATATTCAGTAAAAACTGCATATATATACCCATTTGTGCATACTTCATATTCAGTAAAAGAGATATATATATACCCATTTGTGCATATACTTCTTATTCAGCAAAGAGATATATATATATATATATACCCGTTGTGCATGTGGTTAGTCTTCTATACAACCTGCATATGCTTTTCTTTTAAATAGGGCTTCTTCTATGTATCCTGCATATCAGTGAAAGAAAATTTTACTATATCTTCCATATCTGCATATGTGTCATTTCAGTAAAGAGGGATCTTTCCATAATTTCTGCGTATACTTCATTTCAACAAAAGACCATCTTCTATGTTTTCTACAAATGCTCCATTTTAAATCTGTGTATGTTTCACTTCAGTAAAAAGGTTCTATATATCATATATACATATATATACCCATATACCTCTACTCAGTAAATAGGAGTTTTTCTATATATCATATATATACTCGCATGTTTCAATCAGTGAAAGGGGTTTTTCTATATCTCATACACACACACACACACACACACACACACACACACACACACAATAGGAATGAATGATTTTTTCTCACTGTGAGAAGGTTAATAAATGAAATGAAAAGAAATGATTAAGATGAAAGATTTATTTTATGTCGATGGGTGAGTTGTGAGTCTCTAGAGGGTGTGTGGGACCCTAGATACCGGCAGTTGAGATTTATGTCGATGGGTGAGTTGTGAGTCTCTAGAGGGTGTGTGGGACCCTAGATAACGGCAGTTGAGATTTTTGTGGTTTGGCCAGTTGTGGCTTTGTTATTGATCAGTTAAGTTAAGTCCGGTATTGTACACAAACTCTAGGAGATTCGTAATTAATTATTAACTTAACAAAATAAGAACATGCACTAGATGGTGATATGATGAAATGAGAACATGGGTTATGGACCTCAGTATGGCTTGCGGTGTGAGATAATCCCCGAAATTATCGAGGTGTGAGTGAAATAGTCTCCGGAATTACCTGCGGTGTGGGATTGATCTCCGAAATTATCGGGGTCGAGCGCCATAGCTTGCGGTATGGGGTATTCTCGAAGATTCCCAGGTATGAGTGAAATAGTCTCCGGAATTATCTGTGGTTAGAGATTGACCTCCGGAATTATCGGGGCATGGGCTAATACTCACAGTTTATCTTTATCTCGTAGTAGTCATTGTAGTAGGATTAGCTGTATAACGGGGGATTAAACCCTATCAAGTGGAGAACGTTTAGGGCTTGCACCGGACCTATGTAGAGTGGGATGCATAGAATCCGATAAGTATGCTTTAGAGAATCGGCATATAGCATTGGTGTTTTCTTGACTTGGTTTTATGCATGTTGTTTTCCTGTTTTTCTACACTTGACACTTAGTCTAGTTTCACTTGATGTTTTCATATTTTATTTATTATTATTTGTTATTTCTTTTATTCTTGTTGTTGATACATGTTGTTTATGACTCTTTTCCTTATGTTTTATTTATGTTGCATTAATTTTTATGTCACTCACACCGTTATGGCTGATCCCTGTAGTTTTTGGGGTTAGAGTTATCTCCAGCCTCATGTTTTACAGGTAGGTGCCTTTAGCTTGGGATTTGGATGCATGGGGTAGAATGAAAATGGCTCATGTAAATTATAAAAGAATGTGTTGTAAAAGAAAAGATTGTAATTCAAGGTGTTTTATTTTTCGATGTGCTTTGTAAACAATTGATGTAATAAAAATTTTAAATTTTCCTGTATTTGGTTGCTATGTTTATGATTACATTGAAGTTGATTCTGGAATTGTGCCACGTATTTCTGAGATATTATATTGAAAATTCGGGGCGCTACACTCCTCATTATAGGGTTCGATCCCTCGTCATGCACCCTAACCCGATGACTGTACTCCAACGCGTAATTACGTGTGAGTCGCACCCCTAGGATATTGGACCTTACTGGCATGCCCCTAGGCCACACACCGTGGATTTACCAGGCGTATCCTCAGCCACGAACCCCAGCAAGTCAATCTCTCGCAACTACGAACCAGGCCTACCCTTAGCCCACCTCAGTGGATTTACCAGGCGTATCATGTCCGTCCCGAACATTCCTAGGAATCACAAGTTCTTCATTGGCCTTTTCGCAAAAAGACCAGGCATACCCCTAGCCCATACATGTTGATTTACCGGGCGTATCCTCAAACGTGAACATTCCTATGGACCGTAATCCTTTACCGGCCATTTCATTTACTTCACCGGCCTACCCCTCAGCCACACATGTAGATTTACCGGGCATATCCTCGGTCGTGTCCCGAACCTCTAGGAACTGCAAGCTCTTTACCGGACATGTTCGTCATTGTTTTCAGTCATAACTCCACCTAGTGCCTTTCCTTAAGTTTAAACATAAATAATTACCCCCCAGAGCTAGCTTACCCTACCGAACTTAGGGTTGCAATCGAGCCGAGCCGAGCCGAGCCGAATACCTTCAGCCTCGAGCTCAGCTCGTTTACGAAACGTGCTCAGATTTGAGCTCGGTTCGAGCCGAGCTTTGACCGTATTCGAGCCGAATAGCTCGCGAGCTTAGCCTTAAAAAAAAAACCAAGCTCGAGCTCAGCTAGTTTACGAAACGAGCTCGGTTTCGAGCTTGAGCTCGGTTTCGAGCTTGAGCTCGGTTCGAGCCGAGCTTTGACCGAGCTCGAGCCGAATAGCTCGCGAATAGCTCGATTCGTTTGCAGTCCTAACTGAACTTAAATCAACACAGGAGAACATTAGCCCATACTGGCCACTTCTCAAATTGTCATAATTGCATTTTTGCCGGTACCATGGGTCTCGCTCAGCCTCTAGGTACCACACATTTCAAAATTCATATACTTTCTAGGTCATCCATAATCTCTTTTATAATCATTACAAATTTTATTCATTCATATACTCAATTCATCTCTTGTCCATTCAATCCTACTAGTCATTCTCAAATAACTAGATAAAACTTTCTAAACTATTATAATAGGACTTCAAATGCCTCAATTCAATCAACATCATCTTTGTACTAATAATTCAGTTCAAATTACCAAAATTTGTACTAAAAATTGTTCATTCTAACCTGGAATTTAATCCAAAATATTTGTACCAATTTCCATCAAATCTTAATTCTCCAATATACTAATATCCTTTTAAATCATCTCTATTCAAATCCTTCAAATACAATCACCAAATATGTGTTTAGTCCTTTATCTAAGTGGGGCAATTAACCCAAAAATGTTTGTACAAATTACCATCAAAATATTTCCCCAAAAATCAATTTAAATTTTTAATATACTCAAAAACAGTAAATACTACCAAATTCGAGCCCACTACGACTAAAAACTACAATCTTAAAGATCCTAGGCCACACACACTAACCATGTAACGCCCCGAATTTCATTTACATCTTTTTTCGTAGCACAACAGGATCTTTTACTTCAATTCGTACAATTTTACAAGGAAATTAAAACTTTTTATTATACAACACTGTTTTAAATGAATACAACATGACATATACAACTTTAACATCAACAACTTAATTCTGAAGATAATCTTTAGCATCAATTTATATTTATGTCTTTTGCCAATCCAAGCCCTGCAATGGAAAACTGTGAGCACATCAGTTGCATACAACTGACGCAATGCTATAAAATATCGATTCTCTTATTTTAGCAACCACAAACTTGAATGCACAAAAAAGTGTAAAAAGTGACTATCCTAAACATGTCAGTGTATGATAAGACTTAATGCCTAATGTAGATATTATACTACAATGACACTAATGCATACTTGTTCGGATTTTATGCATCCCATACTACATAGGTCCGAGGGCAAGCACCTACATACGTCTCCACATTAAAGGGTTTATTCCCTCGCCATGCAAAACTACTCAGTAACAAAATCAAGTTTTAGACATTCCACGGGTACGGACTTCAACTCTGGAGTCCACCGTCAGGCTATATGGAAATTATTGTCGTGCAAACATCTCGCAAGTGCCCCTTTAGCCCCGGTATATGTATATACACTGGAGAACACCTCCCATCCGCCCGACTATTCATGATCCTGGAGTCCACCGTTTAACCAATCATAGTCCTAAATTTAATTAAGGCTCGTCTCCAATCACAAACAACCACAGTCCCGGAGTCCACCGTTAGACTATATAGAGGCGCCCCACTTACATTTGCCAAAGTTTTATTACATCTTCTCTTAGTGCGTATCCTTAAATTTAAAACATGAATAATAATTTCCACCTAGAGCTAGCTTAGCCTCCTACCGTTCTTAAACAATACACCGAGAACAATAGCCCATATTGGCCCTTTCTCATACCCAATCAATCATTTTCATCATTTGCCGGTACCTGGATCTCACTTATCCTCTAGAATCCACATCTTTTCATGTCCAATATTATGGGATACCCATACCCTCATTATTCATATTCTTAATTTCATTTATTCACATCTTATTCAATTCTTCCATCTATTCTCTTATTTATTCATCATGAAGCAAGCACTTCTTGGTTAACCAACCGAACTATTCATTTTATTAATTCAGAATGCTGTTTTGATTACTAAAACCTCTTTTCACATTCATCTATACTTCATGTATGATTATTAATTCAAAAGTTGTTTAAGATTAAAAACACAATTTCTTAAAGAAGTTTATTATTTAAATGTCATCATTATACTTTGATTTTATCACAAATGAACCCTTAAAATCTTAATCATTAACATTCATCTTCAATTTAAATCTCATCTAATACAATAAGCATGATCTTTATTTCTCAAAAATATTTCTTAGAATACTATAAAATAATTCCCAAGTGATCGAGTAATATTCTAGAATATTTATATGATTTTCCCCAATTTTTAAAACTTGAAAAGAACACAAAAATAATAAAGAAAAAAAAATGTGCAAGGCCGAGATCGCACCCAAAACTAAAAAGCAACCCAAAAGTCGCCCAAACAAATGGGCCACTATCAATATATGATAACGAAAGTTAATATTACAAAAATACATTACCAGAAATACTTCTTTACTGATTTTAACCACATTAGCATAAAATTGTTCACAAATTAATTCAAAAAATTATTTTTTGAAATCTATTATTCATATTTTGCAATTTGAAGAATTTAACTACTATCATGAATGTATATACTTTCTTTTAGCAAATTTTCAACCTCATTGATTTTATGATTCTCCTCTAACCATTACACAATTTCTTGTGCCTAATTTACACTTTTTATATATATAAATGCACAATTTCTACAATCCAACCATGACATGATATTTGTGCCTAACCACTTCAATATACTAATGAAATAGAATTTTAATTCAACAACCTAATTATATCATGATGAAGTTTCATTTAGCATGCAACAATTTCCATATTTTATTTCTACCAAAGTTCTAAATAGCAACATCACTTGCATCACAAATCTAAATAGCAACATCACATGCATAAAAAAAAAATCAACTAAAAATTATACAAAACATCAATTTCAAACATCATTTTTTCCTACACATGCATACTACAATACTTTAGAAGGCAAAAGAAACCCCCACCTTATTGATGCAAAATGAGAGAAAACTCATAGAAAGATTGTTCCAAAGCTCCAACCAAAGCTAGCCTCCTCCTCCTTAAGCAAGCAAAACCACAAGCCCTAGCCTCCTTGTGCAAAACCAAAACCCTCTTCTTTTCTCTCTTTCTTTTGTTTTGATCTTTTGTGAAATGCACATACAATAGGAAGGGTATTTATAGGGCTATTGGGTGAATGAAAAGACTCCCACTACCCAATTTATTACCCATTCTCACACCAACGTTCTGTAATACCCTGATTTTCATTTATGAAAATTTTTATTTTGTATTATTAATTTGTACGTATTATGCACGTGCAATTTTGCAGTATGAAATTTTTATAATTATTTTCATTACATGGACAAATGAGTATATACATACATATATATATATATATATATATAAATATATGCTTTTTTATTGTTTTATTAAAGCCCATTTTTTTAACAACAAACATAAGTATTCTTTTATTTTTAGCCTAATTTAATTTATTTTAAATATAAGCTATTTTGGCCCATTAAATAAAAGCCCATGAGTTTATTTTCCTTTTTATTACAACTTGTAATGTAGACAAATTTTTAGATTATTTTTATAATAAATAAAATGTACAACTTTTAAAATAGGGGACTATGGGGAACACGTGCATTACAAGTGCACGTGTTTGTGCACCTATTTGTGGCCAGATGACATCGGAGGGAAGAAAAGAGAGAGTGGAGTTGTGGGAAGTGGTTGCAGTCATGGTTGGTTACTACAACTTCCCCTCAAATCCTAACCTTTGTTTCTTAACTCCTAGATCAATCCTAGCCCTCTATTTGTCCCAAAATTTTGTATAAATACCTCCCCTAGCCTAGTTATTCTTGCACTCTTCATTATCCAAACCTATAGTGAAAGAAAACAATTATTAGTAGTAGATTGTTAGTAGGAAGTGAGAATAAAAGATTGAGAGATTGAGAGTTGGGTGTGCTTGCATTCACGGAGGCCGGCTACAAGCAAGGAGGCTCGGCATCACACTTGGGAGCTCTCGGGTTTGCACTAGGAGCAAGGAGAAGCACTCGTTTGGCAAGCTCAATCTAGGAGGAGAAGGGGTCTTTCGTGTAGGAGGCGGTGTGTGGTTTTTCTCCCCAAATTAGGTGGGTGGTTTTTTTATACTTCTAATTTAGATACCATGCTAGAGTATTGAAAGAATGATGCATGAAAGAAACTAATAAGAGTACATTTAATTTGAAAAAGGACTTGCTAGTTGATTAAATGAATGCTTGATAGATTGCATGTTAACTTGTTATGAATCTTAACATTGTGTGTAAATTGCTTGTAGTTATGGAAATATTGAATTGGGATTGTTGATAATGTCAAAAGTGAGTACGGAATGCTAGTAAATGAAATTATTGTTTTGTGTACAAATGGACTATCGTGATATTGATTCAAATGAGTAAAATTGTCCTATGCATTTGGGTTTATGAAAGAGGGAAAAATAGGAAGTTATAGTTATAATGTGAATTTTTCATACCAATTTGTATTTGAGAAATGTCAAAATTAAACTATGAAAGGAGTAGTATGGAAATTAAGTTATTGTATGTGAAATGTGTATTTTAATTGCTGAAAAATTATTTTAAAAATACTGGGGTGTTAATTTAAGTTAAAATATACATTCTGGAGATTTACATGGTTTTTGGTGCAAGCAAAACAAAGATAAGAGCTTTTGAACATCGAAATTAATTAATGGAACAGAGAACAGAGTTATATAGAATTCGATCTGTAGTTATGACAACTTGAACACATAGCTCAAGTGGTCGGTAGGCCTCTCTGGCGCTACTGTAGCGCGGGCGTGTGGTTCTGTGGTCGCTGGTTCGATACCTGTTTCTATCATTCTTTTTGTGTGCGTTTTAAAAATACCCAACATCGAAAAGATAGTATAAAACGCTCTGTCTCCCTTTCATATCGCTGAGCGCAAATGGCCTAGTGGCTAGCGTGTGCGGCTGTCTTCTTAGAGGTTGCGGGTTCGATTCTGGGTGTGGCCAGAAAGAATTTTTTTTATAAAATTTGATTTTTGGGGTTTTCTTGATGTATAAAAATTCCGAAAAAAATACGGTTATTATTCTAAAATCAAATACAACTTACCAAAATTAATTGGGAGTTATCGGAATGAAATAAAGTATATTTTGGAAGGAAAATTGTATTCGAAACTATGGCTTCTTACTCGTATAATTTCATAAAAATGCGTGTTTTCACGGGGTGATTAAGATAAGTATTGAAATGGGAAAATGATTGGAAAGAGAACATAACTATGAATTCTTGTATGTATTATTTTGTTAAAAGAGTAGCATGACAATGGTGATATTATGAATATTCATTTGACTAGATGCTTTCGTGATATGATTTTAATGTAGAAATAAATGTTGTTTATGGAATGCATGAGTATAATTGAACTCCATGTATGATAATTGATTCATGAAAGGATTGGAAATCATGTAATTGCAAAAGAGAAATGTTCTTGAGTATGACAACTCAAACATGTGAATTTGTGAATTGAAATTAAAAATTAGGGTGTAGCCAAAACTCACACCGGCAATTGAAAGAAATGAGGTATGACAATTGAAAGTGAAAAGACCAAGTTGGGTCATTGTGAAATGAAAGAAATAAGACCGGTATTGGTGAGAGGGCTGACTCTAAGAGATTGATTTTGTTCATGATTTTATTAAATTAAGAATTAGTACATAGTGAAGAGGTGATGAAAGTGAGAGAAAAACACAAATATGAGGGCCTCGAGTCTACAATGTGGGTGTGATTCACAGTTCGTCTTCACGATACGTCATGACATGACGTGGGCACTACTCCGGAATTATCGGGATCTTGGCGACGCTTGTGGGGTGTTTGGTGACTGCGAGAGGATCGTGTGCCATGAAGGAGGCTGAATTGTCCATAAGTTGTCTTTACGATGCATTGTGACATGATGTGGGATTCCCCTCCAGTTTTTCTGTACATGAGCTCGTACTCATAGATCATCTAGGATACTTACCGTAGTTACAGTAGTAGATTAAGTCATGACGAGGGATTAAACCCTACAAGATGAAGAACGATTAAGAGGCTTGCCCTTGGACCTATATAGTATGGGATGCATAGAATCCGAATAAGTGCGCATTAGTGTCATATAATATAAATAACAGTATTAAGGACTAAGTGCACAATCACAACACGACATCAATAGGACATTCCCCTTAGTTTGATATGTGAACATGCAAGTTTGTGTTTGTTAAGTATGGAAAATCATTATACTGTTTCCGGCATAGAGAGGATAGCCGTATATAATATTCGTCGGTTGAATAAACTGATGTACCCACAGTTTTGTATGCAGGATAAATGACATGATAAAGATTAAAGGAGAACTGATGCTTAGAGATTATTCAAATGCTGTTGTAATTTCATTTATATAAATGTTGTAACTTTGCTTCCGCTGTAAAATGTAAAATATAAAGATTTCTTGTAACTCTGATGTAAAGTGAAAAGTTTTAAATTCCTTATAAAATTGTACAAAAGAAGTGTAAAGATCCTGTGGAATCTCGAATTCAGTTGTTTTTGGAATTCAGGGTATTACACGTTCACCATCCACTATCTCTTCATCTTCTTGACCGACCAAACCCTTGGGTGCGCACACGTGCATGTGCACCCAACGTGCACACAATTCTCATTCTTTTAATTATTTGTTATTAATCCATTTGTAGGTGTTTATTACATGACAAGTGTGTAGGATTTAAAAGTGTACATTTAGATTGTAGAATAAAATCATGGGCTTCACTTTTTTTTAAATTAATTTTCTAGTGGGCTTTAAATAGACTTTAGGCCCATGGTTTTTTATTAAAAATAAATAATATAAATGTGATAAATAAAAGAGGAAAAAAGAGTGCATAACCTTTAGAAAATTTTAGGAACTAAAATGCTTAAAGTTTTACGTGCAATACACGTGCAAAAAAATAAAATTTTATTTATTTTTCTGGGATGTTACAAACCAATACTCCAAGCCTATTTCTCTATAAACTTCTTTTCAAGGTAACAACATATATATATAATCCACTATTTGAGTGTTCAACTAGTGACAACAACCCAATGGTATTGTAAAAATCATATAAATTTCAGTACTACTCCAAAAATAGATTTCTTAGTTTCATAGGAAACATAAATGAGTCTAATACAACTTTGTAGTTAAGATCATCTAAATTCATCCTCAGTTACTTCGTCTAAATTCTTTTGCAAAACAGTAGGTTCAAAATCCGAAAACTGCAACTTATGCTTCTTGTAAAAATCACCTAAAATCACATACTTCTTGAAATTTTGATTTCTTAGACTCTAAAGAAAGGTTAACGAGTCTACTTAAACTTCTTAGTTTTGAACTTTCTCAAAATACTGCATCTAAGATGGCGAAATGATCAAAGTCCGAAATGTATACAAATTTCCAGTAACTAGCCAAACTGCCAACCAGTCCTAAGTTCGGATTTTATTAAAATAGTAAACGACATCCAAATATTGTAAAATTTTAAGGAGATGTTCTTGATATATACGGGGTGCTCATATAAAATCTTTAGCTCTAGATTCTATCTAGTTAAATAGATATGATTTTCGGAAGGACAACTAAAACTTAAAATAGAAACTTATAAAAATATCCTTAAATCAATCATATCATAATTTTACACATTTCATTAACAACACATAATATAAACATGATACTCAATCTATATAAATTATCATGCATCTAACAATTTGCATATACATATTCTACAATCTAGCATTCTACTAATAAAATTATATTAGAAAATTGGAAAAACACCCACCTCAAAAGAGACCTCCTAGTAGTTGAAACTTTTAACAAAAAGCTCCAAAAAGGTCCACAAAAGAAAATCCCGCAAGCCTCCTTGCAAAATCTTGAAAACCAAAACATAAACTCCTCTCTCTTGACTCTGTATTTTTTTATATATTTGTTTTGTGTTCATTTGGGGTTAGAATAGGGGGTATTTATATGGGAAATTAGGGAGTAGTTGTAGCAACCAACCATCCACTAACCCACTCACACACCCACTCGCACTCTCACCCCACTCACTCACCCCACTCACTCCTATATGCAGCCATTTTAAAAAGAGTGCATAGTGCACGTGTGCACATATTTTGTACACTTTTCATTCTACTATTATTTTATTATTTTATTTCATTTTAAACCATCTTCTTTAATAAATAATTATATTATTTTTCTTCACAAAAAAAATATTAAATTTGCTTAAATTAATCTAAACGAAATTTTAATGCACTACTTTTATAATAAAAACACGTAATTTGCACGTGTACCAAAAAAATTATTAATATTTCACTTAAAACTAGTTTAAGATAATAAAAATGAAAATAAACATACACACTTCATTAAAATAATAAAAATAAATATACAGCCAACACGTGCACTGCAAACACGCGTAAATAGTCAAAATAAAAAATAAGTAGAATATTTATATGAATAATGTTACGGATATTACACGTAATGGTAAAATATACGTAATCGACACGTTCATTGAAAGCTCGTGCAATACACGTAAAAACACAAAGATTAGGATTTATATTTGAGTTGACTCAAAATAGGATAAGATAATTTTGAGAGGACGGAAAAATATATAAATAACCGAAGTACAAAAATATGTAAGATATTTATATTAGAATACGTTACGGATATTACCCGTAAGGGTAAAAAATACATGTGCGTAACACACGTGGAGCAAAAATTGTCATAACTCAATTTTGCGGGGTGTTATAGTCTCCCCCCCCCCCCCCCCCCCCCCCGAACAGTTATGTTACGAGAACTTACTAGAGTAAAAGCTGTATCTTGTACACACCAAAGAAAAAAAAATTTATTGTATATAGAAAAGCTGTCAATACCAAGATAAGAAATGTAGTATGTAATGTGGAAAACAAAGTAAACTTATATAAGAAAACTACGAGTATCAAAGTTAATAAGAACGAAACTAGAAAAACTAGAAAAATAGTAGAAAGAAACTTGACCATGAAATTAGGGGAGATGATTTGGGGATTGGCTGTTAGTGGAAATTAGGGTATGCGGGTTTGGGTTAGAATCCAATAAGAGATGAGTTTGGGTTTGGGCTCCAAATAGATAAATAAATAAGTTCATTAATGGGCTAATTAGGATCCTCAAAATACAAGGATAAAATTAAAGTAGAGTGGACAAAAAAATATCAGGGTTCAGCATGAGTAATAAAAATGGATTGAAGAATTACAATCGGTTGTAGATAAATAACAAAATTCATAATAATAATAAAAAATAGATAAAGAACAAATTACAAGAATGGAAACGGAAAAGAGTTACAGAAAAAAATCCGAAAAATCAGGAACAGGGTTACAAATCCTACCCACCTTACAAGAAGAATTTCATCCCCGAAATTTCTTCAAGCGGGTCTTAGGGTAACCTCAAAAAGAAAAGAAAGGAAACTACTCGAACAGCTGAGAGAACTTCTTCTGAATCTCCTCCTCAAGTTCCCAAGTCGACTCACCTGGCGAGTGAGGACTCCATGAGACCCGAACAAGCTTGATAACTTTATTCTTCAAGACTTTCTCACGTCTGTGCAAGATGGAGATTAGTTGGACCTCACATGATAAGTCTGGTCTTACGGACAATTCTGAGTAGTCAAACACTTGACTGTCATCCATGATGTACTTCTTGAGCTGAGAGACGTGGAATATATCATGGACTCTAGCCAAAGCCGGTGGTAGTGCGAGCCTGTAGGCTATCTTGCCCACTTGTTCCACGATATCAAATGGACCGATGAATCGGGGACCCAGCTTGCCCCACCACTGAAGCGGATAACACCCTTCCAGGGCAAAACCTTCAGGAAAACATGATCGCCTGCCTCAAACTCCAGAGGCCTTCGATGACAATCATCCCACTTCCTCTGCATGTCCTGAGCTGCCTGCAAGTGCTTCTTGATCTAAGCCACTGCGTCGGTAGTCTTCGTGATCAACTCAGGCCCTAAGAGTTTTCTCTCGCCAATGTCATCCGAACAAACTGGCGATCGACATTTGCGACCATAGAGCGCCTCGTACAAAGCTGCCTTGAGGCTTGCCTGATAGTTGTTGTTGTACGAGAACTTAACCAGGTGCTGATGATCTTCCCAAGAACCACCAAACTGAAGAACACAATACCTCAACATGTCCTTCAGTGTTTGGATCATTCTCTCGGACTGCCCATCTGTCTGTGGGTGAAAAGCGGTGCTATAGCTCAACTTAGTGCCCAAACTTCTTTGAAGACTCTCGCAAAACTGAGATCTGAACCTGGTATCTTTTTCTGATACGATGCTGATAGGAACACCATGTAGTCTCACAACTTCCTGAATGTACTTCTCAGCCAAGCTTTCCGTAGACTGACCCACTCTGAATGGAATGAAATGGGCACTCTTCATCAATCGGTCTACTATTACCCAGATAGCATTGTGACCCTTGGGACTTCTTGGAAATGCCGTCACGAAATCCATAGTGATGTTCTCCCATTTCCACTCCGAGATTGGAAGAGGTTGAAAAAGTCTTACGGTCCTCTGATGTTCTGATTTTCACTACTGAAAGTTCATACATTGGGACACAAACCATGCCACTGCCCTTTTCATACCATGCCACCAAAAATGCTGCTTCAGGTCCCGATACATCTTAATGCCTCCCGGATGAATAGAATAGGGCTAGTGATGGGCTTCTACAAGTAGCTTCTGCTTGAATTCCCCTCTAGGTACACATAGTCTGGCACCAAAATGAAGCGATCCATCGGCGTGAATCACAAGTCAGTTCTCAAGCCTGCTTCCACTTCGCTTCGGAATTTCTGCAACTACTGACCACCTGTCTAGGCTTCCTTAATCTGCTCTACCAGTGAAGACTGCAATTACAACATCATGCACTGTTGTGCTAAACCAGGAAATATCACATCCAATTCCAATCGCCTCATATCCTCCAAAATCTCCTCCTGCTTAGTAAGATGCATAGTAGCAGGTCTCCTGCTCAAGGCATCGGGGACCAGGTTCACCTTGCTAGGATGGTACTACAAGTTTATGTCATAGTTTGCCATCAGCTTTAACCACCTTCTCTGTCTCATGTTCAGTTCCTTCTGCGTGAACACATACATGAGACTTTTGTGGTCGGTGAAGATCGCGACTCTATCCCCAAACAGATAATGCCTCCATAGCTTCAAAGCAAAGATTACAAATGCAAGTTCCATGTCATGCGTAGGGTAGATCTTCTCATGCGGCCTCATCTGCCTGGATGCATAAGCGACAACCCTGCTTCGCTGCAAAATCACAGCACCTAAATCGATACTCGAAGCATCACAATGAACCACAAAGCCTCCTGAACTGTCGCGTATAGTCAACATAGGTGCTGACATCAACCGACTCTTCAATTTCACGAAAGCTTCATCACAAGCTCCATCCCAGACGAACTTCTGCTCCTTCCTCGTCAAATTAGTCAGGGGCCCAGCAATCTCCGAGAAATCCTGAACAAACTTTCGGTAATACCCTGCCAATCCAGGGAAACTCCGCATTTCTGATGCAGACTTCGGCATTGGCCAATCCTTGACTGCAGAAATCTTCGATGGGTCAACGGAAACACCATCTCCGGAGATAACATGGCCTAGGAATGCAACACCGTCAAGACAAAATTCACACTTGCTGAGCTTCCCATAAAGCCGATTCTCCCTTAAGGTCTGCAAGACAACCCTCAAATGCTCAGCATGGTCCTCATGGTTCTGAGAACACACCAAAATATCATCAATGAACACCACAACGAACTTTTCCAAGAACGGCGAGAATACCCTGTTCATCAAACTCATGAACACCACTGGTACAGTGGTAACTCCAAATGGTATTACTAAGAACTTGTAATGTCCATATCTCATGCAGAACGCCATCTTCTGAATATCCTCGGCCTTTACTCTATCCTGATGATAGCCAGAATGGAGATCCAACTTCGAGAAAATAGAAGCACCACCAAGCTGATCAAATAGGTCGTCAATCCTCGGCAGTGGCTATCGGTTCTTCACAGTGACATTGTTTAGTTCTCGATAGTCAATGCAGAGCCTGTGATCACCATCCTTCTTATTGACGAACAACACCGGGGCTCGCCAAGGTAAAATGCTTGGCCTAATAAAACCTCTGTCCAGCAACTCTTGGGCTTGCACCTTCAGTTCTGCCAACTCTACTGGTGCCATCCGATACGGACTCTTCGAGATTGGAGTCGTTCTCGGTTGAACCTCGATACCGAATTCCACATCTCGGTCTGGCAGCAATCCAGGCAATTCATCTGGAAAGACATCAAGGAAGTCCTGCAAAACCATGGTGCAGCTTCACCTTCAGTGCACAACGACTCTAGTGCACCAGCCATCGGGTTCATCGAGTTCTTGACATGCCCAAGCAGTGTCTCACTCGCATGAAACTCAAACTCATGGCGACCTGGGAGCTTGAATACCACATTCTTCTTTCGGCAGTCAATCACAGATGGGTGACTCCCAGCTAGTCCATCCCAAGAATGACATCGAATCCGAAATTGGGGATCACAATGAGATCAACCTTAAACTCCATGCCACTGATCAGCAAAGGGCTCTGCTTGCACACTTTAAAACGGACGATCATGCCTCCTGCAGTTGTGATATTCCAAGCAGTGGGCATGGCGTCGCTAGGTAAACGATGCTAATCCACAAAGCGGGAAGAAACGAATGAGTGAGTAGCATCAGAATTGAACAAAACATATGCAGGAAGTGAGTGGACTAAGATGACGCTAACAAGTCAAGAGTAGGAATGAATGTGCATGCAGAAATGTGAACATGAATAATTTTGCATGAAAGAACAAATAAGAAGAATGGAAAACAAATAATGCAGTCACAGAAAGAAAATACCTGAAACGATGCCAACAGCCATTTCAGCTTCAGCTACAGTCAGCTTATAGGCTTGACCACAACCTCCAATCTGACCTTCCCTCGAAGCTGATCTCCGTTGATCGAAAACTTGCCTCTGCGGTGGGAGCGGCATTCTGCCCTGGTCTCGAGCTAGTGCCCCTTGTTGAGATTGGCCTCTAGTCGGTGCAGGGAATCAGCTCCTTGGACAATCTCGAACCACATGGTCACTCCCCCCACATGCACAACACAGGTGATTGGCAAGCCTGCAGTCCTTTTGCATATGCCCAGTCTTCTGGCAATGGCTAAAAGTCAGAACTTTCCTCTGGGCAGCAGGCGAATACGGCAGTGCCCTCGCAGAAGGGGTCGGGACTTGCCTACGAATTGGCCCTCAAGTAGGCCGAACGGCGGCATGGTACTGAACTGCCCACTGAATGGCACTCCTCCTCCTGTGAGCCTGTTCTTGAATCATGGTAGCATCAAGAACATCGGCATAGGTGCGGTGTCAGAAAGCAACTAGGCATTCCTGGATGTTGAAATTTAGACCCATCAAGAACCTGCGGGCCCTATCCTCATCATTGGCCATAATGGTAGTTGCAAAGCGGCTAAACCGAGTAAACTCCGAAGCGTACTCATCCACCGACTGGTTCCTGATTTAAGGAGACGAACTGCCTCTCCATTTCAACCGAGGTGACATTGGGGAAGAACTTCATCATGAAGCTCTCAGTGAATGTAGCCCAAGAGATGGATCTTTCCAGCCTCTCGGTCTCGACTCGCCACCAGATATAGGCAAGGTCAATAAGCTGGATGCTTACCACATCCACTCGATCCACGTTAGAGATCTGAGCTGCGATCAACAACTGCTCCGTGCAGATCAGCCACTGCTCGGCATGTTTCAGTGCCCGAGAATTTGTCCGGGTGCAACCTTATAAAATCTGCCGCAGTACCAGGTCTTGGTGGCAATAGTTGTAACACCCTGGCCCGAAACAGCGATTTTAGCAAACAACTGCCCACCACAGGCTGCCTCATAAATGGTGTTATAGCTTGTTGGTGACCTTCAATCCTAGGCAATCATATATATATTTAATTAATTTTGCAACACTCCCGATGTGGGACAAATTCCACACCCTCTATCCTGTGGGCACAACAACATAAGTAGTGGGCCCCATGCTCACGTCAACAAGCTGCAGCTGCTCACAAACCGGGGGCCCTACAACACCATGTGGCAGCATCCCTCATTCAATTCCTAGGCGAGCCCTACCCCCATCTGCCACATCAACATTTAGCTGACGCCACAAGAACACAACATTTTGTTGCTGTTTCTTCACGTGGGCCCCTCATGCACAACAAATCCCAAACTACACCCCCTACAGATAATTCTATAGGACAAACTCTAATTAATTAATTATATATATTTTTTCTTAACAGAGGGTGTTACAGACACCCCCCCCTTAAGAATTCAGCGTCCTCACTGAAGCCGGGACTTGCAACGTAGCGCAGGATCCTCCTTTCTAGTCGATGTGGAGTAGCGTACACCTGATTCAATCAAATCTTATCATATTGCCGCTCGCTACACTGTCAGCGTACTGACCAAGAATCCCTCTCAGGCATACAAAACACACCCCACTTTTACCCATATCGGTGTTGAAAGTCGGCTCTGATACCATTTGTAACACCCCAGCCCGAAATAGCAATTTTAGGAAACAACTACCCACCACAGGCTGCCTCATAAAGTTGTTAAAGCTTGTTGGTGACCTTCAATCCTAGGCAATCATATATATATTTAATTAATTTTGCAACACTCCCGATGTGGGACAAATTCCACACCCTCTCTCCAGTGGGCACATCAACCCAAGTAGTGGGCCCCATGCCCACGTCAGCAAGCTGCAACTGCTGCTCACAAACCGGGGCCCCCACAATGCCACATGGTGGCTACCCCCATTCAATTCCCAGTCAGGCCCCACCCCCATCTGCCATGTCAGCATTTAGCTGACGCCATAAGAACACAGCATTTCGCTGCCGTTTCTTCATGTAGGCCCCCCATGCACAACAAATCCCAAACTACACCCCCTATAGATAATTCTATAGGACCAAATCCAATTAATTAATTAATTATATGTATATATATATATATATATATATATATATATATATATATATATATATATATATATATATATATATATATATATATAGGGTAAAAGGGATATGAGCAACTTGCTCATTTAGTAAATGAGCAATTGATTATGTGGCATGCATGTGATACATTGGAGAACTAACCCTTTTAATGATTTTCCAATCACATGTTTGCCACATCATCAATTACTTATTTACTAAATGAGCAAGTTGTTCATACCCCTTTTTCCTATATATATATATATATATATATATATATATATATATATATATTCTTAACACATGGTGTTACAATAGCCCAGGTCCAGGGCCAACAACGGTCTAATTGGCCACCTCTAAGGTCCCCTTCATCAGTTCATTGTGCTCCTGCTGCAGAACCATCATTTGTTGTAGCGCTTGGAGGACGGCTGCATTCTCTGATTGCTCTTCCCTTGGTCGGCAAGAGGAAGAGCCCTCATAAGCCATAGTCTGCAATACAACTAATTGGTGAGTACCGAGATATAAGTTGGTTATTACATGTCCATGTGATTAATGTGGTGCGCATACTGTTGGGTTAATTGGCTAGAGCCGAAACCTGGCTAACATGCTAGCCAATCCTGACTAACACATCGACCAAAACTTGGCTCTGATACCACAAAAAACCCTGTCACGTTCCGCTTCCCAAAGTACGGAAATACGAGCACATAACCGAGGCCCAGTGAATGATGTACACATCATCCATAAGCTGTACCAATTTAACTTAACAATATGAAGAAAATAACACAACCACGCATAGATAAACAATCACAAAGACAATAAATAAATTTCAATAACATGAAATAATCCACCAAAGTAACATCCAACATCTGGGGAAAACAAACTTCAGGTCAACAAAGTCCGGAATACAGAATATAGGAAATAACCATACAGGAAATTAAAAAACATGAATCAAATAGTTATTGTAGAGCACTAAGTGACTTCATCCACTAGAACGTTTGCTGATCCAGTCCTTCGTTAAGCTCCCCTCGGGTTCTTGCGAACTCGTCAACTAAAGAAGGGAAAAATTGTTCATTAGAGCAAGTCACGGACAGCAAGTAGTAAAAAGTAAGGAACAAAGGAAGCATGGTACATTAAGAAAATAAACTAGAACAAATTCAAAAGCAATAACAAGGGTTAAATGATGAGCTCAAGGGTCTAGAGTTATCGAGCAATAATCAATAGTTGCAACAATAATCAATAATTACGAGCGATAACCAATGCCAATGACAATAATCAAGAATAGGAAATGCAAGTATCAATTCTGGGTGTTTTAGTCCTTTTTTATCCTATCTAATGCACATAATATTGTGTCTCATACCACAGGTTCGATGCATGCAAACAATGATCGCTTAGACTATAGTGATGACTATACAGATCGTGTACTCGACACAATAACAATAATTAACAATCAATATTACACGATCCTCAATCAATAACCCACAATCCATAACGATAAATAATAACAAGATAAGGGTCCCTTCTCTGAGTACAGTCTCTAATGATGTCCACTACTAAGTCGACCCTTATTACCCTGACTTGTTATTATTTTATTACATTCAATGTGAACATGCAATGAGTATAGGATCAATGAAGCGATGCTTAAAACACAAAATACACATTCTGGACAGCAAGACGTTGATGTACAAAAACCAGTTTTCCTGTTGCTACAGGAAAGAAAATCGGGTACCGCCAGGGTTTCTAGAAACTAGACTCCCTGCCGGTTCCAACACATATTTATACGACATATTACAACTACAAGAATTGAGTCTACCAACTAGTTCTTTACGGGTCTGCTGTTCAGGGAGCAACTGAAGGCAAGAATTATTATAGGTGTAAATCGATTAAAACTAGGCCAAAATTCTTACAAATTTTCATTTTACTTCGTGGTGTTGTCCATTAGCATTCTTGAATTTATTGGACCCTAGTTCATGATTTATCTTACTGGTGCAATTAATTAAACACGATGACGTCCTTACAATATAGTGAACCCAAAATCACAACAGTATAGTAGTAAAATCAGAGTATCTTGCAAGCCGAGAGTTGGATAAAAAAAAATCATCAGACGATCTAGATCCCATATTCAAAGAACTACAACTTATATTCAGCAAGTTCTAAGTGATTCTAATCGCAGCTAGGTCAATTAGCCGATTCTTTACATGTTAAGCATTCTGGTAGCAACCTAGAGTTAAAATTTTGCATGCATAATGGGATTGTAAATTCCGTATAAAATCTGATAAAAATCGTAAGATGAAGCCTTAAACATGTCTAGCAACTCCCAGGGAAAAATCAAGCATAAATTATACAGTTAACATTATATATTAATTAGAAATCATGTTGGTGTAGCATTAAACAGCAGGTCTGGAAATCAAAAGTCAGCAGTACTAAAAGCGCGATAACTTACAGGTTATAAGTCGGAATTTAGATCCGTCGAATGTTCTGGAAACTAGACTCATAAGTCTACAATTTTTTTTGATATAGTGCTAATTGATTTTAATAGCAACAGGGCAAAAAACTTAATGCAACATGAAACAAAAACCGGTAGAACAATAGAAACCAATTCATATGTGATCAACAAAATACCCAACCCACATGAATCTATAGCATGAATTAAACTACCATCGATATTAGCAACTGAGGTGGATTCCTATGGTCCACCCCGAGAAATCAAGATTACTATAAATCAATTCGCAACATCACATTCAATCGATATACATTCAATCATTGTATCACCTATATATGAGCATTTCTAGTTTGTGTGCGTGTAGTACATACATATGGGGATAAAAAAGCTTGGGATTGATGCAATCGCATGGCACGAAAAGGAAACTACTACTTGATTTCGCCGATGAATCTGTAGTGTTCCCTTTGAAGGGTATCAAAGCAATTCATTACGATAATAGAAATAAGAACTACTTGTGGAGATCAACGGTTCGTGAACTAGAATAACAATATTTTTCAGGGAAACTTGCCTTATACCAACGATTAATCCGAAAATGGAAGAATAACGGGACGAGATTCCTAATGGCAACGGAGACTGCAACACGACGACAGCACGTGCAACCGACGGAAATGGCACGCGCAGTGAATACAGCAAAAGCAACGGCAACAAAGAGGACACCGGGGTGCTACGGTGGCTGACGTGGTTGAGGAGGTGCAGTCGGTGGACGTGACGGCAAGGTGTCGACGAGGTGACAGGGAGATAGGGAGACGAGGGTGCTGGGCGAGAAGGTGCTGTCGACGGCAGCTGGAGGAACAATGGGGGTAGTCGCGGTGGTGGAGCAATGACGAGGGGTCGCGAGGGACGGTCAGGGTGAGGTCAGCGGGATGTCAGGAGGGGGTTGCGGTGCAGGAGCTGGCAATGATTGTAGGGCATCGAGGAGCTTCGACGAGGGCGATGGAGAACGGGGTGAGAGAGATGATCGGGTGGTTGGGTCTCGGGGGTGGGTGCAGGAGGAAGGAGGAGAGGGTAGGGTTTTGGTTAGGGTAAGGTTGATCTATTTAAGTTTTGGTGAGTAGGAGAGGATGAAGAAGAGAATAGGAATTAGCTTGAGAGAAGAATCAGGAGATACGGGCGGAGGGTAGTTAGCAGATATTGGGGATCATTGGGAGATAATTTGGGGATTGGTTGTTAGCAATGTTCTAAAAATCGCTAGGCGGTAGTCGGGCGGCCGATGGGAGCCTAGCGCCTAGATCTTGTAATCGGGAATTAAGCGGCTAGGTGGTAGGCGGTTTTTTAATTAATTAATTAATTAATTAATTTATTTATTTATCGATCTTTTGGGTTTATTTTGTTGTTACTCTTTTTTACTTTTTATTGCTACTCATTCTTACTATTGAATTTTTTCTCTTTGCAATTGTAGGATGGGCTTCACATAGTCAAATCGGTGTATTATTGTATCGGTGAACATTAGGACTCTATCTTCTCCATATCCGATGTAAACCACATTGTGGCCACTCATAAAAGAATACAAGTTCTAAAAAGAGAATAAATGTAAAGTTGATAGATGATCTCATGATATGTTTGATAACGATGAACAGCTTCAACTAATAACCACACTTAAATCAGATAACTTCCTCCCATCTCATGACATGCTGTCTCATACTAAGTGGATTGGCTATCCATAGATTGCTTTGAAAAGATATGTAGATCTGGGTGACATTTTAGGAGCTGAAAATAGAAGATGAATAAATAGCTTCACTAATGAGAAAAAGCATACTACTTATAATTTGGTAGACTGATTGAGTCTTGAAGTTGTTGGCACATGATACTTCTTATAAACTTCCCCCTTTGGTGCATAACTTCACTTATTTGGCTGCGTTAGTGATATTAAAGTCCATACTTGTAAGTTTTAACATGATTGCTGTGAGAGTGCGAATACATGTCAAATTATGCAAGATAAAAAAAAAAGACTAAAGATATGCTTAAATTTTATTAGGAGGAGAAAGTGAGAGCGGTGGGTTTTTTTAACTTTTTTTTAAAATTACTTAAGGCTTGAGTGGTGGGTTTTTTTTACTTTTTTTTTTTGTAAATTACTTAAGGCCTAAGCGGGTCTAGTCCGCCTAGACCCGCCTAGACCGATTAAACGCCGCCTAGGTCCGATTTTAGCCGCCTAGAACCCATTTCCGATTTTCATAAACGCCTAGGCCCTAGTCGAGGCGTTGGGGGCCGCCTAGCGCCTAGGCGCCGCCTAGGCCGCTTTTTAGAACACTGGCTGTTAGTGGGAATTAGGGTATGCAGGTTTGGGTTAGGATCCAATAGCAGATGAGTTTTGGTTTGGGCTCCAAAAAAATAAATAAATAAGTTCATTAATGGGCTAATTAGGATCCTCAAAATACATGGATAAAATGATAGTAGAGTGCACAAAAAAATCTCAGGGTTCAGCATGAGAAAATAAAAATGGATTGAAGAATTACCATCAGTTGCAGATAGATAACAAAATTCATAATAATAATAATAAAATAGATAGAAAGAACAAATTACAAGAATGGGAACGAAAAAAAGTTACAGAAGAAAATTCGAAAAATTAGGAACTGGGGTTATAGGAAAGTTCTTCGGATTCATGGTTAGTCAACGGGGGATTGAAGCCAACCCTAAAAAAAATTAGGTCATCCTAAACATGGCCCGTCTAAGAAATGTCAAGGAAGTAGAACGCCTCACCGGTCGATTAGCAGCTATCGGTCAGTTTCTCTCCAAAGCCGGGGAGAAATCACTCTCGTTATTTAAAGCTTTCAGGGGAGCTAAAAATTTTAAGTGGGGGGAGCTCCAACAGCAAGCTTTTGACCAGTTAAAAGTATACTTGGATAATCCTCCGCTCCTCAGCAAACCCGAGCCGAACGAAGAGCTTTCTCTCTATCTCGCTGCTTCCGAACACACGCTCAGTTCTGTCTTGGTTCAGTGCTGTTAGTAAAGTTCTCCGTGATGCCGAGTTCTGATACTTTAAGGTAGAGAAAATGGCATACGCACTCGTAATGACAGCAAGAAAGCTTCGCCCATATTTTCAAGCCCACTCCATTTATGTCCTTACGGACCAACCCTTCAAACTAGTGCTCCACAAACCCGAGATGTCAGGCCGACCGATCAAATGGTCCATTGAGTTAAGCCAGCACGACATTAGCTACAAGCCCCGAAATACTATCAAGGGCCAGGCGCTTGCTAAATTCATAATCGAATGTACTATTTTCGATACTCCCAGAATGCAAGAAGATGAGCCAGTGTGGGAACTCAAAGTTGACGGATCGTCCTACAAAGGCGAGAGCGGGGCAAGAGTCAAACTTAAGGGACCAGATGCCTTTGTTCTCCAATATTCTCTTCATCTCAATTTTCCAGCCTTCAACAACAAGGCAGAATATGAGTCGATGATTGCCGGACTCCTTCTGGCCCGAATGGCAGGAGCCAAACACATAAGGGTTTTCAGCGATTCTCTGCTGGTGGTCAATCAGATCTCCGTAGAGTACGAGGCTTGCGACTCTCGAATGATCCAGTACCTAGCGCGCGTTCGCCTTATCCTTTCAGATTTCTCGGAAGCGATAGTAATTCGGATTCCTCAAGAACATAATACCCAGGCTGACGCCCTCTCCAAGCTGGACTCTTCCTCCTTCGAAGGATTAGATCACACTGTCTTAAGATCCTCCTAAAACCCAGCATCGAGGCAGTCGTGCCTCCCAAGGGTCAACTGCATCGACCCAGTCGCGGGAGAGACTACTTCGATGGATCCAATTCTGAACTTCCTCTGGGCGGGCGAACTACCCTAGGATCCATCCAAAGTAAGAAAAGTTTGGGCTCGTTCGGAGAGGTTCGCACTGATCAATGGCACACTCTTCAAACACCCATACACCAAAGCAGACGGGAGACCTTACCTCCATTGCCTAAGTCCTCAAGAAGCGAAGTACGCATTGGGGGAGATGCACGAAGTGATCGGCAGATGCCACATGGGCAGCAAGGTGCTTGCAAGAAAAATACTCAACCATGGGTACTATTGACTGACCCTCCTCCAAGATGCTATGGACCTTGTGAGGAAAATGCAGCCCCTATCAAAGGTATTCCTCCGTCCGACACACTCTCCAAGCCGAGTTGAAATCGCTGGCCAGTCCGCTCCCCTTCGCTGTGTGGGGAATAGACCTGGTCGGCCTCTTTCTAGTGGCGATTGGACAAAATTGCTTCCTCATCGTTGCCATAGACTACTTTACCAAGTGGGGCGAGGCCGAACCACTTACCACTATTACCGAGCATCAGTTTCAACAATTCCTTTGGAAGAACATCATTTGCCGATTAGGTATTCCTCACATACTTGTAACCGGCAATGGTACCCAGTTCACCGGCAAAAAACTTCTACAAGTTCTGTACCGACTTGGAGATATAGCAAAGGTTCTCTTCAATCTCACACCCCTAGTCTAATGGCCAGGCCGAGAATGCCAACAAGCAAATCCTGGGCGGACTGAAGAAGCGCCTGGATAACTTGCCAAAAGGCTTGTGGGTAGAAGAGTAACTAAGTGCCCTGCGGGCCTACCAAACCACTAAAAAGGTTTCGACAGGCGAATCCTCATTCAACCTAACTTACGGAACCTAAGCGGTCATCCCTCTGGAGGTCGGCCTCCCCTCTCCCCGCATCGTAAGATTTGATGAATGTTTCAACTCCATAAGCCTGAGAGCCAACCTCGATCTCCTTAACGAGGTCTGCGAGAATTCGGCCATTAGAATGAACATCTACTATAACACCCCGTAAATTTTCAAAAAGAATAAGATAATATATATGTATATATATAAAGGGATTTGGCTGTTAACCCCATAGGGAATTCTATGGGGGGTAATATATGGAAAATATTGGAAGTGTGGGGGTCCCACGTTTGCTTAAGCAACAGTAGGCTGCTGCTGTAGTGTGCCGCCAGCTGGTGGGGGGGGCACACGCATACAGAAGCTGTGCTTCTCTGTTCCTCTAGCTAACGTGGCTCCCAAGGGTTGGGGCCCACGTGACTTTGTTTGCTCTCGGATGAGAGAAAGGCCAGGAGAAGTTAAGTGGTTATAATCCCATATCGGGAGTTAAAATGAATTAAATAATATATAAATATTATTGCCTATGATCAAGAGTCACCAGTTCGGTTATCCAACTTTTGAGAGGCAGCGTGTGGTGGGCAGTTGTACTACATAGTATCTAAATTGTCTTCTAAATTGTATAAATTGTCTGAGCTCAGGGCAGGGGTGTTACAAATGGTATCAGAGTCGACTTTCGATGCCAGGGTGTGGGAGAGGGCCTCAGTATGATCTGCGGTGTGAGATAGTCCTTAGAATTATCGAGTGAGTGAAATAGACTCCAGAATTACCTGCGGTGTGGGACTAGTCTCCAGAATTATCGGGATCGAGGACGCCACTCCACAACGGCTAGAAAGGAGATTCTGCACTGATTATGCATGCCCCGTGCTCAGCAAGGACACCGATTTCTAAAGGGGGGGTGTGTGTAACACCCCATAAATTTTCAAAAAGAATAAGATAATATATATGTATACTAGATTTTCCCGTGGGCACGTGCCTACGGCACGTCTTCGAAACGATACAAAACATGAAAAACCCTGTAAACAGTAAAACAACAATTATGTAGCTCAAGTTTGAATAGTATGACAATAATTAGTTGTAAATAAAAGTCCATGTTTCCATAAGTATATGTTCAAAAATAATTATAAATGGGAGTGTAAAATCTAACTTCTTAGAGCTTTAAGTGTGGAAAATGATGAAATTTAATTGTTGAAGAGATATTTGATATTTTCAGTAGAACATGTGTAATAAAAAAACATAAAAATTCTAAAAATTTACAAATCTGAAATCTTAAAATCTAAATTTCCATGTAAATAAAAAAAGAATGGGAGAGAGAGATAGGGAGAGAGAGAAAGAAAGAAATATGAAAAAGTGAAGAGAGAAGAGAGAGATAGTAATAAAGTAATGAGTTTTTTAGTTTTGGGGGGAAATTTTGGTTTTGGGATTTAAAATTTTAGGAGGAAAAATATGTTTTGTGAGGTTAGATCTAGGCCTTTGATTTTGAGGGAATTGAATGTGAGCCACTTGATAGCTTTCTTTGTGTTTTATTATATCGATATATAAAGGGATTTGGCTGTTAACCCCATAGGAAATTCTATGGGGGGTAATATATGGAAAATATTGGAAGTGTGGGGGTCCCACGTCTGCTGAAGCAACAGCAGGCTGCTGCTGCAGTGTGCCGCCAGCTGGCAGGGGGCCCACATGCATAGAGAAGCTGTGCTTCTCTGTTCCTCTAGCTGACGTGGCGCCCAAGGGTTGGGGCCCACATGACTTTGTTTGCTCTCGGATGAGAGAGAGGCCGAGAGAAGTTAAGTGATTATAATCCCATATCGGGAGTTAAAATGAATTAAATAATATATAAATACTATTGCCTATGATCAAGAGTCACCAATTCAGTTAACCACCTTTTGAGAGGCAGCCTGTAGTGGGCAGTTGTACTACATAGTATCTAATTTGTCTTCTAAATTGTATAAATTGTCCGAGCTCAGGGCAGGGGGGTTACATCTACCAACAACGAGTTGAACGCTTTTACAATCAGAAGGTTCGACCGACCAACATAAAAGAGGGCGACATCATGCTCCGCCGACTCGCCATCTCTGAGCCTACCAAGAAAAGAAAACTCACTCCAAATTGGGAAGGTCATTACAAGGTCTCCACAGTGGTATGTCCGGGGACCTACCATCTCGAAGATCTGGGGGGCAAGAAAATTAAGAGAAATTGGAATGTGGAGCACCTGATGAAGTTTTATGAAAGCCCTTAAAACAATCCAAACTCGTGACAAGCCAATTGTAAAGATTGAATAAAGTTGTTTCAGTTCCGTCAATCATTCCTCGGCTACTCCTTTTCAAAAGTACCTAAACCTCGGAAAGAGTACCTCAAGAGAGCATCTCAACTTTGAGTCTCATACAGTTCTCATTTTTAAGTCTAAACCTCGGGAAGAGTGCATCGAAAGAGCACCTCGACTCTGAGTCCCATACAATTCTCACTGCTAAGTCTAAACATTAGAAAGAGTGCCTCGAAAGAGCACCTCGACTCTGAGTCATACGCAGTTCTCATTGCTAAACCTAAACCTCGAAAAGAGTGTCTCGAAAGAGCACTTCGACTCTAAGTCTTACACAGTTTTTACTACTAAGTCTAAACCTAAAAAAGAGTGCCTCGAAACAGCACCTCGACTCTGAGTCTTATGCAATTCTCACTGCTAAGTCCAAACATCGGAAAGAGTGCATCGAAAGAGCACATCGACTGTGAGTCTTACGCGGTTCTCACTGGTATAAATGTAACACCCCACAAAATTGAGTTATGACAATTTTGCCCATGGGTGTTACACACATGTATTTTGTACTGTTATGGGTAATGTCTGTAACATATTTTAATATAAACATCATACGTACTTTTTATTTCGACTATTTATATATTTTTTTGTCATCTCAAAATTTATTTTATCCTATTTTGAGCCAACTCAAATATTAATCTTAATCTTTGTGTTTTTACGTGTATTGCACGTGTTCTCAATACATGTATCGAATATGTATGTTTTACTGTTACGTGAAATATCTATAACATTATTAATATACATTTTCTACGTATTTTATATTTTGACTGCTTTTCGTTCTGTCAAATTTATTTTGTATTGATACGTGCATTGCACATAAAAATTTATGCACATTTTGGTTACTAAAATTTTCTCAAGTCATGGGAATTTTTCTCGAGTCAAATTTTCTCGAGTCATGGGCATTGCACATAAAAATTTATGCACATTTTGGTTACTAAAATTTTCTCGAGTCATGGGAATTTTTCTTAGTCAATTTTTGTGAACTCAATAGGCCTAAATTCATTTTGTAGTCCACTAAAAAATTAATTATAAATTCAAAAGCCCATGATTATTTCTACATTTAAATGTGTATTTAAAATCTAGTTAGACTAGTACACTTGTCATTTACAACATACACCTACATTTAATTTAAAAAAGTTAATAATAAAATTTGTATGAGAAGTAGTGTGCACATAGGATGCACGTGCACGTGCTTTCTCCCCTTTATTTGTTGGCTGAAATTGAATGGAGAGAGGGAGTTAACAAACTAAAGTTAGTGGAGTGTGTGTGTAGTTAGAGTTAGATTAGTGGGGAGATAATTAAACACTTATTTATTTAATCCCTTTATAAAGCCCCTAGCCCCAAAATAGAAAAGCACAAAACAATACAAATATAAAAAAAAGAAATGTGCTGTTCTTGCTGGCCGAAGCTTGCCGGGGTTTCTTTTCTTCCTTTGGGCACGGATTTCGAAGGGTGCTTGAAGGCTTCTCGGAGTTCATTTGCTAGGGAGAAATTAAGATCTTCAAATAAGTGGGTGTTCTTTTTACCTTCTAATTTAGTAGAATTTATGCATGCTTAATATTTTTTACATTAGTAATTCATATTCTAGTTGGTGTGTTGAATGTAGGAATTTTCTAGAATGTAGATTGTGTATTATTAGTATAATTATTGTGTGATTTTGTGTAGATGCTTTTATGTTCCAATTTTATCACAAAATGTTCATGTTAGTTAGAAGGAGTGTGGGAGTAGAAACTAAAGTGGTATAATAATGGAAATTTCTGATTTTCTAATTGATACATGTTAGATTAATCATGTAGGGGTCAAATTTAAGATATTGTGGGTGAATGAGACTTTAATAATTCTATTATGGTGGAAACTTTATGAAAAGAGACTCATTGATACTAATTAGAAGCAATATAATAATGTAAATTTTTCTAACATATAATTGGATGAGAACAATAGTTTATGCAATTCAAAATTTTGGAAGTGTTAGTAAATTAATACGATTTTTTGTGGATAAAATTTCATTATGTTGTCAAAAATAATTTTTTTATAAGTTTAATTCGTGCTAATGCTTAGATTATTGAGGAGATTAAAATATGGAAGTGATTAGGATTATTAGTGCATAAGCAATTAGAAATTGAAATTGTATTAAAAGAAGTTTGAAACAGAGAATTAAAACAAAAAGAATTTAACCTATATATTATCAAAGAAGCACTTAGACTTTGTGGCTAGAGTGTTGGTGTGTGGCGCTTGGGGTTTGGGTCACGGGATCGAAACCAAGTGTGCACTGCCTTTTCCCAGAGTTTTTGAAATTAATGAAAATACAGTAAATTAGAGATAAAACGAATTTAGTGCAAGTTATATCACCAACGTGAGTTGGCCCAGTGATTGGGGTTTGCGTTGAGTGTGGCTGCTGGTTGCGTTTCGGGCCTGGCCATGTGCATAATAGTTTAGTTTTTTTTTTTTTTTTTTTGGAGTTTTCATCATTTTTAGAAAAATCTGAAAAAAATGTAATAATATTCAAAAATATTATTGGAATACTAAGAATTTATCTCACACTAATTCTAAAATATATTTGAGAGGATTTAAGGTTATAATCTCATTTGGATAGTGTATTAGATGAAAATATTTGAATTCAAAAATTAAAGAGAATGGTACACAAAATAGGAGATTGAAGAGCTTGGAGGAGAAATGCAAATTAAAACTCTATGTATAATTACATGGAAATTAGTCTATTGCATAAGTGTATAGTTGATGGTTTTATAATAAAATAGAAGTATGGAAATACGAAATTTCTAGTCGTTTTAATCTTAAACAATGTTGCATTAAAAAATGTATTTGTAATATAGAAATGCTCGGCAAAGTTCTATTAACTAAAAATGCATTGAATATTGTTAAAGTGAATAGTTGGGGTTGCCTAAGGATTTAAATTGATTCAATCGTCATTGGACGTTGAAGTTGGTTACTTCATGGTTGATAAACCTAATGTCACACCCCGTTTCCCAAAAAAGAATACGGAATACGGATACGCGACTCAACCCAGTGAATGATTTGCATCATCCATAAGCTGTTCAGGAATCTTTACAACATCTCACAATATAATCAGAGTCAGAAGCAAAGAGTCAACCACACATGCATAATTGAATTAATAAACCAACAGAATTTACTTGAAACAAAACACATTAAGCTCAAATAAATCAGAATCTGGACAAGACAAAATTCTGGGTCACATCGCCCAAAATACAAAGTAATCATTCAAGTACACAAAATACATTATTCAAAGCAACAATAATAGCAATATTAATAAGCAAGAATCCAGCACTGATATCTCATTTCGCCAAGCCGTCGGGCAGCTGACCATCCTGATCTGCAATTAATAATTGCAGGAGAAGGAAAGAGAAAACAAGTACCCGTCAATGCAAGTTACGGACCACTTATAATGTAGGATACAAGTACAAGGAAAAGGTAAACAAATAGCATGGAATAATGCATCAATAGTAATAACTGGCATGAATCAGAAAAACAAAGTCAACTAGCATGATATACTAATAATACGAATGAATGTGTCAAGTATAGTGTCATATGGCAACTAATAGTGTCCAGTAACAGTAAGCTCAGTATATCAGTGTAACAGTATAACAGTATCAGTTCAACAGTATCAGTCTTATGTTCTTACAGTCTTGTGTGTATTACTAGCTAAGTAGCACTTTATGCGCCCCAAAATATAACACATGGTTGCTACAATAAACAGTTTCACTTTTAGATTTTATAGTGGACCATAATTGGGCAGTGTACTCGGGTATCAGTAATAGTATCAGTAGCAGTAAAAGTAACAGTAACAGTAACAATAAAAGTAACAGTAATAGTAACAGTAACAGTATGGAACACTAGTTCCTTTCCAAGTACACGTTTCCATATTTTCCACTACTAGATCTTCCCTTAAGAAATCCTTCCTTGATCACTTTTATTATGGTTATCAACAGACATGATAGTGCATGAAATAGTGTCAAACTAATATGATACAATCAGTATTAGGTTCAGGGAAACAAATAAATATGCATTGATGATATACGACCACATAAACGAGCAAAACAGTGTATGTTCATATTCAGGACAGCATGCAAGTACAGTACTAAAACAGTGATTCCCGTTACTATAGAAATCTAAATTTGAATCCGTCGAAGAATCTGGAAAATAGACTTCCACACGAATCCATCGTTTATATATAAGCCATAAAGTATTTCACAAAATCATAACTCAAAACTGATTTGATCCAGAAAATACGTTCAGCTAGAAATTAGTAAATCGTATTCAAAGTCAGAAAAACAGCATTAAAACTCCTCAAATAAATCCAGGAAAAATCTGGGGTAATCCCCTATATGTCTAGCATCAGAATATAAAGTTTCATAATATTCCAGTATAATTAGTTTAGCCAAAAAAAGTCAGAAAACATCAAGAAACGATAGTTTGGTAAATCTGGAATTCCCAACACTACTGTACGAAAACTGTAATATCTTGCAAACCATTAAACAAAATCCAAATCCACAAAAGGGAGATGAAAATAGACAAAATAAGCTAACTTTCATATTTTATAAATATTTTCCATACAGTAAAAGGAAATAGGGTGAAAATACGATTCTTTACAGAACAGCGAGTAAAATACAGCAAGTATAGCTTTTATAAATAAGCATGAAACAGCGTATAAAGCTCATCAATAAAATCCACCAAAATTCTGGGTAATCTTTAGATAGGTATAAAAATACTGTGCAAAGTTTCATATCAAAATAATATAATTAGAACTAGTATCAAAATAGTTTAATCATCAAAATCATCAAGAAACGAAATCTGGAAATAGAATACACCTCTGTAGTAAAATAATCATAACTCACTCATACGAAAACGAAATCGATCAAGGTCAAAGAGTTTGGAAAGAAGATAGATTTCTCTACATTTTATGTCAAATACAAAAATTAAGAATTATGACATTAATAGGGTCTAAAATACAAATCAAAACTGATCACCGACAAATACAGATTTTCTCTTGAAAACAAAACCAACATAAACCACACGGAACTCGTTCCAATCACAATCAAACATGGTATAGAGTCTACTAAGCGTCCAAACATCATGAAATAGAGTATATAACATATTCAAAACTATCATATCTCATGGATCTCATCAAACACATAATTTTACCTAATTATCTCACATATATGAATAGATCAAGAACGGTTAAACCTAGTTGTTTTCATGTCGATTTTTGTGTCGTAAGGCAACTATGGTCAGTAGAACTATAGAGACAAAACCGATCAAAAATAACACACACACACGAGTTGTCTCTAGAACCCAACTACACTATAAGCGGTATTTTTGACTTATATCATACAAAGGAATTTGAGTACAAGTTACTTGCCTTAACCGAAGACGAAACGAACACCAAGAATAACGGAAACGGATTCCCGGCCAACAAACACAATGATTGAACGAATCCCACAAACAAAACCACGAACCAAAGCAATCACGAACCAACGACCACGGAACAACATGCGCAAACTCCGTGCACGTGCAACTCAAGCAACCGAGAGAGAAGAGTCAAGAAATCGGCGACGATGATGGCTGCGGCTACCGCAGTCGGCGAGGAACAATCGAAAGGACGAAGGCGGTGGCGCTGGCTTTGGCTGGCATCGCTGTTGCTGTTGCTGGCGCGCCGAACAGAAGCCGAGAGAGGGAGAGAACGATGGAGAGAGAGACGGGGAGATGATGGCTCAGTGCAGGGGTGATCGGCGATGAGGGTGCGGTCGGGAGGGGGCACTAGGGCAGTGGAGCAATGGGTTCTGGGATGGAGTAATGGTTGAAGGTAGGGGATGAAGTCTTGGGGTTTCGGTGTTTGAACAGAGTTGGGGTTTTCGACAGTAGGGGTTTGGGGGTTGGAGGTTTGCACAGTCGGGAGGTTAATAGGAGGCTAGGGTTTTCGGTAGGGGAAGAGAAAGAAGATATGGGTTTTTATAGGGTGTAGAGTTTAGGGTTTAGGAGATATTGGGTATTGGGTAATTATGTTAATGGGTAGTTTAGGAGTAGTAATAGGATTTGTTCAATTATGGGTTGATTAGGATCAAATTGTATGGGACTCAAATTAGGATTGTAGGTTAATTTGGCCTTGGTAATCAATTAGGAATTAAAAGCAATAGGATTAGAAATAGGGTAACCAACCAAAACACCATGAACACCCAAGAGCAAAATAAAGAGAACAAGAATCCAATAAAGAGAAAAAAACAACAATTGATGAAGAACGAAGCAAAAGATAAACAAATCAAACACAAGAGCTCAAAATAAAACAAAAATGAATATATATTGAAACAACTCCAATATACGGTTCAAGAAAAATATAAGAGAGTACAAATACCCAAGAAGAAGAAAAATACATCAAAAATCTGAAAAATAAAAAACAGGGGTTACACTTATGGAAAATGAATAAAAAAAAGTTATGAATAAAGAATGAGTTATCTACGATGAGGTTAGATGTAACCTATGCGGTCTCTTTTGAAACAGTTGTTTATTCTAGAGTGAGAGAGACCTAGAATACCGGTAGTTATGATACATGGAATTTGAGAAGTAACCAGTGTGGGTTGACTTTCTCTTGAGGAGTGGCCAGTGTGGGCTAACTTTCTCAGTATTTTGTTTAAGACCGGTGGGTAAGCGAACTCTTGGTCTTAATAACTATAATTTAAACTTAAAGACATACACTAGTTGGAGATATGATAGAAACAATGACCAACATATCTAATAAAGAATATGTAGCTCCTAGGGGTTTGAAATCGAGGAGTACGCCCGGTGAATCTACATGTGTGGCCTAGGGGTAGACCGGTGAGAACGATGAAATGGTCAGTAAAGGACTGCGATCCCTAAGAATGTTCACGACTAAGGATACGCTCGGTAAATCTACATGTGTGGGCTAGGGGTATGTCCGTCTATCATCGAAAAGGCCGGTAAAGAGATTGCAGTTCCTATGAATGTTTGGGACGGACAGGATACGCCCGGTAAATCCACTGAGTGGCTGTGGTAGGCCTGGTTTGTAGTTACGGGAGATTGACTTGCTAGGGTTCGTGGCTGAGGATACGCCCGGTAAATCCACTGAGGTGGGCTAGGGGTAGGGCAGTAAGGTCCAATATCCTGGGGGTGCGACTCCTTGGTAATTACGCATTGGAGTATATTTATTGAGTTAGGTTGCATGGTGTGGGATGTAAACCCTATAATGAGGAGTACGTCAAAGGCTTACCCTCAGACCTATGAAGTATGTGATGCATAGAATCCAAACAAGTATGCATTAGTGTCATCGTAGTGTAATGTCTGCATTAGGCATTAAGTCATATCATACACTGGCATGTTTAGAATAGTCACATTTTCTCTTTCCGCATTCGAGTTTGTGATTTGCTAAGTTAATGAGATCGTTGTATTATAGCATTGCGTCAGTTGTATGCAACTGACGTGCCCGCAATTTTCTAGTTGCAGAATTGGACTTGGCATGGACTTAAAGTCACTATGATGAGATTACACAAGATTTAAGAATTCTCATTATTGTAAATTGTATTGTATTCATTATAATTCCGCTGTGCTGTTGTAAAGAACATGTTGTAAATGAAAAGTTTTAAATTCCTTGTAAATTTGTACGAATTTGAAGTAAAAGATCATGTTTTGCTACGAATTACCAGTGTTTGGAATTAGGGGCATTACAATAAACCTCTAAAAGAGTAACTCGGAAGAGCACCTCAACTCTGAGTCTTGCACAGTTCTCACTGTTAAGTCTAAACATCGAAAAGAGTGCCTCGAAAGAGTACATCGACTCTGAGTTCTACGCAGTTCTCACTAGTAAGTCTAAATCTTAGAAAAAGTTCCTCGAAATAGTACCTCGACTCTGAGTCCTACGCAGTTCTCACTACTAAGTCTAAACCTCGGAATGAGTGACTTGAAAGAGCACATCGACTCTAAGTCTTACGCAGTTCTCACTACTAAGTCTAAACATTGGAAAGAATGCCTCGAAAGAGCATCTCGACTCTGAGTCCTACACAGTTCTCACTACTAAGTCTAAACCTCGGAAAGAGTGTCTTGAAAGAGCTCCTCGACTCTGAGTTGTACGCAATTCTCACTGCTAAGTATAAACCTCAGAAAGGATGCCTCAAAAAAGCACCTTGTCCCACATCTCGCGATCAACACGGACTCTTCTACTACCGAAAGATCAACATCCCATATCTCAACAGGGAAAATGAGAAGAATTTTATTGATCGAAAGTTGATTACAAAGGCATTGACCTGCCCGCAAAAAAGCATACAAAATGCTAAGGTCTAAACCTACATCTATACATGAGACGCAAGCAACTCTCCAAATGGTGAGGATAAGAAACAAGTGAGGGCACGTCAGTGGTCGATCCAGGACTTCATTACAGCGAAGAAAGGCACTCATGAAAAAACCCAAAGGAGCTGAACCAACCAAAAGGAACCAGGTACCTCTCAGTTTGTCAATCTCCCTCGCTGCCACAGCTCGGCTACACCTTTCGGGCGTAGAAGAGGCATCATATCTGATGAAAAGTGTTGATGATGAAGCCACTCGAGAATCTCCGAAGGAGGATGGAAGTTGAAGCCAAAAATGGCCCGAACATCCGTCGCTCCTGCCGACCCAGTTAAGAAAGTCTCAAGAGAAGGATGAAGAGTCCTCTGATATAGGTAACTTTACATCCCTGGGACTCGACCATCGATCAGAGGCGTCATATCTTGTAATCTGAGTCGAAAGTGACAAACTTCGATACGACTCCGTTCCAAGTTCCCCTCGATTCGGCGATGACACAGCACGAACTTCCGACCAGAAAATCACGACCAAGCCCCTAATCCAAGCACATACACAAAAGAAAGAGTTCCTCAAGGGTCGGTTGCGATTGATACAAATTTGGTAATCCGAGTCGAGCAAGCCGAGACAAGGCCTCGACATTGCGAGCCCTCCAAAGGCAAAATCTCGAGAACTCGAGTCACTCTCCGGAAATTTGATCAGGGAAACAATCACTTGTGGGAACAAAATAGCTTTGAGGCTAAGGGAATTTATAGGCAAAACAACCTACCACTTTATTAAATCTGAATCCAGACGGTCATTGCTTCAACAACCAAGACATACAGTAACCTTGATTATTGCGAAAGAAGTGACCTGAGCAAATACGTGGCAATTATCCACGCACATGCACCAAGGCGCAACTACAGAGATGAAATCTCGGCTACCTAGCCCCAACTCAGCAACACTCGACAACCGAACAAAGAGAAGGAAAGGAAAAGAGAGAAATTTTATTCATTAAAACAAAAAGGAGGTTATAAAGGCGGTTGCCAGTCCGCAAAAATGGCAGCAGTACAAGCAGCTCATTAATGACGCTTCGGCACCAATCCTTTTCCCGCGAGCCGTGTCATCTAGTTCATCCATCCGGTGCAAGTCATCTTCGCTTGCATCAAAGGCCAAACCCTCGAGCAAGAAGTGTGAGTACCGGACCTTCATGTGCGTGAGAGCCTTACCGTACCCCGCATCCTGGGCGTCGAGTACTGGCAACATCGTTTCATCTAATTCCAGTTTGTCCTTAACCGCGCGCTGAGCCGCCTCTTCTAGCATCCCCTGCAACTTCTTCTCCTCGGCCTGCCACGCAAGCCGCTCCTCGACCCATTTATCTTTCTCGGCCAATAACCCCTGCCGACCGCTTTTCTCCCCCTTCAGTGCCTTCTAAATATCTTTGATACCTTGCTAGAGTTCTTATTTCCGACGCACCAATTTCCTACCACTCTCCTCGGACTCTAGGGCCCGTGCAAACATCGCGTCCAGCCTTCACTTTAGCTCAGCCCCAGTGATGGTGGCCTACAAGGAGGGAAGGTGGTCAAGAGAATTAGATATCGACGAAACCTAAGGAAGGCACCAAATACAAGCGGCAGACCCTCTTCAGGGCGACTTACCATGACCGAAGCTTGAGCCCAACGAGCATAGATGTCACCTTGGGCCTCCCTCTTCAAGGTCATTAACTCTCTGGGAGTGGCCAGATTTTCCACCACCTGAGCCGCATTCGCGCGATCAGTCGTCAAATCTTCCTCAATGGCGGTCCATGGGGGATCCATGCTTTTGCAGTCAATAACACCTCCGGTGCCGTCAGTAGAGTCCTCTCCGTGGAGACCGAAAACTCCATAACGATTGGAGGGTCAACATCTTTGCCTCTCTTCCTCCCCGGAGATGCAACAGAAGATGGAGAAAAAGGACTATTCGAAGTTTCCCTCTGTACTTTCTTCCCCTTGGGGTCCTCAGATACCCCAGTCACCTCGCCCCCCACCTTGGCCTTTCCCATGGCCAGCTTCCTCCCCACGTCCGTCTCGGCCTTCGCACTACCCTTGGCCCAAAGGCCAGCCTTGGTCTTAGCTTCGGCCGCCTTCCTTGCCACCTTACGAGCTAAACGCCTTTCCATTAGAATCGCGTCAGAAACCATGATCAAAGAAAGAACAAACTCAACGAAAGTAGAAGCAAACACGACAAAGGAAGAAAGTGAAGAACGAACATGCAGATGAAAGCAATATATAAGCACGAACGGGACATCGAACACTATGCGCTCATGTGGCAAGCATGAGATGCGTAGGTCCCTTGGCCCTTGGTTTCCTCTCTAGTAGGACTCTTCGAATTCTGCGGGTGCCGCTCTCCTATAGACTCGGTCGAAGAGATCAACCCGACTCCGAAAGGTCATCGGAAATTCTTTGAATTCACAGCAAAATTAAGACCCAACAATACAAAAAATCGTGATCATTCCATCAAAAATAATCATACAATGGGCGGTGGCAAGTCCGCATTCAGTAAAACACAAAAAATATAAAAACTAAGGAAAGGGGTGGCGAGGGTGGACGTGCGCGTTCATCACCCACACCAGCAAAAGTTCCTAAAGCAAGGTCAGCACTAACCCCCAGGTCAGAAGGAATCGAGTGGGGAGTCGCAAAAGAAGTGATGAACTATGGATTATAATCGAGAGGACCAAGGTCAAGATGGGGGTAAACCTGCCAGATATGCTCGATAGCTTGTCTAAAGCCGTGCTCCTCTCCATCAACGAACTCGTCCGCATCCGCCACTAATTTCGATCATGTTTGGGCCAATTGGTTCTCTAGCGCGTTCTTCTCACTCAACAAACGCCCTTTAGGTAGACCGTCCCTTGCCTGGATCGTCCTCCGGCCTCTTCTCCAAATCCTTGATCCTCTCCACCAAAGCCTTAGCACATTTGTGCTCTCCTTCGCAGCTCTTCCTGTACTGCTCCGCCTTCCGAACCGCTTGGTCATGCAAATGCTCGTATCGCCTCTTCACTTCGGCACCATAGACAGCAGCCTACAGAGAAAACTTGGAATGTCAACAGGGAACAATTATATCGACATAACATGGCACAAAAATACTCGTCTGTACGAACCCATGGGAAAAGCATAGGAAACATGAAGTAGTGTTCCCTTGGGTAAGAGCCTCCTAATCTCTTGGAAGAGGAAGATTCTCCACTATTTTTCGAGCCGTTTCCAACTCCATGACAGAGCCCAACTCCCCCTCGGGCCGATCCGTTGTGGAACGCCCCACAGTCTCTTCGGCAGTCCTCAACAGCCTATCGACCGACCGCCTCCTCCTGCCCTCACGGTCAACCTTCAGCACCTCCCGAGTTTCTGATGGCAGTGCATGTAACACCCCGAATTCCAAAACAGACTGAATTCGAAGTTCCACAAGATCTTTTCACTTCTCTTCGTACAATTTTACAAGAAAATTAAAACTTTTAGTACATCAGAGTTACATCTTAAATTACATTTAAACAGCGGAAGCAATTTACAATAATTACATGAATAAAATGTACAACACATGAAACATTCTTTAAGCAGCATGCATACTTTAATCCTGTCAATCTCTTTGTCCAGCATAGAAACTGTGGGCACGTCAGTTGCTTACAACTGACGAAATATTATACACGGCCATCCTCGCTATGCCGAACAGTATAATGATTCTTAAACACTTTAGCAAACACACATACTTGATCACAAACAAAGCTACAAAAGGACCATCCTATTGATGTCGTGTTGTGTTGTGCACTTAGTCCTTAATGCATTTATTTATATTACATGACACCAATGAGCACTTGTTTGGATTCTATGCATCCTATACTACATAGGTCCGAGGGCAAGCCCTTAATCGTTTTTCATTTTATATGGTTCAATCCCTCGCCATGACTTAAACTACTACGGTAACTACGGTAAGTATCCTAGATGTTTTATGAGTTACGAGCCCATGTACAGACAACCTAGAGGGGAATCCCACGCATTGATATGACGCATCATGCAGGTAATCTATGGACAATTCAGCCTCCGTCATGGAACGATGGCACCACTCGTAGTCACCAAACACCCCACAAGCGTCGCCACCGGGACGATAATTCCGGAGTAGTGCTCACGCCATGTCATGGCGCATCAAGCAGGCAATATGTGAATCACTCTCACAATGCCAAATTGATGGTCCTCATACTCATGTTTTTCTCTTACTTTCATCACATCTTCACTATGTATCTAATTCTTACAATTTTGTTTGTTTTAAAAGAAAATCATCACAACCTAGAGCTAGCTTATCCTACCGGACTTAAATCAAAACAACAGAGACATGTTAGCCTACCTGGCTACTTTTCAAGAGATGCTCAACCCATACGGGTTAGCTCTCAAATTCATAAATAAAACTGCCGGTTAACTAGGGTCTCGCCTAGCCTATAGATTCTAACAACTATTCCTTTCTAGAGATCAACAATAATTCATAATCAATCTCAATTATAATCTTTCATTTTCTTTATGCATATCTCTTTCTCAAAGAGAATATTTCTTTTATAATCTCATAACACAACATAAGTCAATTCAATCTCTTTATCAATTTAATCTCTTATCACATTGTGTTCAAATCAAGTAATCTTAGTCAAGTATTAATAATCATAAAATCTCATATTTAATCTTACTCAACTTTCTCATGTCAAAAATCAAATCCGAACTCAAGAAAACCCATCAGCCAAGACAATAGCAGTCGACTGTTAAAAGTGGCTTGTCGGCTATTCTGCGAGACCTCAAAACTCAAGAACCAAAAGTCAGTTCAGTCGACTGTGGAAAAATGTCCAGTTGACTGTCCTGCAAAACTTTGAAACTCAAGAACACAGTCAGTTCAGTCGGCTGTTCACAAAGGATTGATCGACTATTCTGCGAAACTTCGAAACTCAAGGACCAATGGCCAAAACAGTAATAGTCGACTGTTGAAAAGTAGACAGTCGACTATCCTGTAGGCAAAATACAAAATTCAATACTTGACAGTCGACTGTCGACTCTAGTTCGGTCGACTGTCGATTGCACCAGGATGCAGTTTAAAGTGGATCATGAATCTATTTTCGACATTGAAAAGCAACAATGATTTCTTCACAATTTGACAACACACTTCCACAAAAGGATGTTTTATGAAAAACTCGATCTTTCAATTGATTTATACTTCTACAAAAATATAAATAATTTTCCCAGAATGTGTTTCTTTGAAAAATAATATCGTACATGTTCTCAAATTCATAAGTTTCTCATTTTTGCAATATAATAAAATCTTTCTTAAAAAATGCATAAAAACATATATAATCAATTTTCCAAATGAAATGTTGTATTTCCCCAAAACTTTTCTATAAAATTTCTTATACTTATAAAATAAACTAATAATACAAAATCCGCCTTTTTTTATCACATTAGCAACAAAATCCTTCTTTTTTTTCCATATATTTGCATTATTTCTACCATTATTCAAATCATGCACCATACAATCACGATCCATTAAATTGCAAATGTTTTAGCATACAAATATACTAACATCTATTATAACAAATTCTAAAGAAATAAATTAAGCAATTTTACATCTACCACACCAATTAAGATTTAGCAATTAAACTCTACATTAATTAACATGTAATCTCATAAGAACCAATAAATTATATATTATCTATCGTGCAAAATCTACTCTTACATTAGAAAGGATTTAAGAAACTCCCACCCAAAAAATGTTGATTTCTTACAATTGCATTCCTAGAATGAGAGCTCCTAAAAACTCCGATTGGCCTTCTAAAAATCCGTGCACAGGAGAACCACCCCAAGTCCATTCGGTCAAGCACAGCAAAGCATTAAGCCTCCTTCTTTTCGGCAACAACAGCATGAGCATGAACTCCACAATCCACATACACCTATATGTATACACCTAATTATATATACATATATAAAGTATGGTGTAGACGTAGATAGGTGGTGAAGGGCAAGAGGCTCGGAAAAAGATAGGGAAATGCAAAAGAGATGGGGGTTTCGGAATACACAGTGGAAGGATCTTCACTATATACATTTGTGTATATATAGACATATATATATTCATGTATAATTAATGGCTATGGACATATATGGATGGAGAGAGGTGGAGTAGCATAGTGGTTAGGCTTGATGGAATTGGCTTTTGGATTGAGACAGAGGACACACTCATATTCATGTATATATGATTATATATATACCTAGAATATGGTATAGGTATGTATGTAGATGGTGAGTAGGTTGGAGAAGCAAAAGGACATGTTGAATGTTGATTTCGGAAATGGCAGAGCATAGGGGGAAGGATTTCGGCAGACAAGGACAAAGAAGCATAGGGAAATGTAGGTACATATATACATGTATACACATATAGTATGGTGAATTTTTAAGTGGAGAAGCAAAGGCATGCTGGACAATTGAAAAGGGAGTTTCGGATTAGACCAGAGAAGAAGAGGAGGAATGAGGAGAATGAAGGAGTAGGGGGTATTTTTATAAGGGGAGTAGTAGGGTAGTTATTAAAACCACCTCCTACTAGCAACACTAACTCCACTCACTCCACTCACACAATTTCAAAAGCCAAAACTTTCCCTCCATCAAAGACCATCCCGGTTTACTCATTTCACAACCCAAAACACGTGCACGTGCTTGTACGAGCACACACTCTTCTCAAATTAATTATTTTTAAAAACATAAAATTGTATATATACGTAATATGTACGTAAAATTAGTTTAATTAAAATCTATAATGTTTCATGCACAAATAAAATATATACACACTTCAAATTTTTTTTTTAAAACAAATACTCTTAAGCATGCGCACCGAAAGAAACATGTGCGTCGCACGTAAAATATCAAAAATGCGAAATTCGACGTTATCAACAGAAAAATGTTAAAGATAATAAAAATACAATATAAGAAAATATATTTATTAATTTATATACATTCCACGACGTAGTCACTACGTAGGAAACACGTGCATTATACGTAAATACATATTTAGGTCAAAGTGCGAGAAAATGAATTTCCGTTTTATAAAATAGATTTTAATACATAAAATAAATAATTTAAACATATAGAAAATATTACACGTAGCGGTGGAAATACAGAATCGGTACGTGCATCAAAAATACGTAAAAAGCACGTAAAATATCAAGATTGAAATATATATCCGAGTTGACTCAAAATATGATAAAATCAATACGGAAAATGTATAAATAGTCGGAAATCAATATATGTAGTGAAATACGTTACAAACATTACCAGTAGCGGTGCAAAATACATGTACGAACATGCGAAGGGCAAAATTGTCATTTCAATTTTGCGGGGTGTTATAATGCAACCGTCACACCGATACCTACGAAGAGAAACAAATATCAAATAAAGTAAAGTACCAGTACTATGAGCCGAGGGTAAAAGAACCTACCCAAGCCAACGAAGCTTAACCCAGCATCGACCGGCCTCTCTTCCGATACTTGCTGCCAATCGACACTAACACCTTCCCCAAAGAGTTTCTGAAACTCGGAACACCCCTCCAGGCTGAGATCATGAGGGGACGGGGATCCACTTTCAGCGGGCCGTCGTACGACCATTTGGTGGGGACATCCCAGGGTTTCGCAACTCGGGATAACAAAATATCTCCTCTTCCAACCCTTAATAGAATTTGGATGGCCATACACCACTTTGAACCCCCGGCGCTGCGAAACATACTACCAGAAAGGGTGACCCGGCAACGCTCTGAAGCCCAAACAAATCTGGAAGTATTTGAGGCAGAGTGAGACCCCTATCTCATGGCAGATCATGATGAAGCACATTAGTTGTAACATGCTAGAATTTTAAATAATGTTTTTGAGATTAATAAATGAATTAAAGTGATTTTTGGTGATTTAATAAATATTTTTCTAAAATTTATCTTTTTGCACGTGCAAAATACGTGCAAATATTCTATTAGGAAACTCAAAGTCAGAAAATATTTAGGGGAAACCTAATATTTATTAGTAGGTATTATCTATGAATTTTTTGGATTTTATTTATATTTATTTGGCATGTTTGCAAATATTACAAAAAGATGGATTTTTGTGTAAAATTACCACTTGGAGTAAAAACTTCAGATTTCCGATTTTCTGGGCTGAGGATGATGTCCGGCCAACTCAGAGGTAAAGATATTTATTTTTATCCTAATATATTTAGTCTATTTTGCTAATTTATTAAAGGAGGTCTATATATGTAAAAGAATAAACTATTGAAGGATATTTCCATAAAACTTGTAAAACCCTAACAAACTCCAGATTTCGGCTATTAAAAGGCTGCTACAGCCGTCTCCTTTCTGCACAAAAACAAAAAAAATCTTTTATTATTGATTTCTTGGAATTTCGAAGCGATGATCGTGGATTTTTTGCAAAAGGAAGAGCTTTTCTTATATCTTTATTATCTTCGTTGATTCTTCATAAGGTGAGTGAAATGTGTTTTGATTTCTTGTTGTTCCATGCATGTCAAATGTGATATTTTGTCTAGTATAATGTATGTTAGATGATTGTATGATGGGGTAATCAATAAATTGATTGATGATATTTTAAAAATAGAACTTTTTCATGAATAATATGCAATGGGTGAATAGATTTACTATATGAATGACTTAAGAATGTTAAGAACTTAGTAGAACTCATGGGTGTGCTATTTCTTGCTGATTTGATCATGTAAGTTGAGATTTGTATGAGTTATAATGCACATGAGTAGATAAAGATGGATTTTTATTGTTTTGTATCTGTATAAGATCTGTTGATGTTTTAAATGAGTAGAACTTGACGAATAATTGTCGTAGAAGCATATAATCAAAGGAAACCGACCTAATTAGTTGTGTATGGGTCTCAAGGAAATGCAAGAGAGAGTTTGGGATCAAAGATTAAGTCTTTATGTGTTGAAATTTGATTTTTTTTGATTTCAGATCTAATGAAGAACAGACCTAAACTTGGATTTTGAGTTTTGTAAAGTTTTCAAGTAGATTTTTTATTTATATTGATATTACTAGTTTGTATATGTGTTTAACAAGTTGCAAGAAGGGTTTTTCAAAAGATCAAGTTTGAAGTGTTGGATTGAGTTTTGATATATTGGTCTGATGAAGAACGAACCGAAATTGGGATTTTTGAGTTTTATGAAGTTTTGATTGAATTTGGATTTATATTGATACTGCGATTGAATTAAACAATATACCACTCATATACAATGATTTCTTGATTAGTTTACTGATACATACACATATATATAACCATATATAATCGGTTTCCTGATTTGAAGGGTTTTAGTTGAAAATTGCTCTTTTCTGAAATTGTTGAGAGTTTGATTTGATTTATGAACTCCAGCATGTCAGATAAGTTGTATTTGATCATCTCAGGGTTTTAATTTCACAAATTCATGCTTTTAAAGATTTTAAACTACGTATCAGTTGAGAGGTGCACGAAATTTAAAGTGCTGTTTTTTTTTGGATATGTCGGTCGACTGCCCAAATCTACACTTGGGATGTCGGTCGGCTGTCAATTGTTTAGTTTTGGATTTTTAGCATGTCAGTCGACCGCTGCTTTTTGAATTGAGATGTCGGTTGACCAACAGCTGCTATGTTGATTGTTTTTGTTGAGTTTTTGTTGTTTTTCTTGAACGATTATTTCTTCGAACTCATGGATTATTGAACTACTGTTTTAGATGAAGTTTTTACTACAAATCACTATATTTTACAGAGAGTTATATTTTGATTATAATAGAGTTTAACTCGTATTTCTATGGCTTTAGAAAGCGAATTATATATGAATTTTAAGAGATTGATGTTTTGTAATTTTTCTATGACTTCAAAATGTGAAACTTAGTTGTTTAAGAGATTTATCCTCAATTTTTTTTAAAGGAAATTTCGAGAGTATTTAGATAAATTGGATTGTTTGATTTGAAGAAGTTTTCTTAATATGAATGAATTGATGATGGAATGAAGAAGTTTTAATGAAAGATTTGTGTTGATAATTGAGTTGTGAGTCTATTGGGGTTGAGTGGGATTCCTCTAAACCGACAGATGAGAATTTGTGGTTCTTGGCCAGTTGGGGCCTTGATGTTGCTTTAGTGGAATTAAGTTCGACAGGGTACACCAACTCTAGAGAGGGAGAAATTGTGTTTTAATTAATAATAATCAACCTAAGAACAGGCACTAGTGGAAATGTGATAGAACTTGGGAAATGTAAGTATGGGCTCTATTGTTAGTCCAACGGATGTGTTCCAGGACTGTGTGTTGTTGTGTCCCTAGTATGATCGCATGTCGAGGGTCGGTAGGCCTATTCACGGAATGTACTGTGTATCTGCACGTCGAGGGTCGGCAGGCCTATTCGTGAGGTACACGGCAGGGAGGTGATTCTCCGGAGTTAGAGCTATGCTTACATGATGCTTGCACGTCAAGGGTTGTTAGGCCTATTCGCGGAGTATTCTAGATCTTATTTCTATCACCGTAGTAGGATTAGTTGCATAACGAGAGATTAAACCCTATAAAGTGGAGAACGATAAAGGCTTGCACCGGACCTATATAGTATGGAATGCATAGAATCCGACAAGTATGCATTAAAGGTCATCATACTGCATTTGTGTTTTCTTAACTTGTATTATGCATGATGTTTTTCTGTTTTTCTACACTGGACACTTTGCCTAGTTCACTAGATGTTTTATGCTTTAATTATTGATATTTCATATTCCGTTTGTTACTACTGTGAAAATGTGTTGATTATGAATTTATTCTTTATGCTTCATTTAAATTGTATTTCTTTTAATGTCACTCACACCGTTATGGCTAACCCTTATAGTTTTGGGGGTTAGGGTTATCTCTAGCCTCATGTTTTACAAGTAGGTGCCATTAGCTTGGAATTTGGATGCATGTGGTAGAATGATAATATGGCTAATGCAAATTGTAAAGAAATGGGTTTTAAAAGAAAGAAAATGTAATGTAATTCAAGGTGTTTAATTTCTGTTGTGGTATGTAAAGAATTGATGTAATAAAAGTTAAAAAATTTATGTCTTTTCTATGTTTACTATTACATTGAGGTAGATGCTGGGAATTGTGCCACGCATTTCTAAATTTAATTATTGGAAATTCGGGGCGCTACATCAGCTGCTTCCATGAATTTGGCGTATACTGCATGGGGCTCAGACCAACCCAATTCAACACCTCCTTTATAAAGGGATGGAGGGGGAGACACAAACCAGAATGGAACATGTCGACATTTATTACGCACAATGACCCCTAAAGGTTGGTGTTCTGTTCAAGATCGGAGCTCGAGAGCATCAATTCGAACCGGTAAGGAATGTGATAAACCACCTGAAGCGACTCTAGTTCATTCCTAGCCGTGGCGCTCTTTACCTCGTCGACGTCCACTATTGACCTATTGGACGGAGGCAGAACATCGAACCCAGGCTCCCCCTTCAAGTCTTCAGGGTACATTCGAATGGACTTTGTCCGCATGAGCACCTGATCCAAGCCGAGCTGAGCCCCATTTGATTTCAATGACCCCTGTTCCCAGGGAGGAACAACCAACTAGACCTCAGCCTCTGGGACAACCCCGTCAAGAATGCCCACGAATCTCCCCTCGACTTTCGCTGACCAATCTCCGCTCCCCTGGTCTCCTCCACCCTCTAACACCTCGAGCGGCTTCGAATTTCCCTCACTAGACCATCCCCGGTGCCATTGGATTTGGCCTCATCTCCGGCTTGGCTATGGTCCTTTCCTTCAGAATCAGAGACTCCAATGATATCCACCTCTGATTCCAGGGAGATCGCACGTGGTGATCTCGGGTTCTCAGAACCGCCTCCCCTTGAAGCGGATCGGCTAGACGAACGGGTGGCCGACCCGCTCCCGAAAGAACTTGCTTCAGATCCACCATGGTCGCTGAAAGAAGATGAGCTACTGATTTTCGCGGCCGACATACCTGGGATTGGGATCTTGAAGAGAGAGAGATTCCAGAAGTCTAGAAAATAGCCCCTCATAGTACTAAGGGGTGGGGGGGGTCAAATTTATAGGGGACAACTGACTCTCGAATTATCGGCACGTGTCGCCCCTTCAAATTCTGTGATTGACAACCCTTCGAATGACTGTCGTCACGTGTCGACTCCTCAAGATCCGCAAAATCTGACTTGGCAAAAGGCAAAGTGGGAAGGAAGCCCCGTTTGCGAACGACCCGGCATCGTGAATCCAACCAGTACACGGACTCACACCGAACACCGTTTCGGTTTCCCTTCCAGAGCAATGACCCAGCAGCCCGATGCGACTGTCATGTCGACGCTTTTCCACGAGTTATACACTCATCGGAAACGACCAATGACACCTTTCGGTTACTAATATTTTCATACTTTTCATTAATGGGCAAAATATTTACATGAAATACACGTGTGATAATTTTAGGATACTATTGCCCCTATAGATATTAATTTTGTGTGTGAAAAAAAGTGAGTTATTGCTTAGATCAGGAAAGCAAGGTATTATTAAGATCAAACTTAGTTGGTGAGGGTTTGAAAACTAGAATAGGGAAACCACGTCTAAGTGTAGGAGGTATGAATGTCTTGGTAATTCAACTAGCACGAATAAGTGTGCGCCTGCTATTCGGATGGTACAACGTTCTTGCTACGTTGCGCACTAGCACATCCATTTTGAAGTAATGCTTTTTAGGCCGGATCCCTCAAACAAAGTGAGCTTCCAGTGCGGACCTTTCTTGTCTTGCGAAAGAAATCTATCCTCGTTCCTTACATTTGTGATTACCAACCCGATAAGGGTGCCCGGGAAAACTTGACAGTAGCGGAATTGGACATGGAGCGTGGTTATGATTTGTAATTGAAATTAGATGGTAATAGTTTAGGAAAAATATGAAGGCGTTAAAGGATAAAGTTTTCACATGAATGGTGGATAAACTTCATGGCATATAAAATGGATTATTTTTTTAATTTATGCATTTTTCAAAACTATTTGCAAAAAGAGGACAATTGGCAAACCATTGCGCTCGGGGACTCAATAACTACACTCGCCATTCCAAATGGTGAGTTTAGTTATTTTATGCTCGCCATTGGGACACAGTGAGTCTAGTTCTAATTTTTTTGAGAAACTCGTCGTTCCCAACAGTGAGTTTAGTTAAAAAATTTCAAACAAGACTCGTGTAATGCCCCGATTTTTATTTATGAAAATTTATTATTTATTTTGCACGTAGTGTGCATGTGCAATATTTTGGTAATTATTTTCATTATGATGAGTATAGATATTTATACATGTGCTCTTTAATTATTTTTATATAAAGCTTTTTTTTTCAAATAGACAAAAAGCCTTTCTTTTTAAAAGCCCAAATCTAATTTATTGGTTATCTTTTTATAATTATTATTTTGGCCCAAAAACTAAAGCCCATGAGCTATTTTATTTTAAATACAACTTGTAATGTAGAATACATTTTAAAGATTATTTTTATGTAAAATTGTCACGCCCCGCTTCCCAAAAATATGGAATACGAGCACGTGACGAAGCCCAGCGAATGATTTTTACATCATCCATAAGCTGTAGGATCGACTCAGCATCATAACAAGAATATAACCAGATTTATATATATCCAAGCATGCATGAATAACTTATTAAGCAACAGAAAACAATTTAAACAAATAATAATATTCAAATAGTTCTCATGTCTGGATCAAGTGTAAACTCGGGAACAAGTCTTATACAGCAGAAGAAATAAATACCTTAAGAAAAGCAACAGGTCCTTGCTCCAAGCAAAACCTGAAATGTCTGCTCGCCAATTCCAGCAGATAACTTGTCTCCCAAGTCTGCTTAATAAATATAAACAGGAAAACGAAGGGGAAACAAGAGAAAATGCCCTTAGTGCAAGCTAGGGCCACAAATAGTAAAAGCAAGTACAAGAAAGGGGAAAACAAGAATTGGAATCAAGAATAAGCAAGGTTATAAGAAGTAGTGGCAAATTCAAAGACTAGCTAGCAAGAGGGAACATCATAATGACTAGATTGGATAACAACTGCTAGTGGTGAATCACATGTCAGGTATACTTATAGGGGTATTTAATATCAAGCGACAACCTCAAGTCTAGTGTCATATGTTATTTTGAATGTCAGGTTCCAAATGTCAAGTCCAAGTATCAAGTTCCAGGCTTTAAGTCTCAGGTATCATGTTTCATGTATCATATCATCAGGTATCAAGTGACAGGTGTCAAGTTCAAGTCTTGTAATTATTACTATCTAGGTAGCACGACATGCATCCATTATACTACATGGTTGCTACAGTCAAATCAATTGCGCTTAGACCTAGTAGTGGAGTCTATAGGGCGGTGTACTCAGGCATCAAACTAGCAGGTGATCAACCATGGGCTCTAGAGGTGGCCCCCGTAGGCTCTAGAGGTGGCCCCCGTCACCCATGACGTGGCACTTAGTTCTACGTGGCACTTAGTTCCATGTGATCTCAAACATACATCATGTAATCATATAATGGGCTCTAGAGGTGGCCCCCGTAGGCTCTAGAGGTGGCCCCCGTCACCCATGACGTGGCACTTAGTTCTACGTGGCACTTAGTTCCATTTAACATACAACTTGGGAAACACGGGCCCCCTTCCGAGTACACTTACCTATGTTGTCCACTCTATAGTCTTTCCCATAATCCCGGCTTGTCACATTTGTTCAGGCAGATTTTGTGTTCTTGTATTTATACATGTGAATCAGGGTTGAAATAATCTAATTTAATTCTAAGAAAAATTGGGGATGTCCTATAGGGTGTCCAGCAACTACATATAAAATTTGGGGTCAAACACTCGCTGTTTGCACCGCGAAAATAATTTGTAAGGAAAACATATACAGCAGTTTTTACAGAACTGCGCCTACTGACACAGCTGCAGTATAACAGCCATATCTCCTAGACCGTAACTCCAAATTCAATCATTCTGGAGTCTATCGACATCTACGCATCCTGATCTACGTTTTGTATTCAGGCCTCGGGTCCAAATTCCAAAGATAAGAGGGTCGAAACCGCAAAAGAAAATCCAGACAGCAACATAGGGAAATAGTTCACTAATGTAGATTTCATAGAATTATGTAATTTGGTGTCTAAAATCATTATGTGGCACAAATACATGGTAATGGGAATCAAACAGCGAATAATAATATTTTTCAAGTCATAATAATCATAAATTGCCAAAACACTAAATTTATATGCGTCTACAATTTCTAGGGGTCCTTAATTCATATGTCCATGTGATTCGCAAGTTCAAGGAGATAAAGGAGTCCAATTGAATTATTATTTAATGCGAGGAAGTTTTGTGACTCTTAGATTTGTGAGTTTGAAGGTTCAAATTGTTTTACTATGATATTTCAAAGGAGAGTCACAAACTAACTACATGTGGTATTTCAAGGAGACTTGTACTAGGACAATAAGATGTACAAGGTTACTTGCCTTAATTGACGACGGTAGATCCGATTGTTGAAGAATATTGGGTCGAAAAATCCGGGGTAAAGCCTCCCAAAAGCACGTGTGAAGCACGTGCGAAGATCAACCGTAGGTCGAGATTTCCCCCACACCAGATCGGCCCAGAACAGCAAACGGCGATCGGGATCAGGCGTGCCAAAACACGGGACAGCGAATCCACCCAATCAGAACTCTCCCGCACACCGGATCCAACCCAAACACGGAACAGCGATGGGATCTTCTGCGCCCATAACACAGAACACCGATCACATCAGATCTGATCAAGATCGGATCTTGATCAGATCCGATGGCTGAGATTGAATGGCGCCAATGGCTTCTTCTTCCTTCTTCGTTGGCTGCTTCGAACAGGGAGATTGAGAGAGTGAGCGAGCGGCAATGGCGGGGTTCTTCGACAGCGGCGCGATGGCGTGGCTCGACAGCCACGGAGAGGCGGTGACGACTACGACGATGATGGCGATGCTCCGGTGCGGTTGTGACGGCAGCGGCGATAGGGAACGACGCCCTGTTTGGGTTCAAAAACAGGGGAGCGGGGAAAGGCGCAGGCTGGGCGCACAGTAGGTGTGCGGCGTCGCGGTGGGGTCACAAGCGGGAGTGCACAGGCTGGCGAGCGCTGCAGGCGGGACGAGGGCGATTGGTTAATGACGTCGAGGTGGGTTCCGGAGTTGGTAATGGCGATGGGTAATGGATGGGGACGATGGCGGTGGTGGTGCTGTGGTGGGGTTGACGAGGAGATGATGGTGGATGCGAAGGTGAACGGAGGATCTGTGGTGATCGGAGGAGGCGACGGCGTAGGACATTGGGTCGAGCGAGTCTGGGGAAGAAGATGGGAGGAGAAGAAGGGAGGCGGCGGGTTAAGTTTAGGTCAGAACAGTAGATAGGGGTAGGGTTTCGTAGGTTTATATAGGGTAGGGTTTAGATAACGGGTTTTGGGTTTATGTGGATTATCCAATAAGGGAAAATTAAATAATATAATACCAATTTAATTAACACTCAAATTAATAATGATAATAATAAAATAATAATAATAAAATAGAGCGGCTTTCAAAATAAATGGCATATATAATTTGCAAGATACACTTTGTTTCAGTCGAGTTTAAAATAATACTGAATTTATAATAAATCAAAATACGAAAAATATTCACAAAATACGTATTTAGGAAAACAGGGATTACAAAAATATAATGTACAATTTTTAAATGGAGACCAAGTTGCATGCACGTGCACTACACGTACACGTGCAAATGCACACAAGGCATGGCCGGTTTTTAATCTTTTGGATGGAATTGAAAAATTCAAGTGGAGTCATGGGTGGTGGTTACTTGATCATGGTTGGTTATTGTAACTCTTCCTTGAATCCTAACCTTTTAATCCTAACTCCTAAGTTAATCCTAGCCTTCCATTTTCCTAAATTTTTAGTATAAATACCCCCCCTAGTCTAGTTATTCTTGTGCTAATTATTTCCTCCAAACCTATAGTTCAAAATACATTATCTAGTAGTTTATTAAGTGAGTTAAAAGATTGAGATTGTGTGTAACACCCCGAATTTCAAATAAGGATAAATTCGAGATTTACAGGATCTTTACTTCACTTCGTACAATTTTACAAGGAAAATTTAAAACTTTTTCAATAGTACATCAAAGTTCAATTACATCTTAACTTTACACAGCGGAATAATGAAATTTACAATAAATCATTTACAACATCTTTAAAATAAAAGCAGCATCAGCATATCCACTTCATAGCTTCATGTATGGTCCTTTACCTGCATGTTAATCTGTGGGCTCGTCAGTTACTTACAACTGACGAAATGTTATACACGGCTATCCTCTCTATGCCGGAAATAGTATAACGATCTCATACTTTAACAAATCACACAAAAGATTGAATGAACAAGTAAAGTGTCAAAAGTGATTATTCTAAGCATAAGTGTATGTCATGTCTTAATGCCTAATGCACACAACTCTACACTAGGATGATACTAATGCACACTTGTTCAGATTCTATGCATCCCATACTACATAGGTCTGAGGGCAAGTGCCTACGTACTCCACATTGAAGGGTTCGATCCCTCGCCATGAGATTACCCAGTAATAAAACAAGTTTTAGAGTTATTCCACAGATACGGATCTCAGCCTCCCTGGCTATAATAACAGATCCCAGCCTCCCTGGCTATTATATCGTGAGAATAATCCCGTAAATGCCCCTCTAGCCCCGGTATATACATATTCTTTGGAGTATGGTAAACATCCGTCGACTACCCTAAGTCCCGGATAAAATACAATCCATCTCCTATGGGGCAACCACAGTCCACCAACTGGGTCTATAGCCACGGAGATCCACCGCCGACTATATAGAAGCACCCATTTACGTTTGCACAAGTCTATTACATCTTCACCTAAGTGCCTAATTATTTTCTAGTTCAAGACATGAATATGTTATCACCCTAGGATCAGTTTTACCTCATACCGGATTTGTTCACAAAAATACGAGATCGCCCAACGGCATTATCTCGAAATCAAGTCTCAAAATCTTTCTTTCAAAATTACCGGTAACAGAGGTCTTACTAATTCTAAATCATAAATCTTTCATGTCCAAGAAACATGGGTACACATACCCCTTAATAATCATGTCTTAACCTATTATATTCATGTCCATAATTTGTTCTATGTCTCATTTGAACACTATTCATAATAATAATTCTTTTTCATGACTCCATTTCATTCAACAGAAATTTATCCCTTTCACAAACATGATTTTATCACTTGCAATCTCATTTGAAATTTAAATAATCAAGTATGCAATACAAATGAATAATCCCATCAAATACAATTAATTTACAAATCTACATTTTACTTTTCTTCTAATGATGCAAATCATGTTCTTCAACAATTTAGTTTTGGAAGACAAATCTCATTCTATCTCAAAGTCACTTTTATTATCTCCAATATACATGAAAATCTTTAAAACTATTTTCTATAAATTCTCTTTCTCTTTAATGAAAATAAAAGATCCTTATGCTATTTGAAGCAACTGCTTCTTTCTAAGTAAATATTTACAAATATCTATATTCTCTACTTACTTATATTCATTTTATCTCTACTATTATAATGGGGAAGGGCCTTAGTGTCAGCGACGGTCATTTTGAAGACAGCACGTACATCGCACGTGTTGACAAAATGACCCACTTGGTAAATATTTTCGGTAATGGGCCAGTTTGGTAAATATTTTTGGCAGTGGATCAGATCGGAAATTGTTTTCTTTTGGGTTATGGCCTAACTTTGGTAAATATTTTCGAAAGTATACCAGCTTGGTAAATATATTTCAAAAGTAGATCAGTTTGGAAATTATTTTCTTTTTTTTTTTTACCTTACTCATTATCCCTACAGTTTTTTACCACGTGCACGTATGCACGTGTCTAATACTAGTTACAATATAATCTGAAAGTTCACAGCGTACCTTGTTGTTTATTTATCAAAAATAGACAAATCTTTTATTCTTTGTGCTTTATCATCCCATTGGTAGGCCATAGAATTAATTAGCACTTTTAATGGAGGAGAATGAGAGGAACCAAATACAACCAAAACCAAATGTCGAAATTGGTCTTTCACATATCTAGAGTAGTTAACTTAATTGTTACAATGTCTGAGAGATGGTTTTCTTAGCTGACTGTTTAGATTGCATCAACAAACAAAAATTATGGTTTTGTGCGACTTCAAAACCCCGTATACAATGTACCTGTTGAAACTGCTCTTTAACTCTTTTTGAGTTATAATCATTAAGAACACTCTTTGGCTTCTTCTCTAGAACTGTATAAAGCATTAATCTCTTGACTTCTCTCAAATGCTTACTCTTTCACTTAATAGTTTTTCGTCTTCAACTTTTATTCTACAAAAATTCTTCTTTAAACATAGGGGAAATCTCTTCAATTATTTTAACAATTACTAGTTAACATCCAAATGACAATTTCTTTTTATTTTAAATTTCCAAACTACATGACAATCCTTTGTTTCTTAATTAATAACAACATTTCTACAAGTTGACATACAAAAAAAAAAAAAGAACATGAATTTTGTCTTCTAATTATCACATCAAATTTATACTACTCATTAATCATAATAGCATGCTAAGGTATGACAAATACTCAATCAATTCTTTTTCTCTTTAATCATACATGAACTACTTATCATTCTCATCTCATACCATAGCATAGATCATATAAGAAATTTCATACTACTCATTATTTATTACTTAGCATACATTATTCTAAATTAGAAAGTATAGGATCACCCACCTTATTGAAGCTTGAACAATTGAAGGGAGAGATGTGACACTTCTTTTAGTTCCAAGACAACTCCTAGCAATGGCTTCTCCTCCTAGCAAGCTCCCTTTCCTTAGCAATGGCTTCCTCTAGCAATTCCTCCAAGCAAAAGGACCCTCTCTCTCTTTCTTTTCTTTCTTTCTTTCTTTCTTTCTATAATGTTTTTGGTGCCAGAAAAATGTAGGAAATGAGGCTCTATTTATAGGGTATGGTTAGGGTCTATTGTGCATAATTTTGCACCTAATAACTCTTCATATTAATTCTTACAACTCTCCACTTTCCTAACTCCTAAAACCCCCATCTCTTCATCTCCCCACTCTCCATGACATAAAGCTCCACTCTTCTCTTTCCTTCATGAAAACCGGTCCCCCCCCTTGCCCAATATTTGGTCCAAGTACATTTGTGTGTGCATGCACACATGCACAAACAAATGTGAACATATTTCTATAACTCAAAAATGTGTACTAATATTGCAACTTGTCATGTATTAGTACATGTTTAACTAAAAATGTGATTTTAATAATGGGCTTGCTACATGGGCCCATTACTAATTAATTAATTTTAATTATCTAGTGGACTCCTTTCTTAATGGGCTACATTTTAGTTTATAGGCCCATGGATCAAAAGAAAGGCTAAATAAAACCAATGCATGCTAAAAATAGTAAAATGAGAGTAGCAAAATGAGAATAAAAATTTGCACGTGCACCATACGTGCAAAAAATTGAAAAATGCATTTTAATAATAAAAATATAGTTGGGGTGTTACATTGTGTGGATTTGTGCTTACATCAAGCAAGGAGGAAGACCGGCACTAGGAGCTCTCGGGTTTGGCTTGTGGAAGGCTCGGGTGCGCGCATCTAGGAGGAGGACCGCTCTCGTGGCAAGGACATTCGTTTAGGAGGTTGCTAGTTGTATTTCTCTCCAAATTAAGGTGGGTAAATTTTCCGTATTTCTAATTAGGAAACATGCTAGATGTGAATTGAAAGAATGATGCATGAAAAAGATTAAGAAGAGTACACTTTAATTAGAAAAATGACCTATTGATTGATTGAAATGTGAATATGCAATTGTATGTGGTTCCATTATTAAAATTTAAGTTGTGTACGAATTGATTGTAGCCATGGATTGCTTGAAGAAATTTTCATTATCTACATCAAGGATTATATACAAAAGTTAGTAGATTGACAATGCTACTTTATGTGTTTAAATGGATCTTTGTGATAATGTTGAAATGAATGAATTAAGATGTCGATTGTATGTTTGGGAAATGATTAAAAACAGAGAATTAATATGAAGATTGCTAATAAAGAGATTAGTGATGTTAATTTGTTAAGAAATGTCGAAAAAAAGAAATGTGGTAGTGATAGTTTATAATTCGAATCAATTGTACGAAAAATATGTATTAATTATTGAAAAAATTATTTTCTATATACTGGAGTATAATTTATGATGGTATTAGTCAATCTGAAAATTTACAACAAAATTTTATAAAAGCAAAATGAAATGAGAGCTTGTTGAACATCAAAATGTTTTAATAAACAGGGAGAATCGATTTAAATAAACTTCAAGTTGTAACCATGACAACCTGAGCGTATAGCTCACGTGGTCGGGATGCTCTTATTCGCTACAGTATTGTGCGGGTCGATGGTTCGATTCCCAGTAATATCGCATATTTTATTTCGTGTTTTAAAAAATAAAATGAACTGCAGCCGAGAGCATTTAATGCTCTCAGCGCTTTTCTATACCGCTGGCGCAAGTGACCTAGTGGCCTGTGCTTTCGGCTTGTTTCTCTCTGGTTGTGGATTCGAATACTGGGCTCGGCCAGTATTTAAATTGAGGGGGAAAACATTTTTTGGGGATTTTTGATGATGGAAAAATTATGAAAAAAATATGTTTATTATTTTAAAATTATGAGGGACTTGTGAAAAATAATTTGAGAATTATTTGCATGAAGTAGAGTATGTTTTGAGAATAAATGTATAAATAAAACTATGGTTCTACATTTATATTTTTGTGTAGTTACAATTTGCAAAAGAACTTGAAATGAAGTGTTAGAAAAACATTATAGCAAAGAAAGAAATTATATGAAGTGATGTGACGTAATTTATTCTCATTGGAGAATAGTGTGAAAATTATGAAATGTGAATACTCAATTTTTTGTTATATAAATAGTGTTGTGATTTTAATATGGAAACGATATTGATGAAATACACAAGGAATAATTGAATTCCATGTATGGCTATGGACTTATGAATAAATTAGAGATCATGCTATTGAAAAAGAAAATTCGTTATGATTATGAAAATGAATTTATGAGTTGGAAACGCTCAATTTTGGAAATTGTGAATTGGAATTGAAACAAAAGAGTAGCTAAGTCTCCCCGGCAATTAGAAAGAAATGAAATGAAATTTGAAATGAAAGACCAAGGTTGGTCACATTTGAATGAATGAATAAGTCCGGTTTAGTGGAGAGGCTAACTCTAGAGCTTTGATTTTGTTCATGATTCTATTAAATTAAAGAAAATAGTGCATAGTGAAGACGTGATGAAAGTGAGAGAAAAACACAAGTATGAGAGTTAGAGTTTACGGTGTGGGTGTGTGAGCCACAGAATGCATGCTTGATGAGTCAAGACATGGCGTGGGCACAACTCAGTAATGATCGGACTTTAGCAACGCTTGTGGGATGTTTGGTGACTGCAAGAGGATCGTGTTCAGGGAGGAGGCTGAATTGCCACAGAATGCATGCTTGATGAGTCAAAGACATGGCGTGGAATTTCCCTCCAGGGTCCTGTATACGTGCTTGTACTCATAGATCATCTATGATACTCACCGTAGTTACAGTAGTAGATTAAGTCATGACGAGGAATTGAACCCTACAAAGATGAAGAACGAATAAGAGGCTTGCCCTCGGACCTATGTAGTATGGAATGCATAGAATCCGAACAAGTGCGCATTAGTGTCATATAATATAAATCATTGCATTAAGGACTAAGTGCACAATCACAATACGACATCATTAGGGTATTCTCTTTAGTTTGATATGTGACAAGTTTGTGTTTGTTAAATATGGAAAATGAGTTATACTATTTTCGGCATAGAGAGGATGGCCGTGTATAATGTTCGTCGGTTGAATAAACTGACGTACCCACAGTTTTGTATGCAGGGTAAATGACATGATAAAGGTTAAAGAGGAACAGATGCTTAAGGATTATTCAATGTTGTTGTACATTTATTTAAGTGTTGTAAATTTACTTTCGCTGTGCAATGTAAAGTGTAAAGTTTCATGTAAACTCTGATGTAAAATGAAAAGTTCAAATTTCCTTGTAAAATTGTACTAAATGAAGTATAAAGATCCTGTGGAATCTCGAATTCTGTGTATTTTGGAATTCGGGGCGTTACAACTCGTCGTTCCTGACAGCGATGATCTTTATACTAGACTCGTTGTTGGGAACAACGACTATACAAAATTTAAAATTTCACAGAGAGTGAAACTCTCTGTTGGACTTGATGAATTTTTAAAGAAAAAAAAAACTCCATAGAAGAGCTCGTTGTTCCGAACAAGAAAGGAAATGAACTAAACTCATTGTTGGTTGAGAGCCCTGCATTCGATGCATTTATGTCACAAAACACAAGCCATCGTGTAGTTACGCCTCGTACCACTACACCACTGGAATCCGAAGAAGAGAGGCAACCACATGATGAGGGACAAGGGCATGAACAACAAAGAATACCTAATGACGACGAGCTTCTCTTATCTCGTGTATTACAAAAGAACCCAACTCCAAAGAATCGCAAAATAATCGCACACCAAAAGCGTAAGAAGACCGATAGATACATGGCGGATTAAATTTTTATAGCTTATGGTTAAGTTTTTTGAGTATTTGTTTATGTAACTTGTGATGTTATTCATATAAATTATGTTAACATATTATGTATTTGCAATGTTGTGATGGTGGTTATTATTTTTATATTTTTTTGTTTTCTTGATGTTGGAGCGCGTTTAATGCAGGGCACTCAACCAACAACATGTTTAGTAAATTTTTTTTCGCTGTTGGGAATAACAAGCTCTTCTATTGAGTTTTTTTCAAAAATTCACCAAGTCCAACAGAGAGTTTAACTCTTTGAAATTTCAACATTTGTACTGTCGCCGTTCCCAACGACGAGTCTCGTAGAAAGATCCTCACCGTTGGGAACGATGAGCCTTGTTTGAAAATGTTGAACTAAACTTGTCATTTGGAACGACGAGTTTCTCAACAAATTAGAACTAGACAAGCAGGGTCCCAACGGTGAACACGAAATAATTAAACTCGCCGTTGGGAGTGACGAGTGTAGCTGTTGAGTCCCCGAGCGCAACTAGTTTGACAACAGTCCTATTTTTGCAAATTGTTTCGAAAAAAGGCATAATTTTAAAAAAGAATTATATAAAATGTAATTTAGCCAAGAGGAATGCTTCATCCACTACCAATTTCACTGTCATTCTCTTCACTACCTTAGGTGTCATACTCCTATTGGAGAGTTCCCCACCTACTCTCTCTTCCCCCACCTATTGGAGTGTGCCACCTAAGGTAGTGAAGAGAAATGCAGTAAAATTTTGTAGTGAGTGTAGTGTAGCATTACTCTCTAGCCAATAAGCGCATCCACTATCGTTCTTGCTAAATTTTGCAATTTTAGCATTTGGCAAATAGCTTTTGATGTCGAGTGCTGCAGTCATTTAGTGCTAAATTTAGAAGAGTAGATGATATTTTTTTAAAGCTTCTTTTTGGCCGGACGGAAGAAGATATTTTGTCCAGAAGATCTTCCATCCGAGCATTTTTTTTCTTTTTTTTAATAAATTTTAAATTATTTAATGACATTTTCGTAATTATTGTAATGGAAATTTAGTAGTTTTTAAAAAAACTGAAAAAAATGCCGGACGAAAGATATTCTTCCGTCCGAGCATTTTTTTTTTCTTTTTGATTTTTACAAATTATTTTAATGGCATTTTCGTAATTTAGTAATTTTTTGAAAAAAAAATTCCGAACAAATTATTGGACGGAAGATATTCTTTCGTTTGAGCATTTTTTTTATCTTATTTGATATTTTAAATTTATTTAAATGACATTTTTGTAATTTTTTAGATGGTATTTTAGTAATTTTGAGAAAAATATATATTAGAGAACTTGGTGGACATATTAAAAAAAATAAACGGACGAAGCATCATCCTCCGTCTTCTATATTTAGCAATCGTCTAAAGCTGCTTCTATGTTTAGTAGTCGATTCTTTACTTCTATTCAAAATTTTGGAATTTTAACAATCGATACTGAATAGTTTATTCAACCCAATTGCTAAATTTTGGATTTTTAGCAAACGATAAGCATCCACAACGGTTTTGCTATAAAATGGCAAAATGGCAGATAGTGAAATAGCATGTAGCGTTGGTTCGCGCATCGGTTGTTTGCAATAAATTTGAAATTTTTTTTATCTATATACTAAAATACAGGACAAAGCTATCAAGTGGTTCACTGTAACACCCCGTAATTTCTATTAACATATATATATATATATATATATATATATATATAGGGTAAAAGGGATATGAGCAACTTGCTCATTTAGTAAATGAGCAAGTGATTAGGTGGCATGCATATGATACATTGGACAACAATCCTTTTAAGAATTTTCCAATCACATGCATGCCACATCATCAATTGCTTATTTACTAAATGAGCAAATTGCCCATACCCCTTTTTCCTATATATATATATATATATATATATATATATATATATATATATATATGCAGAGTTGTAAATAAGGTGAATCGGGGGGGGGGGGGGCACGAGATGAGAAACAGCAGGGTGTTGTTGTGCGGTGACGTCACCTGGGGCCCACCCAGATGAGAAGAAGGCATTAAGCGCTGTCCTGGCCTTGATGACGTGGCACATGGGGGTGTATGCACGGGAGAAGAGGAGAGAGAGTATGGGATTAGTCCCATATCGGGAATTGAAATGAAATATATAATAATAAGTAATATAGCCTATGATCAAGAGTCACCAATCCGGTTAACCACCTTTTGAGAGGCAGCTTGTGGTCGGCAGTTGTAATATACTATAAATAATTTGTCTGATAAATTATATAAATTGTCTTGGTATGGAGCAGAGGAGTTACAAATGGTATCAGAGCAGACTTTCGACACCAAGTGTGGGGCATGTCTATGTAGTCCGGCGGTAGATTTCGGACTATAGACCCAGTCGGACGGTGGATTCTGGGACTGTGGTAACCCAGTCCGGAGGTGGATTCCAGGACTGTGGTGAGTGAGACGAGCCTCAATTAAATCCAGGATTATGATTGATCGGGCGGTGGATTCCAGGATCATTATTAGTCAGGCGGATAGGAGAGCAGATGCTCCACATCGGCTAGAAAGTAGATCCTGCACTAGATTGTCCATGTCCCGTGCTCAGCGAGGACGCTGATTCTGAAGGGAGGGTGTTATGTAACACATCGTAATATATATATATATATATATATATATATATATATATATATATATATATATATATATATATATATATATATATATATATTAATGCTCCATTGAAAGCATGTTTGTTTTCACCGGGTTGGAAAACAGCGATCTGAGCCGTTGGATCGCTCTTGATCGTGATCAATGGCTCAGATCTGAGCCGCCCATCACCCGTTCTCACTTAAGTGGCGGAGGGTTAATTTGGAAATTTCGTCTCAAATAATTCTTCGCCTCATTCGCTCTAAAAAAATGAACGAACCTAGGCCGTTGTTGGGAAGAATGGCCTAGGTTAAAAAAATTGAGAACAACGGTTTATGTTCTCAATTTTTATAACTTAGGCCGTTATTCCCAACAATGGCCTAGGTTATAAAATTTTATAGCCTAGGTTATTTGAAACAACGAAATTTTATAGCCTAGGTCGTTGTTGGGAACAACGGCTTAGGTTATAAAAATTGAGAACATACAACGGCCTATGTTCTCATTTTGTATAACCTAGGCTGTTGTTCCGAACAACGGCCTAGGTTCATTCATTTTTTTAGAGCTAATGAGGCGAAGAGTTATTTGGGACGAAATTTCCAAATTAACCCTCCGCCACTTAAGTGAGAACGGGTGATGGGCGACTCAGATATGAGCCGTTGATCATGATCAAGAACGATCCAATGGCTGAGATTGTTGTTTTCCAACCCGTGAAAACAAATCCGTTTTCAATGGAACCTTTCTCATATATATATATATATATATATATATATATATATATAGGTGAAGAAGGGGGGCACGAGATGAGAAACAGCAGGGTGCTATTGTGCGGTGAAGTCATCTGGGGCCCACCCGGATGAGAAGAAGGCAGCAGGCGCTGTCCTGCCCTTGATGACGTGGCACATGAGGGTGTGTGCACGGGAGAAGAGAAGAGAGAGTATGAGATTAGTCCCATATCGGGAATTGAAATGGAATATATAATAATAAATAATATAGCCTATGATCAAGAGTCACAAATCCGGTTAACCACCTTTTGAGAGGCAGCCTGTGGTGGGCATTTGTACTATACTATAAATAATTTGTCCGATAAATTGTATAAATTGTCTGAGTTTGGGACAGGGGCGTTACATTCACCTCCAATTGAAACAAAATCAATGGTTTAGATTCACTATCCCAAAATATATTTTCCCTCCAAAAAGTTTTCGCCCCAAAACCAAAATCCCCCCCCCCCCCCCCCCAACCCAAATTAAGAAACTCATTACTTTATTACTATCTCTTTCTTCTCTCTTAACTTTTTTATATTTCTCTCTTTCTCTCTCCATCTCTCTCTCTCTCTCTCTCATTCTTTATTTATTTATTTAGAAATTTAGATTTTCAGATTTCATGTTTGTGAATTTTTAGAATTTTTATGTTTTTTGTATTCACCATGTTACATTGAAAATAACAAATATATCTTCAACAGTTAAATTTTATCATTTTTCACCCTAAAAAATCTAAGAAGTTGGATTTTACACCCCCATTTATAATTATCTATATAATAAAACACAAAGAAAGCTATCAAGTGACTCTCCATCAATCCCCACAAAATCAAATGAAATCTTACAACACAATACACATCCCCCCCCCCCCCCCCCCCCCCCCCCCCCCCCCCGCAAAAAAAAAATAAAAATAAAAAATCAAACTCTAAAACTCAAATTCAAATCCCCCCAAAAAAACAACAACTCATTTATTAATTTAATTATTTATGTCTCTCATTCTTTTTTTATTTACTCGGAATTTAGATTTTCAGATTTTTTTATGTTTTTTTTATTGTTCATGTTACATTGAAAATAACAAATATCTCTTCAATAGTTAAATTTCATCATAACCCTCAAAGTTCTGAGAAGTTGGATTTTATACCCTCAATTATAATTATTTTTCAACATATACTAATGGGAACATGGACTTTTATTTACAACTAATTATTGTCATACTATTCAAACTCGAACTACATAATTTGTTGTTTTACTGTTTACAAGGCTTTCATATGATGTTTCGTTCCGAAGACGTGCCGTAGGTACGTGCCCACCGGCAAATCTAATTTTTCAACATATACTAATGGAAACATGGACTTTTATTTACAACTAATTATTGTCATACTATTCAAACTTGAGCTACATAATTGTTGTTTTACTGTTTACATGGCTTTTCGTGTGTTGCATCGTTCCGAAGACGTACCGTAGGCACGTGCCCTCGGACAAATCTAGTAATCGGACAAAACATGTTGTATCGTCTCTTTTGGATTTTTTTTTTAAAGGTGAGACGGAACAACATATTTCGTCGCACTCGATATTTTGAAAAAAATTTGCGTGAGACGGAATAACATGTACCGTTGCACACAATTTTTTTGTCCCGTCCAATTCGTGGGACGGTACAACATGTACCGTCTCACGCTTAATTGATTAAAAAAGAATCAGGAAAAATCAGAAAAATAGAAATGGTAAAAACAAACTAACAGAAACTAGAAAATAAGAAAAAAAACTTTTAAAAAAACATTGGAACGGGACATATTGTCCCGTTCGATGATCAAACGGGACAACATGTCCCGTCCGATGAGGGGGATTAATTAATTAATAATAATAATTATTGGACGAAACAACATGTTCCGTCCGATATTAATTTTTTTATAAAAGTTTTAAAAATTCAGAGATGAAACAACATGTGTCGTCCGATACTATTAGAAAATTAAAATTCATTAGGCACATAAGAGCATCTGTAGTCGTTTGCTATATATCGATAATATCGATATTTGGGTTAAAAAGCAGCTGCAGTCGTTTGCTATATATCGATATTATCGATAAATCGCTACAGTAGATTGCTATAAATGAGAATCGATATAACATTTATCGATAACTGAGGGACGGCGCTCGATGCGCCGTCCCACTAAAAAAATTATTATTATAATCGTTGGACGGCACTTGAAGTGCCGTCCGTTTGAAAAAATTCTAATTTATCCGATAAAAGCCTTTTTTTCCGGACGGCACTTGATGTGCCGTCCGTCGACCTTTAATAAAAAAAATAAAATCTGCTGCTAAGTAAAGATAATTAGGTATTAAGTAGCTAATTAGGTATTAATTAAGTAGCTATTAAGTATAGATTAGGTAATTATTATGTGCTTAGTGTCCAAAGTGTGTCAGAAAAGGTGCTAGAGTCCAAAAGTGAAGGTGCTAGAGTCCAAAAGTGTGTTGGACGGCACTTCATGTGCCGTCCTAGACACACGGCGCATATTTTTTTTTTGTTTTTGTTTTTTTTTTAACGGACGGCACTTCATGTGCCGTCCGACGATTCCGCGCACTTTTTCGCCCTCCAACGGCATATGAAATGCCGTCGCTTAATATTAAATGATTGATTGCTATAATATAGCTTTCGACGAGTGCAGCGAAATCCAAATTTCTATTTCTATTTATCGATATATGGATAATTTTAACAATAACGACTACAGATGCTCTAACAACTTATTTTGTCCTCTATATTTGGAGAATCACAAAAAAATTTCTCATATTTGAGAGGTCAGTAGAATTGTTAAAAGAGTAATGCTTTAGACACTACTAATTTCACTACCATTCTCTTCATTACCTTAGGTGGCATACTCCTATTGGAGAGTTCTCCCACCTACTCTATCTTCTCCTACCTATTGGAGTGTGCCACTTAAGATTGTGAAGAGAAATGTAGTGAACTTGGTAGTGGAATTAGCATTACTCTGGTTAAAATATAACAAATTGAGCAACTTCCCAAAAAAAATACAAAATGACAATTGTAAAAGACCACCGTGGATGCTTTTACTACTGTAAAATGCCCAACACCAAACCCCATTATAAATAGTCCAAAACCGTAGCTGAAACGCCTCCACCCCTCTAAAACAGCCGTCGTCGCATTCTAGGGTTAGGGTTAGGGTTAGATTTAGGATTAGGATTTTGCTCTCCTTTCATCAATCGACTATTAGCAATGGTAACTCTATCAAACCCTAATTAATTAATATTGTATCAACAGTAAAAAATACGATCTTGATTGTTCTGTTTTGTTTTTGTTGTTTTCAGACCGTCAAGCGTCGAAATGGCAGCTGCAACAAGCACGGGCGTGGCCACGTCAAACTTCATCCGCTGATCCAACTGCGGCAAGTGCTGCCCTAAGGTCCATCATCTCAAACCAAACCCTAGCTTGTTTCATGTAGTAATTTGAACATTTAGAAAGCTCAATGCGTTGAATTTTCAGTCATTTGTATATCAAGAAAGTACTGTTCTATTCTTATTTGTTTGATAGAATAGCGCGACATTTTTGGGGGCATTTTAAAATTGACATTTTTGATGCTTGAATCAACTTTTTTATTGATAACAAAATCCCTAATTATTAGCATGTGTATTGCATGTGTTTTTCACATTTTGGTCTTAGTTGTTATAAGTCTCATTGATTCCCTTCTATGCATAGTGATTATCATCAAATAATCATGATTGTTATCTCTATTGCTTTTTGTGCCTTTGGGACAAAATCTTGGTCTTAGTTGTTACAAGTCGCATTGATTCCCTTCTATGCATAGTGATCATCATCAAATAATCATGATTATCTCTATTGCTTTTTGTGCCTTTGGGACGAACTGGTCCCGACAGCGTAGTATGAGATGGATTTGTTTTCAATCAAGTGTGCATTTATGTCTGTGCATTAGATTCATGACATACACCCGCAGTTTTGTTTGTATGACTTTCACATTTCTGCATTAATATTGATTGTTGAGAATTTGGGAGTTCGCTGGTCTTATCAGTTTTGCGTGCAACTGACGTGCCCACAATTAGTTAGTGTGTAGCACCTTCCTGATCATGGGAGCAGGGAACTCGAGTTGTGTGAAGCATTCAAGTGAAGGACGTAGATTTGTACAATATAATTCATGATGTAAATTTCATGTTGAACAACTTGTACATTATGGTAATAAAAGTTCTAATTTTCTGTGATTTTTTGTGTGCTGTGTACTCATTTGAAGTAAAGATTCAGGATTGTGTCATGAGTTTTCAATGTACGAAAATCGGGGTGCTACAGAATTGGTATCATAGCTGACTTCAAATTGTAGTACTAACACTGTTGTAAATTAGACTTGGATGCCCCAGTTGGAGTCGGGGTTTGTTTGGATGGTAGGATGGTTGTAATCATATTGTTGTACTTCCAACTTATGTTTATGATTTTCCTATATCTGGAACTAACCATATATATGTTTCATTTGTAATGCAAGATGTCGAGAAGGAGCAGAGCGGCTGCAGCGGGAGAACCGAAGAAAGAGGCAGTGGGGCCAATGGTACTGGCCTCAATGTCGAGTAAAAAATCATGCAGGTCTACCAAATGATGGGAGCTTTCATGGAAGCCAGCCGAAACTTCATGCCGCAGCAAGGGGCTCAAGGCAGGAACCCAGGAAACGTCGCTCTTGACCTCGTCAAGATGGTGGAATCCTTCAAGAGAATGAAACCACCGATCTTCGAAGGTCAGGCGGATCCTATAGCAGCGGATAATTGGATTCATCAGGAATGGTTGTTTTTGAAGTGTTGGAGACGTCGGAAGAGAGCAAGGTGAAGCTGGCGACTATCTTGTTGGAAAAGGATGCGGGAGTATGGTAGCAATTTGTGAAGTGCACCATGGGCAACAGACCGATCACCTGGGAGTTCTTGGAGGAGTACCGACAACACTATTTCCCCTGGATGTTCAAGAAGAGAAGACGATGAAATTCATCAATCTGAAGTAGGAAAGCATGACTGTTAGGGAATACGAGACGAAGTTCACCCAACTATCTCTCTATGCTCCAGAGATGGTCCAAGACGAGATTAAGAAGGCGAAGAGGTTTGAGCAAGGCCTTAGACATGGGTTAAGGTCTAGGATAGTGTCATTGTGCATCCGAAGGTTCGAAAAATTGGTGCACCGGGTAGCAGCGACATAAATAGACATGAACCAGAACCAACAGACTCAGAACAAGAGGAAATGACATGGTATTTTTAGAAAGAGAATAGGGGGGTTGGCCGGCCAATTCAGAAGGCTAGGAGGGTGTAGGGTTGTGGAGAAATTTGTGGGAATGTGTATAAGACTCTAGGATAGTATAGTCATGATCTTTAGGATCAATTAACCTAATGTTTAATTACCTCATGTTTAATTATAGCCCTAATTAGCCATGTTGGGTTGGGCTAGTAAAAACAATTGTTGGGCTTTATTTGTAAGTGTTCATGAATAAATAAGCATGGTTGGGTTAACCATCTACTAGTGTATGCTTAAAAAATAGCAACAACAATATATATACATATATCATGACAAAATATTTTCATTTTAATTCAGATAATTTTTTTTAAACCAAACATGGTTGTAGGGTAATACGCCACTCTCTTCTTAGAATAGTTTCGTCATCGGAACTACACTAGTGGAGAGGAACAAATACCCAGAAAAATATTATAACACACCAATTTCAAACACAGCATCATACATAATTAACATTTAATATCCAAGTACATACGGAAGACTTTCACCATTCCATTTACCACCCAAAACAACATAACATTTTTAGTAGCAAAGCAAATTACATTTCAAACTTCAATCCCCGTGATGACCCCTTCTTCCTTCTCAGTATCTTCTTCAGTCAGAGTGAAAACACGTCTTTGATGGAAGGGCTTCTTCCCTTTATCATTATTCTTCTGCCCTGGACCATCGTTGCTCTTCTACAGTTGTGGGCATTTTGGCTTGACGTGCCCAAATCTGTCCATAATTAAACACGCACGCTCACTATCCTCGACCTTATTCCTTGGGCATTGAACTTATAGTGTCCGTGCTTACCACAGAGGAAACACTCCACCGGATTAAAATCTCCTGCATTGGTATTGGGCTTTTGTAACTTTTGGTTCGGGCCTTGCTTCATGAAGTTGGTGACTGGAACATGCCGTTTTCCTTTCTTCTGATTCCCGATCCTCTCTTGGGGCTGCTTATTTTGGTTCATATCCATCTCTGTTACTGTTGCCCGACGAACTAGCTTATTAAACTTTCGAATGCATAATGGCACCATTCTTGATCTCAATCCAGGCCTCAGCCCATGCTCAAACTTCTTTGCCATCTTCACCTCATCCCTGCCTCTGGTTGATAAATGCCTTTGTTTTTTCTTCTAGGACATCGAGGGGAAATAGTGTTGTTTGAACTCTTCTAGGAAATTCTCCAATGTGATTGGTCCATTTCCAATACCGCGCTTGACTGACTGCCACCACACTCATGCATCCTTCTCCAAAAGAATGGTTGCCAACATGACTTTGCTATCCTCTTGTGTTCCAAGTACTTCAAGCATGATCTCCACCTGATGAATCTAGTCATCTGCTGCCATCGGGTACGCTTGTCCCTCAAATACCGATGGTTTCATCTGTTTGAAGGACGCCACCATTTTAACCAGGTTAGTCAAAGAGTTTCCCATGTTCCTCCCTGAGCTCCCAGCTGCGGTATAAAATTCTGGCTTGCCTACATAAATGCTCCCATCATATGATAAATGCGAGTAAACTTTGGTTCAACATTGAGGCCAACACTATTGGCCCTATTGCCCTCGTCTTCAGCCATTCCATTGCTGCCACACCTATTTCTTCCCGACATCCTTCAAAAATAAGAAAACATATACAGGGGTTAGTTCCGGATATAGGGAGATCATAAACATAAGCTGGAAGTACAACAATATGAGTTATGACCATCCTGCTATCCATACTAAACCCGACTCTAACTGGGGCATCCAAATCTAATTTCCTGCTGTGTTGTACTACAATTTGAAATTGGCTCTGATACCACTATGTAGCGCCCTGATTTTTATATACCGGAAACTCGCGACACATACCTAGAATCTTTACTTCAAATGTGTACATAACGCATAAAATCTTAGGAAATTAAAAACTTTTATTACCACAAATGTCATTACCATGACCAAAACTAAAATTTTTCAACAGAAGAAAATTTACATAATGAATTACATCGATAATTTGCATATTACAAATGATCAATAATCTTTACTTGAATGCTCCACACAGCTTGAGTTCCTAGTTCCACTATCAATAATCCTGCAACTAACAAACTGTGGATATGTCAGTTGAATGCAACTGACGCAATGCGGATGAAACCTGCGATCTCCAAAATCCTGAACAAACAATATTAATGTAGAAAATGTAAAAATCATACAATAGAGTGTCGGTGTATGTCATGACCTAGAATCTAATGTACATCTCAAATGCACACAATGCTCTCGTTCTAATGCACACTTGGTTGGAAACATATGCATCATATACTACATACTCCTTAATCAAGCTTGAACGTACTTTTGATTATAGGGTTCGATCCCTCGCAATGCAAACTTATTCTTGTACTCTTTCCTGTTTTTGATATTTATCTAATGACTGGAAGAGTCTGTAGTTTATGCGGTCTACCCCCGCTACTACAGTTGGATCATGGTCCTCTCCATTCTAAATGGTAGTGATCGCTCTGTTCGCTCAGATCAATGGTTTCTTCTCCACTCTGCCAGGATCAGTGGTTTCATTATACTCCCGATCAGGCCGGTGATCATTCGGCTTCCACCGCAGCTGTACCAGAATCGGTTCCTTTCCACTACTGTCCCTACCAAAGTTACCATGAACATAAGGCGAATCAATAGGGTCTTTCCTACTTTGCCAAGAGACTCAGAGTTACTCTCCTGCTCCTTGTTCGTATGGATAACTCATAACATAGCCGTACTCATAGGGGTCCATCCCCTAGATTCCGATAGGACGGTGTCTTGTTCTTATCACTAGATCCCATAAATTAACAATCGAGACCACGCGCACGTGTCCCAGAAGAGATAACGCCGCACGTGTCCCATTGACAGGTGAGTTCACGCCAACTAGTGCATGTCCTTATATGATTGGTCACGTGATCTAGAGCTACTACAATATAAGATTAGTAAATATAGTTGCACCATGTTTTTACCCGATTCTAATGACTATTATCACCTTTTCTAGTTTCTTATTTTAACATTTAATGATGTTCTATTTCAATTTCCTTAACTAGATTTACGTAGTTTTCTCACACAATATTAGTTGAGACTAGGTAAACCTAATATAGTTCCATATGTTAATCAACCGTTGAATTGCAAAAAGTTTTATCTTAACCCAATTTGGAATCAACCCATCTTTCTAATTATGCTTATGCTAAGAGTTGACTCAACATGCACCAAACTAGTGCACTTGATGTGCACTAAACATCACCATATGCACACATATAAGTATTTAGCACATGTCTAGTAATACCTCACAATTCTTTTATGCATAACTCTACATCAAAACCTAACATATGTACTTATTTTATACAATAGTTGTGGATTTACTAACTTATGATTTATGGACTCTAAAATGAAGTTTATTGTACACATGAATTTAAGTTATTCTAGTCACTCTTCTACTACTATTACATGGAACTTTTTAATCAACATAAACCCTACCATACTCTTCTAACTACTATAAGTAGTCTACTACAAGTGACTACTATAAGTACTGTACTACAAGTGGTCTCTCTACAATTAAAACATGAATTACTAAGAACTATTACAAACATAGAGTTATTCTAGTCACTCTTTTACTACTATTACATGAACTTTTTTATCAACATAAACCCTACCATGCTCTTCTAACTACTATAAGTAGTTTACTACAAGTGACTACTATAAGTAGTCTATTACAAGTCACTTCAATTGGTCTCTCTACAATTAAAACATGAATTACTAAGAACTATTACAAGCTAACTAAACAACATTTACTAAGCATACATCACGAACAATTTTATTCTATAGAATTTACTACATATAAATTACTATACAAGTGATTTCTTTAATTACTAAACAATACTAACACTTCCTAAACAATACTAACTAAGAATACAACTCCAACAATTCTATTCTATATCATTTTCTACATATAAATTACCAAACAAAATTTTCTTTAATTACTAAACAACACTAACAATTCTTCTATTTAATTTCTTTTCTTGCTATGTTTAATTTTTATGAACTTAAGCATGAACATATAATAATTTCAATAAACACATCATGCAATCATTCATATGAGTAAACTAGTAACTATTAGAATAGAGAACCGCCCATCTTGATTAGCAAGCTCCAATATACTCTTGGCTTCAACTAGCTTCCTTCTCCTTGCTTCTTTGACTCTTCTCCTCCTAGCTTCTTTGGCTCTCCTCCACCTAGCTTTTTGCTATGAACAAAAATATCTTTCACTTTGCCTGCTCGTACTGTCCATGTTTTAGTTGGCTATTAAGGACGGAGTATGATCTCCATTTTGCCCATTAATATTGTATCCATTGTCTATACAATTCAACAACTTTCTTCTTTTGTTGTTGTTCAAAGTTTCTTCACTACAACAGATTTACAAGTTGACTATTCTAAGCTTAAGATAAAGAGATTTATGCTTTTGCTAATAGAATATAAGAAGGATTTATACTAGACATAATGAGCTGGTGATGAGGGGTGGAAATATGTTAGTTCCTCTGCTAATTTATCTCCATTAAGATAGTTTCAGTGTTTCTTTATTGTGGTAACAAAGTACTTTAAGTTAATTAAAGTCCACATCCAATAGCAAATAAACATGATTTTTTTTCACCTGGCTCTTTTACTTTTGTCACATTTGACTGTCGGAGTACCCAAGGGTGGCAATCGGGTCAATCGGGCCGGGTCAGGTCGAACCCGTGCTGGTCGAACCCAAGTTTGGGTGGGTTCGAGTCGGATCGAATGCTTAACCGGGTTGGGCCGGGCCGAATTCGAATTTGGTATTGTCGACCTGATTGATCCGCGAACCCTAACGGGTCGATCTGGGTCCCGGTTTGGCCAGATTGAGTGTTTTTTTTTCAACTCAATAAAAAATATAATATAATTGTAATAAGAGTCAAAGAGTGAATGTATGAAAGAAAATTGTATATGTTATTCATTTGAACTTCGATGATTTTTTTACATACAATTTTCTAGCTAGATGTTGTTGGTCTTCAATTTGTTATCGTTGTTGTTCGGGCGAGTTGATTTCACTTGTTGATGTGTCGATCCCGATTCCTTGAGTCCTAACTTTAGCCTTCATCCAATCTTCTATCCACAAAAGCATTTACAACGATTGAGGCTTCAAGCGATTCTTGTAATCTGTTAGAACTTTGCCATTTATAGAAAATACGCTTTCTGAAGCAACTGTAGAGACATAAGGAGTTAGTAGATCTTTTGCCATATGTTTAAGAATATTATATACATGTTCATATTCTTTCCACCATTGTGGCACATCAATCTTAGCATTAAAACTCTTACTATCTTGTTGATTATACCAATTTAATTTATTCGGTTGATTAGCCCTAGGTTTTTTTGATTGAATTTGAGCAAGTATATTAAAATGGCATCTTCTAATTTACTTTTACTTTTATCTCTAGAAGTAGAAGTAACTATACTAGCTGTACTACTAGATGCAAAAGTTCTATCATAATAATCATATAAGTTATTCAATGTCGATTCAAAGTTAGCTAAAAATTCATCGCAATCAATTTTAGATTCATCTCCAAGTAAAGTAAAATACATTTCAGTCAAATTTCTCGTACCTGCTAATTTGATACGAGGATCCATAACTGTAGCAATACAATACAACATAGGAGGACTAAAATACTTCAAAAATTTAGTGTATGCGGGTTTAACAATATGACCAATGTAAATGTCATCAATCATTTCTTGAAAAGTTTGCATCATAGTAATTAGTGAAATAATAATACTATTAAAAGTAGAATCATAAGATTTTGAAAATTTAAAAGTTGCGGTTTTAAAAGGTTCTAAAAATCGTAACAAAGATTTAGCATAATACCATGATTGTTCATTCATTTGTTTTTTTAAAAAATTTTTTGCATGACAAAAAATATTTATACAAGCTTTATAGAGTAATAATATTTAATAAATCAAAAGTAGAGTTCCATTGGTGTTTAACATCTTTATGAAATTTTCTAAAATATACCTTTAATCTTACACCATTCTTTAAATTGTTGAAGCATAGAGTCACTTAAAGCAATAAAATGTACATAATTTTAAATATTATGCATAAATAGTTCGGCTATTTTTAATGTATCTTGAACACATAAATTTAAAATATAATATGCACATCTAACGTGAAAATTTTCTAAACATGGAGGAGCTAATTGTATTTTTAATTACTAATTGAAGTATTGTTGTTAGATGCATTATCAAAACTAATTCAAATTTTTTTTATCACGAATGTGAAAGATATCACAAACTTCTAAAATACGATGTGCAATTACTAAACTACAACAAGGATGCAAAAGTTCTATCATAATTATCATATAAGTTATTCAATGTCGATTCAAAGCTAGCTAAAAATTTATCGCAATTAATTTTAAATTCATCTTCAAGTAAAGTAAAATACATTTCAATCAAACTCCTTGTACCCGCTAATTTGATATGAGGATCCATAGCTGTAGCAATACAATACAATATAGGACTAAAATACTACAAAAATTTAGTGTATGCGGGTTTAACAATATGACCAATGTAAATGTCATCAATCATTTCTTGAAAAGTTTACATCATAGTAATTAGTGAAATAAAAATACTACTAGAAGTAGAATCATAAGATTTTGAAAATTTCAAAGTTGCGGTTTTAAAAGGTTATAAAAATCGTAACAAAGATTCAGCATAATACCATGATTGTTTATTCATTTGAATTTTTTTTATATTTTTTGCAAGACAAATTATTTATACAAGCTTTATATTGAGTAACAACATTTAATAAATCAAAAGTAGAGTCCCATCGGTGTTTAACACCCTTATGAATTTTTCTAAAATGTACACCTTTAAGCTTACACCATTCTTTAAATTGTTGAAGTATAGAGCCACTTAAAGCAATAAAATGTACACAATTTTAAATGTTATGCACAAATGGTTCAGCTATTTTTAATGCATCTTGAACACATAAATTTAAAATATGACATGCACATTTAACGTGAAAAAATTCTAAACATGGAGGAGCTAATTGTATTTTTAATGTACTAATCGCAGCATTGTTGTTAAATGCATTATCAAAACTAATGCAATTTTTTTTTATCACGAATATGAAAGATATCATAAATTTCTAGAGTACGATGTGCAATTACTAAACTACTATGGGATACGGCAAAGCCGCAAGTGATATGAACCTCTTTTGAATCATCCAATCACTATCGATCCAATGACAAGTTATACCCATCTTCGGAATATCGTTACAACTTTTTCAACAATCGAAAGTTAACGATACTTTACAAGTTAAACTATACAAAAGTATAATTAAACAATCTCTCATTTCGTTGTAAAAGTTTAAAACAATTGAATTTGAATGTATTTCTAGGAATTCTTCTAAAATATGGATTTAGTGCATTTTAGTTAAATTTCTCACGTTCCTACTGTCAGAATAGGAAAAAAGTTACTCCTCCTTAATAATTAGATGAGTCATTTTCCATTGAACATTTTGAGATTATATGGGTGGCTATCTACATGTCGGTCTTAGGGTGAATTTTTTGTTGGTCGGGTTAGTTTTTTAATAGATCCTTGTGTACATTCTGTATGTGTCGTTTAATCGTACATGTTTCCTCACCCGTCCTCCATTTGTAATTCTTTAAACAAGTTTTACAAACCTTATGTCTTAGATCCGGATTATCCTCTTCGGGGATATAGCCATAGTATTTGTACCAATCATTAGTTTCCCCCTAGTTTTTCTATTACTAGTGAGTTGTGTATCAACATTATGTATTTTTTCTTCTAAGTCATGTAGAGGGACATAGTGAGATCATACCATAGGATTCAGTATAAATTTAGGCTCTACATGTGGGATTATTGGAGGCCGATGTAAAGTATCGGTGTAATCTTGTCCACTTTGGCTACGTCCGTTACTTTGTGATCTAGACATGGTAATAGTGTATGCGAAAAATAAACAATTTCTAATATTCTAATAGTGTGAAAATAATAAAAAACAATATAGGAGAGATGTATTAAAAAATCTAAAAATTAATAGGAGGGTTGAGAGAGAGAAATCCGAGAAAACCAACAAAAAAGATACAAAAATTTAGAACTATAAAAAAATAAAGAGTTGAGAAGGTTGTGAATTTTGATACCGTACTCCGGGAATATTCGTATGTATAAAATGAAAGAGAAAATAATAGTAGAAGTAGACGTAGTCGATTGAGAAGTGTAGTAGACATAGTCGTATTTCGGTAATCGTAGAAAATAGAGAAAGAGCTTCTTCGTTGAGGGAGTTTGTTGTCGAGAGCGTTGTTAAGTCACCACGAATTCGATACAATCGAAATTGTATTTTTTTTGTTGCTTCTTTGATAAATGAAATTTTTTAAATTGAGTAGTAGTGGTAGAGAGAGTAAGGTGTAGAGAAAAATTGATTGAAGTTAGAGAATTTTTGCCGGACCCCCCCCCCCCCCCCCCCCCCCCCTCACCCCACCCCCACCAAAAAAAAAAAAAATCCGCAAAAAACCCAAAACAAAGCCAGCTTTGACTCTGTCTTGCGCCAGGGAAGAAAGGACCGTTCAACCCATGCGGGTTGACTGTTTGACCTGTGTCGGTCTAACGGGTCCTAACCTGCGGGTCAAACGGGCGAGTTGCGGGTTGGTTTGACAATTTGAGCGGGTTCGCGGGTCGGGTCGAGCGGGTTGGATTCGTTAATTTGGTGATCCGGGTCGACCCGTTCCGTTAAGCGGGTTCGACTTGGACCCTAATCTTGTTGCTTGCGGACCAGGTTGGAGTGGGCGGGTTCGCGGGTCAACCCGACCCGGTTGCCATCCCTAGAAGTACGTACTCCTTTTGCAATTGACCACAGAATTCCCTGTTAAACGGTATCTCTTCCTTCAATCCCCTCTATCACCTGTACTCTATTTTTGTACTCAACTTCTGCTTGTCTTCCCCTTGAGTTAATGAACCTGCTTATCCAGTAACCATTGTTTCTGTATTAAAGTAACATATTAATTCAGATGAAATGATGATTCCTGGGGGTTCAGCCAATCTATACATTTCTTTGGGTAGCTGTACACATTTAAGTCGTAAGATGCCATATTGTTTTGAATTAATTATCTTTTAGTATATACTTTCTAAAGTTTGAAATAAATAACAGTGATGTTTTTCTTACTGAAGGACAAGGCTGTCAAGAGATTTTTGTGAAGACTATTGCTGAGCAGGCTGCTGTGAGAGACCTTCAGGAGGCTTGTATATTTGATGGTCCTTCCTTTCATTCTTTCAGTTGTTTCTTTAAATTTTGTCTTGGTTCCTCTTTTGTGAAGAATTGTTTCCCTCAGCTTCTTCAGGATATATGTTACCCAAACTTTATGCTAAGGTGCAGTACTATGTTTCTTGTGCCATCCACTCCCATATTGTTAGGGTTCGATCACGTGAGAACAGGAGAAACCGCGTGCCTCCTTAGCACTTCAGACACAAGGTACACTTCCTTTTAATTTACTTTATTTGCCTTCTCTTACCATTCTCATTTTGCATCAGAGAAGATAATAAAAAAATATTTTATAAATATTGTTGCTCCTTTTTAGTTTTTCAATTTTGGAATGCTGTTTCTGTTTAGTGGTTAACAAAATTATTAGTTTTACTATGCAATTGTAACTTTTTTTATAAATATGCAACCGGAAGATCATACCATCTTATTATCTATGGAATTTTGTAGTTAGGTTGTACCTTGTGATTTTTTTCCCCTTGGACGATAGCCGTAATATACATTTGATTTAAACCAATCATTTGGTATGTTTTATATCGCCAAACTGCATTCCATGCATATAGCCAAATACAAATATTACGTCTTTCTTTTAGTTTAAGTGGAACACCAATCCTTCACTGTGATGCACGGGTACTCCAAACCCCCCTACCAGTATCGGGTGCGTATCCGGCTATTTAAAAATAAAAAAATAAAAAAACTTAATCGGGTGTGGGTTGGGTGTGCCCAATCAGTTTTGTATATATAAAAAAAACCCGATCAATCACTCTCTCTCTCTCTCTCTCTTTACAGGTCTGTCTCTCTCCTCATTCTTTCCTCTCTCTTTCACTCTCGATCTCCCCCCTTTCTCTAAAAAAACCCCTAATTTCACCCTTCGCCTTTGCCGTCGCCGTCGCCGTCGCTGTCACTTTCCTGCCTCGATCTATCTGTCTCTCCCTCTCTCCCCTGAAGCCGTGCCTCTCCCCATGCCTTCGACGCCGCCACTGCCTTTGCTAGCCTCTCTCCCCCGTGCCGCTGCGTTCGAAGTTGTGCGATGCTGCTGCTGCTGTACCTCTCTCAAACCCCGAACGACGCTGCTGCTGCTGCTGTGCCTTCGCCGTCCCCAGTGAACTCAATTAGACATAGCCTTCTCTACCAAGGTTTGAATTGTTGCATCCTAATCCTGAGATACAAAAATAGATCACTGATATTTGTTAATTGAGCTCACAAAAATAGATTGTTAGATTGTATACAAAAATAGATTGTTAGATTGTTAATTGAGTTAACTGTTAAAATTATTGGAGTTGTTAATTGAAGCTTTCCTGCCTCGGTTTTATTTTGGATGTTGTTAAACTAAAATACTAAAGATGAATAATTTGTTTACAGTGTTTAGTTTTGAGTGAATAGTAGTTTTATTCAACTTCATTATTTAGTTCAAGAACACCTGCAATAGGAATCACACACACTTTATGTTTACATTTTCAGTAAACTAGCAAAATAATATAGTAAGTTATGATGTTCTCTTAACAATTAGATGTGATAGCTTTTAGATTATGTACTCAATAACTTATTTTGATTTTTTTGTTTAGAAAACATGATGGCTGTCCTGTTTAAGCCCTCTTTTTAGTGGTAGTTTTCAGAAACCAATTTTTTGCTGTTGATATAATTATATTTAGCATCAACATGGAGTCCTATGTGGGTATTCCTCAAATATGTCTAATGTTTGATAACTGAGTTTTATCATCTAAGTTTCTACATTGATTTTTTATAATACCTTTTCATTGCCATATAGATTTTCTTTGAGAATGACTTCTACGGGTGTGAGAAAAATATCGTATGTGCAAAATGGAGGTATGATTAGTTGATCACATTTACAATTTCTGGATTACAATCAATTTTCTAGTTGTTATAATTTTTTGGAATTTTATATTTTTTTAACATAATATATAATAAAATTATTATTTTTATATTCAACGTACCCTTAACGTACCCGTATCCTAAATTTTTGAGAAATCACGTACCCGAGTCGTGTCGTACCCGTATCCCGTACCCGTGTCCGTGCTACATAGATCCTTCATTGCTGTGAAGGATTTCCACTTATATTTGCAACTTCACATACAGAAGAATCTTTTTAAAGGTTAGGGTATCCTTTTTTAAAAATTTTTGAGAAATCACGTATCCGCGTACCCGAGTCGTGTCGTACCCGTACCCGTGTCCGTGCTACATAGATCCTTCATTGCTGTGAAGGATTTCCACTTATATTTGCAACTTCACATACAGAAGAATCTTTTTAAAGGTTAGGGTATCCTTTTTTTATTTTATTTTTTTTTGCCTTTGCAAGGGGTTACGTTCATTGGAAATTCCTTTCCAGTGTTTGTGTCAACGTAAGCCTAAATTGACATATGGTGCAAAACATGATTCTTGCTTGATGATTAATATGCCTCTTTGTTGTTATTCAGGAGCCTGCAGTCATTTATCATTTGGATCTTTATATCATTGTTGAAATTTATCTGTTTCTTAAAATTAGCCAACTTTGTACTTAACATAAAACTTCTACTTGGTTTCCGCTAAGATCATGTATTGTAAAAGCAAAAGGAAGTGTTTTCAGCTTAAACTTGCCTTTTATATTTAAAGTTGTGTTGCTCTTAGCGTTACATTCATTTGAAATCTTATCTTGTGTTTGTTCTTTATCTTTGCGTGACACAATTGAATTTATTATCTTTGTTTTAAACTTATTTTTTTTTATAGCAACTACAAGCTAAGGTGGAAATATTATGCATTCATCAAAATCAGTTTGCATTAGTAGTTTATTGATATTGTAATGCAGGAGGATACTCCAAGACTTGTAGTTTATTGATATTGATATTGTAATGCAGGAGGACCTCCAGTAGCTGCTGTTCGGCCTTCAGAATCTGATTTTCAATTTTAGCATCGACTTTACAGTTTCGTCTATTTTGGTTGTGGGTTAGACTTTTTTCCCAACTTGATATCTTGTCTGTAGCATAATCTATAGTAATTGATTAAGTTTTGTTGTTAAACATTGTTGTTGATCAATTTTTTTTTTGCTGTTTTCTTGCCAGTTGCAGGAGAAACCTTATATGAACCTTCATCTTCTTTTGGCCGTTGTACTGCCTTTAGTTAATCTTGATATTATAGGCCATTGGGAAATTTGTTGCAGAAGCATTTGGAATTTGCGCTTTCGAGTGTCAACTCGCCAAATGTCCACATTTGCGGTGAATGAATGTAGAATAGGTCAGTATCAACAGCAAACTGCTTTTGTATTTGATACTAGAATTGAAGGTGGAAATTCTGTAGACGATTTTTTCTTGATGTAATCACGAAGTAGGCATTTCTTTGGAAGCTTCGATACAAATTTTCAGTCATAATTTGATGGTCAGTGGACAATATAGCTGAGTGGAGATGGATTTATGTACACAGCCTAGTTATATATGCATTTCGGCACCACTCTACCATAGTATTTATAATTCCCGTCCATAGGGTTGTTGGGTTTATTTATCTTATCTTGTTTTTATTCGTGTCTCTTACTAGATAGGTATTTTAACCTACCTTCCAAGGTTGTTGGATGATTTTTTTTTCCCTTGTTCATTTCTTCTCTTTATTATTGCACTGTATCTGCAAATTCCTGTATTTATTTCGTTACCTACTCATTAATGAAACATGCTAACTATTTACTATATTTTTTTTCGATAAATAAATAAATAAATAAAGCACATAGTGAGCTACTGTGAAAAGGGGGAAAATGTGATTTCAGATAGAATAATGCTAGAGCCACTACCAATTTCACTACCATTTCCTTCACTACCTTAGGTGGCACACTCCAATAGGTAGAGAATGATAGAGTAGGTGGGAGAATTCTCCAATAGAAATAGGCCATCTAAGATAGTGAGGAAAATGGTAGTGAAATTGGTAGTGGCTCTAGCATTACTCTTTCAGATATATGGAGGCAGAACGCTAGCCGCCTCTCCTCCCTTCCCCGACCCCCTTCCCTCTTCTCCAATCCAATAATTAGAAGTAATCATTTCTTCCCGATGTAGATGTAGATGCCGTACTTAATCATCTTCCTATCTCTATTCGTATGCAATTCGTCTATTTCCCCAAAATTTTCTTGACCCCTCCTCCTACTGATCATTATAATGCTAATTTTCAATGTCCCATGTGGGGTGTTCTCTCTTGGTTTTTGATTATTTGGAAGATTAATTTTATTCATATTGGAGGTGAGGGTGAGGTTTGCATGTGTTGTTTTCTTTCTTTCATTTAAATAAATCATAATGTCCAACAAATCGGGCTATAAGAGGGTTTTTTTGGCGTGTCGGAATGGGGCAGGTTTTTGTGATGCTTTAGGAGGGGAGGCAAGGTGGTTTTATGTTGTTTTCATCCCTTCAAATTAATAAAACCATAGCGTCCGAAAAATTGAATTATGTGGGTTATTTCTGTTGAATAATAATGAGAATAAGAACAAAGAGAAATAAAGGGTAGAGTTTAATATTTATACTGCACTACCACAAGACCAGTATATATCGGATAATACTGGGTTTTAGGTACTGGGCTTTATGCCCACTCAACCCAGTCTAATATCTAACAGATAACATGTGCAAGCATGCGTTGCCATATAATATTATACATAATAATATTCTATTTATATTGAGAATATACATATATATCCAATAATCTCCTTATATATTCTCAATATATTAGGCAATACATGGTTATCTCATCAGTTCCACATGTTGTGAACTTGATCATAACAATTTCAAATAAACATTGAATCATAAGAGAATATGGTTCATAGACCAAATCAATTATAACTTGAATAGTTCGAATGAGACTAAATCAAAATAATCAAATAGTTCCAAGACCATATCAAAACAAAATAGTTCACAATGAACCAACTGGAGAAATTTGTCATAATTTCAAAACCAACCAAAGCAAATAAACTTCAAGAACAAAATAAGAGTTTTAAGCTCCATGAACCCAAGAGTCTTAAACTCAAAAATTTTTTTACCAAGCAAGTGACTAATTCATTCTTGAGAAAAATAAATCGAAACTCTATTTTTGCCAACTGCTTTATGTTTACTCATCCATTTTTCACAAATCATTATTTTGAAATCTATGTTGATAGATTCAACTCCTCTATCTTTGCTAACTTATTGCTCACAAGAATATCATGAGATACATCTCTAAAAATTCTAGCGAATTTCATAAAATTTATAGTTCCACAAAAGAACTTAGTACGATTCAAAAAATAGCTTAGCAAAAATGTAACACAAGCATCAGAATCAAGTTTCTTTAATAAAATAAAGAACAAGAACTATTACAATTTTTACAAAAGAACTATACTATGTTTCATATTGGAATGATGGAACAACCAAATCAATTATGGTTAAATTCTGAATCATCAAAATTGGAATGAAACATGAATCCATAAAAGAGATATATTATCAAGATTGGAATGATATAACGACAATTCAAAACATTGGAAATACATCGACAAGTTTTCATGTTTTATGTTGGAATAATGAGATGATTCTAAGTAAGTTATGAGAATATATAGCATCATCAAATTTAGAATGAAGTTATATATCAACAAAATTTACGTAGAAGTTTTCAAATTAACTAAAGCATGCAAACTGCCTAAAATCGATGCTTAAGTTTGAACTTCTCTATTGCTTCAATTGGATTCTAAATTTTAAAACAACTAGGATGTTAAGGCTTTTGGCTTAATAGCGTTTAACCTCATTTCTCTTACAGTTTTGATAACTAGATCACTTTTAAGTCTCTTAGTAAAAGCATTAGCCATACTTTGTCTCAGTTGCACTTTATCTATGAAAAAGTTCAATTAGGCTTATTTTAGCCTTGATGTACTCCTCTTATCATTATAGAATGTGTTATGAGTTACAATGCATTGTATTTTGATATCACAGAACAGAATTAGAGAGTTTACTTTAAACTTCTCAATGGATGACTAGCAACAAGTCATTCAATCCACACAGCCTCTTCCCTAACAAAGGATAACACATAGAGGTCTGATTTCATGAATGATAGCGCAATTTCTATTTGCATTTTGATCTCCATATACTAGTTAAGATAAATCAGAGAGATGAAAACAATACTGAATATTGAATTGAGTCCAACCAAGTACAATACCACCTATATATAGGAGGAGAATAAATATCAGAACAACTCTACAACTAATATGTGACTATAATAGTATCTAATACCCCCACTCAAACTCACAATGGGTCAAACAGTGTGAGTTTGCCTACTAAGTATCTAAATCTCTGAACAGTATGAGATTTGGTGAAGAAGTCTGCAGTCTGCTAGGAAGATGTAACAGAATGGAGAGAATTGGTCTCTGTCTCAAAGCGCTCACGAACATAATGACAATCAATCTCTATATGTTTTGTTCGCTTATGAAAGACCGAGTTACTTGCAATGTGCAATGCACTCCGGTTATCACAATGAAGTGGAGTAGCTCCTGTAAGAGTGATATCCGTATCTGATAACAGTCAACAAACATGAACAATCTCTCTAGTAGTAGCTGCCATTGCTCTGTACTCAGCTTCAGTCGAAGAACATGCAGCAACTGCCTATTTCATACTTCGCCATGAGCTCAGCGAATCACCAAGAAATAGACAGAAACCGGTGGTCGACCGTCTGGTAGTAGGAACACCTGCCTAATCTGAATCAGAATATGTACTCATCTCTAATTTGAATGTAGCAGGCATGAATAATGAACGAGTAATAGTGTCCCGAAGATATCTGAGAATCTGAAGAAGAGCACCGTAGTGAACTGATGTAGGATCAGAAACAAACTGACTGACAACACTGACTGCGTGAGCAATATCGAGTCTGGTCATGCATAAGTAGACAAGCTATCCAACAATCTGTCTGTATCTAGTGGGATCAGGAAGGAGCTCACCATCAGTGGGACGAAGCTTCACATGAAGCTCTAAGGGTGTATCGGCTAATCTACTGTCAGAAAGGCATGCAGCGGAGATAATATCTGATGTGTATTTCTGTTGAGAAATGAGTATTCTTCGAGATCCATGAGCAATCTCTAGGCCCAGAAAATAACGTAGTCTACCAAGGTCTTTCATATGAAACTGCTGATGAAGGTATTTCTGGGTGGATGTAATGCCCGCAGAGTCATCCCCAGTAATGATCATATCGTCAACATAGAGAAGTAGAATTATTCTCCCCTACGGTGATGACCGCATAAACATAGAATGGTCCTGAGAACTCTGACTAAAACCAACCTTGGTGATGACAAGGCAAAAACACTCAAACCAGGCTCGAGGGGCCTGCTTCAAACCATATATAGCCTGACGCAACCGGCAAACATGACGAGGAGGAGTAGGAAAGCCAGGAGGAGGATCCATATAAATAACCTCAGATAAGGTACCATGAAGAAAAGCATTCTTCACGTCCATCTGGTATAACGGCCATTGGCGGATGGTTGCAACAACAAGAAGAGTGCGAACAATAGTCATTCTGTGCAACGGGAGCAAAGGTCTCATCATAATTAATGCCATGCTCCTGAGTAAATCCTCAGGCTACTAGACGAGCTTTGTGCCGCTCAATAGATCCATCAGGTTGATATTTAATTTTGAAGATCCACTTGCAGCTAATAGGCTGAACGCCCTCTGGCAGAGGAACAACATCCCAAGTGTCAGTCTGATCAAATGCAGTGAATTCCTCTGCAATAGCTTTCCTCCATTCAGGATATTGAATTGCGTCTTGATAGGTTCTGGGCTCACGTGTAGAGTATATAGCAGTGAGATATGCATGAAACTGTGGTGAGTAGGAAGCTAGGGTGGCAAAACCAAACTGGTCAGAAGAACTAGTGACATTAGGTGTATAACGTGCCGGAGGAATACCAGAAGTGGAACGGGTAGACTGACAAAGAGGTGGTGGATTGACAGGGTATGGGGGTGAGGACGGTGGAGTAGGTGCATGTGTCGGTGGGGAAGTAGGTGGGATGGGTGCTGGCTACTGTGGGGATTCTGGTGGTGTTTCGGTAGGGGGAACAACAGGTGTAAGGACTGCAGGAGATGTGAATGGAGCCAGAGGAGTGAGATCAAAAGGAATGCGGGAAGATAAAGTCAGGGGGATAGCAACAACTCGGAAATCGAGAAATCTAGTATCCTCGGGGGGAGTCAGGTAGTAAGGGGAGTCTTCCACAAAGAATACATGTCGACAAATACGGACACGACCCGCTGATGGATCAAAACAACGATAACCTTTGTGTTCAGGACTGAGACCGAGGTGAACTCACTTAGCAGCACGAGTGGAGAGCTTCGTGCGCTCAGTAGGAGGGAGAAGGACGTAACAGGTGCACCCAAAGGTACGGAGCATATTGTAGTCGGGAGGTGAATGATAAAGCGCCTCATAAGGCGTCGTACCAGCTAGGGCAGATGAGGGAGTAATGTTGATGAGACTAACAGAGGTCATGATAGTTTCAACTCAGAAAGAACGAGGAGTGGAAGAGGAGAGTAAAAGAGCGCGAGCCGTCTCAAGGATGTGACGATGCTTGCGTTCAGCTACACCATTCTGCTCATATGTGTGAGAGCATGATTGCTGAAAAAGGGTGCCGTAAAACTGAAGGATCGATCTCATAGTGGTGGAAGTGTATTACGTGCACCGTCCGATCGAAAATTCTTAATGTGCACACCGAACTGAGTGTGAATCATAGTTGTAAAGAACTGGTAAATATCAGGTATCTCAGAGCGCTGACGCATAAGAAAAACCCATGTATGTCTAGTGAAGTCATCGATGAAGGCAACATAATAGAGATAGCCTTTCCACGAAGGTACGAGAGAGGATCCCCATATGTCAGAATGAACAAGTTGAAAAGGGTGAGTGGTTTTAGAATTTCTTTTGTGACTAAAGGGTAGGGCAATGTGTTCGGCCAAATGACAACACTGATAATCAGATACATGTTTAAAAGTGAGAGAACCAAAGGGCACCACTGCGAGCTATAGTCTGGAGTCGTGATGCGCTAATATGACATAAACATCTGTGTCATAGATCAGTATCAGAGGAAACAATACAGGCAAAACTAGAAGGAGAGTGATGTGCACGAAGAAAATCTAGATAATGTAGACGATCCTGACTACTAGCACGCCCAAACTTCTCACCGGTGGAGGAATCAGTAATAGAACAATCTAAAGAGTCAAAAGTAACGACAAGACCACTATCGCACAACACACTAATAGAAATAAGGTTTATTGATAAATGAGGAGCATAGAGAACATATGGTAATGTGAAAGTGGGAGAGTTAATTATCCCTGAGTGTGTAATAAGAAGTGTTGAGCCATTAGCTGTGTGTAGAGATGGAGAGTGAGAGGGAAGTGCTATGCAGGTGGTGAACAGTGTCTGATTACTAGTGAGATGATGTGATGCATCAGAATCTGAAATCCAGAACGAATTCATACCGGGAGTGGCAGAAAGTGCAGGAGCAGAGGAGCCAGCATTGATAGACTGACCCATGGGCTGTAGTTCTAGCTGAGTGAGGCGTGGTTGAAGATTAGCCTAATCAGCAGGAGACGGCAAGGTCGGAGTGTCAGGCATGGCCGAGGATGTGAGGGAAGAAGCACTGCGAGGAGAAATAAGACTAGCGCTGCTGTGACTGAGAGCACAATGTGGAGGGAGATGCTGCTGGCGTCTGGATCGGGGTAGGGAGTAGGGCGGTGCTACCGGTGGTGGAAGTAGAGGTGGGGTAGGGTGTGGAATGATGTAAGGAGAAGGTAGGAGGCCGGAGGCAGACTGAAAGTGGCCCTGCTGCTTTTTGAATCTGGAGGAGGAACGAGAGGCAGTTGTATCGGGAAAGTCAGTAGAGGTGGAAATCTGTGGGAGAGACTGAGATACCATCAAGTAGTAGTACCTGTATATATATATATATATATATATATATATATATATATATATATATATATATATATATGGGAAAAGGGGTATGAGCAACTTGCTCATTTAGTAAATAAGCAATTGATGATGTGGCATACATGTGATACATTGGACAACTAGCCCCTTTAATGATTTTCCAATCACATGTATGCCACATCATCAATTGCTTATTTACTAAATGAGCAAGTTGCTCATACCCCTTTTCCCATATATATATATATATATATATATATATATATATAAATTTTTTTTGACTTTTTTGATTTTTTTGATTTTTTTTGTTGAAAACAGTAAAGAAAAAGGGAAGAAGAGAAAGTGAAGAAGAGAGAGGCGTTGGGTATTGGGTGGCCAAGGTAGGCGTTGGGTATTAGAGGAGTTGGGTATTGGGTTATGGGTAGTAGAAGGAAAAGGAAAAAAGTAATTAGGGTTTCAGAGATTTGGGGGGGGGGGATGGAGGAGAGGTGGAGAAGGAGGTCGGGGTGGGGTTTTGGTCGCTGCTGATGTCCAGGACAGAGGAGAAGGGCGTTGGGTGTGGTGGCGACACTTCAGGGAATGGCACGACGGAGGACGGCGACGAGGGGGGGTCGCCGGAGAAGATGCACAGTAGGGGTCTTCGTTTGAAGATGAACAAGATGTTGATTTGAAGATGCTGACGAAGGGAGCTTCGTTTCGGATTTTTTTGGCTTTTGGCTTTTGGCTTTTGGGATTTGAGGATTTTTGGATAGAGAAATTTAAGAGAAGAAAATTTGTATAATTGGCTCTGATACCATGTTAAGATAAATCAGAGAGATGAAAACAATACTAAATATTGAACTGAGTTCAACCAAGTACAATACCACCTATATATAGGAGGAGAACAAATATCAAAACAACTCTACAACCAATATGAGACTATAATAATATCTAACAATGCTTATGCTCCTCCTAGTGTAAGCACATGTTCACTAGTTGTCAATTTTCACTAAATTTTGAGCACTATAATGCATCAGATCATTTATTTAATCCTGAAGGATGACTAGAGTAGCACAAAACAAATTCTTGAGTATCTCCCAGGTATCTCATTAGCCTCTTAAGGGCACTGCAATATGTATTAATAGGATTACTAGTGAATCTGCAGAGCATACCTACCTCAAAGGCTATGTCCGATCTAGTGTAGATCTTTGTATACATGAGACTTTCAATAAGTTTCGAATGATCTAATTGTCTCATAGTTGCACCATCATTAGGTGTCAACATTTTATCATAATCATAAATTGTTTCAAAACACACTTTTAGTCACTATATCCCTATTTGTGGAACACATTATTGATTTAATGAATTTGACTAAGGGTTATCCCTTGCCAACCAAAACTCACCCTTATACCTAATATGATGTCAACAACACCTATGTGTTTCATGATGAATTCTTTGAATATCACAGTTTTAACTTCATTTATAATAGAGAGGTCACTTCCAACAACAAGCATGTCACCAATATACAAATAAATTATAACAATTATATTTGACTTACTACAGAATTAAAGACATTTATCTGAATAACTTGATTCAAATCTAAACTCTTTAAAATTTTGTTAAATTATTTGTGCCTTAGTTTTAATACATGTTTTAAAATATACAATGATTTTATCAATTTGTAAATCTTGTTTACTAAACATATTAGTTCAAAACTTTTCAGTATAGAATTGTTCAGTACAAAACATTTCAATACAAAACATTCAGTACAAACTGTTTAAACATCTTTGATGAATAACAAAATTTTTAATAGAAGTAAGGACAAGAAGAATTCTTATTGTAGCAATATGAAAACTATGTGAGTAGACATCAAAAAAATCTACCCAATTTATCTTAGTCAATCATTTAGTTACTAAAATGCATTAAAATTGCTATTGAATAATTAAATTTAAGTTTATTCTACAAAACCCCACATACTTGCTATAGTTTTAGTCCCCTTTCGACAAATAAACTAATTTAAATTATTCTTGTATAACAATAAATTCATTTAATTATCTACTTAAGAGTCTTCTTGGCTCATCTGCCATTGAAGTTGCAAGTATCAGTAAGGCTGGTTCTTAATTACAACTGTGAATCATTGACTATGTCTGTAGGACTAGATAATTTCATACATTTATCTTTGATGAATACATCCTCCAAAAACTCTGCAAGTCTAGATTCTACAAACACAAATTAGATAGATCCAAAATCTGTCCATAGAAGTACATTTTTCACTTTCTAAGTACACACAAATATTTGTTATAGCTCATACTTTAGGCCTTCTAGGGTCTTGTAATCTGATAAATGTATAACACCATATATTTTCACTTTAACAAATTTTTTTCTGTTTTTATGCCATAATCTACAAGGTGTAAATAATTTACAATGTGGAATATATTGGGAATATGATTAACAATATAATATCACTCATAATTACACAAAGACATACAACAGTTAATAATATACAATTCAACATTTTACTAAGTGTTTGATTCTAACTTTTACCGATACCGTTTTTTATTGTAGTAAATATAGTGCACTAGAGATTATGCCAAATGCAAACTTCTCTAAAATTATTAAAACATGTTCATCACTTCTATCAAAACTGAACTCTTTTGATTTTAGCATTTAACTAGATTTTTAATTCATTAAAATAACAAGTGCTTCATTCTTCATATATATGACAAGCCTTCAGTAATCATCTACAAAAGTTATCAAATACTTCTGACCAACCATAGTCTCATCTAGTCACAAAGCTGGCCCAAAACCAAGTTGGCCCAAAACCACATGGGCTACCAGTGAAAATTTTGCCGTACTGACCCACTTTTTGAAAATATTTGGCGCTTCAACCCACTTCCGAAAACAATTAGCGAACTGACCCAGTTTAGGACACGTCATTAAGAAACGTTATTGGAAAAAACGGCATAGGTTATTTCGATGTTGTTCTTCCCAATAACGACATCTGTTTAAAAAAAATCTTTCATGCCGTTATTCCAAATAACGGTATCTGTTACTTTTTGTCCAAAGAGCAAGCAATTTCAATTGTGAGGTGAGAGACAAGTGTGAAAGTAAATTAGACAATGCCGTTCTCTCAGAGAATGACATGATTTATACTGATGCCGTTATTTTGAATAACTGCATCAATTACTTTCTATTTTGCACACTTACCTATGATCAGTGCTCCCAACTCTTCTCCTCCCCCTTCGTTTTCTCTCTCTCTCTCTCTTCACTCCCGTTACCCACAAACCCTAGATCCCTAAATCAAAAAATCTGAACTATTGGAGTGTTGGAGTGATCTCAAACTTCTCAGACAACAATTAAACATAAACCTAGTTGTGATTCGCTCATTTCTTTTAGAAATCTTCCAAAATCCGAAATTGTGGTAAGTATTCAAAATCCCTAATTTTTTTTACAATGTTTATTTTGATGTATGAGAGCTATATATATTGGTAGCTTAGTACAAGAGGTGTAGATTTGATTTATCTAAGTAGTAGATATGCGAAATGTACTTAAGGATTGTTGTTGATGATGTGTGAAATGTTAATTTTGATCAATAAGAGCTATATTGGTAGTATAGTAAAATAGATGTAGATTAGATCCATGTAAGTAATAGATATGTGAAGTGAGATTCATCTATGTGAGATGTGGATGACCTATATTGCTATCTATGTGAAGTTAGATTCATCTATTTGTAATGTGTGGAGATGTTGTGGTGGTGATTGTTATGAGTAATATTTCGATACGAGTATTGAGAAGTTGTTGTTATCTTAAAACATTGATTATTAAATATTGCACATCCCCTTTACCAGCAGCATAACGGGCTTTGATTTTCACACTCATTTCACTTCTATCCCAATTGGTGACTTCAAATATCTTATCTATTAATTCTGAGTACATAAAGTTGCGGGGAGCCCAAATAATGATCGGTTCTACATCACTATAACAATATTCAATCTTCGGATCTTTAATTACTTCCCCCCCAAAATATAACCAAATAGGGATATCATATTCCATATCTAAGCATAAAAAATCAAACATGTTCAAGTCATTCACTACTCATAAGCTTAACATGGGAATACATATCAAACATACGGTTTAAATAATAATACCTTCAAATTAGACCGTACTGTTGATAGCTTGAAAATTCGTTGTGGATGAAGAATGAAATGAGAGTGGGAGTAAGGATGTAGGATATATGAAATTTGAGAGCACTCCAATAGTTGAGATTTTTTGATTTAGGGATCTAGGGTTTGTGGGTTACGGGAGTGAAGAGAGAGAGAGAGAAAAAAATGAAGTACATAGGGGTAGGAGAAGAGTTGGGGGGCACTGATTATAGGTGTGTAAAATAGAAAGTAACTGATGCCGTTATTCAAAATAACGACATCAGTATAAATCATGCCGGTTCTCTCAGAGAACGGCATTGGTTAATTTTCTTTCACACTTGTCTCTCACCTCACAATTGAGACTGTTTGCTCTTTGGACAAAAAGTAACAAATGCCGTTATTTGAAATAACGGCATGAAAGATTTTTTTTAAACAGATGCCGTTATTGGGAAGAACGGCATCGAAATAACCTATGCCGTTTTTCCCAATAACGTTTCTTGCCGACGTGTCCTAAACTGGGTCAGTTCGCTAATTATTTTTGGAAGTGGGTCGGAGCGCCAAATATTTTCAAAAAGTGGGTCAGTACGGCAAAATTTTGGCTACCAGTCGATGAAGCCCCATTTCATTAAGATTATGATGTTAAAATGCAAGAATCAAGGTTCTCATCATCCAATGAGATTTATAATGTAGCAACCCCTATAATATGACTGCTTCGTTCTAGAAACCAGATCTTTTTCCACCAAAAGCTAATTGCATCCGTAGTGAAGTATATGAAGACTCACCAGTATAATATTTCTGATATCTTAAATCTAACAAGATTGTTAATTAAACCAAATAGTACAAAACAGATCACATACTACTAACCGATCTTACCCAAACACATAGGGTTGCAGGTGCTAAATTAAGCCTTAAGAGATCTATAAGTTCATGATGCTATGCAGAGAGTATATCGATATAATAAATTACAAAGAAAGCTATCAAGCGGCTCTCCTTCAATCTTCCCTAAAATCAATGGCTCAGATTGATTCTCACAAAACATATTTTTCCGCCCAAAGATTCAAACCCCAACACCAATTTTATTCCCCCAAATCAAGTCAGAACCCCGTCCTCTATCTCACCCTCTCTCTCTCTCTCTCTTCCCGCAATCGCCCTCTCTCTCTCTCTCATCGACCCCGAGCCCCCCTTCTCTCTCTCTCATCGATCTCGAAATCCCCCGTCTCTCTCTCCTCATCGATCCCGACCTCCCTTTGTTGTCCACGGCCAAATAGATCCCGATGTCGATGTCTCGATGTCCCCAACCCCACCGATCCCGATGTCCCCAACCCCCACCGCAGCTTCACCGTCTCTCTCTTCCCGAGATTGACCACCGCCGAAGCTTCTCTCTTCCTGATATTGACCACCACCGAAGCTTCTCTTTTCCCAAGATTGAGACAAATCTGACAGGGTGGACTTAAGGTTGTCTAGCTTCCAGGCATCTCAGGTATATTTACTTTATTGCATTGGTTTTGTTGGGTTTGTGTTAGATTGGTAGTTTGAGTTAGCCAAAATCTGGGGTTTGGATGCAAAGATAGTTGCGGTTGGGATGCATTGGTTTTGTTGGGATGCAATCTGGGGTCTGGTGTTGTTGGATTTGTGCCTTTTGGGGAGTTCCCATTTGAGTTGTGGTTGATTTGTGAAATTTTTATACTTTTGGGGAGTTCCCATCGAAATTTTTATACTTTGATGGAATTTTTATAGTTGTTGTTTGTTTTATACTTGGATGAAATTTTTAGATAGATTGCTGGAAATTTGAAGAACATTGTGGAAAAATGTTTTGTAGTTTAGTTTTTTTGTAGTTTCGGGATAGTTTAGTTGCAGTTTTGGGATACTTCAATTTCAAATTCCCCAACTCTTCTGTTTTGATCGTTTAGTTGTAGTGTTCTGTTTTGCTAGCTGTTTTGTATAGCTTCGAAACTCTTGCATTAAGACCTTGTATCTTTTATTTTAATTGCTCTATACATTCTATCAAAATGACAATAAAAAGGTAGTAATTGATTGGTGATTAACTGCACTGGAACACCATGTATTCCAATACTGGGGAGAAAAAATCCGAGAAAATATACTACGAATTGGTGCACTGATTTTTCTATGGTGAAGTATGGTTGTTTTTCATTATTAATTATGTTATTGTTGTCAGATCTTAATTATGTATATAGATAATAGTGTATGGTTATTGTTATTGTTGTTATTGTTGTCGGAGCTTAATTATGTTATTGTTGTCGGATCTTAAGTATGGTTGTATTAATTATGTGTGGTTAATTATTTCTATGGTGAAGTATGGTTCTTTTTTAGTATACAGTTTACAGTATATAGTTTTATTTGGTCAATTATTTAATCTCATTGTTTATAGTATATAAAATTTAGTATATACTGTTTACAATGTTAGTGTATAGAATTTAGTAATTGTTTACACTGCTATTTGGTCAATTAGTGGAAAAATGTTATTTGATATTATTTGATCTCATTGTAATAACATTGTTTACACTGAAAAATGTTATTTTATCTCATTGTAAATTATGTGTTATTTGATCTCATTGTTATTAAATAACTTAAAAGTTTAATGCTCTGAGGAATAGGACATTGAACTTTTATGTTTTCAATTAACTAATTGACCAAATATTGGCCTCAAGGTCATCAAGTAAACTGGGTATTAGTTCTCACATACATATGTTTATGCATTATTAACAAAAGTTAAATGGTTGTGATCTAATCTATGTCCACATGACTTAATTGATGAGTGCAGCTACCAATTAAAGATATAATAATAGAGAAAAACTTAACAGTAACACACCTAAGGTGGTGAATCACCTTTAGTTCATAATCAGGATAGTTACATAATGCCTTGCCATCCACCAAACCACTGCAAGCATTCCACAGTGTGCATAACCGAGAACTAAATTGCTTACACTGCCTTCATGCACAACTGTATAATGGAATGGTACAGCCTCACCAGTTGCCGCAGTCAAAGTATCTCTTCCTCGAATCAAGAGCAAAATACACTTTGTGCTTTTGTCATTGGTCAATTAGTTAATGTTTTCTACCATACAGATGGTATAGAAAACATTAAGGCCATTATTTGTTACTATACTTATTTGAGTTTGTTTCTGATTTTTTGTATCATTTAAGACTTTCTTGGAATATTTATGTAGGGATTTGAACCTTGGTTTATGCTATCAAAAGATCATGTGAAAACAAAGCAGAGGTTGTTTCTTAAGATGAGAAGGAAGGTGGAGTGAGAGCTACCTTGAACTTGGGGCACACGTTTGGCCATGTAAGTTCTTAAATAGTTTTTCTTATGATTTAACTTTTTTATGTTTTGTGCTCATTCTTTTCATATGCACACATTATTTTATTTTTATTTTTTCTAGACATGTTTGGTTAGTTGCTCTATTAACTTTGTAAACACTCTTTAAGTAAAATAATGTTAAATAAAAAGAAAAAAAAATAAAATTAAACAATAGTTTGGCGGCATCAGGTTTCAATAACTTAACTCAAATGGCATGGAAAGAAAGGTTTCCATTTTTACTTGAAGCTGTACCAGTTAGAAGATAAATGTTATTTGATCTCATTTAGTATTATATTTACATTTGTTTCATGCTCCACGTAAAACAGTTTTTGTCAAAACAAAACTTTAGGATTAGATAGAAGAAAATTCATTATGGTTGAAATGAGGATATCACCTTTTATACGGTTGAAATTCGTTATTGTAGCATCGGGTGGTTCTCAGGTTGCTTTCTGTATGTGTGCTTTCTACATGCATGTATTATATGAGATAATCCGATATGGAGGTGCTCCTATGTATGAATGAGGTCTAAGTGTTACTTTTTATATGAAAAGGAAATATTCATGCATTTGTGTTACTGTGTTTAAACAAACAAGGGAACTCTTGGATTTTTTTTTGTGAAGGTTTGTGTATAATCTTGAGATATAAATGAAAGGGAAGTGTCAAGTTTCTATTAGGCTATTTACAAAGGGAGTAGATACAGGGGTGTTGTCTCTTTATCAAATGCAAATGTGTCGTGTATGTGACAATTTCGAGTATGTGTCAAGTGACTATATGCAAAGGGGTGTAATCAAAGAAAATATTGGTTGTGTGCTTCTGCCTGCTAGGATTATGAGATGAAAATATAGCAAGCTCCTTTGTGACATCCTATATGAACGGTGATGATGAACCTCTAAGGCCAATTTGCTTACATTCTATTTAGATGGTTTCAGTAAATGACTTTACGACCATGTCTATCACATTCCATGCTATAAGAGTTTGCTAACATTCCTATATTTCACTGAAATTGTGAAAGCTATAAGAGTTTCAGTCATAAAATAATATCTATATGTGTAGGTACCTCTATTTTTGCTTCCATTCCTATATGTGTAGGTACCCCTATTTTTATACGTTTTTTGCGGTGAGGAACTAGACTTTTAGAGCGGTGAGGATCTATTATAAAAGTCAGACTCACTTATGCTATACTGTTTTATCTTTTGCTGGATGTTGTACATTTATTTCTTGGAAGTTTATCACTTTATCTATAAAACAGTGGGGAATTATGCCTAACCATTTGCAGATCTTTTTTCTTAAGGAACAAAGAGCATTTGAATTGATGCCAAGTATCACAATTTGAACATATAAATAACTACAAAGTTTTACCACAACATGAAAAGAAATGGTTCACCAATATTTGCACAGCAAATTACCATCTCGGCAGTACGAGAAAGGAAAAAAAAAGATTTTTCTTACAATATGAACAGAAACTTCCGATTTCGTGGATAAAACCCATCATCGGCAGCAGCAACCAAAACTTAAACTTTATTACCAAAGAAATACACAAGTGAGCATCTCAACTTCTCCCAATAACTCTATTACGTGACCCACTTCTTCTCTCTGTCTTCTTGATTTTGATTCTTTTTTATTCTTTTTTGCAGATTGATTGATTTATAAGTCCAAGTATAAGTATAAATGAGCTTTTGTTTTACCCTACTGGTTTTAGTAGGCGTAGGCTGGATGCAGAAGAGCAGTATGAAATACATTTGAGTCTTGGATAGGATAGATCCTACCAGAGCTTAACTTTCTTATACTCAAATAATGGGGATAGCCTTATACCGTTTAGAGCCATTATCCCTTGGTATCAATGTCAAGCATTTTAGTATAAGAGTTGCTGAAGATTAATGAATACATGTGAATCAGTAATTGCTTATTTAACAGTGTTATACGTGTATACGCATTTCGAATATTAGTATTTGGTTGGGAAGGTGCTATTATTTAAGGATGCAGATAGGTAGCATTTAAAAATGGTATTGGAAGTATTTGTTTAACCAAACGAAGTCACACACAAGAGAATCATAGATTCCCTTGCACATTTTTGCATCTGAAATGACTCCTATGTAAATAAAGGAGTAAATGGATTGATATAAATATTAAATGGTTTGATGAGAGAGTAACTAGATAGCATGGTCCTGTGCCTAACTCCTAAATACTATATATGTATTGTGTGGAAGGACAGATATGTCAAATTACGTATTTGTGATGTGTATACGTAAGCAATGATATCTAGAAGAGTTAGGGTAGCCGACTTCTCATCAATTATGTAAGCAATGATTCCTACTTTATGCATATCTTCAATTAGAGACACAACAAACCCCTACCCTGTATTCACAAAATAACTGCAGTTTGTGCAGAAAGATTACTCATTTTTGTGAAAATATCAAACTCATGCGCGGCATGAAATCTTCACTCGGCCTGTAGTATTTCTCAGTAAAATAAAACCTCAAGTTGGTCACTTTGCTGGCGTACAAACAAATGAACAAGCAAACCTCTTAACCTGCAAATTTTGCAACATAAACATCACGTCAAATTATAAACAATAATGTAGTAGAGCTAGATAAGGGTAATCTGATCATATCAACCAACTATCCCCATAACTGTATACAAGAAACAATTAACATGATAGTTCATTAAGGGAAAAGGTTTTACAGGAATTAACTAACAACAGTAATGGTGTTCAGGCAACAAAGCAAGAATTCTGATAACCAGTCTTCATAAGTTGTCCCCACACTTCGTGAAACTAGATAATATTAAAGAAATAATATAAGCTAATAAAGCTGAAACGGATTTGGTATGCACAAAAAAAACATCAGGATCCAACAGAAATAAATGAGGCACTTTAACCTCAACTAACATCATCTGCTCAACATTAAGAACCAACCACCTTTCAATGATGTAGTTTCACGAAGCTGAGTTTGAGAACGGTTTCAAATGGAGTATCTCCCTGTGTATACATATACATACATAGATACTGATATACAAGCATTTTAAGCAATAACAAGTCAAACACCTCAGGAAACATCATGTTTTGTTCAATAGCATTTTTTATTAGCACATGGAAATACATTTTCAGCAGTAAGCATAAATAAAGAGCTGCAGAAAACCGTTGCATAAATTTAATACTATATGCACAGCTACAATGATACAGAACAAATATAGTTGTAATATAATTAATGCCTTGACATAATGTAATTTTTTGGACACACATATTGTAATTTTTTTCAAAGTGATATACTGTAAATTATATGGAAAAATGATAAGCTAGAAAATCAAGTTGGTGAATTCTTCGAATTGGTGAAGTCTTCGAAAATCAAGTTGGAGCATCTCCTGTGTATGCATATACATACATAGATACTGATATACAAGCATTTTAAGCAATAACAAGTCAAACACCTCAGGCAAACATCATGTTTTGTTCAATAGCGCTTTTTATTAGCACATGAAAATACATTTTCAGCAGTACACATAAATAAAGAGCTGCAGAAAACCATTGCATAAATTTAATACTATATGCACAGCTACAATGATACAAAACAAATATAGTTGTAATCTCTAATATATTGTAATGGGAGAAGGCCTTAGTGTCAATTGTAAATTTGTAAATATACCAACACGTGCAACACACGTGCATAACTATTATAAAGGAGGTCTTAGGTTCTGATATGGCTAAAAATAGGGTTAAATCGGAACCGTTTAAATCGGGCACGAATCTTAAAGCTCGGGGGTGAAATGGTAATTTCACCTACAAACGGGTCTGAAATGGGAACTGGGCCCTTTTCCCAAAGCCCAATAACCCATGAACGGATCCGTCTTACTGGGTGCGGGTTCCAACCCGCAAGAAACCCAGTCCAGTAGGATAGAATTAGGGTTTATGATTGTCCCTGATCAACGGCCCTAATCACTTCTATCCATCCACTGGGAAGTAGGAATTTGATCTTATCCCGAAACTGGTTCCTAAGGTGGCTATAAATATCCCCCATCCCCCAATGTTACCAGGTAATCAATCTTTTGCCAATCAAAGCTCTTTCATAATTTTTCTGATTACTGACAAGAGCGTCGGAGGGTGCGTCGCCGGAATCAACCCCGGTGTCTCGCACTTTTTGCAGGTCAACAGCGGGAGAACCTCGGTCAAACTCCGGTGAAGGTGTTCAGGTTTGACTATTCAACTTCTCTCGAATCCACAAATCTATCTGTTTGTCCCTACACCAATTTCAGCAGCATCAGATTGGCGCCGTCTGTGGGAAACCACGAATAGCAATCCAACCTCTTCCACCGGTCAGTACCGCCTCCAGCCATGCCACCAAGAAAACTGAGATCTAGAGGGTCCAACCGTGGACCCACTCCTCCTTAACTGCAACCGGAGGCTCCCCTCCAACCCATCCAGCCTCAGGGACAGCTCCCTCCTCAACCCGATCTGCCGCTGCAGCAGGGGCAGCCTCTTCTCCAAAATCTTCAACACCAGCAGGCTCCACTCGGGCCCCAGAATGCTGGTATTGGGACGTCTCATCCCCATCCTCAGAAGCAACCTCTTCATCGCAACCATATCTCCGTACATAGCCCTTCAACCGACTCCATGGCATTCCATAACCCTCGGCCCTCAGAAGACCTCCGCAACGTCATCATCAACTGGAAGAAAGAAGAGGACCTTCGTCACCGTTTGGATGAAAGGCGGGCCCGTAAGGGAGTCTCCAGCTCAGAACGTCCAAATGCGCGATCTCCTCGCCGTCGCGACCACAGGAGGTCCCCTCTTCATAGGAGGCGGAGGGAGTCCCCTGAGTACCGTAGAAGAAGGCATCACTCTCCCGCTGGTCAACAGCCCCAGAGGGACCAGAACGGACCTACCACCCGAGCAGAATTCCAAGAGTTCCAGGCAACAATCTTGCAGGCCCTCAATCTCCAGCCAAACAACAACAATAATGTTCAGAGGGTCTCCACTCCTCTACCGGTTCGCAGCCCTCGCCATCGGTCCCTCAATCCTCCTCAAGCTCTGAGCCACCGCCATCACATTCCTAGCCCTCACCAGTCTCCGAGCTACCGACGCCTTAGCCCATGCTCCCCTTCGTACGAAGACGAGTCCAGAGGCTCACCAGGATACCGTCGAAGGGATGATGCTGTTTACCGCCGTCTCCACGAGATGGAGAGGCGCCTCGGTCAACTCGATAGGGACAAGGAACTGAGAGGAAGGATCCTCCGACCAAGCAGACCTCTATTTTCTCGAACCATCATGGAGGCACCCATTCCAGCAAACTTCAAGCCCCCGCAGTTCGAGACATATACGGGGGAGTCAGATCCCATGGATCACATTGAGTTTCAAGACTCTCATGATGATTCATCAAGCCTCCGATGCCCTCCTATGCAAGACCTTCCCAGCCACTCTCAAAGGCCCAGCTCAGGAATGGTACTCCCGCCTCGCTCCATCCTCCATATTCTCTTTTGAATAGTTTGAGTCCCTCTTCATAACCCACTTCGTAAGCAGCCGCCGCTCCGAAAAGACGAGTATTTCACTACTCTTCCTCAATCAGAAGAAGAGCGAGAAGCTGAGGGATTATGTCAAGCGATTTACCGCGGAAGCCAGGTCCATCGCCTCCCTCGACCAATCGGTCACTACAGCCGCCTTCCAATCTAATGTCCTCAACTTGAACCTCTAGTCCTCCCTAGCCAAAAAGCCCCCGCGAGACTTCTCCAACCTTCTTCTCAGAAGCGAGAGGTACATCCGGACGGAGGAAGCTGAACATCGCCCCACATTCGAGGGATCCTCTTCTAGAAATAAGAGGAAGGCCACTGAAGACGAGGGAGCTAAAAAGCTCCAGAAGGACAATGGGGGTCAGTGTCGTCCACCTCCCAGATTTGAAAAGTTTACCCCTCTCAATGCCAATGTCTCAACCATTCTCATGGAAGTGGAGAAAGAAGGGATCTTGCCCCCTGCCCCGAAGATGAATACCCCTGAAAAGAAGATGGATAAGGAGAAGTGGTGCCGCTACCATCGAGACCATGGCCACGACACCAATGACTGTCGGGCTCTAAAGAATGAGATTGAAGCCCTCATACAGAGAGGCCAGCTCTCCAAGTTTGTAAGAAAGGACCAGATCGATCTTCCTCCACCCCCCAGGGGGGCTAACAAGCATCCCGAGAGGCGCGACGAGACTCCCGAATATGAAGAAGAGCGCATCTTGCACCTTATCCACGGAGGTCCAATGGGAGGAACCTCTAACTCATCTCGAAAGGCTTTCATCAGGGAAGTCAATTCGGTGCACAGCATACCCCCTCCCAAAGGTCTTGGAGTCCCGATTACTTTCTCGAATGAAGATCTAGACGGTGTCCAAACCCCCTACTGTGATGCACTGGTGATTAATCTCCACATGGCAAACTTCAAAGTGGAAAGAATTCTAGTGGATAACGGCAGTTCTGTCAACATTCTCTTCCTGGCAGCCTTCCGAGGGCTCAAATTATTGCGGAACAGGATCAAGCCCGCCGGCTATACTCTCCATGGGTTCACGGGAGTGCCAGTGACGATCGAAGGTGTTATAACCCTCGACGTAACTGTTGGCAAAACTCCTACTACCCGAACGGAGCCAATGGACTTCATGGTTGTCGACGTCCCCGCCGCTTACAATGTGATCCTAGATCGACCTGGCCTAGCTGCTTTAGAAGCCATCTCGTCAGCTTATCATCTGAAAATGAAGTTCTCCACCAAGGCAGGTGTAGGGGAAGTAAAGGGAAGTCAGGAGATGGCCCGCAAATGCTACATGACCTCAACCGGAGGACCCGTCCTTTCCCTTGAGACCCTTGAAATTCCCCAGGAGAACACCCAGCCTATTTCAAAACCGGTAGACGAGCTGAAGGAAGTGCTCTTCTTGGAGCAAGATCCGAACCGCAAATTCTTCATCAGCAAGACCCTCCCCTCTGCCCTCTGTTCCGACATAGTCCAGTGCATCAAGAAGAACAATGATCTCTTCGCATGGTCGGCTGCCGACATGCCGAGAATTTTTGAAGAGCTCCTCGTCCACCACCTAAGCATTGCTCCGGGTTCCAGGCCGGTCCAGCAGAAGAGGCGAAAGTTCGCCCCTGAGCGCCAGCAAGCTATAAAGAAAGAAGTGGAGAAGCTCCTCAAAACCCGGTTCATACAAGAGGTCAATTATCCCGAGTGGCTCTCTAACGTTGTTATGGTTAAGAAGGCCAATGGAAGTTGGAGAATTTGCATCGACTTCACAGACTTGAACAAGGCATGCCCCAAGGATCCTTTCCCACTCCCCAGCATCGACACCTTGATTGATGCTACTTCGAGCCATGAGCTGTTGAGCTTCATGGATGCCTTCTCCGGATACAACCAAATCAGAATGTTCCCCCCGGATATCCCGAACATGTCCTTCATCACAAATCAAGGCCTCTACTGCTATAGAGTAATGCCCTTCGGGCTCAAAAATGCCGGTGCCACCTACCAACGCCTCGTCAATAAGGTCTTCCAAAATCAGATCGGCCGCAACATGGAGGTTTACGTCAGTGATATGCTAGTAAAAAGCATCCAGGGGTCCGACCATATCGTCGACCTCCAAGAAGCCTTCGATGTGTTGAGGAAGCACAACATGAGACTAAACCCGAATAAGTGTGCATTCGGGGTCTCATCTGGTAAATTCCTGGGATTCATGGTCAGTCAGAGGGGGATCAAAGCCAACCCTGAGAAGATAAAAGCCATACTTAACATGGCCCCCCTACAAATGTGAAAGAAGTACAAAAACTCACGGGATGCCTCGCGGCTATAGGGTGCTTCCTGTCCAAGTCCAGGGAAAAGTGTCTCCCTTTCTTTAAAGCCCTCAGGGGGGCTAAGGGCTTCGAGTGGGGCCAGCAGCAGCAAGAATCGTTCGACCAATTGAAAGCCTATTTGGTCAACCCCCCACTCCTTAGAAAGCATATTCCCGGGGAAACACTCTACCTTTACCTTGCTGCCTCCGAACAGACCCTCAGCACTGTCTTAGTAAGGGAAGAAGACAAGGCTCAGAAGCCTATCTATTATGTGAGCAAGGTCCTCAGAGACGCCGAGCTCCACTATCCGAGATTGGAAAAGATTGCCTATACCTTGGTTATGGCAGCCAGGAAGCTCCCCCTATTTTCAATCCCATTCGGTGGTCGTCCTTACCGACCAACCGCTCAAGTAGGTTCTGCATAAGCCCGAAACCTCCGGATGTCTGATGAAGTGGTCAATCGAGCTGAGTCAACACGACATATCCTTTCAGCCTCGGACTGCAATTAAAGCTCAAGCCCTAGCCGAGTTTATTGTGGAAAGCACGATTTCAGAAGTAGGTCAAGCAGCGGATGGGCCACCCAACTGGACGGCGTAAGTAGATGGGTCTTCTTGCGCTTCCTTATTACTGAAAAATGGATTAATAAACTTGAAAGATAACCCAGAAAATAGAAAGAAGAAGGAAGCGGAGCCGGAGTTATTCTGACAGGCCCCGATGACTTCGTTCTCCAATACTCCTTCTGCATCAATTTCAAAGCTTCCAACAACGAAGCTGAGTATGAAGCCCTAATAGCAGGCTTAGGCATGGCTCGAAAGGCAGGAGCACAACGTGTCCGAATATTCAGTGACTCTCAGCTCGTGGTGAAACAGGTCTTGGGAGAATACGAGGCGCTAGACGACCGAATGGCCAAGTACCTAGCCAAGGTTCAAAGTCTCATAGCTTCGTTCGAAGAGGCACAACTCCAGTGAATCCCTAGAGAAGAGAATGCCCAAGCAGATGCCCTCTCAAAACTAGCCTCTTCTTCCCTCCAAGGTCTCGAGCAGACCGTCCTGATCGAAGTTCTCCTAAGGCCCAGTATTGAATAAGAAACCCCCGACTCAATGGAGTCGCTATCTGTTCAACTCAAGGATAATTGGATGAAGCCTTTGATTGAGTTCCTCAAAGATGGGAGCCTCTCCCAAGATCCTAAAGAAGCTCGTCGAATCCGAATGAGAGCGGAGCGGTACACCCTTGTTGAGGGAGTCTTGTACAAATGCTCCTATACCCAAGTAGATGGCAGACCCTATTTGAGATGTCTCTCTCCAGAGGAAGCCTTGTATGCCTTGAAAGAACTCCACGAAGATATAGGCGGAGCCCATTCAGGATCAAGATCCCTCGCCAGGAAAGTTTTAAACTACGGATACTTCTGGCCTACCCAACTTCGGGATGCCGAACAACATGTCCGGAAATGCAGCTCCTGTCAGCAATTCTCCAATCTGCCGCCTACCCCGAGCAAAACTCACATCTCTCTCGAGTCCAATTCCCTTCGCAATGTGGGGAATGGACTTGCTAGGTCCGTTCCTACCAGCTCCAGGCCAGCTCAAGTTCCTAGTCGTGGCAATCGACTATTTCTTCAAGTGGATCGAGGCCAAACCACTGGCTACTATTACTGAGAACAAAGTGCAGCAGTTTTTTTGGAAAAATGTGATCTGTAGGTTCGGCATACCTAGAGTCCTAGTAACAGATAACGGAATGCAGTTTACAGGAACAACATTCCGCTCATTATGTGAAGACCTCGGCATTCAACAGTGCTTCTCCTTCGTCTCCCATCCTCAATCCAATGGTCAAGTAGAGAACGCCAACAGGCAGATCCTCTCAGGCATCAAGAAGAGACTAGATAAGTCAGCCAAAGGCTTATGGGCAGAATAACTTCCTAACGTATTGTGGAACTACCGCACTACAAAAAGGACCCCTACAAGAGAGTCGCCCTTCAATCTCACCTACGGTTCCGAGGCCGTGATCCCCCTAGAAGTTGGTTTGCCATCTCCTCGCCTAGTTGCATATAATGAAGAGCAAAATGCCAAGGAGCTACGAGCCAATTTGGACCTCATCGACGGCTCTGCGAAAGAGCTTCGATTCGCCAACAAATTTATCGGAGAAGAATCGAGCAGGCCTACAACAAAAGGGTCCGTCCCACAGATCTCAAGGAGGGGGATTTAGTCCTCAGAAAACTAGCCATCTCATTTCCCAGCCAAAAGAGCAAGCTAGCCCCGAATTGGGAAGGACCATACAAGGTCTCCAAAGTAGTTCGGCCGGGAGCATATTGTCTTGAAGACCTCGAAGGCAGAGAGATACCAAGAACTTGGAACACCGACCATTTACTGAAGTACCAAGAGGGTGTTTGAATGCCTCTCCGAGTACCATCAAATGTCGAGCCATTCCTATCTTCTTTTTATTTGTACTTGCTTCTTTATTTTTTCATTGTAATAACGGCCTGCAACTTAGAAGCGGTCGATTAGCAATTATTAATAAAGAACTTCTTTTGCATAGCAATTCTTTTGTGATCGTCCTACCTCTCTGTTTAAGACCCTAATTGTTTTTCAAAAAACAACGAGTTTGGAGTCCAAAACTTAGCTCGACTCCGCTTCACAAGCTCACTCTTAAGCGAGTTAGAAGTGGTTCGCCATTCGGAACTGCTCCCACAACCGTTGAAATTTACTCGAACGACGTGTTCGGAGTCCAAAACTTGGCTCGATTCTGCTTCGCAAGCTCACTCTTAAGCGAGTTAGAAGTGGTTCGCTATTTGGAACTGCTCCCACAACCGTTGAAATTTACTCGAACGACGTGTTCGGAGTCCAAAACTTAGCTCGACTCCGCTTCGCAAGCTCGCTCTTAAGCGAGTTAGAAGTGATTCGCCATTCGGAACTGCTCCCACAACCGTTGAAATTTACTTGAACGACGTGTTCGGAGTCCAAAACTTGGCTCGACTCCGCTTCGCAAGCTCACTGTTAAGCGAGTTAGAAGTGGTTCGCCATTCGGAACTGCTCCCACAACCGTTGAAATTTACTCGAACGACGTGTTCGGAGTCCAAAACTTGGCTCGACTCCGCTTCGCAAGCTCGCTTTTAAGCGAGTTAGAAGTGGTTCGCCATTCGAAACTGCTCCTACAACCGTTGAAACTTACTCAAACAAAAAGTTCAGAGTTCAAAGCTTGGCTCGACTCCGCTTCTACTCCTCGCTCATAAGCGAGTAAGGAGTGGTCCGCCCTTTAGAAGTACTCCTACAACCATAGATGATTAACAAAACACACAAGTCCAAAAGAGGAAACAACCTTCGTTTTTATAAAGTTTGAGGAACAAATCAGATTACAAGACCAGCAACTTTTCTCTTTTAAAAAGCCAAAATTACAGGATCGACTCCTCGTACTTAGTCAAGATGCAAAACTTGGAAAACAAAAGACCACTTCAACGCCTCCTAGGCGCAGGGATGCTTTGGTTTAAAGACACTCGGGGGCGGCGAATGTTGTAAGGCCGTTGTCTAACCTCGGCGCTCGTCTCCAGACCGGCAAACTGAGACACATCTTCTGCACTGCTTCTGATAGTTGCACCAACGGATGCTCCGCTCGACGAAACAGCCACCCCACTTTGTGCGTCACCTGGGCTTCGCCGAGCAACGGGCGAGCGAGTTGCAAGCTCGTAAAAAGAAATCCCTCGCTCGCTCTCTTCACGGGTACATGAGGTGCTTCTGATGTTGATCCATCCAGGTTGGGGCTTGAGGCGAGCGACCTCCGCCTCTAGCTCGATGGCTCGTTGCTTCAGAGAGTCGTCCTTCACGACTATCTTGAAGCGAGGAAGCCGAGCGGAGCCTGCGGCACCAGAGCTGTCAGCAATAATTCGACGGAGATGAGTAACCTCGATACTCTTGTCGACCGTAACCCTCTTCAGCTCGTCGACCTCCGCCGTCACCTTGCTCATTGTTGCTAACAACTCGTCACGCTCCGCCGTCAACTTACCCATCGCTGCTGTTAGTTCTTCTCTCCCCGCCAAAAGCTCGTCTTCTGCTATCGTCAAGTCGTAAATCTCAGCTAATAGTTCATCTCTCTCCGTTGTCATCTTCGACAAGGAGTGGCAGAGATGCCTAAGTCTCAGATCGAGATTGAAGGCTGTTGACGAACCATCATCATCGCCTTCAGGGGTCGTCTCCCTAAGCCTCTCTTCTAGTTTTTGAATCTCGATGTTTCGTCGGCCTACAATTAGTTGCAGATGATTTTGTTCATGTTCGGCTCTGCGTAGCCCCAACTCAACTTCGTAAAGGCGCTCTCGGCACCTAGCAAGGCATAACTTCGTCGCCCCTAGGCCAACCTCGGAACGTAACTCCTCCACCGCATAAGGTGCTTTGACAAGCTGTGTCACCTCAATGAGCTGAAAATTTCAAGGCAAACAACAAAAACACTTAGCAAAAATTAGCAAATTTGGTAAACACAAAGCCGAAAATCCTGAACAAGGCGACGTGTACACAGCAAAATTTCAAAAAAAAAAAAAATTGTGAACGCGTAACCGAAGTTTTAGGCAGGGCGACGTGAACACTTATCCCAATTTCAAGAAAACTTTTGTAAACTCATTTCCAAAGACACACACTTAGTCGAACTCAAAAAGATGGATTTCATTCATTCCAAAAAGTGTGGTGGTCAGTCCGCAATTAGGCAATACATCAAAAAGTACAAAAGCAAGAAGAAAAAAAAAGAAGCAGAAGTCAGGGGGTGACCTCTTTCCCAGGACGTCGAGAAGCGACGGGGTCGGATTCCCCCGAAGGCGCGACCATCGCTAGCGGGGTCACCTCAAACCCCTGGCGTTCACCGACGATCTCGACCTCGGCGTCTACTTCTTCATCCCCTACTTCCCCCTCGGACTCGTCGTCGAAGCCGTCGACGTGGTCAGGGAAGAGTTGCCATCCGGAGCAGTCGACCTCGGGAAACCGCTCCGACACTTGCTCGATGGCGTGAGCGTATGCCTTGGCCATGTTGGCCGCGAGGAAGCCCTGCACTTTCCTCATAGTTGCAGCTTCGGCCTCCTTCGCTACCGTAACCTTAGCAGCTTCCACAGCCTCGGCCTGCTGCTTCGCCGCCTCCTCCTTCTGCCGAAGCAGATCGCCCTCGAGCTTCGTGACGAGGTCTTCGAGGTATTCCAGCCTCGTTGTCTTCCCGTTCGCCTCGATCTTCAACTTGTCGAGCTCGTTGGCGATCCGTGCTTTTTCAGCTCGAGCACGATCGACCTCCTTCTTCAGGTCCTTCTCGAGCTCCGTCATCTTCTCCATATGATGACCAGAGTGGACAGTTATTTGCAGCCGAACCACAGAGTCAAAAAAAAGGTTAGAGAAATAAGTATGCAAGTTGTCTAAAAGCGAAAAATTGATACTCACCGATACCGCTGAGCGAGCGATCCCACAGGCATCGTCGCCCATGCTGCCGGCATCCATGGCAGCTTGATCCTTCGGCATCGCCAAGTGATTCACCGCTTGCATGCTCGACGTCGAGTCGCCGAGGAAGCCGTCAAGTTTCCGAACTTGCCAGTCTGGAACGAAAATCTTCTTGTGCTCCTCCGTCAGGAACACCTCGGCCTCCGCCGTCAAAGGGGCCGTCTCCATCCCGAGGGCAGCGGCCATTGGGAACTTGCCAGCCTCGGCAGATGCCGAGGTTGCTGCTGGCACCCTCCTCGGGGTCACCATTGCCGAAGCCTCTGCCTCCTGAACGGCGGCATCAACGATCTTCAGTTTCGGCGCGGTCACCTTTGTGGCGACCCTCTTGCACTTCCGAGGCGACTTGCTACCGAGGGCCGCTCTCTGTGCCAGAATCGCATCGTAATCCATGGTCTCTGAAACAAGAGAAAAGTTTGGTTAAAACATAAGTTATAATTGAATTAGAAAAAAAACAAACGGATAAAGCTGCATACTAGGATCTATGCGACAGAGCCCTCCCCTGAAGAGCGCGTCTTCTGTCAAATCTCTCCAATCGAGCTTTGGCCGGTCGAGGAGAATCTGAACCATCTCTTCTTCGTTGGGGTAGAGCACCGGCGACTCCCTTACCCTCTTCGTCACCTCCTCCACCCAATCCGAGGGTATGAACCACGGTTCGCGGCTCCGAATAATGAAGTACTTGTCTCGCCAGTGCTTTATCGAGTCGAGGCAGCTGACAAGCCGAGCACCATACCTCGGAGCCAAGTAGTATCTGAACTCGAACTTGTGCTGCTGATGAAGCCGATAAAGTGTCCGAAGGACCCTCAAGTCCAGCTCGATCTCGGCTGCCTGACAGTGGAGCGCGAACCCGTTAATGACCCTCCATTTGTTCGGCATTAGTTGGATGGAGCTGACCCCAAACCACCTCAGCACTTGAACGGCGAATGGGTGGAGAGGCAGACGTGCCCCGACGATGAAGGCGTCGACCGGCCAGAAACACATGTTTACTGGCATCGGCAAGTTGGCCCTCACCCCGGGACCCGGCAGCATCAACTCGTACTCCTCTGGGATATGAAAGCACTCCTGGATCGCCGTCAGGTCTGCCTCGTTAAGGATTGAGATGGTGTCGTCTGCTTTCGAGGTCTCTCTCGCTGCGTTCTCCTCGAAGTTTCGTCCCCTCCCATATACGATGCGCTCGGCGTGCTCCTCCGGAAGCTCCCGAACCCTATGGAGCCCCGTCAACACACCTGGCAGTTTACCAAACTCCCCCATTCGCTTCTGATCTTCCACTATGGTATCTCGACCATCAACTCTCTTGCCCCTGTCGACCCGAGGCTTCTGACTCGGAGACGACGCTTCACCAGCAGAGGGGGAGGGCTCCAAAGTAGGGGAAAAAGACATTTTTTGACTTGAAATAAGCTAGGTATAAATTACCTTGAAGTGACTGACGCGGTCGAAAAGTTCACCAGAATACTGTCGACGATCGCCGGAACCTCTCCTTAGTGAAAATAACCGCCTGAGTGAAAATTCGGAGAAGTGAAAAAATGAGAGGGGGGTGAGTCTTATAGGGGTTGGAACACAAAACGAGGATGTTGGGCTTCAGAAGCCCAACAGACAGGCCTATTTACACAAAACGACAAAGAGTCGTACCGTCTTATTAATGACTAACGGTCAAAACTGTCAGAAGATCAACAGTCAAAAGGCCAGCTGCCGTCTCCAGGCTGTCAAACTCACTTTGGGACTTCGGCACGCCTTACCGAGCGTTCTTGGCACTGACGCTCAAACGTGAGAAAAAACTCTCACTTTGGGACTTCGGCATGCCTTGCCGAGCGTTGTTGGTACTGACGCTCAAACGTGAGAAAAAACTTTCATTTTGGGACTTCGGCATGCCTTGCCGAGTGTTCTTGGCACCGACGCTCAAACGTGAAAAAAAAACTCACTTTGGACTTCGACATGCCTTGCCGAGCGTTCTTGGTACCGACGCTCAAACGTGAGAAAAAACTCTCACTTTGGGACTTCGGTACGCCTTGCCGAGCGTTCTTGGCACCGACGCTCAAACGTAAGAAAAAACTCACTTTGGACTTCGACATGCCTTGCCAAGCGTTCTTGGCACCAACACTCAAACGTGAGAAAAAACTCTCATTTTGGACTTCGGCACGCCCTACCGAGCGTTCTTGGCACCGACGCTCAAACGTGAGAAAAAACTCACTTTGGACTTTGGCACGCCTTGCTGAGCGTTCTTGGCACCGACGCTCAAACGTGAGAAAAAACTCTCACTTTGGGACTTCGGCACGCCTTGCCGAGCGTTCTTGGAACCGATGCTCAAACGTGAGAAAAAACACTCACTTTGGACTTCGGCACGCCTTGCCGAGCATTGGCACCGACGCTCAAACGTGAGAAAAAACTCACTTTGGACTTCGGCATGCCTTGCCGAGCGTTCTTGGCACCGACGCTCAAACGTGAGAAAAAACTCCCACTTTGGGACTTCGACATGCCTTGCCCAGTGTTCTTGGCACCGACGCTCAAACGTGAGAAAAAACTCTCACTTTGGACTTCGGCATGCCTTGCCGAGCGTTCTTGGCACCGACGCTCAAACGTGAGAAAAAACTCTCACTTTGGACTTCGGCACACCTTGCCGAGCGTTTTGGTACCGACGCTCAAACGTGAGAAAAAACTCCCACTTTGGACTTCAGCACGCCTTGCTGAGCATTCTTGGCACCGACGCTAAAACATGGAAAAAACTCTCACTTTGGACTTCGGCACACCTTACCGAGCGTTCTTGGCACCGACGCTCAAACGTGAGAAACAACCCTCACTTTGGACTTCGGCATGTCTTGCCGAGCGTTCTTGGCACCGACGCTCAAACATGGAAAAAACTCACTTCGGACTTCGGCAGACCTCGCCGAACCACTTCTGACACGTGTCGCCACGCCGAGGTATCTCTACACCTCGGCAAGGGACCCCGAACCTCTCTCAACTTCAACCATCTTCTGGACACGTGTCAGCTCCTCAAGGCGAAGGGTGGGGGTCGGCAACATTGCCGAAGCAACTTGCCACCGACCCCCGAATAGAGGGAAAATACACCTTCGAGCATCCACAGACCTTAGATCTCCCCAAAGTTCGTGCCCAATGCTGATGGAGAGCCCAGATCGCACCACGTCATAAATGGAATTAACAAATCCATTTTTTATTTATTTAATTCGAATTGTTTATTTAAAAATTACGAAATATGATTAAAAATTCAGGAAAATTAATTACAAATCCTAAAAAAAAAATTATAAATTCGGAAAAATATTTTTGAGCCCCTGGGTAAATAGTTGTTGCTTAGAATAATTAATTAATGCCCCCGAACAATAATGGATCACCGCTTCGCAAAATTAAATAAATGATCCGAAAAATAAATAAAAATTTAAGAAAAATCACCTAAAATCCAGGAGAGCTCAAGAACAATCCTGAGCGCTCAACCGACTCTGAAAATCACCATAATACCTCGTATGAAGATTCGAAATCCCTCATTAGGACTCCGATACAACCCCGCAAGCCATTAAAATAGTAAAACTACTCCTCAAAGGCTGATCAAACTCAGTATTCGGGAGTGGGGGACTCGTGATATGGCTAAAAATAGGGTTAAATCGGAACCGTTCGAATCAGGCACGAATCTTAAAGCTCGGGGGTAAAATGGTAATTTTACCTACAAACGGGTCTGAAATGGGAACTGGGCCCTTTTCCAAAAGCCCAATAACTCATGAACGGATCCGTCTTACTGGGTGCGGGTTCCAACCCGCAAGAAACCCAGTCCAGCTGGATAGAATTAGGGTTTATGATTGTCCCTGATCAACGGTCCTACACTTCTATCCATCCACTGGGAAGTAGGAATTTGATCTTATCCCGAAACTGGTTCCTAAGGCAGCTATAAATACCCCCAACCCTCATTGTTACCAGGTAATCAATCTTTTGCCAATCAAAGCTCTTTCATAATCTTTCTGATTACTGACAAGAGCGTCGGAGGGTGCGTCGCCGGAATCAACCCCAGTGTCTCGCACTTTTTGCAGGTCAACGACGGGAGAACCTCGGTCAAACTCCAGTGAAGGTGTTCAGGTTTGACTATTCAACTTCCCTCGAATCCACAAATCTATCTGTTTGTCCCCACACCGATTTCAGCAGCATCAGGTTCAAACCCACACTACATCTAATTTTTTACTTTAAAAAACTATATTTATTAAGACGTGCATCGCACGTGTAAATTACTAGTTTTACTATAAAAAGGCAATCGCTATTTCAAAAGGTAAGAACCTGCTATGCATGATATGAGTTGCTATGCATCATATGAGTAATTAGTTACAAAAACTTTTATATTTCCAACCATCTAAAAACCCTTGGCGATGTTCAAATTACTATTATACAAAATACGAAGAGAATATGATATAGTTCAGGGCTCATCATTTGTTTCAAATTCAAAAAGCCCCCAGTGAATCTCTGGAAAAGAAATCTTAACTCCATTCATTTTTAGAAACATGATACTTTTGCTTTGAGTTTAAAATGGATAAATGCAGATAGTAGCTAATTAATTAATAGGACCATATTGAAATTTTCAGTTTTCATATAAGCCTTTTCCTTCATCTGTTTTTCAAAAACAAACTCCTCGCTCCGAGCCATATAAATCTAGTACATTAAAAAACTATAAAACCAAAAAAGGGTCAAGTAGATTTTTTTCCCAAAATAAGCCTCATTTTCAAATTATATTCCATAGGGGACTTTTCACCAAACTATTTCCTTGCGTGAACTCTTTTTTGTCACGTCAGCAAAGACCGCAGTTGCCAACTGCGGCTTTCGCTTTTATGTGACTGATATGCAGCTTCTTCTCAATATGTTTTTTTGGTTGTCGTAGTTTCCATCTGCAGCCGCAGTTCATTTTGTGTATAGCTAAGGGCGCAGTTGTGACATACGGCCTGGTATAAACATATGCCGCAGTTCCCATTAGCAACTGCGTCACAAAGCATAGAGACAGAGAGCCAAAACATAGAGACAAAGATAGTAGACTTTTATGTGAACAATTATAAAAAGTAGATGCAGTTCCCAACTACGGTTTCATTTACACAGTTGTTGTAGTTCTTCACTATGACTTTGTTTACATAGATGCCGCAATTAGGAACTGTAGCACTTTGTGGGCCCCACCCATTAGGCCCAGTTAAAGACTCGGGCTCTCACTCTCCACTCTCATATGCATCACCTCCAACTCCAAATTTTTTTCCCAAATACGAAATCCCTAGATCGCAAATACCCCCCCCCCCCCCCCCCCCCCCCCCCCCCCAATCCATCGTCTCCGTCATCCGCTTCCCCATCTGGGGCAACATCTGCTAATCGTCATCCCCAATTTTGCCTCCCTCTTTCAAATTATGAAAACCCTAATTTCCCAAATCCCCTCATCCATCACCTCCGCCATCATCCCCAATCATTTTCGACATCATCCTTGCCATCAAAGTTTTGAATTTTTATTAAGGTATTCTTAAAACCCTAAATTATAGATTTTGTTCTCTCTATTAAAATTCGTTTATTATGTTAGTTTGAATATAGGCTAATAAAATTTAAGTCAAGGTGTATTGCAGGTTGTAAAAGTTTGATTCATAAGAATTCTTAGCCTAGGTTTAATACTTGAAATTTGGTTTAAAATGATTGTCATGAATGTAAAGTTTGTTATCATTTAATGACTCGCATATTGGTTCATTCGTGTATAGGTATGGATTACAAATTTTATATTTAGTTATTATGGGGGGGAAATATTCGAGACCGAAAGCTAGGCAAATGTTATTGAGGTGTTCAAGCAGAAATTGTTTGGGTTCCTCATAATATTACAAAACAAAGACTGGTAGAGAAGATATAAGAAATTACTAACTGGGATAGAGGTGAATGGAGTGTTAAAATTCTAGCTCGTTATTCAGCATGAAAAGAAGAAGGACAATATTTCATGGCAATGCCCATAAATAATGATAACGTTCTTCTTGCAATGATTGCAATAACACTTGATCCAAACTCTAATTGAACTACATTGGATTTATATCTTCAACAAATCAAGTTTCCTAATGGTTGGTCAGATGTTATTCATAGTTCTAGCCCAATATTTCAAGTGCCCAATCACGAATTGAGTCCCAATCCAGTTCTTCAAACACATGGAAAATTGATGCATCCACGTGAAAACTTGTTCAAAATTTCAACACGACTAAATCACACGGAATATGAGTTGTCATGTCCTTATGGATTGATACGCGATCTTGTTGATAATGCAAATGTCATTCAATCATTCAATCTTGCTGGTGTTAACAATGAGTTATTAGAAGACGAGGAAGATGAAGAAGATGAGGAAGATGAAGATGTGTATGCATTAGATAATGCATTGGATAATATTAATGATATTCAAGATGATGCAATCCCCTTGACTCAATTGATGAGTGCACATATACTTGAATTTGAGTCAGCTGACTTGGTTAACAATGCGATGGTACATCAATTTGCATTAGTCATGTATTGAGGCCGACAAAGATGAATTGTACATTGGGCAAAAGTTTGAAAATAAAGATAATGTTCAACATGCGGTGAAGATGTTCTGCATAAAGAAACACCGAGAATTTATCATAGTGAAATTAATGGAAAATATATATAAAATGGCACCAACGGTGCACACAAAAGAGTAAAGGGGTCAAAATTCCAAAGTCGTAGATGAGCTAAGGTTGTAAGTGGTGATTATTGCGTCAATTTCAAATGGGAAGACATATTTCATGGCCAAAAAATTGCTATGACCATATACATGTCTTAATCCCACTGTGAATCAAGACCACGCTAAGTTGTAACAATGGTAAAAATCACCGCAAATAAGGGCCGTACGATTCCAACACAGATCCTAAAGCTACTACAGCAAATTAGCCATCACGGGCCACTTTAATAGGTTTGGGCCTTTTTCTAACTCATCTACAAAACATGGGCCGCTTTCAAGCCCATTAAAAGCAAGTAGGCCCACTAGAAGAGACACTTAGCCCATGAGGGCTGTAAGTCAAATCTCTTATCCCCAAACAAGAGAGTCTATCTCTTAAGAGGGAGAACCAACATGAGATAATGGATTCATATCAATCTCCTAAACTTTTTCTCAGGCCTATAAATACCATCCTCTCCTCTTCAGTTAGAAAGTAATCAATAAATCTGCAATTTCTCTCTCAAGCTCTGTCTCTGGTTCTGACTTGAGAGTCGAAGGGTTTATAGCGGGGGCCACCCTTGGTGTTTCAGCCCTTTTGCAGGCCCATCAGTCGCATCAGCTACCGTCAGATTCAGATCACGGTGTTTAATCGACAATCCAGATCTACTCTCAGAAGCTCTAACTATTTTTTACGGTGACGGTCAAAGGTAATATCTTTAGTAGTTTCCTTCAAATATAAACTCACTATCTATTTGCTTTCACACCAAACTAAGCAGCAACAGATTGACACCGTCTGTCGAAAACTACACAGATCTACATCAAAGATGAGACTCACCGTCATGCCACCAAGACTAAGAAGGAGATCATCAACCTCAAGCCGTCAAGCCAACTCTGTTCATTAACAAGCTCCTCCAGTGGATGACTCAATTCCTCCTCATTAGCCGAATCCGTCCCAACAACCTAATAAAACTTTTATCAATGGAAAGGCACTGGGGGGCTCCCGACAAAGCCGTCATGAATAGCGCTCTGCACGACCATATCTCAGTCAATAATCCTTCCAGCGATTTGATGGCCTCGTGAGGTATCGGGGGTCAAGAGATCTTCAGCAAATCATCAACACCAGACAACAAGGGGCCGATTTACAGATCCGTTTGGATGAGAGGCGTACTCAAACCGAGGCCTCCTGCTCAGAACGTTAAGTTAATCAGAGAAGCAACTCTCCCCGAAGGCCGAAATCAAGACACTCCTCTCATAGGGGGTGCACCGTAGAAAGAAGTCAGACTCGTGAGAGTCGAAAGCATCTAGAGAGAAGCAAAGAGCAAGATTCCTTAGTTACTAGCACCGAATTGAAAAACTTCAAGAATAACATCCTCCAAGCTCGAAATCAACTCGATTAAAGAGTTACCTCTACAAAATTTGCTGGGCGCAAATATCAAGTTTAACATTCAACTCCGTCATATAGTTGCCTCTACAAAACTTGCTTGGCGCAAACGAGAAGTTCAACGTTCAACTCCGTCTCAAAGTTGTCTCTACAAAACTTGCTGGGCGCAAAGCGACCAGGTCAACGTTCAACCACGTCTTAGAGTTGCCTCTTTAACTTATCGGGCTCAAACGAAAAGTTCAACATTCGACTTTGTCTCAGAGTTGCCCCTATAAACTTGCCAGGTGGAAAAAAACAAGTTCAAACATTCAACTCCGTCTTAGAGATGCCTCTATAAACTTGTTGGGTGCAAACGACAAGTTCAAAGGTTCAACTCTGTCCCAGGGTCACCTCTACAAACTTGCTGGGGTCAAACAACAAGTTTGCAGTCCGATCGCCTTCTGAATTTCGTTCCTGCAATAGCTCTTCTAGGACAACTACATACACAAAATTCAATGGAACGCTCGTTCAACAACGAAGCGCTCGATCGAAAAAATAAGTGAACAACCCAATGCTTGGTCGACGAAAGAGTGGTTCAACGAACGAGCGATGAGACGTTTGGTCGACAAAAGAACAGTCCGACGAGGTAGACTGCTTAACAAACACTTGGCGGGCAAAAATGCAAGATCTTCAAACCAAGCCCAATGAAGCTCTGCAACGAGTCCAACTCGACTAAAAACTTCTAACTTCGTCTATCTTGAACTAAACACCGATCCTCACTTGGCTAAAAGAAACCCGACATCGATCTTCGAGGGACATCGACATCAACCTAAAGCTTTGAGCACTTCAAAGATGAGCAGAACCTGATATCGTTCTTCAAGGGACATCAAGATCAACCCAAAGCTTTCAAAACCCAACATTCGAGCTTTGAAGTTGGCCAATTCCAAAGCAGTGCCAACGAAAGACCCGAGCTCTATCCTTAAGCTTCTTGCTACCAAACTCGAACCAGTCTACCTCCAATCTAGCCACGACTTCAAGACTCAACCCTCGAAGTCAGCCACAATTCAAGCTCCACAAGAGACTACAGAATCAAAGAGGTATCTAGAAGACAGTAACTCCAAGCTCTGGAGTTGATCAAACTCTAACTTTCGAAGACCCAACTACGAATTTCGAAGGCAGCACCCTAAAATGCCAACTCCCTAACTCGACGACCCCCTAGCTCGACCACTCCCGAAGCTCACTCGCGGTAGCTTTGCCAAGCTCCTAGCCCACCAAAATGAGGCTTGCCGAGCTCGAAGCTCACCCGCAGTGGCTTCGCCAAACTCCTAGCCGGCCAAAATGAGGCTCATCGAGCTCGTATCTCACTCCTAAATGGACTTTGCCGAGCTCAAAGCTCGCTGGAACAACACTCGCCGAGCTTAAAGCTTGTCAGAACAATGCTCGCCGAGCTCGAGCTCACCCAAATAAACTTCGTCAAGCTTGCAGCTCGCCAAAGCATTGTTCACCGAGTTTGTAGCTCATCCAAAGTGACTTTGCCGAGCTCCCTCTGTTCGTCGTTCTCTCGCTCGCCGAGCTTGGATGCCCATGAGATAGCCTGACGGAGAAGAAGAGTCTAGGTCGCCCAACAACAAATTATCAAAAAGGAAGAAGCCAAATAGCTCGGCGAAAATGTCAGCTGTGCTGAAGGCCTCTCGCAGTCGCTCACAATCATTAGATCCTTTAGATCAACGAGTCCCCTCAAGATGGATGCTCGAGATGCAGCCATGTCACCTGCCTTCGTCCCTACCGCTCGCTTCAAATATCATTCGCCTGATCAATCTGATTAGCGAGCTCGAGTCTGATGGACAGGCCTACTTTTGCCATGCCGCCCCTCATCACAGCGATCAGATCACAGCCACTCAACCCCATCAGCGAGTGAGCCAGCATGTGATCAACAAACCCGATTGCCTCAAGAAGTGTGTCGGGTTAGATAAATGAGTAAATAGGGGTGTAAATTGAATAGGACGGTCCGTCATCTGTTCGAGTCCGACTCGAGAAATGGCCCGACCGTGAACCGTCCGAACTGTTATACGAACTGAACTTGAACAAATTATTAGGTCCGATTCTTTACCGAGCTCTAGCTGGACATTGGTTCGTCCGAGTATTATTGCAGTCCGATGCTTTACCGAACCGGTCCGGACTATAAAAATTTTGTTCGACCTAGACTGAGCCCGTCCGAGTAGAATTTTGGCCCGAGCTTGAACATATGGATGTCTGATCCCGTCCGGTCCGATTTATAGCCTTATTAGTAAAAAATCACTAATTTTTAATTAAAATTCAAAAATTTAATTTAAGAATTCCAAAAATAATTATTAAATTCGAGAAATTAATTAAAATTTTCAAAAATAACAAAAAATGGAATAATTAATTAAAATTTTGAAATAATAATTTTAAATTGGTAGAAAATTAGTAAAAATCCAAAAAATTATGGAAAATTTTAGAAAATTTCAGAAAAGTCCAGGAAAATATTCGCCGCCTACAGAAGCTTCTGACTAGTTCCAAGTATCTCCAAACTTTCCTGAAAGCTAAGATTGTAGCCCAGAATTATAAAATAAGGCGAACTATTTCTCAAAAGGCAAGAAAATTGTCTTCCGGGAGTGTAGGCTTATGATAATGGTAAAAATCACAGCAAATCAGGGCTGTATGATTCCAGCACAAATCCTAAAGCTTCTACATGCAGATTAGCCATAACGAGTCTCTTTAACATGTCTGGACCTTCTTCGGGCTCATCTACAAAACATGGACTGCTTTCAAACCCATTAAAAGCGACTGTGTCCACTAGGAGAGACACCCAACTCATGAGGGCAATAAGTCAAATCTATTATCTCCAAACAAGAGAGTCTATCTCTTAAGATGAGAATCAACAGGAGATAAAGGGTTCATATCAATCACCTAAACTGTTTCTCCGGCTATAAATACCCTCCCTCTCCTCAATCAGAAAGTAATCATTAAATTTATAATTTCTTTCTTCAACTCTCTTTCTCTCTCTGGTTCTGACTTGAGCATCAGAAGATCTGTCACGGGGACCACCTCGGTGTTTCAGGCTTTTTGCAGGTCCATCGGCCTTGTCAGCAACTGTCAGATTCAGATCATGGTGTTCAATTGACAATCTTGATCTACTCTCGGGCGCTCTAACTACTTTTTTTCGGTGACGATCAAAGGTTTGATCTTTAGTAGTTTCCTTCAAATATAAACTCACTATCAGTTTGCTCGCACACCAAAATAAGCAGCAACAAGTTGATTCTAAGCTGGTTTCATGCTTGAATCTGAATGTTGTGAAAGCAGAATTAGGAATAACACCAACGACCATAATTAAGACGGTTAAACTTACATGCAATTATCAAATTTCGAACAAGAAGGCTTGTCTTGCAAAATAGAAGGCTATTGGAAGGTTATTTGGAGGGTTTGAGGAAGCATATAAGAACTTGTTTTCTTTATTATCAACACTAAAAGCATCAAATCTAGAGACTGTTATCCATTGGGATAAGGTTTTGACCAGTCATGGCAAGGAAACTTTCAAGTAAGTATTTTGGGAATTTCGGCATTCGATTGAAAGATTTAACTATTGTAGGCTTGTTATTAGTGTTGATAGAACTTTTTTATATGAAAAATACAGAAGTTGTTTATTGATAGTCATTTCTCTTAATGCAAATTATCAGTTATTTTCATTTGCTTTTGCAATAGTAGATGGAGAGAGTATAGATTGTTGGATATGGTTAATTAAATGTATTCGATAATTTCAATTATTATGTCTTATACTATTTTATTTGTCTATTTATTAATTGACTAATATTTTCAACACTACTTTGCAGGATTATTATCGCACTAATGGCACCATAAACGCGAGGTGCACGACCCCCGAGTAGTACTAGCGAGTCTCGGGTAAGTAGTATGTTTTTTATGTTTAAAGAACATGTTTATTTTCATACGTTCAACAAAAAATTTCTGTAGATGCAAGAGGAAACGAATGAAGGAGTTGGTAGAGGACAAAGACCTTCTACTGGAGGTGGCCGAGGACGAGGGAAAGTACCCATAGATGTAAGAGTAATTGATGTATATTTTAGTTTTGAATGTGTATATATATAACATTTTAGCTAATATAACATCTTCCATGTTCATGTAGGTTGTTGCTATTCCACCTCTAATCTACTGATGTTGGTCAATCATCTCATTCGTATTCTATTGCACCTGGAGGTTCAGGTCCACTAGACCTTACACTCTTGACGATGCAACAAAGTCATAGGTCTCAGTCCGTGTGGAATGGTGCAACTAAAGAGTTAACTTTCCGTACACATGAAACCTTGAAAATGCACCCGCGTACATGCATTGTTGGTCGATGTTGGTTTTCATGGAATTGCATTAATGGGGTATATGAAGCTTGATCGTTCTCTACTTACAACTCTTCTCGAGAGATAGCGACTAGCGACACAAACATTGCATCTACCCATAGGAGTGATGACCATCACACTCCAGGATATTGCTATAAATTTTGGACTACCTATTGATGGGAAGGCCATGACTGGCAGTGTAAGGTTTGATCGGGAGCAGTTAGTTAGCGATTATCTTGGTATGGAGCCAGGTGATATGACCTTTGTCGGGTCCTCCATTAGACTCTCCTGGTTGAAGACAAAATATGATAACTTCTTGAAGGATGATTCATCTGAGTTTTTGATGTTGAATGTTACACTTGGACTTAATTGTTAGTGTAACACCCTGCAAAATTGAGTCATTACAATTTTATCCCAAGTATATTACACACATATATTTTGTACTGTTACGGATAATATCTGTAATATTATTAATATAAATATTGTACATATTTCGTATTTCGATCATTTATAAATACTTTTCCGTTCTCTTGAATTCATTTTTTATTTGAATTTATTTTATTCTTCTTTTTGATCCAACTCAAATATATTTTGTTTTATACGGAAAATACACGTGTTAATTGTAAAAATCTTTCGAAGTTATGTATATTTTTATTCCATTTGCTAAGTATGAATGCATAATCTAGTTTTAATTAAACAAGCTTTATTTAATTCATATTAATTTGGGTGATATATGTGGTTATATTAATTAACAATTAATTATTCTTACTGTGTAGCTTATGTGCACATCAACCCATCTTGAACCCCTTTTCCCCCAAAATTTGTGGCTTGAAAATTTAGAGAGGAGGGGAATTTGACCAAGTCTAAATAGCTTCAAATAGTAATTAGTGGGTAGTTAATTCAAAACATGGGTAGTTTCTTTTAAAATGAAACAACTTTTCTCTTTCTCTCATTTTATACCCAATTCAGCCAAACTCTCTCTTTGTGTCTTCATTTTTTTTATCTCCTCTTCTGCCATTCCCGGAGCTCTCTTTCCACATATATATTTATTTATATATGAGTACATATATATGCACATACACCATTCATCCAACACTCTCCCTCACTGCCTCTTTCTATCAATATATATCTAAGTATATATACATACATACTCCTTCTCATTCAAGCCACCAGCCAAACAATCCACTAGGGGAGAGTTTCATATTTTGAGTGCTTTGGAATTAATGAGAAGAAGGCTTTTGGAGATCCTTGCTTGCAAAGAATTCATCGATTGGGTGGGCGTTCCTTAACTCTCTAATTTGTTCTTGTTAGAATTGCATGCTACATAATCTATATAAATTAAGTATTCATGCTTAGATTATGTGTTGATTGTTGTTAGATTATATGTTGCAAGTTAATTGTGTGAAAGTATGATATTTATATATGTGTACATATGAAGAGGTTGGTGAAGCTGCCAAACTGGACGCTATGTTGATAGCTCCAGTTCATTAGACCAGAAGATATTGGATGTCTTACAGGCTCAGATCGCAAGCACGTCAATCAAGCGATTAACAGGTGCAACAACAAGAAGGTTTGCAACAAGAAGAGAAGTAAGATGATGATGAGCATATTCCCTGTCACAGCTAAAACAAGTAGGAGACAAGTGTCTGTCAAAGCCAACTCCAAAGAAATAGAAAAATCTGAAGATGCGATTTTATGTACACGATGGTTAATTGTGTATTTATTTCTGATTAGCAAACTTTTTAGCCTTTTGATCTTCTTTAATTTTGATGTATGTATGTGTTAGCAAATTTTGATGTATATATTAGTCTTGCCTTTCATGAATTGAAGTGGAGATTTTGATGTTTAATGTGATTATATATGTTTGATTTCTATGTGTGAGCTAGCTGCAAGCACTTGGTTATGTTTGATTTCAATGTGTGAGCTAGATGCAGCTCTTTAGATTTGTAAAGAGGGAATCAGTGTAATTTGAAATTTCATCTACCACTGAACACATAGAGGCCTTAGCTAGGGAATGCGGCATCTCTTTAACATGATCCACTCGAGAGTTGTTTTTCCTCTTTGTCTCCATTTTGAGTTTCGGCCTACATATAAACATGGCTACAGTTTCCAGCAACATCCTACATATACAGAATGCTGCAATTTCTGCTTGCAGACTCTCTTTAAGATTTTCAAACATAGTGTTTTGGCTCTCTGTCTCTATGCGTTGGGACAATGACCAACCGCAGCCTTAGCTATACACAAAATAGGTTGCGGCCGCATACAGGAACTGCGGCAACAAAAAAAATATTAGAAAGAAGCTGCAGTTCCCATCTGCGGCCTCATAAAAGCAAAAGTTGCAGTTAGGGGTGGTATACCGTACCGTACTGTACAAAAATTACTCTACCGTCTACCGTACCGGAATACTTGGTACACAAATTTCTCTACCATTACCGTGCCAAAATTTTGGTACTACCGAGTTCGGTAATACCGAAATATTGGTATGGTAATGGTAGTACCATGGTAGTACCGAACATCAAGAAATATGGATGTACCAATTTCAAACTTTTTTTCTCATGACTGACTGGCACAATAAACAGATATATGCTTTATATATGTCCAACAATATACTCAGGAATGCATTCAAACGAAATGAACCAAAATCTTACTGCAGATAACACTCAGCAATGATGTAGACAAGTAATCGAAATCAGAGGTTTACCTTATTATTGCCCCTCAGTCTACCTAATCGAGGACCACCAGTAATTCCGTGGACATCAACCATAATCTCGATTTCAACAGGTTTCATGGCCTTCATACATGCTTTGATCCCTGTATCGCATAAATAGAATGAGAAGTTATTAGAGTGTGCTTAGATTGGTAGCGGCAAGTGACTATAAGTGAGAGTTGCACTTACATTCGATGCATAATATCCATTTCCCGTTCAAGATGCCCATCAGGTACTTGAGGGTTCTTTTGCATGCTCCCTTCTCATCACCAGATGCAATGACATGAGTCACTACAAGGCTCCATGACTTTGAGATGGTTATGCCAGTCAACCTTGTGAACTCGGATATAACATCCTGATAATGGAAATGGTTAGAAACCTCAAGTGGACTCATCATATCTTTACAAAACTTCAAGAATGCATTTTGAACAACCTTTTCTGTAGCAGTCAGCGCCGAGCAACAGAGAACCCATTTGCTAGGTGTCCCAGAAGGCCAGGACCACTTTTGGCTCATATCTTGATTATCTTTGCTCGTGACAGCTACTTTGAGCAGACTGAACATAGAAAAATAGATATATAAAAAATATAATAATAATTCCTATGATTAAGTTCATGAAGTTGCTGATATTGATTTAAACATACCTGTTCGACTCTTTTGGATCAAGCCTCTTTCTTCTTTGCATCAAGGGCTGAGATACTTCGTTTGGAAAATTGGATGATAAATGAAGAGGGCAAAGCATCACAAAATTATCCTATTGGCATAAATTTTTGCAGATGGTCAGTAACAAAAGTAGATTTTTTTTTATGCCTACGACTGTAATAAGAAAAACAACTTACATTGTCCCATCGACACTCAGGAACCAATTTAGCGCAAGTGAAGTGGAAGCTCTTTCGGCAACTTTTCTCATAACATCCAAGAGCAGCTCCCTTGACACCACAACAGCTGCATTTTATCCTTCTACTTCTGGATACTTCTGCTTCAAGATTTTTGACCAAATCATCTTCTTCAAAGTATACATCAGGAGCCCTTCAATTGAAAATAAATTAGTCAGTATAACTATAGAAATGATCACTGTTACTCAAACTTTCATGTAACCTACAATACGTATTCCATCATGAGAAAGAATTGCCTACCATTCAGTACAGTGTTTGTGCGAATGAATCACATTGCTTCCATTATTATCTGCTGCTACTGTTTTGCCATTGAAGTAGTGCATCATCTCACCAGATTCCTGTTAATTGAAGATATAATGGCCATTTCAGAACTGAATCATTTATGCATTTGAAGACATTCCTAGAAAGAACATATGTTTATGATTACCTTTGTGTCATTGGACCTTTGATAGAAGGCACAATGAACCTCAGAAACATGATTTCCACATTTTCTCAAGCGGACCATGGTACCAGTTTGGTTGTTATTACACCCACCAGTTTCGGGTGAAGCAAGATGAATCCCATTAGCATAGTCATCCTCTGCTTCATCAACAAATTTTATTTTCCGTTTTCTCTTCCCTTTCGAATGATAACAATTCACCAGTTTTCTTACAAATCTCAAGGCACAATACCATCTTCCAAATCTTACTGCAGATAACACTCAGCAATGCATTCAAACGAGATGAACCAAAATAGTTACAATTTCTATGTACAGAAACTTTCAAGTGAATCCTGTTAAGAAAGAATGAAAGATCTCTATTCTGTTGGCCATATGGTGTTCCAAAAACAAAGAGATTTAGCATTCAACTAGAGCCAGAAATAGAGCATCAAACAAAGTAACATACAGCTGAAGAAAATATAACAACAAAAAAAAATTTGCAACAAAACATCTAGCAACTCAAAACATCCAACAAAGAAATAGATAGCATTTAACGGGAGCCAGAAAGAATGATCATCACATTTCTGCAAAGAAAAACAAAATATATCAATCCTGATAGTATACACTATACAACTAAGAAGTAAGAACTATCAATCACCAAAATAGTATACCTTCTATGAACATAAGTTGAGATGTTGAACTAGAAGGTATTTTCACAGGTAGATTGAGCATTTCCCAAGCCTAAATAAAAAAATTTAAAGAAAAATAAAATATGTTTCTTGTTAGTATTAAATAAATATTCAATGATGAGCTACAAAAAAAAAAAAACAATTACTTGATAAATAGATGCATGTCGGTCTTACTTGATTCTACTTCTTCCAATTCCTTGTAGAATTCAAGCGCATCTTCTGTTGGATCCATGTAGAAACAAAAGCTATCAGCCCTTAACCAATCTGAAGTGCACACTAATGCTTCAACCATTTTTGGAGTCAACGATGCTCTGAAGGGATCCACAATTCTTCTTCCCAAACTAAATGTACTCTCACTCGCAACTGTAGATGTTGGAATCGCAAAAATGTCCTTTGCAATTTTTAAGAGAATTGGTAAACCAAGTTCATTTGTTCTCCACTAACTCAAGAGATCAAAATCCTTGCTAAGGGGGTTCTGAAAAGGAGCAGCGAGGTACTTGTCCACTTCATTGGTTATCTCGGTAAGGCGTTGATCCCTTCTTTCATTAATAAGTGGCAATAGCATGCTATTTCCCACATCGTCATTACCTTACAACCTTCCTCCAACACCTCATTCTCTTGATTGTTTTCTTCTGATGTCTCAACCATATTATTCCCCTTGTACACATTATACAAGTCCAACAAAGTTTTTTTAAGCGCCTTGTAAATCTCATCTATCTTAATTTGGTCCCATCCAAGCGTTTTGAGGTGTATTGTAATCATTTGAAGCTTGAAACAGGGATTAAGAACTTGACCAAGATAGATGAGAGGATTAACATTATCAAGACTTCCCCAATACTTGTCAAATTTTGCTTTCATTGAAGAAGCCACCTTTTGCAAAGTAGGATTGCGCATATCCCTCATTTTTGCATCAATCTCTATTTGTATCTCTACAATTGAGTTCCAAAGATGGTTGACCGTAGGAGTCTTGGATGCACTAAATGTAAGCGTGTAATTGTAGAACTTTTTGAGAAAGTGAACAAACGACAAAACCAAATCCCAATCCCCTTTCGTCAGTGGCCCTACTCTTTTGACCATATTTTTGTGACTATCTTTTTCTTCCTCGAAAAAATATATCCGAAATTGTACATTTTCCTCCGCCATCCTTGAAAACACCTTCCGAAACTTATAAGCATTTTCAAGCATCTTATAAGTTGAATTCCACCTCGTAGAGACATCCATAGGCACACATGACATCTTATTCATTCCCAATAAGATTGCAAATTCTCTAAATTTATCCAACCTAGCACCGGAAGAGTGGATGTACTTTGCACAATTCCTAATTCCCTCAATTGAGCTGGCAAGCTCCTTCAATCCATTCTTCACAATTAAATTCAAGATGTGACAAGCACACCTCAAATGCATATATTTCCCACCAAGTAAGAGAGTACCCATCTCCTCAAATCTCCTTTTCATATAATCAATTGCGACATCATTGGATGAAGCATTGTCAACCGTGATGGTAAAGACCCTCTGTACTCCCTAACCCTTTAAACATCCCTCTAAAAGCCTTCCAATGTCTTCTCCCTTATGACTAGTGATCTTTGTGAAATTTATGATACGTTTGTGCAATTTTCAATCATTATCTAAAAAATGAGCAGTCTCTACCCTATAGTTTATGTTTTTCACTGAGGTCCAAGTATCAGTTGTAATACTTACCCTTTTATCACGCATCATTTTGAAATATCTTAGACTTCTCTTGTATGAACAAGTCCCATATCATAGTGGCAACCTTCCTCCTATTTGGAATTTTAAATCTTGGTACGTCTTCATTCATCATCTCAACAAAACCTTCACCTTCAACAACCAGAAACGGTTGTTCATCCTTAATTACAAACTGCACCACTTTTAACTCAAGCCACTTTTGATTAAAAGTATGAGGTACAATTTGGCCACCTATCGTCTTATTTGTTAGGACCGATTGGGTACTATCACTGCCCTTTAGTAGAGTGGAGAAGTTTTGCATACCTTCCTAAGATGATGCAAGATACTTGAAGTCTCATTTCTAATCGGATGGCAAGGTAACTCTGCTTTGCAATAATTGCATATTGCAAGGTGAATCACTTCCCCTTTATTATTCTTTCTTTGAACCTTAACGCTATGTTTCCATGCCTCTGACTTCCCAGGAGCCCCAACCGCAGCACGCTTGCAACTATCTTCATTACGACTACTTTCAATAGCAACTATTACTACAGGGTTAGGGGTTGTGGCTGGAATTGGATTTGAAAGTGTGGGTTGTGTGGCTTCACCGGTGGAAGTGGAACCCATAGGAGTACTACTGCTATTCATACTAGTAGCCGTAGATACCATATTACCTACAATAAATTTAAAAAAATAAGAGTTAGTGCAAAAAAATATATCAAACTTGTATATCTTAGGTGTCGTTTACAACTAGCTAGAGCAGACAAGGTTAGAGAACGTAAAAGACTTCAAAGTTGGTCGAGTTAGTGAATCAAACTCAATATTCAGCCAAATCAAGCGAGATTACTCAGTAATAGACCCCAAACTTGTATATCTTATTATCTTAGGTGTTGTTTACATCCTGTTGTACTAACTAGTATGATAGTATCCTTAGTGATATTAGAGATTGACCATGGGTTGCATGATGAATTGGGTTTTCATCTTGATGAATGTAAGTTTAAGTATAATGTTGTTGTTCAAATTGAAACGATCAGATTTGATTATCAGTAATTGAAACAATCAAATAACTAAACTAAGCACAAATTGAAAGCTCAAATTGGATTATCAGTAATTGAAAGCTCAAACTGAAATTTGAAAGCACAAATTTGATTATCAGTAATTGAAACAATCAAATAACTAGGCACAATCAAATAACTGAGACCGAAATGTAAGTTTAAGTATAGTAATTGAAACAATCAAATTGAAAGCTCAAATTCAAAGAACTAAGCACAATAAATTACCCTTCTAGATTTGGTGATTCGGTGATTCGGTGAAGAGGAAGATCTGATTCGATGAAGAGGTGATTGGGTAATTTGATTATCAGTAAAGATGAAGAAGAGTAGAAGAGGTGAAGATGTAGAGAATAGAGATATTGGTGGGAATGGAACTGGGTTGGGTTTGAGGGGGAAAGTGGTCGATGGAGAGGGAGGAAGAGGTGAGGCCGTGGAGGACCTGGAGGTAGTCGAGGAGGGGTTTGCAGCCGGGGAGGGTGACGGAGGGCGATGGAGGCGAGCGGATTGGAGTAGAGCTGTAGAAGAGGAGGGTTTCGACTTTCGACTTTCGAATCGAGGGAGCTGTAGAGGAGGGTTTCGACTTTCGAATCGATGGAGGCTGGCGGATTGGAGTAGAAGAGGAGGGTTTCGACTTTCGAATCGAGGGAGCTGTAGAGGTTGGGAACCTTGGGGTTGCGGTAGGAGGTGAGGGAAGAGGACGGGAAGAGAAGAGGGAAGAGGACTCAAGTGATGGCTACGACGACTAAAGTAGAAAATCAAAAAAATGAAAAAGAAAGACTGGGATAAAAATTAGATTAAATATATATTAAATATATTCGGTACGGTACGGTATACCAACGGTATAAAAATTTTGTACCAGTACCATACCATCAAAAATCGGAATGGTACAATGCCAAAAATTTGGTACGGTATTACCAAGTTTCAGTATTGTTTGGTATGGTAATGGTATGGTATGGTATGGTAATATGGTATTTTTTGACACCCCTAGTTGCAGTTGACAACTGCGGTCTTTGCTAACGTGGGAAAAAAGAGTCAACACGTGGAATTAGTTGAGTGAAGATCCCCCTATAGAATATAGTTTGAAAATAGGGCCTATTTTGGGAAAAAAATTCTAAGAACTACCCATAATCCTGATCATAGGATGAATTGATACCACAACACAGATTACACAAATAACAAATAGCACATCCCTTTTATAATTGTTGTTAAGGCTCTGTTTGGTTCAGGGGAGGGGAGGGGAGGGGAGGGATTTTAATGGAGGGAAGGGGAGGGAAGGGAAAGGGAGGGGAGGGATTTATTGAAAACTCTGTTTGGTTCAAAGGAGGGGAGGGGAGGGAAAATAATTATCTTCTTGTTTGGTTCACAAGGGGAGGGAATGGATTTTATAATAAAATTACTTTTATACCCTTCACAATTGCATTCCCTAATTGCATTCCAAAACCATATTAAAAAGGAAAACTTTTACATTTTCTTATTAATAACTATTATTGTTTAATATATCCGACCCTGACTTAATATCAGTAAACTGGCTCTAGAAGAAAAAAAAATCCCGACAATAGACCTGATTTCAGCGATAACTACTTAGAAAGACTGTTTACTTTTCTTTATTTCTCTATTTATTTCTGATGAAAGTGAAGGCAAAATACAAAGTCGAAAAAAGTGAATCACAAAATTCTGTAATATCAGTATGATTACAAGAGAAAGAAAAGCTAGAGCAGATCAGCTAGATGAAAGACTACATTAACATGAAAAATTAGGTTTTCTTTCTTTTCTTGGCAAAGTAAACATTAGACTTGAAGAATCTAGCAGTGTTCATTTTAATATTCTCTTGAGTAGCGTTACCAAACATAATGAGATAAACAAGGAATGAGTAACCGAAGAATAGTAAAACATGTACAAGAGGAAATGGTTTTAATCATACAAATGTTGCTGTGGTGCTTTTGCACCAAATACGTTCACATGACTTGCATATAATCATAAGGTATTACTTAGCTGTCATAGAAACAGATGACATAATTTGTTTGTATGTAGTCAAGTTCACTAACTAAAAGGACAATTTAGTCAATTCACATTAAAAAAGTAGATATAATTTCTCTCCCCTCCAAATCCCCCCACTTTTGGAGGGGAGCCAAAATTGACTCAGGAGGGGTGTTACACCCCCCCATTTCCCTCCCCTCCCCTCCTAAAAAATGAACCAAACATGAAAAGTTTTAAAAAATCCATCCCCTCCCCTCCATTCCCCTCCAACCAAACAATGCCTAAAAATACAAAGCATGTAAAATAAAAATATAGACCCTTGATCGCTAACTCTGATTGTATGATTTATAGCATTACCCAATGGTGGTTGAGCCGTTGAGGACGATAACATGTACATCCACATGATAATTGTGACAGTTACTATAGTATATAACAATACATAATAACTTTTCTAAAATGCCCATATCTTACCAGGTTTAAGATCTCGATGAATTATTCCATTAGCATGTAGGCAATCCATTGCACGAGCAATATCAAGTGCAAAGCTAATTGCCATGTAGAGATCAAGTTGTTGAGGGCGAACGCTTTTCAGATAATTCTTCAGAGACATTCCTGGTAGCAGCTCCGTGATAATCACCATGAACGGTTCCCTGCAAGCTCCAATGAACTGCAAGCGAGAGGAAACTAGTTGAAATTTATTAAGAAATGATATATTTGTACAAGAATGCAAAATGGATGGTTCAAGTAGGGCAATAATCTCTAGGGAGCTGTGACCCTCAAATTCAAAAGGGAAGGCCATGTGCATTATAATCCAATTTGATGGAGAAGTTAACCATATACTTGATCACATGAATTAAAGGGAGCATACCTTTACAATGATTTTTATGCTTCACTCTGCGCATCATATTTACTTCTCGAAATGAAGCAACCTTTAAGAGTTTCCTTTTCTTCAGGATTATCACCACTATTGAGAACTTTGATTGCTACAATTTTTGACCCATACATAATTGGAATAAGTGTCAAGGGAAAACATACTTACGATATGTTGTAAGCATAATCTTTTTCAAAAAATTAAACATTAAAATCGAAAAAAATAACCAACAATCGTAATTACACAGAAACAATACAATAATCAATTATAACTGCTAATATGAACGTTACGTCATTACGCCACTTAATTTAGGGAGTCAGCAGAATCATTAGAAATAACAAGTTCAAGAAGATTTTTTTTATAATTTCATTATGCATAAAATTACATAGCATGTATAGACATTCAAGTAAGGATCTTAATTTATACTGTGATTTTGAAAGAAAGATGGCTATCTCAAAGACATAAACATCTAGCTAAGCAGATTTCCTTTTGAAGTGCTTCTATGTAAATTGCACATTTTACCTTTATTATATAGGGACTGCATCATACTCCAATGAGTATAATGTTATGATCCTAGAATATTTTTATGATATCCACAGCTTTTCCGGCTGAATGCTGACACTAGGTCTTTATTAAGTTCTCTCGAATTTACCAGAGTAATGATATCCAATACATCTGATCACAATCAGTCGATTTTCACCCACGGGGTACGACGTTTACTGTTAAAAAATAATTAATTATAATAAATATATTTTTATTCCTCAAAATATTATATATTAATACCAAATGTCGTAAACTATTACAATTAGTAAATAGTCATTTTCTTTGGCAAAAAACCCTCAAAGTTGGAATAATATCCTGGCAACCCCAAATGATTTGTCACAAGCTTTACATAAAAAAAAACCTCAAAGTTGGCATTGCTATTACCCATGGCAACCGCAATAGTAGAGAGTATTTTTTGCTATGAAAATTATCAAGACTTCATTATGCAACCGATTGGAAGATGAGATGATGATTGTTTGGTGGCATATAGGGTTGTAAATCGGACCGGACGGGATCGGACAACCATATGTTCAAGCTCGGACCAAAATTCTACTCGGACAGGTTTATGTCCGGCTCGGTCTAGGTCAGACAAAATTTTTATAATTCGGACTCGGTTCGGTAAAGTATCGGACTGCAATAATACTCGGGCAAACTTATGTCCGGCTCGAGCTCGGTAAAGAATCAGACCTAATAATTTGTTCAAGTTCGGTTCGTATAACAGTTCGAACGGTCCACGGTCGGGCCATTTCTCGAGTCGGACTCGGACAGATGACGGACCGTCCTGTTCAGTTTACATCCCTAGCATATATTGAAAGAGACATATTAGACATCACTGGCAATGAAGATATCAGTCAATATTTTCATAATATGAAGTTTTCAAGGATTTTATTGCCAAAGAAAATGACTATTTACTAATTGTAGTGGTTTATGACATTTGGTATTACTATATGATGTTTTGAGGAATAAAAATGTATTTCTTATAATTTATTACTTTTTAATAGTAAGCGTCGCACCCCCTGGGTGAAAATCCTGGCTACGCCACTGGGAACCAGGGCCGGCCCTGACTTCCGGGGGCCCGAGGCGAACTTCCGAAATGGGCCCCCCCTGCCCCATACATTTAAAAAAAAACATGTATAAAAAAAATTTGCCAAAGCAAAATTTACAAAATTTGCAAAATTTTCACATTGTTCAAAGCAAAATATGCAAAATATATATCACTGAATAACAAATTTTTGTTTGATCATATTGAATAACAGGTTTCTCATAAGCAGCATACATATATGCAAAATAGAGTGAAAACATATAATCAAATATGCAAAAACTGTCAATGGAAAGCTCTGATTGTATCTCATTTAATGCATGACGCTGCCTCAACAATTCACCTTCACATCTTCATAGATGAAATGAAAATTATGAATTAGAAATAGAAAATTATGAAATGAAAATGGAATAGCACTGAAGTGAAGAAATTAAACATAGGAGAAACATAAACATTAAGGAGTTATACCTACATCGTCTTGGGGAAAAAGAAGGATTGAAGGAACAGATGGAGAGTGGGAGTGGGACTTCGGGTTTGGGTTTTGGGGAAAAGAAGTAAGTGCTGATTGGGTTTTGTTTTAAAATAGGATTTAGGTTATCGGGTTTCGGGTTGTAAATTGAATGTGGGTTTAAATTAAATGTAAGTTTCGGGTTTTATATCCATTTAAATGTGGATTTATTTTAAATCACTCAAATTTAAAACCTCAATTTCAATCAAGCCTTCCAGAGTACCCTAAATAATTTTAAAAAAAAAATTTAAAGGATCAAAAAATTATTTTGGGGGCCCCTAAAAACTTTTTTTTTACGCGCAAAATACGTGCTTATATTTACAGGAGAAGTTAGAAATTGGGGGTCCCTAAAATCGCAAAATCCGCAGGGGCCCAAGGCGGCCGCCTTACCCGCCTATACAGTGGGGCCGGCCCTGCTGGGAACCTTGTAATACAATTGCTTACTTTTGCATCTTCTCCAATTCTAACATCCTCAGGGTGTAGCATCTTGGTTGATGGTGGATTGTGTCATTAAAAAATGGTTGATGGTTATTTTATATAAATTTGCAATATCAAGATTCAGACCTTTACTAGAGAAGATACACAAACAAATGCACTAGCCAACTTAACTACTTTTAAGCTCTGGTTAGGTATAAAGTAAGATGTCCAATATTCGATTATAACTATTATTATATGCTGTAGCATATTTTTTGTTTTGACCTTCCTGATATGCTATCCAAAGTGGGTATCAGGCTTTGGTAAATAGGTTTACCAAATTACATTAATAAGAAAGAAGTCACATATACAATATGGCGAGCCAAGAAAACCATCTTTTGGTGGTATTTTGATTTACACAATAGCAACATTCAAATGTAGAAATTATATGAACAACAATCAGCCTTAAGCAAAAACGCACCAAGTTAACTAAAAACTTATCTTACCAGTAATTTTATTACTAATTATTGTTTATAATCTTTGTAAAATAATTCAATTTTGAAATTGTATATACTAAAACTAACAATCTAATACAAGGCCAGATACTGTCACTATGGATGCAACCCAAAATTGTTGTCAAGATTTTGGATATTGGTACAAACAAAATTTTATATAACCTTTATACATTAAGAAGAAGAATGAAAATGAGAAATAAACTAAAATATAATATTTGATACCTAAATGAAAATACAATCCACTGACTCCTCCCGTCTTTCCGTAACTCCTCGTTCGAAATATGTACCAACTCTCTGTTAGGTTTTGTTAACAATTGGAATTAGGGTTTATCTCTAGATCTAAGTTGCTTAAGATATTCACCCTAGGTATCAAGATTGGAATACCTAGACTGCTATCAAAAGCCAATATTTATCTCTAAATACTGGTTTGGGTATCGGGTTATAAGCCCACAAACCCGCGTTCCAATATCCATTCAATTGTACGTTCAATACACGTGTTACTCATATGCACATGCATTATTTATATAGAGTGCATATACCAATATATCCAACAATCTCCTCCTATATTCTCAATATATAAAGTACAAGATTATCTCATCAGTTCAGTATAAAACTGACTGGTTGATAGCAGTCAATAAAAGAAAAGCATCATAAAGGTATAGTTTCATAAGAACCAATAGAATTATAAAACTGAATAGTTCAGTCAAGACTAAACCAATATAATTAAATAGTTCCAACCATATCCAATTCAGAATAGTTCACATAGACTAAACCAACTGGAATAATCTGTCATAGTTTCAAAATCAAATAAAGCAAATAAACTTCGAGAACAAAATATGAGTTTTAAGCTCATGAACACAAGAGTCTTAAACTCAACTGAAGTTTTACCTAGCAAGTGACTAATTTATTCTCAAAAGAAATAAACTGAAATTCTATCATTGCACACTGCTTTATGTTTACTCCTCCATTTTGAGCAAATCATTATTTTGAAATCTATGTTGACAAATTCAACTTCTCCATCTTTGCTAGCTTATAGAATACAAGAATATCAAGAGACACATCTCTAAGAATTCCAACGAATTTTACAAAGTATCTAGTTCCACAAAAGAACTTAGTACAATTCATAATTAGCTTAGCAAAAATGTAACGCAAGCATCACAATCAAGTATTTTTAATAAGTAAAGTACATGAACTTTATAGTTTCTACACAAGAACCATTCTATGTTTCATATTGGAATGAAAAGACTACCGTTTCAATCATGGTTTAACATTGAATCATCAAAATTGGAATGAAACATGTATCCATAAAATACATATCATCAAAATTGGCATGATATTTAGGACAATTTAATCATCGGAAACACATCGATAAGTTTTCATGTTTCGTATTGAAATAATATAATTATTCTAAGTAAATTCTCTAGATATATAATACCATCAAAATTGGAATGATATTATATATTTGTGGAATTTATGTGGAATCATCAAAATTATCTAAAACATGTCAACTGCCTAAAATTGATGCTTAAGTTTGAACTTTTCTATGGTTCCAATTTGATTCTAAATTTCAAAATAATTAGGATGTTAAAGCATTGAATCAATAGCTTTCAACTCCATTTCCCCCACAGTTTTGATAATTAGATCACTTTCAAGTCTCTTAACAAGAGCATTAGCCATACTTGTCGTAATTGCACCTTATCTATGAGAAAGTTCAACTAGGCTTCTTTCAGCCTTAATATACTCCTCTTACTATTATAGAGTGAGTTATGAGCTATAGTGCATTGTAGCTTGATAGTCGCATAACAGAATTAGAGATTTACTTAAACTTCTTAATGGATAACTAGCAATAATTTCTTCAATCCACTCAGCCTTTTTCCCTGCAAGGATAACACATAGAGGTCTGATTATATGGATGATAGCACAGTGCCTGTTTGCCTTTTATTTCCATAATATTTCTGTTCCTCCTAGTGTAACACATATCTACTAGTTATCGACTTTCACTAAATTTCGAGCATCATAATGCATCAGATCAGCTACTCATTCGAAGAATGACTAGAGTAGCACAAAGCAAACTCTTGAATACCACTCAGGTATCTCATTAGCCTCTTAAGGTCACTCAAAAGTGTATGAGATTATTAATGAATCTGCAGATCATACCTACCTCAAAGGCTATGTCTATTCTAGTAGATTTTTGTATACATGAGACGGTCAATTCCTTTAGAATGATCTACCTGTCTCATAGTTGCACCATCATTAGGTGTCAACCTTTTATTATAATCATAAGGTGTTTCAAAACACACTTTCAATCACTATATCCCCACTTTTGAAACACATTTTGATTTGATGAGTTTGACTAAGAGTTATCCCTTGCCAACTGAAAACTCACCCTTATACCTATGGTGTCCACAGTACTTAGGTTTTCATGTTGAATTCTTTGGATAGCACAATTTTAACTTCATTTGTAATAGAGAGGTCACTTCCAAGAATATGCATATCAACAGAATAAGTAAATAATAGTCACTATATTTGACACACCACAAAGTTGAAGGCACTGATCTGAATTACTTGATTCATATACTAAGCTCTTTCAAAAATTTGTCAAATTAGTTATTCGTTGGCTATCCATGTTTTAAGAACATACAATGATTTTACTAAATTGTAAATCTTGTTCACTAAACATATTAGTTCAAAACTTTCCAGTATAAAACTGTTCAGTACAAAGCCTTTTAAATATCCTCTATGAATGACAAAATTTTCAATAGATGTAAGGGTAAGAAGAATACTTATTGTAGCAATATGACAAACATGTGAGTAGACATCAAATAAATCTACCCCATTTTTCTCTATCAATTTGTTAGCTACTAAAAAGCATTAAAATTGCTACCAAACAATCAAAAATTAAGATTCTTCTACAAAACCCCACTTACTAACTATAGTTTTAGCCTCTTTCGGCAGATCAACTAAATTAAAGTATTATTGTATGACACAAAATCATCTCATTGTCTACTAAAGACTCTTCTAAGCTCATTTGTCATTCAGGTTTTCAAGTGTCAGTAAGGCTGGTTCTTGATTCCAACTGTGAATCATTGAACGTGTCTGTAGGACTAGATTATTTCATACATTTATCTTTGATGAACATATCCTCAAAGAACTTTGCAAGTCTAGATTCTTCTAACACAAATTAGATAGATCCAACATCTATCCACAGAGCTACATTCTGCACTTTCTAAACACACAAATATTTGTTGTAGGTCATACTTTAGGCTCTCTAGGGTCATGTACTCTAACAAATGTATCACAATACAAATTTTCACTTTAACAAAATTATTTGTATTTTCATACCATGATTTACAAGGTGTATTCAATTTAGAGTGTAGTAACACATTAGAGATATGATTAACAATACAACATCACTCATAATTACACAAGACAAACAACAGTCAATAATATAGAATTCAACATTTCACTAAGTGTTTGATTCTAACTTTTATCAATACCGTTTGACTGTTGTAAGTAGAGTGCACTAGAGATTATGCCCAATGCAAACTCTCTAAAGTTGTTAAAATATATTCACCACCTCTATCAAATCTGAACCCTTGATTTTTAGCATTTAACTATAATTTTTAATTCATTAAGAATAACAAGTGCTTCATTCTTCATATATATGACAGACTTATATTAATCATCTACAAAAGCGATTAAATACTTCTGACCAATAATTATCTCGTCTAGTCACAAAGCTACAGAGATCACAAATATCAGAATGTATTGACTCATGAAGTTGTGTGCTCCTAGAGACCATACTAAATGATTTTCTAGCGATCATAATCTGAGCACAACTTTTATATTTGTCATATTTAATGAAGTGTCATTTAGTGGAGTTGTAAGTTTTAACAAGAACAAACAATTTAATATATAGTTCATAGTAATTCTAAATTTCAAAACAACTTGGATGTTAAAACTTTTTACTCAATAGCTTTTAACTCTATTTTCCCCACAGTTTTAACAATTAGATTACATTTCCTCACAAACAATTGAATATATAGTCCTCAAAACCTAGCCAATTATGCTATATAAAGAACACAATTAGAACTATTATAATTAATTGTCTCATTTGTTAAACTCAACTTATACATACGATTGACAATATATGCACTTTATAAGAGTTAATACAAAATTACTCTATCACATTTTACAAGAACTATTTGCTTTATCAAATGGTTCTAATAATGTCCACTTGCTCAAACACATTGAGCGAAGAGTTCTTTCCTTTATTCGTTTATCATCATCTTCATAACGCTAAATGAGATAATGACTAACATATTATAATTCAACTTTGCACACACAGTACAATGAACGAGAAGGAACAAAACGTAATAGAGTCATTCTACATTAAGAGATGCTATCTCCTAAGTTATAGATATTTGTTATACATCTTATACAATTTGTATTTTATTTTAAATTTTTAAAGAAGCAAATATGTAATCTCACACAAACTGCAAATAATGGATTTGTCAAAATATCTATACACATAGTATGATAAAACACTTAACAACCCTAAACATGCTAGTTTTCCAAAGCGAGAATAACTATGATCTAAAACTCTCAATCATATGATCAAACCCACAAAACGTTAACACATTCATCACATGAAAAATACTAAAAAAATTAGAGTAGATCATACCGACACTTCAAGTTAGAAGTGTTTTCCAAATTCGATGAAGAAGCCTGCATGGTGCAGACTTATCATTCCGTGATGTAAATCCATCGTCTCCAATACACACAGTTTGTAAGTAACTTTGAAGTTCCTACATTCATCAAATCATTAAAGATTAGCCAATTAAATAAATTATTTGCACTATCTAATTCACAACAATTTAATTGGAGATTCAATTTTATAGTCAAAGCCTATAATTTATCAAAATGAGTATTTGATCCTTAGCACGTAGCCAAAGCAGTTATTCAAATTTGTATTTAATTAAATAATGCATAATACTGTTTTGAACTTTAGCACTTAGCAACAAAATTCAAACAAATAATTAAATAACAATTTAAATTTGGTGAAGAACTTATCTTTAATTTATATCTGCAGTAAATCCAGTCTTCTCCCCAAACACGGAATACAAAACAATATCCAATGGACTGTCTCCACTAGTTAGATCCAGATTTGATTCCTTTTGACTGGATATGGATATGATCCAACAGTCCAAACAATAAACAACAAATCTCCAACTAATAGAGTACTTGTTGGACTGGATCTGAAACTGGATCTGCTCCAACAGTCCAAACACCAAACAGCAATCTCCAACCAATAGAGTAGCTGTTGGACTGGATCTGCTCCAACAGTCCAAACACCAAACAACAATCTCCAACCAATAGAAAAAAAAAATCAAATTTTGGATCTGAGTTGTCTCCTTCTCTTTCTATCTCACACAAAGATCAATGGAGATGAAGTGGATAATGAGGCAGCATAGGTCCAGACGCGAGTTTCGGCGAACTCCGGCGGCTCGCTCCCAGCGTCGCTAGGGGTGTCAGTGGTGCCTATCGACATCAGGGGTGGCGGCGTCGCCCAGTGACAACGACTGATGCTCCTCCATCAGCCGTGATCGCCACCGAATCCAGCCGATATGGATTTCGACCACACCGACGACACTGGAGATCTGGGTGCCCCTTCGATCCGCGACGACACCGGCAATCTGGCGACGATTCCGATCATGTCAGCGTTGGTCGGCGACGGTGGCTCCGAGGGTTTCGACAAGATCCGACAGATCCAACAAAACTCCGTTTTCCCTCTTAATTAATCTCACAAATTGATTAATAATATCTCAAGATTGTTAGGTTTTGTGAGAAATTAACAATTGGAATGAGGTTTATTTCTAGATCTAAGTTGCTTGAGATATTCACCCTAGGTATCAAGATTGGAATACCTAGACTGCTATCACAAGCCAGTATTTATCTCTAAATACTGGTTTGGGTATCGGGTTATAAGCCCACAAACCCGCATTCCAATATTTATTCAATTGTACGTTCAATACACGTGTTACTCATATGCACATGTATTATTTATATAGAGAGAATATACCAATATATCCAACACTCTCCAGCTTTAACAAGGATCAACTGATAGCCTACTAAGAGTCTCCTACTATCCAATGAATTTGAGAGTAATGGTGTATGAGTATAGCTTAAATGTCTGAATAAAACCAATTACGAGTGGTTTGGTTTGTTGAAAAATTGAATATCGAATATCGTTATCATATCGAACTACAACATATTTGGCTTTCTACAGCGGATTTATTATAGCGTTTAAGTGTGAATGCTATTGAAAGTGATCAATAATAGCATTTTTGAATTAAATGCTATCTTTGATTAATTTTGAAATTTATTTTTAGCTACGACAGCGTTTTTAAAATGCTGTATTTTTTACAGCATTTTTGAAACACTATAATACTTGTAAATAAACTGAAGTGATAAAGATAAAAAAAAAAATTCTAATTAAAAAATCCAAATCATTCTCAAAACCAGTTCATTTTCTTCTCTCCGATCGAAATCACAAAAACTGTTGATTTTCTCCTCCCAAACCCTAGTCCAATTATCTTCTCCCCGCTCCCCATCATCGTCTTCTCCGTCGCCATCTTCTTCTCCCCACTTTCTTATCCCCACGCTTCCGTCGCCCTCTTCTCCTCAGACCCCGATAACCCCACTATATTAAAACATCAAAATCATCCGAAATCTTCTAACTTCTCCTAATCTAATTCCAAATCTCTTTCATGTTCACAAACCCTAGTCCAAATCTCCAACCACTCCATCCCGTTCCCCGTCACCCTCTTCTTTTTCCAGCTCCCCGATACCCACGCATCGTCGCCCTCTGTTCCCCTTTGCCCCCTGATACCCACTATATTAGTTGCCTTCTCTTTCCCGTCGTCATCTCCTCGCCAGTCGACCTCCTTGCTCCTCTTTCTCTCGTGCCGTCGACCAACTCACCGGGGGTAAACAACTATTTTTCTCCCGCCGTCAACCACTGTGCCATATTTGGGGTAACAACTCTATATATTTTTAGGATTTTTATTGGACAGATTTCATTTTTTATTTGTCTCTCTTAGTTGTGTTTGTTTGAACATTGAACATATAGGAGATTTTCATAAATGATAATAGATATTAGCAATCCTTGTTAGTTATCATTTTCAGTTGTTTGCTTGATGGACTAATCCTAGAGGTTCATTATCAACAAGGAAGCTGCTAGCATTTCAGCCCAAGATAAGATCATTAGTAATGTTCAATGCTATGTTTGCTTCAATTTGCCTAATTTGACATAATTCCCTAACTTTGTTTTTTTTTAAAAGCAACTTAGTAATGACAGACTACAAAACTGAAGGGGAAATAGCAGGCAAACGGATAATAAGTATTATAAAAGCTGAAATGTAACAGAGAATTAGAGTTGAACATTGAACATATAAGGTGTATATTTGTGTTTCATAAATGATAATGGATTTATGTTTGAACATTGAACATATAGGAGATTTTTTTTGTCTTTCTTAGTTGTGCTCGTATTTTCAATATCAAAAGGAGCATCATTTACTTTACAAAAAATAGATGTGATAAATACAAAAGTGCCCATATGTTAGAGCCCAAATTTCCACTTATTTAGCCTTAAAACCATAGACAATTGGATAGTTTTTTTTAATTAACTGCCAACTTGGAAACATCTTCCAGAAATCAAGATGTTGGTTGATAAGTAGGACAAGGACAAAACAAAAGAAATTGTATGGTACGATTGGTCACATTCTTCGTCCCAATATGTTGTAGTTATAAGGATAATACAATATGAGAAATATATATACACACTATAAGAAGAAAATCTTAAGCTTATATTGACGAAAATTAAGAAAGGGCTACAACTGAATTAATAGATACTAGCAAAGTAATGCTTTCAGAACTCTGATTTGTCAGTTATGTCGGAACTGGAAAGATTCTGGATTAAGGATGGTGGTGAATTATTATCTGTTTCAATTCCCTTCACTGTAAATTCGCTCCTAACTCTTACCACTTAATGAAAGAGATGAAGTTTTCATCTTCTTCATCTACTTTTGTGTATTGTGAGATTTTAAAGGTTTCCTTATCTTTATATAAATTTGTGATAAATTGTTCTTGCTAAGTGTGATATGCTCTAGTATAAGTATAATTGACTCATACAGAGATTCTTGTCCTCTAGTCAATGCATAGTACCTTGCATTAGTGTAGTTGATTTATTTTCAGTTTAGGATCAGCACCTTCCCTTCTTTGTAAAGAATAACATGGCAATCACACATTTTGTAATTTCAAATTTGTGAACTATTTCTTGGCGAGCTAATAAATACTCATCACAGTCTATTCAATACAGGCAAGCTTACTAGAAGATGTATGTGCTGATTGTGATGCATTAAATTATCCATCTGCTGCTTCTGAGAATTATGTAATTTCGAGTGCCTTAATGTGTACTATATGTTGCTATATTCTGAAAAATGCCTTGAGAAAGATATAACATTGATGATATAATATTTTGTAAATTTTGAGGAATCTGAACTTGCATCATTAAAATCCACTTTATGAACTGTAAGGAAAAAGAATTATGTTTACTGTTGGTGCTGGGTATTGACTGCTTTTTAGGGCTAGCATCAGTTAAAATTACGCTGAGATGTCTTCACCAGTTCATCGCTGAGTTGCTTAATGGTTAAAGTCTGTGGTATTCTTTAGCAGTTGCATCCTTGTGCTATTGATTTTCCCCTATGTAGCTGTTTTCAATCCCAACAGCGAAGGTGTTAAAGTTTATAGGATGTAAAAATATTCATTTCAAAATTTAAATGCGGCATTGCCTCCTCATTTTATTAATGTTTTGACTTCCCATTATGTACAAAGTTGCCTTTGCAATAAATCAAAATTTCTTGTCCTAGACTTATCTTGTATATTATCTGCATCTAATTTTGTAATGCATTTCTCAGGTACTGTGAGTGTTTTGCATTAGTAATCTATTGTGATGGATGCAACTGCGCAAACTGTTATAACAATGCTGAAAATGAAGCTGCAAGGCATGAGGCTGTTGAAGCAACTTTAGAACGAAACCCCAATGCTTTTAAACCCAAAATTGGTAGCAGTCCACATGCCGTCAGAGATAATAGGATATGCATCTAATTCATGCCATGATTACTTTTGTTTTCACTAGGATGAGTATAGTCACTGTTTTATAAATCTGTACTGTGGTATGCTTGTACCACATATATAGAACATGATTGTACATGGTCAGTGGCGACACTTCTTTAAATTATGAAAGACTTGAGTGCAATGCTTGTTTTATATTTGATCTTTTATGGTGGATTTATGTAAACATTTTTCTGTTCTACTTATCAGATTAGGATGCCTTCTTGCATGTGCATATATGGGGAGTGTAGGTGTCCATGTCGATCTGTTCTAAGGATCTGTAGTTATTAATTATGCTCCTGCCGTTAGACATTTATGTGTGTACTTCTTTCTTTCATTGATAAACTCTTACTAATATGCATCATGACATGTCTACTTTGCATCTGAATAGCACATATATACTTCAGTTATGTATGCATAGTGCATTATAAATTGTTTTCAACTTCCTATTTCTACACTCATAAACAAAACAGTTATATATCTTCCTAAATTGTCTATCTTATATATATTTGATGACTATTGTTAGGAAGGTTATACAAGAAAGGTTCTTCCTAAAGCATAAATGTTTAAACCATAAAGCTCTAAATGGTCTATCTTAAAAAAAAATTGTATCTTTAAACCATAAAGCTTTCTAAACGTAAGTTATAAACGACTGCAGAATGTAACAAAGTTAATTAAATTCACCTTTGTGGATAGGTTTCTTGCAGCGTTCAACATGTATAATGATGAGATGGTAACTTTAACAAAATTGGTTCAAAGAGAATGCTTAACAAGTAACTGTAAACTTGTAAAACTGGAAACCCTTGTTCAAAATTTATCGCTACGTCCTTTCAGTCTGCAACTAATTTCCCTTTAATCCGACAAGTTCAGCCAAAAGCATATTTAACTGATTTGCAATGTGGTTTATTATTGATAATTTATTTTAGTTCAGGGTATCATTTACTTAAGATTGCTAGATGGGTTATCATGTATTGAGTTTATATTTATTGAAAATTTACTACTTTCTTCACATGCATATAAATCACCTGGCGTTCTCCTATTTAAATGCAACTAATCACAAAGATGGCAGGTTAACTTCTGTTTGTTTGACCTGAAAATCAACTTAGTTCTGCATTGCGATGGTAGGATGATGTCTACATTTCCCCCAATATCAGTTAAATTCTTTTATGAGTTAATTAAAATAGACTATAGTATTTACAGCTGAATTCTTTTGTTATTTTCAGACTATAGTTAATGGATTATGAACTTCAATCATGCATTGGTATTTGGCAATTGTGGCTTGTCGTATTTGATATTTGATTCATGTTATATACGACATATCAAAACTTTGCTAATTTGATATATTGATAGTCTAGGAAAACTTTGGTGTCCATATTTTTTATATAAAAATGAGCCTATGCAAAACTATAACTTCTCCTAGAAAATAGCCAACAAGTGCAGAAGCAAATACAAATTATTAAATTCAAAACTGCCAAAGTCCTTAATGAAGAAAATTATGATAGTTTTACTAATTTTGACTTAAAATTGGTTTCTTATCATTATTCATTTCTGCAGGTGATTCGGTTGGTCATGATTTTGGTGGTGCCTGCATATCATATGCTATGAAAGCGTTCCCATCTAAAGATTGCAAAAGCTGTTTTTGTGACTGCAGCCATGCTGATGGATAGACAAAGCACTCTGGACATGTTTACCAGGCAGGTTTTTATGTATTCTTGATAATTGTCAATTAACAATTTTGCAAACTTTTCCTCCACTAAATGTTTTAAGTATACAGTTATTTATTCTCAATTCATTTGGCATTGCCATTAGTTAGTCATGCAGTCATGCTTATATGGAATTCCATTATGTTATGCCACTAACATTCTAAGATTTTGATGCCATACGAAACAAAACACTGTGTATTCTATTTAAAGAGAAAATAACGAAATAAAGTCAGGTACAGAGTTGATTGCTCCATTGCATTTATATGAAACTTCAAGCTAGAAATAAGAAAAGCAATCCATAGTCAAAGGAAATTTTCGAAAATTTTACTAGGATTCTGAATCTTGTTGTATAGTTGAACTGGTCCATATGGTGGAATAAGGATTCTTAATCTTGTCATATTGTTTAACTCATATGTGCACATGTTTAGCAATTTCTTAAACTTTATGATGAATTAGTCTAGGCAGTAGGCAAACTATTATCACTACAACATATTTAGTGATATATTCGCTATAATGACATAGGCTGTCAAGTGTACATATTCTAAGTTGTTATTGTGATCAGCATATTTACTGTATATTGAAGTCACTATATTGAAGTCACTGGTGTTGTTTTTCTTTCCTCGATACTCCAATAACTATTGACATTTGTATATATATTTCAAAATTTAAATTATTCTTCACTAAATTGGGTACAATGGGTGCTTTCCTCGAATACTCCAATAATTGCTGACATTTGTATATATATTTCAAATTTTAGATGATTCTTCACTGAAACACTCGGTGCATACCTTCTTCCTATTATTTTCATACAACCTTTTTATTTGTTTCTTATGACATATTTTATATTTGTCAATGTTATATTTTTTCACTTTTCAATTATTAATCACACTGACATTTTTTCATCTCCATTTACAGGATGGAGATGTTCTGAATGAAACAAAGAATGCGAATTGCTTTGATGTTTGTCACTCAAGGGTTACCTGTCGCCAGTTTTAAGTTTATTAGATGTACCTTTTTATTTATTTATTGTACGGATTCAAATTCATTGTACGTAACTGTTTTATGATGTTAGATTTTGATATACGTGTACACAACTTTTCAAAACATGTATAGGTTGAATGGTGTTGTTGATGTTTTATATATATGCACCCGGAGAATTTTCAAAACTTTTATATGCATCTGTAGAGATTTTTTTGCATACGGGTCAAAAGAAATAGCATTTTTAAAACGCTGTAAAAAAACACCACTCTTAAAAACGATAGCGTTTCCAAGAAACGCTATAGAATTTATAGCATTTCGAAAACGCTATCAAATTTATAGCGTTTTCGAAACGCTATAATTACGATAGCATTTCTACAAAACACTATCAAATTTATAGCGTTTCGAAAATGCTATAAATTCGATAGCGTTTCTCCGAAACGCTATGGACTTTCTACAGCGGGGGCAATGACAGCGTTTGCAAAACGCTGTCGTAGGTCTTTGATAGCATTTACAAAATGCTATCAAAGGGCATATTTGTTGTAGTGTCGAAATGCAAATTTTCATATCAGATACCGAATATCAGCGATATATATGCGATATTTAAAGAATATCGGGTAAACATATCGAATGAAAATATATATCTTAAATGTGATTAAGATAATGTTTACACATTATAAATTACACATACAAAAGAACTTAATGCAAGTAATAATAATTATAACAAAAATATATGCCTACATGAAATCTTTACATAAAAGAAAGAGAGCTACATATTAGAGATTTGAGGATAAGACAAGGAATTTTTCAAAAGAAAACTTGAAGGCAAGTTGAAAGGTTTCTCTATTCACTCCCCATAAGCAATATGTTTGTCCTACTTTAAAATAATGTTCTGATTTATTATTTACTAACTATATAGACACTTATCGTACTCTTTGTAAATACACTCGTCGAAATAATTAGCCCAATAAAGATCATACATAGTGCACATATACACAAATTTGTAATTTTGTATAGAAAGTGGCAAAGAAATTTGAATGAATATGTTGTGTTTTTTATCCTATCTCCATCATAATCAGTTTTAATTTCTTTCAACTTTCTCTAATGTACAATCACAAACACCAGTTTGTCCATTATAATTTGAAATGAAGAGTGGATCTCTTCTTTATATGTTCAATACTAGGTCAACATCTTCTCTTTGTGTGCACAATAAATAAAAGGAAAGGAGTGATAGCGTGGTGAATTTTTGGGAGATGATGCAATACTGATAAGAGAATTAAGATTTTTTAGCTAATTTTTTTTACATCCTCTCCTTTGATGAATGGGTTAGGGCCCAATTGAGTTTGGGATAAAACTGTAACCCAACTCTCTATGGTGTTTTACCTTACATAACACTCGTTCTTTTTTAATACAACCCTCTGAAAATGAATTCTCACTGAAAATCTATCATGGGAGTATAAAAAATTAGAGTTGTAGGTTTATTCAATGGGGTCCTCCAATTTCTGGGGCATTCATAAGTTCATGTAACAATTTTTTGTAGAATTATGTATAGCTAGCTTATATCTCTTAGGGGGCGTTTGGTACAAGATTTTTTTTTGTTCCCAGGAATCATGAAACCTGGGATTTATGATTCCTGAGATTTATGTTTCCTAGGAATCATAAAATATATTTGGCAGGTCTTAAACATCTTTGAAAATGTTAGTTGGAAACTTAATTTCTTATATTTGGTTGAGCTACATATTTCCTGAAAATCTTAGTCTTATTGTCCAAAATACCCCCTCTCATTCTCAAATAACAAAACAAACTAGAGAGTTGAACATGCTAGGATTTTAGCCACTTCCATAATTACTGATTTATTATTTTTGGCTTCTTAAACTGATTCATTGATTTCGGCTATTGGTTGTTGTTCATGCAAAATTTGATTTTCTGGAGATACTAGTTATGTACTGCAGTTTTGAATTTGGTATGCAACCTGGAGTTGGTTATTTTCTAATATTTGTCGAATATGCTACAGGTGAGAATTGAAACTGATAATATTATACAGTGCCGCACTGCGCTCATTATTACTAAATCGCTATGAAGGCCCTTATTCTTGTTGGTGGATTTGGGACAAGACTGAGGCCGTTGACTCTTAGCACGCCAAAACCTCTCATTGAGTTCGCCAACAAACCGATGATCTTGCATCAGGTTTACTGCTACTTGCTCTCTTCCTTTCTTACTAATCAATATTATTTTAAAATTACTGACCATTTTCCATTTGTTAGGTTAAAAGCAGTTGGAGTCACTGAAGTCATCTTAGCCATCAATCACCAACCACAAGAAAGCAAAGCTTACTAAGTGCTATAATCCAGTCAAATTACTTATTTCATCTCTGTATAATTTCAGGAAGAAACTATTTGATTTTTTTTTTCCATTGTAGGTCATGCTTAGCTTCTTAGAGGAGTTTGAGTTAAAGCTTGGGATTAAGATAACTTGCTCGCAAGAGAACGAACCTCTGGGCACCGCGGGCCCCCTGGCGCTTGCAAAGAGTAAATTGCTTGAAGAGGCTGATAAGCCATTTTTGGCTCTTAACAGTCACGTCGGAGAAGATGAACAGCAAGGGTGATGGATTTAGGATGAGAGTGAGGGGGGACATGGCAAAGAGAGAGAGGAGTTTTTATTTATTTATTTATTTATTTATTTTTTTATATAATTGTATTATTAAAGAAGTAACATTTTCTCAAGCACTTGAAAATCTAATAATTCCACCCCTCCCATGGAAAAATTTTTGTGGGAATTGTGGTAAAAAAAATTCTCAGGAATCTTAGCTTTCTGGGAATTTGAATTTAAAAATTAGCATACGAAACATGGAAAACTAGATTCCCAAGTTAAGATTTCCAGGAAACCAAAAATAATCCTTGTACCAAACGCCCCCTTAGTCTCTCGATCTGCATGCTGTAATTCTAATTGCAATAAAAATGTTCTCGACCCCCCAATTTATATCTTCATTGTTTTTTTGTGTGTTTCTCTAGTCTTACTATCATTATCCTTAATTTTTGACATGTTCTTTCAGTCAAGGTATTGATGTTAGGTTTCAACTAGGCAGTTAAAATCGAATTTTGGAACTAATCGGCCAATGAGCGATTAGTGATTAATCGGTTAATCGGAAAATAATCCGGGATTAAATCGGAAAAGTCGTTACATATAAAATTAAAAAAAGATATATCCTCATTATGTAGCAATCCTAAATTCTAACATAAAATTATTATGAGATTATCAAATAGCAACATACAGTGTCACGCCCCGCTTCCCAAAAATATGGAATACGAGCACGTGACGAAGCCCATCGAATGATTTTTATATTATCCATAAGCTGTAGGATCGACTCAGCATCATAACAAGAATATAACCAGATTTATATATAACCAAGCATGCATGAATAATTTATTAAGTAACAGAAAACAATTTAAACCAATAATAATATTCAAATAGTTTTCAAGTCTGGATCAAATGTAAACTCAGAAACAAGTCTTATATAGCAGAAGAAATAAATACCTTAAGGAAACAATTATTTAAACAAGTCTTTGCTCCAAGCGAAGCCTACAATGTCTGCTCGCCAATTCCAGCAGGTAGCTTGTCCCAAAGTCTGCTTGATAAATATAAAAGGAAAAACAGGGAAAAACAAGAAAAGATGCCCTTAGTGCAAGCTAGGGCCACAAATAGTGAAAACAAGTACAAGTATGGGGAACAGGAACTAGAATCAAGAATGTAACAGGGATACAACAAGTAGTGGGGACAACCAGGAATTAGCTAGCAAGGGAGGACTTCTTAGTAAACAGGCTAGTTAACAACTGCTAATGGTAAAACATATGTCAGGTGAACCTGTACGGGTAACTAACATCAAGTATCATGTTTCATGTGTCAGGTTTCACGTATCAAGTTTCATATTTCAAGTTACAGGTGTCATGTTCAAGTTTCATGTATCAGATATCAGGTAACCAGGTAATCAGGTAACAGGATAATCAGGTAACAGGATAATCAGGTATCAGGATAATTATGTATCAGGTATTAAGTTCAAGTCTTGTGTGATTCCTATCTAGGTAGCACGACATGCATCCCATTTTTTTTTACTACATGGTTGCTACAGTCAAATTAGTTGCGTTTAGACCTAGTAATGGAGTCTATAGGGCGGTGTACTCAGGCATCAAACAAGCAGGTGATCAACCATGGGCTCTAGAGGTGGCCCCCGTAGGCTCTAGAGGTGGCCCCCGTCACCATGACGTGGCACTTAGTTCTACGTGGCACTTAGTTCCATGTGATCGCAAATATATATCATGTAACCTTGTAATGGGCTCTAGAGGTGGCCCCCGTAGGCTCTAGAGGTGGCCCCCGTCACCATGACGTGGCACTTAGTTCCATTTAACATACAACTTTGGGAAACACGGGCCCCCTTCCGAGTACACTTACCTATGTTGTCCACTCTATAGTCCTTCCCTCAAACCCCGGCTTGTTACATTTGTTCGGGTAGATTTTGAGTACTTGTATTTATACATGTGGAACAGGGTTAAAATAATATAAATTAATTCTAAGAAAAATTGGAGATATCCTATAGGGTGTCCAGCAACTACATATAAAATTTCATGTCCAACGCTTGCTGTTTACACAAGTAAATTAATTCGCAAAGTAAAGGTGTGCAGTAGTTTTGCGAATCTGTGCCTACCAACACAGCTGCAGTAAATCTGCAATAACTCCTAGACCGTAACTCCAAATTCGAAAATTTCGGAGTCTATCGACATCTAGACATCCAGAGCTACAATTTCTATTCAGGGCTCGGGCCCAGATTCAAATGATAAAAGGATCGAAACCGCAAAAGAATATTCAGACAGCAACACGCAGAATTAACTTGCTAGTGTAGATTTCATGGAAAAATGTCATTTGGCGTCTAAGTTATTATGTGGCATCAATACATGATAATGGAGGTCAAACAGCAAATAATAAATGTTTTTCAAGTTATAGGGTTGCAAGTTCGTCAAAAATTGAATGTGACATGTATCTACAAATTTAGAGCTCCTTAATTCATATGTCTATGTGTTCCACGTGTTCAAGGGTAAAAGAGTCCAACAATTATAAATTAAATACAAGGAAATTTTGTGACTCTTAGAATTGTCAATTGGAGATTCAATAATGATCTACAATGATATTTCAAAGAGGAGTCACAATCTAACTATTTGTAGTATTTCAAAGGTGCTTGTACTAGAACAATAAAATGTACAAGGATACTTGCCTTTAGGGGAGAAGACGATGAATCCGACGGAGGACGGGAACGGGTCCCAAAGACACGACGATGAGCAAACGATCACGATAATCACGATCGGGCACGGACCTCGATGGTGATCACGATCAAGATGAAGATCCGGCGAATCCAACGGTCGAGATCGGAAATGCAACAAATAAGAATTAGAAGGGTACCAAAATATACCATGATTGCTAATTGATGAATAAGAACAAAAGTAGATCAAATGTTTACTCACCAAGCAAAGGACGAACGAGACGATGCAAGGCCGAGATCAAGATCTTGATGATGATGATGATGGTGATGATCAATGCAAATCCAACGGTGACGATCGATGGATCAAGAGGCGATCACGATCGCGATGATGAAGATGTAGATCGGACGGTAGAGATCTGATCTGGTGGTGATAATGAAGATCTGATGACGGTGATGAAGATCATGAAGATCCGCCGGCCAGAAATCAAGAGATCAAGATCTGATCGAATGGACGGCCCACAATCACTCTGATCCAAACCCACATTACACAGCAACCACTGTTCTTCTTCCCTTCTACAAAACAGAGCATGAGAGAGGGAGGATCAGCGGCTAGCGGCAGTGCTCGACTACGGCGGATGGCAAACCAGTCGACGGCGGCGCGACTGGAAGAGCAGCACAGTACACAATGGAGGAGCGTTGCACTGGTGCTGCGACACGACGGAGGACGACGACTCCGGTTGCTGTCGGGATGCGCCGCAGGGTGGATCGCGACTGTCTACGTCGGAGGTCGCAACAGTGGGGGCTGCCGGCACAGGGGGAGGCACTGCGGTGGAACGACGAGCGGGCGGTGGCCAGGGGCAGCGCCGGCGATGTGCTGGACGGCACACAGGGAGGATGATTGGGATGCGCGCTGGGGAGACAGCGCGCTACAGGGTGGCGCGCACAGGAGGACGGAAGACGCGACCGGGGGAGCCTACTCGCGATCGCGCGGTGCTGGGCTGGCGACCATGGTTGTCGCCAGAGAAGCAAGGAGGGAGGGCGTCGCTGGCTGCGCGAGGTGGAGGTGGAGGTTGGGGGCGAACGGGGTAAGGGAGAGAGGCGGGAGGGAGATGAAGAAGATGAAGAGGTAGTGGGAGGCAGCTGTAGGTAATCAACAGTAGTAAAGATTTTAGGGTTAGGTTTTGTAGAGTAGGTTTTTAGTACGATGTTTATATAGTGGGTTATTGGGTTTGGGTAATGGGGTAGGATCCAATAGGAACTCAAAGGACTTGGGTTTTATTAATGGGTTTGGGGAATTAGAATGGGTATTAAAACCCAATGAGAAAAATATACAACTAGAGAAAAATAAATAAATAATTAGATCAATAATAATATCGTAACAAGATAAATAAATTTTTGTGCATCAAATCAATATTCAAAGTATACTAAATGCAATAGAAGAAGGTTTTTAATTCAATAATCAAATATAGTAATATTAATAACAACAATAACAAATTTTGGTATACATATCAAAAATGAGATTTAAGACAATCAAAGTTCATTAAAATCCAATTAGTAATAAAATAAGATACAAGTAGCCGATCAATTAGAAAATAAATATTAAAGTTGGAATATACTGTTATTCGAAGAAAATACAATTTCTGGTTCGAAAAGATTTTAATAGAAAGCTCAATTCGAGTTTAAAATAATACTGAATTTATAATAAATCAAAATAGGTAATTTATTCACAAAATACGTATTTAGGGAAACAGGGATTACATACAGTTATAGAAAAAAAGAAGAGTACTTGGTTTGAGCTGAGTTTGGATTCTGGATGTGAGTTGGGTCGGGTTTGTTGGTCGGTTCCATCAAACAAAAACAATCGGGAAGGAAGAGTAATGTGAGCAACAAGAGGAGGTGCACATTTTGGCCGGGTCAAGTGTGCGATGGTACAGGGGAAGCGACGGCATGTTGGGTTTAGATTTGCTTGAGGAAGAAGAAGAGAATTAGTTTGGGTTTGGGTTTGAAGATAATGAGTTTGAGTTTGGGTTTGCACGAGGAAGAAGAGAGCGGCGATATGTCGGATTTGGGTTTGCACGAGGACCACAAGGGGTTTGAATTTTGAATTTGGGACGGGCTGAGCTCAAATAATGCAAATGAGCATGGAAATTAGAGGAGGAGATTTAGGTTGTGTTTGGCCTAGCTTTTTTGGGCTTTAAAGCTGCTTCAGAAGGAGAAGCCAGAAAGTAGAGCTGTGAAATTAAAAGCTGAAGCTGTTTGGAAGTCTTATTTTTTTAAATTTCAAAGCTACTTTTAAGCTAGAAGTTGTTTGGCATAAGATATCAATTGTAAGCTACTTTTAAACTCAATTTAAGCTTTTGATTTCATTTAAGAGTAAAATATAAGTTATCAAATTACAAAATATCTTTATATTACTAATAAAGATATTTAAAGCCCAAAAAAGGCTACGACGGCGAAGAAAGGAGAGGCGGCGGCGCGACGGTGTTCGACGACGAAGAAAGGAGAGGGAGGCGGTGGGCCGGCGGCGCGACGACGTTCGACGGCGAAGAAAGGAGATGGAGGCGACGGGGCGGTGAGGTGAGGCGGCGACGCGGCATTCGGTGGTGGCTGTTCGGCGAGAAAGGGGAATGGGAAAAAATTGTGTTATAAGGTTTTGAAGGAGAAGCCAGAAGTTGCTCTGGAGGGCTTCTATCAAAGCTCATTTTCTTCACAAAAAATAAGCTACTTCTCCTTCTGTAGAGCTTTTCAAATGTTTTGTTTGACCCAATTTCTCATTTTAAAGGAGAAGAGAAGCTAATTTTAAGCTGGGCCAAACGCAATCTTAATCGGTTAATCGGCTACTTAAAATCGGCCGATTAACCACAAATCGGTCGATTATTCCCGATTAGATCTCTAACTATTGAAATATTATAAATCGCTAAAAAATAATCTCTTAGCCTCCGATTAATGATTAATCGAACATAATCGGGAATTTTAACTACTTAGGGTTTCAATGGCAAACACAGATTAAATACACAGCGGAAAAATTATAAAAATTATTGAAACCTAGCCAGGATCCATGCGAAAACCATAAATTGTGTTTAGGAAATATACCTTATGGATGGATCTGCTGTCTCCAAGATATGTCGATCACAACACTGTATTGCTGCAGTGCCTCTAAGGTATCCACATGAACTGATCAAAACTAAGCTTTCCTCACGCCGCGGTGCTGCTGCGAGATAGGGCTGTTCCTTACGACCTCTCTCTCACAATTTCTATGATGGCTAGGATTTTCTCGTGTGTAAATTTTCCACAGATATGTATCATATATATAGCTGCAGAAAATTAACCCTAAGAGGGTAATGAGGTTGTTGGGTTCACAATCCGACCTGGGTCAGATTCGTGTGTGGGCCTCTGAACTTTAGTCAGCCCATTTAATCTAATTAAATGTCCAACCAATGTCAGGAGTCTGAGTCTTATTTGGATTCTCAATTAAATTCATCTTATGCATTTAAATCTCAATTTCGATCCATTCTAAGCGTGTGACTCTGTTGGTTCTCGTTACGTTGACAGTAACACTAAAATTATATTATAGTATTACAAATAGTGAGCGGTATCTAGCAATACATCACTGCTACTCAAGTAACGAGAATGTCAGTAATTTGACATAACCTATCCGTAACCAATGTTACCATGTAGTCTAGTCCATTTGTCCAAATATCTTAATTGACCACAAGGCATAGAGCGTGTTACCCTTCTATAGGTTTCTTGATCTCCGAGTAGGCTTGCTTAAAACAAATGAGCTCAATATCTCATATTGACTCATTTGAGCATGACCATGCATTTTGTAGTCTCACTCAATCAAGGGGCCCATAGATATCGCTCGTGTTATGTAAGAGGGACAAATCCTATCTAAGTCACTCACATCCCTCCGCATGATTTGTAGTATATCCAATAGTCGACTTTATAATTACCTTATTACAGGCAACATTTGACGACATTAAAATATATAAATTCTCATGTAGGGAACCGTAGTGACTTCAAGTCAAAGGACTACATACACCACGGTCATTGTGAGAACCACTGATGACACGTAACAATCCATGCAGCGTTCTCATGGTGGGTCAGTCCAGTGCATTATTAGTCTAATATGTACCCATGTAAAAACTTGATATCTCATATCCATGACCCATAAGATATGGTCATCAGTCTACGCACATACTAGTTTCTATGCATTAGTGTTGTCCTAATTTATAATAATATTTGACTAGAGACATTTAAGAATAGTGTTCTGATTACAACCAATAGGATCTCACAATCAAGTCATGCACTTGATATCCCATGGTATTGAACCTACTATTCTAAGGACTTTATTATGCTCATTTAATCACAATAAATAACACAATAAATGAAATGTCTCATATATGTAATAAACGTCATAATGCAATGTAAACTAGTAATGTCAATACACAACTGGCCTCTAGGGCATACACCAACAATTGATGCTAGGTTGGGATTCTATGAACACCTGCATTTAGTAATAGTTTTTTGTTGAGAAATTGTGTTCAGTAGAAGAATAATTATATCTATATCTTATACTAGTAGAAGAGAGAGTCTACCCCCTCTCTCGTTTCTCTATTTTGAAATAGAGAAAGGAGAGTAAAGTAGAGATTCCGATTTAACTAACACGTGCACCACACATATTTTTTATTAAAAAACAAAAATAAAAAAAATCCTACTATCTCAAACATAGTTTCTTCTCATCTCATTTCTCAACCTCAGAAAATCTCACGGCTCTTTTTAAACCCACCCCCATCCCTACTCCCATACCTCCCAACAACTTTAGTAATATTCAGTTGTATAGCATTCGGGTTTGGCAGTCATTCTCTAAACTATCTGCTTAGGCGAGGATGATATTGAAGATTTCAGTTATTACGGTATGAATGATATTCATAAGTTTTTCCCAATTCTCACATTTTTTGGGATTTCTATATATTTTTATGAGTCCTTCAAAATAATTTTAGATTGTGCAATTTGCACAGAGTAACACTAGTATGAGCTTATACAGATTGATCAATTGATTCTATTGCCAAATATGGGGTAATTAGCATTATGGGCAGTTACTTTGTTATTCTTGTGAACTTTGACATGCTAATTTGAGCAAATATTGAGGTGGTAAGCTTACAATTTGCTATAGGGGTTATTATATCCCACTACAGTTACTTTGTTATTCTTAGGGGTGGCAGATGGGTCGACCGGGCCGGGCCGGGCCCAACCCGTGCGGGTTGGCAAGCTTGGGAATGTGGGCCGGGCCGGGTTAGGGTGTTATACGGGCCGGGCCGGGCCGGGTCAGATTATTAATTGGGTGGCCCGCCCAACCCGTGAACCCATTAGGGCTCAACCCGGGTTGGGCCGGGTTGACCCGCGGGTTGGCCCGTATAATAATATATATAATAATTTTTTTTTTTTTGCTTAAATTGAAGTAATACTAAGTAATACTACATTACTACTAATAATAATACTAAGTGAGTAATACTACATTACTAAGTAAGTAATACTACATTACTACTAATGGCTAATAATAATACTACAATTCTTAAAAATTATAATACTAAGTAAGTAAGTAAGTAATAGTGTAATACTGAGTAAGTAATACTTAGTAAGTAAGTAATACTAAGTAAGTAAGTACAATTCAATTTTAAAGTAATACTAAGTAAGTAAGTAAGTAAGTAATACTAAGTAAGTAATTTTTTTTGGTAGTTTAAAATTGTAATACTAAGTAAGTAATACTACATTACTAGTTTACTACTAATAAGTAATAATACTACAATTCTTCAAATATCCCCAAATGATGTTTAATTATAATACTAAGTATGTAATTCACTAAATTTTGTAATAATACTAATAAGTAATAATACTACAATTCTTCAAATTGAATCAAATATCCCCAAATAATGTTTAATTATAATACTAAGTAAGTAATAATACTAATAAACAAAAAAAATCGTGATAATAATAATAATAAGATTGAAAGAGTGAAATTGACAACAAATTTTGAAATTTTATTCATACGAATTTAAGTGATACAATTTGAAAAATTTATAACGAAATGAAATGAAGAATTCAATTCACAAATAAGTTTTATACAATAACATATTTCTTATGTACAATTTTAATTGACTACAATTTTTCTAATTTAACATGAGATGAAAAGCTATTGTTGTTGTTGTTGTTCTTCTTCGGGCGAGTTGCTCCCACTTGTAGAACTTGATAGTGCTTTCCCTTGCGTCCTATCTTCAGCCTTCAGCCAGTCTTCTGTGCAAACGAGCATCTCCAACGACTCCGGCTTCAACCGGTTTCTGTAATCAGATAGAACCCTGCCACTTGTAGAAAATGCACTCTCAGAAGCAACTGTAGAGACAGGAGGAGTTAGCAAATCTTTAGCCATAATAGACAGAATACTAAAAGTGTGTTCATGTTCTTTCCACCATTGTAAAATATCTAGTGGGGAAAGAGTAGGCTCAGTATCCTGTTGGTTATACCAATTTAATTCATTTGGTTGATTAGTCCTAGGTTTTTTAGACTGAATTTGTTCAAGTAGACTAAATGTTCTATCACCAATTTTACTTTTACCTTTAGAACTACCAGAAGAAGAACTAACTACAGAAGTTGTACTACTAGAAGCAAAACGTCTATCATAATAATCATACAAGTTATTTAATGTAGATTCAAACTGAACTAAAAAAGTAGCGCAATCAATTGTTAATTCTACATTGTTATCTAAACATGCAAAAAACATTTCTATCAAATTCTTCGTACCTTCTAATTTGATACGAAGATCCATAACAGTAGCAACACAAATCAACATAGGAGGAGGAAAATAATATTTCAAAATTTTTTGAAATGCAGGTATTACAATGTCACTAATATAGGGATCATTTAACATTTCGTTAAATATTTGCATCATGCTAACTAATTCAATAAAAATGCTACTAGAAGTAGATTCATATGTTTTTGAAAACTTTAAAGTTGCGGTTTTAAAAGGTTCTAAAAATTTCAACAAAGCTTCGGCAAAATACCAATCGGGTGGAGTCATTTCAAAATTGTGCATATTTTTTGCGATACAAAAATTATTTACAACTTCTTTATAATCGGTGACAACATTTAGTAAATCAAAAGTAGAATTCCATCGGTGTCTAACATCCTTTGGAAATTTTCTAAAAGGAACATTTCTAACCCTACACCAAGCTTTCCATTCTTGTAAAATGCTTGGACTTAATGCAATGAAATGTACACAATTTCTAATTTTATGTATATATGGATCAGCTATTTTTAATGCATCTTGAACACATAAATTTATAATATGACATGCACATCTAACATGAAAAATATTGTCAGATGGAGGGTTTAATACAGCTTTTAAAGTAGTAATTGCTACATTGTTGTTAGATGCATTATCAAAACTAATAGCCATAATTTTATCGCGAATATGAAAAACATCACAAATTTCTATAATACGGTTTGCTATTTCAGCGCCACTATGGGGATACGGCAACGACGCAAGTGATATGATTCTTTTTTGAAGAATCCAATCATTGTCGATCCAATGACAGGTTATTTCCATCGTTGGAATATTGTTGACACCCGTCCAACAATACGAAGTTAAACTAACCCTACAAGTTAAACTCCATAAAATTGCAATCAACGCGTCCTTCATTTCAACATACATTTTAAAACAATCCGATTTGCAAGTATTTCTCGGAATTCTTCTAAAATGAGGGTTTAAGGCCGTTTGATTAAAATTTTCCAAGTTCCTACTCTCGGGATAGGAAAATGACAACTCTTCCTTAATGACTAATCGGGCCATTTCCCGACGAACGATTTCGGGATCATAAGGGTGGCTATCTACTTGACCGGTTCTAGGGTTAATTTTTTGTTGGCCTTGTATTTGATCAAGAAGTTCTTTGTGATTGTGTTGTATGTGTCTACTAAGTGTACCGGTTCTGTCACCCCTCTTGAATTTGTATTGTTTACCACATGATTTACACATTTTCACACCTACACCCGGAATATGTTCGTCCGGGATATACTCATAAAACTTGTGCCAATCACTAGTTTCTCCTCTACTTTTTCTACTACTACGGGGTTGTGTGGTTTCGGGTTGTTGTTGTTGTTGTTGTTGTTCTATTTGAATGCCACCTACAACATCCATGTCGTGTGTACCCCATTGTTCCATAGTAGGATCAATGTAATCTTGGGCGGGCTCACTAATTGGGACAATTGGTGGCCTACGTGAAGAGGAGGAGGAATCTTGTCCGCTACGACCGCTACCGCGTGATCTAGACATAGTGTAGTAATGTGGTATGTAAATAAAATCTACAATGTAGAAGCGGTGAATTATACAAAAAATAACTAAAAAACAAGAGGGTTGAGATAGAGAAGTTCAAAAAACAAACAATAATATTAACTACAACGAAAAAAAAAACAAGAGAGATAGAGATATTTTGATACCGTTCACCGTGGAATACGCGTATAAAAAAAAACCGTGAAAAATAAAATATAATAGAAAAGATGGAGGAGCGCGTTGCCGATTTCGCAATTGAAGAGTTGAAGTAGATTTGAGTCGATGGTTGAAGAGAGTTGAAGACGTTGAAGACGTTGAATTTTGTTCTCCGATACGACCGAAATTTGATCGTGTATACGCCTCCTTGTACACTTGTTTGATGATTACTACAATTGTTCAAATTTTTTTTTTTTTGATGTATAATAGTAGAGAGAGTAAGAGAGAGAGGTGTGATTTTTTTGGAGATTTTTGGGGGCTATTTATAGGCTTAGAATTGGGTAAAAACAAAAAAAAAAAAAAAAAAAAAAAAAAAAAAAAAAGAACAACAGCAGCAAGCAACGGCTCCTAGCCGTTTGCTGCTGCTGCCGTGCCCAACGGGCCCAAACCAACGGGAGGATCCAACGGCTAGAAAAATCCCAACGGTACCAAACCCAACGGGCGACCCGCGGGTTGAATTCGGGGGTTCAATTCACGGGTCGGAGGTCGAAATTCGCGGGTCAACCCGCGGGTTGGCGGGTCCAATTCGCGGGTTGACCGGGTTCGTGGGCCGGGTTTCGCAAATCCAATTCGCATAAATAGCGACTCGGGTCGACCCGGTACTGTTCACCGGGTTCGACCCGAACCCGCGAAAGCTTTAACCGGGCCGGGTTCGTGGGCCGGGTCGCGGGTGGGTCGCCGGTTGACCCGGCCCAGTTGCCACCCCTAGTTATTCTTGCAAACAAACCCAATATTTGCCTAGAATTGTTTTCCAAACAGTAGACTTACATCCCAAACAAATAAAAAATGTTAGATAAACACTGTTATTGCTACAGTGCCTTTACAGCCAACCAAACGAAATTATTTTTAGTTGTTCTCTAGAATTTGTTTTCCAAACACTAGTTTTCATCCTCTCAAACCAAATTATTTATCTAGAATTATTTTTCCAAACAGTAGTTTTCATCCTTTGGATATATATTACAACCAATCAACCAAACCACCACTTAAAGCATTCCCAATCGTTCCCCATCCCCATCCCTATTTCGGGGTTCCATTTTGACATATTCCTTAGAATATGCTATTTTGGGTTGGGGTTTAGCAAGGTGTACTCCAACCAATCCCTATTTTGGGTTCCAAAATTTTGTTTTTAATTTTTTTCTCACAACAATACTTACGAATGCAAAAAAATAATACAAATAAGTAAAAAGTTATAATACAATTATTTAAAAATAGATTATTTATGAATTCGTGTTTCTCTTTAATATAATTATTGATTCATATTATTATTTTAAAACTTAAAACGAATCCGAAAGAAATCTATTGATCTCATATTGAAGAACTCGATCAAAATTGACAATAGTATAATTTTGATTTATTATTGTCTATAAATAGAAAACTTAAAAAGAATTTTAAAGAAACAAAGGAACTTAAGAAGAAAGTCAAAAAAATCTTTAAAAGATGTTTAAAAAGAAGTCTCAAAAGAAATTTAATGAGCAAAAAATAGTAGGGGCCCACGGTTAGCGGGATGAGAAATGGAACCGCAAATATGCATAAATAAATCATACATAAAAGAGCGAAATTTTAGATACATAGATGGTGATTTTTTTTTTCCATTTCTTTAAAAAAAACAAATAATGTGTGAGCACAACAATTGCATCTCGAATTTGATTATAAATAATAGTGCTTCTGATTTAGGATATTCAAGCTTCAAAATCTCCATCTGGCTTAATTATTGCAATGAATCAGGATCTTTATGGAAACGGCTTAATTGTAGTCGACCATTGGCGTCACATAATTGTAACTTACAACTACTTCCCACAACGAGCTAGCTATCTTCAAACACTAAAAAAGTTACCAAGGCAAACTAGTAACCATTTCGACATCTTCCCCATTACTAGAAACTCTATGATAAACACAACATAATCCAAGTTGTGCAACCCTCCTTCCTAATTCCCCAATCCCCCAAAAAAGGAGTAAACTATACAATTCCAAATCTAATCAATCAAAAATAGAACACAATCTTGCAACTTACTTTCCCTCATATACTTTCCCACGCGCCCCCTCGCCAATTTTCGCTTCGATAAATAGTAGCATCGGGTCGATCATCACCTTCTCCTCGATCCTCCCGAATGCCGAATTCCCATCCCATTCCTCCACCAACCCATCCACCACTCTGCTGGGCCCCACCAGCCTCTTCACCTCCTCATCATGATCTCCTCCTCAACAGTTCATAAATCAACCAACGGTCCACGTCTAAACCATACGAAACCCTAACTGATATGCCCGTTCAAATTGGGCACGAATCTTAAACCTCCCATGGGTAAAATACTAAAACGGGTCCGTAAATGGGAATTGGGTCAGTTTCAAACCCAACAACCCAAAACTGGTATGTCTAACTGAGTTGTCCTAACAACCCAATAAGAATGAGTCCAGATTGTTTAAGTATGATTTAAACTCATCATTATCCATAAGAGACGATTCAAAAATTCTGTCTCTTATCCTAAGGGGAGTTTAAACTATCCTCAACCACTCTTATCTCTTCATGAAAAAGATATAGCTGATTCAATCCAAAAACACCGGGAAGTAGAGATAAATCAATATCTTGAAACTGACCAAAGAGACTATAAATATACTAGTTCCTCCATCATAAACATGTAATCAATATTTTCTCTATAAAAGGCTCTCTCATAGTCTTCTTGATTTCTGACTTGAGCGTCGGAGGGTTTGTCGCCGGGATCAACTTCGGTGTTTCAGACTTTTTGCAGGTCAGCGGAGACGATCGTCACCACAAGAATCAAATCCAATGGCACAAACGAGTCAGATCGAAAAGTCAACTGCAGTCCGAAGTAGTCAATACCGTTGAATGTCAAGATGTCAGTTCTTGATTGTTCCATGAAAGTATCCACTTCATCTGATTGCCCCCACACAAGAAAAGCAGCAACTGTAACGTCCCATATTTTTTAATATAATATTTAGAATTAATAAATAATTTTAAAATTAATTTATTTAATTTGAGTTTTTGTAAAATTGATATTTTTACACGTGCAAATATTTTTGAAGTACAAATTTTTACTTTAAATTTCTGAATAAATTCTCCTATTTATAATTGAGTACATTCTAAAATTTGGGAATTTTCTGAAAAAAGAAACTATTTTTGTAAATACTTTGAAAGAAAAGGGTTTTTGCGCAAAATGTCATTTGGAGGTAAATTTGAATTCAAAATTTGGTTGGGATGTTTTGGTAGGCCGGTTTTGACAGGAGAGAGATTGGGGGGAGAGATTTAATCCCTATAATTTGATTTGATTTTATTTTATTGAGTATATATATATATATATATATATATATATATATATATATATATATATATATATATGCAATTTTGGGATTGTTTGTGACTTTATTGCAAATATTTTTTTTGGTTAGGAAATTTGTTCACAAAATCTAATATTTATTAGTAGATAATAATTCTAAATTTTCTAGATTTTTATGAATAAATTATAGCATGTTTGCAAAGATTTCGAAGTGAAGGATTTTTATGTAAAATTGTCACGCAGAGGCAAATCTTTGAAAATTTAAATTTTTGGGCTACCATGAGGGTCGGCCAGATTGGAGGAGTTAGGGGGTTAGATTTTTACTCTAACTGATTTTATTTGACCTAACTAATTGATTTGGAAAGACCTAGTCATGTAAAAAAATATTTTTCTTAAGGGGTTTTTTGTTAAATCTTCATAAAAATCCCAGAAATCAGCTCCCCCCTATGTTGTGAACAAAAAACATTCCTCAATAATCATTTTTGAAGTTTGGAGCTTTGGATATCTCAGTATTCGCAAGGAGGAGGAGGAGTTCTTTTCTTATTATTATTATCTTTCATTTGGTCTTCATTGAGGTGGGTAATCTTTCAACTCTCTTGATGTGTTTCTTTTCTATTTCTCATGAAAAATATAGAATCATGCTAGGGTTTAGATATTTGTGAGATTATGATCATATTAGCATGAACATGATGTTTTGTTGATGAGATGATTGTAGAGATGGATTGTTAGATAAAAATTGTCTATTTACGTAATTAAAATCTAATCTTGATGGCATGATACTCTTATTTTGAGTCCCTTTGAATGATGAATATTTGATGTATGAAAAATTATGTTTAATTTGTGGGAATTTTATTGGAACCCATGTATTGTTCTGGATGATTAGAGTTGTCATACGATCTACATAGTCATGTTGATCTAAAATAAGTTGCTCTTGAATAGTAAAAATTTTTATGCATGAAAGATCCAATTTTGTTTGTAGAATTAGATTTAATAAACCTATATGTTATTGTAGAGGTGTAGATCTATATGCATGAATAAAGAACCTATTTTGATTAGTTAAAAGATGAAATTTTCCTGGGTTCTTCGCTGTTTTGAGATAAATTTATGATGAATTGAAAATTTGAGTTTTTTATATGCAAATACATGTCAAAATAATTGAAGAAATTATGAAAGAAGTGGTGGAGGACCTAGGGTTGGGTTTTGGGGTTTAAACCTAGACCTTGGGTTGGCTCGGTCTGGGGTTGAACAACAACCGAGGGTTGCACAGTGCCAACCCGAGCACTGTGCAAACCCAGGTTGCTGTTGGCTCTCGGGTTGGAGTGTTTGGGCATGGATTTCGAGGAATTTTGTGTTTGGGGCTTGTGTGCTATGGTGGAGAAACAGTAGTACACAGATAGAAGTGCATATGTATGTATTTAATCTAATATTTATGTGAGATTCGATGGAGTTTTGGTTGAGTTTCAAAATTGTTAAATTTCAAAATTTTACAAAAATCTAGTTTCAGTTTATTGACGATTTAGAGCTTCAAATTTTGTGCGAATGGATTAGAAATTTGGTGACATGATCTGTGTTTATGAAGTAAATATAAACTAAATTTTCCAGATTTTTATATTCATTTTTGAATGGACTGCTCTTAAGGAGAAGAAGGTATAACTTTCAGATTTTTGGATAACATATAGTTTTCAGAATTTGTGGAATATAAACCCTTTAAATTAATTTCTTTGAGTCCAGATTTTTATGGTGAGTTCCTTGATATGTGCTGGATTTAAATGAATTTTTCTAGAATATAATATTGATTTTAGAGTTAGAGTGTGTTGTTTTGAAGAACAAAATCATGTAACTTTCAAATTTTGGTGAAAATCTAATTTCAACTTTCGATATATTCAAGTAATATTTTGGGGGAAATAAATCTATATTTTCAGAGATGAAACTCTCAGTTTTTAAAGGTCATATGCTTCAGTTTTGAAGGATAATTATTTTGAAATTTTAAGAGTTGTTTTTAGTTTTGAAAAGGGTAAATTTCATATTTTGGAAACTATGAAATTTCAGATTTTTGGGATGAGATTCCAAATATTTAAGAGATTTATTTCAGTTGAGATTGTATGAGTTTATAGTTGAATTAATTGAACTTTACGAATGAATGAGAAGTGAGATTCAAAAGGTTGAGTTTAAAAAATTTTCGTAGGTTGAATTGTTTTCATATATGAAAGAATATTTTGTATTATTGAACCAAGTTGGGTTCGATTTGAGATTAGGGTTATGTTGTGGACCCTAGGGAGTTAGTGTTGTGAGCACTAGAGGTTGAGCAGGACGCAGAATTACCGGCAGTGAATAAATTGATTGTTGTAATTGGCCAGGAAGGGCTAGCGTTCTTAGTTTTGTGGGTTTAAGTTCGGTAGGGTGGGGCTAGCTCGAAGTGGCTCAGGTTACTTATATGTATGCATAAGGACAGACACTAGATGGTGATATGATGAAATAAGAGCAAACGTGAGTTATGAACTCCAGATTGATCTGCAGAGTGAGATAATCCCCAGTATTCTGGGATAATGGATGAAATAGGCCACAGAATGATCCACGGAGTGAGATTGATCTTCAGTGTTCCGGGACGAGAGCGACGCTCATGGGATATTTGTGCAATGAGGGCTCCAGAATGACTTACGGAGTGAGACAGTCCCCAGTATTCTGGGACGATGTATGAAATAGGCAACAGAATGATCCACGGAGTGGGATTGGTCTCCATTATTCCAAGGGCGAAAGTCAATACTTGCAAAATGTCTAAATCTCATAGTAATCATGGTAGTAGGTTGCATAACGAGGGATTGAACCCTATAAAGTGGAGAACGATAAAGGCTTGCACCAGACCTATGTAGAATGGGATACATAGAATCCGACAAGTATGCATTAGAAATCATCGTGTGCATTGTGTTTCCTTGAACATTTTTTTGATGCATTTCTTTTTTGTTTTTCTTTAACACACACTTACTTAGTATAGTTTCACTTGTTGTTTATTGAATCTTTCATTGTTATTTCATTTCATGTTATTGTAACACTCTAGATTTTTAAATAATGTTTTTGAGATTAATAAATGAATTAAAATGATTTTTGGTGATTTAATAAATATATTTTCTGAAATTTATCTTTTTACACATGCAAAATACGTGCAAATATTTTCTTGGGAAGTTTAAAGTCAGAAATTATTTTGGGAAAACCTATTATTTATTAGTAGGTATTATTTTTAAATTTTTTGGATTTTTCTGATATTTATTTTGCATATTTGCAAATATTACAAAAAGAGGGGCTTTTGTGCAAAATTACCACTTGGAGTGAAAACTCCAGTTTTTTTGATTTTTGGGATGAGAATGATTGCTATTCAACTCAGAGGTAAAAATTTTACTTTTTGTTTTAATAGATTAGGTGTATTTCGTAAATTTCTTAAAAGGAGGGTCTTTTTGCAAAATTACCACTTATGGGCAAAATTTACAAAATTCGTTTTCTAGGTTTTACAAACAATGCCGGCCAGGTCTGGAGTAGTTACTTTTGTTTTTTAAATTTAAATTGAATTGGTTTATCTAATTTCCAAGTACAAGGATTTATATATATAAAGATATATTCAAAAACCCTAAAACCCTATTTCCGGCCAATTTAAAAGAAAGTACAGCCATCTCTTCGCTCCACTATACAAAAGAATTTTTCTATTATTATTTTCTTGGAGTTTCGAAGCGAGGATCTTGGTTTTCTTGCAAAAGGAAGGACTTTTATTTTTCTCTCTATTATTTCGGTTGATTCTTCAAAAAAAGGTGAGTGACATATATTTGTTTTCTTTTGTTCTAAGCATGTTGTTTGTGATGATTTGTCCATTAGAAAGCATGTTAGGTATTATATGATGATATAATGAATTTTGATGGATGGATGAGTTAAAGATTGAGCATTTCATGAAAACTATGCTATTGATGATTAAAATTACATATAGATGGCTTGAGATTATTAAAGAACCTAATAGAAATCATGGATAGATTGCTTTCCCCCATATTCTTGCTGTTTTGAACATATATTATTGAGTTGTATGATGTTTAACGCAAAATTGAACAAAACCCTAACCTTACTGCTGAATAAGCATACATACACTATGTTGATATTTTTTTGTTGTGCAAACTTGATTGATTACATGTTGTAAGTGCTTATATTCATGGGTATGTTGTTTTCCTCCATGATCTTGCTTTTTTGATGGATTATAAAGAGTGGTAGGACTTAAGATGCTAAAAATTGGTGAAGGAAGAACTCTTCACTGTGGGTGTATCATGTATACTCTGTTTTGGGTTTTGATGAAGTTAAACTCGATTAAAATGTGTTGTAGTCACCTATACTCATGGGTGTATTGATGGAATCAGTGGAGCATGTGTATAACAATTTGTAGAGGGGTTATTAGATCAAAGATCAAGTTTTAAAAGTTAGAATTGAATAGCAGTTTTCGGGTCTGTTGATGAACAACCAAAAATTGAGTTTTGAGATTTTGTGATGTTTTTGAGTTGGATTTGAGTTGTTTTGGTAACTGAGATCGAATCAGACCTTACACTACTCCTATACCATGATCCTATCAACTTAACTGATCTATATATATACAGATATACACACATGAATATATCTCACTGTTTTGATGAATTGCCTAAATTGAATTTTTGAGTTTTATGAAGTTTTTGATTGGATCTTGAGTTGTTCTAGTACTGAGATTGATTTGAACCATTGTACTACTCTTATTTGAAGGATTTGATACTTTAACTGATGATTGAACACATATATTCATATATAGTTCTGTTTTGAAGATTTTAATAAAAAATGCTCTTTTATGATTGTAATGAAGTTTTGATTAGTTTATAAACTCCTATATGTTGTACAAGTCATATTCAATTATCTCAGGAATTTTGTTTTACAAATTTGGAATTTTACAAAGTATAATCGATGTATCAGTTGAAACATGCACAAACTTGAAACTGGCTATATAGCAGCTAGCGGTCGAGCGCACGGTCGACCGAAATTTCTTTAATTTGAGAATTTCCACTTGACAGTCGACTGCCCCGTTTTTGAACTGATTGGGCGGTCGACTGTCAGTTGTTTTACGGGCTGCTTTATTGAGTTTTTCGTCGATTCTTTTGAACGATTATTTCTTCGAACTTATGGATCATTGATTTACTGTTTTAAATAATGTTTTTGCTACAGATTACAGTATTTTACAGAAATTTATATTTTTTTAATAATAGAATTTAAATTACATTCCTATGACTTTATAAAAAGAGATATATGTGGTTTTCGAAGGAATTAATGTTTTGTGATATTCTACGACTTCAAAATATGATTTTTAGTTATTCAATAGATTTAATATTTTATTTCAATTCTGGAATTTTATGAGTATATTAAATGAATTTGAATTTTGTCGATTTAAGAAGTTTCTTGATATAAACATTTTGATGATGGAATTGAGAGTTTTATTGAAAGTTTGGGTGTTGATATTCGTTTTGTGAATCTCTAGGAGTTGAGTGTGAGTCCTGTGAACCGGCAGATGAGATTTTGTGGATTTAGACCAGTGGGGTCTTGGGATTGTTGTTGTGGAATTAAGTTCGGCAGGATACACTAACTCTAGAGAAGGGGGATTTGTATTTTTTTAATAATAACCAACTTAAGGACAAGCACTACTGGAGATTTGTTAGAACTTGGGAAACATGAGAATATGATTTAGGGTTTGGTCCAACGGATGCGTTCCAAGACTTGTGTGTTGTTTTGTCTCGAGAGGACATTTGTATGTTCGCGTGTCGAGGGTCTGTAGGCCTATTTACAGAGCATGCAGGGTGCATTCGCGTGTCGAGAGTTGGCGGACCTATTCACGGGATGTACCTTGTGTATCTGAATGTCGAGGGTCTCGCAAACCTATTCATGGCGTACACGGTAGGGAGGTGATTCTCTGATTTTTTGAGCTATTCTTACATGATTCTTGCGCTTCGAGGGTTGTTATACCTATTCGCGAAGTATTCTGGATCTTGTTTCTATCACCGTAGTAGGATTAGTTGCATAACGAAGGATCTAACCCTATAAAGTGGAGAACGATAAGGGCTTGCACCGGACCTATGTAGTATGGAATGCATAAAATCCGACAAGTATGCATTAGAGAGTCATCATATTGCATTTGTGTTTTCTTGACTTGGTTTTATGCATGATTGTTTTTTGTTTTCTACACTTGATACTTAGTCTAGTTTCACTTGATGTTTTCATGTTTTATTTACTATCTTTTCATATTCCATTTGTTACTGCTATTGATATATGTTGTTTATGACTTTATCCTTTATGCTTTATTCATGTTGCATTCCTTTTGATGTCACTCACACCGTTATGGCTGACCCTTATAGTTTTAGGGATTAGGATTATCTCTAGCCTTATATTTTACAGGTAGGTACCTATAGCTTGGGATTTGGATGCTTGTGATAGAATGATAATGTGGCTTATGTAAATTGTGAAAGAATATGTTGTAAAGAAAGAATTGTAATTCAAGGTGTTTAATTTTCCGCTGTGTTTTATAAAGAGATCATGTAATAAAATTTGAAAATTTTATTTGTGTTTTGGTTATATTTACTATTACATTGAAGTTGATGCTGGAAATAGTGTCACGTATTTCTGAGATATTATATTGGAAATTCGGGGCGCTACAGTTATGTTGCAAGTTTGTGATTGTGAGACTTTGGAAGGTTGCTATTACTATGATATTGCGTCAATTACCTTCAACTGACGTCCCCACTCTTCAGTTATTTTGTAGGATTTGCCGGTGAGTTGCCCAAATAAAGTAGAAGCTTGAATTTGAGATGATTAAAGTTTAAGTGTTAGGTTGTGTTGTAATAAATATAATTAAATTTTCCGCTGTGCAAATATAAGAAAGAACTGATATAATTTTTTTAAAAAAAATTTACCCTGTATTTAATTATGTGTTTGGATTACATTGAAGTTGATTCTGAAAATTGTGCCACTTATTTCTAATTTTATTTATTGAAAATTCTGGACGCTACAAAAACACTAACCCTAATTGACTTTTGGGATTTTTTTTCCTTAACTTTTGTTTCTGGATTGGAAGGAGAAATGGAAAGAGGGGAGTGGAATCGTGAGAGAGAAGGATGGGAAGGGCATCGGTTCTATCTCGAGCGCTGGTCGCTGTCTAAGGGGGGAAATGAAAATATAGTATGAAATTCAAATGAAATAAAAAAGAAGCTGAAGGTGGGGATTGGTGGGGTCCACGGGGGGCGAATGAGAGGGCAACTCATGTCCGCACCGGGAAAAGTCAAGTGATGAGAGAATAGAAAATATCTAGAGAGTGCGTGTTGTGCACGTGGGTGACCAGGATCCAGAAGAGAGAACGAATCCGAGGGGTGGGGATGTTGACCCGTCTAATTTTTGTTGGACCCAGAGGTGCAGGTTTCTGGTAGGTGGTTGACTTGATGGAGTCAGGTCAGTTCGGGTTTGGTTTGACCAATAATAGGAGGTTTGTAGGGCTGCAAACGAATCGGATACGAACCAGATAGTAGTAATTTTATAGTCATATTTGTTATACTTATAATTTTATACTTAGATTCAGTTAAATCGTCTCACCATTATCCATCTCATTTTAGATCTTAAACCTCATCACTCATCATACATTAAGATCCAAGAACTTTAGTGGTTACAAGCAGACATAGAAGGAGAGGGTCTGTCATCACCGATGATGATGACGTCTACTTGCCTACATGAGCGACGACCTTCACCTCTAGGATCCCCCCCCCCTCCCCCACCGTATTTGGAGGAGGAGACTGAAATGGACTCTTCCTGACAGCCCTGGATAGTCCATTGAGTTCCAACCGAAGGGCGGGCTCAACGTCCCCTATCTTCAGCAGCCGAGTTTGACCAGAATGTACCTGGACGACCTTGAGAATTTGGTTCTGTACGGGGTGCAACCCTTGTAACGCATCGCAAAATTAAAGATATTATTTTTGAATTATTAATTATAAACAATTTAATTGGTTATTTTTTAATTTTTCCTTGACTACTATTGTTGCGCATGCAAAACACGTGTAGTATTATAAGATTAAAATTTTAAATTATTGTTGTACATATCTAGATTTCTCATTATTTTCTATTATTATTTATTTCTATATGTATGGATGAAGAGTTACGCATCATTTGGAATTATTAAATACTGTGAATTTGGTGAAATTGATTATTTTGACTATTTTCTTGAAATTGTTGTTTTGCATAAGCAAAACACATGCAAATATTTTTCGAAGTGTGAATTTAGAATTATGAGTTGATAAAAAATTCTATTATTTATTATTGGGTATATTTGAATTTTTGGGATTTTTCTAAATAAAGAAAACTACTTTTGTAAATTTTCGAAAGAAAGCGACTTTTTTGTAAAAAGTTGTTTTGAAGGTGAAATTTGAACTTAAAAATTGGTTGACTGCATTTTAGGGCCGGCTATCAGTATAGGGCTCTATGAAATTAGAATATATCCATATTTGGTCGATTTTATTGATTTAATTGAATGAATATATATAATTATGCAATTTTGGGATTGTTGGGGATTTTATTGCAAAACTGTGATTAAAACCCTATTTTCCCTCAACCCGGCTATATAAAAGAGAGCATGAACAGAGGATTTCGGCTACTCTTATATTTTCTATATTTTGGTGATTTTCTGGGAATTTTGAGGAGTTGATCCATAATTTTGGAGGAGAAGGGCTTTCTTGCCTTTGTGATTCAATCTACAAAAAGGTGGGCGTCTCTCTAACTCTCTTGTATGTTCATTTTCTTCATGAATATTGTAGTACCATGCTAGAGTTGATGTTTATTAATCTATTATTGTGATCTAGCATGAATGTGATGTTTGTTGTGAGATATGGTAGAGTTGTTATGAGATATGGTAGAGATTGATTGTTAGATGAAGTTTGATTGATAATACGAGATAAATATTGGTTCATCAATGCATGATGATGTTGTTTGGGTTTTTCTTGAGAAATGAATATCATTGTGAATGAAAGATCGTGTTTTTATTTGCGGAAATTGATTTAATGAACCCATATACTATTGTAGATGATTATATCTTGTCATATGTTCTAAATATTCATGTTGATCACATAAGGATGAGATCTTTAAGTTTAATTCGCTATTTTTATTGGGAAAAAATATGTAAATTTATTTCTATTGATTGGAGCATGAAATAATGGGTTTTGAAATAAAAAAGAATTATTTGGAAAGATAGGGTTTTGGCCATTAAGGGTTAGGGATTGAACTCGGGATCGAATTAATTCATCTTGATTCTTTGAACCAAGTTGATAGGGTTGTAGTTTAGACTTATTGGCTAATGCATGTGGCGATGGGTTTTGTGCTTGTGTGTGGTTGTGGGTTCAAAACCTAGTGTGGCCAATAATTTTTTTTATAGGTTGGATTTTGGATTTTTCTTGGTATTTAACTCCATTACAAGGGTGTTTGGATAAGCGGTTAATATATTACATGATAATGTTATAGATTATTATTATTATTATTATTATTATTATTATTTAGACCTCAATTTTTGGAGAATCAAAGTTTAGATTTGTATAACGCATAGCTTCAGAATTTTTTTATAAAATTTTATTTCGGATTTTTAGTCATCATAAAGTTGAAGATTTTGTATATTTGAGTTGCAAATTGTATGATGTAGATCTATGTTTTAGGAGGATATAAATCTCAATTTGAAGAATTTAATGTTTTAGTTTGAATAATAAAATTTTAGTATGGAATTATAAAATTTCAGATTTTGTGGATAAATCCCAGAATTTAAAGACGATTATTTCAGCTTTAAAGTTGATAAATATTGCGGAAATTTTATTGTGTTTTCAAATATGGAAAATAGTATTTTAAATGGGCAACGGAAATGTCTGGAAAAATTATTTTGTTTCTATAAATTAAGGGGTCTTTATGGAATTGGATTGCTTATTAAATGAGGAATGAGATATGATAGAGTGAATGTGGATAAACGAATGCTTATATTGGCATTGTTTATCTGCATATTCAAACCAAACGCACATTAACAAAAATGATTTAGCACATTGAATGAACATAAACAAAGCAATAAAGAGTAAGCAAAATATCTTCTTCCATATATGATTATGCTGAATGTATCAAATGTGTATACCTTCAAAAAGGGAAAGCAGCTTTACATTCATATATCGATGGATCAGAAACATAAATCTTTTCTAATTTCTGCGCATTCGCGAATGTATGGAACAAAAGGATCCGTTAGTGTGTACTGGTATTGATGATTATACGAAAAGAAACCTGAAATTTGCCTTGCCTACATAAAGAAGAAACAGGAAAACAATTGTCATATTGCTAAAAATATAAGTGTCGGTTGGTTATATGCATGGATATCAAGTTTTCGAAGGATGTATGGAGCGCAAATTTTGGTACCAACAACTTGATCTTAAATGAGACGTTGAAATTATGTTTGAGAACTTGTGGAAAAGCAGTGTTTCCACATATGAATAGAAGAAAGAATGTTTTGATGATTGAACCAAGTGGTGGTTCATGTTGAAAATTAGGATTATTGTGAGAACCCTAGAAAGATTGTTGAGGATATTTTGTAGTGAGCATTAGAGACTGAGCAGGACCCAGAATTACCGTCAGTGAATTATTTGATTATAGGAATTAGCCAGGGAGGGCTAGTGTTCCTAGTTTTGAAGATTTAAGTCCGGTAGGGTGGAGCTAGCTCTATGTGGCTTAGGCTGCTCCTATTTACACATAAAGACATGCACTAGATGGTGATATAATGAAACAAGAGCAAACATGAGTATGAGGGCCTCAAGATGATTTTGTATATTTGAGTTGCAAATCGTATGATGTAGATCTATGTTTTAGGAAGATATAAATCTCAATTTGAAGAATTTAATGTTTCTGTTTGAATGATAAATTTCAGTTTGGAACTATAAAATTTCAGATTTTATGGATAAATCCCATAATTGAAAGAGAGTTATTTCAGTTTTAAAGTTGATAAATATTGCAGAAATTTTATTGTGTTTTCAAATATGGAAAATAGTATTTTAAATGGGCAACGAAGATGTTTGGAAAAATTATTTTGTTTCTATAAATGAAGGGGTCATTATGGAAGTGGATTGCTTATTAAATGAGGAATGAGATATGATAGAGTGAATGTGGATAAACGAATGCTTATATTGGATATGAGATGATCTTAAAAAAGACATTTAAATTATGTTTGAGAACTTGTGAAAAAGTGGTGTTTCCACACATGAATAAAAGAAAGAATGTTTTGATGATTGAACCAAGTGGTGGTTCATATTGAAATTTAGGGTTATTGTAAGAACCCTAGAATGATTGTGAGGATTTTGTGTAGTAAGCATTAGAGGCTGAGCAAGACCTAGAATTACCGGCAGTGAATTATTTGATTATAAGAATTAGCCAGAGAGGGCTAGTGTTCATAGTTTTGAGGATTTAAGTTAGGTAGGGTGGAGCATGCTTTATATGGCTCAGACTACTCCTATTTACACATAAGGATAGACACTAGATGGTGATATGACGAAACAAGAGCAAACATGAGTATGAGGGCCTCAAGATGATCTGCGGTGTGAGATAATCCCTGGGATTATCAAGTCGTGAGTGAAACAGTCTCCGGAATTACCTTCTGTGTGGGATTGATCTCCGGAATTATCGGGATCGAGGCAACACTCATGGGATGTCTGTGTGTGGTGAGGCGCCATGGCTTGTGGTGTGGGGTATTCTCGAAGATTCCTAGGTGAAAGTGAAATAGTCTCCGAGATTATCTGTGGATAGAGATTGACATCCGGAATTATCGGGGCATGGACTAGGTATGCGCAGAATGTCTAAATCATGCATTAGTCATCGTGGTAGGTTGCATAGTGTGGGATCAAACCCTAAAATGTGGTGAACGTTAAGGGTTTGCCCTCGGACCTATGTTGCATGGGCGGCATAGAATCCGAATAAGCATGCATTAGTAAGCATCGTAGGCACTTGTGTTTTTCTTGACCCTTTTCTTGTGCATTTCAATGTTTTCCTGCCATATATTTTATCCTTGCAATTTCAGTATTTATTGTTAATTTGTGATTCTTTTATTATCATTTTATTTGTGCAACAAGTGTGTGGTTGTGAGAATTTGGAGAGTCACTGCTTTTATCAGCATTACGTCAGTTGCATTCAACTGACGTGCCCACAGTTTTTATCAGTTTTGCAGGATTTGCAAGTGAGCAGCTTAGCAGGAGTTAAAGCTTGGACTAAGAGAAGATTGAATTTCAGTTGTTGATTCAAGTTGTATTAAAAGTGTTGTAATTTTTCCGCAATGCATTGTAATGAGTATTGATGTAAAAAAAGTTTTAATTTTTCCAGTATTTTTGTGTTGTGTTTGATTTACATTGAAGTAAAGATTCTAGATTTGTGTCTCGTATTTCCTATTATTGAAATTCGGGGCGCTACTGTTAGAAAATGGATGTTTTATACACCATTTACGAACCGATTTTTGAGCAATTTTTTGAGTAAGATCCTCAATGAACTATTGAGAGATCTTGATTGATTTGTGTTCTCCTTCGTGAGTAGATAAAAATCATATATTGGTTTGCTAAAAATGGTTAAGGGGTGAATGAGAAATTGTCTCTCAAAGTGAGACGTTTTTATTCTTGAAATGGGTTAAGGGAACATAGTCCCACATTGGAAAAATCAAAGGAAATATAAGAGGATATATAGTAACCTCATTCTAAGCATTGTAAGATAGCTAGAAGAGAGGCTTTCTCTTGCGCGCGCAGGGGGGTGCAAATTTCGGACCGAATTACATGCGACTTGTATGTGCCCGCACGACCTACAGACACGAATGCCGGACCGACTTGACCCCACTCCGTGCAGAGCAACTTTTTGCTACAACTTTGATTTTTCTTTTTGTAACGGCTGAAATGAATGCAGAAACGGTTCTGTTTGCTGTTTCAGTGCTGTATTGAATATTTTGTCTGCCGTTACACTGAAGACATTCAATTGAGTGTCTGTCGTTACACTGAAGGCATTCAAAGCCTTGTCTGCCATTACAATACTAACCCTAGCTCTATAAATAGAGGCCTCTCCTCTCATTTCTTCTCTGCACAACAGAAAACTTCTTTCTTCCTCATCTGAGTCGTGTTCGTTTTTCCACTCCAGTTGTTTTGGTAAGTCGGTGATAGGATTCTGCTGCTGCTACTCAGTTCAAGATTACTACGTGGTGCCTACGTGAACACTCTGGTCGTTGCATCCTGGGAGACAGACGCCTTCGTTCATTCCAGTAACCGGGAGATGCGAAATCTTTTTTAAGGACACTGTGTGGTACACATGCCTCGACTTCTCAACTTGTAATTCTGAAATTGATTTCTGTATGTAGTTAATTATTTATTTTTATTTCTTTTCGGGTTTTCTTCCTTTCCTTTTTGCTTCTATGTATTATGTGCCTCTCAATCAAATTGAGTTTATTGTAAAAGAATTTTTGTAACAAACTTACAACAGTCTTTTGATTTTCTTGATTTCCGGTTTTGAGGCACGGTTTTTCTTTTTTCCTTCTTTAATATGAAAACTTACACTTGTGTTGTGTAATTTTCAGAATCAAAATGACTACTGCATCGGACAAAGTTGCTGTGTCTGAAATGGTCCAGGTGCCAGTTGCTGATACGATGCAAGAACCGAATGCTGCGGCGGCATGAGTGCCAATGCCCACCGTTGTACCTGTCTCAGTCTCCTATGGGGAGAAACCTAAGAAGTTCAACGGGCAGAACTTCAAAAGGTGGCAACAGAAGATGATGTTCTATCTGAACACACTGAATCTTGCAAGATTCATGAACAAAGATGCTCCAAATCTTAAGAAAGATGCGCAAGATAACCAAGTCATTGTCGCTGTGATAGTTGGAAAATACTGATTACTTGTGTAGAAATTACATAATGAACGGATTAGCCGATTCTTTGTATAATGGATACATCGACAAAAGAACAGCTACAGAACTTTGGGAATCACTATACCATAAGTATAAAACCGAGGATGACGACGCCAAGAAATTCATTGTGGGCCGCTTCCTAGACTATAAAACTGAAGATTCTAAAACATTGATAAATCAAGTTCAAGAACAACAACTGATCTTGCATGAGATTCATGCTGAAGATATGAACTTAAGTGAAAGTTTCCAAGTAGCATGTATAATTGAAAAATTACCACAAGGTTGGAAAGACTTTAAGAATTACCAAAAGCATAAGCGAAAAGAAATGGGTATTGAAGGTCTCATTGTCAGGCTTCGTATTGAAGAAGACAATAGAGGATCTGAAAAAGGTTGGACTCATCAGTCATGCAGCTAAGGCAAATGTAATGGAACATAAACAACGTTCCAACAAGCACAACAACAAGGGTCCCAAGTTGGGGCCCAAGGGAGGAATCTCCAAGAAGCCGAAGTTTCAAGCCAAGTGCTTCAATTGTAACAAAACGGGTCACAAGTCTACTGAATGCAGACTTTCCAAAAAGAACAGGAACAGAGAAGCAAACTTGATTCAAGGGATTGCTCAAGATATTTCCGATATCAACCTCTCAGCTGTGATCTCAGAGATGAATATGTTAGGTTCAAACCCGAAGGAATGGTGGATTGACACTGGAGCTACTCGACATGTGTGCTCCAACAGAAGTATGTTCTCCACTTTCGAACCATTAGAAAATGGGGAGAAAATGTTTATGGGGAACTCGGCTACTTCAGAAATAAAGGGCCAAGGCAAGGTGATCTTGAAGATGACTTCTGGAAAGGAACTGACTCTGAACAATGTTGCATAGGTTCCTGAAATCCGTAAGAACCTGGTATCTAGTTCGTTGCTTAATAACCACAGTTTTCGTTTAGTGTTCGAGTTGAGCAAATTTGTTTTGTCAAAAAGTGGAATATATGTTGGTAGAGGATATATGAGTGGTGGAATGTTTAAACTCAATGTAATGACCATGGTCAAGAATATCAATAAAGCTAGCTCTTCTACTTATCTGCTTGAGTCTTTCAATTTATGGCATGGTAGATTAGGACATGTTAATTATGATATTTTGCGAAGACTAATTAACTTGAATCACATACCAACATTCTAAATTGATTCCAAACACAAGTGTGAAACTTGTGTTGAGGCAAAACTAACAAGATCATCGTTTAAAAGTGTTGAAAGAAATACTGAACCACTTGATCTAATTCACACTGATATTTATGATTTGAAAATGATATAAACAAGAGGTGGTAATAAATATTTTATTACCTTCATTGATGATAGCACAAAATACTGCTATGTATACTTGCTTAAAAGTAAGGATAAAGCTATAGAGAAATTTGTTCTCTATAAAAATGAGGTTGAAAACCAACTCAATAAGAAAATTAAGGTGCTAAGAAGCGACCGAGGTGTAGAGTATGAATCGCCATTTGCTGACACGTGTGCTGAGCATGAGATTATACATGAAACAACAGCGCCTTATTCTTCTCAGTCCAACGGTGTTGCTGAGAGAAAGAATCGTACATTGAAAGAAATGATCAATGCAATGTTAATAAGTTCTGGTTTGCCACCAAACTTGTGGGGAGAAGCTATTCTTTCAACTAACTACCTTTTGAATAAGGTGCCCGAAAAGAAAGAAAAGAAAACTCCATATGAATTATGGAAAGGAAGAAAGTCATTCTACAATTACTTGCGAATGTGGGGATGTCTTGCCAGGTGGCAGTACCTCCACCTAAGAAAGTGAAAATAGGACCAGAAACGGTTGATTGTATTTTCATTGGCTATGCACTTAACAGTAGTACCTATCGGTTCTTGGTGTACAAATCCGATATCACCGATATATCAAAGAACACGATAATGGAATTTAGAAATGCATCGTTCTTTGAAGATGTATTTCCATATAAGTCAAAGGAGGAACCAAGATCCTCCAAATGAACACATGATACTATCAGTAAAGATAGTGAAGACCAAGATGAACAGCTGAGGAGGAACCTCGACGCAGTGAAAGAACAAGAATGGAAAAATCGTTTGGTCCGGATTTCTTGACGATTATGCTTGAAGGTGAATCCCAAATCTTCAAGGAAGCGGTGAACTCTAGTGATGGTCCTCTATGGAAAGAAGCCATCAAGAGCGAAATTGATTCTATCTTACAAATTCATACTTGGAAATTAGTGGATCTTCCCCCGGGTAGTAAACCTTTAGGTTCCAAGTGGATCTTCAAGAGAAAAATGAAACCTGATGGATCAATTGATAAATACAAGGCAAGACTTGTAATTAAAGGTTATAAACAAAAGGAAGGTCTTGATTACTTTGATACATATTCTCCTGTGACGAGAATAAATTCCATTAGGATGGTAATTGCAGTAGCAGCTCTACGCAATCTTGAAGTACATCAAATGAATGTAAAAACAGATTTTCTTAATGGAGATTTAGATGAAGAATTCTACATGGAACAACTGAGGGTTTTTCAGCTCCAGGACATGAAAAGAAAGTGTAAAAACTGGTGAAGTCATTATATGGCTTGAAACAAGCTCCAAAGCAGTGCCATGAAAAATTTGACAATATCATGATGACAAATGGCTTCGAGATCAATGAATGTGAAAAATGTGTATTTGTCAAAGACACAGAAGATGGATATGTCATTATATGTTTGTATGTAGATGACATGCTTATTATTGAAAGCAATGATCAGATAATTAAATCTGTTAAAAACATATTGAACTCGAGGTTTGACATGGAAGACATGGGACTAGCCGATGTTATATTGGGAATTAAAACCACAAAACATCAGACGAGCTTATTTTAAGCCAGTCACATTATGTTGACAATATTCTTGGAAATTTTGATAAAAATAATTCTGAAATTGCCAGAACTCCAATAGATCAAACTTTACATTTATCCAAGAATAAAGGTGAGAGTATTTCTCAAGTAGAATACTCTAGAATCATAGGCAGTTTAATGTACTTAATGAGTTGTACAAGACCAGACATAACCTATGCAGTGAGTAAACTAAGTAGATACACGAGTAATCCTGAAAGCAAGCATTGCCAAGTAATTACAAGGGTACTGAAGTACTTGTATTTTACTCGTAACTTTGGGTTGCACTATACGAGATACCCAACTGTACTTGAAGGATACAGTGATGTGAACTGGATATCGAGTGATAATTCAAAATCCACTAGTGGCTATGTGTTTACACTAGGTGGTGCAACAGTTTCTTGGAAATTCTCGAAACAAACAGTGATTGGTAAATACACGATGGAATCTGAATTTATCGCATTGGACAAATGTGGAGAACTACTCTCTACTTGGGTTATCTCTGTGGACTATGTAAAGTCAAAGGATAACATTGCGGATCCGCTAACCAAAGGGTTAAACAGAGAGTTAGTTGATAAATCATCGAGAGGAATGAGACTAAAGCCCATGAAAGAATAAGTTGATACAATGGATACCCAACCTAGCTGACTGGAGATCCTAAGATCTAGGTTTAAAGGAACAACTAAATTGTAAAGACCAAGTTGAATTATTGTGGGTATTTTCCCATGTCCATTCCCATGATGAAACAGTGATGCCCATAAGGTAACATGTTAAGGTAGGCTTTAAATGATTCTTATGCGTCGGATATCCGAGCAGAGTAATGCGGGTTATTCTTAGATAAGAAATCACCTATGTAAGAGGGAAGAAGGGCCGCTTCCAAGGGAATAATATAGGGCAATATTCCTGTTAAACTCTTGCAGAACTAGGCGTATGTTCATGGAAAAAACGAACATAACAGTAAGAACAAAAAATGCATTAGGAGGATTTCTGTGTGAGATATGTCATCATTTACACAAATGACAGAACAGTTCAAGAACATCGCGTCTACAGTTTAGTTAGTAAAGTAAACATATTTTCATAAGGGAAGGTTCAAAGGGTAACACCTACCTATCCTATGCAGGAATCAACAGTTGAATTCCATCACCAAGTATGTCGTGTCAGTCTGTCGTGTCTGTGGTCGTCAATTTTCATTTATGTGGGGATTGTTAGAAAATGGGTGTTTTATACACCATTTACGAACCGATTTTTGAGCAATTTTTTGAGTAAGATCTTCAATGAACTATTGAGAGATCTTGATTGTTTGTGTTCTCCTTCGTGAGTAGATCAAAATCACATATTGGTTTGCTAAAAATGGTTAAGGGGTGAATGAGAAATTGTCTCTCAAAGTGAGACATTTTCATTCTTGAAATGGGTCAAGAGAACATAGTCCCACATCGGAAAAATCAAAGGAAATAGAAGAGGACATATAGTAACCTCCTTCTAAGCATTGTAAGATAGCTAGAAGAGAGGCTCTCTATCGTGCGCGCAGGGGGTGTGCAAATCTCGAATCGGATTACATGCTACTTGTGTGCGCCCGCACGACCTGCGGACACAAATGCCGGACCAACTTGATCCCACCCCGTGCAGAGCCACTTTTTACTACAACTTTGATTTTTTTTCTTTTTGTAACGGCTGGAATGAATACAGAAACGGTTCTGTCTGCCGTTTCAGTGCTGTATTGAATGTTTTGTTTGCCGTTGTCTACCGTTACACTGAAGGCTTCAATTGAGTGTCTGTCGTGACACTGAAGGCATTCAAAGCCTTGTCTGCCATTACAGTATTAACCCTGGCTCTATAAATAGAGGCCTCCCCTCTCATTTCTTCCCTGCACAACAGAAAACTTCTTTCTTCCTCCTCCGAGTCCTGTTCGTTTTTCCACTCCTGCTGTTTTGGTAAGTTGGTGATAGGATTCTGCCGCTGCTACTCAGTTCAAGAGTGCGATGTGGGGCCTATGTGAACACTCTGGTCGTTGCATCCTGGGAGAAAGACGCCTTCGTTCATTCCAGCAACCAGGAGAGGCGAAAAAAGAGCGAAATCTTTTTTAAGGACACTGTTTGGTTGTAATGCCCCAATTTTCATTCAATGAAAATTATTTTTTTATTTTGCACGTAGTGTGCACGTGCAATATTTTGATAATTGTTTTCATTATGATGTGTATAGATATTTATATATGTGCTTTTTAATTATTTTTGTATAAAGCCCTTTTTTCAAATAGACAAAAAGCCTTTCTTGTTAAAGCCCAAATTGAATTTATTGAATTTATTTATTTTCTTTTATAAACTATTATTTTTGGCCCATAAACTAAAACCCATGAGCTATTTTATTTTTAAATATAACTTGTAATGTAGAATACATTTTAAAGATTATTTTTATGCAAAATATAATGTACAATTTTTTTGGAGACCAAGTTGGATGTACGTGCACTACACGTACACGTGCAATTGCACACACAAGGCATGGCCGGTTGGAGCTTTTGGAGGGAAAGAATTTTCAAGTGGAGACATGGGTGGTGGTTACTTGATCATGGGTAATTAGTGTAACTCCTCCTTAAATCCTAGCCATTTGTTCCTAACTCCTACTTCAATCCTAGCCATCTAAATTTTTAGTATAAATACCCCCCTCCTGGCTACTATTTTTGTGCTAATTATTCCTCCAAACCTATAGTTCAAAATACATTATCTAGTAGTTTATTAAGTGAGTAAAAGATTGAGAGATTGTGTGGGGATTGTGCTTGCATCTAAGAAGAGAAGGCCGGCATCAACAAAGGGAGGCTCTCTGTTTTGGCATTGTGGAAGGCTCGAGTGCGCGCTTCTAGGAGGAGGATCGTCTGTTTGCAAGGACATTCGTTTAGGAGGTTGCTAGTTGTATTTCTCTTCAAATAAGGTGGGTAAATTTTCCATGTTTCTAATTAGGAATGCATGCCGGATTTGAATGAAAAAAATGATGCATGAAAAAGATTAATAAGAGTACACATTTAATTGAAAAAAATGAACTATTGATTGGTTGAAATGTTGATATGAAATTGTATGTGGTTCCATTAGTAAAGTCTAAATTTTGTGTGAATTGATTATAGACATGGATTGTTGAAGAAAATTTCATTATCTACATTAAGAATTATATGCAAAAGTTAGTAGAATGACAATGCTTTTATGTGTTTATAGAGATCGTTGTGATAATGTTGAAATGAATGAATTAAGATATAGATTGTATGTTTAGGAAATGATTAAAAACAGAGAATTAATATGAGGATTGCTAATAAAGAGATTAGTGGTGTTAATTGTTAAGAAATGTCGAAAAAGAAGAAATGTGGTAGCATTAGTTTATAATTCGCATTAATTGTATGAAAAATATGTTTTAATTATTGAAAAAATTATTTTCTATATACTGGAGTACAATTTATGATGATATTAGTCAATCTGAAAATTTACAGCAAAATTTTATAAAAGCAAAGTGAAATGAGAGCTTGTTGAACATCGAAATGTTTAATAAACAGAGGGAATTGTTTTAAATAAACTTCGAGTTGCACTATTGACAACTTGAGCGCATAGCTCAATTGGTTGGGATGCTTCTATTTGCTACAGTAAGGGTTCGGGTCTCATGAGATGCTGGTTCGAATCCCCTTAGCAACATACTTTTTTGCATCTTGTGGAAAAAAAATAAGTACAGCGGCCGAGAGCATTAGATGCTCTCCGCCACTCTTTCTAACGCATACAGCGTTCGGCCTAGTGGTCTGTGCCTTGGGCGGTTTTCCCTGTGGTCATGGGTTCGAATACTGGGTTCGGCCAGTATTTTGTTTGGGGAAAAAAATATTTTTTGAGGATTTTTAATGATTAAAAAATTATGAAAAAAATATGGTTATTGTTCTAAAATTATGTGGGACATGTGAAAAATAATTTGAGGATTATTTGTATTAAATGGAGTATGTTTTGAAAATAAATCTATGATTTAGAACTATGATTATACACTAGTATGTTATGAAAGTTGCACCTTGCAAAAAGACTTGAAATAAATTGTTAGCAAAGAAGTGAAATAAAGATAAAAATTATATTATGTGATGTGATGTGAATTATTTTCATTGGAGAATAATGTGAAAATACGAAATGTGAATATTCAATAGTGTTTTGATTATATTGATGAAATACATAGGGAATAATTGAATTCCATGTATGGCTATGGACTTATGAATAAACTAGAAATCATGCTATTGAAAAAGAAAATCTGTTATGATTATCAAGATGAACTTATGAGCTAGAAATGCTCAATTTTGGAAATTGTGAATTGGAATTGAAACAAAAGAGTAGCTAAGTTTTCTCCGGCAATTGGAAAGAAATGAAATGAAATTTGAAATGAAAGACCAAGGTTGGTCATGTTTGAATAAATGAATAAGTCCGGTTTAGTGGAGAGGCTAACTCTAGAGCTTTGATTTTGTTCATGATTCTATTAAATTAAAGAAAATAGTGCATAGTGAAGACGTGATGAAAGTGAGAGAAAAACACAAGTATGATAGTTAGAGTTGACGGTGCGGGTGTGTGAGCCACAGAATGCATGCTTGATGAGTCAAGATATGGCGTGGACACAATTCAGTAATGATCGGACTTTAGCAACGCTTGTGGGATGTTTGGTGACTGCAAGAGGATCATGTTCAGGGAGGAGGCTGAATTACCACAGAATGCATGCTTGATGAGTCAAGACATGGCATGGGAATCCCCTCCAGGGTTCGGTACACGTGCTTGTACTCATAGATCATCTAGGATACTCATCGTAGTTACAGTAGTAGATTAAGGCATGATGAGGGATTGAACCCTACAAGATGAAGAACGATTAAGAGGCTTGCCCTCGGACCTATGTAGTATGGGATGCATAGAATCCGAACAAGTGCGCATTAGTGTCATATAATATAAATAAATGCATTAAGGACTAGGTGCACAATCACAACACGACATCATTAGGGTATTCCCTTTAGTTTGATATGTGACAAGTTTGTGTTTGTTAAATATGGAAAATGAGTTATACTATTTCCGGCATAGAGAGGATGGCCGTGTATAATGTTCGTCGGTTGAATAAACTGACGTACCCACAGTTTTGTATGCAGGGTAAATGACATGATAAAGATTAAAGAGGAACAGATGCTTAAGGATTATACAATGTTGTTGTACATTCATTTAAATGTTGTAAATTTACTTCCGCTGTGCAATGTAAAGTGTAATAAGTTTCATGTAAACTCTGATGTAAAGTGAAAAGTTCAAATTTTCTTGTAAAATTGTACTAAATGAAGTGAAAAGATCCTGTAGAAGTCTCGAATTCAGTTGTATTTGGGATTCGAGGCATTACAGAGTGGTATCAGAGCCACGTTTCACACTTGTACAAATTTATAAGGAACGACACCCTATAAGTGGACATTAGAGTATGTGTTTGAGTCTAGAGATTTAATTGTAAGTGACTTACATTTGTATTGCTCTATGACTTATGCTTCTTCCTCTCTATTTCTAAGATGGCTGATCACTTCGACCCTGCTGGAGACAACGACTGGCATATCATCGAGGAAGAGTACCATCCTGGACAAGCAGATTCCAAGGAAGAGTACTACCCAGGGCAAGCAGATTCTGACAGAGAAGAATGGCCTGAATCCTGAGAGATCACCCCACCTCCGGATTCATCTGATGACTCTTCTGATGAAGAAGAAGAACCAGTTCCAAGTAGTCTTGTGACTTCTCTTCAGAGGCAGGTAGAAATACTGCGAGAGAGAGTCGGATTATTGGAGGCTCAATTGGCTAAGCGTAAGGACGACTTTTCTGTTCTCAGTCATCGTGTATGGGAACTCGAGAAGAGGAAGAATCTGACCGATGTACTGAAGGATGAAGTTGATGAACTACGGGGAGAACTTCGAGAAGCGAAGAGGAACCGTAGGAGTTAGACTGTTGTAGGTTCTACTATTTTCATTCTGATGTCAAGAAATATTTTTCAATTCGAATGTATAAAGTTTGAAATTCAATGAAATGGAAATATTGACTTGAAAGTTCATGTCTCATACTTCGAATTTGATGGACCTTTTACATCAGAAAATGGAATGAAAGCTGTTGTGTTGTTCGATACTGGATCTTCTCATACTTTTGTGTCTCCTAAATTTGCTAAAGTGTTTGGAGTTGAACCGAAGATTTTTCCAGACAAGATCTTAGCAGTAGCTACTCCATCAGGGGAAACTTTAACCACTGATCGGTATTATGCGGATTGCGAGATTGTGATTGGGGATAGAATCTTCGGTATTGATCTGATCGAGCTGAATATCTTGGGAGTCGATGTTATCATTGGCATTGATTGGATGTCGGTGTACAGTGCAAGCATCGAGTGCAAGACCAAGACGGTAACAGTGAAGGCTCCAGGTGGACCTGAAGTTACTTTCTAAGGGAAGAAGAAGTGTTCTAGGCTGGTGGCAGCTATCCGCAAGGAAGAGACTCCTGTGGAAGTGCAAGGGATTCCTGTGGTTCGGGACTATCCGACCGTGTTCTTAGATGATTTTCCTGGGTTACCCCCGCATCGTGATGTAGAGTTCAGCATCACTGTTCAACCGGGAAGTGCACCCATTTCTAAGGCACCGTATAAGATGGCTCCAGTGGAACAGGATGAGGTAAAACGACAGATTGAGGAACTGTTGGAGAAAGGCTTTATTCAACCTAGTGTGTCACCTTGGGGAGCACCAGTGCTTTTGGTAAAGAAGAATGATGGATCGATGAGAATGTGTATCGATTACCGAGAGCTGAATAAGGTCATTGTTCAGAATAAGTATCCTATCCCCCGAATTGATGACCTGTTCGATCGTCTACAAGGAGCAGCTGTTTTCTCCAAAATAGATCTTCGATTAGAATATCACCAAGTTCAAGTGAAAGTTGAAGATGTGCACAAAACTGCATTTAGAACTCGACATGGGCATTAAGAATTCTTAGTTATGCCATTGGGAGTGACGAATGCACCCGCAATCTTCATGGATTTGATGAACAGAGTTCTGAGGCCGTTCATTGATTCTTTCGTCGTGGTGTTTATCGACGATATCCTCGTGTACTCCAAGTCAGAAGAGGAGCACACTGAGCATCTGACAGCAGTTTTGAAGAAGCTGGAAGAGCAGGAGTTGTATGCCAAGCTATCCAAGTGTGATTTCTGGAAATCTGAAGTCGCATTCCTAGGTCACATCCTTTCTAAGGAAGGAGTGGCAACTGACCCTCAGAAGATAGAGGCAGTGAGAGATTGGGCTAGGCCTACTACAGTAAAGGAAGTCAGAAGTTTCCTTGGAATGACTGGATACTACAGGAGATTTATTCGAGGTTATGCTCAGATAGCCGTACTGCTTACTGGTCTGACCAAGAAGACTGTGAACTTCAAGTGGACTGAGCAATGTGAGGCGAGCTTTCAGGAGTTGAAAGAGAAACTGACTACTGCACCTATTTTGCCTTTGCCTGGGGCAGGTGTTGAGTATGATGTTTATAGAGATGCTTCACAATGTGAGCTTGGTTGTGTCTTAATGCAAGAAGGAAGAGTAATCGCTTATGGGTTTAGGCAACTACGACTGCATGAGAAGAATTACCCGACTCATGATCTGGAGTCGGCTGCGATTATCTTTGCCCTGAAGCAATGGAGGCACTACGTGTACGGTGAGAAATTGAACATGTACACGGACCACAAGAGTTTGAAGTACATATATCAGCAGAGGGATCTAAATTTGAGGCAGCGGAGATGGTTGGAAGTGCTTGAGGACATGCAGCCTGAGATCAATTATCATCCTGGGAAAGCTAATGTTGTTGCTGATGCACTTAGTCGCAAGAGCAGTTTATCCAGTTTGATTACAACCCAAAAACATCTGATTGAGGAATTGGATCGAGCATGTATTGAGGTTGTCTTGCAAGGATTGGGAGCATCTTTAGCTCAGTTGAGGCTTCAGCCTACTCTGAATGGAAGGATTATTGCAAGTCAGGAGGTTGATGCTGATATTATGGAGATGAAGGAACAGGTTGGTGCTGGCAGGTTGCCCGGATTTCAAATCAAGGATGGAGTGCTGTGGTTTGGAGAGAGGCTATATGTTCCGAATCAGGCGGACCTGAAAGAGAGTATTCTTCAGGAGGCGCATGCTACTCTTTTGTCGGTACATCCTGGGAGTAATAAGATGTACAGAGACATCAAACTGCATTTCTAGTGGTCAGGTTTGAAGCGGGATGTGGCTGAATTTGTGGCGAAGTGTGAGGTTTGTCAGAAAGTCAAAGCCGAAAATCAGAGACCCGGAGGTCTATTATAGCCGTTACCTATTCCGGAATGGAAGTGGGATAACATCAGTATGGATTTCATTACGGAATTGCCTAAGAGTTCTAAAGGCAATGATGTGATTTGGGTTATAGTCGATCGACTAACCAAGTCCGCTCACTTTTTGGTGATGAAACTCTCTGCTTCTATGGACAAGTCTTCTCCGGCAATTGGAAAGAAATGAAATGAAATTTGAAATGAAAGACCAAGGTTGGTCATGTTTGAATAAATGAATAAGTCCGGTTTAGTGGAGAGGCTAACTCTAGAGCTTTGATTTTGTTCATGATTCTATTAAATTAAAGAAAATAGTGCATAGTGAAGACGTGATGAAAGTGAGAGAAAAACACAAGTATGAGAGTTAGAGTTTACGGTGCGGGTGTTTGAGCCACAGAATGCATGCTTGATGAGTCAAGATATGGCCTGGGCACAACTCAGTAATGATCGGACTTTAGCAACGCTTGTGGGATGTTTGGTGACTGCAAGAGGATCGTGTTCAGGGAGGAGGCTGAATTGCCACAAAATGCATGCTTGATGAGTCAAGACATGGCGTGGGAATCCCCTCCAGGGTCCGGTACACGTGCTTGTACTCATAGATCATCTAGGATACTTATCATAGTTACAGTAGTAGATTAAGGCATGACGAGGGATTGAACCCTACAAGATGAAAAACGATTAAGAGGCTTGCCCTCGGACCTATGTAGTATGGGATGCATAGAATCCGAACAAGTGCGTATTAGTGTCATATAATATAAATAAATGTATTAAGGACTAGGTGCACAATCACAACACGACATCATTAGGGTATTCCCTTTAGTTTGATATGTGACAAGTTTGTGTTTGTTAAATATGGAAAATGAGTTATACTATTTCCGGCATAGAGAGGATGGCCGTGTATAATGTTCGTCGGTTGAATAAACTGACGTACCCACAGTTTTGTATGCAGGGTAAATGACATGATAAAGATTAAAGAGGAACAGATGCTTAAGGATTATACAATGTTGTTGTTCATTCATTTAAATGTTGTAAATTTACTTCCGCTGTGCAATGTAAAGTGTAATAAGTTTCATGTAAACTCTGATGTAAAGTGAAAAGTTCAAATTTCCTTGTAAAATTGTACTAAATGAAGTGGAAAGATCCTGTAGAATTCTGGAATTCAGTTGTATTTGGGATTCGGGGTGTTACATTGGTACACAGGCCTCGACTTCTCAACTTGTAATTCTGAAATTGATTTCTGTATGCTGTTAATTATTTATTTTTATTTCTTTTCGGGTTTTCTTCCTCTTCTGTTTCCTTCTATGTATTTTGTGCCTCTCAATCAAATTGAGTTTATTGTAAAAGAATTTTTGTAACAAACTTAAAACAGACTTTTGATTTTCTTGATTTCCGGTTTTGAGGCACGGTTTTTCTTTTTCCTTCTTTAATCTGAAAACTTACACTCGTGTTGTGTAATTTTCAGAATCAAAATGACTGCTACATCGGACAATGTTGCTATGTCTGAAACGGTCCACGTGCCGGTTACTAATACGATGCAGAACCAAATGCTGCTGCGGCACGAGTGCCAATGCCACCGTTGTACCTGTCTCAGTCTCCCATGAAGAGAAACCTGAGAAGTTCAATGGACAGAACTTTAAAAGGTGGCAACAGAAGATAATGTTCTATCTTACCACACTGAATCTTGCAAGATTCTTGAACGAAGATGCTCTAAATCTTAAGAAAGATGAGCAAGATAACCAAGTCATTGCCGCTGTGGATGCTTGGAAAATGCTAATTACGTATGTAGGAATTACATAATGAACGAATTAGCCGATTCTTTATATAATGTATACATTGACAAAAGAACAGCTAAAGAACTTTGGGAATCACTAGACCATAAGTATAAAACCGAGGATGTCGGCACCAAGAAATTCATTGCGGGCCGCTTCCTATACTCTAAAATGGTAGATTCTAAAACAGTGATCAATCAAGTTCAAGAACTACAACTGATCTTGCATGAGATTCATGCTGAAGATATGAACTTAAGTGAAAGTTTCAAAGTGGCATGTATAATTGAAAAATTACCACAAGGTTGGAAAGACTTTAAGAATTACCTAAAGCGTAAGCGAAAAGAAATGGGCATTGAAAATCTCATTGTCAGGCTCTGTATTGAAGAAGACAATAGAGGATCTGAAAAGGTTGGAATCGTTAGTCATGCAGCTAAGGCAAATGTAATGGAACATAAAAAACGTTTCAACAAGCACAACAACAAGGGTCCCAAGTTGGGGCCCTAGGGAGGAATCTCCAAGAAGCCGAAGTTTCAAGGCAAGTGCTTCAATTGTGACAAAATGGATCACAAGTCTACCGAATGCAAACTTCCCAAGAAGAATAGGAACAGAGAAGCAAACTTGATTCAAGGGATTGCTCAAGATGTTTCCGATATCAACCTCTCAGCTGTAATCTCAGAAGTAAATATGTTAGGTTCAAACCCGAAGGAATGGGGGATTGACACCGGAGCTACTCGACATGTGTGCTCCAATAGAAGTATGTTCTCCACTTTCGAACCATTAGAAAATGGGGAGAATATGTTTATAGGAAACTCGGCTACCTCAGAAATAAAGGGCCAAGGCAAGGTGATCTTGAAGATGACTTCTGGAAAGAAACTGACTCTGAACAATGTTGCATATGTTCCTGAAATCCGTAAGAATCTGGTATCTGGTTCGTTGCTTAATAACCACAGTTTTCGTTTAGTGTTCGATTTGAACAAATTTGTTTTGTTAAAAAGTGGAATGTATGTTGGTAGAGGATATATGAGTGGTGGAATGTTTAAACTCAGTGTAATGACCATGGTCAAGAATATCAATAAAGCTAGGTCTTCTACTTATCTGCTTGAGTCTTCCAATTTATGGTATGGTAGACTAGGACATGTTAATTATGATACTTTGCGAAGACTAATTAACTTGAATCATATACTAACATTCCAAACTGATTCCAAACACAAGTGTGAAACTTGTGTTGAGGCAAAACTAACAAGATTATCGTTTAAAAGTGTTGAAAGAAATACCGAACTACTTGATCTAATTCACACTGATATTTGTGATTTGAAAATGATACAAACAAGAGGTGGTAATAAATATTTTATTACCGTCATTGATGATAGCACAAAATACTGCTATGTATACTTGTTAAAAGCAAAGCTGAAGCTATAGAGAAATTTGTTCTCTATAAAAATGAGGTTAAAAACCAACTCAATAAGAAAATTAAGGCGCTAAGAAGCGACCGAGGTGGAGAGTATGAATCGCCATTTGGTGACACGTGTGCTAAGCATGGGATTATACATGAAACGACAACGCTTTATTCTCCTCAGTCCAACGGTGTTGCTGAGAGAAATAATTGTACATTGAAAAAAATGATGAATACAATGTTAATAAGTTCTGGTTTGCCACCAAACTTGTGGGGAGAAGCTATTCTTTCAGCTAACTACCTTTTGAATAAGGTGCCCAAAAAGAAATAAGAGAAAACTCCATATGAATTATGGAAAGGAAGAAAGCCATCCTACAATTACTTGCGAATGTGGGGATGTCTTCCTAAGGTGGCAGTATGTCCACCTAAGAAAGTGAAAATGGGACCAAAAACGGTTGATTGTATTTTCATTGGCCATGCACTTAACAGTAGTGCCTATCGGTTCTTGGTGTACAAATTCGATATCACTGATATATCAAAGAACACGATAATGGAATCTAGAAATGCATCGTTCTTTGAAGATATATTTCCATGTAAATCAAAGGAGGAACCAAGCTCCTCCAAACGAACACATGATACTATCAGTGAAGATAGTGAAGACCAAGATGAACAAGCTGAGGAGGAACCTCGAGCAGTAAAAGAACAAGAATGGAAAAATCGTTTGGTCCGGATTTCTTGACGTTTATGCTTGAAGGTGAACCCCAAACCTTCAAGGAAGTGATGAACTCTAGTGATGGTCCTCTATGGAAAGAAGCCATCAAGAGCGAAATTGATTCTATCTTGCAAAATCATACTTGGGAACTAGTGTATCTTCCACCGGGTAGTAAACCTTTAGGTTCCAAGTGGATCTTCAAGAGAAAAATGAAAGCTAATGGATCAATTGATTAATACAAGGCAAGACTTGTAATTAAAGGTTATAAACAAAAAGAAGGTCTTGATTACTTTGATACATATTCTCCTGTGACGAGAATAAATTCCAATAGGATGGTACTTGCAGTAGAAGCTCTACGCAATCTTGAAGTACATCAAATGGATGTAAAAACAGCTTTTCTTAATAGAGATTTAGATGAAGAAATCTACATGGAACAACCTGAGGGTTTTTCAGCTTCAGGACATGAAAAGAAAGTGTGTAAACTGGTGAAGTCATTATATGGCTTGAAACAAGCTCCAAAGCAGTGGCATGAAAAATTTGACAATATCATGATGACAAATGGCTTCAAGATCAATGAATGTGAGAAATGTGTATATGTCAAAGACACAGAAGATGGATATGTCATTATATGTTTCTATGTAGATGACATGCTTATTATTGGAAGCAATGATCAGATAATTAAATCTGTTAAAAACATGTTGAACTCGAGGTTTGACATGAAAGACATGGGACTAGCTGATGTTATATTGGGAATTAAAATCACAAGAACATCAGACGAGCTTATTTTAAGCCAGTCACATTATGTTGACAATATTCTTGGAAATTTTGATAAAGATAATTCTGGAATTGTCATAACTCCAATAGATCTAACTTTACATTTATCCAAGAATAAAGATGAAAGTATTTCTCAAGTAGAATACTTTAGAATCATAAGCAGTCTAATGTACTTAATGAGTTGTACAAGATCAGACATGGCCTATGCAGTGAGTAAACTAAGTAGATACACGAGTAATCCTGGAAGCGAGCATTGGCAAGCAATTACAAGAATACTGAAGTACTTGCATTTTACTTGTAACTTTGGGCTGCACTATACGAGATACCCGGCTGTACTTGAAGGATACAGTCATGCGAACTGGATATCGAGTAATTCAAAATCCACTGGTGGCTATGTGTTTACACTATGTGGTGCAGCAGTTTTTTGGAAATCCTCGAAATAAACAGTGATCACTAAATCCACGATGGAATCTGAATTTATCGCATTGGACAAATGTGGGAAAAAGGCTGAATGGTTACGCCACTTCCTTGAGGATATTCCAAGGTGGACGAAGCCTGTGCCTCCAATCTGCATACATTCAGATAGTCAATCTGTAATTTGTAGAGCACAGAGCAATATGTATAATGGTAAATCTAGACATATTCGTCGAAGACATAATACCATTAGTCAACTACTCTCTACTGGGGTTATCTCTGTGGACTATGTAAAGTCAAAGGATAACATTGCGGATCCGCTAACGAAAGGGTTAAATAGAGAGTTAGTTGATAAATCATCGAGGGGAATGAGACTAAAGCCCATGAAAGAATAAGTTGATACAATGGATACCCAACCTAGCTGACTGGAGATCCCAAGATCTAGGTTCAAAGGGACAACTAAATTGTAAAGACCAAGTTTAATCACTATGGAGATTTTTCCATGTCCATTCCCATGATGAAACAGTGATGCCCGTAAGGTAATAGGTTAAGCTAGGATTTTAATGATTCTTATGCATCGGATATCCGAGCAGAGTAATGGGGGTTACTCTTAGGTAAGAAATCACCTATGTAAGAGGGAAGAAGGGCCGCTTCCAAGGGAATAATATAGGGCAATATTCCTGTTAAACTCTTGCAGAACCAGACGTATGTTCATGGCCAAAACGAACATAACAGTGAGAACTAAAATGCGTTAGGAAGATTTCTATGTGAGATATGTCATCGTTTACACAAATGTCAGAACAGTTCAAGGACATCGTGTCTACTGTTTAGTTAGTAAAGTAAACATATTTTCCTAAGGGAAGGTTCAAAGGGTAACACCTACCTATCCTATGCAGGAATCGATTGTTGAATTCTATCACCAAGTCTGTCGTGTCAGTCTGTCGTGTCTGTGGTCGTCAATTTTCATTCATGTGGGGATTGTTAGAAAATGGGTGTTTTATACACCATTTACGAACCGATTTTTGAGCAATTTTTTGAGTACGATCCTCAATGAACTATTGAGAGATCTTGATTGATTTGTGTTCTTCTTCGTGAGTAGATCAAAATCATATATTGGTTTGCTAAAAATGGTTAAGGGGTGAATGAGAAATTGTCTCTCAAAGTGAGACGTTTTCATTCTTGAAATGGGTTAATGGAACATAGTCCCACATCAGAAAAATCAAAGAAAATAGAAGAGGATATATAGTAACATCCTTCTAAGCATTGTAAGATAGCTAGAAGAGAGGCTCTCTCTCGCGCGCGCAGTGGGGGTGCAAATCTCGGACCGGATTACATGCGACTTGTGTGCGCCCGCACGACCTACGGACACGAATGGCGGACCGACTTGACCCCACCCCGTATAGAGCCACTTTTTGCTACAACTTTGATTTTTCTTTTTGTAACGGCTGAAATAAATGTAGAAACGGTTCTGTCTGCCGTTTCAGTGTTGTATTGAATATTTTGTCTGCCGTTACACTGAAGGCATTCAAAAGCAATGATTGATGTCTGCCGTTACAGTACCGACATTCAATTGAGTGTTTGCCGTTACACTGAAGGCATTGAAAGCATTGTCTGCCATTACAGTATTAATCCTGGCTCTATAAATAGAGGCCTCTCTTCTCATTTCTTCCCTGCACAACAGAAAACTTATTTCTTCCTCCTCTGAGTCCTGTTTGTTTTTCCACTCCTGCTGTTTTGGTAAGTCGGCGATTGGATTCTACCGTTTCTGCTCAGTTCGAGAGTGCTACGTGGTGCCTATGTGAACACTCTGGTCGTTGCATCCTAGGAGACAGACACCTTCGTTCATTCCAGCAACCGGGAGAGGCGAAATCTGTTTTAAGGACACTGTGTGGTACACATGCCTCTGTAACGCCCCGCCCCAATACTAAGACAATTTTAATATTTTTATGAAATACAAATTAGATACTATGTAGTACAACTGCCCACCACAGGCTGCCTTTCAAAATGTGGTTAACCAATTAGGTGACTCTTGATCATAGGCAATTATATTTATACCCAAATTAGTTTTTGTATACTTCCCATGTGGGACTATATTTCTCAAATCCTTCTCAAATTCTCAAATCCGCGCAGACCAATCGACTGCTAATCCAACCAGTCGACTGTTCGCTGCCAGATCTGGGGTATTACATACACCCCCCTTAGAAATCAGCGTCCTCGCTGAGTACAGGGCACACATCTAGTGTAGGACCGCCCTTTCTAGCCGATGTAGTATAGTCGTCTATCCCAGAGATCAGTCACTCTCAACACCGCAGATCGGATACCCGGCTATCAATCACTACCTGTGATTCTCAACACCGCAGAGTATACCCAACCCCGGAGATCAATGACTCTCAGCACCGCAGATCATACTGACCTCTACCTCATCTGGTGTCGAAAGTCGGCTCTGATACCATTTGTAATGCGCCGCCCCAATACTCAGACAATTTTAATATTTTTATGAAATACAAATTGGATACTATGTAGTACAACTGCCCACCACAGGCTGCCTCTCAAAAGGTGGTTAACCAATTAGGTGACTCTTGATCATAGGCAATTATATTTATACTCAAATTAGTTTTTGTATACTTCCCATGTGGGACTATATTTCTCAAATCCTTCTCAAATTCTCAAATCCGCGCAGACCAGTCGACTGCTAATCCAACCAGTCGACTGTTCGCTGCCAGATCTGGGGTATTACGGCCTCGATTTCTCAACTTGTAATTCTGAAATTGATTTCTGTAAGTTGTTAATTATTTATTTTTATTTCTTTTCGAGTTTTCTTCCTCTCCTTTTTCCTTCTATGTATTATGTGCCTCTCAATCAAATTGAGTTTATTGTAAAAATAAATTTGTAACAGCTACAACAACCCTCTTCGCCGAGCCATCAGCGGATAAAGGAATACGACATCTAGAGCATGCTAACAAGCACCGATATTCCACCGATACGGGGGAGCTATTTCATTCCCCTGGAATATCAATTGATGGTGCCGAACTCGGGGCTTCGACCAACGGTTTACCTGACCCATTGGTTATTTATGGTTTTGCTCAACGCCTTTAGCTTGGGGTTGCCTATGCACCCGTTTATGAAGGAGGTATTGTATTGGGCAGGGCTGAGTCTGATGCTGTATGGCCCGAACTCGTGGAAGCAGATCGTGTGTTTCATGCTGCTCTGCAGAAAGAGGGGGTTCCCTTGAAGTTAACGTAATTTTGAGCCTATCTAGGGGTCCAGTCTGTAGCCCCCCGAATTACCAATATGATATCTCAGAAATTCGTGGCACAATTCCCAGCATCAACTTCAATTGCAATAGTAAACATATCCAAGAACACAGATAATTTTTATTTCAAACTTTTATTACATCACATGTTTACAAAACACAACCGAATACAAAACACCTTGAATTACAAACTTTCTTTTGCAATTTACATAAGCTCTTTTAACATTCTAGCACAAGTATCCAAATCCTAAGCTATAAGCACCTACCTGTAAAACATGAGGCTAGAGATAACCCTAACCCCCCAAAACTACAGGGGTCAGCCATAACGGTGTGAGTGACATAAAAAGAAAACAACATAAATAAATCATAAAACATAGAGTCATCATCAACATGTATTAACAGCAAGGACAAATAAAATGAGAAGCAACAATAAGTAAAGCATGAAAACATCAAGGAATATAAAATAGTAAATAGTAGAGTATGAAAACAACAAGTGAAACTAGATTAAGTGTCGAGTGTAGCAAAAACAGAAAACAACAAGCATAAAACCAAGTCAAGAAACATCAATGCTATATGCTGACTCTCTAATGCATACTTGTTAGATTCTATGCATTCCATACTATATAGGTCCGGTGCAAGTCCTTAACGATCTCCACTTTATAGGGTTAGATCCCTCGTTATGCAACTAATCCTACTACGGTGATGGAAAACAAGATCCAGAATACTCCGCGAATAGGCACCACAGCCCCTCAACGCGCAATCATCATGTAAGAATAGCTCAACAACTGGAGAATCACCTCCCAACCGTGTCCCCATGAATAGGCTTGCAAGGTCCTCGACGTGCAGATACATCAGGGACATTCCGTGAATAGTCCTGCCGACCCTCGACAAGCGAATGCACCCTGCATACTCCGTGAATAGGTCTGTAGACCATCGACACGCGAACATACAAATGTCCTCTCGAGACAGAACAACACACAGTTCTAGAATGCATCCGTTGGACTAACAAAACCAAAAGCATATACTTATGTTTCCTAAGTTCCATCACATCTCCACTAGTGTCTGTCCTTAAGTTGATTATTATTAAAAACACAAAAATCCTCATCTCTAGAGTTAGTGTATCCTATCGGACTTAAATACTCAACAACAACCCCAAGACCCAACTGGTCTAAATCAACAAATCTCAACTGCCGGTTCACAGGACCCCAACTCAACTCCTGGAGATATCATCAAGACCAAAACTCACAAATCCATCGTTAAAACGATCATATGAAGAAACTTCTCCAATCAACAAAACCCAAATTTTTTATAAAATTCCAGAATCCAAATAAATATTAAATCTATTAAATAACTGAAAATCGTATTTTTAAGTTGTAGAATATCACAAAACATCAATTTATTTGAAAACACGTATAACTCAAATAAGGTCCAAAAAAGTATTTTTAAAACTCCAATATGAATCTCTGTAAAACATTTTTAATCTGTAGCAAAACATCTTTTAAAACAATATGATATTGAAGGAACAATCGATCAAAGAACATTAGAAAAACTCAAAAAAATATCAGTCAGAGTGGTAACAGTCGACTGTAAACAGCAGTCGGTCGACTGTCCAGAGCGAAAACCCAACACTTCACGAAATAAAATTCTAAGTAGTAGCAGTCGACTGTAAAAAGTCATTGGTCGACTGTCCAGAGCAAAATTCCAAAACTTCGAGAAAACATCATGTCACGCCCCGCTTCCCAAAAAGAATACGGAATAAAGATATGCGACAAAAGCCCAGCGAATGATTTTCATCATCCATAAGTTGTTCAAGAATCTTTACAACATTTCATAAGAATAATCAGAGTCGGAAGCAAAAGAATCAACCAATTATGCACATATGAACCAAAATACCAACAAGAATACTTGAAACCAAAATACTTTAATCTCAAATAATCATGATCTGAATAAGTCAATATCCTGGGTCACATTGCCCAAATACAATAAATCCAAGTATCAAGTTACAATATTGTTCAAAGCAAGAAAACAAGAAATAATAATAATAAGATCCATCACTATTACTTCATATCGCCGATACCATCTGGAACCTGTTCTTCAAAAACTGCAATTTAACAATTGCAGGGATAGGAAAAAGAAAACAAGTACCCGTCAATTGCAAGTTACCAGCCGCTTGTAATGCAGGATACAAGTACATGGGAAAAACTAACTAAAAACATGGAATATGCATGATAACAAAGTAGAATACTAACAGGGCAAGATAAACAAGTACAAGTGGCATGTATCAAGTGTCAAGTGAACAAGTATCATGTAAACAAGTATCAAGTATCACGAATCAAGTATCACGAAATCAAGTAATAAGTAACAAGTGTCAAGTAGTCAAGTACAAGTGTCAAATATCATGTTCAAGCATCAAGTCTCATGTATCATGTAATCAAGTACCAAGTAAGCATGTATCATGTTTAAGTGTCATGTATTAAGTCTTGTAGTTATTAATATCTAGGTAACACTTCAGGCCTCCCATACCGCATGGTTGCTACAACAATTTTCATAGTAGACCATGTAGGGCAGTGTACTCAGGGACAACCCTTAAGAAATCAAGTATCAAGTATCAAGCCTCAAGTATCAAGTAAACAAGCCTCAAGAGTGAAGTATTAAGCCTCAAGTAATGAAATATCAAGCCTCAAGTAATAAGTATCAAGCTAAGTCTCAAATATCAAGCCAAGTATCAAGTAACAAGCCTCAAGTGGTGAAATATCAAGCCTTAAGTATCACATAGGATCAATAGATCCTCTTCCGAGTACACGTTTCTGAATTATCCACTATTAGATCTGTCCCTTTAAACCCCTGGCTTGGTTAATTTTATTATTAATGTCTAACAAGCATGTATGCGTCACGAAACAGCAAGTACATCATGGTATAAACAAGTAACAAGTTCAAGTTAATGTATGGGTGAAAGATAACACACAAAAGGATGAAATAACCAAATTTCTAGTTCAGGACAGCAAGACCATACTATAGTAAAATTGAGATTTCCGTTGTTATAAAAATGCAAATCTGAATCTTTCGAAAGGTCTAGAAAATAGACTTCCAACCGAATCCACCGAATATAAATAAGTCATATAGTATTTCGTAAAAACATAACTCAAAACTGATTTGAATCCAGAAAATACGTTCAACTAGAAATCAGTAAATCGAATTCTCAGTCAGGAACACAGCATCAAAACACCTCAAATAAATTCAGGAGAAATCTGGGGTATTCCCCTATATGTCTAGTGTCATAATATAATATTTCATAATTTTTCAGTAAGATTAGTCCAGTCAACAAAAATCAGAATACATCAAGAAATGATAGTTTGGCAAATCTGGAATTCCCAACATTGTTGTACGAAAACTGTAATATCTCGCAAACCGTGAAACGAAATCCAAATCCGCCACAAGGAGATGAAAATATACAAAATAAGATAACTTTAATATTTCATAAATATCTTTCATACAGGAAAAGGAATTAGAGTTAAAATACAAATCTTTACAGAACAGCGAGCAAAATCCCGCAAGTATAGTTTTTATAAACAAGCATGAAATAGCATATAAAACTCATCAATAAAATCCACCAAAATTCTGGGTGATCCCTAAATAGGTATAGAAATACTGACCAAAATTTCAGATCAAAATAATATGTTTAGTTTAGTTATCAAAATCATCAAGAAACGAAATCTGGAAATGAAATACACATCTGTAGTAAAACGATCATATCTCACACATATAAAAACAAAATTGATCAAGGTTAGAGAGTTTGGAAAGAAGATGGATTTCTCTAAAATTCATGTTTAATACTGAAGTTAAGATACTGACCTTAATATGGTCTAAAATAGCAATCAAAACTGATCACTGACAAAATACAGATTTTCCTTTAATAACAAAACCAACATAAATCATACGAAACTTATTCCAATCACAATCAAACATGGTATAGAGTCTACTAAGTGACTAAACATCATGAGATAGGGTATATGGCATGTCCACAACAAGTATATCATATGGATCCAAACAAACACATGATTTCTCATAATTATTCATCAAATATGATCACATCAAGAACGGTTAAAACTTAAGTTGTTTCATGTCAAATTTGTGTCGTGAGGCAACTATGGTAAATAGCACTATGGAGACAATACTTATCAAACATACATCACACAAAAGTTGTCTCTAGAACCCAACTACACTACAAGCGGTATTTATGACTTGTATCATACAAAGGAATTGAGTGCAAGTTACTTGCCTTAACCGAAGACGAAACGAACACCAAGAATAATGGGAACGGATTCCCAGGCAATGAACAAAAACCCACGAACAAAAATCCATGAACCAAAGCAACACATGTGAAAACTACGTGCACATGCAAAACACCAATGAGAGAGAGAAGAAGATCGGGCAGCGGGGTAGCGGCGGCTGGCCTTTGCTGGTCACTGCTGCTCCTGCGGCTGTTGTTGGTCGGAGGACGGAGACGGAGGGAGATATGGAGAGATGGGTGTGGTCGGGTTTGGTGGTCGGCAAGGGTGAACGGGAACGGGATGAGGGTGGTCGGGATGGGTGCACAGGCCGGGGTCGGGATGCGCAGGTCGGGGAATAGGGGTGTGCGGCTGGGGCTGACGGCGCAACAGAGAAAGGAAGGGAGGCCGGGGTAGAAGTAGGTTTAGGGTTAGGGTTTAGGGATATATATATATATATATATATATATATATATATATATATATATATATAGAGAGAGAGAGAGAGAGAGAGAGAGAGAGAGTTTTGTTATGGGTTAATGGGTATTGGGTTAATGGATATTAGTGGTTATAATAGGAGATGGTTTTAACATGATTTGTATGGGATTTCAAGTAGGATTTTGGTTAATTTGGCTTTGGTAATTAATTAGGAATAAAAACAATAGGATAAGCAATAGGGTAACCAACCAAAACACCACGAGCACCCAAGAACAAAATAAAGAGAACAAGAACCAAATGAAGAGCGAAATAACAATATGATCAAGAACAATTCAAGGGACAGAAGAATCAACCGCAAGGAGATAAAAAATGAGCAGAACGGATATATATTGAAAACAACTCCAATATACGGTCCAAAATACAAAAGAGTACAAATACTCAATAAAGAAGGAAAAATACAGCAAAAATACGAAAACGAAAAAAAACAAGGGTTACACATCAAAACAGAGCAGAGACAGTCGACTATAAAAATGGGTCAGTCGACTGTTCCGCGCGAAATTTCAAGAAAACGAGAAAACACAGCAGCCAGGTAACGACGGTCGACTGTAAAATTCAACCGGTCGACTGTCGACCTGCAGACTGCAGTTTTTAGTTGTGCACTTTTCAACCGATACAGAGTTTTACTTTATGAAAACGAATTCTGTAAAAAACATATTTCTGATATGATCAAATACACCTTATAGGATATACAAAGATCCATAAAACCAATCAAAACCACTTGAATTAATCAAAATAGCAAATTTGTTGATTCTCTTAAAAAAGAAAACAAATATCAAAAATAGAGTTTTAAGAATCAATCATACATCAAAATAACTTCGTTTTATATTCCAAACCATATCAATACCAAAATAAGTTGGGATATAGTTAAATTCTTCGAAAACACATAAAGACTCAAGTTCTTCAAAAACAATGAAATACGATATTCATGCAAATTGTTTGTGCATGTTCGTGCACCAAACGAAACTTCACAAATTCATCGATTAGAAACAACAACATATTCAAATTTATTCTTAGTATTTGAGAAATCCAAATTCAAATAAAATCTTTCACAATCCACAGAATTCCCAATTTAATTGTATTACATCAAATCCAATTCGATTTATCAAATTTCAATTTTCAAGATATGATCTCTTAATTCATTAGTCCTCCTCAAACTTCTTCAACCTCAATCACCATGATTAACTCAAGAACATAAACAAATTTAACATTTCCATGATCAAGTTGCGTTCATCCAAACTCAATAATAACAAAAATCTCATCTTTAAATCAAATTATGCATAACATCCACCATACTTCAAACAAAATCAGCATAAATCCAAAGGAAATAGCCTACTCATATTTAGATTAGGCTAAACAACAATCTCAAATCATCTACATGCAATTCTACTCATAAATATCTAGGTTTTCATACAAGGTTCGATTTTAATTCACCAATTCATCCAATCCATCATATATATTCATACCCAAACCCTAACATGCTTTCTAGTAGATGAAACACCACATACAATATTCAAAGAACAAAACAAAACAAATATATCACTCACCTTGTTGAAGAAATCGAACGAAGACAAATAGAAAATACGAAAAGCCTCTCATTCGCAAGAAAATCCAAGATCTTATCTTTAAATCTCCAAGAAATAATAATAATAAAATCCTTTGTGTTGTGCACAGAAAGACGGCTACACTCCACCTTTTAAATAGGCCGGAATATAGGTTTTTAGGGTTTTGAACACATTTGCAAAAATACTCCTTTTAAATATAACTTTAGATATATAGATCCATATACTGGGAAACTTGATAAAACCAATTTATTTGAGATTTAAAAACATAAACAACCATCATAAAGTTAGCCAGCACTGTTTGAAATGCCCAGAAAATGGATTTACACTTTTACCCCTCAAAATGACAATTTTGCAAAAAGATCATCTTTTATCGAAACTTGTAAAATAAATCAAATTCATCTAAACAAAAAGTAAACTTTTTAACCCTGAGTTAACTAGGCATTATACCCAGCCCAAAAATCTGAAAATTTGGAGTTTTCACTCCTATTGGTAATTTTACACAAAAGTTATTCTTTTCGTAATCGTTGCAAATAGGTCCAATAAATATCAAAAAAATCCAGAAAATTCTCAAATAATATCTAATAATAAATAATGATTTTCCAAAAAATAATTTTTGACTTTGAACTTCCCAAGAAGACATTTGCACGTGTAAAAAAATAAATCTTCAGAAAAATATTTATTAAATCTCCAAAAATTATTTTAATTTATTTATAACTCTTAAAAGTAATATTTAAAAATACAGGGTACTACACAGTCTGTAACACCCCGAATTCCAAAATACAACTGAATTCGAAGTTCCACAGGATCTTTACACTTCTTTCGTACAATTTTACAAGGAAATAAAATATTTCTTACATTAGAGTTACATTACACCTTTACATTTTTACAACGGAAGCAATTTTATAATAAATTACATGAAACAACATTTAAATCAATCTTGAGCAGTATGTATACTTCAATTGTGTCAAGCATCTTTACCCTGCTTGTAAAACTGTGGGCGCATCAGTTCATTCAACTAACGAAATATTATATCCAGCCATCCTCTCTACGACGGAAACAGTATAACGATTCTCAATACTTAGCAAACCACAAACTTGTTCACAAACAAAGCTAAAAGAACTATCCTATTGATGTCGTGTTGTGAATGTGCACTTAGTCCTTAATGCAATTATTTGTATTATATGACACTAATGCGCACTTGTTCAGAGTCTATGCAGCCCATACTACATAGGTCCGAGGGTAAGCCCTTAACCGTTCTTCATCTTGTAGGGTTCAATCCCTCGTTATGATTTAATCTACTACTGTAATTACGGTAAGTATCCTAAATGTTTTCTGACCTACGAACTCATGTCTAGGCGCCCTGGAGGGAATCCCAATGCACTGTCACATGACTCATCATGCAGACATCCTGTGGTAATTCAGCTCCTACCATAGACATGACACCACCCGCAGTCGTCAAACACCCCACGAGCGTCACCACCGGGACGGTACTCTGGAGCAGTATCCACGCCCTATCATGACGCATCATGGGACATCCTGTGAATACTCTCACGCCGCCAATCCAATGGCCCTCATACTCAATGTTTTTCTCTTACTTTCATCACATCTTCACTATGTATCTAATCCTTAGTTTAATTGAATCATGAATAAAATCAAACCCTTAGAGTGTAGCACTCCCACTATACCGGTCTTATTCATTCATTTCACATGACCCAAACTTTGGTCTTCTCATTTCAAATATCATTTCCACATTTCTTTTATTGCCGGTATAAGGCTTGGCTATACCCTAATTCTCAATTTCAACTCATAATTACAACATCGAGCTTTTCATACTCATAAGGTCTTTTCATGATTAATCACAATTCATGTTTTCATAAGCATAGTATTCATGTATTCACATCTTTCATAACTCATCACAATCAATAAGTCAACTTCACGTGCAATTTATGCGTAAGAATAAATTTCAACTAGTGGTAATCCGTAATTCATTTATTTCACAAATACATTATTCTCATTTCAAAATCTTACTACAAGCACAAGTTATATGTCCAATTAATTACACCAATCACATTTTCAAAATTTCCTCACTACTAATTTTCATCTTTATAACTCAAAAATCTCATTTATTTTTCTTTTATTTAAAAAGACAAATTAAATTTTAAAAAGAAGTCATTTCTTGCAAAAAGCCCCAATTTCTTAATTACATTTTATCAAAAGTTATACAAAATTTTCTCATAAGGTCCAAATAATTTTCAGTAATTAATTCCATATTTACCCAATTTTTAATCTATTTTTAAAAACTCAATTTAATTAAAATCCCATAAAAAAATTGTTTTTTTTTAATCCAAACCCCCAACCGGATTCGAACCCACAACCAGCGGCCCAATAGACAGCGCACAAGACCAACGTGCCAAAGCCCCAAGGCGATATAACTAGGGGTTATAATCCCTAAGTATCGACTCTCGGCAAATCGGATTTTTAACAAAAAAATAAACGAAAAGCCTCAGTATCGAACCCGAGACCTCCTCTCTACGGTAGCGACCGAGAGCTCTACCGACCAGTTGGTCTAAGTGGCCATTTCATTTTGAAACTAATTAATTTGGGTTGTGATTTTACTCTCTGTTCATAGCTATAATTCATGAAGTCTCAAAACAAAAATTGTTTCTTTTTCTCCTCTTTTGAAAACAAAATTTTCCAGAATTAAAATACACCCAAATCTACAACAACCAGTATTTTTATAAGTATTTTTAATCCTTTCAAACATGCATTTTAGCCCTAGTTTGTATTCCATGTTCATAATTTCGACATTTGAGAACTAAAGCATAATTCTTCATGATTAAAGATAGGTTCCCACAAAAATCACTACATTATTGTTCTCTTGCTTATTGACAACTACTATGTTTTTAGAATACAAAATCATCTTTTCTAATGAATAAAACTTCTATCTTTATCCACTAATTTACACATGATGCATTCAATCATTTGTTTGCAAATACAATCTTTTTTATTTATTCTAACATTCATATGGCACATATAAAATGGAGAATTCTACTACAAAAATTAACAATTATCTCTTAGTAATTATTCCATCAATTTATCTCTAATATTACCACTCTACTTTAATACTTTAATTAAACAAACATGGTTCCAATCTCTTACTAGTTAATTCACATAATTTCATTTAAAACATACCTAGCATTCATTCTAATATTAGAAGCAATGAGAAACACTCACCTCCTTGGAGAAAAACCAATTAAAAGCTCCTAGAGTCTCCTAGAATGCGAGAGAGTAGCATTCTCCTCCTAGATTGTGTTGCAAAAGTCCTCCTTCTTGCTCCCTTGCCAAAACCGAGAGCTATCTTGTGGATGGGATGGGCCGGCCTCCAATGTTGAGACACACCAAAGAAACACTCAGCTATATACTCTCATGTAATTCCCTCCTATATAAATTCTTTCTTTCAATAATTTCTTAGTGTAGAATACATGTAGGTGGGGGTATTTATACTAGTTTTAGGATGGATTGGAGGGCTAGGATTTGATTAGATGGTTAAAGATGGATGGCTAGGATAGGATGAAAAGTTGTAGCAACCACCCACAATCAAATAACTACCCATGCACACACACACCCACTCCCCATCTTCTCCATGTGTGCACTGCACACTACGTGCATGCACGTGCCCTTTAGTACCCCCATTTGAAATTTGTACAATTTTAATTAATCAATTGTTCACAAATTGTGTCTACATGACAAGTGTGATAATTTAAATGATTAATTAAATTTGTGGGCTTCACAAATAGTGGGCTTAGACTTGTGGGCCAAAATAATAAAATAATAAATTATTAAATTGGGCTCAAAATAAGAAAATAAAGTTTTAGGCTTTACAAAATAGGCTTTTATGAAAATAAAGAGAAGGAAGAAAATAATTGTTCATACTACCAAAAGAAATTTTATATATAAAAATAAATAAATAAATATACATACGAAATTTGCACGTGCACAACACATGAAAATCAACATTTCTATTAAAATGAAAGTTTAGGGTATTACACAGTCGGCAGCGATGTATGAAGGGGTCTATTATATCCCCCCTCGCCCCCATAGACGAGTAGTCCACGGTCTCCCTAACTCCATCAAGAAATGGAAAGAGAAGTATCTCATCGTTCGAAAAAAAATGTATCTTGGGAGATCCTGACGAACTGGTCCTTCTACAAACCTAACCACAAAGCCCCGAAGGAGGACTTTACGAAGGAGGAGAAGGAGGATGTGGAACGGATCGTCGCCAAAAGGGAGCATCCCCTGGGCGACTGTGACCGAGAGACACTTAGCGAGGATTGGAATGAGCCCCATCGACCTCTGAATGTTTTTCGTTTTATTTTTTCCTATATCCTTTTCCCTTCGTTTTCACAGTTCATGTTTTCTTTTGCAGCTATGGATGATGCGGAGATAGACGCGAGGAGGTCCTTCTTGGCCAAAAAGAAGGCTACTGAGAAGCAGAAGTAGAAGAAGAGGCACACCATTGCCACATTCGAGGGGGCTTCGGATGCCTCCGGCTCGGTGAAGGCAATGCCCATCCCTGAAAACCTTAAGGTTGTTGAGGTGGTAAAGTTTGGTCTCCTGCCTATCCGTCCCGAGGCCAGGGAGATCATAGGAGGAGGAAGGACTGGCACCATGGGCCCCTAATTGGTCCGTAATGGAGGCGGACTCTATGGCAGAGGGTCTAGTGGCGATTGAGGTGGTGGAGCACCTGGCCACCCCTCGGGATAGGGAGAGACTCGTGACCGAGACCCTCGAGTCGTGCTTCATGAAGTGGGCTTAGGCCGACATGATGGTAAGTGTTTTCTAGACATCTTTATTTGATCCTTTCATGTCCTTGAAAGTTTCTAAGTCTTTGCTCTTCATTCACAAATGACTCTGCAAGGAGCAGAGCTGAGGAGGTGTTACGCCTGCAAGCTCCATCAGTTCGAGCAGAATGAGAGCGGTACGAGAGGGAAATGAAGGAGCAGAAGCTGTTGGTCCAAGCCTCGGGAGCTTGCGAGCGGGCCTTGAAGGCGGAGCTGGCCACCCTCGCTGAGAACCGAGCTCGGGTGGAGAAGGAGAAGACCCTCCTGCAGGAGAACGAGAAGAAGTTGCAGGCTACGAAGCTGGATGCAATCGACAAGGTCATCTTCGCCCAGGATCAAGGGTACGACCGAGCCCTCGAGCACCCGTTGCAAAAGTACCCCCTTCTCGAGTTCGAGGGTTTCCACTTCTCCATGAAGTTTCCCGAGCTCCCACTCACTCCGAGGGGAGGTGACGGCGAGGGGGATGATCGCCCACCTGATCATGAGGACGATCCGTTCCAAGATGCTCCCGAGGTTAACACTACGGGAGCCAAAGAGGTGCCCTCCTCCCCCAAGTAGTAGTTCATTTCTTTTCTTCCCCCCCCCCCCCCCCCCCTTTTTTTATTTGCCGAACGTGGACTGGCCACCGTTTTTATATGGATGTTTGTCGATGAATGAAAAAGGATTTTTTGGCCGAGCTTTTGTATTTGATTTTTTTCATATGATGTTTTGTGTGGATGCTTTGACCTTTGCGATTTGACCAAGTCTACGAGATTCGGAGTGATATATCGCTTTCTTCTTTTGTCGGATGACTGTGCCTATTTTGGCCGACCCCCTTGGTGTCGAACTGAAGTATCTTAGGAGTAAGTTAAAATCCTTGGAGACTACCCTGGCATGCCACCGTAAGGAAGCCAGGGATCGGAATGCAGCATTTTCTTTCTGTCTGAAGAGGTCGTAGCGATTGAGCATAGAGTTGGCTTGCCTGAAGAAGGCGATAGTCGATCGGGACCTAGGGAGCGCTGAGACTCGCCTATCGGCCTTTGGTGATTCCTCCCGACAGACGACCTCAGCTGGGGTGCCCCATTCAGCTGACTCGTTCGTACATGAGATGTTACTTCTGTAGTGCCCCGAATTTCCATAATATAAATAAAAGACACAATCCACAATTTTTACTTCAATGTAATCCAAACATAGTATAAGATACAGGGAAAATTAATACTTTCTTTACAACAATGTACAATGGAAATTAATACACTTTTATTAAAACTCATTCGAAACATTCAAACTCCAGTCTTCACCAAAATCTGAGCTTTAACTCTTGTTCAAGCCACTCACTTTGCAATCCTGCAAAACTGTTAAAATTGTGGGTATGTCAGTTGAATGTAACTGGCGCAATGCTGATAAATACAGTACTCTCCAAAGTCTCACAACCACACACTTGTTGCACAAATAAAAATGATAATAAAATAATCATAAATCAACAATTAATACTGAAACTGAAAGAATAAATGTGTGTCAGGAAAAACAAGCAAAGATGCATAAAACATTGTTCAAGAAAACACAATGCACATGATGCACACTAATACATACTTATTCGAATTCTATGTTTCTCATACTACTTATGTCTGAGGGCAAGCCCTTAGCGTTCACCTCTTTTAGGGTTCTATCCCTCGCTATGTAATTCTATATCGGTGATAGAAGCAAGATTAGACACTCTGCGCCCAGCCCCAAAATACATCCCGCCAGACTGTACATGTGTAAACACGCAAGCATCCCGTAAGCATCACTCTAACTCTGGAGAATCACCTGCTGCCATACATTTCGCAAATATACCCCAGTCCCGGAACTCATCCTGCCAGATTGTACAAGTCTACATCACAAACATACCTACATTCCGCAAATAGACCCAGTCCAAGAACTCATCCTGCTAGACTGTACAAGTGTACCGCGCGAACATACCAAATTCATCTTACTTCTAGACATTCCGCAATTAGACCCCAGTCCCTGAATACATCCCGCCATACTGTACAAGTGTACGGCGTGAACATACTAGAGAGACACAAAATCACACAGTCTCAGAATACATCTGCTCGACTGTACAGAGCCCATACTTACGTTGCCCAAGTTCTGTCACAACTCCCAATCTAGTGTCTGTCCATAGGTTCAAATATAGGTAACCATAGACACCTAGAGTTAGCTCACCCTACCTGACTTAACTCATAAAAATTAGGAACACTAGCCCCTCTGGCTAATTTCTACAACCAAATAACCACTAACAGTACCTTAGAGTTTCGTTCAGCCTCTAGTGCTCACAACTCAATGTCTCGAGCATCCATCTATGGTTCTCAAAATAATCCTAACTTTCAATTAAGAACATCCCTTTGGTTTAATCATCAAAATACTCTTTATTTACTCTTGTCTGAAAACAACATTTTTTCCCCACAACACCATGGTTGTAAATCAAAACCTCAAACGGAATACCTCATTCCAAAAATAAAACATTCGTACATCCATAAAATCTCTTCAACATTTCACGTTTCATTTAATAAACCATCATTACTGTAAAAGACTCTTTCTTTTATGGAAACAAAAATCCAATCCACTATAATCCTTTGAATTCAACTTTTAAAGTCCTTTTTCCATATATATAAAACCAACATCAATTTTCTAGAATTCATATCAATCCAAACTGAAAACAAGCTTCTTTATTTTCTGGGATTTCATCCTTAAAATATGCAATTCTTTAGTTCCAAAATCTGAAACTTTACATCTTTAAAAACTGAAAATAAACCCTTCAGAATTTAAAGTTTTCATCTTTCAAAGTTGGAACATATAACCCCATCAAAACTGAGAATTATATCCATTAAAATATAGATTTGCACAATCAAAATCACAACTCGAACATATAAAAATCAGAAACTAGATTTCCACAAAAATCCAAAACTTAGCGACTTCGAAACTTGATTTAAAAATCAATAAAACTTCATACTATTGCAAAAATGTATACACATACATACATCCCCACACATATACTAGGGTCCTCAACCCTAGTACACAAACCCCCACACAAAAGACTCCAAAATCGAGCCCCTCAAAGCCAAGCCGAGACCTGGCACTATGCAAACCCGAGGATTGCACCGTGCAGGCCGAGCCCTACACTCAACCCTAGGTCTAGGGTTTAACCACTGAAACCCTAACCCTAGTTACTTTACACTTCATACATCAAATTAGCAAAATACTCACATTCATGTATAAATATTTCGACATTTCATTCATAAAATTTTCTCAACTAAAAACAGTGAATATTCAATAAAGATCTCACTTTTTAATCTCTTAAACATGGATCTAAACATATACAAGAAGATTTACACTTCTACATCAATATATAGTTTCTTTTAATCAATTTCCAAAGATAAAAATTCGATCTTTTATGCATAATATTGTTCAATCATTCAAGAATAAGTCATCATACATTCTATGTTAAATTTTCATGCATGCCATCCACAAATCTACATCTATTATTCATCTCTACAATTTTTCTCATAAACAACATCATCACATGCTAATATAATCATAGGTTCACAAAGATCAAATCCTAGCATGCTACTACAATACTCATGAGAAAATAACAAGACAAGAGAGATGGAGGAGACGCCCACCTCTTGAAGAAAATTGATACAAAGTAATAGCCTTCTTCTCCAAGTAATGAATCACATCTCCAAGCCACCAAGAAGTCACCAAAAATCAAAAGAAAAGGGGAAGGCCGGAACTTGTTGCCCTCCTATATAGGTCGGGATTACAAATAGGGTTTATCAAGAAGAATTTTGCAAATAAGTCCCTATAGAACACTTTTTTACAAAATCCAATCAATTAAGTTAGGATCTCAATCAATTAGTTCCAAAATTGATTCACCTAATCCCCCTAAATCCTCATGGTTGGTTGACCCTTATAATTAGCCATTTAAATTTTAATTTCAAATTTTTGGGCTCAAATCTTGACCCAAATTGCTTATTTTCAAAAAAGTTCACTTCTTTCAAATTAATTTTGAAAGTAGTTTTTCTTATTAAAAAAAAATTCAAAATAACAAATATTGTAATTTAATGAGAATAAATAAATATTGACCTGGAAATATTAGAGTTTGAATTTCACAATATTTGCACGTGTTTTGTACATGCAAAACAACAGTTTCCAAAAATAGTCAAAATAGTCAAATATATCAATTTAACATTATTAAATAATTGAAAATAATACATTTAAATTTCTGTGGTGTTACATTACTCCGTCCTTAGAAGAGTTCTGTCCTTAGAACTACTGTTAGTAGGAAAAACAAACAAATACAACATGGAACCTTCACAAACAGTTCTAGAAAATCATTCTTCATCCAGTCCTCAGACTCCCAAGTAACTTTCTCGAATAGCTGGTTCCTCCATAGCACCTTGACCATTGGTATGACCTTATTCCATAGTACCTTCTCTCGATGATCTAAGATTTCCGCAGGTTACTCTTTATAGCTCAAATTTAGCTATAGACCTTCGGGTACTTCAGGTAACTAATGATTCTGATCTGGTATGTACCTCCTCAACATAAACACATGGAATATGTTGTGTACCTGTTCCAACTCTTATGGTAATTCCAACCTATAAGCTGCTTTACCAATTTTCTTCACAATCCTGTAGGGTCCAATGTACCCCGGTGCCAATTTTCCTCCTTTCCCAAACCTGATGACTCCTTTCGTTGGCAATACCTTTAGGAAAATAGTATCTCTAACCTCGAACTCTAAATCTCAGTATCGAACATCAGCATAACTCTTCTGCCTGCTCTAAGTTTTGACTAATCTCTTCCGAATCAGCTCGATCTTCTCCGAAATCTGTTGCACGATCTCTGGCCCAAACATCCGCCTTTCCCCAACTTCATACCAACAAACGGGTGTCTTGCACTTCCTCCCGTACAAAGTTTCATATGGCGCCATGCCAATACTTGCCTGATAGCTGTTGTTATAAGAAAACTCCACCAGTGCTAAATACTTCTCCCAACTTCCACCGCAGTCCATAACACATGACCTCAACATATCCTCTAGTACTCGATTCATCCTTTCGGTTTGTCCATCAGTTTGTGGATGAAATGCCGTACTAAAGTCAGTTCTGGTCTCCAAAGCGGTTTGCAAACTCTGCCAAAACCTTGATGTGAACCTTGTATCTCTGTTGGAGACGATTGTTACAAGAATTCCATGCAGTCTCACGACCATATATACCTCGGCCAACTTCTCTAATGACCATGGAATCTTCATTGACAAGAAATGTGCAAACTTGGTCAACCTGTCCACGATGACCCAGATAAAGTCATTAACCTTCGGACTCCTAGGTAATCATGTGATGAAGTCCATGCTGATATTCTCCCACTTCCATTCTAGAATGGGAAAAGGCTGCAATAGTCCTTTAGGTTTCTGATTCTCTGCCTTACCTAGCTGACAAGTCAAACACCTTGCCACATAATCGACAACATCCCTCTTCATGTCGGGCCACCAAAAACATTGCTTGATGTCCTTATACATCTTCGTGCTTCTGGGATCACTGATAATAAGGTTATATGTGCTTCCTTTATAATGCTCTCATTCAAATCTTCCCTTTCCGGCACACACAATCTCTCTCCCATCCCATCCAAAGCACTCCATATTGAACACAAAATTTTGACAGTTTGCCAACGAAAATATTTTCTAACATCTTCTGAATATCTGCATCAACCTTCTGGCCCTTGATGATTTGTTCCCTCAAAGTAGGTTGAAGTCTCAACTGCGCCAAAGAACTCCAATCCTTGCAATACGACTTCAATACCTGCCTGATCTAGCTCATCTGCTAACTCCTTCTGCGTCGTAACTAAATGAGATAGACTGCTTTTCCGACTAAGTGCATCGGCCACCACATTCGCCTTCCCTGGGTGATACTTGATCTCAGGACGAATGTCTTCTAGTACTTCCAACCAACACCTCTGACGTAGATTCAAATCTCGGTGCTGGTAGATGTACTTCAAACTCTTATGGTCGGTGTACATATTAACCTTTTCCCCATAAACATAGTGCCTTTTCTACTTCAAGGCAAAGATAATTATTGCGAGCTCCAAATCATGTATCGGATAGTTCTTCTCATGCGGATACAACTGTCTGGATCCAAAGGCAATGACCTTCTCTTCTTACATCAGAACACATCCCAAACCTCTGTGAGATGCATCGCTGTAGATATCGTAATCTACACCCACTCCTATTAACACCAGAATAGGTGTTGACATCAACCTCTCCCTAAGCTCCTGGAAACTAGCTTCACACCACTCCGTCCATGTGAAATTCACACCTTTCTTGGTCAATCCCGCCAATGGAAATGCTATCTGTGCGTAACCTTGAATGAAATGCCGATAGTATCTGTCAATCCCAAGAAACGCCGGATCTCCTTTACGGTTGACGGACTAGGCCAACTCTAAAATGCTTTAATCTTCTGAGGATCAGTAGCCACTCCCTCCTTAGAAAGGATGTGACCCAGAAATGCCACCTGTGACTTTCATAAGTCAAACTTCAACAACTTGGCATGCATATTCTGCTCTCGCAACTTCTTTAAAACTTCGGCTAAATGCTTAGCATGCGCTTTCTCTGACTTTGAGTATACCAGGATGTCGTAGAAGAACACCACAATGAACGAGTCTATGAATGGCCACAGAACTCTGTTCATCATATCCATGAATATTGTTGGCACATTCGTCACCCCGAACGACATTACCAAGAACTCATAATGCCCACGCCAAGTCCGAAAGGCTATCTTGTGCACATATCCACTGTAACTCGGACCTGATGATAGCCAGACCGTAGATCAATCTTCGGAAATACAACTGCACCATGCAGTCGATCAAATAGATCATCAATATGTGGAAGCAGATACTTGTTTTGAATCGTCACCTTGTTTAGTTCTCGATAGTCAATTCACATTCTCATTGACACATCCTTCTTCTTCCCTAATAAAACAGGTGCACCCCATAGTGAAGCACTCAGTCTGATAAACCCTTTATGCAACAATTCTTCATGCTGTTTCTTCACCCTCGTCTTTCTCCACTGGCGCCATCCTGTAGGGATACTCAGATATCGGAGCACTGCCTGGTTGAATGTTGATGCAATACTCAACATCACGCTGCGGCGGTAACCCTGGCAGCTCATCCAAGAATACTATTGGGAAATCTCGAACTACAGAAATCGCTCTGACTTCGTCTGGAATCTTCACCTTAGACATGGCTGCTACCACATTCTTGCAATCATTTCTCCCTTGGAAAGTTATTGTAGGTCCTTCCGGTGTCCTCACCACCACCTCTTTACTCTTACACTCGATAATGGCATCGTAGATCACCATCCAATCTATGCCCATAATCACATCGACTCCCAAAACTCCCAAATTGATGAGATCGATTCCCAAAAGTTGCACAACTCGATGAGATCAAGGAAATTTCAAATTTTTGGGGATAAATCCCCTATTGCAAGAAATATATTTCAGATTTTAAATTGATAATTATTCCAGAAATTTAATTGTGTTTTCAAATATGGAAAGGAGCACTTTGATTTGGAAACAAAGAGTTATAGTAAGATGGTGTTGTATCACATATAAGAACCCTAGGTTTGTAGATGTGAGTTGTATCTTGAATGTGATGAACTTGTACCCATTTGAGCTGAGAAATAAATATAGCTTGCTGTTTGATAACCATTACTCCGTATTTGTATCACACATTAATCTAGATACTTAACAACCAATTATCATGCAACCTAAACATGTAAGACACTCACACTCGTTGCTGTCCTGAATCTTACTATGTTGTTTTGACTCCTTTAAGTTTAGAATCTGAACCTAATCCCTGAATAATAAATGTAGCTCTAGATGTCTAGATGTCGATAGCCTCTGGAATTTTCAAATTCAGAGTTACGGTCTAGGAGTTATTACAGTTTTACTGCAGCTATGTTGTTAGTCGCAGACTCGCAAAACTGCTGCGCTTCTTTAGTTTGCAAAATAAATTAACTATGTTAACAGTAAGAGATTGACCTAAAATTTTATATGCTGTTGCTGAACACCCTATAGGACATCTCAAAATTTTCTCAGAATTAATTAGTAATATTTCAATCCTGTTTCACACGTATAAACTTAGATTCACAAATTCTGCCTGAACACAATAGCTGTGTAGTTCGTTGTTTTGATACATATTACCACAACTTTCTCGTACCTTAATTATATGCGTTGGAACCAGGCAGGAGTCTAGTTTTCAGACCTCCTGACGAATCCACTTTTGCTATCTCGTAACAACAGAAATCACAGTTTTGGTACATCAATGTCGTGTTGTCCAGATTTGAGATTTTCGTTGTTTGTATTATTCTTATTCGTATCGACCCTCGAATATGCCATATAAATATCTCAGACTTGTCCCATGTCCATGACTATGATTTCTTGACTTGTTTCGCACACATGTATGCTTGCTTGATAAGAAATAATAAATGTAACAAGCCGGGGTTTAAGGGAAAGACCATAGTAGTAGACAATATAGGTAAGTGTACTCGGAAGAGGGCCCGTGTTTCCCAGTACTCGGTTCATGAACTTTTTGCACCTTGATATATTCATGGAGCCAGTTACTTGACTCATGAACTTGTCGTATTCATGAACCCACTGTGTGGTTCTTGAACTTGTTAGTATTCACGGACTCGCTTCGTGAACTTGTTATTTATTTTCGTATTCATGAACCGTACTAGCTTGATACTTGATACCTGAGTACGCCACCCTATAAAATCTATTACTAGGCCTAAACGAAATTCCATTGACTGTAGCAACCATGTAGTCAAAAGATGGATGCATGAAGTGCTACTTAGATAGTAATAATTACAAGACTTGACATATAAAACTCGAACATGATACATGCTTACTTGTTACTTGATGACATGATACATGAGACTTGATACTTGAATACAATACTTGACACTTGCAACTTGATACTTGTACTTGACAACTTGACACTAGACTTGAGACTTGTAACTTGACACTTATACTTGATACCTGTCACTTGATGTTGGATACTCTCATATGTCACTAGTCACTTGATCTACTATTAGTATTTGTTACCCAACCTGATCTCTTGAGTTGTCCTTCTTGCTAGTTAGTTCTGGAGTTCCCACTACTTGTTGCATCCCTATTATATTCTTAATTCCAAATTTTGTTCTATGTTTCTTGTACTTGTATTTACTATTTGTGGCCCTAACTTGCACTAAGGGCATTTTCTCTTGTTTTCTCTATTTTTTTTCTTTTTATAAATTATTAAACAGACTTTGGAGACGAAGTACCTGCTGGAATCGGTGAGCAGACGTTCTAGGCCTTGCTTGGGAAAAGCTTTCTTTAATCATTTCGTTTTGTAATTGAGTTATTTAAATTCTTGTTACTTAAAACTTGTAATGGGCTTATGTTCCCGAGTTTTACTTTTGATCCAGACTTGAAAACTATTTGGATGTTATTAATTGTTTCAATTATTTTCTGTTGCTTAATAAATTATCCATGCATGCTTGGTTATATATATATCTTGTTATATTCTTGTTATGATGTTGAGTCGATCCTACAGCTTATGGATGATGTTAAAATCATTCGCTGGGCTTCGTCACGTGCTTGTATTCCATATTTTTGGGAAGCGGAGTGTGACAAGGTTTTCAGTGGTATCAGAGCTCAGGTTTGGCTAATGTGTTAGTTTGACTAATACATTAGACAGGCTTGACTCGGTCAGGATTAACTCAGCATTAAAAATGCCATGCAACCACATGAATAATTTGATAATCAACTCGATCTGGACACAAGTCTTATCCCATCCATTTTGATCCCTTCATATTCAATTCTTTGACTCATTGCTTCCTACCATCTCTTACAGTCATCCTGATTTGTTGATTCCATATTGGGTATAAATTTATTCTTTCCGTACCCATATTCTTTTGATTTCGGTGCAAGTAATCTCTAATTTTATGCTCACCTCGTTCATCCCTTCTTATTTCAGCTAGTGTGTCGTTCATTGCTTTCCCTGCCTTGCATTTATTTTTATTTGTTGATTCATATTGAGCATCATGTTGGTTATTTCTTTCCTGCTATATTCTCTTCAATTCCGATCTTGCCCCTCGTCTTTCTTCCTTCGTATTCAATTCTTTAATTTTCTTTTGTCCCTTTTAGTCATCCTCCTCTTTAACTCTTTATTGGGTATAGATTCATTTTTCTCCTACCTATTTTTCTCTTTATAATTATTTTCCCGAATACTTTCTATCTTTCGATTATTAATTGTTATATTTATTTTCGATCTTCTATAAAAATGTTCCTCAACAAAGATTTTGTTATTCCAAACAATGGTGTATTTTAACTTCACTTTTCATTTTTGATCGACTATATATTTCTACTGGATTATTTTGATAAGACAAATTCTTATTTTGTTGTATAATGCTATTATTATTACTACTACTATTATTATTGCTATTATTTTCATTATCATTACTAGTATTATTATTGTTGTTACTACCAATGATATTTGTATTGTTGTTTTCATTATTTTATTATTATTGTTAATATTAAATTACTTCCACAAAAATGTTGGACCCAAACTATATCTTGTCTTACATTACTACTTTTTCTAGTATTGTTAATATTCCAATATTATTGATATTATTGTTATTATTATTATCATTCCTTTAGCGATTACTGTTATTATTATTGTTATGATCATTGTTATTATCATTATTATTCTTATTATTATTAGTAATGATATTTTTGTTATTATTATTGTTATTGGTATTATTATTTTTATCGTTAGTATTATTATTATTATTAATTTGTTTTGAGCCTGAGCATGCTCAATTTTATATACATTTCACCACTTCGGTGCAACCTAATGTCGAGATGGCAAATATGCAGCTCGATATCAATGGAGGCAAATTGCAACTGGATATCGGGGAGGCAAAATGTGCAACCGAATATCTAGACGGCAACCTGCAATCTGATGTCGTGAAGGCAAACATGCAACTTGGTGTTAAGGAGGCAAGATTTTCTACCTATTTAGTAATTGATATTTCAAGACAATTTTTACTTATATAATGAAACTAAAGGTAAAGAAATATTTTCTTTATGACATATTGTTTATACTGTTACACTTTATGTTTCCATACAATTCAAACTCGTATTGTTGATTTTACTTTATTTTGTGTATAAAATTATTATCGCTATTATTATTATTATTGCTATTGTGTTCGTTATTATTGTTATTGGTATTGTTATTATTATCGCTATTACTATTGCTGTTATTATTATTGTTGTTATTATTTTAATGCTATTATTTTTTTTTTATTATCACTACATTATTTTCATGAATATGTTAAATCCAACACTGTCGTGTATGTATTGTCATTATTTTTGATATTTTTATTTTATTATATTATTATTATTACCTGTATGATTATGATAATTTCGATTATTATTATTATTATTGTTATTATTATTATTTTGTTATTATTATTATTATTACTATTATTATCATTGTTATTATTAATTTTTATTGTTATTATTACTATTCTATTACTATGGATATTATTATCATTGATATTGTTGCTGTTATTATTTCTGTTAAAGCCATTTGTTTTGATCGGTATTATATCTTTTAATTATTTAGATTGAAGCTCCAGCTTTATATCCATTTTGCACTATTGCTTATCTCTATTTAGAGCCCATATTCTCTTTGATCCTGGTGCCTCATTCTTTTCTTCCTGCTCAGATCGTCGCTTGGTGTCACGTGGTCTACAACGACATGTCTGCAGCTTGGGACGTCACCATCAGAGTGGCGCAACGGAAGCGTAGTGGGCTCATAACCCACAGGACCCAGGATCTGGTTGTTGCTTCTCCTCCCTTGTATTGTTGTTTTGTTCTATTCTTTGTATTTGTCCACATCCATTGATTCATTGCTTGATTCACCTCTTCCTTATTCATCCCTTCTTCGATTCCAGCTCTTTCTATTCCTCCATCCCCTTGCTTTGTTATCTTGCAAATCTTGTAGTGTTCTTCTTCATTTTGATGCCGGTTACTTCTTTCTTGCATTCCATTTTGCCATCATGCACTCATTCATTTTGATTCAGTTCTCCTTATTCATTCTTTCTTTGATTCCAGTTCTGCCTACTTCTTTACCATATTGTTACCTTGTGTTATTTCATTCCTTTTGATACTGTTTATTTCCTTCCATGCCTTCCATTTAACCTCATTGTTATCCACTCATTTTTTTTTCTGGTGTTACCCTCTGCCTTGTTCCTTGTCCTTGGGTTCTTTGTTTTGATTACCCCAACTTTGCTTAGCCCTATCCTATGTACCGCCTAAGCAAATTTCGAGGATGAAATTTTTGTGTAAGGTGGGTAGGATTTGTAACTCCTATTTTCCGTATCTGTATTTTTATACGGTATTTTGCCCCAATGTACTCTTTTATCAATTTGAGATCCTGTATTTTGTTTCCGTTCGAATAAAATCTTTATATTGTTTCAGTGCCTATGTCTAATTCAATTGTATGTCCGTCTTGCTCTTTTGTGTCGTTCTTCATGAAGAATGAGCTGTTCTGTCATTTATCTCTTTATTTCCCCTTTTTATGGATTTCTGACCAATTCTCTAGTTGGATCCCACTCAAACCGGATACCCTAAAACCCATTAACCCAAAACCCTAGCTATTTAAACCCTAACCCCCTAACCCTATCCCTAAACCCCGTTATTGTTCTACCCTAACTAACCCCGCCGCTCTTCTTCTCGCTCCCGTCTCCTTCTCATTCGCATCTTCGATCGCACCCCCGTTCCCTCCGACCCATCGCCATTACCCTACCACCTCCGTCGCCCCGTTAACCCCTCGCATAGCCTTCCCACTCCGATCATCTTCGCCATCCACCATAGAACCACCCATCCACCATCGTCCCTGTCCTTCCGTCCACACCCAAACCCAATTTGCCTCGCCTTCACTCCATCACCTTTCGCCATTACCCAATCCCCAGTTGCTACCACCATCGCCGTCGCCGCTCCTCGTCAACCCCATGATCACCACCATCGCAGCACCCATCCATCACCGTCCCCACCGTCTTCTTCAACCTCTCACCCTTTCGCCATTGCTCGACCTCCACTATCCTCACCCATTGCTGCACCATCGCTTTCCTCATCCCCTCGACCTCCTCTCCTCTCCACCATCATCGCCCTTTGCCAGCCTCTGACACACCGTGAACCCAAACCCCATTCTCCTTCTCCCCTGTTCTTGAACCCAGAACAGAGCACGCGCCAATCCGCCGTCACCACCCCGTCGTTGCATTGCTTCTCGATGTCGCGCCGCCAATTCTGCCGCCAGCCGTCACTGCAGTCGTCACCAGTCCTGCGCAGTCGCTCTCCCGCTCACTACCGTCGTGAGGAAGAAGATGGCCATACATTGGGTCGTTTGGCTGTCCGGTGTTCACCCACAACAGATCTGAAGTGGTTGTTTCCTGTTCGGCCCGATCCGCTGCATAGGAGGCTGCCCAGTGGCTGGATATGCTGTCCCGCGTTGTGTGCACAGCGGATCGCTTTTGCTGTTTGCTGTTCGGGCGGGATCCGGTGTGGGGTTTTCTCACTTGCTGTTGATTTCTTGCACGGTCTTCACACGTGCTTTTGGGAGATTTCACCCGGGGTTTTTCGATCCCGTTTTCCTCAGTTAGCGAATCTAATCGCCCTCATCCAATCAAGGCAAGTATTCATCTTGTACAAATTTTTGTTCTAGTAGAAGTGTTAATTTGAAATACTGCAAATAGTTAGAAGTTGTGACTCCTCTTTGACTCGTCGTTGTTGATCAGATATTAATCCCCATCAATTTCATAATCCTAAGAGTCACAACAATTTCATTGTATTATATTACAACTACTTGGACTCATTTTATCCCCTAGTCACATATAAGAACCCTAGGTTTGTAGATGTGAGTTGTATCTAGAATGTGATGAACTTGTATCCATTTGAGTTGAGAAATAAATATAGCTTGCTGTTTGATAACCATTACCCCGTATCACACATTAATCTAGATGCCTAACAATCAATTATCATGCAACCTAAACATGTAAGACACTCACACTCGTTGCTGTCCTAGATCTTACTATGTTGTTTTGACCCCTTTAAGATTAGAATTTGAACCTGATCTCTGAACAGTAAATGTTGATCTAGATGTCTAGATATCGATAGCCTCTGGAATTTTTGAATTCCGAGTTACGGTCTAGGAGTTATCGCGGTTTTACTGCAGCTGTGTTGTTAGTCACAAATTCGCACAACTGCTGCGCTTCTTTAGTTTGCATAATAAATTAACTATGTTAACAGTAAGCGATTGACTTGAAATTTTATATGCTGTTGCTGGACACCCTATAGGACATCTCCAAATTTTCTCAGAATTAATTAGTAATATTTCAACCCTGTTTCACACGTATAAACTTAGATTTACAAATTCTGCCTGAACATAATAGCTGTGTAGTTCCCTGTTTTGACACATATTACCACAACTTTCTCGTACCTTAATTATATGCGTTGGAACCGAGCAGGAGTCTAGTTTCTAGACCTCCTGACGGATTCACTTTTGCTATCTCGTAACAACGGGAATCACAGTTTTGGTACAGCAACGTCGTGCTGTCCAGATTTGAGATTTTCGTTGTTCGTGTTATTCTTATTCGTGTCGACCCTCGAATATGCCATATAAATATCTCAGACTTGTCCCATATCCATGACTATGATTTCTTGACTTGTTTCGCACACATGTATTCTTGCTTGATAAGAAATAATAAATGTAACAAACTGGGGTTTAAGGGAAAGATCATAGTAGTGGACAATATAGGTAAGTGTACTCGGAAGGGGGCCCGTGTTTTCCAGTACTCGGTTCATGAACTTGTTGCACCTTGATGTATTCATGGATCCAGTTACTTGACTCATGAACTTGTCGTATTCAAGAACCCACTGTGTGGTTCTTGAACTTGTTAGTATTCACGGACTCGCTTCGTGAACTTGTTATTTTTTTTCATATTCATGAACTGTGCTTGCTTGATACTTGATACCTGAGTACGCCGCCCTATAAAATCCATTACTAGGCCAAAACGAAATTGCATTGACTGTAGCAACCATTTAGTAAATAGATGGATGCATGAAGTGCTACCTAGATAGTAATAACTACAAGACTTGACACATAAAACTCGAACTTGATACATGCTTACTTGTTATTTGATGACATGATACATGAGACTTGATACTTGAATACAATACTTGACTCTTGCAACTTGATACTTGTACTTGACAACTTGACACTAGACTTGAGACTTGTAACTTGACACTTATACTTGATACCTGTCACTTGATGTTGGATACTCTCATATGTCACTAGTCACTTGATCTACTATTAGTATTTGTTACCCAACCTGATCTCTTAAGTTGTCCTTCTTGCTAGTTAGTTCTAGAGTTCCCACTACGTGTTGCATCCCTATTATATTCTTGATTCCAAATTTTGTTCTATGTTTCTTGTACTTGTATTTACTATTTGTAGCCCTAACTTGCACTAAGGGCGTTTTATCTTGTTTTCTCTATTTTTCCCCTTTTTATAAATTACTAAATAGACTTTGGAGACGAACTACCTGCTGGAATTGGTGAGCATACGTTCTAGGCCTTACTTGGGAAAAGCTTTCTTTAATTATTTCGTTTTGTAATTGAGTTATTTAAATTCTTATTACTTAAAACTTGTAACAGGCTTATGTTCCCGAGTTTTACTTTTGATCCAGACTTGAAAACTATTTGGATGTTATTAATTGTTTCAATCGTTTTCTGTTGCTTAATAAATTATTCATGCATGCTTGGTTATATATATATCTTGTTATATTCTTGTTATGATACTGAGTCGATCCTATAGCTTATGGATGATGTTAAAATCATTCGCTGGGCTTTGTCACGCGCTTGTATTCTATGTTTTTGGGAAGCGGGGCGTGACACTTTTCTACTTCAAGGCAAAGATAATTATTGCGAGCTCCAAATCATGCATCAGATAGTTCTTCTCATGCGGATGCAACTGCCTAGAACCAAAGGCAATGACCTTCCCTTCTTACATCAGAACACATCCCAAACCTCTGTGAGATGCATCGCTGTAGATATCGTAATCCACACCCACTCCCAGTAACACTAGAATAGGTGTTGACGTCAACCTCTCCCTAAGCTCCTGGAAACTAGCTTCACACCACTCCATCCATGTGAAATTCACACCTTTCTTGGTCAATCCTGCCAATGGAAATGCTATCTGCGCGTAACCTTGAATGAAATGCCGATAGTATTTGTCAATCCCAAGAAATGCCGGATCTCCTTTACGGTCGACGGACTAGGCCAACTCTAAAATGCTTCAATCTTCTGAGGATCAGTAGCCACTCCCTCCTTAGAAAGGATGTGACCCAGAAATGCCACCTGTGACTTTCATAAGTCAAACTTCGACAACTTGGCATGCATATTCTGCTCCTGCAACTTCTTTAAAACTTCGGCTAAATGCTTAGCATGCTCTTTCTCTGACTTTGAGTATACCAGGATGTCGTCGAAGAACACCACAATGAACAAGTCTATGAATGGCCGCAGAACTCTGTTCATCATATCCATGAATATTGTTGGCACATTCGTCACCCCGAACGACATTACCAAGAACTCATAATGCCCACGCCAAGTCCGAAAGGCTGTCATGTGCACATCCTCCTCTGTAACTCGGACCTGATGATAGCCAGACCGTAGATCAATCTTCAGAAACACAGCTGCTCCATGCAGTCGATCAAATGGATCATTAATCTGTGAAAGCAGATACTTGTTTTGAATCGTCACCTTGTTTAGTTCTCGATAGTCAATTCACATTCTCATTGACACATCCTTCTTCTTCACTAATAAAACTGGTGCACCCCATAGTGAAGCACTCAGTCTGATAAACCCTTTATGCAACAATTCTTCAAGCTGTTTCTTCACCCTCGTCTTTCTCCACTGGTGCCATCCTGTAAGGATACTTAGATATCGGAGCACTGCCTGGTTGAATGTTGATGCAATACTCAACATCACGCTGTGGCGGTAACCCCGGCAGCTCATCTAAGAATACTATTGGGAAATCTCGGACTACAGAAATCGCTCTGACTTCGTCTGGAATCTTCACCTTAGACATGGCTGCTACCACATTCTTGCAATCATTTCTCCCTTGGAAAGTTATTGTAGGTCCTCCCGATGTCTTCACCACCACCTCTGTACTCTTACACTTGATAATGGCATCGTAGATCACCATCCAATCTATGCCCATAATCACATCGACTCCCAAAACTCCCAAATTGATGAGATCGATTCCCAAAAGTCGCACAACTCGATGAGATCAAGGAAATTTCAAATTTTTGGGGATAAATCCCCTAATTGAAAGAAATATATTTCAGTTTTTAAATTGATAGTTATTCCATAAATTTAATTGTGTTTTCAAATATGGAAAGGAACACTTTGATTTGGAAATGAAGAGTTATAGTAAGATGGTGTTGTTTCTATAAAATGAAGATTTCTGGAAGTTATGGTTTATTAATTGAGAAGTGAGTTGGAGCAAAGAATTTTGTGGTAAGTGAGTATGGTTAAATTGGTGGAGAACGATCTGGAGATATATAGGTTGAAGGTCGCATTTGGGGTTGTAGGATCCCGGACTGCCTTTCTAGGAAGTGGCTGGCCTCCTGTTCATGGACCTTCTCCGACCCTTAGACTAGATCCATCGAACCCTGGTGATGCTCAGAGCTCGGTGGCCGTGGTGTCCACCTTGGCCACCTCTAGAGGGGAAACCGATAGGCTCGCAGATGAGCAGACCCGCTCAGTTGGACTTGGCCTGATTAGCATTGGTCCGAGGCTCCCCAGACAGAGGAGCAGGTCGTTTAGTTGACTCCAATATTTTGCTGTAATCTTGTTGTATCTTGTAATAACTTTGTCAATAGATGGGTTTGGTTCCGAACCGCCTGGTTGATGCGCCTCGTGTGAATAGATAGGTTCGGTTCCAAAATGTTACTCTTAGAAATTGTAGTCTCGGCTTAATAGCATCGCCTTGGGATTCAAAATGTTAGTCTTAGAAATTGTAGCATCTGTTTAATTGCATGGTGTTGGAATCTGAAATGCTAGCTTAGGGATGCATGCCGGTGACTTCTTCACAACCGTTGGATGAGAATGTGCGACCCAGATCTGTCCACGTCATTGTTTTGGTTTTTTAGGGTGCTTTCCTTCCATAGCCTATATAAGCTCCCCTTGTTCTTCAGGCTTTTGTCAGTTGCCTTAGCTTAAGTGGTTCTCCTGCTACCCGCTGATAGTTAGGGATAAAGTGGCGAGTATGGTCGCTCTGTCCCTAGCTGTCAGCGGGCAATAGGGTGATTGCTTCAGAGCTCGGACTCCACTAGAGTTATACTACATCTCGTATGGGGCTTCAAGCTTTTGGAGAGCATCTTGGTTCATGTGGTTTTCCTACCACCCTGCTGACAGTTAAGGGTAAAACTGTGAGTATGGTCGCTCTGTCTCTAGCTGTCTGCGGGTGATAGGATGATTGTTTCAACCAGTTTGGTGCTAAGTCCCATGTTGAGCTCGAGGCGCAGGCTGAGCGATGAGAACTTAGGAGACCATAAGGTCGAAGCCCATGCCGAGCAGCATGGGCTTAGGAAATTTTCCAAAATCTCCCGTTAGGGTCAAAGTCCATACCGAGTGGCCAGGACTTGGGAGATTGTAAGAAATCTTCTGTTAGGGTCGAAGTTCATGCCGAGCGGCGAGGACTTGGAAGTTTGTAAGAAACCTCCCGTTAGGGTTGAAGTCCATGCCGAGCAGCGAGTACTTGGGAGATTGTAAGAAATCTCTTGTTAGGGTCAAAGTCCATGCCGAGCGGCAAGGACTTGGGAGATTGTAAAAAATCTCAAGTTATGGTTGAAGTCCATGCTGAGTGGCGAGGACTTGGGAAATTGTAAAAGTCTCCCGTTTGGGTCAAAGTCGATGCCGAGTGGCGATGACTTGGGAGATTGTAAAAAATTCTCCTGTTAGGGTCGAAGTCCATGCCAAGCGGTGATGACTTGTTGATTGTAAGAAATATCTCTTGTACTACAATTGCTTGGGTGTTGGCTAAAATCAGAAATGGTGCTTTAGAAACAAAGTTTTATTGCTTGATTGCCAATGGCTGGTACTTATTACAATTGCGGATATATGTACATGCCACTATGGTCCCTCATAGAATTTGATCAAGTGTTCCGCGATCTAGGTCCTCTTAACCACCCTGCCCCCTGGGTCTTCATGTCGGTAAGTGCCTGGACATACCACTTTGGAGACCTTGTATGGGCCCTTCCAGTTCGGAGTCAGCTTTCCTCTCTTGTGTGGGTCAGAGATATCGAGCCTTTTGAGTACGAGATCACCCTATTTGATGTTCATTGGTTGGACCTTTTTTGTTGTAGAACCGTTCAACGCGCTGTTGGTAAATATTTCTTCTGAGGGGAGACATCTTGCGGACTTTGTCGAGGAGGTCCAAGTTGGTCCTGAGGTCGTTTGAGTTCGACTCCTCATTGAAGCCTATAATCTATGGTGAAGGTAGTACGACCTCCAGGGGATGACATCCTCTATCCCATAGATCAGGTTAAAGGGTGACTTGCCGGTTGGGACCCTTTTTGTGGTTCGGTATGACCAAAGAACATTGGGTTCGTTGACCCACAACCCCTTGGGAGATTCATCCAACAACCTTTTGAGGCCCTCGATGATTTGAAGATTCACATTCTCTGCCTGGCCATTGAATTAGGGGTGTGAGATCGAAGAGAACTGCTGTTGGATCCCGAGGTCCTCGCAAAATTTAATGAAGCCCTTCAATGCGAACAGGGTTCCATTGTCAGTGATAAGGACCTGCAGTATATTGAACTGAAAGACAATATGTTTCCAAAAGAATTGTTGATCCTGATGCTCAGTGATGGTGGCCAAGGGGTTCGCTTCAATCCACTTAGTAAAGTATTGGATGGCCACAATGAGAAATCGTCTATGACCGGTTGACTTAGGAAAGGGATCCACGAAGTCCACTCCCCACATGGCGAATGGCGCAGGACTAGCGAGTGACTTAAGCAGGGCCCCCAGGGCATGCTTGACAGAGGAGAATCTTTGGCATAGTCCACAAGCTTTAACCATGTCTTGAGCATTTGAAGGACTTTTCTGGAGAGCGTCCTGCTACCCATATGGCAACCACCAATCCCTTCGTGCATTTCTCTCAAAGCATATTTGGCTTCTTCTGAGCCCAGACACCGCAGATAGGGCCTTCCATTGACCTTGGTGTACGAACGCTTATATAGTATGCTATCCAGAAGCACGAACCTCTTGGCCCCGACTCAGACTTTTTTGGCATCGGACGGATTTGTGGCAGTACCCCGTCTCTCAAGAAATTCAAGATTGGGTCCATCCACCCTGGTCCTTGCATGGGTGGATCGAGGTAAAAAACCTCGGTGTTCTCTATACTTAGTTGTTGGAGGACCTCCACAAGGACTGTGTGATCGAGGCCGTGAAAAGAATAGGAGGCCAGCTTGGATAGGGCGTCTGCCCGAACACTCTGTTCACAAGGGATTCAGGTAACCGTGGAATCTATGAAATCGGCAAGGAGAAGTCTGACGCGTGCCAGGTATTGCACCATTCGGGTGTCACGAGCTTCATACTCCCTACAAACTTGGTTGACGCTGAGCTGGGAGTCACTGAATGCTTTATCTCGCTTGCCCTCGGCCTTCCGGCCCAGTAGAAGTCCAGCAATTAAGGCCTCTTACTCTACTTTGTTGTTTGACGCTCTGAAACTGAAGCACAGGGAGTATTAAAGGACAGAGCTGTCAGGGTCATTTAGTATGACTCTAGCTCCACTCCCTTCTTCAAAGGAAGAGTGGTCTACGTAAAGTTCCCACATAGGCTCATCTTGTCGTTCGTCAGGAGTCTCGGGATTGTGCATTTTGTGACGGCTAGCGCCTGCCCCTTAATGGCAGTCATCGGCTTGTAGATAATATCATGCTGGCTCAGCTCGATTGACCACTTGAGTAACTAGTCGGAATTCTCCGATTTATTGAGGACCTATTTAAGCGGCTGATCAGTCAGTACTTGGATGAAGTGAGCTAGGGACGGAGTTTCCGCACGGCCATGAATAGAAAATACACGACCTTCTCCATTTTGGTGTATCGGTGCTCGGCATCATGCATGACTTTGCTGACGTAATAAATGGGTCATCGTCATCTCTGCCTAGAATAGCGTTGAGTGCCTGTTCCAACGTGGCCAGGTAAAGACAAAAGGATCTCGCCCGACTTGGCCTTACTGAGGAGCGGGGGGTTTGTGAGGTAGTGCTTCAGGTGGTCGAAGGCCTGTTGTTGGGTTTCTCCTCATTCGAAGCTCTCCCCCCCCCCCCCCAGAAGGCCTCGAAAAGGGGAGAGACTTCTCCCTCTGACCTAGTCAGGAACCGCCCAATGGCTACTAGGCAACTAGTGAGCCTCTGGACTTCCTTCACATTGTTAGGAGGGGCCATGTCTAACATGACCCTGATCTTTTCAGGATTTGCATCTATCTCGTGCTGGCTAATCATAAGGTCGAGATATTTCCCAGAGGTATCACCGAAGATGCATTTGGAGGGGTTGAGCCTCATGTTGCGCATCCTGAGGACCTCGAAGGCCTCCTCGAGGTCCCTCACATGGTCCTCCCTTCTCAAAATTTTGATGCATATATCGTCAACATATACTCCATGTTGCGCCCAATCTGCTCTTTAAAGACACTGTTGACGGACCTCTAGTATGTTGCACCTGCATTCTTGAGCCCGAAGGGCATGACTCTATAGTAGTAGAGCCCCTGGTCGGTCACAAAAGCTGTCTTCAGAATGTTGGAGGGGAACATCCGGTAGCCTGAGAAGGCGTTCATGAAGCTCAATAGCTCATGGCCGGAGGTCGCATCAATCAGGGCATCGATGTTGGGCAGAGGAAGGGATCCTTCAAACAGGCCTTGTTGAGGTCCGTGAAGTCTATGCATATTCTCCACTTGTCATTGGACTTCTTGACCATAACGACATTGGCCAACCACTCCGGATAGCTGACCTCTTGGATGAAGTTGGTGGAAAGGATCTTCTCCACCTCCTCATTCATTGCATGTTGCCTCTCCTGGGTAAACTTTCTTTGCTTTGGTTATACAGGCTTGGAGTCGGGCAGGATGCTAAGTCTATGGCCTCGAAAATCCCAGGCATGTCAGAGGGGATCCAAGCGAATAAGTTATGGTTCCACCAGACACAGTCGATGAGGTCGTTCTTGAGGTCAGGATTGAGCGACTTGCTTACTTGGAACCATCTGGAGGGATTTGCCTCGGCAAAAGGGACTTCCTCCGATTTGTCCACAGGCTCGGAGCTGATGAGACTTTGGTCGGAGGGCAATTCAAGCACATTGAAGGGGAGAACCGAGCCTTCCATCGTGGCAATTTAGCATGCCTGAGCAGCTTCTTGATTTCCCATGATGACCCCGACCCCAGACTCAGTCGGAAACTTTATCTTTATGTGATAGGCAGAGGGCACTACCTGGAGGGCAAGCGAGCCTGGGGAATCCAAGGATGGAATTGTATGCGGCCTTTACATTGACAACCATGAAGTCCATCGCCTCAGTTCGGGAGGTCGGGGACTTCCCAACTGTGATGTCCAGTGTGATGATTCCCTCGATTTGGACTGGGACACCTGAGAACCCATGAATGGTGAAGCCTGCGGGCTTCAATCTATCCTGAGAGAGCTTCAGTGACTCGAAGGTTGTAAGGAACATGATTATTGACCGAGCTCCCATTGTCGACAAGGATTCAATGGACCTCATGGTTGGCAGGATTTAGGCTGATGACTAGGATGTCGCAATGAAGGACCCTGATGCCCTCGAGGTCTTTATACGAGAAGGAGACCGAAAGCCCAGGGCTTTGGGGCTGAGGGCAATTATGAACAGAATTGTCCTTGTGGATGAAAGCTTGGCGATAAGAATTTGAACCCTCGCCCATATGTAATACCTCGGTTAATATAATGCTTTTGTATATATATATATTGTCTGTATGTATATGTATATTGCAGTGCTGGTTTGCTTATACGTATGATTGATGTGAGGTGCATTTATTTTTTGCGGGGCGGTTCGTGTGGGTGGTTGCGTTCTTGACAATGCACGAGAATGAAACGGACCGATACTAGTACATACACTAGTTTTGAGTGCAGTACGTATGTAAATATGCAATTGTATGATACTACAATGGGTATACTTTGCATGCACTCAAATCTAACCTCTCATCTCTCATTTAGAGCTTGATCAAGACCAAACAAATTCAGCCCAAGCTCCAACTTAAAAACCATGAGCTAGACCATGATTTTGGAGAAAACCACCTAGCCCTGCCCCCTACCCCTATGGCCAGCCCCCTTTTTCCCTCCTCTTTCCTCACTCCCCTCTCATTAAAACCCCCTTCTTCCCCCTTCGAAGCTCTGGAATTTCAAAAGGAAAAAAAAAAGAAAGGAAAAAGAGAAAGAGAATGAGAGAAAAAAAGGAGCTAATTTGAAGAGGAGTTCTCAAGCTTGGAGTAGGATCTTTGGATGAGCAAGCTCAAGACAACCACATCTTCTCAAGCCAACTCAGGGTGGGGAGTTCTCTAATCTTGTTCTTGTTCATTCTTATTTAATTTCTTGCATGCATGAGTAGTAGTAGTAGTATGAGAATGGTTGATTCAAGAGTAGATTATTAGAATCTGGGAATGATAACAGAAACATGATCTGTATGCCTTAGTTCCGAATTTCCAGAGAACAAACTACTTGGAATTTGATGATGAAATTTATACAGAATGATCTCATATATGTCTAGTAGATGTGTGATTTATTTCGGAATTTTCTGATGATGTTTAATATTTTAATAAAATCCAGTTTGAGAATAGAGCCGAAGGCAGGAACATGATTTGTCTATTGTGATAACTGAGCTTGTGGGAATTCTTATAATTAATTGGCTCATGATCTAATTCTAAAAATTTTACCATAATTTCTTGCATGCATCTAGACTATACAGAAAAAATCATGAAATTATTTGGATGAAGTTCAATGCATTTTCGAAATTCTTTAATCAACAGTAGTCAAGAGTGTAACTGAAGAATAGCAAAATTTTTATGCATGTTTGTAACAGGGAGAACTCATTGATCACTTGGAATTTGAATATGAATCTTTTTTGCATGTTGTTCATGAAGATGTCTAGTTTCTGTAATGCAAATTTTATGACCATTTGATCAGTATATGATTTATGATGGATATTTTAGCATGTACTGTGCTTAACCCAGTCATAATGGACACTTTGATAAGATGGTACCTTTGAGGCTATGTAAGAGCAGAATTTGAGGAAGTGTTCTACTAGGAATTATAGTAGACATCAAGAGCTTTTCAACAAACCTTATTTTAAGAAATTTCTGTGAATATATTATGAAATATGAATTTTTAAAAATTGGATAGAAAGTAGGTTTTGAGCTGAAGGCTCTGTTTGAGTATTGTCTTATGTGTGGTTCTGTACACCTGAGAGTAATGTCTGTTTTAGGGTGATCAAATGATATAATTTGGATTGGTGATCAACTATGAAATCGTAGAGGACATTCACACCTTTCCACAGAACATAGGTTTTTATCATTCCAATGAGCAGGTAGAGTTTTATGATATCGGTAAGGTGCAACCTAGTATACAGGGAGTACACAGGTTGAGGCTTGTGAGGCTAATTTAAGGATTTAGATGACTGAATCGGAGGTGATGATAAACTAGATAGTTGTAGCCTAGGTATTTACCTTTCTAGATTGGGCTTGACACCCAAATCCGAGCTGTATTGTGGGAGATATGACCTTTCTAAGTTTCAGGCAGAAGCAACGTAGTTGGCTAGTCATGATTTTTTGACTATGTGTTGAAAGTAATATTTTCCCTCTTGTAGATAAGAGTTAATGGACTTGCTTTTGGGGGGTAATGGGTGATATTCATACAACCCAGTACATGGATTAGAAGTCATGGACTTATGGCTAGTAAGCATTGCAATACTCAAGAAATCGACCTTATCACATTTGGAGTATGTTTGTTATGTTTATCTCCATGGTCTGTCAATAGTTTGGTGTTCTGATTGAAAGCATTGCTGGTAAAAGGAATTTCTTGGGCACTGTTGTACCACTCGCTGAGGGTCACAGGCCGGGAAGTGGTCAAGGACCAACAGGAGTATGGCAGCCGATAAGTATCAACTTGCCAGATTATTATTTTGACAGACCAGTCGGGGATCAATTGTTCGATAGAACTACGTGCATGATTTTGGATGACAAGCATATTTTAGTAATTGTTATTTAATTAGGTTTCTTACTTCCGCTTAAGGACCTAGTTGGTATTAGAGGTGATTCCCTATAATTCGATTTGTTCTGAGGGCCAGCACTAGGTGGTGATAACCAGGGTTGTTCTCTTCCTGTCGTAGGGATACGGGCTGTGTTCGCTTACTAGCTGAGCACACGGAAAATCGTATCTCGCTCTGTTAATTCCTGAAGTACCGTCATATTCTTATGTTGGTGGACACGAACGGACCATAAGATCCGGCAGTCTCATGGATCTTCGGCACCATGGATGTGCAGGATGCATATCTGTAAGATCGTCATGGCATTTGTTGTGATCCAGTACGGATTGGGCACAAGTGGCAAACAGGAAAAACCATTGTGTTAGCAGTAATAACTGCAGGATTAACCAGCCACGTGGTATCTATCAGGAACAGGTTGAGTACAATAGTAGAATGCATTGCATGGCGAGGGTTCGAAACCCTGAATTTGGAGAAGATGACTTGATTTGGAGCGTATGTGGTATGGAATGCATGCGTATCTAGAGTCTTGTTGACATTAGATTAAGTGCATCTGTTTCTGTGCCTTGTATTATGCATTAGACTTCAGGTCATGACATACACGAACACTAGAGAATTAGGATGCACGTTTCTTTTTCCATTCAAGATGGTTTGTGGTTGCCAGTTTGGAGATAGCTGTTTCATATCAGCATTGCGTCAGTCGAAGTACTGACGTTTCCCACCTTTTAAGTATCGGTCCTACCTTTCGAGCAGGTGTAGAAATATCAGAGTCGCGCAGCAGAAGACTCAAGCCAAGGAGCAAGTTCCAGGGAAGCAAATTAACCACTCAGCGGAGCTTCAGCGGTGATCAGTCGATTACCATTATGGGAGACAGCTGGTAGCCTTACAAGAGGAGTTGGTGAATATTTTGTAATAAGATGTAATGAGTTAATGTAATTTGTATTCTTGTTCAAGAACGAGATATTGGTTGTAATTGAAGATGTAATGACTCTTATGGCAATAAAAAGTTTTTAAATTTCCATATTATTACTGTGTTGAGATGCATTTGAAGGCAAAGTTCTGGTTGCATCATGGATGTCTGGTAACGAGGATCCGGGGCGTTACAAGGCCCACCGTGGACACAATAGAGTTTGGCCAGTCCTTTGAAGGCCCTGAGGCTCGACTTCTGCTTCAGATCACCTGTTGGCACCCTGAGGGGGAGGAGAGGTTCTCGGCTCATCCCCAGTGAACTTCTTCAGTTATCCCCTTCGGATAAGGGCTTCAATCTCATCCTTCGTAGCCAGACAGTTGTCGGTCTCGTGGTCGTGATCCCTGTAGAAGCGGCAGTAGAACCTATGGTCTCTTTTCTTATTGCTAGTGTTGGTTCGAGGAGGATGTCGAAGGATGCTGTCTCCATCTATCTCCATTAGGATGGTGGATGACTCGCGTTAAGCCGCGTGAATTTATCGAACTTGGGGACCGGAGGAGGGCACCTCTGCCTGGAGGCTTCCTTTTGGGTCTTCTTTGGTGCCTCAGCACCGTTCGCCTTCCTCTTCCCTCTTGCGGGGGAATCCCTTTGGCCAGCTGGGTGCAACGCCTCCTCAGCTTGGATATACTTCTCTCTCCTGAGAAGGAGGTCGAGGAAGTCAACCAGAGGCATCTCGGCGAGCAACGCCTTCAACAAGTCATGCCTAACATTGTGCCGAAAAGCTGCAGGTGCAACCCCGATGTCGACGGAGGAAATCGATCTGGCTTCAGCGAAGAACCTCCGAACGAAGTCCCGAAGGGACTCCCCATCATTCTGCTTCAGATCTAGTAGGGAGGCGCTGGTCTTCTCAGCCTTGTGGCTAGTAACGAAGTGGGAAAGGAAGTTCTCCTTGAGCTGGTGGAAGGAGGAAATGGAGTTGGGAGCGAGCCGGGGGAACCATTCTCGAGTAGGGCCGCACAGTGTGGCCAGGAATGCATTGTAGAGAAGGGCATTCGATGCACTGTGAATCATCATGAGGATTTTGAAGCTCTCTATGTGATCAGCCAGATCCGACTCCCCGTTATAGGTCTCGAAGATTGGTGGCTTAAAAGTCATCGGGATCTGGGCCTCCAGGATATGAGAGGAGAAGGGGGGCTGAATGGGATGGTACCCCCGGTTCTACAGCCTATCGCCTTCTCCGATATGAGCCAGGTGGTCCTCCATCTCATGCAACCGCTTAATGACTATGTCCCCCCATCCCTCGATCGGGTTGACCCGTGAGACTCTTGGTTCTCGTCCCCTTTGGTTTGGTGACTGCCTTGACCATAATGGTGTTGGGTGTGTTCGCTCTGGGCTCCACCTCGGACTTCTTGTAAAATCTCATCTCGGAACTCCTGGAATTTGGCCCTGGTAACGTGGCCTCCTTCTGCTCGACCATTGGGAGGTCGGTGAACCCTTGGAGAATGGCTGCATTCCCTGTCATTCGGATGGGAGGAGTGTCGGCTTCGGCTCAGATCGTGGTCGGTGGGTGCTGAGAAGCTGAGGCGGTTGCGAAGGTCATCCTCATACAGTCGGTTATTTATGATGTTTTGGAGGTCGGGGCCTTCTAAGGGCTCGGGATTTCGAGCCATTGAACGGGAGGCACTTGGAGCTGGAGTGCATGGGCGCTTGACCAGTCGCTGTTGTGACCCCCTGAGTGACCGCTCAACTACGCGACGGACGAGGTGGAGGAAGAGGTTCGGCATGGCGACCCGTCGTGGTGGTTTTCCTTGGCTTTGGGAGCAATCAAAGAAGAGGTTAATGAGAGTGGGATTTCAAGAAGAGACTTGATCTGCACCGTTTCCCACAGGCACCGCCAATCTGATGCTGTTATTTTTAGGGTGTGGGAACAACAGATGATAAGTTCGATTTATGTGGGGGATAAACAGATCTCAGCCGTAGATCATGATCTGATGAGAAGCGGATCTGCTGGTGGTTGCCCTTGCTGTCAGCCGGTGGACTCCTGCACAAAGCCTAGAAACACCGGGAGTTTTCCAGGTGGCAGACCCTTCGACGATCAAGTCAGTGACTGGAAGAGAAAAAAATGAGATCTAGAGTTTTGATGGCTAAAAGTTCATTACCTAGTCACAATGGAATGGGTCTGTTATATATATGCAGAGGGAGGAAACCTTAATGGACCATGTGGACCCTTCTTTATTGGACAGATGACTGTAAAGGACTGGTTAGTGGCCCATGGAGCATGCAGGCTTGCTTTGGTGGATTTCAGGATCTTGATGGGATCAGACGGCTCAGATGAGGCTGGATTTTTACCCATATTGAAACCTATTTAGTTTTAACATATCTTAGCTAAGGGACTTAATAGTAAGTAAAGTAATGTGAGTGATTGATTTGGAAATACTCGTGTCAAAAGAAACTAGTAGCTAAAAAGCCTACCTTCAAATACTTCACATTTTCTAAACTTTACCTTTCGCTAACTAAAATTATTATTATGTTCATTAATGGGCAAAATATTTACATGTAATACACATATCATAATTTTATGACACAATTGCCCCTGTAGAATTTAATTTTTTGTATGAAAAATAGTGAGTTAAGGCTTAGATCAGGAAAGCGATGTATACTTAAGATCAAACTTAGTTGGTGAGGGTTTGAAAACGAGAATAGGGAAAAATATGTCTAAGTGTAGGAGGTATAAATGTCTTGGTAGTTCAACTAGAACGAACAAGTGTGTGCCTGCTATTTGGGTGCTGCTATTCGGATAGTACAACGTTCTTGCTCCGTGGCGTGCTAGTGCATCCATTTTGAAGCAATGCCTTTCAAGTCGATTCCTCAAAAAAAATGAACTTTTGGTGCATACCTCACTTGTCTTGTGAAATAAATCTATCCTCGTTCCTTAAGTTCGTGGTTACCTGTTGGTGTATGCCCTAGAGGCTAGTTGTGTATTGACATTACTAGTTTACATTGCATCATGACATTTATTTCCTATTTAGGCATTTTATTTATTGTGAACTAAATTTACATAATAAATACTTTAAAATAGTAAGTTTAATATCAGGGGATATCAAGTGCATGACTTGATTGAAAGATCCTATTGACAAAAATCAGAACGCTATTCTGAAATGTCCCTAGTCAAGTATTATTGTGAATTAGGACAACGATAAATCATAGAGACTAGTGTGTGCTTAGACTGATAACCATTCTCACGGGTCATGGATATGAGATATCAACTCTTCACATGGATACATATTAGAGTAATAATGTACTGGATTGATCCACCATGAGAACGTTGTATGGATCATTATGTGATTGTCATAAGCATTTTTTACAGTGACCATGTGTACGTAGTCATTTGACTTGAAGCCACTACAGTTCTTCCATGAGATGTTATATGTTTTAATGTCGTCAAATGTTGCCTGTAATAAGGTGATTATAAAGTCGACTATTGGATATACTACAAATCATGCAGAGGGATGTGAGTGACTTAGATATGATTTGTCTCTCCTATAAAATATGAGCGATATCTACGGACCCCTTGATTGAGTGATACGGGCTCCTTGATTGAGTGAGACTGCAAAATGCATGGTCGTGCTCAAATAAGTCAATATGAGATATTGAGCTCATTTGGTTTCGTAAGTCTACTCGAACATCAAGAAATCAAAGATTGAACTATACAAGGGTGACACGCTCTATGCCTTGTGATCGATTAAGATATATGGACAAAGGATTATACTACATGGTAGCATTGGTCATTGATATGTTATGTCAAATCACTAGCATTCCCGTTACTTGAGAAGCAGTAATATATTGCTAGATACCACTCACTGTTGATAACACTAGAATATAATTTTAGTATTACTATCAACGTAATAGGAACCTACAGGGTCACACACTTAGAATTGATCAAAATTAGGATTTAAATTCATGCGATGAATTTAATTAGGTATCCTAGTAAGACTAGGACTCCTGAAATGTTTGGGTAATTAATTAGATTAAATGAGCCAACTAAAATTAAAAGGGCCACACACGAATCTGACCCAGGTTAAATTGTGAGCCCAACCGCCTTACCACTCTCTTAGGATTGATTTTCTGCACCTATATATACGAGATATTTTTGTGGAAAAGACATATGAGATATAACACCCCGCAAAATAAAATGATTTATTTTTCATTATTAAATAATATTAAATTAGTAAAGTTGACTATTTTGACTATTTTCTTGAAATCGCAATTTTGAACGTGCAACACACGTTCAAAGTTAGGAAATTTTGAATTCTTAAAATTTTATGGTTAATGATTTATTTTCCTCATTTATTTATTTATGATATTTTAATTTTTCAGATTTATTTAAATTAATTAGACTATTTTATGAATTTATCAATTTTACACATGCAAATATTTTTTGGGGGTGCAAATCTCCAATTTTAAATTCCTGAATAAATCATCCTATTTATAATTAAGTATATCCTAAAATTTGGAATTTTTTCTGAATAAAGAAACTATTTTTATAAAAACTTCGAAAGTGAGGAGCTTTTATGCAAAAAGCCGATTGGATCTCAAACAAATAATAAAAATTCATTTTTTCTGCTTTTTGGGCTGTCCACGGTCATTATTAAAGATAAATTTATTTAAAATATATTTAGAGTTGATTTGGTAAAGATTTAAATAAATATGGTATTTTTGTAAATATGGAATTTACGTTGAACCTTGTGCAAATATTTTTCTTGGAAATTAAAATTCAGAAATTTTGTTTGGAAAATCTAATATTTATTAGTAGGTATAATTTATGAATTTTCTGGATTTTTCTGATATTTATTTGACATATTTGCAAGTATTACAAAGAGAAGGACTTTTGTGCAAAATTACCACTTTGAGTACAAATCCGATTTTTTAATTTCTGGGCTATGCTTGATGGTTGGATAATTTAGTAGTAAAAGGATTGGGTTTTATTTTAATTTATTTAACTTATTTAACTACTTTATTAAAGAAAGGTCTATACATGCAAAGTAATAATTTGTTAAGGGATGTTTCCATAAACTTGTAAAACTCTAAAAACTCCAGATTTCAGCCTATATTATGGCCACTACCGCCGTCCCCTCCTCTGCGAAAACAAAATATATTTTTACTATTAATTTCTTAGAATTTCGAAGCGATGATCTTGGACTTTTTGCAAAAGAAGGCCTTTTTCTTATTCTTTATAAATTCGGTTGATCTTCAATGAGGTGAGTGACATATGTTTGTTTTCCTATTGTTTTAAACATGTTTTATGTGATGATTTGTCTATTAGAAAGCATGCTAGGGGATGGTATGATGATATAATGAGTTTATTAAAAGATGTATGACTATAGATTGAATCTTTTCATGAAAACCATGCTATTGATAATTAAAACTCTATATAGATAACTTGAGATTTGTTAAGAACCTAATAGAAACCATGAGTAGGTTGTTTTCTCCATATGCTTACTAATTTGATGAATTATAACGAGTATGCATGTTATATAATACACAAATTGACTAAAAACAAAATTCTACTGTGTATATGCATATGCTTGGGCTATTCTTGATGTTCGGATGAGTATAACTCGATTAAATCATGTTATAAATTGCTTTTGTTCATGTGTAACTGGTGTTAATAGTTGTGTATGAGTTTAATGAATTACAAGAGGGGGTTTTGGATTAACAAAGATTAAGTTTTGAAGTAGGGGTGTAATACCCTGATTTTTCAAATATATGAAAAATTATCTACTTTTACACATGGCGTGCACGTGTAATATTTTGGCTATTATTTTCAACATGATGAATAAGAATATTGTTTTCTATAAGCATTTTCCTAAAGCCCAAATGTTAATTTACTTATCTTTCTTTTAAAATAATTATTTTGTCCCAATTAACTTAAGCCCATGGATTTAATCCCTTTTATTATTTTTATTTTTTTTTACAACATGTAATGTGTAGCATCTCTTTTTAGACTTGTCTTTTGTGCACAAGTTCTTGTAGGGTGATTGGTACATACACGTGCATGTTGCATACACGTGTAGAGCACACCCTTTGTTTGGCCGGTTGGAGTAAGAAGTGGGTTGGAGTCATGGGCGGTTATTCAAGGTGTGGGTAGTTTTTACAACTCCCTAGTGCATCCTAGCCTTTGATTCAATAACCATCTATTGAATCCTAGCCCTCCATCTCACCCCATTTGGTGTATAAATACCCCCTCTCATCCATTGTTTCTTTTACAACTAAGATCATATTGTAAGAGAGAATTGTGTGTGACTGTTTTGTGGAGGTCGGGCATCATTTTTCTGGAGGTTTCAGCGTGGAGCAAGGAGCAAGGAGCCGTCCTTTGCATTAAGGAGTTTTCTGGATTTCGGTTATTTTCGTCAATAAGGTGGGTTCAATTTTCTTTATTTCTAACTAGGAAATATGCTAGTATTGAATCGAATAATAATGCATGAAAAATGATTAATAAGAGTACACATTTAATTGGAAAATGATCTATTGATTGATTAATGTATGGATGAGAAATTGTATGCAACTTTACTGGTAAATAACATTGTAAAAAGAATTGAAAAGGGTCTGTGTAGTCGACTGCCAATGGGATAAGTCGACTGATACGAGGCGAGTGTTTTTCATCATTTCTAAATTAGAATCCTGATTAAGACTAAAGATTTAATGTGTATACGTATGCCAACCACAGTGGTAGAACAGTTGCTAAATCAATATTCTCCATGTGGTATACAATCTAGAAAATATGAATGATTGAAAAAGAACTAGTGATAATTGGGGAACCGGAAATGACACATACAGTCGACTGGGAATGTGAACAGTCGACTGGCTTATTGAAATGAAACATGTATAGTTCTGAGTTCTATGGCACAATGTATTTTAATGTGATGTTATTATATGCAAGTAAATGATGTGTAAATGAAGTGCATGCTCAGTATTTTTCTTTGAAAAAAAAAGAAACATTAGTTATGTGAACTTTACTCTCAATTGAAATTACATTATGATGTTAATAAACAGATAAGAAATTACATGTTGTGTTGGCACGAATATAATGTGATGTGTGTAAATGAAGTTTTAACCTGTTCAGTCGACCAAATGCTTGAAGCAGTCGACTGTACCGAGCATGATAGGTATATGATTGAACCACCCAGTACAGACGACTGATTTGAGGAACAGTCGACTGTTAACTGTATGATGTTTTTAGAAAGAAAACTGCGGAACAGCCGACTGGCCATGTCAGCAGTCGACTCTTCCGAGCGTTATTGATGAACTATTTTTTGACTGGATGGGTCGACTGGTAGAGTTCCAAGTCGACTGTCCAGAGTGTTCTTTGGATATTTCGGGAAGCTTATAAATTGTGTTGTGTTAGAGACTGTGAATATGGATATTGGTAAACTCTATTGCTTTTGCATGAATGTACATGAAGTGAATCATTTATTGTGAATTATGAGAATTAAATGAATATGGAAGCTATGATATGAAAAGAAAATCTATTAAGATTATGAATTGAACTCATGAGTTGGAAATGCTCAGATTTTAGTAATTATGAATTTGAATTGAAATGAAAGAGTAGCTAAGTCTCCCCCGGCAATTGAAAGAATGAAATGAAAAATTGGAATGAAAGACCAAGGTTGGTCATGCTGAATAAATGAATAAGTCCGGTTGAGTGGAGAGGCTAACTCTAGAGCTTTGATTTTATTCATGATTCTAATAAAAACTAAGGATTTAGCACATAGTGGAGATGTGATGAAAGTAGGAGAAAAACATGAGTGAGAGCCATCGGATAGCGGCGAGAGCGTATCCCAGGAATTCCCATGATGAGTCTGGGTGAGGATGCTGCTCCAGAGTACCATCCCGATGGTGACGCTCGTAGGATGTTCGAAGACTACGGGTGGTGTCATGTCTACGGTGAGAGCTGAATTACCACAGGATGTCTGCATGATGAGTCATGTCAGCGATGGGATTCCCTCTAGAGTGCCTAGACATGAGTTCGTAGGTCGGAAGACATCTAGGATACTTACCGTAGTTACAGTAGTAGATTATGTCATAACGAGGGATTGAATCCTATAAAGTTGAAGAACGATTAAGGGCTTGCCCTCAGACCTATGTAGTATGGAATGCATAGAATCCGAACAAGTGCGCATTAGTGTCATGTAACATAAATAAATACATTAAGGATTAAGTGCACCATCACAACACGACATCATTAGGGTATTCCCTTTATTTGGAATGTGACAAGTTTGTGTTTGCTAAATATGGAAAATTGAGTTATACTATTTCCGGCATAGAGAGGATGGCCGTGTATAATGATCGTCGGTTGAATAAACTGACGTACCCACAGTCTTATATGCAGGTAAATGGCATGTTAAAAGATTAAAGAGGAAAGGATGCTTAAAGATTGTACCATGTTGTTGTATATTTATTCAAATGTTGTAAATTTTACTTTCGCTGTGCAAATGAAAAGTGTAATATTGATGTAAACTCTGATGTATAGTGAAAAGTTTAAATTCCTTGTAAAATTGTACTCTGAAAAGCGAAAAGATCCTGTAGAACATCTCGAATTCAGTGTATTTGGGATTCGGGGCGTTACAAGGGGGTTGAGTTTTGATTTCGGATCTGATGGGGTATGGCCGAAGGTGGCTTTTGTGATTTTTTTGAAGATTTTGATTTGAAATGGAGTTGTTTTGATAACTGAGATTGAATCAGGCTTTACACCACTTCTATACAATGATCCTATTGATTTTACTGATCTATATATATATACACACATATGAACATATCTTACTGTTGAAGAACTGCCGAAGCAAATTTTGATGTTTTATGAAATTTCGATTGGAATATGAGTGTTTGAATACTGAGTTTGATCAGAATAATATACCACCTATATATGATGCTTCTTGTAGTTTTTTTTTTTTTTTTTTTTTTTTTGAGTTAAAAGGTGGAATAACACCACCCTATTTCATTAATGAGAAATTAATAAACAACCCAGCAGAACCGGGAGAAACAAAAGTGCAGTGCAGGAAATAAAACATAAACCCCCAACAGAACCCTGGGGGGTGGGTTTCATCGTCTAAACCTCAGTTAACAGGAAATAAAACATAAACCCCCAACAAAATCCTGGGGGGTGGGTTTCAATATCTAAATCTCAGACAGCCAAAGTACAGAGATCTGGTGCACTCCTCACTCCATAGTCGGCCTGAACTCTATCTCCTCATCGTCGAATTCTTCCACCTGGAAGACCTGTGCAATCCTCCCTCTCGCTCCTGAGGCCGCAGCTGTAGCCCAAAAGGAAATCAGATGCATGATGAGAGTAAGGTTACTAGAAATAGAATTACATGAAGCACGGAAATAAAAATTGTTTCTATCTAGCCATAACACCCATGTGGTTTCCGCAATGGCAATATACCAAGCCTCCTTCATGTCGTGTCGGATCGATGCAAATCTGGGGCCAACCCAAAGTTCCTCATACTCTCTTGGGTAGTCACCTGTACCTAGGGCTCTTAGGACTTCTATCATGACGGCCTTACTTCTTGTGCAGTGAATAAACAAATGGTTCAGATCTTCCGTGTGTGTGTTGCAAAAGCCACAGTCGGTCGCAATGTGAGGTTGCCTCTTGGCTAGGTTCTCTCTGGTGAGTATAGCATTGTTGAGCACAAGCCAGAGGAAGACTCTGACTTTAAGAGGTGTTTTTGCCTTCCATAACACCGTTGCCCAACTGGGTCTGCATCCCCGGTAGTGAATTCTGTGGTAAAGGGATCGCACCGAGAACATCCCCTTCTTCTCAAGTCCCCAACGCAACTGGTCTGGGCCTTGGGCACACAGCACCCCAGATTGGGTAATTCTTGTCTGTAGTTCACGCAGTTGCTGTAGAACCCCGTATTTTCAAATATTATTTTAATTATTTGAAAATGAACTTTAAATGATTTTGAGTATTTTAAAAATATTTTCTAAAAGATTTATCTTGTGTACACGTGCAAAACACGTGCAGATGGCTTTTCAGAAGTTTGAAAATTTTAGTTTTCCTTATGAAAAATCATTATTTATTATTTGAAAATTATTTAATATTTTTCCAGATTTTTCTGAAATTAATTATGCTATTTGCAATTTTTGAGAAAAGAAGGACTTATTTGCAAAATTGACATTTTGAGGGTTTAAAACGTAAAAAAGCATTTGCTGGACATTCCGATCAGTATTTGTTGAAGTTTGGAAATATATTTTCTATTAGATCCTAACTTAAATGATATTTGATTTAAATTTCAAGAATAGAATTATATATGCAAGATGTATTTTGGAAAGGAGTATTTTGCAAAAGAGGGAATATAACCCTAATATTCTATCCGACATATATAAGGGAAATCCTTTTCCCAGCCGTCATTGAGAACTCACAGAATTTTGAGATTATTTTGAGGAGCAAAAAGGAGGATTCTTGGATCTAGCAAGGAGAAAGCTTTTGGCGGATTTTCATCAAATCAAAAGTGAGTGGTTTGTTTTGTTGTTTTGTTTTGCTTTGCTTGTTTTGTTTGTCTTGATTGATGAATGACATAAGATCTTGTTATGCTTGTTTGTGATCATTATGCCATTATTTTGTTAGTCCCATTGAATGTATGGTATGGATCTTTTATTTGTTATGGAGGATGAGAACTCTTGTTGATATTTGAACCATGTATGAGAAAATATTAAGATTTGTTGAGGAAATGTTGATCTATGAGATCGTATTGTTGGGAGACATATTAAGAATTGATTTTGTTGTGATTAGATAGTAAACACCTGGACCTTATGGTTGTAAATCAGATTTGGATTAAGTTATGGAAGACATTTTGTTGAGAAAAACCCTAATGGAAGAATTAAGAATTGAGATCATGAGAATATGAGATTGGAGAAATTGATTGATTGAGTAATGTAACCATGATGGAGATTATTGAGAATTGTTTATTTGCCTGGATATAAATTAAATTTTATGATCGATGAATCTTTAGAATACTCCCGTTTGATTTGTGTTCAGACCTATACTTTTGTAAATCTGTAGCCGACAGTCGACTGGATTGCGAAGCAGTCGACTGGTACGAGCCTACTGTGTATTTTTAGTCTTTGAGTTTTGTTCGGGACAGTCGACCTAGACTGAGGTCAGTCGACTGATCCTCTGTTTGTAATTTGTTCAGTCCTTTCGGGACAGTCGACCTATGACCTTTCAGTCGACTCAAATACTTAGATTATTTGATGAGGATTATTTGAATTTGTCTCGGGGCAGTCGACTGATGACTTGTCAAGTCGACTGGTCATGCCTTAGATTATTCTTGTAAAATGTTGGATTATGACCTCTGGACAGTCGACTGATCTGATGTGCAGTCGACTGGTCCTGAAGGATCTTTGTATTTGATTGTGAGATATTTTGTTTAGTGTTTGATTTTAAGATGTTCAGTTAAGTATTTGTTTTTGAGATGTTCAGTTAAGAACATGATTTTGAGATATTTTGTTGAGCCACTTGTTAAGTGGAATTTGTTCAGATATTTGTTTTTGAGTCTCTAGAGGTAGGTGACCCTAGTACACCGGTGTTTGTTCAGTTATTTGTTGAGGCCCATCGAGGCAAACTTTCAGTTATTCAGATTTTTAGTCCGGTAGGGTGCACTACTCTAGGAGATTTGTTCAGTAACCCAAACTAATAAGGATAGGCATTAGTAGTGTCATGACGAATGAGAACTTGAGTTATGCACCTCAGTATGGCTTTTGATGTAGGATTTAATCTCCTGAATTATCCAAGTAGTTAACTTGTGATGTGTGATTTATCTCCGGAATTATCCAGGTAGTTAACCTGTGATGTGAGGTATATCTCCTGAATTATCCAAGTAATTATCTTGTGATGTGGGATTGAACTACGGAATGATCGGAGTCGAGGCGACGCTTTTGGGGTATTATTGTGGTAAGGAACCTATGTTTAGATGTGGGATGATCTCCTGAATTATCCAGGAAAAATACCTGTGATGTGGGATCAATCTCCGGAATGATCAAGCATGGGCAAATTATCATAGTTTATCTTCATCTCTTAGTAGTCATCGTTGTCAGCATGTAGTCATGATGTTTTCTTGAATCACTTTTATGCATTCGAATTTCCTGTTTTTACACACTTGGCTTTTGGTTTTGGTATCACCCATTATTCTTTTGGCGTACTTCATACTTTAGTGTTTGATTATTATTTGTTGGATATTATGTTTTAAGTTCATTTATGCTATTGGTTTGATTTGTTACCACTCACACCATTTATGGCTGACCCCGTAGTTTTGGGGTTAGGGTTCAACTCTAGCCTCACATGTTGCAGGTTATTGCTTAGATTGGAGGTTGGATGCTTGAGTGGGCAGTTTGAGATAATTGGATTATTTAGTGATTGGTGTAAAACTGTAAAGGATATTTGAGATCATTATTGAGTTGTAAATAAAATATTAATGTGTGTTGAGATGTTTAGACTTCCGCTGTAATTGTAATAATTGTTGTAATAAAGAAGAAAAATTTTAGTGGTGTTGTTGGTGTTTATTGTTGTATTGAAGTGGATTGCTGAGATTTCGCCACTTATTTTCTAAGCTCTCATATTAGAAATTTGGGGCGCTACAGTTGCTGGCGCAAACCTGGTGAAAGCATTCCTTGGAACGACGGTCTCCAAGTCCCTCTTTTCCAGGCTTCTGCCACCGACATATTCGGTCGATTTGTCTTTTCATACAGCTCTGGGAAATTGTCCTTAAGAGCGAGTGGACCACACCATTTGTCCCACCAGAATCTGGTGGACCGTCCATTACCAATAATAGACGTTACTGCAGAATTGAACGGTCCACTGGCTTTTGTAATTCCTTTCCAGAAGCGGGAGGCTTTAGATCCCACTCGGAAGCCTAACCTTCTCGTCCCTTTTCCTCGAAGGTAGGGTTGGATAAAATCCTGCCATCCTTCCCCACAGTGATGGAACACTTTCCACCACCATTTGCCTAGGAGAGCCAGGTTCATATCTCTAAGGTCAATGATACCTAGTCCTCCGTGTCTCTTCTTCATGCAGGCGATATTCCACTTAATAAGGTGGTAGCCCCCTTATTTGAATCTGCCCCTTTCCAGAGAAATCTTTTCCGGATTCGGTCAATCCTTTGGATCACCCACTTTGGGAGCTCAAAAAACGACATGTAGTAAATGGGCAGGTTGGATAGCACTGAGTTGATGAGTACCACTCTTCCCCCGAGCGAGAGCGATTTGCCCTTCCATCCTGACAGTCTGTCTTCCACCCTGTCTATAATAGGCAACCAGTCAGCCTTAGTGAGTCTCCCTGGTTTGAGCGGGAGCCCTAGATATTTGATCGGGAACTCCTCCGTCGCGCAGTTTAGAGTGGTGGCATGCTCCCATGCTTCTGCTTCTGATAGAGTAATTGGGACCAGCGCGCTCTTGTGGAAGTTAATCCTAAGGCCTGACCAGGCCTCAAAACAATAAAGAGCCCCTTTAAAGCAGATTGTTTCAGTAATAGAGCCATTTCCAAAGAGTAGGGTGTCGTCAGCATATTGTAATATCGTGCATCCTTGTTTAGTGGGGCTGCTGGCCACAGGCGTTATCCACCCTTTTCTGTGACAGTTTTCCAACATTCCTCTAAGTACATCCGCAACAATAGTGAATAACAGTGGGGATAGCGGATCTCCCTGCCGTAGTCCCTTCTTGCAAGGAAACGATGGGCCAGTTCTCCCATTCACCGAGATTGCCGTTTTGCTAGAGTGCAAACATTGTTTGATCCATCTTATCCATTTGTCTCCGAAACCTCTCCCTCTGAGTGCCTCCAGCAAACACTCCCAATCCACGGAGTCATATGCCTTCTCAAAGTCCAACTTTAGAAGGAAGTTCTTGGAGTTGCTCTTGTGGCAGTGGTGGATAACCTGCTCAGCGGTTGCCACGCAGTCCAGAATACATCTGCCCTTAATGAAGCCCGTCTGGGTCTTATTGATAAGACTGTCCATCATACTTCCCAAACGGATCGCTAGGACCTTAGTGATGATTTTCGCCGAGCAGTTTATCAGGCTAATTGGTCTGAAATCCCCAACGCATTTGGACTCCTCTCGTTTGGGAATCAACACCATTTCTGCAAAGTTGAACATTCCTAGTCTCAGATTGTTGTGATAGAATTCCTCCATTAGATTCATAAAGTCTCCTTTAATTTCTTCCCAGAACACCTGGAAGAACATCATGGGAAAGCCATCTGGTCCAGGCGACTTATCTGCTCCCATCTGATTGACGGCCGTTTTGACTTCTATCTCTGAGAAAGGAGCCTCCAAAGAGTAGAAGTTTTCACCTGATTCATTCTGATACTCCTGCCAGTAGTCCTCGCTCATTGGGACCCTATAATCATTCTTCTTCCCGATGAGATCCTTATAGAAATTCTGAAAGGTCATGGAGATCACCTTTTCATCTTGTGATATTCCTGAGTCTGTCTGAATTGATAGGATAAGATTGGCTCTCCTTCTAGCGCTTGCAACCCGATGAAAGTAGGTCGTATTCGCGTCTCCCTCTTTGAGCCACGAAATCCTAGACCTTTGTTGCCATTTGATCTCTTCTAATCTATAAAGATTGGCTATGTTCTCACGGAGTTGTAATAGTCTGTTTCGCTCATCCTGGGATAGGACTCTGGACTCTTCAATCCTCTCTAGGTCATCAATACCTTCCAAAAAGGATTCCTTAGCATGCCAGATGGTAGAGAACCTAGACCGGTTCCATCTTGCAAGCCTTTTTCTCAATCTTCGTATTTTTCCACACCAGCGAGATGCCGCGTCCCTGCCCGCTATCGGGAGTGCCCAGTTCTCCATAACTAAATGATGGAATCCCCGAATTTCCAACCAGGCCTTTTCAAATCTAAATTTCCTCGGTCTACGTTGTCCTCGAATTCCCGCATCGAGAAGGATCGGGGTGTGATCTGATGTTGGTCTAGGGATTGCTCTAGCCGACACTAGAGGAAATTTAGCTTCCCACTCCATGGAGACTAGAATCCTGTCCAACTTGGCCATAACCGGGGATGCTTGCATATTAGACCAGGTAAACAATCTATCATTGATTGGGATATCGATCAGTTCCAGTTCCGTGATCAATCTATTGAATTCCTCTCTGTGCCTGTCACTGGCTCCTCTCCCCTTGTGCTCAAAAGCAAATCTGGTGATGTTGAAGTCCCCACCCACAATCCAGGGTCCCGACCATTGTCGTCGAATGTCGACCAGTTCTTGCCAGAAGGCCTCCCGGTCCGTGGCCACATTTGGCCCGTAGACAACAGTTACCGTCTGTATCCAATCATCGGATCGTCGTTTCAGCCGGGCCGTAAGGGAGAACGTTCCAACGTGTACCTCTAAACAGGAGAGGATATCCGAGTTGAAACCTATAGCTATCCCCCCTGAGGCACCTACTGACGGTCGCAACAACCATTCCTTGATTCTATTACCCCCAACTCTTTTGAGTTTGAGCCCGTGCTGGAGTTTGGTCTCCTGCAGCCCAACAACTTCCGCCTTGGAGTTGTTAATGATGTCCCTTACCATATCCCTCTTCCCCCTATCCCCCAGTCCCCGAACATTCCAGAAAAGTGTATTCATTGGGGAGAATTATCATCAGAGATCGTTGGTGAAGGTGCGGGGCTGGCCACATCCTCGTGGATGATAGTCGGCCCAGCGCCGATGCCTAAGGCACTCTCAGAAACCTCACAGACACTAGGTTTCGCTCTCTCGGTTTCCCAACCCCTCATTTTGTTTAACAGGAACGTGTTGCGTTCTTTATCACACACTTCCAAACCACATGTAGCAGCTAATATAAAGACTTCAGAATCTGACATGAAATTTAAAATATTAGCAAGAAAAGTTTTTGTACCTCCGTTGACGTGTTTTGCCGCTTTGGCAGTCGTCACTCTCTCCAGAAAGTCATCCAAGGACTCCGCATGAGCCCTCTTCGGTGAACGGAAAACTCTGCACCCAACTGTCCTCTGAGACGTCCCTAAACTTCCTCTGGGGGCTGTATCTGGCAGTGTGGACAATACCATATCTGATGAGCGGCCCACTTGGGTGTCTGCAACGAATTCAAGATCCTCAGAGTCCTCGTCTGTAAGAGTGAAGTCAACTTCCAGGTTCAAACGCGCTTCTGAGTCTTCGTCACTATCAGCTAACTGGATTAGAGATTGAAGATTGGGCCCTGACAATGTGGACTCCTCCACGAGCCCAGCAATCGCCGTCTGCCCTACCTCAAAAGCTTTGTTTTCAATGGTGGACCCCTCACTGGGCCCACACTTCAAAAATTCCGGCAAGACATTTGATGCACAAACAGTCGGAGCTGGTAGAGACATCTTGGACCCCTCTGTAGGCCCATAGATTTGTAACGGTCTCACACCGACCCCATCCGCATAGGAATTTAATTCCCCGCCAAAAATAGGGCTCACAGCACCCCCCCCCCCGCATAGGAAATAAATTCCCCACCTATACACCCCTTGCTTAACTCATCCCTGCGGTATAAATTACCGCGCGCATCGAAAGAAGCAACCGCCAGCTGTTCAGGGGGGGCGGTATGCTTACCCCCCCTTACAGCTGGCAACTCGGGATTGAATAGCTTATCGGTGGGCGCTTTAGTCGAAGCGACTTCTGAGCGCTTCGAAAAGAGCACCAGCTCACAGCCATTACTTCTTTCCCCTTTCTCGTTTACACCTACTTCCAAAGCCAGCTCTTCTTCTTTGTCTTCAACCCCCTTTTCGCCCATCTCCAGAGCTCCGAGCTCTCTGTCTTTTAGCCCAAAACCAACCTCTGTGGAAAGCCCCGCCTTCTCACCAACTCCCTCTCTACCAACTTCCTGTGGCTTCGAGCTCTTTAAGCACGGGCTTGACAGCTCTGAGCGCTGTTGCATTTTCACAACCATTTTTGGGTTTTGACCCACCTGCTCCTCCAAAGTAGCCTTTTCTTTTTCTTTTTCTGGTTCGTACCACCTCTTTGTGACCCATTCCTTGGTCGACAATCGCCTCTCGCCTGCCACTTTCCCCAAATGGGTCTGCATGTTGCTACAGACAGCAGTATTGCCGTAAATGGGTCCTGAGGTTCTTGTCCCGCCCTTCTGGGCCTCTGAGTGCCCCTCCGAAGAAGGAAAGTCGAGTGGGGCCACCGCTTGGTTCGACGCATCGGAGATCTGAAGCTGTTGCTGTTTTTGACCGTATGAACCGCCGGGACGGCCCCTATCTCGACCACTTCCGTTCTTTGGGTCATGCACCTTCCGCGCCTGCACCACCATAGACTCATGGCTCCCCTCCCATCGCTTCACCGCCTTGATGACTTCACGGTGAGCTCTCTCCACCTCATGAGATCCATCGATAGTGAGACTATTATGGGGGGAGAGTGCTTCACGGTGATGCTTCTTGTAGTTTTACTGATGCTTAAACACACATATACACGCTTATGTATCACATTCTCTGTTTTGAAGTAATTTTGATGAAAAATTGTTCTTTTATGATATTGACGAAGTTTTGATTAATTTTATAAACTCCAGTATGTTATACAAGTTATATTCAATTATCTCAGGAATTTGGTTTTACAAAGTGGAATCATGTATTAGTCAAAATGTGCACAAACCTTAAATTGGTTGTATAGCAGCTAGCGGTCGGCCGACATTCTTTAATTTGGGAATTTTCACTTGACAGTCGACTGCCCTATTTTTGTACTATTTTGAGCGGTCGACCGTCAGTAGCTTTACTGGCTGTTTTTATTGGATTTTCTTCGTTTTCTTGAACAATTGTTTCTTCAATATTATGGTTTATTGATCTACTGTTTTAGATGATTTTTTTGCTACAGATTTTACAGAGAGATACCTTTTGATTATAATATGTTGCCGCTGGATTCTGGTGTGGGGGCAATAGATGAGATTTGTAGGTTCGTGAGGAACTCGAACATGCGGAACCCTTCTCTTTCCTTGCTGATTCGTTGACTCCTTGGTTAGCCCTTGAAACCTGCACAAACGTTCGAGACATCAGGATGGATCCTGGCAACGAACCCTCTGACGCCCAAGTCATTACACAGAAAAAGTGAAGAGAAAGAGCTCAAGTGTGTAAAGACTGATCACCTTTTACAGTAGGAGGTAGAGGGTTTTTATAGTTGCCATGGAGATCCTTTTCAGGATAAGGGTAAATTCCTACTTCCCGGTGTGGCTGGTTGGGGTTGGTTACAATCATCCCCTTAAGATTGGGACAGAGTAGAATTTGCTCCTATCCTATTTGACTGGTCCCTAATGGGTTAAGACCCGTTCTCTGTCTACCAGATCCGTTCGCAGGCTAGCGGGTCTAAGGGAAGAGGCCCGGTACCCGATTCAGATCCGTTTGCAGATGAAATTACCATCCTGCCCCTGCAACTTCATGATTCCTGTCCACTTTGAAAGGTTCCGAATTAACCCCATTTTGAGCCATATCACGAGCCCCCCACTCCCAAAGACTGTATGTTACAGCCTTGCGGGAGTAGTTTTGTTGTTTTAATGGTGTATAGGGCTTTATCGGAGTTCTCAATGGGTGTTCGAATCTTGTCTGAGAGGTGATGTTGCTTTTTTGAGCTGGCAGCGTGCCCAAGTTTGCTTTCAGGCACTTCTGGATTTTTTTGGTGATTTTTCCCAATTGTATATTATTTTTTCGGACCATTTATTTAATTTTGCCAAGCGATGATTTGCTTTTCGGGAGCAATAATCAAACATCCTAGCCCATATTTATTTATCCAGGGATCCAAAAATGTTCTCCTGAATTTATAAATATTTTCTAGAATTTTTAACTATTTTTCCCGTATTTTAAATCATTTTTTTGCATTTTTTTGAATAAATAATTAGATTAATAAATAAAATTCGATTTTTAATTACCCAATTATGACGTGGCGCAATCTGAGCTGCTCATCAGCTTTGGGTGCAAATTTCGGGGAGGTCCAATGGCTATGGTTGCATGAAAGCTGATTTTCCCCTATTCGGGGGTTGGTGGCAAGGATCCCCGGCAATGTTGCCGACCCCCGCCAATCACCTCAGGGAGCTGACGCGTGTCAGGAAGGAGGCCGAAGTCAAGGGAGGTTTGGAGTCCCTTGCCGAGGTCCAGCGGTGCTTCGAGGTGGCGATACGTGTCAAAAGAGGTTCGGCGAGGCTTGCCGAAGTCCGAACGAGCCATTTTCCCTATATTCGAGCATCGGTGCCAAGAACGCTCGGCGAAGTGTGCCGAAGTCCAAGTGAGATTTTTTCTCACGTTTGAGCATCGGTGCCAAGAACGCTCGGTGAAGCGTGCCGAAGTCCAAGTGAGATTTTTTTCTCACGTTTAAGTGTCAGTGCCAAGAACGCTCGGGGAAGTGAGCCGAAGTCCAAGAGAGATTTTTTCTCACGTTTGAGCATCGGTGCCAAGAACGCTCGGGGAAGCGTGCCGAAGTCCAATAGAGATTTTTTCTCACGTTTGAGCGTCGGTGCCAAGAACGCTCGGCGAAGCGTGCCGAAGTCCAAGTGAGATTTTTTCTCACGTTTGAGCGTCAGTGCCAAGAACGCTCGGCGAAGCGTGTCGAAGTCCAAGTGAGATTTTTTCTCACGTTTGAGCGTCGGTACCAAGAACGCTCGGCGAAGCGTGCCGAAGTCCAAGTGAGATTTTTTCTCACGTTTGAGCGTCGGTGCCAAGAACGCTCGGCGAAGTGTGCCGAAGTCCAAGTGAGATTTTTTCTCACATTTGAGCGTCGGTGCCAAGAATGCTCAGTGAAGTGTGCCGAAGTCCAAGATGACCTGTCGACAGTTTGTGGATGACAGTTGGCCGTTTGACCATTGGACTTCTGACCATTTGACCGTTGGCCATTAATGAGGCGGTAAAACTCCTTTGTCATTTTGTGGTAAATGGGCCTGACTGTTGGGTTTTTGGAGCCCACTATTCTCGTTTCATGTGCCAGCTCTATAAGACTTCATCCCCCCCCCCCCCTCATTTGTTCACTTCTCAGATTTTTACTCGGGCGACAGTTTTTACTAACAAGAGCTTCCGGCGACCACTGACCGTTTTCTGGCGATCTTTCCGACCACAGCTGTCGCTTCAAGGTAACTTAACACTTAGTTTAGTTTTTAGTCAAATGTCTTCCCTCCCCCCACATTCAGAGCCTTCCCCTTCTGCTGCTAACGAATCGTCTCCGAGCCAGGTTCCTCTCGTCAACTGGGGCAAAAGAGCCGAAGAACCTGCTTCGGTGGTAGTGGAGACCATAGTGGAGAACCTGAGCAGGATGGAGGAGTTCAGGAGACTGTCGGGCATTCTGACGGGGCTCCATAAGGTTCGGGAACTTCCGGAGGAACATGCCGAACAGATCGTATATGGGAGGGGGCGGAGTTTTGAGGACAACGCCGCTAGGGAGATCTCGGAAGTCAACGACACCATCTCAATCCTCAACGAGGTGGACTTGGTGGTTATACGGGAATGTTTCCAAATCCCTGAAAAATTCGAGCTGATGCTGCCAGGTCCCAGGGTGAGGGCCAATTCGCCGATGCCGGTGAATATGTGCTTCTGGCCCGTCGATGCCTTCATTGCTAGAGCACGCCTGCCACTCCACCCCTTCGCCGTCCAAGTCTTGCGGTGGTTCGGGGTCAGCCCCATCCAGCTCATGCCGAATGGTGGAGGGTTATCAACGAATTCGCACTCCATTGCCAGGTGGTCGAGATCGAGCCGGACCTGAGGGTACTTCGGACACTGTACCGGCTCCATCAGCAGCACAAGTCAGAGTTCAGGTACTATTTGCCCCCGAGGCACGGTGCTCGGCTCATCAGCTGCCCTGACTCAATAAAAAATTGGCGAGATAAGTACTTCATCATCCGGGGTCACGAGCCATGGTGCATCCCCTCGGATTGGGTTGAGGAAGTGACGAAGAGGGTGAGAGAGCTTCCTGTGCTCTACCTCAACGAAGAAAAAATGGTCCAGGTTCTCCTCGACCGACCGAAGTTCGATTGGAGGGACCTGACGGAGGAGGCGCTCTTCAGGGGGGGCTCAGCCGCATAGACCCTAGTATGTGGTTTTCCTTTTTAGTTTTTCTTTCATTATTCGGTTTTAACTTGCATTTTAACCATACTTTCTTCTGTCACAGAAGCTATGGATTACGAAGCAGTGTTGGCTCAGAGGGCGGCACTCGGCAGTAAGGCTCCACGGAAAACGGAAGAAGGTCGCCACGAAGGTGACTTCCCCGAAGCCGAAGACAGTCGCCAGCGCTGTCCAAGAGGTGTCGGCGTCGGCGACGGTGACCCCGAGGGTGGCGACTGCGGCGACCTTGGTATCAGCCGAGGCAAGCGAGTTCCCGATGGCGGCTGCTCTAGGGATGAAGGCAGCTCTGCTGACGGCTGAGGCCGAAGTGTTCCTGACCGAGGAGCACAAGAAAATTTTCATTCCGGACTGGCAGGTCCGGAAGTTGGACGGATTCCTTGGCATCTTAACGTCGAGTATGCAGGACATCAAACATCTGGCGACGCCGAAGGATCGTGCTGCCATGGACACCGGCGGCGTGGGAGATGATGCCCTTGAGATCGCCCGAGTGGCGGTGTCGGTGAGTAGCTTGGTTTCGCTTGTTGGATAAATTACTTGTGTATTTCTGTCTAGTTTTGCTAACTTGTCTTCTTTCTGCAGATAACCTGTCACTTCGGCCATCTCATGGAGAAGATCACTGAACTTGAGAAGTACCTGAAGAAGGAGGTCGACAGGGCTCGGGCCGAGAAAGCTCGGATCGCAAACGAGCTTGATAGGCTGAAGGTCGAGGCAGACAGGAAGACGATGAGGTTGGAGTACCTCGACGGCCTTGTGAAGAAGCTCGAGGATGATCTGCTTCTGCAGAAGGAGGCGACAGCGAAGCAGCAGGCAGAAGCCATCTAAGCTGCCAATATCACGGCAGCGAAGGAGGCTGAAGCCGCAACCATGGAGAAGGCCCAAGGGTTCCTTGCGACCAACATGGCTAAGGCCTATGCTCGCGCCTTCGAGCAAGTGACCGAGCGCTTTCCTGAGATCGACTGCTCTGGGTGGCGTCCTCCTCCCTGACCACGTCGAGGGCTTTGACGAAGAGTCAGACGAGGATGAGGGTGGGGACGAGGATGCAGATGCTGAGGTCGAAGTCATTGGCGACAGTCATGGATCCGAGGTTACCCCCTTTGCGATCGTTGCTCCTCCAGAGGAGTCCGACCCTGCAGGTGCGAGCCGCCACGGCAAAGAGGTCGCGCCTTGATTTTAGTCTTTTCTGCTTCTTTTATATATATATATATATATCAGCGATGTATCGCTTAATCGCGGACTGGCCACTACTCTTTTGAATGAATGAACTCTTTGAAATTTGACTAAGTGTCCATGTCGCTTTGCCTTGAAGTTTTGGATATTTGTTCACAAAATTTTCGAAATTTGGCTAAGTGTTCACGTCGCCTTGCCTTGAAATTTTGGCTAAGTATTCAATGTGGTTTCACTTTGAAAATTTCAGATTGTCGAAGTGACGCAGCTCGCCGAAGTGCCTTATGTAACTGAGGTGATTCATCCTGAGGCTGGCCTACGGGTGATGAAGTTGTGCCTCGTTAGGAGTCGAGAGCAGCTTTACGAAGTCGAGTGGGGGCTTCGCAGAGCAGAACGTGAGCGGAATCATCTGTGACTAGTCTTAGGCCGTCAAGATCTCGAGATCCGGCGGCTAGAAGAGAGGCTCAGGAAGACGACCCCCGAAGGTGATGATTATGGTTCGTCAACAACCGTTAGCTTCGGCTTGAGGCTTAGGCGACTCCGTTATTCTCTGACTAAGATGACGACAGTGAGAGATGAAATGGCAGTGGAGAGAGACGAACTGACAGCGGAGAGAGACGAACTGATGGCAACGAGGAACGAGCTTACGGCAGAGAGAGATGAGCTGACAGCAGCGATGGATAAGCTGACGGTGGAGAGAGACGAGCTGAAGAGGGTGACTGTCGACAAGAGCATTGAGGTTACTCATCTTCATCGGATTATCACCGATGGCTCTGGTGATGCGGGCTCGGCGCGGCTGCCTCGCTTGAAGATAACTGTGAAGGATGACTCACTGAAGGAACGAATCGTTGAACTTGAGGAGGAGGTTGCTCGTCTCAAGCCCAACCTAAGCGGATCAACGTTAGAACCACTTCGTGCACGCGGGAAGAGAGCGATAGAGGGATTTCTTTTTATGAGCTTGTGACTCGCTCGCCCGTTACCCGTCGGAGCCCAGGGTGATGCACAAAGTGGGGTGGCTGCTTCGTCGAGCAGAGCGTCTGTTGAGGCTACCATTAGAAGCAGTGTAGAAGATGCGTCTCAACTTGCCGGCCTGGAGACGAGCGCCGAGGTGAGACGTCGGCAGTACAGCGTTCGTTGTCCCCGGGTGTCTCTAAACCGAAGTATCCTTGCCCCCAGGAGGCATTGAAGTAGTTTTCTGTAGTCTTGTACTTTTTGTTCTTCAAGTTTTGTATCTCGTCGTAAGGATGAGTAGTTGGTCTTGTAATTAGACTTGTTCCTCAAACTTCAATGTAATAATACTTATTTTGTGAACTTGCGCGTTTTGCTGGCATTTGTAGTTGTCAATAGCTGTCAGAGCAATGGTGATTCGCTCTTTACTCGCTTTGGGTGCAAGTACTCAGAGCGGAGTCGAACCAAGTGTTGGACTTCAACCTTGTCGTTTTAAGAGTGTCAACGGTTGTGGGAGCAATTCCGAATGATGAACCACTTCTTGCTTGCTTATGAGCGAGTAATTTGAAGTGGAATCGAGCCAAGTGCTGGACTCCGAACTCGTTGTTTTAAGAGTGTCAACGGTTGTGGGAGCAATTCTGAATGGCGAACCACTTCTTACTTGCTTATGAGCGAGTAATTTGAAGCAGAATCGAGCCAAATGTTGGACTCCGAACTCGTCGTTTTAAAAGTGTCAACGGTTGTGGGAGTAATTCCGAATGGTTAACCACTTCTTGCTTGGTTATGAGCGAGTAATTTGAAGCGGAATCGAGCCAAGTGTTGGACTCTGAACTAGTCGTTTTAAGAGTGTCAAAGGTTGTGGGTGCAATTTCGAATGGCGAACCACTTCTTACTCGCTTATGAGCGAGTAATTTGAAGTGGAATCGAGCCAAGTGTTGGACTTCGAACTCGTCGTTTAATTTTTTTTTTTTGCAAGTAGAGTTAGACTACCCCCAAAAAATAGAAAACTTGCTAGGTAGAGATAGGTTATTCAAGAGATAGGGAAGCTGTGAGGAGAAATTTCTCTTTATTGAAAACAACCGGGTGGTCGCTTCTATGTTGTAGACCGCCTTTACATTTTGATTAAAAAGAAGATACAAGTAAGGTTTTTGCAATCCTGAGGAAGTTGCTTAGAGCGGTGTTTAGACACCCTCTCGGTACTTCATCAGGTGCTCGGCGTTCCAAGTCCTTGGCATCTTTCTACCCCCCCTGGGTCTTCGAGTTGATACGCACTCGGACGTATAACTCTGGAGACCTTATATGGTCCTTCCCAATTGGGTGCCAGCTTGCCTCTTTTGCTTGGAACGGAAATTGATAACTTTCTCAGCACTAAGTCCCCTTCCTTTAGGTGGGTGGGTCGTACCCTCTTGTTGTAAGCTTGAGTGATCCTATGACGGTAGGTCTCCTTGCAGATTGCAGCTCTCTAGCGGATCTCGTCAATGAGGTCTAGGCAGTTGCGAAGCTGGTTCGTATTCTGCGCCTCGTTGTAAGCTATGAGTCGAGGTGAAGGCAGACCCACCTCCAAAGGGATAAGAGCTTCCGATCCGTATGTGAGGTTGAAAGAGGATTCTCCTGTCGAAGTTCTTTTGGTGGTGCGATAGCTCCAATGCACATTGGGGAGTTGTTCGACCCATAGCCCTTTGGTGGACTTGTCGAGCCTCTTCTTCAAGCCTGAGAGGATTTGTCGGTTCGCGTTCTCCACTTGGCCATTGGACTGGGGGTGCACCACTAAAGAGAACTGCTGTTGAATCCCGAGGTCGGTGCAGAAGCCATGGAAGGTAGCTCCCGTAAATTGGGTCCCGTTGTCGGTTACGAGAATGCAAGGTACCCCGAACCGACAGACAATGTTCTTCCAAAAGAACTTCTGTACCTAGTTCTAGGTGATCGTTGAGAGAGGTTCGGCCTCTATCCACTTGAAGAAGTAGTCTATTGCTACCACCAAGAACTTCAGCTGGCCTGGTGCTGGAGGGAAAGGTCCGAGCAAATCCATCCCCCACATTGCGAATGGGATTGGACTTGCTAAGGAGGCAAGTTGTGCTTGGGGCAGGCGACGGATTAGGGCGAACTTCTGGCAGGAGTCGTACTGGCGGACGTACTCCTCGGAATAACTTAATAGTGTAGGCCAGAAGTACCCGTAGTTCAAAAGTTTCCGGGCAAGGGATCTCGCTCCCAAGTGCGCACCACATAGACCATCATAGGCTTCCCTTAGGGCGTAGAGCGCCTCTTCCGGGGAGAGGCATCTCAGATATGGCCGACCATCGACCTGGGTGTAGGAGCATTTGTACATGACCCCGTCCAGGAGTGTGTACCTGCTCTGCTCGTGTCCTGATCCTCCTTGCTTCTTTCGGATCTTCGGGGAAGACTTCGTCTCGGAGATACTCGAGGAGGGGCTTCATCCAGTTTTCCCCAAGTGTTAGGGGGTAGGCTTCCATTGGCTCTGAGCCATCTTCGTTGATGCTAGGTTTGAGAAGGACTTCTATTAGGAAGGTCCGTTCTAGACCTTGGAGAGACGAGGAGGCGAGCTTAGGAGAGACATCCTCTTGCGCGTTTTCCTCTCGAAGAACCCGCTGGAGTTGAACATCTTTAATAGAGCTAGAAGCTCCCTCACCTTTGCCAAGTACCTAGCCATTCGGTCGTCTCTCGCCTCGTACTCCCCGGACACCTGATTGGCCACCAACTGGGAGTCGCTGAGGACCCTTACGTGCTCGGCTCCCGCCTTGCAAGCCAAATAGAGCCCCGCTATGAGGGCTTCATTTTCTGCCTCATTGTTTGACACCGGGAAGTTGAGGCGGAGGGAGTACTAGAGGATGAAGGCATCGGAGCCAGTTGGGATGACGCCGGCCCTGCTTCCATCGGTGCAGGAGGACCCATCTACATAGACGGTCCAGACGGAGGGGTCGGCAGGAGACTCACATGAGTCGGGGATGGTATTCTCCACGAAGAACTCGACCAGAGCTTGGGCTTTTATCGCCGTCCTGGGCTGGTAGCTGATGTCGTGCTGACTTAGCTCGATGGACCACTTCATGAGCCGCCCGGAAGTCTCAGGCTTGTGGAGAACTTGTTTCGGCGGTTGGTCGGTAAGGACGACCACCGAATGGGATTGGAAGTAGGGGCAGAGCTTTCAGGCTGCCATGACCAGGGCAAGAGCCATCTTCTCCAGCTTCGGATAACAGAGTTCGGCATCGCTGAGCACCTTACTCACGTAATAGATGGGCTTCTGTGCCTTCTCCTCCTCCCTTACGAGGACCGCACTGAGCGTCTGCTCCGAAGCTGCGAGATAGAGGTAGAGGACCTCCCCAGGTGCTGGCTTGCTCAGGAGCGGGGGGTTGGCCAAATACTCTTTAAGCTTGTCAAAGGACTCCTGTTGCTGCTGTCCCCACTCGAAGCCTTTAGCCCCCATGAGGACTTTGAAGAAGGGGAGACACTTTTCTCTGAACTTGGAAAGGAATCGCCCGATCGCGGCGAGGCGCTCCGTGAGCCTCTGTACCTCTTTGACATTGGAGGGGGGGCCATTTTGAGAATGGCGTGGATCTTCTTGGGGTTGGCCTCTATACCCTTCTGGCTGACCATAAACCCCAAAAATTTGCCCGATGAGACACCGAACGCACACTTGTTCAGGTTTAGTCTCATATTGTGCCTCCTGAGCACCTCAAAGGCTTCTTGAAGGTCGAGGGTGTGCTCCTGCCCTCGAGTGCTCTTGACCAACATGTCGTTGATGTATAACTCCCTGTTTCGGCCAATCTAGTCTTGGAAGACCTTGTACACCAGGTGTTGATAGGTAGCTCCCGCATTTTTCAAGATGAAGGGCATAACACAGTAGCAGTAGAGGCCTTGGTCCATCACGAACGAGGTCTTCGAGATGTCCGGAGGGAACATCCTGATTTGGTTGTATCCTGAGAAGGCGTCCATAAAATTGAGGAGCTCGTGCCCAGAAGTCGCATCGATCAGGGCATCGATGCTGGGAAGAGGAAAGGGGTCCTTCGGGCACGCCTTGTTGAGATCAGTGAAGTCAATGCATATTCTCGAACTCCCATTGGCCTTCTTGACCATTACCACGTTGGAGAGCCACGCAGGGTAGTTCACCTCCTGAATAAAGCGGGCATTGAGGAGTTTCTCAACCTCCTCCTTGATCACATGTTGCCTCTCGGAGGCAAACTTTCGCCTCTTCTGCTGGACAGGCTTGACCCAAGGGGTGATGCTCAGATGGTGCATTGAGAGCTCCTCCGAGATCCCAGGCATGTCTGATGCAGTCCATGTGAAGAGGTCGCGATTCTCCCGTATGCACCGGGAGATATCTTGCTTTATGAAGGGGGAGAGAGCTTTGCTGATGCGAAACTTCTTAGTGGTGTCTTCTTCGGAGAAGGCCACTTCCTCCAATTCGTCCACGGGCTCAGAGATAGTTTGGCCACCTTCTTGAGGAAGTTCGAGCACTTCCAAAGAGAGAACCGGACCCCCCCATCGAGGTCATATAGCACTTTCGAGCCGCTTCTTGGCTTCCCCTCACTTCTCCCACTCCTAAGGGGGTGGGGAACTTCATTTTCATGTGGTAGACTGAAGGGATGGCTTGAAGCGCGGTCAAACCTGGTCTACCCAGGATAACATTATAGGCAGCCTTGACGTCGACCACCATGAAGTCCATTTGCTCCGTGCGAGTTGTCGGGGCCTTTCCAGCCATTACGTCGAGGGTTATAATTCCCTCGACCGTAATTGGGACCCCGGTGAACCCGTGGAGAGTGTAGCCCGCGGGCTTGAGCCAGTTCCTGGACAGCGAGAGGCCTTCGAAGGCCTCCAAGAAAAGGATGTTGACGGAGCTACCGTTATCTACCAAGATGCGACGAACTTCATAGTTCGCCATGTGAAGATTAAGGATGAGGGCGTCGCAGTGGGGCGTGCGGACGCCCTCCAGGTCTTTATCGGAGAATGTCACTGGGACTCCGAGGCCCTTTGGGGGAGGATGGCTCTGCATGGCGTTAACCTCCTTTACGAAGGCTTTTCGGGAGGAGTTGGAATCTCCCCCCATTGGGCCCTCGTGTATCAGGTGCAAGATGCCCTCTATTTCGGCCTCCGGGGTCTCTGTGTGCTGCTCATTTCGCCTGCTAGCCCCTCGAGGCGGGGGCGGATCGGCTCGGTCCCTTTTTACGAACCGGTTGAGTTGTCCCTTCTGAATGAGGGCCTCGATTTCATCCTTCAAGGCTCGATGTTCATCTGTATCGTGCCCGTGGTCCCGATGGAAACGACACCACTTACTCCGGTCCCTCTTCTTTGCCGAAGTATTCATCCTTGGGGGAGGCGGTAGGAGGCCATCGTTTCCGATCTCCATGAGGATGGTAGATACACTCGCATTAAGCGGATTGAATTTCTCGAACCGAGAAGGAGGACGCCACTGACCCACCTTCGAGGCCATTGTCTTTTTGGAGCTTCTTAGCTCCTTCTTCTAATGCACCCTTCTGCTTATTCGTGGTAGATAATGCCTCGAAGGTGGGGCTGCGGACGGCTTCTTCCGCTCGGATGTACTTCTTGCTCTGGAGTAGGAGCTTTGAGAAGTTTCGAGGGGGCTTCTTGGCGAGGGACGCCCTGAGGTCAGCATTGAGAATGTTGGACTGGAAGGCGATGGTGGCGACCGAGGGTTCCAAAGAAGCAATGGACCTGGCCTCGACAATGAAGCATTTGACATAATCCCTTAGTCGTTCGCCCTTCTTTTGGCTGAGGAACAATAGGGTGTCGCTCGTCTTCTTGGCGTGCTGACTGCTCACGAAATGCGTGAGGAAAAGTCCCTCAAACTGGTCGAAGGAGAAGATGGATGCCGGCGCAAGCCGAGAGTACCATTCCCACGCCGGCCCCTTGAGTGTGGCCGGGAAGGTCTTGCAAAGGAGGGGGTCGAATGCATGGTGGATCATCATGAGAGTTTTGAAACTCTCAATGTGATCTGCGGGGTCAGACTCCCCGGTATAGGTCTCGAAATGTGGAGGCTTGAAGTTGTCGAGAACTGGAGCCTCTATAATGGTACAGGAGAATGGGGGCCTGCTCGGACGAAGGTCCCTTGCATGTCGCCCCTCGTCTCGGTCGAGCTGGCCGAGGCGCCTCTCCATCTCGTGGAGATGGCGGTAGACTGAGTCCTCCCTTTGGTCTTGTCTGGCCGAGCCCCGAGACTCGTTCTCATGTCGAGGAGGGCTGGGGCTGCACCGGTGATGACACAGAGTAGGAGGTGGACTGGCTGAGAGATGGGGGTGACTTAGGGTAGGACGCGGACTACGGGAGTGGCGATGGTGATCGGGAGAAGGACGGCGATGGCTCACAGCCTGCCTAGGACTTCGGGAGCGGCGGCGGTGCTCAGGAGAAGGGCAGCAATGGCTCGCAGCCTGCCTAGGACTTCGGGAGCGGCAAGGATGATGAGGAGCCTGTCGAGACCTACGGGAATGGCAAGGATGGTGAGGAGCTGGCGGAGGACTAGGAGCCCTACGGCCATTGTTGGGGGCAGCGTTGAGAGCCCAGAGGACTTCCTCCTAGAATTACTGGAGTTCTGCCCTTGTGATGGGGGCCTCCTGCTCATGATAGGCCCGAGGTGCAGGGTGGCCCGCCGTAGAGCGGCTTCGTCTTGAGCGACATTGGGGCGATTCTCTTCGCCTGCAGGGAGAGTTGGACCCTCCCTGGTTGGATCGGCATGGTGAACGGTCCCTAGCCTGCTCACGGCGAGGGTTTGACCCTTGGGCCCGCCTCTCCTCCAGATGGGTACGAAGATCGGGTCCGTGCTCGGTCTGCCGATTGTTGATCACGTTCTGCAGATCCTTTGGAGTATGGGGAGTATAGGAAGCCATGGAATGGGTATCGGCATTTTGGATGGAGACTCGAACCTAATGGACAGGTTGCTTGTGGAGACTCCATCGAGAGGGTTCCCCCACTGCAGCCTAGGGTCCCAAAGGGTGCTGGATGGACTGTAGAGCTAGAGGATCGAGCTGCTGGGTTGGTTGGTTGGGATGGGGGAGATCCCTCTGCAGAGGAGGAGGAAGAGGATGAGAAGAGTTTGTCCTTCGGTTGGAGTTTGCGGGTCTCTTCTTGGGAGGCATGGCTGGGAGTAAAGTGGGTTGAAGGAGGAAGACGAGATTTCTTGTCGAGTGATTTTCCACAGACGGTGCCAATCTGTTGCCGATGGATTCTGGTGTGGGGGCAATAGATGAGATTTGTAGGTTCGTGAAAAGATCATCCTTTTAGATCTTTCAAACGATGCATCCCAATCATGTTTACCATCTTTTCAAATGTTGTCGTGGATAGAGCCTTAGTGAACAAATCTGTTAGATTCTCACTTGACTTTATCTGCTGAACACTTATTTCACCCTTTTATTGAAGATCATGAGCGAAGAAGAACTTTGGTGAGATATGCTTCGTTTTATCACCTTTGATGTAGCCATCCTTTAGCTGAGCTATGCATGCTGTATTATCTTCAAATAAGGTTGTGGGATATCTTTATCGACTGAAAGGCCACACGTTCCCCGGATATATTGAGATATTGACCTCAACCAAACACATTCACGACTTGCCTCATGGATTGCCAATATTTCTGCATGATTAGTTGAAGTTGCTACTAGTGTTTCCTTTGTAGAACGCCATGAAATTGCTGTTCCTCCGCAGGTGAACACATATCCTGATTGAGATCGGGCTTTATGTGGATCAGATAAATACCCTGCATCTGCATACCCAATTAAATCTGATTTGGACAGGTTAGAATAATACAAGCCCATATCCATGGTCCCTCGAAGATATCTAAATATATGTTTCACACCATTCCAATGTCTTCGAGTTGGTGAGGAACTATATCTTGCCAATAAATTTACCGCAAAAGATATTTCTGGACGCGTATTGTTAGCAAGATACATCAATGCTCCAATGGCACTAAGATATGGTCCTTCAGGACCAAGTAGTTCTTCATGTTCCTCACGAGGTCTAAACACATCTTTATTAACATCTAATGACCTCACTACCATGGGAGTACTTAAGGGATTAGCTTTATCCATGTAAAACCTTTTAAGTACTTTTTCTAGATAAGTGGATTGATGCAAGAAAATCTCATCTTTCAAATGTTCAATTTGAAGACCTAAACAATATCTTCTTTTTCCAAGGTCTTTCATTTCAAATTCTCTCTTTAAACATTGCACGGCTTGTAATAATTCTTCAGGAGTTCCGATGATATTTAAATCATTAATATAAATAGCAATTATAACAAATTTTGGTCCTAAACTTTTTATAAACACACATGGGCATATAGGATCCTTATTATAACCCTCTTTTATTAAAAATTCACTCAGACGGTTATACCACATCTGTCCTGATTGTTTCAATCCATATAATGCTTTGTTTAACTTAACCGAGTAAATTTTCCGGGAATTATCATTATGTGCTTCAGGCACTTTAAATCCTTCAGAAATTTTCACATATATATATATATATCATGGTCTAACGAACCATACAAATAGGCCGTGACCACATTCATGAGGCACATTTCAAGTCTTTCATGCACTGCCAGGCATATCAAATATCGAAATGTTATTGCATCCACCACAGGAGAATATGTCTCTTCATAATCAACACCAGACATCTGAGTAAAACCTTGTGCCACAAGCCGTGCTTTATATCTAGTAATCTCCTTTGGTTCATTTCTTTTTCGTACAAATACCCATTTATAGCCTACTGGTTTGATCTCGTTTGGTGTTCGGACTGTAGGTCCAAAAACTCCTCGTTTTTCAAACGAGTCTAATTCAGACTTAATTGCCTCTTTCCATTTTGTCCAATCATTTCTATTTATACACTCTTCCACAGAGGTAGGTTCATGATTCTCGTTTTCATTTATGATATCGCGCGCTATATTATATACGAAAATATTGTTGGCAATTATATTATTTCGATCTCATCTTCTTCCCGTAATGACATAGTTAATCGAGATCTCTTCATTTTCATTAATTTTAGGTACCTAATTCTCTTCATTATTAACTATGTCAATGGTCTCTTCTGGAGAGACATCCTCGATTTGACAATCATGGCTATTTGCTCCTTTTTTTTTTCGAGGATGTTTATCTTTGGAAACAAGTGGTCTACCATGCTTCAAGCGTGCCTTAGACTCACTAGCAATTATAGGTTGTCCTTCAGGGACATCAATTTTGACAGGAGCATTTACAGCTGCAATATGAGATTTTGTTACTCTTTTGTGGTCAGTAAATGCGTCTGGCAGTTGATTTGCAATACCTTGCAAATGAATTATCCTTTGAACTTCTAATTCACTTTCTTTTGTTCGAGGATCTAAACTTTTCAATGATAATTCATTCCATGAAATCTCTTTTTCCAACTGCTTATTATCTCCCCCTAATGTTGGGAATAGTGATTCATCAAAGTGACAATCTGCAAACCTTGCAGTAAACAAATCTCCAGTTGTCGGTTCAATATACTTGATTATAGATGGAGATTCATACCCAACATATATTCCCGTCCTCCTTTGAGGTCCCATTTTTGTGCGTTGTGGTGGATTAATTGGGACATATACCACACATCTGAAAATTCATAAATGAAAAATATTTGGTTCCTGACCATGAACCAATTGTAAGGGAGAATTATCATTATAACCGGTTGGCTGGATGCGTATAAGTTGTGTTGCATGTAAAACAGCATGTCCCCAGGCCCAAACGGGGAGATTTGATTTCATAAGCATTGGTCTAGCAATCCATTGGATCCGTTTTATAAATAATTCTGCCAAACCATTTTGAGTGTGAACATAGGCTACTAGATGTTCCACTTTTATCCCAATTGACATACAATAATTCATAAAAGATTGAGATGTAAATTCACCAACATTATCAAGACAAATTGTCTTTATCAGATAATCAGGAAAATGTGCCCGCAACCGAATTATTTGTGCAAGTAATCTTCCAAAACCCAAATTACGAGATAATAATAACCACACATGTGACCATCGAGTTGATGCGTCAATTAAAACCATAAAATACTGAAACGGTCCACACGGGGGATGAATCGGACCACATATATCACCATGAATTTGTTCTAAAAATGATAGTGATTTGTTCTTTATTTTGGCTGGTGAAGGCCTTGTAATTAACTTTCCTTTGGAACAGGGTGGCATTATCCCACCTTTTCCTCAAAAAAAAAAACTTTCCTTTGGAACAAGCAACACAGGAAAATTCATGGGATTGAAAAATCTTCTGATTTTTCAATGAATGACCACATGATTTCTCGATAATTTTCTGTATCATCGTTGAACCAGGATGACCTAACCGATCATGTCAAACCTTAAATATATCTGTAAACTTTTGGTTTACAGTATCAGTAAACTTCATATTTACTATATTATATGTTTCAATCATTCTTATAGTTGTATAATACAATCCAGATGAGAAAGCTGGTAATTTTTCTAACACACACTTTTTGCCCATCATAGTTGAGGTAATACAAAGATATTCAATACCTCTTTCATTCATAGTCTCAATATGATATCCATTTAGACGAATATCTTTAAAACTTAATAAGTTTCTTTGAGACTTAGGCAAAAATAATGCATTTTCAATTATGAATTTTGTGCCTTCTGGCATTATAAAATTTGCTCTTCCGGAGCCTTCAATTATCTTGGCACAGCCTGATATGGTATTGGCATGTGCTTGATCATTTCTCAGATTAGAAAAATATTTCTTATCTTTAAGAATGGTGTGTGTAGTAGCACTGTCTGCAAGACATATATTCCCAACTTGGATCTTGGATTGATACATATTCATAATCTAGATAAAGAAAAATAATGCGAATAAATAAACTTGAAGGCAATATAAAACATATAATAATAATGAAGAATGACATTAATTTGAAATAAAATTAAGCTAAAGAAAAACTTTAACAAAACTGAAACAAATTGAAATAAAACATAGTTCATAGCAAACTTAAACATAGAAACAAAATAACAAGTAGAAAGAAATTTCAAACATCATAAGCATCTTGATCACTTCTGGTCACTTCCATCTTCAGGATGGATAAGGAAATCAGCTGCATCCAGGTGCATTAGATCATCGAGGCCTTCGGTGAAATCATTGGAGTCGTCAGCAATGAATTTGCTTCAACATTCTTTCCTTTGTTTTTCAACGACTCTTGATAAAGATCAACAAAATGCTTGGGAGTACGACAAGTACGCGACTAATGGCCTTGCATCCCGCATCGGTGGCAGATGCTTTCCTTCATCTTCTTATTCATGCCACCATCATTGTTTCCTCGTGATTCATCCCTAACATTGTGGTTATTTCGACCACAGGGGAAATAACCTCTTCCTCTTCCTCGTCCACGTCCACGTCCGCGGCCTCGGCCACGACCACGATTATTATTGAATGCTATCACATTCACTTCAGGGAATGGAGCAGAGCTAGTAGGACGAGACTCATGATTTTTCATTAATAACTCATTATTTTGCTCAGCAACAAGAAGACTGGATATCAAATCCTCGTATTTTGTAAAACCCTTTTTACGGTATTGTTGTTGCAAGAGCACATTAGATGCATGAAACGTGGATAACGTTTTTTCCATCATATCAGAATCAGTAACAGTTTCACCACATAATTTCATTTGTGAATTGATTCGAAAAATAGCCGAGTTATACTCACTAACAGATTTAAAATCTTGAAAACGGAGATGCATCCAGTCGTAACGTTCTTTTGGAAGAATCACAGTTTTCTGATGATCATACATCTCTTTCAGTGATTTCCAAAGATCTGCATGATCTTTGACCGTGAGGTATTCAACTTTCAACCCCTCATGAAGGTGATGGCAAAGAAATATCATTGCCTTCACCTTATCTTGGTTGGATGTTTGTTTTGATTCATCAACTGTCTCCTTGAGACCTTTAGCATCCAAATGGATCTCTGCATCCAACACCCACGACAAGTAATTCTTGCCGGTAATATCAAGAGCTTCAAATTCAAGCTTGACAAGGTTCGACATGATGAAACTCGAATAGTTGAAGTAGAGCCTCGTACTGATAACGTATTATAAAATAATATAGACGATGTTGTACAAATAATAGAGACGATGCTAGAAAGTATAAGAAGCAAGAGAATAGAGTATAATTTTCATTCCCATCATTTCTTCAAGTTTGTACAAGCCTATGTATAGGCTTACAAAAGAAGTTGAAAGGACAAACATGGAGTAAATGGTGAGTGGAGAACATGGAGATCATGGGGTTGGTGGGGAAAATGGGATAATGGAGAGACATTCACATTAATTGATTTTTAACAATTATCCATTTGTTACTACTATTGGTATATGTTGTTTATGATTTTATCCTTTATGTTTTATTTATATTGCATTTTCTTTTGATGTCACTCACACAGTTATGGTTGACTCATGTAGTTTTGGGGGTTAGGGTTATCTCTAGCCTCATATTTTACGGGTAGGTGCCTATAGCTTGGAATTTGGATGCATGTGGTAGAATGATAATGTGGCTTATGTAAATTATAAAAGAATGTGTTGTAAAAGGAAGAAAATGTAATTCAAGGTGTTTAAATTTTCTGCTGTGCTTTGTAAACAATTGATGTAATAAAAAATTTTAATTTTTCCTGTATTTGGTTGCTATGTTTATGATTACATTGAAGTTAATGAAATTGTGCCACGTATTTCTAATTTTATTTATTGGAAATTCGGGGCGCTACATGAGAAAACCCTAGCCGTCACAGAAATTGTGAGAGTGAGAGATCGTGAGGAACATCCTCTTTCCGCAGCTAGCACCGCGACGTGAGGGAGAGCTTGATTTGATTCGTTTGTGTGGATACAGTAGAGGCACCGCAATCTTTGTAGTGTTGTGATTGTCATATTTTAGAGACACTAGATCCATCTTTAAGGTATAATTCCTAAACACGATTTATGGTTTTCACATGGATCAATGGCCAGGGTTCGATATTTTGTAAAAAAAAATTCTGCTGTGTAATATGTGATTTCCCTCGAAACCTAACATTACCAACCAGATCATGGTGCCCAGGAAAACTTGACGGCAGCGGAACTGGACATGGAGTGTGGTTATGATTTGTAACTGAAATTAGATAGTGATAGTTCAGAAAAAATATGAGGGCATTAAAGGATAATATTTTCACATGAATGGTGGATAAACGTCAAGGCATATAACATGGATTTTTTTTTAATTTATGCCTTTTTTCGAAACTATTTGCAAAAAAAATGACAGTTGCCAAACTAATTGCGCTCGTGGACTCAACAACTACACTCGTCGGTCCCAACGACGAATTTAGTTATTTCATGTTTGTCGGTGGGACATAGCGAGTGTAGTTCTAATTTTTTTAGACAAACTCACTCGTTCCCAACGGTGAGTTTAGTTCAAAAATTTCAAATAAGACTCGTCGTTTTCGACAACGAAGATCTTTTTACTAGACTCACTGTTGGAACGACGACTGTACAAAATTTGAAATTTCACAGAGTGAAACTCTCTGTTGGACTTGATGAATTTTGAAAAAAACTCTATAGAATAGCTCGCTGAACTAAACTCGTTGTGGGTTGAGGGCCCTGCATTCGATGATTTATGTCACAACACACAAGCCATCGTGTGGCTACGCCTCGTACCACTACGCCACTAGAATCCGAATAAGAGAGACAATCGCATGGTGAGGGACAAGGGCATGAACAACAAAGAATACTTAATGACGACGAGTTTCTCATATCTCAGGTATTGCAAAAAAAACCCCAAATCAAAAGAATTGCAAAATAATCGCGCACCAAAAACATAAGAAGACCGATGGATACACGTCGGGTTAAATATTTGTAGCTTTTGGTTAAGTTTTTTGAGTATTTGTTGATGTAACTTATGATGTTGTTCATATGAATTATGTTAACATATTGTGTGTTTGCGATGTTGTGATGATGGTTATTTATTTTTTTGTTTTTTTCTGATGTTGGAGCACATTTAATACGGGGTCCTTCAACCAACATCAAGTTTAGTTTATTTTCTTTCAATGTTGGGAACAACTAGCTCTTTTATAAAGTTTTTTTTTTCGAAAATTCACCAAGTCCAATAGAGAGTTTCACTCTCTACGAAAAATCAAATTTTTTACGGTTGTTATTCCCAATAGCGAGTCTAGTATAAAGATGACCGTCGTTGAGAACGACGAGTCTTGTTTGAAAATTTTGAACCAAACTTGCTGTTGAAAACGTCGAGTTTCTTAAAAAAATTAGAAGTAGATACGCAGTGTCCCAATGGTGAGTACGAAATAACTAAACTCGCCGTTAGGAATGACGAATGTAGCTCTTGAGTCCCCGACTGGACAACGGGTTTTTTTTAAAAATAATTTCGAATAAAGACATAAACAAAAAAAATCTATAAAATGTAATTTAGCCAATTACTGGTGCAAAAAGCCCAACACCAAACCCCATTATAAATAGTACAAAACCCTGGCTAAAACGCCTCCACCCCTCAACAACAGCCGCCATCGCATTCTAGGGTTAGGGTTAGGGTTAGGGATTGGGAGTAGGATTTTACTCTCCTTTCATCAATCGACTATCAGAAATGGTAACTCTATCAAGCCCTAATTAATTAATTAATATTGTATCAACAGTAAAAGAATACGATGTTGATTGTTCTCTTTCGTTTTTGTTGTTTTTAGACCGTCAAGCGTCGTAATGGCGGCCGCAACAATCACGGGCGTGGCCACGTCAAACTTCATCCGCTGCTACAACTGCGGCAAGTGCTGCCCTAAGGTCCATCATCTCAAACCAAACCTTAGTTTGTTTCGTGTAGTAATTTGAACATTTAGAAAGCTCAATGCGTTGAATTTTTAGTCATTTGTATATCAAGAAAGTACTGTTCTATTCTTATTTGTTTGATAGAATACGGTTCTTACTTGATTAATATTCTTCTTTGTTGTTATTCTGGAGCCTGCAGTCATTTATCCTTTGGATCTTTATATCATTGTTGAAATTTGTCTGTATGTTAACATTAGCCAACTTTGTACTTAACATAGAACTTCTACTTGGGTTCCGCCACGATGTTGTATTGTAAAAGCAGAAGGAAGTATTTTCAGCTTAAACTTGCCTGTTCTGTTTAAAGTTGTGTTGCTTTTGGCGTTACCTTCATTGGAAATCCTTTTACAATGGATGTGTCAACGAAAGCGTAAATTAATATGTTTTGCACAGCAGGGTACTTGCGTTGATGACAGAAGTTCCTCATTTTTATCATACTCCGGCTTGACTACATTTACTTTTTTTTTATTGGAAAGTGTTATATTAATCGGATTTTTCTGCTATATTAGTGTTTATCAAACTTTATATTGGTTTATTGTTCGAACAACCCATTTACTGCTGAAACTAGCCTTTTCTATCAAAAGTTGTATCATTTGGCGTTACAGTCATTGGAAATCCTTTTACAGTGGGTGTCTGCGAAAGCGTAAATCAACTTGTGTTGCACTGCGAGGATCTTAAGTTGATGACAAATGTTCCTCATTTCTATCGGACACCTGCTTGCCTACATTTATTTTTATTATTATTGTACAGTAATGTATTAATTGGATTCTTCTGCTGTATTTATCCTTGTCAAACTTCATTTTAATTTGTTGTCTGGACAACCTATTTTCAAACCAGTCTTTTCTTTTAAATTTGCTTTGCTTTTGGCGTTACGTTCATTGGTAATCCTTTTACAATGGATCTGTCAACGGAAGCGTAAATCAATTCGTGTTGCACTGCAGGGTTGTTAAGCTGATTACAAATGTTCCTCATTTTTATCACGCTCCTGCTTGCCTACATTTTTTTTTAAAATTTTTGGTAAATAATATATTAGTTGAATTATTCTGCTATATTTATCCTTCTCAAACTGGTTTTAAATTTATTGTCTGGACAAACCAGTCTTTTCTATTTAAATTTCCGTTGCTTTTGGCGTTATGTTCATTGGTAATCCCTTTACAATGGACGTGTCAACGAAAGCATAAATCAATCCGCGTTGCACTGCAGGGTTTTTAAGTTGATGACAAATGTTCCTCATTTTTATCACACTCCTGCCTGCCTACATTTATTTTTTTCTTGGAAAAGAATAAATTAATTTGATTCTTCTATATTGTCTTATCAAACATGATATTTGTTTATTTTTTGGACAACCAATTTTGCATATGTTAACATTTTTTTGTGTGATCATTGTTTTGTTTCAGTGTTTTCTGTAACTGTTCTTCTATTTGGCATTCCTTTTCTATTACAAGTTGCAAACCTTTTAAGCAGTCTTGCTCTTTGATCCCAAACAATCCCCAAGATGTTTATTTCATTTCCTTCTCTTTTTGGGTTTTTGGGATTCAGCTGATCACCTCTCCCAATAAAAGAAAAAGTGGAACGAAGAATTAGCGTTCATATAATCACCATTCAGTCCATTTGGGCTGTTTTTATTGTTCCTGTTCTATGTGCTAATTTTTATTTTAATTATAGACCTCATGACTAAATCAAATCCAAATCCAATTTGCAGCATATTTGGTCGACTTTGTTTACAAATTACTTGACACTTTTTGGTGAAATAGTTGACTGTAATGATCCTGGACTGGATGTCCTTGCTTGCTGTTAACATTCGTGCCTTTGGGATGAACTGGTCCCAATGGGAGTTGATTGTTTCTCTTGATACTGTTAAATTTTCATATTTGTATTTGAAGTTAAGACCTGACTAAATCAAATGTAAATCTAATTTGCAGCATGTCTAATTGACTTTGTTAACAAACTACTTACCAATTTCTTTATAATACAGTTGACTAGTGATCCGGGACTGGATGTCTGCCCCGTTGGCTGTTTATTGTGCCTTTGGGACGAACTGGTCCTGATAGTAAATACCATCTCCTTCACTTTGCCAGCTATTATAATATTTGTTTTTAGTTGGCCATTAAGGATGGAAAATGTTTTCTTTTTAGTTTCGAAAGTTTAGTGAATAGTTTAAGATATGTGGTTGTTTTTGGCACAATAGGTTACCAGTGATAGATGATGCTGGATTTTTCAAGGAAACTTGTGTTTGTTCTTTATCTTTGCGAGACACAATTGAATTTATTATCTTTGTTTTAAACTTATTTAAATTATTTTTTAGCAACTACAAGTCTACAAGCTAGATTTCCCGTGGAAAGATTATGCATTCATCAAAATCGGTTTGCATTGTTAGTTTATTGATTTTGTAATGCAGGAGGATACTACAAGACTTGACCAATTCCCATGCACTGCTGGACCTCCAGTAGTTGCTGTTCGACCTTCAGAAACTGATTTTCAATTTTAGCTTCTAGTTTACATTTTGCCTAATTTGGTTGTGGGTTAGACTTTTCCCCTAACTTTATATCCTCTCTGTAGCATAATCTACAGTAATTAATTAAGTTTTGTTGTTAAACTTTATTGTTGATCCAAAAATAATTGCTGTTTACTTGCCAGTTGCAGGAGAAACCTTATATGAACCTTCATCTTCTTTTGGCTGTTGTATTGCTTTCACTGTTTACTTGCCAGTTACTCTTCTTATTATAGGCCATTGGGAAATTTGTTGCCGAAGCATTTGGAATTTGCACTTTTTGAGTGTGGACCCTCCAAATGCCACTATTGTGGTGAATGAATGTAGGATAGATCTCAGTATCGGAGCAAAGCTTGCTTTGGTATTTGATATTAGAATTGAAGGCGAAAATTTATTCTGTAGACAATTTTTTCTAGATGTAATCTCTAAGTAGGGGCATTTCTTTGGAAGCTTTGCTGTTATTATTGGACTACTGATACAAATTTTTTGTCATAATTTGATGGTCCTCAATGCATGATATAGTTGATTGGAGATGGATTTGTTTACACAGCCTAAATTTTGTTATATAGGCCTTTTCACCCCCTCCAAACTTATCATGCCATTGATACATGGTTAATGCAACGATGCCATTGATACAAAGTTTATCATGGAAGAGTTTATTGTTTTTGTTGAAGCTGAAGAGGGAGCCATGTAATTGTGTTCAAAATGTCGTCTTCTCGCTTCTTATTGAATGGAAACTTGCATATTTATTTTATTTACTTTGAAAGCTCAACAAATATTATAAACACTCAATCGGTTGTGAAATACAGTTCTTTCGTTAGTTATCCGGTTGTGAAGTTCTTTCATGAGTTATCCTCAATTAGCATAGTTTTTTACCTCTTTGATTTGGGTTTTTTTATTATGCACTTCACACTAATTGTGACCAAAAAAGAAAAAAAATCACATAAACGTAAGTATTCACAAGGCACAACACTACATTATTAAGCAGTAAATTTGACTTTTCCCTCACAAATCTCTCAATCTGAAGCTTCGGGTTAACACATTTCAAAAAAAGTGTTTTTCCCATATTGGGCACTAACAAATATTTTAATTTTATATACATCACTTACAAATATTTAATTCCTCATAAGTACTTTTGAGTGAGTTTTATAGAATTAAATTTTTGTAAAAAGTGGTTATTTGGGATTGATTTGATATTGTAATTGAGTTATATAAAATTAAATATTTGTGAGTGATGTATATGTATTTGAAATATTTGTTAGTGTCCCATGTGAGAAAAACCCTTCAAAAAAAGGTGTAAATGGGTTTTAACTTCGCATGCGCACTCACCACACAGAACATTAGGATCCAAAGATAGGATAAGAAATGGTTTAGCTAGTAGAGAAATTAAAATTCTTCCAAAAACCAGTGATGCATAAACCATGTAAAACAAAGACCCTTTAATAGCTGAACAATGAAATTGGTCCAAATATACAGACCGCTTATATTAACCCAGACAGAGAAGATGAGTAGAGAGATGGTTAGCAGGTGATTGAGGTGAGAAAAGGAATTGATCAGTGAGGACTAAAAAAAAGAAATGCTATACATGCCTCATTTCCTATTTCAAACTTACATGTAATTTGTCTTTTAGTGCTTGTTGGGTCCATTAATTACTAAAAGACAAATGAGTAAGATCCATTAATCACTAAATGGCAAACTCCATATAAGTTTAGAATAGAAAATGGTGTATGTGTAGTATTTATTAAAAAAAGTATGTAATGGATAAAGCAAAAACAATAAAGCCCATAAGGAGTTTGGTGCCACTCTACCAAAGTACAGTTCCCGTTCCGAAAGTTGTTTGTTTTATTTATCTTATTTTGTTTGTATTTGTGTCTCTTACTATCTAGGTATTTTAACATACCCTCTAAGATAGTTGGAGGGTTTTTTTTTTCTTCTTCCTTTTTCTCTTTATTACTACAATGTATCCTCAGATTCCTATGTTTATTTCGTTACTTATTAATGAAATATGGTGCCACATTTTTTTTCTATGAATAAATAAATAAATAAATGAAGCACATAGGGAGCTACTTTGAAAATGGGAGAAAATGCTATTTCAGATTTATGCCGGCAGAACCCCTAGCCCCCCCCCCCCCCCCCCCCCCAAATAAATGAATAAATGAAGCACATATGGTGCCACATTTTTTTTCTATGAATAAATAAATAAATAAATGAAGCACATAGGGAGCTACTTTGAAAATGGGAGAAAATGCTATTTCAGATTTATGCCGGCAGAACCCCTAGCCCCCCCCCCCCTCTCTCTTGTCCAATCCAATAATTAGAAGTAATCATTTCTTCCAGATGTAGTGTAGCTGCCCTACTTAATCCTCTTCCTATCTCTATTCGTATGAAATTCATCTATTTTCCCCAAAATTTTCTTGACCCCTCCTCCTACTGATCATTATAATGCTAATTTTTGAAGTCCCAAGTAGGCTGTTATCTCTCCATCACGGTTTTTTGATTATTTTGGGGAAGATTAATTTTATTGTCATGTCAAATAAATCATAGTGAGGGTGAGATTTGCATGTGTTGTTGTCTTCCTTTCATATCAAATAAATCATAATGTTCGACAAATTGGGCTATTAAGATTGTTTCTTTTTTGTGTCAGAATGAGGCAGGCTTTTGTGATGCTTATGGAGGGGGATGCGAGGTGGTTTTATGTTGTTTTCATCCCTTCAAACAAAAACGAAAAAAAAACCACGGCGTCCGAAAAATTGAAGTATGGAGGTTATTTTTGTTGAATAATAATGAAAATAAGAACAAAGAGAACTTAGGGTTAGAGTTTAATATCCCTATTGCTCGGGATATTATATCATAATAATCATAATTAGAATAATCACAAGCACTACCACAAGACTAGTATATGTGGGATTAGAATGAGTTTTGTGTACTAGGCTTTATGCCCACTTAACCAGGTCCAATAACTAATAAATAACGCGTGCAAATATGTGTTGATCCATACATTATTTTACACAATAATATTCTATTTATATTGAAAATACACATATATATCCAACAATCTCCTGCTATATTCTCAATATATTAAGTAATACCTGGTTATCTCATCAGTTCCACATGTTGTGAACTGTATCACAACAATTTGAAATAATATTGAATCACAAGAGAATATAGTTCATAGACTAAACAATTATAACTTGAATAGTTTAAATGAGACAAAATCCAAATAATTAAATAGTCCAAAACCACATAAAAACAAAATAGTTCACAACGAATAAACTAACCGAAAAATATGTAATAGTTTCAAAATCAACCAAAACAAATAAACTTGAAAACAAAATAAGAGTTTTAAGTTCAATGAACACATGAGTCTTAAATTCAAAAGAAGTTTTACTAAGTAAGGGATTAATTTTTTCTCTAGAAAATTAAACCGAAACTCTATCCTTACTAACTGCTTTATGTTTATTCATCCATTTTGAACAAATCATTATTTTGAAATCTATGTTGACAGATTCAACTTCTCTATCTTTGATTGCTTATTGCAAGCAATGATATCATGAGACACATCTCTAAGAATTCTAGAAAATTTTAATAAAGTTTCCTGTTCCACAAAAGAACTTAGTACGATTCAAAAAACAGCTTACCAAAAATATAACACAAATATCACAATTAGGTTTGTTTAACAAAATAAAGAACAAGAATTATTATAACTTCTACACAATAGATATACTATGTTTTATATTGGAATGATAGAACAATCCAAATCAATTATGGCTAAATTATGAATCATAAAACAACAACAACAACACATCCTTTTTCCCAACTAGTTGGGGTCGGCTACATGAATCATGTTTTTTCATTCTCGCAATATCTTCTGTAAGGTCATAAGCTATCATATCTTTTTTCACCGTTTCTACCCAAGTTAGTTTAGGTCTTTCTCTACCCCTAACTCTACCCTCAATACTTATCAAATCACTCTTTCTAACGGGGGCACTACTAGGTCTACGCGTGACATGTTCAAACCACCTAAGATGATTATCTCTTAACTTATCTTGGATTGGAGCTACCTTTAGCATGTCTCGTATATGCTCGTTTCTTATTCTATCATTTCTTGTTTTACCACACATCAATCTTAGCATCCTCATCTCCGCTACACTCATTTTTTGGACAAGTTGTTCCTTTGTTATCCAACACTACTCCATACATCATTACTGGTCTAACAACCGTCCTGTAATATTTTTCCCTCAACTTCAAAGGTATACGTTTATCACACAAAACACCACTGACACTTCTCCACTTAAACCACCTTGCTTGGATCCTATGTATAACATCTTCACAAATCTCCCCATCTCTTTGTATAATCGAGCCTAAATATCGGAAACAGTCTCTCTTAGGTTTCTCTTGGCCATCAAGCTTCACTACTTTCTCGGTTGTGTTCCAAATATCACTAAAATTACACTCGATATACTCTGTTTTAGTTCTGCTGATCTTTAAAGCCTTTAGCTTTCAAAGTTTCTCCATAATTCTAATTTAGAGTTGACTCCTGCTCTAGTTTCGTCCACTAAGACGATGTCATCGGCAAAAAGCATACATCAAGGCACCTCATCTTGTATTCTTCGCATCAATTCATCCATAACCAAAGTAAAGAGGTAGGGACTTAAAGCCGAACCTTGGTGTAAACCTACTGTAATAGGAAAATCGCTGGTCTCTCATGTGGTTGTTCTAATTGTGGTCGTTGCCCCTTATACATATCCTTAATTACCTCAATATACCGAAAAGTTACTCTTTTATTACTTAACATCCACCATACTATGTCTCTAGTATCATATGCTTTTTCTAGATCTATAAAAATTATATGTAGATCTTCTTATTCTCCTATATTTTTCCATTAGTGTAACTCCTGTTTTTCATTTTCTGTATTTTTGGATGTATTTTTCTTTTTAGGTATTTAGCCCTATTGTATTTCTCCGTCTCTTTTGAACCGTGTATTGGATCTTCTTTTTTTCAATATATTCATCTATTTGGTTTGTCGTCTCCTAATTTGAACTTCTTGATCCAATCGTCTCATATTATTTCATCTCTGTTTGATCAGGCCATTATTTTTTATCTCCATTATTTTAATTGTTTACGTCCTATTTTATTTACTTGTTTTGTTCCCATCTCATTTTTGTTGATTCGTCCTATTTTATTTGGATGAAAGTTTACCCAAAGCCCAGCAGCTGCTCCCCCGTCTCCTCTTCTCCTCCTTGCGACGCAGCAGCACCTAGGCGTCGCTCTGCAGCAACACAGCCCCGCTGTGTGTCTCCTCCCGAGCGCTGTCCTGCCGCACACCAACACCCCGACGCTCCTGAGCCAACAGCGACGCCTTGCAGCGCCGCTCAGTCCTAACGTCCCCCTCTATGCCGTGTCGCTCCTCCGACGACTGACAGCAGCAGCAGTGAGCACTCCTCGCCGTCATTTCGCCGTCGCTGTTCTTCCGTGCTCAAACTTCGCCGCTGCCCTCTCTCATGTGCGTGTGTTGGATCTCTTTGTGATCGTGTGTTCGCTGTTGGTTCGTGGTTCGTTCGTTCGCTAAGTTCGTGCCCGGGAATCCCTTCCCGTTATTCTCGCTCTTTGTATCATTTCCGCCGTCGTCTATAAGGCAACTAACTTGTATTAATTTCTGTTGCAAATACAAGTACTAAATACCGCCTGTAGTGTAGTTGGGATCTAGAGACAATTCTTTTGCAAAACTCCTGTTATATCTTGTCTCTATGTGTTGATCCGTCCGTAGTCGTCTCTAGGTACACACACGACATGAAGTTTAACTTAGATCTAATTTATCCCTGTTGCATATCTGTAGGTTGGTTGTGAACCATGTGTTGATTCTGTTAAACACCCTATACCATATTGTTTAGACATCTAGTATACCCTATTTCATGTTTGGTTATGATTTGGATGTGTTTCATATGACCTAGTTGATTTTATGCATGAGGAATAATTAAGTCCTTGTTGTTACCCCTTTTTTGTGTAGTATTTTAGACCCTATTAAGGTCAATATATGAAAATTATTTGTGAATATGAATTATAGAGAATTCTGTTTACTTTACAGAATTTCTGACAGACCTCAGTTTCAATTTGTGGGTTGCAAGTTATCGCTATTTTACTACAGAGGTGTAGAAAAATTACAGATTTGGTTTTATGTGAATTCTGGAGAGTAATTTATTTTTATACCGATGTTAAAGATAATATTTTGATCCAATATTTTACTGAGTACAACTAGATTTGATTGGGATTAACCCCTAATTTTGGTTGATTTAATTGATGACCTTTATAAACTATTTTATTCTTGCAAACAACTACTATACTTGTAGAATTTTCATACTGTTCAGTAAAGAACCTTAATTTCAACCTGATTCTATTTCTTGTTTATACAAACTTTGTAAATATGAATTGTAGCCAAATGTATATATTTTTTCACCCTTTTGACGGATCTGAATTTCGATTTGTATTTTGCAATCTACTGCTGTTTTGGTACTGCTATGTTTATGATTTCAGATTTACAAAACTAATGTATCTTGCTGCTTTCTGATTTTACATAACTATTCTATCTATGTTGGAAAATTATAAAACTTTATTTTATAATATTAAACATACTAGGGAATACCCCAGATTTTTGTTGGATTTAATTAGTGAGTTTTTATGCCGTTTTTCTGTTTATGAATACAAACTTCTGATTTCTCGCTGAACATATTTTCTGGATACAGTTCTGTTTTGAGTCTTGTTTTTTTTAAATACCACATGTCTTATATATATTTGCAGGATTTGTACGAGAGTCTATTTTCCAAATTTTCTAACGGATCTATATTTTCATATTTGTAGCAACGGAAATTTCAGATTTAGTGCAGTACTGTCTTGCTATCCTGAACTAGAATTTTCGTTGTTCTATCCTTTTACGTGTTGCCATTCACCTGTACATATTCATCTTTTAACCTGAACCTGTTACTTGTTTATGCCATGTTATTCTTGCTCTGTTTTATGCACATATATATCTGTTTGATAATAATAATAAGTAATCAAGCCGGGGTTAAGGGAAAGATCTTAGTAGTGGACAATATAGGCATGTGTACTCAGAAGGGGGCCCGTGTTTCTCATTTTATATTTGATTCATGTTAATACATGAACCTGTTGTAATTTATATTTGATTCATGAATCCGTGGATTCGTGAACCTGTTGTACTTTATGCTTTGATGCAGGAACCTATTGGTTCGTATACTTGTTACCTGTTTGATTCATGAACCTGTTGATGCATGAATCTGTTGATTCGTGTACCTGTCTGATTCATGAACCTATTCCTGCTACCTGCTACCTGACGCCTGAGTATACGGCCCTATAGAAATCCACCACTAGATCTAAACGTAACTTGTTTGAATGTGGCAACCATGTGGTAAAAACCTGGAACGCTTGAAGTGCTACCTAGATAGTAATAATACAAGACTTGAAATAACATGATTACCTATTACATGCTTACCTGATATATGATTACCTGTACATGCTACTTGATATCTGTTACACGTTTACTTGCTTGCATAAAACCTGTTACCTGTCACATGTCATATACACCTGTTAGCACACCACAATACTTGATGCTGTTCATGATTCATGCTAGTTGTTCTATTTTGTTGCCATGTCTATTCCATGCTATGTCGTTTATTTTTTTCCTGTACTTGTACCTGCAATACAAGCGGCCCGTAACTTGTATTGACGGGAGTTTTGTTTTCTTTTCCCTTATCCTGCAATTTATTAAATTGCAGATTATGGTGATCAGCTGCCCGATGGAGTAGGTGATCTGAGATTCTAGTTCTGGAGTTCTTGCTACTATTATTATTATTATTTTGCTGTTGCTTATTTTGAATAAATGTACTGCTACTTGGATTATTTTGTATTGGGCAATGTGACCCAGAATTATTAACTTATTCAGATATGGTTTATTTGAGATTATTAAAATTTGTTTCAAGGAAATTCCTGTTGGTATATTGATTCATATATGCATGCGTGGTTGACTTCTCTTGCTTCCTACTCTGATTATTCCTGTAAAATGTTGTAAAGATCCTGACAGCTTATAGATGATGAAATTCATTCGCTGAACTTAGTCACGTATCCGTATTCCGTATTCCGTATTCTCTTTTTGAGAAGCGGAGCGTGACAAGATTTTTAGTGGTATCAGAGCACCAGGTTTGGCTAATGTATTAGTTTGACTGATATATTAGACAAGCTTAGCTCGATCTGGGATTGGCTTAATAGTATACAGACCATGCATATATGAATGAATTATAATCAACTTTGATCTGGATGCTGACTGTTTTTGATTTTGTGCAGACCATGCCTCGCAGAGGTTTCACTTCCCGCCCTCAGGAAGATCAGCCCAGGCTTGAGGCCGTTACCAATGTGTTGGAACGGTTGATCAATATGCAGCAAAGCCACAATGACCTTGTGATGGCTGCTTTGAAAGCTGCCCGGGTTCCGCCTCCCGGTGTGCCCCCACAGGCAGTTCTTCCGCCTCGTTCCGGTACAGTTAAAGATTTCATGAGGCTGCATCCTGATAGATTCTCCGGCACTGAAATGCCTTTGGAGGCCGAACAGTGGTTGATACAGACTGAGCAGTTGCTTTTGGCAGTAAGAGTTGTAGATGCTGATAGAGTGGATGTGGTAGCCATCCAGCTGGTGGACCTGGCTCACATTTGGTGGAGATCAGAGTCCGAAAGGCTCGAACGACCGATTACTTGGGCCACATTCACTAGGAACTTCTTGGAGAAGTTCTTCCCTAGCAGCACTCAAGTTGAAATGGAGCAACAGTTCCTGGCCCTGAAATAGGTTGGTCGTTATTCTATTTTGGAATTTTTGTTACATATTGTTCATGCAATGTTGCAACATGAAACTTTCTTGAAACAGGGCTCCAGGTTTGTGGATAAGTATGCAGTGGAATTTACCAGACTTAACCGCTTCACAGCCGTTCTTGTGGCGAACGAAGATGACAGGACTCGTAGATTCACGCCGGGACTTGAGCGAGATATTAAGGTGCAGCTCGTCTTCCTTCACTTGCGTACTTATGCTGAGGCTCTTGAGGCAGCTCGAGCTCAGGAGCAGGCTTGTGGTGGTTGGCTCCTCCCCAGCGGACTGTTCCCGCTGCTCCTGTTAGGCCTTCTGGTGGGCCGATTCGGAGGCCTGTCCTAGCCCATCCAGCCAGGTCAGCTCCCCACCCACCTGCTGTTCCTAGGGGCGATGGTTTCTGTGACTTTTTGCCAGATTTCAGGGCATGTGCACAAAGACTGCCGGTGCACCAATCGTCTCTATTTTGGTTGTGGTGCTACTGACCATTCAGTGCGGGATTGCCCGTAGCGGAAGATGGCTCTTCCAGCCGGGGGTCCAGTTCAGCAGATAGCCCCAGCTCGTGGTCCAGTCCGACCACCGCTTCCTCCTCAGTGCCAGAATGTCGGTCAGAGGACCGTTGTCCCCAGGAGATGTCAGGCTTATAAACTGACTGCTGCAGATGCTGAGGTAGCAGAGGGTGTTGTTGCAGGTATATTTTTTTTGCTTTTATTACTTTGTTGTTTTGTTGTTTTCCTTTTGCTTTTTTCATTTCTCTCGTATTATTCTTTCATGTTATCTTTCTGCATTGTGTTTTTCCTCACCCTTGATCATCAATTCTTTTCCTCTCATTTTTGATTCTATCTTAGGTGTTGTCCTTGTTTGTTCTTTTCCTGCTCTTGTTCTCTTTGATTCTGGGGTAACCCATTCCTTCGTATCTTTCCGCTTCATGGCTCGCCATCAGTTGGAGTGCAGCATCATGTCAGAAGCTTAGAACATTGTGACAGGTGGCGGTGTTGTCATTTGTTCCTGGGAGTGTAGGCAATGTCCCATGCTTATTAGCACTGCAGATTTCAAGGCCAACCTGATTGTAATTGGGAATTCAGGATTCCACATCATTCTCGGTATGGATTGGTTGGGTGAATTCCACGCCATTATTGATTGCCGTGTTGAGAAAGTTGTATTCCAAATTTCAGGCCGTGCAGAGTGAGTTCTATGCCGGGGAGATGCCCTTTGGCCGAACTGAGACTGCAGTTGATCAGGGGGTTTGTGCGATGGAATTGCATTCAGGTTGTGAGGCTGCGCCTTTAGTAGGGCATGATTTCCTGGATGTTTTTCCAGAGGAGTTGCCTGGTTTACCCCCTGATAGGGATGTAGAGTTCGGTATTGAAGTTCAGCCTGGTACGGCATCGATATCGAAGAGTCCCTACAGGATGGCACCGGTTGAGTTAGCAGAGCTTAAGGTGCAGATTCAGGAGCTGCTTGATTTGGGGTTCATCAGACCCAGTGTTTCGCCTTGGGGTGCTCCAGTCCTTTTTGTCAACAAGAAGGATGGTAGTCGTTGACTGTACATCGATTATCGGGAACTGAACAGTGTTACTGTAAAGAACCAGTATCCGCTGCCTAGGATCGATGACTTATTTGATCAGTTGGGTGGAGCAGTTGTTTTCTCGAAGTTGGATCTTCGTTCCGGGTATCATCAGGTCAAAGTGAAGGCAACTTGTAACACCCCGCAAAATTGGAAATTACAATTTTGCCCCTGTGTATTACGCACGTGTATTTTGTAACATATTTCACCACGTGTTTTGATTACCGACTATTTATGCATTTTTCCGTACTGATTTTATCTTATTTTGAGTCAACAAAAATATAATATTTCAATCTTTTTAAGTGCTTTTTACGAGTTTTCGATGCACGTATCGATTTCATATTTTCCACCGCTACGGGTGATATTTTCTGGGTTTCAATTATTTATTTTATGTATTCAAATCCATTTTTATAAGACGGAAATTAATTTTCCCTATTTTTGATCAAAATAATTTTGTACGTGAAACGCACGTGTTTTCCACGTACGTAACGATTACGTCATAGACTGTATAAAAATACATAAATAATTTTCTTATATTATATCTTTATAATTTTAACATTTTCCGTCGATAAAATTGATATTTTGTATTTCAGCGTTTTACGTGCGGCGCACGTGTTTCGGTGTTCGTATATGAGTGTATCTGATTTCAAAATAAATTTCGGAGTGTGTGTAATACCCTGTGATTTTCAAATATAATATAAAATTCGTAAGTGGGGTGCTCTATATAGTCGGCGGTGGACTCCAAGACTATAGACCCAGTTGGTGGACTGAGGTTGCCCCGTGGGAGATGGATTATTATATTTTAATCCGGGACTATGAGGACGGGTCAGCGGTGGACTCCGGGATCTTAAGTAGTCGGACGGATGAATTTTTGTGTTTACCGTCTCCAATGTATATATATATATACTGGGCTAGAGGGTCACATACGGGACGATTCGCACAATGTGAAATCTGTTATAACAGCCGGCGGTGGACTCCAAGGCTGGGATTCAAATTTGTGGAATAGTCTGAACTTTGTTTTGCTACCGGGTAGTTTTCATGGCGAGGGATCGAGCCATTTATTGTGGAGAACGTAGGCACTTGCCCTCGGACCTATGTAGTATGGGATGCATAGAATCCGAACAAGTGTGCATTAGTGTCATCCTAGTGTAGAATGGTATGCATTAGGCATTAAGGCATGACATACACTTATGTTTAGAATAATCACCTTTGACACTGTATTTATTCATTCAATTTATATTGTGTTTTCTTAAAGTATTAAGATTGTTATACTATTCCCGGCATAAAGAGGATGGCCGAGTATGACATTTCGTCAGTTGTAAGTAACTGACGAGCCCACAGAATAACATGCAGGTAAAAGACCATTCATGGAGTTATAAAGTGGATATGCTATTTGAAAGTTAAAGAAGTTGCAAATGATACAAGTTATATTTTTGTTTTCAATTGTTGTAAGTTTTATTTCTTCCGCTGTGTAAAAACCAAGTGTAAAGGAACTCTGATGTACTATTGAAAAGTTTTAAAATTTTCTTGTAAAATTGTACGAAGTGAAGTAAAGATCCTGTGAAATCTCGAATTTATCCATATTTGAAATTCGGGGTGTTACAGATGGTATCAGAGCATGCTTCATAAATAGTACAAATTTATAAGGAACGACACCCTAGAATGGACATTAGCATGTGAGTTTCAGCTTATGGAGATTTAAATGTTTTACATTTGTGTTGTTCTATAGGCTGATGTTTTCTCTTCCTTTTCTATTGGATGGCTGAAGTCGTGAATGAAGTAGTTATTGACTTTCATTCATGATGTTCTCCTCGTATACATTGATGTGAGATTATATGCAAGCATGTTTTTCTGGATATCAGAGTGGCGAAGTGGAAGCGTGGTTGGTTGACCCCTTATTCATGACACATTATACATTTTCCTTTCAAATTATTTCTTTCCATTTATCATAATACTTTTCAATATTCAATATTTTTCAAATAAATATTTTCTTATGTTATTAAATCATTTGAATATTTATTATTTATCTATCCTCCTTAGTCTTGATATTTTAAACTTGCTTTTCAAATTTAAAATTCCGTCTTTCATATCACTTTATGTTTACCTGTTTCCATCTACTATTACTTTACGTAGTTTTAAATTGTCGTTTATTAAATCAATATCACAACCACTAAATTCTTCATTTATTATTTTGGATTTTTCTTATGAAATTTTCTTATGTGCACTCATTTTATATGATTTTGATTTCTGTGATACTATATTATCTTATCCTATATGTTTTTAACAAGATTGAAATTTTCTACCTATATAAATGTGGCATACTATTTGTTTTATTGTCTACATTTGGTACTATTATTATTGCATATTTGTTTTGATATATTAATTTTTACTAATGATCACTACTCATTACTTTTATAGTTTTACACTTCTTTAATATAATGCATATACTCGCTATTTATACATTATCTTTTCTCAAATTTTAACTGTCTTTTCATTCTTAGTTATTACATATATTTTTCCAATGATTTCTATATATATCATATATATTTCAATATTCTTATTATACATATCATTTTACCCTCATCTAATTACTATATTAATATTTTTGTGTATACTTGTTTATGTCTATTGTCCTAAATTGCTACACTACATAATTATTGTTCTCATTTGTGTTTCCATCTCGTGTATGTGCTTTACACTATTTTGTCTTAATGTTATAAATTATTTTTATTACTACAAATTTTTGTATATGTATTTATTTTGATATTTTTACCGTCATAATTTTCTACTTCATTTACAGCCTTTTTATTCACTTATATATTACTGATTTCAAAATATAACACCATACTTTACAAGACACCCAATATCCAAAGATTACATCTTTTCGTCTCCTATTTTGGTACTACGTGATATCAAGAGGGCAAATCTGCAGCTAGACGTCAATGGAGGCAAAATGCAACTGGACGTCGGGTAGGCAAAGTATGCAACCGAATGTCCAGAAGGCAAACTGCAATCGGATGTCAGGGAGGCAATTCTGCAACTTAAGATCGTAAAGGCAAGCCTGCAGTTGGATACCAACGAGACGAACCTACACCAGAAGGAGATTGCCTACTTTAATAAACACTATTTTGTTTTCTATAATATTCACTTACCCCTATTCTATTTTCGTACTAACTTATACTAATAATATTTTTGCAATCTGGCAGTATATTATTTAAACTAATTTCTTTGCTACTTGTGTAATTACTATTTAATATCAACTATCTCCTTCCTAATATTTCAAATCTTTTCATACCGCTTTATCGTAATTTATTTTGCCACTAACTTATTGTAGATTTTGGTGTCTACTCAGCTAACAAATTGGTATTTATACTTTTCTTCAATTTATAAGTTATTTCTATGTAATTATTTTTCGCACTATTTCGATAATATATTACTACTTTTACTACTATGATGTTTGCTTTACTCCGACAAACTATTTATAATTTTCATGTCATACTATTCGTTGTCCCACTCTAAAAATTTTACGCCTATAAAATTTTGTATGTTGGTCTACTTGACAATTCAAAAGTATTTCAATGTATACCTTCTATTTTAAATTTTCAAATTGTATATATAATTATTATAGTTACCTTACGAACTATTTTATTAATTGGTATACAAAGTCATTTTATGTTATCTATACTTTCAACTAAGTCTCATTCCCATTTATTTTTCCAAACTCTTATTCAATGGCCTTGTTTTAAATTGCTAATTTTGCGAATTTTCTACCGTTTATTACATTGGTAATTTTTTCTAAATTAGCTATTGACTATGTTTTCTTCGCTACATTGTTTTCCGAACTATTTCAAAATTAACGACTTAATCGACTTTCCCCTTTTGTCTAATAGCTTACCTAATATTATTGGTGTACGAAAATTTCTTTCAAACTATTCTATCTCTTGTCACATTTCTTATGCCATTTTTCTAGTTTTCTTTTTCCGTCTTGTGAAGTCTTGATATTCATAGTTATCCTATATAGAGTTTGTCTTGCTTTTCTCGTTGCATTTTTTTTTACACCCTTAAAGTTGCAGTTTTCTAAATACAATAATGATATTTTCTTTGGCATGTACAAAATACAATCTTTACCTTAGCGAGTTCCGGGGACGGAACTACTCTAAGGGGGGGAGAGTGTAACACCCCACAAAATTGGAAATTATAATTTTGCCCCTGTGTATTACGCACGAGTATTTTGTAACATATTTCACCACGTGTTTTGATTACCGACTATTTATGCATTTTTCCGTACTGATTTTATCTTATTTTGATTCAACAAAAATATAATATTTCAATCTTTTTACGTGCTTTTTACGAGTTTTCGATGCATGTATCGATTTCATATTTTCCACCGCTACGGGTGATATTTTCTGGGTTTCAATTATTTATTTTATGTATTCAAATCCATTTTTATAAGACGGAAATTAATTTTTCCTATTTTTGATCAAAATAATTTTGTACGTGAAATGCATGTGTTTTCTACGTACGTTACGATTACGTCATAGACTGTATAAAAATTAATAAATAATTTTCTTATATTATATTTTTATAATTTTAACATTTTCCGTCGATAAAATTGATATTTTGTATTTCGGCGTTTTATGTGCGGCGCACGTGTTTCGGTGTTCGTATATGAGTGTATCTGATTTCAAAATAAATTTCGGAGTGTGTGTAATACCCTGTGATTTTCAAAAATAATATAAAGTAGCAGTATAATATATATATATATATATATATATATATATATATATATTATACTATATGAAATATGCGGGTTGGCATATGGCTTTGTTTTGTTATAAGCAAAATGAATGGTATTAAAATGGATTATGGGGGCCTACGGAGTGCAACAACAGCAACATTGCTGTTGTGGGCTTCTTCATGAGGCTTGAAAACATACATGATGATATTTGGAAAAATGTGTGAACTTGGATGGTAATTGGATGGATGGGGCCACATCATCAACAAGTGCTGTGTGTGTTTGGGGTCTTTGATCTTCAAAACTGCTGATGACGTAGAGGATGGCCGGTTTGGGAGTAGTAGAGGAGACAGTAAATAAAAGTAAAAGTTTTGACACTACAAAAGAAAGTAGCTTTCCTGGCGCTTTTTGACGTCTTTACCGGCATTTTTTTACGCCGGTGAAACTTTCACCGGCGTTTATAATAGCGCCGGTCCAAATGCCGCTGAAGCGGGCGTCGCGGAAACGAAGGGGTCTACGCCGATGGTTTTGGTGGATGCCGGTAAATGTTAGAACTACACCGGCGGTCATAAAACGCCGGTGTATGTCGGTCTCTGAGTGCCGTTCTTGTGCACCTATATACATTCACCGGCGGTCGTAAACCGCCGGTATTTATTCATACACCGGCGTGTATGAAAACACCGGTGTAGAACAAAAGTATACCGGCGGTCAAGGAGCACCGGTGTATGTGCGTTTATGAGTGCCTGGTTTCCCTATTTACGAACACCGGTGCGACAAAAAAATGCCGGTGTAGGTATATACGTCGGCGTTTATAAAACGCCGGTGTACTTCTGTGCCGTTACAGCTGATAACATTCACCGGCGTGCGTTGAAACGCCGGTGTATCACACACTCCAACAATTAGATTATATAGACCGCCGTTTTTTAAAACGCCGTTCTGGCTATGCCCGTTTATTTTCGATACTCCGCTTTTCCGTTCGATTTCAATTCACAGTTTCATTTACAAAACCTGTAAACTAATTCTCACAACTGATTCAATCAATTTCGTTGCATATTACTGCGCAAACCACAACCAAATACAAGAATAATTAAAGATAATCAAGTTTCACACGTGTCATATCAACGTCCAAATTCATTGATTAATTAACAGTGTCATAATTAACAAATTAATATAGGGACTAACATCCCAAATATCCAAACAAACCAGTCTGACAAATATCCAAAATATCCGAAATTAAAAGTCTGACATAACTCTCATAAAAAAACCAGTCTGACATAACAACAGCAAGGAGGAGGATATAAGAACAACAACCATACAGCAAGGAGGACCGCATATTCATACCCCTCGAGTAGCTTCAGCTCTGATCATCAGAATTTCCTTCATCTGGACGACCGCTCTGTGAAAAAAAAATAATAGTTTAATTGAACAGTAGACCACAATACAAAATATACATATTTTTTGAACTTGCAAAAAGAACTACCTGTATCTTAAATTATAAGATCAATGAGCCAACTGCAAATAGAATTGTTAATGATATATACAGAGGTAAAATAATTACATTGCAATGCTAAAAATCTAGTACTTAATTTTGTTTTAAAATATATCTAAAATAACAAAACAAATGAAAATTCAGTATCTAACTTGAAACCTTTATATTCTCCTCTGATTGGGAATATCCACTATCTAAAACAGTAAAACAAATGAAAATTCAGTATCTAAGCATGTCCTTCATGGATTGTTCAGACAATCCATGAAACTGTCATCGTGGACGGAAACCAAATACAAGAAAAATAAGAAAAATAAGATAGGGCTCATATCAAGTGTATTTTTAGGGAACTGTCATCGTGGAAGGAAACCAAATATATATAGAAGCCAGAAATGGAAACAGAAAGAAGAAAGGTAGAGACTTTGGATACACCAGGCTAACATAGCGGCATTTTCCTCATCTCTCTCTCATCCCTTGTTTCCCTCCAGCACACGAACACAAAGAGACATCAGCAACAACAGCAAGAGCGACAAGAACAACAATAATAATAAATTATTATGAACAAGATGTCTCTATATGGGTTTCCAGATCTCCACTCGAGCCCACTCTTTCTAATCACAGCCCAATTAAGAACATAGACAACATCCACTAAACAATCCAATCATAGCCCAGTCAAAATTTGCCATCCTGGATCTTAATGAAATAAGCTTCATTAACAGTGAAAGAAAATGAGGATGCTAGCAGCATACTTAGTTTGGAAGTGAACCCATTTTTTGTTAAAAAATCATGCCAAGGATGGCAATCAGCTTCATTAACAGTATCTGAAAATGAAAATTTCCATTATCTGTGCTTATATGTTGCTCTACTAATTCACTGTGCCCAACTAAATCTAAAACCCAATTGTTGTGCGTATCCGGAGGATTTTGGCATATGTACCTATAGCATCCTCAATTCACAGTGAACCCGTTTTGGTCAAAAAAACATGCCAAGATCACAATCAGATGCATGAAAATAAGCTTCACTAACAACAAAAGAAAAAACTGGGGATGCTATGCAGCATACTTAGTTTGGAAGTGAACCCATTTTGTGTTAAAAAAACCATGCCAAAGATTGCAATCAGGTTACATTAACAGTATCTGAAAATGAAAAATTTCCCATTATCTGAGCTTATATGTTGCTCTACTACTTTTTTAGCCCAATTAAATCTAAAATCCAACTGATGTGCATATCCGGCCGGAGGATTTTGGCATACGTACCTATATACCATCCTCAGTTCACAGTGAACCCATTTTTGGTATAAAAACAAACATGCCAAGTTGACAATCAGGTGCATGAAATCAGCTTCACTAACAGTTAAGTGAAAATGGGACCAAAAAATAGCTTAAGAAGACCATCAGGTTTGTGAAATAAGCATCACTAACAGTCAAAGAAACTGGGGATGCTATGCAGCATACTTAGTTTGGAAGTGAACCCATTTTGTGTTAAAAAAACCATGCCAAAGATTGCAATCAGGTTACATTAACAGTATCTGAAAATGAAAAATTTTCCATTAGCTGAGCTTATATGTTGATCTACTACTTTTTTAGCCCAACTAAATCTAAAATCCAACTGATGTGCATATCCGGCCGGAGGATTTTGGCATACGTACCTATATACTATCCTCAGTTCACAGTGAACCCATTTTTGGTATAAAAACAAACATGCCAAGTTGACAATCAGATGCATGATATCAGCTTCACTAACAGTTAAGTGAAAATGGGACCAAAAAATAGCTTAAGAAGACCATCAGGTTTGTGAAATAAGCTTCACTAATAGTGAAAGAAACTGGGGATGCTATGCAGCATACTTAGTTTGGAAGTGAACCCATTTTGTGTTAAAAAAACCATGCCAAAGATTGCAATCAGGTTACATTAACAGTATCTGAAAATGAAAAATTTTCCATTATCTGAGCTTATATGTTGCTCTACTACTTTTTTAGCCCAACTATATCGCAAAACCCAATTGTTGTGCATATCCGGCCGGAGGATTTTGGCATACGTACCTATATACCATCCTCAGTTCACAGTGAACCCATTTTTGGTCAAAAAAACATGCCAAGATGATAATCAGATGCATGAAAATAAGCTTCACTAACAATAAAACAAAATGGGTTCACTTCAACAACAGCAACAACAGCAAGAGGGAACCAAATATAGAACAATTGGGTTTTGAATGAAGATTGTAGTCATAGATCAATTCTTTATGGAAGAAAAATACGAATAGGGCTCATAGCAAGTGTAGTTTTAACTGGAATTGTCATCGTGGAAGGAAACCAAATATAGAAGCCAGAAAGAGGAATGGTAGAGAATGAGGATACACCAGGCTAACATAGCGGCATTTTCCTCATCTCTCTATCATCCCTTCTTTCCCTTCAGCACACGAACACATAGAGACATCAGCAACAACAGCAAGAGCGACAAGAACAACAATAATAATAAATTATTATGAACAAGATGTCTCTATATGGGTTTTCAGATCTCCACTCCAACTCGTCTCTTTCTAATCACAGCCCAATTAAGAACAATTGTTCACAGTCACTGTTAAAGAAACATATATGCTCAGATTATGGAAATTTTCATTTTCAGATACTGTTAAAGAAGCTGATTTCATGCATCTGATTGCTATCTTTGGCATGATTTTTTAGCCAAAATGGGTTCACTTCCAAACTACGTATGCTGCATAGCATCCCCAGTTTCTTTCACTGTTAGTGAAGCTTATTTCACAAACCTGATGGTCTTCTTAAGCTATTTTATGCTGCGTATGCTGCTAGCATACCAAAATCCTCCAAATAGAGTACAACAACACGGCTGAACAATCCTTGTTTGCAGGTCATACAATGTCATCTATACCATGTTATGTGCCAAAGTGGGGTTGGGCATACGATGCAAGGCCGACAAGTATTAGTTGTTTGTGAGTATGCAATAGGGTGCAGCTATGAACATGGGCTCATATCAAGTGTAGTATTACGGACTGTCATCGTGGAAGGAAACCAATTTAATATAGAAGCCATATATGGAGCCAGAAAGAGGGATGGTAGAGAATGAGGATACACCAGGCTAACATAGCGGCATTTTCCTCATCTCTCTCTCATCCCTTCATTCTCTTCAACACACGCACACAAAGAGACATCAGCAACAACAGCAAGAGGGGGTTGGTCCAACAATAAGTGTAGATTATAATAAACGAGATGTCTCTATTTGGGTTTCCAGATTTCCACTCCAGCCCTTTCTTTCTAATCACAGCCCACTTAAGAAACATAGACGAAATGCTTATAGACGACAGCCACAATGCAGACTCACAAATACTAGTACGTGTCTTTCATGCATTCAAGACCATAATCTCTTTAAAAATACCAATTTTAAGACTTACCGATGTTTTTTGACAGTGGGCGGCGTGCTACCCTCACTCTCATATGTTTGACTGCCACTATTATTTAGTGGCTGCTCATCCCCATGGCTCTCGTTGCCAGTATTTATATTTACCCTCTTTCCACGTCTCGGCATGTTGTACCTGTCAAGGATTCGATAACTTCCTTAGATATGCAAATTTAATTAATAACATGTTTATAATAACTATCATAAAATTTGTACTTTAGTAGGATTAACAAACCAACATAATTGTAAAAAAATTAAAAAAATGAGATTTGTAACAGATTAAATTACAACGATAGTTTGGTTCAAATGACACTAAGCATAGTTTAATGTAAATAATACCAAGCAGTAGAAAATAGAAAGATAATTAAACCAGTGTATTAAATTCACAATGAACATATTCGAAATTACAGACATAATATTACAACAAGATTTAAGACATAAAATTACAGACATATAATAAACCCAATTGAAAATCATGTAAACTACAATACGACATTTTTCAGTACATCGCCCTCTTCTCCATCCTTGCGGAGCCAAGTTCCGCAAATTCCAACATCGGTTGTGTTTACATCAAACACAGAAAACTCAGAAGCACTGTAACTGTTCATGTCTTCACCGTCTTCATCGTCTGAAGTATCGCCCAGTTGGAATACATCTCTTGGTTTCATAGGGATAGCCACATACGATTTTGGCAGGGTTGGATCTTCAATGTAGAACACTTGTTGCACTTGGGATGGAAACACAAATGGCTCATGGCTAATGTGTGTACCGATGTGAATCAATTTTGAGAAGTTTACAACTGTGAAGCCAAGCTTGTCCTTGTTGTTAGCAAAATTCCTATCAAACTCAGCCCAATCCCCACGAAATAAGACAACACGGAAATGGCCAAAATAATTCAACTCAATGATATCCGTGAGCACTCCATAGTAGTCGAGATCTCCATCTACAGGCCTCGTGTCCGATTTGGAAGCATAACTTCTAGTCTTAGACGTCACTACCATTCCACTATTTTGAGACTTCAAATTACATTCACGATCCTTAGTACGAAATCTAAAACCATTGAATATGTATCCTCCGTATCTTTTGACCATCTGATAGGGACCTTTGGCAAGTACTTGTATTTCAGATGACGCACCTTCAGGACCCAAAGAATGTACCTATTAATTTTGCGCAAATCGTATCAGCACCAACTAAAATGTAGATATAATAAAGATTAACTTGCATAACTTTAATTCACCTACATGAGATTCAAACCACTTATGAAATTTTTCATTCATCAGCTTGTTTTGTTCACGTGGTGGTAGTCTTCTTGGTCTAGCCCTTCGTTTGATGTCCCTGACAAATTCGCTAAAAACAAGCAATTGAAATTAGGAATAACAAAAGTATCAAAAATATCGAACTCCGCGGTTTTCACTATATTCGATTTAAATTCAAAAGCAACTTACTTTCGAAATGGTTCCACTGATGCATGATGGTCTAGCACATATCGATATGCATGTTCCCACGCTAAGCTATCGAGCTCAAATGCATTAACTTTACCAACAGTAGTGCCAGCGGTATCAAAAAGATATTGAGAACCATCAAGGTTGGAAATGTCTGGATTTCTACGTGGTCTACTGGAAGATGTCTCCACACCAGGCAAATACCTGGAAAAAAATGTGAGCACTCCTCTGATAGATATCCTTGGGCTATTGACCCTTCAGGATATGCTCTATTTTTCACATAACCCTTTAGCCGGTATAGGTACCTGAACATGTACAATTAATAAACTAGAGCGGATTAGGGGATTAAAAGAAATGAGCTTTTGAAAATTCAATTTCGTAAGATGAATGAATTATTTTACTCTCAATGGGTACATCCACCGATAGTGAACAGGACCGCCGATTCTGGCTTCACCAGCAAGGTGGATTATCAAGTGAATGATAATAGTGAAGAACGATGGAGGAAATATCATCTCCATTTTACTAAGTGTCAATGCCGCCTGCTGCTCCAATTGGTCCAGATCTTCAACACGAAGAATTCTTGAGCAAATACCTTTATATATGCTACAAAGATCTTTCAGGACAGTAGTGACTTGCTCACACATTGAAGACCTTAGGGCCACAGGAAGGAGATCCTGCATTAGGATGTGGTAGTCGTGTGACTTTAGACCCTAAAGCCTCTTCTCTTTAAAGTTGACACATCCTGCCATGTTAGAAGAATAGCCATCGAGGACTTTAAGTTCAAGTAGTACTTTGCAAAACAATTCCACCTCCGATTTTGACATTGAATAGATTGCAGGAGGTAGGAGTACTTTCCCGTTCGGCAATTCTTCTGGGTGCAACTCATGTCGGATGCCCATTGACTTCAAATCAAGTCGGCTCTTGAGATTATCCTTTGTCTTCCGATCATCTCCCATAACTGTTCCTATACAATTCTCACCAATATTTTTTCCGATATGCATCACATCTAAATTATGTCGCAGTAAGTTGAATTCCCAATACGGCAACTTGAAGAAAATACTCTTCTTCTTCCATGCACCTAAACTCGTCAAGTTTTGATCCTCATCTTCGCCATATAGATCGGTCTCCTCACCTTGCTCCGGCCTGGCCCTTTTCTTGCCCTTTGTCCTGACTTCTGGTTCTTTTCCATATTTGAATTGATGACCATCTACCCGCCTCAAAATATCTGAACCAGAAGAAGACCCAAGAGCATGTTCCCACTCGTCGGTGCCATCAAATGTCGCTGCCTCTGCCCGAAATATATGTGTGTCAGGCAACCATCTCCTATGACCCATATAGCAAAACTTTCTGCCATTGTACAACCACCTTGAACTAGTTTGGTCAGCACAACATGGACATGCATAACGTCCTTTAGTATTATATCCAGATAAATTTGCATATGCTGGAAAATCATTGATTGTCCAAGACAACACGGCACGAAGAGAAAGTGTTTCTTTAGCCACAGCATCATAGGTTGGAACACCCACCCACAACTTCTGTAGTTCATCTATTAACGGTTGTAGGTACACATCTATATCATTTCCAGGACCTTTCGGTCCAGGAACTATCATGGACAAAATAAATGAGGACTGCTTCATGCATTTCCAAGGCGGCAAATTGTATGGTATCAACACAACCGGCCATATTCTGTATGTACTACTCATTTGCCTGAAAGGGTTGAAACCATCACTAGCTAGTCCAAGTCTCACATTTCGAGGATCTTCCGCAAAATCAGGATATCTTTCATCAAATTTTTTCCAAGATTGAGAATCAGCAGGATGTCTAAGAATCCCATCATTAGTGCGACCTTCAGCATGCCATTTCATATCAGAAGAAGTTTTCGTAGACATAAACAACCTTTGTAGCCTAGGAATCAGAGGAAAGTAACGCAATATTTTGGCAGGCTTCTTTTTCCTACTTCGCTTAGTAGATCCACTGGCTCCCTCGTCTTGATTTGGTCTTTCTTTCCATTTCGAAGAACCACACACTTCGCAATTCTCCAGACTTTCCTTACCACTCGTGAAAAGCATACATGTAGCGCCCCGATTTCCGACACCGGGAAAACCGTGACACGAGCCAAGATCTTTTCTTCAATTAGTCACAATACACAGAAAAACAGGAGAATTTAAAACTTTTATTCAATACACAATGTGTTACAAGTCTGAACATTGTACAACTGTAATACCTTACAATAGAGTTACAACATTACCTTTACATTTCTAAGTATTACAACCTTCAACATCTTACATCAGAGTACTTCTTAACAAATACATAATCAATACATATACTGCAGCGGAACTAAATATAACACTGACTCCTTGCTTTCCTTGCCTTGAGTCCTCCTGAATTTCGCCTTTGTACTTCGGCGATCCAGTACCTATGGAAGTGGGGACGTCAGTATTCACTGACGCTTAAAGGCTGATCATATAGCAGCGAATCTCCCAAACAATATACACAATATAGCAATGGTGTTGGTGTAGTTTAAGTATTTATGAGTGCTATGACTAGACTCTAATGCAACATTTAAATAGAACTAGGACGCTCCTATTCTAATATCAGGAATTTGAAATCGCGTTATGAATTCTAATTGTACACAACCCGTTCCTGACACCCACCCACGGCAGTTCAGGAATTAACAGCGCGAGATACGCAACCCGTGTCCTCAACTTGTGAGACGGCACCGTACGTATCCCTTTGACGGGAAGGTAGAACTAGGATGCTTCCTATTCTAATGTCAGCAAGTCTCTGAAATCAACATGCATCCCATACTACATGCGACCCCATCTCAAGCCGTTTCTCCATATATAGGGATTTGAACCCGCGTTACGTATTCTAATTGTACACAACCTGTTCCTGACAATACTCCATGACTCTGTGAGGTTGCAGAAGGGGTCAAGTCCCCCCTATGCAGTCTGCTTATGGTGTCTCCGTTTTCCACTACTACCCGGCATGCCGGACCTCACTCGATCCCAGTATATCGGGCATCGTTCCAAAATCAAACCATAGGGTTTCGCAAGCGCAGGGCAGCACGAAGCCTACCCTGTGGCACCCTCTGGGGTATAGCAAGCGCAGGACTGCACCATGCATCCTGTGGCACCCCAGCCACGGTATTTCAGGAATTAACAGAGCGAGATACGCAACCCGTGCTCCCAACTTGTGAGACGCCACCGTACGTATCCCTTTGACGGGAAGGTACAACCCAATGTCACCACCTAAGACCTCCCTCAAGGGACAAGTTGGTCGTAAGGTGCCCCCTACAACCAACTCCTCTCTCTTCGGCAAGGGTCTAAGCAAAATGACCTTTATAAGTCGCTACCCTAATGATGTCCCTGACCCGACGATCTTAGGGACGATAATATTATAACATAACATGCTAGGCCTTAAATTAGGCTTCGCAAGACAACTCTACTAGGCTGCTCAACCTAGACTTACCAGAACCCCTCAGGATCCGGTTCGTGGCTCATCGATCCAAGACCTCGGTCGTGCGAATATACATGCATGCCGCTATGTCTTGATGGTCGATAGCCCACAACGAACTGTGTACTAGCTAACAGCTATACACGAGTAACAACCACATACGAGCTAATATGCTACGTATGAAACGATAACTACCCACGAGCCAGGCGGGCCTCGTAGGAGACAACAACGTACATACCAGCCAAATAAGCCGCGTATGAGACCAACAGCTACGCGCGGGCCGGTCGAGCCGCGTACGAGACAACACCCTACATACGAGCCAAATAAACTACGTATGAGACCCACAGCTACATACGGGCCAGTCGAGCCACGTACGAGCACAACCGTGTGCAAACAACCATACAGGTAATCAATCTTAGAAGCAACCAAACGTGCTTACTAACAAACTTGGTCATCTATTATTAGAAGCAACAGAAGAGTCTACTAATATTCTATGGTCGGTATTCCACTAAGAAAGAATCCGAAGGCGACCTAACGGCCTTTATCGGACCAACTATCACTAGTGGTTTTCCCAATCCTTATTACCTCAACTTATAGCACCTTAAGTATGGCATACAACTACAAGCATCTCCCTACGACAATCTAATCGTATAACTTAACCACCATGATACTTTAATGCTTATGCTTACCTCGAGCTCGAGCATGAAAATCACTTACGACCTAGACATGAAGTCTACTATAGTCAATCGTAGGTTTCGAATTGATCATGAAAACTTACTACTTATCCCGACTAATCCCCACAACCCAACTAGTATGAACAAGCAACACTCCAAGGCATAGTAGGTAGTGCTAACACTACTCCTACAACATTCTAAGCAAGTATTACTCTAGCATGGTATAGAACCCCACATAAAATCACTACAACTAACCATGGGTAGTTTCTTTACTCTAACCATGAATATCACAATGTGGGTGTTATTAACTTAACATGATCAATAGTTAGCATGATACCTACTTACTTAGCATGAATCATGATCATCTACTAACATAACATGGACAAACACTTATCTAAGCATAGGTAGCATGTAACATGAGTATTCATATAACTTAGCATGATATACAACTTACTCACAATCTAAACTAGTATGACCTACAACTTACTTACAATTAAGCTAGCATGGCATAGATCTTGCCTACAATTAAAACTAGCATGGTATATCTCTTTACCTACAATTAAACTAGCATGGTATACAATTCTTCTACCACTTATCTAGCATGAATCTTCATTAAGCATAAATAACTACTAACCATGGTAGGAAATTCCTAGGATGAATCCTACAACGTTGTTAAGCACAAATGAGTGAATCTAAGCATGGTAGGAAACCCTAGAATTTGTCCCACAACATTCAAACATCATTAAGCATGCTAGATATTTTTAGAATCAATCCTACAATTAACTAAGCATGAAACATGGTAGGATATTTTGAGAAGAAATCCTACAACCTTGTTAAACATAAAGCATGATGGGATATGTTTTAGAAATAATCCTACAATTTTCTAAACATAAGCATGATAGAACTTCTTTAGAAAACATCCTACAACCTTTTAAGTCTAAAAGCATGATAGGATATTTTTAGAACACATCCTACAACATGTTAAATCTAAAACATGATAGGGATATTTTTATAAACAATCCTACAACATCCTAAACATAAAGCATGATAGAACTTCTTTAGAAAGCATCCTACTATTATCTAAACATAAAACATGAAGAAATATTTGTAGAAGATATCCTACAACTATCTAAGCATGGAAACATGGTAGGATATTTTTAGAGGTAATCCTACAACTAACTAAGCATGAATATGGCTTCTAAACATTTTTAGAAGTGATCTTACAATATGTGAAGCATGAATAAGGCTTCTAAATATTTTTAGAAATGATACTACAACATGTGAAGCATGAATATGGCTTCTAAATATTTTTAGAAGTGATCCTACAATATAAGTAGCATGAATATGGCTTCTAATCATTTTTAGAAATGATCCTACAACATAAGTAGCATGAATATGGCTTCTAATCATTTTTAGAAATGATCCTACAACATAAGTAGCATGAATATGGCTTCTAATCATTTTTAGAAAAGATCCTACAACATTAGTAGCATGAATATGGCTTCTAATCATTTTTAGAAAAGATCCTACAACATTAGTAGCATAAAAATGGCTTCTAAACATTTTGAGAAGTAATCCTACAATATTAGTAGCATAAAAATGGCTTCTAAACATTTTGAGAAGTAATCCTACAATATTAGTAGCATAAAAATGGCTTCTAAACATTTTTAGAAGTAATCCTACAATATTTTACTACTACTACTACTCCTATTTTAATCAAAACATAACACACAATTATCTATTACTACTACTACTCCATTCTTATCAAGAACACAACATACAACTTACTACTACTACTTCATTTTAATTAAGAACACAACAAACAACCTACTACTTTATAGACATAAAACATCTATAGTTACTTACTACTATAACATATCATCACTACTTTATTCAATCAACCATACTACTACTATCTTATTAATCAACATACTATTACTTCTTTATTAAATCAACATGCTACTACTACTACTACTTTATATTTTAGCTTACTACTACTTAGTTGCTTACTAATCTTTGTGATTACTAGTGATAAAGGAAAGATCATTTTTATCTTATTTTACTTTACAACTAGTAAACATGAAAGAAAAGATTTTATTTCTACAACTAGTGATTAAAAGAAAAGATCTTTTTAATAGCTACAACTAGTGATCAAATAAAAAGAGAAGATCTTTTTATTAGCTATAACTAGTGATTAAATAAAAAGAGAAGATCTTTTTATTAGATACAACTAGTGATTAAAGAGAAGATCTTTTTATTAGCTACAACTAGTGATTAAATAAAAAGAGAAGATCTTTTTAATTATTTCTACCACTAGTGTTTAACAAAGAAAAGATCTTTTTATTAGAACATATGCTTTTTATTAGTCCAATGTTCAATCAAAGTCCTACAACCCACAATGGTTGTAAAAGAATGTTCATATGCTATGTGTGTATTTAGTCCTACAACCAATAATGGTTGTATGTCCAACATTATGCAATATGTGAATTTTTAGTCCAATAACATACAAACAAAAACTACAATACTAAAGTTATGATCTTTATAAGTTAGTAGTCACTACTACTACTTTTTCTCTTTTACTTACTACCACATACAACACACTCTTTCACAAGAACAAACCAAAAAAAACAAAACAAAACAAGAAGGTAGAAGGAGAAGTCAAGCAACAACAACAAACAAACAACAAACAAACAAACAATCAAGAAGCATGAAGAAACCCCCACCTTCCTTTCTTGTAGGAAGAACTTGCTATGCTCCTTCTCCTTCCCCTAGCTTTTTAGAAGGCTTCTAATTAACCTACAAAACAAAACTCTCAAGTTAACTTGTTCTCTCTTTCTTTTCCTTTCTTCTTTCTTTCTTTCTTTCTTTCTTTCTTTTGTTTTCTAAAAATGAGAGAAGGAGGAGAATGAAGGGTTATTTATAGGTTGAGAGAAGGGTGGAAAATGAAAATGTGCACACACACAATTTCACAAAACCCCTCCCTTATATTGTGGGCCGGCCATACCCTTGTGGGAGGTGGGATTGGGGGAGGTAGGATGTGGGGGTGTGGTGGAGGTGTTATGTGAGGGTTTCTAGAAGGGGTTTTAATCTCTTCTCATGCATACAAACCCTAGATCAAGCCTCCTAATCAAACCCTTAACCATCTAATTAAGTTTGTCACAACAAACAAGTGTTGTCCAAAAATACACAACACACAATTTGTATGATGTACTAATCGACATATTTCACGTACGTGCGCATATATGTCTGTATACTGAAAATCTTCGCATAATCCGTATAAAATAATTTAAATCTTGGAAATAATAATAAAATAAATTTTATTATTAGTTCGGAAGATCACGGTATCAATTTGATACAATACGGATATATATATTGACCGATATCTGGATACAGATAATGTCTAGGAGCAAGCCGGGTAAAAATCACCAAAATGTTCTAATTTTGGAATTAAAACGAAATAATAATAAAATAATAATAAAATAATAATTTATATACGGTAATATCCGTCCGGGATATTACAATACAGTCATTTGGACATGCTGCTATCTTCTCATATCCTAGATCGAGAGAACTTAGGAATTTTTTGATTTTATAGGCTGAGTTTGGAATACAGATTTCAGGAAATACTTCATTCAACAATTCAAGTAGCATAGTGAAGGACTTAGCAGACCACCCGTTTAAACATTTAATCTGAAATAGTCTGACAATGAATGAGAACTTAGAAAATTTGGTGCAGTCGCGGTACAACGGAGTACTAGCATCTTCAAGTAACTTAGCGAAGGATTCTTGCTGCTTATTATTTTCAGGGGTGGGGCCAGACATTTCCTCGTCCACCCCACCACCAATCCGGTTTGTTTCTGTTGACTCATTGTGAACTTCGGTTGTTGGGTCATTGATGTGGAAAGGAACATTATGAATCCCCATGGCATCTTGTAACAAAGCATGCATCTCATCGGGAACGCTTAAGTCTTCGTTCACTAAGGGCTCAGCTTCATTTTCTAATACAACCGGACGAACAGGAGCTGCCGTATGATCCTCTCCATGACAAAACCACCTTGTGTACCCTTGAAGAAAACCGTTGATAGCCAAGTGTGTATGTACTACGTCACATGTCCTCAACATACAATTTGTACAGCGAAGGCATGGACAAAGGATTAGGTTGGGATCACGGGAATGTCGTTTGGCAAAGATAATAAAATCTTTAATACCATCACGGTACTCCTTGGATAATCGTGGTTTACTAATCCAACTTCTATCCATTATATCAATAGCACACAGTCTGAAATTAAAATTTGATATATTAAATAGTAATAACAGTAAAAGGCATTTTGCATATTAAATTTCACCTATTTGAAAACCATCCCTAGCTGCAAATAAATAAACGATATAATCTTTAACTGTAAAATAAAGAAATTGTGGCTCCAAAAAATATACAAAAAAAAACTACATCTTAACACAATCTACTTTATTCACCGAACCCTAAACGACCTTTTGTGGAAATGATCACAACCACCTTAGTGGTATTTTATCGCACACCCTGTGTTCGAGCATAAAAAAAATTGACTATAGTCTCCCCTGTATTTGGCTTTCCGTTCAAGGAGATGATGATGGTAAAGGGTATTTTGCTGATGAAAAGGAATCGGCCGAATAATGAGCGCGTCGTGCTGTAACTACGGTAACAAGAAGATCTGATGACTCATGAACTATTCTGTTCATGACTACTAATAATCACTTATCTCATAATAATAATAATAATAATAATAATAATAATAATAATAATAATAATAATAATAATAATAATAATAATAATAATAATAATAATAATAATAATAATAATAATAATAATAATAATAATAATAATAATAATAATAATAATAATAATAATAATAATAATAATAATAATAATAATAATACTAAACAAAAGAAACAGTAAAAGAAAAATGAAAATGTCCAGTATGTAAGCATATATTTTTCAGAGTGAACCAATTGTTGTACATAGCCGGAGGATTTTGGCATACAGCTATAGCATCCTCAGTTCACAGTGAACCCATTTTGGTCAAAAAAACATGCCAAAATGACAATCAGATGCATGGGATAAGCTTCAATTCATTAACAGTGAAAGAAAATGAAGATGCTAGCAGCATACTTAGTTTGGAAGTGAACCCATTTTGTTAAAAAACCATGCCAAGGATTGCAATCAGGTTACATTAACAGTATCTGAAAATGAAAAATTTCCCATTATCTGAGCTTATATGTTGCTCTACTAATTCACTGTGCCCAACTAAATCTAAAACCCAATTGTTGTGCATATCCGGCCGGAGGATTTTGGCATACGTACCTATACCATCCTCAGTTCACAGCGAACCCATTTTGGTCAAAAAAAAATGCCAAGATGACAATCAGATGCATGAAAATAAGCTTCACTAACAGTAAAAGAAAATGAGGATGCTAGCAGCATACTTAGTTTGGAAGTGAACCCATTTTGTTAAAAAATCATGCCTAAGATGGCAATCAGCTTCTCTAACAGTTTCTGAGAATGAAAATTTCCATTATCTGAGCTTATATGTTGCTCTACTACTTCTTTAGCCCAACTAAATCTAAAATCCAATTGTTGTGCATATCCGGCCGGAGGATTTTGGCATACGTACCTATAGCATACTCAGTTCACAGTGAACCCATTTTGGGTAAAAAAACATGCATGCCAAGAAGACAATCAGATGCATGAAATCAGCTTCATTAACAGTGAAAGAAAATGGGGATGCTATGCAGCATACTTAGTTTGGAAGTTAACCCATTTTGTGTTAAAAAACCATGCCAAAGATTGCAATCAGGTTACTTTAACAGTATCTGAAAATGAAAATTTCCCATTATCTGAGCTTATATGTTGCTCTACTACTTCTTTAGCCCAACTAAATCTAAAATCCAATTGTTGTGCATATCCGGCCGGAGGATTTTGGCATAAGTACCTATAGCATCCTCAGTTCACAGTGAACCCATTTTGGGTAAAAAAACATGCATGCCAAGAAGACAATCAGATGCATGAAATCAGCTTCATTAACAGTGAAAGAAAATGGGGATGCTATGCAGCATACTTAGTTTGGAAGTGAACCCATTTTGTGTTAAAAAACCATGCCAAAGATTGCAATCAGGTTACTTTAACAGTATCTGAAAATGAAAATTTCCCATTATGTGAGCTTATATGTTGCTCTACTAATTCACTGTGCCCAACTAAATCTAAAATCCAATTGTTGTGCATATCCGGTCGGAGGATATTGGCATACGTACCTAGAGCATCCTCAGTTCACAGTGAACCCATTTTGGGTAAAAAAACAAACATGCCATGAAGACAATCAGATGCATGAAATCAGCTTCATTAACAGTAAAAGAAGATGAAAATTTCCATTATCTAAGCATATATTTTTCTATTAATTCTTCATCTCAGCTAAACCATTCATGTTAAGGAAATCAAGATGAATAAACTGAAAAAAGCTGCTTTTTTTGAAAAATAAGGGAAATCAAGAGATCATACCGAAGAGAGAGAGAGAGAGAGCGGGGTGACGAGGGCAGGGGCGTAGGAGAGAGAGAGAGAGCGGGGCGACCGCCGATTCACCTCCAAATAGAGAGAGGGAAGAGGGAAATCGAAAAGGACGAAGGGAAGAAGGGACGATTTCGAAAGGTCGAAGGCCGTCGAAGAGGACGAAGCGGCGGAGGCAAACGCGCGGGAAGTAGAGCGAGGAAGGAGGGAAACGAAGCGCCCCTTCCTTTTTTTTTGGGGTTGGGGATTTGGAAAAATGGGAGCGAAAGATTAGGGTTCGCGGGTTTTATCGCAGTTATTCACCGGCGTTTTAATTAGACACGCCGGTGAATGTTTCCGTATATTCGCCGGCGTTTATAATAAAAACGCCGGTGAATAATAAACTTCACCGGCGTTTTTAAGTAAAACGCCGGTGAATACTAACGTACTTCGGCGTTTTAAATCGACCGCCAGTGTATGACCATCCCATCTGGCACCCAATTCCTACTCGCTCCCTACCCCGGCGCTACTAGTAAAACGCCGGGGAATAATCGCCGGTAAAACCAGTATCTTTTATAGTGTGAGAGGTGGGGAGATGAAAAGTTAGGAGTTAGGAGAGTTATGTATATGAAGAGTTGGAGATTAAATAAGAGGAGTTATTAGGTGTGTAATTTTGCAAATTGAACCCTAGCAAAATCCTATAAATAGCCCACCAATTCTCTTCATTTCACACACCAAAAAGTAATCAAGAAAGAAAAGAAAAAGGAAAAGAAAGAGAGTTCTTGTTCTTGGAGTCTCTTGCTAGGAGGAGAAAAGGAATTAAGAGTCTTGGAGCTAGAAGTGGTGATCATTCTTTCAATTGTTCAAGCTTTGAATCAAGGGGGGTGATCCTATACTTTCTAATTGTAGGGATTACATGCTAAATGAGTAGTAAAAATTTGATGTGATAATTAGAAGATAAATTCATGTTTTTATGTATGTCAAATTGTAGAAATGTTACTGTTAATTAAGAAACAAAGTATTGTTATGATGCTTGGAAATTGAGAACAAAAAGTAAGGAGTAATTGCCATTTGTATGTTAATAGAAACTAGTAATTGTGAAAATAATTGAAGATATTTCCCTTATGTTTAAAGAGGAATTTTTGTAAAGTAAAATGGGTATACATAACTTATTTTAACTTGTTGTAATAGAATATAAATTTTTCATAGTTTGATTAAAATGAAGAATTTCTATTCATGTAATAAATGAGAAGAAATAGATTGAAATTTAGATAGATTATCAAATGTGAATTTTTAAAGCAATAAACTTTTACTAATGAGTACTTTTCAGTCTAAATAAACTATTTGTAGATTAATGAAAAGATTTGATCAAATGAAGAATTAAGTTTTTATGAAATAAGAAAGATAACAGAAACCGAAACAAAAGCAATCGAAGTGTTACTATAGCGTTGGGCGCAACTGGCCCCGTAGGCTAGCGTTTCGTTGTCTTGCCGTTTGGTCTGGGTTCAAATCTCAGTAAGCCCAAAACATTCTTTTGGTTTTCATTTTCTTTTTTAATAAATAAACTCAAACCGAAAGTGTGTACAGGAGATTTCAAAAAGCGGAACTGAACACAAGTCCACAGAGGACTTAGTGGTTAAAGGGCTTGGCCTTTGGGTGTTGACTGTGAGCTCACGGGTTCAAAACCCATTGTGAGCTTTTATATTTTTTTGTGCTTATTTTTTTTTAAGGAGTCTTAGGGCAAATTAAAATTTGAGAATAAATCCTAAGATTCATATAAAATAAAATAGAATTATTTTAAAATAGTTTTAGAACTTTTCATGTATATTTGAGACAATAAAAGTGACTTTGAGATAGAATGAGATTTGTCTTCAAAAACTAAATTGTTGAAGAACATGATTTATATAATTAGAAGAGAAGTAAAATGTTGATATGTAAATTAATTGTCTTTGATGGGATTATTCATTTGTGTTGAATACTTGATTATTATATGTAGTTAAATTGCAAATGAGATTGCAAGTGATAAAATCATGTTTGTGAAAAGGATAAATTTTGTGAGATCGATGTTGAATAAAATGGTTTCATGAAAAAGAATTATTATTATTATTAAGGAATCATGAATAGTGCTAAATGAGTCATAGAACAAATTATGGATAAGTTAGAGACATGAACATAATAAGTTTAAGACATGATTATTAAAGGGTATATGTACCTATGTTTCTTGCACATGAAAGTTTATGATTTAGAGTTAGTAAGATCTCGGTACCGGCATTATTGAAAGAAAAGATTTGAGAAAAGATTTGGAGATATGGCTAAGGAGCCATCTCGTATTCGTTGATTAAGTCCGGTAGGATGTAAAACTAATCCTATGAGTGGAAATTATTTATGTCTTGAACTTAAGAAAATTTAGGCACATAAGTGAAGATGTAGTAAACTTAGGGAAACGTAAGTGGGGTGCTTTATATAGTCGGCGGTGGACTCCAAGACTATAGACCCAGTTGGTGGACTGAGGTTGCCCCGTGGGAGACGGATTATTATATTTTAATCCGGGACTATGAGGACGGGTCAGCGGTGGACTCCGGGATCTTGAGTAGTCGGACGGATGGATTTTTGTGTTTACCGTCTCCAATGTATATATATATATACTGGGCTAGAGGGTCACATACGGGACGATTCGCACGATGTGGAATCTGTTATAACAGCCGGCGGTGGACTCCAAGGCTGGGATTCAAATTTGTGGAATAGTCTGAACTTTGTTTTGCTACCAGGTAGTTTTCATGGCGAGGGATTGAGCCCTTTATTGTGGAGAACGTAGGCACTTGCCTTCGGACCTATGTAGTATGGGATGCATAGAATCCAAACAAGTGTGCATTAGTGTCATCCTAGTGTAGAATGGTATGCATTAGGCATTAAGGCATGACATATACTTATGTTTAGAATAATCACCTTCGACACTGTATTTATTCATTCAATTTTTATTGTGTTTTCTTAAAATATTAAGATCGTTATACTATTCCTGGCATAGAGAGGATAGCCGAGTATAACATTTCGTTAGTTGTAAGTAACTGACGAGCCCACAGATTAACATGCAGGTGAAGGACCATTCATGGAGTTATAAAGTGGATATGCTATTTGAAAGTTAAAGAAGTTGCAAATGATACAAGTTATATTTTTGTTTTCAATTGTTGTAAGTTTTATTTCTTCCGCTGTGTAAAAACCAAGTGTAAAGAAACTCTGATGTACTATTGAAAAGTTTTAAAATTTCCTTGTAAAATTGTACGAAGTTAAGTAAAAATCCTGTAAAATCTCAAATTTATCCTTATTTGAAATTCGGGGTGTTACACAACTGATGTACAGAAGACTGCATTCCGGACCAAATATGGGCACTATAAGTATCTTGTGATGCAGTTCGGGGTCACGAATGCGCCAACTGTATTTATGAGTCTTATGAACATGGTCTTTTTCCAATTCCTCGATAGATTTGTGGTGGTCTTCATTGATGACATTCTGGTATATTCTCGGAACTGGGAGGATCATGCTGGGCATGTTAGGTTGGTTCTGCAGACTTTGAGGGAGAATCAGCTCTATGGGAAACTCAGCAAGTGTGAGTTTTGGCTCGACAGAGTTACCTTCTTGGGGAACATTATCTCGGGCGATGGTATTTCTGTTTATCCATTCAAGGTTGAAGCTGTGAAGGATTGGTTAGTTCCCAAGTCAGTTTCAGAGGTGAGGAGTTTCCTTGGTCTAGCTGGCTATTATCGGAAATTCGTCCAAGATTTTTCGAAGATAGCAGGACCATTGACTGAGCTGACAGGAAAGGATCAGAAGTTCTGTTGGTCTGAGGCTTGTAGTAAGGCTTTTCCTGCGTTGAAGAACAGGTTGACATCAGCGCCAGTGTTGACTATTCCAGATAGTTCAGGCAGATTTGTAGTTTACTGTGATGCTTCTGGTAAGGGTCTTGGAGCAGTTCTGATGCAGAAGGGCTGAGTCGTTAGTTATGCATCGAGGCAGTTAAGGTCGATGAGAAGAACTATCTGACTCATGACTTGGAGTTAGCGGCTGTGATCTTTCTTTTGAAGCTATGGAGACATTATTTGCTTGGGGACCGAGTGGAGATCTTTACAGACCACAAAAGTCTCAAGTATGTCTTCACCCAGAAGAAATTGAACATGAGGCAAAGGCATTGGTTGGAACTTATGGCCGATTATGACATCAGTTTGCAATACCATCCTAGGAGAGTGAACTTGGTGCCATATGCTTTGAGCAGGAGACCGATATCTATGTTCCTAACTCAGCAGAGTGATTTGGTTGAGCATATGCGGAGGTTGGAGTTGGATGTATTGTTGTCGAGTTCTGATCAGAGTTGTTTGGTGCTCCAGCTTCGGTCGTCTCTTGTTGATCAGATCAAAGAGGCTCAGGCTGGTGATGAGCAGTTGCAGGGTTTCAGAGCAAAAGTTGAGTTTGGTTCCCAAATAGATATGGTTATTCATGATGATGGATTGCACCGTTTTAGGTCCAGGTTGTGTGTCTCGAATGGTGAAGTTCGTCAGAGGTTGCTTGAGAAAGCCCACCAGTCATCGTATTCTATTCATCTTGGAGGTACTAAGATGTACTGGGACTTGAAGCTTCATTTCTAGTAGCATAGTATGAAGAGGGCTGTAGCTCGATTTGTATCTCAGTGTTTGATTTGCCAGCAGATTAAGGCAGAGCATCAGAGAACCGCCGGAATTCTTCAACCGCTTCCCATTCCGGAGTGGAAGTGGAAACACATCACTATGGATTTTGTGACCGCTTTGCCAAGGAGTCTTAAGGGTCACAATGCCATTTGGGTGATTGTCGACCGACTGACGAAGAGTGCTCACTTCATTCCCTTCCGTATCGGACAGTCTACTGAGAGTCTAGCTGAGAAGTACATACAAGAGATCGTCAGACTTTATAGGGTTCCAATCAGTATTGTATCTGACAGGGATACGAGATTCAGATCTCAGTTCTGGGAGTCTTCAGAGTAGTTTGGAGAGTAAATTTAAGTACATTACAGCTTTTCTTTCCCAGATTGATGGACAGTCAGAGAGGACCATCCAGACTCTAGAGGACATGTTGAGGTCCTGTATACTGCAATTCGGTGGATCATGGGAGGACCATTTGCATCTCGTAGATTTCTCGTACAATAACAGCTTTCAGGCCAGTCTTAAAGCTGCACCGTTCGAGGCACTTTATGGGCGGAAGTGCAGATCACCAGTGTGCTGGGATAACATTGGTGAGAGGAAGCTGTTGGGTCTGGAGTTGATCACCAGGACAGTTGATGTGGTGACTCGGTTTAGGAAGCATCTTCAGGCAGTTCAGGATAGACAGAGGCGATGGACTGATGTCCATCGAAGAGCTTTGGAGTTTGAGGTTGGTGACCATGTTTTCCTAAAGGTATTGCCTTAGCGAGGTGTCATTCGGTTCGGTGGTGAGGACAAGCTTAGCCCTAGGTTTATTGGACCGTTTGATATTGTGGAGCGAGTAGGCAAGGTGGCCTATTGTCTTGCATTGCTGCCAGCATTATCAGGAGTGCACGATGTTTTTCATGTCTCACAACTCAGGAGATATATCCGAGATGAAAGCAACATGATCGACTATTCTGAGTTGACCATTCGGCCGGATTTGACTTTTGAGATTCCGCAAGTTGCTATTTTGGATCAGGCTGGAGAAAGTGCTGAGAACAAGGTCATCCAGTTGGTTCGTGTTTCTTGGAATTCTCACTCGCTGGGTGAGTCGACTTGAGAGTTGGAGGAGGAGATTCACCAGAAGTTTTCTCATCTGTTTGTGTAGCTTTTTGTTCTGTTCTTTCTTTTCTTTCCGGGATTACCCTATGTACTTCTTATTTGAATTTCGAGGACGAAATTGTTCTTGTTATATGGGTAGGATTTGTAACCCCTGTTTTCCATTTTCTGTATTTTTGGATGTATTTTTCTTTTTGGGTATTTATCCCTATTGTATTTCTCCGTCTCTTTTGAACCGTGTATTGGATCTTCCTTTTTCAATATATTCATCTATTTGGTTTTTCATCTCTTAATTTGATCTTCTTGATCCAATTGTCTCATATTATTTCATCTATGTTTGATCGGGCAACTATTTTTTATCCCCATTATTTAATTGTTCACGTCCTATTTTATTTACTTGTTTTGTTCCCATCTCATTATTGTTGGTTTGTCCTATTTTATTTGGATCAAAGTTTACCCAAAATCCTATTTTAAAAACCCTATCCTATAATCCATTCAAAACCCTACCCGTTAACCATGCAACCTAGTAAACCCTACCATTAAGCCCATAATTACCCTAATCTCTTTCTACACTGTATATATATAACCTGATGCCTCTGCTCTTGTTCACCCCGTCCCAAACCCTAGCCGTCTTTGCTCCCAATCTCCCGTCCATTCCCTGCACCTCCCGTCCCCCCGTGTGCTCTCCCAGTCATGATGCCACAGCCCCGCAGGGACTCCCCCATCTCCTTTTCTCCACCTTGCGATGCAGCAGCACCTAGGCACCACCCTGTAGCAACACAGCCCCACTGTGTGTCTCCTCCCGAGCACCTGTCCTGCCGCACACTAGCACCCCAACGCCCCTGCGCCAATAGCGATGCCCTGCAGCACCGCTCAGTCCTGACGTCCCTCTCTGTGTCGTGTCACTCCTCCGACGACTGACAGCAGCAGCAGCGAGCGCTCCCTGCCGTCGTTTCACCGTCACCGTTCTTCCGTGCTCAAACCCTTCCGCTGCCCTCTCTCGTGTGCATGAGTTGGATCTTGTTGTGATCGTGTGTTCATTGTTGGTTCGTGGTTTGTTCGTTCGTTGAATTCGTGCTCGGGAATCCATTCCCGTTATTCTTGCTTTTTGCATCATTTTCGCCGTCGTGTATAAGGCAAGTAACTTGTATTAATTTCTGTTGCAAATATAAATACTAAATACCGTCTGTAGTGTAGTTGTGTTCTAGAGACAATTCTTGTGCAAAACTCCTGTTATATCTTGTCTCTATGTGTTGATCCGTCCGTAGTCGTCTCTAGGTACACACACGACATGAAGTTTAACTTAGATCTAATTTATCCCTGTTGCATATCTATAGGTTGGTTGTGAACCCTAATATGACGTGAGAATCTTGCATGCTTGTGTGATACTAGTAGTATACCCTGTGTTGATTCTGTTAAATACCCTATACCATATTGTTTGGACATCTAGTATATCCTATTTCATGTTTGGTTATGATTTGGATGTGTTTCATATGACCTAGTTGATTTTATGCATGAGGAATAATTCTGTCCTTGTTGTTATCCCATTTTGTGCACTATTTTAGACTATTAAGGTACTATATGAAAATTATTTGTGAATATGAATTATTGATAATTCTGTCTACTTTCCAGAATTTCTGACAGACCTCAGTTTCGATTTGTGAGTTGCAAGTTATAGCTATTTTACTACAGAGGTGCAGAAAAATTACAGATTTGGTTTTATGTGAATTCTGGAGAGTAATTTATTTTTATACTGATATTAAAGATAATATTTTGATCCAATATTTTGCTGAGTACAACTAGACTTGATTGGGATTAACCCCTAATTTTGCTGGATTTAATTGATGACAGTTATAAACTATTCTATTCTTGCAAACAACTACTATACTTGCAGAATTTTTATGCTGTTAAGTAAAAAACCTTAATTTCATCCTGATTCTATTGCTGTTTATAAAAACTTTGTGAATATGAATTGTAGCATACTGTATCTATTTTATCACCCTTTTGACGGATCTGGATTTCGATTTGTATTTTGCAATGTACTTCTATTTTGGTACTGTTGTGTTTATGATTTCAGATTTACAAAACTACTGTATCTTGCTGCTTTCTGATTTTAGTTGACTATTCTATCTATATTGAAAAATTATGAAACTTTATTTTCTAATACTAAACATAGTAGGGAATACCCAGTTTTTTTTTTTTGGATTTAATCAGTGAGTTTTTATTCCGTTTTCCTGTTTATGAATACAAACTTCTGATTTCTGGATGAACATGTTTTCTGGATACAATTCTGTTTTGAGTCTTGTTTTTGTGAAATATCACATGACTTATATATATTTCCTGGATTCGGCCGAACGTCTTTTTCAGATTTTCTGACGGATCCAGATTTGCATATTTGTAGCAACGAGAATTCCAGATTTAGTGTAGTACTGTCTTGCTGTCCTGAACTAAAATTTTCGTTGTTCAATCATTTTTGTGTTGCCTTTCACCTGTACATGTCCATCTTTCAACCTGAACCTGTTACTTGTTTATGCTATGTTATTCTTGCTCTGTTTTACGAACATATATGTGTGTTTGATAATAATAACAAGTAATCAAGCTGGGGTTAAAGAATAGACCTTAGTAGTGGACAATATATGTATGTGTACTCAAAAGGGGACCCGTGTTTTCCATTTTATATTTGATTCATGTTGATACATGAACCTGTTGCACTTTATGTTTGATTCATGAATCTGTGGATTCGTGAACCTGTTGGTTCGTGTACCTGTTACCTGTTTGATTCATGAACCTATTGATGCATGAATCGGTTGATTCGTGTACCTGTCTGATTCATGAACCTGTTCCTGCTACCTGCTACCTAACGTCTGAGTACACCATCCTATAGAAACCCACCACTAGATCTAAACGTAACTTGTTTGAATGTAGAAACCATGTGGTAAAAACCTGGGACGCATGAAGTACTAGCTAGATAGTAATAATACAAGACTTGACATAACATGATTACCTGGTATATGCTTACCTGATACATGATTACCTGTACATGCTACTTAACACCTGTTACACGTTTACTTGCTTGCCTGATACCTGTTACCTGTCACATGTCATATACACATGTAAGCACACCACATTACTTGATGCTGTTCATGATTCATGCTAGTTGTTCTATTTTGTTACCATGTCTATTCCATGCTATGTCGTTTATTCTTTTCCTGTACTTGTGCCTGCATTACAAGCGGCCCGTAACTTGTATTGACGGGAGTTTTGTTTTCTTTTCCCTTTTCTTGCAATTTATTAAATTACAAATTATGGTGATCAGCTGCCCGATGGAGTAGGTGATCTGAGATTCTAGTCCTGGAGTTCTTGTTACTATTATTATTATTTCCTTTTGCTTATTTTGAATAAATGTATTGCTACTTGGATTATTTTGTATTGGGCAATGTGACCCTACAATTATTAACTTCTTCAAATATGGTTTATTTGGGATTATTAAATTTTATTTCAAGTAAATTCCTATTGGTATATTGATTCATATATGCATGCGTAGTTGACTTCTCTTGCTTCCTACTCTGATTATTCCTGTGAAATGTTGTAAAGATCCTAACAGCTTATGGATGATAAAAATCATTCATTGGACTTAGTCATGTATCCGTATTCTGTATTCACTTTTTGGAAAGCGGGGCATGACAATAAGTCTCCTCAGTACATAAATTGCTTTTATTGTTGACCTCCTAGGCATAAACCCAAATTGATTCTCAGACACTATAGTTTTTTCCATCTTTGTTTTAAAACCATCTATAATATAACTTAAAACAATCTATCTCTTTAGCTTTCTCCCCTATCCACTTTGTTTCTTGTAAACAAGTTATATTAATATTCCTTCTAATCATGGTTTCTACTAGTTCTATACATTTTTTTGTCAATATTCCTGTTGGAGACGATTGTTACAAGAATTCCATGCAGTCTCACGACCATATATACCTCGGCCAACTTCTCCAATGACCATGGAATCTTCATTGACAAGAAATGTGCCGACTTGGTCAACCTGTCCACGATGACCCAGATCAAGTCATTTCCCTTCGGACTCCTAAGTAATCATGTGATGAAGTTCATGCTGATATTCTCCCACTTCCATTCTAGAATAAGAAAAGGCTGCAATAGTCGAGACGGTCGACTGTTAATATTTATCGGTCGACTGTCGACCTGCAGACTGTAGTTTTAGTTGTGCACATTTCAACCGATACGGGGTTTTACTTTATAAAAAACCAAATCTGTAAAAGGTACAATTCTGATATGTTCAAATACAACTTGTAGAGTATATAAGAGTCCATAAAACCAATCAAAACCACTTTGAATTTATAAAAAAAAGTTTTTTGATGAATTTCTTCAAAATAAAACATGAATGTGTGCATATATCAAAACTAGAGTTTTTAAGAATCAATCATACATCAAATAACTTCGTATTATGTTCCAAATCATATCAATGCCGAAATAATTAAGATTCAATCAAAATTCTACAAAACACACAAAAATCTAATTTCTTCAAAAACAATGAAATAAGATATTTATGTACAATTGTATGTGTATGTTTGTGCATCAAAGAAAAAAACTTCAAAATCCATCAAGTAGAAATAATATAGGCATTTAAATCCCAAAATTGTGCAATTCAAATCCAAGTAAAAGCTTCACAAAACCACAAAATCCTCAATTTGAAATTAATGTAATAAACCCAAATCTAGGTATCACAAATCCAATCTTCTAAACTTGATCTCTTAATTCATTAGTCATTCTCAAAGTTCCTCAAACTCAATCACAATTGTTTCCAATAGTTAACTCATGAACATAAACAAATTTAACATTACCATGGCCAAATTACATTCATCCAAATCCATCAATAGTCAAAGTCTCATTTTTAATCAATTTGTGCATAACATCCACCATACTCAAATCAATCAGAAAAATCCGAAAGAGAATAGCCTACTCATGATTTCTATTATGTTTTTTTAACAATCGCAAACCATCCACATACAATTCTAATCATTAATACAAAATTTCCATGAAAGTTCCAATTTTTAATTCATCTATTCATCAATCCATCATATGTATTCATACCAAACCCTAGCATGCTTTCTAATAGATGAAACACCACTTACAACATTCAAAGAACAATACAGAACAAATTATATCACTCACCTTGTTGAAGGAAATCGAACGAAGACAAATAGAAAATAAGAAATATCCCTCCTTCGCAAGAAATACAAGATCCTCGCTTTAGAATTCCAATAAAATAAGATATAAGAAATTGATTGTGTTGTGCAGCAAAGAGACGGCTGCACTTCACCCTAAATAGGCCGGGATTAAATATTTCTAGGATTTTTCAAGACATTTGCAAAATACTCCTTTTAAATATATCTTTACATATATGAATCCCCATACTAGGAAATTAGATAAAACCAATTTATTTGAGACTAAAAATCAAAATGGCCTTTTCTGATATCAGCCGGCACTATTTGAAAAACCCAGAATTACGAATTTGCATTTTCACCCCTCTAAAAGCAATTTTGCAAAAAGAACCTCCTTTACCAAAACTTGCAAAATAACCAAATTTATTAAAATAAAAAGTAACCACTTTACCTCTGAGTTGACTAGGCATCATGCCAAGCCCAAAAATTCAAAAATCTGGAGTTTTCACTCCAAGTGGTAATTTTGAACAAAAGTTCCTCTTTTTGTAATATTTGCAAATAGGTCCAATAATTATCAGAAAATTTCAGAAAATTCACAAATAATATCTAATAATAAATAATGAGTTTTTCCAAAATAAATTTTAACTTTGAACTCCTCAAGAAGATACTTGCACGTGTAAAAAGATAAATTTTCAGAAAATGTTCATTAAATCCCCAAATCATTTTAACTCATTATAAATCTTAAAAATATTATTTAGAAAATCTGGGGTATTACATGTCCAGTGTGATGATTCTCTCGATTTGGACTGGGACACCTGAGAACCCATGAATGGTGAAGCCTGCGGGCTTCAACCTATCCTGACAGAGCTTCAGTGCCTCGAAGGCTGCAAGGAACATGATATTGACCGAGCTCCCATTGTCGACAAGGATTCAACGGACATCATGGTTGGCGGGACTGAGGCTGATGACTAGGATGTCGCAATGAAGGGACCCTGACGCCCTCGAGGTCTTTATCCGAGAAGGAGACCGAAAGCTCGGGGTGTTGGGGCTGAGGGCAGTTATGAACAGAATTGTCCTCGTGGATGAAAGCTCAGTGGGAAGATTTTGAACCCCCGCCTATAGGCCCACCATGGACACAAATGGAGTTTGGCCAGTCCTTCGAAGGCCTGAGGCTCGGCTTCTGCTTTAGATCACCTATTGGCACCTTAAGGAGGAAGAGAGGTTCTCGGCTCATCCCAAGTGAACTTCTTCAGTTATCCACTTCGGATAGGGGCATTGATCTCATATTTCGTAGCCAGATAGTTGTCGGGCTCGTGGTCGTGGTCCCTGTAGAAGCGGCAGTAGAACCTACGGTCAGTTTTTAATTGCTAGTGTTGGTTCGAGGAGGATGTCGAAGGATGTTGTCTCCATCTATCTCCATTAGGATGGCAGATACACTCTCATTGAGCCGCGTGAATTTGTCGAACTTGGGGATCGGAGGTGGGCGCCTCTGCCCGGAGGCTTTCTTCTGGGTCTTCTTTGGTGCCTCAGCACCATCCGCCTTCCTCTTCTCTCTTGTGGGGGAATCCCTTCGGCCAGCTGGGTGCAATGCCTCCTCAGCCTGGATATACTTCTCTTTCCTTAGAAGGAGGCCGAGGAAGTCAACTGGAGGCTTCTTGGTGAGGGACGCCTTCAACAAGTCATGCCTAACATTGTGCCGGAAAGCCACAGCTACGACCCCGACGTTGATGGAGGAAATCGATCAGGGTTCAGTGGAGAACCTCCGAAGGAAGTCCCGAAGGGACTCCCCATTATTCTGCTTCAGATCTAGTAGGGAGGCACTGGTCTTCTCAGCCTTGCGGCTAATAACGAAGTGGGCGAGGAAGTTCTCCTCAAGCTGGTGGAAGGAGGAAATGGAGTTGGGAGTGAGCCGGGGGAACCATTCTCGAGTAGGGTCGTGCAGTGTGGCCAGGAATGCATTGTAGAGGATGGCATTCGATGCACTATGAATCATCATAAGGATTTTGAAGCCCTCTATGTGATCAGCTAGATCTGACTCCCCATTATAGGTCTCGAAGATAGGTGGCTTAAAGGTCATCAGGATCTGGGCCTCCAGGATATGAAAGGAGAAGGGGGGCTGAATGGGTTGGTACCCCCGATGTGACGGCCTATCGCCTTCTCCGATCTGAGCCAGGTGGTCTTCCATCTCTTGCAGCTGCTTAAGAACGACGTCCTCCCATCCCTCAAATTGGGTTGACCCGTGAGACTCTTGATTCTCGTCCCCTCTGGTTCAGTGACTGCCTTGCCATGACGGTGTTGGGTGTGTTCGCTCTAGGCTCCACCTCAGAGTTCTTGGAGGATCTCATCTCGAAACTCCTGGAATTTGGCCCTGGTAACATGGCCTCCTTCTGCTCGACCATTGGGAGGTTGGTGAACCCTTGGAGAATGGCTACATTCCCTGTCGTTCAGATGGGAGGAGTGTCGGCTTCAGCTCAGACTGTGGTCGAAGGGTGCCTCGTTCCTAGAGAGGTTGAGGCGGTTGCGAAGGTCATCCTCGTGCAGTCGGTTATATATGATGTTTCGGAGGTCGAGGCTCTCTAAGGGCTCGAGATTCCGAGCCATTGAACGGGAGGCGCTTGGAGCTGGAGTGCATAGGTGCTTGACCAGTTGCTATTGCAACTCCCTGAGTGACCGCTCATTTAAGCCCTATTTTCGAGTTTGCTGTATTTTGTTTTCTTTTGATTATTGTATTTGGATTCATTTGTTATAGTGTATTTTGTCTTTTCTTGGGCTCTTTTGTTCTCTTTTGATCGATTTGTATTCCTTTGGTTGGATTCTGTTCTCTTTGCAAATTTTTCTCTTTCTATTTTGAGTTTGATTTGTTTTCCTTTGTGCTCACCTTCATCGCCGTCGTGGTTCCCCGTCGTCATCCTGTTCTCCTCACCGTAACCCATTACCCAAGTTTGCTGTCGCCGTTCCTTCACTTCGTGCATCCCATCATCGTCGACGTCCCTCACTGATCACCCTCAACCACCGCAGATCCCCTAGCGTCACCGTCCAAGTTCCGAAGTCGCTGCCATCATTTTCCCCTGTTTTCGAGCGAAAATAGAGGTTGCTCTCGTCGGAGCTTCGTCGAGGCTGCCGTCGCCGCTGTCGCTTCCCGACCGTGGTGCCGATGCCGCTCCACCCCCACCGCAGTGCCGTGCAGTCGCCCCGCCAAGTCGCCATGCTCTCTCTCTCTCATTGCCGAAGAAGAAGAAGGAACCCCATTGGTTGGCCCCGCTGTTTGGTGTTCGGCGCACAACGGATCAGATCCCGCTGTTTGTTGTTCGGTCCAGATCTGGCATGGAAAGATCGCCCATTGGTGGATTTTTCCGTTCTGTGTTTTAGGCACATCGGATCCGAGTGTTGTTGTCCCGTGTTCTGTCCGATTCGGTGTGGGGTTCTCTTTTGGCTGAGTTGCTGTGTATGTTTGCTTGGGTTTCTTCGCACGGGTTTCACACGTGTTTTTGGGAGTTTTCGCCCGGGATTCTGATCCCGTTATTCTTATTAATTGTATCTGCAATATAATAGGCAAGTCTCTTCTTGAACTAGCATTTTATTCTGTTCAAGTTTATTTGATCTCCTTCAAGTAGATCCCATCCATTTTGTTATCAAACTGCTTTTGACAATTCCGTTATGTTTATTGAGGTTTTACACGAGCTAACCCGACATACTCTTAACATCGTGCTACCTCTTTAATCTAAAACCTAGTCCCCATTGTTTCATGCATATGCATTTAAATAACTAGATTCATGCATATGACTACTTGATAACTTTGACATGTTAAATTGAATGTGCTCGATTGAATTTGATTGATGAAATATTGCCATGCCTGTGATAATTGTATCTTAAACCTTAGAAATTGCATGTTGACACCTAGGATCACTTTGATTACCAATTTGCATACTATGTGTGATCATATGATTTATTTATTTACCTATTCATGTTAAGACAATTTTCTGAAATGTTAGTTGTTTATTTTGAATCAGATTTTCACCCATGATAATGTCAGAATTTGAATCTCCTTTACAAACATAGATTTTTAGCCCCTGATGTTTAGTTTAATATTCTTTTGACAGATCTAAGTTCCGATGTGTAATTTGCTAGATATCAACATTTTAGTACAGCCATATTAGAAATTCCAGATTCATAATTTCATGCGTATTCTGCTGTTCTATATTTTATTTGACCCTGTTAACAGTAAAATAAAAATCTGAAATAAATTAGGCTAGACCTAGACATGTATAGGTACTTCCCTGAATTTTTATAGATTTTATTAATGAGTTCTCTGACTCGAAATAATTAGTTGAACACAACCTACTACATACTGCCTGAACATAAAACCTGAATAGAATAGAGTTTTCACCCTAGTTTTTGTATCCTTTATATGCCTTAATTACACTCGCTGGAAACGTTTGGAAGTCTACTTTCTAGACCTTCCTACGGATTCAGGTTTGCTATTTTGTAGTAAAGGTAATCAGCATTTTAGTACAGTTAGGTCATGCTGTCCTGATTATGTGAATTGTGCTTATTTGATGTGTTTACCGCATGCTTTGTCTGTAGCGCATAGAATTAGTCACACTTAGTATTATACAACATTGACACCCTCTTGCATGCTCACATAGGATGAAAATACACTATTAACAAGCCGAGGTATTATGGGTAGACTTGGTAGTGAACGATCGGAAAATGTACTCGGTAAGGCCTTATCGTTATATTGTATTGTCTTGAAAGGAGGAGTATTGATTGCAATGATTTATTGATGATTCATGATTGTAAATTATTTTTATCAATGCCGAGTACACGATCTTTGAATTCACCATCGGTCTAAAACGATCACTGTGCTTGTGCCGAACCTGTGGAATGGGACGCAGTAGTACGTGCACTAGATAGGCTAATAAAATACTTAATAACCTTCATCTCATGCTTGATCTTGTCTTGACATCACTCATTACATGCGTGATTATTGTACACCTTTGATATTATTGTCTGCTCTTTTCTTTGTTCTTTGTCTTTGACCATGTCCCTGTTCTTTGATATATATGCTTTCCTATTATCCTCTGTTTTCTCTACTTGCCGCCCACGACTTGCTCTAAGGGCACTCTTTTTTTTCTTTTTAGATCAAGATTTTACAGGGACTGAAGGATCTGTTCCCGAAGGAATTGGTGAGCAATGTTTCTAGAGTTGGAACCAGTCTCCGTTGCATAGTTTTATTTGCTACTAGGTTTATTTTCTCGAACATTGTTATGACTTGTACTTTGTTTTTTTGGGCTTTATGACCTGTAGTTTGTTTTGATCCCGGATGTTGAATATTTATACTGTTGGATTATCTCATTTATTATTGGAATTTATCTTTGATTCATGTGTTTATATTTCTTGCGTGGTTGTATTTTGTTGTTCTTGTTGCTGAGTTAGTCTGGTACAGCTTATGGATGGTGTTTACATCATTCGTTGGGCCTACGTTACGAACATATGTTCCCTATTTTGGGAAGCGGGGCGTGACAGCTCAACTACGCGGCAGACGAGGTGGAGGAAGAGGTTCAGCATGGCGACCCATCGTGGTGGTTTTCCTGGCTTTTGAAGCCATCAAAGAAGAGGTTAATGAGAGCAGGGATTTCAAGAAGATACTGGATCTGTGCTGTTTCCCACAGATGGCACCAATCTGATGCTGTTATTTTTAGGGTGTGGGAACAACAGATGATAAGTTTGATTTATGAGGGGGATAAACAGATCTCATCCGTAGATCATGATCTGATGAGAAGCGAATCTGCTGGTGGTTGCTCTTACTGTCCGCCACTGGACTCCTGCACAAAGGCTAGAAACACCGGAAGTTTTCCAGTTGGCGGACCCTCCGACGATCAAGTCAGTGACTGAAAGAGAAAAAAATGAGATCTAGGGTTTTGAAGGCTAAAGTTCATTACCTAGTCAAAGTGGAAAGGGTTTGTTATATATACGCAGAGGGAGGAAAACTTAATAGACCAGGTGGACTCTTCTTTGTGGGACAGATGAGTGTAATGGGTTGGTTAGTGACCCATGGAGCATGCAAGCCTACTCTAGTGGATTTCAGGATCTTGATGGGATCAGACAGCTCAGATGAGGCTGGATTTTTACCCATATTGAAACCTATTTAGTTTTAACATATCTTATCTAAGGGACTTGATATCAAGTAAAGTAATGTGAGTGATCGATTTGGAAATACTTGTGTGAAAAGAAATTATTAACTAAAAGGCCTACCTTCAAATACTTCACATTTTCTAAACTTCACCTTTCGCTAACTAATATTATTATTATGTTCATTAATGGGCAAAATATTTACATGTAATACACATGTCATAATTTTAGGACACTATTGCCCCTGTAGAATTTATTTTTTTGTATGAAAAATAGTGAGTTAAGGCTTAGATTCGGAAAGTGAGGTATACTTAAGATCAAACTTAGTTGGTGAGGGTTTGAAAATGGGAAAAGGGAAAAATACGTCTAAGTGTACGAGGTATAAATGTCTTGGTAGTTCAACTAGCACGAACAAGTGTGTGCCTGCTATTCGGATAGTACAACGTTCTTGCTCCGTGGAGCGCTAGCACATCCATTTTGAAGCAATGCCTTTCAAGTCGGATTCCTCAAACAAAATGAACTTTTGGTGCATACCTCTCTTGTCTGGTGAAATAAATCTATGCTCGTTCCTTTCGTTCGTGGTTACCTATTGGTGTATGTCCTAGAGGCCAGTTGTGTATTGACATTACTAGTTTACATTGCATCATGACATTTATTTCCTATTGAGGCATTTTATTTATTGTGAATTAAATTTACATAATAAAGTCTTTAAAATAGTAAGTTTAATATCATGGTATATCAAGTGCATGACTTGATTGTGAGATCCTATGACCGAAATCATAACGCTATTCTTAAATGTCCCTAGTCAAGTATTATTGTGAATTAGGACAATGATAAATCATAGAGAGTAGTGTGTGCTTAGACTGTGATATCCGAGATTTCTATTTATAATTAATTGAAGAGTTATTGATTTTACGTGTTTTGCACGTATAAATTCTTGTACATTTTTCCTTAAAATTATCTCTTTTATAACATGAACAAATGATCATTTTAAATTCTTCTTTTAATTTCTAAAAACCTATTTTGAAAAGCCTAAGGCCTATTTTTCTAATTTAAGTCCATCCTAATTAATTAAATCTTTTATTAATAACCCATGAGTCTAAGGCCCACTATTTTGAAGCCCACTAATTAAATTACCTATTAATTGATATAACATGTAGTGTAGACACATTTAGTAGACAATAAATTAATTGATCTTGTACAACAATTAATAGGGGGTACTATGGGAGACATGTGCATTGCACTAGAACGTGTCTAGTGAGCATGTGGAGTGTGGCTGGATGGGAGCAAGAGAGATGGAGAGAGTGGTGTAGTGGATGGGGTGGTTATGTGATCATGGGTAGTTGCTACAACTGCCTAACACATCCTAGCCTTCTATTCTTAACCATTTGATCTAATCCTAGCCATCTATTTTTCTCCCAAAAAAGTATAAATACCCCCCCTCACCCTTCTCATGTAGTACATTAGGAATTTAAAAGAAAGAAAGAAAAGAATTCGAATTAGAAAAAAATTAAGAGTATTTGTGGATTAAAAGAGTGAGAGTCTTTGTGTGTGTGTGCTCATCCAAGGAGGTGGCCGGCCTACTTCAAGAAGTAAGAGAAAGAGCTCGGGTTCCATACAAGCAAGGAAGAAGAGGTGCGTTGGAGGCACAAACTAGGAGGAGAAGGATCCATTCGTTCATTCTAGGAGATTTCTAGGGATTTTCTATTCGTTTTTCTCCAATAGGTGGGCAATTTTCTTAAACTTATAATTAGTTACCATGCTAGATTTGTGTTTGTGATCATGTTGGAATAAATAAGACAACATTGCTTTATGATTAGTTACCATGATTAAGGAGAAAGTGAACCCATGTGGAATTGCATGAAATCATTAGAAAAATTGATTCAATGATGTGAATAGAAATGTTGTTGTGATAACTTGATAATGCATTAGTATGTTAATTAAGAAAGTATGAATCTCTATATTAAGATGTTCTTGTATGTGGGAAAATGCAATGTGAAGAAATGTGTTTATGGATAAATGTGAATTATGGGAAACCTTCATGCTAGGATAGTAGAACTGACTAATAAATTATACATGTTTATTGTTATTGAGATTAGTATTAAAAATCCCAAATTTGCATGTTTGTTTTGTTGGAAAAAGAAACGAACATTTTGTAAATTAGGACTAATTTATTTAAAAGAATAAATTTTTAGTAATAAAGAGAAAAAGTAATTTTGTGGAAACTTCGATTATGATTAAAGCGAAAATCGTGATTTTGTTCTCAAATGTCAAAAATATATCCATGATCTACTTGAAATTGCAACCTGGTGCAATCGACAGTCGACCGAACTAGAGTCGACAGTCGACTATCAGGTAATAAATTTCGGATTTTAGTTGCAGAACAATCGACCGACTATATTTTGACAGTCGACTACCCTGATCATTGGTTTTCAAGTTTTAAATCGTGACATAACAGTCGACCTACTATTTAACAGTCGACTTCCCTGACTATTTGGTTTTCGAGTTTTAAATCCTCGAAGAACATTCGACCGACTGTTTTAACAGTCAACTGCCCTGACTATTTGGTTTTCGAGTTTTAAATCCTCGCAGAACAGTCGACCGACTATGCTTTAACAGTCAACTGCACTGACTATTTGGTTTTCGAGTTTTAAATCCTCGCAGAACAGTCGACCGGCTATGCTTTAATAGTCGACTGCCCTAACTATTTGGTTTTCGAGTTTTAAATCCTCGCGGAACAGTCGACCGGCTGTGCCTTTATAGTCGACTGTGCTGACTATTGGGTTTCAAGTTTTAAATGTCTTTAGATAAAGAAAAATAAATGTATTGTTTAAAAGAGTTTTTGAAAAGAGATTTTGATAACGGAAAAATCGAAAGTGTGAATTTTAGATTTAGTATTGATAAAATGAGAATAAGAGAATTATGTGGAAAGAATGAATTATGAATGTGACAAATGAATTTATTCTATGCATGAAATTGTACATGAAAGTGAAATCAAATATCATCATGAATTATGAAAGATCTTATGAATATGAATACACAAATGCTATGAACATGAAATGGAATTGAAAGCTAGAGGGTAGCTAAGCCTTATACCGGCAATGAAAGAATATTTTTGAGATGAGATATTGAAAAGAAAAGACCAAGTTTGGGTCATGTTGTTGAATTAATGGTTAAGTCCGGTATAGAGGAAGTGCTAACTCTAGGGGATTGATTTTATTCATGATTCAAATAAATTAAGGACTAGATACATAGTGGAGATGTGACGAAAGTAAGAGAAAAACACGAGTACGAGGGCCATCAGATTGCGGTGTAAGGGTGATTCACAGACTGCCTGCTTGATGCGTCATGTCATGGAGTGAGCACTACTCTGGAATTATCGTCCCGGTGGCGACGCTTGTGGGGTGTTTGGTGACTACAGGTGGTGTCATCGTTCCATGACGGAGGTTGAATTGTCCATGGTCTGCCTGCATGATGTGTCATGTCAGTGCATGGGATTTCCCTCCAGACTGTCTAGACATGGGCTCGTAACTCATAGAACATCTAGGATACTTATCGTAGTTATCGTAGTAGTTTAAGTCATGGCGAGGAATTGAACCCTACAAGATGAAGAACGATTAAGAGCTTGCCCTCGGACCAATGTAGTATGGGATGCATAGAATCCGAACAAGTGTGAATTAGTGTCATATAATATGAATAACTGCATTAAGAACTAAGTGCATAGCACAACACGACATCAATAGGATAGTCCCCGTAGTTTTTTTTGTGACAAGTGTGAGCTTTCTAAGTAAGAGAAAATTAATGTATTATATCCTTACATCAGTTAAATGAAATGACGAGCCTGCAGTTTCCATATAGGAAAAAGTGAATGAAAAAACTAAGGAGGAATTGATGCTTAAAGAATTGTTCAAGTGTTGTTTCATTTCATTAATGTAATTAACGTAAATTTGCTTCCGCTGTTTAAATGTAACTTGATGTAATAATGTTTTTAAATTTCCTTGTAAAATTCTATGAAGAGAAGTGTAAATATCCTGTGGAACTTCGAATTCGGTCTTATTTGGAATTCGGGGTGTTACAGAGTGGTATCAGAGCCACGCTTCCAAGTAGTACAAATTTATAAGGAACGACATCCTAGAGAGGACATTAGAGCGTGTGTTGAGTATAGAGATTTAAATGTAAGTCACTTACATTTGTGTTGCTCTATGATTTATGCTTCTTCTTCTCCTTTCTTTAAGATGGCGGAGCCACTTCCAGCTGGCGGTGATGACTGGCACATAGTTGAGGAGGATTACTACCCACGGCAAGCTGATTCTGACGAAGAAGATCCTGAAGAATTTGAGGAGGAATGGCCTGAGTACCGAGAGATCACTCCACCTCCGGACTCATCTGATGATTCCTCTGACGAGGAAGAACCAGTTCCAAGTAGTCTTATTGTGTCTCTTCAGAGGCAGGTGGAGACTTAGAGGGAGAGAGCAGAGCTCCTGCAGACTCAGTATGCAAAGTGCAAGGAGGATATTGCAACTCTCAATCATCGTGTTTGGGAACTCGAGAAGAGGAAAAACATATACGATGTACTGAAGGAAGAAGTGGCGGAACTACGGGGAGAGCTTCGAGAAGCCAAGAGGAACCGTAGGAACTAGAATTGTATCTTCTTACTGCTTTCATTTGATGTCAGAAAAATTTTAAATTCGAATGTATAAAATTTGGAATTCAATGAAATGAAGAGTTGATTTAAAACCATGTTTTCTACTTTGATTTTAATGGATCTCTTGCATCAGAGTTTGGTTGAAAGAAGAGCTAGAAGCGAAGAAGGTCTGGACTTGGAAACGGAGTTAGCGAGGGTCTATCAGACACTCAATGCCTAACATTTATTAATAAATACTTATTAGCTGTGTAATTTGTGATTTTCCTCGAAACCTAACATTACCAACCAGTTCATGGTGCCCAAGAAAACTTGACGGTAGTGGAACTGGACATGGAGCGTGGTTATGATTTGTAACTGAAATTAGATAGTAATAGTTCAGAAAAAATATGAGGGCATTAAAGGATAATGTTTTCACATGAATGGTGGATAAACGTCAAGGCATATAACATGGATTTTTTTTTAATTTATGCCCTTTTTCGAAACTATTTGCAAAAAAAATGACAGTTGCCAAACTAATTGCGCTCGTGGACTCAACAAACTACACTCATTGGTCCCAACGACAAGTTTAATTATTTCATGCTTGCCATTGGGAGATAGCAAATGTAGTTCTAATTTTTTTTGACAAACTCACCCGTTCCCAACGGTGAGTTTAGTTCAAAATTTTCAAATAAGACTCGTGGTTTCCGACGGCAAGGATTTTTATACTAGACTCGTTGTTTGAACGGCGACTGTACAAAATTTGAAAGTTCACAGAGTGAAACTCTCTGTTGGACTTGATGAATTAAAAATAAAAACTCCATTGAAGAGCTCGTTGAACTAAACTCATTGTGGGTTGAGGGCCCTGCATTCGATGCATTTATGTCACAGCACACAAGCCAACGTGTGGCTATGTCTCGTACCACTACGCCACTAGGATCCGAATAAGAGAGACAATCGCATGATGAGGGAAAGGGCATGAACAACAAAGAATACTTAATGACGACGAGCTTCTCATATCTCAGATATTGCAAAAAAACCCCAAATCCAAAGAATTGCAAAATAATCCCGCACCAAAAACATAAGAAGACCGATGAATACTCGTCGGGTTAAATTTTTGTAGCTTTTGGTTATGTTTTTTGAGTATTTGTTGGTGTTACCGCTAAATCTGGTGTGGAGGCAAACAGATAGTATTTGTAGATTCTTGGAAAACTTGAATAGCAAACCTGTTACCTGTTCCGCCGGAGTTTGACCGTTGACTCCCGCCATTCACCTGCAAAAAGTGCGAGACACCGGGGTTGATCCCGGCGACGCACCCTCCGACGCTCAAGTCAGTAATCAGGAAGATTATGAAAGAGCGTAAATTGGCAAAAGATTGATTATCTCTTAATAGTGGTGGATGGGGGGTATTTATAGCTGCCTTAGGGATCAGATTAGGAATGTAATCCCTGTGATCTGATAGGGAATATAATCCCCGTAATCAAATTAGGAAGGTAATCCCTAATTCCCAGTGAAAAGATAGATGTGAATCAGGGCCGTTGATTAGGATTAATCAGAGACCTTGATTTTATCCTGGACCGGTTTTGCCACGGGTTGGAACCCGTACCCAGCTGGAGATGGATCCGTTCGCGGGTTAATGGATCTTTGAGAAGGAGACCCAGTACCCGCTTCGGACCTATTTGTAGGTGAAATTACCATTTTACTCCTAAGCTTTGAGATTCGTGCCCGATTTGGACGATCCCGATTTAACCCTATTTTTAGCCATATCACGAGCCCCCCACTCCTGAAGACTGAGTTTGATCAGCCTTTGAGGAGTAGTTTTACTATTTCCATGGCTTACGGGGTTGTATCGGAGTCCAACGGGGAGTTTCGAATCTTTGTATGAGGCACTATGGTGATTTTCTAAGTTAGTTGCATGCTCTGAGTTGTTCTTGAGATCTTGTGGACATTTGGTGATTTTTATCTATTTTTTCGGAATATTTACTTAATTTTGCGAAGTGTCGATTTGTCGTTCGGGGGTCTTAATAAATGGTTCTAGGCAATAATTACTTACTCGGGGGCTCAAAAATATTTTCCCGACATTATAATTATTTTCCAGGATTTTTAATTAATTTTTCTGAATTTTTAACCATTTTTTTGCAATTTTTAAATAAATAAAACGATTTTAATAAATAAAATACCGAATTATGGCGTGGCGCGATCTGGACCGTTGATCCCGTGCCAACGCGAATTTCTGAAAGATCGGATGGACAGGGTCGCTCGGCAGCAATTTCTCCGCTTTTGTGGGTCGGATGGGCACTTGCTCGGAATCCGAGCGAAGTAGCTCGGTTTTTCCCTCGCGCAAGTGGCTCGGATCGCTAGTCGCTCTGCTCGGAATTCTGAGCGACGTGGAGCGATCTGCGCTGTCAGATCTCAGTGCGGATCTCGAGGTGGGCATAGTTCCCAAGAAAACACTATCTTGTCGTTTAGTGGATGTGGCATAATCTGAACCGTCCATCATCTCAGGCGCGATTTTCGCAATGATCCAACGGTTGGAGATGCTTGGCAGCGTTTTTCTTCACTTTCGAGAGTCGGATTGGTACTTGCTCGGAATCCGAGCGAAATGGCTCGGTTTTTCCCTCGCGTGAGTGGCTCGGATCGCTAGTCGCTCGGCTAAAATTCAGAGCGACGTGGAGCGATCTGTGTCGTCGGATCTCGATGCGAATCTCGAGGCAGGCACAACTCCCAAGAAAACACTATCTTGTCATGTAGTGATGTTGGCATGATCTGAGCCGTCTGATCGAAATCTTACGCGAATTTTGAGGGGAAAGTCGTTTTTCTCCAATTCGCAGCTCGGATTGGCACTTGCTCGGAATCCGAGCGAAGTGGCTCGGGTCGCTAGTTGCTCGGCTCGGTAATCCGAGCTATCCTCTTTGTTGCGGAGGTCGGACCGCCTGGCGCTCGGATTTTGGTTCCGAGGGACGTGGGGCGATCCAAGCCGTTGGATGATGGCACAGATCTCGATGCTGGCTCAGTTTCCAAGAAAACACTATCTTGTCGTTTAGTGGCGGTGGCATGATCTGAGCCGTCTGATCGAAATCTTACGCAGATTTTGAGGGGAAAGTCGTTTTTCTCCAATTCGTAGCTCGGATTGGCACTTGCTCGGAATCCGAGCTATCCTCTTGAATGTTGAGGTTGGATCGCCTGTCGCTCGGATTTTGGTTCCGAGGGACGTGGGGCGATCCTAGCCGTTGGATGATGGCACAGATCTCGATGCTGGCTTAGTTCCCAAGAAAACACTATCTTGCCGTTTAGTGGCGCTGGCATGATCTGAGCCGTCTGATCAAAATCTTACGCAAATTTTGAGGGGAAAGTCATTTTTCTCCAATTCGTAGCTCGGATTGGCACTTGCTCGGAATCCGAGCTATCCTCTTGAATGAGGTCGGGTCACCTGTCGCTTGGATTTTGGTTCCGAGGGACATGGGGTGATCCTAGCCGTTGGATGATGGCACAGATCTCGATGCTGGCTCAGTTCCCAAGAAAACACTATCTTGTTGTTTAGTGGCGCTGGCATGATCTGAGTCGTCTGATCGAAATCTTACGCGAATTTTGAGGGGAAAGTCATTTTTCTCCAATTCGTAGCTCGGATTGGCACTTCTCGGAATCCGAGCTATCCTCTTGAATGCTGAGGTCGGATCGCCTGTCGCTCGGATTTTGGTTCCGAGGGACGTGGGGAGATCCTAGCCGTTGGATGATGGCACAGATCTCGATGTTGGCTCAGTTCCCAAGAAAACACTATCTTGTCGTTTAGTGGCACTGGCGTGATCTGAGTCGTCTGAACGAAATCTTATGCAAATTTTGAGGGGAAAGTCGTTTTCCTCCAATTCGTAGGTCGGATTGGCACTTGCTCAGAATCCGAGCTATCCTCTTGAATGTTGAGGTCGGATCGCCTGTCGCTCGGATTTTGGTTCTGAGGTGCCGAGCTGTTTTACTTGGGTCGTTTTCCAATAGTTGTGGCTCTTCGTTACTTAGTCGTTTGGGCCTTTGTAATGCTTCAAGGGAGGCCCAAGAGTTGCGCCCTTACGTTACAAAGCCCAAGAGGCGTCTCTTTTACTATAAGTTTTCACCCCCTCAACATTTTACCTCATTTCTCACTTTCACTTTCTCACTATTGGTTTTACTTCTTAGCGAAGTTTTTAGCTCTTGGGTGGTGGTGCTAGCTGTCGTTGCAAGGCGTTTTAAGCTCCGACGATCTTTTCCGACCGTACTAGTCACTTCAAGATCAGTCTCTCTCCTCATTTTTGTAAAAATGGTTAAGTTTTCTTCCACGGATGAGACCCCCTCCTCGGACCTAGGCGTCAGCCGAGCGATCAGGCCGAGCAAGGGTAAAGGGAAGGAGGTCGTGGAGCCGACCGAAGAGATAACGGTCAGGCCGAGTACAGATGAGGAGGTTGTCGAGCCTCTCTAGGAGGTAGTGGTCCGATCTAGCAAGGGCAAGGGTGTGGAAACGATAATCGAGCACCCGAAGACTGCAGGGGAGTTGGGTCGGCATCTGAGCATTCTGTCGAGCATTGGCGGTGTGTGGAGCTACTCCGGAGATCTGTTGGAGAAGGTGACGCAGGGCACCGCCAAGTCGATCGAGGAGAACGAGCCGAGGGAAACCTCTGAGGTGGATCAGATCTCTTCGGTCCTGACCAAGGCAGATTTGCATCGGATCCGGAGCGGGTTCCGAATCCCCGCGGAGTATGGGCTCCTTCTCCCTAGCCCTGGCTTCCGAGCGTGCACCTCGTCCTCGGCCGGTACGTGCATTTTTCCTGCCGACTTCCTGAATGTCGGACTTCGGCTGCCGCTGCACCCTTTCGTGATCGAGGTGCTGCAGTGGTACGACTTGTGTCCGGCTCAGCTAATGCCGAACACCTGGCGGCACGTTATGGCATTTGTTCTTCAATGCCAGGAGGTCAGCGCTCTGCCCAATATGTTCATCCTTCGGAGTCTCTACCGTCCTTGCCAACTAAACAAAAATGAGCAGAGGTACTACCTTTCGCCGAGGAAGGGTGTGAAGCTGATCGAGAACCCGGACTCGATCAAGCATTGGAAAGAGAAATACTTCCTAATCCGAGCTCCCGAGCCATGGGTGATCCCGACGGTGTGGTCGAGGGACGGCCTTCCGAAGCGGGCAAAGAAAGAGCCTATGCTCAGCAACGAGGAGGCGGAAATCGTGGAGAAGCTGCTCGGGCTTCTGACCCTCAGTTGGAAAGACATCACCGAGGAGGCCTTATTCCGAGGGGGACTCAGTCCGATTGACCCTAGTATGCTTCTCCTATTCTTGTTTTGTTTTTGAGGTTTGGAAAATTTTTCTAACTTTTTTCACTCAGTTTGTGCAGAATCCTCCAGCATGGACTACAAAGGCCCGAGCGGCTAAGGAGCAGGAGGTGAGGAAGAGGAAGAGGAAGAGGACAGTGTCCAGACCTCAAGGCCGAGCACCCAAGATCCCCTTGGTCTCTCCGACCCCCGAGCTGCAGGTTGCCGAGGCTCCTCTGGTCGAGCCCGATCAAGGCCTTGTCGTGCCGTCTGCCCCACCTACCTCAGATGTGCCGACCCCAACGACGCGAATAGGAGCTCCAAGGTCTTCGGGTGGAGCGTTCAACATTAGCGCGGCACTGGCTCTCGATGTCCTGCCCCTCACTGCCGAGGCGGAGGCAATCCTGACCGAGGAGCACAAGCGGATCTTCGTCCCCGATTGGCGGGTGCTGAAGATCGACGGGTTCCTAGGGGACGACAACATCTGCATGCAGGCGGTGAAGCACCTGCCGACCCCTAAAGACCGAGCGGCGCTCAAGGAGGGCAAAGTTGGTGACGCCGCGATGCAGATTGCTTGGAACACCATGTCGGTAAGTACTAGATGATTTTCTTCAAAAATTTTCTAAGTTATTGTGCTCGTGCTTGACTGTTTCTTGTATGGCTTGTAGACCCTCTGCCACTTTAATTATTTGCTTGAGGAGTTCGCGAGCAAGGAAAAGGAGATGACCGTTCTGAACGACCGGGAACGGTCGGAGCGGTCTAAGGCGGTGAAGCAGCTGGAGGCCGAACAGTTGCATTCTGCTTCGCTCGAGGCCGAAGTTGCCGACCTAAAGGCTCAGCTCGCCGAGGCGCTGAGGAGCTCGGCTACCGAGGCCTCCAAGGTTGAGACCCTAGAAAAGGAGACGGCTCGACTCGAAGGAGAGCTGTCTAAGGCCCAGAAGGCGTCGGAGGAGGCCCTGAGCGAGCATGCGTCGAAGGTGGCAGCCACGGAGAAGGCATTTCGGGACGAAGCCGAGGCTCACATGTTGACCAACATGGAGGAGGCGTACAACCAAGCGTTGAAGCATATCGTCGCTCGGAACCCCAGATTTGACGTCTCGTCCTACTACTTCTACGACCCCGTAGAGGGTGAGGAAGAGCTGCCCCTGGCCGCGCTCGCTCCGAGGCAGGAGGTCGAAGATTCCGAAGGCGAGGGGGGTGCCGAGGGTGCGCTTGTACCCGTGCCGAACGATGAAGAGGTCGACCCCCGACTTTGTCGACTCTTCTCCTTTTCTTGTTCTTGTTCTTTTTTTTTCTTTTGTAATGCCTACCTGTGGACTGGCCACCGCTTTTTGTAAACCTTGGACTTTTAATGAAACAGTTTCCTTTTTGGTGTTTTGGCCGAATATTTCGAAATTTCGCAAAGTGTTCAACTCTTTTTGCTCGGATTGTGTCCTTAAGTGTCGAAGACTTCTTTTGATATTTCTCCGCTTTTCAGGTCGAGTTGGGTCCGATTACTGAGGTCTTCCATCTTCGTACTGAGCTGAAGAAAACGAAGCGGGCTCTTTCTCGCAGTCGGGATAAAGAGTTTTACGACTTCTTGAAATTGGAGGACATCAAAGCAACTGCGAGAGGGTATTTTTGCGAGTTGAGGCAACTGCGGAAGAAATCTCGGGAGACTCGTCTCGGAGGCGAGATAGAGTTGCTCCGTAAGGAGCTCTTTGATGTCGACCAAAGGAACAGTGAACTACTGGCGGAGATTCGTCATTTGGAGGTAACGATGAAAGAACATTCGGCAGAGGAAGAGGAGTTAGCTTCGAGGGTGGGGAAGTTGATGTCCGAGCACGATGAGTTGGCGGCCAGAATTGACAAAATGAGGAGGATCACCATCAACAGGGGTATCGAAGTGACTCATTTCTGTCGTATTGTGGCCGACAGTACTAACGTTGCAGGCTCGTCTAAACTTCCTCGTTTCAAAGTATCGGCGGAGGACGATATTCTGAGAGATAGGATCGTCGAGCTAGAGGAGGAGATTGCAACACTGAAACCTTAGCCCGTAAGGACCAATGTTCGCAGTACGTCGTGTACTCGCGAAGAAAGACAAAGAGGAATCTCGTTCTATGAACTTGCAACTCGTTCGCCTGCCGTTAGGCGGAGCCCAGCTGATGCTCAGAGTGGTGTAGCTGTTTCGTCTAGTGGCACCTCGGTTGGGGCCACAGCTAGAATTGGCGGCGAAGGGGGTTCTCGCTTCGCTGGTTTAGAGTCGAGCTCAGAGGTAAGGCGACGCCGTCTTCGTGTGTCTCTGAACCGAAGTGTTCCCCTTTCAAAGAAGCGCTATACAAGTTGTATTATGCTCTTTAAATTATTGTAAAACTCTGTTATAGTGTCAGCCTTATCCGGGCTCTTAATAAAAAAGTTTGTTTTGCTTCTGATGTTCGAATGCTGTAAGTATAACTCCTCCAACTTTTGACAACTACTCAAAATCAGAAGCAAATCTTCCCTCTTATGGGCGAACCACTCCTAGCTTGCTTAAGAGCGAGCTTGCGGAGCAGAGTCAACCAAGTGTTGGACTCCGAACTTGTCGTTAGAGTTTGTTCAACGGTTGTGGGAGCAATTTCGAATGGCGAACCACTCCTAGCTCGCTTAAGAGCGAGCTTGCGGAGCAGAGTCGAACCAAGTGTTGGACTCCGAACTCGTTGTTAGAGTTTGTTCAACGGTTGTGGGAGCAATTCCGAATGGCGAACCACTCCTAGCTCGCTTAAGAGCGAGCTTGCGGAGCAGAGTCGAACCAAGTGTTGGACTCCGAACTCATCGTTAGAGTTTGTTCAACGGTTGTGGGAGCAATTCCGAATGGCGAACCACTCCTAGCTCGCTTACGAGCGAGCTTGCAGAGCAGAGTCGAACCAAGTGTTGGACTCCGAACTCGTCGTTAGAGTTTGTTCAACGGTTGTAGGAGCAATTCTGAATGACGAACCACTCCTAGCTTGCTTAAGAGCGAGCTTGCAGAGCAGAGTCGAACCAAGTGTTGGACTCCGAACTCGTCGTTAGAGTTTATTCAACGGTTGTGGGAGCAATTCCGAATGGCGACCACACTCCTAGCTCGCTTAAGAGCGAGCTTGCAGAGCAGAATTGAACCAAGTGTTGGACTCCGAACTCGGCGTTAGAGTTTGTTCAACGGTTGTGGGAGCAATTCCGAATGGCGACCCACTCCTAGCTCTCTTAAGAGCGAGCTTGCAGGAGCAAAATCGAACCAAGTGTTGGACTCCGAACTCGTTGTTAGGGTGAAGAGTAAAAGCATAGCGATACAAGAAATTTTACAAGTTAAATATGAAAAAACTTTCTTTATTGATAACTAATAGTTGGTTGCTTCTATGTTGCGAGCCGTTATTACATGAGAGAAATAAAGGAAAAAATACAAGTAAAGGGAGAGGAACGGTTCGACATCCCAGAATACTTAGAGAGGTGTTAATGCTCTCTCTTGATATTTCAAAAGATGGTCGGCATTCCAAGTCCTGGGGATCTCTCTGCCTTTGAGGTCTTCTAGACGATATGTCCCGGGCCGAACTACTTTGGTGATCTTGTAGGGTCCCTCCCAATTTGGAGCTAGTTTACTCTTCTGACCAGGAAAAGAGATTGCTAACTTTCTGAGGACCAGGTCCCCCCTTCTTTGAGGTCGGTAGGACAGACTCTCTTATTGTATGCCAATTTGACCCTCCTCCGATAACTCTGTTGGCGGATTGACGCTCTTTCTCGTAGCTCGTCGATCAAGTCTAAGTTTGCCCAAAGTTCTCTAGCATTCTGTTCTTCTTCATAGGCAAGAAGGAGAGGAGAAGGTATGCCGACTTCCAATGGGATCACAGCCTCGGACCCATACGTGAGGTTGATTGGGAACTCTCCTGTGGGGGTCCATTTCGTGGTGCGGTAGTTCCACAGCACGTTAGGGAGCTGATCGACCCATAAGACTTTAGAACACTTATTCAGCCTTTTCTTAATACCGGAGAGGATCTATCGGTTAGCATTCTCCACTTGGCCATTCGACTGTGGATGGGAGACGGAGGAGAAATATTGTTGGATGGCGAGGTCTTCATATAGAGCTCGGAAGGCAGCCCCGATAAACTGGGTTCCGTTGTCTGTTGTGGGGACTCGAGGGACACCGAATCGGTAGATAACGTTCTTCCAGAAGAACTGAAGTACTTTGTTCTCGGTGATTGTGGCCAAGGGCTCGGCCTCTATCCACTTCGAGAAGTAGTCGATTGCCACGACTAAGAATTTGAGCTGGCCGGGAGCTGGTAGGAATGGCCCTAGTAAATCCATCCCCCACATTGCGAAAGGGATAGGACTTGATAGGGAGGTGAGTGGAGCTTGTGGGAGGCGACAGACGTTGGAGTATTTCTGACAAGAGCTGCATTGCCGAACGTGCAGTTCGGCGTCTTGTAGGAGAGTGGGCCAGAAATATCCATAATTCAACACCTTCTGGGCTAGGGATCTGGACCCTGAATGTGCCCCGCCGATGCCTTCGTGGAGCTCTTGCAGAGCGTAATCGGCTTGTTTCGGGGAGAGGCACCTCAAATAAGGCCTGTCGTCCACTTGTGTAAAGGAGCGCTTGTATAGGATGCCCTCGATAAGGGTGTACCGCTCAGCTCGGGTTCTCACTCGGCGAGCTTCCTTAGGGTCTTCGGGGAGGAGCCCATCCCTTAGGAATTCTACCAGAGATTTCATCCAATTATCTTGAAGCAGGACAGGTAGTGACTCCATCGAGTCTGAAGTTTCATCTTCTATACTTGGCTTCAGGAGCACCTCGATCAAGACGGTCTGCTCGAGACCTTGGAAGGAGGAGGAAGCTAGATTGGAGAGGGCATTGGCCTGGGAATTCTCTTCTCGGGGGATTCACTAGATGAGAGCTTCTTGAAATAGGGCCATGAGACTCCGGACCATGGCTAGGTACTTAGCCATTCAGTCATCTCGTGCATCGTACTCACCTAAGACATGATTTACGGCCAGCTAAGAGTCGCTAAAGATCCGGAGGCGCTGCGCCCCTGCCTTGCGAGCCATTCTGAGGCCGGCTATGAGTGCTTCATATTCTACTTCATTGTTAGAGGCCTTGAAGTTGATGCGGAGGGAGTATTGGAGGATGAAATCATCTGGGCCAGCCAGAATGACCCCAGCTCTACTTCCCTCATTACAAGAGGATCCATCTACGTAAACCTGACCAGACAGGCGGTCCCTTCATTGCTTGGCTGACCTCGGGGATGGTACTCTCGATGATGAATTCAGCTAAGGCCTGAGCCTTGATTGCGGACCGAGGTTGGTAGGTTATATCATGCTGGCTCAGCTCGATAGACCACTTCATGAGGTGACCAGAGGTCTCTGGCATGTGGAGAACTTGCTTCAGCGGTTGGTCGGTAAGAACGACCACCGAATGGGACTGGAAATATGGGCGAAGCTTTCTTGCGGCCATGACTAAGGCCTATGCCATCTTCTCTATCCTCGGATAGCGGAGCTCGGCATCCCGAAGTACCTTGCTCACGTAATATATGGGCTTTTGCGTCTTATCTTCTTCCCTTATGAGGACGAAGCTGAGGGTCTGCTCTGAGGCTGCTAGGTAGAGGTAGAGGGCTTCCCCGGGAATAGGCTTGCTAAGGAGAGGAAGATTGACTAGGTAAGTCTTGAGCTGGTCGAATGAATCTTATTGCTGCTGACCCCACTCGAAACCTTTGGCCCCCCTGAGAGCTTTGAAGAAGGGAAGACACTTCTGCCCTGACTTGGAAAGGAAACGCCCTATGGCTGCAAGGCGACCTGTTAGCTTTTGGACCTCTTTAACATTCTTCGAGGGAGCTATGTCCAAAATGGCCTTGATCTTCTCGGGGTTGGCTTTGATTCCTCTCTGGCTGACCATGAAGCCTAGGAATTTTCCCGACGAGACCCCGAATGCACACTTGTTTGGGTTGAGCCTCATTTCATGTTTCCTCAGTACATCGAACGCCTCTTGCAGATCGGCCACATGATCGGCCCCGTGGATGCTCTTCACAAGCATATCGTCAACATATACCTCCATATTTCAGCCGATCTGAGCTTGAAAAACCTTGTTGACGAGGCGTTGATAAGTGGCACCTGCATTCTTCAAACCGAAGGGCATTACCCTGTAGTAGTAGAGGCCCTGATCGGTTACAAAGGAGGTCTTCGGGATATCCGGGGGAAACATACGAATCTGATTGTAGCCTGAGAAGGCGTCTATGAAGCTGAGGAGTTCATGGCCCGAAGTGGCGTCAATCAAAGTATCGATGCTTGGAAGAGGGAATGGATCTTTGGGGCATGCCTTGTTGAGGTCGGTAAAGTCGATACAAATTCTCCAGGTCCCATTGGACTTCTTCACCATTACTACATTCGAGAGCCATTCGGGATAATTTACCTCTTGTATGAACCGAGCCTTCAAGAGCTTGTCCACCTCCTCTTTTATAGCTTGTTGGCGCTCGGGAGCGAACTTGCACCTCTTCTGTTGGACCGGTTTGGACCCCGGAGCAATGCTGAGGTGGTGGACTAAGAGCTCTTCGGAAATTCCGGGCATGTCTGCAGCCGACCATGCAAAGAGGTCGCGGTTCCTTCGGATGCACTGGACTATGTCGGAGCATAGGGCAGATGGGAGGGTCTTGCTAACAAAGAACTTTCGGCTTGGATCCTGCTCAGAGAAGAGCACTTCCTCCAACTCATCCACCGGCTCGGACGTTGGTCGGACAACATCTTGGGGGATTTCAAGAGTTTCGAGGGAGAGGACTGGACCCAGAGTAGAGGTCATGTAGCATCTGCGGGCCGTTTTCTGATTGCCTTTTACTTCCCCTACTCCTCCCCGAGTGGGAAACTTCATCTTGAGGTGATAGGCAGAAGGGACGGCTTCAAGAGCAGCTAAGCCGGGCCGACCCAAAATGACATTAAAAGCTGCATGGACATCCACGACCATAAAGTCCATCGACTCCGTTCGGGTAGTAGGAGTTTTGCCAGCGGTTACGTCGAGGGTGATCATCCCTTCAATAGTCACTGGCACTCCCGTAAACCCATGGAGTGTGTAGCCGGCGGGTTTAAGTCTGTCTCGGGATGTTTGAGGCCTTTGAAAGCGGCGAGGAAGAGGATGTTAACGGAGCTGCCATTGTCCACTAGGATCCTCTCCACTTTAAAGTTCGCCATATGGAGGTTGATGACAAGCGCGTCACAATGAGGGGTTCGGACACCCTCAAGGTCTTCATCTGAGAATGTGACGGGTACTCCGAGGCCTTTAAGAGGAGGTGTGGCATGAACCGAATTAACTATCCTTATAAATGCCTTTCGGGAGGAGTTGGAGGAGCTCCCCATTGGGCCCCTATGGATGAGGTGTAGGACACGCTCCTCTTCGAATTCGGGTGTTTCATCGCGTTAAGGACGCTTGTTAGCTCCCCGAGGCGGGGGAGAAAGATCGGCTTGGTCCTTTCTCACGAACTTGGTTAGCTGACCCCTCTGGATGAGGGCTTCTATCTCGTTCTTCAGGGCCCGACAATCATTGGTGTCGTGGCCATGGTCCCGGTGATATCTGCACCACTTCTCTTTATCCCTCTTTTTGCCGGAGGTGTTCATTTTTGGCGCAGGAGGTATCACCCCCTCCTTCTCAACTTCCATGAGAATTGTGGAGATGTTGGCGTTAAGGGGAGTAAACTTTTCAAATCTGGGAGGAGGTCGGTGCTGACCGCCATTATCCTTCTGGAGCTTCTTGGCCCCTTCCTCTTCCGTTCCCTTTCTCTTAGACCCGGAGGAAGGCCCCTCCAAGTTGGAGCGGTGCTCAGCTTCCTCAGCCCGAATATACTTTTCGCTCCGGATGAGGAGGTCAGAGAAGTTCTGTGGGGGCTTCTTGGCGAGGGAAGAGCGGAGGCTAGAGTTGAGGACATTGGATTGGAATGCTGCTACAGCGACCGACTGGTCGAGGGATGCTATGGACCTGGCTTCCGCTGTGAACCTTTTCACATAGTCTCTCAGCTTCTCACCCTTCTTCTGGTTGAGGCAGAGTAGCGAAATGCTGGTCTTCTCAGTTCGGCGGCTACTCATGAAGTGGGTTACGAAGAGGGTCTCAAATTGCTCGAAGGAGAATATTGAGGATGGGGCAAGGCGAGAGTACCATTCTCGAGCCGGACCCTTGAGTGTAGCGGGGAAGGTCATGCACAGCAGAGCATCGGAAGCTTGATGGATGAGCATGAGGGTCTTAAAGCTTTCGATGTGATCGACGGGGTCAGACTCCCCGGAATAAGTCTCAAATTGAGGAGGTTTAAAGCCAATTGGTACGGGCACCTCCATTATGGTTCGGGAAAAAGGAGGTCAACTCGGGCGAAGGGTCCTTCCTCTAAGCTCTTCTTCTCTGTCTAACTGACCCAAGCGCCTCTCCATTTCGTGGAGACGGCGGTAGACAACGTCATCTCTTCGACGGTAACCAACTGAGCCTCTAGACTCGTCTTCGTACGAGGGAGAGCGGGGGCTACAACGACGGTAGCTCCTGGAGTGGCGAGGACTAGGAATGTGCTGGGTGTTGCTAGGAGCTGGGGGAGGAGTTAGGGACCGTCGGCGAGGACTTCGGACCGGAGGAGGAGTGGGAATCCTTGGAGCATTGGTGTTGTTGGGTCGGAGATTGAGAGCTTGTAGGATGGTTGCTTGGAATTGCTGGAACTCGGCAGGAGTGATGGGTGCCTCATCGTTCCTCGGATGTTGCCGACCGGCAGGGGAATGGGGTCTTCTCCTGTGATGCTCGGGGGACTCTCTCCGCCCTCTTCGGGTAGGGGACCTTCTGTAGTCTCGGCTGTGAGGAGATCGCTCATCTGGACGTTGTTGGCGGGAGGCTCCCTCTCGGGCTCGCTTCTCATCCAGATGGCGGCAAAGATCCTCATCCTTTTGCCGATTGAGGATGGTATTGCGAAGGTCGGAAGCTCGGGGATTGTGGGAGGCCATAGAATCCGTAGAGGAATTGTGTATTGAGACGTGGTCCTGGTGGGGAGGTTGATTCTGCGGGTTGGGATGCGAGACCCCTGCACCGGCATTTTGAGGACCGGGGGGACCCTTAGGAGGTTGTCGATTCTGAAGAGGAGGCTGGTCCTATTGGAGAGGGTCCTCGGCTTGAGGCGGAAGTTGCCCCTGCTGCTGAGCGGGTTGGATGGGGACTTCCTGTTGCTGATCAGGGGGGTTAGGTCCACGGTTGGACCCTCGGGATCTTACTTTCCTGGGAGGCATGGCTGGAGAAGATCTGACCAACGGGAAGAGGGGAGGCTGCTATTCGTTTGGTTTCCCACAGACGGTGCCAATCTGTTATCGCTAAATATGGTGTGGGGGCAAACAGATAGTATTTGTGGATTCTTGGAAAACTTGAATAGCAAACCTGTTACCTGTTCTGCCGGAGTTTGACCATTGACTCCCGCCATTCACCTGCAAAAAGTACGAGACACCGGGGTTGATCCTGGCGACGCACCCTCCGACGCTCAAGTCAGTAATCAGGAAGATTATGAAAGAGCGTAAATTGGCAAAAGATTGATTACCTCTTAATAGTGGTGGATGGGGGGTATTTATAGCCACCTTAGGGATCAGATTAGGAATGTAATCCCTGTGATCTGATAGGGAATATAATCCCCGTAATCAGATTAGGAAGGTAATCCCTAATTCTCAGTGAAAAGATAGATGTGAATCAGGGCTGTTGATTAGGATTAATCAGAGACCTTGATTTTATCTTGCTGGATCGGTTTTGCCGCGGGTTGGAACTCGTACCCGGCTGGAGTTGGATCCGTTTGCGGGTTAATGGATCTTTGAGAAGGAGACCAGTACCCGTTTCGGACCCATTTGTAGGTGAAATTACCATTTTACCCCTAAGCTTTGAGATTCGTGCCTGATTTGGACGATCCCGATTTAACCCTTTTTTTAGCGATGTCAGTTGGTGTAACTTGTGATTTGTTCTTATAAATTATGTTAACATATTGTGTGTTTGTGTTGTTATAATGATGGTTATTTATTTATTTATTTTTTTCTGATGTTGGAGCACATTTAATACGGGGCCCTCAACCAACACCGAGTTTAGTTCATTTTCTGTCAAGATTGGGAACAACGAGCTCTTCTATGGAGTTTTTTTTTGAAAATTTACCAAGTCCAATAGAGAGCTTCACTCGCTATGAAAATTCAAAATTTTTACAGTTGCCATTCCCAACAGCGAGTCTAGTATAAAGATGACCGTCATTGGGAACGACGAGTCTTGTTTGAAAATTTTGATCCAAACTTGCTGTTGGAAACGTCGAGGGTGTGTTTGGTTTGATGTTTTTTTTTCTTTCTAAAAAACTGAAAAACCTGTTTGGTTTGGTTTTTTTGTGAAAAGAGTTTTCACAAAACCCTTTTACTTTTTTTCCTTTATTCTCTTCTCTCTTTTCACAAGCCACCCCTCTTTACTCCTATCTCGTCTTTACTTCACATGCTTCCTCCCTTCTCAATTTTTTTGCTCGAAACTAGATCTGAGTGAATATCTACCCAAAATCAACGATTTTGAAATTATTTTGCCCCAAATCTACTCCACCTTAACTTCTCTATCGCTCGCGGAGAGCATACTACTCTCGAACATCGAATTTGGTGGGGTAAGTGATCGATTTAGGGTTGATGGTTTGTGAGACCCGATCTACTTACAAGAGAAGGTGTAGTCGACAACGGGCAAGTCGAATCAAATACCGATTGAAGCTTGAATCTGTTGCTGACAGTTTCTTTGCTCTTCAAACCAAGCAATCGATGGTATGATCCGATTAGAACCCATTTTCTCCCTTGTTACAACGCTATGATTTCCGTTTATAAGATGATAATCCCGATTTTTGGGCAAATTTTGATTTTATTTTTTTCTTCATAATTTATTCAACGACTGATTTAAGGGATTGTACACAGTGAATGGGGTGGATTTGGAAATGATGACTTCTGATCCTATGGCTAGATCCGTGGGCCAAAACTGGTTTTTTTGTTTCTTTTTTTGTTAATTTTTTTAGGGATTGATTTTAGGGATTATAGACTGTGAATGGGATGGATTTGGAGATGATGACTTCTGATCTTATGGTCGACTAAACTCCTAATTATTTGATTAAAATAAGGGTTCATTTTGTTCATGTGAAAAAGCCATTTTTGAAATCCTACATTGGAGATACAAGAAGTTCTCATTTTTGAATTTGTTGACTTCCGCAAATGAGTTCGGATCATTCTTTAAGTGCTGCAATTTGTCATTGTTGTTTATTATTTACTGTTTCTTTTCCTAATATAGATGACTAGTATGGGGAAGGGGAAGGAGATGGAGGTGGATGATGATGTTGGGTTATGGAATCCAAGTGTTGTGCGGGTATTTGTGAATCTTATGGAGGAGGAGGTAGACCAAAATAGTCTCAAAAGTTCGATATTTGAAGCCAAAGTTTGGCAATGATTTGCACAACATATGAAAATTATGTGTAATCGTACATTCACGGTTAAACAATTAAAGAAAAAATATTCCAGACTGAGAATTAATTGGAGGGAGTATGAGACTCTGAAGAAGCAGAGTGGTTTGGGTTGGGATGAAGAGAACCAAACAGTCACTTGCGAGAAGGAGGTTTGGGACAACTATGTTAAAGTTCATATATAACTTCATTTTTGTAATAGTCTGTGATTCTGTTCTTATTATACTTAACCATGACTTTACTACTTGTAAATTAACAACACAATTTTTGATTAGGCACACCCTGCGGCAAAAATATTCAAGTCGAATGGATTGGCAAATTATAATGCTTTGACCAAAATTTTTCAGGGGTCTACTGCCCAGGGTTTTGTTTCTAGGGCTTCAACACAAAGGGTGTATGACTCCGATGAGGAACGGAGGGTCAATTATGAGTTTGCCCACCCCAATCGACCATATGTAGATGTACCTGATGAGGATGATGATGCATCGATTGGTTTGGGGTCGGGGTCTCGCAAGAGAAAATCTGGTGCGTCAAGTGGTCGAGCAACAAAAAGCTCGAAGATGGATATATGCTTTGATTCCTATTTGGAAACTCAGGAGGTAAAAAGAGACAAGTATAGGAAGAAAATGGGCGACCAAAGTAATCTCTCGGTTGAACAAGATTCTTCCTCCCTTGATCAATGCATTGATATAATTAATGCGATGACTGGGCTTAATTACAAACAGACAGGGAAGGTACTTGATGTGTTAGTTGAAAGCCCTCAGTGGCGTCATGCCTTCCTTCGTATGACCCAGGATGTTAGGGAGAGATGGGTGAAGTGTCGTGGTGAGCAGTAGGGATCCCATTAGGTTGAGTGGATCCATCATATCCAAATTGTTTATTTCTTTTAACAATTTTTACATATTTGTGTGTGAGCTATTGTATTCTGAATATTTAATAGCAGAACGTGGTGGTTTTTTTTAATTGATTTTTTTTATTGTAAATGGATTTGCTATTAGTAGCTGCTGTTGCTATTTTTTTGTCTGAGTTTAACAATATTACATAACGTAAGAAGTTAGGGTAAAATTCTGTAAATAACCTCCACTATTGTCATAGTATTAAAGCTTTAACTTACTTTATGCAACTGAATTCTTCTTTTGTCAGAGTCAAGTACTATTGCAAGTGCTACCGTAGTGATGGACACGTCTTCATCTGATAGTAACGGTTTGGATGACTTGATGGAACTCCAGTTCCTACAGGCCATCGCTGGAAAAAAAATCCACAATGCACTCCAAAACTAACAGGACGTGAATATTTGCAAGAAATCCTAGATGGTTCCCCGGATAAGTTTCATCGCATATTCAATATGAATCAAGATTGTTTTTTGGCTTTGTGTGGTTTTCTGAAAAATGGCAACTGTCTTAAGGAAACAGAGGAGGAGGCCCGACGTAGACGTGTGTCTTTTGAAGAAAGTGTTGCCATATTTTTGTACATTGTCGGTCATAGTCATAGAATGCGAGGAGCTGCTGATAGGTTTCAACACTCGGTTGAAACAATCGAGCGAATTTTTACAGATGTTTTGAAAGATTTGGCAAGAGCAGCCACAGTTCTAATTACTCCCCGAACACTACACGTATACATGAAAGAATCACTAGTTCCACGGACTTTTATCCATGGTTTAAGGTATTTTATTACCTCCATCCTGACTAACATATAATTTTAATATTTCAAAGTTTATTAAAGTTGTAGGTTTCAAATTCATTAATGTAGGGAGCTATCGGTGCTGCTGATGGCACATTAATCGATGCTTCGGTACCCGCTAGTCGAAACAATGCTTGTCGTGGACGAAAGGGTAATATAACTTAAAATGTGTTGGCCGCTTGTGATTTTGATATGATGTTCACATTTGTTTATGCGAGATGGGAAGAAAGTGCTAACGACTCCCGTGTAATACAGAGTGCATTATCACAAGGATTGTTGCAAATCCCTCCCGATGATAAATATTATTTAGTAGACTGTGGTTACATGAATATGCTCGGTTCTTTAGCTTTCTACCGTGGTGAGCCATATCACTTGCAAGACTTTCAAGGGGCCAACCATGCACCAACACAACCTAGGCAACTTTTTAATAAAATGCATGCAAGGCTACGAAATGTCATTGAAAGAACCTTTGGTGTATTCAAAAAAAGGTGTTTCTTGTCATATGTTTGTTGTCGGTCTCCATCTCACATGAAGTGCTTCATTTAATTGTTTTAAATCACCCTACTCTTTTACCTCTATCAGTCTAGGCAATGATGAATAATCAAAAGTTATGATGCATGTGATTGATAATGAAAGCATCTGATGCTTTATAAGGGAATAAAAGTCATCCTATCAACAGTTGATAATTTTCATTATTGGCATGGCAATCAAATGCATTACAATGCATGATTAGAACTAGTTGGCATGGCATTCAAATGCAGCCCTAGACTAATCTTCATGTTCTATTCAATCAGTTTTCTATACATAACTGTTCTGAGCCTATGACTAATTGAATCCTTTTAAATATTACCTATATTTCGTTTCAAGATTAATTTTTTAACAATACGATTCAATCCTTACTAGGAAGAAGATTGGTATCAGAAATAGCAGCTGAACTTCTTTTTTACAACTGCCACAATGTTGCGCGATTGGGTATTGATATCCTGCACTTCTTAATTGGGTTTTTTGGTTGTCTGCTGTTTTATAAGGGATAAGGTCTTATGTTTTAGTTTGAAAATTATTACTATCTTGTTGACATGTTATAACTGTGAAGGATTCAATTTGGACTGCATTGGGATGCTTCTGATGGCTTCTTATGCTTTGGGCAAAAATAATCAGTATGCTAACACAAGGTTTTCAATAAATATTGTTGATGTGCCTTTGAAAAATTTGGAGAAGATGGATTCTGATCCTGTATAACTCAAGTATTGATTTTTTTTTACTTTAACAAATTTCCATACTGTGTACAATCTCCTTCCTGTGAAAGGTTCTGATTCTGCTCATGGCTTATGATGTTATCATGGTTTCTCAAGGCTTTTGATATGTTATAACTGTGAAGAATAATAATTTGGGGTGTGCATTGGGATGCTTCTGATGGCTTTTCATGCTTTGGGCAAAAATTATTAGCATGCTAACACAAGCTTTTCAATAAATTTTATTGATGTGCCTTTGATAAATTTGGAGATGATGGCTTCTGATCCTGTATAATTGAACTGTTGATTTTTTACTTTAAAAAATTTCCATATTGTGTACAATTTCCTTCCTGTGCAGGGTTCTGATGCTGCTCATGGCTTATGATGTTATGATGGTTTCTCATGGCTATTCATATACTATAACTATGAAGAGTAATAATTTGGGGTGTGCATTGGGATGCTTCTGATGGCTTCTCATGCTTTGGGCAAATTAATCAGTATGCTAACATAAGGTTTTCAATAAATTTTGTTGATGTGCCTTTGAAAATTTTGGAGATGATGGCTTCTGATCCTGTATAACTCAAGTATTGATTTTTTTACTTTAACAAATTTCCATACTACCATCTCCTTCCTATAAAGGGTTCTGATTCTGCTCATGGCTTATGATGTTATGATGGTTTCTCAACGCTGTTGATATGTTATAACTGTGAAGAATAATAATTTGGGGTGTGCATTGGGATGCTTCTGATGGCTTCTCATGCTTTGGGCAAAATTAATTAGTATGCTAACACAAGCTTTTCAATAAATTTTGTTGATGTGCCTTTGATAAATTTGGAGATGATGACATCTGATCTTGTATAACTCAACTATTGATTTCTTACTTCAACAAATTTCCATACTGTTTACAATTTCCTTCCTGTCAAGGATTCTGATGCTGCTCATGGCTTCTGATGTTATGATGGTTTCTCATGGCTTCTGATTCTTTATAAGAGATGAATAATCAAAAGTTTCAAATTCATTTATTAACCCCTAATTTTGTTCATTGTTCAAAATTTGCACATTACAATGGGTGTAAGGGCCGACAATTACACATTTCAGATAAGCTCAAGCATAGTCGATAAGTTTGCCAGTGATGGGGAGATACAAAGAAGAAACAAAAACAAGTTCAAGCGAAAGATACCACAAAAACCACATAAAAACAAGCACAATCCAATGTATGTTGCATCAGTGTAATTCAGCTGATTTGGGATTCCAGGTTTCAAGTACATATAATATAATGTATTGGAGCTTAACAAACAGAGAGTTGCAATGTAATATAATGTATTTCAGCTTTATTCTTATTATGAATCTAGTAATTCAAGCAAGTGTAATGAGTTACAAAATAAGGGATGCGATCAAAGAATTTTCATTACATTATATTCAAATGATCTTTCATATTACTCTTTTGCATATCGCATATCAAGTTAAGGGAATGTTACATACAATACGAATACAAAATCTTCATTGGAAAAAGCATAGTCGAATATCAGTTCATATGAACAAGCTTAAGGTATATCACATTAATACAACTCCTCATATTGATAAGATTTGCTCGATTCTGATGCTGCTCAGGCTTCTTGTTCGTATACCTATACAACTTTGCTCTGTAACTGCAGCAATGAAAAAAACTTCAGCAGAAAATTAATGCAAATTGATTAAACAAACGCCTTTTATAATCGCATTGTGAAAAAAACGGTTTTCCTATAAATTTGAGAATTTATTTTTATCACCAAACGCCTTTTATAACCTCATTTTCCAATAACTTTTTTAATCAAAATTTCATATTTACTGGTTTACCAAACGCATTTTATACTCTCAGTTTCAAAAAAACAGTTTTCATAAAAAAATATTATCAAACAGCTTTTACACTCTCTTTTTCAGAAAACTGTTTTCAGAAAAGAGTTTTCAGTAAACTGTTTTCAAAACAACAAACCAAACGCAACCTGAGTTTCTCAAAAAAAATTAGAAGTCCCAATGGCAAGTACGAAATAACTAAACTCGCCGTTAGGAATGACGAGTGTAGCTGTTGAGTCCCCGAGCGTAATTAGTTTGATAGCGGTCTTTTTTTGGTAAATAGTTTCGAATAAAGACATAAACAAAAAAAAATCTATAAAATGTAATTTAGCTAGGGATGGCAAGTGGGCCGGGTCAACCGGCGACCAACCCGTTGAACCCAGCCCGTGAAAGGGATTGGCGGGTTCGGGTCGAACCCGTGAACAGTAACGGGTCGAACCGGGTCGTCAAAAACGCGAATCCAACCCGTCTAACCTGGCCCGCGAACCTGTTAAAAAATGCCCAACCCGCCGCCAACCCGCGGGTCGACCCGCGAGTTACGAACCATTGGACCCGTACGGGTCGAGCGTTCGACCCGTTACGGGTCAAACGGTCGACCCGCGGGTCAGCGGAACGTGGGGGCGCTACTGTACAACAGAGAGTCTAACAGCTCTCTCATAGCCGTTTTTTTTGGTTTTTTGTTTTTGGTGTTTTTTTGGTTTTTTAAATATTTTTAGCCTATAAATACCCCCCAAAACCCCAGAAAAAAATCACACCTTACTCTCTTACTCTCTCTAATATTATAACTCATTTCTAAGGAATTTTTCAACAATTGAAGTATTCAACAAGCAAGTCTTCAAGGCATATACACGATCAAATTTCGATTGTATCGAAATCAAAATTCAACAACATCTTCAACTCTTCAACTCTCGTCCAACTCCAAGTGATCAAGTCGTCAATTCTCCTTCAAGCTCTCCTCAACTCTTCAATTCTGGAATCGCTTATTTCTAGTTCTACTTATATTCTTATTTTCACGGTTTTTTTTATATACGTGTATCCACGGTGAACGGTATCAAAATTTCATACCTCTCTCGTTATTTTATTTTTGTGTTGTAGTTATAATTATTGTTGGTTTTTTGATCTTTTCTATCTCAACCCTCTTGTTTTTTAGATTTTTTTTAATAATTTACCGTTCCTATATTGTGTAGTTTTTTTTACATACATTACTACATTATATCTAAATCACGCGGTAGCAGTCGTAGCGGACAAGATTCCTCCTCCTCTTCCCGTAGGCCACCAATTGTCCCAATTAGTGAGCCCACCCAAAAGTACCATGATCCTCCTACCCAACAATGGGGTGCACACGACGAGGTTGTAGGTGACATACAATTAGAAGAAGAAGAACAACAACAACAACCAACCGAAACCACACAACCCCGTAGTAGTAGGAAAAGTAGAGGAGAAAGTAGTGATTGACATAAGTTTTACGATTATATCCCGGATGAACAAACACCGGAATAGGTTTGAGAGTTTGTAAAACATGTTCTAAGGCATACAAATTCAAGAGGGGTGACGGCACCAGTACAATTAGTAGACACATCCAATATAACCATAAATACCTTCTTGCTGACCTACAAGGCCAACAAAAATCAACCCTAGAACCGGTCTAGTTGATAGCCACCCTTATGATCCCGATCTTGTTCGTCGGGAAATGGCCCGATTAGTCATAATGGAAGAATTACCATTTTCCTATCCCGAGAGTAGGGACTTGGAAAATTATAATCAAACGGCCTTAAACCCTCATTTTAAAAAAATTCCGAGAAATACTTGCAAATCGGATTGTATTAGAGTATACAATGAAATGAAGGACACTTTGATTGCAATTTTATGGAGTTTAACTTGTAGAGTTAGTTTAACTTTGGATTGTTGGACGGGTGTCAACAATATTCCAACGATGGGAATAACCTGTCATTGGATCGACAATGATTGGATTCTTCAAAAAAGAATCATATCACTTGCGGCGTTGTTGTATCCCCATAGTGGCGCTGAAATAGCAAACCTTATTTTAGAAATTTGTGATGTTTTTCATATTCGCGATAAAATTATGTGTATTAGTTTTGATAATGCATCTAACAACAATGTAGAAATTACTACTTTAAAATCTGTATTAAACCCTCCATCTGACAATATTTTTCATGTTAGATGTGCACGTCACATTTTAAATTTATGTGTTCAAGATGCATTAAAAATAGCCAATCCATATATAGTTAAAATTAGAAATTATATATATTTCATTGCATTAAGTCCAAGCATATTTCAAGAATGGAAAGCTTGGTGTAGGCTTAAAAATGTACCTTTTAGAAGATTTCCAAAGGATGTTAGACACCGATGGAATTCTATTTTTGATTTACTACATGTTGTTACCGAATATAAAGCAGTTGCAAATAATTTTTGTATCGCAAAAAATATGCCAAATTTTGAAATGACTCCCACCGATTGGTATTATGCCGAAGTTTTGTTGAAATTTTTAGAACATTTTAAAACCGCAACTTTAAAATTTTCAAAAACATATGAATCTACTTCTAGTAGCATTTTTATTTCATTAGTTAGCATGATGCAAACATTTAACGAAATGTTAAATGATCCCCATGTTGGTGAGATTGTAAAACTTGCATACAAATTTTTTTTGAAGTATTATTTTCCTCCTCCTATATTGATTTGTGTTGCTACCGTTATGGATCTTCGTATCAAATTAGAAGGTACGAAGAGTTTGATTGAAATGTTTTTTGCATTACTTGAGAAAAATGTAGAAATAGTAATTGATTGCACTACTTTTTTAGTTAAATTTGAATCTACATTAAATAACTTGTATGATTATTATGATAGATGTTTTGCTTCTAGTAGTACAACTTTTGTAGTTAGTTCTTCTTTTGCTACTTCTAAAGGTAAGGGTAAGAGTATATTTGATGATAAAATATTTAATTTACTTGCACAAATTCAATCAAAAAAACCTAGGACTAATCAACCAAATGAAATAAATTAGTATAGCCAACAAGATTCTGAGCCTTCTTCTTCTCCACTAGATATTTTACAATGGTGGAAAGACCATGAACACACTTTTAATATTCTATCAATTATGGCTAAAGATTTACTAACTCCTCCTGTCTCTATAGTTGCTTCTGAAAGTGCATTTTCTTCAAGTGGCAGAGTTTTAACTGATTACAGGAATCGCTTGAAGCCCGACACGTTAGAGATGCTCGTTTGCACAGAAAACTGGCTGAAGGCTGAAGATAGGACACAAGGGAAAGCACTATCAACGTCCACAAGTGGGAGCAACTCGCCGGAAGAACAATAACAACAACAACAACAATAGCTTTGCTTGTAATAGCAGCTTGATTGACACGTTAGAAATTGTATTATATCTTTGCTTGTTATGTTAAATTAGAAAAATTGAAGTCAATTAAAATTGTATATAAGAAATATGTTAGTGTATAAAATATATTTGTGAATTGAATTCTTCATTTCATTAGAAATTGTAAAAATTGTATAACTTAAATTCATATGAATAATATTTCAATATTTTTTGCCAATTTCACTCTTTCAATCTTATTATTATTATTACGATTTTTAATGTTTATTATTATTATTATTATTACTAGTTTAAATTTACCGTGCACCAAGTGCACGTGACTTGATGTATAATATCTTGTGGAGAATCATAGAAGCAATCACCACAATTATAGATTATAGTAGTTTACACGTGCGATGCACGTTTTAATAAATATAGTTTTTAAAATAAAAATTTAGATGTAGTCTTCATTTGAACCTAAAACCTCCTTTATAATAGTTATGCACGTGTGTTACATGGGTTGGTAGAATGGCAAAACATTTACAAATGACACTAAGGTCTTCTCCCATTCTAATATTAGAGATAAATCATGCAAATGTTGAATGGGGAATATACTATAAATTTTCAATATTAGAAATATATCAATATTAGTTTTGACAAAATACAAAATAACTTAAAGATAATCTATCTCATCAAAATTAGTGTTAAATGTAGAATTTCTTAAAAGAAATATATGAAAAAAACAAAAAAGTAAATCCTGAATTTTTATTTTTGTATTTTTTACCATGTCAAACATCATTTTAGACTTTAAATTCTCCAATAATTTGTTCCTAAACATGTTATACCTCATTCTTAATCATTTTTCAGCTGATTAAAGGTTTTATACAATATGTTGATTACCATACTTATAGGTCAAAACGGGCATATTTAAATTTAAAACTAAATTGCTCTCAAACTCATAAAGTCATACAACATGCCCTCACCTCACTCCTTAAGTCCTAAATAAGCAGGCATCTCATCTTCTATAACATTTTGAGACTTGCAACAAAGTGAGATACAATAAAGGGTAGATAAATAATCTCGATAGAATAAAGAAAAGCATGCTACTATGCAATTTTATTTTGCAATTCTCTCAAATCTTTGGTGCATACATAACTTTTAAAATAAATAGAAATATAGTTAGTTGTGATCATTTATTTTTTGTAACCGGACATATCATAAAGAGTTGCAAAAAAAGTTGCACATTTGTAATGGTATGCTATCCTTTCTTATTTCGATAGATTATAATAACTACATAGAACGTGTATAACTTCCTTAACTTTGTCAGTGACTTCTTATTTAGTAAGCATATTATCCAATATAAAATTATGCTAGTTATTCATATATATATCATATCATAAATAATTTGAAAAGTATCAAAATCCTACCTTAATTCTTCTAGTAAATAATTGTGTAATAATTTAGATTAGTCTGAAAATGATTTGTGTCCCACCTTAGAAGATATAAGAGATAGTAAGTAGTGAAATAAATGCAATGTCTCGGAAAAACATCATATCAATGCCAAAAAGACCATAAGCACTATCACCACATATTAGACGACCTACCTTAGTGATTAATGAACAAAATTACTTTTGTTGTTGATGTGCAGTACAAGTAAAGACGAAGTAAAACAGGAATAGGATAACTAATTGATAAAGGATAACTGTCTGCTCTGCAATATTAGATACTCGAGGAACTTCCATGAAAATTAAAGAAAAAGAAGCACAATAATTACACCAATCGTAAAAAACTCCATAAAGAGAAACTCCATATAACTCATTTTCATTATTAGCAAAGAATGATACAAAACACAATGATTTAGAACTCTTTGCTCCATATTTCTTTTGATACTTAAGAAGAAAAAATACAACTTGCAACTAGAAGGGGAAAAAACCCACTCTTTCACAAAACTGACACAATTAGCATCGACTTTAACTAGTCTAATCAATTCCACGGGGAAGTTTGTCGCCCACCTCACATCTGTTTTCTCTTATTAACAAAAGTTAGCCACCCAATTTGCAAGTCCGTTCACCTCTCTCAAAATGTGAGATACTATAGGCTCAACCGTATCATTAAGCATTCTTAATGATTAAAGCACTCTTCCAACACTGATAAAAAAATATTGATTATGTTTAAATTGTCGCCTTCTAGCCACAACTTTCCAACATTATTCAATAGCTCCATAGCTTCAAACATATCCTCCCATGCACCCCTCCGCTTAATGAAATTGATGTCATTATAGTAGTTGAGAACACCCCTCCCTCTTATAATAACTTCCTTATATATTCCCTGACAACAAATGCAAGTGCTTCCATCACATTGAGGGAACCATTGAAATTTATACATTGATGCAACCAAACTCAGGTGGCATCCACCTGACATTCACCCTCCTTCTAGTAAACAAAAGAACCAACCGTAAAAACCTTTGATTAAACGACCCCCTTTTGTTCCATTGTCGTAGATTTTTGTGTAGCATGCTGAGAATATCTTCATTATCCACTCTAAAAGCTTGTCAACCATCGAAAAGATGTTGCTGCAGACTTGGTTACAAATAGATGGTGTTTCTCACTTTACGTGGAATTTGTTAAGTAAATAGAGAAGATATAGTTGCACTCTCTTGAATCTACTCTCGACTCGTTCAATTTTAAAACTCAACAATTGGCTAGCAAACATTTCTTAGAATATTACCAGTCGTTATAAAAAATTTAAAGTAAGATGATCCTTTCTAAACACTAACTTGATTCTCCAATGAGCACAACTATTTCACTAAAATAATAATCATAACACTTCCATTAAAATGTAATGTAGAGAAAGTTCAAAATCAATATCACAATGAAGTAGTCAGAGCCAGATAAATAAATATGTTCCTATAAGTACCGAATTCAAACTTTCAAACAGATTATTGTCAAGGACTTCGATGAATGATAAATGAGTTATAAACTCCTACTGAGGTTATTGAGGATTTTGTAATATCAAGCTTGTGACGATTAACAACCTGAGTTGGCACAACTCTCAACTCATATTTTTTGTTCATGATGAGTTGGCTTAGTCACATTAAGGCTTTAAAACTGCATAAACTCCTCCTGCAAAAACAATGAATTTTTTTTATAACTTTTCAGATCACTGCTTCTCAATTAATGAATATAATAATAATAAAAGATTTATAGAAACATGCAAGTTAATATCGTGTATACATGGTAACAACTATATGTAAAAAATAAGATAAATCAAAAGAATATTTGAATAGATGGATGCATAATTTTCAAATTATTTTTCCATCACAAAAACTCCGCGTTGGTTATAGCTATAAGATGAAATGTCACAAAAGATTACTATAATGGTCCAGAAAAAGGAAGTAGGCTAATTAATAAGATGCCTACTCACGTAATCTTCACATGCATATATATCATGATATCCTATTTAATAAAAAGATAGGTTGCACAACATAAATATTTACGAACTTATTTTTCTAAAATGAATTTTGCTGAAGATAAAATGAATATAAATATCGCAATTCAATTTCTTCATCAAGAAGATAAAATGAATTTCTATAGTCTAAATGATATTTAGGCGTGGATTTAGTCGCTTCTGTATTGAGATATTGAGATTATAAACGAATGACCATCGTTGGACTTGTGCATTCTAGACAAATTGTTTAGGCGTACTGTCGATGGCAGGACAAACTGATGATAACAAAGTTCTGCTACCACCACCATGTGAAAGTCCAACACTTGTAATACAATGGTAAGCTCAAGAGGTTTATGTTTCACAGGGCCGGCCCAACACTTATTGAGGCCTAAAGTGAATTCCAAAATGAGGTCTTTTAAAAGTTTATAAGAAAAGTATGGTAGTAGGTAAACTCCTAGCTATAAAATACCATTCGACGACGGCAACAAATAGTCAAAATGCTATATGTAAATAATTAAATATGCATTTATGCATTTTCTCACAATCACGACTGTCGATGCTCTAACAGAGTAAATGAATACTAATTATCAAATGACAAAAATATATACAAAATAAATGGGATGACAAATGACAGAACAAAACATTCGCAGCAAAACAGTAACAAACTAGAAGTCTACTGGAACAAAGGCAAACTCCTGAACCCACATAAGATCTCATACAGAATTACAAAATACAACACCTAAAATTCCAAATTAAAGGAATATAATTTTGGCAAACTAAAATTGGATAAGAGAAAGAGCCTTACAGTGCCCGTTGCAGACTCGCAGCCTTGCAGTCCAACTCGAGCGACTGAAGACTTCGCAACCTTGCAGACTCGCAGACTCCCAGGTTGTGGCCCTTGTGGGCCTTGTGGCTGCACTCGAGTGGAGCAGGGGAAGGCTGGAAGTGATGCGGAGCCGCGATGCGAGGCGGAGCCGCTATGCACCGATGGCGCGCCGACTGGGCGAGGGAACTCAGGGAAGTGCCGGGAGTCGTTGAGGGAGACTGGGAGGGATGAGCGATCGGAGATTCGCTCAGAGAATAGAGAGAATTTCGGAGAAAGAGATTAGAGATAGAGAGAATTTGGTAGAGAGAGCGGATTGGGAATTTGGGATTTAAGAGTAATTCGGAGAGAGAGATTAGATTAGAGATGATCAGATGAAACGGCTGGATCAGTTGATTGGGATTTGTTTGGGAAATTATTAATTATAGAAATTTATTAGGAGGCTTTTTTGGAAATCAAAGAGCCATTTTTGAAAACCAAAGAGACTCAAATAGACAACTGAGTAAATGGAGGCCTAAAACTGACCATCAAGGAAGATGAATAGGCATATTTTCAGCAGAACAAAAAAAAAATAGAGGCTAAAACAGGGGGAAAAAATGGAGGCCTAAAGCAATGGCTTTAGTGGCTTGGGCCTTGGGCCGGGCCTGATGTTTCATCGGGACCTACAGCCTACTTAAAATAAATAAAATAGAATTTATGAGAAAAGCCTGCTTCAAGCAGGCGTTTCATCTCATATGCAGAAGAATGATCAAATATATGAGACATACATACGGTTGCAGACAAACTCATAAATTTCACTTAAGAGTTACTTACCATGTAAACACCTACATGTAGATCGTTACAACAATCCCATAACTGAAGGCATTAGAGAAGGCTCAAGTGAACTTATCCAATTCTTAACAAATCACTCAATTTAAGAAGTTATTAAGCGAATGATATTTCAGATTCATGGATATGAAAGAAAAAAAAATTACAGAAATAAAAAAGGAAAAGTATACACCACTGATCGAACAACATGTACTAACAAAAAAGGGATCAAGTGATTTCGAAAAAATTACAAAGCTTTCTCGTAGGACAGGACATCAGGTATACAGAGATGTATCTTTTAGACATGATACTTTCTGGTTCCTCTTACTCTGGAGGCTGGAAAAAGTTTGAAGTATCTACCGACATCAGTCTCGCTCAAATTTAAGATCCAAGTATTATTTTTCTGCCCTAGCAAGTACAGGCAGGAGCCACCTGCCTGTTGCTCAACGTTGGAAGAACTGATTGTAGGCTTCAGATTTACATCTACCATATCTTCCTTATTTGTCGAAGAGAGATTTTCCATCCCCGAAAAGGCTGAAGCAATCTTACAGAACAAAGGCTGCATTTTATTGGAAAAGTGAAAGTTCAGTCAATTCAGTTAATGAAAATATATTAAAAAAAAGTGTGTGAACATAACATGTTTAATACCTTGATGTTGAATCCTACCTAAGCACTGGTCTCTATAAACATGACACCAAGTTCTCGAGCTCTGGTTTCTCCCTCTTCAATAGAAACTTGCCTGATAAGTACGATAGCCTCAAATTTTATTCAAAGACATGTATGATAGTTGAAGAAAATAAAATTTAATTTGAGATATACTATCTATATTTAAAATTATGTCCGAAGAATAAAGATATAACCTCAGTTGTCCACAGCCAAGAAATTTGCATGTACATGAATCTCAAAGTTTTTTTAGCATAGAAACTGGAAATTTGATTACGGTGTCTCTATTAGAGGATCTAACATTTTCAGTAAGGGAATGTTAGATGATATTCATGTACATGGTTGAAGATGTATTTGGCAGTGAAATGATTTCATTATTCTTCACCTAGTATGGTTAATACCTTAACCTGTGTAGGGTGTCTTAAGTATAATTCATATTCTTCATTGTCTCCCTTGGTACAAATACTTCGAAACTATAGATAGTCATCTACTTTAGTTTCAATACAAAGAGAAATTATCCTTATTCCCACAAACTTTAAGGTGGACAAAGTTCCAAATTAATTATCGTGATGATCAGTCCAAGCAATTGTGATGCACTTCGATCATTAAAAGGAATTTAAATATCGTAATATTCAACAATTATCACCTTTTGTCAACAATATCTATTTTGTTTCCAACAAGCACGATGATGACACCACCACCTTGTTCATTGCGTACTTCCTCAATCCACTTAGAAGTGTTTATGGCGGTCTCCAAGCAATAAAATGTGAAGGGTAATTAAAGTTTAGATAAATTTTAGGATGGGTAGTAGACGATCAGTGTGAGCCTTCATGCAATGACTATATATGATTTGGTAGTATGAACCGTATGGGTTTTATCATGAAATATTGAGAGAGCCAACATAATAAAAATATAAAAATCACCGTTGTTCACATAATCATTAGTCATAGAAGGATCGCATCTAAAATTCTCATTCTTCCAAGCAATTTCCTAAATATCTCTACTATGTACATGATTTTTACATGCAAACAAAAAAAATCAATTTCTCCCTTATAAATGAAATGAGAAATAAGAAAATGAGAAACCTTGGAGTCCCCCTAGTTTTTGTCTGTGCTTGCAAATTTAACAAGAGCAGTACTCTGTGTGTGTGCCTCTAGTTTTTGTCTGTGCTTGCAAATTTAACAAGAACAGTACTCTCTGTGTGTGTGTGTGTGTGTGAGAGAGAGAGAGAGAGTGTGTGTGTGTGTGTGTGTGTGAGAGAGAGAGAGAGAGAGACCAATTGCTGAGTGTATTTAAGGCTGAATATTTTATTAAAATTGAGAAACCGAAGAGACTGAAAGCACTTTGAGAAACTGAAGAGACTGAAAGCACTTTTATTGAAGTAGGTAATCGCAAATTTAACAATAATATTATTTAGGTAACAATATAGGCCTCGTTGATCCTGGTCTGTTTCTCAACAAAGGTTTCCAACATGAAATTACCTTACGTAAATTGTCAAATTGATATCACTACAAGTGTAGCCTATAAATTGACAATGAACGGTATGAAACAATAAACAATAACATACTTAAAATAAGTTCCAATGTAGGATGATGAAAATAATGATCATGTATGAATAACTCACTATAATTTCAAAAAAAATCCTCAAATTTCTAGAATTTTGCATGATTAGCTTTTTAATTGATTATGCCGGAAGTTAATATTGTTCAGTAAAATTCTTTATGTACTTTGTTCTCATACTTTAATATTTATTAAGCATTGTCTTGCATGTTTGGAATGAATGCATCATAAAATATACATGAAATCATACTGCAATTACTGCTTACTTGCTACATCAAAAACAATGACTGCAACAGAAGAATCATATTATAAATTCATATACCCCATGGGGTTTTACAATTTTGTTTCCCCCCTATCTTTCTGAGCATGGACAAGATAAGCTTACATTACATTTCATCATTACAAATGTAACCAAAACCTCTATTACTATTACATTTTGTGTCTAGTGTCCACTTAACATGCATCAAAGTGGTTTTCGAAAAGTACCTATTTTTTTAATAACAAATGAAAGGATTGTAATGTAAAAAATTTCAAAAGAATTTGATTTTTCATCAATGGACATTTTAATGTATGCATATTATGATAAAGGGTGTTGTGCTTGGTTGAGTAGGAGCCATCATTTTGGTTATGCCGAAGGGAAAAGAATGACTATACACTTTCAAAATACTCCATTTTATGCCCCCCCCCCTTTCTCCCTAAACCCAACAAGACAAATATAGAGTATTAGTAAATGTAGTTCAGGTTTTCTTGTTTGGTACCTTTAATTTTAATCATATAGAATAACCTTTCCTTTTGTGGCAAATAATTGAAAATGAGGAATTGTAAGAAAGTTGTCCTGGCTATCAAGTTCTTTTGGCACCATATCTGAAGTAAGTCTTCATTTTTGTGCTGTAAAATTTGATATGTTGAGATTCTCAAGTCTGAACATGTCTGTTAAGCTGTTGTATCAATCTGATGTTTCTTATAGTTAATGAAGGTTAAAAAGAAGCCATTTCCTATTTTATTAGTTCTAATGCAAGAAATGGAACCACCACCACCACAGAGACTCTATTTTAAACGTTTGGGATTACTACGGAAATCATTTTTCTCCATTCAACTCTATTTAGTTTATATCTTTTGCTGAATTAATAATTAACATACCCCAGTCCCATATGCCTCAGACCAATGTTATTCAGGTCTACCACTACATCTCGTTGCTCTGTTAACTCAATCTCTGACATTTTGGTTTTCATTACATTTGTCCTTGTTTTATCATTAACGGAGCTCCTATAATAATTAACATGTCCCGGTCCTAGATGCCTCACACCAATGTTATTCAGGTCTATCTCTAGATCTCGTTGCTCTATTAACTCAATCTTAACTGACATATTGGTTTCCATTAACATATCCCAGTCCCTGATGCCTCAGACTAATATTATTCTAATATTATTCTGGTCTACCTCTAGATCTTGTTGCTCTATTAACTCAATCTTAGCTGACATATTGGTTTCCATTACAATTCTCCTCGTTTTATCCTTAGCGGAGCAGCTAAAACTTCTTTCATTATGTACACCATAGATATCTTTTTCTTTTAGTGGTATGCCACTTACCCACCTCTAACATTCTCATTTGAATTATTTAAAATGGAATTATTTGAATTATTACCGATCTTTACATCAATGTTGCCTATACTTAGTGAAAAATGTGAAGGATGGTTACATTGGAAGGGAGATGTGGAGGTAGTCGAGGTAGGGCACCCAGAGGTCTAGTGAAAGCTCTCTCTAATGCTCTATGTACATTCTCTTCATGTCTCAGTTTCCTCTTAAGCTTGTCAACATATCATTTATATATTACCAAAACTCAGGTCAACCGAATGCTACTGCCACATCCAAAACTGCCACTTCAGCTAGAAGCTCTAATGTCTTTAATATGAAAAAAAAGCATAAACAAGACCAACTCAAAATGTGTTCATATCATATGAAACCAAAAATGAGATAGAAAAATGTGAAGGATGGTTACATTGGAAGGGAGATATGGAGGTAGTCGAGGTAGAGCACACAAAGGTCTAGTGAATGACATCTCTAATGCTCTATATACATTCTCTTCATGTCTCAGTTTCCTCTTAAGCTTGTCAACCTTGGAATTAAATTGAAAAATAAAAAAAAAAAAAAAATAAGGTACAAAATTCAAGCAAATTAATAATAGGATAACTAAAATGAAAATTGTACATCTTGTTGCGGGGCAAGCTTTCTTGCTCTTTTAGATTGGATTTTATTTAGTGCAGGTTTCCCTTGCATCTCTGTCTCCTTCTTCTTCTCTACTCCCCGCACCACTGAAACATACAATTAATACAATGATCAAAACTGTTTATATACCCAATTGGAATTACTATATGGGGAATTTTGAGTGATCAATCCCAAACAAGAAAACTCAATTTGGAATTTTGACAAAGATGGTAGATAATATGTATTAAAGAAACAGAAAAGAAACTGAATTTAAGACCTTTGAGATTGCCAAAATGAATATTTTACAAAACCCAATTCAGATTGTGAATGAGATATCTTATGGGTTTAACAAAGGAGCAAACCGTATTTAAAGAGGCATTGCTTGAGAATTACTTGTGGGTGATGTAAAACATAGGGGTTGAAGAATCTTACTTTCTCATGCTTTGAGGGAGGCTTCATGGAGGATTGTACAGCTGTTCTAACTCTGGTGTTTATTTGCTGAGTTCTGTTCTGTCTCTCTTGAATGAATGAACTGAGCTTCGGTGATGAGAGGTTGATTCCGAGGGGCGCGAACGACGGCAACGGCGGTGGAGGTACGAGATAAGGGTTAGGGTTAAGGTTGGGGGGTTCGGAGGGATTGGGGGCTTCGGATTGGGGAGGGACGTCTGGATTGGGAGACGAATTGGGGTTAGGGTTAGGGTTTTGAGAGATTGAGAGAGATCGAGATTTTGGGGAGAGATCGGGAGAGAAGTGATTAGAGCGGTTAGGTTTTAGGTTTTGAGAACGATGGGAATTTGGGGGGAGAGATCCAAAGAGAAGAGATAGATATGATTACGGTCAAGATCTGCTCATATTCGATCGACGGTCCAGATCTGCTCATATTCGATCGACGGTCCAGATCTGCTCTGGACAGATTTATTGTGATTTTTATAATAGAAAATAGATTATTATTATTATTATTTTAAGTTAAAAATATTTGTTTAAAAAAACCTATTTAAACGGGCCAACGCGCGGGTCGACCCGACCTGATTCGGGTTGGACCCGAAAAGATTCCCGGATTGGGCAGGTCGTCTTAAACAACTTTCGGCCCGGTTCAGTTAAATAACAAAACCGGCCAGAGCCCATCAAAATCAAGGCCCAACCTGGACGGATTCGGCTCAGCCCGGCCCGGCCCGTTCGGCCCGAAGGCCAACCATAGCCAATTACTAGTGCAAAATGCCCAACACCAAACCCCATTATAAATAGTACAAAACCCTGGCTAAAACGCCTCCACCCCTCAACAACAGCCGCCATCGCATTCTAGGGTTAGGGTTAGGGTTTTGGATTGGGATTAGGATTTTGCTCTCCTTTCATCAATCGACTATCAGAAATGGTAACTCTATCAAGCCCTAATTAATTAATTAATATTGTACCAACAGTAAAAGAATACGATCTTGATTGTTCTCTTTCGTTTTTGTTGTTTTTAGACCGTCAAGCGTCGTAATGGCGGCCGCAACAATCACGGGCGTGGCCACGTCAAACTTCATCCGCTGCTACAACTGCGGCAAGTGCTGCCCTAAGGTCCATCATCTCAAACCAAACCTTAGTTTGTTTCGTGTAGTAATTTGAACATTTAGAAAGCTCAATGCGTTGAATTTTTAGTCATTTGTATATCAAAAAAGTACTGTTCTATTCTTATTTGTTTGATAGAATATGGTTCTTACTTGATGATTAATATTCTTCTTTGTTGTTATTCCGGAGCCTGCAGTCATTTATCCTTTGGATCTTTATATCATTGTTGAAATTTGTCTGTATGTTAACATTAGCCAACTTTGTACTTAACATTGAACTTCTACTTGGGTTCCGCCACGATGTTGTATTGTAAAAGCAGAAAGAAGTATTTTCAGCTTAAACTTGCCTGTTCTGTTTAAAGTTGTGTTGCTTTTGGCGTTACCTTCATTGGAAATCCTTTTACAATGGATGTGTCAACGAAAGCGTAAATTAATATGTTTTGCACAGCAGGGTACTTGCGTTGATGACAGAAGTTCCTCATTTTTATCATACTCCGGCTTGACTACATTTACTTTTTTTTTATTGGAAAGTGTTATATTAATCGGATTTTTCTGCTATATTAGTGTTTATCAAACTTTATATTGGTTTATTGTTCGAACAACCCATTTACTGCTGAAACTAGCCTTTTCTATCAAAAGTTGTATCATTTGGCGTTACAGTCATTGGAAATCCTTTTACAATGGGTGTCTGCGAAAGCGTAAATCAACTTGTGTTGCACTGCGAGGATCTTAAGTTGATGACAAATGTTCCTCATTTCTATCGGACACCTGCTTGCCTATATTTATTTTTATTATTATTGTACAGTAATGTATTAATTGGATTCTTCTGCTGTATTTATCCTTGTCAAACTTCATTTTAATTTGTTGTCTGGACAACCTATTTTCAAACCAGTCTTTTCTTTTAAATTTGCTTTGCTTTTGGCGTTACGTTCATTGGTAATCCTTTTACAATGGATGTGTCAACGAAAGCGTAAATCAATTCGTGTTGCACTGCAGGGTTGTTAAGCTGATTACAAATGTTCCTCATTTTTATCACGCTCCTGCTTGCCTACATTTTTTTTAAAAATTTTTGGTAAATAATATATTAGTTGAATTATTCTGCTATATTTATCCTTCTCAAACTGGTTTTAAATTTATTGTCTGGACAAACCAGTCTTTTCTATTTAAATTTCCGTTGCTTTTGGCGTTATGTTCATTGGTAATCCCTTTACAATGGACGTGTCAACGGAAGCATAAATCAATCCGCATTGCACTGCAGGGTTTTTAAGTTGATGACAAATGTTCCTCATTTTTATCACACTCCTGCCTGCCTACATTTATTTTTTTATTGGAAAAGAATAAATTAATTTGATTCTTCTATATTGTCTTATCAAACATGATATTTGTTTATTTTTTGGACAACCAATTTTGCATATGTTAACATTTTTTTGTGTGATCATTGTTTTGTTTCAGTGTTTTCTGTAACTGTTCTTCTATTTGGCATTCCTTTTCTATTACAAGTTGCAAACCTTTTAAGCAGTCTTGCTCTTTGATCCCAAACAATCCCCAAGATGTTTATTTCATTTCCTTCTCTTTTTGGGTTTTTGGGATTCAGCTGATCACCTCTCCCAATAAAAGAAAAAGTGGAACGACGAATTAGCGTTCATATAATCACCATTCAGTCCATTTGGGCTGTTTTTATTGTTCCTGTTCTATGTGCTAATTTTTATTTTAATTATAGACCTCATGACTAAATCAAATCCAAATCCAATTTGCAGCATGTTTGGTCGACTTTGTTTACAAATTACTTGACACTTTTTTGTGAAATAGTTGACTGTAATGATCCTGGACTGGATGTCCTTGCTTGCTGTTAACATTCGTGCCTTTGGGATGAACTGGTCCCAATGGGAGTTGATTGTTTCTCTTGATACTGTTAAATTTTCATATTTGTATTTGAAGTTAAGACCTGACTAAATCAAATGTAAATCTAATTTGCAGCATGTCTAATTGACTTTGTTAACAAACTACTTACCAATTTCTTTATAATACAGTTGACTAGTGATCCGGGACTGGATGTCTGCCCCGTTGGCTGTTTATTGTGCCTTTGGGACGAACTGGTCCTGATAGTAAATACCATCTCCTTCACTTTGCCAGCTATTATAATATTTGTTTTTAGTTGGCCATTAAGGATGGAAAATGTTTTTCTTTTTACTTTCGAAAGTTTAGTCTGTAATGATCCTGGACTGGATGTCCTTGCTTGCTGTTAACATTCGTGCCTTTGGGATGAACTGGTCCCAATGGGAGTTGATTGTTTCTCTTGATACTGTTAAATTTTCATATTTGTATTTGAAGTTAAGACCTGACTAAATCAAATGTAAATCTAATTTGCAGCATGTCTAATTGACTTTGTTAACAAACTACTTACCAATTTCTTTATAATACAGTTGACTAGTGATCCGGGTCTGGATGTCTGCCCCGTTGGCTGTTTATTGTGCCTTTGGGACGAACTGGTCCTGATAGTAAATACCATCTCCTTCACTTTGCCAGCTATTATAATATTTGTTTTTAGTTGGCCATTAAGGATGGAAAATGTTTTTCTTTTTACTTTCGAAAGTTTAGTGAATAGTTTAAGATATGTGGTTGTTTTTGGCACAATAGGTTACCAGTGATAGATGATGCTGGATTTTTCAAGGAAACTTGTGTTTGTTCTTTATCTTTGCGTGACACAATTGAATTTATAATCTTTGTTTTAAACTTATTTAAATTATTTTTTAGCAACTACAAGTCTACAAGCTAGATTTCCCGTGGAAAGATTATGCATTCATCAAAATCGGTTTGCATTATTAGTTTATTGATTTTGTAATGCAGGAGGATACTACAAGACTTGACCAATTCCCATGCACTGCTGGACCTCCAGTAGTTGCTGTTCGACCTTCAGAAACTGATTTTCAATTTTAGCTTCTAGTTTACATTTTGCCTAATTTGGTTGTGGGTTAGACTTTTCCCCTAACTTTATATCCTCTCTGTAGCATAATCTACAGTAATTAATTAAGTTTTGTTGTTAAACTTTATTGTTGATCCAAAAATAATTGCTGTTTACTTGCCAGTTGCAGGAGAAACCTTATATGAACCTTCATCTTCTTTTGGCTGTTGTATTGCTTTCACTGTTTACTTGCCAGTTACTCTTCTTATTATAGGCCATTGGGAAATTTGTTGCTGAAGCATTTGGAATTTGCACTTTTTGAGTGTGGACCCTCCAAATGCCACTATTGTGGTGAATGAATGTAGGATAGATCTCAGTATCGGAGCAAAGCTTGCTTTGGTATTTGATATTAGAATTGAAGGCGAAAATTTATTCTGTAGACATTTTTTTCTAGATGTAATCACTAAGTAGGGGCATTTCTTTGGAAGCTTTGCTGTTATTATTGGACTACTGATACAAATTTTTTGTCATAATTTGATGGTCCTCAATGCATGATATAGTTGATTGGAGATGGATTTGTTTACACAGCCTAAATTTTGTTATATAGGCCTTTTCACCCCCTCCAAACTTATCATGCCATTGATACATGGTTAATGCAACGATGCCATTGATACAAAGTTTATCATGGAAGAGTTTATTGTTTTTGTTGAAGCTGAAGAGGGAGCCATGTAATTGTGTTCAAAATGTTGTCTTCTCGCTTCTTATTGAACGGAAACTTGCATATTTATTTTATTTACTTTGAAAGCTCAACAAATATTATAAACACTCAATCGGTTGTGAAATACAGTTCTTTCATTAGTTATTCGGTTGTCAAGTACACTTCTTTCATGAGTTATCCTCAATTAGCATAGTTTTTACTTCTTTGAATTGGGTTTTTTTTATTATGCACTCACTAATTGTGACCAAAAAAGAAAAAAAAATCGCAGACGTAAGTATTCGCAAGGCACAACACTACATTATTAAGCAGTAAATTTGACTCTTCCCTCACAAATCTCTCAATCTGAAGCTTCCGGTTAACACATTTCAAAAAAGAGTAATGCTACATCCACTTTCACTATATTTCTCTTCACTATCTTTATATTTCTCTTCACTATCTTAGGTGGTGCACTCCAATAGGTAGGAAAAGATAGAGTAGGTAGGGGAACTCTCCAATAGGAATATGCCATCTAGGTAGTGAAGAGAAATGTAGTGAAATTGGTAGTGGCTGAAGCATTACTCTTCAAAAGAAAGGTTTTTCCCATATTGGTCAGTAACAAATATTTTAATTTCATATACTTTGCTGACAAAAATTTAATTTTCTTATAAGTACTTTTGAGTGAGTTATATAAAATTAATTTTTTAGTTAAAAAGTGGTTATTTGGAATTAATTTGATACTGTAATTGAGTTATGTAAAATTAAATATTTGTGAGTGATGTATATGTAATTGAAACATTTGTTAGTGTCCCATGTGAGAAAAACCCTTAAAAAAAGGTGTAAATGGATTTTAACTTTCCATGCGTCACCACATAGAATATTAGGATCAAAAGATAGGATAAGAGCATCCACAATGATGTTTCTCAGTTTTTTAGAAAATGACAGATACAGTAATAGAAAATAGGGTATTTGTCTGTCGTGGTTGTTTGCTAAAATTTTGGTTAAATTTGAGAAAGACGAGACATATTGTTTCGTCCGTTTTTTTTAACGTTAATTAATTAGTGATTAGATATTAAAATAGGTTAATTAAATAAATTAAATAATTAAATATACCTTTAATCCTAATTAATGACACACTAACCTAATTAAATGCCAAATTAACCCTAAAACCACCTCCCCATTTCTAGGACCGGACATGTTGTCCCGTCCCAGCCATTTGGGCATGGGACGAGACAACATGTCTCGTTCGAGGCATTTTTGGTTTTTTTTCCAGACGGTACAACATGTACCATCCGATCAATTTTTAAAAAAAATTTGTCAAACGAAGCATGTTGTCTCGTCTGATCTCATTAAAAAATTGGAAAAAAATTGGGACGAAACATGTTGTCTCGTCTCTTGTAATATGAGAATCGCAATTTCGTTTCTAAAAAATGAGAAGCGACTGTAGCTATTTTGTCAAAATATGACAAAATAGCAAACGACTACAGCACCTTGCTTGCTAAAAAATAAGAAATTGGCAAATGTAGCAAACGATTGAGGATACTCTAAGAAATGGTTTAGCTAGTAGAGAAATTAATTCTTCCAAAAACCAGTGATGCATAAACCACTTAAAACAAAGACCCTTTAATAGCTGAACAATGAAATTGGTCCAAATATACAGACAACTTATATTAACCCAGACAGAGAAGATGAGTAATGAGATGGTTAGAAGGTGATTGAGGTGAGAAAAGGAACTGATCAATGAGGACTACAAAAGAGAAATGCTACACATACCGCATACCCTATTTCAAACTTATATGTAGTGTCTTTTACTAATTATTGGGTCCATTAATCACTAAAAGACAAATGAGTAAGATCTAATAATCACTAAAAGGCAAATCCCATGTAAGTTTAGGATAGAAAATGAGGTATGTGTAGTATTTATAAAAAAAGGTATGTAATGGATAAAGCAAAAACAATAAAGCACGTAAGGAGTTTGGCGCCACTCTACCATAGTATAGTTTCTGTTTCTATGGTTGTTGGGTTTATTTATCTTATTTTGTTTGTATTTGTGTCTCTTACTATATAGGTATTTTAACCTACCCTCTAAGGTGGTTGGAGGATTTTTTTTTTCTTGTACCTTTTTCTCTTTATTACTACAATGGATCCTCAGATTCCTATGTTTATTTCGTTACTTACTCATTAATAGAACATGGTGAGAATATACCACATTTTTTTTCTATGAATAAATAAATAAATAAATGATGCACATAGGGAGCTACTTTGAAAATGGGGAAAAATGCTATTTCATATCTATGCAGGCAGAACCCTTAGCCGCCTCTCCTCCCTCCCCGACCCCCTTCCCTCTTCTCCAATCCAATAATTAGAAGTAATCATTTCTTCCCGATGTAGATGTTGATGCCCTACTTAATCCTCTTCCAATCTCTATTCGTATGAAATTCATCTATTTCCCCCAAAATTTTCTTGACCCTTCCTCCTACTGATCATTATAATGCTAATTTTCGAAGTCCCACGTAGGCTGTTATCTCTCCATCTCGATTTTTAATTATTTTGGGGAAGATTAATTTTATTGTCATGCCAAATAAATCATAATGAGGGTGAGGTTTGCATGTGTTGTTTTCTTCCTTTCATATCAAATAAATCATAATGTCCGACAAATTAGGCTATAAGATTGTCTTTTTTGTGTCGGAATGAGGCAGGCTTTTGTGATGCTTTTGGAGGGGGATGCGTGGTGGTTTTATGTTGTTTTCATCCCTTCAAACAAAAAAAAAAACCATGGCGTCCGAAAAATTGAAGTATGGGGGTTATTTCTATTAAATAATAATGAAAATAAGAACAAAGAGAAATTAGGGTTAGAGTTTAATATTATACCATAATTATTAGAATTAGAATAATCACAAGCACTACCACAAGACTAGTATATATGGGATTAGACTGAGTTTTGAATATTGGGCTTTATGCCCACTTAACCAGGTCCAATAACTAATAGATAACACGTGCAAACATGAGGACGAAAGACTGTGGAGGCTTCAGACGGATAGCGTGTTCTCGGTTAGATCTATGTATCATTTCTTAAATGATGGAGGAATTAGAAGTAGGTGCGCGATGGTTATTTGGAAGGCGAAGATCCCAAATAAGGTGAAAGTATTTCTATGGCTGGTGGAGAATAATGCGATCCTCTCGAAGATGAACATTAGAAAACGTAACATTCCGATTGACATAACTTGCTCACGATGCAATGTAGGAGAGGAAGATACTAATCACATTTTCTTGATCTGTCCAAAAGCTAAACTTACCTGGGAAATCATGGGGTTGGGGTTTGGGGTGTTAGAGGTTCCTACCTGCATTGACGACGTGTGTGGGAGTTGGAGATCGAGGGTTATTAGGAAGGAGGGTAGATGTATGAGGGATATTACGGTAGCTGCGTGTATGTGGACCTTATGGCTAGATAGAAACGATGCATGCTTTCGTAATATTAAATGTACATTTCAGAGATTGCTGCATAAAATCTTATTTCTTATTAATGATTGGGCAGGTGCACTGGAACCTAGGAAGAAACCTCGGACGCATATGGAGGAGTAGCCCTTTCTAGCTCGATGCTGTAGCTTAAGCATGAGGGGTTGATGCTTATTTTGTGAGCCAAAACCTTGTTTATTTCTGGCAGATTTGATTGTATTTCTTTACTGTATTTCGTTGATGTTATATGTGAACATCAATGTTTTGGGTTTGTAATATGTCGTACTGTGTTTCGTTAACTGTTCATTAATGAAACAGGTGACTAGGATCACTTTTATTTAAAAAAAAAACACGTGCAAACATGAGTTGCCATATACATTATTTTACACAATAATATTCTATTTATATTGAGAATATACATATATATCTAACAATCTCTTCCTATATTCTCAATATATTAAGTAATACCTGGTTATTTCATCAGTTCCACATGTTGTGAACTGTATCACAACAATTTGAAATAACATTGAATCACAAGAGAATATAGTTCATAGACTAAACAATTATAACTTGATAGTTTAAATGAGACTAAATCCAAATGATTAAATAGTCCAAGACCACATAAAAACAAAATAGTTCACAATGACTAAACCAACTGTAACGCCCCGATTTTTAGTAACTGGGAAACCGTGACACATGCCAGAATTTTTGCCTTCAAATGCATCTCAACCAAGTAAATAACACAGAATTTTAAACACTTTTATTGCCATCAGAGTTATTACACAATAATTACAAATATCAATTTGTCATAACAAACTGTAATGTCTGCCCATTTTTTTTTTCTCTTTTTGACTCCAAAATCAATTCTTTCAATTTATATCACTTTAAACATAAACTAAGATACTTATATTTCAATGAAAATTTTGGCAGAGTTTCCTCTGAAATTTCTGTCCCGAAACACAAAAAGCTTACGGAATTCTGCTCTGAATTCTGTAGCTCACATCACAGGCAATAATATCATGGGCTCTCCAGGCCAAAATGAGCAGAATCACACCGGTAATATAAATATCATGCTCTGGGGGCCAAACTCATAACACGGTATCGATTATCAATTAAAAACCATAAATTCCTTTGAAAACGTAGTAAAATTTTTAGAAAATAACTTATAAAACATACCACAGGGTCCGGTACTCCACAACGAGATGGGTACGGGTCAAAAACATATCATGCCACTCCACACTATACTCATCATCATCATCCACATACTTATACATCAAAAATACAATTTAAATCATAAATTTCACTATTCGCATAATTTAAACCTTAAATAAAAAATTGTAAATGAAGCTCCACTCTACAGAACCATGAATCTACACCTCACCTCTGCACTGCTGAGGACCTGTAACTGTAGGGGACCTAGGGTAGTCCAGGGACTCCCTAACCTCCAAACACTAAAGGATTAGCCATTTCTGGTGTGAGTATAATTTACTAAATAAGCAAACATGGTTTTAGATCTCGATTTCGAACTCATCTCGGCAATGGGTGTTTTGTCTCGGATCTGAGATATAGGAGGAGATCTCGGGAAAATGTGATCATATCGGATGTTCATTTCCTATACTCAATAAATATTCTTTTTTGTTACTAAATAAGATATTATATGTCCTACATGTCATTTATCATATAAAATACTGTATAATGTAACTAATGACATGAATCAATTACGGTAAATCTTCACATAATTTAACAATAATATAAAAGAAAATGTAATATAAGTAAAAACAGAACGAACTAACGAATACCAAAATAATCAAATTTTACTTGACAACTGAATATGTAAACATCATAAATGGAATTTCACCTCAAATACCCTCTGAGTCATCACCCGTGTGTATATCCATACCCGCTCATAACATACTTATCTTTAGTTTGGAAATCATTCACAAATTAGTTGCTTAACTCACAAATGCTTAACGCCCATCACTTTATGCCTTATACAAATATTCCTATAACTTTACTTTCCCATAAGACTTTACATTCATGATAACTCTACTTTTGCATAAACTGCACCTCATTTACAATTCATTTGCATTTACAGACTCACGACTTATATTCTTTCGTGGTCATCTCCATTCATAAACACGATCCTTCTCAATCTCATATCACATAATCATCGCATTCATTCATTTCTTGCAACATATATCATCACGTCCTGCAATACATCACTTTCACACTCATTATACACTTCAACTATCACACTCGCAATTCATCTTGAATGGAAAAGAAACGTGTACATAAAATTGATGTGCCAGTGTAAACTCTAATGCAAGATTACCAATACAATGATGCTCTTATTCTAATGCAAGCAAGTCTCCGAAACAGTATGCATCCCATACTACATACGCCCCATCTCAAGCCGTTTCTCCATATATAGGGATTTGAACCCGCGTTATGAATTTCTATTTGTACACAACCTGTTCCTGATAGATACAATGTGATTGATGAGGTTGCAGACGTGGTCAAGTCCCACCAATGCAGTATGCTCATGGTGTCTATGTTTGTCACTACTACCTGGCTAACCGGACCTCACTCAAAAACCAGACGAACCCTCGGGGTTACCGCAACACAAGTTAGCTCGAAGCATCCCCTGTGGCCCCCTAACTCATAGACCGTAGTCTATGGCCTGTTCGCTTCCCCGGCATAGAACACGACGGAGTTCCGGGGTCCATCCCCTAGCTCTGCCCGCCCTTATCATGGCACTTTAGGAATTAACAGTGTTAGATACGCAACCCGTGCTTCCAACTCGTGAGAAGGCACCGTTCGTATCCCTTTGACGGGAAGGTACAACCCAATAACACCACCTAATGTTAGCACAAAGGACGAGTTAGGTCATAAGGTGTCACCCCTAATACCAACCCCTCTCTTTTGGCCAAAATGCTTAAGTAAAGATCCTTATAAGTTACTACCCTAAGGATGTTACTAATCCTAAACAATCCAACAGTATTAACATGACTTGCTAGGTCTTAAGTCAGACTTTGCAAGGTAATCCGACTAGGCTGCTCAACCTAAACTTACCAGAATCCCTAAAAGTCTGGTTCCTGGCCTATCGATCCAAGACCCCGGCAATACGAACGTTTTCGCATGCTACTACCCCAAACTTGGATTTCGTCAACACTCCGGTCCACGGTCAACCTACACCGGTTAAGATCTGAAGGCACATGCGAAGTGACTCGTCCACAGTCCCTTAGGAGTAAGGTAAACACCCGTCTTGATGGTCGATAGCGCCTAGGGCGATAATATCTCCCTAGATAAGCACAACAAACTGCGTATTAGCTAAGAAGCTACATACGAGTAACCAAAAGCACATACAAGCTAAACAGCTATGTATGAGACCAACTGCTACATATGGGCCAGTCGAACCGCATATGAGACAACAACATACATGCGAGCCAAATAAGCTACGTATAAGACCAATAGCTACATACGGCCCAGTCGAGCCCGTATGAGCAAAACCACACATAAAAATAACCATACAGTAATCAACCTAGAAGCAACCAACGTGCTTACTAGCAAACTTGGTCTTCTATAATTAGAAGCAACAGAAGAATCTACTAACAGTCTAAAATAGGCATTCTACCAATGAGAAGCCCAAGAAGCGACATCGAGCTTTTATCAAGCTAATGATTATTAGTGACCTTCCCAACCCTTATTACCCATGAAGATGAGTAATGTTCATGTGATACGGTCCAACTTTACTTAGGATCTCATACAACTAGAATCCATGGTTTCCCTCCCCAATTGAACTAGAACTACGTGCACTAGATTCTTTGGTTCTTTCTTCAAGTTGAGCTAGAGTCGCCTAGGACTAAAAGTATGGGCTCATGGGTTCTTTTTATTCTTTCACTACAATCCTAATACAATTCAAGTGTGGTTCCTTTGAATCTAGAACTACTATGCAACTCGAGTATTGCAACTACAACACGATGGTTCTTCACTAACGCTACCATCACAACATGATAGTTCTCTACTACACTACAACTATAACGCGATAGTTCTTTACTAATACTACGACTACAACGCGATGGTTAACACCACAACTACAACAACATGATTCTTTTCTATTGCTTAAGCACGAATCTGTAATGGCCTTAAGCATGGTATATAACTTAAACATCAACCTACAACACTCTTAAGCATGAATACAACTTAAGCATGTACTCACCACAATCTTAAGCATGAATACAACTTAAGCATGGACTTACAACAATCTAAAGCATGAATACAACTTAAGCATGACTGGTTACTACAACTTAAGCATGTATGTTACTACAACTTAATATGAATATCTACTCACTTTAGCATGGATATTTGCTACAACTTAAACATGAGCATTATTACCATTCAAGCATGAGTAACTACTACACTCTAAGCATGGATGTCTATTACAACCTTAAGCATGGTTTATAACTTTCTTACAATAATCCAAGCATGGTACATAACTTCTATAACTCAAGTATGACTTACTACACTTAAGCATGGTTCTCTATTACAACCTTAAGCATGGATATGAACATTGACTACAAATCAAGGATGATGTTGTTTCATGGGTTCACAAGCATAAATGGATTCATCAAACTCAAGCATGATAGGTTACTAGGATGTCACATAGGCATGAATGGGTTCTTACTACCACCTAAGCATGGTATATAGCATGAGCCTCAATCCTACAACAATCCAAAATTCAATCTTTATATTCTTATTAAAGTTCTACCATTCACTTTCTTAGGTGATCATTTATTTTATCCATGGCATCATTTGTAAGCTTAGGACTATGTCCAAGTTGTTTTAGGACAACATACATACAAGAGAAACAACAACCCAACAACACACCACGTACATAAAATCAAAGAGATCATACTCACATATTTCGATATTATTATATAAGTGTAACTCATCCCCATATACACATATACGTTATTCCGATACCCTTGATCCAAATACGCCTTATTCGTAATTCATACCAACCATTCAGGTTATTATAAATGTTTTCTTAAAACACAAAAATACGTAAATAAATTCATACTCACATATTTTGCGCGAAGATTCGAAGCGCCACCATGCCACCCAGGATCCAAAGTCGCTAATATATCCTATCATCAAATTTCAAAGCAATTAAAAACTTAAATCATCCAAACCAATCATAAAAGCTAATAACACTATTCCAAATATCACACAAGCATTTATTGAATGCCTGGGATACACACATGTGATGCACGTAATAATCTTATGCCAATGGAATTTTTTATCCCCAAATAATTACTAGAACTACTCCTAAATTTTCTAATGGCCCAACTATACTTTCCACTACTATACGAGAAATAATTCATACACATAGTTCTTTGTTACAAACCCAAAACCCTAACTTATTAACAACTTACAAATTCTCTAACAACTTGCTAATTTCTCGCATCTACCCTTCCCAACATCTCTTAATCTTCCTACCATAATACTCCTACCCAAAAGAAATTAACCACACTCAATTTTATACAATAAAATAATTTAGTGTTTACCTTCCCAAAATTCTTTCGAAAATCTGATGCCACCACGATGTAGAGAACCCTTCAATTAGTCTATCCCTCGATTTAATTTGAAAATGATAAAGAAATGGAGGGGATTTGAGGTGGGGAAGAATCGCCGAAGTGGGTTCGGGGTGGGGTTTTTTTCTTTCGGCTAGGAAAGGAACAGGAGAAGAAAGAAGGACAAAGGAAGGAGAAAAGAGGGGGGGGGGGGGGGGGGGGTTGTAAAAGTAGGTAAATAAATAAATAGATAGATAGATAAACAATCGTTATTAGAAAAATACATAATTGCGTGCAATTCTCATTTGTACACAGATTACGATGCAAAATAGCTATATGCTATTTTGCGGGGGTATTGCACCAACCGAAAAATATGATATAGTTTCAAAATCAACCAAAGCAAATAAACTTGAAAACAAAATAAGAGTTTTAAGTTCAATGAACACAAGAGTCTTAAACTCAAAAGAAGTTTTACTAAGTAAGCGACTAATTTTTTCTCAGGAGAAATAAACTAAAACTCTATCCTTACTAACTGCTTTATGTTTATTCATCCATTTTGAGCAAATCATTATTTTGAAATCTATGTTGACAGATTCAACTTTTTCATCTTTGCTTGCTTATTGCAAGCAAGAATATCATTCGACACATCTCTAAGAATTCTAGAGAAATTTCATAAAATTTCTAGTTCCACAAAAGAACTTAGTACAATTCAAATAACAGCTTAGCAAAAATATAACACAAATATCACAATCATGTTTCTTTAACAAAATAAAGAACAAGAACTATTATAACTTCTACACAACAGCTATACTATGTTTTATATTAGAATGATAGAACAATCAAATCAATTATGGCTAAATTCTGAATCACAACAACAACAACAACAACAACAACAACAACACAGCCTTTCTCCCAACTAGTTTGGGTTGGCTACATGAATCATGTTTTTCCATTCTGCTCGGTTTAGCCCAATATCTTCTGTAAGGTTATGTAATACCCCGCAAAATAGCATATGGCTATTTTTGCACTATAATCCGTGCATGTATGAGTATTGCACACGATTACATATTTTTCGAGGAAATTATCAGTTAAATTGAGAGATTTCAGATATACGAGCTGTTCTGAATCCGATGAGGTAAACTCGGAAAATCGTCTCGATTAAACTGTGGTCTTGTCCCGATTGTTTTGACCAGACAATTTGTGGGAGGAAATTATAATTTCTATAAAACATGTATTTTTATAGGATTTTAATTTATATGTATTGGTTATTTCAATTAAGCTAGTGCTTGAAGTGAATGTGAATTGAGTTTGTGCACTAGGATTAGAATCGGAGTGTGGTGACCTAGGGTTCCTTGACCTAACCTAGGGTTAGGAACCCTAGCATCACATCATGGCTTGGATCTTGATGGAGATCCAATGGTGGAGGTAAAACACCATGTGCATGTTGACTTATGAATGGAAAACTTCCATGAAATTTCTAAGGAAGCTTCCAAGAAGTTTCTTCCTTGAAAGGTTGGCCTCATCCCATCCACCCATCTTACACTAACACCACCTCCCCCCATCCCCACCCTACATTCCATCCGGCCAAACCCAACCCTAGCTCCCATTCTTTATAAAACCCCCCATTTTCCACTCTCATTCTTTCCCTCATTCACCATTATTCTTGTTTCAAAAAAAAAAGGGAGAAAGAGACGGAGAAGAAGGAAGGTGGAACCTTTTTATTAGGGAGTTGTAGTAGGGTGGAGAAGTAGGAAAATTGAGGAGGCCAAGTTATACAAGTGCAAGGCAAGCAAGCAAGCAAGCAAAGCTACAAGGAGATTCTTTGGCAAAACTTCAAGTGGGTGATCTCTTAAACTCTTTTGTATTTATTTTGTTTTGGTATGAATGGATGTGTAGTAATGGTAGCTATGATTTTGTTACCATGTTTGAGTATGAGAAGTGCTAGGAAAAGATAAAGTGTATGGTAGAGAATAACTCTTTTTGAGTTTTGATTAAATAGCATGATTGTGAGGATATGTTGGGGAATTTCTTACACCCAAACGGTTTGGGATCTTAAGCTAAAAATTTGGGGTATTGTTCTTCTATGTATGTAGAGTATCCATGATTTTTTTCATAATATTTGGATGCATTTTAGTAGCCCAAACAGCGGGTCCAAGTCCGGACAGTAAGCAGCCAGAATAGCTGCTGGCTGTGAGGATTTTTGTGTGTCTTTCCGATTTTGTATCTCGGAAATAACAGGACATTTTGAGCTGAAAATTTTTGTGGACACTCTTATATGTGTCTGCAACCATATTCTTAAATTTCGTAATTTTCCGAGGTCGTTTGATGCCCGAAAAAAATTGTAGAATGCGACGGGTCTGTAGGTGTCGGCTGAAGCTGACTGTGTGTTGGGTTGAAGTTCAAAAAGCCATAACTTTGTGTACGTTTATTATTTTACTATGAAACTTTGGGTGTAACTTGGGGTATGAGTCTACTTGATGAATCTAAAATTTTAGATTTTTTAGAGATCATTTGACGAGGTTTCAAAAGTGATTAGTGAGGGGCAGTAAATACCCTGCTGAAAAAGAACAGCTGAAAATATTGCTATGTTTGAGGAGTCATAGATCATTGTGTGAAATGAATTTGAATGCGGATTTTGGACACAATAAAATGGTATATGTGGAGATTGAGAATCTCAAATTTCATGAGCATTAGACTTAAGGTTTATTTATTATCGAATTTCAAAGTAGGCTATGTTCAGCCTAGTGCAAGTTGTCTAGTCCGTGGAGATGGATAGTTCTAGAATTATCTGTTAAGAATTTGGGCGACTAGCCAACTAGAGATTTGCAGTAGGGAATCATAGCTTCCTAACCCAATTGGAATTTTGTAATTCTTGGTTAAGGGTTGGAAGTTATGATTTTCCGAAGTTGGGATAGATTCGGCCTTGTTAAGGAAATGGTTGCTAGAGAAATCAACTTTTTCCTTGTTATGCCCCCAATGGAAATAGGTATCTTTGAGGACCCTAAGGATTGAATCTGAGGACGTGTCCAACTAGAAAGTTAAGGTAGACACTCCCAGCTTTCCATAGGACCCGGGGTCAAGCAGTTCCGATGAGTGAGCAACTTCTATAATATTGGGAAGGTACAGCAAGTGCAAGAAGGAATATACTGCTGAGAATATATATGGATTATTTGGCTCCCAAGATGATTGAATTCGAGGAAATGGTTAGCTGGAAAGTTGTAGACCAAAGTCTTAGAGTTTCAGAATGGGTGGTGTCAAGCAAATTCGAGCTGTGTGTTGGAAGTTGTGGTTGTTGTAAGTTTGGCACCCTGTTGTTGAGATTGACTTCAAGATTAAGTTAGCTTGGGGACTTGAGCTCTTAAATATTTGAGAGAGTCGCCCACTGGGAGATTGCAGTGGATCTCCCTACCCTTCTAGAAGTCTGATTGTGTTAAATTTCGATGAGCGTAGCTTGGGTCACAACTACTGCTATTTTTTGAATTACATTATCGGACAATTGATGAGGAACCCTCGGCGTAGGGTGATCTTGAGCTATCAGGTTTTAATGATATTTTAGCAATTCATTTGGAACTTGGATAAGTTCCTGTGCTTAATAAGTTCCTGTGCTTAATACTCGTGGTGGACATGAGTGAGTTGAGATATAGCTCTGGTCGATTATGTTTGGTGTCTCAATGTTCGAGTCTGTCAATGGTCAGGAATTGATGGTTATGTGTGTGCTTACCTTCATTTGAATTGTATTGCATCCTTGGGCACCGTTGGACTACTCGCTGAGGGTCACGGGCCGGGATTATTTGGTCGCTGACCAGTGAAGGTATTGGGAATCAGTGGAGGTGATTCCTGTGATGATTATTGGTTGACAGACCGGACAGGCTCGATATTATTGATCGATACCGAGTGTGATCTGGGTAACAACTTGTTTTCAGTAACTGCATTGATTAGGTTTTCTTTAGAAGACCGAATTGTTGTTAGGGGTGATCCCCTATAATCCAACTCGTTCTGAGAATTAGCGGTAGGTGGCCATACTATGGGGTGGTCTCTTCCTGTCATTAGGGATACGTGCTGCTGCGCGTATCTTGCACTGTTGATTCCTGAGGTACCGTGGTAAGGACGGATGGGATCCGGGCACATGCTAGTGGACACGAACGGGTCGTATGGGATACGACGCTATAGGTATGCTGCGGTATACCTTTAAGTTCGTCACGGCTGTTAACTGTAGAACGGTGGGACCGTTGACTGCAAAGCGGTGGGACCGCATATCTTAAGTTCGTCACGGCTTTCAAGGAGGGTCTGAGGCAACGATGATTGGTGACAACGGGCAGCGCCCCGAAGCATTTATGTTATTTATCTCCTCAACCATGTCATACTATCAGGAACAGGAAGTGGACCAATTTAGAATGCATTGCATGACGAGGGATTGAACCCTATATTCAGGAAAACGAACTCTTTGGAAAGTATGTAGTATGGGATGCATACATTTCCATCGAAGTTGATTTTGGGAAAGTATGCAGTATGGGATGCATGCGTTCCCAACGAATCGCATTAGAGTAAGTACATCGCGTGCATTCTTATTTCGTGTATTAGACTAGACCATGTCATGTTTGGCCTGGAACGTATGTATTATGGGATGCATGCGTATCCAGAGTCCCAAGGTTGCTTGTATTACAATAAGGCAGGTGATCAGTGCATTAGTTGTTAGACCATGGCATACACGAACACCAGGGAATTAGGATGCACGTTTTCCTTTTCATTCAAGATGGTTTGTGGTTGCCAGTTTGGAGATCGCTGTTCTCTTATCAGCATTGCGTCAGTAGAATTACTGACGTACCCCACATTTTAGGTACATGAATATCAGGTCACAAGTGCAGGAGAACCTAAGATCAGCAGGGCATCCAAGGGGGGATGACAGCATACGTGCCTACCATTAGAGTGGGTGCAGAAATATAAGAGTCGCGCAGCAGAAGGCTCAAGCCGAGGGACAAGTTCCAGGAAAGCAGATGGACCACTCAGCGGAGTTCTCAGAAATGACCAATCGGTTGATGATCTGGAAGACAACTGATAGCTTTGCCAGAGGAGCCTGAATATTCTTTGCGATCAGTTGTAATAAGTTACGTAATTTGTATTCCTTGTTCAAAGACATTTGATATTGTAATTATTGATGTAATAACTCTAATGGCAATAAAAGTGTTTAAATTTAAGTGTTTAAATTTCCGTGTTATTTACTGTGTTGAGATGCATTTGAAGGCAAGATTCTGGTTGTGTCACGGATATCCGGTATTGGGAGATCCGGGGCGTTACAGGTTACAAGCTATCATATCTTTTTTCACCGTTTCTACCCGAGTTAGTTTAGGTCTTCCTCTATCCCCAATTCTATCCTCAATACTTATCAAATCACTCTTTCTAACGGGGGCACTACTAGGTCTACGCGTGACATGTCCAAACCACCTAAGACGATTCTCTCTTAACTTATCTTGGATTGGAGATACTTTTAGCATGTCTCGTATATGCTCGTTTTTAGTTCTATCATTTCTTATTTTACCACACATCAATCTTAGCATCCTCATCTCCGCTACACTCATTTTTTGGACAAGTTGTTTCTTTGTTGTCCAACACTACTCCATACATCATTGCTGGTCTAACAACCGTCCTATAAAACTTTTCCCTCAACTTCAAATATATACGTTTGTCATACAATTGTCTAACCGCACTAAGCACTTTGTAAGTCATTTACTTCTAATGCGAGGAACGTGAGAAAACCGCACAAACGACATCCAAAATTTATAAAACTTTGCAGCTTGCTTCAATTCACCTAGCACAAGCCATCCCAACATGTAGAAATGAGTTTCGACTCACGGTTCGAGAGATACGGCTGTGTATCACTTTATTTGGGTTTTTTTCGACCGAAAGAGATACATGGCCGTATCTGTCAAACCGTCAATCGAAACTAACTTCTACAATTTGGGGTTGCTTGTGCTACGTGAGACCATCCTACTCGCAAAGTTTCGTATTTTTTGGAGGTCGTTTGCAGGGTTTTCTAGTCTAACCGCACTATAAATGTTCTAAGTAATTTAATATGTACGACATGATTATACATACAACTCAATCTACAATATCGTCGACCGATCAATAACTTTTGCACCGTGTAAATTCATCAAAATACTACTTACAAATTTTTACATCTACAAATTTTTTAGGCAAATTTAAGATATGGTAAAATATTGGAAAGCGACGAAAAAAATTTAAAAATCAACACAATGACAATTACTAAGGCAAAGATTTAATCATTACCTTACAAAATAAATCTGAATTTCGCCAATGTAGGTCCTGTGGCCGAACTAGGGTTTCGTTTTTGGGATGACAGAGTTAGGTTTGGAAGTTTGGAGTAGATATTGGGAGAGAGAGATTATATGGGGATCGAAGAGGAGGAGGAGCGAATGGAGGAGGAGAGGTTTCAGTTTGGGGAGCAACGGACGGAAGAGAGAGAGAGAATCGCCTGAATGATAGAGGAGGGAAGTGAGAGAGGAGTTGCCGGAGTGAGAAATTCACGATTTTGGAGATACTTGGTTTGGGTTCATCCAAAATCGAAATAGAGAGTGGAGAGAAGTCAACGAGGAAGAAGAACTGTATACAATTCTGAGATTATATCTATACATTAACCCGTCCTTGGCAACAACGGGTTAAGGCAATATTTTTTTATAAAATTTAGCCTTAACCTGCCATTGCCAACGACGGGTAAGGCTAAATTTTATAAACAAATTTATGGGCCATTGGATCAAAGATCCAATGGCCCAGATCAACGTTTCACGAGTCTGTGCACACAGACCTGTTTGCGTCTGTGCACACAGACCCGTTTGCAACCTAAGAAGCCTTATATATATATATATATATATATATATATATATTAAGAACTCAGCGTCCTCGCTGAGCCCAGGACTTGCAACATGATCCAAGATCCCTTTCTAGCCGATGTAGAGAGGATTACCTAGATTCTGCTAGTTGTACAACCCCCTACCAGGGCGTCCTGTACCAACCTCGCTCCATCTCAGGCGTACATCTTGCACACACTCGGTGTCGAAAGTCGGCTCTGATACCTTTTGTAATGCCCCGAGCCCGGCTCAGCTGCGCACACGGCTACATGTTCGCGCATGCAAAAGAACGGATAGAAAACTCTAGCCACTCCCACCACAGGCACCATTAATAGAACGGAAATAAAACTCTAGTCACGCCCACCACAGGCACCATCAAAAGGGGGGTATACCCATTAGGTAACCTTTGTCATATGGTAAATTCTATATACACACTCTCTCTCCTCTCTCATCCTCCGATATGGGACTAAGTCCACGCCCCAACTCCCACGTCAGCATGCACAGCACCCACATCCATTTCCCTTCTTTCTTTTAATCATTTTAATGCACATTGCCATAAGCCCCATAAAACTCCTATAGGCTCCTCCCATTAATCCATTTAATTCCAAGCCCATAGAAATCCTAAAGACCAACCACCTTTTCTCTCACTCATATTTTATATATATACTAGATTTGCTCATGAGCACATGCCTACGACATGTCGTCAGAACGGTACAACATATGAAAAGCCTTGTAAACAGTAAAACAACAATTATGTTGCTCAAGTTTGAATAGTATGATAATAATTAGTTGTAAATAAAAGTCCATGTTTCCATTAGTATATGTTGAAAAATAATTATAAATAAGGCTATAAAATCCAACCTCTTAGAACTGTGATGGTGGAAAATAATGAAATTTAACTATTGAAGAGATATTTGCTATTTTCAATGTAACATGAACAATAAAAAAAACATAAAAAATCTGAAAATTTACAAACCTAAAATCTGAAAATCTAAATTTCTGAGTAAATAGAGAGGAAATGTGTGTGTGTGTGAGAGAGAGAGAGAGCAATAATTAAATAAATAAATGAGTTGTTTTTTTTATGGGGGGTTGGAAATGTGTTTTGTGAGGTTAGATTTGGACCTTTGATTTTGAGGGGATTGAAGGAGAGCCGCTTGATAGCTTTTTTGTGTTTTATTATATATATGTGTGTGTGTGTGTGTGTGTGTGTGTGTGTGTGTGTGTGTGTGTGTGTGTGTAATATTATAAATATACCCGCTTAAGTACGGGGTGTTACAGTGATTCCCTTTGTCGCCTCATCCGCCTCCATGTGGAATGCTGTGCTCCAGTCGGTTCCCGTTCCCAGAACTTCATGTAGATTTCCCAGAGACGCAAAGTATACCTTCCCTCCTCGTTGAAGACTATCAATGCTGAGTCTGCCTAAAGCTCCAGAATTCCTTGTTGCATACTTACGCCATCTCATCGAGATCCTTGGTGATATTCTTTCATTTCCATTCTGACAATAGTCGTAACGGTCCTCCTGGAATCTGGTCTTAATTTTCTGGTGCCTGCAATATCAATATCTAACCATATAGATAGTAATGTTCTGCTTCTTTCATGTTCACTAGTGATGCTGCTCCACGCCTCAGTACTTCTTCTTTGGGTCGGTGGCCACTCCCTCCTTAGAAAAAGGACGAAGCCAAGAAATGCCGCTCCAGTCTTCTTGCAGCTTTTTCGATGCTCTTGGTAAATTCTTGACGAGATCCTCCTCCGTCTTTGGTACTTCTTCCTCCTTGATGCGGACCTGGTGTTTGCTTGATTATATGTTGACCTTAGAGAACACTACTGCTCTTGAAGCCGATTGAACAAATCATCGATGGATATCTGCCTCGAGCCAAATCCTGGTTCACTCATGTTGCTTGATGGGCAACCCCACTGATCCATTCTTCATTCCCTACAAGAAAAAATGGTGCTTCTCAAGGCGAAGCATTAAGCCTAATGAGTCTTTCTAGTAGTAGCTCTTCAATCTGCTCGGCGCTTGGAAGATTCGACCACCATGACAAGATTTGGAAAAATGTTTCCTGAATTTCTGCCCGTGGCTTCAACTTATGATATTTGATCCTTGCTGGTTTCCTTCAAGTTTCCTTCAGTTGATGTATTCTGGCAAATTTTCATCTCGATATTGGGGTCACCGTCGTCGGCTTTACTGCTTCCTTCCTCGTCTCTTGTGTTGTGTGATCAGCTCCATCGACGTCCAGCTACAGGTTTGCCTCCTCGACATCCGGTTGCACCAATAATCGTTAGTGAAAGAAAAATTACACCGGAATTAGTTTAGACTTCGGTAAAATCACAAACATAAGTTGCAAAATGCATCTGTATGATTTACGATCATCCTGCTATCCAACTAAACCCGACTCTAACTGGGGAATCAAAGTGTAATTGTGTACTATGTTAGACTACAATTTGAACTCGGTTCTGATACCACTTTGTAGTGCCCCGAATTCCCAATACCTGGAACTCGAGATACAAGCCAGAATATTTCGTTCAAATGAGTCCAAACACAGTAAAATCACAGAAAACTTAAAACTTTATATTGCCACCAAAGATATTACAAGTACAAATTTGTTCATCATCGAATTACATCATGAATTCACATAAATTACATCAAATAAATTTACTTGTACTAAATTTACAATATCATATTGTACGACAATCAAAAATCTTAACCACAAATAGGGCAACAACTTCCACTAATTGCTTCCTGTCGATCAGCAATCCTGCAACTAATAACCTGTGGGCGCGTTAGTTGAATGCAACTAATGCAATGCTGATAAAACCAGCTACTCTCCAAAACTCAACAACCAATATTTTATGCAAAAGAAAAATGTGTAGTCAAAATCACAAGTGTTAGTGTTTGCCATGCCCTAGAGTCTAATGCACAATTCTAAATGCACACAATGCACTTACTCTAATGCAATTCATTTGAAAATATATGCTTCCCATACTACATACTTCCCCAAATGTAACTTCAATGGAAACGTATTCATCCCATTATACATACTTTCCAATGAGTTCGTAGTCTCCAGATCACAGGGTTCGATCCCTCGCTATGTATCCTACTCTTGAACTCTTTTCCATTCCTGACATCTATCTAGTGACTGGTGAGGTTGCAATTGTTCAGTCCAATTCTGCTTCTGCGGTCAGTAGTGGTGTCCCCGTTTTCCACTACGCCCGGTCCCCGCAGTCCCACTGTTTCGGACCTCACCCAAAAGTTTCTATGAACATAAAGGTGGCCCCGTGGTAACCCCCACTCACCGAGATGCCTAGAGTCTTACTCACAATTTTGAGTCTTATTTTAGCTCCCTGTCCATATTAAACAACATAAAACTTGACGGATTCTTAGGATCCATTCCTAACTTCCGACAGGAGATTTTTAGTACGCACTTCCCGTTCCTATCACTAGACCCCAGGAATAAACAGACGAGACTATGTCGCCCATGCCCCCTGACAGGAGAGAAGGAGGCACATGTGTCCCCTTGACAGGCGAGTACAACCACCCGACTACTGCCTGCCCTAACAATGACATGCTTTGGTCTTAGGATACTACTACTAGTCCTGGTTAAGCAGCTACTGATCTTAATTGTGTAGAGATTATTGATTACCAGTCGATTACTTGCTAGTAAATAAACCTAGTTCTTTATCCAATTTCACAAAGCCCTGGAAAAACCAACATGGCCTCCAGACGAGGCTCAAGAGTTGGCCCAACTTGGCCCAAACTCGACCCGTCTCCATTTCGCGATCAATCCCTCCATGGGTAGCGATCCGTCGGCGCACGAAGACTGTTTTCATCTGTAGCATCTCAAGGTGATAAGGTTATTAATTATCAAGGGTAAAATGGATTGATAGTCCTAGGGTGATAACCATTACCCTAGGCAAACAATAAGCTAATTTACATACCCATACACATATCAATACAGTAGACATTCACAAGTCCAATTCAAACATGTTAAATTCATAATTCATAAGCTAACTAACAACTATCTAACTCCATTTATAGCCTTAATATAGCAATGACTTACATATCCCAAAACAGTAAGCTATTCATCCAATCATACGACAGGTGCTAGTTGCAAAAAATAATTAATTACTTAATGAAATTCCAATTTTTTAGATTCTATAGAAAGGTCTTTGAATCTACTTTACTTACATAGTTGGAAACTTTCTCAAAATAGTTCATTTAGATGATGAAAAGGACCTCACACTGATATATGTACAAATTCTCAGGATATGCAGAAACTGTCAACCTGTGTATGCTTAAAACCCAGTTAAAATTAGCAATGGTCTCAAAATCTCATAAAATTTGGTATGATGCATATGGGTAGTACATATCCAAAGATTAGCTCAAAACTCCAAGTATGCAGAAAGTTATGAAAATTTGAATAGGATTCAAATTACCAAACAACAACCACACTGAATCATAACAACAACATCAAGTTGTATTTTAAAGAGATAAGAATTCTTATTCAAAATTATGAAACTTGGTAGAAATGTCCCACACTGACATAAGATACTACAATAAAAATTTCAAGTTCAAATTCCCTTTAATCATAGGGTTATGCTTTTCATGGTAACATGCATTTATGATAAAAACAGAGATGAAATAAATTTATCCCAGTATAGAAACATGATTTTTAAAAAATATCAAATCATTTTCAAAATTTACCAAAACTAGAGGGATTGCTGTAGACACATATAAGAACCATGCATAAAAATTTCAGCTTAAGAATCCTTATATTTGGAATGAATGAATTTCCAAACTGAATACAAAATTCTTGAAACAGAATTGGAAGACAGTTCAATGTTTTCATTACCCAGTATAAATGTAGCATTTTCTAAAAATATTAAACATCATCAAAAAATTATGAAAATTTTGGTAATTGATAAATACATGTAAGAGCACCTACAGTAGAAATTTCAACTCATGATAGACAAGGAGACATGATTTTTGTAAGTCGGCATGCTAGATTCAAAGCATAAAATTTATCTCACACCAGCAACATGTTCGTATTTATTAAAATATGAATTCATATTCAAAAATTATAAAAGTTGGTGGAGTATATAGGGACACAATCAAGATGCTACTGTAAAAATTTTAAGTCTCAATCCCATCATGGCACAAGGTTAAAATTTTCTAATCAAATCATGTTAATTCTTCTCAAGATCATATCTTTTCCTATCAATTAGCATTCTTAGCTCAGGAAATTAAGTTTGAACATAAAAAAATTTCATTCATGACATTTAGCTAGCCTCAAATCAGCAACTTAGCAAGCAAAAAAAAAAAAAAAACTCCACATGCATAGAGTTTAGAAAGACGCCCACTATGAAGTTTGTTGATGATCTCTTCTTCTCTTTATCCTTGTTTAAATCTTCCTTCTCCAAGCTCCTTGCTCATTTATTGTATGCCTGCTCTCCAACTTCCAAGCCAAGCTTGAAGAACAAATTGAAGTTGTAGGAAATGCTAGGAAATGAGAAAAATGAAGTTTTTGAAAGAAGAAGGTTTTAGGGTTAGAAAAATGAAGGAGATGGAAGATGGAATTTGAGGGTTTAAATAAGGAGAAAGGGGGGGGGGGGGGCACACACCAAACATGCCCACTGTTTTCTTGGTGGTTTAGGGTTTAATTAGTGGTTTGGATTTGTAACATCCTAGAATTTTAAATAATATTTGGAATTTATAAATGAATTAAAATGAATTTTTGTGATTTAATAAATATTTTTCTGAAATTTATCTTTTTGTACGTGCAAAACACGTGCAAATATTTTCTTGGGAAACACAAAGTCAGAAAATATATTTGAGAAATCTAACATTTATTAGTAGATATTATTTATAAATTGGATTTTTATGAATGATTTATGACATATTTGCAAATACTCAAAAATGAAGGACTTTTGTACAAAATTGCGACTTAGAGTAAAAACTCCAGATTTCGGGTTTCTGGGCTGTGCATATTGGCCGGCCAAATCAGGAGAGTGAGGAGATTTAATTTTATTTTATTTTAGATTGATTTAATTAACTAATAATTGGAAGGATCCATATATGTAAATTCCTTGAGGAGTATTTTTGTAAACTTGTGAAACCCTAGAAATCAAATCTCGGCCTATATTAGGAGCAGCAGCCACTATTCCCCTGTTGTGAACTCAAATCTATTTTTTTCATTATTTTCTTGGAGTTTAAAGCTTGGATCTTGGACTTTTGCAAAGGAGAAAGAAGGGGACTTTTCTTCACTATTTCTTTTGTGCTTCAATTAAGTCTTCTTTGAGGTGAGTGATATTTCTTGTTCTCTTTGGTTTGTTAAGTTATTTACATGAAGATTAATCAAGTAGAATGCATGTTAGAACTTGTATGATTGTGAAATTGACATAGCTCAAATTATAAGTGCAAAATTAATGAATGAATTAAATTTGATGATTGATTTTTATGCTTGGATGATTATAAGATTGTTGGAGAATTAATATTGCACAAGACTATTGCTTTCCTCATGTTTTGCTTGAATCCCTTATACCATGATAAGGAAATAGAAGTTGTATGAGAGTGTATGCATTGCCATCTAAATTTGAAAAGATCTAAACTTTATTTATGAAAGATACTTGTTTGTTGCAAATATATTATGTGCGAATTTGAACCTTATGAATAATGGAAGAATCAAAGTTTATTAACATTAATAAATGAATGTATTGTGGATGTGATTGCACAAAGTAGAGTTGGATTCATAAAGGGAGATTTCTTGGATATGGATAAATTGTGAATTGAAGAATATGAATTTATTTAAGACCATGGAGTGTCGGTTTTCAGTTTTGACACAGTTTGTAACTATATCTCTGTATATGAAGGAATTTTGACTGCTTTTGTATGTGTTCAAATATTCATATGAGAAGTTCTTCAAGATCTTGATTTTTGCAACAATATGGTTTTTGGAAAATGCTTCTTTTGTGAAGTTTTCAAAGGTTTGATTGATGTATGAACTGAGTTAATTTGGCCAGGAGACACTTATTTTATTGCTTATTTTCATCTTTGGAAATCTTAAAATTTGTATATAATCATGTATCAGTTTGAGAAGTTTTCAAAAGTTGGGTTGTCGCAGATTTCTGTGAGTCGACTGCGCAGTCGATTGCAGCTTGACTGTTGGTCGACTGCAGTTCATTTAAACTTGCAATAGTGGTCGTCTGTCATGGCTTTCTTGTGCTAGTTACCCTACTGGCGGTCGACTGCAGCAATTATAACTATGTCTGCTAGTCGACTGCCAAGGTTTTATTGTTGTTTATTTTGGATGATGACGGTCGACTGCAGCTTTCTATACTTTGGCTGCCAGTCGACTGCCATAGCTTTGAGTTGTTGTTTCTTTAGTGTTGTCGGTCGACCGGCATATTTTATACTGTACATGACAGTCGACCGTCATGCTTGAGTTTTTGCACACTGTTTTGGCTATGTTTCAAATATTCGAACGATTGTTTCTTCGAAATTACAAAGTTAATTTCTCTGTTTTTTTTTGCAGTAATTGAATTCAGATTTCATCACTTTCAGAGAGTATGTGTTCTCAAATTTAATAAGTATTTAAGTTATATTTACATAGTTTTAGAAAGTGTATGTTTTTGAACATAAAGAGTATTGTATTTCAAGTTATTTATCCACTGTTAGTTTCAGTTTCAATCAAGTAGATTTTAGTTTTCTGGACAATTTTGTGGATATGGTTGTAAAGGGACGTACTTAGTTTTGACTATTAAATTTTAAGGAAGTTCTCATGAAGAGTTATATGATTTTTGGATTTATGCTTTTTCAAGAAATGTTTGAGATGGAGTTTATTTGAGTTTTGAAACTCTAGAGGTTGAGTGGGATCCTTATGTACCGGTAGACGAGATTTTTGTGGAAGTTGACCAGTTGAGGTCTTCGTTCTTGGTTTAGTTGTGTTATGTCCGGTTGGGTACATCAACTCTAGAGAGACACTGTGTTCTAATTAATTAATTAAACATAATAAATAAGGACAGGCACTAGTGGAGATGTGGTAGATCTTGGGAAACGTAAGTATGAGTTCTGTTGCCAGTTGCACGGGTGTATTCCGGGACTATGTATTTGTTGCGTCTCTCTAGTATGTTCGCGCGCGATGGTCGGCAGGCCTATTCACAGACTGTCTAGAAGTGAGACCGTTTTGGTACGTTCGTGTGTCGATGGTCGGCATGCCTATTCACGGAACGTATGCTATATTTGCGCGTAGATGGTCGGCAGGCCTATTTGCGGAATGTACAATGTATTTGTGCGTCGATGGTCGACAGGCCTATTCGCGGAACGTACAGTGTATCTGCGCGTCGATGGTCAGCAGGCCTATTTGCGGGGTACACGGTAAGGAAGTGATTCTCTGGGGTCAGAGCAATGCTTATATGATGCTTGCACGTCGATGGTGCTAATCTGGTGGGTAGATACCAGGATGTAGGCCTATTCGCGGAGTATTCTAGATCTTGTTTCTATTACCGTAGGAAGATTAGTTGCATAACGAGGGATTAAACCCTATAAAGTGGAGGACGATAAGGGCTTGCACCAGACCTATGTAGAATGAGATGCATAGACTCCAACAAATATGCAATAGTAATCATCAGGTGCATTGTGGATTTCTTGACTTGTTTTATACATGTTTTCTTTGTTTTCTTACACTTGACACTTAGCCTAGCTTCACTTGTTGACTTATAATTTTATTATTTATGTTTTCATTTAAGTTTGTATTTCCTTTAAATATCACTCACACCATTATGACTGACCCCTGTACTTTTGGGGGTTAGGAATATCTCTAGCTCCATATTTTACAGGTAGGTACCATTACCATGGAATTGGGAGCATGTGGGAGAATATTTAATGTTTATGATAAAAGGAATGATTGTAAAGAGAAAATTATATTTATGGTGCTTTTAAATACCATTGTGTTGTAAAAAAAATTGTAATTCAAAGTGTTTAAATTCTGCTGTGTTTTGTAAATGAGTTGATGTAATAAAAGTTTTTTAAATTTCCCTGTATTTGGATGTTATGTTTATGATTACAATTGAGGTTGATTCTGGAATTTGTGTCACGTATTTCTAATTTATTTATTAGAAATTCGGGGCGCTACAGGATTAGTATGAATAATTATACATATATACATACACACATACATATAGAACAACAATTGTACACATAATACCTAAATTAAAAAAAAATGTTTGTATGTATATAACAAAACAATTTATTATTATAGAAACACTATACGTTCTGTCTCGATTATAGTTAAGACAAATGTTCAATTTAATTGAGAAATTATTCCAACTCCGGTTCAACAATTGTACCATTGTCCGGTTCAAAACATATTAAATAATATGTCTCGATATTTACTTAATTAAAATTGAGAAGAATTCATTAATACGTGCGACCATGAATTATGCATGGACTATTGTAGTTATATACTATTTTACGGGATCTTACACCTAAATATTTTACTGTACTCCTAGAAAGGAGTAACAAGTATATCAGAGTCGAGGAAGCTCTTTATCCTCAAGGCAAGAATGATTTATTTTTTGGGAACAAACGAAAGAATGTAAGCGAGGAAGGACCTAGGAAATTTCAGAAAGACGTTCAGGTCAACGCCGTCCACCTCCAGAACCACACTTCGACAAATTCACTCATCACAATGCAAGCATATCAGCCATCCTCATAGAACTTGAGAAGGATGGAATTTCCGCCATCCCCCAAGAAATCCACAACTAGTAAGAGAAGAGACAAGAACAAGTGGTGCTCATTTGATAGAGACCATGAACACACTACTGACAACTGCTAAGCCCTCAAAAGAAACTTGAAGGTTTGATTCATCGGGGCTATCTCTCTTAATTTATCCAACACATTAACAATGCCGAAACCCCTCTGGCACGGGGGATGATAAGCGTCAAGAGAGACCCTCCAAATCACGAGACTCAGAACTTTTGTCCATTCTCTACTCCATTCATGGAGGCCCGATGGGGGGAGATTCCAACTCCTCCCGCAAAGCCTTTCTCTGGGAAGTCAACATAGTACATAACATCCCACCTGCCAAGAGCACCTAGATCCCGATATATTTCTCCGACAAGGACTTAGAAGGTGTCGAACACCTTATTGCGACGCATTGGTCATAAACCTTTGTGTGGTGAATCATGAGGTATGCCGCATCTTGGTGGACAACAGAAACTCGGTAAAAATCCTTTTCATGAACACTTTCAATGGCCTCAAGCTCTCTCGGAGTTGGCTCAAGCCAGCCAGCCACCTTAGAGAATATGAAGATCTCCCATTCTCTCTACAAAACATGGGGAGGCTCACTCCAAAACAGGTAAGTCCAGGCAAGGTCTATCAAGTTGTTTGCCTAGCCGCACATCAACTTGAAAACCCGGGGGGCATGGAGATATCAGCAGGAACTTGAAAAGTAGAATACCTTATAAAGTACAACGAGGGTGTCAAAAACATCATCTCTTAGTAGTAGTAGCAATTTTTCTCAATTTCTAATAAAAACCAGCCACTAGTACAGCCATTTAGTTTTACTTTTCAATAAAGTCGCTTTCGCTACAGGTCACTGTATGTAATAACGGTCAGCCACTAGAGCAGCCATTTAGTTTTATTTTCCAATAAAATTTAGTATTAATTTTTGCAGATTATTGTACAACTCTACGAATGCGTACAATGTGTTAAATGCCAAGCCTACTCCTAAAAACAGGACAAAAAACTTATTAAAAGCTCCTTATAAGAGCAAATGTAGTCGTTTAAGTTAAAAAATGGGTATATGGGAATTTTGGAAATAGCAAATAGCGGAAACGCTGCAATCGTCTATACTCAAAAATTGGTTTTTTTGGACAAAACGAAAGATGATATACTGTTTGAAGATTTGTGTAAATTTTTTTAAAAAATATTGTGAAGGACGGCAGATGATCTGCTGTCTCGAAATTATTAAAAAATATATATGTGAAGGATGGCACATGATGTGCCGTCCAACACAAAGTCCATTTTTGATTTTTTTTTTCCTTTCTTCACAAACGGAAGATCATCTTCCTATTTGTTTTTTTTAATAATTCAAACGGCAGATCATATGTTGTCCGACACTTTCCCAATTAAAAAATTTGTCTCAGACAACAAATCATCTACCGTCCAACTATAAAATGGCAGATGATCTTCCGATTTCTAAAATATGGATATAGTCGTCTCCTGTTCATTCGAAACCCAGAAAATGGGTATATAGACGATGACTACAGATGATTTTTCTTCAAAATATCCATTTTTTTGGATATATAGCCAACGACTACAGGTGCTCTAAGACAGGTTCGGAGTCAATACCTTTGGTTCGAAGTTACTCTAGCAATACTTGACTAGGGACATTTAAGAATAGTGTTCTGATTACAACTAATAGGATCTCACAATCAAGTCATGCACTTGATATCCCATGGTATTGAACATACTATTCTAAGAACTTTATTATGTTCATTTACACAATAAGAAAAAAACACAATACATAAAATGCATCATATATGAAATAAATGTCATGAAGCAATGTAAACTAGTAATATCCATACACAACTGGCCTCTAGGGCATACACCAACAATTTACAACAAAGCAAGTTTAGAGTTTGCTCCGCCATTTGACCTGCGCCTGCAATCCGTTAATGCCTCGACGACAGGTTCGGAGTCCATACCCATGACTCGATGTTACCCTACCAACTAGTGACAAAGCAAGTTCAGAGTTCAACTCGTTATTCGATCTACTTCTGCAACCTGTTAATACCTAAAATAATAAGTTCGGAATCCACACCCATAGTTCGGAGTTACTTTGATAATATGCAAATAAGCACATTCAGAGTTCAACTCGTCATTCGATCTGTCCCCGAAACTAGTTAAAATTCCTTAAAGACAGATTAGAGGTCCAAAATCATGGTTTGTAGTTACCCCAATAAAACTTGCAACAACGACATTTGGAGTTCAATTCACCACTCGATGCGCCTCTCACAATTTGTTGGAGGACCCATATAGCAAGTTTGGAAAATAACTCTCTCCCTCAGAATTTCTCCACAACTAGGTAAACACCCATACAATAAGTTTGGAAAAGGATTCTTCCTCAAAGTTGCTCCTACAACTAGCTGGGTACCAGACGGACAAGTTCTAACTCCGTCAAACACTACATACATCATGCGAACCCCATCAACAGTTTGTTAGCTACAAACAACAAGATTGAGGCCTTGTTTTTTTAGAAACAAAGAACCCAATCGATGGATCATCAACTTCTACATCAAGTTACACATTAAGGATCAAACATATGAAAGAATTCTCCAAATCACGGAACTATCACAAATCTATGTATTCTGATCCAGTGCCACTACAAATATTTACAAGTAGAAAACAAAAAGTCTTGAGTCCAACTCTACCTAAGAGCATCACATACGACCAGCCAGCCAACCCCCAAGTTTTACAAACACTATTGAACAAGAAGTCCTGCAAGTCTTCCTTCCAGCTACACGGAAGAGGGATGTTCCGCTTAAGAGACACAAACCTCTTCACCGGCCTCTTGCCAACTAGCAGCTCCCCAGGGCCGCCTAAACTCTTGACAATAAAAGTAAAGACAAGACTTTCTTTAGGATGGAAAGCTCCAAGCCTTTCCTACCACATTCACCTGAGCGAGCTCCAATTCCATCCTGCATAACATGTCCCGCAAATGAACAAGTCCTAACTCCGTCAAGTGCAGCATAGTGTGAACAAGTGCAAACTCAGCATCCCGAGGACGTCATTTGGTGTACACGACTGCTTGTCCGCAAAGAGAATAATGGAATCGCTTCAACGTTGAACAAACACAAAAAGACTTCACTTCATTATTAAGAAGGATAAGAACACCCACAACTCGTTCGCTCCTCACAATGAGTTGGACGTCGTGCTCACCTTTCAGGCTCCATCAATAACTCGTTAGCCCCATACAATGATTACAACGCCGTGCTCTTTGTTCAGGCTTCATCAATAACTCGTTAACTCCAAACAACAAGTTCAAACGCATCGCTCTTCACTCAGGCTACATTAACAACTCATTGACTCCAAACAACGAGTTTAACGCTTGCTCTGTAACACCCCAGAAAAATAATAAAATAAAATTTTGCATTTTTCACGTGCAATGCACGTGAGATTTTTTTTATGTATGTTTCTAAAAAAAATCTAAGAGATAATACACATTTTTCTCTCAATTTAAATCACTACACTTTGTATTATATTTTTATAAACTCATGGGCCTAAAAATATATTTTTTGAACCCACACGAGAAATCATTTATTTTTATGAGAGCCCATTCAAATTTCTTGTTTCAAAAAAATAAATAAAAGAAAGAAAAATGGAGTGGTGTGCACAAGCACATGCACGTGCACACGTGCATTGTGCACACAAGAGAATGGCGTTGAGAACGTTGGGTTTTTTGACTTGGTCATTAGAAGTGGGGGAAGTGGAGAGAGAGAGAGAGAGAGAGAGAGAGAGAGAGAGAGAGAGGGTAAGGTGGTTTTTATAACTACCTAATTATTTTATAATAAAACCCTAAGGCCTAGTTCATTTTCCTATAATCTAAATCAAGAATAAATCAAGTAAACAGAGAGAGAGAGAGAGTCAGAGCGTTCGGGTTGGCTCCTGTGCTTGGCATTTGAGATTTTTGGAGGAAATTGAGTGCTTACTTTTTGAAGGGAAATTGCTTTCAGAGGTGGGTGTTTCAAACTACTTTCTAAATTGTATTCTAAATTCATGCTTAGGTAATTTATAGTACAACTGTAGATGAAATTTTGCTTAGTTTATGCTCAAATTCTTGAAACGGTGCATGTGGTAGAGAATTCTACAATTTTAAATAACTATTGGATGAAATGCATGGTTAATTTTAAATTCATAATGTGTGTGAGATTAGAAATTCTAATTTGTACATTATTGAATGAATGTCATGAATACTTTAAAATTCTCTTTGTATAAATAGAGTTTTTGTAACGGAAATTAATAGATTTTGAATTGGGGGGAAATTCCCTATCTTGTTAATTGATATTGAAAGAAATCCATAAATGTGATGTGGGTTAATATTTTTAATATGATGTTTGAGACATTCATAACTTGTTAGAAATTTTAAATTTTGTAGAATTGCTTGACATATGAATAATCAGTAGTTTTTAGTTGTTAGACTCTCTGAATTGTGTAGAATGAATACACTAAATCGATGTGAGGAGTCATAGAAGTTGAATGTCTATTTATTTAAAATAGTGCATCAAACAGAATCTAATTACTTAATGATTATAACCCTATAGATGTTGTGAATCTGAGCTTGGATCAGTGGGTAGGCGTGCGTTCACCTCGTTATGGGCACCGGTTCGAGCCATGTGTTGCCCCTGTGTTTCCTATATAAAAAGAATTTTTTTTTGAAATAAGTCATAGAAGGGAATTGGTAGATATTTAAGGAATTTAATGCTATAAATGTTGTGGATCTGAGCACTAGCTCAGTGGGTAGGTGCTCTAGGGCCAAGGTGGGGTACGGGTTCGAGCCAGGGGGCTGGCACTTTTGAAAATTTTGATTTTTTTGGGTTTTGGAGTTTTATTTTGAGGTGAGAACTTCATAAAATTGAAAGAAAAAAAAATACTGGAAATTTTCTTAGTGATTTTACACTATTTTGAAATGAAATATATATATATAGTTATACATTTGGGATTATTTGAAGACACCTTATGTTATTTGCAATTGGAGTTCAAATATAAAATAAAAGTAATTGAAAATATAGAAAGTTATTCTTTTCAAAATATAAAGGCAAAATATTGAATTGGAAGATCGAACATTTTGTGTCGATTTTTAAAGAGAGTTTTGATATTTAAATTAAACGATATAAATTAAAGAAAAGAATTGTTTTGATTAAGTTATAGATTATTTGCTTGGAAACGATTAAATTTTGAAGAAAAGAGTTTTGAAGAAATTCTTAAAGCGACTAGTTATGTTACTAATTAAAATTGGTCAAAGAGAAATTTGGATTTGGAAGTTATGGTTGAGTGAACTATGAGAAGTTGAATACTTCGGGAATGAAGAAAATTGTTAACTTTAAAAGTTGAAATATTTATTTGAGGTTGGGTATAACCTATTGTGATCTCAAATGAGAGAGTTGTTGGAATCTAGTGGCTAGGCGAGACCCTTGTGACCAGCAGTATTTATTAATGAGATTGGAGGAGTAACCAATTGGGTTGGCTCTCTTGAGAAGTAGCTAGTGTGGACTGACTTTCTTTTGTGTTGGTTTAAGTCTGGTAGGGTGAGCTAGTTCTAGGTTGTGATGGTTTTTAACTAAACTTAAGGACAGACACTAGTTGGAGACATGATGAAATAAGGGCAAACGTGAGTTATGGACTCCAGGATGATCCTTGGAGAAAGACAGTCCCCAGTATTCCGGGATGATGGACGTAAGGACCACATAATGTTTTACAGAGCGGGAATGATCTCTAGTATTCCGAGATGAGAGTGACGCTCATGGAATATTTGTGCAATGAGGGATCCAGGATGACCTACAGATATGTGTGCAATGAGGGATCCAGGATGACCTGCGGAGTGAGACAATCCCCAGTATTTCGGGAGGATAGACGTAAGGGCCACAGGATGATCCACGGAGTGAGATTGGTCTCCAGTATTTCAAGGACGAGAGCCAATACTTGCAAAGTATCTAAAACTTGTAGTAGTCACAGTAGTAGGTTGCACCTTATAATTTGGAGTACATAGGTGCTTGCCCTCGAACATATGTAGAATGAGATGCATAGAATCTGAACAAGTATGCATTAGTGTCATCATAGCGCAATCACCTGCATTAGGCTTTAAGTCATTGCATACACAGACATATTTAGGATAGTCACTTTTCACACTTTGTTTTACATTCAAGTTTGTGGTTGTTAAAGTGTTTTGAATCGTTATATTACAACATAGTGAGGATCGTTGTTTTATAATATTGTGTCGGTTTTAAGCAACTGACGTGCCCACAGTTTTTCAGTGCAGGGTGGAATTTGCAAAAAGAACACAAAGAAGATTTGGTGCTAAAGATTGCTTGCATATTTTGTTGTTGTCATTCAAGTTGTATTTATCATGTGTAATTATTTATCTTTTCCGCTGCATTAATATAAAATAACAGTGTTGTCTGAAAAAGTTTTAAATTCCTTGTAAAATTGTATGAGTTTGAAGTAAAAGATCTTGATGTGCTACGAATTACTGTGTTTTGAAATTCGGGGAGTTACAGAGTGGTGTCAGAGCCAACTTCATATAAGTAGTATGAAATTACAAGGATGACACATTAGGATGGACATTAGAAGTGTGAGTTCTGTTTATAGAGTTTTGAATGTAAGTGATTTATATTTGTGTTGCTCTATAAACTGACGTTTTCTCCTCTCTTTCCCTATAGAATGGCTGATAACCACGAGTGGAATGGTTCTTTGAGGAAGATCTTGAAGAAGAGGAAGACCCTGAAGAGGAGGAGGAACCGGAAGAAGAAGAATACCTAGAGGAGGAAGAAGGGGAGCTGCCCGAATCTCAAGAGATTACTCCGTATCCACCTGATTTTCCTAATGAATCCTCAGATGAAGAACCGACTCACGACAGGAAGGACCACATTATCGCTTCTCTCCGGAATCAATTGATTATCCATAAGTGGAGAGTAAACCACATGAAAGCTCTTCACGCTGAGGGCAAGAGGAACATTACAGATTTGAGCCATTGAGTGTGGGAATTAGAGAAACTTCAACACAGGAATGCTCGGCACTTTATCCAACTAGACAACAAAACTCGTTGGGGAAAGCAGGAATGCAGTCAGAAATGCACAGATATGCGAAGGGAAATTGATGAACTACAGGAAGAGCTCAGGGAAGCCAAAAGGAACCGTTGGATCTCAACTATTTATGTTGAAGTTTTCTTTTCTGATGTTGCATGTAATGGATGTATTGAACTAGCATTTGTTTCTGGATGTAAAAAGTTTATTTTGGAAATGAAATGAATTATGTTGTAGAAAGTATATGTTGTTTCTATTTTTGATGAATAATGAAGTTTTATGACTCAAGAATGGCTGGACGAAGAACCCGCAATGTTGAAGGACCCAGTAGTGAGGGTAACAGACTCGATCTAGAAACAGAATTGGCTACGGTGTACTAGACTATCAATACCTTTGCCGCCAATGTGACCTGAAGTACCAGGGTGGGACAGGCAGTACAAGTCTTAGAAGTTACCAAGTTAGTGGAATCATTCAAGCGAATGAAACAACCAGTGTTTGAAGGTAAGGCAGATCCAGATGCGGCATACGAGTAGATTTGACAGATAGAAACTATTTTTGAGGTTTTGGAGACACCTGAGGCGAGCAAAGTGAAGCTGGCCACCATGCAGCAGGAGAAGGACGCTGGGGTCTGGTGGCAGTCCTTGAAGTGAGCCCTGGGGAATGAACCGATTACTTGGGAGGAATTCTTGGAGGAATTTCGCAACCACTACTTTCCAATGGATGTGCAGGAGAAGAAGGCTATAGAATTCCTGAGTTTACAGCACGAAGTTTGTCTGTTTGGGAGTATGAGACTAAGTTTACATAGCTCTTGAGGTATGCGCCGAAATTGGTTATGGACGAGGCAAAGAAATCACTGAAGTTTGAACTAGGATTGAGTCCAATTCTGAGGTCTCGAATGATACCCTTAGATATCCTGAGGTTTGACAAGTTGGTCAGGAGGGCTGCAGCCACGGAAGCTGACATAGAATAGTACCAGGAGGCGCAGAACAATAGGAACAATTGGAGTGCTGGCAAGAGGCCCGCAGTAGCAAGTAACTTCAGGGGACAGCCCCCGGCATAGAGATTTAGGCCTACTGGGGCGAATACCGTTGCAGTGTTTGAGAATCCCAATGACGGAGGAATGAGACCCCAGGTGTGACTTGTTACTTGTGTGGAGAGGTGGATCACTACAAGTCCGAGTGCCCCAAGTCACGAAATCCCCTAACTTGTATCAACTGTGGGAAGGAGGGCCATGCTAGGCCTCAGTGCCCACAACTCCAGTAGAGGGAGCAGGGTCAGAAGCAGGCCGACCCAGGGAAGAAGCCATACCGACAGGGACGAGTGTTTTCCCTGATAGAAGATGATGCGAATGATGTTGATAATGTCATCACCAGTATGGGAGCACTTGAGTAGAGTTTTTACTGTTGTTATTTCCTATTTTTATATTACAAAGTGTTATATACAGAGAGTACTCGTTATGTAACATGAGAAATTCTAATTAATGGAATGAAAGCAACAGTTTTGTTTGATACTGGATCATCCCATACTTTTGTGTCACTTGCATTTGCTAAATGATTGGGAGTTGAACCGAAAATTTTTCCTGGCAAGGTTATAGCAGTAGCTACTCCTTCTAAAGAAACATTGACTACCGATCGGTACTATGATGGTTGTGACTCGAGATCGGAGGGAGGATGTTTGGTATCGATCTTATAGAATTGGCAGTGCTGGGAGTTGATGTAATTATTGGCATAGACTGGATGTCAATCTACAGTGCCAGTATCAAATACAAAAGCAAGGAAGTATTGGTGAAGGCACCAGGAGGACCGGCAGTTACATTTCAGGGCAAGAGAAAGTGCAAGCAGTTGATGGTAGTTATAACTAAGAGGAAGATTCCTGAGGAAGTTAAGCAGATGAAGTTAAGTATAGATCTTCAGTAGGGTTATCACCAAGTTCATGTAAAGGAAGAGGATGTACATAAGACTGCATTCAGAACTCGGCATGGACATTACGAGTTCTTGGTTATACCGTTTGGAGTAACAAATGCACCAGCTATATTCATGGACATGATGAACAGGGTCCTGCGATCATTCATCGATTCTTTCGTCGTGGTGTTCATCGAAGATATTCTGGTCTACTTTAAGTCAGAGGAAGAGCATGGTGGGCATCTAGAAGAGGTACTGATGAAGCTACAGGAACAAAAGCTATATGCCAAGTTATCTAAGTGTGACTTCTGGAAGTCCAAAGTTGTGTTCCTGGTTCATATTCTTTCTAATGAGGGAGTGTCCATTGATCCGCAGATGATAGAGGTAGTCAAGGATTGGCCAAGGCCGACAACAGTGAAGGAAATCAGAAGCTTTTCGGGATTGACTGGCTACTACCAGAGATTTATTCAGGGTTATGCACATATAGCCAGGCCACTCATTGGACTTACAAGGGAAAATGTGAGCTTTAAGTGGACGGAGCAGTGCGAGACTAGCTTTCAGGAGTTGAAGGAGAGGTTGACTACCGCTCCGATACTGGCTTTGCCGAGAACAGGGATGGACTATGATATCTACTACGATGCTTCACATCGCAGTTTGGGCTGTGTGTTGATGCAAGAAGGGAGGGTGGTAGCTTATGGGTCTACGCAACTGAGACCACATGAGAAGAATTTGTAACATCCCGAATTTTCAAATATAAAATTTTTATTTGTTTTCACGTGTTTTGCACGTGCAAAATTGATGTATGTTTTCTAGCTTTAAAAATTATTTTAATGTCATGACTAAATATTTTCTTCTTTTTAAAAAAATCCTATTATTAATTCTTAGACCTAATGGTTTAATTCTAGCCCACTTAAAATTAATTAATTAATTAATTAAGAGCCCATGGGTTTTAGCCCACCTAATTAGCTCACTAGTTATTTCTAATATTAATTAAGACAACTTGTAGGGTAGTCATGATCAAGTAACAAATAAATTAACAACTAAATGAACAAACACTAGTGTGCATGTGATGGCACGTGCATTACACATGCACGTGCAATGGAGCAACAAGGGTGGCCGGCCATATTGCTAGAGTAGGAGAGATGGAGAGGTGGAGAGTTGGTTACTAGATGATGGGTAGTTCTTCTAACTCCCAAGTGTATCCTAGCCTTCCATCTAAACTCATCTCAACCCTTCATTCACTCTTGAAATGTGTATAAATACCCCTCCCTAGTCTTTCTTTATCACTTGCATTAGAAATTTCAAAGAGAAAAGAAAAGAAAAGGCATTTGTGAAGAAAAGATTGAGTGAGAAAAGATAGAGTTGTGTGAGAAAAGATTGAGAGTTTGTGTGGTTGTGTGCTCTTGTACTTGGGTGGCCGACTAACACATCAAGGAGGTCTCGGGTAGGGGTGTAAAATGAACAGGACGGTCCATCATCCGTCCGAGTCCGGTTCGAAATGGTCCGACCGTGGACCGTCCGAACTGTTATACGAACCGAACTCGAACAAACTATTAGGTCTGATTCTTTACCGAGTTCTAGCCGGACATAAGTCCGTCTGAATATTATTGCGGTCAGATGCTTTATCGAACCGAGTTCGGACTATAACAGTTTTGTCCGACATAGACTGAGCCGAACATAAGCCCGTCCGATTAGAATTTCGGTCCGAGCTAGAACATATGGTTGTCCGATCCTGTCCGATCCGATTTACAGCCCTAGTCTCAAGTTCATGCTTGCTAGGAGGAGGAGCTCGAAATTTGCACCAAACTAGGAGAAGGGAGACGATCATGCTTTCAATTATTTCTTTAATAAAAAAGAAGGGAGTTTTTTTATTTGTTTCTTCAATAAAAAAGGTGGGTGATTTCTCTACTTCTAGTTAGATACCATGCTAGAAATTTAATTTGTGAATATGTCGGAAACAAATAAAAAAGTTGCCATATACTTGCTTGAAGAGACTAATAAGAAAGAGAGGAAGCTCTAGTTTATCTAAATGAAAAAGTTAGTAAAATGAATTGAAATGTGTTAATTAAGAGTTGTCATGATGCTTTATTACTATAATTTCATGCTAGAGTACATATAAATTTGCTAAATCATGCTTGTATGAAATTGTGCTTGTGAATGGATTGTAGAATGCAAATTAACACCCATGATTTGTGAAATAAATTGATTAGCATGGAAAAGTTATAATAATTGTTGAATTTTAATTGTATTGTATGAGTAAGTTTATATTCACTTGATTGTCAAATATGTTATCTCTTGAATCATAAGAAATGAGTGAGTTTTATAAAAGATAAAATTAACTTGAGGGCTTTAACTATATTAAAGAATGAAGAAAAATTGTACAAACATATTGTGAATAAATGAGGAATAAGTAGGTAAAAGATTCATCTAGAATAAAAACTTTTTCAATGTCGAAAATACACTGATGTTTCCATCTTTCAAAAGAAATAAGAGGAATAGTTCTATTATGTTGTAAAAATGAGAATTTTGGAAATCTAAGTAAATATACTATACTGTTTTTCAAAGAAATATATTCTGGAAAAAGATTTAGATTTTGAATAATTACAAATTCATTGAAAAAAATCGGGTTTATTAAAGAAAGAACTAGATACAGTACAGTTTATACAAAAAGTATTTAACCAGACTTGTATCGGTTAGTCACTCAGGACCTACTAGTCTTCGGGTGCGTTTTGGGTACGTTACTGTAGCTGGGCAGAGGCTTTAGTTTTGGGTTCGAGTCTAGCAAGAGGTTCTGTTTTATTGAAATTTCGATTTTTAATCAAATTCTGAAACCAGACTTTAAGTATAAACTAAGTCTACTTCATATCGGTTAGACACTGAGGACCAACTAGTCGTTGGGTGCGCTTTGGGTCTATTACTGTAGCACGGCGGGGGTGTTTGGTCTGGGTTCGAATTTGGCCCTGGCCTTTTTATTTGTGGTTTTAGATTTTTTTTTACTTATTTCGATTTTTGGAGTATTTTAAGAGTATAAAAAATTGAGAAAATACACTAGAATTCTTCTAAAATTACTTAGACTTCATGAAAATTATTTCTACAATATTTGATATATTATAATGAGAATTAGAAGTAATTTTGAGAAGAAGAAATTGATAAATCTTCTTAGAATGTGATTTTGATTAATTAAAGAAAAGGAATGTTTTGAATGTAAAGAATTTTTGTGTAGAGACAAAAAATGAGATTTTTGACATGGAAAATTTTGAGTAAGTTAAATATGAAATTTGATGGTTAATATATGCAAGTGTGCATGGAAAATGAAATAAAAAGAGCATGATGAAATGTGATAATTTGTGAGTATAAACACTCATTTTGATGAACATAAAAAGACATTGAAACTAGAGTTTTCGCTAAGTCCTTACATCGGCATGAATAAAATTTTGAAAGAGAAATGTGATAATAAAAGAACAAGATTGGGTCGTGGTTAACAATTGATGTTTAAGACCGGTGAAGAGGTAACGCTAACTCTAGAGTGTTAATTTTACTCATGATTCAATTATCTAAGGATTAGACACATAGTAAAGATGTGATGAAAGCAAGAGAAAAACACAAGTATGAGGGCCTCGATCTACAGTGTGAGAGTATTCACAGGCTGTCTGCATAATACGTCATGTCATGACGTTGATACATCTCTAGAATTATCTGGACTGTAGCGACGCTTGTAGGGTGTTTGGTGACTACGTAGTGCCATCGTTCCATGACGGAGGCAAGTTGTCCATAGGTTGTCTGCATGATGCGTCATCTCATGACATGGGATTCCCCTCCAGACTGTTTGGGCATGGGCTCGTAACTCATAGAATTTCTTGGATACTTGCTGTAGTTACCGTGGTAGTTTAACTCATAGCGAGGGATCCAACCCTACAAGACGAAGAAAGGTTAAGGGCTTGCCCTCGGATTTATGTAGAATGGGATGCATAAGTTTGAACAAGTGTGCATTAGTGTCATGAAATAATAAGTAGCTGCATTTAGGACTAAGTGCACATTCACACACGACATCAATAAGATAGTCCCCCTAAGCTTTGTTTGTGATCAAGTGTGTGTTTTCCAAGAAAGAGAAATTGATGTATTATATCCTAGCGTCAGTTGTATGCAACTGACGTGCCTACAGTTTCTATGCAGGATAAATTGAATGAAAGGACTAAAGAAGGAATGCTGCTTAAAGAAATGTTCAAATTGTTATTTAATTCATGTATCATGTTGTAATTATAATTCCGTTGCGTTGATGTAAAACATTGTACGAAGTGAAGTGTAAAGATCCAGCGGAACTTCGAATTCAGACTTATTTGGAACTCGGAGTATTACAGAGTGGTACCAGAGCCACACTTCCAAGTAGTACAAATTTATTAGGAACGACACCCTAGAGTGGACATTAGAGTGTGAGTTGGGTATAGAGATTTAAATGTAAGCTACTTACATTTGTGTTGCCCTATGATTGATGCTTCTTCTTCTCCCTCCCTAAAGATGGCGAACCACCACGACCCAGCAGGCGATGATGATTGGCACATAACTGAAGAGGATTACTACCCCGATCAAGGAGATTCCGACAAAGAAGATCCCGAGGAGTATGAAGGAGAATGGCCCGAGTCCTGAGAGATCACTCCACCTCCGGAAACATCAGAAATTTCATCCAACGAGGAAGAGCCAGTTCTGAGAGGTCTCATCGAATCTCTGTAGAGGCAGGTGGAGACTCAGAAGGAGAGAGCAGACCAATTGCATGCCCAGTGTGCAAAATTCAAGGAGAACATTGCAACCCTCAGTCATCGTGTTTGGGAACTCGAGAAGAGAAAGAACATGTGTGATGTGCTGAAGGGAGAGGTAGCAGAACTACGGGAAGAGCTTAGGAAAGCCAAGAGGAACCGTAGGGATTAAATTGTTGTATCATCTCAATATTTTTCGCTTGATGTCAGACGATGTTTTAAATTTGAATGTATAAAGTTTGAATTCAATGAAATGAAAAAGTTGATTTAAATTCATGTTTTCTACTTTGAATTTAATGGATCTTTAGAATCAGAGTATGGCTGGAAGAAGATCAAGGAATGGAGAAGGGCTCAGTTGTGGACTCGACTTGGAAATGGAGTATGCCTTAAGAGTTTCTTCCTACAAAACTTGTTGGGCGCAAACGACAAGTTCTGTAACACCCCGAATTCCAAATAAGACCGAATTTGAGATTTCACAGGATCTTTACTTCACTTCATACAATTTTACAAGGAAATTAAAACTTTTCAATAATACATCAGAGTTCATTACATCTTTGTTTACACAGCGGAAGAATAAAACAATAAAATACAACTTGTACAACTTTAACAAAGTAAGTCATCGACTGCATCATAACATCTTTACTTCTTCACAAAAGTCCATTACCTGCATGTTAAACTGTGGGCACATCAGTCACTTATAGCTGACAAAAATGTTATACTCGGTCATCCTCTCTATGTCGTACATATAACGATCTCAATACTTTAACAAACCACAAAAATTGAATGAACAATAAAGTGTCAAAAGTGACTACACTAAACATGTAAGTGTATGCCATGCCTTAATGCCTAATGCACACATTGTATACTACGATGACACTAATGCACACTTGTTCGGATTCTATGCATCCCATACTATATAGGTCCGAGGGCAAGCGCCTACATACTCCACATTTAAGGGTTCGATCCCTTTCCATGACAACTACCCAGTAGTAAGACAAGGTTTAGATCATTCCACGAATTTGAATCTCAGCCCCGGAGTCCACCGCTGACTGTTATAACAGATCCCACATCATACGAATTATCCCGCAAGTGCCCCTCTAGCCCCGGTATACGTATATACATTGGAGTATGGCAAACTATCTGTCCGACTACGCTAAGTCCCGGATTTAAAATAAAAGCCCATCTCCCACGGAGCAACCACAGTCCACCAACTGGATCTATAGCTACGGAGATCCACCGCCGACTATATAGAAGCAACCCACTTACGTTTGCTCAGGTTTACTACATCTTCACTTATGTGCCAAATTATTTAGTTCAAGACATGAAATATTTTCCAAACCTAGAATTAGTTTTACCTTCTACTGGACTTAATCAACAAAATACGAGATAGCTCCATGGCCATATCTCAAAATATATCTCAACTCTTTTCAATTCAATAGTGCCGGTACCCGAGGTCTCACTAACTCTAAATCATAACTTTTTATGTACAAGAAAATCATGGGTACACATACCCTTCAATAATCATGTCTTAAACTCATTATATTCATATCTCTAACTTTTAATCAATGTCTCATTTAACATCATACATGATTCTCTTATTCATCCATAAATCATTCATAATTAACAACAATAATTCTTTTCACAAGCATGAATTCATCACTTGCAATCTCATTTGCAATTTAAACTCATGAAATGTACTCCAAATAATTCTTAAACAAGTACAATCTCTTTAAGAGAAATTAATTCACACAACATATTTCTTTTACTCTTCTAAAATAGTGTTATACCCTTTAAAAAATTTTTAATCAAAACTTACTTTCTATCTCAATTTTTCCCTTTTTAAAGTCTCAATTATACATGGAAAATTCTGAAACTAATTTTAATAAATCTTATTTCATTTTATAGAAATATTAGATATTTTTCCCAAATTTTCCTTTTCATGAAAATCCACTTAAAAGATATCATAAATGTCAAAAAAAAAAAAAAAAACAAATGTGGCCATAGGGTTTCGAACCCAAGACCAGGGCGCCCAAAGCACACACCAAGCACCACTATGCCTAAGTGGCTTAATTGTCATAATTCCGTACCGGAAACCCTAAGTATCCTCTTTCGGTTTCGGATTTATTTTTAAACAAAATAAAATGTGCTCAACAAGTTTTGAACCCAAGATCTCTTATAAGCACAGTAGTGCTCTATGGTGCACTGGCTAACCAAATAGTCCATGTGTGATTATTGATATCAAGTTACTTTAAAGGATTTTGATCAGCTTTTCTGTCATTATATTAATTTCATAAAAACTTTCTTTTTCATTCAATCTAATCTTCCATTAGACTATAATTAGTTCATCTAGACTAAATTTTCTTTCTAACAGTAACTCATGAATATATAATTCATTTTTTGACAAATCTCTAAATTTCAAAATTTATCTTCTCTTTATTAAACAAGAATTTTGTTTCTTCCAATTAATCAAAAAAACAATTGTTTGTCTTTTACAATCAATTAAAATAAATCTTTTGTGTACCACTTAACTACACCAAAATGCATTCTTTAAACCACAAGAAGAATCTCACAAGTTATCATACAAACATATATTTTGACATGTACAAAAATAACTAACATATTAGTATGATTCATGGCATTAGTTCTTTTGTTCAATATCCTTCTTTCTAACTATCATGTTGGCAAATAGTTACATAATCACAAAAAAAATCTTTCATTCATACTACATTAGCATGGATTATACATCACATTAATTCAATCTATATTACTCATTTATTATTACTAGCATGCATATTTCTAAAATTAGAAAGCGTGAGAACACCCACCTTAAGAAGAATGAAAACCACAAATGAAATGAGATATCTTCTAGCTCCTAGCTTCCCTAGCATGAACTTCTCTAAGCAAGAACTCCTCTCCTAGCAAGAACTCCTCCAAAATGAGAACACTCTACTCTCTTTCTTTTTCTTTCTCTTATTTAATTTACTTTTTGGTGTGTGAAATGAGAAGAGAAAGGGTGCTATTTATAGGACAAGTTTAGGGTTCAATTTGCAAAATTACACACCTATTGAATTACTCAAATTAATTTTCAACCCTTCACTTTCTTAAATCCTAAACCCCCCCAACTCTTCACCTCTCCACCTCTTCAAAACCTAACCTCCAACCCTTTCTCTTATAAACTCCCCAACCGTCTACTCTCCCGGTTAAGCACAGTAAAAACCCAACCCCCACTTCAAACCTCCACGTCAGCAGGAAATGAGGCAAGTAGCACTTGTTGTTTTCTTTATTTCCTCCATGTGTGGGCCCACTGGTGACTGCCACATCACCATGGCAAATGACGAATTCAATAGTCACTCATTAGCACATATGCTCTGTGCTTTTCAACCGTGGGACACCCCCCCCCCCACAATCCATTCTACTATACATTTTTCATTCAATTACCAACTGAATCTTAACATATATAATTCTCATCTTATACACACACACACATATATATATACACTATATTTTAGCTCTTTGAACATTACGAGGTATTACACTCACTCCAAAATTTATTTTGAAAACAAATACGTTCAAATATGCTCACCGAAAACAAGTGCGTCGCACGTAAAATGCCGAAATACGAAAAAATAATTTTATCAACGGAAAAATGTTAAATATGATAAAATACAATATAAGAAAATATATTTATTAATTTTTATATATTCCACAATGTAATTACTATGTACGTAGAAAACACGTGCATTATACGTATAAAAATCATTTTAAGCAAAACGGAGAAAAATGAACTTCCGTTTATAAAACGAGTTCGAACACAAAAAATAAATAATCAATACTCATAAAAATATCACACACAGCGATAGAAAAATACGTAGTTGATACGTGCATTGAAAACACGTAAAAAGCATGTAAAACCCAGAGATTGAAATATTATATTTTTGTTGACTCAAAGTAGGGAAAAATCAATACGGAAATGCATAAATAGTTGGTAATCAAAATACATAGTGAAAACACGTTACAAAATACACGTGCGTAACACACAAGGGCAAAATTGTCATTTCTAATTTTGTGGGGTGTTACAAGTTCAATGTTCAACTCCATTATAGAGTTACTTCTCTAAACTTGTTGGGCGCAAACAACTGGTTCAGATGTTCAACTTCATCATAGAGTCGTCTCAACAAACTTGCAGGGATCAAACAGCAAGTCTGCAGTCCAACCGCCTTTTGAAGTTTGCTCACGTATTAGCATTACATACACAAGATCCAATGGTAAAAGCGTTCAACTCGCAGACCAACAAAACACTTGTCTAACAGCGAAACGCTCGATTGACAAAAAAAAAAATGAACAACATAACGCTTGGGGTGGTTCAACGAAACAGGTGAACAAGACAACATTTAGTCAACGACAAGGCATTTATCCAATAGAACGAGTCGGCAAGCACTAAAAGCCATGATCCATCAAAAAATCCTATTTGTTAAGTTAAAGCCAATGAGTATAAAGTGAGCTTTGGTCGTATGTATACATATATACATATATGCAATTGTGTGCATACACTAAGAAGCAACTTCACAATTCCAGTCTCAAACTTCGAAGGAGTTCATGACTCGAAGCTCCAATAGCAAGCTCCAAATAAGCAAAAACAAACAACCAAATGCAAAAGGCTTCAAAAAGAAACAAAACCCAAGCATTGAAAGCTTCTGGTTTGAATTAAAATAGGAAGTAGTCAGGTTGAAACCCGTGAACTCCTAAAACCCATAAAACCTTAACGACAAAGCTCCATGGCTTGACGAACATAGCTCCATAGCTCGACCAAAACAGAGCTCAACTAGTAGCAGCTCCGCCAAGGAGCTCGATGCGAAGTGCAACTCGGCTAACGAGCTCGACTACAAGCAGTCCGGCCAAGGAGCTCGACGCGAAGTGCAGCTCGGCCAAAAGCTCAACTACAAGCGGCTAGGCCAAGGAGCTCGATGAGAAATGCAACTTGACCAACGAGCTCGACTACAAGCAGCTTGGCCAAAGAGCTTGACATGAAGTGCAACTCGGCCAAAGAGCTCAATAAGAAGTAGCTTGACGAAAAGAAACACAAAAAAAAGCAGCGCGGCGAGAAGTAGCTTGACGAAATCCATCTCGACGAGAAGAGGCTAGCTTGCCCAAGCTCCGAGCTTGCCGACAGTAGCTCACCCAAAACTCTGCAGCTCGACGAAGCTGAGCCTGACGAAGAGGAAACTAGAGCTCACCCAAAACTCCTCAGTTCAACGAAGAAAGAGCTTGCCCAAAACAAACGCCCGAAATCAAAAAAAAAAAGTGTGGAGCTCAAAAATATTGTCGGTCGAGCTGGAGGGCTCTCTATACCATTTCTAACCATCAGATCTCTTAAATCCCCGAGCCTGTTAATGATCAGCATCCCCCATGATGCCACATCGATATTTTCTTCCCCACCTCTTCGCCTAATCCTCCACCACTCGATCCCCCCGAAGTGCATGCTAGCGCTTCTTGATCCATGCCTTTGATTGCTCCACATCATCACAACTCCATCTCCACCGTTCAAATCAATCAGCGGGCGAGCTAAGTGGTGATCGACGGACCTGATCACACCAAGAAGCATGCCAGAGCTTGATAATTCCTAAAACCCCCAAAATTCAATTTTAATTTGAAATTTTAATTTAAAATAAAAAAATAAATATTTAATTCGGAGAATTAATTAAAATTTCCAAAAAAATAATACAAATTTGGGTTTGTTAGTTAAATATTCAAAAAAGTAATTTTAAAATTGGGGAAAACTATTAAAAAGCCCTGGAAAATCCAAAAAATTACAAAAAAAATCTAGAAACATCCATAAAAATATTCACTGCCTTCAGAAGCTTTTGATCAGTTCTAGGTATCTCCAGTACACCCTGAAAGCTTAGATTGTACTAAAGAATTCAAAAATAAGGCAAGCTACTTCCCAAAAGCTAAGAAAATTATCTTCCGGGAGTGGGGGGCTAATGATAAAGATAAAATCACAGCAAATCAGGATCATATGATTCCAACACAGATCCTAAAGCTTTTATAGACAGAGTAATCATAACAGGTCTCTTTAAAAGTCAGGACCTTCTTCAGGCTCATCTACAAGATATGTGCCGCTTTCATGCTCATTAAAAGTGATAGATTAGGCTCACTAAGATAGACACCCAGTCCCTTGAGGGCTATAAGTCAAATCTCTTATCCCCAGACAAGGAAGTCTTTTATCTCTTAAGGGGGAGAATCAACAGTAGATAAGAAATTCATATCAATTTAATGGGTCCATATCAATCTCCTAAACTATTTCTCAGGCCTATAAATATCCTCTCCCTCCTCAGTTAGAAGGTAATCAAAAAATTCTCTCTCAAACTCTCTTTCTCTCTCTGGTTCTGACTTGAGCATCGGAGAGTCTGTTGCCGGGGCCACCCTCGGTGTTTCAAGCTTTTTGCAGGTCCTATAACATCTCTTTATTTTTAATAATTTCAAAATAGTTATTGTATTTCTTTTATTGCTATTAAATATTATTGTTATTATTATTATGTATAAATATACAACTTTATCTCATATATATTCCTTAATTTATCTATTCATTTGGTGGAGCAGATTTTATTGAAATTTATTCCAAAAAAATTGAACTAGGAGGGCCTTATAATAAGTGTTTGGTCAAAAGGGGCTTAGAATTAATTTTCCATTTTTTCTCTTCTTCGCCTTCCCCTTCATTTCGTTAGATCTCCATTTATTCTTTTCCCCCCATTTTCCTTTCGGTCGAAACCTATTCACGACCAAAATCTAGGGTTTCTTCACCCCATCAAATTTCCACCTATTTTCAAATAGTTTTTAGGGTTTCGGCTAATTGAAGGGTGTTTTTCAACCCTACGGTGTTGGTTTTTGATATCATCAACCCTCCGGTGAGTTGGATTTTGTTTAAATTATATGTGATTGTATAATTTGCAAATTTTTGGCTGTGAAATGGTGTAGCAAGGAGAATAGGCAATTCTCTTTATAGTAGAAGTGGTAGATTTTGCAATTTAGAGATAGAAATTAAATTGAAAAATAATTAGAGTGTTGGCTTAGTAATTTAAAGACAATAGGAGTAGTAATTGATGCAAATTGATAGTAGTAATCCCCGTAAGTTATCAAAAATAATTTAGAATAAATTTTGGAAGATTTTACGGGCATAAAACCTAGTTAGGAACAAACGGAATGTGATAGAAAAGTCTAGAGAGAGAAACTAACCCCCAAATCTCCAAAGCAACCCCTAGATCTCTGAATAAAGTCTGGGGGCGGCAGCTAGGGCTCGCCGCCGCCACCCCCTTGTTCCTCCGTCATCCCTCCCTCCACTCCCTCTCCTCCTTCCCTGTGATCCTTCGATGAAGATGCCCCCCTCCCATCCCCAACGCAATCCATAACCTGTCGCCCACAGCCATCTTCCAAAGCTGCTTGCCTCCGTCCCCTTCCTCCAACTCCTCCATCGTGCCACCTGGGATCCACCATCGCCCAAAGCTACCGACGCATCCCCATCCCCGTCGTGCGACGCGTCCAGCCATCGAGCGACGTGTCCGGCCTTCGTGTCTGGTACTACCGTCGAGCGAGGAGTCCGTCCGTTCTGCCATCGAGCCGACGGCCAAACAGCAGCATCGACCTCCAGATCTGTGATGATTTGGAGTTGGGGTTGAGTTGGTTGTGGTTTGGGTTAGGTTGGGGTTGGTTGGCTTTGCTAGATATTTGCCCGGATGTTCTTCGCGGTTGCTACCATGCCCACACTCTCGGGGCCAATCACGGCGATCAGCAGCTATGATTTGGTTTTTTGAGGGTTGCTCGTGCGTGTGAAGAAGACGGGGTGTGCTTATCTCCCTGCGTTTCACAATGATGAGAGAGTAAGTGAGGATGGCAGTGTTGTTGTGCGAGACGGTAGAGGTTTTATTGGTGTGGGGGGTTGGTAGTGTAATGCCCTGATTTTTCATTTAATGAAAATTATCTATTTTGCACGTAGTGTGCACGTGCAATATTTTTGGTTAATATTTTTATCAAGATGAGTAAAGATATTTCAATTTTTGTTTTTAATTACCTTATACAAAAGCCTTATTTTAATTAGATTAAAAAGCCTTTTTCTTAAAGCCCAAAATGTAATTTATTTATTTTATTTTAAAATATCCATTTTGGCCCATAAACTAAAGCCCATGGACTATATTTTTACACAACTTGTCAGGTAGAATACAATTTAAAAGACTATTTTATTTTTATACAAACTTTAATGCACAGAATGAGTCAAGACATGGCGTGATGAAAGTGAGAGAAAACACAAGTATGAGAACTAGAGTTTACGGTGCGGGTGTGTGAGCCACAGAATGCATGCTTGATGAGTCAAGACATGGCGTGGGCACAACTCAGTAATGATCGGACTTTAGCCACGGTTGTGGGATGTTTGGTGACTGCAAGAGGATCGTGTTCAGGGAGGAGGCTGAATTGCCATAGAATGCATGCTTGATGAGTCAAGACATGGCGTGGGATTCCCCTCCAGGGTCCAGTGCACGTGCTTGTACTCATAGATCATCTAGGATACTCACCGTAGTTACAGTAGTAGATTAAGTCATGACGAGGGATTGAACCCTACAAAGATGAAGAACGATTAAGAGGCTTGCCTTCGGACCTATGTAGTATGAGATGTATAGAATCCGAACAAGTGCACATTAGTGTCATCTAATATAAATAATTGCATTAAGGACTAAGTGCACAATCACAACACGACATCAATAGGGTAGTCCCTTTAGTTGAAATGTGACAAGTTTGTGTTTGCTAAATATGGAAAATTAAGTTATACTATTTCCGGCATAGAGATGATGGCCGTGTATAATGTTCATCGGTTGAATAAACTGACGTACCCACAGTCTTATATGCAGGTAAATGACATGTTAAAGATTATAGAGGAATGGATGCTTAAAGATTATACCATGTTGTTGTATATTTATTTAATTATTGTAAATTTTACTTCCGCTGTGCAAATGAAAAGTGTAATATTTTTGTAAACTCTGATGTGAAATGAAAAGTTCAAATTTTCTTGTAAAATTATACTAAAGGAAGCAGAAAGATCCTGTAGAACATCTCAAATTCAGTGTATTTGGGATTCGGGGCGTTACATAGTGGTATCAGAGCCACGCTTCTACGCTTTCCACACTTGTACAAATTTATAAGGAACAACACCCTAGAAGTGGACATTAGAGTGTGTGTTTGAGTCTAGAGATTTAAATGTAAGTGACTTACATTTGCGTTGCTTTATGACGTATGCTTTTTCCTCTCTATTTCTAAGATGGCTGATCACTTCGACCCTGCTGGAGACGACGAATGGCATATCATTGAGGAAGAGTACCATCCTGGACAGGCAGATTCCGAGGACGAGTACACGGCAAGAAGATTTTGACGGATTAGAATGGCCTGAATCTCGAGAGATCACCCCACCTCCGGATTCATCTGATGACTCTTCTTCTGACGAAGAAGAAGAACCAGTTCCGAATAGTCTTGTGACTTCTCTTCAGAGGCAGGTAGAGACACTGCGAGAGAGAGTCGGATTATTGGAGGCTCAACTGTTAAAGCGGAAGGACGACTTTTCTGTTCTCAGTCATCGGGTTTGGGAACTCGAGAAGAGGAAGAATTTGACCGATGTGTTGAAGGATGAAGTTGATGAACTACGGGGAGAACTTCGAGAAGCGAAGAGGAACCGTAGGAGTTAGACTGTTTTAGCTTCTACTATTTTCCATTCTGATGTCAAAAATGTTTTTCAATTCGAATGTATAAAGTTTGGAATTCAATGAAATGCAAGTTGATTTAAAATTCTTGTCTTATACTTCGAATTTAATGGATCTTTTGCATCAGAATATGTCGAGAAGAGGAGCTAGAAATGGGGAAGGTTTGGATCTGGAAACGGAACTTGCGAGGGTCAATCAGACGCTCAATGCCATGGCTCAGAACCAAGGAAGGGGACCTGCGAATCCGGTGCCCGAAGCAATTAAACTGGTGGAATCGTTCAAACGAATGAAACCACCTGTATTCGAGGAAAAGTCAGACCCAGATGCGGCTGACAACTGGATTTGTCAAGTGGAGACAATCTTTGAAGTGTTGGAGATCCTTGAGGGCAGTAAGGTCAAGTTGGCGACTCTGCAACTTGAGAAGGACGCGGCTGTGTGGTGGCAGTCGATGAAGAGGACCATGGGAGGTATAGTGCTTGGCTGGGAGGAATTTCTGAAAGAATTCCGCAGTCACTATTTCCCCTCCGATGTTCAAGAGAAGAAGGCTATAGAATTTCTGTCACTACAGCAAGGTGGCATGTCTGTTAGAGAGTACGAGACCAAGTTTACTCAGCTCTCTAGGTATGCGCCTGAACTAGTGATGGATGAGGCGAAGAAGGCTCGTAAGTTCAAGCATGGATTGAGGCCGAGCTTGAGGTCCCGGATGATACCTCTTGGTATCAGAAGATTTGACAAGTTGGTGAAGAGAGCGGCAGCGACGGAGGCAGATATGGAGCAGTTCCATGTTGTTCAGAACCGGAGGAACAACTGGCAGTCTGGAAAGAGGCCCGCCAATTCTGAGAGTTTCAAGGGACAACCATCTGCACAAAGGTTCAAACCGACAGGGGCAAACGCTATTAGTGTGGCTGGAGGACCTGGGAATAATGTGGTGAGACATCCTGCGGTAACTTGCTTCAACTGTGGTGAAACGGGACATTACCAATCTCAATGTCTCAAACCACGAATGGAAAATCGCAATGTACCAACGCAGCAGACTGGGAAGAGACCGTACCAACCAGGGCGAGTATTTGCCTTGACGGAAGCTGATACTGATGAGGTTGATCATGTCATCACTGGTACGAGGGCTGATGTCTAGAAGTTTTTGTCATTTCTTTTCCCGCTCATATTGTGAAACTGTTACGTAATGAGTGTGTATTATGTAACAGGAGAACTTTATCTTAATGGAATGAAAGCTGTTGTGTTGTTCGATACTGGATCCTCTCATACTTTTGTGTCTCCTAAATTTGCTAAAGTGTTGGGAGTTGAACCGAAGATTCTTCCAGGCAAGATCTTAGCAGTAGCTACTCCATCAGGGGAAACTTTGACCACTGATCGATATTATGCTGATTGCGAGATCGTGATTGGGGATCGAATCTTTGGCATTGATCTGATCGAGCTGACTATCTTGGGAGTCGATGTTATCATTGGCATTGATTGGATGTCGGTGTACAGTGCAAGCATCGAGTGTAAGACCAAAACGGTAACAGTGAAGGCTCCAGGTGGACCTAAAGTCACTTTCCAAGGGAAGCAGAAATGTTCTAAGCTAGTGGCAACTATTCGCAAGGAAGAGACTCCTGTGGAAGTGCAAGGGATTCCTGTGGTTCGGGACTATCCGACTGTGTTCTTGGAAGATTTTCCTGGGTTACCCCCGCATCGTGATGTAGAGTTCAGCATCACTGTTCAACCGGGAAGTGCACCCATTTCTAAGGCACCGTATAGGATGGCTCCAGTGGAACAGGATGAGGTGAAACGGTAGATTGAGGAACTGTTGGAGAAAGACTTTATTCAACCTAGTGCGTCACCTTGGGGAGCACCAGTGCTTTTGGTAAAGAAGAAGGATGGATCGATGAGGATGTGCATCGATTACCGGGAGCTGAATAAGGTCACTGTTCAGAATAAGTATCCTAATCCTCGAATTGATGACTTGTTCGATCGTCTACAAGGAGCAGCTGTATTCTCCAAAATAGATCTTCGATCAGGATATCACCAGGTTCGAGTGAAAGCTGAAGATGTGCACAAAACTGCATTTAGAACTCGGCATGGGCATTACGAATTCTTAGTTATGCCATTCGGAGTGACGAATGCACCCGCAATCTTTATGGATTTGATGAACAGAATTCTGAGGCCGTTCATTGATTCTTTCGTCGTGGTGTTTATCGATGATATCCTCGTGTACTCCAAGTCAGAGGAGGAGCACACCGAGCATCTGGCAGCAGTGTTGAAGAAGCTGGAAGAGCAGAAGTTGTATGCCAAGTTATCCAAGTGTGATTTCTGGAAATCTGAAGTGGCATTCCTAGGTCACATCCTTTCTAAGGAGGGAGTGGCAACTGACCCTCAGAAGATAGAGGCAGTGAGAGATTGGGCTAGGCCTACTACAGTGAAGGAAGTCAGAAGTTTTCTTGGAATGACTGGATATTACAGGAGATTCATTCAAGGTTATGCTCAGATAGCTGTACCGCTTACTGGACTGACCAAGAAGAATGTGAGCTTCAAGTGGACTGAGCAATGTGAGGCGAGCTTTCAGGAGTTGAAAGAGAAGCTGACTACTGTACCTATTTTGGCTTTGCCTAGAGCAGGTGTTGAGTATGATGTTTACAGCGATGCTTCACATCGTGGGCTTGATTGTGTCTTAATGCAAGAGGGAAGAGTAATCGCTTATGGGTCTAGGCAACTACGACCGCATGAGAAGAATTACCCGACTCATGATCTGGAGTTGGCTGCGATTATCTTTGCCCTGAAGCAATGGAGGCACTACGTGTACGGTGAGAAGTTGAACATGTACACGGACCACAAGAGCTTGAAGTATATATATCAGCAGAGGGATCTGAATCTGAGGCAGCGAAGGTGGTTGGAAGTGCTTGAGGACATGCGACCTGAGATCAAGTATCATCCTGGGAAGGCTAATGTTGTGGCTGATGCACTTAGTGGCAAGAGCAGCTTAGCCAGTTTGATTACAACTCAGAAGCATCTGATTGAGGAATTGGATCGAGCAGGTATTGAGGTTGTCTTGCAAGGATTGGGAGCATCCTTGGCTCAGTTGAGGCTTCAGCCTACACTGAATGGAAGGATCATTGCAAGTCAGGAGGTTGATGCTGATATTTTGGAGATGAAGGAGCAGGTTGGTGCTGGCAGGTTGCCCGGATTTCAAATCAGGGATGGAGTGCTGTGGTTGGGAGATAGGCTGTGTGTTCCAAACCAGGCGGACCTGAAAGAGAGTATTCTTCAGGAGGCACATGCTACTCTTTTGTCGGTACATCCTGGGAGTACTAAGATGTACAAAGACATCAAACAGCATTTCTGGTGGTCAGGTTTGAAGCGGAATGTGGCTGAATTTGTGGCGAAGCGTGAGGTTTGTCAGCAAGTCAAAGTCGAAAATCAGAGACCCGGAGGTCTATTACAGCCGTTACCTATTCCGGAATGGAAGTGGGATAACATCAGTATGGATTTCATTACGGGATTGCCTAAGAGTCCTAAAGGCAATGATGCAATTTGGGTTATAGTTGATCGACTGACCAAGTCCACTCACTTTTGGCGATGAAACTCACTGCTTCGATGGACAAGTTGGCTGAGATGTATGTTGGCGAGATCGTCCGACTTCATGGTGTTCCGTCAACTATTGTATCTGATCGAGATGCGCGGTTTACTTCGCATTTCTGGAGGAGTCTTCAGACAGCTTTGGGTCCCAAGATAGATTTCAGCACTGCTTTTCATCCGCAAACCGATGGGCAGACCGAGAGAGTCAACCGTATTCTTGAGGATATGCTTCGGTGTTGTATACTAGACTTTGGAGGTAGTTGGGAAAGGCATTTACCCTTGGTAGAATTTTCCTATAACAACAGTTTTCAGGCTAGCATCGGGATGGCGCCGTATGAAGCTCTGTATGGCAGGAAGTGCAGGACACCTGTTTGTTGGTTTGAGGTTGGGGAGTGTCAGTTGTTTGGTCCTGAGCTTGTACAGCAAACCTCTGAGAAGATTGTTCTGATCAGAAAAAGGTTGGTAGAAGCTCAGAGCAGGCAGAAAAGCTATGCAGACAACCAGAGAAGGGACCTTGAGTTTGAGATCGGTGACTTTGTCTTTCTGAAGGTATCACCCAATAAAGGTGTGGTTCGATTTGGCAAAGGCGGGAAGTTAGCCCCGAGGTTTATAGGCCCGTATAAGATATTGAAAAGGATCGGGAAAACTACTTACCGGCTTGAATTACCGGAAGAGTTGTCTCAGGTGCACAATGTCTTTCATGTGTCTATGCTGAAAGGTTACATTCCGGATCCGAGTCATCATTTGCCTGAAGTGCCAGAAGGTTTGCAGTTGGATCTGAATTACATCGAGTCTCCTGTCGAGATTGTTGATCGTCGAGAGGAAGTCTTGAGGAATAAGACGATACCGATGGTCAAAGTAGTCTGGAGAAACCATTTGGTTGAAGAGGCTACTTGGGAGTCTGAGGAGAGGATGTTGAAGGACTATCCTAAGCTTTTTGCTTGATTGTATCCTTGTATTCTTCTTTTGTTCTTGTGGTGAGTGTTGTATTTTTTTTTTATTTTCTCGCTCTTGACTGTAGTTCCGGGGACGGAACTATTCTAAGGAGGGAGTGTTGTAATGCCCTGATTTTTCATTTAATAAAAAATTATTTATTTTGCACGTAGTGTGCACGTGCAATATTTTTGGTTAATATTTTTATCAAGATGAGTAAAGATATTTCAATTTGTGTTTTTAATTACCTTATACAAAAGCCTTATTTTAATTAGATTAAAAAGCCTTTTTCTTAAAGCCCAAAATGTAATTTATTTATTTTATTTTAAAATAACCATTTTGGCCCATAAACTAAAGCCCATGGACTATATTTTTACACAACTTGTCAGGTAGAATACAATTTAAAAGACTATTTTATTTTTATACAAACTTTAATGCACAATTTTTGGGGCTAGTTACATGCACGTGCACTACACGTACACGTGCAAAATGCATTCTTTCCCTAGGCCGGTTGTGATCTTTTTGGAGGGAACTCAAAATTTGAGTGGTGATCATGGTGTGGTGGTTATTTGGATGTGGGTAGTTATTGCAACTCCTACTCTCATCCTAGCCCTCAATCCTACAACCAACTAATTGATCCTCGCCCTCCATTCTATTTGATTTTTAGTATAAATACCCCCTCCCATGGCTAGTTATTTTGTGCTTAATATCCTTTCCAAACCTATAGTCTAATAGCATTATCTAGTAGTAGTTTGTGAGTTAAAAAGATTGAGAGTGTGTGAGTTTGTGCTTGCAACATCAAGGAGAGGAAGGCCGGCCAAGGAGAGCTCGGGTTTGGTGTTTTGGAGGCTTGGGCGCGCGCGTACAAGGAGGAGGACATTCGTCTAGGAGGAGGTGCACTCGTTTGCAAAGAACTTTGTTGCTAATTGTGTTTGTTCTCTCCATACAAGGTGGGTAATTTTTCTTATTTGTAACTTAGAAATGCATGCTAGTTTAATTAGAAAGATTGAAGCATGAAAATGATTAAGAAGAGCACACTTTGATTGGGAAAAATGACTTCTTGAATGTTTGAAATGTGGACATATAAATTGATATGTGGTTCTATTAATTGAGTTGTATGTGAATTGAGTAGAATCATGGATTGATTAATGAAAACACATTTATTACTATTAAGAACTACACACAAAAGTTAGTAGTTTGATTTTTACCATTTCATGTGTTAAATAGATCATTTGTGTTGTTATGGGCATGAATAAAATTCAAATATGAGTTGTATGTTAGATAAATGATTAAAAAACAGAGGATTAAGGTGAAAATGTATTGATAAAAGATTAGAATACTACAATACGAAGAAATATCAAAAAGAGAAGAAATGTAGTGTTAGAATGTATAATTTGAATTAATGGTTTGAAAATATGTTTTTATTATTACAAAAATTATTTTGCTCTCACTGATATATAAATTATGTGAAGTAGTGTTAATCTGGAGTTATACAGTATATTTTGATGAAAGCAAAATGAAACGAAAGCTAGTTGAACATCGAAATGTTCTAAATAACAGGGAGCATGAGTTAAATGGAATTGAAATTATACTATTGACAACTGAGCGCGTAGCTCAAGTGGTCATATGGTGTGGTTGGCTTCTCTGTGGTGACTGGTTCGAATCCCGTGGGAAGCATGGTTTTGTTTGTTTTAAAAAAAAAATAAGATAACAGCGACCGAGAGCATATAGTGCTCTCAGCCACTCTTCATAGCGCTTAGCGCATATGGCCTGGCGGTCTGTTCTATCGGCAGAGACTCAGTGGTGCTGGGTTCGATTCTTGCTATCGGCAAGAATGAAAAATTATTTTTTTGGGGGTTTTAAGTGTCCAAAAATTATGAAAAAAATATGGTTATTCTCCTAAAAATATAAGGGACTTTATAAAAATGATTTGGGAATTATTTGAATGAAATAAACTATGATTTGCGAATTAAAGGCATAACTAGAACTATGGTTCTATATAAATACCCTATGAAAAATTACAACTTACAAGAATAAGTTGAAATGAAGTATTAGAAGATGATTTGGCAAAAAGAAACTTTGTTGTGTGACATAATGCAATTTATTCTCACTTGAGAATAATGTGGGAAAAAATATGATATGTGAATATTTATTAGTGATGTGAATTTCAAATGTGAAATTATTAATTGATGAAGTGTATGAATTCATGTATGATTATGGATTAATGAATAAATTAGAGATCATATTAATGAAAAAGAAATCTATTGGTTATGAATATGAATTTTATGAGTTAGAAGTGCTCAATGTGGAAATTGTGAATTTGAATTGAAACGAAAGAGTAGCTAAGTCTTCCCCAGCATTTGGAACGAAATGAAATGAAATATTGAAATGAAAGACCAAGGTTGGTCATGTTTGTATATATGAATAAGTCCGGTTTAGGGGAGAGGCTAACTCTAGAACTTTGATTTTATTCATAATTCTATTAAATTAAGAATAGTACATAGTGAAGACGTGATGAAAGTGAGAGAAAACACAAGTATGAGAACTAGAGTTTACGGTGCGGGTGTGTGAGCCACAGAATGCATGCTTGATGAGTCAAGACATGGCGTGGGCACAACTCAGTAATGATCGGACTTTAGCCACGGTTGTGGGATGTTTGGTGACTGCAAGAGGATCGTGTTCAGGGAGGAGGCTGAATTGCCACAGAATGCATACTTAATGAGTCAAGACATGACGTGGGATTCCCCTCCAGGGTCCAGTGCACGTGCTTGTACTCATAGATCATCTAGGATACTCACCGTAGTTACAGTAGTAGATTAAGTCATGACGAGGGATTGAACCCTACAAAGATGAAGAACGATTAAGAGGCTTGCCCTTGGACCTATGTAGTATGGGATGCATAGAATCCGAACAAGTGCGCATTAGTGTCATCTAATATAAATAATTGCATTAAGGACTAAGTGCACAATCACAACACGACATCAATAGGGTAGTCCCTTTAGTTGAAATGTGACAAGTTTGTGTTTGCTAAATATGGAAAATTAAGTTATACTATTTCCGGCATAGAGATGATGGCCATGTATAATGTTCGTCGGTTGAATAAACTGACGTACCCACAGTCTTTTATGCAGGTAAATGACATGTTAAAGATTAAAGAGGAATGGATGCTTAAAGATTATACCATGTTGTTGTACATTTATTTAATTGTTGTAAATTTTACTTCCGCTGTGCAAATGAAAAGTGTAATATTTATGTAAACTCTGATGTAAAATGAAAAGTTCAAATTTTCTTGTAAAATTGTACTAAAGGAAGCGGAAAGATCCTGTAGAACATCTCGAATTCAGTGTATTTGGGATTCGGGGCGTTACAGGTAGAGCTATCTGAGTTGGGTGTGTCTCGGTGTGAAGTTTGTGGTCTAGTACGGTTGTGGGGCTAGGGCCCGAAGACGGGGCCCCCCATGAGATATGCTCACTCGCTACTTCTGTGCCCTATGCCTTTTACCGACACCGTCGTCCGTCTCTCTCAGTGGTGCCGGAACGGTTCTTTCGCCGCCACCACCATGTCTATTCTCTCGGGGCCGATTATGGTGATCTGCAGCCATGATTTTGGCCTCCAGGGTTGGTGTAGTCGGCAAAGTAGTCGGGGTTTGTGTTGATGACAGTGCCAAAGATAGTGGCTGGAGCTTGTACCCCGTTCTGTTAGGGTATTTTCTAGAGGGGTGAGGGCTGCATCCGGGCTGCTTCATCTAATGACCACAGTCAACAAGGCACCACCACCACTACGCCCTCATAATGGAAGCTGATGCCCAACGCCATCGCCCGGTGTGGCGAGAAGAGAAGGTGATACTTCATTCAGATGGGTCCTGTATTGGTTTTCTGTTTGAGAGAAAGAATGAAAGAGTGAGTGAGTGAAGATGTTTCTCCTCACTACTCTATGTTGGTGGTGGTCTGTATTTGTGAGAAATCACTGGAGATAGCAAGGGCGTGAGAGAGGAGAACGTATCCTTTTCACGGCTCTCTCCTTGACTCTAGTTTGTGGTGGGGGAGTAATTATGGCATTTTTGTGGGAGGATAGGAGGTGTAGACTGAGTTTGGAGGTTGTCAAAACTCTGCCTATTGGGCTTGGGCCGAAAGCGAGTAAACTGAGCTCGACAGTTGTCAATATTCGTCCTGCGGGGCTTGGGCCAAAAGATGGGGTCCCCCAGCTAGGTGAAGGCATGGATCAGCGGGTGATAAAATCCTGCCAAACTAGTTTCAGGTGGGTGTGCATGTGCCTTAGAGGCAGTGTACAAGCTAAACTGACGTACATACAATTTTGTTGGATCGAGCACGTTTGTCGGTGTAACCCCTATTTTTCGTTTTTCGTATTTTTTGGTGTATTTTTTTTTCTTGAGTATTTGTACTCTCTTGGTTACACGTGCTCGAGTTTGCACGTGTGGATCATTGGTTTCGGTTCGTGTTTGCTATGGTTCGTGGAATCTTGTTCGTGGGTTTTATTCGTTGTCGGGATCTATTCCCGTTATTCTTAGTGTTCTTCATTTTCGTCTTCGGTTAAGGCAAATAACTTGTACTCCAATTCCTTTGTATGATACAAGTCAAAAATACCGCTTATAGTGTAGTTGGGTTCTAGAGACAACTCGTGTGTGTGTTATCTTTGATGGGTTTTGTCTCTATTGTGCTATATGACCATAGTTTCCTCACGACAAAAAAATTGACATGAAAACAACTAGGTTTGACCGTTCTTGATCTATTCATATATGTGAGATAATTAGGTGGAATTATGTGTTTGATGAGATCCATGTGATATGATGGTTGTGAATATGTTATATACTCTATTTCATGATGTTTGGACACTTAGTAGATTCTATACTATGTTTGATTGTGATTGGAACGAGTTTCGTGTGGTTTATGTTGGTTTTGTTTTCAAGAGAAAATCTGTATTTGTTGATGATCAGTTTTGATTTATATTTTAGACCCTATTAATGTCATAATTCTTAATTTTTGTATTTGACATAAAATGTAGAGAAATCTATCTTCTTTCCAAACTCTTTGACCTTGATCGATTTCGTTTTCGTATGAGTGAGTTATGACTATTTTACTACAGAGGTGTATTCTATTTCCAGATTTCGTTTCTTGATGATTTTGATGATTAAACTATTTTGATACTAGACCTAAATATATTATTTTGATCTGAACCTTTCCACAGTATTTCTATACCTATCTAGGGATTACCCAGAATTTTGGTGGATTTTATTGATGTGTTTTATACGCCGTTTCATGCTTGTTAATGAAAATTATACTTGCTGTCTTTTTCTCGCTGTTTTGTAAAAAAATTGTATTTTCACCCTATTTTCTTTTACTGTATGGAAAATATTTATGAAATATGAAAGTTATCTTATTTTTTCCATTATCATCTTCCTTTAGCAGATTTGGATTTTGTTTCACGGTTTGCGAGATATTACAGTTTTCGTACAGCAGTGTTGGGAATTCCAGATTTGCCAAACTATCGTTTCTTGATGTTTTCTGATTTTTGTTGACTGGACTAATTTTACTGGAATATTATGAAACTTTATATTCTGATATTAGACATATAGGGGATTACCCCAGATTTTTCCTGGATTTATTCGAGGAGTTTTCATGCTGTTTTTCTGACTTTGAATTCGATTTACTGATTTATGGCTCAACGTATTTTCTGGATTCAAATCAATTTTGAGTTACGGTTTTGTGTAATACTATATGGCTTATATATAATCGCTGGATTTGTGTGGAAGTCTATTTTCCAGATTCTTTGACGGATTGAGATTTGGATTTCTGTAGTAACGGGAATCACTATTTTAGTACTGTACTGTCATGTTGTCCTGAATATGAACATACACTGTTTTGCTCGTTTATGTGACCGTATATCATCTATGCATGTTTATTTGTTTCCTTGAACCTAATACTGATTGTACCTTGCTAGTTTGACACTATTTCATGCACTATCATATCTGTTGATAACCATAATTAAAGTGATCAAGCTGGGGTTTCTTAAGGGAAGATCTAGTAGTGGAAAATATGGAAATGTGTACTTGGAAGGGAACTAGTGTTCCATACTGTTACTGTTACTGTTACTGTTACTATTATTTGTACTACTACTGCTACTATTACTGATACCTGAGTACACTGCTCCATTATGGTCCACTACGAAATCTAAACGCAAAACTGTTTGTTGTACCAACTGTGTGTTATATTTTGGGGCGCATGAAGTGCTACGTAGCTTGTAATACACACAAGACTGTAAGAACATAAGACTAATACTGTTAGACTAACCGTGTGTTATATTTTTTGATGCATTATTCCATGCTATTTGTTTACCTTTTCCATGTACTTGTATCTTACATTATAAGTGGTCCGTAACTTGCATTGACGGGTACTTGTTTTCTCTTTCCTTCTCCTGCAATGATTAATTGCAGATCGGGATGGTCAGCTACCCGACGGCATTGGCGAAATGAGATATTAGTGCTGAATTTCTTGCTCATTAGTATTGCTATTATTGTTGCTTTGAATAATGTATTTTGATTACTTGGATGATTTCTTTGTATTTTGGGTGATGTGAGCCAGGATTTTGTCTTGTCCAGATTGTGATTTATTTGAGATTAATACATTTTGTTTCAAGTAAATTATGTTGGTTTATTAATTCAATTTTGCATGTGTGTGGTTGACTCTTTTGCTTCCGACTCTGATTATATTGTGAGATGTTGTAAAGATTCCTTAACAGCTTATGGATGATGCAAATCATTCGCTTGGTTGAGTTGCGTATCCGTATTCCGTATTCTTTTTGGGAAGCAGGGCGTGACAGTCAGCCCACCCTCCAAGGCTGTTGGAGGGATTTGTTGTTTGTACGGGTTATGTTGCTTCATGTATGTTCAATTTTCTGTCTGTAGGTTGTAACTGGGCCCAGTACTCTGGGTTTGTTTCCTTAATTTCTTATTAATGAAACATGGTGGCCATATTCCACCTTTTCCTTAAAAAAACAAATGGAATGCGTGCATGTATTGTGTGCACGCCAGGCGTTCGATTATATGCATGTGAAGGATTAGAATGATTTTAAGTGTTATTTATGAGTGATTTGAATATCTTAAGCCCTAATTAGTGGTAAAACGTGGTAATAGGAAGCAGAGGCAAGTTCGGGGGAAATAGCAGAAACTTATACTGTCGGTCTTTGCATTTCCTCAGGTGAGTATGATTATACTAGGTATATACTATGTTGTGACAAAATTTTATAAGGATTTGATTTGGTTTTTGTTAGTTATCGCAAAAAAACAAAGATTTACTCTAAAATACGGAACTTTATATGTTGAAATTTTGTTATGTGGTGAATTTGTATGATTTTGAATATTTGGTGTTATGAGTAATATATTGGGTATATATATATATATATATATGATAATATGAAGTAACTGGGGTGGATAGATGTAACATACTGTAGATAAACAAAAATGACATATATATATGTTACTATGATGTATTGACTTACGTAGTGTGTGTTTGTGATATATATGGGTGATAATGAGTTGTGGTATCGTAATCGATGAAATTAATGAGTGCATTTATGTACAATATAGTGATGTTCAAAGTGAAACTAATGGGCGATAATTTGATATAATCATCTACTTAACTTGGCATATTCATAATATATTATAACGTGACTAAATAAATACTTTGGTGAATTCATAACATGAAATAATATGATGTAAGAAGCTTATAAATTAAATAACCGTGTGTATGTAAATATGTAATATACTGAGGTAATAAATAGCATGGTATACATATAATGTGTAATGTTGCGACAAAATAAATAATATGGTGCATTCATGATACGCAATAATATGATGTGATGATTTTATAAGTTAAATAATATGGTGTATGCATATAGGTGATACAATGAGAAGATAAATAATACGGTGAACACTGAATATGTATTAATATGTTAAGATAAAAGATGAGATGGTATGTGATAACAAAATGAGATAATAATTCTCATGGTTAAAGTCAAAGATGTGACAAGTTATTGAAATGAAAGATGAGATGTTATGTGGTGATAATATGAGATGAAAAGATGAAATAAAAATGATTATAACAGTTAAATTTTGTTGACCAGTACTGTCATGCCCCGCTTCCCAAAAGAGAATATGGAATACGGATACGTGACTAAGCCCAGCGAATGATTTTCATCATCCATAAGCTGTCAGGATCTTTACAATATTTCACAAGAATAATCAGAGTCGGAAGCAAGAGAAGTTAACCACGAATGCATATATAAACCAATACCAACATAATTTACTTGAAACGAAATATAATAATCTCAAATAAATCAGATCTGAATAAGTTAATATCCTGGGTCACATTTCCCAATACAAAATAATCCAAGTATCAAATAAAATTATTCAAATAAGCAACAGGAAAATAATAATAATAGCAGGAAAATCATGATAGCAAAACTCCAGCATCTAGAATCTCATATCACCAACTCCATCAGGCAACTGGTCTCCAAAATCTGCAATTTAATAAATTGCGGGAAGAGAAAAAAGAAAATAAACTTATGTCAATGCAAGTTACGGGCCGCTTGTAGTGAAGTTACAGGCCGCTTGTAATGCAGGATACAAGTACAGGGAATAAATAAACAGATGCAGAGTAATAGCGAAAACAAACATAACATGGAATAGGCATATCAACAGAATAGAATATCTAACATGAATTAGAAAAACAGAATCAAGTAGCATGGTATACTAATAGGTACAATTAACATGTGTCAAGTGTCAAATAGTATGCAGACAGGTATACAGGTAACAATCAGACAGGTAAACAGGTAACAGTATCAAATAACAGTCAGACAGGTAAACAGATAACAGTATCATATAACAGATGTCATATTCTTACAGTTCTTGTGTTTATTACTATCTAGGTAGCACTTCATGCATCCCAACTATTTACCACATGGTTGCTACTTTCAAACAAATACGTTTAGATTTCGTAGAGGATCATATAAGGTCGTGTACTCAGGTATTAGTAATCAGACAGTAAGAACCTACGGGTTCTCTTCCGAGTACACCTTCCTATAGGGAAGTTTGCAGTCAGGTAATCAGTATAACAGTATCGTACTAACAGTTCATCAGTATGGGAAACACGACCCCCTTTCAAGTACAGATTTCAATAATTTCCCACTACTAGATCTTTCTCTTAAACCCCGACTTGGTTATTTATTATGATTATCAGACAGGCATGTGTGTGAATAAAACAGGGTAAGAATAGCATGGTATAAAAAGTAACAGGTTCAGATTGAAAGATAAACATGTACAGATGAATGACAACTCATAAAGGGATAGAACAACGAAAATTCTAGTTTAGGATAGCAAGATAGTACTGCACTAAATCCGGAATTTCTGTTGCTACAAACATGCAAATCTGGATCCATCAAAAAATCTGGAAAATAGACTCTCGACCGAATCCAGTGAATGTATATAAGTCATATGGTATTTCGCAAAAACATAATTCAAGATAGATTTGAATCCAGAAAATGTGTTCAGTCAGAAATCAGAAGTTTGTATTCATAGATAGGAAAACGGCATCAAAACTTAATAATTAAATCCAGGAAAAATTTGGGTTATTCCCTAGTATGTTTAGCATCAGAAAATAAAGTTTCATAATTTTCCAATATAGATAAAATAGTCAAGTAAAATCAGAAAACAGCAAGACACGGCAAATTTGTAAATCTGGAATCTCAAACACTGCAGTACTAAAACAGTGATATCTCACGAAATATAAATCGAAATCCAGATCCGTCAAAAGGGTGATAAAATAGATACAGTAGGCTAAAATTCATATTCACAAAGTTTTTATAGAAAACAAGTAGAATCAAATCGAAATTATGTATCTTTACTGAACAGCATGAAAATTCTGCAAGTATAGTTATTACTTGCAATTATAAAATAGTTGGTAAAACTCATTAATTAAATCCACAAAAATTTAGGGTTAATCCAATCAAGTCTAGTTGTAACCAGCAAAATATTGGATTAAAATATTATCTTTAGCATCAGTAGGAAAATAAATAATCATACAGAATTCATAGAAAATTGAATTTGGAATTTTTAAACACATCTGTAGTAAAATAGTTATAACTCGCAACTCATAAATCAAAACTGAGATCTGTTAGAAAATTTGAAAGTAGACATAATTCTCTATAATTCATATTCACAAATAATTTTCATATACTGCCCTTAATAGGGTCTAAAATACTGAACAAAACGGGGAATCGACAAAACAGAAAATATCCTTCATGCACAAAATCAACTAGTTCATATGAAACTCATCCGAAGCATAACCAAACATGAAATATGGTGTACTAGATTTCCAAAAAACATGGTATATGGTACTTAACACATCTACAACAAGTATACTACAAATCACATAACCAAGCACATGATATTATACAAATAGCATGCATGTACACAACAAGAAGTGGTCATCCCTAGGTTTTTTCATGTAATGGGTGTCATGTGGCATCTACGGGCGGGTCAACACAATAGAGACAATATACAACATGTGTTTACACACAAGAATTGTCTCAAGAACACAACTACACTACAGGCAGTATTTAGTACTTATATTATACAAAGAAAAGAATACAAGTTACTTGTCTGAAAGACGACGAAAACAACGAAGAGAAGAAGAATAACGGGAACGAATTCTTGGGCAGCGAACTCAACGAATGAATTATGAACCAATCACTAACACAAAGCACGGATCTCGATGATCAAGAGGATGATCAAGATCAGATCAAACAGACGGCTGAGAACAAGAGATCAAGATCAGATCAGATCGGACGGCCAAGATCAAGAGATAAAGATCGAGTTGATCGGATCAGATCGAACGGCCAGATCAAGATCAGATGATGAAGATCAAGAGATCCAATGGCTGAGATTCAAAGATGATGATGGAGATCATGATCATGATGATCAAGATGAAATCGACGACCCACATCCAACTAATCAAGAATCCAACAATAACACAAGCTTCAGCTCTGGCTGTCGATGTAGGCGGGTGGCACGGCAGACAAGCGGCGCTCAGGGCTGGGTTGCTGCTGCGAAGGGAAACACAGCACGGGGGCTGGAGCTGTCGCGACACAGGGAAGGTCGTCGAGGTGGCTTGGCTGCTGTCAGGGGCCACCGGGGTCGCGACAGAAGGAGAGGGCATAGGGATGAGGAGATAGGGAATGGCGAAGGCAGTTAGCTGCCACTGTCATCATTGCTGAGGGGAGAATAGGGAGGTCGCGAAGGTGCTAGGCGGCGACCGACTGAAGCTGCTATCACTGGGTGTGGCGCAGTCTGCAGGGCATCAGGAGGTAGTCGTATGGCACGTCGACGTAGGGAGACGGTGCATGGGGGGCGCGTAACCAGGGGAGTCGACTGCACACGAAGGAGAGGGAGAGGAGAACGGGGTTTAGAAATATAATAGGGGTAAAGATATGTATATAGGGATATTAGGGTTAGGGTTGTAAACGGGCAATGGGTAGAGCATAGGGTGACGGCTGGGGGGTATTTTGGTAGGGTATATATAACGGGTGTGGGATTGGGAATTACACAGGGTGTTGGGTTTAAATGGATTAGGGTTAACAAATGGGTATTAGGATAAAAAGAAAATACAATAGAATTAGAATAGGGTTTTAAAATAGGATTTTGGGTATAATTAGATCCAAAAGAAGATATACAATAACCAATAAAAATATAATTTATAATAAATGTAATTTGCATTACAGTATAGAATTTATTTTGAAATGAATACAAATGAAATTAACAAGTAGAAATGGATTTTTAATAAGAACCAAAAGTAATAATAATAATGACAATAACAATAACAGTAAAAATAGATATAATAAAAATATACACGTATATGTTAAAAATGGACATTCAAGTTTACTAGACTTATTAAAATAATCCAAACAGTAATAATATATAATATAAATAGTTGATCACTTAGAAATGTAAAATAAAATTAAAATACACCGTCATAAATATAATTTTCGAATAATAAATGAAATAGAAAATTTCTTAGAAACCGAAATAATATTTTGTTAAAATTTGCTCAATTGAAAATGTAATTGTTGTAAAAAAATTTAAAAGCAAAAAGAAAGTCATAGAAATTTTTAAATACAGAAAATACACGAAAAAAGAAATACAGCCAAAATACAAGAAATGGGAAACAGGGGTTACAAGTACCTACAGAAATCCTGGAGGTTTGGGCTAAACCTCTTAACTCCCAAGGACCGGCTTGGGGTGCGGTGATTATTACCTAAACTATGTTTGGGGTGCGGTGTTTTTATCGCTCAAGCTATCGGCTTGAGGCCCGGTTATTACCTAGCTTGTTTGGAGTGTGGTGATTATTACCTAGGCTATCGGTCTTGGGGTGTGGTGATTATTACTCAAACTCTGATTGGGTTCCGGTGTTATATTACCCAACTTGTCTGGGGTACGGTGATTATTACCCAAGGTTTACTTGGGGTGCAGTGTTTCCCTCGCTGGCATAGGTTGGGAGGAAGACGTAGCCTCGAACGCATAAGATCCCGGGGGGGTGAGGTCCGCGTGTTTACTAGGCTGTCGGCTTTCAATATATTGGGATATTGCGGCTCACTGGTCGACAAATTAATAAAATGAATAAATGTGAAATGAAAAGGAAAATGAAAAAGTAAAGAAAGAATATGATGTGAAATGAGAATGATAAAGTAGAGAAAATATATGATGTGAAATGAGAATGAGATAGTAAAGAAAGCATATGATGTGAAATGAGAATGGGAAATTAAAGCAAGTGTATTATGAGTTGAGAATAAAGAGTAAAACAAGTTATATTATAAGATGAGATTGAGAAAGTAAATAAAGTGTATGATAAGAAATGAATAGGAGAAAGTACAGAAAGTGTATAATATGAAATGAGGATGAAAAAGTAAATAAAGTATGTTATGTGAATGAATATCAAAAGTACAGAAATTGTGTTATGAGAATTAATATGAAAAGTAAAAGAAAATGTGTATATGAATGAGGATGAGAATTGAATAAATTGTGTTATAAGTATGTAAATGAATATGAAAAAGTAAGTAAAGTATGTATGAGAATGTAAATGAAAAGTAAAGAAATTGTTTTATTTGATTACATATGAAGAATAAAGAAATTGTGCATGAGAATATCTATGAAAAGAGAAGAAATTATGTTATGTGATTAAATATGAAAAGTGAAGACATGGTGTAATGTAAACGAGTATGAAAAGTGAAAGAACTATGTGTTTGAATTAATATGAATAAAATGAAGAAATTATATTATGGGAATGAATACGAGAAGTAAAGAAAATGTATTATGCATTTTATGAATGAAAATGAGGATGTATGAATTTGAATGGAAATGAAAGGTGAAGAAATTGTGTTATGTGGATATCTATGAAAAGAGAAGAACATATGTATGAGAATGAATATGAAAGTGAAGGAATCCTGTATGTAAATTAATATGAAAAGTAAAAGAAAATGTGTATGTATTATACGAATGAAAAGTAAAGTCATATGTATTAGGAGTATGAAACATGAAGTAAAATATATTATGTGAAGAATAATATAAGTAATTGGTATTAGGTGATGAGAATGGTTATTAAAGTAAAATATGGTATGATATGAGTTGATGCACCTTGGAATTGTGTCGAGGAACTACTTGCCCACTATTTCCATGGAAATGGTGGGAACTACCTGCCTTGGAACAACTCCCAGGGTAAATTGGTGGGTTGTTGATGTGATAATTGTATTGTGAAATGGAAATGAAAAGTAAAGTAAATTGTAAAATGAAATTGAAAATAAAGTAAAATAATAACCGAGCTATCGGCTTGAGATGTGATGTTACATTACTCAAGTTGTACTTAGGGTGCAGTGATGATTACCCAGTTTATTTGGGGTGTGGTGATTATTACCTAGGCTATCTGCTTTGGGGTGCGGTGTTAAATTACCCAAACTATGTTTGGGGTGCGGTGTATTATCGGATAAGAAGGAAAGTTAAAGTAAAATTGTAAAGTGAGATGTAAATGAAAATGAAAGTAAGATATATTATTGATAATAATGAGAACTAAAGCTATATGATGGGATGAGAATGAATTACAAAGTAAAGTATATGATAAATGAGAATGAGCATTCCAATAAGCGTAATGTATTATGAGATTTATGATATGTGTTATAAGATATGAATGAATGTGATGAGATGCGAAAAAATGAATCTGATAATATATGATTGATTAAATGTGAAGTTATGTGATGAGTATATATATGAAGATGTTATAAGATTGAATGGGTGTGATGTTATGCAATGAAAATGAATGGTAAATGAAGTATGTGGTTAAATGAGTATGAAAAAATGAGGTAATTGTATTATGTAATTACATATGAAAATAAAGAAATTGTGATATGTAGATATTTATGAAAAGCGGAACATTTGTGTTATGTGATTAAAAATGAAAAGGGAAGAAATTATATATGTGAATTAATATTGTTATGTATCTGAGTATAAAGTGAATGAATAGTCTATGTGAATTAGTATGATGTGGTGTATATGGGTATAACCTTGAAAGAATCGTGTATGTAAAATTAATGTGAATAACTTGAAGAAATTGTGGTATGGAAAAAAGTATGAGAAGTTAAGAAAGTGTGTATGTATGATATAATAGTATATGAATGAAAAGTAAAGAAAAATATGATATTATTGTGAAGCACAAAGTGAAGTGTATTATGTGATGAATATGGGAATGATTTCAAAACTAAAGATAAGCTGTGATATGAGTCGATATAAGTTGATATGCCTTGGAACTGTGTCGATGAGCTACCCGCCCGCTATTTCCATGGTAATGGTGGGAACTACCTGCCGAGGCACAATTTCAAGGTAGTGAGAGTAGATACGGATATGTAGATGGGTGCAGATTCAGAATGGTACTTTGGTGCAAAGTCACTTTTATGATGTTTTATATTCAAATTTCAGATTAACTTAATCATCAGGATATTTGTAAGTTCTTTCAATTTTTTTTATATAGTTTAATTTATTTGCCTAACTAGTAAATTATACTCACACCAGACATGGCTAACCCCTGTTGTTTTCTGGGGGTTAGAGGAGTCCCTCCCTGAGGGTGGACGATCCTAACTTTTCTGCAGGTTTGATAGCAGCGATGTGAGATAGTTGTTGAGCTTTGGTAGTTTTACTTTACTCGTAGTAGATGGTATATATATATATATATAGAGAGAGAGAGAGAGAGAGAGGAGTGATCCAATGAGATACATCTTAAAAAGAGATAATAAGGTACATCAATTATGACCATTAGATTTGAGAGAATTGAAATGAGTGGCTCTCATTCATTTGGATTAATTAATTGAGATCTGTTTGATGTGTGTCTTCTTTCTATTAGATACATCAATCTCGAACCTCTGCTGATTGATAGATTAAGAGATACATCTTATCTTCGTTTCCATATGCAGCGAATTACCATGGCAATCATAATCATGATTTAGTGAAATTTGTTTTGTGAAATTGATTTAGTACAAAGTATGAGTCCACCCTGCTTCGCAACCTCTCCTTGGCACCCCCCTGTCATCGACGCCCTCGCGCTGCCCTGCCTCCACGACAACAACCCGCAGCCTTGCTGCACTGCTTTCCCTCTCGACTGCAGCGACCCTCTGCACTCTGACCTATCCCTTTGCATTGCTTAACTCCCTAGCGCCTTCCCCCTAGCTACCGGTGCTTCACCGCAGCCCTGGCGCTCCTCGCCGTTAGCGTCGACCACCGCCATGACCGCCGTCCAGTACCCCCCGGTTGTTCTTCTTGATGTGTTTGTTGTTAATTAAGTTTTGATCATCTTTGATTCGTGGCCGTCCAATCCTCATCGCGATCGTGATCTCCATCAGATCATCATCAAGTAGTGATCATGGACCATCATGATTTTGTACATTCTGGGTGCATTGATTTTCTTACAAGTAGTGAAATTGATTTATGTATATCGTGGGTGCATCGATTCTCTGAGAAGAAACACATCTTTATAGATTTCGAGATGTTTATTATTTTAGTATATTAGATAGCAATAACACTGAGCAGCAAAAGTCTTTGTTGACCAGTTGAGGCAAGAAGAGTAAGGATTCACGAAAAATGTAAATAAATATGGTCGATCCTTACAAGCATTCCATTTGTAGTGCTCATACTAAATCAGCAGTAGGATAAAGAACACAAGAACATTGAATTAATCCAAATAAATGAGAGCCACTCATTTCGATTCTCTTATATCTAATAACAATTATTTCTTTTCTCCTCACAAATCTAACATCAGCAATAAAAAGTCAACTTGAAACTTTAGTACCTTATTGTAAAAGTTAAGAAAATCGATTTTGTTCTCTCCTCTCCAGATCTGAAAGGCGATTTTAGGGCAATTTTAGGGTTTCCCTCAGCTCTTTAATTTTTATTCTCCCCTCTCCTCTCCTGTTGTTTGCTCCCCCTCTTGGATCTTTAGTTCCATGCCCCTTCAGTGTTGGGACCTCTCCCGCCCCAGATTCGTTACTCTGTCACCTTCTCCTAGCGTGGCCTTCTCCTGGGCCTCAGGATTACAGGACCTCTGCCCTCTCAGTAGCATGGTTCCCTCTTCGTCAGGCTTTTGTTCTCTGATCTGAGAGGACCGCAAGGTTTTAGCTTGAGGAGTTTCTCGGCGCCTTATTTCTTCGATCTTGCCGACCGCTGTAAGTAGTGTTTTATTGGGTTTTCTTTTTTTTTCCTCTCTCGTGTTCGCCCTCTGGTGTTCCGTGAGTTTTTCTTTGCTGAGGTCCTTTGAGATCTCCCCTCAGTTTTCCCCCCCTCGTTAAGGTTCCTGCAGTTCCGACCGTTCAGAGTGTTTTTGATTTGTTCTTTGTTGTTGTCCTAGCTTCTCAGAGCTCTGGTAGCTCCCGGATCTGGTGATTTCGGAGCTGAGTTTCGTGACCTCTCTGTTCGATTTTGCAGTCGTGAGTTTCTGTGTGTACTCCATCCCCTCGATTTTTTTTGCCTTTTCTTTAAAGCGGAGGGTGGTTTTATTTTCTCACATTCGTGAGGAGCTTTCAGATCTCTACCGTGCTAGTTTCCTCTCCTCATCTTTCTCTCTCCCACTTCCATGTTATTGTTGTGGGCCTGGGCCGTCATGGACTCTTCGTGGGCCGAGGTAGTTAAAAGAAATTTTTTTTAAAAAAAAACCATACTCTTTCCCCGGCCCTTAAGCCTATGAACCAGAAGGTTCCGGGAGGCTCTGCTGCTCTCATTTCCCGGCCAATCGAGAGATTAGTGCGTTCTCACGCCTTTAACTCTTACCTTCCCTCTTCTTCGTCCTCTCCAGTGTGCTATCCGTGTCTCCTTCCTGGTCACATCAAATCAATCTGTTCTGCCCAAAAGAGGGGCCCTTGAGGAATCAGTGCTTCTCTCTGCAACAAATTCTTGGTCTTCCGTTGGGATTGCCGATTTCAGATTCTGTATTGAAAGCCCTAGATTTCCCCTTTCTCTAGTCTAAGCTTAAGGATCCTTATCCCCAGAAAGCTAAAAGACCCAAGCTGTCTCATAGGGCACCGCTTCTCCTTATGCCACCTGCTGCTCGCAGATCCTGCAGCTCTTCAGTCCCTCTACCAAGTGCAGTCAGTGCTGGCTCCCCAGGTGACTAAGCCCCAAACCACTGTTGTGTTCATCCCAACTGTGGATCTGTCTGATAAGTTAAAAATGTTCGAATGCTACGGGGCGGTTTCTTTTAGTGGAGGAACGGTATCTAGTTTCAATCTCAACTCTTTTCTTAGTAATTCTTGTAATGTTCAAGACTGGGCTTGGGTTCTCAACACCTGCTCTAACGGCGAGGTGGTCATTCTTTGCCCCTCTGTTAAAATCCTGGAAGCCCTTTCTGCGCTTGACTCCCTCTCCATAGGCCCAATCAAGATTGCCATTCGTAAATGGGTCAATCAGGTCTCGCCTCCCCCGAACCTGGTCCAATCCCCTATCTGTGCCATGCTTCTTGGTCTTCCCCCCTTTTGCGACTCATTTAGAGTCGCAGTTGATATGACGAGATGCGTGGGAGAACTTATCAGTATTTCTTCCACTTCTATGCTAGCCTCGAGCTGTCTTCAAATTGAGGCAGAGTTTTTTTGCCCCCCGATTAAGGACAGAGTGGAAGCTTACTCATTGCGCGATACCAAGTCCATCTTTGATGTCTCTGTCAACTATCAAGATTTTCCTAATGGTGTATCTGCTCATCCTCCCTTGAATGTTGGCTCCACCAATCCCTCTGTTGCTCCTTCCTCACTTATTAAGCCATTCATCGTTGGATCCTCGTCCAAACCTACTGTTGCACCGACAAAATGGAGAGGATGGCATAAAGCCCCTACTCAAAAGTTTGCTCCCCCTTCTGTTCCCATAGTCTCTCCCTCCAAAGCTTGCAACCTCGTTTGGATCAACCCAGAGAAGGCCTCCCTGAAGCAAGGCTTTTCTCACCCTTCCTCGGCTGTCGAGTCTCCCTCCAATCCGCCTCCTTCCCAGTCGAGGACTCTCCCCGTCCGGTCCTCTGCTGCTCTACCAGCCCCCTCCTCTGGCCCTTCTCTGCCTGAGTTGATGGAGACTGAGTAGAAGTGGTCGGCTTGGGAAGTCAATCCTCACTTCTCCTCTGATTGGGATAGGTTTAAAAGCACAGTTCCAAGCTCTTCAGCTTCCGTCTCTCTTGCTCCGACTGCGTCGCTGAAAGTGCCTCCTCAGAAAGGTGAGTCTTGGGTGGATCAGGATGATCTTTTGGCAGATGAAGTTGCGATCCTAGATCGCTCCCAATCACATCATCAGGTAATCTCTTCCTTCTCTGTGGTTGTTATTCTTTTTAGTCCGTCGTCTTTATTTTCTTTTGTTGGAGAACGTCTTCTTATTTCTCAGTACGGTTTATTCTCCTTGTTTCCTGCCGGTTACACTTTAGATTTCCACGTTATCTCATTTCTTCTTAATCTTTTTCATTCGGGGGATCCCTCTATGTCTGAGGGAGGATTACTTGTCCCTCATTTAGGTTACGAGTCTGATCTTGCCTTACATCTTAATAACTATTCCGAATCCCATTCTCGCCCCAAAGGGCTTCCCCCCTCTGGTGCAATCAATTGGGTTCCCACGGTTGGAAGTGCGGTTCCTCTCTTTAAATCGTCGTGTAAGTCTGCTGTTGTAGTCCATTCTGGACAACAGCAGACCGAGCACGAAGAAATTCCCCTTTTTTATTATTTGCTCAAGTGCTCGCATTCGTGCGCAATGAGCTTCTTCTTTTAAGCCGGATCCTCAAACCTCCCCTACGGCCCAAATTTGTAAGCATCGCATCCCTATCCCTACCCCCAGCGCCGAGGGGACAGTAACCTTGGGATCTATTTACCAGGTGCATTTCGACTCCCTTTCTAACCTTGATATGCTTCTGCTTTCGAAGGATATGGGATTTTCTGTTTCATCAGATAACTTGGATGCCTTCGACTTGATTCGCCAATGCGAAATTGCTAGAGTGTTGGAGACTCGTTTCCATCATGATTAGTATCTCTTGGAATGTCCGAGGAATTCGTTGCCAGTCCAAGCTACAAGCTTTTTTCCAACTAATCTCTTCTTCCCACTGTGATTTAATCTCTATCCAGGAATCTAAACTTTCTTCCCCGACCCCGTCCATCCTTCGCTCGATAGGCGGATCCTTAATTACCAATTGGACTTCCCTTGATGCATTTGAATCCAGAGGAGGTATTCTCTTTGGGTTTAGAGACTCAAAATTTTCTCTTATTTCTATTCGCCATCTCACATTCTTCCTCATCGTTCGTCTCCATTGGATAGAATTCAATCGTGATCTCACAGTGATTTCGGTTTACGGACCATCCACTGCAGATCACCGCCCTCTTTTTTAGAGTAAATTCAATTCTTTCCAAAACCTTAGCTTCGGTCTCTGTTTCTTCTGTGGCGATTTTAATGTTACCAGATTCTCGTCCGAACGTACGGGATCGGTAGCACACCTAGCGGACTCAAATCATTTTAACGATTGTATCCGAGATCTCCATCTCTCCGAATTACCTCTCAACGGTAGATCCTTCACTTGGTCCAACATGAGACAGACTCCCTCCATGTCTAAGCTCGATCGTTTCTTTTCTAGGTAGATTGGATCAACCTCTTCCACAACTCTTTTTTCTCCGCCTTACCCAACCCGTCGTCGGACCATGTTCCTATCTCTTTATGCTCGAACTTTAACTTCTCCAGAACTTATAAATTCCATTTTGAAAAATTCTGGTTACAAGACCAAACCTTCGTGAATCTTATCACGGAGTGTCTCTCCTCTATCACGGGGTCTTCTGGTCTCGATCGTATCCTCTTTAAGCTTCAAGCTATCAAGCACGGTTATAAATTATGGAATAAAGAGAGATTCGGGCAGGCCAACTTCCTCAAGCAAGTCCTCCTTTCCTCCATTGATTCAATCGACAAACTTGAGGAAGTTGGTCCCATCTCCGAATTTCTTCGATTGGAACGTGCTTCGTGCAAGAGAGAATATGCTACTATTCTCCATAATGATCACATTAAGTGGGCTCAGAGAGCGAAATATCGATGGATTAAGGAAGGTGATGGTAACATTGTCTTCTTCCACAATTTTGCTTTGCATCGTCAGCGTCTCAATCGCATCTCCTCGATTATCGACAACGACATTGAGCTGACTTCCGATTGTGAATTTCATGCTTCTTTTCTAAATTTCCTCAAACACCTCATAGGTTCGTATAAACCTCTCCTCTTCCACCTGCACTGGGATCAACTGTATGGACAGCAATTCCATGATCTATCCAATCTAGAGTCTCCCTTCTCTATAAAAGAGATCAAATTTGCTATTTTTTCGTTGAAAAGTGATTCTGCACCTGGCCCGGATGGGTTTCCAGCTTTTTTCTTCCAGAAGTTTTGGGAAGATCTAAAAGACGATCTATTCCAAATGTTCTCGGATCTCCACCAAGGGTCGTTTTCTTTTGATCGGATCAATTATGCACATATTGTGCTTATCCCCAAGATCATGGGAGCCAATTCGGTATCCAACTTTAGACTGATTAGTCTCATCAATACCTCCTTCAAGATCATCATGAAGGTCCTCTCGACTCGGTTGGGTGCCATCATTTCCCCGTTAATTGACTCGGCTCAATTGGGCTTTATTAAAGATAGGTTTATTCTGGATAGTGTGGCTTCGGCCCAAGAAATTATCTCTGATTGTCATAGGAACAAATCCGAGGGCATCCTGCTTAAGTTGGATTTTCAAAAAGCTTATGATAATGTTAGTTGGGATTTTCTTTTTGACATCCTTCTTCACCGTGGATTTGGACCTAAATGGATGGCCTGGATCCAATCCAGTCTATTCGCGGGCATTTCCTTGATTATCATTAATGGATTGGAAGGCAACAAATTCAAGTGCAAGTGCGGTCTTCGTCAAGGCGACCTCTTATCCTCTCTCTTATTCTCCCCCGTAGCCGATGTGTTCAGTAAACTTCTTAGTAATGCTTGGGATGTCGGCATCATCAAAGGCCTTAGAGGTTCGCACAGTTTTCGTGGTGTGCGGAACCTCCAATATGCTGATGATACCATCATCTTCGCACAACCTGATGGGTGTACTTTGCGTAACTTGAAGTTACTTCTATATATTTTTGAAAAAGCTTCCGGTCTCCCCATTAACTTTCATAAATCTTCTGTCCTCTGGATCGGTGGGACTATCAATAGGCAAGCGGAAATTGCTCAGTTCTTCAACTGTGCTTCGACGTCTTTTCCCATTCAATATCTGGGCATTCCACTGCGGTAGGGGAAGCTACTCAAATTGGATTGGATGTCGATGATCGAGAAAGTCAAATCCAGGTTGAATGTTTGGAGCGGTCGTCACCTCTCTCGTGGAGGTAGATTAGTGCTAGTCAACTCTGTTCTGTCTTCTATTCCCTTGTACATGATGTCTTTTTATTACGTTCCCTCCTAGGTTTTAAAGAGGATCGACAAGATCAGAAGGAACTTTTTCTGGTCTGGGTCGGGCCTTTATAAAGCCGGGTCCTATCTCTATAGCTGGAAGTTGATGTGCACCGCCAAGGCTGCAGGTGGGGTTGGAGTTATCAACATCAGGCAACAAAATTTAGCTTTGCTGGGCAAATGGTTATGGAGAATACTAGTTTATGACCAACAGCCTTGGGCTAGGATCATTTCCTCTAATTGCTTTAATCGGAAAAGAATCCTAGACTTTTCCCCATCGCTGTCTCGCAAAGCTTCCCCCTTCTGGAAAGGGGTGTGGAAAGCGGTATTGCCATTCAGTTGTGGGATCTCCCACGAGTGCGCTTCTGGGACCAACACGAAGTTCTGGGTTGATCTTTGGTTCGGTAACTTGAAGTTAGCTTCTTCGTTCCCCTCCCTCTATTAACTGGCCTCCAACCCTTCGGCTTTGGTGGCGGATTATGTGATCATCATTAACCAACATAAGTTCTGGTCCATTCCCTTCCTTTGTGTCCTCCCTCCGCATCTCGAGGCGGAGCTCACCGAGCTTTTCGCTAACCTAAACCAGTACTCTTAGCACCCCTCTGATCATCTTTCTTGGCATTGGACTAGCTCGGGGTCCTATTTGATTAAATCCTTCTTCGATTCCCTTAATTTTGGAGGCATCTTCTGATCTGGTTAAACCCCTATGGAGTAGTTGCACCCCTCTTAAATCGAAAATTCTCACTTGGTTAGCCCTTAACAACAAACTGCTCACCGTAGACCGCCTCAATAAGATGAATCTTGCTTTGGGTCAATTGTGTGCGTTCTGTTCGACCCATCTCGAGAATGCTGATCATTTATTCCTTAGATGTAGTTTTATTCAACCGTTGTGGTGGTTATTGAGAAGGGCTTGGCAAGTTCCTTCCATCCCCGTTGAATTCTCATCCTGTTGGAGAGTTCTCCCGATTAGAAATGAGTTCCGTTCCCCGTGGTTCCTTTCCATCATGGCCATAATCTGGGTGATTAGGTTGGAAAGAAATAAGCATATTTTCATGCACTCATCTTCATCGATAGATGTGATGATTGAGGACTTACTCTTTTTCATTAACTTGTGGTCTTCCACTTTAACCCCGATTAAGTTAGAGAAGTTACATTTAGAGCGCCTTGAGGAGGCTTACCAATTCTATCGTTCTAACCTAATAATTCCTATTTAGTTGTGGTTATTCTTATTGGTGATTTTTTATTGCCTCTTCTTTGCAGGGTTGATAGGTACTTCTCTTCTTTTAGTTCGAATTAAGACGAGGAACTCTTGCTCGTTCTTTCGTGCTCTTGCTGGGCTCTCGTCTACCGACTGTTTTGGTCTTTCCCCTGGGTTTGGGGCTCGGTAAGGTTATATCTGGGGAAATTTTTTGTATGTATGGCTTATTTTCTTACTACTTAGTTGCTCTGTTGTTGTGGTTAAACTGCCTGTATATAGAAAATGTTCTGGGAGTTGGACTTAAGCCTCAGTTGGGTTTTGTTTGAGTTGTTGGATGTTCTTGGTTCCCCTTCTATGGGGTATGACCGGTCTGGACTTATGCGTATTTTTTCGCTGTGTTTTTTGACCTTTTGCTTTGGGTCGAGTTGTTTCATTATTTTGGCTGGCCGAATTGTTTGTGGGCGATGTTCATTCTATCCCCCCGCAGTGCTCATTTTTGAGTCGTTATTCTTTGTCGTTGGTTTCTTGTCTAGTCTGAGTGTATTCTTCTCTTCGGACTGATCGTTTGGTTTGTCCCTCGGTGCCTTCTCCTGATCGGTCTGGTCGGACGGAGTCTTTTTTGATCAAGAGCTAACTTTTCTATGTTTTGGTTGGAATTAAGTCTAGGTTAGTTATTGTGTGAGGTCGCTACGAGGTTTGGTCGGAGAGTGATCTGCCTCATTGCGTTCCGATCCTCCTTCCCAGTCGAGCCCCTAACGTCTGCCTAGCCCGCTGCCCTCTTTCTTCGCAGACATTGGTAGCCTCCTTCGCTGTGGAACCGGTCCTTTCCTTTGGATTCTCAGTATCCATTTTTTTCTCGGAGCATCGTCCCTCTCAGTGCCCCTGTCGAGTATCGATGCTTCCATCATCGTCGTTGCGGGCCTTCCCCGGCGCTCCTTCCCGGTGTCCCAGAGTCTCATTTTGGGAAACGGGTCCTCAGTAATCTTCGTCTCTCGCTTTAGTTGTGTCTCTTGGGTGCTATTCGGCTTGGCTTCCTCTGGCCCTTGCAGTTAGTAATCGTCTGACTGCTTCTGTGTTATTGTTGTTTTGGCAATTCCCTCCATTGCTAGCGTGTGTTTAATTGTATTGTCTGCTGTTGGATTGCTGTATTTTTACTTCTTGTAAACTTGTTTCCGTTGCTCCCGTAAGGGACTTTTTAAAAAATTTTGGCTGAAATCTAACGATTCTATCCTCGTTATCAAAAAAAATTTCTCTCATATCTAATGGTCATACTTGATGTATCTCATTGGAGATATATATATATATATATATATATATATATATATATATATAATAAAACACAAAGAAAGCTATCAAGTGGCTCTCCTTCAATTCCCCCAAAAATCAAAGGCCCAGATCTAACCTTACAAAACATATTTTTCACCCCCAAAAGTTTCCCCCCAAAACTCAAATTCAAATCCCCACCCAAAACAACTCCTATATTTATTTAATTATTTTCTCTCTTTCTCTCTCTCTCTCTCTCCCTCCCTCCCTCTTCTATTCAAAAATTTTTTTAAAAAAAATTTAAAAATTTAAAAAAAATTAAAAACAAAAAAACTAAAAAAATTAAAAATTTAAAAACTCTAAAAGTAATTCAAAAAAATCATATAATATGTTTTTTGCTAGACCTCATATATATATACTAGGTTTGCTCGTTGACACGTGCCTACGGCACGTCTTCGAAACGGTGCACCTTATTTGATCATAGAAAATTGTTTTGGAGGTCTATATATATATATATATATATATATATATATATATATATATAATGGGGGTAGAATGATGTATTATTTTGCACTATGGAAGATTATGTGTATAACTTGTAAGGTGTAATGATATATATATAGTGCTGTGATGAAGTGTGAAAGCCCGTACCCACCTCGCTATGGAGTACCGGGTTCTGTGGTTGGTTTTTGAAAGGTTTTTCGAAAGGTTTTCTAAAAATTATATATGTTTTCAAAAGAATTTTTTGTTTTAATTTTTATCTTGCTCGTTATGCAAAATTATGCCCCCAAAGCCTTATATATTATTGCTTGTGTGATGTTGAATGAATTGATCGGGGGAGGATTGATATTAATTACAGGTACCTTGATTTTTGTGATTGTTTGCAGAATTTCATAAGAAATATCTGTAAAAGGGCTAATATTTCAGGAAAAATTCTGCCAGAATTTTTAATAAATATCTATGAATATATTTCTAAGTAAGAAATGGTATAGATAAGTAATAGATTAAGTTAGCAAACATTTGAATAAAGAATAGAAAAAAATAATAAAAAAATGGGGTGTTACAGGTCCTTCAGCCGCTTCAGCAACCGTCGGATTCAGTTCACGGTGTTCAATCAACTATCCATATCCACTCTAAAGAGCTCTAACTACTTTTTACAACATCGATCAAATGTTAGATTTCTAGTTGTTTTCTTCAAATATAATTTCACTATATGTTTGATCCCACACCTAAATTAACAACAATACAAATTAGCCTGGCACCTACAAATTTTATTAAATACTTCCCGCTGCAAACAAAGTTGCAATAGAATTAAATGTGACATGTCCGCCAACACAACCTTGCTGCCCCTCATTACTGGATAACCACTTTGCCTACAACTGCAACCAAGTGACTACTTGACAACCTGTTGTATGTTTATTGATTGTTCAAGGTGTTCTCAACTTTTGTTTCTCTCTGTGTTTCTCTATATGTATCTGATACTTGCTATGTACTTCGCTGGGATTTTTCTTTTGCCTTGTACTAATATTTTTATTAAAAAAAGTCAAAGACTCAGACAAGAAGATAAGAGATGCGGCTATTACTCAAATGCTAGAAAAAAAGATAGCCAACCCGCAACCTTTGGTGGTGGCTAACCCGATGATAATGGTAAAAATTACAGAAAATCAGGGTCGTATATAATTTCAGCACGGATCTTAAAGCTTCTACAGACATATTAACAATAATAGACCTATTTAACAAGTCCGGATCTTCTTCAGTCTCATCTACAAGACATGTGCCACTTTCAAGCCCATTAAAAGTGACTAGGCCCACTAGGAAAGATGTTCACCCCATGAGGGCTGTAAGTCTTTTATCCCCAAACAGGAGAATAACCGATTCTATTTCTTAAAAGGGGGAGATTCAGACCGGAGATAACAAATTCATATCAATCTCCTAACTGTTTCTCAGGACTATAGATACCCTCCCCCCTCCCTCAGTCAAAAGGTAACCAGCATTCCTCTTTCAAACTCTCTTTCTCTCTTTGGTTCTGACTTGAGCGTCGGAGGGTCTATCACCGGGTCCACCCCCGGTGTTTCAGGCTTTTTCCAGGTCTATCGGCCGCGTCAGCAACTATCAAATTAGATCAAGGTTTTCAATCAACGATCCAGATCCAATCTCAGGAGTTCTAACTACTTTTTACGATGACGATCAAATGTTAGATCTTTAGTTGTTTCCTTCAAAATATAAACTCACTATCTGTTTGCTCCCACACCAAATAAGCAACAACAGATTGATGCCCTCTGTGAAAAACTATACAGATCAGACTTATCGCCAAGCCATCAAGACTAAGAGGGAGAGCAGTTGCCTCAAGCCGTCATGCCAACTCTCTTCGTCAACCAGCTCCTCCTGTGGAAGACCCTATTCCTCATCAAAAGCCGAATCAAGCTCCTATCAGCAGAGAGATACCAGGGGGCTCCTGACAAAGCCATCATGAACCGCGCCATGAACAACACCCCTTACATGACCATGTCTCAGTCCATAATGCTTCCAGTGATTCGATGCCCTCGCGAGGTTCCCGGGGGTCAAAAGATCACCGTCAAATCATCAATGCCAGACAACAGGTGACCGATCTAAGGATGCTTTTGGACGTGAGGCGTGCACAGACCAAGGCCTCTCGCTTATATCGTCAAGTGAATCGGAGAAGCAACTCTCCCCGAAGGCAGAGATCAAGACACTCCTCATCTCATAGGCCAAAAAGAAGCCCAACTTGCGAGAGTCGAAAACATCTTGAGAGAAACAAAGAGCAAGAGGCCACAATCACTAGGGCCAAATTAGAATATTTCAAGCATGACATCCTCCAAGCTAGCTGAGGAACTCATGATCTTGGTCGACGCACATGGAGCCGCCACTCTACTCCTTCTAGAGAAGAAGAATCCAACACTCAATTAGAACCAAGTAGAAGGATGGCCAAGTCCTTCACCGCATCTGAGAAGTTGAATACCGCCAGGAACATATAAAACATGAAGGGAACCACTCCAGCTGGGCTTATTGCCCAGTCGATCTCCTTTCAGCAAATCCATCATCGATGCCCCAATTCCAAAGAACTTCAAAGCTCCTCAATTTGAATCTTATGATGTTGAATCTGACCTGGCTTGACCATATCGAGAGTTTTAAAACTCTCATGATGGTCTATAACGCCACCAATGCACACATGTGCTGAACATTCCCTGTAACTTTGAAAGGATCAGCAAGGGAATGGTACCATTGCCTCAATCCCAAGTCAATATTCTTTTTCGACCAGCTCGAGAAGCTCTTCATAACGCACTTCGTTACCAGCTGCAAGGCTGAAAAAAATAAGTGCTTCCCTGTTGGAATGAAAGTGAAAGGACGGAGAACTTCTGAAAGGTTTTGTCAAGCGCTTCATGTTAGGTTTCGAAGGCAATCACATATTAAATACACAGCGAAAAAATTACAAAAAGTTATTGAAACCTAGCCATGGATCCATGGGAAAATCATAAATCGTGTTTAGGAGTTATACCTTAAAGATGGATCTATTGTCTCCACAGTATGCTGATCATAGCACTGCAATACTGCGGTGCCTCTATGGTATCCACATGAATGGAATGAAAGACGGCTCTCCCTCAGACCGCGGTGCAAGCTACGGGAAGGGGATGTTCCTCACGATCTCTCTCTCTCACTTTCTGTGACAGCTAGGGTTTTTTTCATGTGTGTGTTTTCCACAGATACATATCATATATATATATGAGAAAATCAATCCTAAGAGAATAATGAGGCTGTTGGGCTCACAGTCTGACCTGGGTCAGACTCGTGTGTGAGCCTTTGAACTTTAGTCGGCCCATTTAATCTAATTAAATGTCCAACCAATGTTAGGAGTCCAAGTCTTACTTCGATCTCCAATTAAATTCATCTTGTAAATTTAAATCTCAATTTCGATATATTCTAAATGCGTGACTGTGTAGGATTCCCATTACGTTAACAGTAATACTAAAATCATATTCAATATTACAAATAGTGAACGGTATCTAGCAATACATCACTACTACTCAAGTAACGAGAATACCAGTGATTTGACATAACCTAGTTGTGATCAATGTTACCATGTAGTCTAGTCCCTTTGTACAGATATCTTAATTGACCACATGACATAGAGTGTCACCCATATATAGTTCAATCTTTGATTTCTTGATGTCCGAGTAGACTTACTAAAACAAATGAGCTCAATATCTCATATTGACTCATTTGAGGACGGCCATGCATTTTGCACTCTCACTCAATCAAAGGGCATGTAGATATCACTTCTGTTATGTAAGGGAGACAAATCATATCTATGTCACTTATATCCCTCCGCATGATTTATATATATCCAATAATCGACTTTATAATCACCTTATTACATGCAATGTTTGACAACATTAAAATATATAACTTCTCATATAAGGAACTGTAGTGACTTCAAGTCAATGGACTACATACACCATGGTCACTGTGAGAATAGCTTATGATACACATGTAACGGTGCATGCAGCATTCTCATGGTGGATCAGTCCAATACATTATTACTCTAATATGTACCTATGTGAAGACTTGATATCTCATATTCATGACCCGTAAGAATGTTCATCGATCTACGCACACACTAGTCTCTATGTATTATCATTGTCCTAATTCACAGTGTTTTGATTTCAGCCAATAGGATCTCACAATCAAGTCATGTGCTTGATATCCCATGACATTGAACTTATTATTCTAAGGACTTTATTATGTTCATTTAATTCACAATAAATAACATAATAAATGAAATGCCTAAATATGAAATAAATATCATGATACAATGTAAACTAGTAATGTCAATACACAACTGGCCTCTAGGGGCATACACCAACACTTCACAGCTGAAGCAAGGTCCACCTATTGCCTAGACTCATCAGTGGCGACTGCTGCTTTCCACCACAATGTCACTCACAAAAACCTGAAGGCCTCCCTCACAGTGAATCCTCCTAAAGATTACAACGAGCTCCTGGAAATCAGTAACAAGTATATCAGAGCTGAGGAAGCTCTTTATCTTCAGGGCCAAAAGGATCCATCTTTTGGGAACAAACGGAAGAGCACAAGCGAGGAAGGATCCAGGAAATTTCAGAAAGCCGACGCAACTCAATGCCGTCTACCTCCAGTACCACGCTCCGACTAGTTCACTCCCCTTAACACAAGTTTGTCAGTCATCCTATGGAAGTTGAGAAGAATAGAATAATCCCCCCCCCCCCCCACAAGATAACCACAACTAGTAGGAGAAGGGATAGGAACAAATGGTGTGCATTTTATAGAGACCGTGGACACACTACCGACAACTGCCGAGATCTCAAAGAAGCAGTTGAAGGTCTGATTCGTCGGGGTTATCGCACTCAATTTGTCCAACAACACAACAACTCTGAAACCCCATCGGCACGAGGGGTTAATAAGCGTTAGGAGAGGTCCTCCGAATCACAAAACTTAGAACATATGACCATTCTTCACTCTATTCACGGAGGGTCGGTGGGGGGAGATTCCAACTCCTCTCGCAAAGCCTTCTGTGTGGGAATTCAACTCAGTGCATAACATCCCACCTGCCAAGAGCACAGAGGTCCCAATATTTTTCATCGACAATGGCTTAGAAGGTGTCTGAACACATCATTGCGACGCATTGGTTATGAGGTATGCCGCATCCTTATGGACAACGATAGCTTAGTAAATATTCTTTTTATAAACACTTTCAACGGCCTAAAGTTCTCCCGAGACCGAATCAAGCCAGCCGGTTATGCACACCACGGATTCTTCGGTGTACCCGTTCAAATAGAAGGAATTGTCACACTCGACATGACAGTAGGAAAAGCCCCTGCTATTTGAACGAAAGCACTGGACTTTATGATAGTCGACGTCAAAGCTACATACAGTGCAATATTTGGTCGTCCAAGCCTGACAGCCTTTCATGCAGTTTCTTTTGCCTACCACATTAAAATAAAGTACTCAACAACTGCAGGCATAGGCCAAGTTGTAGGGAGCCAATAGGTAACACGAGCATGCTACACCGCCGCAATGGAGGGCTCGATTCCCTCCTCGACGCAACAGAGCTACCACTAGAAAGCAATCACAATAACTCCAAGCCTGTAAACAAGCTTGAAGCCACTACCATAGACAATCCTGCTAAGAACCTCTAAACCTGTCAACTCATTTCCCACCAGGTCCGAATTCATTCTACTCCAAATATATGAATAGACTTGAATCCCTCGCCCGAAGCCACTCTGCTTATTCAACGGAAAGAAATAGTCCTACTTAAACACATTGGCAAACTTGAAAATCTCCCACTCTCTCTGCAATACAAAGGGGAGGCTCTGTAACCCCCATTCCCGCCAATACGTATTTTCTGTGTATTTTTAGTATTTCGATTTGTTCTAAATTATTTTTTCATTTTTAAATTCTTTTTGTTAAAATTTATTGTTGGATCTCCTGTTAAAGTTTATTCTAATCAATAATTTTATTTGTAGCTATTTCCAATGATTTTTATATTGTAATACAAATCCTGTTCTATTCTATCTTTTAACCTGATTTTCTTATTTGACTAATTACTTATACCAAGTCCAATTTCATTATTTGATTATTTATAATGTGTTAAACCCAAATACTATTATTATTATTATTATTATTATTATTATTATTATTATTATTATTATTATTATTATTATTATTATTATTATTATTATTATTATTATTATTATCATTAAATTTATTATTTATTAATTTTTGAAAGCTTATAGATCGTGATCTATATTTTATTATTATTGGAGTACGAATTTTATGTATACTATTTGATCTAATTAATTAATATGTAATATTATATTGCTCCTTATTATATTTCGGCTCAAATCAAATCTAATCTCATTTATTTTGTGAAACTGTACATTCTATCGTATTTATTAGTATTTGAGTATTAACTTGATGCATACTATTTGATTATTTTACTATTGTATTACTATCTATTTATTCAATTATTTATTGTTAATCTAAAACTTGAAACCCGTTACCCGCATCCAAACCCGTAACCCTTTAACCTATCTCCTTATTGGACCCTATGCCCGCAACCCAATAACCCACACCCTAACCCTATATAATACACTGTTAACCCTCCTTAACCCTTAACCCTAATCTCCACTTAACCTAATTACTCTCTTAATTCTTATCCCTCGCCTAATCCTTCATCCTCTTCCCCATCCTTTGTTTCCTCTCGAAACCCCGTCCCTGTCGAGCATCCGTCAAGCCCATCCCTCGCCATTACTCCACCACCATCATCGACCTCCAGTCACCGCACCCTCTGTCTCCATCATCCACCCATCAGCATCCCGATCATTATTGCTGCCTCCTATCACCTTCAGTAACCACATTCATCACCCCCATCATCCCACCAGCCTCCACCGACGACAACCCCCAACTCCACCTTGCTCTTCAACCCCCCCAAGCGCCATCGATTTTCGCATCTCCTTCTCCTCTGTTTTCCTTCCGAAACAGAGCGTCCCCACCGCTCGCCCCTCTCCTCCGTCGAACTCCTCCACGCAGTCACCCTGCTCCTCCCGAGCACCATCCCGAAGCCCCCTCGTCTTCCTCCATTGCTGCACTCTGCCATTGCTTCTCCTCGTTGCTGCTCCTCGTTGGCACCTCACCTCGTCGCTTCTGCTCCTCAACCACCAGGGTTCTCCTTGTCTTGCCGCAGTCACCGCGCCAAGCTCTTGCCGTGACTACTACTACCTCGCCCTGCTGCCAGTGTCTCCACCTTCGACTACCGAGCTCTGTCGTCAACACCACTGCTCCCCTCGCTTTCTTCCCACTACCGATCCTCCTTTAGCTCGCTCCTCCACTCTTTGCCTGGCTGCTATTTCTGTTGTCATTCGACCCTCATACCGCTTGTTGCTGCCCATTATTGCACATGCTTTTCCGTAGCTGCACGTGCTACCACAAGTGTCTTTTCGTTGCTTTTGCTGTCTCTTGTTGCTCTCGCTGTTGCGCTGTTGTTACAGAGTACATGTATAGCACGTGTTTTCGGTGCACAGAGTTTGCACATGTTGCTGTGAGACGCTCGTCCCTGTTATTCTTTCACATTCGAAGTCGTCATTTATCAGGTAAGTACCTTGTACATTTTTGTTGTTCCGTACAAGCTTTTATCTGACCTCCCGCAATTAATAATTTTGCTTGATTATCGTGTTTTGAAACTCCTCCATGTTCATGAAAAATATCTTTACAAATTTTAATTGATTGAACCATCGATTTGTTTATACCTTGAAATCATTCCATGATTAAATCACTCGATATGTATGTTGAATCGAATCAGTCTATTTTCCTATGTGATTCGATGCCCATTAAAAGATCATAGATATAAAATTGTATATTTTGCCTTGCTGTATGTTCTAATTTGTAATAAGATTTTGACCCAGTTACACTTTGAATCTGTTAGAACTTTATAAATAAGAGTTGTAGGCCCCTGTTTCTAGTTTCCAGAAATTTTGACTGATTTGAAATCCGATGTGTAGATTGCATTATTACAAGATATGCTATTTTTAGTGCTGTAACATTTACGATTCCAGTTCACTATTTTAAAGTATATTTTCTCGATTAACTAATTTAAATACCATGTTAAAAGTTTAATTAAGACCTTATATTTTCAGTATGTTACTAAACATGCTTATGAGTTGATTTATGATTTTTATAAGATTTTGTCAAAGAATTTACAGTTAATTTTTATATACATGAATTTGACCACAACCATGCTGTCTGAACATAAAATCTATAAAGAATATGAATTTGAACCTAGCTTCTGTGATTTTTATATATCGTGTGTATATGTGTTGGAACCAGTGAGGAGACTAGTTTCTAGAACTCCTAACCGATCTTGAATTGCTTTTCTGTAGTAGCGGGAATTCTAGTTTTTGTGCAGCAACATCCTGCTGTCCAGAATTGGAGTCCTTGTTGTTTTAATATTTTTAAGTTTGTTTATGGCACCCGAACATGTTTTCCACCCAGTCTGAACCTGATTTCTGTCGCTGTCATTCTGAACCTGATTTATGTCCCTGTCATGTTTACCTGTTCCTGTTTTTGCACATTCATGTCTGTCTTGGTAAAAAAAATAAGTAACAAGCCGGGGTAATAAGGGAAAGACCTAGTAGTGGGATATATAGGAGATTGTACTCGGCAGGGGGGGCATGTTTCCCGTGATGATGTTGCAAGATTATAAGTCGTATGGAACTAAGTGCCACATCATGGGTGATAGGGGGCCACCTCTAGCCTCCATTACATAAGTAGAGGATTTTCGAGTGCTTGACCCTGTATAATTTGCCACTAGAGTCAAATCGTTAACATGCTTATATGCACCCGACCTGTGGTACGAGATGCAGGATCACGTGCATTAGATAGGATGGATTAAATGAATAGACTTAAGTTTATACTGAGCACTTACATATTCCTGTTACATATTACATGTCCAGTTACAAGTACATGATTCCTGTTTACAATGTTATATGCTCAGTACCAGCTACATGATCCCTGTTACACGATTACATGACTCATTTTTACATGTTACATGTTACATGTTTATAAGTTACAATATTTCTGTTTACACGACACGCATCCTGTTACATAATTCCTTGTTTCCGATTAGTTATATTTGAGACTTGTTCTATTGTCACTTGCATTACACTTGATCCTGTTGTGTTACAATTGAATCACCAGTTCTTATTGCTTTCTCTGTTATACATTATCTCTTGTTCATATTTTGCTTGTACTACTTGCGACCCGTAAATTGCTCTAATGGGTACTCCATCCATCTTTCTTTTGAGTTATGTTATACTGGTACAGACGATGGGTTACCAAGATAACTTCGTCGAACTGTTCCTGCATTACATATTCTCGGACTAATTGGTAAGTTCTTGTATCTCAGATATTGGTTATTATATTATATTCCCATTTATGTGATTATTATTGCATTGTTGAGTTTACAGGCATTGTACAGCTTATGGATGATATGAGTTGGCATACTTATATCATTCGCTGGGCCGTAGTTACGCACCTATGTTCCCATATTATGGGAAGCGGGGCATGACAGGTTTGCTCCAAAACAAGCAAGTCCAGACAAGATCTACCAAATTATTCTCCTAACGACTCATCAACTTGAAGACCCGGGGGGTAAGAAGATATCAGCAGGGACTTGAAATGTGGAACACCTCATGAACTTCAACAAGGTCGCTAAACACCAACCTCCTCCATCCATTAATTATCAATATTTTCTAATAAAGGTCAGCCACTAGAGCAGCAGTTTAGTTATATTTTTCAATAAGAGACTGCTTTCTCTATCGGTCACAGCATGTAATAAAGGTCAGTCACTATAGCAACCACTTAGTTTTATTTTCCAATAAAATTTAGTATTAACTTTTTCATAATTATTGTACAACTTTACAGATGCATACAATGATTTAAATGCCAAACTTACTACTAAAAAGGCACCAAAGACTCATTAGATGCTCCTTATAAGACGAGTTCAGAGTCCATACCTTTGGCTCGGAGTTGCTCTTGCAACCTGCAATCAAGCACGTTCAGAGCTCAACTCGCCATTCGATTTGCTCGTGCAACTCGTCAAACACTTCCATGACATGTTCGGAGTCTATACCCATGACTTGGAGTTGCTTCAGCAACCTGCAATCATGCACGTTCAGAGCACAACTCGCGATTCGATCTGCTCTGCAACCTGTTGAAACCCTAAATAACAAGTTCGAAATCCATACCACGGCTAAGAGTTGCTTTAGCAATCTGTAATCAAGCACATTCAGAGCTCAACTCGCCATTCGATCTGTTACAGAAACTTGTTAAAATTCTTTAAAGACTGATTGGGGGTCCAAAATTGTGGATTGCAGTTACTCCAACAAACTTACAAAAAGACAAGCTTTTTAGTTCAACTCGTCACTCGATGCGACTCTCACAGTTCGTTGGAGGACCCATACAGCAAGTTCGGAGTCCAACTCACTCCTAGAGTTACCCTTACAACTAGCTAAGTACAAAACGATAAGTTTGAAGCCCAACTCCACCTTAGAGCAGCTTCTATGACTAGCCAACCCCCTAAGAGGAAAAATCACAGGACAAGGCTCCGGCATGTAAAAGATATTATTTCACAAACAACTAGTCTCATTACAACAACAGAATTAGAATGAGTCTACGTTCCATGCTTACGCATCCCTACAAAAGTCTTGCAAACATTATGCAACAAGCTTTCCTACAAAACGTCCTTCCGGCTACATAAATTTTCTGCCTAAGTGACACAAATCTCCTCACAGGCCTCCTGCCAGCAAACAGCTCCTAGGGCCGTCTAAACACTTGACGATAAAATTCAAGACAAGCTTTTCTTAGACGGGAAAGCTTCAAGTTGTTCCTGAGTGACACCATCTTAACCTAAGCAAGCTCTAACTTCATCTTACATAACGCACCACGCAAGCGTACAAGTCCCAACTCCATCAAGTGCAGCATAATGCGAACAAAAGCAAACTCGGCATCCCAAGGACCTCATTCGGTGTACACGACTACTTGTCAGTAAAAAGAAAAACAGAACTAATTTAACACTTGTAGAACCCCGTATTTTCAAATATTATTTTAATCTTTGAAAAGGAATTAAAATGATTTACTGGAAATTTAATAAAATATTTTCTAAAAGATTTATCTTTTTACACGTGCGAAACACGTGCAAATAATTTTGGTGTAAATATACAATTTGATAATTTTAATAAGTTCTCATACTTATTATGAAGTGTATTCTAAATTTTGGGATTTTTCTGAATAAAGAAACTATTTTTACAAATATCTCGAAAGAGAGGGGCTTTTATGTAAAAAGACGTTTGGATCTTAAATAAACTATGAAAATTCGTTTTTACTGATATTTTTGTTCTCCATGGTCATCATTTGAATTTAAATATATTTGAAATTTATTTAAAATCAATTTGGTGAAGATTTAGTCAAAAAGGGTGTTTTTGCAAATATAGAATTTATGTTGGATCGTTGTGTAAACGTTTTTCTGGAAGGTAAAAGTCAAATATTTTGATTGGATAATATAATACGTATTATCAGATATTATTTCAGATTTTTCTGGATTTTTATGATTATTTTATGAGGTATTTGCAAATATTACAAAAGGGAGGGCTTTTGTGCAAAATCGCCACCCTGAGTGTAAATCCGGGATTTTCTTATCTCTGGGCCGTGCTGGGTTGTTGAAAAACTTAGTGGTAAAAGGATTTTATTTAGTTTTGATTTATTTAACTTATTTTGACTAAGAAAGGTTATATATGTGAAGTAATAAATTGGAAAAAGGACTATTTTGCAAAAGTACTTCAAAACCCTAATTCCTTTCAACCCCGGCCTGTATAAAAGAGGGTGTGCAGCCGTCATTCGCTGCACAACTCCAGATTTATTAAAATATTATTTTCTTGGTGATCGGGAGGAGGATTTTTGGATCTAGCAAAAGGAAGATCTTTTCGTGGATTCTTCTAAAACCAAAGGTGAGTGACATTGTTTGTGTTGTTGTTTGATTTTGTGTATGATATGAAATTGTTTGTTTTGATTTATGTGAATGACATCGTTGTGCTTTGTTTCATCATATGAATGATAGTATCCTAGTATTGTGACGTGAATGTATGTGAACCATTGTTATTGTCGGACCATGTTTGTGAAACCTATGGATATTGAATAGATCTTGAGTTATGAGATTATATGTTAGAAAACATGTTAAGAATTGATCATGGTTGGGATCGGATGGTGAATATCTGGGTCTAGAGTATACAAATCGGATTTGATCATAGTTGTGAAAGAAAATTAGTTTTGAGAAACCCTAATTGAAGGATTAGTGATTATGGATCTTGAGAATTAAATTTCGACATTTGGATGATTGGGTGATGTATCCTTAATGGAGTTTATTTGAGGTTGGTTATTTTGCCTGAGAACAACTATCTTTTTGTGAACAATGAATCTTTAGAAGCTCCAGTTTGGATTCTGTATTTAGACCTAAAATATGAAAACTGTAGGCCGACAGCCGACTGGTCTACCTATCAGTCGACTGGTATGATCCTACTGATGTATCATTAGCCTTTTGAAATACCGTTCTAGACAGCCGACTGAAACCCTTTTAAGTCGACCGGTACCCTATCAGTCGACTAGACTCCTAGACAGTCGACTGGGTCCTGAGGTCTTTACTATGTAAAACTATTTCAGCCCTTTCTGGACAGTCGACTTAGCCCTTATACAGTCGACTGGTTCACTGAGAATTCTATTTTGTGAAAAGTGTTCAGTCCTTTCGGGACAGTCGACTTTGCTTTTATGCAGTCGACTGGTAGCCTCTCAGGTCGACTGATATGACTAGTTTATTTTATGAGATTTTTGATATTGCCCTCTGGACAGTCGACTTACCAAAGTATAAGTCGACTGGTACTGAAGGATCTTTGTAAACTTTAGTGTTATTTCGAATGATTGGTTTCAGATAAATCAGTCTATACTTTATTCAGTTCAGTATTTGATTTGGAGATATTCAGTTCAGTATTTGATCTTAAGAAATTCAGTTGAGCCACTTTTGTTTAGTGGGATTTGTTTAGACCTTTGAGTTTGAGTCTCTAGAGGTAGGTGACCCTAGTATACCGGTGTTGGGATATTTGTTAAGTTATTTTATTGAGGTCCGTTGAGGCATATTCAGTTATTCAGTTTTGAGTTATCCCGGTAGGGTACACCGACTCTAGGAGATTTTGTTGAGTAATTAAATAACCCACAAATAATAAGGACAGGCACTAGTGATGATATGATGAACGGGAACATGAGTTATGCACCTCAATACGGCTTTAGATGAGAGATTTGATCTCCTGAATTATCCAAGTAACTTTCTTGAGATGAGGGATTTATCTCCGGAATTATCCAGGTAAAATACCTGAGATGAGAGATATATCTCCGGAATTATCCAAGTAGTTTGCTTGAGATGCGGGATTGAACTCCGGAATTATCGAAGTCGAGGCGACGCACATGTGGTATTCATGTGAAGATGTGTCAATGTTTAGATGAGGGATGATCTCCGGAATTATCCAGGTAAAATTCCTGAGATGAGGGATCCATCTCCAGAATTATCAAGCATGGGCTAATTCTCACAGTTTATCTTTATCTCGTAGTAGTCATCGTGTTAAGATTAGTCGCATAGCGGGGATTGAACCCATATGAAGAGGAGACGTTAAGGGCTTGCACCGAACCTATGTAGAATGAGATTCATAGACTTCGACAAGTATGCATTAGAGAGTCCGCATATAGAAATTGTGTTTTCTTGACTTAGTTTTATGCATGTGTTTTCCAGTTTTCCTACACTTGACCTTTAGACTAGATGCACTTGTTGTTTTCATTCCATGATGTTTTCATGCTTTACATCTTTGTTATTCCTTATTCATTTATCATTGTGGTTAATACATGTTGTTGATGACCTTATGTTTTACAATTAAATTATGTTGATTATTTTATGTCACTCACACCATTTATGGCTAACCCCTTTAGTTTTGGGGGTTAGGGATCATCTCTAGCCTCACATGTTGCAGGTTATTGCTTAGAGTTTGGAGGTTTGGATACTTGAGGCATTTTTGAGATAAATTGATTTATAAGAGTTTGTGTAAATTTGTAAAAGCAGTTTTGAGATAATTTGAGTTGTAAATGACAGTAAATATTGTTTGAGTTGTTTTGAATTCCGCTGTGATTTGTAAAAGTTTGTTGTAATAAAAGTTGAAAGTTTTAGTGGTGTTGGCTGTGAATATTGTTACATTGAAGTAGATGCTGGGATTGTGCCACGTATTTTCTAAGTTATCATATTAGAAATTCGGGGCGCTACAACACTGAACAAACACAAAGGAATCCACTTCAATATCAAGAAGACTTGGAACAAGTTCCTCCAACAACTCGGTAACTCCGAACAATGAGTTCAATGCCCTGCTATGTGCTCGAGCTCTGTCAATAGCTCGTTAATTCCATACAACGAGTTCAGCAGTTTGCTCTCTGCTTGAGCTCCATCAACAACTTGTTGACTCCAAACAACGAGTTTGTCCTCACCACTTGAGCTCTATTAACAACTCGTTGACTCCAAATAATGAGTTCAACTATGCTTTCCGCTTGAGCTCCGTCAACAACTCGTTAACTCCAAAAAACGAGTTCAATATTTTGTTCTTCACACGTGCTCCATCAATAGCTTGTTAACTCCATACAATGAGTTCAACGCCTTGCTCTTCGCTCGAGCTCCATCAATAACCCGTTAACTATTGGTATATGCCCTAGAGGCTAGTTGTGTAATGACATTACTAGTTTACATTGTATCATGACATTTATTTCCAATTGGGACTTTTTTTATTGTGAATTAAATGAACATAATAAAGTCCTTAGAATAGTAAGTTTAATGCCATGAGATATTAAGTGCATGACTTGAATGTGAGATCCTATTGACTGAAATCAGAACACTATTCTTAAATGTCCCTAGTCAAGTATTATTGTGAATTAGGATAATGATAATACATAGAGACTAGTGTGTGCATAGAATGATGACCATTCTCACGGGTCATGGATATGAAATATCAAGTTTTCACATAGGTACATATTAGAGTAATAATGTACTAGACTGACCCACCATGAGAACGCTGCATGGATTGTTATGTGAGTGTCATAAGCAGTTCTCACAGTGACCATAGTGTATGTAGTCTTATAACTTGAAGTCACTACGGTTTCCTGCATGAAAAGTGATATGTTTTAATGCCGTCAAACATTGCTTATGGTAAGGTGATTATAATGTAACACCCCATAAAATAAAATGTATTTTTGAAATTATTAAATAATATTGAATTGGTGAAATTGACTATTTTGACCGTTTTCTTGAAATTGCTGTTGCACGTGCAAAGCATGTGCAAAGTTAGAAAATTTTGGATTTCTCAAAAGTTGGTTTTCAATCATTGATTTCCCTCATTTAAGTATGATACATTTTATTTTTTCAGATTACTTGATTAAAGAAACTCATTTTTGGACTCTATGTTGATATAATTGATTTTTGATGAAAGAATTATATTCCGGCCGTAAAAGAGCCAAAAATTAAATCAAAAGTATTTTTCTATTAATGATATATCATATTGAATTAATAAATGATTTTAAATTGATTTTTGATTAATTTGGCTATTTTATGAAATTTTTGTTGCACGTGCAAAATACGTGCAAACTTTTTTCCAGGTGCAAATTTTCACTTTTAAATTGCTGAATAAATTTCTCTATTTATAATTGAGCATATTATAAATTTTGAGATTTTTCTGAATAAAGAAACTATTTTTTGTGAATACTTTGAAACAAAATGGTTTTTGTACAAAATGTCATTTAGAGGTAAAATTCGAATTCAAAATTTTGTTTTGCTGTTTTGGTAGGCCTATATGGCAGTGGAGAGATTGGGGGGAGATATTTTATCCCTTGATTTGATTTGATTTTATTGAGTAAATATATAATTATATAATTTTTAGATTGTTGGGGGACTAAATTGCAAAACTGTGATCAAAACCCTAATTTTCCATAACCTGTCTATATAACGGAGATCATGAACAGAGGATTTATGGTCACCCATATATTTTTTTATATTTTGTGATTTATTAAGAATTGTTTTGAAATTTATCATTTTTTGCACGTGCAAAACACGTGCAAATATTTTCTTCGGGAAATAAAAAGTCAAAAAATTTATTAAAAATTCTAATATTTATTATTAGATAATAATTCTAAATTTTTTGGATTTTTATGAATAAATTATAGCATGTTTGCAAATATTTCAAAGTGAAGGACTTTTATGTAAAATTGCCACTTATAGACAAATTTTTGAAAATTTAAAATTCTAGGCTGCATGAGTGCCGGCCAAATCAGGAGAGATTATAGAGGATATAATCTTACCTTAATTGATTTCATTAACTACTTAAATTAGTAAATATATATATATATATATATATATATATATATTATATATATATATATATATATATATATATATATAGATTTACTAATTTAAGTAGTTAATAAAATCATAAATATATATATAATATATATATATATAGCCTGCACGATGAGTGCCTGCCTTTCAGCGAGTAGGTCCGTTTTCCTTCGCTCTAGAGAGCGTATTTCGTTCTGGAGAAAATGCATACGATTCTGTATGATAATTGGATCGATGGCTGGAAGATGTTCCCAGAATGCACCCAGCTGAAACTCCAACGGGAGCTTCAGGTCTTCTATCTGACGTATTTCTTGCTCAATGCTCTCAAGTCTGCCAGCGATATCCATGGCTTTTCTTTCTGACTTCTAAGTTCAGCCCCATCTCCTTATTTATAGGCGTTGGAGGCCCTTAACCCGTTCCGTAACATGGATCATTTAAAACTCCAATTATTGAACCAATATATATATATATACATATATATATATATATATTAGCTACTTAAATTAGTAAATATATATATAGGTGGCCCTTCGGTTGAGAACTAATTTGGTGAGAACTCCGTGAGAACTCAAGGGGTATACCCCCCATGAAAAATCCGAACCGGCCATCTCGTTCTACACGCCTTAGATAGCATAACATAAAGAAATCACGTCATTTCACGTTCATTTTCCCATGATTTACATCATCGCAAAATTGTATGGCTGAAAATTCTACTCCATTTGATGGATGAGCAAACGAACTTCAAATTATTTGAATTCTTTATGTTATGCTATCTAAGGCATGTAGAACGAGATGGTCGGTTTGGATTTTTCATGGGGGGTCTACTTCGTGAGTTCTCACAGAGTTCTCACGAAAATTAGTTCTCAACCGAAGGGCTCCCTATATATATATATATAGAGAGAGAGAGAGAGAGAAATCTTCGGTTGCACACTACTTTGGTGAGCACTCCGTGAGCACTCACGAAATAGAGCACCTATGACAAATCCGAACCGCTCATATTATTCTATATACCTTAGATAGCCTAACAATAAAAAATCAAGTAATTTGAAGTTCATTTGCCTATGATTTACATCATTACAAAATTGTATGGCTGAAAATTCTAACAGCATGATGGATGGGCAAATGAACTTCAAATTACTTAATTTTTTATTGTTAGGCTATCTAAGGTATATTGAACAATATGAGCGGTTCAGATTTGTCATAGGTGCTCTATTTCATGAGTGCTCACGGAGTGCTCACCAAAAGTAGTGTGCAACCGAAGGGGACTCTATATATATATATATATATATATATATATATATATATATATATATATATATATAGAGAGAGAGAGAGAGAGAGAGAGAGAGAGAGAGAGAGAGAGAGAGAGAGAGATCTTCGGTTGCACACTACTTTGGTGAGCACTCCGTGAGCACTCACGAAATAGAGCACCTATGACAAATCTGAACCGCTTATATTGTTCTATATACCTTAGATAACCTAACAATAAAAAATCAATTAATTTGATATTCATCTGTCCATAATTTATATCATCACAAAATTGTATGGCTAAAAATTCTAACAGCATGATGGATGGGCAAATGAACTTCAAATTACTTGATTTTTTATTGTTGGGCTATCTTAGGCATATAAAACAATATGAGCGGTTCGGATTTTTCATAGGGTCTTTATTTCATGAGTGCTCACGGAGTGCTCACCAAAAGTAGTGTGCAACCGAAGGAAACTATATATATATATATATATATATATATATATATATATATATATATATATATATATGTAAATATTTGATTTTTGGAGGGGGTTTTGTAAAATCTTATATATGCAAATCAAATATTTGATTTTTGGAAGGGGTTTTGTAAAATCTTATATATGCAAATATTTGATTTTTGGAGAGGGGGGTGGGTTTGTAAAATCTTTGTAAAACTCCTAGAATAGAGTTCCACCCTATAATAGACATTTTCCGTTTGCCCTGTTATGGGGAACCAAAAATATCGTTTTCTTTAATTTTATCTTGGAGTTTTGGAGGCTTGAATCTTTGGATTTTCACAAGGAAGAGGTAGAGCTTTTATTTCTTGTTATTATTGTTCTTCATTGACCATCTTTGAGGTGGGTGATACTATCTCGTCTCTTGAATTGTTATATGTTTGTAAAATATGATGATTGATCAAGTAGGATGCATGCTAGAAGTTGTATGGTTATATATAACTAATAAAACCCTACTAGTGAATGAATCTCAATGGTTGTATAATTATTTAATATCTTTCATGAATAAAAATCCTAATTTGTGGGTGATACTCTCTTGTCTCTTGTTTTGTTATATGTATATGTAGAAATGATGATTGATTAAGAAAGATGCATGTTAGAAGTTGTATGGTTATTCATAATTAATAAAATCCTACTAGTGAATAAATCTCAGTGAATGAGTAGTCAAATAATATCTTCATGAATAAGAACCCTAATTGAGATGTGATCATCATGTATAAATTATTTATTGATGTTAGAGATTGGTGATGCATGAAAGAACTTATTTTGATTTACAAAAAAATACTTGTATGATCGTGAAGTTTATAATAGATGATGGGTATTTGTTATGGTAATTTATAGACCATTGGATACACACAAATTCATTGCTTGATTGATTAAAAAGTTGCAATTTTATAAGAAGATTCGCTGTTTTAATTAGGATTAATTTCAAGTTTTAGATTCTAGGGTTTTGATGGATGTATGCATGATGAATGAATGTGGTATTGATATTTTCATGAAATTAGAACTCCATTGATGTTGTGATTATCATGTTAAAAGGAAAAAGAATGTTATTGATGTTAGGCTCATGGAAGAACTCATCTTGATTTATGAAGTTGTTGTATGACGATGGATTGTGTGTTAAATATTGGGTATTAATATTATGATTTGGAGATTATCATGAACATACGAATACAAATTTTAGTTGATAAAGAATTAATTTGGGATTTATAAAATTGATTGGATGATCATAGATTTAAATTGTAGATGATGGAGATTTTTAGAGATAATTAGAACTTATTGTATGCTCTCAATTCATACTTGATTGATTTTAAAGTTGAGATTTTTTCCACGTTTATTCGCAGTTTTAATATAAATTAATGATGAATGAGAACTAGAACTTTTGTACATTGTTTTCATGTTAAAAATCCTTGAAATACACACTTGTAATGTGGTAGAACTTGGGCTAGGGTTTCCGGGCTAACCCTAACCCTAGCGGGTTGCTGATCAAGGGTAGCACAACCAACCCGAGAGGGTTGCACAGTGCCAACCCGGTACTATGCAGACCCGGGTGCTGGCTGCTGCTGCGCCTGGGCTGTTTGATTCATTTGTGATGTTTTTCAAGTGTTTTTGTGTGTGGCATTGTGTGCTATGGTGGAGGAACCCTAGTATACATATGGATGAGCATATAAATGTATTTAAAATAATATTTACGAGAGATTTGATAGATTTTTTTTATGAAGTTTCGAAGTTGATAACTTTCAAATTTGGATAAAAGATAGTTCCAGAACTTGTTGAATTGAAACCCTTTAAATTAATTAGTTTGAGTCCAGATTTTTATGGTGAATTCTTTGATTTGTGTTGGATTTGAATTGATTTTTCTAGAATTTAATATTAAATTTGGAGTGTACTATTTTGAAGAACAAATTCATATAACTTTCAGATTTTGTGAAAATCTATATTTTCGTAGATGAAATGTGTTTTCATATATGAAGGAGTTCTTATGGCAGTATCAATTGATTAAAAAGGAATATGGTTAATGAAGAGTGTTTTGTATAATGAAACCGAGTTGGGTTTTGATTTGAAGCTTTAGTTATGAAAACATTGATATTTCTTAGTAAATACACACTTTTTTGTGCATGCATGTATCCAAATTTACTGCATCCCACCATAGAAGATTTAAAACAGTATATCAATTGTTAATATCCATCACATTCCTTCGTGATGAATTCTAATTAAAGCTTCGCTCATAATGGATCTGAGTCAAAATTGGTGTGAATTGAATTTTTGAGCAGCAAAATGATAACATTCATACCGATACTAGGAACGGATGACTAATGCCAAAGGAAAATGAGAAGTGCACATATAGTGTCAATGTGTCTCGGGACCCATGGTGAGGCAGTGTGGTGCAATGCAATGCACCACATTGTAAGCGCATGCCTTCCATTGCAAAAGCCAAGTGCTAAGTTCATATAAAATTTTCCATATGTACCCGTTTTCATTCTTTGTTCGGGATTTTTAAAAGCCAAAATCATTATTCCATAAATTCAAAGGAATGATAATGCACATGAAATTTTTTCCGACCATATTATGGATAATTTACAAATTAACCTTTAGTTGATGATATTTGAGTTATGAGACTCTGGAGGTTGGGTGGGACCCTAGCATGCCGACAAATAAGATTTGGTTGGAATTTGGCCAGTGGGGCTTTTTTTTATTCAGTAAAGTTAAGTCCGGTCAGGTACACCAACTCTAGGGGGACTGTGATTTAATTAATAATAATAAACTTAAAGACAAACACTAGTTGGGATTGTGATGAAATAAGAGCAAATATGGGTAGGGGGCCTCATAAGATCAGACGGTGGAAGATAATTCCAAGAATTACCAGGGTGTAATCACGAATAGTGTGGGATGTATCTTCAGAATTATCTGGGATTGGGGTGATGCTCATGGGATATTCGTGTGATGAGGTACCATCTGGCCGGACAGTGTGGGTTTCCAACTTCCAGAAGTATTAGGGTGTGAGGGAGTGTACCCAAAATTACGGACGGTGGGAAGTTGATTCTCAAGAATTATCGGAGGCATGGCACTAGATACTCACAGGATAATCTAAATCTTAAAGTAATTACCGTAGTAGGTTAGTTGCATAATAGGGGATTGAACCCTATAAAGTGGAGAACGATAAGGGCTTGCATCAGATCTATGTAGTATGAGATGCATAGAATTCGACAAGTATGCATTAGAAATCATCATAGGCATTTGTGTTTCTTGACTTTGTTATGCATGCTTGTTTTCTGTTTTCATCTCATACACTTGACACTTAGCTTAGTTTCACTTGTTGTTTTATGCTTCATTTATCGTTGTTTTATGTTCCATTTATTATTGTTGTGTTAATATGCTTCACTTGTTGTTCTATGTTCTATTTATTATTGTTTATGCATCATTTATTATTGCTATATTAGTATGCATCAAGTTTGTGATTGTGAAATTTAGAAGTATCAATATTACTATAGTTAACGTCAGTTGCATTTAACTGATGTGCCTACTTTCAATAGACTTTTGCAGGTTTTTAATTATGGATAGCATTGATTCAAGCTTGGAGTATAAATGAAAGTTGAAAATTCACCGTCTTGTAATAGAATTGTAATTAATGTAAATAATTCCGCTGTGTTCTGTAAAAAGAAAAGATGTAATAAAAAGTTTTAATTTTCTCTGTATTTGATACCGTGTTTATGATTGCAATTGAAGTTGATTCTGGAAATTATGCCACTTATTTCTAATTTTATTTATTGAAAATTCGGGACACTACATATAAAGTCGACTATTGCATACTCTACAAATCATGTGGAGGGATGCGAGTGACTTAGATAGGATTTGATCTTCTTACATAACATGAGAAATATCTATGGGCCCCTTGATTGAGTGAGACTGTAAAATGCATGGTCGTGCTCAAATGAGTTAATATAAAATATTGAGCTCATTTGTTTTAGTAAGTCAACTCGGACATCCAGAAACCAAAGATTGAAATGTACAAGGGAAACACACTTTATGCCTTGTGGCCAATTAAGATATCTGAAAAAAATGACTAGACTACTTGGTAACATTGATTACGGATAGGTTATGTCAAATCACTGGCATTCCTGTTACTCGAGTAGCAGTGATGTATTGCTAGATACCGCTCACTGTTTGTAACACTAGAATCGAATTTTAGTATTACTGTCAACATAATGGAAACCGACATAGTCACACACTTAGAATGGATCGAAATTGGGATTCAAATTCATGAGATGAATTTAATTGGGAATCCTTGGACTCCTAACATGGTTGGGTAATTAATTAGATTAAATAGGCCAACTAAAGTGAGAAGGCACACACACGAATCTGACCCAGGTCAAATTGTGAGTCCAACCGCCTTACCACTCTCTTATATACGATATATTTTTGTGGAAAACCCTAACCATCACAGAAACTGTGTGTGAAAGAGAGATATAGTGAGGAACATCCCTTTCCCGCAGCTAGCACCGCGCATGAGAGAGAGCTTGATTTGATCTGTTCGTGTGGATACGAGGCGCCGCAAACTTTGTTGTGCTGTGATTGACATATTTTGGAGACACCAGATGCATCTTTAAGGTATAACTATTGAACACAATTTATGGTTTTCGCATGGATCCATGACTAGGTTTCAATATTTTGTGATTTTTTCCGCTGTGTATTTAATATGTGATTGCCCTCGAAACCTAATGTCACGCTCCACTTCCCAAAAAGGCAGATATAGAATACGGATACGTGACTAAGTCCAGCGAATGACTTTCACCATTCATAAGCTGTCAGGATCTTTACAACATTTCACAGGAATAATAAGAAGTAAACAAGGAGAAATCAATCACGCATGCATATATGAATCAATATACCAACAGAATTACTTGAAACAAAATTTAATAAATCTCAAATAAACCAAATCTCAACAAGTTATAAATTCTGGTTCACATTGCCCAATACAAAATTCATGTAGCAAATTACATTTATTCAAGAACAGCAGGAAAGTAAATTATAGCAAGAACTCCCACAACTAGAATCTTAGGTCACCTACTCCATCGTGCAGTTGATCACCATAATCTGCAATTTAACAAATTGCGGGAAAAAAGGAAAAAGAAACAAAATGCCCGTGAATGCAAGTTATAGGCCGCTTGTAGTGTAGGCAACAAGTATAGGAAAGCTAGATAAGAATTGAGTAACAGCGGAAGCAAGTATAGCATGGAAAGGATGTAACAACAAAATAGAGAACTAATTCTAAATCAAGAACAAAAACAACTAGCATGGTAAGATTAATGAGGGCAAGTGGCATGTAACAAGTGTCAAGTAGTATGTAAACGGGTAACGAGTAACAAGTGTCAAGTAACCAAGTATCATACAATGAGTAACGAGTAACAAGTAACAAGTGTTATGTGATCATGTATCATATATAGTAGCAAGTAACAAGTATCCTGTACAAGTAGCAAGTAGCAAGGGTCAAGTGATCATGTTCACGTCTTGTGTTAAGTCTATCTAGGTAGCACTTCATGCGTCCCAGATTTTTACGACATGGTTGCCACATTCATAGAAATTACGTTTAGATCTAGTGGTGGGTTTCTATAGGGCTGTGTACTCAGGCGTCAAGTAACAGGTAACAAGTAACAAACACGAATCACGTAATCGTGAACTCGCGGCATCATATCGTAATAACAAGCATGAATCATGTGGTCACGAAATATGGCAGCATATAGTAATAACAAGCATGAATCATGTAATCATGAAGCATGGCAGTATATAGTAATAACAAGCATGAATCATGTAATCACGAAACATGGCAACAAATAATGGGAAACACGGGCACCCTTCTGAGTACACATACCTATATTGTCCACTATTAAGGTCTTTCCCTTAACCCCGGCTTGGTTATTTATTATTGTTATCAAACAGGCAAGTACGTGTGCAAATCATGACAAGAAATACACGGTATGATCAAGTAACAGGTTCAGGTTGGAAGATAAAAATGCACGGGTGAAAGACAACACATAAAAGAGTAGGACAACGAAAATTTCAGTTCAGGACAACAAGACAGTACTACACTAAATTTGGGATTCCCGTTGCCACACATATGCAAACCTCGATTCTTCATAAAATCTAGAAAATAGAATCTCGGCCGAATCCAGCAAGTATATATAAGTCATATGGTATTTCACAAAAATCGGACTCAAAGCAGAATTGTATCCAGAAAACATTTTCGGCCAAAAATCAGAAGTTTGCATTCATAAACAGGAAAACGGCATAAAATCTTACTGATTAAATTCAAGAAAAGTCTGGGATATTCCCTAGTATGTCTATTGTCAGGAAATAAATTTTCATAATATTCCAACATAGATAGTTTACTCAATTAAAATAAGAAAACAACAAGATACAGCAAGTTGGTAAATTTGAAATCATAAACACAGCAGTACTAAAACAGCAATAGATTACAAAATATAAATCAAATTCAGATCCGTCAAAAGGGTGATAAAATAGATACAGTAGGCTACAAGTCATATTCACAAATTTTTTTATCAAAAGCAAATAAAATCAGGTTGAAATTTAGGTTCTTTACTGAACAGCATGAAAATTCTGCAAGTATAGTAGTTGTTTACAAGTATAGAATGTTCTATAAAAGTTATCTATTAAATCCACAAAAATTAGGGTTAATCCCAATAAAGTCTACTTGTACTCAGCAAAATATTGGGTCAAAATATTATCTTTAACTTCAGTATAAAAATAAATAACCATATAGAATTCATATAAAGCAAATCTGGAATTTTCTACATATCTGTAGTAAAACAGCAATAACTTGCAACTCACAAATCGAAATTGAGCTCTGTCAGAAATTTGAGAAAGTAGACAGAATTTTCTATAATTTATATTCAAAAATAATTTTCATATACTGACCTTAACAGGGTCTAAAATACTGAACAAGAACAGGGTAACAACAAGGACAAAATTATTCTTCATGCATAAAATCAACTAGATCATATGAAACACATCCAAATCATAACAAAGTGTGAAATATGGTATACTAGATGTCCAAGCAACATGGTATAGGGTATTCAACAAGTTTAAACAAGTTATACTATGACTAACACAATCAAGCATATGACATCATACGAACAACATGTATGTATACATCAAGAAGTAATTATCTCTAAGTTATTTTATGTCGTGTGTGTAATGGGTAACTACAGGTAAGGTTGTAAACGAATCGAACTATTCGCGAGCTATTCGGCTCGAGCTTGGTCAAAGCTCGGCTTGAACCGAGCTTGAGCTCAAAACCGAGCTCATTTCGTAAACGAGCCGAGCTCGAGCTTTATTAAATTTTTTTTAGGCTAAGCTCACGAGCTATTCGGCTCGAATATGGTCAAAGCTCGATCAAAGCTCGACTCCGAGCTCGAGCTCAAAATTGAGCTCGTTTCGTAAACGAGCCGAGCTCGAGCCTGAAGGTATTCGGCTCGGCTCGGCTCGATTGCAGCCCTAACTACAGGCGGATCAACACATAGAGACAAGATATAACAGGGGTTTTGCACAAAATTTGTCTTTAGAACACAACTACACTACATGTGGTATTTAGTACTTGTATTATACAAAAAAAACAATACAAGTTACTTGCCTTATAGTCGACGACGGACCCGAAGCAAAGAGCGAGAATAACGGGAACGGATCCCGGGCGACGAACACAACTCACAGATCTGGATGATGATCAAGATGATAATCACGATCACGATCGGTCGATCGGACAGCTCAGATCAAATATAGAATATATAAGAATTGGAAGAGTACCAAAGGAGTAAAAATATACCATGATTGATAAATTGATGAATGAGAACAAAAGTGGATTAAATATTTAACTCACCAAGTAGAAGATGGACGAGACAATCAAGGGCCGAGATCAAGTTGATCAAGCAATCGACGGTCGAGATCAAGAGATCAAGATCACGGGTGATCGACGGTCACGATCAAGGTGATCAAGGGTCCAGATCTGATGATGAAGATGATGATTATCAACGATCGGACAGCTGAGATTTGAATGATCACTCCTTGATCAAACAGCAACACCATGGCTTGGCTCTGGCTCGATTGCGGATGGCAACTGATGGGGCAGCGACGGCAAGGCAGGCGGTGCGGTGGTAGTCGAGGAGTCACGGTGGAGAGGCAGGGCGACTGCGGTGGAGGGGTTGGCACGCGGTGTGCTCTGTTTTCGAAGGAGAGGAAGGCTTGAGGACGACAGGGCTCGAGTTTCGGCAATGGTGGGAGGCCATGGTAGGGAGGAGGACTGCGGTGATGATGGTGATCACGGTGGTCGACTGTGGAGGAGCAGGGTCGAGTCGAGGACAGGGACGATTGGGATGGTGCAGTGGTGGCTCGACTTCAAAGAGCAGGAACAGGTGGTGCACTACGGTGGAGCGACTGGGGCGTGGTGTGGCACAGGGCGGCGCGACGGGGGTCGCGATGGGGGGGAAACTGCTGGTCGACACTAGGAGGGAGGAAGGAAGGTGGCGAAAGGGGTTGAGGGGGAACACGGGATGCAGGGAGAGGGGTGAGCGGGATGCAAAGGAGGTAGGAGATGATGAATAGTGTGGCTAGGGTTACACAGTAGAGGGGGGTAGGTTAGGGTTAGATTAGGGCAGTATATATAGGTTAGAGTTGGGTTACTGGGTAATGGGTATACGGTTAATTGATCCAATAGGGTTTTTATTTATGGTTTAATTGGGTTATAGTTTAAAAAATGATCCATTAAGGAAATGGGTTTGGAGTTTTAGGAAAATAAAATAACCAATAAAAATATTATTTATAATAAAATGTAATTTGCAGTATAGAATTTATTTTGAGATGACTACAAATGCAATTAACAAATAGAAATAGATTTTTAATAAGCAATTGAAAATAATAATAATAATAATAATAATAATAATAATAATAATAATAATAATAATAATAATAATGACAATAACAATAATAGTAAAATAGATATAATAATAATATGTGTGTATATATGTCAAAATGGAATTCGAGTTTAAAATAATCCAAACAGTAATAATATATAATATAAATAGTCGTTCAATAAATTAAAATACACCGTTATTCGAAATAAGTATAATTTTCGAATAATAAAATGAAATAGAACATTTCTTAGAAACCCAAATAATATTTTGTTAAAAATTCGATCAATTAAAAATGTAATTGTTGAAAAAGAATTTTAAAATGAGAAGAAAGTAATGAAAATTTTAAATACAGAAAATACACGGAAAAATACATATATACGGAAACAGGAGTTACACCTAACATTAACTCCATACAACAATTTCAACGCCCTGCTCTTCATGCGAGCTCTGTCAACAACTCGTTAACTTCATACAACGAATTTGGCTCCCCCCTATCCACCACGAGCTCAGTCAATAACTCGTTAACTTCATACAATGAGTTCAATGCTAAGCTCTTCGCTTGAGCCCCGTCAACAACTCGTCAGCTCCATACGACGAGTTCAACGCCCTACTATTTGCTCGTGCTTTGTAAACAACTTGCTAATTCCAAACAACATGTTTAGCACCCCACTCTTCGCTCGAGTCCTTCCAACAACCCGTTATATGCATGCAATAAGCTCCATATAAGCTTCGTCCTAGAGTTGCCTCTATAAATCCTGCTGGGCAAAATGACAAGCTCTACATCAATTCTATCCTAGAGTTGCCTCTACAAAACCTGCCGGGCATAAACAGCAAGCTTTACGTACAACTCTGTCCTAGAGATGCCTCTACAAAACTTGCTGGGCGCAAACATCAAGTTCAACGTCTAACTCTGTTTCAGATTTGTCTCTTTAAACATGTTGGGATTAAAAAACAAGCTCAACATTCTACTCCGTCTCAGAGTTGCCTCTACAAAACTTGTTGGGCGCAAACATCAAATTCAATGTCCAACTCCGTTTCAGAGTTGTCTCTTAAAATTTCCTAGGATCAAACGACAAGCTCAACGTTCTACTCCATCTCAGAGTTGCCTCTACAAAATATGCTGGGCGCAAACAACACGCTCTACGTCCAACTCCACCTAGAGTTGCCTCTACAAACTTGCTGGATCAAACAACAAGCTCAACTTTCTACTCCATTTTAGAGTTGTCTCTACAAAACTTACTGGGCAATGTTATGCTCCGCTCCCCAAAAGAATACGGAATACGGTATGCGACTAAGCTCAGCGGATAGTTTTCACCATCCATAACCTATACGGATCTGCTTGACTCATCATAACAGTAAATATAACAGTATACTTCAACCAGACATGCAAAAAACAATCATAACTCAACAGTATTTATTGCATCAATAATAAATGTTCCAACAAATACTAGATCCGAAACAAAACAATAATCTTGGGACAATAAGCCTAAATGCAAGTCTCAATACAGTTCACAAATATAAATAGTTCATCAAAATATTTAAGCAAATGATTCCAATTGTGCAGCTCAAAACTAATGCTCACCAACTCCAGTAGGCAATTGATAAGCAAAACCTGCTCATATGGCAATTACAAGGAAAATAGGAAAATAGAAAAATATAACGCCCGTTAGATGCAAGTCCGGGCCGCAAGCAATACAAGTAGGAAAATGAAGGGAAAAACTAAACTAAACAGGTAATACTAACATGGAGAGGGTAGAAAATATAACAGTTTACAGATGATAGTAAGCAGTGTAGTGATAAGAGGAGAAGCATAACAGTAACAGTAAGGATCAACAGTAACAGTGTGTCAACGGTAGCAGTAATCAACAGTAACAGTAAAGTCCATAGTAATCGCAATAGGATGTGACAGTGTAAACAGTTATTCTTATATCTAATGTTCATTACTAACTAGGTTGCACTTTATGCGTCCCAGATTTTACCACATGGTTGCTACAGCAAACAGTTTCGCTTTAAGATTTTGTAATGGAACTTCTATAGGGCAATATATTCAGACAAACAGTAACAGTAATAACAAACAGTGTCATGGATCATGCCCTCATGTATCCAGAGATAAACAAACAGTGGGGAAATGACTCCCTTCTGAAAATGCATTTCTATATTGTCCACTACTCGATCATTTCCCTTAAAAACCCTGGCTTGATTTCTTTTATTATTAATAAACATGTGTGAACAAATACAAACAGGCTAAAAACATGGCAAGAACAGAAAATAAGTCTAAGATGAAATAGTGATTGCAACGGTTGATAAAAACAACTCATAATGGTCAAAACAACGAAATTTTCAGTTATGGACAGCAAGATACTACTGTACCAAATCTGAGATTTCCATTGATACATAATAGCAAATCCAGATCCGTAAAAAAATATAGAAACTAGACTCTCTGCCGATTCCAGCATATATATAGAAGTCACATATCAACCACAGAAACATGGTCGACAACATCATTTAATACAGAAATCGTGTTCAGCCAGAAAATGCAAAATCCTGTTTATAAGCATGAAAAGAGTTTAAAATTATCATAATTAAATCTGAGAAAAATCTGGAAGATTCCCTAACATATCTAGTTTCAAAATATAAAATATCATGAAATTACATTACAGATGGTATAGTCAACAAAATTGGAAAAACGGAGTAAGGCAACAAAATCTTAATTCTGAAAGTTCAGACACAGCAGTACCAAAACAGAGATAATCTATAAAATATAATTCGAAATCCAGATCCGTCAAAAGGGTGATAAAATCGAAAAATCAGGCTACAACTCGTATTCACAAAGTTTTCATAAAAAACGAATAGAATCAGGTTGAAAACATAATCTTTATTGAACAGCATGCAGTTTGGAATATTTTCATTGGTTTCAAAAGCATGAAATGAGATACAAAAGTCATTAATTAATTCCACAAAAATTAGGGATTTCTTCCAGTCATATCTAAACATCCTCAGCAAAATGTAGAGTTCAAATTCTACTTTTAATATCAGTTTTAAAATAAAATTCCATACAGAATACATATAGTTTAGAATCTGGAATATACGATATGACTGCAGTAAAACGACAATAAGTCATGCATCAAAAATCAGAATTCAGATCCGTCGAAAGTTCTGAAAACTAGAAAACAAAGGCTACAATCCATGTTCACAAACTTATTTATTTTACTGATGTTAACAGGGTCAAGTAACTGTACAAAATAGGGCAGCAGCAAAACAAAGGTTCTTTTCGGCATTTTATCAAACAACTCAATTACAAACGGTCCAATCTAGATGTCATACAAAGCATGGTATATGTGGGCTACTCAAATCAGCATGTCATGTGAATCAAATAGTCCATAATGAGATAATACATTCGACAAACATCTATGCAGCAGTCATCTACAACATGCGGTGTGCCACAAACAACATACAGTCAAGGTGTCCACTAATCTAATTGTTTTCATACAACGGGTGTCAATTATTGTAACTACTCATGATCAAAAGATGATGTCAATGATTAAACTAACAAAATAGGATAATCATGAGAGTAAAAATATTTTCATATTAGATAACTTACGGTATTAACTTGTATGACAAAAAGAACACATACAAGCTACTTTCCTGTTACGAAGACGACGGAAACGAAGAACAGAATAACGGAAATAGATCCCGAACAACGAACACAACGATCACAAACAAGAAACGAGAATCACACCAATACAACCACGAGCGGTGCACGTGTCTTCACACGCACACTCAAGGGACAGCAGCAACCAACAACAGGACCGGCAGCAGTAACCCGAGAAGATGACAGTGGCGTAAGGGACGAGCAGCGACTGGGGGTCGTGCTGTGCTGCGGCGGAACAGGACGACAGGGGGCTCGGCCTGGGGTGAGCATGGGAGAGAGAAGAGGAGAGGGAGAACGATGGGTGGTCGGGGGGTGTCATCGGCGTCGGAAGTCAGAGACGACAACAACAAGAGGCAGGGGAGGGGATCGGGAGGTGGTGACGGCTAGAGAGAGAGATAGAGATAGGATTAGGGTTTGGTGATTAGAGTTAGGATACAATTAGGGTGATTATATAGGGTCGAACTGGGTTTGGGTAACTGGGTAGTATCCAATAGGAAGAAAAGAATCCAATAAGAGACAAATAGGTCATGAAATATGTTTAAACAATAGACGAGATCAAGAACAAATTGTAAGCCAAATAAATGAGAATAAAAAGCTGAATCAATGTAGACAGAATCACAAGAGAGAGAAGAATAACACACCATACAAAGGAAATGAAATTAAATACAACCAAAAAACATAAATAATCAAGAATTTTATTAAATATAATTAAAAAATACAAATATGGGCAATAAGGGTTACAGGCGCAAACAGTTTGCTCTACGTCCAACTTCGCCTAGAGTTGCCTCTACAAACTTGCTGGATGCAAACAACAAGCTTTTTGTCCAACTCTGTCCTTAGAATTGCCTCTCTAAGCTTTCTGGGCGCAAACGACAAGCTCAACATCTACTCAGTCTCAGAGTTGCTTCTCCAAACTTGTCGAGTGCAAATGGCAAGTTCAAACGATCGACTCCGTCTCAGAGTTGCCTCCACAAACTTGCTGGACACAAATAGCAAGTTCAAACGTCCAACTTCATCTTATAGTTGTCTCTATAAACTTGTTGGGATCAAACAACAAGCTCTACATCAACTTCGTCCTAGAGTTGCCTCTCCAAACTTGCTGGAATCAAACGGCAAACAAACTTGTTTGGAGGCAAACAACAAGTTCAAACGTTCAACTCCGTTTCAGAGTTGTCCATACAAACTTGCTAGGCGCAAACAGCAAGTTCAAACATCTAACTCCATATCAGAGTTGCCTCTCTAAACTTGCTTGGTGCAAATAGAAAACTCTACGACCAACTCCGCCTCGGAGTTGTCTCTCCAAATTTGCTAGGATCAAACAGCAAGTTCAAATGTTCGATTCCGTCACAGAGTTCTTTATTAACTCTCTGGGATCAAACATTAAGCTTTACATCAACTCGATCAAAGAGTTGCCCCTACAAACTTGCTGTGAGCAAACAAAAAGTTCAAACTTCAACCCCGTCTTAGAGTTGCCTCTCCAAACTTACCAAGATCAAATGACAAGCTCTATGCCAACTCTGTGTCAAAGTTGTCTCTCCAAACTTGTCGGGATCAAACAACAAGCTCTACGTTCAACTCCGTCTCAGAGTTGTTTCTCCAAACTTGCCGGGATCAAACGGCAAGCTCTACGTTCAACTCCATCTCAGAGTTGTCTCTCCAAACTTGCCTGGACCAAATAATAAGCTCTACATCAACTCTGTCCAAGAGTTACCTCTACTCACTTGCCGGGTGCAAATGGTAGGTTCAACATCAACTCCGTCTGAGAGTTGGCTCTACAAACTTGTTGGTTGCAAACAGCGGGTTCAAACGACCAACTCCACCTCGGAGTTGTCTCTGCGAACTTGTTGGGTGCAAACAGCAAGTTCAAACATCCAACTCCGTCCCAGAGTTGCCTATCCAAACTTGCACGGTGCAAACATCAAGTTCAAATGTTCAACTACGTCGCACAGTTGTCCCAATAAACTTGTTGGAATCAAACAGCAAGTCTGCAGTCTGACCGCCTTCCGAAGTCTGTCTCTACAACAACTCTTCTATGTCAACCACATACACCAGATCCAAGGGTCAGAGCACTCAGCTCTCTGACCAACGGAACACTCGTCTAATAACGAAACACTTGATCGGCAAAATAAGCGAACAACACAATGCTTGGTCGACGAAAGAGTAGTTCAATGAAACGAGCGACAAGACGTTTGATCGACAAAACAAGCGAACAACACAATGTTTGGCTGACAAAAGAGCAATTCAACGAGGTAGATTGCTTGACAAACGCTCGGCGGGCAAAAATGCAAGATCTCCAAACCAAATCCGATGTCACTTGAGAAGATTACCAACAAGTTAGAATCAACCAAAACCTAGCCCTAACTTGACCAAGAAGCTTCGAAGATGACTAAAACTTGAATTCAGCCAAAGAGCTAGGTCAACAGATAGAAACTTGGTCGAGGAACAGGTTGGTCAACGGAAGATAGTTTTTTTCCATGAACTTTCAGGATACTCTTCACTAACATTTGTAGTCTTCACTGCCAAGTGCGCAAAGTTATCGATAATTGGATGAATCTTGTTTTTCACAAGATCATTTTCTCTCTTCAGCAACTAGGTCACCACAGTAGAAGACGCCCTTGAGGCAACAAGAACAAGGCGCTAGAGGGAAGGCCAATATGTTGCCATCAAGGAGCAAGGAATATGTTCGTCAGTCAATACAAAACCAACCCATCTTCATCTCCAAAGCTTTACTTCCGCCACAAACTCAAGCCGACTAAAACCCTTCAATTCAACACAGACCTGCCAACTCCGACCATCATCCTCTTCGGAGAAGATCAGTACTTGACCACAATTCCAACCGAAGCTTCGACCCAACTTCGAAGTTAGCAAAGAGCAACCCGAAAACAAACCCAACTTCAAACAAATCAACCCGATGTCAAAAGCACTCAAGCATGGACAACAAAGGCTTCAAAAATGATTCAAACCAAAACTCCGACTTCAACCCGAACTCGACGAGGAGCTTTGCCCGCCCAAAAGTCCAATGCAGTCGTCTCACAACTCCAAGGTCGACAAGGAAGTCGCCCAAAACCACAGTTGGACGAAGAGCTAGGTCACCAAATCTCCCTGATTGCCCAAACCCACAGCTCGACGAAGAGAAGCTCGCCCACACCTTAGCTCGCCGAAGGATAGCTCGTTGAGATCGGAGCTTGCCTAAAACGAGCTTGCCGAGACCCATGTTCGCCGAAGGATAGCTCACCGAGCTTGGTCGATCACGAGCTAGCTCGACAAAGGAGTTAACTCACCCAAAAAGAGCTCGCCCAGAACGAGTTCGCCGGAGTTTCTCAAACATGCTGATACCAATGACAACTCCAAGACACTAGTGTTCAACCCATATACCTCAATCTGGAAATAAATCATCAATCGTTGAGGCTCGCAACTAAATATTCTCATACTTCTGCTGTAATAAAAGTTCCACTCCCACAGATAAACCTTTAGTAAAAGCACCATACACCCCCCGGGAATCTGGTAGGTCTGTGTTCCATTATTGTGTTGGGTCAGAGGTATACAAGTGATTCCCCATAAATTCATGAACCTAATGAAAAATACAAGAGATCTACTGGAAGAAGAGTGTGTAAAATCCTTTTTCCCCCTTCTACTACTAAATTTACTGTTTGGAAAGAAAGAAAAAACAGGAAGAGTTCACCACCAACTCTTCCAATCGTCCATATATATCCCTTCTCTTCTAATTTCTTCCCTCGAGTCCCCTTCGGTTGCACACTACTTTTGGTGAGCACTCCCGATCTAGAGATCCTATGAAAAATCCGAACCGCTCATATTGTTCTATATGCCTTAGATAGCCTAACAATAAAAAATCAAGTAATTTGAAGTTCATTTGCCCATCCATCATGCTGTTAGAATTTTCAGCCATACAATTTTGTGATGATGTAAATTATGGGTAAATGAACTTCAAATTACTTGATTTTTTATTATTAGGCTCTCTAAGGCATATAGAACAATATGAGCGGTTCGGATTTTTCATAGGGTCTCTAGTTCGTGAGTGCTCACGGAGTGCTCACCAAAGTAGTGTGCAACCGAATATTTCTCTTCTTCCCTCCTTCGTTCCCCTTACTTTGTTCTCCTTAATTCTCAAAAAAATACCACTAAACTACAAATAAAAGGAAAAAAGAAGAAGAAAAAGCGCGCGCTCTCTCTCTCGTTTCTTCACCTTTTTCTTCTTCTTCTTCTACTTTTCTCCTCTTCCGCCTCCAAAAAACAAAAGAAAAAAGAAAGAAAAGAAAATTCCATTCAGATCAAACCCACCTCCAAAAGGCTAAAACCCTCAATATTTGATCGACCCAGATCGCCATTCCCTCTTAAAACCCTCAAGAATGCAGTTCTCAACCGACCCATATCGAAATTTTCACTAAAGAAACCAATACATACAGTTTAGGGACATGGGGGAATTGCCGTCTTGGTTGCCTCTTCAAAATGGGGTTTCGGAATCACTGACGCCGTCTTCTTCCAATCTTCTGCCTTGGGAGATTGAGGAGGAGAGCTGGCGGGTGGGGGAGAAGGCGGCAGGGGAGGTGATTGAGGCTATTGAAGGCACCCTGGATTCGGAGAAGATGAGACAAGGAGTTGTGGAATATGTGCAGAGGTTGCTCAGAGAGTATCTTGGTTGTAAGGTGAAGATATATATTTTAATCTTGATTGCTTCGCATTTTCGATTGTTTCCATCTTCTTGTTGTTCAGATACAATGTAGATAGTTCTTTTAATTGATGATTTGTTTCTTGGATTGATAGATTGTTAGTTTGAGTTGGTTGTTGAGGATGTGGAATTGAGGAGAAACAATTGATATTGCTTTTGAAGCTAATTAGTTTGCTCTTGTTATGGAAGAGGGAGAGAGGGAGCGCGGGTGCGGAAGACAAAGAGTAGTGTCAATAATGACTACTATCATTTTTAATTTGATTTAAAAAATTTATAGTATGTGGTATAATAATTGATAAATTTGTTTCTTGGATAGATAGTCTTTTCGACAAGTGGCACACTTGCATCAGAACCATGGTTTCAGAACTTGTTATCGATATCAGGCACCGAGTTCCATTTACCAGATAATGTCAGACATATTGTGAGCATTGGTGTGCAAATTCCCAATCCATTTCGGCCAATGTATGTCGATATCGGCCAAATTTGAAACCATGCATCAGAACTACTAGTTCATCTAGTTTGATTTCAAATGTTATGATGGACATTCTAAGCAATTAAAATCCCCGATTACGCCCGATTAATCCATGATTAATTGCTAATCGGAGGCTAAGCGATTATTTTATTAGCGATTTATAATATTTCAATAGTTAGCGATTTAATTAGGTATAATCGGCCGATTAGTGGTTAATCGGCCGATTTTAAGTGGCCGATTAACCAATTAAATCACCTCCTCTAATATTCATGCTTGTTTGTATTATTTGGGCTTAATCCGACCCAAACTCAAATCCAAATCTAAAATCCAAACCCTTTCTGATCCTCGCGCAAATCCAAACCCGACATGTCACCGCTCTCTTCTTCTTTCTCGCGCAAACCTAAATCCAAACTGATTCTCTTCAAACCCAAATCCAAACTGGTTCTCTTCTTCTTCCTCGAGCAAACCCAAATCTGACCTGTCGTCGCTCCCCTTGCACCGTCGCATACTTGATCCGGCCCGCATCTACTGCACCTCCTCCTCTTGTTGCTCGTGCTGCTCCTCCTCCCCAATTGTTTTTGTTTGATGGAACTAACCAGCAAACCCGACCCGAACCGCATCCACAATCTAAACTCAGCTCAAACCAAGTACTTTTTTTTCTCCCTATAACTATATTTTATTATGTGATAATTTCATAATAGTTTTATGTTAGAATTTAGTGTTGCTACATAATGAGGATATATCTTTTTTAATATATATATATATATATATATATATATATATATATATATATATATATATATAAGGCCCTTTTGTTGTGCACTACCCTCTGTGTGAACTTTTTACATTCCGTTGTGCACTACCATCCGTGTGAACTTTTTACATGGAGTGCACATGGATGATTCGAACCATTCACATTGATCTACACGTCTAAATTAGTCTAAATATGTAAAATCAAGTCATTTGGAATTTATTTGCCCATACATTGAAGTATTACAAAATTGTATGGCTGAATATCGTTTGTTTTTATACTAACTTGATGGATGGACAAATAAATTCCAAATGATTTGATTTTATATATTTAGACTAATTTAGACGTGTAGATCAATGTGAACGGTTCTGATCATCCATGTGCACTCCATGTAAGAAGTTCACACGGAGTGCACACGGAGGGTAGTGCACAACGGAAGGGCCCTCTCTCTCTCTCTCTCTCTCTCTCTCTCTATATATATATATATATATATATATATATATATATATATAACGATTTTTCTGAATTAATCCCCGATTATTTTTCGATTAACCGATTAATCACTAATCTCCAAAAACCGATTTTAACTGCCTAGTGGACATTGCAAAAGAAAACTTATGCCATTGAATGTGATGTACATCATAAAATTTAACAACAAGTAATATGTATCAGTCATGATGCATGACCTAGAATCCCTTTACTTTCTTTTGATATTTCTTGAGTGTTTTGTTTATTTTATGATGATTTTAAATATCCCGTATAAACAAAAATTTTCAAATTTGTGACTCACTTAAATTAGCTTGAATTTATCTGAGGTAGGATTAATTTCACTGGATCTTATCTACTTTCGGTAGTTGTAGAGGATTATCTAGATTTGTTTTCATTCAATTCAATTTGATTTAATTGGATCCTTTACTGTAGTGGCCTATAAATGATTTTTTTTGGATGCATGCATTTTTTATGAATTAATTAATGGATTTCCATTGAAAGCCCTATTTCTTGTTTTCTCTTTTCGATTTATGTATGTGCTCTTCTTTTCACTTTGGCTAATTGTTTTAAATATCAGCTGATATGGGCGTTATATTGGTTTACCGGGTTGAGTGTCACCAATTTATATTGTTTAAGGAGTTGGATTTCACCAATTTGGGCCTTTAATATAGGGATATATGAACTATGGAGCGAAACTTGATATATTGACAAATATAGGGGATATTTTGCCTTTATTTGAAACAATTTATTTCTAGAATACTCTCAATTCAAATTAACATATATAACTTAATATGATTAAGACCCCCTTTGGTGGAAGAGGAAAAAAAGCATCTTTGTTAGGAGTATTTAGTGTGAACTAATTGCCTATTTACCAAGTTGTAACCATTTTTGTTGAAAATTGGGTTTCCTATTATTTAACTCTATAATTCAACTTTCTCTAATTAATTTTTTCTTTTATATATTAGATTGCATGTGATTTTATGTAGACTATTGAATATTTCGGCAATGATCGTGTTGTTTGTATTAGATAGATTATATTCGTGATATATGTATGTATGGTCAATCTAAATCACACTTAGATATACATTTTCTTATCATACTTCAACCATAGTTTCAAAACTCAGCATCAGTATCGGGTATCATCATCCATTTATTTTTAATATCGGGCATATGGGAATAACAGTTGGAAAATTTCCAATTGGACTTGGCCAATGCATCTTTGGGTATGTTGTGATTTGATATCATGATTTAAACTTTATATTACTAAATATCACTATGTATTTTTGATATTCAATACGGTACTGATACCCAATATTAGAGCCTTGATTATGATAATACTTTCGGTTAAAATAACGTGCTTAGCAAATTATTACCTCTACTTAAGACCCATTCCGTGGAGCTGGCAGAGTACATAATGTAAGCATTTCTGTCATAGGTAAATATAAGCTTTTTTGTTATAGATATGCTTTGCTACTTATGTAATTTTGTATGTCTAATCTTTAAAACTTATTCATTATTGCATATGATTTCATGTAGACAATTATATATTTTGGTTGTGACTGTATTCTTTACATTTGATAGATTATATGGATTATATTCGATATAATGTATGTATGGGTAATTTAAATCACATTTAGAATTTATATCGTCATTTGATATTGTTGTTCAATATTTACAAAATATTGCTGATAAATCCCCAGTACCCTGATCGAAAAAAAATGTTATCAGGTGTTTAAAACCATGTTCCAGCTACGTCAAGTTATAACCTATGAAGCACGGATACGGGTACGTGCATCCCGTACGGTACGTATTCGGTACACAGATACGCCAATTTCTCAAAAACTAGGATACGGGTACGTTAGGATATACTAAATTAAAATAATTTAAAAAATTAATATTATAGATATATAAATAGTAAACTAAAATATTCAATTCAATATGAACATTAAAAAAAAAAGAAACAAGATCATGGTAATTAAAATTAATATAAGCCAATGTCAAACAAAACATACTAATGGATCATTTCAAGTTTTCAACAACACCAATACTAATATTACATGACCGAAATGTTCAAATAAAAGTAGGCTAGTATTAAACATATTCAATAGAATCAGTAACATAACTACATCTATCATAATTTCATAAGTCATAACTATGAACCAACAAAGACCCTTCAATACTACATTCTACTGTCTTATATCTATCATCTCCAAGAAATCTAACACTCAACACTAAAGCGAATAAAGATGCAACAACTTGTACAATAATACAAGTAGTCAATCAACCAAAATAATAGCAAGAACTACATCCTACCTGTATCATTTTGTTGACATCTTTTAATCAAATGAAACAAAATAATATCTTTTAATCAAATAAAATTAGGATTTGAAAGGAGAAGACGGAAGAGAATAGTAGAACATATATATATATATATATATATATATATATAAAATAAAACACAAAGAAAGCTATCAAGTGGCTCTCATTCAATATAGGTGAAATCAATAGTCCAGATCTAACCTCACAAAACATATTTTTCCGCCCATAAGTTCTCTCCCAAAACTCAAATTCAAATCCCCCCAAAACAATTCCTTTATTTATTTATTTATTTAATTATTTCTCTTTCTCTCTTTCTCTCCCTCTCTCTCATTCTCTCTCTATTTACTCATAAATTTATATTTTCATATTTTAGGTTTATAAATTTTTAGATTTTTATGCATTTTTTATTACTCATGTTACATTGAAAATAACAAATATTTCATCAACAGTTAAATTTCATCATTTTCCAAACTCAAAGTTCTAAGAAGTTGGATTTTACACCCCAATTTATAATTATTTTTCAACATATACTAATGGAAACATGGACTTTTATTTACGACTAATTATTATTTTACTATTCAAACTTGAGCTACATAATTATTGTTTTACTGTTTACAAGACATTCATATGCTGTATCGTTCCAAAGACGTGCCGTAGGCACGCCCACGGGCAAATCTAGTATATATATATAGAGCAATGCTCCATTGCAAACCACTGAAGTCGTTGTTGGGGAACAATGGCTTTAGGCTTAATATAATCTAGGCCATTGTTCCCAACAACGGCCTTGGTTATAATCTGAGCCGTTGTTGGACTCCAACAATGTCTTAGGTTTACTCCGTGGTTTGCATACCCATTTGTACGGACCTGTTTGCATATATGAGCAATGCTCTATTGCAAACCACTGAAGCCGTTGTTCGAAACAACGACTTCGTTTATTTTGAACCTAAGCCGTTGTTCCGAACAACGGCTTAGGTTATATTCGAAACGACGACGTAGGTTTATAAGGTAAGCCGTTGTTTTGGAACAACGGCTTAAGTGGTTTGTATATCCGTTTGCACGGGACCCGTTTGCAATGGAGTATTGCTCTCTCTCTCTCTCTCTCTATATATATATATATATATATATATATATATATATATCCCTTCCCCTCCGCGTTTCCAAACAGTTCTCTAGAGTATCCTGATGTATCCGAGAGTATCCCTAGAGTATCCAATCTTTTTTTAAAAAATATAATTGTGGGGATACGTATTCGGTACGTATCTGGCGAGTATCTGGTGAGTATCCGACCGAATACGTATCCGGTACGAGATACACATCTCCGGGAGAGTATACGTGCTTCCTAGTTTGTAACCTCACATCTTTTGATTGCAAATTGGAATGAATATAAGAATGTTTATTTTGTGGTAATAAGATGATTGGTTAAAACTCATTAATATTGTTTAGAATTCTTTTTATAGATAGCTTTCATGATGTAGATCATATTTATCAGTGCAGGCTACTTATATAGAGTTGAGTCAGGCCAATATTCATAGGCGATGAGGCCTAGTTTGATTTTAATGGTGGTGATTGGCCATTAGAAATCTGAATGAAATTCTAAACAATTGGATGTTCTTCATACGAAAACATATGGGAAAATTCCAAATTTTTTAAAAACTACGCATCTTTTGAGTTTTGATCATAAAATTGAGTAAGTTTAGAAGCTTTCAGAATGTTGATTTAATGGTTACAAGATGTATTAGTAATATTGGCCCAACATAATTCTGAATCCTGTTTGCATTTGATATCTTTTATCATTCTCATTAAGGTTAAGATACATCTCAGTGAACCAATGGTGTGAGGGATACGGTGAAGGATGGCATCAAAATACGAGGATTCTCCTTTTTAGTCACAATATATCAGTCTCGCATTTGCTGTTGCACAAAATTTTCCAAATTTATTCATCTGAAAATTTTGTTTGATTGTAGATGTAAAACAAACTGCTTATGGATTGCATTAAATGTGTATTCACACTTTCATAGTTCTTATTTTCTCCTATTCAAAATATGAACAGGTGTTTCCATTTGGTTCCGTTCCATTAAAAACATATCTTCCTGATGGAGATATAGATCTTACTGCAATTGGCATGCCAAATACTGAGGACTATTTGGCTACTAATGTTTGTCATGTCCTGGAAACTAAAGAGAAGAACAACGATGCTGAGTTTCAAGTGAAGGATGTACAATATATCCAAGCAGAGGTGTTTTACCTTTTTGCCTTGCCTTTTATTTTAAATATTTTTTCCTTCTATTTTGAGAATGTTATCTTCTAATTATGTATGTGCCTTCATTAATTGTTCAAAGGAATTACTACATGTTAAGTTTCTATTTTGCTTTCATTCTATTGGAGTTAGAGCATCTGTAGTCGTTTATGTTAAATAATGGGTATATGGAAATTTTGGAAATAGCAAATAGCGGAAACGCTGTAGTCGTCTATACTCAAAAAATGGGTTTTTTGGACGAAACGAAAGATGATATACCGTCTGAAGATTTATCGTAGAAAGCAAAAAAAAATTGAAGGACGGCAGATCATCTACTGTCTGATGAATTTAAATTTTTTTTTTGTTTTTGTGAAGGACGGGAGATCATCTCATGTCCAACACAAAAATTCTATTTTTTTTTTGTTTTTTTCCTCAAACGTTAGCATCAGTTGCCATCTTCAATTGTTTTGTTTTTTTTTTTTAAATTTTTTTTCCCAAATGGCAGATCATATGCTGTCTGTGGGTTTCTCAATTAAAAAATTTGTCTCAGACGACAAATCATTTACCGTCCGACTATAAAACGGTAGATGATCTTCCGATTTCTAAAATATGGATGAAGCCATTTCCGCTGCCAAATATAGCCGTCTCCTGTTCATTCTAAACCCAAAAAATGGGTATATAGACGACGACTACAGAGTTTTATTTTTTTTTCAAAATATCCATTTTTTTGGATATATAGCCAACGACTACAGATGCTCTTACTGGTGACTTCAGAGTTTCCTTCTATGGTTTTCACTTATCTATGGGATATCTCAATGTGCCTAGAAGTAAAAGTTAGACCCTTAATTTCACTCTCTTTTCATTAATAAAATCTACCCTTACCACCTCTCTTCTTACTCTACACACAGACACAATTAATTAAGGGAAAAGGAAGTACAGAAACTGAGGAGAATAAGGTTAGAGTTGATTAACCACAAACAATATTTATCCAATTTACATTGGTTCACAGAAAAACAAAAACAAATTCTCTCTGCTGCATGTGTATGAGATAATATCTTTTTATATGCAAGTCAATAATGTTTAAGTACCAAAATACCCTCGTTACAAACACTTCGAAGCTTGACATACTTGATCCAAATACACCACAAACCTGGACATAGTGCAAATACATTACTGATAATGTAACAACAAAATCAATATGAGGTTTTTTATTTGGCAATTTGGTCCCTCAATAAATGGGTATTTTCTACTGAGTTGATATTTTGGGATTTGGTCCCGTAGTTTGAACGACTTAACCATTTTAATCCCAAATTCCCACTTTAAGTTCAGCCAAATCCTAAGGAAGCAGAGTTCTTAAGGAGATCTAGCATAGAAAGTGAAAATTATGACTAAATTAGTTAAGTTGTTCAGATAAGGAGTAAATTGCAAATATTGTGATTGGAGGACTACATGGCATGTACTCATTAATCGAAGGACCAACTTGCAAAAAACCCCATTATATTAACATCTCAAGCTTTTGTATCATGCTCCAAGTACCCTTTGAGTATGCTCGACAATACCTAGCAGATTGCCTATGACACCAAATTATGACTAAATTGGTTATTCAATGAAGGACCAAATTGCAAATATTGTGATTTGGGGGACTAAATGGCATGTACTCATTAATCGAGGGACCAACTTGCAAAAAACCCATAATATTAACCAAGCAGTTAAAATCCGATTAATCGCCCGATCAATCTCCGATTAATCGCTAATCAGAGGCTAAGCGATTATTTTTTTAGCGATTTTCAATTAATAGTTAGCGATTTAATCAGGTATAATCGGCCGATTAGTGGTTAATCGGCCGATTTTAAGTGGTCGATTAACCGATTAAATTTTCTGATTTTAATTTCAAGCTCGTTTGCATTATTTGGGCTCAATCCCGGCCCAAACTAAAATCCAAATCAAAAATCAAAAATCCAAAATCCAGACCCCTTCTGGTTATCGCGCAAACTCAAACTCAAACCCAAACCGATTTCCTTTTTCTTCCTCGAGCAAACTCAAACCCTACTCGGTTGTTTTTGTTTGCTGGAACCGACCAGCAAACCCGACCCGACTCACATTCCGAATCAAAACTCAGCTAAAACCAAGTACTCTTTTCTTTTCTCTATAACTATATATGTTTCTATTTGATAATCTCATAATAGTTTTATATTAGGGTTTAGGGTTGCTACATTATGAGGATGTATCATTTAAAAAATTTTTTAAAATAAACTCACACATGATTTTTCCGATTTAATCTTCGATTATTTTCTGATTAATCAATTAATCACTAATCGCTCCTAGATCGATTAGTTCCAAAAACTGATTTTAACTGCCTAGATATTCACATCTCAAACTACTATATCATGTGCCAAGTACCTTTGAGTATGCCCTACGATACCTAGCAGATTGCCTTTGAGTATGCCCTACGATACCTAGCAGATTGCCTATGACACCAAGGTTTATAATTGCAGATGGTGACTAAGAGTCTTGCAACGTTTTTTTTTCCCAATAATATCCTCAATTTGTATTTATCCCCTACTGATTAGTATCTACTAAATGTATTCATTTGGTAACTATTCTTATGTAAGACATGCAATTCCAAGATTTTGATATTCCAACTTCCAAGTGTAAATGTTCTCTTCAATTCCATGCCCACTTGATTATTGATCAAAGATTCTTATCTTTTATTTTCCCCAACTTTCTTCTGTTTTTCAGTTTAGTAAAATGTTGTAACTAAAGAAGATGATTATTCAACCTATGCACTGGCCTTAGTTGATGACATCAGTAAATATTATTTGTACTTTGCAATTTGTTTTTACAGGATTAAATTCAAATTGTATACAACTATTTGCATTTTGGGAGTTTAAGGAAATTAATATGAGATAGAAATGTAAATGAAGCGGATGTCTAAGATACAATTTGATTATATTACGTAATAGGCCAATAGGGCACACCTATTTACTTTACTATGCATGATATTCATGGGTCATTCAACTAATTATTGTTTACATCTTATAGTTGAATTTAATCTTTTCCAGGTTAAACTTGTTAAATGCTTAGTTCGGAATATTGTAGTTGATATATCATTCAATCAGAGCGGTGGACTTTCAACTCTATGTTTCTTAGAACTGGTATGCTCCACTGAAGCCTTCTCCTCACCGTAGATCTAAAATTTCTCTTATTTCTCCCCCACATATTGTTATCCCTGCAGGTAGATCGTAAAATTGGAAAAGGTCATCTATTTAAGCGCAGTATTATATTAGTCAAGGCTTGGTGTTATTATGAGAGCCGCATTCTTGGTGCTCATCATGCTTTGATTTCAACATATGCATTGGAAACGCTGGTCTTGCATATCTTCCATATCTTCAGTGCATCCTTGGATGGCCCTTTAGCTGTGAGTAATTTATGACAGTGTATTATCTTCAGTCATGTTACTTATATTTTATAAGCCTTATGGGAAAAGATTCCTGTTATAGGTTTTGAACAAGTTCTTCACAGCAAATTCGATTGGGAAAATTTTTGTGTTAGTATGTATGGTCCCATCTCAGTTTCATCTCTACCTGAACTTGTTGGTAAGTAATTTTTTGTTGACTGCCAGATTCTCTCTGTCTGGGGATAGACCTTTTTGTTTCTTTTCTTTTAATTTACATTTTATAAGCAGCTGAGGCACCTGAAAATGATGAGGTTGACTCCTTGTTCACTAAGGATTTTATCGAGAAGTGCGTAGAAAAATTCTCGGTTCCGCCAAGTGGCTTAGATAAAAACTCCAAAGTTTTCCCTCAGAAACATCTAAACATAGTGGATCCTCTTAAGGATTATAACAATTTGGGGCGTAGTGTCAGTCGAGGTTAGTCTTCTCCAGATTATGAATTTAATTCATTCACTTCTGCTTGCTGATGTTTCAATGTTTTCACTTATATGTAAATATGCAGGCAATTTCTACCGGATACGTAGTGCTTTAACCTACGGTGCAAGAAAGCTTGGACAGATACTTTTACTGCCTTCGGAAAGTATTGCCACTGAGATTAAGGCATTTTTCACAAACACTGTTGATGGGCACAGGAGTGGAGAAAGGCCAGATGGGCAAGATGTGCTTCCCACTTTTCGAAAAAGTACATCTATATATCGAAATGGCATATATTCTTCACCTCCAGTACTAGATACTACTGATGGCAATAGGGAAGCTAATTGTGAAACTGAGGTGTCAATGAGTAGTAAAAGCACATCCTGGTTTGTCACTCATGGGCCAGAGTACAAGGCAAATGGAGGCAGTGGAAGTTTCATACAGAACAAATTGGCAGATCTCACTGGAGATTATGAAACACATTTCCATAACCTTTTATATGTTCAGCAGAGAAAAGAGAATGTTCTGGGTAGCCAATTCGTTTACCCCCTTCAGTTTCCCTCATACCAGTACCACAACAACCAAACCTGGGCCCCACCTCAGGGTCACAGCGGATATTATGCTCATATGAATACAAATGAAGTGGTACCTAGATCTTCATTTTTGCCGTCGGGTAATTATGCTGTGCTTTTACCTCTAGTGCTTATGGCGTAGAGGATCTGCCAAAGCCACGGGGGACTGGCACATACTTCCCTAACATGGTATGTTTCTTTCTAGCTTCTTAAATTGACCTTCACTTTTGGGTTCTTTGCTTTGGTCTATTAGACTTGCATTGAGTTCTGTGTCTGTCAACGATAGATCTGGTTGCTTTTGTTCAGGGAACACACCACTCCCATTATAATTTGCATTGTAATGATTAATGATCACATTCTGCTATGCTGTTTGGTTTGTTATTATAGTCTTATTTTAGTTCCACATCTGAAATAATCTTAGAATTAATCCTTGTACTCTTATATATATAGGAGGCAGTGTATTCAGTTATTATTATCCAATAAAGTACTGTTTTCAGTCTGTATACTTTAACATGGTATTAGAGCTGGAAACGTGTACATAAAAAATTAGGGTTTTCTCCCTCTCTCCTCTTCCTCTTAAAAAAAAAAAAAAACAACCGTTCATCTTCCTCCTCCGAAAACCCTAATCCTCCTCCCCCTTCTGCTGCCTTCCACTGCAGCCCACACCAGCACCACTCGCAGACCTCGAGCACCACCCTGCCCTCTCACCCGCTGCGACCCATTCTCCGATCTCATCATCTCCTACAACAGCAACCCTGAACGTCATCTCCGACCATGGCGGCATCCACCATCGACGGTGCCAATCCCGTCGCCATCTCCGACACCATCAGCTGTCTTCGAACAACCATCCCTGAGATCCCGCCTCCACTTCACCCAACCGACTGCTCCCACATCCAGCACCGCCACCTCCTGCCCCCGTCTGCAGCCATCGACGACGTCGTCTTGCCGCCATCGACAGCATCGCAGTTCCTCGCGACCACCGCCTACGACTGCCCACTCTGCAACCCCTCCTCTGTGAATGGGCTTTGAAAAAAAATCGAAAAAACAAAAAGGAAAAAAAATCAACAAAAAACAGAAAAAATAAAAAAAAAGGAAAAAATCGAAAGAAACAAAACTGCTACCTCATGCTGCGCGATGTTCTGTAATACGTGCCAACTTTTGATGTCCTCTTCACTCATCCTCCTTGCCCGTTTATTCCTTTAGATCTGATCTAGATCTGCTCCTATGACTATTTTCACTACTTCAATGGCGACCTCTCCTCCTCCATCGGTGAACCCATATTCTTCTACTGTTGCTCATATGGATGAGTTAACTTCCTTCCAATCTATTATTTCTGCTGAAGCATACCAACCACTCTGCAACATGCTGCTCCCTCCATCTGGTAACTCTATTCACTCAGGTAATGCTTGTTATGTTTCCTCACATTAATGGATAATTGATTCAGGTGCTTCTGAACATATGACTCCTTTATCACTTTCTTCAAATTTTTTGCGTCCAAATTATCATGGATGATGGCGATATCTCTCTTACTTCGGACATTCATCGTACTTCAGTTTTGTGTATTCCAAACTTTCCTAATAGCTTATTATCCGTTCCTAAACTTTGCAAAGATTTGAACTGTTCAGTGACATTTTTCCATTCTCAATGTGTGTTTCAGGATATTATGACGAGGAAGGTGATTGGCACCGGTTGTGAACAACATGGGTTACATATCTTGGATTCTGAAGTCTCGGCATTATTTTCTTCTGCTAATCCTGAGTTGTGGCACCGCCGACTGGGCCATCCTTCTTCTACAACCCTCAAGCACTTAGTTTCAGGTTTTGAGCCTTCATTTAAGGTATCCTGTGAGTCATGTGAATTAGGTAAATGATATGGGTTGGATGACGTGGCCCCTCCTGGGCCACAGGATCCCCCTCAAAACGCGCGCGCCTCTAGATCTTCCAGATCTGCCACGTCAGTGCTGGACAATCGCCCGGGCCTTTGCCACGTCAGCCCGGAAACCGCCCGGGCCTTTGCCACGTCAGCCCTTTTACCGTCCGGGTTTCCCCCGCTTCACCCCCACAGGCAACCGGGTCCGGACCCGGCCCCAAACGGTTCCAGACCCGGTTGGCATCTTCTATAAATACCAGACCCCTACTCCTTCTCTAGGTAATCAATCTTTTCCCACCAAAACCCTAGTTACTGTTACTCTCTCTTAGTGACTAACTAGATCATCGGAGGGTCTGCCACCGGGACCAACCTCAGTGTTCCGAGACCGTCTGCAGGTACACGAGACCTCGGATCCGAGACACCCGATCCGAGCTGAGCATCAGCCTCCACCTCAATACCACCTACCTCAGTACTGTTCGTCCAGTCGAGGGCCGTCTGTATAGAAATTTCCTCCATCAATACAAATCGAGAAGAACTCATGCCTGGTGCATCCACACGCCTCCTAAAAACAAACCGCATCAGGATGGTGCCGTCTGTGGGAAACTATCTATCGTAGACACCGACCCGAGCACTGCCCCCAACGGTACTCCTGTAGACGCCGACCCGAGCTCTGCCTCCAACGGTACCCCCGTCGACCCGAGCTCACATGGCGCCCAAGGCCGAGAAAATTGTTACCTCCGCACATCGGCAGGACGTGCCTTCACAAGGCATCGCTGCCAATGCTCACGGATCGAACAACAGATGGATCAGCCACGGGCCCCAGCCGAATGTCTCCCGTCCGGTCCAGCCCGACCTACAGGGGGTGATCTTGAACCGGCAGGCTAGCCGCAGCAGGGGAGGAACCGCTTCCAACTCGGCTCCAAACCATCCAAGACCTCCGTCCCAAGGGCAGGAGCCGGCGCTCAGCCGTGTCGGTCGGCGACAACCCGCTCAACCAAACTGGGCCGAACGAGCCTCGGTTACCCACCAGGAGTTCCAGGACTTCCGGAGGGAAATCTTGGAGGCCATCCGAGGGGTCCCCGTCGATGAGAACGCCCGCCGTTCCCACACACAGTCGGATGCCGAGGCTAGCGTATCTCGCCCCTCAACAATCCCACCGAGCATGACGATAATATTTTGAAGCGCCTCCAAGAAATGGAGGATCGCTTCGACCACCTTGGCAACGACGATCCAAGGACAGCTAGGGGTACAGGCCGGTTCGCCCTCCTTTCTCTGCCCTCATCCTGCAGGAAGAGATACCCCGGAATTTTCGTCCACCTCAGTTCGAGACATATGACGGCGAGGGCGATCCTGCTGATCACATGGAGGGCTTCAAAATCCTCATGATGATTCACAGCGCATCGGATCCCCTCCTGTGCCGAGCCTTCCCCACCACCCTTCGGGGTCCGGCTCGGGAATGGTTCTCCAAGCTCATCCCCGGCTCCATCTATTCTTTCGACCAGCTAGAGGGCAACTTTCTCGCCCACTTCGTAACCAGCCGAAAGGCCGAAAGAACGAGTGCGTCCCTACTTGGACTCTGGCAAAAGGAAGGGGAGTCACTTCGAGTGTTCGTCTGAAGGTTCACTGCCGAGGCAAGGTCGGTCTCGTCCTTCAACCCCGGGGTTGCCTCGGCAGCCTTCCAGCACAACGTCCGACATGGACAGCTGAAGGCCTCCCTGGCAAAGAAGCCGCTGATAGACTTCCCGGACCTCTTCAACCGGGTCAAAAAATATATCCGAGCCGAAGAGGCCCTTAATCCAGAGGACCAGAAGGAAGTTCCCTAGGAAGGGGAAGCGCAAGGCTGACGAGGTTGAGCCGGCGAAGAAAGCTCCGAGAGACGGGGGCGTAGCGAAGAAGGTTCTTCCGATCCCCCGCTTCGAGAGGTACACTCCACTGACGCAGAACGTGTCGACAATCCTCTTAGCGATTGAAGACAGCGACCTCGTACAGTACCTTCCTCGACCGTCCAACAACACCAGCAAGAAGAGGAATCAGCGGTTCTACTGCCGTTTTCACCGGGACAACGGGCACGACACAGATCACTGTCGTGCCCTGAAGGACGAAATTGAGGCCCTCATTCAATGAGGGTACCTCCGAGAATTCAAAAGGGAAGGCGCCCGGGAACAGAGGGACACCAGAAACAGGAGGGATTCCCCTCCTCGAGCGCACCGACAGCGTCCCGAGCGGGATCCGGAGCCCGAAGAGTCTGAGGGTCAGGCAATCCTGCATTGCGTCTACGGAGGGCCCATGGGGGGGAATCCCACACTTCCTACAAGGCCTTCGTCCGGGATGTCAACACCGTCCAGGGCCCTCTCTCCCCCCAGGTCCAGCAACTTCCTGTCTCCTTCTCAGGAGAGGATCTGGAGGGAGTCCGGCTCCCTCATTGTGACGCACTTGTCATCAGCCTCAGCAAGGCGAACTTCGAGATCCGGCGAATCCTCGTGGACAACGGGAGCTCGGTCAACATTCTATTCCTGGGAGCATTCGAGAACTTGAAGCTCTCCTGTGAGAAACTAAAGCCGGCCGGATACACCCTGCACGGATTCTCCGGCGTCCCCGTGACTATAGAGGGGATCGTCACCCTAGACGTCACGGCAGGCACGACCCCAAACTGAAGGACCGAGTCCATGGACTTCATGGTTGTGAATGTCAAGGCAGCCTACAATGCCATCCTCGGCCGTCCGGGGCTCTGCTCCCTCCAGGCGGTTCCCTAGGCCTACCATCGGAAAATAAAATTCCCTACTAACACTGGTGTCGGAGTTGTCCGAGGGAATCAAGAAGTAGCCCGTTCGTGCTACATGACGGCGATCGGAAGCGGTGTATTTCCCCTCGATGCCATCGAGCTGGAGCCCAAAAGGACCCAGCCCGAACCAGAGCCGGCGGACGAGCTAGAAGATGTCTCGTTCGAGACAGGGGATGCGTCGAAGCACTTCCGAGTAAGCTGCTCCCTCGCACCCGACCTCAAGTCCACCCTAATCGCCTGCATTCGCTGCAATGTCGACCTCTTTGCCTGGAAGCCCTTTGACATGCCAGGTATCTCCGAGGATCTCATCATGCACAAACTCAGCGTGATCCCCGGGTCGAAACCAGTTGTGCAAAAGCGGCGCAAGTTTGCTTCGGAGCGACAACAGGCAGTGAACGCGGAAGTGGACAAGCTCTTGTCCGCGCGTTTCGTACAAGAGGTCAGCTATCCTGAGTGGCTGGCGAACGTCGTCATGATCAAGAAGGCGAGCGGGAGTTGGAGGATCTGCATAGATTTCACCGACCTCAACAAGGCATGCCCCAAGGATCCGTTCCTTCTCCCCAGCATTAATGCCCTGATAGATGCCACCTCGGGCCACGAGCTCTTATCCTTTATGGATGCCTTCTCGGGCTATAACCAAATCCGGATGTTTCCTCCTGACATCGCCAAGACGTCCTTCGTCACGGACCAGGGACTGTACTGCTACCGGGTCATGCCCTTCGGGCTGAAGAACGCTGGCGCCACCTACCAGAGGCTCGTTAACCGAGTCTTCAAAGATCAAATTGGATGTAACATGGAGGTATACGTCGACGACATGCTCGTCAAAAGTCAGCAAGGACAGGACCACGTTGCCGACCTAGAAGAGGCCTTTGGGGTCCTTCGAACCCACAACATGAGGCTCAACCCGGCGAAGTGTGCCTTCGGCGTCTCCTCGGGGAAGTTCTTAGGGTTCATTGTCAGCCAGCGCGGCATCGAGGCGAACTCCGAAAAAATCCAGACCATAATAGACATGGCCCCTCCCAGGAATGTCAAAGAAGTCCAGAGGGTAACAGGGGAGACTGGCGGCCATCGGCCGTTTCCTCTTCAAGTCTGGAGAGAAGTCCCTTCCGTTCTTCAAAGCGCTGCGTGGCACCGGAGGGTTCGAGTGGGGTACTCAGCAGCAAGAGGCCTTCGCCCTAGTTGAAGGAGTACCTCGCCAACCCTCCTTTCCTCAGCAAGTCCGAACCAGGGGAGCCACTCTGGCTCTACCTTTCTACTTCGGAGAACGTGCTCAGCGCCGTCCTCGTCCGAGAAGAGGAAGGGATCCAAAAGTCCCTGTACTATGTAAGCAAGGTCCTGCTCGACGCCGAGACCCGGTATTCCAGGATGGAGAAGGTAGCGTACGCCTTGGTCATGGCCACGTGGAAGCTCCGTCCTTACTTTCAGGTGCATTCGGTCCAGGTACTCACGGATCAACCCCTGAAGGCCGTGCTCTACAAACCCGAGAGCTCTGGTCGACTAGTCAAATGGTCGATCGAACTCAGCCAGTACGACACCGGCTATCAACCAAGAACGGCCATCAAAGGGCAGGCCCTCGCCGAATTCATCACAGAATGCACCATCTTCGAGCAACCCGCGAGCAAGGAAGCCGACCAGACGTGGGAAGTTTACGTCGATGGCTCCTCTTGCGAGGCAGGAAGCGGTGCGGGCATTATTCTCCGGGGTCCAGATGGTTTCCTCCTTCAATATTGTCTCCGCCTCAACCTCCCGGCCTCTAACAACGAGGCTGAATACGAGGCCATGATCGTCGGGCTCAACCTGGCTCACCAGGTCGGCGCCAGACAGATCAGGGCCTTTAGCGACTCTCAGCTGGTGGTCAACCAGATCACGGGGGAGTACGAGGCCTGTGACGATCGGATGATCAGGTACCTGGCTGTGGTCTAACGCCTATTAACGTCCTTTGACGAATCGGCTGTATTGAGGATTCCTCGGGAGCTGAATGCCCAGGCCGATGCCCTGTTAAAGTTGGCTTCCTCATCCTTCGAAGGCCTCGACCGCACGGTCCTGATTGAAGTCCTATTGAAGCCAAGTACAGACTTCCCGGAGATTCTGTGCGTCGAAGACGGAGCCTCTCGTAACGACTGGACCACTCTCATTAAAATTTTTCTAGTTAAGGGAGAGCTCCCCGAAGACCGGGCTGAAGCAAGGTGGATCAGGATCCGATCTGAAAGATTCGCGGTCATCAATGCCACCCTCTTCAAAAGGTCCTATACAACAACGGATGGCAGACCCTACCTCTGCTGCCTAATCTCAGACGAAGCCAAGTACGCCCTCAAGGAGCTGCACGAGGGGATCGGCAGATGACACATGGGAAGCCATTCGCTAGCGCGGAAGGCATTAAATCACGGGTACTACTGGCCCATTATGCTCCAAGACGCCCTCGCCCTAGTGAAGAAGTGCGGCCCCTGCCAACGGTTCTCCCCCGTGAAGAGGGCTCCTCAGGCGAACCTCCGGTCAATGGCTAGTCCGACCTCCTTTGCAATGTGGGGGATGGATTGGGTGGGCCCATTTCCAAAAGCAACAGGCCAGTGAAAGTTCCTCATTGTGGCGATCGACTACTTCACTAAGTGGATCGAGGCCGAGCCATTAGCAACGATCACTGAGCGACAGACCCGACAGTTTTTCTGAAAACACATCGTCTGTCGGTTCGGGATTCCGCAGGTGCTCATCACAGACAATGGGACTCAATTCGCGGGTAAGCATTTCTGCAAGTTCTGCAAAGATCTTGGGATCAAGCAGCGCTTCTCCTCAGTATGCCACCCAACGGTCAGGCTGAGAACGCGAACCGCCAAATCCCCGACGGCCTCAAGAAACGACTCGATAACTCTTCTAAGGGGCTATGGGTCGACGAGCTACCCAGCGTTCTCTGGGCCCACCGAACAACAAAGAGAATCCCCACGGGAGAATCCCCTTTCAATCTGACGTACGGCGCGGAGGCCGTCATTCCCTTGGAGATCGGGTTCCCTTCACCCCGAATCATGGCTTTCGATGAGGCCGCCAACTCCAAACAGCTGCGAGCCGACCTGGACCTCATAGACGAGGTCAGGGAGAAGTCTGCCATTAGAAGAAGCATCTACCAACAAAGGATTGAGAAGTTCTACAACAAGAAGGTGCGTTCCACCGACATCAAACTCGGAGACCTCGTTCTCCGAAAACTGGCGATATCCAATCCCGGTCAGAAAAGGAAATTGGCCCCGAACTGGGAGGGCCCTTACAAAGTATCGGAGGTCGTGCGCCCAAGGACGTACCGCCTGACCAACCCGAAGGGTAAGGCCATTAAGAGGCCCTGGAACGCTGAACACCTCATCAAGTTCCTAGGAGGAGATTAGCCTCCATCCCATGTAAATTATAAAAAATTTAATCGGCACGTCGTGCCTTGTTTTTTTGTAAAAATCCCTTATGATGTAAATATGCCAACTTTCTTAAACAAGTTTATGGCTTCGTATTTTGTTCTCAATAAAAGACCTCTCGAGCTCGGCGCTCGGATAACAGTGCGAGCCAGAAAAGCTTCTCCTACAAGCTTGGGGCTTGGCGCTCGGATAACGGCGCGAGCCAAAAAAGCTTCTCTTACAAGCTTGGGGCTCGGCGCTCGGATAACGGCGCGAGCCAGAAAAGCTTCTCTTACAAGCTTGGGGCTCGGCGCTCGGATAACGGCGCGAGCCAGAAAAGCTTCTCTTACAAGCTTGGGGTTCGGCGCTCGGATAACAGCGCGAGCCAGAAAAGCTTCTCTTTCAAGCATGGGGCTTGGCGCTCGAATAACAGCGCAAGCCAGAAAAGCTTTCCTACATGTTTGGGACAGCTACACACCTTGAGAACAAGTGCGGGAGCTCAGTGTCGACCTCGAGCAAGGCAGAGACTTTCCTCAAAGCTCCTCGGCCTTGACGCTCGGCGGCGACCCTCTGCTACGCCTGCTACTGGCTTTCTCCCCGGTGTGGGGGCTCGACAACCATCCCTCGCTCGGTTTGGGCTTCTTCAAGCCCATCAGCCGATGCACGAGGCGACAACCGCCAGCCACGCCCGCACCGTCTTTCCTGAGAACAAGTGCGGGAGCTCGGCATCGACCTCGAGCAAGGCAGGGGCTTTCCTCAAAGCTCCTCGGCCTTGACGCTCGGCGGCGACCCTCTGCTATGCCTGCTACTGGCTTTCTCCCCAGTGTGGGGGCTTGGCACCCGTCCCTCGCTCGGTTTGGGCTTCTTCAAACCCATCAACCGATGCACGAGGCGACAATCGCCAGCCACGCCCGCACCGTCTTTCCTGAGAACAAGTGCGGGAGCTCGGCATCGACCTCGAGCAAAGCAGGGGCTTTCCTCAAAGTTCCTCGGCCTTGACGCTCGGCAGCGACCCTCTGCTACGCCCGCTACTGGCTTTCTCCCCGGTGTGGGGGCTCGGCACCCGTCCCTCGCTCGGTTTGGGCTTCTTCAAGCCCATCAACCGATGCACGAGGCGACAACCGCCAGCCACGCCCGCACCGTCTTTCCCGAGAACAAGTGCGGGAGCTCGGCGTCGACCACAAGCAAGGCAGGGGCTTTCTTCAAAGCTCCTTGGCCTTGACGCTCGGCGGCGACCCTCTGCTACGCCCGCTACTGGCTTTCTCCCCGGTGTGGGGGTTCGGCACCCGTCCCTCGCTCGGTTTGAGCTTCTTCAAGCCCATCAACCGATGCACGAGACGACAACCGCCAGCCATGCCTGCACCGTCTTTCCTGAGAACAAGTGCCGGAGTTCGGCATCGATCTCGAGCAAGGCAGGGGCTTTCTTCAAAGCTCCTCAACCTTTGACGCTCGGCGGCGACCCTCTGCTACGCCCGCTACTGGCTTTCTCCCTGGTGTGGGGGCTCGGCACCCGTCCCTCGCTCGGTTTGAGCTTCTTCAAGCCCTATCAACCGATGCACGAGGCGACAACCGCCCACACCGCCATCCCCAAGAGATAGCGGCGCGTCGTCAGCCCAGAGCAAGGCCGCGACATCCTTCGAAGCTGCTCGACCAATACGCTCGGTTAGGGCCTAGTGCCACGATTCAGCAAAATTTTATATTAAGGTTTAGAGCGTCTGCCTTCGGCAGACGCCCCGTGCTTCGAGTCGTTTGGTTGACCACCCTCTCGCCCGCGAACAACTCGGGGTTTATGGCTTTCGCAAGCCCAAACCCCGAATTGTTCGAGGATGGTAGGAGAGCCACCAAGCCTCGGCTCTCCCCGAACCTTCGAACCAATCAGCCGGCCCACCACTCACCAACGAACAACCCGGGGTCTCGTGGCTCTGCAGGCCCGAACCCCGAATAGTCCGAGGGTGATTGGTGTGTTCCCGATCCGGAGCGTTTGGAGAATATTTTGTTTCTAGGCGCCCACCTTCGGCAGGCACCCAAGTCAAGTGACTTCCACTTCTTAACAATCAGTTGGGGGGAAGTGGGGGATTATATAACCCCCTGAGGGGGGCAGTTATTACGTCTGGGAATGCGAAACAGCGGAAGGCGAAATGTCGGCATTAATTCTCATGGGAAGGCGAAACATCGCCATTATGACCCAGTCGCCTCGGCGGCGACCCCTTCGCAGTAGACACAGCAGGCCACCTTCGTCAACCGAGACAATCAAGGTTCATGAAAACGAATGCTATTATTATTACTCATTGCCTACAACCAAATGAACGTCGGTACAAATACAAAGAACAACTCACAAACTCATTCGCACTTGGCTTGAAATTCAAACTCGGCGCCTCCTTCGGGGCTCTTCTCACGCTCGGCTGGACCGGCCCGGGAAGATACTCCCGCCACCGAGCTTCCTGCATCATCAGGCGGGGCCTCATCCAATAGAAATGTCGGAGACCGGCCCGGGGTCGGGTTGCTGGCCTCTTCAATCAGACCCGCGCCTAACACCAGCTTCAGCCTGCGAATCTTCAGCTCTTTCTCAACCACGGCCTTGCGAAGGAAAGACTCCGAAGCCGACCGCCCGCTCGAGGCATCTGAGAGGGACCAGTCCGTCTCGATTACCCACCAGTCCCGGTCGGCTATGGCCTTCTTCAGGCGTGCCACCTCCAGACCGAGCTCCCTAGACTTGTTCAGGAAATAATTAACGGCGGCGGCTCGGTCCCGAGCCTGTTTTCGCTGGCGAGCCAAAGCTGCCTCCATGGCCTCCTCCCCCGCTCGAACTGGAGGTACCTCGGCAGCAACAGGGGCGACGACCCAGATCCCGTGCGTCTATCAAAAGACGAGAGCAAACATCACAAAAAACGCAAGTCTTGAAGCCTCGGCCCAAAAAAGTATATTTCATTTTTTTCAAAAATTTGATACAAAAGCTGCGGTGGCCAGTCCGCTCGAGACATTTACATCAAAACAAACAAAAAGAAAAAACTATTCTATTCTTGAGGGGGGGTGGCACCTCATCTTCGGCCTGGACGCCCCCCGCTTCGTCGCCCCCCGGGGTCGGCGGAAGGTTCGCCTCCCAACCATAGTAGAGGTGGTCCACGTTCTGCTCGGGGTAGATCTGCCGAAAGTGCGCCTTGGCCTGTTCATACGCCTCGTCCTACACTATGATCAGAGCTTCCGCCAAGGCTGCCTCCATCCTCTTCAGGGCCTTCCGCCCCTTCTCCGCCTCCTCCTCAATCCTCTCCTTGAGACGATCCACGTCCGCCTTGTGGATGTCGGAGACCGAGGCCACCTGGGCCTCGTGGACCTTCACCATAGTCTGGGCCTCCTTCAGGTCGTCGGTTGCCTTGTTCAGCTCGCGGAGGTACTTCTCCGCGTTCCTCCTCTCGATGTAGATCTCTTTCTCTAAGCACTTTTGGAAGTGCTGACCGTGGAGCATCGCCTGTCCGAGGTGGAAAAAAAATCAGAAAAATTCCACCAAGTTCAAAACCAAGGGAGAAGGTGCCGAACTGACTTACCGAGATATGCGCCTGGGACCAGCGCATGAAGGCCTGCTCGGCCGTCTACGACGCCAGCACCATAAAGTCACGCTCGGTGCCGGCCTTCGTGACGAACTCTACTGCCAATGGCCTGTCGAGTAGATTGTCCCCCGCACGATCGACCAATCGGGGACGAAGGGCCGCAGTCCTTGTTGGCCCACCATCCCCTCGGCGGTGGGGCATGGCGGGGGAAGGCTCTTCCCAGGGGCATCAATAGTTTTCCTTGAACTGCCCCTTCCATCCCGAGGTGCCCTCGGCGTGGGGGGGTGGTGATGCTTCTTGGCCTTCTTTGCTTGCGGAGGCTCCTTGGCTATCGGGGCCGGCACCTTGGCGGACCCCCCGGCTTGAGCGGCAAGCTTCTCTTGCTCCGCCTTCTTCTTCTTCTGCATGTCCGCCCTCGTCTTCGCGGCGACAACCAGCAAGGCTCGCCTATCTTCAACCTGTTCTGAAGTCATCTCTGCAAGAATGAAGAAAGAGGCTAAAGTTAACACGAAGGCTGAAAGATGAAAAAATGCAGAACGAAACATACTAGGGTCGGCCGGGCTCAGTCCGGCCCGGACGAGGTGCTGCTCGGTCACTCGAGGCCACGCAATACTGTGACCCCTAACTATCTTCTCCACTCGCTTCCACTCCTTGGCTGTCAAGTCGCTTCGCTTCGGAGGTTTATGGTACGGCTTGAAGAAGCTCCACTGGGTCGGTATTCCCCAAGCCTTCTCACTCCGCACCACAAAATACTTCTCTTTTCACCCTTTGATGGAATCCGGATGGCCGTGCATGATCTTCTTGTGCGGCCTAGGCGAGAAGTAGAAAATCCCTTCCTGATCTCCGAGCGAGCTGATCCCTAGGATGGCTCGGAAGTACGTCAACCTCGGCTTCACCCCCTTCTCTTGGCACCTCAGAATGAAGCAGATCAAGTGCTTCCAAGAGTTCCGGCCATACTGCATGGGGCACAGTTTCGCCCAATTCAAGACCTCTTGACAAAGGGATGCAGAGGCAGCCCAGGCCCGAGGCGAATGCATCCTCATGAAACATACAATAGCCCGGCGCCAGGACCGTGGTGGGCCGAATGCTGGGACTCGGAATGAAGACCTCGAACTCCCGCAGGGATGAAATAAAAGGCCCTCAGAATATGGAGATAGTCCGCCCTCAATATGCATGGGATGCTGTCCATCTGAATCTTCACTCGGCCCTCTTCACCTGGCACTGGGGGGGATGGGGCCTATGTCCTTGATATCATCAGGATACATCCGAATCGACCCCGGATTTTTGAAGGAGACTGGGGGGAACTCGAGCCCCGGTCTGGGTGCATATTCATCTTGCGAACGAGGACTGTCCGGGATAGTCAGCTTCCGCTTCTTCCGGTGAGGACGAGCCTTCCTCTCGGGAGACGGGGTCGACAGGGGTGGGAGAGGTGGAAGGTCATCCCCGACCGACCTTCCCGCTGTGCCTTCGCCAGCACCTTCTTCAGCATCCTCATCCTCATCATCAACGGCATCCTCATCCTCCTCATCCTCCTCACCCTCATCATCGGTATCCGGATCCTCCTGATCCTCATCCTCCCCCTCCTCTTCGCCTTCGGTGCCCTGACCCTCCTCGTCATTTCCCTCCTCCTCGCCCTCGGCTCCCTGACCCTCCTGATTTTCCTCATCCTTTTCCTCCTGCTTTTTGCCCTCGCCTGCAGGCTCCTTCCCCGGCCTTCGGGATCTCAATGGCGACACTATGAAGACTATGTCGTCACTACTAGCCGACCCAGGGTCTGACAGGACCTCCTGCTTCACCTTATACTTGCTAAGAGACCAGGACGTCTCGGACTCGGACTCCTTCGCGGAGCGACTCGACGAGCTGGCCTCGGATCCGGACTGAAAGCGTGACATTACAAAACAGAGAATACTAACCTGGAAAGTTACCGAACGATCACTGGAAAATGTCGCCGACGGCAAGTGAAAACCCTGTTCCTTGAAATAGTGGAGAGTGAGAGTAAAGAAATGAAGAAGAAAAAGTGAAGAGGGGGGAGGGGATTTATAAGGAGAAAAGCGACTCCTCGATTTCCGCAATCAAGATCTGACCGTTGGATGTTAACCATCAAAGATCTAACGGCCACTAAGATCTGGAGACGCTTCGATCCTTGCGCTCTTGACGTCAGCAATGAGCGTGGAATTACCCAAACTACCACCAGGCCTTTTTTCCCCACACAGCGGACTTTTTCGGCAAGTCAATGAATCTCAATGCTCGGATGGCATCGCGAGCCACAATTTCCCTTCTATTTTTACAGAAGGGTCGACACTCGAATGGCATCGCAAGCCACAATTCCCCTTCTATTTTTACAGAAGGGTCGACGCTCGGATAGTAGCACGAGCCACAATTCCTCTTCTATCCCACAGAAGGGTCGATGCTCGGATGGCATCGCGAACCACAATTTCCCCTTCTATCCCACAGAAGGGTCGACGCTCGGATGGCATCGCGAGCCACAATTTCCCCTTCTATTTTTTACAGAAGGGTCGATGCTTGGATGGCATCGCGAGCCACAATTCCCCTTCTATTTTTACAGAAGGGTCGACGCTCGGATGGCATCGCGAGCCACAATTTTCCTTCTATTTTTACAGAAGGGCCGATGCTCGGATAGTAGCGCGAGCCACGTCAGTACTGGAAAACTGCCCGGGCCTCTGTCACGTCAGCCCGGAAACTGTCCGGGCCCTTGCCACGTCAGCCCTATACCGCCCGGGTTTCCACCGCTTCACCCCCACTGGCAACCGGGTCCGGACCCGGTTGGCATCTTCTATAAATACCAGACCCCTACTCCTTCTCCAGGTAATCGATCTTTTCCCACCAAAACCCTAGTTACTGTTACTCTCTCTTAGTGACTAACTAGATCGTCGGAGGGTCTGCCACCGGGACCAACCCCGGTGTTCCGAGACCATCTGCAGGTACACGAGACCTCGGATCCGAGCCACCCGATCCGAGCCGAGCATCAGCCTCCACCTCAATACCACCTACCTTAGTACCGTTCGTCCAGTCGAGGGCCGTCTGCATAGGAGTTTCCTCCATCAATACAAATCGAGTAAGAACTCATGCCTGGTGCATCCACATGCCTCCCAAAAACAAACTGCATCAGTAAACATCATAGAGTTTCCTATCCTGGACGCATCAATAAATGTAGTGAACATTTATTTGATTTAGTGCATTTTGATGTTTGGGGTCCTATTGGTTTTTCCACATTTAATAACTATCGTTATTTTGTTACATTTATTAGTGATTTCTCTCGTATGACGTGGTTGTTTATTTTGAAAGATCGTTCTGAGGTATTTAAAGTTTTTCAAGAATTTTTCTTCGAGATACAAACACAATTTGTCCTAACTCTCAAATGTTTTTCGTTCTGATAATGCTAAAAATACATGAGTTCACATTTTCAATAATTTTTTTCTCAACATGGCATAATTCACCAAACTTCTTGCGCCTACACTCTCCTTTCACAGAAAAATTGTTTACCTCCGCGGATGTTTCTTTTTTTGAACATAAATCTTTTTTTGAACATATTCCTTCACACAATCATGAGTTACCAAGAGCTATTGTAGAGAGTCTTGATTTTCCACCCCCACCCCTACCCCTACCCCCGCCCCCAACCCCACTACTAGTAACACCTTCCCCACCACCGCCACCACCATCGCCTCCGCTACTTCAGGTTCATGTCAGAAGGCGTCAGCCTCGTTCGGACTCGGCCATCCATGATGTACCCTCTGTTGTTTACCCACTGCCAACCCCTTTCTATTGGTAATATCTAACGCAGATGATTTACCTAATGCTCACCGCAAGGCTAAACGTTCTTGTGCTCACTATCCTATTGCCCAGTTTATTTCTTTTTCAAAACTAAACAGATATTTTCGAGCCTTTACTTTTTCATTGGATTCCGTCTTTATTCCTAACAATGTTCAGGAAGCACTCAAGCATCCTAGTTAGACAGCAGTCATGAATGAGGAAATGCATGCTCTTCAGCAGAATGGTACTTGGCAGTTGGTTTGCCTCTATGTAGGTGGTAAAACAGTTGGTTGTAAATGGGTATTTACTGTCAAACATAATCCTGATGGCACATTTGACCACCTCAAAGCTCGCCTTGTGGCTAAAGGTTATTCACAGGAATTTGGAATTGACTATGCTGAGACTTTTTCCCGGTTGCAAATCTCACTTCTGTCCGTGTCCTTATCTCTCTTGCATCAAACCGTTCTTGATCCCTTCATCAGCTTGATGTCAAGAATGCATTTTTCAATGGTGACTTGAAAGAGGTGGTGTATATGTAGCAACCTCCTGGTTTTGAGTGACAGGGGGGGGAGAATTTGTATGTTTGCTCAAAAAATCTCTTTATGGTCTCAAATAGTCTCCACGAGCTTGGTTTGAGAAGTTCGGCAAAATTGTGTGCTCTTATGGGTTCTCAAGATGTAAGACAGACCATTCTCTCTTCATAAAGAAAGGAAGCAAAGACATTGTTATTATGTTTGATGTGAATTTTTCCAAGTGTACAAAATCGCAACAAGTAGTATAGTTAAGTGAAAAGAGTGTCGAACCCACAAGAACTAATTATTTTATTGTGTACCGAAATTACTAGATTGACTAATATTTTGAAAATCGAAATTCGATAAAGAAAGCAACTAAATTAAATTAATCTAAAGAACTAACTAAATTAATTAAAAAGGAGCGGAGTCTGAAATTTTGTTGTTTATTAATTGCAAAATTAATTGTAGGGTTTTTTGATTTCACCTAGTTAATCACACACAATTTATAACTCCATGTGAATAAAAATATTATTTTTCCAAGTTGTAGACCAAAATTCCCTAAGTATTCAATGCTTTCTCTCGAACAACACCAAAACTATCTCCAACTAACAGTTTGTCATTGTTCATGCACAAATTTAATTAATTGAAGACTCATTTAGTTCTGTGGATTTCATAACGGTTACATCAATCGCGGTAAATCATCTCTAATTTCGCTCAATCAATGGTATTTAATTCTATAATTCAAAATCACAAATTACTAGTTCGGTCTCTCCATGATTTAATAGATCATACAAAAGTCGGTCAACCAATTGTAAGCATTAAGAACAAAAATCAAACACACAGTCATAGAAAAATAGAAAAATAATATGGAATTAAAAATTGTGTTATCAAAACTAGGCTATATTGAAGCCCTAGAAAAATAAAATTTAGTTCATAATAAAATTACAACTAACAAATACTGTCTTGGACTGTATAATAAAAATTAGAGGAAGAAAAGAGATGCAGAAGGAACTGTTTTGTAAAAAAAATTGCAAACCGAAGTCTCGATAATTTGTGCCAAACAGTAAGCCACTTATCTGTCTTTCTCCTTCTTTGTCTCGAAAAGCGTGCCAGCAAAACAGGACGCTCTGAAGTCTGAAATCCCTGTTGACGTGACCTGGCGCTGCTAACGTGGCGCTGGCATCAGCGTCTCGAGCCCTGCGCCGCAACACAGACTGGCCCCTGTCGTTTTCTGCCTCGTCAGCGCTGATGTCGCTCTGTCCTGCTATTCTTGCGACGCTACTCAGACTCAAGCCCTTCTTCTCTCTCTCTGTTTCAATCTCTGTTTCTTTCTTTGTTTCTTTCTTTTTGTGTTTTTTTTTAAATTTTTTAATTTTTTCCCCTCCTATTCCATTCGCCACCTACCCTATTTTCCTTCACGCCTTCTTCTCAAAACCACAGCCACCCCTTCATATGCTGCTTCTCTGTCTTTTATATAGGTGTAGGTGTAGGTTTAATATAATTATGGTTTAGTTTAAATTAGATCAGGATTAGGATAGTTAATTAGAATTAGTTAATATTATTAGATAATTAATTAATTAATTTAAAAATTAAAAGATTAAAATTAATCTATTAAAATTTTAAACCAATTAAATTAACTAACCCTAATTTAAATCCACTCAACTTTGAATTTTATTACAAAATTTCATTCCACCCCCTAGTTGACCAAAATATTTTTTATTGATTCTTCTATGGGCCAATTTGTAAACACGTGCATTTGAGTGCTCAAACTTTGAAATCTTCAACCTTATTTTCTTCCATGATTTCGCCAAAAATGCCCATCTTTTTCACTTATCCATCTCATTCCTAAAAAAAAACAAATAAATAATATTGAGTAGAAATAAGATAAATGTTAAAGAAATCAATGAGAACTTGCAATTTCAATGCATAAAAGAGTAATAAAAATTATGTATAAATTGTACTCATCAAAGGCCCCCAAACTTAAGATTTTGCTTCTCCTCGAGCAAAAAGTAAAACCATGAATAAAGGAATAATATCAATAATAGGCTCAACTCACCACACTAAGAGATCTTATCATGTAAGCATCAAAATTTCAATTAAAAATATAAACAATAGCAAATAAAGAAAAATCAAGCACTCACTTTCTTCAGCGCAATTATTCATTCATAATTCCAAACTCAATCATATTTGTCATGAAATTAATGTAATTATAGTATGTAACAACTCCATCTGTGATTACCCCTTCTGACAACTACAAAACGAGTAGCAAACTAAAGTTTTTTTTTTAATTTTGGGTGGCGGGGGGGGGGGGAGTGTTTTCTCTAAGTTGTCACTTGCCTTTTGACACGAATACAAACATTTGTGATGGATTCACCCGGTTACTCAACAAGTCACAAACTTAGAGTGCTTTGTATACTCATATTTCAAGTTGCTATTTGACATAAAAGTAAACATTGGTGATGAATACCCCTAGTTAGTAAGCAACTCAAAACATTGGAGTAGATAGAACTTTATTCATTCTATTTTATTTTTTATTATTACTCTATTTACTTAAACTCTGTTTAGGACTAGATCAAAGGGGATAATCACAAGAAAAAACATCACATTTTTTTTAATGTATAATCACATGACTCTTACAATTTTGTAAGGAATTTTGAAATTCAATAATTCTAAAGTAAATAGGTATGCTTAATCTTGCTTTATAAGATATTGTCTATCCCTAAAAAATAATTCAATGCTTTAGCACAATAAAGAACTCAAAAGTGTAATAATAAGCCTAATTGAAATCCCTTTTGTTTTGTTTTTCTTTTTAAAAATATACAAAATAAAAAATAAATTTGTAACCCTTTCCCCAAACTTGAATATCATATTGTCCTTAATGGAAAAGGAAAAAGAAAAACAAAAAGAATGCAAAAAGTTCAGAATTTCTTTCCTGATTCATTTTAAAATTCTGCACGCGCGACGTTCAGTGTTTCAGCAATATCTGGAGCTGTAGGTGTCCAAATGGCCTGATTCTTTTTGTTCTCGAAAGCTAAGACAATTGCCTACAATCTCTCTTTGAAACACTTTTTCAGATTCTGACTCCTTCCTGCTCAAAAATAGCCATCAATGTAGGTATAGAAAACCGCTTTGCCCGACGACTTCCAAACTTATGCAATCCTACAAAATAAAATCAAAAATTAAAATTAAAATAAACTAAATGAAAAATCAAATATAAATGCAGCAAAAAAAAGCATGGGTTGCCTCCCAAGAAGCGCTAAGTTTTAAGCCCTCAGCCAGACTTGATAGTGAGATGGTTATGTGATGCCAAGATCCAACAACATACGAGCCTCTTTTCCAATAATTCTCTTCATATGTGGATTAGATTTTTTCTGTGCATCCGTCAAGCTTGATGGTAGCGGCTCGAATTTCAGACGTTTCTTTCTTGAAGATGGAGTCTTTGATATCCCCATCTCCTTGAATTTCAGCTGAGAAAATGGATGAATAGATGGTGTAGCATCCAAATACATTGCATATTCAAAAATATTTTCTTTTTCAGATTCATGACTTGCTGAATTTGTTGGACATACTTTGATTGGTAACTTTTCAACTTCAGCCTTATGTTTCTTGTCCACAATTAAATCAGTTTCACTTACTTGAAAAGATGATTGTTCTCCGGTAGGAAACTTCATGGATTTAAAGATATCAAAAGTTACTTGCTCATGCTGCGTTTGTTCCTCCACAATTGGTTCGTACTATTCTTCTTTTTCAACCACATTTTGTTCGCAATTTTCTTCTTGTGGTTTCTCAATTGTCCTTCCGCTTCTTAGTGTTATTGCTTTGACATGCTCCGTAGGGTTGGTCACGGTGTTGCGGGGTAAGTTTCCTGCTGTTCTCTCTGTAAGAATATTTGAAAGCTGACCAATTTGAGCCTCAAGATTGTGAATTGAAGTCGTATTATTTTGTATTGCCAAATCTGTCTTCTGCATGTATTGTTCTGTCTTTTGCATGTATTGCATGAACATATCTTCAAGTGTCGGCTTCTTTTCTTGTTGTTGAAAATTTTGTTGTGGTTTAGCTCCTTCTTGATTATTGTTCCAAGATAAATTGGGATGATTTCTCCATCCTGGATTGTATGTGTTTGCATAAGGATTGTTTTGCCTTTGAAAATTTGACACAAAATTTGCTTGTTCGGCATTTGATGGAGCAAGAGGGTTCCTCTCTTGGCAATCTGCACTTGAGTGATTTCCTGCACAAATATCACAAATAATATTAGTATGAATAGCATTAACATTCATATTACCTATTTGTTTAGATAAAATATCTTTTTTGCAGTTAAAGTAGAAATAGGATCAAGTTCAAAAACTCCAGGCACTTTTGTTGGCATTGTTCTCTCTAAAGACCACTGGTAACTATTAGATGCCATCTTCTCTAAAAGTTCGTAGGCTGCTTCGTGAGTTTTGCTCATTAGTGCACCTCCAGCTGCTGCGTCAACCATAGATCGATTTGTGACTCCCAAACCATTATAGAATATTTGAATTTGCAGCCATTTCGGTAGTTAATGATGATGACACTTTCTCAATAACTCTTTGTACCTCTCCCTTGCATCATACAAAGACTCGGTCTCAAATTGAATGAAGGTGTGGTAATATCATTCCTTAGCTTCGCTGTCTTTGCTGGTAGAAAATACTTAGCCAGAAATTTTTGTGCAAGTCCCTCCCAAGTTCTAATACTACCGGATGGTAGAAAATTTAGCCAAGCCAAGCCTTATCTTTTAGTGAAAAAGAAAAGAGTCTCAATAGAATTGCATCATCTGATACTCCGTAGTGCTTGAAAGTGTCACAAATTTCTAGAAAGTTTGCAATGTGAACATAGGATCCTCGTGCGATAGTTCCCAAAATTGAACAGTCTGTTAATCATCTGAATATTTACTAGTTTAATTTCAAAGTTGTTTGCTACAATGCAGGCCTCTTTATTCTTGATGTTGCTACATGAATTGAGGGTATAGCATAATCTCTCAAAGCCCTGTTTTCCTTATTGTTCGCCATAATAATGTACTTGTATGTCCTGAAATATAAGTATTTAAAAAATAGAAAAACTAAAAAAATAATAATAAATAAAAATAATTAAATAAAAATAAAAGTAAGTCAAAAGAAAATAAAGAGGTAAAATAAAAAAAATCCATACTAGTAATAATCTTGCAATTTTCAATATCAATAAAAGAATAACTAGTCCTCCGCAACGGCGCCAAAAATCTTGATGTGAATTTTTGCAAGTGTACAAAATCGCAACAAGTAGTATAGTTAAGTGAAAAGAGTGTCGAACTCACAAGACTAATTATTTTATTGAGTACCGAAATTACAAGATTGACTACTATTTGGAAAATCGAAATTCAATAAAGAAAGCAACTAAATTAAATTAATCTAAAGAACTAACTAAATTAATTAAAAAGGAGCGGAGTCTGAAATTTTGTTGTTTATTAATTGCAAAATTAATTGTAGGGCTTTTTGATTTCACCTAGTTAATCACATACAATTTATAACTCCATTGGAATAAAAAAATTATTTTTCCAAGTTGTAGACCAAAATCCCCCAAGTATTCAATGCTTTCTCTTGAACAACACCAAAACTATCTCCGACTAACAGTTTGTCATAGTTTATACACAAATTTAATTAATTGAAGACTCATTTAGTTCTGTGGATTTCTTAACGGTCACATCAATCGCGGTAAATTATCTCTAATTTTGCTTAATTAATGGTGTTTAATTCTATAATTCAAAATCACAAATTACTAGTTCGGTCTATCAATGATTTAATAGATCATACAAAAATTGGTCAACCAATTGTAAGCATTAAGAACAAAAATCAAACACACAGTCATAGAAAAATAGAAAATTAATATGAAATTAAAAATTGTGTTCTCAAAACTAGGCTACATTGAAGCCCCAGAAAAATAAAATTTAGTTCATAATAAAATTGCAACCAACAAATATTGTCTTGGACTGCATAATAAAAATTAGAGGAAGAAAAGAGATACAGAAGGAACTGTTTTGTAGAAAAAAATTGCAAACCGAAGTCTCGGTTTTTTGTGCCAAACAGTCTCTGTCTTTCTCCTCTGTCTCGAAAAGCATGCCGGAAAAACAGGATGCTCTGAAGTCTGAAATCCCTGTTGACATGACCTGGCACCGCTGATGTGGCACTGACGTCAGCGTCTCGAGCCCTGCGCCGCAACACAGACTGGCCCCTGTCGTTTTCTACCTTATCAGCGCTGATGTCGCTCTGTCCTGCTCAATTCTTGCGCCGCTACTCAGACTCAAGCCCTTCTTCTCTCTCTGTTTCAATCTCCGTTTCTTTCTTTGTTTCTTTCTTTTTGTGTTTTTTTTAAATTTTTTAACCTTTTTTTCTTCCTATTCCAGCCGCCACCTACCCTATTTTCCTTCACGCCTTCTTCTCAAAACCACAGCCACCCCTTCATATGCTGCTTTTCTGTCTTTTATATAGGGGTAGGTGTAGGCTTAATATAATTAGGGTTTATTAGATTAGGATTAGGATAGTTAATTAGAATTAGTTAATATTATTAGATAATTCATTAATTAATTTAAAAATTAACAGATTAAAATTAATCTATTAAAATTTTAAACTAATTAAATTAACTAATCCTAATTTAAATCCACTCAACTTTGAATTCTATTACAAAATTTTATTCCACCCCCTAGTTGACCGAAATATTTTTTTATTGATTCTTCCATGGACCAATTTGTAAACACGCGCATTTGAGTGCTCAAATTTTGAAATCTTCAACCTTGTTTTCTTTCATGATTTCACAAAAAATTTTCATCTTTTGCACTTATCCATCTCATTCCTAAAAAAACAAACAAATAAATAATATTGAGTAGAAGTAAGATAAATGTTAAAGAAATCAACGAGAACTTGCAATTTCAATGCATAAAAGAGTAATAAAAATTATGTATAAATTGTACTCATCAATTATATTAGTCTATGTTAATGATATCATTATCACAGGCAGTGATTCTCAAGGTATTGCAGACATCAAGCAGCTGCTAGCTCAAACATTTCAAACAAAGGATGTGGGTTCTCTTTGACATTTTCTTGGCATTGAGGTTGCACGCACAAAGGATGATTTCTTTCTTTATCAAAGAAAGTATGTCCTAGATATTCTTATCGAGACAGGAATGTTGGGATGTCGTCCCAGTGACATCTATGGATCTCAATATTAAGCTGTCCTCCTCCACGATACATTGTTCTCTGATCCAGGACGATATTGCAGGCTGGTTGACAAACTCATATATCTTTCAGTGACTAGGCCAGATATCTCCTTTGCAGTCAATCAATTTATGCATGCACTGATTATTACTCATTGGGAAGCAGTGGTTCACATTCTTCGTTATCTTAAGAAAGCTCCAGGGCAAAGACTTCTCTTCAGGCCTGGTGCATCTCTTTCTTTACAAGGATATTCTGATGCTGACTGGGCATGATCGATTGATGACAGACGATCTACTAGTGGATACTTTGTGTTCTTTAGAGAAAATCTGGTATCTTGGAAGAACAAGAAGCAACCTGTTGTAGCTAAATCAAGTGCATAAGCTGAATACCAAGCCGTTGGGCATTCGGTTTCTGAAGTTTTATGCCTCAAATCTCTCTTCGAGACTTAACAATTCCAGTATCTCCTCCAGTTCTATTGTATTGTGATAACCAAGCTGTTATGCATATTTCTAAAAATTCAGTGTTTCATGAGCACACAAAACATATCGAGGTCGATTGTCATTTCGTTCCCGATGAGTTGGAGAAGAAGGTGATCTCATTTTCATAGGTTCAGTTTGGTGACCAACTTGCTGACATCCTCACTGAAGTATTACCTCCTAAGCTTTTTCAAACTTTCTTGAGAAAACTTGGCTTGGACAATATCTACGCACGAGCTTGAGGGGGTGTGCTAAAATAGTCTTAGTTTTAGTTCCCCCATATCTGAAATAATCTTAGAATTAATCCTTGTACTCTTATATATGTAGGAGGCAGTGTATTCAATTATAATTATCCAATAAAGTACTGTTTTCAGTCAAGATACTTTAACAAACTGCAACCATAATTGCAATGCATGTGTTGTTACATGCAAATTAAATTGCATGTAACAACAGTTGCAAGTGGAAGTATGAGGAGTTTGTGGCCGCCGTGGCCATCAGTAGAGGTGGCTGCTGGCTGCTGATGGTGGTGGCAGCTATGAGAGGTGATGGTTAAGAGGGTTGTTAGTAGCATATGATACAAGGTACACATCCTACGATACGATCTATAGGTGAACAATATGCGTTGGTAATGTAACTCATAGGTTACAAGTAAATTGTATGATACATAGTATGTATCTAATAATTTGATGTCTATGGTACTGTAGAATTATCGTGCGCAGAGAGAGAAATTCATCTTACTTTTTTTTCCTCCATTATTCTTTGGTTTTGCAGAATTATCATGCGCACAGAGAGAGAAATTCACCCAAGAGACGAAAAAATTCTGCGGCTGCTAATAATTTCTCAAGACATCCTAATAATGGCTTGGCAGAGACTCCCCATGATGTTGACTTACAGGAGAGACGTGACCGTAATCCACCTCCACAGTTGCAACCTCCTATTTTCAGTGGAAATGGACATGGGATGTCATCCATTGTTAATTTACCCAGTTCAATACTCTCTTCTTCCTTAAAGGAGACTTTCACTGCCAATGGCTCCGTGCTTCCACCCGACACAGAACTTGAGTTTGGGACCTTTGCTGTTCTTCCATCGGGAGCACTCTTTTCAGATGGAGGGAGAAGATTAGATACTGGCTGCCCTGCATCTTCTGTGTAAAGTCCATCCGTCACTTCAAATCAGGCAAGGTAATTACAAATTAACTCCCTTATGAGTTTTAATGGAGAAGATTTTCATTTGATTGGTATGTCCAACACTTCTATGGTTAGATCATCACTTGCTCATTTAGTGATATCTTCAGTCTGATGGTGGTTACAACAAACATTGGTTTAGAAAATTATGAGGTTAGGGCTGTCAACCGAATGAGGTATTCTTGAGTGGCTTTTGTTGTGGAGAAAACCAAAGGTTTATTCACTTTGTGAACTAAACTGGAGTATGTATTACCAAGACTTCTGTGGTTAAACCAAAGGTTTATTGCTGCAGACCCTCAGGCTCAATACGGGCTCACAGGCTCAATAAACTAGTGTTTATTATTTTCTTTATGTATAAGTCTTCATAAGAATGGTATATATAATTCCATATTTAGAATTCAATATGGTGATTTCCTGCTCAGAAAAGTGCTCTCTAATCCCTATTCAATTGGAGATAATATGCCAAACTGACAGAGAAAGCCAGGTGCTTATGTTTGGAATTTGTTTTTAGTTGTGCATAGCTTGAATCCGAAATGTGGCTGGTCTAAATATAAAACACCACTTGACATGCTGTAGACCATCTTTCATGGTAATGAAATTCAAAGTTATTATGAACCCAAAATTTTCGAGACGACCAGAACATTTTAGGCGAAAGACTCAACGGGTAAATATTAGCATTATAGTCTTCTGAAGTGAACTAAGTTTGTATAACTATTTGTTTATACTTAAATTGTATCAGCCTCTGAATTATTTTCTTAAAATCATTTGTGGTTCAAATATGCAGTTCTGCACAGGCATATCAACTCAGAGATGAATACGATTTCCCACCCTTATCTGATTGATCTGTAGTTGTCGACGTTTTTTATACATACAGAAGACCAAAAGTACGATACATGAAAACAGGGAAATACTAATTGCACATAGTACCTGTCTACTGAAGCGGTTCCTCAGTGGTGTAAAAACAAGAGGCCGATCCTCCCAGTTTGTTGAGATGCATCATCGTTCTTGAAGAAAATAATTCTCTTACACCCCCTCAAAATCCCGTCAGCTTGGTTATAAACAGTTTTGTGCATGTACATGTATCTTCTTTTTTTTTTCTTTTTTTCTTTTTTTCTTCTGAGATGGTTGGAACAATAAAGAGCATAGATTTTTTACTGCTGTGTATTTTTAGCCGAGACAACTAGAATTGAAAAGAATGCTCGCTATCATTTTAAATAGCCAATTATCGTTCAAATTCTCCTCAGTAAAAATGTCCATACAAAAAAATTAAATATATTTAGCAGATCAACTTACATTCAACTCTGAAACACAACAAGGAACCGAGGAAAGCATTCATTACCTAACTGGGACAAACTGAAACCACAACTGGAAAACATTAGAAGCAAAAGTTCCTTTATCCATAGCATTATAGAAATTTAAAAAACTAGAAAGAATTTTTCCTTGAAAGAGTTGGCAGCCAAACATTGACACCATTTGAAGTAAAAATCGAAGCTATCAGGTACAGAAGACTGATAGTATGTTTAGATCTTAAGGAAAATATGCAAAAGAAAGTGAAAGCGACAAATAAGAACTAACACAAATAATAGGAGAGACCCAACATATAGATAGTCCTATCATTTATTGTTTCATAAGAAGCAGATCTTAGCATGGTTCAATCTAAGTTCAGAGAAAAAAAATGTTCGAAGCAAATTTATGAACTGATTGTGTACAATTATGCGTCTCCATTATTGGGCATGCTTTTACCAAAAAACATCTTTCTAAGCAATTTTTTTTTTGCTTCTCAGATGGTTGGAACACCAACCTTGCCTATTAATTTGATGTAGATTGTGTTGGAACACTAACCTTAATTCAGTTTGTTGTTGGGGGAGGGGGAGGGGGAGTGGGAGTGGGAAGTCTCTTGGTCTCGTTTTCTATAATAATCTACCATAAAAATGATAAAGAGTAAAGAGTGAAAGAGTCTTTGCTGCAGTTGTTTGTGATTGTGTTGAATTGAGGACTTCCCATCTCATTGTCAAGGAAAGTATTTGAGGCACAAACGCATCTCTTTTTGAAGTAGTGTTGCTAATGAGTCCTTCGGTCCTTTCCTGGCATTCGGATCATGTAAAGATCAACTTTCTGTTTTCCAGTGATGATATGCAGTCACCGGCCCGAGCACTTTTGGGTGCCCTCAAGATAATTCTAACTTGAGCAGTACCTGGAGTCGAGAATGCACAAGTGTATGAGGATCTTCACAGACAGTTGGGAGATGCCAAACATATGGTACACTGTAGACAAGTAGTTGAACATTTTGAACATAATGCATGGATCTTTATCCGTCGCCGTTGGGTAGTCTACTATCTCGAATCCTTTGGTTTTCTGTTGTTGGTTTAACTAATCCTTTCACGACCTACAAGGCTGCAATCAATCAGCTAGCGTTTGGTCTTGGGAAAATGTTCTGTGGTTGTCTAATTATGCCTGTTAAGGAGGTGTTGATTAATGCAAACACAGCAGATCAATTTTGGTGGTTTGATTTCATAGTGTGCAGATATGTAGAGTTTGGTCTTTTAGTTATCATCCATAGTTGCAGATTGTGACCCACAATCAGAATGAGGTGCTATCATCCATAGTTGCAGATTGTGACCCACAATCAGAATGAGGTGCATCTATTTTTTATTTTATTTTATTTTTCTTATACACCTTTTGGATGCTTGATTGCATTTTAGGGTTCTGAGTAGATGATATTGAAATTAAACTTGATTTTGAGTTAAACTTAATTATGGGTTCATAATCCAAACCCAAAATTAAGCCCAAGTTCTAGAGATTCTCTAGAAACATCATAAAATATTATCACCCCCTCTATATGTTCTAGAAAATTCTATAAAATAATTATCTAAAGATTTGTGTAGAAAATTCTAGGAATTGTAAGACATAAAATCTAGATATTATGGTAGAGAGTTCTAGAAGACTTGTAAGATATTTTGTAATCTTGGAGCCTTTAAATAGCTCCTTCCTCTCCCATTTGTAAACAAGTTGAACAAATAAATAAAAAGCAAGTTAAGGAAAGAGTGTTCTTCATAAGTTCTCTAATTCTCTCTAAAAATCTTTCAAGTATTTTCTAAGTATTCTTCCATATCATTCTTCATACTTAGAGGGTTTCTTCTCTTGGTTTCACTCGGGTTTCTCGGGTATTACGGTCTTGGGTTAGTGCTAAGCACTATCGGAGTTTCTCTACATGGTATCCGAGCCATTCTAATCTTGTGCTCATCAAGATCGGGGTTTAAGAGAGCTCGGTTTATTCTAAGTATGGAATCAATGGGTCGTATCGTTGGATTGGGAATGGAGATCTTAAACCAATCTAACTACCGGTTATGGAAGTCATGTATGGAGTCATACTTGGTTAGTGAGGACTTATGGGATGTCGTCGGCGGTAGTAGCACAACACCACCAAGGGGAGATGCTGCAACAGCGGAAGCGACAAAAGAGTGGACATGGAAAAATGCCAAGGCGGAGTTTGCTTTGAAGAGGTCAATATCCTCGGGAGTATTTGAGCATGTCTCAAGGTGTAAATCTGCTAGTTCAATTTGGCAAGCGTTAGATCAATTGTTCAACAAGAAGAACGAGGCTCGGCTACAATTATTAGAGAACGAGTTGGCGAATGCGAAGCAGGGGGAGTCTTCAATCTCAGAGTTCTTTATCAAGGTAAAAAACCTTTGCTCAGAGATTAATACTCTTAATCCGGAGGAGTCGATTTCAGAAGCTCGGATGAAGCGGTCTATTATTCGTGGTTTACGACCCGAATATACACCGTTTGTTACTTCAGTTCAAGGATGGGCTACACAACCTTCCTTGGAGGAGTTCGAAAATCTACTAGCTTCGCAAGAATCACTAGCCATGCAAATGGCGGGAGTTAAAGTCAATGATGACTCGGGGAGCGCGTTTGTAGCTCGGAGGCAACAAAGTTTTAGAGCCAAGTTCAAGGATAGTGATACAAAAAATAATGATGGACGAGAAAGATCTTCTATGGGAGACAAGAAGTGATTCAAGTGCTACCGGTGTGGGAAACTTGGGCACTTCAAAAAGAATTGCCGAGTTAAGTTGAAAGAAACAAATATGGCGGAATCAAAGGGTCACACTGAAGACGAAGAATGGGGAAAATGTTTCACGGTGGAGGCTGCATCTTTAGGTACATCCACAACTAAAAATCTTGGAAATGATTGGATTGTGGATTCTGATTGTAGCCATCATATTACCGAAGACGAGAAGTTATTTTCTAGTCTTCAGTGTCATGACGGGAAAGAAGCCATCATTACCGCGGATAATTCAATCCACCGTGTTGAGAAGGAAGGGACTGTTGTCATTAAAGGAGATGATGGAAGCCCAATAACTCTCAAGAATGTATATCATGTTCCTGGAGTAAGGAAGAATCTTCTCTCTGTGGTAAATGCAGTGGACTCAGGTAACTACGTTTTATTTGGCCCAAGTAACGTCAAATTCTTAAAGAATATTAAAGAGTTAAAGGCGGATGCGGTTCACACCGGAGCGCGAGTTAAAGATCTATATGTTTTATCGGTCTCCAACTCATATGTTGAGAAGATGAGCACCAATGATAATGTCTTTATATGGCATGCTAGACTTGGTCATATAAATATGACTAAGCTCAAAGTTATGGTAAATACGGATTTGGTTAATGAGCTCCCAAGGTTGAAGATTCAAGATGAAGGAAAACATTGTGAAGGTTGTCAATATGGAAAATCACATAGGCTTCCATTTGACAACTCCACTTCACGATGCAGCGCTCCGTTGGAGAGGATCCATAGCGATTTGATGGGTCCAACAAGAACACCCTCCTATTCCGGGTTTCGTTACATGTTGTTGTTCGTTGATGATTTCTCACTGTACACCTGGGTATACTTTGTGAAGTAAAAATCAGAAGTATTTTCAAGATTTCAAGAATTCAAGGTTACCGTGGAAGGCGAGTTAGGTCAGAAGATCAAGACCGTAAGGACGGATAATGGAGGAGAGTTTATGTCAAAGGAGTTCCTCTCTTTTTGTCAAGAGCATGGTATCAAGAGGGAATTTACATGCCCATATACACCTCAACAAAATAGAGTAGCAGAAAGGAAGATCCGACATCTAAGCGAAACGTGTAGAAGCTGGCTACATGACAAGAATTTGCCTAAAGCCTTATGGGCGGAAGGCATGAGATGTGCAGCATATGTCATCAATCGAATGCCACTAAGTCCGAATAACATGAAGTCTCCTTATGAGATGGTTCATGGGAAGAAGCCAACGGTGAAACATCTCAGGATATTTGGATCAATCTGCTACGTCCATGTGTTCGACTCTCAGAGAACAAAGTTGGACGCAAAGGCGAAGAAATGCATATTTGTCGGTTATGATGAACAAAGAAAAGGGTGGAGGTGCATGGATCCCGAGACACATAGGTACATCGTGTCTCGTGATGTTGTCTTTGACGAAGTTTCCTCATATTATGGACAACCTCAAGTCTTGGTCGAACAAGAAGGTGGAGATTCCTTCAAGGTTGATGAACCAGTTCCTCAAATGCCAAGTGAGAGCGGAAGTCTTGAAAAGGAGACGCAAGGTGAAAGGAGGAGCACTAATCAAGAGGAAGATGATGATGAAGATCATGGTTCCATGGCTAATCAAAGGCCTAAAAGGAACATTGTTAAGCCTGCCCGGTTCAGAGATGAAAGATTTGTCACTACTTACTCATCTTACTTTGCCGCTCTATTAGATGAAGAAGAGCCATCATCTTATGATGAAGCTAAAGGTGTTCAAGAGTGGGAGACCGCAATGGAAGAGGAGATGAATGCCCTTATAAAGAATGAAACTTGGGATTTGGTTCCAAAAACCAAGGATGTTCAACCCGTTTCATGTAAATGGGTGTATCGAATTAAGCGGAAAGCGGATGGAAGCATTGATAGATTTAAAGCAAGGTTGGTTGCTCGGGGGTTCTCTCAGAAGTATGGAGAAGATTATGATGAGACTTTTAGTCCTGTGGCTAAGATGACTACGATACATTTACTTCTATCTTTAGCCGCAAGCTTTGGTTGGAAGTTATGGCAACTAGATGTGAAGAATGCGTTTCTATACGGTGAGCTTGATAAGAGTATCTTCATGGAGCAACCACTTGGTTTCAAATCACGAGAGCATCCTGATTATGTGTGTAAGCTTAAGAAGGCTTTGTACGGGTTAAAACAAGCTCCTCGAGCATGGTATGGAAAACTTGCTCAATTCCTTCAGTTTTGCGGTTATGTACCATCAAATTCGGATCCAAGTCTATTCTTCAAGAAGAATGGAGGAGTCCACATGGTAGTTCTTCTTTACGTGGATGATATGATAATCACCGGGAACGATGATGCTGAAATTGCTTGTCTACAAGAGGATATGTCGGTGAGGTTTGAGATGAAGAAGTTAGGTGAGTTGAATAACTTTCTTGGTTTGGAGGTTGAAAGGGTAAAGGATGGAATCTTCATCGGTCAACAAAGCTATGCAAGAAGGATTGTTGAGAAGTTCAGGGTACACGAAGGAAAGACACGTACTACTCCGATGGATGTGAACATAAGGCTTAAGCGCGATGAAGGGTCCTTGCTACCCGATCCTCGACCTTATCGCTCTCTTGTGGGAAGTCTTCTATATTTAACCATTACAAGACCTGACATTGCCTTCGCGGTAGGTCTCATAAGCCATTTTATGCAAGAACCAAGGAAACCACATTTAGAAGCGGCAAAGAAGATCTTGAAGTATGTGAAGACAACTCTTGGCATGGGTTTGGTGTACAAGTACAATGCCAAGGTTTCTCTTTATGGTTTCACCGATGCTGACTTTGGTGGAGATCTAGATGATCAAAAATCAACATCAGGTTATGTGTTTTTATGTGGAGACACAAGCGTGTCGTGGTGTAGCAAGAAATAAGGAACGGTGTCATTGTCTACCACTGAAGCAGAGTATAAAGCTTCAACACTCGCAGCTCAAGAGTGTACATGGCTTCGAAGACTCCTTGAAGATTTGTTCGAGCCAATCAATAAGTTGGTTGCAATTTATGGAGATAATCAAAGTGCTATCAAGTTGGCTAATAATCCGGTGTTTCATGCAAAGACGAAACATATCGAGTTAGAGTCACTTCATAAGGGAGAAGGTGCTTGATGGAACAATTGAAGTTTTGGAAGTTCGAAGCGATGACAACATTGCAGATATCTTCACAAAGTCATTACCAAAAGGTAAATTCGAGTTACTTCGCTCGAAGCTCGGTATGGTTGACAAAATCAAGTTTAAGGGGGAGTATTGAAATTAAACTTGATTTTGAGTTAAGCTTAATTATGGGTTCATAATCCAAACCCAAAATTAAGCCCAAGTTCTAGAGATTCTCTAGAAACATCATAAAATATTATCACCTCCTCTATATGTTCTAGAGAATTCTATAAAATAATTATCTAAAGATTTGTGTAGAAAATTCTAGAAATTGTAAGACATAAAATCTAGATATTATGGTAGAGAGTTCTAGAAGACTTGTAAGATATTTTGTAATCTTGGAGCCTATAAATAGCTCCTTCCTCTCCCATTTGTAAACAAGTTGAACAAATAAATAAAAAGCAAGTTAAAGAAAGAGTGTTCTTCATATGTTCTCTAATTCTCTCTAAAAATCTTTCAAGTATTTTCTAAGTATTCTTCCATATCATTCTTCATACTTAGAGGGTTTCTTCTCTTGGTTTCACTCGGGTTTCTCGGGTATTACGGTCTTGGGCTAGTGCTAAGCACTATCGGAGTTTCTCTACAGATGACTGGTGGGTATACCGTACCATCATTATTCTACCGTCTACTGTACCGGGATATTTGGTACACAGCTCTATCGTTACCGTGCCAAGATTTCGGTACTACCGAGTTCGGTATACTGGAATATCAATACGGTAATAGTAATGGTACGGTAGTACCGGACCATAAAAAGAAAAAGAAAATTTCAATTGAGTAGAAGTATATATCTCTGATTAGCGAATTAACAAATACTTGAAGCCTTGAACCATCAACTCCGCAATAATTTTAGATGTAACTTGGTTGCTACAAGTGCTGATAAAGCTTCTTAATCACACAAAAAATCAACATTTCTTTTGGATCTAAGGTCTCAGCCATTATTCATTATCAAAGGTACATGTACGATTACAAATGATAAGAAATAACAGTACGGTGACTACAGCAGATAAGGGAAATACCGACGTTTTTACCCCGGCGTTTCTCCAAAACACCGGGGTAGGATGCACAATTTTTTTTAAGCAATAAACAATTTATATACCTTGGTGTTTTATAAGAAACGTCGGGGTTTCCTTATATAGCCCGGCGTGTTTCGAAGAAACGCCGGGTTATAGACCCCTTTTATATTTCAACTATATTTAATTAGACCCCGTTTATTTCTCTCCCTCTCTCTCTTTCTCTCTCTCGTTCTCGTAGCCAAAGCCCATCGCCGCAAAGCCCGCCTCCGGTGCTCCCCGCCCTCGTCCCCTCCAGCGTCCTCACCGCTCTTGCTCGCCATCTTTCTCTCTCTCTCTAGCTCTCAAACCCTAGGTATAAAAATGTCTATCTTGTAATAAATTTTGTATTTATGAATGAAATTATTTGGAAATGTGTGATGAATAATCATGGATTGTGGAGTATTTTGGGATTTGAGAATGTGGACTAATTAGGGTTTGTTGAATTTGTTAATTAGGGTTTGTAGTATTTCTGAATTTCGATCCTAAGAAACTAGGTTGTTATTTTGCGCATATCGGTCGAAATTGATATTAAATACTAGTCCCTTACTTGTGTATCATAACTATTTGATATAATGCATGTGCTATTTTTATTTTCTTTATCAAGAAAATATGACGATGTTCTTCCTTTTCTTATTTTAGAGATAGCATACTAATGTATGTACATTTTACCTCTGGATTGGGTTATTATGATCTTCTCTTTTGTAGAATGCATGACATAGAACTGTATGAAATATGATCTCAAATGGTAAAGATTTATGTTTCAAGGATGATTTCTCTGGACTAACCCTTTGAAACATAAACGTGAAACATAATTGTCATAGAACTGCATAAAATAGGATCTCAAATGGTAAAGGTATACTGAATGAGTGTCATGTGTAACCCTTGAATGAACATTTATTTTTACCTACAATTTTCACACTACAGCAGAAAAGGGAAATACAAACATGAAACACGAATGTCTTTATGCATTCTACGAGGCTTATGTTTTTTTCCTTGATTTTTCCCCCTTTTATAAAATACCATTGATATAGTCCCATCCTTTTTAAAAGTGTACGCTAAAATTGTTGAAGTTTAATTGCTGAAATGTATATGACTTAGCATCTTAGGCAATAATTCAATTTAAACAAGCAATAATGCTTTAAGGGTGAGTTCAAATATTCTTATGGTGCTGAAACTATATGTTTAAAGAGTTAATTAGTAAATTATTGTAGAGTAGTTGAAGGCAGTGAGTTCTGTACTAACTAATTAAATTGGGAACTGTTGTGATTTATTTATTTTCTTTCTGTTATATGATCATTTCTTTAGGCCTATTTGCATAGCAAGAGTTGAAGATTGAATTAAAATAGTGAAATATTTCCACATGTACTAGCAAACATCACCTAGAAATACTTAATCCAAGCAGCTCATGACATCACATGTTTGTTTGTTGAATTCAATATCATTTGTAGCCCCCTGTCTTCCAAATTCTCAATTATACAGTTAATCTATGTCACACTCTATGAGACAGACATGATCACTGTAACGTGCATAGGTGTCATCTAGTTTATACATTTTTTTTTAATTCTTAGGGGCAGTTGTTTCGAAGGAAAGTTGTAAAACCTATTTTTGGAAAATATATTTGAGTTTCTTTCCATTATAAGAGATTTCTTGCATATGTATGCAAAAGACACCAATTTTGAGTGCCAATTTTGTGTTGATGTGTTGCGATTAGCGTGATGATCACTTTTGCTTATTTGATAAAAGAGAGATGGAAGTCCCTATGGAAGTCCCTATATTTTTGGCCAAATTAGAAAAGAATGACATCATGGTTGAGTATTAGAAAAAACTGTCATTTTGAGAGGAATTTCAGTATAGTGGTAAGGTTTGAGAATGTAACAATAGAGGTTTCTTCAGGTTTTCTATAAATTATTGTGTAAAGAAAAACAATATGTTACATAAATTAGTCGAAAAAAGATTATCTGTTTATCCTTCTATATAAATCTCCATGATGTTCTGAGAGATTTTATTGTACATTGAAGAAGATCACTGTCTAGTCAGAGATCTCGCCGGCCCAACAATCAACAGTGCAAGATCTTCTTCTCCCTTTCTATCACAAAAGAAACATTTTAGTTGTCTCTATCTTACAGTACAAATTTTTTAGGTAAAGGAATCAATTTACATGCTCTAGAGTAGCATAATGCAAGTGAATAAGCTCCTGGATCTCTTACCGCATCATTCTTGCCATCATCATCTTCTTGCATGGGACTTTTTAGAATGTAGAAATTTATGTAAATTCACTGTTTACTTTTTTGTGTTTTGGTTTTATTTTCATTTGTGAACTCCATTTTGTGATATTTGCCACATTTCACTTATTTTATTCAGATGGCAATACTGAGTGAACTAAGAATATTAATAGAAGATACCCTCTTTGGATCTTATTTGTCCCAGCAGATATTTTAATTTATAGTATTATAATAATTAAGATGATCATATCTTTGAATTTCATTATTGATCTTTCAACATCTGGTTTTGCTTAACTGTAATCAGTGTAATATGCTTTGCCTGACTTGTAGTCCCAGCATCCGTATTTTTGCTTATTGCTGTCTGAAGCTTGGACTTGTGCTGCCAGCCACAGGGTGTAGTGTGTACCTTTATTCTTAGTCCTACATGTTTGGTTCTAGTGATTCTTTATATTCTATTTATTTAAGAAATCGAGCTATAATTATGGTGACAACGCACTACTTTAGGTAACTTCACTTCAGGTTGGACTTTGTTGGGCAGGTTCAATATGTCTCTTTGCAGCCTACTAAAATTTCAGAGGATCCATTTTTGATACAAGAACTGGTTAAGTATGTAGAATAAGGATTGTTAAGGAACTTACAAGCACAACATTTAGGGAACTTTTTAGAATGTAGAAATCGATAATGTAAATTCCACCACCTAAATCCCAGTCCGTGATTTTCGACTTGTGCTGCTCCATTGAGCTTGCAATCCTCCAAACTTCTGAATGATTAGCTTTGTATGCTAGTGGTCTATACACAAGCATACACATGAGTGTGCTACATTAGAAAGAATTTATTGAATATACTCTGCAACTATGATATATATTGTGTTTTGGCATTCCGTAATGCATAGAATAATGCTGTTGTAGCACTAATTTTTTGTATAATGTGTGACTTACGCAGTTCCAAAATAGAATTCCATTGGTTCAAGTCGGGCCAATCAAGAGGAAATAAGCGAGCATGGTGGAAGCAACTCTGACAGAAGGCAACGTACATAATAACTTTTTGTGAATTGTGATCATGTTTTTTTAGTGGTTTTTGTTCTCGAACTATTTTGAGTTGTAATAAAATGAAACTTGTTCGAACTTTTTTGTAATTGAGCTATATGTATCTTACTTTGTGTGAGAAACAAGTTTAGATTTTGGATTTTGGATATTATTTTTATTGTGTTATTTTGGATTACTGAAATTATTATTGGAAATTATTATAGGTTTTGTAATGCAAGGTAGTGGAAATTATTATAGGTTTTATATTCCAAAAGCACCAGCAAAATTATAGGTATTTAATTCCAAAATCACCAGCAAAATAATTTAAAAAACAAAACCCCGACGTTTTGGAAAACGTCGGGGTATATGAAATTATTTCCCAGCAATTTAATGATTTTAAATAAAATTATATTAAAAATTATTTTTCTAAAAATACATTCCCGACGTTTACAAACGCCGAGGTGGGGTAATTTTATTAAAATTCATTTAAATTTAAATTGATATTCCCCGACGCAAAATAAACGTCGGGATACAAGCAAGAGACATCAGCGGTTTTGAAAACGCCGGTGTAGGGTCGTAAATGAATCCCGGCATGCGCAACACCGCCGTTTGTTGTAGCGCTATATGAAAAGCCGGTATGCTATTCCCTTGTATTTATAAACGCCGGGAAAGCCTCCGAAAATCGCAGGGAATCCCTTGGCTGTTGTAGTGGGTAACTGAAAGATTCTAACCACATGAGAAGGCAAATTAGTAGTAGTTGATTAAGAAAAAAATACTATCTTTTGCAATTTATTGCTTCAAGAATAAATGGCTTATTATTCATCATCTACACCAGATTTATTTATTTATTTTTGGTCTAATAATTCTACCTCTCTGCTTTCTGCTATAATTCTACCTCTTCTCTTCTGTTATATATACATCTTAATTTCTACTACTATAATAAAATCGAGCTACCAAATAAATCACAAATATGCATATTCTTTATTCAAAAAGGTAGTGCAAAGTAATTCACTTGCTTCTGGTCTACTTGAAAGAAAAAAGAAAAAAAAAACACATTATAGATGAATATATTAAGTTGTTTTGGTGCCTTTAGAAAACTACTTACCAAACATATATAAGATCATATGGCTTAGATGAAAACTAATCCATTAAGTTCTAAATAATTAGATGAAAACTAATCCAATAAATTTAATTAGAACGGATGTCAGTTCATGTCTTTCAATCACTATCAAATCATCAAAGAAGTTTTTGACTAAATTACTTTCGGTTTGACCTACAACAAACTGATCGAGACATATGCCATATGGTTTGTATAAAAATTAAATTAAATATATATTAAATTTGCTCGGTACGGTACGGTACGGTATATATTCGGTATCAATACTGGGAACCGGTACCATATAATATTATTGAAATATAGTAAGTGCTAATGTGTATATTCTGTTTCCTAATCTATAGGAAACAAATTCCCCAAATCTCTCATCCCTCAATCTTCTCTCAATCTCCTTTCTTCTCCTCCAAGAATGTAATCCTTATATATAGATGTATACTGTAATCCCTATTTCTGCAAATATGTATTTTTATGAGTATTTTTCTGTATTTCAATATTTATGAACTCGTTAATTATTAAATTCGTTTTGGATTTCATGTTAAAGCATTTTTCTAAACAATAGTTATAATTATTTCGAATAAACTTTGTTTACATTTCTACTTGATCAACTATTTGCGTTTTAACCCTCAAAAATATTGTTACTATTGGAACTATTTCCATAAATTCCTATTTTTATATACTGTTATTATTTTGATAATTTCTATTGTCGTTGTTGGTATTATTTATTGCTATTTTGTTATAACTATTATTATTATAATTTTATTATTACTATTGTCACTGTTATTATTGATAGTTTTTTTATTTTTTATTGATTGATTGATATTACTAGTATTATTATTTTATTGACATGGTTATTTTAGTGTTCTTATGGTTATGGTGATTATCTATTATTATTATTATCGATTATTAAAACCAATCCCTTCTTATTTAATATTTGTGTTTCTAATTTGTTTCAAATAATTTATGTAACGTGATACAAATTGTATTTTTATTATAAATTATATTTTACCTAGATATCTTATTCTTGGTGTTTGGGTTTGTATTGATCATTTATGTTCAAATACAATGTATTTTATTCTATTGGATCCATACCCATTACCTAATAAACCAATATCTCTCTTTCCCCTATAAATACTAATCTCTTTTAATTAAACCCTAATTTCCCTAACCCTAGTTTCCTGTGTAACCGTCGCCTAACCCCTCCCCTATACTGTGATACCCCCGTCTCTCTCCCCCTTTCCATGTTTCCATCTAAACCCATCCACCAAGCCTGTCGCCTCTCCCGTTCTTCCTCATCGCCTTCCCCTCGTCAACCTCTCCCCCTCCTCATCACCTCATCCCCGTCGCTCCATCATCATCCCTGTCCTCGCCCAAGATTCCACCGCAACCTATTAACCCATCTTCGTCTTCGCCATCTCGTCCACGCCATCTCTCGTCCTTGCCCCTCCGTGCACCCCCGCATTCACCGCAGATCCCTTTTCGTCGTCGTTAGCACCGTCCAAGTCCCGAGCCCCCAGTTGTCGTCTCCTCTGTTCTGTCGAGAGAAACAGAGCTTTGCCGAGCTCGCCGTTGCCGTCGCTTCCCGACCGCAGCGCCGTCGTGCCGCAGTCGCCACCTCGCCGTGGTCGCCGCTGCCGAGCACCCCTGCCACAGTACCGCGCCATCGCCACCAGTCGCCAGTTCTCCCGCGCTCTCTTTCTTTCGGTTGAGTAAGGAAGAAGAGATGTCAGTGGTCCGTTTCCGTGTTTGATATTTTGGCTTAGAGGATCCGACTCCCTGTGTTTGCTGTTTTGCCCCCTGATCCAGTGTGGTTGCTCTTGCTGTTTGGTTGCTGCTTGGGTTTCTTCACACGTGTCTCGCTCGTGTTCTTGTGGATCATCGCCTGGGATTCTCATCCCGTTATTCTAAAATATTCGAATTAACCATCTCGCAGGCAAGTCTCTCCTTGAGCTAATATTTTGTTTTGTTCAAGTTTATTTGATATCTGCAAGTAGATCCAGTCCCTTCCGTTATCATACTGCTATTGAAACTCCGTTAAGTTTATCGAGGGTTTACACAAGCTAACCCGACATACTCTTAACGTCGTGCCGTTCTCTTTGATATAAAATCTAGTCCCTATTGTTTCATGCATATGCACTTACATGAAGTTAACTAGATACATGTTATAGACTATGAATTATATACATGTTAGATTGGTTTGATTGGTGAATTAATACCATGCCTGTGAAATTGTATCTTAAACATAGAAATATGCATGTGGACACCTAGGATCACTTTGTTTATTAATTTGCATGAAATATATGATCGTATGATTTAATTGTTGCCTATTCATGTCAAGATAATTTTGAACTGCTAGTTGTTCCATTTTGAATCAGATTTTCAACCATGCTACTGTCATAATTTGAAATAACTTTCTGAACATGAAATTTAGCCTCTGATGTCTAGTTTACTCCCCTTTTTGTGGATTTGAGTTCTGATGTGTGATCTGTTAGATATCATCAATTTTAGTATAGCTGTGTCAGAAATTTCAGATTCACAAATGCATGCGTATCCTGCTGTTTCTTAATTTAATTGACCATGCTAACAGTAAAAGAAAAATCTAAAATAAATCTAGCTGAACCTAGATACATGTAGGAATGACCCAGAATTTTTATAGATTTATTTGATGAGTTCTCTGACCTGAAACAAATAGTTGAACACAATCTACAACATGCTGCTTGAACATAAAACCTGAATAGAATAGAGTTTTCACCCTAGTTTCTTTATCTTTTATATGCCTTAATTATATTCGCTGGAACCGTGTGGAAGTATACTTTCTAGACCTTCTGACGGATTCAGATTTGCTATTTGGTAGTGGCTGTGATCCATATTTTGGTACAGCAAGGTCATGTTGTCCTGATCATGCGATGTGCGTCTAAATGACTTGTTTACTTCATAATTTGCCTGTAACGAATAGAACTAGTCACACTTAGTATTATACAACATTGACACCCTCTTGCATGCTCACATAGGATGAAAATGAACTAATAATAAGCCGGGGTATTATGGGTAGGACTTGGTAGTGAACGATCGGAAAATGTACTCGGCAAGGCCTTATCGTTATATTGTATTGGAAGGAGGAGAAATATTGATTGGAAGGAGAAGTATTGATTGTTAATTATTGATTGTTAATTATTGTTAATTATTGATTGTAAAACTATCGTTATCGACGCCGAGTACACGATCCGTGAATTCACCATCAGTCTAAAACGTTCATTGTGTGTTTGCGCCGAACCTGTAATATGGGATGCAGTAGTACGTGCACTAGATAGGCTAATAAAATGATTAATAACCTGCATACTTGATCTCGTATTGAACTTGAATCGACATCACCCATTACATATGTGATTATTGTAATCCTTTGATATTATTGTATGCTCTTTGCTTTATTCTTTGACTTTGATCCTGTCCCTTTTTCTTTGATATACATGCTTTCCTTTATCCTCTGTTTTCTCTACTTGCTGCCCACGACTTGCTCTAAGGGCACTCTTTTCTCTTTTTTTAGATCAAGTATTCACAGGTACCGAAGGAGCAATACCAGAAGAAATTGGTGAACAAACTCTCTGAAGATCGAAGGTGGACCATTAGACTGCTATAACTATCTTTTGTTATTTGCTTATTGTATTGCTTTTATCATACTTTGTATTCTTGGGCTTTATGATCCGAAGTTTGTTTTTATCCCAGATGTTGATTATTATTTGGTGAATTAATTTCATAATTATTTTAGAGTTATTCTTTGTTTATGTGGTTACATTTCTCTTGCGTGGTTGTATTATCTTGTATATTATTGAGTTAATCTGTTACAGTTTCTGGATGATGTATAATCATTCGCTTGGCCTTCGTTACGTGCTCGTATTTTTATATTTTGGGAAGCGGTGCGTGACATATACAGTAAAGAATAAAGATGAATAAGAAAATTATTATTTTTCCAAATCTGATTTCAACATGGTATCAGAGCCTAACCAGATCTAGGCTAACTGAAGAAGAAGAGAAGGAGGTGATCAGATCTGACATCTCCATCTTGATCTGATCCTGACCAAACCCCGATCCCCGAATATCCTCGTCGTCCCGATCCCCAAACCCTCCTCATCGTCCACAGACCCCGTCGCCGATCTTCATCGACAACAATCCCATCATCCACAGATCCCGTCGCCGAACAAATGCCATATTGAAATATAATCCATCATCTGATCCGCCGTCTTCGTCTACCACTGCTATCACAGTCAACCGCCACCTTTAACCACCACAGACCACATTGCCACCGATCTAACCGTCCAATCAGATATTCATCCTCCTTCATCTAATCACGCAGCCGCCAATCTGACCACCCCATGTCTTCGTCCTCCCGATGAAACCCTATCTTCATCCACCTGATGATGCTTAGTGCAGTACCCCCCGTCAAGATCCCAACCACCACCTAACGAAGTCCCTCATCCCACAGCGATCTCGATCACTATTGACCACCAGAATCTGACCTCTTGATCTGTTGTTGCTGCATAGATGTTTTCCGGTGTGTTTGGTGTGGTGTTGTGCTGCTTGCTGTGTTACTGTTAGTACTGCTTGTTGTGTTGCTATTTGCTGTTCTTCACCATGGATTCAAGGAAGTGTACTCATTGTGGCAAGATCGGCCACACGAAAGCTCATTGTTATAAGATTATCGGCTATCCGGAGAACTGGGATCATAGCAGGGATATTTGGAAGAAAACTTGCAATCAAACCACTGTCGCAGTTGGAGTTGCTGATCGTGCTGTTGCAGGTAATGATGGTAAGGTTTTTTCTACCTCTGTTATGAATAATGCATGGATAATTGATTCGGGTGCTACCGACCATATGACTTTTGATTCTAGACAAGTCCAAAATTTTCAACCATCCACCAAATCAATTGCGTCCACTATCAATGGTGATCCTGCCACTATTACTAGCGAGGGTTCCATACCTCTCACAAACAACCTAACCTTAGATACTGCCCTAGTTGTGCCATCATTGAATTTTAATCTATTATCTGTTGCTCAAATAACTAATGCCTTGCATTGCATTGTAGTTTTTTGGCCTTCACATTGTGTGTTTAAGGATATTCGGACTCGCAAGACGATTGGTTATGGGGTTAGACATGGGAAGCTCTATTACCTGGATTTAGAATCTGAAAGTTCAAGCAAGTTGACTCAAGCTTTAAGTGTGGAAGGATCTGAAGGTGAGAAGAAGAAATCAGATATTTGACTATGGTATCGACGTCTAGGGCATACTTCTTTTGGCTATTTGAAGAAATTATTTCAAACTTTATTTTTTAAGATGGATATTTCTGTCTTTCGGTGTGATGTGTGTGAATTCGCAAAAGACCACCGTATCTCTTTTCCTCCCAAGTCCAAGTAGAAGCTCTCTTTCCATTTATGATTATCCATTCTGATTTTTGGGGTCCAGCCAAAAACACTACATTTGGAGGAGCCAAATGGTTTGTGATATTTATTGATGACTGTACTCGTATGACCTGGATTTGTTCGATGAAGTCGAAAAGTGAAGTTAGTGGCTTGTTTCAGAAATTTCACAAGCATATCATGACTCAGTATAAAGTACAGATTCAAGTTCTTAGGAGTGATAATGGCGGTGAGTGCCTGAGTTATAATCTGCAACAATATTTGGTGGAACATGGGATTATTCACTATACTACATGCCCGTATACACCTCAACAGAATGGCGTTGCAGAAAGAAAAAATAAATATTTGCTCGAGGTGGTCCGTGCTTCTCTTATCCATGAAAATATGCTACTCATTTATTTGGGGGAAGCCCTTGCTTCCGCTGCATACTTAATCAACCGAGTTTCTTCTAGTATCCCAAACTTCCTCATGCCATTTCAAGCATTATCTGAAGCGTGAATGCACCCAAAGACGTCAACTTGCGACCTCGTGTGTTTGGATGTGTTGTATTTGTTCTTTTTCATCAACATGAACGTAATAAGTTAACTCCTCGAGCTGTCCGATGTGTGTTTGTGGGATATGCACAGGATAAGAAAGGGTATCGGTGTTATCACCCACCAACTCAAAAGATGTTTGTGACTATGGATATTGTGTTCTATGAAAATGAGATGTATTTTTTCTCTGAGGTTAAACTTCAGGGGGAATACCGAAGTGAAGTTTAAACTCTTGTCTATGATGAAGTGGTTACCATTCATACTGAACAATCAGATATAAGGGGAGAAAATCGGGATATAAGTAGTGATGATGACTCGAATGAAGACTAAATTGAGAAAGAAAATTTCCACGAAGAACTGCAATTAGTGCCGAACCTCCATGAAGATGAGCCATCTCCAGAACCAGCATCATCTGAACAATCTCCACCACCAGTACCATCCGATTTATCTCTACCCCCAGTAGAACCCCAAAACTAATCGTCATTGCTGTCCGAAGCTCCAAGAAAAGAACTCCCAAACCGTACTACTAGAGGTATCCCAAAACCCACTTATGAGCCTAATCCCACTAGTAATGTCAAGTGTCCCATGAGTCATTATGTGTCCACTCACCGATTATCTGAATCAAACAAGTTATTTGTGAATCAATTATCTATTGTATCTATTTCTAATAGTGTACAGGAAGCCTTAGCCGATCCAAGGTGGAAAGCAGCTATGGTTGAGGAGATGAAGTCCTTGAAGAAGAATGAGACTTGAGAGATAGTCGAGCTGCCAGCAGGAAAGAAGTCGGTAGGATGCAGATGGATTTATACAGTGAAATATAAGTCGAATGGTTCGATAGAACGGTACAAGGCAAGGCTGGTTGCTAAAGGGTATACTCAAACTTATGGAATTGATTATGATGAAACATTTGCACTTGTGGCAAAGTTCAACACTGTTCGAGTTCTACTGTCACTTGCTGCAAATCTTGATTGGTCGTTGGAGCAATTTGATGTGAAGAATGCATTTCTGCATGGAGAATTGACAAAAGAGGTTTATATGGATCTACCGCCAGGATCAAATAGACCAGTCCAATATAGTAATAAAGTGTGTAGGTTGAGGAAGGTGCTATATGGTCTCAAACAGTCGCCAAGAGCTTGATTTGGGAGGTTTACAAAATCAATAAGGACATTCGGATATTGTCAGAGTAATTCAGATCATACCCTATTTCTGAAAAGGAAAGAAGGTAAGATTACTGCTCTCATTATATATGTGGATGACATGATAGTAACTGGGAATGATCCTGAGGAGAGAATGACATTGAAGAGTTATTTGTCATAAGAGTTCGAAATGAAGGATCTTGGCTCTTTGAGATATTTCCTTGGTATTGAAGTTTCTCTCTCGAGAAATGGTATATTTCTGTCTCAAAGAAAGTATACTATCGATTTATTGAAGGAAACTGGAATGTCTGCTTGTCAGTCGATTGGTACACAGTTAGAAGAAGGACTGAAACTTTGCAACGAATATTATCATGCGCCTTGTGATAAGGAAAGATATCAGAGATTGGTTAGAAGACTGATGTATCTTGCACATACACGGCCAGATTTATCATATGCTTTAAGTGTGGTAAGTCAGTTTATGCATGCACCTAGGAACATCACATGAATACAGTGATGAGAATTCTGAGATATATTAAGTATGCTCCAAGAAAATGGATCCTATTTGCGAAACATGGTCACTTGAAGGTTGAAGCATATACTGATGCTGATTGGGTAGGATCTATAATTGATAGGCGCTCCACTTCAGGATACTTCACAGTTGTTGGAGGAAATCTAGTTACATGGAGAAGCAAGAAGCAAAATGTTGTTGCACGCTTTAGTGCAGAGGCTGAGTATCGCGAAGTAGCTCTAAGTATAGCGGAAACTTTGTGGCTGAAACTCTTGTTGCAAGACTTAGGCTGTGGTCCGAATAAACCTATGAAGGTGTATTGTGATAGTCAAGAAGCATGTGATATTGCCGCCAATCCAGTTCAACATGATAGGACGAAACATGTAGAGGTGGATAGATTCTTCATCAAGGAGAAATTAGACGAGAAAGTCATTGAGATATTTAAAGTGAAGTCAGAAGATCAGCTCGCAGATATTCTGACCAAGATAGTTTTGACTCGGCTCTTCTTGAAATTTATTGACAAGTTGGGCATGTTCAATATCTATGCACCAACTTGAGAGGGAGTATTGAAATATAGTAAGTGCTAATGTGTATATTCTACTTTCTAATCTATAGGAAACAGATTCCCCAAATCTCTCATCCCCCAATCTTCTCTCAATCTCCTTTCTTCTCCTCCAAGAATGTAATCCTTATATATAGATGTATACAGTAAAGAATAAAGATGAATAAAAAAAAAATTATTTTCCCAAATCAGAAACCGGTACCGTACAAAATAATCGTGGTACGATACAATACCGAGATTTGTGTATAATATTACCGAGTTTTCGGTAATATTCGGTATATTAACGATACGATACAGTACGGCATTATGGTATTTTGTGACACCCTTACATATGACTGGTTGAAGGATCACTAAGAGCATCTGTAATCGTTTATGCTAAAATTATCCATATATGGATAAATAGAAATAGAAATTTCGATTCCGCTGCACTCGTCGAGAGCTATTTTTTAGCAATCAATACTATAATATTAAGCGACGGCACATGAAGTGCCGTCGGAGTGGACGTCGCTATCATTCGAGAAAGAAAAAAAAAAATTCACAACCCCTAGGGACGGACGGCACATCATGTGCCGTCCAAGCCCATGTGGGGGTGCCAGCCAGTAGAAACAATTCATTAATTATAAAAATCAATTCATTAATTACAAAAACAATTCATTAATTACAAAAAAAATTTAAAAAATTACGAAAACATTTCGAAAATTGCAAAAAAAAATTAGAAAATACAAAAACCTCCGGACGACACTTCAAGTGGCGTCCGAGGATTTCGGATGGCGAATTCGTTTTTTTCAAACGGACGGCACTTCAAGTGCCGTCCGACGATTATAATATTAATTTTTTCCGTGGGACGGCGCTTCGAACACCGTCCCTCACTTATCGATAAATGCTATATCGATTCTCATTTATAGCAATCTACTGTAGCGATTTATCGATAATATCGATATATAGCAAACGACTGCAGCTGCTTTTTAAACCAAATATCGATATTATCGATATATAGCAAACGACTACAGATGCTCTAATGGTAGTAGCTGCTCACCACCTAACAGTTTTCCTAGGGCCCACATGCCATCGTGGGCCTACAAGAATTTCCTTCCCTAAATTTGCAGCCGTCGAGTTTAGTACAAGCGAGATTCAAATACCCGATCATTTTGCTTACTTGCAAAAGATCTCTAGTACCCTTGTAATCATTCTTCGAAAATTTTAATTCACATCCTAAGACTATGTTAAGCATATAGAACATGATGAATGATTCTGATATTTAATTAGGTGTCTCTATCATCGGATATTCACAGTTGTGCTCATTTGGATCAGGCGCGAAGCCAGAACAATTTTTTTCGGGAGGCCAAAAAAAAATTCTATGACTATATAAATACATTGATATTTTTTCGTAATTTTTAGGGGGCCAAACAATAAATTTAAAAAAATCAAAAATTTTAAGGAGTTTTCCAAAATTTTGGGAGGACCTGAGGTGGCCCGGGCCCCCAAAATTTTGGGGAGGCCCGGGCCCCAACATAGCTCCGCCACTGCTTGGAGACTCCATTATATTATATAGGAGCTGTCAAATAAAGGTGGCTGAGATTTACTCTCGAAATATTTATAGAGCTTAGGCTACCCTGCTACAACAATATATATTACGGGCAACACAATAAAGCTTTCGTCTTCAATATCAGGATGCACCACGGATTACATTATCAGGAAGCACCACAGATTACATATATTACAAGGCTATATGTCTTCCAGGACTTGCGGACATCATGGGAGAGCGTCGACATCTGCATGATACCTGCATACTGTAATCAAAATACCATTCGAAAGTTGATAACATTTAGAGATAGGAAACCGTCAAGAAATTATCTATCTCTACTATCTATCTACTATTTTAATGGGAGAGTTTGTCACCAAACAAATACGTGCAATGTACATACATAACTAATATAAATGAGGTATTAGGTCCGATGTCAGGCCACGTCAAATTATTTTTAATACAATATATATATTTATAAAAACGTGCATCACACGTGTAAATTACTAGTATTTTTAATGGGAGAGTTTGTCACCAAACAAATCCCATTTGTAACAAAATAAACTTGTGCATCGCACGTGCAATTTCAACTCTCCATTTGTAACAAAATAAACCCGTGCATCGCATGTGCAACTCCAACTCTCCCATTATATTCTTTACTAGTAGTTTACTCGTGCGATGTACGATTTAATAAATATAGTTTTTTTAAATAAAAATTTAGACGTAGTCTGGATTTAAACCTAGGACCTCTTTTATAATAATTATGCACGTGTGTTGCACGCATTGGTAGATTTACAAATTTACAAATGACACTAAAGCCTTCTCCCAGTATAATATTAGAGATTTATTTAAAAAAATATATATTTATTAAAACGTGCATAGCACGGATCACTCCAAGTTATGTGTATTGCACGGATCACTCCAAGTTACGTGTATTGCACGTACAACTCCAACTCTTTATTAAAACGTGCATTGCACAGACAACTTCCACTTGCGCGTACCGCACGTGCAACTCCAAATCTCTCATTATATTCTTTATTTACTTTAATAAATATATATATTTATTAAAACATGCATTGCAGGAACAACTCCAACTTACATATACCGCACACGCAACTCCAACTCTGTATTAAAACGTGCATCGAACGAACAACTCCAACTTACGTGTATCGCATGTGCAACTCCAACTCTCCCATTATATTCTTTATTTACTATAAAATATATATATATTTATTAAAATGTGCGTCGCACGGACAACTCTAACTTACGTGTAACGCACGTGCAACTCCAACTCTATTAAAACGTGCATCACACAGACAACTCCAACTTGCGCGTATCACTCATGCAACTCCAACTTTCCCATTATATATAGAGATAGATATACTTTAAAAAATATATATTTATTAAGATGTGCATCACACGTGCAAATTACTAGTAACTATTATAATTGGGTGTTGGAGTTGTTATTTGTAAAGGTACCAACTTACGTGCATTTCCCGCGCATAACTAATATAAATGAGATTTCAGGTTCGAAGTCAGACTACGTAAAAAATTTTACTTTAAAAAATATATATTTATTAAGACGTGCAATGACACGCGCAATGCGTGTAAATTATTAGTATATATAATTGCAAAAATTGTTACTACGTACTTCATCTACTAGTGATTTTACTGGGATAGGTTTTGGTACCACCCGAGAATTTGAACGATGAATCTGTTTTCTTTGCTGATGAGCTGCAATGTCTGAAAAAACCAAGACTTATTCATGAATAAGAAATATCTCAAAAGCTTACGAAATGTAGTGTGGCTGCTGCGAGTACTTGTTACCTTCAAGTTGCTTAGAAACCATGAATCTCATAACATAAAGTGGGGAGGATCTCGGTGCTCATATATGAGATCCACATAATGTACCATGATAAGTTAGTTTAATCTTTGAATACATGTGCGAAGTCACATTAGTCATGAAGATATATACTATGTAAAGCCTTTCCTAAATCCTAAGAGCATTTGTAGTCGTTAATAGTTAAAATTTGAGTATTTAACATATGGGGAACGAAAATTTGAAAAAGAGTTGTAGTCATCTAAACCGAAAATTTGGCTTTTCAATGACAGACAGAAGATCATTTTCTGTGGGAACATTTTTAATTTTCAAAAAATATTGGACGAGATATCATATCTCGTCCGAAAAAAAAAAAATCTGAATTAGAGAGTGAATGGACGCAAAATATGGACTATATGCCTAATGTATAGGATTTAAAAAATGAAAATGAGAATTTAATATCTCGGCCGGAAGATCATTTTGTTTCTTTAGTTTTTTTAAAATTATTTTTACTGATCGATCGGACGAGATATCATATCCTATCTGATTTGTTTAATTAAAAAATAATAATAAAATTTTCGACGGACGGGATATAATATTATGATTTCTAAATTTTGGCTTTTGCCATTTCTTCTCCCAAATTTGATCGGGAACTGTTTATCCCTCACTCAAAATAAGGATAAATGGCCAACGACTACAGTCGATTATTGGTCAAATTTTCAAAAAGCCAATTACTACATATGCTCTAACTTATTACAAATGATACTCTCCGTTAACATCTGGTTTGAGTAATATACACTATACATATATACATGTTCATAGTTCATAATAGTTTGTACATTTTTTCAATTTTTCGGAAACCAAGTCTTACCATTATTATCAGTCGAAGAAATTGATTGATATCATTGGATCTCCCGTGAGTATACCATCACCATCCCTCCTAGATTGGCGACAACAAGAATTTTATCGAGCTCAATTAACTTTTGTAGCTTGGAATTGATTGTTGGGTTTATATCTTGCATATGAGATTGGATAAGAAGACGATAAGGCGATGGAGAGAAAAAAGGCGATTGGAAACGGAGTGGAGGCAAGAGACCGTCAGCAGAAGGCAACAGTGGAGTTGCGGTCGACTGGACCTTAGGGTCGGTCGACCGCTCTACTGCAGCGAGATAGCGGTCGACTGCGCGGTCGACCGGCTTGCTCTCGGGTGGACTTTAGAAGGTTGCGGTCGACCGTACCTTGGGGGTAGGTCGACCGACAGCGGTGCTGATGGGTTTTCGGGTTTGAATCTAGGTGATTCGTAAATAGCCCAACTTGCTCTTCGAGTTGGATCGTGTGGCTCCTATCGTAGGGTTGTCTCTTGTGTACTATCCAACGGCTATTGTAATAAGATATTAACTTAGGATTTGTCTCTAGATCTATATAAACAATTGGAACGGCTCATAGATTGATGATGATTCTACTGAGTGCCAAATAGAAGAAGAGAGTACTTCATCTGAGAGGGTGAGAGAGTTCTCCATTATAAGCAGCATCAAGTTCCATTAGGCTTGAGAGAGGGTCATGGTGAGAATTGTGATATTCTTGTATCTTCTCTAGTTGAATAATATCTCGGTTCTTCCTCCCCCGGATTAAGGCGAAAGCCCCAACCAGGACAACTCTTATGTGTCTGTGTGTTTGCTGTGATCTAGTCTTACTTGGTGATTTGTGTTGATTGTGTCAAAGACTCAACAAGATCCTCATAATTCCTAACAAGTGGTATCAGAGCAATCAGGATTCGTGGGTTTGTTCGAGTTCCTTGGAGATGGCAGTTCAATAGACGAAGATCAAGCGGTTTGATGGTAAGATCAACTTCAATCTATGGAAGGTGGACATGTATGATGTTTTGGTTCAGAAGGACTTGCACCTTGCCCTAGAAGAGAAGAAGCCAACCGACATGCAGCAAGAGAAGTGGGATGAGATTTGTTTGAAGGCATTGAGTTTAATCCGGTTGCAATTGGCGGACGAAGTCAAGTGTAATATCCTTGAGGAGAAAAGTGCGGCGAGTCTATGGGCGAGACTCAAAACTGACTATTCGGGATCGTCGTTGCTAGATCGGATGTATTGGAAAAGAAAGCTGTTTAGGTTCTCAATGAAGGAAGGTACCCATCTTCAAGATCATAATGTGGAGTTTAATAAGGTAATATCTGAACTGAAGGCAATTAACGCTGATGATCTTAGCGAAGTGGATAAAGCTTTCAACTTGATTTATTCACTGCCAACTTCCTATGATCACTTGATAACTACCATGCTACATGAGAAATCAGCCAAGGAGACACTTACTGTAGCCAAGGTGATTAAGGGTCTAAAGAAGATGAACTAAGAAATAAGACTCATAAAGGAGGGTCTATTTCTTTAGGGTGTTTTGCGGTGAATGGTGATACTTCAATTGGAAGGGATGTGGCACACAAGGGTAAGATTCATTGCCATTACTATGAAGGAGTTGGGCATTACAAGAGAGACTGTCACAAGTGGTTGAGTCAGAAGAGTGTTACTAAAGAAGGGGAACAAGCCCATATAGTCAGCGCAACTGAGTCAAGTAATAATGTTGATTGTTGTCTTATTGTTTCAAGTTCTTCAGATGTGGATTCAAGTTGCTATCTTGATTCCGGAAGTTCTTCTCATATTTGCTCCGAGAGGGAGATGTTTTCTACTTACAAGTCATCAACATGCCGTAGTGTGAGAATGGGGAGTGGTGAGGTTTGTGAAGTAGCTAGTGGGTGAGGGAACTGTTGAATTGGAGATGCCAGATGGTAAAGGATTCACACTAGAAGAGGTCATGTATATTCCTTCGATACAGAACAATCTTATATCCTTGGGTACTCTTAATGCTCGTGGCTGCAGGTACACAACTCGAGGTGGAGTTTTGACAGTTTGGTATAGTCGTCGTAAGGTAATGAAGGATAAGAGGGGGATTGGGCAGGGTCAACACAACCTCTATCAGCTTTGTGGGAGCAGAAAAACTCGGCCGAGTGTATGGAAGCCCATTGTTCCTAAAGCATTATCTAGTAAACCGTCACTAGAATTACCGACGCGAGACTGCAACGTTCAAATATTGTTGGAAGGTGGAGAAAGCCTTGATGTAGGTTGAGTTCGTGTGGAGGGTGGCACCTCCATGAACATCTACATGGGTGTGCCCTTGAGGGGGGCATACAGCTGGAGGAAAATAGGTAGAGGTTTGTTCAACTAGCAGGAGAAGCCATTGAAACATATTGTTTACAAAGCGGAGAAGAAAGATCTAGAAGAGTTTTAAATCACATAGGTATGGATTCATGCGTATGCAATCCAAGGTGGAGATTGTTGGGTTTATGTCTTGCATACGAGATTGGATAAGAAGACGATAAGTTGATGGAGAGACAAAGGCGATTGGAAACAGAGTGGAGGCAAGAGACAGTCAGCAGAAGGCAATAGTGGGGTTGCAGTCAACTGGACCTTGGGGTCGGTCGACCGCTTTGATGCAGCGAGACAACGGTCGACTGTGCGGCCGACCGGCTTGCTCTCGGGTGGACTTTAGAAGGTTGCGGTCGACCGTACCTTTGGGGTAGGTCGACCGACAGCGGTGCTGATGGGTTTCGGGTTTGAATCTAGGTGATTCGAGAATTGCCCAACTTGCTCTTTGAGTTGGATCGTGTGGCTCTTATCGAAGGGTTATCTCTTGTGTACTTTTTGTGCAATCTAGATGATCTAAATAAATAGATAAACTAGACACAAATTAAAACCTCGCAAGTGTACGAATCATTTATAGAAGCGTAGTGAAGAGCAAGGGTCGATCCCACAGAGATTGTAGTACTTAACTCACTAATCAATAAAACAAAAGAAAATGCAAATCATAAAGTTTTGTTCTAAAAGTCTGATTGAAAGGAAATGAAAAGATAAAAATCTAAATTAAGTAGAATCATAATTTGAGTAACGAAATCTATTAAAGTAGTTGGGCTTTGATTTCCACCTGTAGCCAAGAATGCTAAGTCACCTTCTACACTACTCTGATCACTCATGTTTGTTCCTTTAAGGGCATGGTATCTACTCCTTAAAGTTAATGTTTCCCTAGGCCAAGAATTAGGCATGGTATCTACTCTAATTCGTTTTTTTCCTTAAGTATTTAGCATGGTATCTACTAAGTTGCACTTAAAGGAAGCATAGGAACAATGGAAACGAACAAACACCTAAAGTTCTAGAAATTGGTATCAAATCTAGATCCTTCAAGTTGATTAAACCAAGAACCCCTAAAGATTCCTGTGTTACAAGTTATGGGCACGAGATACGGGTCGTCTCTATGCTCATATAATAGATTCAGTTTTATAATACGCAAACTTGATAATCTCAGGTTCTGTATGGCAGTCGACTTGCTGTCACTCTCAGTCGACTGCTCTTAGAACTTCTGAACAAGTTTGATTCATATTATAAATCTATACCAATACAATCAGGTTTAATCAATAAGTAATAGAGTAGCGTTGAGAAGAATATAAGCATTACATGACTATGGTTTCAATCTACCCAACTATGAAATTAGTTGCACATAATACAACCTTTATTGATTAATAAAATAGAATTCATGACTCTACAATAAAAATAAAAAGTAAAAGGAAGAACAGAAGAACACTGATTTGTATGATGTTGAAATTGAGCCCAATCAGCAGTCGACTTGTTCTCCTCCTTCTTTGATGCTGGTATCTTGATGCTTGCTGGTCGATGGTCCCCCTGATGGTAGATGACTCTTTTTTTTTATAGTTTCTCTTGTCCTTGTCTGTAGATATCAAGTTCCTGATTTCTTATCTCTTCACGCATAGGACTGAGTCCATCTTCTTACTTGCAAATCCCGGTTCTTTTACTTTATTAATGAAGAGTTGTTATTCGCAGACGACCTGGGTTTGGATAACTTAATCTTGCTTCGGATTTGGATGAGGATGAATCTTCAACTGTTCTTATCTTCTAACTCTGCTGAATGCCAGTCGACTGGTTTTGGAATCAGTCGACTGTGTCGAGACATCTGTAGATTCACAATCACTCCGTCTAGTCGACTGTCTTTGGAGTAAGTCGACTGTACAGCGTAGCTTCAGGATTTCATACTCCTCTGTTCAGTCGACTGTCTTTGAGGACCAGTCGACTTGTGTCCTGCAGCTCCCTGTTTATCATCCTCTCAGTCTGTATTAGTCTTGAATCTGCTTCGTTTAGCTGCTTTTAGGCTGTTTCCTATGGAAAAGAGAAAAGAAGAGTAAATTACCATATTTAGAGAATTTAAATGTCTAATTGTGTTCATATTATGCTCCTAAATGTGGATATTATTGGATACATCAGTACTATCCAATGGCTATTGTAACAAGATATTAACTTAGGGTTTGTCTCTAGATCTATATAAACAATTGTAACGGCTCATAGATTGATGATGATTCTATTGAGTGCCGAATAGAAGAAGAGAGTACTTCATTTAAGAGGGTGAGAGAGTTCTCCATTGTAAGCAGCATCAAGTTCCATTAGGCTTGAGAGAGGGTCATGGTGAGAATTGTAATGTTTTTGTATCTTCTTTAGTTGAATAATATCTTGGTTCTTCTTCCCCCGGATTAAGGTGAAAGCCCCAACCGGGACAACTCTTGTGTGTCTTGTGTGTTTGGTGTGATCTAGTCTTGCTTGGTGGTTTGTGTTGATTGTGTCAAAGACTCAACAAGATCCTCATAATTCCTAACATTGATGTATGAAGCGCTGCTTGATTCTTTCTGCAACTTTACAAGGGAGATCAACTCATCTAGTTGTCGTCAAGTACATCAACTTTTACACGAACCTCATCATATAATAATTTCAACTACATCAACTCTCCCGATGTTGTTGTTTTCTGGTGTGGGAGGAACAGATGATGAGTTCTTTTGTTAAATGGAAAACATAGATCTCAGCCGTTGATCCGATCCTGATAAGAGGTTAGTATGTGTCGGGGTATGTGGTTTTGATGGATGTTGGCCGCCGAGCACCTGTAAAAAAGCCTGAAACACCGGGGGTATACCCAACGACAGAGCCTCTGACAGTTAAGTCACTAACCAGAAGTCAAAGTTGATTTAAATACTTAAATTGTGATTACCCCTTAATGGTGCAGAGAGAGAAGTATTTATAGACATTAGAGGGTGAGTGTAACCCCCATCCCCGAGTGTACGGATTTCTCTTTTCTTTTTCCCGTATTCTTATATTTCAACTTTTCTTATAAATTATTGTATTCTTTGAACCCGAATTTGCATTCATTTGAATATCCGACTATTTTGTTCGAACTGAGACCCCTAACTCATCCCCAATTGTATTTTTCGATTGTGCAAATTCTCAGTATATCTTTGTATTCGATTGTATATAAATTACTTCCATTCCCCTAAATTTGTCCCTTGTATTTAATGCATTTTTGGATAATCTATTAAAATTTTCTAAACACTAATTATTTTGCTTTCTAATAATTACATATTTTTAACGAATCATATTTCGTTCTACAATCATGTTTCATATCTATTTTTGATTATTTAAGCCAAACTAGTATTATTGAATTTATTTATAAAACTCAAACTAAGTATGCGGTTATTTTTGATTTATTAATCCAAGCCCAATTCTTTAGCCGAAGATTTAAACCAAAGTCCTAACAAATATTAAATCCATAATATAATTATTTTACCTTATTAATTGTTTAAAGCCCAATCTTATTTATTTATATGAAGCCCAGGTAACCCCAATCCTATTTCCTTCTTCTTGATTACTTATTAAATTTGTGAAGAAGCCCAATATAAAACCCGTTAACCCGATTAAATACCCAACCCCACTAAACTCCAACTGCACATCAGTTAAACCCCCCAATCACTCCACTAATCCCACTAATCCCTCTAATCCACTCATAAATCCCTATTATTAATCTCTAATAATTATTAATTCATTATTTTACCTCTTTCCCTCTCCCCCCCCCCCCTCTCTCTCTCTCTCTCTCTCTCTTTTCTCCTCTGTTTCTTTCGAAACCCAATAGAACCCCACCGTCCTGCTCCCGATCCTCCGCTCTCGTCGCTCCTCCTCCTCACCCCTTGTCCCGCTCACCCTCCTCGACAACCCCTCTCCATCGCTGATCACCTTCCTCCATTGCTGCCTGCACTCCTCGACAGCCCTTCACCGCCTGCAACCAACAGCCATCTTCCGACTGCTGCTCGACCCCGACCTACCCCAAGTTCCTCCTCCCGCTCGCGCACCACCGCCCAGTATCCCCTCAGCCCTCGACAGCCTCCACAGTCGTCGACTCCCCATTGCTGCGACCGCCACCATTGCCGACGACCCATCATCTCCACTTCCGCCCTCGAGTGCCTCCGACTGTCAAGCTCCCCCTTCAGCAGCGACTCCACCATAGTCGCCATCTTCATCCCGCTCGCTGCCTCACCCATGTCATCCACCATCACCGAACCTCCTTCTCCTTCCTTCGCCACCGGCAGTTGCACCTCGCCGAGCCTCTCCCCTGTTGTTGCACCTCGCTCACCTCGAAGCTCCTCTTCATCGCCAACTGCCAGCCCCTTGCTGCACTCCTCCCGATGCCGAGCATCCCACTACAGTCTCAGCCTCTTGCTGCTCCTCTTCACCATTCTGCAGTCCCACCTCCTTTCATTGCCGTTCTTTTACTTGCCATCGTTCTCGCTGTTGGTTGTTTTTGCTGCTCATTGCTGCTGCCACTTGCTGTTGTTGCTATCGCTGCTGACTTTTGTCGTTGTCGTGGCTCTCGCTGTTGGTGCTGTGTCTCTTGCTGTTGTTGTCATGTCTCTCGCTGTTGGTGCTGTGCCCCTTGTTGTTATTGCTATGTCTCTCGCTGTTGGTGTTGTGTCCCTTGTTGTTGTTGCTGTGTTCTTGCTGTTGCACGTCTCTTTGTGTACGTAGTTACATGTGTGTTGCTGTCGGGATGCTCGTCTCGTTATTCTCTTAGTATTTTCGATATCGTCGTCATCTCTAAGGCAAGTATCTTGTACACTTTATTGTTCCGTACAAGCAATTTATTTGACCTTCTGCAATTAAACTTATATTTGGTTATCGTGATTGAACCTCGTAACCCATCCATGTTCATGAAAAATGAATTTACAGTTTCAATTGATTGAACCATCGTATTTTACAATCTTTTCATGGCTAAATCAGTCGTTATATATAGATTTGAATCAATCAATTTGCCTCTGTGATTCGATTCCCATCAAAAGGTCATAAATATAGATTTGTATGTTTCTGCCCTACTATTTGTTCTAAGATTATGACCTAGTTACAGTCTGAATTAATTAGAACTTTATGAATAAGAGTTTTAGCCCTCTGAGTCCAGTTTCTAGAATTCTTAACGGAACTGAATTTGCTTTCCTGTAATAGCAGGAAAGTTGATCTTTGTGCAGTGACGTCTGACTGCCCAGACTTGTGACTTTTGTTTATTTATACATAAATATTTTGTTCTTTGCATTATGACTTGAAACACATTACACGCCTTGTATAGCCTTTGATGTCCCTCTGATCATGTTCCGACACTATTTCCGTTGTTGCACCAGGTTTAATTACTATAAAAGAATCACAAGCTGGGGGTATTGAAGGAAAGACCTAGTAGTGGGGTATATAGGAGATTGTACTCGGAAGGGAGGCCCGTGTTTTCCGTGATGATGATACATGATTACAAGTTATATGGAACTAAGTGGCACGTAGAACTAAGTGCCATGTCAGGGGTTGACGGGGATTACCTCTAGAGCCTATGAGGGTTATCTCTGGAGCCCATTTCATAATTACATGATTACATGATACATGTTTACAAGTTATATGGAACTAAGTACCACGTAGAACTAAGTGTCACGTAGAACTAAGTGCCATGTCAGGGGTTGACGGGGGTTACCTCTAGAGCCTGCAGGGGTCACCTCTACAGCCCATCGCTTGATTACATGTTTACACTCCTGCAGGATCCGAGTACATGACCTATAGAATTCATCGCTAAAGCCTAAACATTAACTTGTTTGTATGCGCCTGAACATGTGGTATGAGACACATAATTGCATGCATTAGTTAAGATTTATAAAAGATTGTCAGACATAAGATTAACACTAAACACATGCATGATTCATGATTCCAGTTACATGTTACCTGTTACAAGTTTACATGATTCCTGTTTACATGGTTGCATTATCCCGCTTACATGACATGTTTCTCGTTACATGATTCCTTGTTATCGATTGAATGTACATTGAAGTCCTGTTTACCTGTCTCTTGTTTTAGTTACAAGTTATATGATTTCTGCTTATACAAGTTTACATGGTCTCCATTTATATGTTTACATCCTATTATGTTACATGGAATGTTTCCTATATACATGATTCTTTGTTTCCTGTTATATCCTTGTTTTTGCTTTACTTTGCTTGTACTACTTATGGCCCGTAACTTGCTTTAACGGGTACTATCCATATTTCTTTTGAGTTATGTTATATAGGTACAGACGATGAGTTACTGAAAGAACTTGTTGAACTATTACTGCATTGCATATTCTCTGGCTATTCGGTAAGTCCTTGTATCCCAGATATCAGTTTTGCATTATATTCTTATTCCTGTGATTATTATTATTTTGTTGAGCTTACTGGCATCGTACAGCTTACAGATAATATGAGTTGGCATACTTATATCATTCGCTGGGCCTCAATTACGTGTCTGTGTTTTCGTATTACGGGAAGCGGGGCGTGACAGTGAGCCAGATAGAAAAGAATTTGTGATTGAGAAATCAGTTGTTCACTCCCTAATTTGGGGGGATTTAACTGACAGTTGTGATTAGCTAGAAATCCCCCTCTATTAGGCTGTAAGTGAGTCCTGATTGTTGGTATGGGTGAGCTAATGGGCCTGGAGGAGGCTCATGTTCTTCTAACAGGCATGCTGCCAACATAAAAATACTATACTGCCCTTGGAAGTTTTTAGATGCGTGCTGAGATTGTATGACTCTGATCAGTTGTAATTTTCACCCACATCATAAGCCCCCCACTCATGCAGGTTGGATATAACAGCCTTCGAGGAGTATTTTGCCTTCTCTACACATTTAGAATGACATAGACAGCTTATGGGGATGCTAGGAATCTTGTTAGTATCATGTGATGGTAGTAAATGTCTTTCAGGCCTTCAAAATAATTTTTTGAATTTTTGATTATTTTCATAAATTTAAATTTTCACAAATTTATAATTATTTATTGGATTTTTAATTAAATTTTCTAAATTCAGAATTATTTTTTGAAATTTTAAAAATAATTTTCCGAATTTACAATTATTTTTACAATTTTAAATTAATTATCACAATATTTAATTATTTTTCAAAAATTTTAATTAAATTTTCTGAATTTTAATCAAAAAATTAAATAAGGGCATGAATCTCGAAGGGATCTGATGGCTAAGAAAAATTTAAATACTTAGTTGGGGCTCGAATTCGAACTCAGTATCTTCCCCTCAGCATCCAGAGGACTTCGCCACTAGGCTAATTAACTAGCTTGATGAGTGCCTCGAACGACAATATATGAACCAAGCGAGGCCCCAAATCTGAGTTGCGCTTCACGTGCAGCTGCCTCGGCCTCAAGTACCATGCCAAGCACTGAAGCCGAAGCCGGCGAGGGTCAGAACCGTCAGGTATGGCTCGAATCTGCTCAGATCGAGTCGACACGCTTTTCAATGAGATCAAAGAGCTTTGGAAAAATTAAATATTTAAAAATGTTGGGGCTCAGGTTCGAACCCAGGACCTCCCCCTTAGCATCCAATCAACTTCTCCACTAGGCTACTTGACCGGTTTGATGAGAGTCTCAGACGACAATATACAAACCGAGCAAGGCCTCAAGGAATCTGAGTTGTGCTCCATGTGTAGCTGTCTCTGCCTCGGATATCCTTTCGAGCCCTGAAGACGAAGCCAGTGGAGTTCGGATCGGTCGAGTGCGGCTTGGATCTGCTCGGATCAGGTCAGCATGCTTTTCGAGGAGATTAGGTGGGTTATAAAATATTAAATGTTTAAACGTTGGGGCTCAAATTCAAACCTAAGACCTTTCCCATGGAATCCGATAGACTTCACCATTATACCATTTGAGGTTTGATGAGAGCGTCAGACGACAAGATATAACCTGAGTGAGGCCCAAAGGAATCTGAGTTCCACTTCATGTGTGTGGAGTCGGAAACCATTTCGAGTGCTAAAGACCAAGCCGGCGGAGTTCGGATCGGTCGGCTCGGATAGGTTCGGCAAGCTTTTCAAGGAGACCATATGGCTTAGAAAAAAATAAATATTTAAATGTTGGGGCTCGGATTTGAACCCAAGACCTTTCCCGTGGCATTCGAAAGACTTCACCACTGTCCCACTTGACTGGTTTGATTAGTTTCCGATGACAAAATATAAACCGTGTGAGTCACAAAGGCATCTAAGTTGCACTTCATGTGTGAAAAGTCAAAAATCATTTCGAGCGCTAAAGACGATGCCAGCGAGGTTCAGATCGGTCGGGTTTAGCTCAGATCTGCTCGGATCGAGTTGGTGCACTTTTTGTTGAGATCAAATGGCCTTGAACAATTTTGGTACCCGAGTGACTAGGTCCAAGGAGAGATCCTTCAAGGATTTCGGTGAAAGATCTCAGCATCGGATGCCAGGCCGAGGGGCTAAATCCAAGGTGGACTTCTTGGATTTTAGTGCAGGATCTCAGCGTCTGATTCCACGCCGAGGGACTAGGTACGAGGAGAGATCCTTCAAGAATTTTGGTACAAGGTCTCGGCGTCGGATGCAAAGCCGAGGGGCTAAATCTGAGGTGGGCTCCTTGGATTATGGCGCAGGATCTCGACGTCAGATGATATGCCGGGTGACTAGGTCCGAGGAGAGATCCTTCAAGGATTTTGGTGAAAGGTCTCGACGTCGGATACCATGCCGAGGGGCTAAACCCAAGGAAGGCTTCTTGGATTTTGGTATAGGATCTCTTCGTCGGATGCCATGTCGTGTAACACCCACAAAATTAAGTTATTACAATTTTGCAGTACATGTGTTCCACATGTATTTTGTATTGTTACGGAAAATATCTGTAACATATTTTTTAATACAAATATCCTACGTATTTTGTATTTCGATTGTTTATATATTTTTCTGTTCTCTCGAAATTCATTTTCTCCTATTTTGAGCAAACTCAAATATATTTTTGTTTATACGTGCAATACATGTACTTTCATTGCACGTGTTGATTATAATTTTAATATATAAAATTAATGAAGTGTGTATATTTATTTTTATTTGTGCTTAATTTTTACATATGGGAGATTAGATTGAAAAAATTCACTCTACTTTTAATTGCACTCATTTTTTAGATAATGCTACTTCATTTGAATGATTGTACACATTATTTGATACACAATTGAAAACCCATACACACTTTCAACAAATGAATGGGAATTAGGATTAAAGTTTAAAGATTTGAATTAGGGTGGGAGTAATGGAGTTAGTGGATAGTATTAGAAGTGTGGGTGGTTTTGTAACTACCCCATCATATATACAATCATACATACACACCTTCACTCATTTTCCTCTTCTTTCTTATTCTCCCTTGTTGTCCCGAGCCTCTTTTCCTTCTACTTCACTTCATCTCCTATCCCCACTCTTTCTCCGTCCACTCACTCACTCACACACACACACACACACACACACACACACACACACACACACACACAATCATACATACAATCCCTCCCCTACTCCATCTCCTATTTTCTTCTCCTACGACCTTCTTCTTATCCTACGCTTGCCGGGATGTAGCACGAAGCAGAGCACAATGACGAGTTGCATAGTTTCTATGTGAATGAGGAATCGACATTGTGATGGCTACACCACCTCGAGCATTTCGGAAACGATCTGGTAGGCATTCCTTAACTTTCTAATTTGTTCTTGTTAGAATTGCATGCTAAATAATCTATATAAATTGAGTATTCATACTTAGATTATGTGTTGATTGTTTTTAGATTATGTGTTGTTAGTTAATTGTGTGAAAGTATGATATGATTAACTTAGAAACATTTTTATGATTGCTATCCTGAGTTTTAGTCTCACTTCAAAAATCATTTCATTTTATTTATATGGAATCTAATCTAAAATTTTTATATGAGTATTCCGTATATGTCAAGAGCATCTCCAAAAAATTTCATATTATTTGGATATCGTTTGGTATTTTAATAAAATCCAAACTAGGACTGGTTGACAATTTTGGCTAGTTTCTGGAAATTTGCATACCTTCTGGTTTTTTATCTTTTCAACATCTTATATGAAGTATTTTGAGAAAAATCAAAACTAAGAATTTGAATTAGGCTCGTTAACCTTTCTTTAGAGTTTAAGAAATCAAATTTCCAAGAAGTACATGATTTTAGGTGAATTTTATAAGTAGCGAGAGCTCCAGTTTCTGGAATCTGAACCTACTATTTTGCAAATAAATTTAGACAAAGTAATTGAGAGTGAATTTAGATGTTCTTAACTACAATGTTGTAGTAGACTTATTTAGGTTTCATATGAAACTAAGAAATCTATTTTCTGATTAGTTTCTTAATTTATATAATTTTTGCAAGACCATTGAGTTGCAGCCCAAAGATAGTTGAACATTCAAATAGTGAATTATATATATATTGTTACCTTGAAAAGAACATGACAGAGAAATAGGCTTGGGGTATTAGTTAGAGCCTGTGGCTTAGGACCTTTGAGGTTGTAGGTTATGGTCTTTGTGAGTTCGGATTGAGTTTTATTTACTGTTTTTTGAGTATTTAGAAATATAAACTGGTTTTTTTGAAATATATTGATGGTAATTTGTACCCATTTTTTGGATTAATTTCCCTACTTAGATAAAGTATTAAACACATATTTGGTAATTGGATTTGAATAATTTGAATAGAGATGATTTTGAAGGATATTAGTATTTTGGAGAATTAAGATTTGATGAAAATTGGTACAAATATTTTGGATTAAATTTCAGATTTGAATGAACAATTTTAGTACAGATTTGGTAATTAGATTTGAAATATTAGAACTTAGATGATGTCGGTTGATTAAGGTTTTTTGAAGTCCTATTGTACTAGGATTGAAAATATTGATTAAAGAGAAGAGATCGGGTCGATTAAGAACGGCTAGTTTATGAAATGAATGAAAGAAGAATTGGGAATATGAAGTAATTGAATTCCAATGATTTTGGAAAGGGTTGTGGATAACGTAGAAAGTTTTGTGAATGTGCAGAATCTAGAGGTTGAGCGAGACCCAAAGTACCGACAGATTGTGATTATGAAAATTTTAGACTTGGTTAGTGTGGGCTAGTGTTCTCGGTATGTTGGTTTAAGTCCGGTAGGGTAATCTAGCTCTAGGTGATATTACATTTGCTTGGATATAAGGACAGACACTAGGCGAAGTTATGGCCGAAAATAATGACGAACATGTCTGGTAAAGAACTGTAGTTCCTAAGAATGTTTTGGATGGGCAAGATACACCTAGTAAATCCACAGGTGGTGGGATAGGGCTAGGCCTGGTTTGTAGGTTACGGTGATCGACTCGCTGGGTTTGGGACCTAGGATACGCCTGGTAAATCTGCATATGTGGGCTAAGGGCAAGTCGGTGAGGTCGATGAAATGGCCGATAAAGAGTTGTGGCTCCTATGAATGTTCACAACTGAGAATACGCCCGGTAAATCTACATGTGTGGGATAGGGATAGGTCGGTAACGTCCACGATCCTAGGGGTGCGATTTGCACATGATAATGTGTTGGAGTACGATCATCGAGTTAGGTTGCATAACATGGGATTTAACCATATAATGAGGTGAACGCTAAGGGCTTGCCCTCGGACCTATATTGTATGGGCGGCCTAGAATCTGAACAAGTGTGCATTAGTGTACATTGTGTGCATTTGATGATTTCTTGGATACTTGTTTTATGCCTTTTTTTATGTATTTTGATTTCTATTTCATGACATACACTTATACACTTAGATTAGATTCACTTTCTGTTTTTGTTTATCTTTGCCATTATTGCTTTTGTTTTGTGCATCAAGTTTGTGATTATTAAAGTTGAGGATCAATTTTATTTTAGCATTGCGTTAGTTGCATTCAATTGACGTGCACGTAGTTCTCAAGTTTTGCAGGACTCGGATTAGCGACCGGCGTGGACATGAGTTTAGTGTCGAGGGATGTTGCAAGATTGAAGATTTTCATGATGTTAGTTGTATTTTATATGTAATTTCTATTGCGTATTGTAAAGAATAATTTTGTAATAATTTTTAAAAAAATTTCCTTATATTTTTTGTACAAAATTGAAGTAAAGATCCTGTTTGTGCTACGAATTACCTATGTTTGGAATTCGGGGCGTTACATGCCGAGGGGCTAAATTTGAGGTGGGCTCCTTGCAAAATTTGAGGAGTCTTTCGCGAGTAGCTCAGACTGCCATGCCGAGGAAGGAGGTACGAGGTGTGAGCCTTGTCGCGAAGAAATCCATCGGTGGCCCAGGTCAGAGTGCTTTGTCGAGGGGCAGGGCACGAAGCAAGGGCCTTGTTGTAGAGAAATCCTGCGAGTGGCTTAGGTCCGAGCGCCATGGCGAGGGGCGCTAGGCCCGAGTTGTGCACCATGTTTTGGAGAAAATCCGCGATGGTCTCGTAATCGGAGTGCCATTCCAAGGTGTTAGGCCCGAGGCATCGACCTTGTTTACAGAGAATTTCGCGAAGGCTTCGGCGTCTTAGCACCATCCTAAGGGGCGAGCGCAGCGAATTTGTGGGAGAAGCTCGAGTGACAAGTCGAATTCTGAAGTAGAAGTAGTTTGAGCCACGAGTTGGAATCTGAACCTACTGCTTGAGGGTTAGCGAGTTGCGGGAGTATCTCGAGTAAGAAGCCAAACTCCAAGGTGGGAGCAGCTTGAGTCACGAGTTGGACTCTGAACCTGTTGTTTGAGGGTTAGCGAGTTGCGGGAGCAACTCGAGTGACAAGCCGAACTCCAAGGTGGGAGCAGCTTAAGGCATGAGTTGTACTCCGAACTTGCTGTTTGAGGGTTAGAAATTGCAGGAGCAGCTCGAGTGACAAGCCGAACTCCAAAGTGGGAGCAGCTTGAGTCACGAGTTGGACTCCGAACCTACTATTTGATAGTTAGCGAGTTGCGGGAGCAGCTCGAGTGACAATCCGAACTCCAAGGTGGGAGCAGCTTGAGTCACGAGTTGGACTCCAAACCCTTTTTTTATAGTTAGCGAGTTGTAGGAGCAACTAGAGTGACAAGCCGAACTCTAAGGTGGGAGCAGCTTGTGTCACGAGTTGGACTCCAAACCCGCTATTTGATAGTTAGCAAGTTGCATGAGCAACTAGAGTGACAATTCGAACTCCAAGGTGGGAGCAGCTTGAGTCACGAGTCTGGACTCCGAACCCCTATTTTATAGTTAACGAGTTGTAGGAGCAACTAGAGTGACAAGCCAAACTCCAAGGTTGGAGCAGCTTGAGTCACGAGTTGGGCTCCAAACCTGCTGTTTAATTGTTAGCGAGTTGCAGGAGCAACTAGAGTGACAAACCGAACTCCAAAGTAGGAGTAACTTGAGTCACGAGTTGGAATCCAAAATCGTTGTTTAAGGGTTAGCGAGTTGCAGGAGCAGCTCGAGTGACAAGCCGAACTTCGGAGTGGGAGTAGCTTGAGCACGAGGTGGACTGCGAACCCGCTATTTGGAAATTAATGAGTTGTTGGTGTAACTCGGAAGAGGAGTCACTACAACCGGCCAAGGCTTCACCGGCAGTTTTTAAAGGCTTCACCGGCGTTTATAAATGCTGGTGAATACCCTACCGGCGTGTTGAGCAGCGCCGCACCAACCGCCGGCGGTGCGCGTGGTGGGCTTTGGTGGCCAACCTTCCCCGGCGCTTCCACAACCGCCGGTATAAATGATACAATGGCCGGCGCTTCTAAAAGCGCCGGTGAAATCAGTTTTTTATTTAAAAAAAAAAAGAAATTAAACCTACCCCGGCGGTTCGGAAACGCCGGGGTATATATATAAATAATATAATTTTTTTAAAAAAATTTGAATAATATAATTTTTAGAAATGTTCATCGGCGTTGTGTAAAACGCCAGGGTTGTTTTGAATTTAAAAAAAAAAACCAATTCAAAATCTGTATATATATGCAGATTTTTTAATATATGCAAATGTTGCTAGTAAACCCAAATTTATATTCAAAATTTTACACGCACACCCATGGAAATGAACAACAAAAAATTTAGCTGACAAAATTCATTATATTTTATACTGATCAACATACACAACTTCAGAAGTTTAAAGTTCTGTAAAATTCATAATCGTCGACAACAATAACACAAGTATCAAGTTATACATATACCCTGTTTACATCAATAAATTTCTAACAAGTTTGATCATACAAACTGATTGCACCACAAAAAAAGACCAAAAATGACTTGCAATTAGTAGATTTTTTTAATTGGTACGCCTCCTTAAGTCGTTGCTTCCATCATGCTCGCTTTGGTTCTCTGGATTTTCCCGACTTGAATTATTTGGAACTCTATTCTGCAACTGTGTAAGTCACATTGTAAAAAAAATCAGAAGCAGAAATTAGCTGACAATAATAACCACTTCCTCTACAGTACTCCAATAACTTCTAAATCTAATAATACTCATGATTATTATATGGCCAGTAGTATAAGCACACTGGAACAACTCCATAGGGTTTACAACCAGATCTATGTATTGCCCAGCATCTCAGCACAGAATCTGGCACACAACCAGAGCTATGTAATATAAACAGTGCAATCTGAAGAGTCAGGTAGAGACCTCTAATGCTAGTATGAAGACCTATTTTTCTTAGGAGGCTGCTTGGGCCATTTGCATTTGGTTCAGATACAGTCGGTTTTGGGTATATACTTTAAATTTCAGATTAAAATATTAAGCCTTATTACAGGGAAAAGATAAGCATGGCATATCAGGATTATGGATCACGCTGCTGAACAACCTCTGTATCAATGAACACTTAACAAACAATTCTTCAAATTGAACAAAAACTAACTGGATCATTGAGACTGAGCCAAAGAGATAAGCAAATACATATGAATCATTACTTCATTAATGGCCACATATATTAAGTATCAACACTTAGATATGAAATCATGCTATTTAGAATGCATGGAATTTTTAGACTTATTACAATAGTTGTTTACAGAAGCACTACAACAGTGCAGTAATCTCATTAATTTTGGTCCACAATTTCATTAGAAATCTTGCGGAAATTGTCAGGATCTATAACCGATGAATCAGACTATCAAACCAGTATCAGACTAGTGAAACCAACAATGAAATTTTGAAAGGGTCTATCAAAAACATCTTAAACACCAGTCAGTCCAGTTCATTTAGAAAATTATAACTCAAGTTAGTTAGAATTATAAATCAGCTTAAAGATTGATACAGTACTCAGGCAATAATGGAGTCAAACTTACAGTAAAAATTGAAAAAGAGAGGTAATTTGCACAGGAAATTTCTATAACACTACTTCCAGTTCATGAAGGCAACAAGTTATATATATATCAAGTGTGAAGCACTAGACATACACATTCTCCTTCATCATTACTCTTTCTGCTCTCCTTATTGGCACATATAACCCCTCTCCCTCTCTCATCAGTATGGGTAGATGTATGGTTAATATTAGCACATTGTTTGCTTAAGAGCTTGGGTTCAAAATTCAACTAATTCATAAGATCATGTGAACTAGTAGTAGACATTATGATATATTCTGCTGAATGTATATTCTAAGTTACAATTTCTAACCTGTGTCGGAATGGCTGGTTCGGGATTTTGTTGCCTCACCAAAGCTGCAACTATCTCTTTAAGCTGTGACACATCTGACCTTAGAGAGCATAACTCCTCATCTCTCGGATCCTCAGCACTAGACGCACAAGCTTTGAAGACTTCAGTAGGCGTTGGGCCTAAACCCATTCCACGCACACGACCAGGGCGCTCTGGGCCTCTTGTTTCGAGCAAAGCATGACGCTGAAGTGATAATGAGTCAAAGTCAGATGTGGTAGAGTCGGGGGCCATTGTAGAAGACAGTTCAGCATACTTGACTCTGGCAGTGCTCTGTTAAATTACAAATTGGCATAAAATTATATAAGTTATTTACTTCTATAAGCGACTTAACAAATCAAAGAACGCATACTTCATTAAGAAAAATTACCGATATCATCGCAGCTGTTGTGAAAACAAATTGGCCATCTGTTTTCTTGTGGGTCGCGTCAAAAAAATCTAGATCACCAAACTTGTCTGCACCGTGTTCCTCAACCTTTATATTAATAAATCACAGATATAAGAAACTTTATAATCTTTGTATATTCATTAGTGAAAAAAAAATGCTTAACACATACCAATCTCTCACGAACTGTAGCGAAGCTACTAGTTCCAGCAGTGTGCAGTACATCCTGTTTTCCTCGACTCGCCGAACCAATTTCAGACCTTTTCTGCACATTTCAGATAATTACAACTCAATCAAAATAAGTTTAAATAATCAAATGCAATAATAGTTTAAATAATCAAATGCAATATGTGGACTTACAAGTTTTACCATCAGAATCATGTCTAAGGCATTTAGAATTCTTGAAACTTTAATTTTAGTATGCCAATATTAGAGAGTTCAATACAAAAAAGGGTCATAGTTTGAATACCTTTCTCTCTGGAGAACTCCAAAAATGAACAAGGTAGTGCCAATCGGAAGGATTAACGTTGGGGGGGACAACCCTTGCATTCTCGGCTGCGGACTTATTTTCATCGTAAAATGCCGCTTTCAGTTCACATTTCCAATCTCTCCACTTCTTTCCCATAGACTTATTCAACCATTTCTTGTCAAGATTGTCAGGGTATTGAAATTTTTGCTGTATAATATAATTGATTAGCAAATATATAGGATTAGAAACAAGTAATATAGACAAAATATATAGATGGTTCACTGGAAGAACTTGAACTCTTTACTATAGTTCATTTATCTCTGTGTGGAAAGGAAAAGTTCATTTATCTCTGTAAATGGAAATAAGTTCTATTTACTCTTTGTAATACTTAGTCTGTTATAGTGAGCTTGTCCAGTCTTTTCCTTTTTCCTTTTTGTGTAAACTATATCTAAGTGTGAACAATGGTATCTGGCATGGAGTACTGTGAAGCTTTCTTCAACATTTTGTTTCTCATGAAGTTTTAAAATCTCATGAAGCTTAAAAGCAGAAATGCAAATTTTCATTTGACATTATCCATTCCCAATGCCCGTAAAACAAGAAGCAAATAACATTATTCTAAACAAAACAAACTGCAGTCACAAACCCCAACAACAGATGGAAAAGCTGCTTCAGTCAATGAGTAAACTTTTCATAATAGCTATCTAAATAGTACATGATCTTACAAACTGCATAATTAACCTACACTCTTAACTATTCTTTATATACGATCTAATGAAACAAAAACCCTCTTGTACAATTACATATTTCCTTTATTGTTTTATCTATAAGTTTACTGCCCAGTTTTATTATTTTTGTCATGCCTAATCTTAAAGTGAGGGCAGTTATAAATGTAAATCAAGTATCAAACAAAATGTGTAAATCATGGGTGAGAATGAAACAAATAGAATAATTATAAACCTGTACTTCTATTTATTATTATTGATGACAAGAACTTTGTGATGAAATTGTTTCACTTTAGTCAATTTCGAGTGGAAAATGCAAGAGAATCCACTGACTACAGAATCAAACAAATGAGAAGAGCCAACTCTCAGTTCTCCAAGAACTACCTCAAAGGGTTTCAATGTTAGATTCAATGTCAAGTTGTTGAGAAAACTCGGGAACAAAACATGCCTTATTAATTGACAGAAATCAGGATTCTTGAATAAAAACTAAATGAATACTCCCAATTGAAAGCTAAACTAGGCACTATGTTCCCGCATTAATTATAATGATATTCAAATGGCCGTTTTCAACTGCTTTCCCTCACAAAAAAATCAAACAACCAAACAAACCCATACAACAATACCTCCTTATAGATTCATCATGATGGTAATCTAATAATTTTCTGGTAGCTCAATTTAATTCCTAAATGATATCATCTACTCTAATTGTCATGTATATATAAAAAGGTCCGGAGGCATATCAAATACAACACATCCAAGCTATCCAAGCCAATATGTATTCACAGTTACATAAAATATCAACTCAGAACCTTAAAGAACAGTTTTGACAATACCAGGCATAAGCATGTGCAGCAAACAATTGACAATTGAATCCAATATGTATTCAATATGTATTCACAAGGCATAAGCAGGTGCAGCAAACAGTCAATTTGCCCAGCAGTTCAGTCTTTATAACTAAAGCCGTGATTTTTACACTTAAATAGGACTAACTGACCTACCATTTCCAAATCACCGACTTAAGTACCAAAATTTTTTAAAATATATTTAATTATTCTCTATTAATATTTTCCAGAAATCGTATTGATATCAAAGTAAAGCATAATACCTTGATTGTATTGATGGCAATTGTCTTGGACGTCGCCGGAATTTTTGACCATCTGTCGTAAGACAATGGTAGTATTTGACCATTTCTTGCAATTACCCCTATGAAATTAGCAAATGTAGATGCTTCCTTGCCCACAGGTTGGTTTGCATGGTTGACGGTCACCACAATTTTGTCGTTCGGTTGACGCTTCTAGACATCTCCCATCCTCGTCGGTCCCTGTTTTTTTATTGCCGGTGCACTCCCCTCACCGATCTCAAACTGAGTGTCAATCTCCATCTCTTCTGGAGACTGTCCCTGCACATCCCCCGTGCTTGGTGTTGGCGAGGGAGCCCTTTTTGTAGGTCGTCGAGGAATTTTTCACTAACAACAAAAGACATCATATTAACTGCAATGTGCATTAAATTCAAGAAGTTGGGTTTCATCTAGTTACTGTCTTTAGTGAAACAAGGAAGTTGAATTCATCCATCTCATTTTAAATAACTAATGGATTATGTCATGTGTCTTCCATCACACTGATCTACTATTGATCAAACATTAAAAAAGAATGCAACACAAGTCATAAATGTACATGTCAATAGCTCTTAAAGAATTGTCAAGGAATTCGAATGTTTATCGTACAGTTCCAACTTTATAATGTGCAACATTTCAGAATATGCTTTCCAATTCACGGAGTGCAAGGGTTTTGGTGTTCTCTGGTAACATTGATTTTCGATTGGATATCAGGCTGCAGTCCATATTTGAACTCTGAGCTCTAAATTTCAATCCATTTAAAAAGTTGACATAAATGAGGGATGGAATGGTCTGTTCAGGATACCAACAAATGTGAACGATAATGTCTCTTAAAACTTTTTCCAAAGTCAAATACTTGAAATATTGACAAATGAATCAATAGCTATCCAAAAAAGGCTAGTACTTTCAAAAGCTATGAAGTAAATTATTTGCGTTGAATGATCACACAATTTCATGGGGGTGCACAGGTTTGGCTTGAAAAGTTTAATATATTAAATCTCAACAGAAAGGTAAATTGTTACCTTCAGAAGAATGTCGGTCTCTAAAATTGATTTAAAGCACAAGGTCGCTAATGACGAGGTGTGAGCACTGCAAGATCAGAAAACAGCTCTCAGTCGGTACAAGGTGCATTAGCCAAATTTAAACAAACATGAATAAGGAACTATGAGTTTATATTGCACTCTTGCCGATAAGCAAATCTTTAAAATATTAACAGTGACATAATAAAGTCCCAGCCTTCCAACATACCATATTTTTAATTTTCAGAAGGGAAAAGGTAAAGGGAAAAAAGACAGACAAAAGCTAACTAAAGACAAATTTCCATCCTATTGTTGAAGACATGAATCATAGCATTTTCAGTTTTCACTACCAAGTTAAATATTCACTATTGAGGCAAATGTTTGATGAGGATAATTGAGTATGGTAGCCAAAGTACTTCAAGCGCCACATCGATGCTAACATAAAATGGTATTACTTTAGACAAAAACACATCAAACAGATGTAGTCACATATACTTGTAGTCACATATGCTTGTTCATAAAGCTTGTAACAAAAAAGAAAAAGAAAAACCAAATACACATGTAAATTACTACATCTTTGAATCTAAGAACAGAACAGAGAATGTTTATTATAATCCAATATCATCCAATACATCTCCTGGCTCTCCATCCGTACGGAGCCAATTAGGACTACTGTTGTCATCTGTTATGTTTACATCTAATATTGGAAACTCATTAGCAATATAATTGTTCATGGGATCATCATTCTCATCATCTGCAGCCTCGCCCAACTGAAATACATCTCTTGGTTGCATAATAAGTGCAATGTGAGTTTTGGGGCAAACTGGATCTTTAATATAGAACACTTGAAGGACTTGGGATGGAAACACAAATGGCTCATGACTAATGTGTATACCTGTGTGAATCAAATTTGAGAAGTTTACAATTGTAAAACCTAATTTATCCTTGTTATTTGGATAATTCTTATCCAAACCAGCCCATTCCCCGCGAAATAAGACTACCCGGAATTGACTGTAATAATCCAACTCGATGATATCCGTGAGCACCCCATAATAGTCAACATCTACATTTATAGGATTCGCATCTTTCCTAGTAGAATAATTTCTAGTCTTTGACGTGACTACAATTCCACTGTTCTGGGACTTCAAATAGCGTTCACGATCTTTAGTATGAAATCTGAAGCCATTGTGTATATATCTCCTGAATCTTCTAACCATTTTATGGGGACCTTTCGCCAGAGTCTTTATTTCAGATGATAGATCCTCATCATGCAATTTAGAAACCTACATATGTGACGGTTAATCATTTAAGTACAGTGACGAATGTAGATATAAAATATTTGCTAATAAGTTGAAATTTTACTTACATGAGATTGAAACCAAGTATGAAATTTTTCATTCATTATCTTACTTTGATCACGTGGTCTCAATCTTCTCGGTCTAGCTGTTCTTTTAATCTCACGGATAAATTCACTATAAATTATAAAATGATAGAAATGATAGTTAGTTAAAATTATGTCTCGATTTTAATGCAATATAAACGACTACAAAATTGACTTATGCTCGAAATGGCTCAACTTCTGCATGGTGATCTAGTACATATCGGTGTGCTTGTTCCCATGTTAAGTTATCTAATTCAAATGCGTCAACTTTACCAATAGTAGTGTCAGCAGTCTGAAAGAGATACTTAGCCCCGCCAAGGTTTGACATGTCTGGGTTTCTCCTTGGCCTATTCAGACTTGCCTCTACACCCATAAGATATCTTGAACAAAAATTAGAGCACTCTTCCGATAGATAGCCTTCAGCTATCGAGCCTTCTGGATATGCTCTATTTTTAACATATCCCTTAAGACAATAAAGGTACCTATATAGTTAAATATTTTGGTCATAAAAAATAAATAAATACATCACATAAAGTAGAGAAACTAGATAAATGTTCAATGAGGCATGAATATTACCTCTCAATGGGATACATCCACCAATAATGTACGGGTCCCCCGAGTCTAGCTTCACCGGCCAGGTGGATTATCAAGTGAATTATTATAGTAAAAAACGATGGAGGAAATATCCTCTCCATTTGACAAAGTACCTCTGCAGCACGTTGCTCCAATTGGTCAAGATCTTCAATACGTAGAACTCTCGAACAAAGTCCTTTATAAATACTACAAAGATCCTTGATGACGGCAGTGACTTGCTCACACATCGAAAACCTTAACGCCACGGGAAGGAGATCTTGCATCAGTATGTGGTAGTCATGTGACTTTGGATCCTGAAGCTTCTTCTCCTTAGAGTTGACGCACCGTGCTATGTTAGATGAATAGCCATCAGGGACTTTAATCTCCTGTAACACCTTGCAAAATAATCCCAATTCTTTTTTGGACATTGAATAAATTGCTGGAGGGAGACGGACTCTGCCATTGGGTAAATGCTCTGGGTGCAACTCATGTCGTATGTCTATCAAAACTAAATCAAGGCGACACTTGAGATTATCTTTGGTCTTCCGATCATCCCCCATGACAGTTCCTATACAATTTTGCCGATATTTTTACCAATGTGCATCACATCTAAATTATGATGTAATGAGTTGAATTCCCAATACAGCAACTCAAAAAAAATGCTCTTCTTCTTCCATGACCCTAAATCAACCATGTTGTCACATTCATCTGCATCGCATGAAGTCAGTGTCCTCATCCCTTGCTTTTCTCTTGCCTTTCTTGATGACTTCTGGTTCTTTGCCGTAATTGAAATTATGACCTTGTAATCGCCTAGACACATCTGACCCTGTCAAAATTTCAGGCGCATGCCCCCACTCCTGCAACCCATCAAATGTTGAAGTTTCTGACCTGAATATGTGTGTGTCATGCAACCATCTTCGATGATCCATGTAACAAAATTTTCTACCATTATACAAACATTTTGAAACAGTTTGATTAGCACAACAAGGACATGCATAACGCCCTTTGGTACTATAACCGGATAAATTTGCATATGCAGGAAAATCATTGATTGTCCAAGTCAACGCAACCCTAAGAAGAAAAGTTTCTTTAGCTATTGCATCATAGGTTGGAACACCCTCCCATAATTTTTGAAGTTCATCTATTAATGGTTGAAGGTACACGTCTATATAATTTCCTGGACTTTTTGGTCTAGGAATTATCACTGACAACATAAACGATGAAGGTTTTATACATTTCCAAGGGGGCAAATTGTACGGAATTAACACAACGGGCCATATGCTATATGTATTGCTCATTTGCCTAAATGGGTTAAAACCATTACTGGCTAATCCAAGTCTCACACTTTGAGGATCTTCAGCAAAATCAGGATATCTTTCATCAAATTTTTTCCAAGATTGAGAATCAGCCGGGTGTCTGAGAATCCCATCTTCCTTGCGACATTCTGCATGCCATCTCATATCTGAAGAAGTTTTAGATGACATAAACATTCTTTGCACCCTAGGAATAAGAGGAAAATATCGCAAAATTTTTGCAGGCCTCTTTTTCCTACTTGTTTTAACTTTGTCATCAGCTTCTTGGCCTTCATTTGGTTTTCCTTTCCATTTTGACGTTCTGCATATTTCACAATTCTGTACTCTTACCTTATCCCCCCTGAACAGCCTACAATCAAATGGACAAGCTAAAATCTTCTCATACCCTAAATCAAAAGACTTCAGAAATTTTTTGGTAGCATGGGATGATTTTGGAATACAAATTTCGGGAAATGCTTCATTCAACAACTGAAGTAGCATGTTGAAGGACTTAGCAGACCACCCATTTAAAGTTTTGATCTGAAATAATCTAACAATGAATGCAAATTTCGTAAATTTTGAGCAATCACGGTACAAAGGTGTACTAGCATCTTCCATTAACTTAGTAAAGGCTTCATATTCTTTATTTACTTCAGAATCTTGTCTTTCCCCTTCCAATCCTCCACCGATGTCTACAGTTACTGTTGGCTCGTTATGGACTTGTGTTGTTGGACTATTGGAGTGTGTTGGATTGTTACGAATTCTAAATGCATCCCGCAATAAATCTTGCATCTCATCGGCCACATTTAAGTCGTCATTTGATATGGGCTCGTCTTCATCTTCTAACACACCCGGTTTAACCGAAATTGCCTGGGCATGCTCTCCATGGCAAAACCATTGTGTGTACCCTTGGAGAAAACCATTGATCACCAAATGTGTTTCAACTTCGACGCATGTCTTCAGATGACAGTTAGTACACCGCCGGCATGGACAAAGAATCAAATTTGGATCATGAGAATTTTTCTTGGCAAAAATAATGAAATTTTTAACGCCGTCCCGATACTCCTTTGATAATCGTGATTTGCTCATCCAGCTTTTATCCATTTCAACAATATCACTAAATCTGAAATTAAAATTTCATATATTTAAATATTAATAACATCTATCTTACTATGTTGATTGGTCATGAATAGTGTGAAATAATTATTGTAAAAGGAGGGGGTCATGTGAAATAGGAAATGCATGTCAAATCCCAAAGGAGGGGGTCTTGTGAAATAGGAAATGCTTTGGAAGCTGAATTTTGAATAATCTTCTGTGAGAAGTAGATAATATATATCTACTATATATGTTTTGTTGCATGCAATCTATTCTCTTAGGCTTTAGGACAGGATGTCAACCGAAATCATTCTAGATTTCAGTCTCGATATTTATTTTTATTTTTTTTTAAATTTTAGTTTTGTATTAAAGCTAAAAAAAATCATGTACCAGCATTCATATCGTGTTTGCACGTACTCTCCGTATTGTACATTTCTTCAGTGATTGTAGCAGTTACTGTCATCCTATCAAGAAGATGAGGATTATTCTTTTACTTACTTTCTGCCTAGTGCTAATGCAAATTGTCTTCTTTTAATCAATAATTTTTAGGATGTTGAGAAAGTGAATAAAGAACTTGCATTGATTATCAATCACCTTGCATTTTTCCCCCCTCTAATGCTAGCTAAGGAGATTTAACTAATTGTTTCTTACATCCATTATATTTAGTCATGATGACCATGGCGAAGTGCGTCACACCCATAGCTATGGTTCCATGTAGTTCTTAAGCTGCTAGCAAAGAAAACTTCATCTATCAGTAATGATATCCTGTTGCTATATATGATATTTAAAAAAATAATTGCAATCTCTTTGTTTTTTACGGCATTTAGTGCATTTGAGAATTCAACTAATTATTTGAAACATATTGACTCATGTTATATGGATATGCAATTATTACTAGTCTTCCAGTTATTTAATTGGAAGCTCAAACTAGATTTCTAAATGTTGGCTGACATTGATATATCATTCGACTCTTCAATTTCGAGCACAGTGAACTGAAATTTGAAAAAATCAATTTCGAGCACAGTGAACAGAAATTTGAAAAAATAAACTGCACGATGTTTATATTGGCCACAATTCGCCATTTCAGTTTATATGCTGGCAATGTTGGTACATCATGGGTTTGAGGAAATAATTTATTTTTGGTTTTGAAATCGTGTTGTATAATTGGGTTTAGTACTTGGCTTAACTGAAAACATTAACTCTTAATTTTTGTTAGGTGGATTTCGTTAGCTTAATTGAATAAATTTCTCAATTGTAGGACTTTAAATTACTATTTATGTTGTACTGTTATTTTATGATGAAAATTAGATTGGAAATAATTATCAGTTTGTTATGTATATTTGTTGTAATAATGGCATATGATGAATGTAACTGTTGTATATTGATCACATTGTAGGAAATTTTCTTTTTGACATGATACCCCTTAAAGTTACCAAATGTTCCCAACATCCACTTATATTTGTGAAATTTCTCCAAATGATGGTTTTAAGAGCTTCTACTGCCTAGAAGATGCTTTTTGAAGACGATCGATTTCTAAAACTAACCAGTAACTTCAAAAAGTCAATTTGCCAACTCGAAAATACTAATCTCAGTCCTATCTTTGGCTGGAAATTAAGGAGCATATTCTTAAATTAATGCACACAAATTTTCAAGAGAAGCTACTGTTTTATATATCTCTTAACCGATATATATATATTCTTGTGTAGAAATATATATAGAAGAGCTAGCCTATGGTCACCTCACTTCAAATAGTTAAATTATACACTGACTTTGGGAACTCAATTACAAGTAATTTATTCACATTATCAAATCCCAATCCATTCTCAAATCGCAAAATACCCCTAAATCACAGTTTATTAGCACAAAATCCCTAACAATTTCATTAAAAAATAATAAATTTATTAAAAGTCAAAAATAATCAAAACAGAGATAAGAGAGGGTTTGAGAGCTAGAGAGAGACGATCGGGCAAACACGGCAGAGGAGACGATCGGGGGGCGCACGGCGGAGGAGAAAAGCGATAGGGTTTGAGAGAGGAGCTAGGGGATTGGGATTGCGGCGAGGGGATTTGGAGACGAGGGATTTGGGTAGCGGCGCCACAGATTTGGAGACGAGGGATTTGGGTAGCGGCGTGAGGGGATTTGGAGAGGAGATTTGGAGACAACGGGTTTGGAGAGGAGACGAGGGATTTGGAAATTTGGAGGCGAGGAGAATTGGAGGAGGCGCGAGGGGATTTGGATATTCGGAGGAGTCGCGCGCGAGGGTTTTGGTTTCGCGCGTCTAGGGTTTTGGATGAAATTGGAGAAGGAGGAGGAAATAATTAAGTAAAAATTCTGCGGTTATGGGAGATTAAAGGATAATTATATAATATCCCCGGCGCTTCTTATACAACGCCGGGGAATATACGCTATCCCCGGCGTTTAGTATAAAGCGCCGGTGAATAAAAGTATTTTTTTTTATAATTAATTCGTCCCCGGCGTTTAATTAAAGCACCGGGGTAAAAACGCCGTTGTACGGTAATTAATTTGTAGTGAGCTGGGCACCGAAGTCCTTGTTTGCATCTCCAGGGTAGCACTAGAGTTTATGAATGAAACACTAAGTCTTTTTTGAAGAATCAAACTAAGTGGTTGTCTTGGTAGCTAGCCCTTATTACACTCCTTGACCATTTTAGGGATTGGCCTTATTATAAATCTCAACAATCTAGAGGAGGTTATTAAGCACCATCGTTAAACTTCATCCAGTTTGATTCGTAGAGGTTAGCCATTATTCTCCAGTGTGTACTCCCACGGCCGGTGAGAGCTTAGATTCTCTCTTTGAGAGCTCGACGCTCATCGGTGTCATGTCCATGGTTCTTATGTAATCGACACCATCAACTCTTTTCACTTATTTTGTTTGTTGGGTTCATCATAGGAGTAGGGCAGAGTAGTCTGTCTTCTTCAATTTCCATAAGGACCCTCGAGATGCTAGCATTGAGAGTGGTGAACTTCTCGAAGCGAGGGACCGGAGGGGGCCGACATTGCCTGGACTCGTTCCTCTTGGACTTCCTAGGCCCCTCATCCACACTTTTTCATTTGTATTTGGACGAGGGCTCACTTTGGTCCTGAGGATGAAGAGCTTCTTCGGCTCGGATATATTTTTCACTTTGTAGGAGAAGTTAAGAGAAATCCGAAGTTGCTTTTTGGAGAGGGAGGTCTTAAGGAGGTTGTGCCGAACGTTGTATCTAAAAGTAGCCACTACGACCCCAGATTCAAAAGAGGGGATGGACCGGTCCTCTGCTTTAAATCTCTAGATGAAGTCAATGAGTGACTCTCCATCCTCCTACTTTAGGTTTAGCAAAGAGGCACTTGTCTTTTCTGCCCTTCAGCTCGTCACAAAATTAGTGGTGAAGCTCTCCTCAAGCTAGTCGAAAGAGAAGAATAAATTTGGGGCAAGTCTGGAGTACCACTCTCTCGTGGAGCCTCACAACATGGCTGGGAATGCGCGGCAGAGGAGGGGATCCGAGGAGATGTGAATCATCATGAGAATTTTGAACCCTTCAATGTGATCAGCAGGACCCGACTCCCTGTTGTAGGTCTCAGTTGTAGGATACTTAAAGCTCCTCGGAACGTGGGCCTCATGGATGTAGGATGTGAAGGGTGGCCGGACCTGCCTGTACCATCGGTTAGATTGCCTCCCATTTTTGCCAATCTGGGCGAGGCGGTCTTCCATTACCTGCAGACGTTTGAGGACATCTCCTTCTCGTCTTTCGAATATAGTCGAACTGTAAGACTCTTCGTTCCCAATCCCTCCGAGCGATGGCCGTCAGTACGATGTTTGCTCCGCGCTCTGCCTCGGAGAGCCTGGAGGACCTCGTTATGAAACTCTTGGAACTCTGCCCTCATCACGTGATCTCCTTCTTCGTGACCATTTAGGGGTTGGCGGTCCCTCGGGGAGCGACTGCGCTCCTTCTTCTGACCATGGGAGGAATAACGGTTGTGGCTTGGAGGTTGCTTAGAGGGTCCTTCGTTTCTAAAGCGGTTGAGGTGGTGGCGAAGGTCCCTATCTTCTTTCCGATTGGCAATCAGGTTCCGGAGATCCGAAACCACTAGGGGCTCGGCACTTTGGGCGACTGATCGGGAGGCGCTTGGAGTCGAACCATGCAGGTGCTCGACCCGTGGCTGTTGCGACCCCTGAGTGACTGGTCGCATGCAAAAAGGACGAGGATGAGGAAGAAGAGGGGGGTTGGCATGACACCCCGTTGTAGTAGTCTTCTTGGCCTTGGGGGCATGGAGAAGATGACTACTGCGTAGGATCAGAATTAGAGGCTGGATCGGTCTGCTTTCCCACAGACTGCGCCAATCTGATGCTGTTGTTTTATGGTGTGAGAGCAATAAATGATGAGTTCTTTTATTAGATGGAAAACAGAGATCTTAGCCGTTGATTTGATCCTAATGAGAGGCTAGTATGTGTCGAGGTATGTGGATCTGATGGATGTCGGTCGCCAAGCACCTGCAAAAAAATTTGAAACACCAGGAGTATTCCTGACAACATGCCCTCCGACGATCAAGCAATAATCTGAAGTCAAAGATGGGTTTAATTACAGAAATGATGATTAACCCTTAATGGTGAAGCGGGAGAAGTATTTATAGACCTGGGGGATGAGCCAGATAGAAAAGAATATGTGATTGAGAAATCAGTTGTTCAATCCATGATTTTCGGGGATTTGACTAACAACTGTGATTAGCTGCAAATCCCCCTCTATTAAGCTGTAAGTGAGCCCTGATTGCTGATCTGGGTGAGCTGATGGGCATGGAGGAGGCCCATGTTCTTCTAGCAGGCCTGCTGCCAACATGAAATTACTGTACTTCCCTTGAAAATTTTGAGATGCATGGTGAGATTGTACGGCTCTGATCAGTTGTAATTTTTACCTACATGACCTCCTTTCAAATCTCAACCAAACCTTCAATTAAAACTTTAAACCGTGTAACGATTAGCATAAATCTTATAATTTAAAAAACATAATTGTTTTGACTAAAGACTTGTAACTTTTGGTCCACCAGTCCAAATAGATATTTGATAAGTTAGTCTAAAGTGTAACACCCCACAAAATTTAAATGACAATTTTGCCCTCGGGTGTTACACACGTGCATTTTGTACTGTTATTCATTATAACTATAATGCATTTTTGATATGTATTTTGAATTCCGATTATTTATGCAATCCTTTATTCTTAAAATCACATTTGAGACAACTCAAATGCTAAATTTCAATCTTTGAGTTTTTACGTGCTTTTTGCGTATTATCGATGCACGTGTCGATTTTGGGTATTCCATCGTTACGTACAAAGTTTTCAATGGGTTTCAATTATTTATTTTTATAAACATGTTTAAATTCATTTTTTTGTAAATAGAATTCAATTTTTGTCTATTATAATTAAAATAAATTTTTACGTGCAATACACGTGTTTTCTGTATGTTTGAGTATATCATAGAAAATGTATATTAAATATACTTTATGCTGCATCCCAATTAACTATAAATATTTTTCGGTCGATAAAGTCAATTTTTGTATTTTGAGATTTTACGGGCGACACACGTGTTTCGGTGCACGTGTTTTAAGCGTATTATTCTTTCAAAATGAATTTCATGAAATTGTGTGTCTATTGTAATTGTGCATGAAAAGTATAATTTTAAAGTTAATTTTGTATATTTATTACATATATAAATAAATTGTTTTAAAGAGATTAAATAAATAAATTATTTTGTACACAAAGCACGTGCACGTGCACACGTGCAATGTGCACACATTTATGGGGGCCGGGCTGTTATTAAAGGAGGTAAAACTAAATTATTTTTAAAGTAAGAGGGAAAGCAAGTTTAAATTTTAGAAAATGGGAGTAGTGTGGAGGTAGTTATCTCATCATGGGTAGTTGCTACAACTCCCTAATTCATCCTAGCCCTTAATCTCTAACTAGTTGATCTAATCCTAGCCATTCAATCCACCCAAAATTATGTATAAATACCCCATAGTTTCTTCTTATCTTAGTACATTAGAAAAATTTATTAAAGAGAGAATTGATTTGAATAAGAAAAAGATTGAGTTGTTTTGAGTTTTCCCCATTGGAGGTCGGCTATACAACCCAATTTGAAGCTTTCGGTTTTGGCAAGGAGCTAGGAGGAGAAGGATCTATTCGTGCATTCTAAGGGATTTTTCTAGGAGCTTTCTATTCGTATTTCTTCAACTTTAGGTGGGTGTTTCTTAAATGCTTTCTAATTTAAGAATAGAAATTTGCATGATAGATAATACATAATTTATTTGGTTGAAATTGAATTGATTGCATGCAAATTAATGTAGAAATGGATCGTTAAATCTTGATTGGTGTGGTAGATACAAATTGCTATTCCATTTTCTAAATGATTATGATTGTTAGTTGAGATGCTAGAATTGAAATGATTTATATGAAATTGATGCATGTTGAGACGTGATTAGAATAATGCAAATATATTGTTTGTTGAGAATGTGGCAAAGAAGTGTGATTATAACCTCAAAATATTATTTATACGAGTATAGAGATTTTTGTAAAGTAATTTTGATAAAAGAAAACAGTTTATTTGGAAAATTGATTGAATATGTGTTTTGATGCATTTTAAGGATTTCATTTACGATATTGTTTTTAAAAGGAATATATTCTGGAAATGATCTATATTTTTATATATGGAAGTACAAATCAATCAAAAGGGTCGAAAAATATATGCAGGCTCCAAATTGTGTGATTGACTGTCGACTGTTTACTTTCCACAGTCGACTGGTAAGTACAAGAAATTGGTTTTTCGTCGGCAGGACAGTCGACTGTCTACTTTCACAGTCGACTGCTGCTATCATGAATTTTGATGTTTGAGTTTTCAAAGTATTCGCGGAACAGTTGACTGATTCCTGGTCGACAGTCGACTGAACCGACTGTGTATTATTGATGTTTTAAAGTTTCGTAAAATAATCGACTGATTCTTTGTCGATAGTCGACTGATACCGACTGAGACGTTTTGATGTTCGCTGAACAGTCGACTGATACTGTCACCAGTCGACTGAACCGAACTGTTTTTCTGGTTCTTGAGTTTGGATTTAATTTTGACAAATGAAAGTTAATTAAGTTTGAATACGAGATTCTATGATTATGAATATTTGACTGAGTTATTGTGAAATGCACACAAGGATGTGGAAAATGAAATTGATAAAGAGATTCTAATTGAATTGTTCTCATGTTGTGAGGTTATAAAAGAAATGTTTTTGAAAAAAAAAAGAATTTGTGAACAAAAATGGAAATGATTATTGAGATTGATTATGAAATATTGGTGATTTCTAGAAAGAGATAGTTGTTGGAATCTAGAGGCTAGGCGAGACCCTAGTGACCGGCGGTTTTATTTATGATTTTGAGAGCTAACCGTTGAGGGTTGAGCGTCTCTTGAGAAGTAGCCAGGTAGGCTGACTGTCTCTGTTGTTTTGATTTAAGTCCGGTAGGGTAAGCTAGCTCTAGGTTGTGATGATTTTCTTTTAAAAAAAACATTGTAGGGATGTAATGAAAGTAAGAGAAAAACATAAGTATGAGGGCCATTGGATGGGTGTTATGAGGGTATGCACATGCTGTCTTCACGATGCGTCGTGACATGATGTGGATACTACTCCAAAGTACCATCCCGGTGGCGATGATTGTGGGATGTTTAGGTGACTATGGATGGTGCCATTGTTCCAAGGCGGAGGCTGAATTGTCCATAGATTGCCTGCTCGATGCGTCGTGTCAGTGCGTGGGATTCCCCTCCAGACTGCCTGGACATGGGCTCATAGATCATAGAACATCTAGGATACTTATCGAAATTACAGATAGATACATAGTGAAGACGTGATGAAAGTAAGAGAAAAATATTGAGTATGAGGGCCATTGGATAGCGGCGAGAGCGTATCCCAGGATGTCCCATGATGAGTCTGGGCGAGGATACTGCTCCAGAGTACCGTCCTGGTGGCGACGCTCGTGGGATGTTTGAAGACTACGGGTGGTGTCATGTCTATGGTAGGAGCTGAATTACCACAGGATGTCTGCATGATGAGTCATGTCAGCGATGGGATTCCCTCCAGGGCACCAAGACATGAGTTCGTAGGTCAGAAAACATCTAAGATACTTACCGTAGTTACAGTAGTAGATTAAGTCATGACGAGGGATTGAACCCTACAAAGATGAAGAACGATTAAGGGCTTGCCCTCGGACCTATGTAGTATGGGATGCATAGAATCCGAACAAGTGTGCATTAGTGTCATGTAATATAAATAACTGCATTAAGGACTAAGTGCACCGCACAACACGACATCAATAGGATAGTCCCTTTGTAACTTTGTTTGTGATCAAGTTTGTGTTTGCTAAAGTATTTAAGAATCGTTATACTGTTTCCGGCATAGAGAGGATGGCCGTGTATAATATTTCGTCAGTTGTAAGCAACTGACGTGCCCACAGTTTTATATGCAGGATTTGGAGTTACATGAAGATATACAGATGATTTGATGTTGTTGACTACTTAAATGTTAAAGTTGTAACAATTGTACTTTATTTATTGTTGTATTTTATTGTTTCCACTGCGTATTGATGTAAAAGACTCTGATGTAATTAATGTTGAAATAAAAGTTTTAAATTCCTTGTAAAATTGTACGAATGAAGTGTAAAGATCCTGTAGAACATCTCGAATTCAGTGTATTTGGGATTCGGGGCGTTACATAAAGTCACATATAATTCAGAAAAAGAATCTTATAAGGTCCAACCTCAACAAATTTTTTATGTGTATTGCATGTGCTGATTATCTGAAAGATTTGTTTGTTTTTGGCTAATGAGGTTATCATGACATGCCACAGTCTACGAAGATGTGCAGTTTGTAACCCACAGGCCATAACTAGCTCATAACACATAAATTGAATGTATTCGATAAAGCTAGTCAAGAAAGCTTTCTTCACCAACTATATCTACACACTCACACACACATACACACACACACACTCAAAATTCATAATCCTCAACACCAAAATACCAAAATGGAGGCAGCCCTGCAGCACCGCACTGCCGCCGTCACGCCATCGCCGACACCTGTCGCGATGGCAAGGGCCTATGATCCGCCTTCGTCAACGACCGTGTGCTCACCGCGTACCTCGAGAAAACACTCAGAGTCCCGAACCTCTCCCTCCCTTCTATCAAGTCGTCGTCGTCTCCGATCAAGAACAACAACAATAATTTCATCATCCACCGTCCCTCTCTCATCGCCGGCGATGAGGCGGTTAAGGGGATGATGACCAGAGGCGGAAATTGCGGCCTTTTGGATCGACAGCTGGGATTTGGAAGGGAGGGATGATGTGAGGTGGCTGATTGGGGTTTGGTAGAAGGAGAAGTTTATAGATGAAGAGGTGGGAAAGAATGAGTATCGGATCTTTAGGTATTTATATATAGGTAATGCTACACCCACTACCAATTTCACTACTTATCTCTTCACTACCTTATATATGGGTAATTCTACACCCACCTACTTTTATTCTTTGTACTAGCTAGTTCTTGCAAACATAGTCATATGCACAGAATCTGGAGATGTTTGAATTGATGTAAAATATTAGGAATACACGGAATGCTAGTCTTCAAGCGCTCGTACACAAAGGCAGACGGAAAACTATATCTTTGATGCCTGGACCCCGATGAAGCCAAGTACATGATCCAGGAGCTCCATGAAGGAATTGGGGGGAGCTATATGGGCAATAGGTTGCTCGCCAGAAAGGTAGTCAACCACGGCTAGTATTGGCCGACCATACTGCAGGATGTCCACTATCTTGTGAAGAAGTGCGGCCCCTGCCAGAGGCTCTCCTTGGTTAGGCGCATGCCCCAAGTCGAATTCAAGTCACTCTCTAGCCCGGCCAACCTTTCCATATGAGGGATGGGCTTGGTCGACCCATTTCCCAATGCTACCTGCCAAAGGCGCTTCCTTATAGTGGCCATCGAATACTTCACCAAGTTGATCGAGACAGAACCCCTAGCCATGATCACCGAACATCAATCCCAACAATTCTTTTAGAAGCACATCGTTGGTCGGTTCAGGATACCGCGTGTGCTTATCTCCGACAACGGAACTCAATTTGCTGGCAAAATTTTTTGCAAGTTCTGCGAAGACCTCGGGATCTAATAGCGGTTCTCGTCGATATCACATCCCCAGTCGAACGGCCAAGCCAAAAAGTCCAACTTCCTGATTCTGGACGGTCTCAAGAGACGGTTGGACACCTCCCCCAAGGATTGGGTTGACGAATTACCCAGTGTTCTTTGGTCATATCGAACGACCAAGAGGATCCCTACGGGTGAGTCTCTTTTCAACCTGACTTATGGAACGGAGGCGGTCATCCCGATAGAAATCGGGATTCCTTCACCCAGGATCCTGAGTTTCAATGTGGAATCAAAAACGAACAACCTCAGTGCCAATCTGGACCTAGTCGACGAAATCCACGAGAGATCCACCATCAGGAGAAACATCTATCAGCAGTGGTTCGAGAGATACTACAACAAGAAGGTTCTCTCGGCCAACATCAAAGAGGGTGACCTCATTCTCAGAAAGATCGCTATTTCAGACACCAGCAAGAGAGGCAAACTCGACCCAAACTGGGAGGGCCCGTATAAGTTCTCTCGAGTGATACACCCTGGCACGTACCGACTTGAAGACCTGGGGGGCAAGATGATCAAGAGAACCTGGAACATAGAGTACCTTATTAAGTTTCATGAGGGTCCAGAGTAGACCCCTCTGGTTGTAACCTGCGCTAAGCGCCACTATTGCTTTGTAACCTAGCAAGTAAAGTTAATGAATTTCCTTTTATTTTGATTGTTTTGTTAATTTTACATAGCCACCATGAGCCTTCTTAGTCTCACGTCCTCGCCACTTGGCTTAGATTTCGAGCAACATCGAGGGATTTATCAATCTCCCAAGTCCTCGACTCTTAGCTTGAACCTCAAGCTATAACGAGCCTTCTCAGTCTCACGCCCTTGTCACTCGGCTTGGATTTCGAGCGTCAACGAGGGATTGATCAATCTCCCAAGTCCTTGACTCTCAGCTTGAACCTCAAGTTATAACGAGCCTTCTCAGTCTCACGTCCTCACCACTAGGCTTGGACTTTGAGCGATGACGAGGGATTTATCAATCTCCCAAGTCATCGACTCTCGGCTTGAACCTCAAGCTATAACAAGCCTTATCAGTCTCATGTTCTCGCCACTCGGCTTGGACTTCGAGCGATAACAAGGGATTTCTCAATCTCTCATGTCCTCGACTCTCGGCATGGACCTTGAGCAAGGGCCTAGCTTTCTCACAAAGCAGGGGGCTCGATGCTCTGCCTCAACCTCGAGCAAGGGCCTAGCTTTCTCAGAAAGGAGGGGGCTTGATGCTTGGTCTCAACCTTGAGCAAGGGCATAGCTTTCTCACAAAGCATGGGGCTCGATGCACGGCATCAACCTCAAGCAAGGGCCAAGCTTTCTCACAAAGCATGGGGCTCGACACTCAGCATCAACCTCAAGCAAAGGCCTAACTTTCTCACAAAGTACACCACGCTTGATGCTCGACTTGTACTTTGAGAAACAACGAGAAAATCCTCAAATCCTCAAGCACTTGACTCTTGACTTGGACTTCGAGCGACAACGAGGGAGTTACCAATCTCCCAAGTCCTCGACTCTCAGCTTGAACATCAAGCTATAACGAGCCTTCTCAGTCTCATGTCCTCGTCACTCGGCTTGGACTTCGAGCGACAACGTGGGATTTATCAAATCCCCAAGTCCTCGACTTTCAGCTTGAACCTCAAGCTATAACGAGCCTTCTCAGTCTCACTTCCTCAAGCACTCGACTTTTGCCTTGGACTTCGAGCGACAACAAGGGATGTATCAATTCCCAAGTCCTCAACTCTCGGCTTGAACCTTAAGCTATAAAGAGCCTTCTCAGTCTCACGTTCTTGTCGCTCAGCTTGGACTTCGAGAGACAACGAGGGATTTATCAATCTCCTAAGTCCTCGACTCTTGGCTTGAACCTCAAGCTATAAAGAGCCTTCTCAGTCTCACGTCCTTGCTACTCAGCTTGGATTTCGAGCGACAATGAGGAATTTATCAATCTCCTAAGTCCTCGACTCTCGACTTGAACCACAAACTATAACGAGCCTTCTCAATATCACGTCCTTGCCACTCGGCTTGGACTTCGTGCGACAACAAGAAATTTCTCAATCTTTCATGTCCTCGACTCTCCGCATGGACCTCGAGCAAGGGTGTAACTTTCTCACAAAGCAGGGGGCTCGATGCTCGACCTCAACCTCGAGCAAGGGCCTAGCTTTCTCACAAAGCAGGGAGCTCGACGCTCGGCCTCAACCTCGAGCAAAGGCATAGCTTTCTCACAAAGTATGGGGCTCGACGCTCGGCATCAACCTCAAGCAAGGGCCTAGCTTTCTCACAAAGCATGGGGCTCGACGCTCGGCATCAACCTCAAGCAAATGCCTTGCTTTCTTAGAAAGTCCAACACGCTGGACGCTCGGCTTGTACTTCAAGAAGTAACGAGAAAATTCTTAAACCCTCAAGTCCTCGACTCTAGGCTTGAACCTCGAGCCACAACGGGACTTCTCAGTCTCATGCGCTCGACGCTCGACTTGTACTTCGAGAAGAAATGAGAAAATTCTCATTCTCTCAAGTCCTTGACTCTCGGCTTGAACCTTGAGCCACAACGGGACTTCTAGTCTGACGCGCTCGACGCTCAGCTTGTACATCGAGCGACAACAAGAGAACTCTCGATCCCTCATCCTCACCGCATGGCGTACGTTCCTCACAGTCTCCCTTCAACATCTGTCAAGACCCACATCAAATAGGGAATGGAAGAACATATAAATGTTATTTTATTGAGATAATCGGTGAGGCCGCATTATAACCGTTAATATCTCTACCACATTATTACATCTATTACAACCTCGGCCTAACCCTCATCTTGGGGGGCCTTAGGACTGACACTGACCAGTTTGAGCCCCATCTAGCGTGTCTGCTCGTCAACTCGCCCACCGGTTTCCATCGGGGCCGCCAAGGTGGACACTCTAGCAACAGAACTCTGGGCATCACCCGGCCTTGACACCTCCGGCTTCAGGGTCAGAGACGGGCCCCCAACAGAGGGCCAAGCACCCCTGAAAGGACCAAACCGAGATCTACTCAATCCAAACATGACCTTAAACCTTTGAATCTCCAGTTCCTTCTCCACGATTACCTTTCGGAGGAACGATTCTGAAGTCGGTGTCAGGGTGGAAGCACTAGACATTGACCATCTTGTCTCAGCACTCCCCATGTCGTGGTCAGCAATCTTCTTCTTTAGGCGAGCCGATTCCAAGCTTAACTTCTTCGATTTGTTCATGAAAAGAAACAGCAGCTTCCCAGTCTCGAGCCTGTTTTCGGTAGCACGCCTAGACAGACTCTAGGGATGTGACCATGCCTGTAATGCGCCCGACTTTGGAGCCACGAGGGTTGACCCTGAGGGGCACGACCATCTGGCAAAAAGAAGGAAAGAGTAAATCATTCTGAGCCTCATAAACTTGGCTGAATTTCAAAAACCCAAAATTAAACACCAGTACACACCACAGATTATGCCAAGAAAATTTCAAAGTTTAATGGTGGGGCCAAAAATCGATTTCATAACAAAAAACCTTACAAAACTGTGGTGCTCAGTCTGTGCTTGGCAAAATAAAAAAAGTAATGGGAAAACTAAAAATTACCGCTAGGGAGAGAGGTGAACCTCTTAGTCGGCCTCCACATTGACGATAGCATCGGCCACCGCTACTGCAATATCCTCGGAGTGCGTCGCCTCTGGGCGTCTTCGTTTGCTCGGGAAGCCTCATCCCGTAGTGAAACTCCTCGAGCTGGTACTCGGGGAAGTAGAACTTGACGTGCTCGAGGGCCCTGTTATATGTCTCATCCTGAGAGGCAATGACCCTGTCAATGGTGGCAGTCCTTGCCTTTTTTATATCTCGAGCGGCTGCCTTCTTTATTTCTCCATCTGCTCGGACTCGGTCATCGGTTAGGGAAGCCAGCTCGGCCTGAAGGGCCTGCTCACGAGATGTGGATGCAGCCAGCTTTAGCTTTAGGTCCTTCATCTCGCGCTCGAACCTTTGACCGTCCTCACCTCCCGCTGGAGCTCGCAGGAGTGAAACTTTGCCATCTGGGCCCCGACCATAGAAGCCTACAGATGAAGGGCTAAGATTTCAAAAATGAAAATGGGGGAGAAAATCATATTGCAGGACTTCGGCAGTTAAAGGAGGACTTACCAGCACGCTGGCCTGAGCCCACCTCATATAATAGGACTCTAGCATCTCGGTCACCATGACCTCTCTGTCATGAGGCATGACAAGCTTTTCCACCACCTCGATCGCCACTGGCCCCTCGATCAGCGTATTGCCAGTCCTTATGGCCCAGTCGGGGGCCCAGGTCATAGCCCCTTGTCACCCACTATGTCCTGAGCGGCAGGGTTTATGGGAGGCATCCCATATCTCAACACCTCTGAAACCCTAAGGTTATTCGGGCTGGGTGCTGCCTTCGATGAGCCGGAGGTCCCCGGGATCAACAAGGTCTTCCGTTTCTTGGGCTTTGGATCCGAGGAACCTTCGCCCCTGACATGAGAGGACGCCTTCCTCTGCCTCGACTACTCAGCCACCCTATTCTTGGTCAACTTGGCTCTTATTGCGTTAATTGCACCATCGTCCATATCTATGAAAGAGAAATAAGGCTATAAGGACGAAGGAAAAAAGTTCATTAAAAAGAAAACGAAGGGCATATGGGAAGGAACGGGGCTTAGTCCGATCCTGGACAAGAGCCTTTCTGTCACATTCGGCTAGTCGATGCTGTTTCTAGAGACAATCCAATCCACATTGGCCTACTCCTACTCTATCAGGTCCCTTCTCTTCGGTGGCTTGTGATTCGGCTTATAGAAATTCCTGGTGGTGGGAATCTCCCAAGGCACCTGATTTCGGACTGTAAAATATTTCGCATTCTACCCTTTTATGGAGTCTGGATGCCCATGGACTACCTTCCTATCGGGACAAGGCGAGATGTAGTAAATCCCCTCATACTCGCCCGATGAACTGACCCCCAGCATGGATCGGAAGTACTTTAGTTTTAGAGGAACTCCCCTCTCGTCGTAGAGTAACACAAAGCACACGATCTGCTTCCAGGAGTTCGGAACGTACTACATGGGGCATAATCCTCCCCAGTTCAACACCTTCTTGATAAATGGGTGCAGAGGCAGCCGCAAACCCGAACCGAAGGCATCCACCGGGAACATGCAAAACCAGGGTGCTAGGTTATTCGTGGGACAAAGACCGGGGCTCAGAATCAGCAACTCATACTCCAGCCCTATGAAGTAGTTAGCTTGAATTAATGGCAGGTCGACAGCTGTCAAGACACACAGCGTCTTGTCCATCTGGATCTTTTGCCGACCCGGCGAAGAAGGTTGCACACCATATTTAACCAACTCCGCAACATCGTCCGGGTACATCCTAATGGAGCTCAGCTACGGAAGGTAAGGAAAGTCGAGCCCATGTTCAGGATGGTACTCATTCCTCTGTACCAGACTATTTGGGAGGGTCCACCTCATCCTCCTCCTTCGGATGCAAGGGGCCTTCGGGGGGGTGGGGGGGGGGGGGGGGGATGGCATCGCCAATGGCTTTAATTCGGAGGCCTCCATCGATAGATCGACCTCCACCACTTCATCATCCTTTCCCTCACCAACCGCCCTACCAAGGTCCTCCACCGCCTCTTCATTTTCCTAGTCAACTACCTCGGCCACTTCCTCCTCTCCCTCCGAGTCGCTCGATTCTACTACGAAGGGCTTTCGACTGCGAAGCAGCTGTAAGTCGTGGACCCGCTCCTTCATCTCCCAAGATGAAGAGTCGGAGAGATGACCCTCACAACCATGACTATATGTGGAGGCGAAAGAACCGGACTGAACCCTCGACATAATAAAAAATACTAACCTTATTGCCTTCACCGGAAAGTTCGCCGAAAAATTTACGCGGTTACTTGGCATCAGTTAAAGAGAGAATGCTAGAGGAAGAATAAGAGCGGGATTGGGGGATATATAGGTGCTCTGCAATGCCCCGAAGCACGCAAACAAATCCTAATTGCCCATCTAGATCCTACGGTTAGCAAAGATATTGACACCTTGATTTCCATAACCGTGACGTCAACATCTCACGTGAATCACCCGTGTCACTCAACCATAGCCAGTGTGCAACTCACTTTCTCACGAATTACACCACACTCGGAGCTCGGCATGGACTTCGAGCCAGCTGGTAGCTTTCACACAAAGTCCACCACGCTCGGAGCTTGGCAGGGACCTCGAGCTAGGGCGTAGCTTTCTCACAAAGCATAAGGCTCGATGCTCGGCATCAACCCCGAGCAAGGGCCTAGCTTTCTCATAAAGCATGGGATCGATGCTTGGTATCAACCTTGAGCAAGGGCCTAGCTTTCTCACAAAGTTTACCATGCTCAGAGCTCGGCATGGATCTCGAACATGGGCATAACTTTATCACAAAGCATGGGGCTCGATGCTCGATGCTCGGCATCAAATCCGAGTAAGGGACTAGCTTTCTCACAAAGTTCACCACGCTCGGAGCTTGGCATGGACCTCGAGCAAGGGCCTAGTTTTCTTACAAAGCAGGGGACTTGACGTTCGGCCTTAACCTCGAGAAAGGGCCTAGCTTTTTCACAAAGCATGGGGTCGATGCTCGGCATCAACCTCGAGTAAGGGCCTAGTTTTCTCCCTAAGCATGGGGCACGGAGCTCGGCATGGAGCTCGAGCAAGGGCATAACTTTCTCACAAAGCATGTGGCTCGACGCTCGGCCTCAACCTCGAACAAGAGCCTAGCTTTCTCACAAAGTCCACCATGCTCGATGCTCGGCATGGATCTTGAGCAAGGGCCTAGATTTCTCACAAAGCATGGGGCTCGACACTCGGCCTCAACCTCGAACAAGGGCCTAGCTTTCTCACAAAGCATGTGACTTGAGGCTCGGCCTCAACCTCGAGCAAGGGCCTAGCTTTCTCACAAAGTCCACCACGCTCGACGCTCGACATGGACCTCGAGCAAGGGCTTAGCTTTCTCACAAAGCATGAGGCTCGACGCACATCCTTAACCTCGACCAAGGACCTATCTTTCTAACAAAGTAGATAGGGTTTGATTCTCGGCATCGACTGCGATTAGGTGCCTAGCTTCCTTACAAAGCTCGGCGCTCGGCATCAAGCTCGAACTAGCCATGTGGGCACACAATGCTCAACGCTAGGAGGTTGGAGCTCGATCGTCAAGACGCTCAGCGTCGAACCTAAATCACTTGTCGGGTACTTTCCACCCTACCCTCCTGAACACCATCTACTGATCTTCTCACAAGAACAGACTACTCCTCGACAGTGACTCAGACAACCCTCCAGAAGTGGCAGGCCTATGATATGAGGAAATAATTCGGCCCAATGTGAACTGTCTGATCCTCTCATGATCCGCAAACTCCTACAGAACCAGGCCCTCAGCTCCAATGAGCCTTCTACTGCTTCAGGCCCACATAAAAGGGTCACCCGGCCCATTAGGGTTAATGTTTCCCCTATCCCTCTCTGCCTATAAATACCAGACTCCCTCCCCACTTCTGAGGTAATGAACTTTTCTCCACTTGAATCCCAAGCTTTTAATTATCCCAGTGACTGACTAGATCTTCGGAGGGCCTGTCACCGGGACCACCCCCGGTGTCTCTAGGCATTTTTGTAAGTACTCAGGGCGTCCAGCTACCTGTAATACCCCGCAATATGGCATATAGCCATTTTCTATTGTAATCAGTGCACAGTTGAGAATTGCACGTGATTACATATTTTTCTAATAATTATTAGTTTTAATTAAAAATTTTGGACATATTAGTTATTCTGAACCCGATAAGATAGATTCAGAATATCTTCTCAATTAAACTGTAGATTTGCCCCGATTGTTTTAACAAGACGATCTTCGGGAAAATAATATTTTATATAATATATTCTTATATTCTACAAATAAATATTTTTAATTGTGCGCTTGTATATATATATGTCTATATAAATGCATGTATCTGTGTATATTAATTGGATTACATGCAATACAATGTATGTATATGTAGATATGAATGTATGTATAAATAATTGGAGTGTATATATATATATATATATATATATATATATATATATATATATATATATATATATATGCTATGTAGGATGTAGAAGAACTAGATTTGCCCGTGGGCACGTGCCTACAACACGTCTTCAGAACGATGCAGCATATGAAAAGCCTTATAAACAGTAAATCAACAATTATGTAGCTCAAGTTTAAATAGTATGACAATAATTAGTTGTAAATAAAAGTCCATGTTTCCATATATATATATATATATATATATATATATATATATATATATATATATATATATATATATATATATATATATATATATATATATATATATATAGTAATTTACACGTGTGATGGACGTCTTAATAAATTTAATTTTTTAAAAGTAAAAATTCAGATATAGTATGAGTTTGAACCTAAAACCTTCTTTATATTAGTTATGTACGTGTGATGCACATGTTGGTAGACTTAAAAATTGGTAGATTTACAAATGACACTAAGGCCTGCTCCCATTATATATATATATATATATATATATATATATATAGAGAGAGAGAGAGAGAGAGAGAGAGAGAGAGAGAGAGAGAGAGAGAGAGAGAGAGAGAGAGAGAGAGAGTTAAATAAAATAAAGAGAGGGGGGATTTGAATTTGAGTTTTGGGGGGAGGGGGGATGTGTTTTGTGAGGTTAGATCTGAGCCTTTGATTTTGGGGGGGATTGAAAGAGAGCCACTTGATAGCTTTCTTTGCATTTTATTTTATTATATATATATATATATATATATATATATATATATATATATATATATATATATATATATAAGGAGAGAGAGAGAGAGAGAGAAATAATTAAATAAATAAATGAGTTGTTTTGGGGGGAGAATTTGAATTTGAGTTTTAGGAGGGAAATTTTTGGAAGGAAAATATGTTTTGTGATGTTAAATCTGGGCCTTTGATTTTGGGGGAGATTGAAGGAGAGCCACTTGATAGCTTTCTTTGTGTTTTATTATATAGACTAGGTTTTCCCGTTGACACGTGCCTACGACACGTCTTCGGAACGGTGCATCTTGTTTGATTATATAAAATAGTTTTGGAGGTACAACAAATTAATTGAAATAGCAAACATATTATATGAGAAACTTTTGGGAGTCCAGCCAAAAACATATTATATGATTTTTTATTGATTTTTTGAATTATTTTTGAAGTTTTTAAATTTATAATTTCTTTATTTTTTATTTTTTTATTTTTTAAAATTTTAAAAAATTTTAGTTTCTTATTTTTTTGAATAGAAGAAGGAGGGAGGGAGAGAGAAAAAAAATAATTAAATAAATATAGGAGTTGTTTTGTGTGGGGGATTTGAATTTGAATTTTGGGGGGAAACTTTTTGGGAGGAAAATATGTTTTGTGAGATTAGATCTGGGCCTTTGATTTTTGGTGGATTGAAGGAGAGCCACTTGATAGCTTTCTTTATGTTTTATTATATAGATTACACCCATCTTGAGTTTCTCTTTGATCATGATGATCAAATAATCCTAGGGCTATGATTGACTCCAAGAGCTTATTAAACATCACCTCATCTCTTCCCCTTCCCCCAATTCTCCACCTACCAAGCCTCCCCATTTATGCCGAAACCCAAATCCCCCATTCCCATCTTCATTTTCCTCTCATCTCCTTTCATTCCCTTCTCATCTCATGAACCCAACTTCTTCTACTTCTTCTTCATCTTCTTCTACACATTCTATTATCAAAGAAAAATAGAAAAGGAAAGAAAGAATGAGAATTGATTATTTGTAGATGCAAGATTACCAAGGAGGAGGTGTAGAAGTGCTCAAGGAGGAGAAGAAGCGTTCAAGAGCATGGACCTTGAAGATTCTTCAATCAAAATTTGGTGGGTGTTCTCTCAAACTCTAATATTATTATTTTAATTATGTTGTTGTGGGGAATGTTAACAATAGCTTAATATTATGTTTGTATGCTTGGGAGATTACAAACAAATGGTTGTAGGTAGTAGAATTGATGCCTTGTTTAGATGTGAATATTTTGTGTTATGGTGTTGACGTTAGAGAATTTCTAACTTTCAATTGGCTTTGAATTTGGTCGTGATATTTCTGGGGTCTGTTCTACTATGAGTATAGAGTGTACTCAATTTATTTCATAATTTTTAGAGTGCATTTGATAGCTCAACAAGGGGTTTCTTTTCAACATAGTGAGTTGTGAGAAAACTGCTGTGTTTCGGAAATTTGGGTGCTCTTCTAAAAATTGTATCTCACAATTGGTAGGATATTTTAACCCCAACATTTTCCTAGGTTCTCTTGAATGTCTTTACAAATATATTTCAAGTTTAGCATTTTTCTGAGTTCGTTTGATACCTCAAAAAATTATAAGTTTGCAACTGGTCTAGGTTCAAAAGCTGTGTCTGCCCTGTTTTGAAATTGAAGTTCAAAATTCATGACTACTTTTTGGTGCATGATCTTGTAATGAAATTTTTACTATAGCTTGTGGTACGAGTCTAGATCATGTTTCCAAAATTTATGAATTGTTAGACAATATTTGATGGGGTTTCAAAATTATTTTGTAACCAGGGGCTTATACACTATTGAGAGCTGAAGGATGTTTTTTTACTAAATTCACAGAGCCATATCTCTCATTGTATTATGAATTTGAATGTAACTTTTGAGTATGTTAGATTTGTACATGTCTAGTTAATGAATCTAAAATTTCACAAGTATTGGATTTGCGGTCAAATTGATTTTGAATTTTGATTGGACTATGTTCAGTTCAGTTCAGCTTTTGAGTAGTCAGGGGAGTTGTGGACTTCCGGAATTATTTGTTTGTGAATTTGGAAGGATGATCAACTAGAGATTTGTAGTAGAGAGTCGTAGCTTTCCAAAAAAATCTTAAATTGTAACCCCTGTTTCCCCAATTCAGTATTTTCTGTGTATTTTTGGTATTTTAAATTTTTGTAAATTATTTTCTTGCTTTCAAATTCTTTTCTTAAAATGTATTATCGGACCTCCTATTAAAGTTTATTTTTAATCAATAATTTTATTTGTAACTATTCACTATGATTCTCATATTGTAATACAAACCCTATTTATGTTGTTATTATTATTGTTATCAGTATTATTATTATTACTTTTATTCTTATTTTATTATTATTATTATTATGATTATTGTTATTATTATTATTATCATACTCTTGATTGATAAAGTAAAATTCTATTTATATTGTTAATTGTATTTGTAGCATTGAAATAAATTCTATATTGTAATGCAAAGTACATTTTATTGTTGATTATATTTTATTGGTTACCCTAATTGTTTTTCTATTGAATTTTCAAACACAAAAATCCATTACCAATTCTCCTATTGGATTATCTACCCAAATACCCAAACCTAATAACCCTATATATATAAACCTATCCTAATACCCTAACCTTAATTAAACCTAAACCCTCTACTATTGATACACCCCCCCTCAGCCGCCAACCTCTTCACCTTCCCCTCTCTCTATCTTTCCCATCCCGTCTATCCAAAACCCACCCTGCTCCTGACCTTCTCCCCTACCGTGTGCACCCACCCGCCTGCTCGCGACCCCACACTGTCAGCCCTCGACCCCTCTCTTCCCCTATCGGCACAACAGCACCCGCGACAGCAGTGCGGCAAACCCTGGTGCTTAGCCCCAGCCGCAACCTTCGCTGGTGCTTCCTCCCTATGACGTAGCAGCAACGGCCCCGCCCTGTGCCCCTGTCGCTGTACAATTGCGATGCCACAGCCACCGACACGCCTCCTATGTCGACTGCCTGCAGTGCATCACCCTGGTGCTCCCTATCCTCCTGCCGCCTCTCAACGATGCAACGAAGCCCTGTGCAACACCCCAATCAGCCCTCATTGCGCTGCTCCTTCCTCGCAATGCCAACAAGCCACCACAGCGCTCCCTTGCTTCCGACAACAGTCAGCAACGACCGCAGCTAGAACCATCAACTGCCAGTCGCGACCTCCACCTGCTCGTGCTGCTCGCGACCCCTCCCCTTCACGACCTTCCGTCGTACCGTCCAGAGGCAACAGCCGCAGCAGTCTGCACCCTCGTCGCGACCTTCCGTCGCAGCGGCACTGCACCCCGGTCGCGCCGCCGCCTGCCGCCGACAGCCTTCGAGCCCACTGCTACGGCGCCCACCTCGACGTCAGGCCCCTTTCCGCAATAGCACCGCGCCGCCTATCTGCTATTCCGCCATAGCCCTTGGCTGCCACCAGTCATCGAGACATAATCGATACACTGTAGTTGCTATGATATTGGTTTTGATCATCTTCGATTGCGAACCATCCAATCTTCTTGATCATCTTGATCACATCTTGATCATGTTGGACTGTGCCTGTCGATCGCTTCTTGATCCGTGGATCTTGGTCGTTGGATTTGCATCGATCATCACCATCATCATCATCATCAAGATCTTGATCTAGACCGTCGAATCTCCTTTGATCATCTTGATCTTGATCTTCGATCCCAGCCGTCCGATCGACTGATCACACTTGATCTCGGCCCTTGATCGTCTCGATCGTCTCGTTCGTCTTCTACTTGGTAAGTTAAACATTTGTTACACTCTTGTTCTCATTCATCAAATTGTCAATCATAGTATATTTACTCTTTCAGTACTCCTCTAATTCTTATATATTTTATGTTCGATCTCCGCCGTTGAATTTGCTTGATCTTCATCTTGATCACCATCTTGATCAACGAGATCGTGCCCGATCATGATCGTTTGCTCGTCGCCGTGTCGCCGGGATTCTGATTCCGTTATTCTCAATATATCGGATCTAACGTCATCTAAAGGCAAGTCATCTTACTCGAATTGTATTGTATCATATTCGAGATCATTTATTGAATTCTGCAAGTAGATCCATGTTGAATATCATATAATGTTATTGTTATCTATCGTCGGGATACCACAGATTTACACGAGTGAATCCAAGTGGTAGTCTTGACTTCGTGCCGTTTTTTTGCCTCTAATATATAGGGATCTTACATGCACTCATGTAGTTAGTTATGGAATATAAGAATAGGAAATTATTGTTACATTTCATCTCATGACATTATACACAACTATGGTAGATTGTATATTAGGGTTGACTGTTCATGTGATTGATAATGATAAATTAGTTAATTGTAAATAGTAGAGTTATGGACACTATATATCTTAATACCATGTTCACATAGGAATGGCTTGATGTGATTTATAATTGTTAAACCCCAATTCATCGTTCTTAACATTTTTATTGTTTTATTCAAAAGAATATGTTGACACCCTGAAAATTTACCCCAACCTGAACCTTGTCGTGCTGTTTCAACCTAGATATTGTCATTAAAATCAGTCACTTTCTGATTATGAAATGTAGCCCTAAGTGTCTAGATGTCAATAACATCCAGAATTTTAGTATTCCGACTTGTATTGCTGGAGTTATGAATCTTTTGCTTCTGTTGCGCTGTAATTTCAGATTCATGTACATACCATGTTAGGCTGATAAATTAAGTGAACTAATAATCAAATTTTGCCTTAATAAATTTCAGATTGGTAGATAACATGCTTAGGGTGATAAAAATTATTTTTACTGGTTTTTACAATGATTATTTACTGCCCTTATAACTGAAATTAGTCAATATCGATAACCAGCCAGAAACTAAAATCTGTAAAGAACACTGAGTTTCACCTAGCTACTGCTGTCGGAATGTAGACTTTAAATATGCATTGGAACCAGGCAGGAGTCTAGTTTCAGGAACTTCTGACGAATCCGCATTTGCTATCTTGTAGCAACGGAAATTCTGATTTTGGTGCAGCAATCTACTGCTATCCAGAATTGGGTTTTTATGTTTAATAATATGTAATTATATCTATGATGTTGTAATTGGTGCATTTAATTGTATAGAGTATATTGCATAATTTTAGGGTTGTTTTGTCATTTTTCTTGTGTCCCTTATTAATCGCATGATTGTATGTTAATTGAATAAAGAATGTTAGTCAAGCCGGGGCTAAGGGTTGACTCGAGTAGTTGACAATATAGGGAGTGTACTCAGATGATGACCAGTGATTATTATCGTTATCGGCATCGTGTAAGAAATTACACATGTCCAGTGTTTTTATCGTTATCGGCATCGTGTAAGAAATTACACACGTCCAGTGTTATTACCGTTATCGTCATCATACCCAGTACATGAACTATAGAATCTACCACCTTAGTCTAAACGAAATTGATTGTATGCATCGAACCTGTGGTACGGCACACATGGGACACAGTAGTACGTGCATTAGCTATGATTAAAAATGAATAATAGACTTAAGACTTTCATCACATTGTCATTGTATATTGTTATCTTTATTGAACAGTGTTATCGTTATTGTTACCATTATTGTTATTGTTTATCGTTATCGTGATAAATCATTGTTATTGCATATTGTAATGTTATTGCTTTGTCACTGTTCAACACTATTGATTTCATCGTTCATTGAATTTATTGCTATACTGCCATTGTCATTGTTTTTCTGTTTCTCTACTTGCATGTCCACGACTTGCTCTAAGGACGTTTTCTTTTCCGCTCTAGTTGATTCAGTTACAGATGAACAAGGTGAATTGCCAGGAGGTATTGGTGAGTAGTTCTTCTAGGATTGGAGCAGGAGCCTCTCGAGCTATTTGGTAAGTTCTTATATTCCAGATGTTGGGTTATTTTGATGTTGGTTATTTTTATGCTTAAATTCCAATGTTGTTATTTATGTGATTATCCTTTCATTGAATGCCTGGTTGTTTTACTTCTTGTTTATATTATTGAGTTGGATCGATAACAGCCTATGGATGACGCAAGTCATTCGCTGGGCCGTGTCACGTGCTTGCATTCCGTATTTTTGGGAAGCGGAGCGTGACAAGGTTTTTAGTGGTATCAGAGCCAGGTTAGACTCTAATTAGTTTGAGTTTACCCGGTTTGACTCAACAATATGTACAACACGTGTGAATCACATGAATAATTGATAACCAACATATATCTGAATACTCCTCTCATTTGATTCCTTTTGATCCCTTCATATTCAGTTCCCTCATTTCTTAGTTGTTTCGTCCCTTCCATGCATTCACATTCATTGATTTCTTACTGGGTATAATTTTATTCTTTTGTGCCCATATTTCTTTGATTTTGGTGTTGTCTATTCTTTTCTTCCCGCTTGGTTCGTCGATCGGCATCGGTGGATTTTCAACGACATGTTAGAGACTTGTTTAATTCCTACGTTGCTGTATGTTTTTGTGATATAGTTATTGTGTAAATTTGCTACACTGCATATCTATTTTCTCATTCACAATTGCATTGTGCTTATGCATGTATTTCATTCCGTTTTCCTCCCTACTTTTATAAATCATTTTCACTACTACTATTTTGTACTATTGTGTTTGATATTTATAATCTATACATCTATTTTGATATTCCATTGTATGACTTTCAACTCCATTTCTTGCTTTTCTTTTATTTTTATATCACGAATTTCAAAACATACATCATACTTAAATTGAATGTCCCATGTCTCCGTGCATATGGAAGGTTACATCTTCCATTTCACCATTTCGGTGCAACATAATGTCGCGATGGCAAATATGCAACTCGATGTCAATGGAGGCAAATTACAACTGGATGTCGGGGAGGCAAAGTGTGCAACCGAATATCTAGACGGCAACCTGCAACCTGATGTCGTTAAGGCAAACATGCAACTTGATGTTAAGGAGGTGAGATTTTCCTACTTATTTGCAAATTGATATTTCAAGACTTTTTACTTATATAATGAAACTAATGGTAAAGAAATATTTTCTTGATGACATTTTGTTTATACAATTACACTTTATGTTTCCATAGAATTTGAACTAGTATAGTTGATTTTACTCTATTTTGTGTTTACAATTTTTTTTTTCCATTTCTGTTAAGATTGAGTACATCAACTATGGTCTAAGTTTTCGTTCCTTTGTGAATTACTATTTATTGGCACCGTTTTCCAATTCTTTAACATTTTAGATTTCCCACTTACTTTCATTTCTACGTCCTAATTAATGATTTGATGCTTACTTTTGTAATATTTAATAAACTCATTTAAGTCTTCTTGCATATATATAAATTTTAGTCTATTTTGCTCATTACCCTTTAATGTGTTTTTTTTAGCATTCACTAATTATTATATGTCTTTTACATTTATTGTTATTAATGTTTCTTTACTTAGCTAAATTTGTTCGTATTTCTATGTATCTTGACTGGTTACTTTCCCAAAACTATTTTTTTTATATCACCTTTAAAGTTTTTGTTCCTTTATTGTTTGTATGGTTATCAACATTTTTATTGTTGGGTTTTATCTCTTCACTTTTGACTTCTGATTCTGTGTGAATAGTTTTCCTATTTTCTTACGATTGATGGTGTATTTTGACTTCACTTTTCATTTATAATTGATCGACTATATATATTCCTGTTTGATTTATTTATAGAGCTGATAAGCGAAAATCTTATTTTGTTTTATAATGTTATTATTACTACTATTATTATTATGGCTATGTTTCTGTTATTATTATTGGTATGATTATTATTATTGATATGACTATTGTTGTTATTATTATTATTTTCATTATTTTATTATTGTCGTTGATATTAAATTACTTTCATACACCAAAAAAAAATGTTGAAGCCCAAATTTTATATTCATTTTGCATTATTTATTATGCCTATCTTGAGCCCATACTCTCATTGATCCTGGTGTCTCATTCTTGCATTCCTGCTCGGTTCGTCGTTTGGTGTCATGTGGCCTACAGCGACACATATGTTTCTTGGGACATCACCATCGGAGTAGCACAGCGGAAGCGTGGTGGGTCCATAACCCACAGTTCCTAGGATTCTCTTGTTTCTTTTTCCCTGCATTGTTGCTTCCCCCTGTTTCTTGTATTCATCTTCATCTGTTGATTCCTTGATTGGTTCAATTCTTCCCTGTCTATTCTCTCTTCGATTCCAGTTCTACCTACTCCCTATCTTGTTTCATTATCTTGTGTTGTTTCTTTCCTTTTGATACTGTTTATTTTTCTTTTATGCATTTTTTTGACATCATTGTTCTCCATTTTCCTTCTTATTTTGGTGTTGCCACCATTTTGTCTTTTTCCTTGAACCCCATGTTTTGTTACCCCCATAAGAGTTTGCTTTTGCCTTGTCCTATGTACCGCCTAAGCAAATTTCGAGGACAAAAATTTGTTGTAAGGTGGGTAGGATTTGTAACCACGCTTTCCCCAATTCGGTATTTTCTGTGTATTTTTGGTATTTTAATTTTTTGTAAATTATTTTTCTGCTTTCAAATTCTTTTCTTAAAAAGTATTGTCAGATCTCATATTAAAGTTTATTTTTAATCAATAATTTTATTTGTAACTATTCACTATGATTCTCATATTGTAATACAAACCCTATTTATGTTGTTATTATTATTATTGTTATCAGTATTAATATTATTACTTTTATTCTTATTTTATTATTATTATTATTATTATTATTATTATTATTATTATTATTATTATTATTATCATACCCTTGCTTGATAAAGTAAAAATCTATTTATATTATTTATTGTATTTGTAGTATTCAAAAAAATTCTATATTGTAATGCAAAGTATATTTTATTATAGATTATATTTTATTGGTTATCCTAATTGTTTTTCTATTGGATTTTCAAACCCAAAAATCCATTACCCACTCTCCTATTGGATTATCTACCCAAATGCCCAAACCCAATAACCCTATATATATAAACCTATCCTAATACCCAAACCCTAATTAAACCTAAACCCTCTATTGTTGATACACCCCCCTCGGCCGCCAACCTCTTCACCTTCCCCTCTCTCTCTTTCCCATCCCGTTTACCCAAAACTCACCCTGCTCCCGACCTTCTCCCCTGTCGTGTGCACCCACCCGCCTGCTCGCGACCCCCCCACCGTCAACCCTCGACCCCTCTCTTCTCCTATCGGAACAACAACACCCGCGACAGCAGCACGGCAGACCCTAGCGCTCAGCCCCAGCTGTGACCTCCGCTGGTGATTCCTCCCTGCGATGTAGTAGCAATGGCCCCCCCCTGTGCCCCTGTTGCCTACAGCCACGACGCCACAACCACCGACGTGCCTCCTATGTTGACCGCCTGCAGTGCATCACCCTGGTGCTCCCCATCTTCCTGCCGCCTCTCGACGATGCAATGAAGCCCTGTGTGACACCCAGATCAGCCCCCACTGCGCTGCTCCTTCCTCGCAATGCCAGCAAGCCACCATAGTACTCCCTTGCTTCTGACGACAGTCAGCAACGACTGCAGCTAGAACCATCAATTTCCAGTCACGACCTCCGCCTACTCGCGCTGCTCCCGACCCCCCTTCGCAACCTTCTGTCGCACCGACCAACGGTAATAGCCGCAGCAGTCAGCACCCCTGTCGTGACCTTTCGTCGCAGCGGCACTGCACCTCGATCGCACCGTCGCCCGGCGTCGACAGCCTCCGAGCCCACCACTGTGGCGCCTACCTCGATGTCAGCCCCCTTTCCGCAATAGTGCCGCGCTGCCTATCTGCTGTTCTGCCATAGCCCTTGGCCACCGCCAGTCATCGAGCCATAATCGATACACTGTAGTTGCTGTTATATTGGTTTTGATCATCTTCGATTGTGAACCGTCCAATCTTCTTGATCATCTTGATCACATCTTGATCATGTTGGACCGTGGCCGTCGATCGCTTCTTAATCAGTGGATCTTAGCCGTTGGATTTGCATCGATCATCACCACCACCATCATCATCATCAAGATCTTGATCTCGACCGTCGGATCTTCTTTGATCATCCTGATCTTGATCTTCGATCTCAGCCGTCTGATCGACCGATCACACTTGATCTCGGCCCTTAATCGTCTCGATCGTCTCGTTCGTCTTCTACTTGGTGAGTTAAACATTTGATTCACTCTTGTATATTTACTCTTTTAGTACTCTTCTAATTCTTATATATTTTATCTTCGATCCCGGCCGTTGGATTCTCTTGATCTTCATCTTGATCATCATCTTGATCAACGAGATCCGTGCCCGATCGTGATCGTTTGCTCGTCGTCTCGCGGGGATTCCGATTCCGTTATTCTCAATATATCGGATCTAACGTCATCTAAAGGCAAGTCACCTTACTCGAATTGTATTGTATCATATTCGAGATCATTTATTGAATTCTGCAAGTAGATCCATGATGAATATTGTATAATGTTATTGTTATCTATTGTCGGGATACCACGGATTTACACGAGCGAATCCTAGTGGTAGTCTTGACTTCGTGCCGTCTTTTTGCCTCTAATGTATAGGGATCTTACATGCACTCATGTAGTTAGTTATTGAATATAAGAATAGGGAATTATTGTTACATTTCATCTCATGATATTATACACAACTATGATAGATTGTATATTAGGGTTGATTGTTCATGTGATTGATAATGATAAATTAGTTGATTGTAATTAGTAGAATTATGGACACTATATATCTTAATACCATGTTCACATAGGAATGGATTGCTGTTATTTAAGATTGTTAAACCCCAATTCATCGTTCTTAACATTTTTATTGTTTTATTCAAAAGAATATGTTGACACCTTGAAAATTTATGCCAACCTGAACCTTGTCGTGCTGTTTCAACCTAGATAATGTCATTAAAATCAGTCACTTTCTGAATATAAAATGTAGCCCTAAGTGTCTAAATGTCAATAATATCCAGAATTTTCGAATTCCGACTTGTATTGCCTGAGTTATGACCATTTTGCTACTGCTGCGCTGTAATTTCAGATTCATGTACATACCATGTTAGGCTGATAAATTATGTGAACTAATGATCAAATTTTGCCTTAATAAATTCCAGATTGGTAGATAACATGCTTAGGGTGATAAAAATTATTTTTACTGATTTTTACAATGATTATTTACTACCTTCACAACTGAAATTAGTCAATATCGATAACCAGCCAGAAACTAAAATCTGAAAACAACACTGAATTTCACCTAGCTACTGCTGTCGGAATGTAGACTTTAAATATGCGTTGGAACCGAGCTGGAGTCTAGTTTTAAGAACATCTGACGGATCCGCATTTGCTATCCTGTAGCAACGGGAATTCTGATTTTGGTGCAGTAACCTACTGCTGTCCAGAATTGAGTTTCTATGTTTAATAATATGTAATTGTATCTATGATGTTGTAATTGGTGCATTTAATTGTATAGAGTATATTGCATGATTTTAGGGTTGTTTTGTCATTTTCCTAGTGTCCCTTATTAATCGCATGATTGTATGTTAATTGAATAAAGAATGTTAATCAAGCCTGGGCTAAGGGTTGAATCAGGTAGTTGACAATATAGGTAGTGTACTCGGATGATGGCCAGTGATTATTATCGTTATCGGCATCGTGTAAGAAATTACACATATCCAGTGTTTTTATCGTTATCGGCATCGTGTAAGAAATTACACATGTCCAGTGTTATTACCGTTATCGTCATCATACCCAGTACATGAACTATAGAATCTACCACCTTAGTCTAAATAAAATTGATTGTACGCATCAAATCTGTGGTACGGCACACATGGGACACAGTAGTACGTGCATTAGTTAGGATTAAAAATGAATAATAGACTTAAGACTTTCATCACATTGTCATTGTATATTGTTATCTTTATTGAACGGTATTATCGTTATTGTTACCATTATTATTATTATTTATCGTTATCGTGATAAATCATCATTATTGCATATTGTACTATTATCGCTTTGTCACTGTTCAACAAATATTGATTTCATCGTTCATTGAATTCATTGCTATACCGCCATTGTCATTGTTTCTCTGTTTCTCTACTTGCATGTCCACAACTTGCTCTAAGGACATTTTCTTTCCACTCTAGTTGATCCAGTTGCAGATGAACAAGGAAAATTGCCAGGAGGCATTGGTGAGCAGTTCTTCTAGGATTGGAGCAGGAGCCTCTCGAGCTATTTGGTAAGTTCTTATATTTCAGATGTTGGGTTATTTTGATGTGGGTTATTTTTATGCTTAAATTCCAATGTTGTTATTTATATGATTATCCTTTCATTACATGCGTGGTTATTTTACTTCTTGTTTATGTTGTTGAGTTGGATCGATAACAGCCTATGGATGACGCAAGTCATTCGTTGGGCCGTGTCTCGTGCTTGCATTCTGTATTTTTGGGAAGCGGGGTGTGACATAAATAATAAAATTCTAGTTTGTATAGCAAAAGTTATGATTTTTCCAAGTTGGGGCAGAACCAGTTTTAATTGAATGACTTGGTTTTTGTAGAGAGACTCATTTTCCTGTGTGTGCACTGATAGAAATTGGAGTTTTAGAGTACTTTAATGGATGAATTTAAGGATGTGTTCAACTAGGAAGTTGTAGTAGACATTTCCAGCTTTTCATAGATTCCAAAATTGAGTAATTCCGATAAGTGAGCAAGTTTTTATGATTATGGCAAGATGCAGCAAGTGTATGAAGAAATGTACAACTGAGAACATATAAGGATTGTATAGCTTCTAGATGGCTGAAACTGAAGAAATGGTTAACTAGAGACTTGTTGTCATACCCCGTAATTTCAAATAAATAAATATATAGGTATATATAAAGAATAATGGGGGAGTGACATTTCCGTAATATAGTGGATGAGAGGGGGGCCCATGTGAGTTGAATAAACAGCAAAAAGGTATTGCTGTGCTCAGTTTCTGGGGTGACGTTTGATGACGTCACCGGTTTGGGGCCCCACCTGAAGGCAGGACGTGCTGCCTTTGTAATGGCTAACGTGGCATGTAAGGGGCCCACAAGGTCTCCTTGTGTGTCACGGGATTAGAGGGTGAGAAGAGTTGAGATTTGTCCCATATCGGGAGAGTACAATGAATAATTTAATATAAATAAAATTGCCTATCATCAATAGTCACCTAATTGGTTAACCATATTTTGAAAGGCAGCCTGTGGTGGGCAGTTGTACTATAAGTATTAATTTGTCTTCTAAAAATAATAAAAATTGTCTGAGTATTGGGGCGGGGCGTTACACTTGTAGTATAGGGTCTTAGCTTTCCAGAATGGGTAATATCATGCAATTCCAATTTGTATTTTGGAAGTTATGAATGTTACAAGTTTCAGCAATCGGCGGTCTTGTTCAATTTCGAGCATGTGTTTGAAATCAGGAAACTTGAGTTCTATAAGGAATTTGAGAAAGTTGTCAACTAGGAAATTGTAGTAAAGGTTCCAACCTTTCTAGAAAGTCTAATTTTGTTGGATTCCGATGAGTGTAGGACAAATTATGGAATTTTCTACATACTACAGGATTATGACTAGGAGTTGATTTGAGTTTCTAAGATGTTTCAGTGATTTTCCCTATTTAGCACTTCATTTGGGACTTATAGGAGATTCTTGTGCTTAGTACTCATGGTGGACACATGAGTAAATTGAGAGAATAGTTATATGGTCGATTTTTTGTATGTGGGCTCGTAGCTAGTATAGCTTGGAGCTAGTCTAGGTTGTGATACCCTAGGACTATCAACCCAGTCGGCAAGTATTGTATTTATTTCCATCTCAAGAGATAGTGATTTTCCAGAGCGCCGTCGGATCGTTTACCGAGAGAAGATTGATCGCGGGCCGATATACTGGATGAGATCCGAGTCGAGGGTGGTGGCGAGTGATTGGAGATCGGATCGCTGGTGTTGGGGTTGATAGGCTAGGTTATCTACCTCGTCTAGAATGTGTTGATGCCTAAGTCTGTCAATAACTGGATATTAGTAAATTGTGTGTGTTCACCTCTATTGATGGGTATGAGTCACTCCCTTGTGCACCGTTGTACTGCTCGCTGAGGGTCGCCAGCCGGGGATATTAGGTCGATAACCTACTGCGATGTTGGCAATCGATGAATGTCGGTTTCCCGTGATTATTTATTTTTGACAGAACCATTTGGGCTCAATCATTCGTTAGACACTATGCATGATTTGACAACTCGCTTGTTTTAGCAACCAATGTTATTTCATATTGTATTTCTTTACTTTTCGTTTGAAGACCGAGTTGATGTTACGGGTGATTCCCTATAAGGGCCAGTAATAGGCGGTGATAACCGGGGTTATCTTTTCCTACCAAAGGTATACGGGTTGTGTCTTTTAATTGGTTAAGAACACGGGAGCCGTATCTCGCTCTGTTAATTCCTGAAGTGCCATGGTAAGAACGGGAGGGTTCCGGTGGGATATGGGACTTAGACCTTCGAGGCTGTCATATTCTTATGTTGAGTGGCACATGAACGGACCATGGGGTTGCTGTCCCATGGATCTTCGGCGCCATAGATATACGATTGTGTATTTGTATGTTCATCACGGCATTTGGTGTGATCCAGACCGGATTGGGGCACTAGTGGAAAATGGGGACACCACTGTGTTTAGTAGTGATTACTGCAGGATTCACTAGCCACTATTGTATCTATCAGGAATAGGTTGAGTACAATAGTAGAATGTATTTGCATGGCGAGGGTTCGAAACCCTGAAACTGGAGAAGACGACTTGATCTGGAATGTATGTAGTATGGGATGCATTAGACTTCAGGTCATGACATACACTGACACTAAACAATTAGGATGCACGTTTTGTTTTCATACAAAGACTAGTTGTGGTTGTTAGTTGGAGATCGCTGTTTTCTTATCAGCATTGCGTCACTATATGTACTGACGTGCCCACTCAATTAGGTGCTGGAAACTAGATCGGGAATGCGGGCATCCAAGGGGAGAAGCAGTGTACTTACCTACCATTCGAGCATGTGCAAAAATATCAGAGTCGCGCAGCGGAAGACTTAAACTGAGGGGCAAGTCCCAGGGAAGCAGATTGAGCACTCAACGGAGTTTCGGCAGTGATCAGTTGATTACTATTCTGGAAGACAGCTGGGGGCTTTACAATTGGAGTCTGTAAATATTTTGTAATAAGTTGTAATGAGTTAATGTAATTTGTATTTCTTGTTCAAGAACAAGATAATAGTTGTAATTGATGATGTAATGATTTTAACTGGCAATAAAAAGTTTTTAAATTTCCCTGCTGTGTTGAGATACATTTGAAGGAAAAGATTCTGGTTGTGTCACGGATGTCCGGTAGCGGAGATCCGGGGCGCTACAAAGTGGTATCAGAGCTGACTTCAAATTGCAGTCTAACACAGTAGTAAATTAGACTTGAATGCCAGATAAGTTGAGCTTAGTTTGGCAGATAGGATGATCGTAAATCATTTGGTAGCACTTTTCAACTTATGATTATGAACTTCCCTATATTTGAACCAGTTCCAATGTATTTCATTCTTTACTGACAAGCTTGGTGCAGTCGTGTTCAATGACGAAGAGTCTATAACCAGACATCAATAGAGTCAAACCTGCAACTGGATATCGGAAGGCAAGTCTGCAACCGAATGTCCAGAAGGCAAATCTGCAACCGGATGTCGAAAAAGCCAATTCGTAACCTGATGTGCAGGTAACAAGTCTACAGTTGAATGTCAATTAAGGGCGAGTCGTAGCACAAAAGTTGAGGCAAAACGATAAGGCCGCACCGACGACTCAAAATCGAGACTAGAATTCGCAATGTACCGAGGAAGGCACTGATGGAAATCAGCACAAACCAGACGCCATCGCCAGGAGCGAATTAAGACAAGGCTCGAGGAAGGATCTGTCGATGACCAACTCAATCATTTTTTAGAAGCATCGAAGATCTCCAAAGTCAACTTATGATCAAGCAACTGCCAGGAGCACGCCAAGGAGGAAATCTCGCCAAGACAGAAGGCGATTATGTCAACACTTCAATGAAATCATCAAAGGAACTGCTAAATAGCTAAAGCGGCGATTTTTGATTTCGTCCTTTTCTAAGGAGGGAGTGGTCACCGACCAGTAGAAATTCCATCGAGGCATGAATCAGCATCACTGGTGGATAAGAACAAAGCAAAATAATGCGGCAGTTGTCTACTCCTGAGCAGAACTAGAAGAATGTCAACCTCAAATTCATAATGGACCTGTCCAGGAAATTGAAGAACAATGACTCTGCTTGGTGGAAGACCAGTTTGTCGAGGATGTCACTCGAGAAATTAGAGATGGTTTGGGAAAATATCTCATGAACCATTTGTAATTGTGTTTTGTTCCTCTCTACTAGCGTCGTTCTGAGGACAGAACAATTCTAAGGAGGGAGTAAAGTAATACCCCCACAAAATGGCATATAGCCATTTTGCATCGTAATTCGTGCACAGTTGAGAATTGCATGCGATTACATATTTTTTTAATAATTATTAGTTTTAATTGAAAAGTTTCAGATATATTAGTTATTCTGAACCCGAGAAGATAGATTCGGGATATATTCCCAATTAAACAGTGGATTTGCCCCGATTGTTTTAACAAGACGATCTTCGGGAAAATAATATTTTTATATAATATATTCATATAATCTATAAATAAATATTATTATTTGTATGCATGTATATATGTATATGTCCATATAAATGTATGTATCTGTATATATTAATTGGATTATATGCAATACAATGTATGTATATGTAGATATGAATGAATGTATAAATAATTGGAGTATATATATGTACTAGATTTTCCTGTGGGCACGTGCCTATGGCACATCTTTAGAACGATACAGCATATGAAAAGCCTTGTGACAGTAAATCAATAATTATGTAGCTCAAGTTTGAATAGTATGACAATAATTAGTTGTAAATAAAATTCCATGTTACCATAAGTGTATATATATATATATATATATATATATATATATATATATATATATATAGGGAAAAAAGGGTATGAGCAACTTGCTCATTTAGTAAATAAGCAATTGATGATGTGGCATACATGTGATTGGACAATCTTTAAAAGGGTTAGTTATCCAATGTATCACATGCATGCCACATAATCAATTGCTCATTTACTAAATGAGCAAGTTGCTTATATATATATATATATATATATATATATATATATATATATATATATATAGAGAGAGAGAGAGAGAGAGAGAGAGAGAGAGAGAGAGAGAATTAAATAAATAAAGGAGTTGTTTTGGAGGATTTGAATTTGAGTTTTTTTTTTTTGGGGGGGGGGGGGGGGGGGGAGGGGGGGAAGTGTTTTGTGAGGTTAGATCTGGGCCTTTAATTTTGGGGGGATCGAAGGAGAGCCACTTGATAGCTTTCTTTGTGTTTTAGTATATAGATATGCTATGTAGGATGTAGAAGAATCACACCCATCTTGAGTTTCTCTCTTTGATCATGATGATCAAATAATCCTAGGGCTAGGATTGACTCCAAGAGCTTATTAAACATCTCCACCTCATCTCTTCCCCTTCCCCCATTTCTCCACCAACCAAGCCTCCCCATTTCTGCCGAAACCTAAATCCCCCATTCCCATCTTCATTTTTCTCTCATCTCCTCTCATTCCCTTCTCATTTCATGAACCCAACTTCTTCTTAATTTTTCTTCATCTTCTTCTACCATTTCTATTATCAAAGAAAAATATAAAAGGAAAGAGAGAATGAGAATTGACTATTTGTAAATTCGAGATGACCAAGGAGGAGGTGTAGAAGTTCTCAAGGAGGAGAAGAAGCATTCAAGAGCATGGAGCTTGAAGATTCTTCAATCAATATTTGGTGGGTATTCTCTCAAACTATAATATTGTTGTTTTGATTATGATGTTGTGGGGAATGTTAAGAATAGCTTAATAGCATGTTTGTATGCTTGGGAGATTACAAACAAATGGTTGTAGGTAGTAGAATTGATGCCCTGTTTAAATGTGAATATTTTGTGTTATGGTGTGGAAGTTTGAGAATTTCTAACTTTCAATTGGCTTCGAATTTGGTCGTGATATTTCTGGGTATGTTCTACTATGAGTATAGAGTGTACTCTATTTATTTCATAATTTTTAGAGTGCATTTGATAGCTGAACAAGGGGTTTCTTTTCAAAACAGTGAGCAGTGAGAAAGCTGTTGTGTATGGAAAATTAGGGTGCTCTTCCAAAAATTGTATCTCAAAATTGGTAGGATATTTTAACCCCAAATTTTTACTAGGTTCTCTTGAATGTGCCTAAAACTATATTTTCAAATTTTGCATTTTTCTGAGTTCGTTTGATACATCAAAAAATTGTAAGTTTTCCACTGGTCCAGGTTCAAAAGCTGAGTCTGCCCTGTTTTGAAATTGAAGTTCAAAAATTCATACATACTTTTTGGTACATGATCTTGTAATGAAATTTTTATTATAACTTTTGGTAGAAGTCTAGATCATGTTTTTGAAATTTCAGAATTGTTAGACAATATTTGATGGGGTTTCAAAATTGCTTTGTAACCAGGGGATTATTCACTGTTGAGAGCTGAAGGATGTTTTTTACTAAATTCAAAGAGCCATAACTCTCTGTGTATTATGAATTTGAATGTAATTTTTGAGTATGTTAGACCTGTAAATGTCTAGTTAATTAATCTAAAATTTCATAAGTATTGGACTTGTAGTCAAATTGATTTTGAATTTTGATTGGACTATGTTCAGTTTAGTTCAGCTTTTGAGTAGTCAGTGGAGTTGTGGAATTCTGGAATTATTTGTTTGCGAATTGGGAAGGATGATCAACTAGAAATTTGTAGTAGAGAGTCGTAGCTTTCCAAAACATCTTAAATCATGAAATTCCAGTTTGTATAGCAAAAGTTATGATTTTTCTAAGTTGGGGCAGAACCAGTCTTAATTGAATGACTTGGTTTTTGTAGAGGGACTCATTTCCCTGTGTGTACACTGATAGAAATTGGAGTTTTAGAGTACTTTAATAGATAAATTTGAGGATGTGTTCAACTAGGAAGTTGTAGTAGACGTTTCCAGTTTTCCATAGAATCCAAAATCGAGTAATTCCGATAAGTGAGCAAGTTTTTATGATAATGACAAGATGCAGATGAAGAAATGTACAACTAAGAACATATAAGGATTGTATAGCTTCTAGATGGCTGAAATTGAAGAAATGGTTAACTAGAGACTCGTAGTATAGGGTCTTAGCTTTCCAGAATGAGTAATATCATGCAATTCCAATTTATATTTTGGAAGTTATGAATGTTACAAGTTTCGGTAACCTGCGGTCTTGTTCAATTTCAAGCATGTGTTTGAAATCATGAAACTTGAGTTCTATAAAGAATTTGAGAAAGTTGTCCACTAGGAAATTGTAGTAGAGGTTGCCACCTTTCTAGAAAGTATAATTTTATTGGATTCCATTGAGTGTAGCACAAATTATGAAATTTTCTACATGCTACAGGATTATGACTAGGAGTTGATTCGAGTTTTTAAAATGTTTAAGTGATTATCCCTATTTAGCACATCATTTGGGACTTATACGAGATTCTTGTGCTTAGTACTCATGGTTGACACATGAATAAATTGGGAGAATAGCTATATTTTCGATTTGTTGTATGTGGACTCCTAGATTGTATAGCTTTGAGCTAGTCTAGGTTGTGATTCCCTAGGACTATCAATCCAGTCGGCAAGTATTGTGATTGATTTATTTCCACCTCAAGAGATAGTGATTTTCTATAGCGCTGTCAGATCGTTTATCGAGAGAAGGTTGACCACAGACCGGGATACTGGATGAGATCCAAGTCGAGGGTGGTGGCGGGCTAATTGGAGATCATATCACCGGTGTTGGGGTTGATAGGCTAGGTTATCTACCTCGTCTAGAATGTGTTGATGCCTAGGTCTGTCAATGAATGAATATTAGTAAATTGTGTGTGTTCACCTCTATTGCCGGGTATGAGGCACTCCCTTGTGCACCGTTGTACTGCTCGTTGAGGGTCGCGGGCCGAGGACATTAGGTCGAAGACCTACTGAGGTGTTGGCAATCGATGAATGTCGGTTCGCTGTGATTAGTTATTTTTGACAAAACCGTTTGGGCTCAATCATTCATTAGACACTATACATGATTTGACAACTCGCATGTTTCAGCAACCAATGTTATTTCATATTGTATTTCTTTACTTTTCTCTTGAAGACCGAGTTGATGTTAGGGGTGATTCCCTATAATTCGACTTGTTCTAAGGGCCAACACTAGGCGGTGATAACCGGGTTTGTCTCTTCCTGTGAAAGGGTACGGGCTGTGTCTTTTCACTGGTTAAGAACACAGAAGCCGTATCTCGATCTGTTAATTCCTGAAGTGCCGTGGAAAGAATAGGAGGGTTCCTGTGGGATATGGGGCTTAGACCTTCGAGGCCGTCATGTTCTTATGTTGAGTGGACATGAACTGACCATGGGGCTGCTGTCCCATGGATCTTCGGCGTCATAGATATGCGGTTGTGTATTTGTAAGATCGTCACGGCATTTGGTGTGATCCAGACCGGATTGGGACAATAGTGGCAAATGGGGACACTACTGTGTTTAGCAGTGGTAATTGCAGGACTCACCAGCCACGATTGTATTTATCAGGACTAGGTTGAGTACAATAGTAGAATGTATTTGCATGGCGAGGGTTTGAAACCCTAAAACTGGAGAAGTAGGCTTGATCTGGAATGCATGTAGTATGGGATGCATGCGTATCTGGAGCCTTGCTGACATTAGATTAAGTGCACCCAAGTCTGTACTTTTGTATTATGTATTAGACTTCAGGTGTAACACCCCGAATTCCAAATAAGTCTGAATTCGAAGTTCCACAGGATCTTTACACTTCACTTCGTACAATTTTACAGGGAATTTAAAACTATTTATACAACAATGTTTTACATCAACGTACAACATGATATATGAATTAAATAACAATTTGAACATTTCTTTAAGCAACATTTATTCTTTAGTCCTTCCATTCAATTTATCTTGCATAGAAATTCTGGGCACGTCACTTACATACAACTGACGCTCGGATATAATACATCATTTTCTCTTACTTGGAAAACACACACTTGATCACAAACAAAGCTAAGGAGGACTATCTTATTGATGTCGTGTGTGAATGTGCACTTAGTCTTAAATGCAGTTACTTATTATTTCAAAACACTAATGCATACTTGTTCGAACTTATGCATCCCATTCTACATAAATCTGAGGGCAAGCCCTTAACCGTTCTTCGTCCTCGCTATGAGTTAAACTACCATGGTAACTACGGCAAGTATCCTAGATGTTCTATGAGTTACGAGCCCATGTCCAGACATTCTGGAGGGGAATTCCACGTCATGACATGACACATCATGCAGACAACCTATGGACAATTCGCCTTCGTCATGGAACGATGGCACTATGTAGTCACCAAACACCCTACAAGCGTCGCCATGGTCCCGATAATTCTGGAGATGTATCCACGTCATGACATGACGCATCATGCAGACGGCCTGTGAATACTCTCACACCGTAGATCCGAGGCCCTCATACTTGTGTTTTTCTCTTAGTTTCATCACATCTTCACTATGTGTCTAATCCTTAGATAATTGAATCATGAGTAAAATTAACACTCTAGAGTTAGCATTACCTGTACAACGGTCTTAAACATCAATTTTTAACCACGACCCAATTTTGGTCTTTTATTATCACATTTCTTTTTCAAAATTTCATTCATGCCGATGTAAGGACTTAGCTAAAACTCTAATTTCAATCTCTTTTCATGTTCATCAGAATGAGTGTTTATAGTCACAAATTCTCACATTTTATCATGCTCTTTTTATTTCATTTTCCATGCACACTTGCATATATTAACCATCAAATTTCATATTCAACTTACTCAAATTTGTCATGTCAAAAATCTCTTTTTTAGTCTCTACACAAAAATCCTGTACATTCAAAACATTCATTTTCTTTAATTAATCAAAGTCATATTCTAAGAAAATTTATCAATTTCTTCTTCTCAGAATTACTTCTAATTCTCATTATAATATATCATATATTGTAGAAATAATTTTCATGAAGTCTAGGTAATTTTAGAAGAATTCTAGTATTTTTCTCAATTTTTTTATACACTTAAAAACTATTAAATTAGCTCAAAAATCGAAATAAGTAAAAAAAATCAAAAACCACAAACAAGAAGGCCAGGGCCGAATTCGAACCCAGACCAAACACCCCTGCCGTTCTACAGTAACAGGCCCAAAGCGCACCCAATGACCAGTTGGTCCAGAGTGACTAACCGATATGAAGTAGACTTAGTTTCTACTTAAAGTTTGGTTTCGGAATTTGATTAAAAATCAAAATTTCAATAAAACAGAGCCTCTTTCTAGACTCGAACACAAGACTAGAGCCTCCGACCAGCTACAGTAACGTACCCAAAACGCACCCGAAGACCTGTAGGTCCTGAGTGACTAACCGATATAAGTTTGGTTAAATACTTTTTGTATAAACTGTACTGTATCTAGTTCTTTCTTTAATAAAACCGATTTTTTTCAATCAATTTGTAATTATTCAAAATCTAAATTTTTTTTCAGAATGTATTTCTTTGAAAAACAGTATAGTATATTTACTTAGATTTTCAAAATTCTCATTTTTACAACATAATAGAACTATTCCTCTTATTTATTTTGAAAGATGAAATATTAGTGTATTTTTCGACATTGAAAAAAGTTTCTATTCTAAATGAATCTTTTACCTACTTATTCCTCATTTATTCACAATATGTTTGTACAATTTTTCTTCATTCTTCAACATAGTTAAAGCCCTCAAGTTAATTTTATCTTTTATAAAACTCACTTATTTCTTGTGATTCAAGAGATAACATATTTGACAATCAAGTGAATATAAACTTACTCATACAATACAATTAAAATTCAACAACTATTGTAACTTTTCCATGCTAATCAATTTATTTCACAAATCATGGGTGTTAATTTGCATTCTACAATCCATTCACAAGCACAATTTCATACAAGCATGATTTATCAAATTTATATGTACTCTAGCATGAAAATATAGCAATAAAGCATCATGACAACTCTTAATTAACACATTTCAATTCATTTTTACTAACTTTTTCATATAGATAAACTAGAGCTTCCTCTCTTTCTTACTAGTCTCTTTAAGCAAGTATATGACAACTTTTCTATTTGTTTCTAACATATTCACAAATTAAATCCTAGCATGGTATCTGAACTAGATGTAGAGAAATCACCACCCTTTTTTTTTTGAAGAAACAAATGAAAAATCTCCTAAAGAACTCCTTGAAAGCACGATCGTCTCCCTTCTCCTCCTAGGTTGGTGTAAATTTCGAGCTCCTCCTCCTAGCAAGCATCAACCTGAGACCTCCTTGATGTGCTAGTCGGCCACCCAAGTTCAAGAGCACACAAACACATAAACTCTTAATCTTTTCTCACACAACTCTATCTTTTCTCACTCAATCTTTTCTTCACATATGCCTTTTTCTTTTCTCTTCTCTTTGAAATTTCTAATGCAAGTGATAAAGAAAGACTAGGGAGGGGTATTTATACACATTTCAAGAGTGAATGAAGGATTGAGATGAGTTTAGATGGAAGACTAGGATACATTTGGGAGTTAGAAGAACTACCCCCATCATCTAGTAACCAACTCTCCACCTCTCCATCTCTCCCACTGTAGCAATATAATCATCCACCCTTGTTGCTCCATTGCACGTGCATGTGCAATGCACGTGCCATCACATGCACACTAGTGTTTGTTCATTTAGTTGTTAATTTATTTGTTACTTGATCATGACTACCCTACAAGTTGTCTTAATTAATATTAGAATTAACTAGTGGGCTAATTAGGTGGGCTAAAACCCATGAGCTCTTAATTAATTAACTAATTAATTTTAAGTGGACTAGAATTAAACCATTAGGCCTAAGAATTAATAATAGGCTTTTTAAAGAGAAGAAAATATTTATTCATGACATTAAAATAATTTTTAAAGCCAAAAAAACATACATCAATTTTGCATGTGCGAAACACATGAAACAAATGAAAATTTTATATTTGAAAATTCGGGATGTTACATCAGGTTATTGCATATACTGACAGTAGAAAATTAGGATGCACGTTTTTGTTTTCATACAAAGACTGGTTGTGGTTGCTAGTGGGAGAACACTGTTTTCTTATCAGCATTGCGTTAGTATATGTACTGACGTACCCACTCAATTAGGTGCTGAAAACTAGATCGGGAATGCGGGCATCCAAGGGGAGAAGCAGTGTACTTACCTACCATTCGAGCAGGTGCAGAAATATCAGAGTCGCGCAGCGGAAGACTCAAGTCGAGGGGCAAGTCCCAGGGAAGCAGATTGACCACTTAGTGGAGTTTTGACAGTGATCAGTTGATTACCATTCTGGAAGACAGCTGAGGGCTTTACAAGTGGAGTCTGTAAATATTTTGTAATATATTGTAATGAGTTAATGTAATTTGTATTCCTTGTTCAAGAACAAAATAATGGTTGTAATTGATGATGTAATGATTTTAATTGGCAATAAATTTTTTTAAAATTTTCGTGCTATTACTGTGTTGAGATGCATTTGAAGGAAAAGATTCTGCTTGTGTTACGGATGTCCGGTAACGGGGATCCGGGGCGCTACACTACCAGAAGCACCCCCTCTCCTGTTCCTCACCAAATCTCCATCTCATGATTTGTCTCAGATCTGTGGCTAAGATCTGTCTCAGATCTGTCCATTCCTCTATGAATAATAAGAACTCACACTTGGTGCCCCACACTTAAAAAAGCAGCATCACCATTCATCCACTATAAATGAAAGGAGATATATCAACTTAGAGAATCCTTAGTGGAAGTTTGTGGTGATAATTATGCATTTAAGGTCACAAAAAGTGCTTTCTTGGCCTTCTCTCCAAATATGTAAAAAGACTTTGTGTAAATTATGTTTTCTTGTAGTATAATTTCATGATCCACGAAAATTGAGAGGAAAAGATCTACTATTTGACATTTCACTTATTGGCATGGTTCACATTGCAACAACAATGAAGTCTCTATTCAAAAATAGTAGAAGCTGTACGTGAATCAGTTTTCTTTCCTTAATGTCCATTTAGGACCCCATCTCCTATCAAAAAGTAAAATAAAAATATAAGTATCAGTAAAGATATACCATGTGTTAAAGCACTGCAGTATCTTTCACCCAAAATTAATAAAACATTCCCAGTGTGTTGTGATACAAGCAAAAAATCCCAAAACATGAATGGTTTGCTTGCATGCTTCCGTTGCTGATGTTTGTGTGCACAGAGGATCAACCATTACCATGGAAGTGCAAGGTCCTTTTGTCCTAAAACAACAACAACTAAACCTTTTTCTCAACTAATTTTGGTCGGCCACATGAATCCTGATTTTTCATTCTGCTTGATTTAGCGCAATATCTTATGTAATGCCACAAGTTATCATATATTTTTCTCATTGTTTCTGCCTAAGTATGTTTAGGTCTTCCCCTATCCCTAACTGTATCATCAATACTTATCAAATCACTCTTTCTAACGAAGGCAGGTCTCCCCTACCCCTAACTATACCCTCAATACATATCACTCTTTCTAACAGGGGCATTTTTAGGTCTACGTGTAACATGTCCAAGCCATCAGAGCCGATTCTCTCTTAATTTATTTTGAATAGGAGTTACCATTACCATGCCTCATATATGCTCATTTATAATTATATTATTCTTGGTTTTAGCACACATCCATTTTAGCATCTTCATCTTCGCTACACTTATTTTTTGGACATGTTTTTTTATTACCCAATACTCTGCTCCATGTATCTTGCTGATCAAACAATCATCCTATAAAATTGTTCATTGAACTTCAATGGTATATGTTTGTCACACAAAACACCACTAGCGCTTATCCACTTAAGCAACCTTGCTTGAATCCTATGTATAATATCTTCACAAATCTCCCCATCTCTTTGTATAATCGAGCCTAAATATCGGAAACTGTCTCTCTTAGGTAACTCTTGATCATCAAGTTTCACTACTTTCTCATTTGTGTTCCGAATATCTCTAAAATTATACTTTGTATACTATGTTGTAGTTATGCTTAAGTCTCCAGCTTCCAAAGTTTCTCTCCATAAATTTGATTTACCATTAATTCATGGTTTAGTCTAATCTACGAAGACGACATCATCAGCAAAAAGCATACACCAAGACACCTTGTGTTGTATTCCTCACGTCAATTCATTCATAACCAAAGCAAAGAGGAAGTAGGTTAAAGTAGAAACTTTGTGTAAACCTACTGTAACAGAAAAATCATTGATCTCTTCTGCGGTTATTCTAATTGTGGTGATTGCCCCTTCCTATATATCCTTAATAAGCTCAATATATTGAATAGTTAATCTTTTATTATTTAACGCCCACCATACTATGTCTCCAGAGACTTGATCATATACTTTTTCTAGATCTATAAACACCATATGTACATATTTCTTATTCTCCCTAAATTTTTTCATAAGTCTCATCAGTAATTAAATTGATTCCATTGTTGACCTCTCAGGCATAAATCCAAATTGATCCTCAGATACTGTAGTTTATAGTCTCGGTCTATATTCGATCACTCTCTTCTAAAATTTTCATCGTATGACTCATTAATTTAATCCCTCTATAGTTTGAGCAACTTTGTATATCTCATTTATTTTTATATGTAGGTACTAAAATATTCTCCTCCATTCATTGGACATCTTTTTGGTTCTCAAAATTCCATTAAATAATATTGTTAGCTAACCCACTTCTATATTTCCAAGACACTTTCAAACTTCAAAGAGTTGTAATAATTCATGTAGAAAAATTGAAAGCATTTCGAACCTATAATGTCCTAATTCTATGGAAGGCCCTTTTTTCCTCCCTATCTTTAATCATAGGATTTAAAAAAGTTCCGTCCATTTCCCTCATCCACTTTCCCAAATCACAAGGCACTAAATTATATCTTAATGCTAATGTTAATCATGCATTCCATCGATAACTTTATATCACAATGCTGTTAGGAAAACTTAGGATCTTGTTAAGTCTTCGACACAATCAGCACAAACCACCAAGCAAAACTAGAACACATCAGTCACACAAAGTACACAAGAATTGTCATGGCTTTCCCTTAATCTGGGGGAGAAAGAACTGAGATGTTATTTCAACTAGAGAAGATACAAGAATATTACAATCCCCATCACGACCTTCTCTCAAGCCTAACTGGAATGTAACGCCCCGATTTCCATATACTGGGAAATCGTGACATAAGCCAGAAATCTTTTCCTTCAATTAGCCACAATACACAGAAAAACAGGAAAATTTTAAAACTTTTTATTCAACACAAATGTATTACAAGTTCGAATGTTATAAAACTGCAATATATTACATCCGTATTATAATAATGCCATACAAGACAAAGTGTTACAATTTTCAATAAAAATTACTTCAGAGTACAATGAATAATATATAACACTTGGTACTTTCACTTGGATGCTTCTCAACATAAATAAATTTACAACAGATTTTATAATGGTACCAAAATATATTACAATTGAAATCAACACTTTGCTTCTCTTGCCTTGAGTCATCCTGAATCCTGTACCTGTAGTTTTGCAATCCAGTACCTATTGAAATGGGGACGTCAGTACATATACTGACACTTTAAGGCTGATGACTAGCAGCGATTCTCAACTTTAAACAAACAGATTGATGAAAAGAGAAACGTGTATATATAATTGATGTGTCGGTGTATGCTATGACTTAGAATCTAATGCACGATTAACTAATGGAATGATACTCTTATTCTAATGCAAGAAAGTCCCAGGAACAGTATGCATTCCATACTACATACGCCCATAACAAGTCGTTTTTTCATATATAGGGATTTGAACCCGTGCCATGAATTGTACTCTTGTACTCAACATGTTTCTGAAGATACAGTGTGACTGATGAGGTTGCCATGAAATGGTCTAATTCTGCCATTCGCAATCATATAGTGGTGTCCCCGTTTTCCACTATTGCCCGGCGTACCGAACCTCACTAAAAAATATGAGGAACACAGGGTAGGTATCCGCAACATAGGTTAGCTCGAAGCATCCCCTGTGGCCCCCTTAGCAGATAGACCGTATTCTAAGTCTTGTTCGCCCTTCTTGATATAGAGCATGACGGAGTTCCGGGGGTCCATCCCCTAGCTCCGACAGGAATCTCTCCCACCCTTATCATGGCACTTTAGAAATTAATAGACGAGATACGGATCTCGTGCTCCTAACTCGTGATAAGGCACAGACCGTATCCCTTTGACAGGAAGGGTAAAACCAATAACACCACCTAGTGTTGGCCTATAGAACAGGTCGGATCATAAGGTATCACCCTTAATACCAACTCTTTCCCTTCGGCAAAAATGATAATAAATAAGGTTTAAGTAGTAATAGCCATAAGTTACTACCCGAACGATGTCACTAACCCTAAACAATCCGAGGGATGACAATAGTACTAACACAACATGCTAGGTCTTAAGTTAAACTTTGCAAGATAACTCTACTAGGTGCTCAACTGAGACTTACCAGAATCCCTAAGAATCCTGTTCATAGCCTATCGATCTAAGACCCCGGCAATACGAATGTATTTGCATGCTACTACCCTGAACCTAGATTCCATCTATACTCTCGTCCCTTGATTAACCTACACCGGTTAAGATCTGATAGTGCACGAGGGGTGACTCGTCCACAGTCGATGATGAGTAAAATAAATACATGTCTTGATGGTCGATGGCTCCTAGGGTAATGATATCACCCTAGACGAGCACAATAACTGCGTACTAGCTAATAAGCTGTATACAAGCAAAACAACTTATATACGAGCCGACTAGCTACGTATGAGCCAAACGAATTACATACGAGTCAACTAGCTACGTATGAGACAAACGAATTACATATGAGCCAACTGGCTATATATGCGACAAATGAATTACATAGAAGCAACATAAAGTCTTCTAACAACCTAGAAGCAAAGTAACATGCTCACTAGTAAAACTTGATCTTTTATAATTAGAAGCAACAGAAGAATCTTCTAAAAGCCTAATATAAGCATACTACTAATGAGTACACAAAAGTGACATAAAAAACCTTCTAACAACCTAGAAGCAAACAGTGCTGTGCTTATCAGAAGAATTTTCTAACAGCCTAATATAAGCATACTACTAATGAGTACACAAAAGCAACATAAAAAGCCTTCTAACAACCTAGAAGGAAACAGTGCTGTGCTTATCGGAATTCATCAAAATTAGACTTTTTTAAAAAGGTGAGAACATCTACTACATCTCTCTAGGTGAACACTTTTTCAGATTCGGTAAGGAACTCAAGATCCGGTCTGCTAAACACCATTTCAAACAATAACAGTACAGCCAAAGCTGAAACTTTCCACGCTCATAACTTTTGCTATACTTGTCGGAATTTAACGAAATAGGACATTTTGAAAAGGTGAGAACATCTACTACAACTTTCTAGTTGATCACTTTTTCAAATTCCGTAAGGCACTCAAAATTTGGTTCTCCGAACACAATACAAAACAACAAAAGACAGCTCAAAGTTACAACAAAGCTGAAACTTCTAAAGCTTGTAACTTTTGCTCTCCTTATCGGAATCTAACAAAACTGGATATTTTGATAAGGAAAAACATCCACTAAAACTCTCTAGTTGAACACTTTTTCAGATTCCGCAAGGAAATCAGAATCTGGTCACTTGAACACATGCAAAAATTAACCAAACTGCAAATTTTCAACAGAAAAGCTGAAACTTCTAAAGCTTGTAACTTTTGCTCTACTTATCGGAATCTGACAAAACTAGACATTTTGAAAAGGTGAGAACATCTAATAAAACTCTCTAATTGACCACTTTTTAAGTAAGAGGTACAAAAATATCAAACAATCTAAACAGCGAGCTTTCAGCCAAAAGCTGGCTGCTGTGATTTGTAAAAGCCATAACTCCTACTCCGCTTATCGAAATGTAACCAACTAGGAAATTTTGGAAAGGTAGGAACATATACTACAACTCTTTAGGTGACCACTTTTCCAAATTCAGTAAGTAAGAGGTACAAAAATATCAAACAATCTAAACAGCGAGCTTTCAGCCAAAAGCTGGCTGCTGTGATTTGTAAAAGCCATAACTCCTACTCCGCTTATCGGAATCTAACCAAATAGGACATTTTGGAAATGTGAGAACATATACTACAACTCTCTAGTTGATCACTTTTCCAAATTCCTTATAGAAATCAAAATACAGCCCCTTGAACACATGTTGATGTTAACCCCAAAACAGCAGTTTGCTGTTTTTGCTTTGAAACTCGCTGTTTTGGGGGAAACGTCTATTTAAACTAGTAAATTAACCCAAAAAATTCTATAAAAAATAGATTATGGTAACAACACATAGGAGAGCCTCTAAAATTAATTTGGGCTCAAGATTCCACCTTTAGCATATGTAATTAATTCTAACCCTAAAACTATAAAGATTGATTCTTTATGCTTTTTGTGTTCTACCACTTCAATCTTGTATGACTTTTATTCTAGTCCATAAAAACTCATATGCACATGATGATAGTCCAATTTGTGATCATAACAAGCAAATAACAACAATAATAATAATAAAAAAAGGTTAAGAAACCCCCACCCAAAAAGTGTAGGAAGGACTTGCTCTCTCCTCCTTGCTCCTTGTTCTTGCTCCTCTTCAAGAACACCACAAATGAAATGAACCCACTCTTTTTCTTTTTGATTTTGATCTCTCTTTCTTTTCCTTTCTTCTCAATTTTTTTCTAAAATAAAACTAGTAAAAGAGGACGAAGAATGAGATGAGAAAGAGAAGGGATGGAGGAACAAATGAAAAGGGCTTTGCCCTTGGAAATGTGTGGCCGGCCATTTTGTAGGAGAGGGAGAGAGAGAGAGATGTGGTAGAGAGGGAGAGCCACTTGTCTCTCTCTCTTGTGGCTCAAAACAATTGGAACCAATTTGCAAATTTAAATTGCAATCAAACCCTAATCCAATCCTAACCTTCTATTTGATCATGATTGATCAAGAATAAGAGGTATTTTCCTAAAATCATATACTACATAATTTCGTAAAAACGTACGAAATCGATACTGTACATTTACGTACATATATCTGTCTATACAGAAAAATTTTATTCGTTAAAACAAATAATCTCTACCAAAAATATTTTTAATTCAGAAACAATAATAAAGAATAATTTTATTACTGGCTCGAAAGATTCCAGTACCAATTTGATACAATACAGATGTATACAGACTGGTATATACATATGGATAATGTTTATTAACAAAATCGGGTAATATCGACCAAAAATATTTCAATAAAAATAAAATAATAATAAAATAAATTTTTTTAATATCAGCCCGGGATTTTAAATACATTTTCTCAAAAGCGTATTTTACAGGATTTTGTACAAGTGCACAAAACCGATATAATACATATATATACTTACTAGTATATATACACAGATAAGTTTTTATTAGTAAAACCAGGAAATTTCCATAAAATATTTTAATTTTAAAAATAATAATAATACAAATATAATATCCGACCGGGATATTACATGGAACTTGGTTGCTGCTTACAATGGAAAAACTCTCTCACCCTCTCAGATTAAGTACTCTCTTCTTCTATTCGCCACTCAATAGAACCATCATGTTCTAGGAGCCGTTTACCTTTAGGAGTCGTTTGCCTTAAAATAATAGATCTACAGAAAGCCTAGTTTGATACACTTGATACATTAACCATCCGATTACTACTGAAGAGATAACTCTACATTGAGAGCCGTATGATCTGACTTGAAGATGAAGTTAAGCTTCTCACGAATCTCCAAGACCCGACCCAAATAACCCATCAGCGCCGCGAGCGGTCGACTCTACAAAATAGTCAGTCAACCGTTCCCCTCTTGGGAACTCTGTACAGTCGGGGCGGGCAGTCGACCAACCCCAAGTCCGGTCGACCAGAACTCCACATGTTTGCTTCTGCTGACTACTTTCCTTCTTCTTTAATGCTGCACTTCGATCCATCTCAATGCTTCATCCTCTTCTTCATCAGACATGTGTATGCAAGACATACAAACTCAATAATCTCCACATTGGATTGCATACTCATGAATCCATACCTATATGATTTAAAACTCTTCTAGACCTTACTTCTCCGCTTTGTAAATAACACGTTTCTTTGACTTCATCCACCCATTTTCCTCCAACTGTATGTCCCCCTCAAGGGCACACCTCAATAGTTGTTATCATGGAGGTGCCACCCTCCACACAAACTCCATTTACTTCAAGGCTCTCTCCACCTTCCAACGGTATTCGAACATTGCAATCTCGATTTGGTAATTTTAGTGACGGCTTACTAGATAACGCTTTAGGAACAATGAGCTTCCATGGACTTGGCCTAGTTTTTCTGCTCCCACAAAGCTGATAGAGGTTGTGTTGAACCTGTTCAATCCCCCTCTTACCCTTCATTACCTTATGACGACTATCTCAAACTATCAAAACTCCACCTTGAGCTGTGTACATGCAGCCACGAGCATCAAAAGTCCCTAAGGATATTAGCTGTATTGAAGGAATATGTATGACCTCTTCTAGTGTGAACCCTTTATCATATAGCCTCTCTAATTCAACTGTTCCCTCACCCACTACTTGACAAATCTCCCTTCTAGCCGTTCTCAAATTACAGTCTACTGACAACTTGTTTGTATAAAATATCTCCCTCGCGAAGCAAATATGAGAAGAATTTCCAGAATCAAGATACCAACTTGAATCCACATATGAAGAACTTGAAACAAGAACACATAGGTCGAAGTTATCAGATTCACCTGATTTATCTGAATCAGTAGTGTTGACTATATTGGCTTGATCACCCCTTATTGTAACAGTCTTCTGACTCACTTGCGACAGTCTTTCTTGTAATGCCCAACTCATTTACAGTAATGACAATGAATCTTACTCTTGTGTGCCGCATCCCTTCTAATTGAAGTATCACCATCCACCGCAAATAGTTTGCAGAAATAGATCATCCTTTATGAGTCTCCTTTCTTAGTTCATATTCTTCCAGACCCTTAATCACCCCGGCTACTGTAAATGTCTCATTGGCTGACTTCCCGTGTAGCATGGTAGTTATCAAGTGATCATAAGAAGTTGGCAATGAATAATCAAGTTGAAAGTTTTATCATCTTCGCTAAGATCATCAGCGTTAATCGCATTCAGTTCGGATATTATCTTATTGAATTCAATAATATGTTCTTGAAGATGGGTACCTTTCTTCATTAAGAACATAAACAACTTCCTCTTCCAATACATCCGACCTAGCAATGACGACCTTGAGTAGTCAGAATTGAGTCTCGCCCATAAACTTGCTGCACTTTTCACCTCAAGAATATTACACTTGACTTCGTCCACTTATTGCAACCAGATTAAACTCAAGTCTTCAAACAAATCTTTTTCCACTTCTCCTGCTTCATGTTGGTTGACTTTTTCTTTTCTAAGGTAAGGTGCAAGTCCTTCTGAACCAAAACATCATACATGTCCACCTTCCATAGATTGAAGTTGATCTTATCATCAAACAAGTTGATCTTAGTCTTTTGATCTGTCATCTTCTCCAAGAAACTTGAACAAACCCACGAATCCTGATTGCTTCGATACCACTTGTTAGGAAAACTGTGGATTTGATTGAGTCTTCAACACAATCAATACAAACCACCAAGCAAAACTAGATCACACCAACCACACAAAACACATAAGAATTGTCCCGGTTGGGGTTTTCGCCTAAATCCGGGGGCGGAAGAACCGATATGTAATTTCAACTAGAGAATTACATGAATATTATAATTCTCACCACGATCATCTCTCGAGCCTAACTGGAACTTGATTTCTGCTTATAATGAAGAAACTCCCTCACCCTCTCAGATGAAGTACTCTCTTCTTCTATTCGGTACTCAATAGAATCATCATGTTATGGGAGCCGTTTACATTATATTTATAGATCTAGAGAAACCCTAGTTTGATAAACTTCATACATTAACCATCCGATTACTACTGGAGTGATAACCCTACATTGAGAGCCGTACGATCTGACTTGAAGACGAAGTTGAGCTTCTCCCGAATCTTCAAGACCCGACCCATATAACCCATCAGCACCGCGGGCGGTCGACCGTACATAATAGTCAGTTGACTGTTCCCCTCTCAGGAATGCTACACGGTCGGGGCGGGCAGTCGACCGACCCCAAGTCCGGTCGACCGCAACTCCACATGTTTGCTTCTGTTGACTGCTTTCCTTCTTCTTCGATACCTCGCTTCGATCCATCTTAATGCTTCATCGTCTTCTTCATCGGATATGTGTATGCAAGACATACAAACTCACGAAATACTAATTGTTTTACAGTTACCAAAAGAGACTTCTCATCAAGTAATGGAATATGGTTTTTTCCAGAGAAAAACTGGAGAGAGTTACCTCTAAACTAGAATTTGTCGTTGAATCCGTCCCAAAATCCTTTTAGAACATGTTGGAATCCAAAACAACCATGCAAAAACTAACAAGGAACGTTCCATCCCAAAATCTCTCAGAAAGTATGAAAATACCCGCCTCATAAGAACAGATACAGACAAACACCACAACTCCCTAGCTCTGAGCATCCACTTTTCCGAAATGATTACAAGTTTTGCATCCTGATATGGTATAAATTATGTGGCCCTATCTGGGCCCTCAGATTTCACTCTCATGTGATCATCAGGTCAAGGAAACCCAATGGGCTTCAACCAGCTCAGGCCCATAGGCAAACGGGTCCGACCCAGCCCGTTAGGATCTCAGACCCATTTTCCCTTGCCTATAAATACTAAACCCCCTCCTCACTTTCAAAGGTAATCAATCTTTCTCCACCGGAACCCTAGTTACTATTGCTTTCTCAGTGACTGACTAGATCGTCAGAGGGCCTGTCTCCGGGAACTCTCCCTCGGTTTCTAGGCATTGTGCAGGTATGAAGATCTGAGTCGATCTATGAAGATCCGAGCCGAGCTACGTGATCCGACGTCGAGCACCCAACCTCTACTTCCCTCCTGCTACTCTCGAGCCGGTCCTACAGCCGGGGATTGGAAAGGCCTATGTCGTGCCTTCCATTTCACGAATTACAAGAACTCACACAAGTTGCCCCCATACCCAAAAACAAGCCGCATCAGGTTGGTGCCATTTGTAGGAACGCGACACCGACACCGGTTCGACCCTGTTCGAGGACGTCACCTCGAAGCTAGACTTTATCATGGCTTCCAAAGCCAGAAAAGCCTTTACCTTTGGACGTCGGCCAGATCCCTCTCCCTCTCATAGTCATGCGACTGCCCATGGCCCTCGTCAACCTCGACCCAACGGCACGGAAGGACCCGAACCAAGCGCTTCCAGCTCGGTCGCTGCTCCCGACTTGCGGCATGTAATCCAAAATCGGTAGATCAGCCATTCCAGGGGAGGGGCCGCTTCCAACTCGGTCCCGAACCATGGCAGACAGCCGAGCCTAGAAAGGGAACCAGTGCACAGCCACTCACCCCGAGGACCTCCGTCCTCGCGTGGCCCTGTGGAGCAGGCCCTAGTCACGAGGGCCGACTTCCAAAACTTTAGGAATGAGGCCCTCCAGGAAATCCGAGGCGGTCCCAGGATCGTGGCATGCAATGACTCCTACCCTCAGTTAGAAGCACGGGTAGCGAATCCCATGGTTCAACTTGCCCACCAGAACAAGAAGACACCATCCTTCGATGCCTTCGGGAGATGGAGAACCGCCTCACCCATCTCGGCGAGGGTGGGCTATTACCAGGACAAGGTTACAGGCCAAACCGACCCCCATTCTCCACCCAAATCTTGGAAGCTGAGATCCTCAGAAATTTCAGGCCTCCCGAATTTGAGACCTACAACGGCGAGGGTGATTCCGCTGATCACATGGAAGGGTTCAAAACCCTTATGCTGATTCACAGCGCGTCAGATCCTCTCATATGTCACACTTTACATGACCACCCCAGCTTGGGAATGGTTCTCGAATCTCACCCCCTTATCGGTCTTCTCTTTTGACCAGCTAGAAGCGAGTTTTCTAGCCCACTTCGTGACCAGCCGAAAAGTCGAGAAGACTAGTGTGTCACTTCTGGACCTTAAGAAGAAGGAAGGGGAACCACTCCGTGAGTTCGTTCGGAGGTTCACCGCCAAGGCGAGGTCAGTATTCTCTCTCAATGTGGGCATGGTTTCCGCAGCTTTCCGGCACAATGTTCGCCACGGCCAGCTGAAGACGTCTTTGGCCAAGAAACCACCCATCGACTTCCCTAACCTCCTCAACAGGGTCGAGAACTACATTCGGGCCGAGGAATCTCTACACCCCGAGGGCATCAAAGAAGCTACGGCCAAGGGGAAGTGCAAGGCGGACGACACCGAGCCCGCCAAAAAAGCTACAAAGGACGCGTCTGGTCTGAAGAGGCCTCTTCCGTTCCCCCATTTTGAAAGATATACGCTTCTAACCCAGAAAGTGTCAGCCATCCTCTTAGAAATTGAGGACAAAGCGATCGTCCGAATCCCTATCCGATCGAGCAACAACAAAAAACGGGACCAGAGGTTCCACTACTGGTTTCATCGAGACCATGGGCACGAGACATACAACTTCTGCCCTGTTAAAGATGAGATAGAGGCCCTCATCCAGCGGGGTACCTGAGGGAATTCACCTAAACTAGCCCGAGGGAACGGAGGTACCAGAGGAACTTGAGGCCTTCGCCTCCTCCTCGAACGGCCAGAAAGCAACTTGACCGAGACCCTGAGCCCGAAGATTGAGCAGTTCTCCTTGGATTGGAGCAAGAGATGCTATGAAATAAATTGTTTCTTCCATGATATTTTTACATTGCATTGTTACTTTTGTTGAACTTTGTATCCCGGGCTTTGTTGACCCGTATTTGTTGTTTATTTCCAGTTGTTGGTTATTATGTTGGACAACTGCATGTTTTATCTTAACATCTTGTTTATGTGATTATATTTTTCTGCGTGGTTGTGATTATTTCTTTTCATGTTGTTGAGTTAAAACCAGCACAGCTTATGGATGATGTTAAAATCATTCGCTGGGCCTTTGTCACGGACTCGTATTCCGGTATTTTGGTAAGCGGAGCGTGACACGCCCTCGCCACACGGTCTGGATGTCGAGCACCCACGAGGGATTCTACAATCCCTCAACTCCTAGCCCCTCGGCTCGGACTTCACACGCTCACGCCCTCGGCACTCGGCAAGGATGTCGAGCGCCCACGAGGGATTCTACAATCCCTGAACTCATAGCCCCTCGGCTCGGACTTCATACGCTCACGCCTTCGCCACTTGGGGAGGATGTCGAGCGTCCACGAGGGATTCTACAATCCATCAACTCCTAGCCCCTCGGCTCGGGTGTCACATGCTCACACCCTCGCCACTTGGCATGGACTAAGAGCATCAACAAGAAACTCTACGATCCCTCAACCCCTTCGAGCACCTAAGGGGGTTTCATCAAAATTTCCCAAGTCCTAAACCTTTGGCCGGGACATCGTCTAAACCCCTGACACAAAATTTTTGCTTGGATTTACGGCCCTCGCCCACGGCGAGAGCCACCGGGTCCCAAATCACGGAGCGACCCTCCTTTCACCCGTTGGCAACTGGGGGTAAGCAACACTTATAGTCGTTACCCTTAATTGTCAGAGGAAGGCAGGAGAGCCACCGGTCTGGGCTCCCGAACAAAAGCTTCATTTTGGGGGCACTCCCCTACGGTAAATGCCCCGAGTCCTGCCCTTCGGGATTGACCGCCCTTCCACCCGCTGGAAGCTAGGGATAAAGCGGCAGTCATCGCCATTACTCCTAATTGCCAGAGGGTGGTAGGAGAGTCACCGGCGGCAAAAATTCACGGTGAAGTGGAAAATAAACTGATGAGGGGGTGGGGGATATATAGCCGTCAAGGGAGTTGCATTTATGACCTGGGAAGTCGAAACGTCTAAAGGTCCATTAATGTTCTTGGAAGACGAAACGTCCTCCGTTACCAGGCTTTCAAGATCCCTCACCCTCGTTACCACCTTCGGATCGAACCCATCGCTCGGTTCAAACACCGAGGATCTTCCTTCGGAATTAATCACAAGACAGAAAATAGCCAAAGCAAGACAATCATCTTCTCATTATTATTTCATCAAAGAAATTGTGTCATTACAAAGAAAAACTTTGTTACATTGGTATATCCTACACTAGGGCTCTTGTGTCGGAGCCACAGGATCGAGGCAAACAAGCTCTAGTCTGGCCGATCAAGTCGGCTCCTTCGTCGGGTCTCCCGGTTTCGCCAAGGTGGACACGCTGGCGACTGAGCTATGTGCATCACAAGGCCTCACCGGATCAATCCTTGAGGTCGGCAACGAAGCACCATCAAGGGGACGGGGGCCAGTGAAGGAAACGAACCGGGATCCGGACATCCCTAGTATTATCTTGTACCGTTGCACCTCCAATTCCTTCTCCACAATATCTTCACAGAGGAAAGACTCAGACAAAGGTCGCTAGGCAGAAGTACTAGCCATCGAAAACAGAGCTCCAGTGGGGTCCAGGTCATGATCAGATAACAGCTTCTTGAACTGTACCAGCTCCACGCTGAGCCCCTTAGACTTGTCCATAATGTATTTGACGGCAGCCTCACGGCCACGAGCCTCCTTAGGGTATCGAGTCAAAGCAAACTTCATAGCACAGATCTTACCTTTCAGTCGGCTTACCCCCGAGCCGCCTCTCAATTCCTCTTGTTTGTCCGAATGACGTTATGCGTGAAAAGTCAGATGTTTTTATTTTACAAATGCAAGTCGAACGTATGCTGCTCGTCCTGTCCCTATCGTCGGGTGCTACTTCACGAGCTGAATCTATTCTCCATCCACCTGCTTAGCTTGTTGAAGCCCCTAGGTCTTGGGGCACTATCATCTGCCAAAGAACAGAGAAATATCACTCGGAGCCAAAAATACTTGGCTAAAAAATCAAGCTAGAAATCTAAACTCATGCAAGTCAATAGGTTCGGCCAAAATGCTTTTCATTGTTCAAAAAGGTAATTTTACAAAAATGCGGTGGCCAGTCCGCTTTCGGCTATTACAAAAAATACAAACAAAAACAAAACGAGGAAAAGAAACAACAAAGACTACTGTTGTCCCACCTCTTCCTCTGCTTGCTTCTCGGGTTGGGGCTCGTCGTCTGCGGGATCATCACCACCCCCGGGGGTCAGCGGAAGCTCCGGTACGACCAAGTCGTAGTGAAAGCTGCTCAGGTCCAGCTCTGGATGAAAGTGCTTGACATGCCGGATCGCCCTGGGTAAACCACGTCCTGGGCCTCGATCACCTTGTCCATCCCGGCAGTCCTCATCTCCTTCATGCGCCCGTCGTCCTCCTTTTTCAGATCGGCCATTCTTCTCATATAGGCGTCTTCCTGGTTCACCAAATCCGCCCGAAGATCCTGGGTCTGGTCCTCGAGGTCCGTCTTGTCCAGCTTGAGCTCCTTTGCCTCCCGCTCCCAGTTCTGGGTATTCCTTGTCTCGTTTGCCAGTTCCTTCTTATGCAGCTTCATTAACTGAGCGCCTTCCACACAGGCTACAATTGAGAGAGATTGACTTAGAAAATGGGCCAAAAGTATGAAAAAAGAAACCCATTACCACGTTACTTGCAAGCTGGCAAGAGCCCACTTCATGTAGGAGGACTCGACGATGTCACACTCCCGAGCCTTCTGATCTCGGGGCGGAGCAATCTTCTCGACCATCTCGATGGCCACTGACCCATCCTAGATGGTATCCCCGATCTCAACAGCCCAGTCTAAAGCCCAGGGTCGTAGGCCCACCTCGCCAACAATCTGGTTGGCCGTAGGAGCGACTGGAGGGAGGCCCGCCTTCACCACCGAGGCGACCTTCTAGCTACTAGAGCTGGGGCCCGATTTCGAGATCTTATGCTTTTTCGGCGTCGGGGGAGGAGTCTCCTCCACAACCCCCTCGGGAGGGGCTCTCCCATGCTTCTTGTGGCGGGGTTGGTCGACTCTCTCGGCCGCCTGTTTCTTCAGCAACGCCCTCCTTGCTGTAATCACATCATAATCCATATCTACAAAAAAGGAAATCACGTAAGACAAGCGAAAATACTTGAAAGAAAACTAGATAAAAAACATACTGATAGGAGTGGGACTCAGTCCAATTCGAGCCAAGTGCCTTTCCGTCACGTTCGGCCAACCAATGCTATTGCCCGAACATATATTCTCAACATCCGCCCATTCCTCGGCCGTCAAATCTGACTTGCGAGGACCCTTCAGATTGGGCTTGTAGAACCCCCAAGCCGTGGGTATCACCCATGGAGTTAGGTTCCGAACAATAAAGTACTTCTCTTTCCACACTTTGATGGAGTCCGGGTGCCCGTGCACAAGACTTTTCTTTCGTCACGGGAAAATATAGTAAATCCCCTCGTATTCGCCAGACGAGCTGAGGCCGAGGATCGCCCAGAAGTACTTCAGTTTTGGGAGGACCCCCCGCTCAGCACAGAGCAACAGGAAGCACACTATCTGCTTCCAGGAATTGGGTCCGTACGGACATTGGGCTAACATGTGGTTGGGAGGTGGAAGGGTGGAGCGGTAGCCACAAACCAGAACAGATAGCATCAACCAGGAACATGCATAAGTGGGGCGCCAGTTTGTCTGTAGGACGGATCCCGGGGCTGGGGATCAGCAACTCATACTCCTCACCGATAAAATAATTCGTACGGATGACGGGGAGGTTGTTCGCTCTAAGGACGGGAAGCCTCCTCATCATCGTCAACACCTCCTCTGTATCGGAGCAACTCCTTAACATCGTCCGGATACATTCGAATAGAGTGCGAATCGACCTCAAACGGGATCTCCAGGTTAACCACGGGCGCCATCTCATTCGGATGATCCCACTTTGTCTTGCTACGTCGAAATCGAGGACCCTTCGGGGGAGATGGCGTTGCCAAAGGGCCCAAGTCGTCATCCTCGGATGAGTTTTTATTTCCTCCAAGTTCACCCTCCTCAGCCGTTACGACCCGCTCTTCCTCCCCCTCAATCACTTCAACCTCTACTTCTTCCCCCTCCTCGGCCACTGCGATCTATTCTCCGCCCCCCTCGATCACCTCGACCTCCTCCTCACCTTCGACCAAGGGTACGTCCTGTTCCGAGTCACTCAACTCTACCATGAAGGGCCTCCTACTACGTAAAGGCGCAACATCGTAGACCTTTTTCTCTGACTCCCATGACGTTGAGTCAGAGGCACAAGGACCCTCGTCCTGACTCGAGGTAGTGGTGGACGAACCGGACTAAGCTCGCGACATACTCAAAAATAAACTTAACTAACCTGTTCGAAGAACGGTGGAGGATATTGGAAAACTTGCCGCCAGTGACTGAACATCGCTAGAAGGGGAGATTTGGGAGCTTAAGAAGAAAAAAGCAAATTTGGGAAATGAAAGAGGGAGGGGGGATTTAAAGCAAAAACAACAACACTTCGTATTCCGCAAAAAAACATGATGTCATCAATTACACGTGTCACCACCCAATTGGCCCAATAACGGTCAAATCCCCAAAACTCCAACGCTCGAAGCTCGGAGTATAATTCGTACACACCAAAAACCGAGCACCTACCTAGCTTTTTCCAACAAAAGCTGCCTAACAAAGGCTGTTTGGGGGGCTCGACGCTCGTCAAGTACTGCGAGCACCCACCTAGCTTTTTCCAACAAAGCTGCTTAACAAAGGCTAAGTCTGGGGGGCTCGATGCTCGGCAAGTACTGCGAGCATCCACCTAATTTTTTCCAACAAAGCTGTCGAACAAAGGCCAAATCTGTGGGGCTCGACGCTCGGAAAGTACTACGAGCACCCACCTATCTTTTTCCAACAAAGTTGTCTGACTCTGGGGGGCTCGAAACTCGGCAAGTACTGCGAGCACCCACCTAGCTTTTTCCAAAAAGCTTCCTAACAAAGGCCAAGTCTGGGGGGCTCGACGCTCGGCAAGTACTGCGAGCACCCACACAGCTTTTTTCAACAAAGATGCCTAATAAAGGCCAAATCTGGGCTCGACGCTCGGCAAGTACTGCGAGACCCACCTAGCTTTTTCCAACAAAGCTGCCTTACAAAGGCTAAGTCTGGGGGGCTCGATGCACGGTAAGTACTGTGAGCACCATCCTAGCTTTTTCAATAAAAATTGCCCCTCGAGGTCTCAGTGCTCAATGCTCGGCATGTACTGCGAGCACCCACCTAGATTTTTCCAACAAAGCTGCCTAACAAAGGCTAAGTCTGGGGGGCTCAACGCTCGGCAAGTACTGCGAGCACCCTCTAATCTCGGAGCTTGACAGTGACTTCGAGCACCCACTCAGCTTCTCACTGAAGTTGCCTCACTAGAAGCTCTCGGAGCAGAACCCCCAATCTCAGAGCTCGACAGTGACTTCGAGTACCCACTCAACTTCTCACAGAAGTTGCCTCACTCGAAGCTCTCCGAGCCGACCCTCCAAGCTCGGAGCTTGGCAGTGACTTCGAGCACCCACTCAGCTTCTTACTAAAGTGGCCTGACTCGAAGCTCTCCGAGCCAACCCTCTAAGCTCGGAGCTCGGCAGTGACATTGAGCGCCCAATCAGCTTCTCAATGAAGTTGCCTCACTCGAAGCTCTCCGAGCCGACCCTCTAAGCTCGGAGCTCAGCAGTGACTTTGAGAACCCACTCAGCTTCTCACTGAAGTTTCCTGACTCGAAGCTCTCCGAGATGACCTTCAAAGCTTGGAGCTCGGCATTAACTTTGAGCACACACTCAGCTTCTTACTGAAGTTGCCGCACTCGAAGCTCTCCAAGAAGAACCCCCAAGGTCGAAGCTCGGCGGTGACTTCGAGCACCCACTCAGCTTCTCCCGAAAGTTGCCTCACTTGAAGCTCTTCGAGCCAACCCACCAAGCTCGGAGCTCGGTAGTGACTTCGAGCACCCGCTCAGCATCTCACTGAAACTGCCTCACTCGAAGCTCTCCTAGCTGACCCTCCAAGCTCGAAGCTCTGCAGTGACTTTGAGAATGCACTCAGCTTCTTACAAGAGTTGCCTCACTCGAAGCTCTCCGAGCCGACCCTCCAAGCTCGTTGCTCGGCAGTAACTATGAGCACCCACTCAGCTTCTCACTGAAGTTGCCTCACCTAAAGCTCTCTGAGTATACCTTCTATGCCCACAGCTCGGCAGTGATTTCGAGCACCCCCTCAGTGCCTCACTAAGGTTGCCTCACTCGAAGCTCTCCGAGCTGACCCACTAAACTCGAAGCTTGGGAGTGACTTCGAGCACCCAATTAACTTCCCACTGAAGTTGCCTCACTCGAAGCTCTCCCAGCCGATGCTCTAAGCACGGAGCTCGGCAGTAACTTCAAGGACCCACTCAGCTTCTTCCTAAAGTTGCCTCACTTGATGCTCTCCGAGCTAACCTTCTAAGCTCGGAGCTCGACAGTGACTTTGAGCACCCACTCAGCTTCTCACTGAAGTTTCCACACTCAAAGCTCTTTGAGCCGACCGTCCAAGCTCGGAGCTCGACAGTGACTTCGAGCACCCACACATCTTCTCACTTAAGTTGCCTCACTCGAAGCTTTCCGAGCCGACCCTCCAAGCTCGGAGCTCGGTAGTGACTTCGAGAAACCACTCAGCTTCTCCCTTAAGTTGCCTCACTTGAAGCTCATCGAGCCGACCATCCATGCTCGGACCTCGGTAGTGACTTCGAGCACCCACTCAGCTTCTTACTAGAGTTGCCTCTCTCGAAGCTCTCCGAGCCGACCCTCCAAGGTCGAAGCTCGGTAGTGACTTCAAGCACTCACTAAGCTTCTTACTGATGTTGCCTCACTCGAAGCCCTCCGAGCCCACCCTCTAAGCACGGAGCTCGGTAGTGACTTCGGGCGCCCACTCAGCTCCTCACTGAAGTTGCCTCACTCGAAGATCACCGAGCCGACCCTCTAAGCTCGGAACTCGGCAGTGACTTTGAGCACCCACTCAGCTTCTCTCTGAAGTAGCCTCACTCGAAGCTCTCCGAGCTGACCTTCAAAGCTCGAAGCTCGGCATTAACTTTGAGCACCCACTCAGCTTCTCACGGAAGTTGCCTCACTCGAAGCTCTTCGAGCAGAACCCCCATGCTCGGAGCTCGACGGTGACTTCAAGCGCCCACACAGCTTCTCCTTGAAGTTGCCTCACTCGAAGCTCTCCGAGCCAACTCACCAAGCTCGGAGCTCGGCAGTGTAGCGCCCCGATTTCCTTATACTGGGAAACCGTGACACGAGCCAGAATCTTTTCTTCAATTAGTCACAATACACAGAAAAACAGGAGAATTTAAAACTTTTTATTCAACACCCAATGTATTACAAGTCTGAATATCATGCAATGGCAATACGTTACCATAGTGTTACAATAATACCTTTACATACCCAAGTATTACAACTTTCAACAGCTTACATCAGAGTACAAGAATAAGGAACAACATTTGGTAACTCTTACTTGAGTACCTTTCAACAATAGATAATCAACGTAATTATTACAGCGGAAACTAAACATGACATTGACTCCTTGCTTTCCTTGCCTTGAGTCCTCCTGAATCCCGCACCTGTACTTCGACGATCCAGTACCTATGGAAGTGGGGACGTCAGTATTCACTGACATTTAAAGGCTGATAACAAAGCAACGAATCTCCCAAACAACATACAAAACATAGCAAGGGTGTTGGTGTAGTTTAAGTGTTCGTGAGTGCTATGACTAGACTCTAATGCGATATTTAACTAGAACTAGGATGCTTCCTATTCTAATGTCAGCGAGTCTCCGAAGAAACATGCATCCCATACTACATGCGACCCCATCTCAAGCGGTTTCTCCATATATAGGGGTTTGAACCCGCATTATGAATTCTAATTGTACACAACCTGTTCCTGACAGATACAACGTGACTAATGAGGTTGCAGACGTGGTCAAGTCCCACTAATGCAGCTCGCCAATGGTGTCCATGTTTGCCACTGCTACCTGGCTAACCGGACCTCATCCCAAATCCAAATCATAGGGTCTCGCAAGCGCAGGGTAGCGCGAAGCCTATCCTGTGGCACCCCTGGGGTCTCGCAAGCGCAGGACTGCACAATGCATCCTGTGGCACCCCCAGCCACGGCACTTCAGGAATGAACAGCGCGAGATACGCAACCCGTGCTCCCAACTCGTGAGACGGCACCGTACGTATCCCTTTGACGGGAAGGTACAACCCAATAACACCACCTAAGGCCTGCCTCAAGGGACAAGTTGGTCGAAAGGCGTCCCCTACGACCAACTCCTCTCTTTTCGGCGAGGGTCTAAGTAAATGATCTTTATAAGTTACTATCTTAATGATGTCCCTGACTCGAACAATCCTAGGAATGACAATATTATAAGCACAACATGCTAGGCTTTAAATTAGACTTCGCAAGACAACTCTACTAGGCTGCTCAACCTAGACTTACCAGAACCCTTCCGGATCCGGTTCCTGGCCTATCGATCCAAGACCCCGACAATGCGAACATACATGCATGCCACTACCCTGAACTTGGATTCCGTCTATACTCTGGTCCTCGATCAACCTACCTCGGTTAAGATTCGACGGTACACAAGGAGTGACTCCTCCACAGTTCCTTAGGGGTAAGAAAACATAGGTCTTGATAGTCGATAGCCCCTAGGGTGGTAATATTACCCTAGACGAGCACAATGAACTGTGTACTAGCTAATCAAGCTATATACGAGTAACAACCACATACGAGCCAATAAGCTACGTATGAAAAATAGCTACCTACGAGCCAGGCAGGCCTCGTAGGAGATAACAACGTACATACCAGCCGAATAAGCTGCGTATGAGACCAACAGCTACGCACGGACCGGTCGAGCCGCGTACGAGACAACAACCTACATACGAGCCAAATAAACTACGTATGAGACCCACAACCACATACGGGCCAGTCGAGCCACGTACGACCACAACCATATGCAAATAACCATACAGGCAATCAACCTAGAAGAAACCAAACGTGCTTACTAGCAAACTTGATCTTCTATTATTAAAAGCAACAGAAGAATCTGTTAATAGTCTATGATCGGTATTCTACCAAGGAAAAACCGAAGGCGACATAACAACCTTTATCAACTAACTATTACTAGTGATCTTCCCAATCCTTATTACCCCTACGGATGAGGAATGTCCCCGTGATAGGGTCTAATTCTAATTTGAACCTCACACATTAGAACTCACGGTTTCCTTTCCAAAACGAACTAGAACAACATAGAACCTACGTTCGTGCAATATTCCCTTAGGATGCTACACTACACTCTCCAAGCATGTGTGGGCTCCTTACTAACATTGACTACAACAAGGTAGTTGTCATTACCATTATGACATGATTCTTTCCTTATTGCTTAACCTATAGCACTTTAAGCATGGCATACGATTGCAAGCATCTACCTACGACAATCTAATTATGGTACATAACATAACCACCCACCACAATACTCCTAAGTACGAAGATGATTTAAGCATGTGCTTATATCAAGCTTAAGCATGAAAATCACTATGATCTAGACATGAAGTCTACTATAGTCAAGCATAGGTTACAACTTGAGCGTGAATACTTACTACTTAGAGTATATATCTCTACTACCACCTTAAGCATGGATCTTCATTACTTAACATGATTAATCATCACAACCCAAGCATGGATATACAATTAGCATTAACCTACAATATTCCTAAGCATGAATTATAACTCCTACTCATTCTAAGCATGGTAGATTAATTCCTAACTTAATCTAACATGGCATTTGTTAAACATGAGTATCTTCTAGCTCGGTCTTGAACAATATTTAGGCATGAACATACACTATTTAAGCATAGATATCGTCTAAGCATGATCGTCTACTAACTTAGCATGAACAACAATTAAGTATGACATTTACTAACTTAGCATAAACAATCATTAGCATGGTCATCTACTAACTTAACATAAACAATAATTAGCATGACATCTGCTAACTTAGCATGAATAATGATTAAGCATGATCATCTACTAACATAGCATGAACATATACTTATCTAAGCATGGATATCATGTAAGCATGAATATTTATTTGATCTAGCATGCTATATAGCTTTCCTATAAGCATGTAAGCATGGATAAATTAATCTAGCATGATATACCACTTTCCTACCATTATCTAAGCATAGATAAATTAATCTAGCATGGTATACAACTTTCCTATAAGCATGTAAGCATGGGTAAATTTATCTAGCTTGATATACCACTTTTCTACAATTATCTAAGCATAGATAAACTAATCTAGCATGGTATACAACTTTCCTACAAGCATGTAAGCATGGATAAATTAATCTAGCATGATATACCGCTTTCCTACACTTATCTAAGCATAGATAAATTAATCTAGCATGGTATACAACTTTCCTATAAGCATGTAAGCATGGGTAAATTAATCTAGCATGATATACCGCTTTCCTACACTTATCTAAGCATAGATAAATTAATCTAGCATGGTATACAACTTTCCTATAAGCATGTAAGCATGGATAAATTAATCTAGCATGATATACCGCTTTTCTACACTTATCTAAGCATAGATAAATTAATCTAGCATGGTATACAACTTTCCTATAAGCATGTAAGCATGGGTAAATTAATCTAGCATGATATACCATTTTCCTACAATTATCTAAGCATAGATAAACCAATCTAGCATGGTATACAACTTTCCTACAAGCATGTAAGCATGGATAAATTAATCTAGCATGATATACCGCTTTCCTACACTTATCTAAGCATAGATAAATTAATTTAGCATGGTATACAACTTTCCTATAAGCATGTAAGCATGGATAAATTAATCTAGCATGATTTACCACTTTCCTACAATTATCTAAGCATAGATAAACTAATCTAGCATGGTATACAACTTTCCTACAAGCATGTAAGCATGGATAAATTAATCTAGCATGATATCCACTTTCCTACAACTATCTAAACATAGATAAATTAATCTAGCATGGTATACAACCTTCCTACTAGCATGTAAGCATGGATAAATTAATCTAGCATGATATCCACTTTCCTACAAGCATGTAAGCATGGATAATTTAATCTAGCATGTATAATGATTCTTACAACATTGTATACATTTTTCCTACAATGATCTAAACATGAATACCATTAAGCATCTACTAAAACTTTAACAAACATACACATCAACAACTACTTTATTTAACCCAACATCTACTATAAAACACCCACTAACTTCTTTATTTAACACAAGCATCTACTACTATCCATATAACCATCCACTAATGTAACGCCCCGAATCCCAAAACACTGAATTCGAGATGTTCTACAGGATCTTTTCACTTCTTTCGTACAATTTTACAAGGAATTTAAAACTTTTATTTCAACAATAATTACATCAGAGTCTTTTACATCAATAAGCAGCAGAATCAATAAAATACAACAATAATGAATGTGCAATTGTTACAACTTTAACATTTAAGTAATCAACAGCATCAAATCATCTTTATATCTTCATGTAACTCCATTTCCTACATATGAAACTGTGGGCGCGTCAGTTGCTTACAACTGACGAAATATTATACACGGCCATCCTCTCTATGCCGGAAACAGTATAACGATTCTTAAATACTTTAGCAAACACAAACTTGATCACAAACAAAGTTACAAAAGGGACTATCCTGCTGATGTCGTGTTGTACGGTGCACTTAGTCCTTAATGCAGTTGTTTATATTATATGACACTAATGCACACTTGTTCGGATTCTATGCATCCCATACTACATAGGTCCGAGGGCAAGCCTCTTAATCGTCTTCATTATTGTAGGGTTCAATCCCTCGCCATGACTTAATCTACTACTGTAACTACGGTGAGTATCCTAGATGATTTATGAGTACAAGCACGTGCACTGGACCCTGAAGGGGAATTCCGCGCCATGTCTTGACTCATCAAGCATGCATTCTGCGGTAATTCAGCCTCCTCCCTGAACACGATCCTCTTGCAGTCACCAAAACATCTCACAAGCGTGACTAAAGTCCGATCATTCTGAGTTGTGCCCGCGCCATGTCTTGACTCATCAAGCATGCATTCTGCGGCTCACACACCCGTACCGTAAACTCTAGTTCTCATACCCGTGTTTTCTCTCACTTTCATTACACCTCCACTATGTATCTATCTGTAATTTCAGCAAGTGTCATAGACGTTCCATGATTACAAGCACGTGTCCATGACCCTGGAGGAGAACCTCGCGCCATGTCTTGACTCATCAAGCATGCGTTCTGCGATAATTCAGCCTCCTCCCTGAACACGATCCTCTTGCAGTCATCAAACATCCCACAAGCGTCGCCAAGATCCCGATCATTCTGCAGTATTGCCCACGCCATGTCTTGACTCATCAAGCATGCATTCTGTGGATCACATCCGCATCGTAGACTCGAGGCTCCCATACTTATGTTTTTCTCTTACTTCCATCACAGCCTTACAAAGTTTGTTTTAAAGAAAATCATCACAACCTAGAGCTAGCTTACCCTACCGAACTTAAATCAACAATAGAGACAGTCAGCCTACCTGGCTACTTCTCAAGAGACGCTCAACCCTCAACGGTTAGCTCTCAAATCATAAATAATACTGCTGGTCACTAGGGTCTCGCCCAGCCTCTAGATTCCAATAACTATCTCATTCTAGAGATCAACAATATTTCATAATCAATCTCCAATAATAATTCCATTTCTTTTGTTCACAAACTCTTTCTCAAAACATTTCTTTTATAATCTCATAACATGAGAACAATTAAATCTGATTTCTTTATCAATTCCATCTTTCACAACCTTGTGTGCATTTCCCAATAAAACTCAATCACATATTAATAATCATAAAATCTCATATTCAAACTTATTTAACTTTCATTTGTCAAAAATCAATTTCAAACTCAAGAACCAGAAAACAGCTCGGTTCAGTCGACTGGTGACAGTATCAGTCGACTGTTCCGCGAGTACCTTGAAAACTCAAACATCAAATTTATGACAGCAGAAGTCGACTGTAAATGTATTCAGTCGACTGTCCCGCTGATGAAAACCAACTTTTTAACACTTACCAGTCGACTGTGGAAGTGAACAGTCGACTGTCAATAACACCAATTTCAACCTTTCAATTGATTTGTACTCCATATAAAAATATAAATCATTTCCCAAATGTATTCCTTAAAATAATTTCGTATGTGTTCATAAATTCTCAAGTCTCTCATTTTTCAAATGAAATCCTCAAAATTCATCCAAGCACATATTCAATCGATTTTCCAAGAATAGACTGTTTTCTTTTATCAAAATCACTTTACAAAATCTCTATACTTTTATAAATAACATTTTGAGGTTGTAATCACACTCCTTTGCCACATTCTCAACAGCAACATGTTTGCATCATGCCTCAACATGCATCAATCTCATACAATCACTTCAATTCTAGCAATTCAACTAGCAATCATAACAAGCATAGCAATTTGCATTTACCATAATCAATCAAGATTTAATGATTCATTTCTATATTAATTTGCATGCAATCAATTCAATTTCAACCAATAAATCATATATCATCTATCATGCAAATTATATTCCTAAATTAGAAAGCATTTAAGAAACACCCACCTAAATTGAAGACTTGTTACCCAAATGAACTCCTAGATTTAGAAGCTCCTAAAGAAACTCCAATTGCAACCTCCTCGAAATCCGTGCACCAAAGCTAGCCCCAAACTCCACATCGGCAAGCATCCATCATCAAGAGCATCTCCATCCCTACTCCATTTCGGCAACATCAAGAACAACCCCCATCTTCTTTCATATACACATACTATGTATGTACATATATATATACATTAGTATATGTATATAGGCAAGTGGGATAGATGATTAGGTGGAGAATGGACAAAGCTATGCTGGTTGGGGTTGCTTTCGGATTGGCAAGAGAGAAAAGAGATGAGAGAATGAGAGATTAAGGGCGCACTTTTATAAGAGAGCTAATGGGTAGTTATAGCAACCACCCCCACATGAACTCCACTAACCCCATAATTAACATTTGTAACTTGTTTTCCCTCCCATTTCAAAATCAAATGTCAGAATTTTCCCTCTCCTCATGAGCAGCCCGGTCCCCAAATTGTGTGCACATCGCACGTGTGCACGTGCACGTGCTTTGTGTACAAAAACAATTTATTTATTTAATCCTTTTAAAATAATTATCTATATATGTAATAAATATAAAATTAACTTTAAAAATTATACTTTTCATGCACAATAAAAATAGACATAAACAGTTTCATGAAATTTATTTTGAAGGAAGAACGCGCTTACAACACGTGCACCAAAACACGTGCGTCACCCGTAAAATCTCAAAAATACAAAAATTGATTTTATGAACCGAAAAATATTTATAATCAATTGGAATGCAATAGAAAGTATTTTTAATATACATATTTGATAATATACTCAAACGTACGGAAAATACGTGTATTGCACGTAGAAAATTTATTTTAACTAAAAATAGACAAAAATTGAATTCTATCTATAAAAATGAATTTAAACATGTTTATAAAAATAAGTAATTGAAATCCATTGAAAACTTTGCACGTAACGGTGGAATACCCGAAATCGACACGTGCATCGATAATATGTAGAAAGCACGTAAAAACTCAAAGATTGAAATTTAGCATTTGAGTTGTCTCAAATGGGATTTTTTAAGAATAAGGGATTGCATAAATAATTGGAATTCAAAATACATATCAAAATACGTTATGGATGTAATCAATAACAGTACAAAATGCACGTGCGTAACACCCGAGGACAAAATTGTCATTTAAATTTTGCGGGGTGTTACAACTAAAGCCTCTTTATTTAACAAAACATCTACTCTACTTCATATAAGCATCTACTTCTACTACTACTTTATTTTAACCATGAACATCTACTAATATTTTACATAACATAACCATCTATAACTACTTCTTTTTAACATAAACTACTACTACTTTATTTAAACACAAAACATCTACTACTTAAATATCTACTAAATCTTTATTAGCATCGATTTCTTATTATTACTAGTGATCATAAAAAGAGATCTTTTTAGCCATTCTACAACTAGTGATTTTAGAGTAGTTTTTTTATTTCATTATTAGAATTAATATCTGCAATGGGTTCCTTCTTACTTAAGATTAGAAAAGAAAATAACAATAATAAGATAATGTAAGAACCCTTTATATTTTGGTCCATCCAACATATGCTTTCTTTTTAGTCCAAGTCCAATGTGTGTCCTACAACCAAATTGGTTGTATACAAGTCCATATGCTTTATGTATGAGTTCATATTCAAGTCCTACAACCAAAGATGGTTGTATACACAAGTCTATATGCATATGTTTATTTTAGTCCCATTTCATAATACAAATTAACAACTACAACTATAAAGATTTAATCTTTATGTTTATTTAGCACTACTACTTGTTTCCATTTCATTTCTTGTGATTATTACTTTTAACATTTACAAACATATAAAATAAGAACCACATACAACAACATCATCACAACAACTATCCCAAAAGAACCAAAGAAAACAATACAAGGAAGACAAGAAGAAGAAGAAGCCAAAAAATCAACAACTCAACAAACAAAAGAACAAGTGGAGAACCCCCACCTAATTTCCTTTGTTGGAAGGACTTGCTTGCTTATACTTCTCCTTCCCCTAAGCACCTATGAAGACTTCTAAACCTACAAAACAAAACTCTCAAATTAAAGATGGGTTCTCTCTTTCTTTTCCTTTCCTTTCTTTTGTTTTGTAAAAATGAGACAATTGGAGAAGGAGGGGGTATTTATAGGTGGAGAGAATGGTGGAGAGTGCAAAAGTGCACTCAACATTATGCACAAAACCCCCCAAGAAGAAGCAATCCGGCCATGCTTGTAGGAGGGTAGGGGTGAGGTGGAGGTAAGGTGCTAGGGTGAGTTGGAAGCATGGTGAAAAGATAAGGTTTCTAGAAGGGGTTTTTACTTAATCTCCACATGCATACAAAAAATCCTAGATTAAGCTTCCCAATAAAACCCTAATCATCTAATTAGGTTGTCATGACAAGAATGAGTATATTGTCCAAGAGTACATACTACATATTTTGTATAATGTACTAAGTATAATACAATGTATGTATATGTATATGTATGTGTATATCAAAATTCTTATATAATCCTCATAAAATAGTTTAATTTGAAAATAATAATAAAATAAGTTTTATTATCAATTCGGAGGATCGCGCTACCCATTTGGTGTACTTCGGATGTACACCGACCGATATATGTGCGCAAACAGTGTTTGTGGACAACCGGCAAAATTTACCAAAATAATTTGATTTTGGAATTAAAACAGCCCCGATTTCCAATACTGGGAAAACCGAGACACGAGCCAAGACCTTTTCTTCAATTAGTCACAATACACAGAAAAACAGGAGAATTTAAAACTTTTTATTCAACACCCAATGTATTACAAGTCTGAATATTATACAACTGCAATACATTATAATAGAGTTACAATATTACCTTTACATTCCCAAGTATTACAACCTTAAACATCTTACATCAGAGTACAAGGAATGAAGAACAACACTTGGTAACTCTCACTTGAGATAACAACACACATATTACAGCGGAACTAAATAAGACATTGACTCCTTGCTTTCCTCGCCTTGAGTCCTCCTGAATCTCGCCCTTGTACTTCGGCGATCCAGTACCTATGGAAGTGGGGACGTCAGTATTCACTGACGCTTAAAGGCTGATATCAAAGCAGCAAATCGCCCAAACAACATACAAAACATGGCATTGGTGTTGGTGTAGTTTAAGTATTCGTGAGTGCTATGACTAGACTCGAATGCGATATTTAAATAGAACTAGGATGCTTCCTATTCTAATGTCAGCAAGTCTCCGAAAGCAACATGCAGCCCATACTACATGCGCCCCATCTCAAGCCGTTTCTTCATATATAGGGATTGTACCCGCGTTATGAATTCTAATTGTACACAACCTGTTCCTGACAATACTCCATGACTCTGTGAGGTTGCAGAAGGGGTCAAGTCTCCCTATGCAGTCTGCTTATGGTGTCTCCGTTTTTCACTACTACCCGGCATTCCAGACCTTACTCCAAACCAGACGATCCCAGTGTATCGGGCCTTGTTCCAAAATCCAACCATAGGGTCTCGCAAGCGCAGGGTGGCGCGAAGCCTACCCTGTGGCATCCTCTGGGGTCTCGCAAGCACAGGACTGCACAATGCATCCTGTGGCACCCCAGCCACGGCACTTCAGGAATTAACAGCGCGAGATACGCAACCCGTGTTCTCAACTTGTGAGACGCCACCGTGCGTATCCCTTTGACGGGAAGGTACAATCCAATATCACCGCCTAAGGCCTCCCTTAAGGGACAAGTTGGTAGTAAGGCGCCCCCTACAACCAACTCCTCTCTTTTCGGCAAGGGTCTAAGTAAAATGATCTTTATAAGTCACTACCTTAATGATGTCCCTGACTTGACAATCCTAGGGATGACAATCTTATAAACACAACATGCTAGGCCTTAAATTAGACTTCGCAAGACAACTCTACTAGGCTGCTCAACCTAGACTTACCAGAACCCTTCAGGATCCGGTTCGTGGCTTATCGATCCAAGACCTCGGCAATGCGAATATATATGCATGCCACTACCCTGAACTTGGATTCCGTCTATACTCCGGTCCTCGATCAACCTATACGGGTTAAGATCCGATGGTACCCGAGGAGTGACTCCTCCACAGTTTCTTAGGGTAAGAAAACATAGGTCTTGATGGTCGATAGCCCCTAGGGTAACAATATCACCCTTGACGAGCTCAGCAACTGGGTACTAGCTAATAAGCTATATACGAGTAACCAGAACCCCTACGAGCCAACAAGCTACGTATGAACTAACAACGTACATACAAGCCAAATAAGCCGCGTATGAGACCAACAGCTACGCACGGGCCGGTCGAGCCGCGTACGAGACAACAACCAACATACGAACCAAATAAACTACGTATGAGAACCACAGCTACATACGGGCCAGTCGAGCCACGTACGAGCACAACCATATGCAAAAAACCATACAGGTAAACAACCTAGAAGCAACCAATCGTGCTTACTAGCAGACTTGATCTTCTATTATTAGAAGCAACAGAAGAATCTACTAATGGTCTATGATCGGTATTCTACCAATGAAAAACCGAAGGCGACATAACAACCTTTATCAAACTAACTATTACTAGTGATCTTCCCAATCCTTATTACTTCAACCTATAGCACTTTAAGCATGGCATACAATTGCAAGCATCTACCTACGACAATCTAATTATGGTACATAAAATAACCACCCACCACAATACTCCTAAGTACGAATATGATTTAAGCATGTGCTTAGATCAAGCTTAAGCATGAATAATCACTATGATCTAAACATGAAGTCTATTATAGTCAAGCATAAGTTACAACTTGAGCGTGAATACTTACTACTTAGAGGATATATCTCTACTACCACCTTAAGCATGGATCTTCATTACTTAACATGATTAATCATCACAACCCAAGCATGGATATATAATTAGCATTAAACTACAATATTCCTAAGCATGAATTATAACTCCTACAATATTCTAAGCATGAATTATAACTCCTACTCATTCTAAGCATGGTAGATTAATTCTTACCTTAATCTAAACATGGCGTTTGTTAAACACGAGTATCTTCTAGCTTGATCTTGGACAATATTTAGGCTTGAACATACACTATTTAAGCATAGATATCATCTAAGCATGATCATCTACTAACTTAGCATGAACAATCATTAGCATGGTCATCTACTAACTTAACATAAACAATGATGAGCATGGTCATCTACAAACCTAACATAAACAATAATTAGCATGACATCTACTAACTTAGCATGAATATTTAGCATGAACGTCTACTATGAATGACGTTTAGTATGAACATATACTTACCTAAGCATGGATATCATCTAAGCATGAATATTTATTTAATCTAGCATGGTATACAACTTTCCTACAATTAATCTAACATGGCATACAACTTTCCTACAATTAATCTAGCATGGTATACAACTTTCCTACAATTAATCTAGCATGGTATACAACCTTCCTACAATTAATCTAGCATGGTATACAACCTTCCTACAATTAATCTACCATGGTATACAACCTTCCCACAATTAATCTAGCATGGTATACAACCTTCCCACAATTAATTTAGCATGGTATACAACTTTCCTACAATTAATCTAGCATGGTATACAACTTTCCTACAATTAATCTAGCATGGTATACAACCTTCCTACAATTAATCTAGCATGGTATACAACCTTCCTACAATTAATCTAGCATGGTATACAACTTTCCTACAATTAATCTAGCATGGTATACAACCTTCCTACAATTAATCTAGCATGGTATACAACCTTCCTACAATTAATCTAGCATGGTATACAACCTTCCTACAATTAATCTAGCATGGTATACAACTTTCCTACAATTAATCTAGCATGGTATACAACTTTCCTACAATATACCAACTTTCCTACAATTAATCTAACATGGTATACAACTTTCCTACAATTAATCTAGCATGGTATACAACTTTCCTACAATTAATCTAGCATGGTATACAACTCTCCTACAATTAATCTAGCATGGTATACAACTTTCCTACAATTAATCTAGCATGGTATACAACTTTCCTACAATTAATCTCGCATGGTATACAACTTTCCTACAATTAATCTAGCATGGTATACAAACTTCCTACAATTAATCTAGCATGGTATACAACTTTCCTACAATTAATCTAGCATGGTATACAACTTTCCTACAATTAAACTAGCATGGTATACAACTCTCCTACAATTAATCTAGCATGGTATTCAACCTTCCTACAATTAATCTAGCATGGTATACAACTTTCCTACAATTAATCTAAGTGTAGACACTTACTTCAATAAGCATAACCATCCATTTAATATTCATATGCATCTACTACAATTTAATTAACACAACATCCACTACAACATAACATCTACTACTAAAACTCCTACAAAAATCTTTATCTAAACATAAACATTTACTACTAACTACTTTATTTTAACACATGAGCATCTACTAAAATTTTACATAGCATAAACATCTACAACTACTTTATTGTAACATCTACTACTACTACTTTACTTTAACACATAAGCATCTACTAAAATTTTACATAACATAAACATCTACAACTATTTTATTTTAACATCTACTTAAACATACTACTACTACTTTATTTAATCATAAAACAACTAGTACTTAAATATCTACTAGATCTTTATTAGCATCTATTTCTTATTATTACTAGTGATCATAAAAAGAGATCTTTTTAATCATTCTACAACTAGTGATTTAGATCTTTTCATACTAGGATTAGCATCTAAAAATGGGTTCTTTTTATTTAGTATTAATAGAAAGAACTAAGCAAAATAAGTAAAGTAAGAATCCTCCATTTTGGTTCAACCAACATATGCTTTCCTTTTTTTTTGTCCAAAGTTCAATGTGTGTGTCCTACAACCAAATGGTTGTGTACAAGTTCATATGCTTTATGTGTGAGTCTACATTAAAGTCCTACAACCCCAAATGGTTGTATGTACACGTTCATATGCATATGTGTATTTTAGTCCAATTAGTAAACATAAAACAACAACTACTACTACAAAATTGATCTCTTTGTTCTTTACTACTACCACTCATTTCTTTTCTTTTTCATGTGGTTATTATCTTTAACCATCCATAACCATACAAAAGTAAGAACTACACACCACAACACCATCCCAATAATATCTCAAGGAAGCACCCAAACAAAAGAAACAAAACAAGGAGGATGAGAAGAAGAAGCATAAAAAACAACAACACAAACAATCGAAAGAGAAACCCCCACCTTCTTTTCTTGTAGGAAGGACTTGCTATCACTCCTACTCTTTCTCCTAAGCTCTTAGAAATCCTTATGAAACCTACAATGGGAAAACTCTCAAGTTAGTATGGTGTTCTCTCTTTTTTTTCCTTTCTTTCTTTCTTTCTTTATGATCTTTCTAAAATGAGACAAAGGTGGAGGAAGGGGGTATTTATAGGAGGAGAGAAGGGTGGAGAGTGCAAATGTGCATACACACAATTGCACAAAAGTCCTCCCCCAATTTGGGGCCGGTTTTGCCTAGGGGAGGGATGGATGAGGTGGAGGTATGGTGAGGGTATGGTGTTTTAGGTGAGGTGGAGGGTGATGTGGAAGAGAGAGAGTTCTAGAAGAATTCCTTCTAAATCTCTTATGCATACATCTTAATCCTATGTTTAATTCTCCAACAATCTTAATTATCTAATTAGGATTGTAATGACAAGGAGAACAATTTTATTCAAAAATACATAACACATACTTTGTACAATGTACTAATCGTCATACTACGCGTATGTGTGCATATATGTATGTATACCGAAAATCTTCGCATAATACGTATAAAAATAATTTAATCTCGGAAATAATAATAAAATAAATTTTATTATTAGTTCGGAAGATCACGGTACCAATTTGATGCAATACGGATGTATACTGACCGGTATCTGGGTACAGATAATGTCTATGGACAAACCGGTGAAAATTCACCAAAATATTTCAATTATGTAATTAAAACAAAATAATAATAAAATAATAATAAAATAATAATTCATACAAGGTAAGATCCGTCCGGGATATTACATAAAATAATAATTTACACAAGGTAATATTTGTCCGGGATATTACAGGCAGTGACTTCCAGAACCCACTCAGCTTATCACTGAAGTTGCCTCACTCGAAGCTCTACGAGCCGAACCCCCAAGCTCAGAGCTCGGCTGTGAATTCGAGTACCCACTCAACTTCTCTCTGAGGTTGCCTCACTCGAAGCTCTCCGAGCCGACCATCCGATCTCGGAGCTCGGCAGTGACTTCGAGCACCCACTCAGCTTCTTACTAGAGTTGCCTCTCTCGAAGCTCTCCGAGCCGACCCTCCAAGCTCGAAGCTTGGCAGTGACTTCAAGCACCTACTAAGCTTCTAACTGAAGTTGCTTCACTCGAAGCCGTCCGAGCCCACCCTCTAAGCTCGGCACTTGGCAGTGACATCGAACACCCACTCAGCTCCTCAGTGAAGTTGCCTCACTCGAAGCTGACCGAGCTGACCCTCTAAGCACGGAACTCGACAGTGACTTCGAGCACCCACTCAGCTTCTCACTGAAGTAGCCTCACTCGAAGTTCTCCAAGCCGACCTTCGAAGCACGAAGCTCGGCATTAACTTCGAGCCCCCACTCAGCTTCTCACTGAAGTTGCCTCTGTCGAAGCACTCCTAGCAGAACCCCCATGCTCAGAGCGCGGCAGTGAATTCTAGCGCCCACTCAGCTTCCCCTTGAAGTTTCCTCACTCGAAGCTCTCCGAGCTGAGCCACCAAGCTTAGAGCTCGGCAGTGACTACGAGCACCCACTCAGCTTCCTACGAAAATTGCCTCACTCGAAGCTCTTAGAGCTGAACACCCAAGCTCAGAGCTCGACGGTGACATCGAGCACCCACTCAACTTTTCACTGAAGTTGCCTCACTCGAAGCTTTCCGAGCCGACCATCCAAGCTCTGAGCTCGGCATTGACTTCAAGCACCCACTCAACTTTTCACTGAAGTTGCCTCACTCGAAAATCTCCAAGCCGAACCCCCAAGCTCAGAGCTCGGCAGTGACTTCGAGTAACCACTCAACTTCTCACAGAAGTTGCCTCTCTCGAAGCTCTCCGAGCCGACCCTCCAAGCTCGGAGCTCGGCAGTGACTTCGAGCACCCACTCAGCTCTTACTAAAGTGGCCTCACTCGAAGCTCTCCGAGCTGACACTCTAAGCTCGGAGCTCGGCAGTGACATCAAACGCCCAATCAGCTTCTCAATGAATTTGACTCACTCGAAGCTCTCCGAGCCAACCCTCTAAGCTCGGAGCTCGGCAGTGACTTTGAGCACCCACTCAGCTTTTCATAGAAGTTGCCTCACTCTAAGCTCTCTGAGCCGATCTTCAAAGCTCGGAACTCGGCATTAACTTCGAGCACCCAATCAGCTTCTCTCTGAAGTTGCCTCACTCGAAGCTCTTTGAGCTGACCTTCCAAGCTCGGAGCTCGGTAGAGACTACGAGCACCCACTCAGCTTCTTACTATAGTTGCCTCTCTCGAAGCTCTCCGAGCCGACCCTCCAAGCTCAAAGCTCGGTAGTGACTTCAAGCACCCACTAAGCTTCTCATTGAAGTTGCCTCACTCAAAGCCCTCCGAGCCAACCCTCTAAGCTCGGAGCTCGGCAGTGACTTCGAGCACCCACTCAGCGCCTCACTGAAGTTTCCTCACTCAAAGCTCACCGAGCCGAACCTCTAAGCTCGAAACTCGGCAGTGACTTTGAGCACCCACTCAGCTTCTCACTGAAGTAGCCTCACTTGAAACACTCCGAGCCGACCTTCAAAGCTCGAAGCTCAGCATTAACTTCGAGCACTCACTCAGCTTCTCACTGAAGTTGCCTCACTCGAAGCTCTCCGAGTAGAACCCCCATGCTCGGAGCTCGGCGGTGACTTCGAGTGCCCACTTAGCTTTGATGAACACAATATTGTTCACTTTTTAGAGCAATAATCTTAATATAATTAGACATTTAAAAGCTCTATATGTGGTATTTAACTCCTATTTTCTCTTTTCCATAGGAAACAGCTTATAACAGCAAAACGAAGCAGATTTAGGACTTCAAGGATAATACACAGCAAACTGCAGAGGATCAGTCGACTGGTTCCCCAACACAGGCGACTGGACAGGAGAAGCTGATTTTCCACAACTCTCGACACAGTCGACTCACTCCCGAGAGCAGTCGACTGGCCTGATCACAGATGAAATCTACATAAGTCTCGACTCAGTCGACTGGTTCGAAGATAAGTCGACTGGTCTGCGGCGGAGTAAACAGATAAGATATTCGAAGATACACCTGAATCTGATTTCAAATCTATTTGAATCAAGATTTTATGCAGCGAATCAAATCAAAAAGACAGGGTATTTTCCAAGTGGACGTGGTAAACAGATAAGGAAGGAAAGGAGAAAAGAGAAAGATATTAATCATCAAATAAAATAAAGAAGGATCTTCCTGAAAAAGTGGAAACCCTAATTCTCAGCCGTGTTCTATAAATATCAGAATACCATCTCTTGAACGGGCTCTCTCGGGACTCCACGACTCCATCCAAGGACGATCAGATATATCTCTGGAAAGCAACTCAATCACCAAGTTCCTGAACAAGCATCGAGAGCATCACTCCATCAACATCGAAGAAGGAGAGAGAAGATCCAGCAACCAGAAGGCAGTCGACTGTGTGACAGCCAGTCGACCATATTGCCGGAATCCATTAGTTTATTTTTTCTTCTCTCTTTATTCTTTTATGTTGATCATGTATTCAAACTTGTTAAGCAATAAAGTTATTATTATGTGGAACTAATTTCATAGTTGGGTAGATCGAAACTGTAGTTATGTAGTGCTATATTCTTCTGAGATCTTCTGATTACTTATTGATTGAATCTGGTTGAATTGACATAGATTGATGATCATCAAACTTGATCTCGAAGTCTGAGAGCAGTCGACTGAGGTGAGAGCCAGTCGACTGACATACAGCACGTGAGAATATCAAGTTTATGTTATCATTTATCTAAATCTGTTATATGAAGCATATTGAGACGACCGAATCTCGTGCTCATAATTTGTAACAAAAGAATCTTTAGGGGTTCTTGGTTCAATCAACTTAGAGGATCTAGATCTGATACCAATTTCTAGAACTTTAAGTGTTTGTTCGTTTCCACTGTTCTGATGTTTTCTCTAAGTATAACTTAGTAGATACCCTGCTAGATACTTATGGAAAGAAACGAATTAGAGTAGATACCATGCCTAATTCTTGGCTTAGGGAAACAATACTTTAAGGAGTAGATACCATGCCCTTGAAGTGAACAACATGAGTAATTAGAAGTAAATTCAGAAGGCAAATTAGCATTACTAACTATTGGTGGAGATCAACAACCCAACTATTCAAGAGATATTTGTGATTCAACAATTCCTTCTTAGTTTTAATCTTTTTATTCCTTTTAGACTTTTAAAACAACTCCTTATGATTTTTATTATTTTCTATTGATTAGTTAGTTGAAATCTACAATCTCTGTGGGATCGACCCTTGCTATTACTACGATTCGATTCGTGCACTTGCGAGGTTTTTATAATTTGTGTCTAGTTTATCTATTAATTAGGTAGCTAGATTTCCAACAACAAGTTTTTGGCGCCGCTGCCGGGGATTGTTTAGTATTTTAACTTACAAGTCAGTAGAATTTTTTATTAGTTTTTCTTTTCTTTTATTAATAATTTTTTTTTAGGTTACAGGACTTTGGTGAATGCACGGTAGACGATCACTTCGTCCAGAGCTACTACCTATTGACGCAGAAACAGAACGAACTTTGCACAGACTAGGTAAGCTGTTTTCAGCCAACCAGTCGACTGCTATACTGACCCAGTCGACTGCACAGAGACAAATCTCACAGGAAAGAATGGCTGAAGAAATACACAATCGAGTACCAATGCAGGACAAATTCACTCCTAAGAATATTGAGCAACCTTCCTGCATTGCTTTTCAACCTAATGCTACAGGGAACATGCACCTATCTCCTCATTTACTTAGTATGGTTCCCCACTTTAGTGGCAAACCAGATGAAGAGCCTCATCTTCACCTGCAAGACTTTTTCGATCTTTGCAGGACACAAAGCGTCCAAGGGCTTACTGCTGAACAAATCAGGTTAATCTTGTTTCCTTTTTCTTTAAAACTTAATGCTAAGTTGTGGTATAATTCTTTGGAACCAGGATCAATTAATTCATGGGAGCAATTGGCAACGAAATTTTTGAAAGAGTTCTTTCCAGCCCAGAAAACCAAACAGCTAAAAAGGGAGATTCAACTCTTCCAACAAAAAGATGGAGATCTATTCTTCGAAGCATGGAAGGATTTCAAGAGCAAGCTTCTCAAGTGTCCTACTCACAATCTGCCTAAGGATGATCAGGTACAAGCTTTTTATGAAGGTTTAAATGACACTAACAAGGCAATTGTTGATGCAGCTTGCAATGGAATTTTGATGAGGAAAAGTGGAGAAGAAGCCATTGAACTTTTTGAAGAACTCAGCGAGAACTCCCAATAATTCTCAACAAGAAGGGGACCTACGAAAAAACAGGGAGTTTACGAGATCTCTAATAATAATAACATTCAATTAGAAATGGCAAACATGAATAAAAAAATTGATATGCTTGTTAATGCAATGTCGACAATGGGTGGAGTTAAAAATCAAACAAATGAAATGTGTGCAATTTGTTCACATTTAGATCACACAACTGATACATATCCCATGTCTACTTTTACAGATCAGGAGCATGCAAACTATGTGGGTCGAGGAGCATTTCCACCAAAGAACAATCCATACTCGAACACATATAACCCAGGATGGAGAAATCATCCAAACTTCTCATGGAGCAATAATCAAAATAATCAAGGGAATCAATTCACACAAGGACATACAAGGAACCCTCAGATGGGAAGTGGGTTTGAAAGACCAGCTCCAGAACAGAAGAAGTTGGATTTTGAAACCACTGTTCTTCAATTGCTCCAACAACAACATCAAACAAGCAACCAACAAGGACAAGCAATTCAGAAGTTGGAAACCCAAATTGGTCAGATTGCAAAAGAGCTAAGCGAAAGAAAGGCAGGTGAACTCCCTTCACAAACCATACCAAATCCGGGAGGCCAAGAACAACTCCAAGCAGTGACTACTTTAAGAAATGGTAAGATAATTGACAACAAGGTTGGAAAACACACAGACAAACCAGTCGACTGTTTTTACAAACCAGTCGACTGCACAGGCAATTCAGAGACACAACTACCAAAGGCTGTGGATTCCAATAAGGTAAGTAAAAAAATAGGGACAGTTCCACCACCATTCCCTCAAAGGTTAGTCAATAAAAAGAAAGAACAACATTTATTTGACGTCTTTGAAACTCTCAAAAAGGTAGAAATTAATATCCCCCTACTTGACGCTATTAAACAAATTCCTTCTTATGCCAAATTTTTGAAAGACTGTTGTACTCACAAAAGAATATTTCAGGTTAAGGAGGATGTGGCTTTGACAGAAGAAGTGAGCGCTGTATTATTAAGAAAACTACCACCTAAACTGAAAGATCCAGGTAGTTTCACCATTCCTTGCAAGGTTGGTGAGCACTTCTTTGAAAAAGCACTGTTAGACTTGGGGGCAAGCATCAACCTTCTTCCTTACTCGGTTTACGAAAAGCTTGGATTGGGGGAACTCAAGCCAACATCCATCACTTTGCAATTGGCTGATCGCAGCATAAAAAGACCTAGAGGTATTTTAGAAGATGTCCTAGTTCAGGTGAATGATTTTATTTTGCCTGCTGATTTTGTGGTGTTAGATATGGAGGAATCTTCAATGTCATCATCTCTACCGATCATATTAGGTAGGCCCTTTATGAGTACAGCTGACATAAAAATTTGTGTTAAAAAGGGTATTATAAGTATGAAGATAAACGGAGAAAAAGTGGAATTTAAAATGTTTGATACACTGAAATTACCACAAGATGATCATGAATGCTATAATATTGATGTGGTGCAGGAGATTGTTGATCAAACATTTCAGGTACATAGCGTTGAACCACTACAAGCCACAATCACTCAATCTCTAACTTTATCTCATATTGAACAGGAATACGATGACTGGGAGATTGCAGAGACAGTACATCACCTTGAAACTCCACAGTCATGTTCAGGTAAGCCTGCACCTTTATTTGAAAACTTTGTGTCTGATAATCTTTGTTTTTCTACAGATCAGGTGCCTGGTGCACAGAGCAAGTCGACTGGTATTCTAACCAGTCAACCGAATCAAGACACCCAGACCAAGTCGACTGCTGTCATGGACCAGTCGACTATACAGAAGCTTCCAGATATAGAACTCAAGCAGTTGCCCGACCATTTGAAGCATGCATTTTTGGGCGAGAACCAGACACTGCCGGTGATAATTGCTGCTAACTTAAGTGCACAGGAAGAATATAAGTTGCTGAAGGTATTGCGAGAACACAAAAATGCAATAGGATGGACCATTGCAGACATCAAGGGAATAAGTCCATCCAAATGCATGCATAGAATACTCCTGGAGAACGATGCAAAACCTAGCAGAGAGGCACAGAGAAGGCTCAACCCCAACATGAAGGAAGTGGTAAGAGCAGAAATTTTGAAGCTACTAGATGTTGGCATCATCTATCCTATCTCAGATAGCAAATGGGTAAGTCCTATACATGTAGTTCCTAAGAAAAGTGGAGTTACAGTGGTAACAAATGAAGAGAATGAACTTATCCCAACAAGAGTAACCACAGGTTGGAGGGTATGCATTGATTATAGGAAACTGAACAATGAAACCAGGAAAGATCACTTCCCTCTTCCTTTTATTGATCAAATGTTAGAAAGATTAGCAGGATATAGTCATTATTGTTTTCTAGATGGTTATAGTGGCTATAATCAAATTGCTATTGCTCCAGAAGATCAAGAAAAGACCACTTTTACATGCCCTTTTGGTACTTTTGCTTACAGGAGGATGCCCTTTGGATTGTGCAATGCTCCAGCTACATTTCAAAGATGCATGATGAGTATATTTTCAGACATGGTGGAGAGGTTCATCGAGGTATTTATGGATGATTTTAGTGTTTTTGGATCTTGTTTTGATGAATGCCTTAACCATTTGCAGCTTGTGCTTAAAAGATGTGAAGAATGCAATTTAGTGCTGAATTGGGAAAAGTGCCATTTCATGGTACAACAAGGTATTGTGTTGGGACATGTGGTGTCCAAAAGGGGAATAGAGGTAGACAAGGCAAAAATTGACATCATATCAAAACTACCCCCTCCCACTACAGTTAAGGGTGTTAGGAGTTTTCTAGGACACGCAGGTTTTTATAGACGATTTATAAAAGACTTTTCAAAAATCTCCAAACCCCTTTGTGAATTGTTGGCCAAGGATGTTGAGTTTATATGGACTAAGGAATGTACAAATGCTTTTAATACATTGAAAACTCTTCTCATTTCTGCACCTATTGTCATGGCACCAGATTGGAGCCATCCTTTTGAGCTCATGTGTGATGCAAGTGATTATGCCTTAGGGGCTGTTTTAGGTCAAAGAATCAATAAGAAACCCCATGTTATTTACTATGCTTCTCGAACTCTAAACGATGCACAGCTAAATTATTCTACCACTGAAAAAGAAATGTTAGCTGTTATTTTTGCTGTAGAGAAGTTTAGATCATATTTAATTGGTTCTAAAGTTATTGTTTTCACTGACCATGCTGCCTTGAGATATTTGTTGGCTAAAAAGGAAGCTAAGCCTAGGTTGATCAGATGGGTGCTGCTGCTTCAAGAATTTGATCTTGAGATTAGAGACAAGAAAGGATGCGACAATGTTGTGGCAGATCACATGTCCAGACTACTTCAGGAGGAAGAGAGAATTGTGCCCCCGCTGAATGAAAATTTCCCAGATGAACATCTATTTGAAATAAATGCTCAAACTCTCGGGGCAGTCGACTGGTCCTTCCACCAGTCGACTGGACTTTCTGAACAGTTCCCCTGGTTTGCTGATATTGTCAATTTTCTAACTGCTCATGTTTTTCCTCCAGGTATGACACATCAGGAAAGGAAAAGATTGGTGGATCTGAGCAAACACTATTATTGGGATGATCCTTATTTATTCAAATTTTGCTCTGATCAAATTATAAGAAGATGTGTGGCAGACGAGGAACAAAGGAGTATTCTACAACATTGCCACCAATATGCATGTGGAGGACATTTTGGGCCAAAGAGAACAGCACTTAAGGTATTGCAATCTGGTTTTTATTGGCCTAAAGTATTCAAAGATGCTTTTTCTTTTTGCAGGACTTGCGACAAATGCCAAAGGACAGGCAACATCTCTTCTAGAAACCAAATGCCACTACACAACATACAAGTAATCGAGCTTTTCGATGTTTGGGGAATCGACTTCATGGGTCCATTTCCTAACTCATTTGGTTATTTATATATACTTGTTGGTGTGGATTATGTGTCTAAATGGGTCGAGGCTGTCCCCTCACGAACTAATGATCACAAAGTTGTTGTCAAGTTTTTGCAGGAGAACATTTTCACTAGGTTTGGTACACCACGAGCAATAATAAGTGATGGAGGGAGCCACTTCAATAACTACCCATTTGCTTCTTTAATGAAGAAATATGGGATTACACATAGAGTGGGAACTCCATATCATCCTCAAACCAGTGGGCAGGTGGAGATTAGCAACAGAGAGATCAAGAGCATCTTGGAAAAGACAGTCAACACACGGAGGAAGGATTGGTCGCTACGCTTGAACGATGCCTTATGGGCCTACAGAACCGCTTTCAAGACACCCATTGGCATGTCACCATACCGTTTGGTCTTTGGAAAAGCATGTCATCTGCCGGTAGAATTAGAACACAAAGCTTATTGGGCTATCAAAAAGTTCAACTTTGATATGAAACAGGCAGGTGACAAAAGGCGATTGCAACTAAATGAGCTTGAAGAATTGAGGCACGATGCATATGAAAATGCCAAGCTACACAAGGAAAGAACCAAGTTGTACCATGATAAGCAGCTAGCACGGAAGGAGTTTTATGAAGGACAAAAGGTATTGATCTACAACTCAAGATTAAGACTCTTTCCAGGCAAGCTCAAGTCAAGATGGTATGGACCATATATCGTCACAAAAGTCTTTCCACATGGTGCATTGGAAGTTCACAGCGAAGAACGAAATCAAACATTCAAGGTGAACGGACACAGGGCGAAGCCATACATAGAGATGAGTCTAGAACCGCAAGAGGAAGATGTGAATCTTCAAACCATTCAATACATTGCATGAACTCATCATGTCTAGCTGAAGACATGAAACACAGCGCTTATTGGGAGGCAACCCAACTTTCAGGGGAGTATTTACACTTTCCCTTTATTTTATTCATTATTATTCATTTTTATTTTTATTTTTCAGTCTCTCCTTACTAGATGGTAACACATGCCTATATCTTATGTTTTGTGCGAACATTGAGGACAATGTTCCATCTAAGTGTGGGGGTATTAGTTAGTTATATTTGGAATCTTTTGAATTTTTTTAGGATAAACAATTTCTTATAAAGTAAGAGTAAGGATACTTATTTACTTTAGGATTGTTGAGTTTCATAATTCCCTACAAAAATTGTGTGCGTCATGCGATTATACATAATAAACAAATGTGATGCTTTTTCTGATAATTATTCCCTTCAGATCTAGTCCTAAATCGAGTTTAAGTAAATAGAGTGATACAATATATATATATATATATTTGAATAAAGTCAGTCTACTCCAATGTTTTGAGCGCTTAGTAACTAGGGGTATTCATCACCAATGTTTACCTTTACGTCAAACGGCAACTTGAAATATGAGTATGCAAAGCACTTTAATGTTTGTGACTTGTTGAGTAACCGGGTGGATACATCACAAATGTTTCGCATTCGCGTCAAAAGACAAGTGACAACTTTAAAGAAGAGACTATAAAAAAAAAAAAAAAAAAAAAAAAAAAAAAAAAAAAAAAAAACTCTAGTTTGCTACTGGATTTGTAGTAGAGAAAAGGGATAATCACAGACTGAGTAGATGCATACTATAACTACATTAATCGCATGACAAATATGATTAAGTTTGGGATTTATGAATAGACAATTGCACTAGAGAAAGTGGGTATGTTTAATTTTACTTTATCTGAAATTGTTTGTAGTTTTATATTTTTCATTTTGATGTCCACATAATAAGAAATCTTGGTGGTGGAATCTATTGTTATTATTATTCTCCCTATTCATAATTCTAGTTTGCTTGAGGACAAGCAAAAGCTAAGTGTGGGGGTATTTGATGAACACAATATTGTTCACTTTTTAGAGCAATAATCTTAATATAATTAGACATTTAAAAGCTCTATATGTGGTATTTAACTCCTATTTTCTCTTTAACATAGGAAACAGCTTATAACAGCAAAACGAAGCAGATTTAGGACTTCAAGGATAATACACAGCAAACTGCAGAGGATCAGTCGACTGGTTCCCCAACACAGGCGACTGGACAGGAGAAGCTGATTTTCCACAACTCTCGACACAGTCGACTCACTCCCGAGAGCAGTCGACTGGCCTAATCACAGATGAAATCTACATAAGTCTCGACTCAGTCGACTGGTTCGAAGATAAGTCGACTGGTCTGCGGCGGAGTAAACAGATAAGATATTCGAAGATACACCTGAATCTGATTTCAAATCTATTTGAATCAAGATTTTATGCAGCGAATCAAATCAAAAAGACAGGGTATTTTCCAAGTGGACGTGGTAAACAGATAAGGAAGGAAAGGAGAAAAGAGAAAGATATTAATCATCAAATCAAATAAAGAAGGATCTTCCTGAAAAAGTGGAAACCCTAATTCTCAGCCGTGTTCTATAAATATCAGAATACCATCTCTTGAACGGGCTCTCTCGGGACTCCACGACTCCATCCAAGGACAATCAGATATATCTCTGGAAAGCAACTCAATCACCAAGTTCCTGAACAAGCATCGAGAGCATCACTCCATCAACATCGAAGAAGGAGAGAGAAGATCCAGCAACCAGAAGGCAGTCGACTGTGTGACAGCCAGTCGACCATATTGCCGGAATCCATTAGTTTATTTTTTCTTCTCTCTTTATTCTTTTATGTTGATCATGTATTCAAACTTGTTAAGCAATAAAGTTATTATTATGTGGAACTAATTTCATAGTTGGGTAGATCGAAACCGTAGTTATGTAGTGCTATATTCTTCTGAGATCTTCTGATTACTTATTGATTGAATCTGGTTGAATTGACATAGATTGATGATCATCAAACTTGATCTCGAAGTCTGAGAGCAGTCGACTGAGGTGAGAGCCAGTCGACTGACATACAGCACGTGAGAATATCAAGTTTATGTTATTATTTATCTAAATCTGTTATATGAAGCATATTGAGACGACCGAATCTCGTGCTCATAATTTGTAACAAAAGAATCTTTAGGGGTTCTTGGTTCAATCAACTTAGAGGATCTAGATCTGATACCAATTTCTAGAACTTTAAGTGTTTGTTCGTTTCCACTGTTCTGATGTTTTCTCTAAGTATAACTTAGTAGATACCCTGCTAGATACTTATGGAAAGAAACGAATTAGAGTAGATACCATGCCTAATTCTTGGCTTAGGGAAACAATACTTTAAGGAGTAGATACCATGCCCTTGAAGTGAACAACATGAGTAATTAGAAGTAAATTCAGAAGGCAAATTAGCATTACTAACTATTGGTGGAGATCAACAACCCAACTATTCAAGAGATATTTGTGATTCAACAATTCCTTCTTAGTTTTAATCTTTTTATTCCTTTTAGACTTTTAAAACAACTCCTTATGATTTTTATTATTTTCTATTGATTAGTTAGTTGAAATCTACAATCTCTGTGGGATCGACCCTTGCTATTACTACGATTCGATTCGTGCACTTGCGAGGTTTTTTATAATTTGTGTCTAGTTTATCTATTAATTAGGTAGCTAGATTTCCAACAACAAGCTTCTCCTTGAAGATGCCTCAATTGAAGCTCTCCGAGCCGACCCTCCAAGCTCGGAGCTCGATAGTGACTTCGAGCACCCACTCAGGTTCTCATTGAAGTTGCCTCACTCGAAGCACTGTGAGCTGAACCCCCAAGCTCAGAGCTCGGCAGTGACTTCGAGTACCCACTCAACTTCTCTCTGAGGTTGCCTCACTCGAAGCTCTCCGAGCCGACCCTCCGACCTCGGAGCTCGGCAGTGACTTCGAGCACCCACTCAGCTTCCTACTAGAGTTGCCTCTCTCGAAGCTCTCCGAGCCGACCATCCAAGCTCGAAGCTCAACACTGACTTCAAGCACCGACTAAGCTTCTTACTGAAGTTGCCTTACTCGAAGCCCTCCGAGTCAACCCTCTAAACTCGGAGCTTGCCAGTGACATCGAGCACCCACTCAGCTCCTCAATGAAGTTTCCTAACTCGAAGCTCACCAAGCCAACCATCTAAGCTCGGAACTCGGCAGTGACTTCGAGCACCCACTCAACTTCTCACTGAAGTAGCCTCACTCAAAGCTCTCCAAGCTGACCTTCAAAGATCGAAGATCGGCATTAACTTCGAGCACCCACACAGCATCTCACTGAAGTTGTAATGCCCTGATTTTTCAATTAATGAAAAATTATTTTATTTTGCACGTAGTGTGCACGTGCAATATTTTTGGTTGGATTAAATCTTATGATTATTTTATTATGATGTGTATAATTATTTAAATATTTGTTCTCAAATTATTTTGTACAAAAGCCTTTCTTTAAACAAATAGAAAGCCTTACTTTAATTTAATTAAAAAGGTCTTTTTCTTAAAAGCCCAAATGTATTTTATTTTATTTATTTTAATAACTATTTTGGCCCAAAAATAAAGCCCATGGACTAATCTTCTTTTTATTTAAACTTTTCATGTAGAAGACTATTTTATAACTATTTTATTTTTGTACAAAATTAAAGTGTACAAATTTGGGCCTAGTTGCATGCACGTGCACTACACGTACACGTGCAATGCACACCCTTTTCCTAGGCCGGTTTGCATCTTTTTGGAGGGAGTTTTGAAAATAGTCATGGTGTTCATGGAGGTGGTTTTGTGGATGTGGGTAGTTTTTATAACTCCTACTCTAATCTTGGCCTTCCATCTTTCAACCAACTAATCAATCCTAGCCATCCATTTCACTTGTTTTCTAGTATAAATACCCCCCATCTCATGGCTATTTTCATATGCAAATCATATCTTTCTAAACTATAGTCTTATCTTAATATTAGTGTGAGTTAAAAAGATAGAGAGATTGTGTGGGATTGCTTGCTTGTTCCAAGGAGTAGAGGCCGACCATTGCAAGGGGAAACTTTCGGTGTTGTGCTTGGGCTTGGAGGTGCGCGCATCGGCTAGGAGGAGGTGCATCTTGTTGCAAGGACTTGGTTGCTTTGTGTGTTTATTTCTCTCCATACAAGGTGGGTAAACATTTGATATTTCTAATATAGGGATCTATGCAAGATTCAACTATCAAAAAGATGCATGAAAATACTAATAAGAACACACCTTAATTGAGAAGTTAGTTTATGAATTGATTGAAATGTGGTGATTAATTTGTATGCGGTTCTAGTATTAAATTAAATTAAATTGTGTGTAGAATTATCCATGATTATTAGTATGTAGTAATGATGGTGATTAAATTCCCTTAAGAATGTTGCTAGTATGAATTGAGACATGATGCATGAATAAGAACGCTTGTTAATTGTAAAATTGAAACATGGAATTGATTGAGAAAGAGTACACTTTAGATTGAAAAGAGTGAATTTCTTGAATGATTGAGATGTGATTATGCAATTTAATAAGTGATTATATATGTTGTGACATAGATTGATTAATGGAACTACTTTGTTATCATTAAAAAACTACTCATAAAGTTAATAGTTGAGTTTTGCCTATTCATGTGCTAAACAGACCTCTATGTTGATATGGGTATGGACAAATTAAAGATATATGTGTTGGTTGAATAAAGAGTTAATAACAGTAAATTATTATAAGCAAATTTGAATAAAAAGATTGGGAGATCAATTGTTTAGCAATGTCGAAAATGAAAAATATATTAGTTTTTAATGAATGATTCATTGATTTGTGTGAAAAATATAATTTATTAGTACAAAAATTATTTTTATCTTACTGGTATGAAATTCATATGAATGAAAATTGATCTGGAGAATTTTAGTAATTTTTACAAAAGCAATGAGAAACAAAGTTTGGTTGAACATCGAAATGATTTTATAACAGTGGGAATTAGTCTAAAAGGAATTTAACGCACACTGTAACAACCCGAGCATGTAGCTCGAGTGGTCACAGCGTCACGTTGGGTTCTCTGCCGTGACTGGTTTGAATCCCAGGATCAACAATATTTTTGTTTAGTTTCTTTCAAAATAATTAATCAGCGGACTGAGAGCATTTATAGCTCTCAGTTGCGTTTTATACTGTGGCACAAACCGGCCTAGTGGCCTGTGCTTTGGGCTTTGTTGGTGGCGTGCTGGGTTCAAATCTTGCTATCGGCAAGATGGAAAAAATATTTTTTTGGGAGCTTTATGTATCGAAAAATTATGAAAAAAATATGTATATTCTCCTAAAAATGTAAGGGACTTTCTAAAAATAGTTTGGGGATTATTTGAATGAATTTAACTATGGTTTGTAGTTAAAATGCATAAATAGACATATGGTTCTATATAGATTATTGATATGAAATTATAATTTGAAAGAATAAGTGAATTGAAACATTAAGAGTTGATTTGGCAAAAAGAAATGTAGTTATGTGACATGATGCAATTATTTTCTCACTTGTGTAACAATATGAAGTGTGCATATTGTTTAGTAATGTGGAATTATTGTGATGTGATAATTAATTAAGTGCATGCAAATTTATGTGCAATGATGGACTTGTGAACAAAATTGAAATCATGAATTGAAAAGAGAATATACATGTGAGTATGAGAACTCAACATGAAAATTCATAAGTTGAAGATTGTGAAATGAAATTTGAAATAGAGTAGCTAAGTCTCCCCGGCATTGAGAAAGGAAATGAAATGAAATGAAATTAGACCAAAGTTGGTCATGATGAAATGAATGAATAAGTCCGGTTGATGGAGAGGCTAACTCTAGAGATTAAATTTTTGTTCATGATTTTTAAATGAAACTAAGGATTAGTACATAGTAAAGACGTGATGAAAGTAAGAGAAAAACATTGAGTATGAGGGCCCTGGGTAGCGGCGAGAGCGTATCCCAGGAATTCCCACGATGAGTCTGGGTGAGGATGCTGCTCCAGAGTACCGTCCCGGTGGCGACACTCGTGGGATGTTTGAAGACTACGGGTGGTGTCATGTCTATGGTGAGAGCTGAATTACCACAGGATGTCTGCATGATGAGTCATGTCAGCGATGGGATTCCCTCCAGAGTGCCTAGACATGAGTTCGTAGGTCAGAAAACATCTAGGATACTTACCGTAATTACAGTAGTAGATTAAATCATAATGGGGGATTGAACCCTACAAAGATGAAGAACGAATAAGGGCTTGTCGTCGGACCTATGTAGTATGGGATGCATAGAATCCGAACAAGTGCGCATTAGTGTCATGTAACATAAATAAATGCATTAAGGATTAAGTGCACAATCACAACACGATATCAATAGGGTAGTCCCTTTAGTTTGAATTGTGACAAGTTTGTGTTTATTAAATTTGGAAAGTTAAGTTATACTATTTCCGGCATAGAGAGGATGGCCGTGTATAATGTTCGTCGGTTGAATAAACTGACATACCCACAGTCTTATATGCAGGTAAATGACATGTTAAAGAGGAATGGATGCTTAAAGATTGTACCATGTTGTTGTATATTTATTTAATTGTTGTATTTTACTTCCGCTGTGCAAAAGAAAAGTGTAATATTGATGTAAACTCTGATGTAAGATGAAAAGTTTAAATTTCCCTGTAAAATTGCACTAAAGAAAGTGAAAAGATCCTGTAGAACATCTCGAATTCAGTGTATTTGGGATTCGGGGCGTTACAGAGTGGTATCAGAGCCACGCTTTCTACGCTTTCCACACTTGTACAAATTTATAGAGAACGACACCCTAGAAGTGGACATTAGAGTGTGTGTTTGAGTCTGGAGATTTAAATGTAAGTGACTTACATTTGTGTTGCTCTAAGATTTATGCTTCTTCCTCTCTATTTCTAAGATGGCTGATCACTTCGACCCTGCTGGAGGCGATGTTTGGCTTGTGACTTCTCTTCAGAGGCAGGTTGAGACGCTGCGAGAGAGAGTCGGATTGTTGGAGGCTCAGCTGGCGAAACGGAAGGACGACTTTTCTGTTCTCAGTCATAGGGTTTAGGGACTCGAGAAGAGGAAGAACCTGACTGATGTGCTGAAGGATGAAGTTGAAGAACTGCGGGAAGAACTTCGAGCAGCGAAGAGGGCCCGTAGGAGTTAGACTGTCTTAGCTTCTATTATTTCCCATTCTGATGTCAAAAATGTTTTTAATTCGAATGTATAAACTTTGAAATTCAATAAAATGGAAATATTGACTTGAAAGATCATGTTTCATACTTCGAATTTGATGGACCTTTTACATCAGAATATGGAATGAAAGCTGTTGTATTGTTCGATACTGGATCCTCTCATACTTTTGTGTCTCCAAAATTTGCTAAAGTGTTAGGAGTTGAACCGAAGATTTTTCCAGGCAAGATCTTATCAGTAGCTACTCCATCAGGGAAAACTTTAACCACTGATCGGTATTATGCTGATTGCGAGATAGTGATTGGAGATAGAATCTTTGGCATTGATCTGATCGAGCTGACTATCTTGGGAGTCGATGTTATCATTGGCATTGATTGGATGTCGGTGTACAGTGCAAGCATCGAGTGTAAGACCAAGACGGTAACAGTGAAGGCTCCAGGTGGACCTGAAGTCACGTTCCAAGGGAAGAAGAAGTGTTCTAAGCTGGTGGCAACTATCCTCAGGGAAGAGACTCCTGTGGAAGTGCAAGGGATTCCTGTGGTTCGGGACTATCCGACAGTGTTCTTGGAAGATTTTCCTGGGTTACCTCCGCATCATGATGTAGAGTTCAGCATCACTGTTCAACCGGGAAGTGCACCCATTTCTAAGGCACCGTATAGGATGGCTCCAGTGGAACAGGATGAGGTGAAACGGCAGATTGAGGAACTGTTGGAGAAAGGCTTTATTCAACCTAGTGCATCACCTTGGGGAGCACCAGTGCTTTTGGTAAAGAAGAAGGATGGATCGATGAGAATGTGTATCGATTACCGAGAGCTGAATAAGGTCACTGTTCAGAATAAGTATCTTATCCCTCGAATTGATGACTTGTTCGATCGTCTACAAGAAGCAGCTGTTTCTCCAAAATAGATCTTCGATCAGGATGTCACCAAGTTCGAGTGAAAGCTGAAGATGTGCACAAAACAGCATTTAGAACTCGGCATGGGCATTACGAATTCTTAATTATGCCATTCGGAGTGACGAATGCACCCGCAATCTTCATGGATTTGATGAACAGAGTTCTGAGGCCGTTCATTGATTCTTTCGTCGTGGTGTTTATCGACGATATCCTCGTGTACTCCAAGTCAGAGGAGGAGCACACCGAGCATCTGGCAGCAGTTTTGCAGAAGTTGGAAGAGCAGAAGTTGTACGCCAAGTTATCAAAGTGTGATTTCTGGAAATCTGAAGTGGCATTCCTAGGTCACATCCTTTCTAAGGAGGGAGTGGCAACTGACCCTCAGAAGATAGAGGCAGTGAGAGATTGGGCTAGGCCTACTACAGTGAAGGAAGTCAGAAGTTTCCTTGGGATGACTGGATACTACAGGAGATTCATTCAAGGTTATGCTCAGATAGCTGTACCGCTTACTGGATTGACCAAGAAGAATGTGAGCTTCAAGTGGACTGAGCAATGTGAGGCGAGCTTTCAGGAGTTGAAAGATAGGCTGACTACTGCACCTATTTTGGCTTTGCCTAGAGCAGGTGTTGAGTATGATGTTTATAGCGATGCTTCACATCGTGGGCTTGGTTGTGTCTTAATGCAAGAAGGAAGAGTAAACGCTTATGGGTCTAGGCAACTACGACCGCATGAGAAGAATTACCCGACTCATAACCTGGAGTTGGCTGCGATTATCTTTGCCCTGAAGTAATGGAGGCACTATGTGTACGGTGAGAAGTTGAACATGTACACGGACCACAAGAGCTTGAAGTACATATATCAGCAGAGGGATCTGAACCTGAGGCAGTGGAGATGGTTGGAAGTGCTCGAGGACATGCGACCTGAGATCAAGTATCATCCTGGAAAAGCTAATGTTGCTGCTGATGCACTTAGTCGCAAGAGCAGTTTGGCCAGTTTGATCACAACTCAGAGGCATCTGATTGAGGAGTTGGACCGAGCAGGTATTGAGGTTGTCTTGCAAGGATTGGAAGCATCTTTGGCTCAGTTGAGGCTTCAGCCTACTCTGAATGCAAAGATCATTGCAAGTCAGGAAGTTGATGCTGATATTTTGGAGATGAAGGAGCAGGTTGGTGCTGGCAGGTTGCCCGGATTTCAAATCAGGGATGGAGTGCTGTGGTTCGGAGATAGGCTGTGCGTTCCAAATCAGGCGGACCTGAAAGAGAGTATTCTTCAGGAGGCGCACGCTACTCTTTTGTCGGTATATCCTGGGAGTACTAAGATGTACAAGGACATCAAGCAGCATTTCTGGTGGTCAGGTTTGAAGCGGGATGTGGCTGAATTTGTGGCGAAGTGTGAGGTTTGTCAGCAAGTCAAAGCCGAAAATCAGAGACCCGGAGGTCTATTACAGCCGTTACCTATTCCGGAATGGAAGTGGGATAACATCAGTATGGATTTCATCACGGGATTGCCTAAGAGTTCTAAAGGCAATGATGCAATTTGGGTTATAGTCGATCGACTGACCAAGTCCGCTCACTTTTTGGCGATGAAACTCACTGCTTCGATGGACAAGTTAGCTGAGATGTATGTTGGTGAGATTGTCAGACTTCATGGTGTCCCCTCAACTATTTTGTCTGATCGAGATGCGCGGTTTACTTCGCATTTCTGGAGGAGTCTTCAGACAGCTTTGGGTACCAAGACAGATTTCAGCACTGCTTTTCATCCGCAAACCGATGGGCAGACCGAGAGAGTCAACCGTATTCTTGAGGATATGCTTCGATGTTGTATACTAGACTTCGGAGGCAGTTGGGAAAGGCATTTACCTTTGGTAGAGTTTGCGTACAACAACAGTTTTCAGGCTAGCATTGGGATGGCGCCGTACGAAGCTTTGTATGGCAGGAAGTGCAGGACTCCTGTTTGTTGGTATGAAGTTGGGGAGCGTCAGTTGTTTGGTCCTGAGCTTGTACAGCAAACTTCTGAGAAGATTGATCTGATCAGGAAAAGGTTGGTGGAAGCTCAGAGCAGGCAGAAAAGCTATGCAGACAACCGGAGAAGGGACCTTGAGTTTGAGGTTGGTGACTTCGTCTTTCTGAAGGTATCGCCCAGTAAAGGTGTGGTTCGATTTGGCAAAGGCGGGAAGTTAGCCCCAAGGTTTATAGGCCCGTATAAGATATTGAAAAGGATCGGGAAAACTGCTTACTGGCTTGAATTACCAGAAGAGTTGTCTCAGGTGCACAATGTTTTTCATGTGTCTATGTTGAGAGGTTATTTTCCAGACCCGAGTCATCATTTGCTTGAAGTGCCGGAAGGTTTGCAGTTAGACCTGAATTACATCGAATCTCCTGTTGAGATTGTTGATCGTCGAGAGAAAGTCTTGAGGAATAAGACGATACCGATGGTCAAGGTAGTCTGGAGAAACCACTTGGTTGAAGAGGCTACTTGGGAATCTGAGGAGAGGATGTTGAAGGACTATCCTGAGCTTTTTGCTTGATTGTATTTTTGTATCTTTTTGTTCTTGTTGCTGTATTGTATTGTCTGTTTTTCTCGCTCTTGATTGTAGTTCCGGGGACGGAACTATTCTAAGGAGGGAGTGCTGTAATGCCCTGATTTTTCAATTAATGAAAAATTATTTTATTTTGCACGTAGTGTGCACGTGCAATATTTTTGGTTGGATTAAATTTTAAGATTATTTTATTATGATGTGTATAATTATTTAAATATTTGTTCTCAAATTATTTTGTACAAAAGCCTTTCTTTAAACAAATAGAAAGCCGTACTTTAATTTAATTAAAAAGGCCTTTTTCTTAAAAGCCCAAATGTATTTTATTTTATTTATTTTAATAACTATTTTGGCCCAAAAATAAAGCCCATGGACTAATCTTCTTTTTATTTAAACTTGTCATGTAGAAGACTATTTTATAACTATTTTATTTTTGTACAAAATTAAAGTGTACAAATTTGGGCCTAGTTGCATGCACGTGCACTACACGTACACGTGCAATGCACACCCTTTTCCTAGGCCGGTTTGCATCTTTTTGGAGGGAGTTTTGAAAATAGTCATGGTGTTCATGGAGGTGGTTTTGTGGATGTGGGTAGTTTTTATAACTCCTACTCTAATCTTGGCCTTCCATCTTTCAACCAACTAATCAATCCTAGCCATCCATTTCACTTGTTTTCTAGTATAAATACCCCCCCTCTCATGGCTATTTTCATATGCAAATCATATCTTTCTAAACTATAGTCTTATCTTAATATTAGTGTGAGTTAAAAAGATAGAGAGATTGTGTGGGATTGCTTGCTTGTTCCAAGGAGTAGAGGCCGGCCATTGCAAGGGGAAACTTTCGGTGTTGTGCTTGGGCTTGGAGGTGCGCGCATCGGCTAGGAGGAGGTGCATCTTGTTGCAAGGACTTGGTTGCTTTGTGTGTTTATTTCTCTCCATACAAGGTGGGTAAACATTTGATATTTCTAATATAGGGATCTATGCAAGATTCAACTATCAAAAAGATGCATGAAAATACTAATAAGAACACACTTTAATTGAGAAGTTAGTTTATGAATTGATTGAAATGTGGTGATTAATTTGTATGCGGTTCTAGTATTAAATTAAATTAAATTGTGTGTAGAATTATCCATGATTATTAGTATGTAGTAATGATGGTGATTAAATTCCCTTAAGAATGTTGCTAGTATGAATTGAGACATGATGCATGAATAAGAACGCTTGTTAATTGTAAAATTGAAACATGGAATTGATTGAGAAAGAGTACACTTTAGATTGAAAAGAGTGAATTTCTTGAATGATTGAGATGTGATTATGCAATTTAATAAGTGATTATATATGTTGTGACATAGATTGATTAATGGAACTACTTTGTTATCATTAAAAAACTACTCATAAAGTTAATAGTTGAGTTTTGCCTATTCATGTGCTAAACAGACCTCTATGTTGATATGGGTATGGACAAATTAAAGATATATGTGTTGGTTGAATAAAGAGTTAATAACAGTAAATTATTATAAGCAAATTTGAATAAAAAGATTGGGAGATCAATTGTTTAGCAATGTCGAAAATGAAAAATATATTAGTTTTTAATGAATGATTCATTGATTTGTGTGAAAAATATAATTTATTAGTACAAAAATTATTTTTATCTTACTGGTATGAAATTCATATGAATGAAAATTGATCTGGAGATTTTTAGTAATTTTTACAAAAGCAATGAGAAACAAAGTTTGGTTGAACATCGAAATGATTTTATAACAGTGGGAATTAGTCTAAAAGGAATTTAACGCACACTGTAACAACCCGAGCATGTAGCTCGAGTGGTCACAGCGTCACGTTGGGTTCTCTGCCGTGACTGGTTCGAATCCCAGGATCAACAATATTTTTGTTTAGTTTCTTTCAAAATAATTAATCAGCGGACTGAGAGCATTTATAGCTCTCAGTTGCGTTTTATACTGTGGCACAAACCGGCCCAGTGGCCTGTGCTTTGGGCTGTGTTGGTGGCGTGCTGGGTTCAAATCTTGCTATCGGCAAGATGGAAAAAATATTTTTTTGGGAGTTTTATGTATCGAAAAATTATGAAAAAAATATGTATATTCTCCTAAAAATGTAAGGGACTTTCTAAAAATAGTTTGGGGATTATTTGAATGAATTTAACTATGGTTTGTAGTTAAAATGCATAAATAGACATATGGTTCTATATAGATTATTGATATGAAATTATAATTTGAAAGAATAAGTGAATTGAAACATTAAGAGTTGATTTGGCAAAAAGAAATGTAGTTATGTGACATGATGCAATTATTTTCTCACTTGTGTAACAATATGAAGTGTGCATATTGTTTAGTAATGTGGAATTATTGTGATGTGATAATTAATTAAGTGCATGCAAATTTATGTGCAATGATGGACTTGTGAACAAAATTGAAATCATGAATTGAAAAGAGAATATACATGTGAGTATGAGAACTCAACATGGAAATTCATAAGTTGAAGATTGTGAAATGAAATTTGAAATAGAGTAGCTAAGTCTCCCCGGCATTGAGAAAGGAAATGAAATGAAATGAAATTAGACCAAAGTTGGTCATGATGAAATGAATGAATAAGTCCAGTTGATGGAGAGGCTAACTCTAGAGATTAAATTTTTGTTCATGATTTTTAAATGAAACTAAGGATTAGTACATAGTGAAGACATGATGAAAGTAAGAGAAAAACATTGAGTATGAGGGCCCTGGGTAGCGGCGAGAGCGTATCCCAGGAATTCCCACGATGAGTCTGGGTGAGGATGCTGCTCCAGAGTACCGTCTCGGTGGCGACGCTCGTGGGATGTTTGAAGACTACGGGTGGTGTCATGTCTATGGTGAGAGCTGAATTACCGCAGGATGTCTGCATGATGAGTCATGTCAGCGATGGGATTCCCTCCAGAGTGCCTAGACATGAGTTCGTAGGTCAGAAAACATCTAGGATACTTACCGTAATTACAGTAGTAGATTAAATCATAACGGGGGATTGAACCCTACAAAGATGAAGAACGAATAAGGGCTTGTCGTCGGACCTATGTAGTATGGGATGCATAGAATCCGAACAAGTGCGCATTAGTGTCATGTAACATAAATAAATGCATTAAGGATTAAGTGCACAATCACAACACGATATCAATAGGGTAGTCCCTTTAGTTTGAATTGTGACAAGTTTGTGTTTGTTAAATATGGAAAGTTAAGTTATACTATTTCCGGCATAGAGAGGATGGCCGTGTATAATGTTCGTCGGTTGAATAAACTGACGTACCCACAGTCTTATATGCAGGTAAATGACATGTTAAAGAGGAATGGATGCTTAAAGATTGTACCATGTTGTTGTATATTTATTTAATTGTTGTATTTTACTTCCGCTGTGCAAAAGAAAAGTGTAATATTGATGTAAACTCTGATGTAAGATGAAAAGTTTAAATTTCCCTGTAAAATTGTACTAAAGAAAGTGAAAAGATCCTGTAGAACATCTCGAATTCAGTGTATTTGGGATTCGGGGCGTTACAGAAGTTGCCTCTGTCAAAGCTCTCCGAGCAGAACCCCCATGCTCGGAGCTCGGCGGTGACTTTGAGTTCCCAATCAGCTTCCCCATGAAGTTGCCTCACTCGAAGCTCTCCGAACTAGCCCACCAAGCTTGGAGCTCAACAATGACTACGAGCACCCACTCAGCTTCTCACAAAAGTTGCCTCACTCGATGCTCTTTGAGTCGAAACCCCAAGCTTAGAGCTCGGCGGTGACATCGAGTACCCACTCAACTTCTCACTCAAGTTGCCTCACTCGAAGCTCTCTGAGCCGACCATCCAAGCTCGGAGCTCAGCATTGACTTTGAGCACCCACTCAGCTTCTCAATGAAGTTTCCTCACTCGAAAATCTCCAAGCCATACCCCCAAGCTCAGAGCTTGGCGGTGACTCCGAGTAACCACTCAACTTCTCACAGAACTTGCCTCACTCGAAGCTCTCCGAGCCGACCCTCCAAGCTCGGAGCTCGACAGTGACTTCGAGCACCCACTCAGCTCTTACTAAAGTGGCCTCAATCAAAGCTCTCCTAGCTGACCCTATAAGCTCGGGGCTCGGCAGTGACATCGAGCGCCCAATCAGATTCTTAATGAAGTTGCCTCACTCGAAGCTCTCCGAGCCGACCCTATAAGCTCGGCGCTAGGAAGTGACTTCGAGCACCCACTCATCTTCTCACTTAAGTTGCCTCACTCGAAGCTCTCTGAGCCGACCCTCCAAGCTCGGAGCTGGGCAGTGACTTCGAGCACCCACTCAGCTTCTCTCTGAAGTTGCCTCACTCGAAGCTCTTCAAGCCGACGTCCAAGCTCGAAGCTCGGTAGTGACTTCGAGCACCCTTTCAGCTTCTTACTAGAGTTGCCTCTCTCAAAGCTCTCCGAGCCGACCCTCCAAGCTCGAAGCTCGGCAGCGACTTCTAGCACCTACTAAGCTTCTCACTGAAGTTGCCTCACTCTAAGTCCTCTGTGCCAACCCTCTAAGCTCGGAGCTCGGCAGTGACTTCGAGCACCCACTCAGCTCCTCACTGAAGCTGCCTCACTCGAAACTCTCCGAGCCGACCCACCAAGCTCGGAACTCGGTAGTGACTTCGAGCACCGACTCAGCTTCTCACTGAAGTTGCCTAACTCGAAGCTTTATGAGCCGAACCCCCAAGCTCAGTGCTCGACGGTGACTTCGAGTACCCACTCAACTTCTCACTGAGGTTGCCTCACTCGATGCAATCGGAGCCAACCCTCCAATCTGGGAGCTTGGCAGTGACTTCGAGCACCCACTCACCTTCTCACTGAAGTTGCCTCACTCGAAGCTCTCTGAGTCGACCTTCAAAGCATGGAGCTCAGCATTAACTTCGAGCACCCACTCAGCTTCTTACTGATATTGCCGCTCTCGAAGCTCTCCGAGAAGAACCCCCAAGCTCGGAGCTCGGCGGTGACTTCGAGCACCCACTCAGCTTCGCCCTAAAGTTGCCTCACTCGAAGCTCTCCGAGCCAACCCACCAAGCTCGGAGTTCGGCAGTGACTTCGTGCACCCACAGCTTCTCACTGAAACAGGCTCACTCGAAGCTCTCCGAGCCGACCCTCCAAGCTCGGAGCTCGACAGTAACTTCGAGCACCCACTCAGCTTCTTACTAGAGTTGCCTCACTCGAAGCTCTCCTAACCGACCCTCCAACCTCGGTGCTCGACCGTAACTTTGAGCACCCACTCAGCTTCTCACTGAAGTAGCCTCACCTGAAGCTCTCCGAGATGATCTTCTATGCTCGGAGCTCGACAGTGACTTCGAGCACCCCCTCAGCTCCTCACTAAGGGTTCCTCACTCGAAGCTCTCCGAGCCGACCTTCAAAGCTCGAAGCTCGGCATTAACTTCGAGCACCCACTCAGCTTCTCACTGAAGTTGCCTCACTCGAAGCTCTCCGAGCAGACCCTCTAAGCTCGGAGCTCGACAGTAACTTCAAGGAACCACTCAGCTTCTCATTGAAGTTTCCTCACTCGAAGCCCTCCGAGCGGACCCTCTAAGCTCGGAGCTCGACTGGGACTTTGAGTACCCACTCAGCTTCTCATTGAAGTTTCTGCACTCAATGCTCTTCGAGCCGACCTTCCAGGCTCGGAGCTCGGCAGTGACTTCGGGCACCTACTCAGCTTCTCACTTAAGTTGCCTCACTCAAAGCTCTCCGAGCCGACCCTCCAAGCTCGGAGCTCGGCAGTGACTTCGAGCACCCTCTCAGCTTCTCCCTAAAGTTGCCTCACTCGAAGCTCATCGAGCCGACCGTCCAATCTCAGAGCTTGGTAGTGACTTCGAGCACCCACTCAAGTTCTTACTAGAGTTGCCTCTCTCGAAGCTCACCCAGCCGACCGTCCAAGCTCGAAGCTCGATATTGATTTCAAGCACCCACTACGCTTCTCACTGAAGTTGCCTCACTCGAAGTCCTCTGAGCCAACCCTCTAAGCTCAGAGCTTGGCAGTGACTTCGAGTACCCACTCAACTCCTCGCTGAAGTTGCCTCACTCAAAGCTCACGGTGCCGACCCTCTAAGCTCGGAACTCAGCAGTGACGTCGAGCACCCACTAAGCTTCTCACTGAAGTAGCCTCACTCGAAGCTCTCCGAGCTGACCCTCTACACTCGGAGATCGGCAGTGACATCGAGCACCCACTCAGCTTCTCCCTAAAGTTGCCACACCCGAAGCTCATCGAGCCGACCGTCCAATCTCGGAGCTTGGTAGTGACTTCGATCACCCACTCAGGTTCTTACTAGAGTTGCCTCTCTCGAAGCTCTCCGAGCCGACCCTCCAAGCTCGAAGCTCGGCAGTGACTTCAATCACCCACTAAGCTTCTCACTGAAGTTGCCTCATATGAAGCTCTCCGAGACAACCCACTAAGCTCAGAGCTCGGGAGTGATTCGAGCACCCACTCAGCTCCTCACTGAAGTTGCCTCACTCGAAGCTCACCAAGCCAACCCTCTAAGCTCAGAGCTCGGTAGTGACTTCGAGTACCCACTCAGCTCCTTGCTGAAGTTGCCTCACTCGAAGCTCACGGTGTCGACCCTCTAAGCTCGGAACTCGGTAGTGACTTCGAGCACCCACTCAGCTTCTCACTGAGGTAACCTCACTCGAAGTTCTCCGAGCCGACCTTCAATGCCCGAAGCTCGGCATTAACTTCGATCACCCACTCAGCTTCTCACTAAAGTTGCCTCACTCGAAGCTCTCCGAGCAGAACCCCCAAGCTCGGAGCTCGGCGGTGACTTCGAGCACCCACTTAGCTTCTCCCTAAAGTTGGCTCACTCGAAGCTCTCCAAGCTGACCCACCAAGCTTGGAGCTCGGCAGCGACTTCAAGCACCTAATCAGCTTCTCTCTGAAGTTGCCTCACTCGAAGCTCTTTGAGCTGACCGTCCAAGCTCGGAGCTCGGTAGAGACTTCGAGCACCCACTCAGCTTCTTACTAGAGTTGCCTCTCTCGAACCTCTCTGAGCCAACCCTCCAAGCTCGAAGTTCGGCAGTGACTTCAAGCACCCACTAAGATTCTCACTGAAGTTGACTCACTCAAAGACCTCCGAGCCAAACCTCTAAGCTCGGAGCTCAGGAGTGACTTCATGTAGCGCCCCGATTTCCAATACTGGGAAACCGTGACACGAGCCAAGACCTTTTCTTCAATTAGACACAGTACACAGAAAAACAGGAGAATTTAAAACTTTTGTTTTCAACACCCAATGTATTACAAGTCTGAATATCATACAACTGCAATACATTACAATAGTGTTACAATAATACCTTTACAATCCCAAGTATTACAACCTTCAACAAATTACATCAGAGTACAAGGAATGAAGAACAACACTTGGTAACTCTCACTTGAGTACTTCTCAACTAATAGATAATCAATACATATACTGCAGCGGAACTAAACATAACACTGACTCCTTGCTTTCCTCGCCTTGAGTCCTCCTGAATCTCGCCATTGTACTTCGGCGATCCAGTACCTATGGAAGTGGGGACGTCAGTATTCACTAACGCTTAAAAGCTGATATCAAAACAGCGAATCTCCCAAACAACATACAAAACATGGCAATGGTGTTGGTGTAGTTTAAGTGTTCGTGAGTGCTATGACTAGACTCTAATGCAATATTTGAATAGAACTAGGATACTTCCTATTCTAATGTCAGCGAGTCTCCGAAAGCAACATGCAGCCCATACTACATGCGACCCCATCTCGAGCCGTTTCTCCATATATAGGGATTTGAACCCGTGTTATGAACTTCTAATTGTACACAACCTGTTCCTGACACCTACACGTGACTGATGAGGTTGCAGACGTGGTCAAGTCCCACTGATGCAGTACGCCAGTGGTGTCTATGTTCGCCACTGCTACCCGGCTAACCAGATCTCACTCAAAAACAGACGATCATCATTCCAAAATCCAAATCATAGGGTTTCGCAAACGCAGGGTAGCGCGAAGCCTACCCTGTGGCACCCTCTGGGGTCTCGCAAGCGCAGGGTAGCGCGAAGTCTACCCTGTGGCACCCTCAGCCACGGCACTTCAGGAATTAACAGCGCGAGATACGCAACCTGTGTCCTCAACTTGTGAGACGGCACCGTACGTATCCCTTTGACGGGAAGGTACACCCCATTATCACACCTAAGGCCTGCCTCAAGGGACAAGTTGGTCGTAAGGCACCCCCTACAACCAACTCCTCTCTTTTCGGCAAGGGTCTGAGCAAAATGACCTTTATAAGTCATTACCTTAATGATGTCCCTGACTCGACAATCCTAGGGACGATAATATTATAAACATAACATGCTAGGCCTTAAATTAGGCTTCGCAAGACAACTCTACTAGGCTACTCAACCTAGACTCACCAGAATCCTTCGGGATCTGGTTCCTGGCTCATCGATCCAAGACCTCGGTCGTGCGAATATACATGCATGCCGCTACCCTAAACTTGGATTCCGTCTATACTCCGGTCCTCGATCAACCTACCCTGGTTAAGACTCGACGGTACACAAGGAGTGACTCCTCCACAGTTCCTTAGGGTAAGAAAACATATGTCTTGATGGTCGATAGCCCTTAGGGTGGTAATATCACCCTAGACGAGCACAACGAACAGTGTACTAGCTAACAAGCTCTATACGAGTAACAACCACATACGAGCTAATAAGCTACGTATGAAACAATAGCTACCTACGAGGCAGGCGGGCCTCGTAGGGGATAATCAACGTACATACCAGCCAAATAAGCCGTGTATGAGACCAACAGCTGCGCACGGGCCGGTCGAGCCGCGTACGAGACAACAACCTACATACGAGCCAAATAAACTACGTATGAGACCCACAGCTACATACAGGCCAGTCGAGCCACGTACGAGCACAACCATATGCAAACAACTATACAGGTAATCAATCCTAGAAGCAACCAAACGTGCTTAGTAACAAACTTGATCTTCTATTATTAGAAGCAACAGAAGAATCTACTAATAGTCTATGATCAGTATTCTACTAAGGAAGAACCGAAGGCGACATAACAGCCTTTATCAACTAACTATTACTAGTGGTCTTTCCAATCCTTATTACTTCAACCTATAGCGCCTTAAGCATGGCATACAATTACAAGACTCTTCCTACGACAATCTAATTATATAACATAACCACTCACCACAATATTCCTAAGTACGAATATGATTAAGCATGTGCTTATATCAATCTTAGCATGAAAATCACTATGATCTAGACATGAAGTCCACTACAGTTAAGCATAGGTTATAACTTGAGCGTGAATGCTTACTACTTATCATGATTAATCACCACAACCCAAGCATGGATATATAACTAGTATGAACATACATCATTCCAAGGCATGGTAGGTATTCTAACATTAATCCTACAACATTCTAAGCATGTATTTAAACTTTAGCATGGTATGCCTCATTCCTAGACATGGTATGCTACTTTAACACTAACATATGGCATGGTGTACATTTTAGTAACATTCTAGTCATGTATACTAGTTAAGTATCAACCTACAACATAGCATGAGTTCTACAACAATTCTAGCATGGATAGGACATAACATAAAAATCACTACAACTAACCATGGATAGTTGTCTTAATTTAAGCATGAATATCTACTATATTTTAAGCATGAATATCATTAGCATGGATACCATTAACTTAACATAAACCATCATTAGCATGGTCATCTACTAACTTAACATAACAATAATTAGCATGACATCTCCTAACTTAGCATGAATAATGATTAAGCATGATCACCTACTAACATAGCATGAACATATACTTATCTAAGCATAGATATCATGTAAGCATGAATATTTATTTGATCTAGCATGGTGTATAACTTTCCTATAAGTATGTAAGCATGGATAAATTTATATATCGTGATATCCACTTTCCTACAACTATCTAAGCATAGATAAATGAAACTAGCATGGTATACTACTTTCTTACTATCATCTAAGCATAGATAAATTTAGCTAGCATGGTATTTACTTAGTAATTAACCTACAACATTCCTAGCATGGTAGATTAATTAAGCATCAATCCTACAACAAATATAACATTCCTAAACATGATAGGTAATTTTAGAATGAATCCTACAACATGTATATCACTCCTAAACATGATAGGAATTTTAGAATAAATCCTACAACATTCCAAGCATGAAATAACATTCCTAAACCATGATAGGTAATTTTAGAAAGAATCCTACAACATTCTAAGCATAAATATCATTCCTAAACATGGTAGATAATTTTAGCATTAATCCTACAACATGTATATCATTCCTACATATGATAGGTAAATTTAGAATTTATCCTACAACATGTATATCATTTCTACACATGGTAGATAATTTTAGAATTAATCCTACAACATCCTAAGCATGAATATAACATAAGCATCTACAACTATCTACTACTACTACTACTTTATTTTAACATAACATAAAGCATCTACAACTACTTCTTTTTATCATCTACTACTACTACTACTTTATGTTAACCATGAATATAACATAAACATCTACAACTATCTACTACTACTACTACTTTATTTTAACATAACATAAAGCATCTACAACTACTTCTTTTTATCATCTACTACTACTACTTTATGTTAACCATGAATATAACATAAACATCTACAACTATCTACTACTACTACTACTTTATTTAAGCATGATACTACTATTTTATTTTAACATGAACATAAACATCTACAACTACTTCTTTTAATCATGTACTACTACTACTATTACTTTGAGCCTCTACTATAACATAAATTACTTACTAAAAATCTTTGTTAGCATATGTTTCTTATTGTTACTAGTGGACATAAAAGAGATCTTTTTAATCCTTTTACAACTAGTGATTAGAAAAAAGATCTTTTTATTCATTCTACAACTAGTGATTTCTTTTTCATAATTAGAACTAACATCTAATTTAGGTTCTTTTTACTTTATAAAAGAAAACAACAATAATAAAAAATAAGGTAAGAACCTACATTTGGTTCAACCAACATATGCTTATCTTTTTAGTCCAAGTCCAAAAACAAGTCCTACAACCAAAAATGGTTGTATAAAAAGGTTCATATGCTTTATGTATAAGTCCATATTCAAGTCCTACAACCCCAAAATGGTTGTATGTACAAGTCCATATGTATATGTCATTTTAGTCCACAAAACAACTACTACTTCTACAAGGATTTAATCTTTATGTGTATTTAACACTACCATTTGTTTCTTTTCTTTTTATGTGGTTATTACCTTTAACCATTCACAAACATACAAAAATAAGTACCACATACAACAACATCATCACAATAAACCATTCTCAAAGAACAAAAGAAACAAAACAAGGAGGATAAGAAGAAGAAGAATCATCAAAACAACAATACAAACAAACAATCAAACAAAAGAGAAACCCCCACCTTAATCTTTTTGTAGGAAGGACTAGCCTATGCTCCTTCTCCTTCCCCTTAGCTTCTAAGAACTCCTAAGAAGACCTACGAAGAAAACTCTCCAATTAGTATGGTGCTCTCTCTTTCTTTTCCTTTCTTTCTTTCTTTCTTTTTGATCTTTCTAAAATGAGACAAAGGTGGAGGAAGGGGGTATTTATAGGTTGGAGAAAGGGTGGAAAGTGCAAATGTGCACACATACAATTGCACAACCCCCCCCCCCCCCCACATATTAGGGCCGGTTTCTACTAGGGGAGGAGAGGGTGAGGTGGAGGTATGGTGAGGTATGGTGCTATGTGGTGGAGGTGTTATGTGAGGGTTTCTAGAAGGGTTTCCTTAACCTTCTCATGCGCACTTAACCTCGGTTAACCACTTATAAACCCTAACAATCTAATAGGTTTTGTCATAAGCAAGACAAGTGTTGTCCAAAAATACATAACACGCAATTTGTATAATGTACTAATCGACATACTACACGTATGTGCGCATATATGTCTGTATACCGAAAATCTTCGCATAATCCGTATAAAAATAGTTTGCTCTCGGAAATAATAATAAAATAAATTCTATTATTAGTTCGGAAGGTCACGGTATCAATTTGATACAATATGGATGTATACTGACCGATATCTGGATACAGATAATGTCTATGAACAAACCGGGTGAAAATCACCAAAATATTCCAATTTTGGAATTAAAACAAAATAATAATAAAATAATAATAAAATAATAATTTATATACGGTAATATCCGTCCGGGATATTACACTTCGAGCACTGTCACGCCCCGCTTCCCAAAAATATGGAATACGAGCACGTGACGAAGCCCAGCGAATGATTTTTACATCATCCATAAGCTGTAGGATCGACCCAGCATCATAACAAGTATATAACAAGAGAGATATATAAACCAAGCATGCATGAACAATTTATAAAGCAACAGAAAACAATTTAAACAGGTAATAATATTCAAATAGTTCTCATGTCTGGATCAAGTGTAAACTCGGAAACAAGTCTTAAACAGCAGAAGAAGTAAATACCTTAAGAAAAGCAACTATTTAAACAGGTCCTTGCTCCAAGCAAAACCTGAAATGTCTGCTCGCCAATTCCAGCGGGTAACTCATCCCAAAGTCTGCTTAATAATATAAACAGGGAAACAAAGGGGAAACAAGAGAAAATGCCCTTAGTGCAAGCTGGGGCCACAAATAGTGAAAGCAAGTACAAGTAAGGGGAAAACAAGAATTGGAATCAAGAACAAACAGAGTTATAAGGAGTAGTAGGCAAATTCAAAGACTAGCTGGCAAGAGGGAACATCATAATGACTAGATTGGATAACAACTGCTAGTGGTGAATCACATGTCAGGAACACCTATAAAGGTAATTAATATCAAGCGACAACCTCAAGTCTAGTGTCATATGTTATTTTGAATGTCAGGTTTCAAATGTCAAGTCCAAGTATCAAGTTCCAGGCTTTAAGTCTCAGGTGTCATGTTTCATGTATCATATCATCAGGTATCAAGTGACAGGTGTCAAGTTCAAGTCTTGGAATTATTACTATCTAGGTAGCACGACATGCATCCATTATACTACATGGTTGCTACAGTCAAATCAGTTACGTTTAGACCTAGTAATGGAGTCTATAGGGCGGTGTACTCAGGCATCAAACTAGCAGGTGATCAACCATGGGCTCTAGAGGTGGCCCCCGTAGGCTCTAGAGGTGGCCCCGTCACCCATGACGTGGCACTTAGTTCTACGTGGCACTTAGTTCCATGTGATTTCAAACATATCCCAGGTAAACATATAATGGGCTCTAGAGGTGGCCCCCGTAGGCTCTAGAGGTGGCCCCCGTCACCCATGACGTGGCACTTAGTTCTACGTGGCACTTAGTTCCATTTAACATACAACTTTGGGAAACACGGGCTCCCTTCCGAGTACACTTACCTATGTTGTCCACTCTATAGTCTTTCCCATAATCCCGGCTTGTCACATTTGTTCAGGCAGATTTTGTGTTCTTGTATTTATACATGTGAAACAGGGTTGAAATAATCTAATTTAATTCTAAGAAAAATTGGGGATGTCCTATAGGGTGTCCAGCAACTACATATAAAATTTGGGGTCAAACACTCGCTGTTTGTACAGCTAAAATAATTTGCAAAGTCAATATATACAGCAGTTTTTACAGAACTGCGCCTACTGACACAGCTGCAGTATAACGGCCATATCTCCTAGACCGTAACTCCAAATTCAATCATTCTGGAGTCTATCGACATCTACACATCCTGATCTACGTTTCATATTCAGGGCTCGGGTCCAAATTCCAAAGATAAGAGGGTCGAAACTGCAAAAGGAAATCCAGACAGCAACATAGGGAAATAATTCACTAATGTAGATTTCATAGAATTATGTAGTTTGGTGTCTAAAATCATTATGTGGCACAAATACATGGTAATGGGAATCAAACAGCGAATAATAATATTTTCCAAGTCATAATAATCACAAGTTGCCAAAACACTAAATTTATATGCGTCTACAATTTCTAGGGGTCCTTAATTCATATGTCCATGTGATTCGCAAGTTCAAGGAGATAAAAGAGTCCAATTGAATTATTATTTAATACGAGGAAGTTTTGTGACTCTTAGATTGGTGAGTTTGAAGGTTCAAATTGTTTTACTATGATATTTCAAAGGAGAGTCACAAACTAACTACATGTGGTATTTCAAGGAGACTTGTACTAGGACAATAAGATGTACAAGGTTACTTGCCTTAAACCGACGATTATAGACTCCGCTTGTTGAAGCAATCGAGTAGAAAATCCCCGAAAATGTCCTCGAAATGCGTGCCCAAAAATTGATCGAAGATCGAGCTTTCCTTGCACACACGATCGGCCCAAAACAGCGTTCAGCAAGCTCGGATCCGCTGCGGGTAGAACACGAAACAGCAACACGTCCAATCAGATCACTCCTGTGCACCGGATCCAATCCCAGAACAGCGAACACGGGATCGGATCTGCTGCGGAACGAACGCAGAACACCGATCAAGAGCGCGAATCTTGATGAGATCTGGCGGTTGAGAATCGCTCCCGCTCTTTCTCCTCTTCTTCTTCGTTCTTCTTCTTCTTCGTTCGACGTGCGACTGAGCAGAGCTCGAGAGAGAGGGGCGACGGCGTGGTTGGTTCGCTGGCGGCGACTGCGGCGGTGACGGAGTGCGGTGAGGCGGCGACGACGTCGAGAAGCGACGCGCGGCGGGCTCTGTTCGTGGTTTCGAACAGGGGAGAGGGAAACAGGGACTCGGCGGCGCTGTGGGGAGATGGAGGCGACGTCGGTGGAGGTTTGTGGAGGGGGTGGTGCTGAGGGGGTCGACGAGGCGGTGAGGGGTCGAGTAGAGGTGGTCGGAGGTGTTCGGATAATGGGTTCGAGTTGTTGGGTTAATGGCGATGGGTTCGGGAGTTAAAAGGCGACGGAGTGGGCGATGGTGGTGGTCAGGTGGTGGTTGTGAAGACGAGAGGGAGACGAGGTGAAGGGGCGGCGATGATCGGAGTTGGGGGAGATGGGTTGGCGATGGATGGAGATGAAGATGGTAAGCGGCGGAGTGATTAGGGGTTAGGTTTTAACAGTAGAGATTAGGGTTAGGGGTTGGGGTTTAAATACTAGGTTAGCGGGTTTGCGGGTTTGAGAGTTTAGGGGATCCGATTCAAAAAGGGCCCAACAGAAGAAATGGTCAAAAAGCACAATAATGGGGATTAGAGAGATAAACGAGAAGAATCGGTCTATTTCTCATGAAGAACGGTGCAAGTGACACACAATCGAATTTGACAAAAGAACCCACAATTTCAAGTTGAGACAAAAATAATATTTTATTTGAACAGAACAAAATACGGAATCTCAAATAGACAAAAGAGTACAATTGAGAGAAATACAGTATAAAATACGAATACGGGGTAACAGGAGTTACAAATCCTACCCACCTTACACAAAAATTTCGTCCTCGAAATTTGCTTAGGCGGTACATAGGACAGGGTAAAGTAACTTAGGGGAGGGTAACAAACAAGGGATCCAAAGAAAAGTCAACTTGGTGGTAACACCAAAACAAGAAGGGAGTGGATAGCAACGAGGTCAAATGAATGGCATGAAAGAGAATAACAGCATCTGAAGGATCCAAATAACACAAGATAATAAATACGATGAAGGAGTAGGCAGAACTGGAATCAAAGAAGGAGAAGACATGGAAGAATTGAATCAAATAATGAATGGGTACATGATGGCAGGAGGGAAAGCAAGAAGGAAATAACCGGTAACAAAGCGAAGAAGAACACTGAACACCACAAGACTTGCAAGATAACAAGGCAAGGAGGTGAACGAATAGAAAGAGCTGGAATCGAAAAAGGGAGCGACAAGGGAAAGATGCACCACGCAATGAGTCAATGGATGAGAACAAAAGCAAGAAATAGGGGACAGCAAATGGTGCAAGGAATGGAACAAAACAAAATACAAGGAAGGAGAAGAACCAACACGATCCTGAGTCCTGTGGGTCATGGGCCCACCACGCTTCCGCTGCGCTACTCTGATGGTGACACTCCAAGCTCCAGACATGTTGTAGACCACGTGACACCAAGCGACGATCCGAGCAGGAAGAAAGGAATGAGGCACCAGATCAAAGAGAGTATGGGTTCAGGATAGATATAAACAAGGATGCAAAGAATATAAAATTGAGCTTCAATTCAAATAATCAAAATATATAGTATACATCAAAACTAATGACTTTAACAGGAATACTAATAGTAACAATATCCATGATAATAATATCAACAGTAATAGAAAATAATAATGACAATAAAAACTAATAATAACAATAATAATAACAAAATTAGCAATATTAGTAACAAAATAATAATAATAATATCAATAATAATAACAGAAATAAAAACCGTCATAATCATACAGGTAATAATAATACGATGAAATAAAAATATCAACAATACTAATAATAACGATAATACATACACGACAAAATAGAATTCAACACATTCATGAAAATAATGCAATAATAATAATAGCATTAAAAATAATATCAACAATGATAATAATAATACGACAATACCAAAAATAACAATAATATCAATAAAGCAACAGTAATAATAATAAAAATAATAACAGTAGTAAAGGTGATGAAAACGATAATAATAACATCAATTGAAATGACAGTAAAATTAATAATACCAATAATAACGAAAGTATTCTTTTACCATCAGTTTCATTATATAAGTAACGAGTCTTGAAAAATAAATTAGTAATAGGTAGAAAATCTTGCCTCCTTAACATCAAGTTACATATTTGCCTTCACGACATCAGGTTTCAAATTGCCGTCCAAATATTCGGCTGCACATTTTGCCTCGCCGATATCTAGTTGCAATTTGCCTCCATTGACATCGAGTTGCATATTTGCCGTCTCGATATTAGATTGCAATGAAGTGGTGAAATGTATATAAAATTGAGCATGCTTAGGCTCGAAATAAATTAATATTAATAATAGTAACGATAAAAGTAATAGTATTAATAACAATAATAATAATAAAGTATCGATACTAATAACAATAAGAATAATAATGATAATAACAATGATCATAACAGTAATAATAATAGTAATTGCAAAAAGAATGTTAATAATAATAATAATAATAGCAATAATATTAAAATATCAGCAACACTAGTAAAAATAATAATGCAAGACGAGATATAGTTTGTGCCCAACATTTTTGTGAAATAAATTTTTAATATTAACAATATAATAAAATAATGAAAGCAGCAATAAGAATACCAATAGTAGTAACAATAATAATAATACTAGTAATGATAATGATAATAATAGTAATAATAATAACAGTAGTAATAACAACGTTATACAACAAAATAAGAATTGTCTTATCAAAATAGTTCGGTAGAAATATATAGTCGATTAAAAAGTGATAAGTGAAGTTAAAAATACACCATTGTTCGGAAAAACAAATTCTTTATTAAGAAACATTTTTTTTTTTTATAGAAAATCGAAAATGAATATAATAATTAATCATCGAAGTATAGAAAGTATTCGGAAAAAAAAAAAATAATTATAAACAGAAAAATAAGTAGGAGAAAAATGAAGCTACATCCAATAAGGAGTTAAAGAGAATGATGACTAGGAGGGACAAAGGAAAATTAAGGAATTGAATACGAAGGGAGAAGGACGAGGGCAAAATCGGAATTGAAGAGAATATAGCAGAGAATGAATAACTAGCATGATACTCAAAGTGAGTCGACAGTTGAAGATGAACGCAAGGCACGAAAAGTAATGAACGACACACGAACTGAAATAAGAGGGGATCAACGAGGCAAGCGAAAAATAAGAGATTGCTTGCTACGGAATCAAAAGAATATGGGCACAGAAGAATAAATTGTACCCAATAAGGACTCAATAAATCAGGATGACTGCAAGAGATGGAAGGAAACAATGAATCAAAGAATTGAATATGAAGGGATCAAAATGGATGGAATAAGACTTGTATCCAGATCGAGTTGACTATTAAATTATTCATGTGGTTGCATGGTTTGTTTAATGTTGAGTTAATCCTGACTGGGTCAAGCATGTCTAATGTATTAGTCAGACCAACACATTAGCCAAACCTGAGCTCTGATACCACTAAAAACCTTGTCACGCCCCGCTTCCTAAAAATATGGAATACGAGCACGTGACGAAGCCCAGCGAATGATTTTTACATCATCCATAAGCTGTAGGATCGACCCAGCATCATAACAAGTATATAACAAGAGAGATATATAAACCAAGCATGCATGAACAATTTATAAAGCAACAGAAAACAATTTAAACAGGTAATAATATTCAAATAGTTCTCATGTCTGGATCAAGTGTAAACTCGGAAACAAGTCTTAAACAGCAGAAGAAGTAAATACCTTAAGAAAAGCAACTATTTAAACAGGTCCTTGCTCCAAGCAAAACCTGAAATGTCTGCTCGCCAATTCCAGCGGGTAACTCATCCCAAAGTCTGCTTAATAATATAAACAGGGAAACAAAGGGGAAACAAGAGAAAATGCCCTTAGTGCAAGCTGGGGCCACAAATAGTGAAAGCAAGTACAAGTAAGGGGAAAACAAGAATTGGAATCAAGAACAAACAGAGTTATAAGGAGTAGTAGGCAAATTCAAAGACTAGCTGGCAAGAGGGAACATCATAATGACTAGATTGGATAACAACTGCTAGTGGTGAATCACATGTCAGGAACACCTATAAAGGTAATTAATATCAAGCGACAACCTCAAGTCTAGTGTCATATGTTATTTTGAATGTCAGGTTTCAAATGTCAAGTCCAAGTATCAAGTTCCAGGCTTTAAGTCTCAGGTGTCATGTTTCATGTATCATATCATCAGGTATCAAGTGACAGGTGTCAAGTTCAAGTCTTGGAATTATTACTATCTAGGTAGCACGACATGCATCCATTATACTACATGGTTGCTACAGTCAAATCAGTTACGTTTAGACCTAGTAATGGAGTCTATAGGGCGGTGTACTCAGGCATCAAACTAGCAGGTGATCAACCATGGGCTCTAGAGGTGGCCCCCGTAGGCTCTAGAGGTGGCCCCGTCACCCATGACGTGGCACTTAGTTCTACGTGGCACTTAGTTCCATGTGATTTCAAACATATCCCAGGTAAACATATAATGGGCTCTAGAGGTGGCCCCCGTAGGCTCTAGAGGTGGCCCCCGTCACCCATGACGTGGCACTTAGTTCTACGTGGCACTTAGTTCCATTTAACATACAACTTTGGGAAACACGGGCTCCCTTCCGAGTACACTTACCTATGTTGTCCACTCTATAGTCTTTCCCATAATCCCGGCTTGTCACATTTGTTCAGGCAGATTTTGTGTTCTTGTATTTATACATGTGAAACAGGGTTGAAATAATCTAATTTAATTCTAAGAAAAATTGGGGATGTCCTATAGGGTGTCCAGCAACTACATATAAAATTTGGGGTCAAACACTCGCTGTTTGTACAGCTAAAATAATTTGCAAAGTCAATATATACAGCAGTTTTTACAGAACTGCGCCTACTGACACAGCTGCAGTATAACGGCCATATCTCCTAGACCGTAACTCCAAATTCAATCATTCTGGAGTCTATCGACATCTACACATCCTGATCTACGTTTCATATTCAGGGCTCGGGTCCAAATTCCAAAGATAAGAGGGTCGAAACTGCAAAAGGAAATCCAGACAGCAACATAGGGAAATAATTCACTAATGTAGATTTCATAGAATTATGTAGTTTGGTGTCTAAAATCATTATGTGGCACAAATACATGGTAATGGGAATCAAACAGCGAATAATAATATTTTCCAAGTCATAATAATCACAAGTTGCCAAAACACTAAATTTATATGCGTCTACAATTTCTAGGGGTCCTTAATTCATATGTCCATGTGATTCGCAAGTTCAAGGAGATAAAAGAGTCCAATTGAATTATTATTTAATACGAGGAAGTTTTGTGACTCTTAGATTGGTGAGTTTGAAGGTTCAAATTGTTTTACTATGATATTTCAAAGGAGAGTCACAAACTAACTACATGTGGTATTTCAAGGAGACTTGTACTAGGACAATAAGATGTACAAGGTTACTTGCCTTAAACCGACGATTATAGACTCCGCTTGTTGAAGCAATCGAGTAGAAAATCCCCGAAAATGTCCTCGAAATGCGTGCCCAAAAATTGATCGAAGATCGAGCTTTCCTTGCACACACGATCGGCCCAAAACAGCGTTCAGCAAGCTCGGATCCGCTGCGGGTAGAACACGAAACAGCAACACGTCCAATCAGATCACTCCTGTGCACCGGATCCAATCCCAGAACAGCGAACACGGGATCGGATCTGCTGCGGAACGAACGCAGAACACCGATCAAGAGCGCGAATCTTGATGAGATCTGGCGGTTGAGAATCGCTCCCGCTCTTTCTCCTCTTCTTCTTCGTTCTTCTTCTTCTTCGTTCGACGTGCGACTGAGCAGAGCTCGAGAGAGAGGGGCGACGGCGTGGTTGGTTCGCTGGCGGCGACTGCGGCGGTGACGGAGTGCGGTGAGGCGGCGACGACGTCGAGAAGCGACGCGCGGCGGGCTCTGTTCGTGGTTTCGAACAGGGGAGAGGGAAACAGGGACTCGGCGGCGCTGTGGGGAGATGGAGGCGACGTCGGTGGAGGTTTGTGGAGGCGGTGGTGCTGAGGGGGTCGACGAGGCGGTGAGGGGTCGAGTAGAGGTGGTCGGAGGTGTTCGGATAATGGGTTCGAGTTGTTGGGTTAATGGCGATGGGTTCGGGAGTTAAAAGGCGACGGAGTGGGCGATGGTGGTGGTCAGGTGGTGGTTGTGAAGACGAGAGGGAGACGAGGTGAAGGGGCGGCGATGATCGGAGTTGGGGGAGATGGGTTGGCGATGGATGGAGACGAAGATGGTAAGCGGCGGAGTGATTAGGGGTTAGGTTTTAACAGTAGAGATTAGGGTTAGGGGTTGGGGTTTAAATACTAGGTTAGCGGGTTTGCGGGTTTGAGAGTTTAGGGGATCCGATTCAAAAAGGGCCCAACAGAAGAAATGGTCAAAAAGCACAATAATGGGGATTAGAGAGATAAACGAGAAGAATCGGTCTATTTCTCATGAAGAACGGTGCAAGTGACACACAATCGAATTTGACAAAAGAACCCACAATTTCGAGTTGAGACAAAAATAATATTTTATTTGAACAGAACAAAATACGGAATCTCAATTAGACAAAAGAGTACAATTGAGAGAAATACAGTATAAAATACGAATACGGGGTAACAGGAGTTACAAGCACCCACACAGCTCCTCACTAAAGTTGCCTCACTCAAAGCTCACCGAGCAGACCCTCTAAGCTCGGAACTCGGCAGTGACTTCGAGCACCCACTCAGCTTCTCACTGAAGTAGCCTCACTCGAAGCTCTCCGAGCAGACCTACAAAGCTCGAAGTTCGGAATTAACTTTGAGCACCCACTCAGCTTCTCACTGAAGTTGCCTCACTCAAAACTCTCCAAGCAGAACCCCCATGCTCAGAGCTTGGCAGTTGACTTCGAGGGCCACTCAGCTTCTCCTTAAAGTTGCCTCACTCGAAACTCTCCGAGCCGACCCACCAAGCTCGGAGCTCGGCAGTGACTTCGAGCACCCACTCAGCTTCTCACTAAAGTTGCCTCACTCGAAGTTGATGAGCCGAACCCCCAAGCTCAGAGCTCGGCGGTGACTTCGAGAACCCACTAAACTTCTCACTGAGGTTGCCTCACTCGAAGCTCTCATAGCCGACCCTCCGATCTGGGAGCTCGGCAGTGACTTCGAGCACCCACTCACCTTCTCACTGAAGTTGTCTCACTCGAAGCTCTCCGAGTCGACCTTAAAAGCTTGGAGCTCGGCACTAACTTCGAGCACCCACTCAGCTTCTCACTGATGTTTCCGCACTCGAAGCCCTCTAAGAAGAACCCCCAAGCTCGGAGCTCGGCGGTGACTTCGAGCACCCACTTAGCTTCTCCCTAAAGTTGGCTCACTCGAAGCTCTCCGAGCTGACCCACCAAGCTCGGAGCTCGGCAGCGACTTCAAGCACCTAATCAGATTCTCTCTGAAGTTGCCTCACTCGAAGCTCTTCGAGCTGACCGTCCAAGCTCGGAGCTCGGTAGAGACTTCGAGCCCCCACTCAGCTTCTTACTAGAGTTGCCTCTCTCGAAACTCCCCGAGCCGACCCTCCAAGCTCGAAGCTCGGCAATGACTTCATTCACCTGCTAAGCTTCTCACTGAAGTTGACTCACTCGAAGCCCTCCGAGCCAAACTCTAAGCTCAGAGCTCGGGAGTGACTTCGAGCACCGACTCAGCTCCTTACTGAAGTTGCCTCACTCGAAGCTCACCAAGCCGACCCTCTAAGTTCGAACTCGGTAGTGACTTCGAGCACCCACTCAGCTTCTCACAGAAGTAGCCTCACTCGAAGCTCTCCGAGCCGACCTACAAAGCTCGAAGCTCGGCATTAACTTCGAGCACCCACTCAGCTTCTCCCTGAAGTTGCCTCACTCGAAGCGCTCCAAGCAGAATCCCCATGCTCGGATCTCGGCGGTGACTTCGAGGGCCCACTCAGCTTCTCCTTCAAGTTGCCTTACTCGAAGCTTTCCGAGCCGACCCACCAAGCTCGGAGTTCAGCAGTGATTTCGAGCACCCACTCAGCTTCTCACTGAAGTTGCCTCACTCGAAGCTTTATGAGCCGAACCCCCAAGCTCAAAGCTCGGCGGTGACTTCGAGTACCAACTCAACTTCTTACTGAGGTTGCCTCACCTGAAGATCTCGGAGCCGACCCTCCGATCTGGGAGCTCGGTAGTGAGTTCGAGCACCCACTCACCTTCTCACTGAAGTTGCCTCACTCGAAGCTTTCCGAGCCGACCTTCAAAGCTCGGAGCTCGGCATTAACTTCGAGCACCTACTCAGCTTCTCACTGAAGTTGCCTCACTCGAAGCTCTCCGAGTAGAACCCCCAAAGCTCGGTGCTCGGCTATGACTTCATGCACCCACTCAGCTTCTCCATGAAGTTGCCTCAATCGAAGCACTTCGAGCTGACCCACCAAGCTCGGAGCATGGCTATGACTTCGAGCACCCACTCAGCTTCTCACTGAACTTGCCTCACTCGAAGCTCTTCGAGCCGACCCTTAATGCTCGGAGTTCGACAGTGATTTCGGGCACCCACTCAGCTTCTTTCTGGAGTGGCCTCACTCGATGATCTCCGAGCTGACCCTCAAAACTCGGAGCTCGGCAGTGACTTCGGGCACCCACTAAGCTTCTCAATGAAGTTGCCTCACTCGAAGCTCTCCGAGCAGAACCCCCAAGCTCGGAGCTTGGCGGTGACCTCAAGCACCCACCCAGCTTCTCCATGAAGTTGCCTCCCTCGAAGCTCTTCGAGCCGACCCTCCAAGCCCAGAGCTCGGCAATGAATTCGAACACCCACTTAGCTCTTTCTAAACTGGACTCAATCGAAGCTCTCCGAGCTAACCCTCTAAGCTCGGAGCTCGGCAGTGACATCGAGCGCCCAATCAGCTTCTCAATGATGTTGCCTTACTCGAAGCTCTCCGAGTCGAGCCTCTAAGCTCGGAGATCGGCAGTGACTTCGACAACCCACTCAGCTTCTCTCTGAAGTTGCCTCACTCGAAGCTCTCCGAGCCGACCTTCAAAGCTTGGAGCTCGGCATTAACTTCGAGCACCCACTCTGCTTCTCACTGAAATTGCTGCACTCGAAGCTCTCCGAGAAGAACCCCCCAGCTTGGAGCTCGGCAGTGACTTCGAGCACCCACTCAGCTTCTCACTAGAGTTGCCTCACTCGAAGATCTCTTAGCCAACCCTCTGACCTCGGTGCTCGACCGTAACTTTGAGCACCCACTCAGCTTCTTACTGAAGTAGCCTCACCTGAAGCTCTCCGAGATGACCTTCTATGCTCGGAGCTCAGTAGTGACTTCGAGCACCCCCTCAGCTCCTCACTAAGGTTGCCTCACTCGAAGCTCTCCGAGCTGACCTACTAAGCTCGAAGCTTGGGAGTGACTTCGAGCACCAACTCAGCTTCTCACTGAAGTTGCCTCACTCGAAGCTCTCCGAGCAGACCCTCTAAGCTCGGAGCTCGGCGGCAACTTCAAGGACCCACTCAGCTTCCCACTGAAGTTGCCTTACTCGAAGATCTCCGAACGGACCCTCTAAGCTCGGAGCTCGACAGTGACTTTGAGTACCCAATCAGCTTCTCACTGAAGTTTCTACACTCAATGCTCTTCGAGCCGACCCTCCAAGCTCGGAGCTCGGCAATGACTTCGGGCACCTACTTAGCTTCTCACTTAAGTTGCCTCACTCGAAGCTCTTCGAGCCGACCCTCCAAGCTCGGAGCTCGGCAGTGACTTCGAGCACCCACTCAGCTTCTCCCTAAAGTTGCCTCACTCGAAGCTCATCGAGCCTACCGTCCAATCTCGGAGCTTGGTAGTGACTTCGAGCACCCACTCAGGTTCTTACTAGAGTTGCCTCTCTCGAAGCTCACCGAGCTGACCTTCCAAGCTCGAAGCTCGGCAGTGACTTCATGCACCCACTAAGCTTCTCACTGAAGTTGCCTCACTTGAAGCTCTCCGAGCCAACCCACTAAGCTCAGAGCTCGGGAGTGACTTCGAGCACCCACTCAGCTCCTCACTGAAGTTACCTCACTCGAAGCTCACCGAGCCGACCCTCTAAGCTCGCAACTCGGTAGTGACTTCGAGCACCCACTCAGCTTCTCACTGAGGTAGCCTCACTCGAAGCTCTCGAGATGACCTTCAAAGCCCGAAACTCGGCATTAACTTCGATTACCCACTCAGCTTCTCACTAAAGTTGCCTCACTCGAAGCTCTCCGAGCAGAACCCCCATGCTCGGAGCTCGGCGGTGACTTCGAGCATCCACTCAGCTTCTCCTTGAAGTTGCCTCACTTGAAGCTCTTCGAGCCGACCCACCGAGCTCGGAGCTCATCAGTGACTTCGAGCACCTACTCAGCTTCTCACTGAAGTTGCCTCACTCAAAGCTCTATGAGCCGACCCTCTAAGTTCGGAGCTCGGCAGTGACTTCGAGCACCCACTCCGCTTCTCCCTGAAGTTGCCTCACTCGAAGCCCTCCAAGCCAACCCTCTAAGCTTGGAGCTCGGCAGTGACTTCGAGCACCCACTCAGCTCCTCACTGAAGTTGCCTTACGCGAAGCTCTCGGAGCGGACCCTCTAAGCTTGGAACTCGGCAGTGACTTCGAGCACCCACTCAGCTTCTCACCGAAGTAGCCTCCCTGGAAGCTCTCTGAGCTGACCTTCAAAGCTCGAAGATTGGCATCAACTTCGAGCACCCACTTAGCTTCTCACTGAAGTTGCCTCACTCGAATCTCTTCGAGCAGAACCCCCATGCTCGGAGCTCGGCGGTGACATTGAGCGCCCACTCAGCTTCTCCTTGAAGTTGCCTCACTCGATGGTCTCCGAGCCGACCCACGATGCTCGGAGCTCGGCAGTGACTTCGAGCACCCACTCAGCTTCTCCCTGATGTTGCCTCACTCGAAGCCCTCCGAGCCAACCCTCTAAGCTCGGAGCTCGGCAGTGACTTCGAGCACCCACTCAGCTTCTCACTGAAGTTGCTGCACTCGAAGCGCTCGGAGAAGAACCCCAAGCTCGGAGCTTAGTAGTGACTTCTAGCACCCACTTAGCTTTTCCCTAAAGTTGCCTCTCTCGAAGCACTCCGAGCCGACCCACCAAGCTCGGTGCTCGGCAATTACTTTGAGCACCCACTCAGCTTCTCACTGAAGTTTCCTACCCTGAAGCTCTCCGAGCCGACCTTCTATTCTCGTAGATCGGTAGTGACTTCGTGCACCCCCTTAGCTCCTCACTAAGGTTGCCTCACTCGAAGCTCTCCGAGCTGACCCTCTAAGCTAGAAGTTTGGGAGTGACTTCGACCACCCACGCTGATTCTCACTGAAGTTGTCTCTCTCGAAGCTCTCCGAGCCGACCTTCAAAACTCGAAGCTAGGCATTAACCTCAAGCACCCACTCATCTTCTCACTGAATTTGCCTCACTCGAACTCTCAGAGCTCGGCAGTGACTTCGAGAGCCCACTCAGCTTCCCCTTGATGTTTCCTCACTCGAAGCTCTCCGAGCCGATCCACCAAGCTCAGAGCTCGGCAGTGACTTCGAGCACCCACTCAGCTTCTTACTGAAGTTGCCTCACTCGAAGCTCTATGAGCGGAACCCCTTAGTTTAGAGCTCGACAGTGACATCGAGTACCCACTTAAATTCTCTCTGATGTTGCGTCACTCGAAGCTCTTCGAGCCGACCCTCCAAGCTCAGAGCTCGACAGTGACTTCCAACACCCACTCAGCTTCTCACTGAAGTTGCCTCAATCGAAGCTCTCCGAGCCGAACCCCTAGGCTCAGAGCTCGGTGGTGACTTCGAGTAACGACTCAACTACTCAAAAAGGTTGCATCACTCGAAGCTTTCTGAGCCGACCCTCCAAGCTCGGAGCTCAGCAGTGACTTCGAACACCCACTCAGCTCTTACTAAAGTGGCCTCACTCGAAGCTCTCCGAGCCGACCCTCTAAGCTCGGAGGTTGGCAGTGACTTTGTCCACCCACTCAGCTTCTCACTGAAGTTTCCGCACTCAAAGCTCTTCGAGCCAACCCTCTAAGTTCGGAGCTCGGCAGTGATTTCGAGCACCTACTCAGCTTCTCACTAAAGTTGCCTCACTCGAAGCTTTCCAAGCTGACCCTCCATACACAGAGCTCGGCTGTGACTTCGAGCATCTACTGAGTTTCTCCCTGAAGCTGCCTCACTCAAAGCTCATCGAGCCTACCGTCGAAGCACAGAGCACGGTAGTGACTTCGAGCACCCACTCAGCTTCTTACGTGAGTTGCCTCTCTCGAAGCTCTCCGAACCGACCCTCCAAGATCGAAGCTCGACAGTGACTTCAAGCACCCACTAAGCTTCTCACTAAAGTTGACTCACTCGAAGCCCTCCGAGCCAACCCTCTAAGCTCAGAGCTCGGCAGTGACTTCGAGTACCCACTCAGCTCCTTACTAAAGTTGCATCACTCGAAGCTCACGGTGCCGACCCTCTAAGCTCGGAACTCAGCAGTGACTTCGAGCACCCACTAAGCTTCTCACTGAAGTAGCCTCACTCGAAGCTCTCTGAGCTGACCCTCTACGCTCGGAGTTCGGCAGTGACTTCGGGCACCCACTCAGCTTCTTACTAGAGTGGCCTCACTCGAACTTCTTACTAGAGCCGACCCTCAAAGCTCGAAGATCGGCATTAACTTCGAGCGCCCACTCAGCTTCTCATTGAAGTTGTCTCACTCGAAGTTCTCCGAACAGAACCCCCATGCTCGGTGCTCGACGGTGACTTCGAGAGCCCACTCTGCTTCTCCAAGAAGTTGCCTCACTCGAAGCTCTTCGAGCCACCCACCAAGCTCGGAGCTCGGTAGTGACTTCGAGCACCCACTTTGCTTCTCACTAAGTTGCCTCACTCGAAGCTCTATGAGCCGAACCCCTAAGCTCAGAGTTCGGCGGTGACATCGAGTACCCACTCAACTTCTCGCTGAGGTTGCCTCACTCGAAGCTCTCCGAGCCGACCCTCCGATCTCGTCGCTCGGTAGTGACTTCGAGCACCGACTCAGCTTCTTACTAGAGTTGCCTCTCTCGAAGCTCTCCGAGCTGACCCTCCAAGCTCGAAGCTCGGTAGTGACTTCAAACACTCACTATGCTTCTCACTGAAGTTGCCACACTTGAAGCACTCCGAGCCAACCCTCTAAGCTCGGAGCTCAGCAGTGACTTCGAGCACCCACTCAGCTTCTCACTGAAGTTGCCTCACTTGAAGCTCTTCGAGCCAACCCATTGAGCTCAGAGCTCGGGAGTGACTTCGAGCGCCCACTCAGCTCCTCACTGAAGTTGCCTCACTCGAAGCTCACCGAGCCGTCCCTCTAAGCTCGGAACCCGGTAGTTACTTTGAGCACCCACTCAGCTTCTCACTGAGGTAGCCTCACTCGAAGCTCTCTGAGCCGACCTTCAAAGCCCGAAGCTCGGCATTAACTTCGATCACCCACTCAGCTTCTCACTAAAGTTGCCTCACTCGAAGCTCTCCTAGCAGAAACCTGCTCGGAGCTCGGCGGTGACTTCGAGCATCCACTCAGCTTCTCCCTGAAGTTGCCTCACTCAAAGCGCTCTGAGCCGACCCACCAAGCTCAGAGCTCGTTAGTGACATCGAGCACCCATTCAGCTTCTCACTGAAGTTGCCTCACTCGAAGCTCTCCGAGCCGACCCTCCAAGCTCGGAGCTCGGCAGTGACTTCGAGAACCCACTCCGCTTCACCCTGAAGTTGCCTCACTTGAAGCCCTCCGAGCCAACCCTCTAATCTCAGAGCTCGGCAATGACTTCGAGCACCCACTCAGCTCCTCACTGAAGTTGCCTCACTTGAAGCTCTCCGAGCCGACCCTCTAAGCTTGGAACCCAGCAGTGACTTCGAGCACCCACTCAGCTTCTCACCGAAATAGACTCACTCGAAGCTCTCTGAGGCAACCTTCAAAGCTCGATGCTTGGCATTAACTTCGAGCACCCACTTAGCTTCTCACTGAAGTTGCCTCACTCGAAGGTCTCCGAGCAGAACCCCCATGCTCGGAGCTCGGCGGTGACTTTGAGCGCCCACTCAACTTCTCCTTGAAGTTGCCTCACTCGAAGGTCTCCGAGCCGACCCACGAAGCTAGGAACTCGGTAATGACTTCGGCCTCCCTGATGTTGCCTCACTCGAAGCCCTCCGAGGCAACCCTCTAAGCTCGGAGCGTGGCAGTGACTTCGAGCACCCACTCAGCTTCTTACTGAAGTTGCCGCACTCGAAGCTCTTCGAGAAGAACCCCAAGCTCGGAGTTTGGCAGTGACTTCTAGCACCCACTTAGCTTCTCCCAAAAGTTGCCTCTCTCGAAGCACTCTAAGATGACCCTCCAAGCTCGGTGCTCGACAGTAACTTTGAGCACCCACTCAGCTTCTCACTGAAGTTGCCTCACCTGAAGCTCTCCGAGCCGACCTTCTATTCTCAGAGATCGGTAGTGAATTTGTGCACCCCCTCAGCTCCTCACTAAGGTTGCCTCACTCGAATCTCTCCGAGCTGACCCTCTAAGATAAAAGTTTGGGAGTGACTTCGACCTCCCACGCCGATTCTCACTGAAGTTGTCTCTCTCAAAGCTCTCCGAGCCGACCTTCAAAACTCGAAGCTAGGCATTAACTTCGAGCACCCACTCAGCTTCTCACTGAAGTTGCTTCACTCGAACTCTCCGAGTAGAACCCCCATGCTCGGAGCTCGGCAGTGACTTCGAGAGCCCACTCAGCTTCCCCTTGAAGTTACCTCTCTCGAAGCTCTCCGAGCCGACCCACCAAGCTCGGAGCTCGGCAGTGACTTCGAGCACCCACTCAGCTTCTTACTGAAGTTGCCTCACTCGAAGGTCTATGAGCAGAAACCCCTAGTTCAGAGCTCGGCAGTGACATCGAGTACCCACTTAACTTCTCTCTGATGTTGCGTCACTCGATGCTCTTCGAGCTGACCCCCCAAGCTCGGAGCTCGGTAGTGACTTCCAACACCTACTCAGCTTCTCACTGAAGTTGCCTCAGTCGAAGCTCTCCGAACCGAACCCCCAGGCTCAGATCTCGGCGGTGGCTTCGAGTAATGACTCAACTACTCAAAAAAGTTGTCTCACTCGAAGTTCTCCGAGCCGACCCTCCAAGCTCGAAGCTCGGCAGTGACTTCGAACACCCACTGAGCTCTTACTAAAGTGGCCTCACTTGAAGCTCTCCGAGCCGACCCTCTAAGCTCGGAGGTCAGCAGTGACTTTGTCCACCCACTCAGCTTCTCACTGAAGTTTCCGCACTCAAAGCTCTTCGAGCCAACCCTCTTAAGTTCGGAGCTCGACAGTGATTTCGAGCACCCACTCAGCTTCTCACTTAAGTTGCCTCACTCGATGCTTTCCAAGCCGACCCTCCATACTCGGTGCTCGGCAGTGACTTCGAGCATCCACTCAGCTTCTCCCTTAAGTTGCCTCACTCAAAGTTCATCGAGCCGACCGTCCAAGCTCGGAGCTCGGTAGTGACTTCGAGTACCTACTCAGCTTCTTACTTGAGTTGCCTCTCTCAAAGCTCTCCGAACCGACCCTCCAAGGCCGAAGCTCGGCAGTGACTTCAAGTACCCACTAAGCTTCTCACTTAAGTTGCCTCACTCGAAGCCCTCCGAGCCAACCCTCTAAGCTCAGAGCTCGGTAGTGACTTCGAGTACCCACTCAGCTCCTTGCTGAAGTTGCCTCACTCGAAGCTCACGGTGTCGACCCTCTAAGCTCGGAACTCGGCAGTGACTTTGAGCACCCACTAAGCTTCTCACTGAAGTAGCCTCACTCGAAGCTCTCTGAGCTGACCCTCTACGCTCGGAGTTCGGCAGTGACTTCGGGCACCCACTCAGCTTCTTACTAGAGTGGCCTCCTGGCAATCCTGGCCGTTGGATGATGGCACAGATCTCGATGCTGGCTCAGTTCCCAAGAAAACACTATCTTATCGCATAGAGGCGCTGGCATGATCTGATCCGTCTGATCGAGATCTTACATGAATCTTGAGGGGAAAGTCATTTTCTCCATTTCGTAGCTCGGATTGGCACTTGCTCGGAATCTGAGCGAAATGGCTCGGATGGTCTGTCGCTCGGGTTTTGGATTCGAGGGACGTGGGGCAATCCTGGCTATTGGATGAGGGCACAGATCTCGATGCTGGCCCAGTTCCCAAGAAAACACTATCTTGTCATTTAGTGGTGCTGGCATGATCTGAGCTGTCTGATCAAAATCTTACGCAAATCTTGAGGAGAAAGTTGTTTTTCTCCATTTTGTAGCTCGGATTGGCACTTGCTCGGATTCCGAGCGAAATGGCTCGGATGGCCTGTCGCTCGGGTGTTGGATCCGAGGGACGTGGGGCAATCCTAACCGTTGGATGATGGCACAGATCTCGATGCTGGCTCAGTTCCCAAGAAAACACTATCTTGTTGCGTAGTGGCGCTGGCATGATCTGAGCCGTCTGATCGAGATCTTACACAAATCTTGAGGGAAAAGTCGTTTTTCTCCATTTCGTAGCTCGGATTGGCACTTGCTCGGAATCCGAGCGAAATGGCTCGGATGGTTTGTCGCTCGGGTTTTGGATCCGAGGGACGTTGGGCAATCCTGGTCGTAGGATGAGGGCACAGATCTCGATGATGGCTCAGTTCCCAAGAAAATACTATCTTGTCGTTTAGTGGTGTTGGCATGATCTGAGCTGTCTAATCGAAATCTTACGCGAATCTTGAGGGGAAAGTTGTTTTTCTCCATTTCGTAGCTTGGATTGGCACTTTCTCGGATTCCGAGCGGAATGGCTCGGATCGCCTGTCGCCCGGGTGTTGGATCCGAAGTGCCGAGCTATTCTACTTGGGTCAAAACGTCGCTCCCTTTGCCAACAGTTGCGGTTCTCCGTTACTTAGTCATTTGGGCTTTCGTAACGCTTCAAGGGAGGCCCAAGAGTTGCGCCCTTACGTTACAAAGCCCAAGAGGCGTCTTTTTTACTATAAGTTTTCACCACCTCAACACTTCACCTCATTTCTCACTTTCACTTTCTCACTCTTAGTTTTTACTTCTTAGCAAAGTTTTTAGCTCTCGAGTGGCGCTGCTAGCTGTCGCGGCAATGCGTTTTAAGCTCCGGCGAACTTTTCCGGCCATACTAGTCACTTCAAGGTCAGTCCCTCTCCTCATCTTTGTAAAATGGTTAAGATTTCTTCCATGGATGAGCCCCCTCCTCGGACCGAGGCATCAACCGAGCGGTCAATCCGAGCAAGGGTAAAGGGAAGGAGGTAGTGGAGCCGACCGAAGAGACTACAGTCGGGCCGAGTACAGATGGGGAAGTTGTCGAGCCTCTCAAGGAGGTAGTGGTCCGATCTAGCAAAGGCAAGGGTGTGGAAACCATAATTGAGCACCGAAGATTGCAGGGGAGTGGGTTCGGCATCCGAGCACTCTGTCGAGCGTTGGCGGTGTGCGAGCTACTCCGGAGATCTGTTGGAGAAGGTGACGCAGGGCACCGCCAAGTCGATCAAAGAGAACGAACCGAGGGAAACCTCTGAGGTAGATCAGATCTCTTCGGTCCTGACCGAGGCAGATTTGCATCGGATTCGGAGCGGGTTCCAAATCCCCACGGAGTACGGGCTCCTTCTCCCTGGCCCGGGCTTCCGAGCGTGCACCTCGTCCTCGGCCGATATATGCATTTTTCCCGCCGACTCCCTGAATGCCGGACTTCGGCTGCCACTGCACCCTTTCGTGGTCGAGGTGCTGCAGTGGTACGGCTTGTGTCCGGCTCAGATAATGCCAAACACCTGGCAACACGTCATGGCGTTCGTTCTTCAATGCCAGGAGGTCGGCGCTCAACCCAACATGTTCATCCTTCGGTGTCTCTACCGTTCTTGCCAACCAAGCAAAAATGAGCAGAGGTACTACCTCTCGCAGAGGAAGGGAGTGAAGCTGATCGAGAACCCGGACTCGATCAAGCATTGGAAGGAGAAGTACTTACTCGTCCGAGCTCCCGAGCCGTGGGTGATCCCGACAGTGTGGTCGAGGGACGGTCTGCCGAAGCGGGCGAAGAAAGAGCCCGTTTTCAGCAACGAGGAGGCAGAAATCGTGGAGAAGTTGCTCGGGCTTCCGACCCTCAGTTGGAAAGACATCACCGAGGAGGCATTATTCCGAGGGGGTCTCAGTCCAATCGACCCTAGTACGCTTCTTCAAATCTTGTTTTGTCTTTGAGGTTTTGGAAAATTTTTCTAACTTTTTTCACTCAGTTTGTGCAGAATCTCCCGGCATGGACTATAAAGGTCTGATGGCTAAGGCCCGATCAGCTAGGGAGCAGGAGAGGAGGAAGAGAAAAAGGACCGTGTCCGGACCCCAAGGCGGCCGAGTGCCCAAGATCCCCTCGGTCTCTCCGACCCCCGAGCGGCAGGTTGTTGAGGCTCCTCTGGTCGAGTCCGAACAAGGCCTCGTCTTGCTGACCCCAACGGCGCGAACAGATACTCCAGGGTCTTCTGGCAGAGCGTTCAACATCAGCACAGCGCTGGCTCTCGATGTCCCGCCCCTCACTGCCGAGGCGGAGGCGATCCTGACCGAGGAGCACAAGCGCATCTTCATCCCCGACTAGTGGGTGATGAAGGTCGACGGGTTCTTAGGGGACGGTAACATTTGTATGCAGGCGGTGAAGCACCTGCCTACCCCTAAAGACCGAGCAGCACTCAAGGCGGGTGAAGTTGGTGACGCCGCGATGCAGATCGCTCGGAACACTATGTCGGTAAGTCGTAGATACTTTCTTGAGAATTTTTCTAAGTTTTTGCGCTCATGCTTGACTGTTTCTTATATTGCTTGTAAACCCTCTGCCACTTCAACTATCTACTCGAGGAGTTCGCTAGCAAGGAAAAAGAGATGACCGTTCTGAACGACCGGGAACGGTTGGAGCGGTCTAAGGCGGTGAAGCAGCTGAAGGCCGAACAGTTGCGTTCCACTTTGCTCGAGGCTGAGGTTGCCGACCTAAAGGCTCAGCTCGCCGAGGCGCTGAGGAGATCGGCCGCCAAGGGCTTCCAAAGTCGAGACCCTTGAAAAGGAGGCGGCTCGACTCGAAGGGGAGTTGTCTAAGGCTCAGAAGGCGTCGGAGGTAGCCCTGAGCGAGCAAGCGTCGAAGGTGGCGGCCGCAGAGAAGGCGGCTCGAGATGAAACCGAGGCTCACATGTTGACCAACATGGAGGAGGCGTACGGCCGAGCGTTGAAGCATATCGTCGCTCGGAACCCCGGATTCGACGTCTCGTCCTACTATTTCTACGACTCCGTGGAGGGAGAAGAAGAGCTTCCCTTAGCCAAGCTCGCTCCGAGGCCGGAGGGCGAAGACTCCGAAGGCGAGGGAGGTGCCGAGCGTGCGATTGTAGCTGTGCCGGACGATGATGAGGTCGACCCCTGACTTTGTCGCCTCTTCTTGTTTTCTTGTTCTTCTTCTTCTTTTTTTGTAATGCCTAACTGCGGACTGGCAACCGCTTTTTGTAAACCTTGGAATTTTAATGAAACGATGGTGTTTTGGCTGAACATTACGAAATTTTGCAAAGTGTTCAACTCTTTTTGCTCGGATTGTGTCCTTAAGTGCCGAAGACTTCTTTTTATAATTCTCCACTTTTCAGGTTGAGTTGGGTCCGATTACTGAGGTCTCCCATCTTCATACTGAGCTGGAGAAAACGAAGCAGGCTCTTTCTCGTAGTTGTGCTGAAGCGTTTTACGACTTCTTGAAATTGGAGGACATTAAAGCAACTGCGAGGGGGTATTTTTGCGAGTTGAGGCAACTGTGAAAGCAATCTCGAGAGACTCGTCTCGAAGGCGAGATAGAGTTGCTCCGTAAGGTGCTCTTCGATGTCGACCAAAGGAATAGTGAGCTTCTGGCAGAGATTCGTCACTTGGAGGTAATGGTGAAAGAGCACTCGGCGGAGGAAGAGGAGTTAGCTTCGAAGGTGGGGAAGTTGATGTCTGAGCGCGATGAGTTGACGGCAAGAATTAACAAACTGAGGAGGGTTACGATCGATAGGGGTATCGAAGTGACTCATTTCCGTCGTATTGTGGCCGACATCACTAACGTCGCAGGCTCGTCTAAACTTTCCTGTTTCAAAGTATCGGCGGAGGACGATATTCAGAGAGACAGGATCGTCGAGCTGGAGGAGGAGATTGCATCACTGAAACCTCTGCCCGTAAGGGCCAATGTTCGCAGTACGTCGTGTACTCGCGCAGAGAGCGAAAGAGGAATCTCGTTCTACGAACTTGCAACCCGTTCGCCTCCCGTTAGGTGGAGTCTAGCTGACACTCAGAGCGGTGTAGCTGTTTCTTCTAGTGGCGCCTCGGTTGGGGCCACAGCTAGAATCAGTGGCGAAGGGGGTTCTCGCTTTGCTGGTTTAGAGTCAAGCTCAGAGGTAAGGCGAAACCGCCCTCGTGTGTCTCTGAACCGAAGCGTTCCCCTTCCGAAGAAGTGCTAAACAAGTTGTATGATGCTCTTCAAGTTATTGTAAAAACCCTGTTGTAGTTTCAGTCCTGTTTGGTCTCTTAATAAAAGAGTTTGTTTTGCTTCTGATGTTCGAATACTGTGTTAGCTGTTTATTAGTTTAAGTATAACTCCTCCAACTTTTGACAACTACTCAAAATCAGAAGCAAATCTTCCTTCATATGGGCGAACCACTCCCAACTCGCTTAAGACTGTGCTTGTGGAGCAGAGTTGAACCAAGTGTTGGACTCCGAACTCGTCGTTAGAGTTTATTCAATAGTTGTGGGAGCAATTCCGAATGGAGCTCGCTTAAGAGCGAACTTGCGGAGCAGAATCGAACCAAGTGTTGGACTCCGAACTCGTCGTTAGAGTTTGTTCAACGGTTGTGGGAGCAATTTCGAATGGCGACCCACTCCTAGCTCGCTTAAGAGCGAGCTTGCAGAGCAGAATCGAACCAAGTGTTGGACTCCGAAATCGTTGTTAGAGTTTGTTCAACAGTTGTGGGAGCAATTCCTAATGGTGACCCACTCCTAGCTCGCTTAAGAGCAAGCTTGCGGAGCAGAATCGAACCAAGTGTTGGACTCCGAACTCGTCGTTAGAGTTTATTCAATGGTTGTGGGAGCAATTCCGAATGGCGACCCACTCCTAGCTCGCTTAAGAGCGAGCTTGCGGAGCAGAATCGAACCAAGTGTTGGACTCCAAACTCGTCGTTAGAGTTTGTTCAACGGTTGTGGGAGCAATTCCAAATGGCGCCCACTCCTAGCTCGCTTAAGAGCGAGCTTGCGGAGTAGAATCGAACCAAGTGTTGGACTCCGAACTCGTCGTTAGAGTTTGTTCAATGGTTGTGGGAGCAATTCCGAATGGTGACCCACTCCTAGCTCGCTTAAGAGCGAGCTTGCGGAGCAGAATCGAACCAAGTGTTGGACTCCGAACTCGTCGTTAGAGTTTGTTCAACGGTTGTGGGAGCAATTCCGAATGGCGACACACTCCTAGCTCACTTAAGAGCGAGCTTGTGGAGCAGAATCGAACCAAGTGTTGGACTCCAAACTCGTCGTTAAAGTTTGTTCAACGGTTGTGGGAGCAATTCCGAATGGCGACCCACTCCTAGCTCGCTTAAGAGCGAGCTTGCAGAGCAGAATCGAACCAAGTGTTGGACTCCGAACTCGTCGTTAGAGTTTGTTCAACGATTGTGGGAGCAATTCTGAATGGCGATCCACTCCTAGCTCGCTTAAGAGCGAGCTTGCGGAGCAGAATCAAACCAAGTGTTGGACTCCGAACTCGTTGTTAGGGTGAAGAGTAAAAGTAGAGAGATGCAAGCAATTTTACAAGTAAAATATGAAAAAACTTTCTTTATTGATAACTAATGGTTGGCTGCTTCTAAGTTGCGAGCCGTTATTACATGAGAGAAATAAAGAAAAAATACAAGTAAAAGGAGAGGAACGGTTCGACATCCCAGGATACTCAGAGAGGCATTAATGCTCTCTCTTGGTATTTCAAAAGATGGTCGGCATTCCAAGTCCTGGGGATCTCTCTGCCTTCGAGGTCTTCTAAATGATATGACCCAGGCCGAACTACTTTGGTGATTTTGTAGGGTCCCTCCCAATTTGGAGCTAGTTTACTCTTTTGACCAGGAAAAGAGATTGCTAACTTTATGAGGACCAAGTCCCCTTCTTTGAGGTTGGTAGGACGGACTCTCTTATTGTATGCCAACTCGATCCTTCTCCGGTAGCTTTGTTGACGAATGGCAGCTCTTTCACGGATCTCATCAATCAAGTCTAGATTTGCTCAGAGCTCTCTGGCATTTTGTTCTTCTTCATAAGCCATTAGACGAGGAGAGGGTATACCAACTTCTAGGGGGATCATAGCTTTGGACCCATAGGTGAGATTGAATGGGGACTCTCCTGTGGGGGTCCGTTTTGTGGTTCGGTAGTTCCACAGCACGTTAGGGAGCTGATCGACCCATAAGCCTTTAGAGCATTTATCCAACCTCTTCTTAATACCGGAGAGGATCTGTCGGTTAGCATTCTCCACTTGGCCATTCGACTGTGGATAGGAGATGGAGGAGAAACGTTGTTGGATGGTGAGGTCTTCACATAGAGCTCAGAAGGCAGCCCCGGTAAACTGGGTTTTCGGTGATCGTGGCCAAGGGCTCGGCCTCTATCCACTTCGAGAAGTAGTCGATCGCCACGACTAAGAATTTGAGCTAGCCGGGAGCTAGTGGGAATGGCCCTAGTAAATCCATCCCCCACATTGCGAAAGGGATAGGACTTGATAGGGAAGTGAGTGGAGCTTATGGGAGGCGACGGATGTTGGAGTACTTCTGACAAGAGCTGCATTGCCGAACGTGCAGTTCGGTGTCTTGTAGGAGTGGGCCAGAAATATCCATAATTCAACACTTTGCGGGCTAGGGATCTGGACCCTAAATGTGCCCCGCCGATGCCTTCGTGAAGTTCTTGCAGGGCGTAGTCGGCTTGTTCCGGGGAGAGGCATCTCAAATAAGGCCTGTCGTCTACTTGTGTGAAGGAGCGCTTGTATAGGATGTCCTCGATAAGTGTGTATCGCTCTGCTCGGGTTCTTACTCAGCGAGCTTCCTTAGGATCTTCGGGGAGGAGCCCATCCCTCAGGAACTCAACGAGGGGTTTCATCCAATTATCTTGAAGCAGGACAGGTAGGGACTCCATAGAATCGGAAGTTTCGTCTTCTATACTTGGCTTCAGGAGCACCTCAATCAAGACGGTCTGCTCGAGACCTTGGAGGAAGGAGGAGGCTAGCCTGGAGAGGGCATCGGCCTGGGAATTCTCTTCTTGGGGGATTCACTGGATGAGAGCTTCTTCAAACAGGGCCATGAGATTCCTGACCTTGGCTAGGTACTTAACCATTCGGTCATCTCGTGCCTCGTACTCGCCTAGGACCTGATTCATGACCAGCTGAGAGTCGCTAAAGATCCGGAGGCACGCGCCCCTGCATTGCGAGCCATTCCGAGGCTGGCTATGAGTGCTTCATATTCCGCTTTATTGTTGGAGGCCTTGAAGTTGATGCGGAGGGAGTATTGGAGGATGAAATCATCTGGGCTGACCAGAATGACCCCGGCTCCGCTTCCCTCGTTACAAGAGGATCCATCCACATAAACTGACCAGACAGGTGGTCCCTTCATTGCTTGGCTGAACTCGGGGATGGTACTTTCAACTATGAATTCAGCTAAGGCCTGAGCCTTGATCGCGGTCCGAGGCTGATATGTTATATCATGCTGGCTCAGCTCGATAGACCACTTCATGAGGCGACCGGAGGTCTCTGGCTTATGGAGAATTTGCTTCAGCGGTTGGTCAGTAAGAACAATCACCGAGTGGGACTGAAAATATGGGCAAAGCTTCCTTGTGGCCATGACTAAGGCATATGCCATCTTCTCTATCTTTGGGTAGCAGAGCTCGGCATCCCGAAGTACCTTGCTCACGTAATAGATGGGCTTTTGGGTCTTATCTTCTTCCCTCACGAGAACGGCGCTGAGGGTCTGCTCCGAGGCGGCTAAGTAGACGTAGAAGGCTTCACCAGGAATTGGTTTGCTAATGAGAGGATGATTGACTAGGTAAGCCTTGAGCTGGTCGAATGAATCTTGTTGCTGCTGACCCCACTCGAAGCCTTTAGCCCTCCTGAGAGCCTTGAAGAAGGGAAGGCACTTCTCCCCTGACTTGGAAAGGAAACGCCCTAGGGCTGCCAGGCGACCCGTTAGCTTCTGAACCTCTTTAACATTCTTCGGGGGAGCCATGTCTAATATGGCCTTGATCTTCTCGGGGTTGGCCTCGATTCCTCTCTGGCTGACCATGAAGCCTAGGAATTTCCCGACGAGACTCCGAACGCACATTTGTTCAGATTGAGTCTCATACGTTGTTTCCTGAGTACGTCGAATGCCGCTTGCAGATCGGCCACATGATCGGCCCCGTGGATGCTCTTCACAAGCATATCGTCAACATATACCTCCATATTTCAGCTGATTTGTGCTTGAAAAACCTTGTTGACGAGGCGTTGATAGGTGGCATCTGCATTCTTCAAACCGAAGGGCATTACCTTGTAGCAGTAGAGGCCCTGGTCGGTTACAAATGAGGTCTTCAGGATATCTGGAGGGAACATACGAATCTGATTGTAGCCTGAGAAGGCGTCCATGAAGCTGAGGAGTTCATGGCCCGAAGTGGCGTCAATCAAAGTATCAATGCTTGGAAGAGGGAATGGATCTTTGGGGCTTGCCTTGTTGAGGTCGGTAAAGTCTATACAAATCCTCCAGGTCCCATTGGACTTCTTCACCATAACTACATTCGAGAGCCATTCGGGATAGTTTACCTCTTGTATGAACCGGGCCTTCAAGAGCTTGTCCACTTCCTCTTTTATAGCTTCCTGGCGCTCGGGAGCAAACTTGCACCTCTTCTGTTGGATCGGTTTGGACCCCGGAGCAATGCTGAGGTGGTGGACTAAGAGCTCTTCGGAAATTCCAGGCATGTCTGCCGCCGACCATGCAAAGAGGTCTCGGTTCCTTCGGATGCACTGGACTATGTCGGAGCATAGGGCGGATGGGAGGGTCTTGCTAACAAAGAACTTTCGGCTTAGATCCTGCTCAGAGAAGAGCACTTCCTCCAACTCATCCACCGGCTCGGACATTGGTCGGGCAACGTCTTGGGGGATTTCCAGAGTTTCGAGGGAGAGGACTGGACCCAGGGTAGAGGTCATGTAGCATTTGCGGACCGTTTCCTGATTGCCTTTTACTTCCCCTACTCCTGTCCGAGTGGAAAACTTCATCTTGAGGTGGTAGGCAGAAGGGACGGCTTCAAGAGCTGCTAAGCCGGGCCGACCCAAAATGACATTGTAAGCTGCAGGGACATCCACGACCATAAAGTCCATCGACTCCGTTCGGGTAATAGGAGTTCTGCCAGCAGTTACGTCAAGGGTGATCACCCCTTCAATAGTCACTGGCACTCCCGTGAACCCATGGAGTGTGTAGCCGGCGGGTTTGAGTTTGTCTCGTGATAGCTTGAGGCCTTTGAAAGCGGCGAGGAAGAGGATGTTAACGGAGCTGCCATTGTCCACTAGGATCCTTTCCACCTTAAAATTCGTCATATGGAGATTGATGACAAGTGCGTTACAATGGGGGGTTCGGACACCCTCAAGGTCTTCTTCTGAAAATGTGACGGGCACTCCGAGGCCTTTAGGAGGGGGTGTGGCGCGAACCAAATTGACTTCCCTTATAAACGCCTTTCGAGAGGAGTGGGAGGAGCCCCCCATTAGGCCCCCATGAATGAGGTGCAGGACACGCTCCTCTTCGAATTCGGGCGTTTCATCGCGTTCAGGACGCTTGTTAGCCCCCCGAGGCAGGGGAAGAGGATCGGTTCGGTCCTTTCTCACGAACCTGTTTAGCTGACCCCTCTGGATGAGGGCTTCTATCTCGTTCCTCAGGGCCCGACAATCATTGGTGTCGTGGCCATGGTCCCGGTGATAACGGCACCACTTCTCTTTGTCCCTCTTCTTGCCGGGGGTGTTCATTTTTTGGCGGGGGAGGTATCACCCCCTCCTTCTCAACTTTCATGAGAATTGTGGAGATGTTGGCGTTCAGATGAGTAAACTTTTCAAATCTGGGGGGAGGACGGCGCTGCCCGCCATTATCCTTCTGGAGCTTTTTGGCCCCTTCTTCTTCTGTTCCCTTTCTCTTAGACCCGGAGGAAGACCCCTCCAATTTGGGGCAGTGTTCAGCTTCCTCAGCCCGAATATACTTTTCGCTCCGGAGGAGGAGGTCAGAGAAGTTCTGTGGGGGCTTCTTGGCGAGGGAGGAGCAGAGGCTGGAGTTGAGGACGTTGGATTGGAATGCTGCTGCAGCGACCGACTAGTCGAGGGATGCTATGGACCTAGCTTCCGCTGTGAACCTTTTCACATAGTCTCTGAGCTTCTCACCCTTCTTCTGGTTGAAGTAGAGTAGCAAAATGCTGGTCTTCTCAGTTCGGCGGCTACTCACAAAGTGGGTGACGAAGAGGGTCTCAAATTGCTCGAAGGAGAATATTGAGGATGGGGCAAGGCGAGAGTACCATTCTCGATCCGGACCCTTAAGAGTAGCAGGGAAGGTTTTGCACAGCAGGGCATCAAAAGCTTGATGGATGAGCATGAGGGTCTTGAAGCTTTCGATGTGATCGACGGGGTCAGACTCCCCGGAATAAGTCTCGAATTGATGAGGTTTAAAGCCAATTGGTACGGGCGCCTCCATTATGGTTCGGGAAAAAGGAGGTCGACTAGGACGAAGGGTCCTTCCTCTAAGCTCTTCTTCTCGGTCTAACTGACCCAAGCGCCTCTCCATTTCGTGGAGACGGCGGTAGACAGCGTCATCCCTTCGACGGTAATCAACCGAGCCTCTAGACTCGTCTTCGTACGAGGGAGAGCAGGGGCTACGACGACAGTAGCTCCTGGAGCAGCGAGGACTAGGAATGTGCTGGGGATTGCTAGCAGCTGGGGGAGGAGTTAGGGACCATCGGCGAGGACTTTGAACTGGAGGAGGAGTGGGAATCCTTGGGGCATTGGTGTTGTTGGGACGGAGATTGAGAGCTTGTAGGATGGTTGCTTGGAATTGCTGGAACTCGGCACGGGTGATGGGTGCCTCATCGTTCCTTGGATGTTGCCGACCAGCAGGGGAATAAGGTCTTCTCCTGTGATGCTCGGGGGACTCTCTCCGCCCCCTTCGGGTAGGGGACCTTCTGTAGTCTCAGCGGTGAGGAGATCGCTCATCCGGACGTTGTTGGCGGGAGGCTCCCTCTCGGGCCCGCTTCTCATCCAGACGGCAGCGAAGATCCTCATCCTTTTGCCGATTGAGGATGGTGTTGCGAAGGTCGGAAGCTCGGGGATTGTGGGAGGCCATAGAATCCGAAGTGGCATTGTGGATTGAGACGTGGTCCTGATGGAGAGGTTGTTTCTGCGGGTTGGGACGCGAGACCCCTGCACCGGCATTTTGAGGACCGGGGGGACCTTTAGGAGGTTGTTGATTTTGAGGAGGAGGCCGGTCCTGTTGAAGAGGGTCCTCGGCTTGAGGCGGAAGTTGCCCCTGCTACTGAGCGGGTTGCACGGGGACTTCCTGTTGCTGATTGGGGTTGGGTCCACGGTTGGACCCTCTGGATCTTACTTTCCTAGGAGGCATGGCTGGAGAAGATCTGACCAACGGGAAGAGGGGAGGCTGCTATTCGTTCGTTTCCCACAGACGTCGCCAATCTATTACCGCTAAATCTGGTGTGGGCGCAAACAGATAGTATTTGTGGATTCTTGGAAAACTTTGAATAGCAAACCTTGTTACCTGTTCCACCAGAGTTTGACCGTTGACTCCAGCCGTTCACCTACAAAAAGTGCGAGACACCGGGGTTGATCCCGGCAACGCACCCTCCGACGCTCAAGTCAGTAATCAGGGAGATTATGAAAGAGCGCAAATTGGCAAAAGATTGATTACCTCTTAATGGAGATGGATGGGGGGTATTTATAGTGGCCGTTGGGGTCAGATTAGGAATGTAATCCCTGTGGTTAGATAAGGAATGTAATCCCAAATTCCTAGTGAGAGGATAGATATGAATCAGGGTCGTTGATTAGGATTAATCAGAAACCCTAATTCTATCATGCTGGACCGGGTTTGCTGCGGGTTGAAACCCACACCCAGTTGAGGTAGATCCGTTTGCGAGTTAGTGGGTTTTCGAAGAGGAGAACCAGTACCCGCTTCAGACCCATTGGTAGGTGAAATTACCATTTTACCCCTAAGCTTTAAGATTCGTTCCTGATTTGGACGGTTCTGATTTAACCCTATTTTTAGCCATATCACTCTCCGAGCCGACCCTCTATGCTCGGAGCTCGGCAGTAACGTCAAGGGACCCACTCAGCTTCTCACTGAAGTTGGCTCACTCAAAGCTCTCCGAGCTGACCCTCTAAGCTCGGAGCTCGATAGTGACTTTGACCACCCACTCAGCTTTTACTAAAGTGGCATCACTCGAAGCTCTCCGAGCCGACCCTCTAAGCTCGGAGCTCGGCAGTGACTTCGGGCACCAACTCAGTTTCTCACTGAAGCTGCCTCGCTCGAAGCACTCCAAGCCGACCCTCTAAGCTCGGAGCTCGGTAGTGACTTCAAACACCCACTCAGCTTCTCATTAAAGTCGCTTCACTCGAAGCTCACCGAGCCGACCCTCTAAGCTCGGTGCTCGGCAGTGAGTTCGAGCACCCTACTCAGCTTCTCACTAAAGTAGCCTCACTCAAAGCTCTCCGAGCCGACCTTCCAAGCTCGGAGCTCGGCATTAACTTCGAGCACCCACTCAGCTTCTCACTGAAGTTGCCTCACTCGAAGCTCTCCGAGCAGAACCCCCATGCTCGGAGCTAGGCGATGACTTCAAGCACCCACTCAGCTTCTCCATGAAGTTGCCTCAATCGAAGCTCTTCGAGCTGACCAACCAAGCTCGGAGCATGGCAATGACTTCGAGCACCCACTCAGCTTCTCACTGAAGTTGCCTCACTCGAAGCTCTATGAGCCGAACCCCCAAGCTCAGAGCTAGGCGGTGACTTCAAGTACCCACTCAACTTCTCGCTGAGGTTGCCTCACTCGAAGCTCTCCGAGCTGACCCTCCGATCTTGGAGCTTGGCAGTGACTTCGAGTACCCACTCAGCTTCTCACTGAAGTTGCCTCACTCGAAGCTCTCTGAGCCCACCATCAAAGCTCATTGCTCGGCATTAAATTTGAGCACCCACTCAGCTTCTGACTGAAGTTGCCTTACTCAAAGCTCTACGAGCAGAACCCCCAAGCTCGGAGCTCGGCGGTGACTTCAAGCACCCACTCAGCTTCTCCATGAAGTTGACTCACTCGAAGCTCTTCGAGCTGAACCACCAAGCTCAGAGCACGGCAATGACTTCGAGCACCCACTCAGCTTATCATTGAAGTTGCCTCACTCGAAGCTCTCCGAGCTGACCCTCTACGCTCGGAGTTCGGTAGTGACTTCGGGCACCCACTCAGTTTCTTACTAGAGTGGCTTCTCTCGAAGCTCTTCTTGCCGACCCTCGAAGCTCGGAGCTCGCCAGTGACTTCAAGAACCTCCTCAATTTCTTACTAAAGTTGCCTCACTCGAAGCTCTCCGAGCAGAACCCCAAGCTCGGAGCTCGGCGGTGACTTCAAGTACCCACTCAGCTTCTCCATGAGGTTGCCTCACTTGAAGCTCTCCGAGCCGAACCCCAAGCTCGGAGCTCGGCAGGTGACTTCGAGTACCCACTCAACTTCTCACTGAAGTTGCCTCACTCGAAGCTTTCCGAGCCGACCCTCCAAGCTCGGAGCCCGGCAGTGACTTCGAGCACCCACTCAGCATCATACTAGAGTGGCCTCACTCGAAGCTCTCCGAGCCGACCCACGTAGCTCTGAGCTCGGCAGTGACTTCAGGCACCCAATCCACTTCTCACTGAAGTTGCCTCACTCAAAGCACTCCGAGCAGAACCCCTAAGCTCAGAGCTCGGCGGTGACTTCAAGAACCCACTCAGTTTCTCCATAAAGATGCCTCACTCGAATCTCTCTGAGCAGAACCCCCAATCTTAGAGCTCGGCGGTGACTTCGAGTACCCACTCAACTTCTCACTAAAGTTGCCTTACTCGATGCTCTCCGAGCCGACCCTCCAAGCTCGGAGCTCGGCAAGGACTTCGAGCACCCACTCAGCTTCTTACTAGAGTGTTCTCACTCGAAGCTCAGCGAGCCGACCCTCGAAACTCGGAGCTCGGCTGTGACTTTGGGCACCCACTCAGTTTCTCACTGAAGCTTCCTCGCTCGAAGCACTCCGAACCGACCCTCTAAGCTCGGAGCTCAGCTGTAACTTCCAGCACCCACTCAGCTTTCCACTGAAGTTTCCCCACTCGAAGTTCTTCGAGCCGACCATCCAAGCTTGGAGCTCGGCAGTGACGTCGAGCACCCACTCGGCTTCTCCCTGAAGTTGCCTTACTCGAAACCCTCCGAGCCAACCCTCTACGCTCGGAGCTCGGCATTGACTTCGAGCACCAACATAGCTCCTCACTGAAGTTTCCTCATTCGAAGCTCACCGAGCCGACCCTCTAAGCTTTGAACTGGGCAGTGACATCGAGCAACCACTCAGCTTCTCACGGAAGTAGCCTCATTCAAAGCTCTCTGAGCCGACCTTCAAAGCTCGAAGCTCGGCATTAACTTCGAGAACCCACTCAGCTTCTTATTGAAGTTGCCTCACTGAAGCTCTCCGAGCAGAACACCCATGCTCGGAGCTCGGCGGTGACATCGAGCACCCGCTCAGCTTCTCCTTGAATTTGCCTCACTTGAAGCTCTCCGAGACGACTCACCAAGCTCAGAGCTCGGCAGTGACTTCGAGCACTCACTCAGCATCTCACTGAAGTTGCCTCACTCGAAGCTCTCCTAGCCGACCCTCCAAGCTCGAAGCTCGGAAGTGACTTCGAGCACCCACTCTGCTTCTACCTAAAGTTGCCTCACTCGAAGCCCTCCGAGCCAACCCTCTAAGCTCGGAGCTCGGCAGTGACTTCGAACACCCACTCAGCTTCTCACTGAAGTTGCCGCACTCGAAGCTCTCCAAGAAGAACCCCCTAGCTCGAAGCTCGGCGGTGACTTTGAGAACCCACTCAGCTTCTCCCTAAAGTTGCCTCTCTCGAAGCACTCCTAGCCGACCCTCCAAACTCGGTGCTCGGCAGTAACTTTGAGCACCCACTCAGCTTCTCACTGAAGTTGCCTCACATGAAGCTCTCCGAGCCGACCTCCTATTCTTGGAGATCGGTAGTTACTCCGTGCACCCCCTCAGCTCCCCACTAAGGTTGCCTCACTCGAAGCTCTCCGAGCTGACCCTCTAAGCTCGAAGTTTGGGAGTGACTTTGAGCACCCACGCAGCTTCTAACTGAAGTTGTCTCTCTCGAAGCTCTCCGAGCTGACCTTCCAAACTCGAAGCTCGGCATTAACTTCGAGCACCCACTTAGCTTCTCACTGAAGTTGCCTCACTCGAACTCTCCGAGCAGAACCCCCATGCTCAGAGCTCGGCGGTGACTTCGAGAGCCCACTCAGCTTCCCCTTGAAGTTGCCTCACTCGAAGCTCTCCGAGCCGACCCACCAAGCTCGGAGCTCGGGAGTGACTTCGAGCACCCACTCTGCTTCTTACTGAAGTTGCCTCACTCGAAGCACTATAAGCGGAAACCCCTAGCTCAGAGCTCGGCGGTGACATCGAGTACCCACTCAACTTCTCACTGATGTTGACTCACTCGAAGCTCTTCGAGCTGACCCTCCAAGCTCGGAGCTCGGCAGTGACTTCCAACACCCACTCAGCTTCTTACTGAAGTTGTCTCAGTCGAAGCTCTTCGAGCCGAACCCCCAACCTCAGAGCTCGGTGGTGACTTCGAGTAACCACTCAACTTCTCACAGAAGTTGCCTCACTCGAAGCTCTCCGAGCGGACCCTCCAAGCTCGGATCTCGGCAGTGACTTCGAGCACCCACTCAACTCTTACTAAAGTGGCCTCACTCGAAGCTCTCCGAGCTGACCTTCTAAGCTCAGAGCTCGGTAGTGACATCGAGCGCCCAATTAGCGTCTCAATGAAGTTGACCCACTTGATGCTCTCCGAGCCGACCCTCTATGCTCGGAGCTTGGTAGTAACGTGAAGGACCCACACAGTGTCTCACTGAAGTTTCCTCACTTGAAGCTCTCCGAGCCGACCATCAAAGCTCGAAGCTCGGCATTAAATTTGAGCGCCCACTCAGCTTCTCACTGAACTTGCCTCACTCGAAGCTCTATGAGCAGAACCCTAAAGCTCGGAGCTCAGCGGTGAGTTCAAGCACCCACTCAGCTTCTCCATGAAGTTGCTTCACTCGAAGCTCTTCGAGCTGACCCACCAAGCTCGGAGCATGGCAATGACTTCGAGCACCCACTCAGCTTCTTACTAGAGTAGCCTCACTCGAAGCTCTCCGAGCTGACCCTCCAAGCTCGAAGCTCGGCAGTGACTTCAAACACTCACTAAGCTTCTCCCTGAAGTTGACTTACTCGAAGCACTCCGAGCCAACCCTCTAATCTCGGAGCTCTGCAGTGACTTCGAGCACTCACTCAGCATCTCACTAAAGTTGCCTCAGTCGAAGCTCTCTGAGCCGAACCCCCAACCTCAGAGCTCGGTGGTGACATCGAGTAACCACTCAACTTCTTACAGAAGTTGCCTTACTCGAAGCACTCCGAGCCGACCCTCCGATCTCGGAGCTTGCCAGTGACTTCGAGCACCCACTCAACTTCAAACTGAAGTTGCCTTACTCGAAGCTCTCCGAGCCGACCATCAAAGTTCGAAGCTCGGCATTAAATTTGATCACCCACTCAGCTTCTCACTGAAGTTACCTCACTCGAAGCTTTACGAGCAGAACCCCAAGCTCGGAGCTCGGCGGTGACTTCAAGCACCCACTCAGCTTCTCCATGAAGTTACCTCACTCGAAGCTCTCCGAGCCGACGCTCCGATCTCGGAGCGCGGTAGTGACTTTGAGCACCCACTCAGCTTCTTACTAGAGTTGCCTCTCTCGAAGCTCTCCGAGCGGACCCTCCAAGCTCGAAGCTCCGCAGTGACTTCAAACACTCACTAAGCTTCTCAATGAAGTTGCCTCACTCGAAGCACTCTGAGCCAACCCTCTAAGCTCGGAGCTCAGCAGTGACTTCGAGCATCCACTCAGCTTCTCCTTGAAGTTGCCTCACTCGAAGCTCTCCGAGACGATCCACCAAGCTCAGAGCTCGGCAGTGACTTCGAGCACCCACTCAGTTTCCCACTGAAGTTGCCTCACTCGAAGCTCGTCGAGCCGACCCTGCAAGCTCGGAGCTCGACAATGACTTCGAGCACTGTCATGGCCTGCTTCCCAAAAATATTGAATACGAGCGCGTGACGAAGCCCAGTGAATGATTTTTACAACATCCATAAGCTGTAGGATCGACTCAGCATCATAACAAGAATATAACCAGATTTATATATAACCAAGCATGCATGAATAATTTATTAAGCAACAGAAAACAATTTAAAATCAAATAATAATATTCAAATAGTTCCCATGGCTGGATCAATTGTAAAACTCGGAAACAAGTCTTATACAGCGGAAGAAATAAATACCTTAAGGAAAGCAATCATTTAAACAAGTCTTTGCTCCAAGCAAAGCCTGAAATTTCTGCTCGCCAATTCCAGCAGGTAGCTCGTCTCCCAAGTCTGCTTGATAAATATAAAAAGAAAAAACCGGGAAAAACAAGAGAAAATGCCCTTAGTGCAAGCTAGGGCCACAAATAGTGAAAACAAGTACAAGTATGGGGAACGAAGATTGGAATCAAGAATGTAACAGAGTTATAACAAGTAGTGGGAATCTAAGAACTAGCTAGCAAGAGGGACATCCTAGTAAACAGGAAAGTTAACAACTACTAATGGTAAAATATATGACAGGTGAACCTGTAGGGGTATCTAACATCAAGTGACAAGTCTCAAGTCTAGTGTCATGTGTTATTTCAAATGTCAGGTCTCAAATATCAAGTTGTCAAGTCTCAAGTAACAAGTTGTCAAGTTCAAGTTGTCAAGTTCAAGTCTTGTGGTGATTACTATCTAGGTAGCACTTCATGCATCCATCTTTTTACTATATGGTTGCTACAGTCAAAGCAATTTCGTTTAGACCTAGTAATGGATTTTATAGGGCGGCGTACTCAGGTATCAAGTATCAAGCAAGCCATGGTTCATGAATCGGAAAATAAATAACAAGTTCACGAAGTAAGTTCGCGAGTCCACTAACAAGTTCAAGAACCGCACAATGCGTTCGTGAATCAAACAAGTTCATGAGCCAAGTAACTGAATCTATGAATCGAACAAGATACAACAAGTTCATGAACCAAGTATTTGGGAAACACAGGCCCCCTTCCGAGTACACTAACCTATTTTGTCCACTGTATAGTCTTTCCCATAACCCCGGCTTGTTACTTTTATTAATTCTTATCGAGCAAGCATACATATGGGAAATGTTGTAAATTAATTCTAAGAAAAAATGGGGATGTCCTATAGGGTGTCCAGCAACTACGTATAAAGTTTCATATCCAACGTTTGCTATTTACACAGCTAAATTAATTCGCAAAGTAAAAGTGTACAGCAATTTTTGCGAAACTGTGCCCACCGACACAGCTGCAGTAAATCTGCAATAATTCCTAGACCGTAACTCCAAATTCAAAAGTTTCGGAGTCTAATGATATCTAGACATCTAGGGCTACATCTTCTATTCAGGTCTCGGGTTCATATTCAATTGTTAAATGGGTCGAAACAGCAAAAGAAGATTCAGGACAGCAACATGTGGGAATAACTTACTAGTATAGATTACATGGAAATTTGTCATTGGCGTCTAAGTTATTGTATGATATAAATACAGGATAGTGGTGGTCAAAACAGCGAGTAATAATTGTTTTTCAAGTCAAATGGTTGCAAGTTCATCAAATACAAAATACACCATGTGTAGCGCCCCGATTTCCAATACTGGGAAACCGTGACACGAGCCAAGACCTTTTCTTCAATTAGTCACAATACATAGAAAAAACAGGAGAATTTAAAACTTTTTATTCAATACACAAAGTGTTACAAGTCTGAATATTGTACAACTGTAATACCTTACCATAGAGTTACAATATTACCTTTACATTTCCAAGTATTACAACCTTCAACATCTTACATCAGAGTACCTCTCAACTAATAGATAATCAATACATATACTGCAGCGGAACTAAACATAACATTGACTCCTTGCTTTCCTCACCTTGAGTCCTCCTGAATATCGCCTTTGTACTTCGGCGATCCAGTACCTATGGAAGTGGGGACGTCAGTATTCACTGACGCTTAAGGGCTGATCATATAGCAGCGAATCTCCCAAACAATATACAAAATATAGCAATGGTGTTGGTGTAGTTTAAGTGTTTGTGAGTGCTAGGACTAGACTCTAATGCGATATTTAAATAGAACTCGGATGCTTCCTATTCTAATGTCAGCAAGTCTCCAAAAGCAACAAGCAGCCCATACTACATGCGACTCCATCTCAAGCCGTTTCTCCATATATAGGGATTGAACTCGCGTTATGAATTCTAATTGCACACAACCTGTTCCTGACACCTACACGTGACTCGCGAGGTTGCAGATGTGGTCATGTGCCACTGTTGCATTTCGCCAGTGGTGTCTATGTTCGCCACCGCGACCCGGCTAACCGGACCTCACTCAAAATAGACGAACCCAATGTATCAGGCGTCATTCCAAAATCAAACTATAGGGTTTCGCAAGCGCAGGGTAGAGCGAAGCCTACCCTGTGGCACCCTCTGGGGTCTCGCAAGCACAGGACTGCACAATGCATCCTGTGGCATCCCTAGCCACGGCACCTCAGGAATTAACAGCGCCAGATACGCAACCCGTGTCCTCAACTTGTGAGACGGCACCGTACGTATCCCTTTGACGGGAAGGTACAACCCAATACACCACCTATGATCTGCCTCAAGGGACGAGTTAGTGTAAGGGACCCCCTACAACTGACTCCTCTCTCCCGGCAAAAGGGTTTAAGTAAAACGATCCTTGTAAGTCACTATCCTAATAATGTCCCTGACTCGAACAATCCTAGGGATGACAATATTATAAACACAACATGCTAGGCCTTTAAAGTAGACTTCGCAAGACAACTCTACTAGGCTGCTCAACCTAGACTTACCAGAATCCCTCAGGATCTGGTTCATGGCTCATCAATCCAAGACTTTCGCCGTACGAATATACATGCATGCCGCTACCCTAGACTTGGATTTCGTCTATACTCCGGTCCTCGATCAACCTACCCTGGTTAAGATTCGACGGTACACAAGGAGTGACTCCTCCACAGTTCCTTTGGGTAGAAAACATATGTCTTGATGGTCGATAGCCCTTAGGGTGGTAGTATCACCCTAGACGAGCACAACGAACTGTGTACTAGCTAACAAGCTATACACGAGTAATCACCACATACGAGCTAATAAGCTACGTATGAAACAATAACTACCTACGAGTCAGGCGGGCCTCGTAGGAGACAACAACGTACATACCAGCCAAATAAGCCGTGTATGAGACCAACAGCTACGCACGGGCCGGTCGAGCCGCGTACGAGACAACAACCTACATACGAGCCAAGTAAGCTACGTATGAGACCCACAGCTACGTACGGGCTAGTCGAGCCACGTACGAGCACAACCATATGCAAACAACCATACAGGTAATCAATCTTAAAAGCAACCAAGCGTGCTTACTAGCAAACTTAATCTTCTATTATTAGAAGCAACAGAAGAATCTACTAGTAGTCTATGATCGGTATTCTACTAAGGAAGAACCGAAGGCGACAAGACAGCCTTTATCAACTAACTATTACTAGTGGTCTTCCCAATCCTTATTACTTCAACCTATAGCGCCTTAAGTATGGCATACAATTGCAAGCATCTTCCTACGACAATCTAATCATATAACACAACCACTCACCATGATACTCCTAAGTATGAATATGATTAATGCTTGTGCTTACATCGAGCTTAAGCAAGAAAATCACTACGACCTAGACATGAAGTCCACTATAGTCAAGCATAGGTTATAATTTGAGCATGAAAGCTTACTACTTATCATCACTAATCACCACAACTCAAACTAGTATGAACAAGCAACATTCCAAGGGCATAGTAGGTATTCTAACACTAACCCTACAACATTCTAAGCATGTATTTGAACTTTAGCATGGTATAGAACACAACATGAAATCACTACAAATAACCATAGGTAGTTTCTTTAATCTAAGCATGAATATCATAGCATGGATATCTCTAACTTAACATGACCAATAATTAGCATGATACCTACTTACTTAGCATGTATAATGATTAAGCATGATCATCTACTAACATAGCATGAACAAATACTTATCTAAGCATGAGTATTCATTTAATCTAGCATGGTATATAACTTACTTACAATTTAAACTAGCATGGCATACAACTCACTTGCAATTAAACTAGTATGGCATACAACTTACTTGCAATTAAACTAGCATGGTATACCACTTACTTACAATTAAAACTAGAATGGTATATCACTTACCTACAATTAAACTAGCATGGTATATAACTTCTCTACCACCTATCTAGCATGGTATATAACTTACTTACAACTTAACTAACATGGCATACAATTTACTAGCAATTAAAACTAGCATGGTATATCACTTACCTACAATTAAACTAGCATGGTATATAACTTCTCTACCACCTATCTAGCATGGTATATAACTTACTTACAACTTAACTAACATGTCATACAATTTACTAGCAATTAAAACTAGCATGGTATATCACTTACCTACAATTAAACTGGCATGGTATATAACTTTTTCTACTATCATCCAAGCATGAACCTTTATTAAGTATGAATAGCTACTAAACATGAATATCTTACTAAGCATGGGTAACTACTAGTATGAACATGCAACATTCCTATGTATATATGTATGTATACTTCTAACATGGAAAGTAATTTATCATGGATCCTACAACGTTCTAAGCATAATTAATTTAATCTAAACATGGTAGGAAACTCTTAGATTGAATCCTACAACATTCTAAGCATAAATAGACTAATCTAAACATGGTAGGAATTTTAGAATTAATCCTACAACATTCTAAGCATGAAATGGCATTCCTAAAACATGATAGGTAATTTTAGAAAGCATCCTACAATATTCTAAGCATAAAAACATGATAGGAAATTTTAGAAAGAAACCTACAACATATATGTCATTCCTACATATGATAGGCAATTTTAGAATTAATCCTCCAACATTCTAAACATGAACTAGCATTCCTAAAACATGATTAGTAATTTTAGAAGAAGTCCTACAACATTCTAAGCATGAAATAGCATTCCTAAAGCATGATAGGTAATTTTAGAAAGCATCCTACAACACTCTAAGCATATTCACACACCTAACATGGCTTACATCATTCTTAACATGGTAGGTATTTTTTCATACAAATCCTACAATATTCTAACATGAAATAGCTTTCCTAAAATATGGTAGGTAATTTTAGAAAGCATCCTACAACATTCTAAACATAGGAATATGATACGAAATTTTTTAGAAGAATGCTACAACCTTCTAAGCATAAAAACATGATAGGATATTTTTAGAAAGAATCCTACAACATTCTAAGCATATCTAAATTAATCTAATATAATCTTAGCATGGTATTTACTTTATGAACACAAAAATAAACATCTACAACTATCTACTACTACTACTACTCCATTTTAATCAAAAACATAGCACACAACTATCTACCACTACTACTACTTTATTTTAGTCAAGAACATAACACCCAACTATCTACTACTACTACTACTTCATTTTAATCAAGAACACAACATACAACTATAAAACATCTACAACTACTTACTATTACTTCTTTATTTTAACAACATACCACTACTACTTTATTTAATCCACATACTACTACTACTACTTATTTAATCAACATACTACTACTTTATTTTAACATGCTACTACTTAGTTGTCTACTAGTCTTTATTAGTCTTGATTTATTATTACTAGTGATTATAAAAGAAAGATCTTTTTATTTTCTACAACTAGTGATTATAAAGGGAAAGATCTTTTATTCTACAACTAGTGATAAAAGAAAAGATCTTTTTATTTATTCTACAACTAGTGATTAATAAAGAAAAGATCTTTTTTATTTATTCTACAACTAGTGATTAATAAAGAAAAGATCTTTTTATCTATTCTACAACTAGTGGTTAGAAAGAAAGGATCTTTTTATTTTAAGAAAGAAAAACTACAATAAAACATATGCTCATTATTATTTAGTCCAAGTTCAATAAAGGTCCTACAACCAAAATGGTTGTATAAGAGTATTCATATGCTTATGTATACCAAGTCCTACAAGTCCTACAACCCCCAATCGGTTGTATGTTCAAGTTCATATGCATTATGTCATTTTTTAGTCCAACAACATACATAAACAACAACTACAATCTTAAAGATGTGATCTTTATATGTTTAGTAGATACTACTACTACTTTCTTTCTTTTATTCATTACCACATTCACAATAACAACAACACACCATCACAAGAACACCCCAAAAACAAAAGAAAACAAAACAAGAAGGTAGGAGAAGAAGTCAAACAACAAAACAAACAAACAAACAAGCAAACAAACAACCAAATAAAACTGTGGAGAACCCCCACCTTAGTCTCTATTGGAAGGACTTGCTTGCTAACCTTCTCCTTCCCCTAGCTCTTAGAATCTCCTAGGAAAACGCCACAATAAAACTCTCTTGTTAGTATGAGACTTTCTCTCTTTCTTTTCCTTTCCTTTCTTTCTTTCTTTTTGTTTTCTAAAATGAGAGAAGGAGGAGAAGGAGGGGGTATTTATAGAAGGGAATAGGAGGTGGTAAGTGCAAATGTGCACTCACATTTTGCACAAAAACTCCAAGGGGGGGGTGAGGCCGGCCATACCCTAGGAGGAGGAGGGGTAAGGTGTAGGCATGGTGAGGTGGAGGCATGGTGAAGGGATAAGGCTTCTAGAAGGGGTTTAATTCTTCTCATGCATAAAACCCTACTTTAAGCCTCTTAATCAAACCCTAACTATCTTACTAAGTTGTCATGACAAGGATGAGTACATTGTCCTTGAGTGTATGCTACATATTTTGTATGATGTACTAAGTATCATACAATTGTATGTATGTGTATATGTGTGTGTATACTAAAATTCCTTATAAAATCCTCATAAAATAGTTTAATTTGAAAATAATAATAAAATAAATTTTATTATTAATTCGGAGGATCGCGCTATCAATTTGATGCGCTTCGGATGCACACCGACCGATAGATGCGCGTAGACACTGTTTGTGGACAAACCGGTGAAAAATCACCAAAATAATTTGATTTTGGAATTAAAATAAAATGATAATAAAATAATAATAAAATAGTAATTTATATGAGTTACTATCCGTCTGGGATATTACACCATGTGTCTACAAATTTAGGGCTCCTTAATCTCATGTGTTCATGTGTTCAAGGGGTAAAAGAGTCCAAGTAATTATAATTTAATACAATGAAATTTTTGTGACTCTTAGAATTATAAAATTTTGGAGGTTTGATATTGATCAACAACGATAGTCAAGGAGGAGCCACAATTCTAACTATTTGTAGTATTTTCAAGGGATGCTTGTACTAGAACAATCAAAATTGTACAAGAGATACTTGCCTTGATTGACGACGATTAGATCCAAATGTTGAAGAAAATTGGATCGAAAAATTCCGGGCGAAGCCTCCCAAAAGCACGTGTGAAGCACGTTCGAAGATCGGTCGTAGATTGAGTTTTCCCCCACACCAGATCGCTCCAAAACAGCGAGCTCGATCCGGTGCGGCAAAACAGCAAACACCGAACGCTCCAATCAACTCTCTTCCGCACTCCGGATCACACCCAAACACGGAACAGCTATTTTGGATCAGCTGTAGCCGAACACGAAACACCAATCCGATCTGATCTGAGTGGCACGAATCCTGATGCGATCCAACGGCTAAGATAAAATCCTGCCAATTCCCTCCTTACTTCTTCCTTCGTTCTCTTCTTCGACGATCACAGAGTGAGAGCGAGAGTGGCGATGGCACAGGCTGGCGCGACGACGGTGATGCGGTTGCGGTCGCGTCGCGATGAGGCGAGTGGCGGCGCTGTCATCGAGAGGCGTCGACAGCGAAGGGCAGAGCAGCGAGGGAAAGAATGGCGTGCTCTGCTCTGGGTTCGATACAGGGAGGAGAGTGGGGATAGCTCGAGGATGTTGAAGGCGATGGACGGAGGTCGGATTGAGGAGGCGACGGCGAGGCGGTGAGGCTGAGAGGGTGAGGGAAAGGTGGAGATGATGGAAAGGGGTAATGGCGGAAACTGGGTTTGGGAGGATGAAGACGGTGGTGGTTGTGGGGTTGCTCTGTGGTGGTGAAGACGACGGGAAGGGTGATGGGGAATTGACGAGGAGCGGGAGTCGATGGGGATTGGGTTTGGGCAATGGGGGTGATGGCGATGGTAATGGTGGAGAATTGGGAATGGCGAAATGGGTTCAGGGTCGTTGGGGACGATGGTGAACGATGGCGGTGGTGCTGTGGGGTTGACGAGGCAACAGAGAGGCGATCGGAGGTGCGAGGCAAGGGCAGAGAGACGGAGATCGATGGCAAGGTTGATGGGTTCCGAAACGAACGGAGAAGAAGCGGAAGGAAGGAGTGCGGCAGGTTAGTTAGGGTAGAACAGTAATTAGGGATAGGGATTAGGGGTTTAAATAGTAGGGTTTCGGGTTTGTGGATTTTAGGGTACCCGAATTGAATTGGGCCCAACAGGAGAATTGGTCAAAATGCAATAAAATAGGGGATAAAGAGATAAATGGGAAGAAATAGCCATTTCTTCATGGAGAACGACACAAAGTGCACACAAATGAATTCGGTAAAAGGACCAAAAATTGTGTCGAAAACAATTTAATGGTTTTATTCAATCTGAAAAAAAATGCAAGATCTCAGACAGATGAAAGAGTACAATGAGGCAAAATACAGTATAAAATACAAATACGGAGAAACAGGAGTTACAAATCCTACCCACCTTACACAAAAATTTCGTCCTCGAAATTTGCTTAGGCGGTACATAGGATAGGACAAGAAATAACTGTGGGAGGGTAACAATGAGGTCAAATGGGAGGCATAAAAGAGAATAACGGTATCAAAAGAACAAAATAACATAAGATAACAAACATGATAAAAAAGTAGGCAGAACTAAAATCAAGGAAAGAAAAGACAGGGAAGAATTGAATCGAATAATGAACGAGTTCAAGATGGCAAATGGAATGCAAGACGGAAATAACCGGTATCAAAATGAAGAATGGACAACACATGACTTGCAAGATACAAGGCAAAAGATGAAGAAATAGATAGAGTTGGAATCGAAGAAATGATGGACAAAGAAAAGATGAACCAAGCATTGAGTCAACGGATGAGAACAAATGCACGGAGTGGAACGAAACAAACAATACACGAAAGGAGAAGCAACAACAGGGTCCTGGGTCCTGTGGGTTATGGCCCCACCACGCTTCCGCTGCGACACTCTGATGGTGACATTCCAAGCTCCAAACATATCGTTGTAGACCACGTGACACCAAGCGACAATCCGAGCAGGAAGAAAGGAAGGAGACACCAAGATCAAAGAGAGTATGGGCTCCAAATAGGGATAGGCAATAATGCAAAATGGATATAAGGCTTGAGCTTTAATCTTCATAACTAAAAGATAGAATACATATCAAAACTAATGGCTTTTAAGAGAAATAATAACACAACAAATATCAATAATAATAATATCAATAGTAACAGAATAATAATAACAATAATAAAAATAAATATAACAATGATAATAATAAAATTAGTAATAATAGTAACAAAATAATAATAATAACAATAATAATAACAGAAATCAAAATCATCATAACCATACAGGTAATATTAACATAATAAAAATATCAACAATACTAATAATAACGATAACACATACATAACAAAATAGAATTCAACGCATTCATGAAAATAATGCAATAATAATAATAATGATTGCATTAAAAATAATATCAATAAGGAAATAAATAATATGATAATAGCAATAATAACAATAATATCAATAAAGTAACAGTAATAATAATAAACAAAATAACACTAATAAAAGTGATGAAATCAATAATAATAACGCCAATTGAAACGACAATGATAATAATAATACCAATAATAATGAAAATATTCCTTTACCATCAGTTTATTTATATAAGTAACGAGTCTTGAAATATCAATTAGCAATAGGTAGAAAATCTTGCCTCCTTAACATCAAGTTGCATGTTTGCCTTCACGACATCAGGTTGCAGGTTGCCGTCTGGATATTCGGCTGCACATTTTGCCTCGCCGATATCCAGTTGCAATTTGCCTCCATTGACATCGAGTTGCACATCTGCCATCTCGACATTAGGTTGCACCGGAGTGGTGAAATGTATATAAAATTGAGCATATTCGGGCTCAAAACAAAATAGTAGTAATAATAATAGTAACGAAAAAATAATAATAATAATACCAATAACAATAATAATAACAAAATATCGTTACTAATAGCAATAAGATTAACAATGATAATAACAATGATCATAACAATAATAATAACAGTAATCGCTAAAGGAATGATAACAATAATAATAATAATAATAGCAATAATATTAAAATATCAACAACACTAGTAAAAATAATAATGCAAGACAAGATATAGTTTGGCCCAATATTTTTGTGGAATTAATTTAATATTAACAATAGTAATAAAATAATGAAAACAACAATAAAAATACCAATAGTAGTAACAATAATAATAATACTAGTAATGATAATGAAAACAATAGCAATAATAATAATACTAGTAATAATAGCATTATACATCAAATAAGAATTTGTCTTGTCAAAATAATTCAGTAGAAATATATAGTCGATCAAAAATGAAAAGTGAAGCTAAAATACACCATTGTTCGGAATAACAAAATTTTTGTTGAGAAACATTTTTATAGAAAATCGAAAATAAATATAACAAATAACAATCGAAATATAGAAAGTATTCGGGAAAAATAATTACAAGGAGAAAAATAGGTAGGAGAAAAATGTATCTATGCCCAATAAAGAGTTAAAGAGGTGGATGACTAGAAGGGAGAAAAGAAAATTTAAGGAATTGAATATGAAAGAAGAACGAGGGGCAAAATCGGAATTGAAGAGAATATAGCAGAGGAGAAATAACTAGCATGGTACTCAAAATGAGTTAACAATTGAAGATGAATGCAAGGCACGAAGAGAAATAAACGACACACGAACCGGAATAAGGAGGGTTCAATGAGGCAAGCAGAAATAAGAGACTGCTTGCACCGGAAGCAAAAGTATATGGGTACGGAAAGAATAAATTGTACCCAATAAAGAATCAATAAATCAGGATGACTGTAAGAAATGGAAGGAAGCAATGAATCAAGGGATGGATCAAAATGGATGGGATAAGACTTGTGTCCAGATCGAGTTGATTATCAAATTATTCATGTGGTTGCATGGCCTGTTTAATGTTGAGTTAATCCTGATTGAGTCAAGCCTGTCTAATGTATTAGTCAGACTAACACATTAGCCAAACACCTGATACCACTAAAAACCTTGTCACGCCCCGCTTCCCAAAAATATGGAATACGAGCGCGTGACGAAGCCCAGCGAATAATTTTTACATCATCCATAAGCTGTAGGATCGACTCAGCATCATAACAAGAATATAACCAGATTTATATATAACCAAGCATGCATGAATAATTTATTAAGCAACAGAAAACAATTTAAAATCAAATAATAATATTCAAATAGTTCCCATGTCTGGATCAATTGTAAAACTCGGAAACAAGTCTTATACAGCGGAAGAAATAAATACTTTAAGGAAAGCAATCATTTAAACAAGTCCTTACTCCAAGCAAAGCCTGAAATGTCTGCTCGCCAATTCCAGCAGGTAGCTCGTCTCCCAAGTCTGCTTAATAAATATAAAAAGGGAAAACTGGGAAAAACAAGAGAAAATGCCCTTAGTGCAAGCTAGGGCCACAAATAGTGAAAACAAGTACAAGTATGGAGAACGGAGATTGGAATCAAGAATGTAACAGAGTTATAACAAGTAGTGGGAATCTAAGAACTAGCTAGCAAGAGGGGCATCCTAGTAAACAGGCTAGTTAACAACTACTAATGGTAAAATATATGACAGGTGAACCTGTAGGGGTATCTAACATCAAGTGACAAGTCTCAAGTCTAGTGTCATGTGTTATTTCAAATGTCAGGTCTCAAATATCAAGTTGTCAAGTCTCAAGTAACAAGTTGTCAAGTTCAAGTTGTCAAGTTCAAGTCTTGTGGTGATTACTATCTAGGTAGCACTTCATGCATCCATCTTTTTACTACATGGTTGCTACAGTCAAAGCAATTTCGTTTAGACCTAGTAATGAATTTTATAGGGCGGCGTACTCAGGTATCAAGTATCAAGCAAGCCATGGTTCATGAATCGGAAAATAAATAACACAAGTTCACGAATCGGAAAATAAATAACAAGTTCACGAAGCAAGTTCGCGAGTCCACTAACAAGTTCAAGAACCGCACAATGCGTTCGTGAATCAAACAAGTTCATGAGCCAAGTAACTGACTCTATGAATCGAACAAGATACAACAAGTTCATGAACCAAGTATTTGGGAAACACGGGCCCCCGTCCGAGTACACTTACCTATATTGTCCACCCTATAGTCTTTCCCATAACCCCGGCTTGTTACTTTTATTAATTCTTATCGAGCAAACATACATATGTGAAATGTTGTAAATTAATTCTAAGAAAAATTGGGGATGTCCTATAGGGTGTCCCGCAACTACCTATAAAGTTTCATGTCCAACGTTTGCTATTTACACAGCTAAATTAATTCGCAAAGTAAAAGTGTACAGCAGTTTTTACGAATCTGTGCCCACCGACACAGCTGCAGTAAATCTGCAATAATTCCTAGACCGTAACTCCAAATTCAAAAGTTTCGGAGTCTAATGACATTTAGACATCCAGGGCTACATCTTCTATTCAGGTCTCGGGTGCATATTCAATTGTTAAATGCGTCGAAACAGCAAAAGAAGATTCAGGACAGCAACATCTGGGAATAACTTACTAGTATAGATTACTTGGAAATTTGTCATTGGCGTCTAAGTTATTGTATGGTATAAATACAGGATAGTGGTGGTCAAAACAGTGAGTAATAATTGTTTTTCAAGTCAAATGGTTGCAAGTTCATCAAATACAAAATACACCATGTGTCTACAAATTTAGGGCTCCTTAATCTCATGTGTTCATGTGTTCAAGGGGTAAAAGAGTCCAAGTAATTATAATTTAATACAATAAAATTTTTGTGACTCTTAGAATTATAAAATTTTGGAGGTTTAATATTGATCAACAACGATAGTCAAGGAGGAGCCACAATTCTAACTATTTGTAGTATTTTCAAGGGATGCTTGTACTAGAACAATTAAAATTGTACAAGAGATACTTGCCTTGATTGACGACGATTAGATCCAAATGTTGAAGAAAATTGGATCGAAAAATTCGCGAAGCCTCCCAAAAGCACGTGTGAAACACGTGCAAAGATCGGCCGTAGATTGAGTTTTCCCCCACACTAGATCGCTCCAAAACAGCAAACAGCGAGCTCGATCCGGCGCGACAAAACAGCAAACACCAAACGCTCCAATCAACTCTCTTCCGCACTCCGGATCACGCCCAAACACGGAACAACTATTTTGGATCAGCTGTAGCCGAACACGAAACACCAATCGGATCTGATCTGAGTGGCACGAATCCTGATGCGATCCAACGGCTAAGATCGAATCCCGCCAATTCCCTCCTTACTTCTTTCTTCGTTCTCTTCTTCGACGATCACAGAGTGAGAGCGAGAGTGGCGACGGCGCAGGCTGGCGCGACGACGGCAATGCGGCTGCGGTCGCGTCGCGATGAGGCGAGTGGCGGCGCTATCATCGAGAGGCGTCGACAGCGAATGGCAGAGTAGCGAGGGAAAGAATGGCGTGCTCTGCTCTGGGTTTGATACAGGGAGGAGAGTGGGGATAGCTCGTGGATGTTGAAGGCGATGGACGGAGGTCGGATTGAGGAGGCGACGGCGAGGCGGTGAGGCTGAGAGGGTGAGGGAAAGGTGGAGATGATGGAAAGGGGTAATGGCGGAAACTGGGTTCGGGAGGATGAAGACGGTGGTGGTTGTGGGGTTGCTCTGTGGTGGTGCAGACGACGGGAAGGGGTGATGGGGAATTGACGAGGAGCGGGAGTCGATGGGGATTGTGTTTGGGCGATGGGGGCGATGGCGATGGTAATGGTGGAGAAATGGGAATGGCGAAATGGGTTCAGGGTCGTTGGGGACGATGGTGAACGATGGCGGTGGTACTGTGGGGTTGACGAGGCGATGGAGAGGCGATCCGAGGTGCGAGGCAATGGCGGAGAGACGGAGATCGATGGCAAGGATGATGGGTTCCGAAACGAACGGAGAAGAAGCGGAAGGAAGGAGAGCAGCGGGTTAGTTAGGGTAGAACAGTGATTAGGGATAGGGGTTAGGGGTTTAAATAGTAGTGTTTCGGGTTTGTGGATTTTAGGGTACCCGAATTGAATAGGGCCCAACAGGAGAATTGGTCAAAATGCAATAAAATGGGGGATAAAGAGATAAATGGGAAGAAATAGCCATTTCTTCATGGAGAACGACACAAAGTGCACACAAATGAATTCCGTAAAAGGACCAAAAATTGAGTCGAAAACAATTTAATGGTTTTATTCAATCTGAAACAAAATGCAAGATCTCAGACAGATTAAAGAGTACAATGAGGCAAAATTCAGTATAAAATACAAATACGGGGAAACAGGAGTTACAAGCACCCACTCAGCTTCTCCCTGAAGTTGCCTCACTCGAAGCCCTCCGAGCCAACCCTCTAAGCTTGGAGCTCAGCAGTGACTTCGAACACCCACTCTGCTTCTCACTGAAGTTGCCGCACTCGAAGCTCTCCGAGAAGAACCCCCAAGCTCGGAGCTCGGCGGTGACTTCGAGCACCCACTCAGCTTCTCCCTAAAGTTGCCTCTCTCGAAGCACTCCGAGCCGACCCTCCAAGCTCAGGTGCTCGGCAGTAACTTTGAGCACCCACTCAGCTTCTCACTGAAGTTGCCTCACCCAAAGCTCTCCGAGCCGACCTTCTATTCTCGGAGATCGGTAGTTACTCCGTGCACCCCCTCAGCTCCTCACTAAGGTTGCCTCACTCGAAGTTCTCCGAGCCGACCCTCTAAGTTCGAAGTTTGGGAGTGACTTCGAGCACCCACGCAGCTTCTCACTGAAGTTGTCTCTCTCGAAGCTCTCCGAGCCGACCTTCAAAACTCGAAGCTCGGCATTAACTTCGAGCACCCATTCAGCTTCTCACTGAAGTTGCCTCACTCGAACTCTCCGAGCAGAACCCTCATGCTCGGAGCTCGGCGGTGACTTTGAAAGCCCACTCAGCTTCCCCTTGAAGTTGCCTCACTCGAAGCTCGCCGAGCTGACCCACCAAGCTCGGAGCTCGGCAGTGACTTCGAGCACCCACTCTGCTTCTTACTGAAGTTGCCTCACTAGAAGCTCTTTGAGCAGAACCCCCTAGCTCAGAGCTCAGCGGTGACATCGAGTACCCACTCAGCTTTTCACTGATGTTGCCTCACTCGAATCTCTTCGAGCTGACCCTCCAAGCTCGGAGCTCGGCGGTGACTTCGACTAACGACTCAACTTCTCACAGAAGTTGCCTCACTAGAAGCTCTCCGAGCCGACCACCCAAACTCAGAGCACGGCAGTGACTTCGAGCACCCGCTCAGCTCTTACTAAAGTGGCCTCACTCGAAGCTCTCCGAGCCGACCCTCTAAGCACGAGGTCGGTGGTGACATTGAGCGCCCAATCAGCTTCTCAATGAAGTTTTCCTCACTCGAAGCTCTCCGAGCCGACCCTCTATGCTTGGAGCTCGGCAGTAACTTCAAGGAACCACTCAGCTTCTCACTGAAGTTGGCTCACTCGAAGCTCTCCGAGTTGACCCTCTATCCTCGGAGCTCGACAGTGACTTTGTCCACCCACTCAGCTTCTCACTGAAGTTCTCGCACTCAAAGCTTTTCGAGCCGACCCTCCAAATTCGGAGCTCGACAGTGACTTCGAGCACCCACTCAGCTTCTCACTTAAGTTGCCTCACTCAAAGCTTTCCGAGTAGAACCCCCATGCTCGGAGCTCGGCGGTGACTTCGAGAGCCCACTCAGCTTCTCCTTGAAGTTGCCTCACTCGAAGCTCTCCGAGCCACCCACCAACTTCAGAGCTCGGCAGTGACTTCGAGCACCTACTTTGCTCATAGCTCAGTGGTGACTTCAAGTATCCACTCAACTTCTCACAAAAGTTGCCTCACTCGAAGCTCACCGAGCTGACCCTCCAAGCTCGGAGCTCGGCAGTGACTTTGAGCACCCACTCAGCTCCTCACTGAAGTTGCCTCATTCGAAGCTCACCGAGCCGACCTTCTAAGCTCGGAACTCGGCAGTGACTTTGAGCACCCACTCAGCTTCTCACTGAAGTAGCCTCACTCGAAACTCTCCGAGCTGACCATCAAAGCTCGAAGCTCGGCATTAAATTTGAGCACCCACTTAGCTTCTCACTGAAGTTGCCTCACTCGAAGCTCTATGAGCAGAACCCCCATGCTCGGAGCTCGGCAGTGACTTCGAGCACCCACTCAGCTTCTCACTGAAGTAGCCTCACTTGAAACTCTCCGAGCTGACCATCAAAGCTTAAAGCTCGCCATTAAATTTGAGCACCCACTCAGCTTCTCACTGAAGTTGCCTCACTCGAAGCTCTCCGAGCAAAACCCCCATGCTCGGAGCTCGGCAGTACTTCGAGAACCCACTAAGCTTCTCCCTGAAGTTGCCTCACTCGAAGCTCTCCGAGCCGACCAATCAAGCTCGGAGCTCGGTAGTGACTTCGAGCACCCACTAAGCTTCTCACTGAAGTGGCCTCACTCGAAGCTCTATAAGCCGAACCCCCAAGCTCATAGGTCGGCGGTGACTTTAAGTACCCATTCAACTTCTCACTGAGGTTGCTGCACTCGAAGCTTTCCGGGCCGACCCTCCGATCTCGGAGCTCGGCAGTGACTTCGAGCACCTAATTAGCTTCTAACTGAAGTTGCCTCACTCGAAGATCTCCGAGCCGACCATCAAAGCTCGGAGCTCGGCATTAACTTCGAGCACCACTCAGCTTCTCACTGAAGTTGACTCACTCAAAGCTCGCCGAGCAGAACCCCCAAGCTCGAAGCTCGGCGGTGACTTCAAGCACTCGTTCAGCTTCTCCATAAAGTTGCCTCACTCGAAACTGTTTGAGTAGACCCAACAAGCTTGGAGCACGGCAATGACTTTGAGCACCCACTTAGCTTCTCACCGAAGTTGCCCCACTTGAAGCTTTCCGAGCTGACCCTCAATGCTCGGAGTTCGGCAGTGACTTTGGGCACCCACTCAGCTTCTTACTAGATTGGCCACACTCTAAGCTCTCCGAGGCGACCCTCAAATTCGGAGCTCGGCAGTGACTTTGAGCACCCACTCAGTTTCTCACTGAAGTTGCCTCATTCGAAGCTCTCCGAGCAGAACCCCTAAGCTCGGAGCTCGGTGGTGACTTCATGCACCCACTCAGCTTGTCCATTAAGTTGCCTCACTCGAAGCTCTCCGAGCCAAACCCACATGTTCAGAGCTCGGCGGTGACTTCGAGTACCCACTCAACTTCTCACTGAAGTTGCCTCACTTGAAGATCTCCGAGCAGAACCCCCAAGCTCAGAGCTCGGTAGTGACTTCGAGCTCCCACTCAGCTTCTTCCTGAAGTTGCCTCACTCGAAACTCTCAAAGTAGACCCATCAAGCTCGTAGCTCGGCAGTGAATTCGAGCACCCACTCAGCTTCTCACTGAATTTGCCTTACTCGAAGCTCTCCGAGCCGACCTTCAACGCTCGGAGTTCGAAAAGTAACTTAGAGAACCCACTCAGCTTCTCACAGAAGTTGGGTCAATCTAAGCTCTTCGAGCCGAACCCATAAGCAAAGAGTTCGGCGGTGACTTCGAGTACCCACTCAACTTCTCACTGAAGTTGTCTCACTCAAAGCTCTCTGAGCCGACTCCAAGCTCGGAGCTCGACAGTGACTTCGAGCACCCACTCAGCTTCTTTCTAGAATGGCCTCACTCGAAGCTCTCCGAGCCGACCCTCTACGCTCGGCGCTCAGCGGTGACTTAGAGAACCCACTCAGCTTCTCTCTGAAGTTGCCTACTCGAAACTCTCCGAGCCGACCTTCAAAGCTCGTAGATCGGCATTAACTTCGAGCACCCACTCAGCTTCTCACTGAAGTTGCCTCACACGAAGCCCTCCGAGCAGAACCCCCAAGCCCAAAGCTTGGCTGTGAGTTCGAACACCCACTCAGCTTCTCCCTGAAGTAGCCTCACTAGAAGCTCTCCAAGCAGACCCACCAAGCTCGGAGCTCGGCCGTGACTTCGAGCACCCACTCAACTTCTCATTGAAGTTGCCTCGAAGCTCTCCGAGCCGAACCCCCAAGCTCCGAGCTCGGCAGTGACTTCGAGTACCCAGTCAACTTCTCACTGAAGTTGCCTCACTCGAAGCTCTCTGAGCCAATCATCCAAGCTCGGAGCTCGGTAGTGACTTCGAGCACCCACTTAGCTTCTTACTAGATTGGCCTCACTCGAAGCTCTCCGAGCCGACCCTCTAAGCTCGGAGCTCGGCAGTGACTTCGACCACCCACTGAGCTTCTCACTGATGTTTCCTTACTCGAAGCTCTCCGAGCCGACCCTCTAAGCTCGGAGCTCGGCAGTGAATTCGCGCACCCACTCAGCTTCTTATTTAAGTTGCCTCACTCGAAGCTCTTCGAGCCGACCTTCAAAGCTCGGAGCCCGGCATTAACTTCGAGCACCCACTCTGTTTCCCACTGAAGTTGCCTCACTCGAATCTCTCTGAGCAGAACCCTCATGCTCGGAGCTCAGCGGTGACTTCGAGAACCCACTCAGCTTCTCCCTGAAGTTGCCTCACTCGAAGCTCTCTGAGCCAACCCACCAAGCTCGGAGCTCAGCAGTTACATCGAGCACCCACTAGCTTCTCACTGAAATTGCCTCACTCAAAGCTCTCCGAGCGGACCCACTAAGCTCGGAGCTCGGCAGTGACTTCGAGTACCCACTCAGCTTCTCACTAAAGATGCCTCGTTCGAAGCTTTCCGAGCCGACCCTCTAAGCTCGAAGCACAACAGTGACTTCAAGAACCCACTCAGCTACTCTCTGAAGTTGCCTCACTCGAAGCTCTCCGAGCCGACCCAACATGCTCGGAGCTCGGCATTGACTTCGAGCACCCACTCAGCTTCTCACTGAAGTTGCCTCACTCGATGCTTTCCGAGCCGACCCTCTACGCTCGGAGTTCGACAGTAACTTAGAGCACCCACTCAGATTCTCACTGAAGTTGCCTCAGTCTAAGCTCTCAGAGCCGAACCCCCAAACTGAGAGCTCGGCGGTGACTTCGAGTACCCACTCAACTTCTCACTGAAGTTGCCTAACTCGAAGCTCTCCGAGCCGACCCTCCAAGCTCGGAGCTCGACAGTGACTTCGAGTACCCACTCAGCTTCTTACTAGAGTGGCCTCACTCGAAGCTCTCCGAGCCAACCCTCTAAGCTCGGAGCTCAGCAGTGACTTCGAGCACCGACTCAGCTTCTCACTGAAGTTGCCTCACTCAAAGCTCTCCGAGCAGAACCCCCAAGCTCGAAGCTCGGCAGTGACTTCGAGCACCCACTCAGCTTCTCAGTAATGTTTCCTCACTTGAAGCTCTCCGAGCCGACCCTCTAAGCTCGGAGCTCGGCAGTGACATCGAGCACCCACTCAGCTTCTCACTAAAATTGCCTCAATCGAAGCTCTCTGAGCTTACCTTCAAAGCTCGGAGCTCGGCATTAACTTCGAGGCACCCACTCTGTTTCTCACTGAAGTTGCCTCACTTGAATCTCTCCGACCAGAAACCCCAAGCTCGGAGCGCAGCGGTGACTTCAAGCACCCACTAAGCTTCTCCCAGAAGTTGCCTCACTCGAAGCTCTCCGAGCCAACCCACCAAGCTCGGAGCTGGGCAGTGACTTCGAGCGCCCACTCAGCTTCTCACTGAAGTTGCCTCGCTCAAAGCTCTCCGAACGGACCCACTAAGCTCGAAGCACGACAGTGACTTCGGGCACCCACTCAGCTTCTTACTAAATATGCCTCACTCGAAGCTCTCCGAGTTGACCCTCTAAGTTCGAAGCTTGGCAGTGACTTCGAGCACCCACTCAGCTTCTCACTGAAGTTGCCTCACCCGAAGCTCTCCGAGCCGACCTTCAAAGCTCGGAGCTCAGCATTAACTTGGAGCACCCACTCAGCTTCTCACTGAAGTTGCCTCACTCGAAGCTCTCCGAGCAAAACCCCTAAGCTCAGTGCTCGGTGGTGACTTCGAGCACCCACTCAGCTTCTCCCTGAAGTTGCCTCACTCGAAGCACTCCGAGCCGACCCACCAAGCTCGAAGCTCGGTAGTGACTTTGAGCACCCACTCTACCACTCACTGAAGTTGCCTCACTCGAAGCTCTCCGAGCCAACCCTCCAAGCTTAGAGCTTGGTAGTGTAACGCCCCGAATCCTAAATACACTGAATTCGAGATGTTCTACATGATCTTTCTGCTTCCGTTAGTACAATTTTACAAGGAAATTTAAACTTTTCTCTTTACATCAGAGTTTACATCAATATTATATTTACATTGCACAGCGGAAGTAAAATTTTACAACAATGAAAATAAATATACAACAACATTGAGTAATCTTTAAGCATTTGTTCCTCTTTAATCTTTCTCAAGCCATTTACCTGCATATAAGACTGTGGGTACGTCAGTTTATTCAACCGACGATCATTATACACGGCCATCCCCTCTATGCCGGAAATAGTATAACTTATTTTCCATATTTAGCAAACACAAACTTGTCACATTCAAACTAAAGGGACTACCCTATTGATGTCGTCTTGTGATTGTGCACTTAGTCCTTAATGCACTTATTTATATTAGATGACACTAATGCGCACTTGTTCGGATTCTATGCATCCCATACTATATAGGTCCGAGGGCAAGCCCATAACCGTTCTTCATCTTTGTAGGGTTCAATCCCTCGTCATGACTTAATCTACTACTATAACTATGGTAAGTATCCTAGATATTTTCTGACCTACAAACTCATGTCTAGGCACCCTGGAGGGAATCCCATCGCTGACATGACTCATCATGCAGACATCCTGTGGTAATTCAGCTCCTACCATAGACATGACACCACCCGTAGTCTTCAAACATCCCATGAGCGTCGCCACCGGGACGGTACTCTGGAGCAGTATCCTCGTCCAGACTCATCATGGGACATCCTGGGATACACTCTCGCCGCTATCCAATGGCCCTCATACTCAGTGTTTTTCTCTTACTTTCATCACATCTTCACTATGTACTAGTCCTTCGTTTTATTAGAATCATGAACAAAATCAAAGCTCTAGAGTTAGCCTCTCCACTAAACCGGACTTAATCATTCATTCAACATGACCAACCTTGGTCTTTCATTTCAATAATTCATTTCAACTTCTTTTCAATTGCCGGGGGAGACTTAGCTACTCTTTCATTTCAATTCCGATTCACAATTACTAAAATAATATGAGCACTTCCAGCTCATGAGCTTATTTCATAATCTCAACAGATTTTCTTTTTCATGTCATAGCTTTCATATTCATTTAATTCCTACAATTCAAAATAAATGATTCACTTCATGTAAATCCATGCAAAGGCAAATAGAGTTCACCAATATCGTCCATAAGATTCACAATCTTTACCACAACAAAATTACAAGATTTCTGATATACCAAAAGCACTCTGGACAGTCGACTTGGAGCTCCTCCAGTCGACTTACCCAGTCAAATACAGTTCATCAATAACACTCGGAAAAGTCGACTGCTGCACATGGCCAGTCGGCTGTTCCGCAGTTTTCCACGTCTAAAATGTCATTCACTTAACAGTCGACTGTCATTCAAATTAGTCGCCTGTACTGGGTGATTCAACTATACACTATTCATGCCCAGTACAGTCGACTGCTACAAGCATTCGGTCGACTGAATAGGTTAAATTTCAAATTAAGGAATCATCTTTCCTTCTGTTCTTCAATTCACATATTACATTATATTCGTGCCAACATAACATGTAATTTCTTATCTGTTTACTAACATCACAACGTGGTCTCAATTAAATGTAAATTTCACATAACTAGTGTTTCTTTTCTCAAAAGAAATGCTAAGCATGCACTTTCATTTACTCATCATTTACTTGCAGAGATTAATCTCAACTTAACACACTAGAACATCACATTAAAATACATCGTTTCATGGAGCTCTGGACTGCACATACTTCATTTCAATAAGCCAGTCGACTGTTCACATTACCAGTCGACTGTAGGTTTTATTTCCAGTTCTTTAATTATCACTAGTTCTTTTTCATCCATTCATATTTTCTAAATTATATACCGCATGGAGGATATTGATTTAGCAATCGTTCTATCACTTCAGTTTGCATACACATACACAATTAAACCTTTAGTCTTAATAAGGATTCTAATTTAGAAGTCATGAGGAAACACCCGCCTCGTACCGGTCGTCTTGTCCACTTGACAGTCGACTGTACAGGCCATTTTCAGTCTTTTTACAATGTCATTACTAATAGAACACATACAATTGCACATCCATATATCGATCAATCAATAGGTCATTTTCCAATTAAATGTGTACTCTTATTAATCATTTTCATGCTTCGTTCATTCAATTTAATCTAGCATGTATTCCTAATTAGAAATATAGAAAATTTACCCACCTTATTGAAGAAAGTACACTAGCAATCTCCTAGAAAAAATGTCCTTGCAACGAAATGCTCCTCCTCCTTGATGCGTGCACAAGCCTCCAACCCGAGCTCTCCTCCTTGTATAGCCGGCCTCTCCTTCTTCTAGAAAGCAAGCACAATACCCACTCACAACTCAATCTTTTAACTCACAAACTACTACTAGATAATACTATTAGACTATAGGTTTGGAAGAGAATATTAAGCACAAAATAACTAGCCAGGGGGGGGAGGGTATTTATACTTAAAAAATCAAATAGAATGGAGGGCTAGGATCAATTGGTTGGTTGTAGGATGGAGGGCTAGGATGAAAGTAGGAGTTGCAATAACTACCCACATCCAAATAACCACCACACCATGATCACCATTACAAATTTGATTTCCCTCCAAAAAGATCACAACCGGCCCATGCATTTGTGCACTTTGCACGTGTACGTGCAATGCACGTGCATGCCACTAGGCCCAAAAATTGTGCATTAAATTTTTGTATAAAAATAATATAGCCTCTAAATTGTATTCTACAAGACAAGTTGCATAAAAGTAGTCCCTGAGCTTTAGTTTATGGGCCAAAATAATTATTATAAAAATAATTGATTAAATTAACTTTGGGCTTTTAAAGAAAAGGCATTTTATCTAATTAAAATAAGGCTTTTGTACAAAATAATTAAAAGCACAAATTGAAATATCTTTACTCATCTTGATGAAAATATTTACCAAAAATATTGCACGTGTACACTACGTGCAAAATAAATAATTTTTCATTAATTGAAAAATCAGGGCATTACAACACTCCCTCCTTAGAATAGTTCCGTCCCCGGAACTACAGTCAAGAGCGAGAAAATACAACACCCACAACAAGAACAAAAGAAAATACAAAGATACAAATCAAGCAAAAAGCTCAGGATAGTCCTTCAACATCCTCTCCTCAGACTCCCAAGTAGCCTCTTCAACCAAGTGGTTTCTCCAGACTACCTTGACCATCGGCATCGTCTTATTCCTCAAGACTTTCTCTCAACGATCAACAATCTCGACAGGAGACTCGATGTAGTTCAGATCCAACTGCAACCCTTCCGTCACTTCAGACAAATGATGACTCGGATCCGGAATGTAACCTCTCAGCATAGACACATGAAAGACATTGTGCACCTGAGATAACTCTTCCGGTAATTCAAGCCGGTAAGCAGTCTTCCCGATCCTTTTCAATATCTTGTACGGGCCTATAAACCTCGCGGCAAACTTCCCGCCTTTGCCAAATCGAACCACACCTTTACTGGGTGATACTTTCAGAAAGACGAAGTCACCAACCTCAAACTCAAGGTCCTTTCTCCGGTTGTCTGCATAGCTTTTCTGCCTGCTCTGAGCTTCTACCAACCTTTTCCTAATCAGAACAATCTTCTCAGAGGTTTGCTGCACAAGCTCAAGACCAAACAACTGATGCTCCCCAACTTCGAACCAACAAACAGGTGTCCTGCACTTCCTGCCATACAGAGCTTCGTACGGCGCCATCCCGATGCTAGCCTGAAAACTGTTGTTGAAGGCAAACTCTACCAAAGGTAAATGCCTTTCCCAACTGCCTCCAAAATCTAGTATACAACACCGAAGCATATCCTCAAGAATACGATTGACTCTCTCGGTCTGCCCATCGGTTTGCGGATGAAAAGCAGTGCTAAAATCTGTCTTGGTCCCCAAAGCTGTCTGAAGACTCCTCCAGAAATGCGAAGTAAACCCCGCATCTCGATCAGACACAATAGTTGACGGAACACCATGAAGCCTGACAATCTCGCCAACATACAACTCAGCCAGCTTGTCCATCGAAGCAGTGAGTTTCATCGCCAAAAAGTGAGCGGATTTGGTTAGTCGATCGACTATAACCCAAATCGCATCATTGCCTTTAGGACTCTTAGGCAATCCCATAATGAAATCCATACTGATGTTATCCCACTTCCATTCCGAAATAGGTAACGGCTGTAATAAACCTCCGAGTCTCTGATTTTCGGCTTTGACTTGCTGACAAACCTCACACTTCGCCACAAATTCAGCTACATCCCGCTTCAAACCTGACCACCAGAAATGCTGTTTGATGTCTTTGTACATCTTAGTACTCCCAGGATGTACTGACAAAAGAGTAGCATGCGCCTCCTGAAGAATACTCTCTTTCAGGTCGGCCTGATTTGGAACACAAGCCTATCTCCGAACCACAGCACTTCATCCCTGATTTGAAATCCGGACAACCTACCAGCACCAACCTGCTCCTTCATCTCCAAGATATCAGCATCAACCTCCTGACTTGCAATGATCCTTCCATTTAAGGTAGGCTGAAGCCTCAACTGAGCCAAAGATGCTTCCAATCCTTGCAAGACAACCTCAATACCTGCTCGATCCAATTTCTCAAATAGATGCTTCTGAGTTGTAATCAAACTGGCTAAGCTGCTCTTGCGACTAAGTGCATCAGCCACAACATTAGCCTTCCCAGGATGATACTTGATCTCAGGTCGCATGTCCTCGAGCACTTCCAACCATCTCCGCTGCCTCAAATTCAGATCCCTCTGTTGATATATGTACTTCAAACTCTTGTGGTCCGTGTACATGTTCAATTTCTCACCGTACACGTAGTGCCTCCATTGCTTCAGGGCAAAGATAATCGCAGCCAACTCCAGATCATGAGTCGGGTAATTCTTCTCATGCGGTCATAGTTGCCTAGGCCCATAAGCGATTACTCTTCCTTCTTGCATTAAGACACAACCAAGCCCACGATGTGAAGCATCGTTATAAACATCATACTCAACACCTGCTCTAGGCAAAGCCAAAATAGGTGAAGTAGTCAGCTTCTCTTTCAACTCCTGAAAGCTCGCCTCACATTGCTCAGTCCACTTGAAGCTCACATTCTTCTTGGTTAGTCCAGTAAGCGGCACGGCTATCTGAGCATAACCTTGAATGAATCTCCTGTAGTATCCAGTCATTCCAAGAAAACTTCTGATTTCCTTCACTGTAGTAGGCCTAGCCCAATCTCTCACTGCCTCTATCTTCTGAGGGTCAGTTGCCACTCCCTCCTTAGAAAGAATGTGACCTAGGAATGCCACTTCAGATTTCCAGAAATCACACTTGGATAACTTGGCATACAACTTCTGCTCTTCCAGCTTCTTTAAAACTGCTGCTAGATGCTCGGTGTGCTCCTCTTCTGACTTGGAGTACACAAGAATATCGTCGATAAACACCACGACGAAAGAATCAATGAACGGCCTCAGAACTCTGTTCATCAAATCCATGAAGATTGCGGGTGCATTCATCACTCCGAATGGCATAACTAAGAATTCGTAATGCCCATGTTGAGTTCTAAATGCAGTTTTGTGCATATCTTCAGCTTTCACTCGAACTTGGTGATATCCTGATCGAAGATCTACTTTGGAGAAAACAGCTACTCCTTGTAGACGATCGAACAAGTCATCAATTCGAGGAATAGGATACTTATTCTAAACAGTGACCTTATTCAGCTCTCGGTAATCGATACACATTCTCATCGATCCGTCCTTCTTCTTTACCAAAAGCACTGGTGCTCCCCAAGGTGACGCACTAGGTTGAATAAAGCCTTTCTCCAACAGTTCCTCAATCTGTCGTTTCACTTCATCCTGTTCCACTGGAGCCATCCTATACGGTGCCTTAGAAATGGGTGCACTTCCTGGTTGAACAGTGATGCTGAACTCTACATCACGACGTGGGGGTAACCCAGGAAAATCTTCCAAGAACACAGTCAGATAGTCCCGAACCACAGGAATCCCTTGCACTTCCACAGGAGTCTCTTCCTTGCGGATACTTCCTTGCGGATAGTTGTCACCAGCTTAGAACACTTCTTCTTCCCTTGGAAAGTGACTTCAGGTCCACCTGGAGCCTTCACTGTTACCGTCTTGGTCTTGCACTCGATGCTTGCACTGTACACAGACATCCAATCAATGCCAATGATAACATCGACTCCCAAGATAGTCAGCTCGATCAGATCAACCCCAAAGATTCGATCTCCAATCACAATCTCACAATCAGCATAATACCGATCAGTGGTTAAAGTTTCCTCTGATGGAGTAGCTACTGCCAAGATCTTGCCTGGAAAAATCTTCGGTTCAACTCCCAACACTTTAGCAAATTTAGGAGACACAAAAGTATGAGAGGATCCAGTATCGAACAACACAACAGCTTTCATTCCATTAAGATAAAGTTCACCTGTTACATAATACACACTCATTACGTAACAGTTTCACTAAACAACGGGAAAAAGAAATGACAAGAACCACTAAACATCAGCCCTCGTACCAGTGATGACATGATCAACCTCATCAGCATCAGCTTCCGTCAAGACAAATACTCGCCCTGGTTGGTACGGTATCTTCCCAGTCTGCTGCGTCGGTGCATTGCGATTACCATTCCGTGGCTTGAGACATTGAGATTTGTAATGCCCCGCTTCACAATAGTTGTAGCAAGTTACCGCAGGAGGTATCACCACATTGTTCCCAGGTCCACCAGCCACACTAATAGCGTTCGCCCCTGTCGGTTTGAACCTTTGTGCAGATGGTTGCCCCTTGAAACTCCCAGAATGTGCGGGCCTCTTCCCAGACTGCCAGTTGTTCCTTCGGTTCTGAACAACATGGAACTGCTCCATATCTGCTTCCGTCGCTGCTGCTCTCTTGACCAACTTGTTGAATCTTCTGATACCAAGAGGTATCATCCGGGACCTCAAGCTCGGCCTCAATCCATGCTCGAACTTACGAGCCTTCTTAGCCACATCCATCACTAGTTCAGGAGCATACCTAGAGAGCTGAGTAAATTTGGTCTCGTACTCTCTCACCGACATGCTTCCTTGCTGTAGCGATAGAAACTCCATAGCCTTCTTCTCTTGAACATCGGAGGGGAAATAGTGACTGCGGAATTCTTCCAGAAATTCCTCCCAGCCAAGCACTATGCCTCACATGGTCCTCTTCATCGACTGCCACCAAACAGCCACGTCCTTCTCAAGTTGCAGAGTCGCCAACTTGACCTTACTGCCTTCAGGGGTCTCCAACACTTCAAAGATTGTCTCCACTTGACGAATCTAGTTGTTAGCCGCATCAGGGTCTGACTTTCCCTCGAATACAGGTGGTTTCATTCGTTTGAACGATTCCACTAGTTTAATCGCCTCGGGCACCGGATTCGCAGGTCCCCTTCTTTGGTTTATAGCCACGGCATTGAGCATCTGATAGACCCTCGCAAGTTCCGTTTCCAGATCCAACCCTTTACCATTTCTAGCTCCTCTTCTCGACATATTCTGATGCAAAAGATCCATTAAATTCGAAGTATAAGACAAGAATTTTAAATCAACTTGCATTTCATTGAATTCCAAACTTTATACATTCGAATTGAAAAATATTTCTTGACATCAGAATGAAAGATAGTAGAAGCTACAACAGTCTAACTCCTACAGTTCCTCTTCGCTTCTCGAAGTTCTCCCCGTAGTTCATCAACTTCATCCTTCAGCACATCTGTCAGATTCTTTCTCTTCTCGAGTTCCCATATACGATGACTGAGAACAGAATAGTCGTCCTTCCGCTTTGCCAACTGAGCCTCCAATAATCCGACTCTCTCTCGCAGTGTTTCTACCTGCCTCTGAAGAGAAGTCACAAGACTATTCGGAACTGGTTCTTCTTCTTCGTCAGAAGAAGAGTCATCAGATGAATCCGAAGGTGGGGTAATCTCTCGGGATTCAGGCCATTCTTCTCCGTCAGAATCTTCTTGCCCTGGATAGTACTCGTCCTCGGAATCTGCCTGTCCAGGATGGTACTCTTCCTCGATCATATGCCAGTCGTCGTCTCCAGCAGGGTCGAAGTGGTCAGCCATCTTAGAAATAGGGAGGAAGAAGCATAAGTCATAGAGCAACGCAAATATAAGTCACTTACATTTAAATCTCTAGACTCAAACACACACTCTAAATGTCCACTTCTAGGGTGTCGTTCCTTATAAATTTGTACAAGTGTGAAAAGCGTAGAAGCGTGGCTCTGATACCACTCTGTAACGTCCCGAATCCCAAATACACTGAATTCGAGATGTTCTACAGGATCTTTCCGCTTCCTTTAGTACAATTTTACAATGAAATTTAAACTTTTCTCTTTACATCAGAGTTTACATCAATATTACATTTACATTGCACAGCGGAAGTAAAATTTTACAACAATGAAAACAAATATACAACAACATTGAGTAATCTTTAAGCATTTGTTCGTCTTTAATCTTTCTCAAGCCATTTACCTGCATATAAGACTGTGGGTACGTCAGTTTATTCAACCGACGATTATTATACACGGCCATCCTCTCTATGCCGGAAATAGTATAATTTATTTTCCATATTGAGCAAACACAAACTTGTCACATTCAAACTAAAGGGACTACCCTATTGATGTCGTGTTGTGATTGTGCACTTAGTCCTTAATGCACTTATTTATATTAGATGACACTAATGCGCACTTGTTCGGATTCTATGCATCCCATACTACATAGGTCCGAGGGCAAGCCCTTAACCGTTCTTCATCTTTGTAGGGTTCAATCCCTCGTCATGACTTAATCTACTACTGTAACTACGGTAAGTATCCTAGATATTTTTTGACCTACGAACTCATGTCTAGGCACCCTGGAGGGAATCCCATCGCTGACATGACTCATCATGCAGACATCCTGTAGTAATTCAGCTCCTACCATAGACATGACACCACCCGTAGTCTTCAAACATCCCACGAGCGTCGCCACCGGGATGGTACTCTGGAGCAGTATCCTCGCCCAGACTCATCATGGGACATCCTGGGATACACTCTCGCCGCTATCCAATGGCCCTCATACTCAGTGTTTTTCTCTTACTTTCATCACATCTTCACTATGTACTAATCCTTAGTTTTATTAGAATCATGAACAAAATCAAAGCTCTAGAGTTAGCCTCTCCACTAAACCGGACTTAATCATTCATTCAACATGACCAACCTTGGTCTTTCATTTCAATAATTCATTTCAATTTCTTTTCAATTGCCGGGGGAGACTTAGCTACTCTTTCATTTCAATTCCGATTCACAATTACTAAAATAATATGAGCACTTCCAGCTCATGAGCTCATTTCATAATCTCAACAGATTTTCTTTTTCATGTCATAGCTTTCATATTCATTTAATTCCCACAATTCAAAATAAATGATTCACTTCATGTAAATCCATGCAAAGGCAAATAGAGTTTACCAATATCGTCCATAAGATTCACAATCTTTACCACAACAAAATTACAAGATTTCTGATATACCAAAAGCACTCTGGACAGTCGACTTGGAGCTCCTCCAGTCGACTTATCCAGTTAAATACAGTTCATCAATAACACTCGGAAAAGTCGACTGCTGCACATGGCCAGTCGGCTCCTCCGCAGTTTTCCACGTCTAAAATGTCATTCACTTAACAGTTGACTGTCATTCAAATCAGTCGCCTGTACTGGGTGATTCAACTATACACTATTCATGCCCAGTACAGTCGACTGCTACAAGCATTCGGTCGACTGAACAGGTTAAATTTCAAATTAAGGAATCATCTTTCCTTCCGTTCTTCAATTCACATATTACATTATATTCGTGCCAACATAACATGTAATTTCTTATCTGTTTACTAACATCACAACGTGGTCTCAATTAAATGTAAATTTCACATAACTAGTGTTTCTTTTCTCAAAAGAAATGCTAAGCATGCACTTTCATTTACTCATCATTTACTTGCAGAGATGAATACTAATCTCAACTTAACACACTAGAACATCACATTAAAATACATCGTTTCATGGAGCTCTGGACTGTACATACTTCATTTCAATAAGCCAGTCGACTGTTCACATTACCAGTCGACTGTAGGTGTTATTTCCAGTTCTCTAATTATCACTAGTTCTTTTTCATCCATTCATATTTTCTAAATTATATACCGCATGGAGGATATTGATTTAGCAATCGTTCTATCACTTCAGTTTGCATACACATACATAATTAAACCTTTAGTCTTAATAAGGATTCTAATTTAGAAGTCATGAGGAAACACCCGCCTCGTACCGGTCGACTTGTCCACTTGACAGTCGACTGTACAGGCCATTTTCAGTCTTTTTACAATGTCATTACTAATAGAACACATACAATTGCACATCCATATATCGATCAATCAATAGGTCATTTCCCAATCAAATGTGTACTCTTATTAATCATTTTCATGCTTCGTTCATTCAATTTAATCTAGCATGTATTCCTAATTAGAAATATAGAAAATTTACCCACCTTATTGAAGAAAGTACACTAGCAATCTCCTAGAAAAAATATCCTTGCAACGAAATGCTCCTCCTCCTTGATGCGTGCACAAGCCTCCAACCCGAGCTCTCCTCCTTGTATAGCCGGCCTCTCCTTCTTCTTGAAAGCAAGCACAATACCCACTCACAACTCAATCTTTTAACTCACAAACTACTACTAGATAATACTATTAGACTATAGGTTTGGAAGAGAATATTAAGCACAAAATAACTAGCCATGGCGGGGGGGGGGGGGGGGGGTATTTATACTAAAAAATCAAATAGAATGGAGGGCTAGGATCAATTGGTTGGTTGTAGGATGGAGGGCTAGGATGAAAGTAGGAGTTGCAATAACTACCCACATCCAAATAACCACCACACCATGATCACTATTACAAATTTGATTTCCCTGCAAAAAGATCACAACCGGCCCATGCATTTGTGCACTTTGCACGTGTACGTGCAATGCACGTGCATGCCACTAGGCCCAAAAATTGTGCATTAAATTTTTGTATAAAAATAATATTGCCTCTAAATTTTATTCTACAGGACAAGTTGCATACAAGTAGTCCATGGGCTTTAGTTTATGGGCCAAAATAATTATTATAAAAATAATAGATTAAATTAACTTTGGGCTTTTAAAGAAAAGACTTTTATCTAATTAAAATAAGGCTTTTGTACAAAATAATTAAAAGCACAAATTGAAATATCTTTACTCATCTTGATGAAAATATTTACCAAAAATATTGCACGTGCACACTACGTGCAAAATAAATAATTTTTCATTAATTGAAAAATCAGGGCATTACAGGTAGTGACTTCGAGCACCCACTCAGCTTCTTACTAGAGTTGCCTCACTCGAAGCTCTCCGAGCCGACCCACCAAGCTCGGAGCTCGGCAGTAAGTTTGAGCACCAACTTAACTTCTCACTGAAGTTGCCACACTCGACACTTTCCGAGCTGACCTTCTAAGCTCGGAGCTTGGCAGTGACTTCGAGCACCCACTCAGCTTCTCTCTGAAGTTTCCTTACTCGAAGTTCTCCGAGCTGACCCTCTAAGCTTGGAGCTTGGCAGTGACTTCGCGCACCCACTCAACTTTTCATTGAAGTTCCCTCACTCGAAGCTTTCCGAGTTGACCCTATAAGCTCAGAGCTCGGCAGTAACTTCGAGCACCCACTCAGCTTCTAACTAAAGTTGCCTCACTCGATGCTCTCCCAGCTGACCATGTAAACTCGGTGCTTGGCAGTGACTTCGAGAACCCACTTAGCTTCTCACTGATGTTTCCCCATCGAAGCTCTTCGAGCTGACCCTCCAAGCTCGGAGCTCAGTAGTGACATCGAGCACCCACTCAGCTTCTCACTGAAGTTTCCTCAATCGAATCTCTCCGAGCCGACCCTCCAAGCTCGGAGCTCGGCAGTGACTTCAAGCACCCACTCAGCTTCTCACTGATGTTGCCTCACTCGAAGCACTTCGAGCCGACCCTCCAAGCTCGGAGCTCGGTAGTGACTTCGAGCACCCACTCAGCTTCTTACTAGAGTTGCCTCACTTGAAGCTCTCCTAGCTGATCCACCAATCTTGGAGCTCGACAGTGACTTTGAGCACCCACTCAGCTCCTCACTGAAGTTTCTTACTCGAAGCTCTCCGAGCCCACCCTCTAAGCTCGGAGCTCGGCAGTGACTTCGAGCACCCACTCAGCTTCTCACTGAAGTTGCCTCACTCGAAGCTCTCCGAGCCGACCCTCTAAGCTCGGAGCTCGGCAGTGACTTCAAGCACCCACTCAGCTTCTCACTGAAGTTGCCTAACTCGAAGCTCTCCGAGCCGACCCTCTAAGCTCGGAGCTCGGCAGTGACCTCGAGCACCCACTCAGCTTCTCACTGAAGTTGGCTCACTCGAGGCTCTCCATGCCAAGCTCGGAACTCGGAAGTGACTTCGAGCACCCACTCAGCTTCTCACTGAAATTGCCTCACTCGAAGCTCTCCAAGCCGACCCTCCAAGCTCGGAGCTCGACAGTGACTTCGAGCACCCACTCAGCTTCTCACTAGAGTTGCCTCGCTCGAAGCTCTCCGAGCCGATCCTCCAAGCTCGGAGCTCGGCAGTGACATCGACCACCCACCTGGCTCCTCTCCCTAAGCACCCCTCATGGAGTGCTCGGCACCTATCTGACGAAGTCATCCCTCAGCCTTCGGCCCTCTGCCTTTGTCCCTCGGTCTTCGGCCCTCGGTCTAAATTTTGGCCAGTTCTAAAAACACCTCCCAGGATTCATAGCAACAAATATTTGCCAAATACTTTAATCCTCTCTTCCCACAAAGACAGACTACTCCCACACGGCTGGGTTACACAGCCCTCCAGGAGTGGGGGGGCTTTTGATATGGTATAAATTATGTGGCCTCATCTAGGCCCTCAAATCTCCTCAGATCCTGGTTTCCTGTGATCAACAGGTCAAACAAACCCGACGGGCTACAACCAGCTCAGGCCCATGGGCAAACGGGTCTGACCCGGGCTGTTAGGATCTCAGACCCATTTGCCCTTACCTATAAATACCAGACCTCCTCCTCACTTTCAAAGGTAATCAATCTTTCTCCTCCTGAACCCTAGTTACTGTTGCTTTCTCAGTGACTGACTAGATCGATGAAGGGCCTTTCTCCGGGAACTCTCCCGGGGTTTCTAGGCATTGTGTAGGTTCGAAGATTCGAGCCGAGCTACGAAGATCCGTGCCGAGCTATGAGATCCGACGTCGAGCACCCAACCTCTACTTCCCTACTTCCCTCCTGCTACTCTCGAGCCGGTCCTGCAGCCGGAAATTGGAAATGCTTGTGTCGCGCCTTCCGTTTTACAAATTACAAGAACTCACACTTGTTGCCCCCACACTCAAAAACAAGCCGCATCACATCCGTTCTCCAAACTGAAATTCGTTCTTTCTTCCTTAAGGTTCAATACTTGTAACTATTGGTCAACAATTTAAGGTAATTCTCAGTCTGCTTTTAATCATTAAAATATGCCTATCTCTTGAGAAAACATCTCTGTTCTTTCCCTCTTCCTCAGGATCTTTGCAAAGGTCAACTTTAATGTTTTAATGGTGAGATATTTATTGAGCCGAGTGATGACCAGTTAACTCCTTTTATCCCTTGTGCTCACGTATTCTACGCCTTGCCTAAACCGTCTGATCATAGTTCGACAAGGACTTTTACATTACTTTTCCAGCTACCAGTACTGCTTATGGAGAATAATAGAACGATAAAAGAACTGAAATATATAAGCATACAGGAGAAGATCAAGAGCCTCCTCTAATCCACCTATAATTGAGTTTAGAATAAGAAGATCCTCCTATAATTGAGTTATATAAGAAGGTCAAGACCTCACCTATGATTTAGTTATCGAGTATAGGAAAGGTCAAGAATAGAAATAGGTTTTGTTCATATCTTTATCATGCCCCTACAAGATGGAGCACCGTGGGTTGATTCCAATCTTGTACGCTAATTGTTGAAAATGAGAACGGTAATGTAGGAACGGAGCACGATGGTGCAGAGATGATCCGGCTCTTGGATCTGAAAAGTACAGAAGTAGTGGTGCTCAGTGACGGTGCATGGGACGACGCTTGATGGTGCATGGGATGATGCACGATGGCGCGGCGAAGACGCTTCTTGGTGTACAATCCAGCTCTTGGATCTGGAAAGTGTACTCAGTGACGGCACATGAGACGACGCTCTATGGCGCAAGGGACGGTGCATGAACGACGCTTCTTGGCGTAAGAACAATCCGACTCTTGGATCTGTAGAAGTAGTGGTGCTCAGTGATGCCGCAATGGACGACGCACGATGACGCAGGGACGACGCTCGATGGTGCAAGGGACGGCGCATGATGGCGCAGGGGACAGCACACGGTAGTGGTGCAGGGACGGTGCTCGGTAATGGCGCATAGATGTCACTTAGTGGCGTAGAGATGGCTACTATAGAAACAGAAAAACTTGCAAGTTTTTTTAATGGCTGTAAGATAGAATCTAGGGGTCTGATACCATATAGAGAATAATAGAAAGATAGGATTATGACATACATTATATCAATGGAAAGCTGAAATATATAGACATACAAGAGTAGATCAAGAGCCTCCTCTAATCCACCTATAATTGAGTTTAGAATACGAAGAGTCTCCTATAATTGAGTTGTGCGGAAAGGTCAAGAGCCTCCACCTATAATTGAGTTCTTAGGTATAGGGAAGGTCAAGAGTAGGAATATGTTTTGTTCATATTTTATCACTGCTTACTCTTGTCTTCCTGTTCAATACCTTAGTTGGATTTTGAGGTCTATTGGTTTCAACATTTCAATAGTAGTACATGCTATTGTGGTCCAATGAGATCGGGACAAACTGAAGCACATGCATATCAGTATTTGTATGTGTCTTGTCGATACATTCGTTGTTTATGGAGTGAGAAGTTGTGCATGGTTATCCCCGTTCCCTTTGATGTGAAAGAATGGAATGGAATGGAAGTCCTGAGTTACTGAACTGGCTTTGCGTGGAATGAAAAGTTCTGCAAGCAAGCGGTTATCCCTGTTCCGTTTTGTTGGAAAAGAATGGGAGGTAGAGCGAGTTGAGTTTCTGAGATGGTTTTGGGTTGGGGTTTGGGTTGTTTTTCGGTTTGAGAGTAGATGGATGATCTGCTCATTATTTTTGTAAAGATTTGAGTGTACAGGACTTTGTATATTTTACGATTGAGTTAGAAGAGAGGGAATTGGTGTGGCATATCGGCCACCTCATTCGTTCTGTTTAAGAGTGTACAAGTCTGGAATGTACAAGAAATATAGCCTGTATAATACATCATTCCTGGTTTATATAAGAACAAGATTTACATTCGTATACAAGTAGTGTGATTGTGTCAAATAATAATTTTCTAGTTTTTGTGAGAATCAATTGCTTCGTACCATAATCGGGAAGAGTGGAATATTGAAGTTTTGCTTTCCTTTCCTCTTCTCATTCTTTACACAAAGGAAATGGACTGCCCATGTAGAAATCAATCTACAACAACAATGAAACTCAGTAAAGGATCACGTTGATGGCTGCCCCATGCTACTCGATCGAACTTTTGTTCATCTCTCAAAAGGTCATGCAATATGAATGCATCCGATATATATTTCATTGAAAAGGTTAATTACACTCTATACTACTCCCTCTTGCTCACCTTTTCTTTCCTGCACTAATAATCTAGTAAATACCATGAAACATCGTATTCATTAATGACGGCCAATTCCAATCATACATATGCAAGTGTTAATGTGGTCGACGGATAATTTTTTTTTAATGGTGAACAAGAGGTTGACATTTCAAATCTCACTTACACCATAAAGTTTTCAACTGAGCATTTGCCTATCTATATAATAAAACACAAAGAAAGCTATCAAGTGGCTCTTCTTCAATCCCCTAAAAATCAAAGGCCTAGATCTAACCTCACAAAACATATTTTTCCTCCAAAACTCAAATTCAAATTTCCACCCAAAACAACTCCTATATTTATTTAATTATTTTTTGTTCTCTCTCTTTCTCTTTCCCTCCTCTATTCAAAAAATTAAGAAAACAAAAATTAAAAATTAAAAATTAAAAAACTAAAAAATTAAAAAATTTAACAACTTTAAAAATTATTCAAAAAAACCATATAATATGTTTTTTGCTCTATGTTTGCTACTTCAATTAATTTGCAAGACTTCCAAAACTATTTTATATGATCAAACAAAATGCACCGTGCCGAATACGTGCCGGAGGCATGTGTTAATGGGCAAACCTAGTCTATATAATAAAACACAAAGAAAGCTATCAAGTGGTTCTCCTTCAATCCCCTCTAAAATCAAAGGTCCAGATCTAATCTCACAAAACATATTTTCCCCCCAAAACTCAAATTCGAATCCCCCACCCAAAACAACTCCTATATTTATTTAAATTTTTTGTCTCTCTCTTTCCCTCCATCTTCTATTCAGAAAATTAAGAAAACAAAAATTTTAAATATTTTTAAAAAATTAAAATTAAAAAACTAAAAAAATTAAAAATTAAAAAACTTTTAAAATAATTCAAAAAAATAAAAAAAATCATATCATATGTTTTTTGTTGGACCCCCAAAAGTTTCTCATATAATATGTTTGCTACTTCAATTAATTTGCTCGACCTCCAAAACTATTTTATAAGATCAAATAAGGTGCACCGTTCCGAAGACGTGTCGTAAGCACGTGTCAACGGGCAAACCTAGTATATATATATACTAGGTTTTGGGGGTCCAACAAAAAACATATGATATGATTTTTTTGAACTATTTTTAAAGCTTTTAAATTTTTAATTTTTTAAGTTTTTAAATTTTTTATTTTTTAAAAATCATAAAAAAATTTATTTTCTCAATTTTTTGAATAGAAGTCGGGGGGAGAGAAAGAGAAAATAAATAAATAAATAAATATAGGAGTTGTTTTGGGTGGGGGATTTGAATTTGAGTTTTGGAGAGAACTTTTGGGGGAAAAGTATGTTTTGTGAGGTTAGATCTGGGTCTTTGATTTTTGAGGGGATTGAAGGAGAACCACTTGATAGCTTTCTTTGTGTTTTATTATATAGATTTTTGAATTATTTTTAAAGTTTTTAAATTTTAAATTTTTTTTAGTTTTTTAATTTTTAATTTTTAAAAATTTTTTAAAATTTTTTTAGTATAAGAGGGTGGGAAAGACCGAAAGAGAGAGAAAAAGAAATAAATAAATATAGGAGTTGTTTTGGGTGAGAAATTTGAATTTGAGTTTTTGGGGGGATACTTTTGAGATATTTTTTTGTGTTTTATTATATAGATTTTTGAATTACTTTTAAAGTTTTTAAATTTTAAATTTTTTTTAGTTTTTTAATTTTCAAATTTTTTAAAATTTTAAAAATTTTTATTTTAAAAATTTTTTTAGTAGAAGAGGGAGGGAAAGAGAGAGAAAAAATAAAAATAAATATAGGAGTTGTTTTGGGTGAGGAATTTGAATTTGAGTTTTGGGGGGGAACTTTTGAGAGGGAAAATATGTTTTGTGAGGTTACATCTGGACCTTTGATTTTTGAGGGAATTGAAGGAGAGCCACTTGATAGCTTTCTTTGTGTTTTATTATATATATATATATATATATATATATGAGCTTTCTTCTGTTGCAAACGGGTCTTATGTGCACGGACCCGTGCGAACAGAGATCTGGGCCGATCTAAGATCCAACGGTCCAGATATTTTTTTCAAAAATTTTGCCTTAACCCGTTCTTGGAAATGACGAGTTAAGGCAAAATTTAAAATTTTTTGCATTAACCCGTCATTTCCAAAAACGGGTTAAGGAAAATTTTTTGAAAAAAAGATCTATAAACTCCATCTTTTTCATTCGATTTCTCCCTACTCTCTCTCTCGTTTCTTCCCGAACCCAAACCCGCTCTCTCCGAAATCGTGAGCTTCTAACTCCGGCAACTCCTCTCTCACTTCACTTCTCCATCATTCTGGCTATTCTCTCTCTCTCTTCCGTCTGTTGCTCCCCAAGCCAGAAACCCCCAACCCACAAACCTCTCCTCCTCCTCCGTTTGCTTCTCCACCGCTGTCCGATCTTTCTCCTCCTCTTCCATTCACATATAATCTCTCTCTCCCAAGACCCGTTTCCAAACATCGAAACCCAACTCTCTCATCCCAAATCGAAACCCTAGTTCGGCCACAAGATCTACATTGTCGAAATTCGCAGTTATTTAGTAAGATAATGACTAAATTTTTGCCTTAGTGGTTGTATTTGTCTTGATTTTTAGTTTTGTTTTGGTCGCTTTCCAATAATTTAGAATATATATTAAAATTACCTAATAATTTTGTAGATGTAGAACTTTGTAGTCGTAGTAGCTGTGATGAATTTACACGGTACAATTGTAGTCGGAGTTGTTGTTGATCGCTCGACAATATTGTAAATTGAGTCGTGTTTATAATCGTTCCGTATATACTAAATTACTTAGAAAGTTTTTAGTGCGGTAAGACTAAAAAACCGTGCAAATGACCTCCAAAAAATAAGGAACTTTGTGAGTAGGTTGGTCTCACGTAGCACAAGCCATCCCAACTTGTAGAAGTGAGTTTCGACTCACGGTTCGAGAGATATGGCCGTGTATCGCTTTTGGTATATAAAAAAAACCAAATAAAGCGGTATACAGACATATCTCGCAAACCGTGACTCGATACTCACTTCTGCAAGTTGGGGTGGCTTGTGTTACGTGAATTCGACGAAGTTGCAAAGTTTTATAATTTTTGGATGCCGTTTGTGCGGTTTTCTCACATTCATCGCACAAGAAGTAAATGACTTAGAACTTTTTTAGTGCGGTTAGACTTGATAACCCTGCAAACGACTTTCAAAAAATACGAAACTTTGCGAGTAGGCTGGTCTCACGTAGCACAAGCCTCCCCAACTTATAGAAGTGAGTTTCGACTCACAGTTCAAGAGATACAGCCGTGTATCGCTTTTGGTTTTAAGAAAATCAAATAAAGCGGTACACGACCATATATCGCAAATCATGACTCAAAACTCACTTCTACAAGTTGGGGTGGCTTGTGTTACACGAATTCGACCAAATTGCAAAGTTTTATAAATTTTGGATGCCGTTTGTACGGTTTTCTCACGTTCATCGAACAAGAAGTAAATGACGTAGAACTTTTTTAGTACGGTTAGACTAGAAAACCCTACAAACGACCTCCAAAAAATACGTAACTTTACGAGTAGGTTGGTCTCACCTAGCACAATCCACCCCAACTTGTAGAAGTAAGTTTCGACTCATGGTTGGAGAGATACGGCTATATATTGCTTTTGGTTTAAAAATACCAAATAAAGCAGTACACGGCCGGATCTCTCCAACCGTGAGTCGAAACTGACTTCTACAAGTTGGGGTGGCTTGTACTACGAGAATTCGACCAAGTTGCAAAGTTTTATAAATTTTGGATACCATTTGTGCGGTTTTCTCACGTTCCTCTCTTAAGAAGTAAATGACTTAGAACTTTTTTAGTGCTGTTAGACTAGAAAACCCTTCAAACGACCTCAAAAAATTACAAAACTTTGCGAGTAGGTTGGTCTCACCTAGCACAAGCCATCATAACTTGTAGAAGTGAGTTTCAACTCACAATTCGAGAGATACGGCCATGTATCACTTTTGGTTTAAAAAAACCAAATAAAGTGGTACACGGCCGTATCTTGCAAACTGTGACTCGAAACTCAGTTCTACTAGCTGGGGTGTCTTGTGTTACGTGCATTCGATCAAGTTACAAAGTTTTATAAATTTTGGATGACGTTCGTGTAGTTTTCTCACGTTCCTCGCTTAAGAAGTAAATGACTTATAACGTTTTTAGTGCGGTTAGACTAGAAAACCTTGCAAACGACCTCTAAAAAATACAAATACGAAACTTTGCGAATAGGTTGGTCTCACCCAGCACAACCCACCAAAAATTGTAGAAGTTAGTTTCGACTCAAGGTTCGAGAGATACGGCCGTGTATCACTTTTGGGTTAAAAAAAACCAAATAAAGTGGTACACGGCCATATCTCGCAAACCGTGACTCGAAACTCGCTTCTACAAATTGGGGTGGCTTGTGTAACGTGAATTCGACTAAGTTGCAAGCTTTTGTAAATTTTGGATATCGTTTGTGCGGTTTTCTCACGGTCCTCGAACAAGAAGTAAATAAAGTTAGAAATTTTTCCTCACATTCCGTAACAGTTTGTGGCCCTAACTATTCTATTTTTTATCTTAGATATGGACAGTCTTGAAGAAAGTTCCATTGCCGTAGAAACATATGTTTGTGCACAAGAAATGGGTGAATTTTGGCCGCATGTTGACGGCACCTAAAACCAAAGATAGGTATGACATTTCATACTTTAGAGGAATCAGAGAAATTTTATTCATCATATTGTAGATGTGCAGGTTTTGCTATGCGTAAGGGTGGAAATAAAAACAAAGAAACCGATATAGTAGATAAACCATATGTATGTAATAAAGCCAGGGAGTCACCGAATAATCATAATGAAGCTAGATGGGGAACAACTTCTATAACGGGTTGTAAAGTTTTCGTTCGTGTAAAACTAAACTCACAAAGTAATTCCTGTATTATTTATTCATTTAATGAACTACACAATCATGAATTTACTTCACCCGATAGACGTCACTTGCTGCATCGAAACCGTGTAATGTCAAATTGAGATAAAAAAGTGATTGGTCAACTTACCGAAGCTAATGTCCCTATATGCAAACAAATTCTTTTTTTCGAAGGTGCAAGTGGAGGTAATGAGAAAGTTGGATTCACTGAAACCGATTTTAGAAATCTAAGAAGAGACGAGATGGAAGGTTTGAAAGGACATGACGGGAAAATGTTAATTGAGTTCTTTGAACCGAAAAAGGAGACCGATCCTTTATTTTTTTATGATCACCAATGTGATCCCGAAGGACGATTGTCCCATTTGGGTGGATGGTATCGCTATGAAGAATTATGAATTATTTGGGAATGTAGTTTGCTTTGATGCCACCTACAACACGAACCGATACGGGATGTTATTCGTACCATTATTCATTTCTACAATTCTTTTTTTTATTTTGTAGGTCTTGAATGAAAGTTGATCGTGCCGATGGAGGGCGTCAATCATCAAAAAGTCTTAAACTTTTGATTGTATATATGCTCAAGTAAATGTATTTGAATTTATAAGTAGATTTTTGGTGTATGTAATTTGCAATTAGTGTATCAAATTTGGCGAAAATAGTGAATGATCGATGATTATGGTAATGTGATTGTCATGTGAATGTTGTTTGTAATTGGTTTGAGAATATTTAAATATGATGATATTGGTGAACTTTGTGTATGTTTGAACGATATAAAATCTTCATATTTGAAATTTCTAAAATTTGTCAACTGTTTGAGATGTATATATATGCTGTGGGTGTTTTTATTTATTTTTTTTCCCACTGAACCCGTTAACGGAAATAACGGGTAAGGTTGATCGAGAATATGTTACAAAATTGATCTTTGGAAGATGAAGTGCTGCCAATAACTTACAACTTAACCCGTTATTTACAATAAGGGGTAAAGTTCGAAAATTTTGATAGTGTGTTTGTCTTTGGGGAAGAGAACTTGTACAAAATTCATCTTGACGAATTGAAGTTCTGCCAATATCTTCCAACTTAACCTGTTATTGGCGATGACGGGTTAAGATAACTTAACCCGTCATCTGCAATGACGGGTTATGTTTGAATATTTCCCCAGTGTTCTTGTATATGTGGATGAAAACTTGTTCGTTCGTAGATGAATAACTGCCAATTTCCTCCTAGTTAACCCGTTATTGGCGATAACGGGTTACGTGAAACCTAACCCGTCTTCACTTAATCCGTCATTGTCAAGAACGGGTTATGTTAGAATATTTTGACAGTGTATTTGAACAAATAACTCAAATATTTTTTTTAAAAAACTGTCGTAAAAATTTTTTTATAATAAACTTTTCAAACAAAGTGAGAACTCCATATATTGTTTATTAATTTAAAAAAATATATTCAATATCATTCTTCGTAAACTTTGATTTCGATTGATGAGTTTAGAGTGTTAGACGGTCAGAGCTAGGGTTAGTGGGTTATTGGAAGGGGTTAGAGTAGGGTTAGAGGGTTATTGGAAGGGGTTTGGGCTAGGGTTAGATTTTACATCATTCTTCATAAACATTTAATTCGTTTTAAGAGTTAGAATGTTAGAGGGTTTTGGCTTGGGTTAAAGGCTTATAAGGGTAATGCCATGGGTTAGAGTAAGGTTAGAGTAGGGTTAGAGTATTTCGTAGGGTTTTCAACTATATTATTTAGTTAGATAATGTAATTTTTTAAATATTTTTTTTAATATTTAACAAAAAGACTTCTTCATTTTTTTGGAAAATACAATCTCTTCATAAAAAATTATATAATCAACTATCCAAACAAATTGGAAAATCCATTTGATCTTTTAAAGTAAATAAATAAAGATTTAACATAATTCTTCATAAACATTGAATACGGTTTAAGAGTTATAGTGTCAAGGGTTATAGTGTCAGAGTGTTAGAGCTAGGGTTAGAATAGAGTTAGAGTTTTTCGTAGGGGCAATATAATTTTTATGAACTTTTAATGTTTACCTTTTTCAACTATATTATTTAGTTTGATAATGTATTTTAAAAATATTTTTACAAGATTTAAAACAATTTCATAATATTTTTTTTCAAAAAATTTCTTCAGTTTTTTGGAAAATACAATCTCTTCATAAAAAATTATATAATCAACTATCCAAAGAAATTGGAAACTCCATATGATCTTTTAATGTAAATAAATAAATATTTAACATAATTCTTCTTAAACATTGAATTCAGTTTAAGAGTTATAGTGTCATAGGGTTAGGGCTAGGGTTAGAGGGTTATAGTAGGGTTAGAGTAGGGTTAAAGTTTTTTGTAGGGGCAATATATTTTTTATGAAATTTTAATGTTAATATTTTTCAACTATATTATTTAGTTTGATAATGTATTTTTTAAATATTTTACAAGATTTAAAACAATTTCATAAATTTTTTTTTAACAAAAAACTTATTCAGTTTTTTGTAAAATACAATCTCTTCATAATAAGTCATAACAAGTTATGAGGGTTGGCGTAGGATTACAGACAGGGTTCTAACTTTTTTATATTTGAACTTTATTGTTTATATTTTCCGAAATATATATTATTAGTTTGTTTTAAAATTTTTATTTTTATTTTTTATTTTTTTCAAGAACGAAGTTATATTATGTTTTTTTAAAATAACAATATTAACGAGTTAAGTGGAAATATTTTTTTAAAAACAAAACCACTTGCATTTTTTGAAAATAAATTCTCTACATAAAAATTTATATACTGAATTTTCCAGATAGGGTTAGTTAGGGCTAAGGTTAGACGATTGTGGCAAGGGTAAGTGTAAGGTTACAGATAGGGCTCGTCTTGGAGCACTAGTTATAATTTCTTCACAAATCTAATATTAATATCAAAATTATTACAATAGATTTCATAATAATTTATTTCTCTTTGTGGTAAAAAATTTGATCTTTCGAAAATAAGTTCTGCTAATAACTTCCAACTTAACCCATTATTGGAAGTTAAGGGGTTAAGCTCACTTAACCCGTCATCGCCAATAACGGATTAAGTATGAGGATTTTGACAGTGTATTTGTCTAAGTGGAGAATATTTGGTATGTCGATTATGAAGTTCTGCCGATATCTTACCACTTAACCCGTTATTGGCGATAGTCACTTAACCCGTCATCGTCAATAACGGGTTAAGTGGTAAGATTTTGATAGTGTATTTGTCTTTGTGGATGAATATTTAGTCTGTCAATGATGAAGTTCTGCCGATATCTTACTACTTAACCCGTTATTGCAGATGACAGGTTAAGATTACATAACCCGTCATCGTGAATAACGGGTTAAGTAGGGATATTTTGACAGTGTATTTCTCTTTGTGGATTCTTTATAAGATGAAGTACTACCGATTTCTTCCTACCTTACCCGTTATTGGGAATGACGGTTTAAGTAAGGTTATTTTCCCACTTCTATTTGCTGTTTGTGGATGAAAATTCAACTTCGCAACAAGAGTTCAATCACAGCGATTTCCCAAAATTACGTATCACACCAATTCATTCATATAAATAAAAACTAAGATCACAACAAAAATATTCATAACAATATATATAATACGACAGATAATATCACAGCAATTTTAAAGCCTAAATCTCAACAATTTTCACATCAATTTGACAATGCGAAACTTTGCAAATATCAAAACAATTCATTCAACTACATTTGTGGAATTATCTCAAGTATAAATTACAACATATTCATTACAAGATTTACCGTCGAAGATTTCATTCCGAAATTCAGCTTCCGCTTTATCTTTCGCATCTTCTATGGCTTGATGTAATAGGTCTAGATCATAATATTTGGGAGTAACTTTGAGGATTTCATTTTCAACGTCCTCTTTTTTTTGTCCAACGACTCCTTAACATCGATACCGAGAAAATCACGAACAACTGCTACTCGGTCAAAGTCCAAACCCCCGTCACGGCGACCGCATCCATTGGAAGTCGAGTAATGAGTGCTACATCTTGGAGAGTGATGGTCATCTCACCCACCGGTAGGTGGAATGTGTGGGTCTCTGGCCTCCATCGTTTGACAAGAGATGTAAGTAGAGGTCGGTCAAGCTTCACATCCCCCATAAATCGAGCTCCGTAGAAACCGGCTTCAACTAAGTACGGAGTGATATGGGGGTCCATGGGAAGAACCGTGTGCTTCCGGAAGTTGCACTTCTTTGCAGACCCATTCCACACGGCTTCAGACCAATGTATGGATTGCAACGAAAGTAAGCTTGAGTCCAACGGTCCAGGAGGTATAACGGAAACCGAAGACGACGACCACCAACTGTAACACCCCGAATTCCAAATACAACTGAATTCGAAGTTCCACAGGATCTTTACACTTCTTTCGTACAATTTTACAAGGAAATTGAAACATTTCTTACATCAGAGTTACATTATACCTTTACATTATTACAGCGGAAGCAATTTTACAGTAATTACATGAAACAACATTTAAATCAATCTTTGAGAAGCATGTATACTTCAATTTGTCAAGCAGCTTTACCATGCATGTAAAACTGTGGGCGCGTCAGTTCATTCACTGACGAAATATTATACACGGCCATCCTCTCTATGCCGGAAACAATATAACGATTCTCAACACTTAACAAACCACAAACTTGTTCACAAACAATACTAAAGGGACTATCCTATAGATGTCGTGTTGTACGGTGCGCTTAGTCCTTAATGCAGCTATTATATTACATGACACTAATGCGCACTTGTTCAGATTCTATGCATCCCATACTACATAGGTCCGACGGCAAGCCCTTAACCGTTCTTCATCTTGCAGGGTTCAATCCCTCGTCATGACTTAAACTACTACTGTAACTATGATAAGTATCCTAGATGTTCTATGAGTATGAGCTCATGTCTAGACAGCCTGGAGGGGAATCCCATGTCATGTCACGACGCATCGTGAAGACAGCCTGTGGACAATTCAGCCTCCGTCATGGGACATGACACCACCCGCAGTCACCAAACACCCTAAGAGCGTCGCCTGCGGTACGGACTCCTGGAGATATATCCACGTCATGTCACGACGCATCGTGAAGACAGCCTGTGAATATTCTCACTCCGTAGCTCTGAGGCCTTCATACTCGTGTTTTTCTCTTATTTTCATCACCTCTTTACTATGTATCTAATCCTTAGTTATTTGAATCATGAACAAAATCAATTCTCTAGAGTTAGCCTTTCTATTATACCGGTCTTAATCATCTATTCAACATGACCCAATCTTGGTCTTTTCATCTCAAATTTTTATTTCAGCATCTCTTTTCAATGCCGGTATGAGGCTTAACTACACTCTAGTTCTTAATTTCAATTCACAATCAAAAATTGAATAAGTCATTTTCATGATTAATATTAATTTTCCTTTCATGTTCATAGCATTTGCATACTCATGCTCATAAAATTTTTCATAATTCATCATAACATTCAATTTCACTTTCATGTACAACTCATGCATAAACAAAAGAATTCGTTTTTCTAACTTGTCACATTCTTAGCTCATTCAACTACCATGAAATTACCGTACTGTCATTTTATCAAAAATTTCCATTTTCATTGCCCAAACTCATTTCAAAAACTCTTTTAAACAAGGCATGTATTCAGAGATAATTTAAACCAATAAAATAATAAGTTCTTCCTTGCCAAAAATAGTCTCAAAGTTTTATTTATCCTAGGCCACAAGTTATAGAAAATTATCTCACGAAAATCCAGACATTAGTTGAAACTTCAGGGCAGTCGACTGTTATACTATGATCGGTCGACTGTTCAGCAAAGATTAAAAACTTGAAAATAAATACTCAGACCAGTCAACTGTTACACTATGATCGGTCGACTGTTCTGCAAAGATTTAAAACTCGAAAATAAATACTTAGAGCAGTCGACTGTTACATTATGATCAGTCGACTGTTCCGTAAAGATTAAAAACTCGAAAATAAATACTCAGAGCAGTCGACTATTTCAATCTATTCGGTCGACTGATGCTGCTAGGTTTTTCAAATTCACAAAATATTTTTGGTTCTTTTTTTATTCTTTTTTTTAGTCAAAACTCTCCAGATTCTAATGTATATACAAATACAGTAAACTAGTATTTTTAAATTCATTATTTACCAATAACACATGCATTTAGTCAATCTGTGTCTCATAAGTACCAATTCGTCTCACATAGCATAGTTCATGGACATAAAGCATGATGATAAGATTGATTCTAGAATTTCAATTTCACATCTTTATTCATTAGCAATCATTTTAACAGTCAATCTTTAAGCTACTATTTTATCTCTAATTAACCAAACATGAGACTACAATTTATCAAATTCTTCTCGACTATTTTAGCAAACATCCCTAGCATGGCATCCATATTTAGAAGTATTGAGAAACACCCACCTATAGTTGAAGAAATGAATGAAAACTCCTAGAATACAAGAAAGTAGCCTTCTCCTCCTAGAATGGATTGCAAATTGTCTCCTCCTCCTTGTGCTTGCTAGGAACCTGAGCTCTCCTTGCTTCCTTGATGATTGGCTGGCCACCTCTAGGTTGGAACACACACAATTTTGTACATTCTAATCTTTTGCTCACTATTGTCTCTTAATCTTTTGCTCTCTCTTAATAAATTAAGTAATGTACTAATGAGAAGAAATATAAGGGTATTTATACACTTTTAGGATGAGAATAGATGACTAGGATTTAATCAAGGAGTTAGAGATTAAGGACCAAGATGAATTGGGAAGTTGTAGTAACTTCCATGATCACATAACCACCCCTCAACTTCATCCCACTCTCCCTCTCTCTCTCTCCACAATCCGGCCACCCTTAGAAGGGTGTGCAATGCACACTCTAGTGTGTGCACGTGCCCTTTCTAGTACCCCCCCATTATTAAGTTGTACAAATTTAATTAATCAATTGTCCACTAATTGTGTCTACATGACAAGTTGTGACAATTAAAAGATTAATTAAGTTTGTGGGCCTCAAAATAGTGGGCTTTAGGCTCATGGGCCATTTAATAAAATACTTTAATTTATTAGGGTGGGCTTAAATTAGAAAAACACTCTTAGGCTTTTAAAAGAGGCTTTTCGAAAATAAAGAGAAAGAAAAATGTTTATTTGTTCATGTTATAAGAGATAATTTTGTAAGAAAATATACATACAAAATTTCTACGTCTACACGTAAAAATCAACAATTCTCATTAAATAAAAATTCAGGATATTACACCAACCTACACGAACAAAGATAAATGTTGTTATTATTGAGACAATGTTACATATTCGTATTTAAAAGCAATAATAATAATCAATCTTATCTCTGTAATTGGTGCGCCACTAGTGCTACCAGAAGGGCTTCTCGGTCACCTCGTTCCTGCGATTTATCTGTGAACCAAAAATTTAAGCTTAGTTGATACGGATTACATCTATTTATCTTTCATCAATAAACAAAGCGAAAATGTGGAAAAAAATGCACAAATGACAACAAAAAATAGCAATACTATGCAACTTGGTCCAATTCATGTTACACAAGCCACCCAAACTTGTAGAAGCAAATTTCGAGTCACGGTTTGATAGATACGGCCATGTATCGCTTTATTTAGTTTTATTTAAACCGAAAGCGATACACAGACGTATCTCTCGAACCGTAAATCAAAACTCACTTCTACAAGTTGGGTGGCTTTTGCTAGGTGAGACCAACCTACTCGTAAAGTTTCGTATTTTTTGGAGGTCGTTTGAAGGGTTTTCTAGTCTAATCGCACTAAAAAGTTCTAAGTCATTTACTTCTTGTGCGCTGAACGTGAGAAAACCTCAAAAACAGCATCCAAAATCTATAAACCTTTGCAACTTTGTCAAATTCACGTAGCACATGTCACCTCAACTTGTAGAAGCGAATTTTGACTCACGGTTTGCGAGATACCGCCGTATAGTGCTTTATTTGGTTTTTTTTAAACCAAAAGAGATACATAGCCGTATCTCTCGAACCGTGAGTCGAAAATCACTTCTACAAGTTGAGGTGGCTTGTGCTAGGTGAGACCAACCTAATCGCAAAGTTTCATGCAGGTCGTTTGAAGGGTTTTCTAGTCTAACCGCACTAAAAAAATTTTAAGTCATTTACTTCTTGTGCGATGACCGTGAGAAAACCGTACAAACAGCATCCAAAATTTATAAAACATTACAACTTGGTCAAATTCACGTAGCACACGCCATCCTAACTTGTAGAAGCAAATTTTGACACACGGTTTGCGAGACAGCCATGTACCGCTTTATTTGGCTTTTTTTAAATCAAAAGCGATACACAGCCTTATCTCTCGAACCATGAGTCGAAACTCACTTCTACAAGTTGGAGTGGCTTGTGCTAGGTGAGACCAACCTACTCGCAAAGTTTCATATATTTTGGAGGTCGTTTGAAGGGTTTTCTAGTCTAACCACACTAAAAAGTTCCAAGTCATTTACTTTTTGTGCGATGACCATGAGAAAACTGCACAAACGGCATCAAAAATTTATAAAACTTTGCTATTTGGTCGAATTCACATAGCACATGCCACTCCAGCTTGTAGAAGCGAATTGTGACTCACGGTTTGCGAGGTACGGCCGTGTATCGCTTTATTTGGTTTTTTTTAAACCACAAGCGATACACAGCCGTATCTCTCGAACCATGAGTCGAAACTCACTTTTACAAGTTGGAGTAGATTTTTCTAGGTGAGACCAACCTACTCGCAAAGTTTCGTATTTTTTTGAGGTCGTTTGAAGGATTTTCTAGTCTAACAGCACTAAAAAAGTTCTAAGTTATTTACTTCTTAAAAGAGGAACGTAAAAAAACCGCACAAACGGTATCCAAAATTTATAAAACTTTGCAACTTGGTCGAATTCACATATCATAAGCCACCCCAACTTGTATAAGTCAGTTTCGACTCACGGTTGGAGAGATACGGCCGTGTATCGCTTTATTTGGTTTTTTTTAACCAAAAGCAATACATGGCCGTATCTCTCCAACCGTGAGTCGAAACTCACTTCTACAAGTTGGGATGGCTTGTGCTAGGTGAGACCAACCTACTCGCAAAGTTTTGGATTTTTTGGAGGTCGTTTGAAGGTTTTTCTAGTCTAACAGCACTAAAAACGTTCTGGGTCATTTACTTCTTAAGAGATGAACGTGAGAAAGCTGGACAAACGGTATTCAAAATTTATAAAAATTTGCAACTTGATCGAATTCACGTAGAAAAAGCCACCCCAACTTGTAGATGTCAGTTTCGACTCACAGTTGGAGAGATACAGCCGTGTACCGCTTTATTTGGTTTTTTTTAACCAAAAGTAATACACGGTCGTATCTCTCCAAGTGTGAGTCGAAACTCACTTCTAAAAGTTGGGATGACTAGTACTAGATGAGACCAACCTTTTGTAAAATTTTGTACTTTTTGGAACCCGTTTCGAGGGTTTTCTAATCTAAGCACACTAAAAAAGTTCTAAGTCATTTACTTCTTATGCGATGAATGTGAGAAAACAACACAAACGACATCCAAAATTTATAAAACTTTACAACTTGGTCGAATTCACGTAGCATAAGCCATCTCAACTTGTAGAAGCACATTTCGAGTCAAGGTTTGCGAGATACGGTCGTGTACCGCTTTATTTTGGTTTTTTTAACCCAAAAGTGATACACGGCCATATCTCTCGAACCTTGAGTCGAAACTCACTTCTACAAGTTGAGGTGGCTTGTGCTACATAAGACCAACTTACTCGCAAAGTTTCGTACTTTATGGAGGCCGTGTGCACGATTTTCTAGTCTAACCGCACTAAAAACTTTCTAAATAAATTCGTATATATCGAACATGAAAAATCAACACAAATGAAACTAAATTACTAAGGCAAAGAAATCTATATCTACAAATTTTTAAAGTCTTTGGGCACTTGAACATATTAATCCTAAATGTAGACTTTTTGGGGAACCTGAATATATTAAAAGTCTTCTCAATTCTACATCTACAAATTACTAAGGCAAAGAATTTTTTGGGCACTTGAATATATTAAAAGTCTTCCCAATTTTACATTTACAAATTACTAAGACGAATTTTTTGGGCACTTTCTAAATAATTTAGTATGGAAAATTTGAAAAATCAACACAAACAAAACTACCAAGGCAAAGAATTAGTTAATACCTTACAAAATAACTTCGAATTTAGCCAATGTAGGTGTTGTGGCCGAACTAGGGTTTCGATTTGCTTTCGAAGATGGGATGAGGGAGCTGGGTTTCGATGTTTGGAGTAGAGATTGGGAGAGAGAGATTGTATGAAAATGGAAGAGGAAGAGGAAGAGCGTACGAAGGAGGAAGAGCAAACGGAGGAGGAGGAGAGGTTTGTGTTCGGTTTAGGGTTAGGGTTTTCTTGGGTTTGGGTTCGGCTAGAAACGAGATAGAGAGTGGGGAGAGATCGAGAGGAGAAGATGGGGTATACACATCTAAAAAATAAAAGTGTGCCTTAACCCGTTGTAATGCCCTGATTTTTCAATTAATGAAAAATTATTATTTTATTTTGCATGTAGTGTGCACGTGCAATATTTTGGTTGAATTGAATCTTATAATTATTTTATTGTGATATGTATAAACATTTAAATATATGTTTTCAAATTATTTTACACAAAAGCCTTCTTCTTTAAATAAATAGAAAGCCTTTTCCTAAAAGCCCAAAATGTATTTTATTTATTTTATTTTTAAATAACTATTTTGGCCCAAAACTAAAGCCCATGGATTAATCTATTTTTATTTAACTTGTCATGTAGAAGAATATTTTAATACTATTTTATTTTTTTTACAAAATTAAAATGTACAATTTTTAGGCCTAGTGGCATGCACGTGTATTGCACGTACACGTGCAACATGCACAAAAGTGCTAGGCCGGATTGCTTCTTGGAGGGAAACTCAAAATTTGAGTGGTAGTCATGGCAGGGTGGTTATTTGGGTGTGGGTAGTTTTTATAACTCCTACTTTCATCTTGGCCTTCCATCCTACAACCAACTAGTTAATCCTAGCCCTCCATTCCATTTGATTTCTAGTATAAATACCCCCTCCCATGGCTAGTATTCTTATGCAAATTATATCTTTCCAAACCTATAGTCTAATAGCATTATTTACTAGTAGTTGTGAGTTAAAAAGATTGAGAGAATTGTGTGGGATTGTGTTGCTTTCAACAAGGAGAAGAAGGCCGGCATCAAAGGGGGGAAGCTTTCGGTTTTGCTTGGGCTTGGAGGTGTGTGCGAGCGTCTAGGAGGAGGTACATTCATTTGCAAGGACTTTGTTGCTATTGTGTTGTTTTCTCTCCATACAAGGTGGGTTTGATTTTCCTTATTTCTAATTAGAAATGATGCATGGAAAATATTAATAAGAATACATTTTTTAATGGGAAAGTTAGTTCGTAAATTGATTGGAATGTTAATGAACAACTTGCTTGTGGTTCGATTGTTAAAATTGAGTTGTGGGTAAAATTCTCCATGCTTGTTAGAATGAATGAATGATAGTGGTTAAATTTCCTTAAGAATGATGCTAGTATGATATTGAGACATATGCATGGAAAATACTAATAAGAATGCTAGTTTAATTGGAAATTTGAAGCATGAAATTGATTAAGAAAGAGCACACTTTTGAAAAGAATAACTTTCTTGAATGTTTGAGTTGTGAACATGCTAATTGATAGGTGGTTATATATTTTGTGATGTACAAGATTTGACTAGAAGCATATGTTGTTGATTTAATGAAACTACATTTGTTAATATCAAACAACTACCCACAAAGTTAGTAGTTTGAGTTTTGTGTTAAATAGGCCCTTTGTGTTAATAAGGGTATGAATAAATTCAAATAAGAGTTGTATGTAGATAAATGATTAAAATCAGTGGATTAATGTGAATGTATTGTCAAAAAGATTACTACACTATGAGGCAAAGAAACATCAAAAAGAGAGTGTTAGAATGTATAATTTGAATTAAATATGGGAAATTATGTTTTAATTATTACAAAAATTATTTTGATCACACTGATATATAAATTATGTGAAGTAGGATTATTCTGGAATTATACAGTAGATTTTGATGAGAGCAAAATGAAACAAAAGCTAGTTGAACATCGAAATGTTCTAAATAACATAGAGCATAAGTTAAATGGATTCGAAACTATACATTTGACAACTGAGCGCGTAGCTCAAGTGGTCTTGCGGTGCGGTTGGGTTCTCTGTGTTGAACGGTTCGAATCCCCTTAGCCGCATATATATATCTCGTTTTTTTTAAAAACAATTAAACTGTAGGCCGAGAGCATTTAATGCTCTCAGCCGTAACCATACCGCTGGCACAGTTCGGCCTAGTGGCGGTGCTCTTGGCTGTGTTCTCCGTATGCCTGGGTTCGATTCCTACCCTCGGCATCTTTGGAAAAAAATATTTTTTTGGATTTCTAGGTGTCCAAAAATTGTGAAAAAAATATGGTTATTCTCATAAAAATGTAAGGGATTTTATGAAGATGATTTGGGGATTATTTGATTGAAATAAACCATGATTTGTGAATAAAAGGCATAATTAGAACTATGGTTCTAGATTATTTACTTGTGAAAAATTATAGCTTATAAGAATGAAGTGAAATGAAGTATTAGAAGATGATTTGGCAAAAAGAACCTTGTTGTGTGACATAATACTATTTATTCTCACTTGAGAATAATGTGCAAAAATGTGAAGTATGAATATTCATTAGTGATGTGAATTTCCAATGTGGAATTATTAATTGATAAAGTGCATGAGTTCATGTATGATTATGGATTAATGAATGAATTAGAGATCATGTTAATGAAAAAGAAATCCGTTGGTTATGAATATGAATTTTATGAGTCTTAAGTACTCATTGTGGGAATTGGGAATTGGAATTGAATTGCAAGAGTAGCTAAGTCTCCCCCGGCAGTTGGAAAGAAAACGAAATGAAATATTGAAATTAGACCAAGGTTGGTCATGTCGAAATGAATGAATAAGTCCAGTTTAGTGGAGAGGCTAACTCTAGAGATTTAATTTTGTTCATGATTTTTAATAAAACTAAGGATTAGTACATAGTGGAGACGTGATGAAAGTAGAAGAAAAACACGAGTATGAGGGCCATCGGATTAGCGGTGTGAGAGCAATCCACAGGCTGCCTGCTTGATGCGTCAAGACATGGCATGGGCGCTACTCCAGAATTATCGTCCCGGTGGCGACGCTCGTGGGATGTTCGAGTGGCTATGGGTGGTGCCATTGTTCCATGGCGGAGGCTGAATTGTCCATAGGTTGCCTGCTCGATGCGTCGTGTCAGTGCGTGGGATTCCCCTCCAGGCTGCCTGGACATGGGCTCGTAGATCATAGGACATCTAAGACACTACCGTAATTACAGTAGTAGATTAAGACATAACGAGGGATTGAACCCTACAAAGATGAAGAACGAATAAGGGCTTGCCCTCGGACCTATGTAGTATGGGATGCATAGAATCCGAACAAGTGTGCATTAGTATCATGTAACATAAATAAATGCATTAAGGATTAAATGCACAATCACAACACGACATCCATAGGGTAGTCCCTTTAGTTTGAAATGTGACAAGTTTGTGTTTGCTAAATATGGAAAATTGAGTTATACTATTTCCGGCATAGAGAGGATGGCCGTGTATAATGATCGTCGGTTGAATAAACTGATGTACCCACAGTCTTATATGCAGGTAAAGGGCATGTTAAAGATTAAAGAGGAATGGATGATTAAAGATTATACCTTGTTGTTGTACATTTATTTAATTGTTGTAAATTTTACTTCCGCCGTGCAAATGAAAAGTGTAACATTGATGTAAACTCTGATGTAAAGTGAAAAGTTTAAATTTCCCTGTAAAATTGTACTAAAGAAAGTGAAAAGATCCTGTAGAACATCTCGAATTCAGTGTATTTGGGATTCGGGGTGTTACACCCGTTCTTGGAAACGACAGGTTAAGGCAAATTTTTAAAATTTTTTTTTGCCTTAACCAGTCGTTTCCAAGAACGGGTTAAGACATACTTTTTAAAAAAATATCTGGGCCGTTGGATCTTGATCCAACGACCCAGATCTCAGTTCGCACAGGTCTGTGCACACAAGACCCGTTTGCAACGGAAGAAAGCTCTCTCTCTCTCTCTCTCGCTCTCGCTCTCTCTCTCTCTCTCTCTCCCTCTCTCTCTCTCTCTATATATATATATATGGCAAATGCTCCATTGAAAACGAGTGTCTTTTCAACGGGTTGGAAAACACAGATCTGAGCCGTTGGATCGCTCAAGATCTTGATCAACGGCTCAGATCGAAACCCAATAGCGCTCCCACTAAGGCGCTCTAAAAGTGGAGGGGCATATTTGTAACTTCACGCCAAAAACGCTTCAGACTTAGCATTTTTTGGTGTGAATTTTTTTTTGGAAAATGTAACCCCCGTTCCTGTAAATACGTATTTTCTGAATATTTTCCGTATTTTGATTATTTATAATTTTTTTGACTCGGTTTGGGCCTTCTATTAAAATCTTTTCGAGCCGGGAATTATATTTAGTTCGAATAATAGTATGTTCTAACTTTATTGTTTATTTTCTAAGTGATCGGCTATTTATATATTATTTTATTACTATTTGGATTTTAATAAACTTGTTTATCTCAAATCCTATTTTGATATGTATATCATTATTATTATTATTATTATCAGTATTATTATTAGTATTTTTACTATTATTATTATTACCTTTGATTGTTAATTTAAAAATCTATTTCTATTGATATATGTACTTGTAGTTATTTCGAATAATTTCCATGTTTTAGTACAAATATATTTTGTTATATAATCCTACTTTCTATTGATTATTCATTCTATTGGATCTTTTTATTTAAACCCTATAAACACTATAACCCATTAAAACCCTATTACTCCTAACCCATACCCGTTTGCAACCCTACCCAATACCCAATACCCATCAGCCTTCACACCTAAACCTAATACCCCACCCTAATATAACTACCCTATATATAATACAACCTGTTCATCTTCCTATACCCTGAGCCGCCATTTTTTACTTCTGAAACCCTAACCCTGCACCCTCTCCCTCTCAGCTTCTGCCTCACCCCTTCACCTTGTGTCGAGACCTCCCGTCATCGATAGCAACAATCGTGCTGCGTCTCCCCTCTGACGATAGCGCCAACAGCCCCTCTGCAGCCGCAGTGCTCTCCCTCTCCTGCGCTGCTCGGCCGTGACGCCAGCGCCACTCCCCGGCACTGTCACCCTTCAACAGCAGACAACACCCCTCCCTGTGCTGTCTTCCGTGCAGCCAGCACCGTCTCCTCTTCCCCCTGGCCGCCATCGCCCCACAGCAGCCCCGCAACAACCTCTCCCCTCCAAGCAGCATCACAACCTTGGTCCCCTGTCTCCGTCGGCTGTCCCCTAATCGATGTCACGCCACCTGTTCCACCACTCTCCCCGCCAACGTCGAGCACCACCGCACCGCCGCAGTTGCCCACAACCATCGTCGTGGTCACCGTCCCCTCTCCCGCCAACACACACTCTCTCTATCTCGCTGTGAAAGAGAAGAAGGAAGGAGAAGGTTGATTGATTGAATCTCGACCGTCCGATCGCCATCGTGATTGGAATTTCCTCTTGGTGTTTGCTTTTTTGGTGTGAGGTTCGATCTGGGTTGCTTTTGATCAAGTGTGTTGTGAGCCGTCCGATCGTTGATCATCGCAATCGTGATCGGTTCTTGATCTGTTGATCTTGGCCGTTGGATTTGTATCGATCATCATCACCATCATCATCATCATCAAGATCTTGATCTCGATCGTGGGATCTCTTTTGATCATTGCGATCGTAATCATCATCTTGATCTTCGATCTCAGCCGTCCGATTAACCCATCATAGTAGAACTCGGCCCTTGATCGTCTTGTTCATCTTCTACTTGGTGAGTTAAACATTTGATCCACTTTTGTTCTCATTTATCAAATTATCAATCATGGCATATTTACTCTTTTAGTACTCTTCTAATTCTTATATATTTTGTATTCGATCTCGGCCGTTGGATTCGCTTGATCTTCATCTTGATCACCATCTTGATCATCGAGATCCATGCCCGACCGTGATCATCGTGATCGTTTGCTCGTCGCCGTGTCGCCAGGATTCCGATCCCATTATTCTCAAATTATCGGATCTAATCATCATCTAAAGGCAAGTAATTTCTTCTCGAATAGTTATTGTATCATATTCGAGATTTTTATTGAATCGTGCAAGTAGATCCAATTTGATTATCGTGTATTGCTTATTGTTATCTATCGTTGGGATACTACGAATTTACATGAGTTAATCCAAGTAGTAGTCTTGACTTCGTGCCATCTTTATCTCCAATGTATAGAGATCTTACATGCATACATATAGTTAGTTAATGAATATAGGAATATGGATTATTATTGTATTTCATGTCATGACATCTTACAACAATTGTAGATTGCATACTAGTATTGAGGGCTTATATGATTGATGTTAGTGTATTAGTTGTTTGTGATTAGTAAGATTATGGACATTTCACACCTTAATACCATGTTCACATAGGTATGGCTTACTGTGATTTATGATTGTTAACCCCCAATTCATCATCCCTAACTTTTTAATCGTTTTATTCAAAAAGAATATATTGACATCCTGAAAATTTTTGCCGACCTGAACATTACCTTGTTGTTTCGACCTAGATAATGTCACCAAAATCAATAACTTCCTGAATATGAAATGTAGCCCCGAATATCTAGTTTACTACCCTTGTAACGAAATTGAATTCCGAGTTACGGTTTGTGAGATATCATAGTTTTACTGTTGTTGTGTCGTACAATTCCAGATTCTAAAAACTGCTGCCACACTTTGATTCACAATTAATTTAACCATGCTACCTGTAAGATAATGACTTAAAATTTTGCATGCTGATACTACACACATTAGAGAACATTCTCTAATTTTCCTGGAATTAAATAATGCTGTTTCAGTCCTGTTCCATATGTATAAATACAATTTTACAAATTCTGGCTGAACACAAATCTTGTATAATTTTCTGTTTTGACACATGTTACCACAACTTTTATGTATCTTAATTATATGCATTGAAACCGGACAGGAGTCTAGTTTCTAGAACTTCTGATGGATCCACATTTACTATCCTGTAGCAATGAAAATTCTAATTTTGGTACAACAACCTACTGCTGTCCAAAATTGGGTTCCTATGTTTAATAACATACAATTGAACCAATAATGTTATATTTGGTGCATTTAATTGTATAAAGTACATTTCATGATCTTAGGGATGTGTTTTCATATTTTCTAGTGTCCCTTGTTAATCTCATTATTGTATATTAATTGAATAAATAATGTTAATCAAGTTGGGGTTAAGGGTTGACTAGAGTAGTTGATGACATAGTGACTGTACTCGGGAGTGTGGGGCCCATGTTTTCCATATTTTAATGTTAAATGGAACTAAGTGCCATGTAGAACTAAGTACCACGTCAAGGATTGATGGGGGGCATCTCTAGAACCTACGGGGGCCACCTCTAGAACCCATTATATGGAACTAAGTGCCACGTTAAAGATTGACGGGGGCCACCTCTAGAACCTACGGGGGCCACCTCTAGAATCCATTACATGATTGTGTTACTATTGAAATGTTATATCATGCCGAGTACATAACCTATAGAATCTACCACCTTAGTCTAAACGAAATTGATTGTATGCATGGAACCTATAGTATGGGATGCAGTAGTACGTGCATTAGTTAGGATTAAAAATGAATAATAGACTTAAAATTTTCATCGCATTGTTATTGCATATTGTCATCTTCATTGAACAGTGTTATCCTCATTGTTCACCATTATTGTTATTGTTTATTGTTATCGTTATAAATCATCGTTATTACACAATGTACTATTATCGCATTGTCATTGTTCAATACTATTGATCGTCCATTGTATTTATTGTTATACCGTTATTGTCATTGTTCTCTGTTTCTCTACTTGCTGTCCACGACTTGCTCTAAGGACATATTTTTTCTCTCTTTAGATGAGCAGCTTACACGTGATCAAGGAGATTTGCCTGATGGACTAGGAGAACAACAATGGTGAAAGACTCGTGTTGCTGCGCCGTTGAATAATATTGTTTCTCTTTTTGAACTATAATAATTGAACATTATTTTATTTGTGGGCTTTTGACCCGAAGAATGTTATTGTCGATTCCAGATGTTGGATTTATTTCATGTTGGTTATTTATGCTTAAAGTTTCAAGTATTGTTATTTATGTGATTACTTCTTTTATTGCGTGCGTAGTTGTACAACTTACATTGTTGAGTTGAATCGATGACAGCCTATGAATGACGCAAGTCATTCGCTGGGCCATGTCACATGCTTGCATTCCGTATTTTTGGAAAGCGGGGTGTGACAGAAAAAGTTATACTTAGGCCCTTGTTGGGAGGCCTAGGTTGTTTTTTTTATAAAAAAATTAACCTAGGCCGTTGTGAAGTTTTTTTGCAGAAAATTATACTTAGGCCGTTGTTGGGAACAATGGCCTAGGTTTGTTTTTTTTATAAAAAAATTCAACTTAGGCCGTTGATCCCAGCAACGGCCTAAGTATGTACAAGTATTTTTCCAAACACTTGTACATACTCCTTCGCAACTCTCTCTCTCGCTATCGGAGCTCGACAAACCCAATTCCCAAACCCTAGCTCTTTCTCTCTCGATCTGAAAACTCTAGCTCTCTCTTGCTCGTTGCTTCTCACTCAATCTCTCCCTCTTCTCACACTCTTGCCCTCTTCCTTTGAAAATCCTGATTACAAAAAAACTCTAACCCATACGAAATCTCCCCAATCCTAAAACCCTAATCCTAAAGAAATTAGCCAAACCCTACTCCCCTTCCCTTTTTTACAGCAGCGTGCAAGGACCTCCTACATCTCCTTTATGAAAACCCTCATTGTGAAAGGTAATAATTTTTTTCCATTTTAGTAGATGTAACTAGGTTAATTGATTGAATTTTTTATTCAGTGTTTGAGTGTACAATTTGTATATTATGCGTAGCTAATTATAAAGTGGGTAATTATAGTGTTATTTTTGATGTAGATGTTGTATTAGTTGTTGTTGTTCGTTGTTAGTAATAGCGCACAAAGAAATCCAAAAATTATGCAATTTTGCGAGTTCGTCGGGCTCGCCATGCACAAGCCCACGCAACTTGTAGAAGTATGTTTGGATTCATGGTTTGAAGTGTACGACCGTGTCTCGCTTTCGACTATTTTTCGTGAATGAAAGCGATATATCGGCGTATATTGCAAACTGTGAGTCGAAACTCATCTCTACAAATATTGTTGGCTCATGTGTTTTGCGTCCGTCCTACTCCCAAAGTATCGGAATTTTTTGATCTCCTTTGTGCGGATTTCTACCATATATCAAACAACAACAATAATTAATGCTTGATTTCTATCGAGGGACTCTTCGCTAGGAAATGACATCCAAAAAATAAGAAAAGTTTGCAAGCATGTCGGGCTAACCGCTCGCAACCCAACGCTACTTGTAGTTGCGTGTTCCGACCCACGGTTTGCGAGCTAAGTCAATGGATCGCATTGTTGGTATTTTTCATGAGTGAATGCGATACATGGCCGTATCTTGCAAACCGTGGGTCGGTACTCGCTTGTACAAGTTGCATTGCCTTGTGTGCGGGGAGCCCGACCCAATCACAAAGTTTAGTTTTTTTAACGTCGATTGTGCGGTTTTCTCATAAATTTTGTTATGTTTTAAGAGAGTTTTCAATAGAAAACCCACTTGAAAAATCCGAAATTTTGCGAGTAGGTCTGTCTTGCCACTCACAAGCCATAGCAACTTGTAGTTGCGATTTGTCACCCACGATTTGATATATGCGTCCATGTATTGCATTTCTCTCTTTTCTCAGATTTACATCGATACACGGCCGTATCTTGCAAACCGTGCATCGGAACTTGCTTGTACAAGTTCCGTTACCTTGTGTGCGGCAAGCCGGACTTAATCGCAAACTTTCGTATTTTTTGGACGTCGTTTGCGAGGTTTTCTCACGTATTTTATTTCTTATATATATATATATATATATATCACAATCGTTTATTAACAAGCTGTTTTATATATGATGTGTGTATATATATATATCACAATCGTTTGTTAACAAGCTGTTTTATATATGATGTGTGTATTAATTTACCATGAATATTTTTTTTTACGGATGAACAACGATACAGAGAGTTCGGCTGCCGACGATAATTTTGTGCGGGTACCAATCCTTGATTCCTTGCCGTTAGTCGAAGAACACCTAAAACCGAAGTTAGGTATGACGTTTCCAACTTTAGTTGAGGCCGAAAATTTCTATTCTTCATATGCTTGATGTGGGGATTTGGCAATGTGTAAGGGTGGGAATAAATTAAAGGGAGGAGTGGAAGTAGATAAGTCATATCTATGTAATAAAGCCGGGTCGTCGCCGAGTCAATATAGTGATGGTAGACGGGAAACAACCTGTAGAGCGAATTGCAAGGCTTGCGTTCGTGTAAAATTTAATGAAGCAAGTAATACGTGGGTGTTGTATTCATTTCATGAAGTACACAATCATGAATTCACTTCACCCGGTAGAAGGCATCTTTTGTCCCGAAATCGTTCCATGTCAAATACGAATAAAAGGATAATAGATCAATTCAACCAAGCTAATATCCAGACATGTCAAAAAATGCTCTTCTTCGAAAGTACTAGTGGTGGTCGCGATCAAGTAGGATTCACCGAAAAAGATGTTAGAAACTTACTTAGAGACTCGCAAGAAGCATTGAAAGGACATGATTCTAAAATGCTAATTGATTTTTTTGAATCTAAGACACAGACGAATCCTTCATTTTTTTATGACATTCAAGTAGATCCCGAAGGGTGGTTGTCACATTGTATGTGGGTTGATGGTATTTCTAAGATGAATTATTAAGAATTTGGCGATATATTTTGCTTTGATGCCACGTACAATACGAACCGATATAGAATGTTATTTGTTCTCTTTGTTGGAGTGAATCAACATTGGCAATCGACTTTCTTAGGAGGTGGGTTCATTCCAAATGAGACGGCCTCTTCGTTTGAATGGTTCTTTAAAAAGTGGTTAGGGGTTATGAATCGTGTTCCATCCGGTATCGTCATCGATCAAGACCGTGGGATCGCCGCCGCAGTTAAGAAAGTTTTCTCCCAAACTTGGCATCGGTTTTCTATTTGTCACATATTGGATAAGTTACCGCAGGAGGTGCGTATGTCGAACGATGTCGACAAGTTTAGAGAATCTTTGAAGAATGTCATCTATAATTCCGAATATGTCCATGAATTTGTAGAAAAATGGAATTTATTGATTTCGCAATACGGATTAGAGAATAACAAATGGTTGAACGATCTATTTGATATCCGTGAAAATTGGGCACCCATCTATGCTAAAGATTCTTTTGGGCCGGCATGTTGAGTAGCCAACGAGTTGAGTCACCACATTCTGCCTTGAAGCATCATACAGAAAATAAATATTCCTTGCATGAATTTGCTATCAACTTCGACCGTTTTTTGGGAAGGCAAAGACACGATGAACTGAAAGAAAATCATCGTAACTGTGAGAAGAGACCGAAGTTGAAGAGAAATGGGCTTTGGAGGCACAAATGGCAAAAATATACACTTTGAAAATCTTTTACAAATTCTAAGATGAAGTTACAAAAAGCTTCATGTACAATGTGACATTCGTTGTCGATCTTGAGACACCGGATAATTCAACCTTCCATGTGATACTCTGTGGAGAATCATAACTGGCTCGCCTTCTTCAGTTATGCAAAATCAACCAAATTATTACATGCTCATGTCACTTCTTCGACTTCGTTGGCATTCCTTGCAGGCATATTTTAGCGGTTCTTCGGTTCAGCCATCATAATTCTTTTTCGGATATATACATTAAAAGAAGATGGACCCGGAATGTGATAAGAAGAAGTTATACATCTGTTCCAATCGAACCCAATACCGAGAATTTTGCTTCTCGATATTGTGAGTTGAGCTACCATGCAAAACAAGTTGTCGATCTCGGTTGTTCCTCCAATGAAAGTCACAAATACACGTTAAAGAATTTGCAGAAGATCATTGATGGCGTCTCTTGGCTACAACCCGGATTGGGTGAACAACCCGAATAGGCCTCACAACCGCATGACAGTGCAGAACCGTTAGGTAGTACACAACCAGATGATAGTACACAACCTCATGGTGAAGGCAGTGGATACCTACATGTAACGCCCCGAATCCCAATTTACTGAATTCGAGATGTTCTTCAGGATCTTTTCGCTTTCTTCACATACAATTTTACAAGGAATTTTAAAACTTTTCTTTTACATCAGAGTTTACAACATATTACATTTGACTTTACACAGCGGAAGCAAGATATACAATATTTACATAAATGAACAACAACATAATGAACTCTTTATGCATCCATTCCTCTTACATGTAATTGTATTCTGCATAAAAACTGTGGGTACGTCAGTTTATTCAACCGACGATAATTATACATGGCCATCCTCTCTACGCCAGAAATAGTATAATGAATCTCATTTCTTACAAATCACAAACTTGTCCAACATAAGCATGCAAATAAGAGGGAACTTTTAATGGTGTCGTGTCGTGATTGTGCACTTAAATCCTTAATGCAATTTATTTAATTAACATGACACTAATGCGCACTTGTTCGAATTCTATGCATCCCATTCTACATAGATTCGAGGGCAAGCCTCTTAAACGATCTTCATTTTTGTAGGGTTCAATCCCCCGCCATGACTTATTCTACTTCTGTAATTCCAATGAGTATCCTAGATGAATCTATGAGTACAAGCATGTATCCTGGCCCCTGGAGTAGAATTTCGCGCCATGTCTTGACTCGTCAAGCATGCATTCTGCGACAATTCAGCCTCCTCCCTGAACACACTCCTCTTGCAGTCACCGAAACATCCCATAAGCGTGACTAGAGTCCGATCATTACTGAGTTGCGCCCGCGCCATGTCTTGACGCATCAAGCATGCATTCTGCGGCTCACACACCCGCACCGTACCCTAGCTCTCATACTCATGTTTTTCTCTCACCTTCATCACCTCCACACTATGTAATTAAGTTACATTAGAATCATGAATAAAAATCAAGCTCTAGAGTTAGCCTCTCCATCAATCGGACTTATCATTTCATTTCACTTGACCAACCTGGTCTAATTCTCAATATCATTTCATTCACTGCCGGGGAGACTTAGCTACTCTTCGTTCAATTTCAAATTCACAATATCCAATTGAGCATCATCAGCTCATCATTCATTTTAGAGTCTCACAGACTTTCTCATCATGATTTCACATTTCATAATTTCATTTAATTCTCAATTCTCATCTATGATTCATTTTCACAATTCATGCAGCCATAATCAGAATCCATCAATGAAAGCATAAAGTTCATCATTATCAACAGTAAAATACATGAATCAAATTATCTAAAGTCCACTCTGTACAGTCGACTTGGAAAAGTACCAGTCGACTTATACAGTCACATACAAATTCCTCATAAAAGCTCGGGATAGTCGACTGTTGCACTCAACCAGTCGCCTGTCCCGCAACCGTTCATATTCACAATATTAACCACATGACAGTCGAATGTTCACACATCAGTCGTCTGTCCTAGAAATTTCAACAGCATAATTCCATGTCCAGATCAGTCGACTTGCTACACGCAATCGGTCGACTGGATAGATCCATTTTCAATAGATTATTTATAGTTCTTACGTGCATTTCATCATGATGTCAATTAACAGTATACATAAGTTCATGTTCCACAGACAAGGTTTCTTATCATTCAGTAACACTACAACATGGATTTTCTAGTTTACTAACATGCTCTTTTCTTGAGGGAAAATACTTAAGACATGCATTCACAATGCTCATGTTTTCTTACGATCATGAAGATATGAATCCCAAGTCATCAAACTGGGTCCACATGATGAAATATCTCAATTTATGAAATTACCAAATAATCACAATCAGATTGAAGCACCAGTCGACTTAGCGCAACATCAGTCGACTGCTTCGACAATTCTAAAACATTAATCACCATTCGTTCTTTTCATTCATTTACTTTCCCTCCATCATATGTGTCATAGGAAAACCATACAAATAGTAATCACACCATTATGTTCATTTATACACATGTTTATCATCACATTATGCAAAATAAGGTCTCGTACCAGTCGGCTGATTCTCATGCCAGTCGACTGTACCGACAGTCTGGTGCTCACAATTACTAGCATGGTCAAGCAATTTCTACTGCATTCAATTCACTTTGTAGCATGGTATCAATCATAACAATTATATTAACATTCCTACAATAGAAGTCCTGAGAAACACCCACCTTTTATGAAGAAAAATAACGAAATCCCGCAAGTCCTTCAATATAGCGCAGCACTTCTTGCTCCTTTGTTCCACACCGGGCTCCTTAGCAATGCTGCTTGCCTCCACAGAAACTCCCACACAACTCACAGACACTCTCTATAATCTCAGGAAATTTTAGTGTAAAAGAGATAGGGAATAGGAGGGGGTATTTATACTAGAATATAGGTGAAATGGAGGGATGAGATTTGTTGGGGAGTTGGAGATCAAAGGCTGAGATCAGCTCGGGAGTTGAGAAAACTACCCACAACTCAAAGGTAACTACCCATGATCCACACCCATCACTCCACAATCCGGCCAAGGGTTTGTGCCTAATACACGTGTACATTGAGTGCACGTGTAAGCACAAGTCACACACAAGTATACCCGGAATTAATGGAGAAAAAGAAAAATGTTACATTACAAGTCATAGAAGATAATAAGAGGGTTTAAAATTCATGGGCTTAAAATCAATTTGGGCCAAAATAAATTTTATTAAAAGAAAATAAACAAATTAACATTAGGCTTTAAAGCAAGTATTTTATAGGGAAAAATATAATTTATTCATCATTAGCCACATGCTACACAAGTATATTATAAAAGAGAAATAATCTTTAAATATTTAGGAAAAGTCGGGGTATTACATCACTCCCTCCTTAGAATAGTTCCGTCCCCGGAACTACAGCCAAGAGCGAGAAGAAGAAAAACACAACAACAAGAGGTACAAAAATACAAAATACAAATACAATCAACAAGACAATCAAGCAAAAAGCTCAGGATAGTCCTTCAACATCCTTTCCTCAGATTCCCAAGTAGCCTCTTCAACCAAGTGGTTTCTCCAGACTACCTTGACCATCGGTATCGTCTTATTCCTCAAGACCTTCTCCCTACGGTCAACAATCTCAACAGGAGTCTCGATGTAATTCAGGTCTAACTGCAAACCTTCCGGCACTTCAGGCAAATGATGACTCGGATCTGGAATATAACCTCTTAGCATGGACACATGAAAGACATTGTGCACCAGAGATAACTCTTCCGGTAATTCAAGCCGGTAAGTAGTTTTCCCGATCCTTTTCAATATCTTGTATGGGCCTATAAACCTCGGGGCTAACTTCCCGCCTTTACCAAACCGAACCACACCTTTGCTGGGTGATACCTTCAGAAAGACGAAGTCACCAACCTCAAACTCAAGGTCCCTTCTCCGGTTGTCTGCATAGCTTTTCTGCCTGCTCTGAGCTTCCACCAACCTCTTCCTGATCAGATCAATCTTCTTAGAAGTCAGCTGCACAAGCTCAGGACCAAACAACTGACGCTCCCCAACCTCATACCAACACACAGGAGTCATGCACTTCCTGCCATACAAAGCTTCATACGGCGCCATCCCGATGCTAGCCTGAAAACTGTTGTTGTAGGCAAACTCCACCAAAGGTAAATGCCTTTCCCAACTGCCTCCGAAGTCTAGTATACAACACCGAAGCATATCCTCAAGAATATGGTTGACTCTCTCGGTCTGCCCATCGGTCTGTGGATGAAAAGCAGTGCTGAAATCCGTCTTGGTACCCAAAGCTGCCTGAAGACTCCTCCAGAAATGCGAAGTAAACCGCGCATCTCGATCAGACACAATAGTCGAAGGAACGCCATGAAGTCGGACAATCTCACCAACATACAACTCAGCCAACTTGTCCATCGAAGCCGTGAGTTTCATCGCCAGAAAGTGAGCGGATTTGGTAAGTCGATCGACTATAACCCAAATAGCATCATTGCCTTTAGAACTCTTAGGCAATCCCGTGATGAAATCCATACTGATGTTATCCCACTTCCATTCCGGAATAGGTAACAGCTGTAATAGACCTCCGGGTCTCTGATTTTCGGCTTTGACTTGCTGACAAACCTCACACCTCGCGACAAATTTAGCCACATCCCGCTTCAAACCTGACCACCAGAAATGCTGCTTGATGTCTTTGTACATCTTAGTACTCCCAGGATGTACTGACAGAAGAGTAGTATGCGCCTCCTGAAGAATACTCTCTTTCAGGTCCGCCTGATCTGGAACACACAGCCTATCTCCGAACCACAGCACTCCATCCCTAGTCTGAAATCCGGGCAACCTGCCAGCACTAACCTGCTCCTTCATCTTCAAGATATCAGCATCAACTTCCTGACTTGCAATGATCCTTGCATTCAAAGTAGGCTGAAGCTTCAACTGAGATAAAGATGCCCCCAATCCTTGCAAGACAACCTCAATACCTGCTCGATCCAACTCCTCAATCAGATGTCTCTGAGTTGTAATCAAACTGGCCAAACTGCTCTTGCGACTAAGTGCATCAGCAACAACATTAGCCTTTCCAGGATGATACTTGATCTCAGGTCGCATATCCTCGAGCACTTCCAGCCATCTCCGCTGTCTTAGATTGAGATCCCTCTGCTGGTAGATATACTTCAAGCTCTTATGATCCGTGTACATATTCAACTTCTCACCATACACGTAGTGCCTCCATTGCTTTAAAGCAAAGATAATCGCAGCCAGCTCTAGATCATGAGTCGGATAATTCTTCTCATGCGGTCGTAGTTGCCTAGACCCATAAGCGATTACTTTACCCTCTTGCATTAAGACACAACCAAGCCCCCGATGTGAAGCATCGCTATAGACATCATACTCAACTCCTGCTCTAGGCAAAGCCAAAATAGGTGCAGTAGTCAGTCTATCCTTCAACTCCTGAAAACTCGCCTCACATTGCTCGGTCCACTTGAAGCTCACATTCTTCTTGGTCAACTCGGTAAGCGGCACAGCTATCTGAGCATAACCTTGAATGAATCTCCTGTAGTATCCAGTCATCCCAAGGAAACTTCTGACTTCCTTCACTGTAGTAGGCCTAGCCCAATCTCTCACTGCCTCTATCTTCTGAGAGTCAGTTGCCACTCCCTCCTTAGAAAGGATGTGACCTAGGAATGCCACTTCAGATTTCCAGAAATCACACTTGGATAACTTGGCATACAACCCCTGCTCTTCCAACTTCTGCAAAACTGCTGCCAGATGCTCGGTGTGCTCCGCCTCAGACTTGGAGTACACGAGAATATCGTCGATAAACACCACGACGAAAGAATCAATAAACGGCCTCAGAACTCTGTTCATCAAGTCCATGAAGATTGCGGGTGCATTCGTCACTCCGAATGGCATAACTAAGAATTCGTAATGCCCATGCCGAGTTCTAAATGCAGTTTTATGCACATCTTCAGCTTTCACTCGCACTTGGTGATATCCTGATCGAAGATCTATTTTGGAGAATACAGCTGCTCCTTGTAGACGATCGAACAAGTCATCAATTCGAGGAATCGGATACTTATTCTGAACAGTGACCTTATTCAGCTCCCGGTAATCGATACACATCCTCATCGATCCATCCTTCTTCTTTACCAAAAGCACTGGTGCTCCCCAAGGTGACGCACTAGGTTGAATAAAGCCTTTTCCCAACAGTTCCTCAATCTGCCGTTTCACCTCATCCTGTTCCACTGGAGCCATCCTATAAGGTGCCTTAGAAATGGGCGCACTTCCCGGTTGAACAGTGATGCTGAACTCTACATCACGATGCGGAGGTAACCCAGGAAAATCTTCCAAGAACACAGTCGGATAGTCCCGAGCCACAGGAATCCCTTGCAATTCCACAGGAGTCTCTTCCTTGCGAATAGTTGCCACCAGCTTAGAACACTTCAACTTCCCTTGGAAAGTGACTTCAGGTCCACCTGGAGCCTTCACTGTGATGGTCTTGGTCTTGCACTCGATGCTTGCACTGTACACCGACATCCAATCAATGCCAATGATAACATCGACTCCCAAGATAGTCAGCTCGATCAGATCAATGCCAAAGATTCGATCCCCAATCACTATCTCGCAATCAGCATAGTACCGATCAGTGGTCAAAGTTTCCCCTGATGGCGTAGCTACTGCTAAGATCTTGCCTGGAAAAATCTTCGGTTCAACTCCCAACGCTTTAGCAAACTTTGGAGATACAAAAGTATGAGAGGATCCAGTATCAAACAACACCACAGCTCCCTTTCCATTAATATAGAGTTCTCCTGTTACATAACATACATCATTACATAACAGTTTTACACTATGAACGGGAAGAAGAAATGAAAAGAAACCACACTAAACATCAGCCCTCGTACCAGAGATGACCTGATCCGCCTCCTCAGCGTCAGCTTCTGTCAAAGCAAATACTCGCCCTGACTGGTACGACCTCTTCCCAGTCTGCTGTATTGGCACATTGTGATTGCCAGCCCGTGGTTTGAGACATCGAGATTGGTAATGTCCCACTTCACCACAGTTAAAGCAAGTGACTGCAGAAGGTCTCCCTGCATCGTTTCCAGGTCTCCCAGCTACACTGACGGCATTCGCCCCTGTCGGTTTGAACCTCTGTGCAGATGGTTGCCCCTTGAAACTCCCCGATGGTGCGGGCCTCTTCCCAGACTGCCAGTTGCTCCTCTGGTGCTGAGCAACATGGAACTGCTCCATATCCGCCTCCGTTGCTGCCGCCCTCTTCACCAGCTTATCGAATCTCCTGATACCAAGGGGTATCATACGAGATCTCAAGCTCGGCCTCAGACCATGCTCAAACTTGCGAGCCTTCTTCGCCTCATCCATCACCAGTTCTGGAGCATACCTGGAGAGCTGAGTAAACTTAGTCTCATACTCCCTTACCGACATGCTGCCTTGCTGAAGTGACAGAAACTCCATGGCCTTTTTCTCCTGGACGTCGGAGGGGAAATAATGGCTGCGGAATTCTTCCAGAAATTCCTCCCAGCCAAGCAACAAGCTGCCCATAGTCCTCTTCATCGACTGCCACCAAACAGCCGCATCCTTCTCCAACTGCAAAGTCGCCAACTTGACCTTGCTGCCCTCCGGTGTTTCCAACACCTCGAAGATTGTCTCCACTTGCCGAATCCAGTTATCGGCCGCATCCGGATCTGACTTTCCCTCGAACACTGGTGGTTTCATTCTCTTGAACGATTCCACTAGCTTGATTGCCTCGGGTACTGGATTTACCGGCCCCCTTCCTTGGTTTGCAGCCACTGCATTCAGCGTCTGGTAAACCCTTGCAAACTCGGCCTCAAGGTCCAAACCTTCACCATTCCTGACTCCCCTTCTCGCCATATTCTGATGCAAAAGATCCATTAAATTCGAAGTATAAAACAAGAATTTAAACCAACTTTCATTTCATTGAATTTCAAAGTTTATACATTCGAATTTAAAAAAAACATTTTAACATCAGAACAGAAGAAAAATAGAAACTAGGACAATCTAATCTCTACGGGTCCTCTTCGCTGCTCGAAGTTCATCCCGCAGTTCATCCACCTCATCCTTCAGCACATCAGTTAGGTTCTTTTTCTTCTCAAGTTCCCAAATCCGATGGCTAAGAACAGAATAGTCAGCATTCCGCTTCTCCAGCTGAGCCTCCAAAACTCCAACCCTATACTTCAAGGTATCCACTTGCCTCTGTAGAGAAGCTACAGCGCTACCCAGAGCTGGTCCCTTTTCTTCATCGGAAGAAGAAGAATCATCAGGTGAGTTCGGCGGTGGGGTGATCTCTCGAGATTCAGGGTACTCCTCATCATCAGAATCAGCTTGCCCGGGGTGATACTCGTCCTCAGAATCAGCCTGTCCAGGATGGTATTCTTCCTCAATAATGTGCCAGTCGTCGCCTCCAGCAGGGTCGAAGTGATCAGCCATCTTAGAATAGAGAGGAAGAAGCATAAATCATAGAGCAACACAAATGTAAGTTACTTACATTTAAATCTCTAAATCCAAACACACACTCTAATGTCCACATCTAGGGTGTCGTTCCTTATAAATTTGTACGAGTGTGAAAGCATAGAAAACGTGGCTCTGATACCACTCTGTAATGCCCCGAATCCCAATTTACTGAATTCGAGATGTTCTTCAGGATCTTTTCGCTTTCTTCACATACAATTTTACAAGGAATTTTAAAACTTTTCTTTTACATCAGAGTTTACAACATATTACATTTGACTTTACACAGCGGAAGCAAGATATACAATATTTACATAAATGAACAACAACATAATGAACTCTTTATGCATCCATTCCTCTTACATGTAATTGTATCCTGCATAAAAACTGTGGGTACGTCAGTTTATTCAACCGACGATAATTATACATGGCCATCCTCTCTACGCCAGAAATAGTATAATGAATCTCATTTCTTACAAATCACAAACTTGTCCAACATAAGCATGCAAATAAGAGGGAACTTTTAATGGTGTCGTGTCGTGATTGTGCACTTAAATCCTTAATGCAATTTATTTAATTAACATGACACTAATGCGCACTTGTTCGAATTCTATGCATCCCATTCTACATAGATTCGAGGGCAAGCCTCTTAAACGATCTTCATTTTTGTAGGGTTCAATCCCCCGCCATGACTTATTCTACTTCTGTAATTCCAATGAGTATCCTAGATGAATCTATGAGTACAAGCATGTATCCTGGCCCCTGGAGTAGAATTTCGCGCCATGTCTTGACTCGTCAAGCATGCATTCTGCGACAATTCAGCCTCCTCCCTGAACACACTCCTCTTGCAGTCACCGAAACATCCCATAAGCGTGACTAGAGTCCGATCATTACTGAGTTGCGCCCGCGCCATGTCTTGACGCATCAAGCATGCATTCTGCGGCTCACACACCCGCACCGTACCCTAGCTCTCATACTCATGTTTTTCTCTCACCTTCATCACCTCCACACTATGTAATTAAGTTACATTAGAATCATGAATAAAAATCAAGCTCTAGAGTTAGCCTCTCCATCAACCGGACTTATCATTTCATTTCACTTGACCAACCTGGTCTAATTCTCAATATCATTTCATTCACTGCCGGGGAGACTTAGCTACTCTTCGTTCAATTTCAAATTCACAATATCCAATTGAGCATCATCAGCTCATCATTCATTTTAGAGTCTCACAGACTTTCTCATCATGATTTCACATTTCATAATTTCATTTAATTCTCAATTCTCATCTATGATTCATTTTCACAATTCATGCAGCCATAATCAGAATCCATCAATGAAAGCATAAATGTCACGCCCCGCTTCCCAAAAATATGGAATACGAGCACGTGACGAAGCCCAGCGAATGATTTTTACATCATCCATAAGCTGTAGGATCGACCCAGCATCATAACAAGAATATACAAGATGAATATATATAACCAAGCATGCATGAATAATTATTAAGCAACAGGAAACAATTTAAACAAATAATAATATTCAAATAGTTCCCATGTCTGAATCAAGTGTAACTCGGAAACAAGTCTTAAACAGCAGAAGAAATAAATACCTTAAGAAAAGCAACCATTTAAATAGGTCCTTGCTCCAAGCAAAACCTGAAATGCCTGCTCGCCAATCCCAGCAGGAAGCTTGTCTCCCAAGTCTGTTTAGTAATATAAACAGGAAACAAAGGGGGAAACAAGGGAAAATGCCCTTAGTGCAAGCTAGGGCCACAAATAGTGAAAGCAAGTACAAGTAAGGGAAAAACAAGAATTGGAATCAAGAATAAACAGAGTTATGAGGAGTAGTAGGCAAATTCAAAGACTAACTAGCAAGAGAGATCATCTTAATAACTAGGTTGGATAACAACTGCTAGTGGTGAAACAAATGTCAGGTACACCTATAAGGGTAATTAATATCAAGTGACTAACTCAAGTCTAGTGTCATATGTTATTTAAATGTTAGGTCTCAAATGTCTAGTCATCAAGTCCAAGTGTCAAGTTATCTAGCTCAAGTTTCTCAAGTCCAAGTCTAGTTCAAGTTATCGAGTCCAAGTTATCAAGTTCAAGTCTAGTGGTGAGTTACTAGCTAGGTAGCACGACATGCATCCATTCTTTTACTACATGGTTGCTACAGTCAAAGCACTTTCGTTTAGATCTAGTAATGGATTTTATAGGGCGGCGTACTCAGGTATCAAGTATCAAGCAAGCCTTGGTTCATGAATCGAAAATTAAATAACAAGTTCACGAAGCAAGTTCGCGAATCCACAAGCAAGTTCAAGAACCACACAATGGGTTCAAGAATCAAACAAGTTCATGAGCCGAGTAACCGACTCCATGAATCGAACAAGATACAACAAGTTCATGAACCAAGTATTGGAAAACACGGGCCCCCTTCCGAGTACACGTATCTATATTGTCCACTCTATAATCTTTCCCAAACCCCGGCTTGTTATTGTTATTAACTCTTATCAAGCAAGCACACCTAAGTATATGTTGTAAATTAATTCTAGAAAAATTTAGGGATGTCCTAGATGATGTCCAGCAGCTACACACAAAGTTTGGGGTCAAACGCACGCTGTTTGCACAGCTAAAATAATTCGCAAAGTCAAAATATACAGCAGTTTTTACAAAACTGCGCCTACTGACATAGCTGCAGTATAACAGCCATATCTCCTAGACCGTAACTCCAAATTCAATCATTCTGGAGTCTATCGACATCTACACATCCTGATCTACGTTTTGTATTCAGGCCTCGGGCCCAAATTCCAAGGTAAAAAGGGTCGAAACCTCAAAATAAAATCCAGACAGCAACATAGGGAAATAATTCACTAATGTAGATTTCATAGAATTATGTAATTTGGTGTCTAAAATCATTATGTGACACAAATACATGGTATTGGGAATCAAACAGCGAATAATAGTATTTTTCAAGTCATAATAATCACAAATTGCCAAAACACTAAATTTATATGCGTCAAGTTCACGGGGATAAAAGAGTCCAATTGAATTATAATTTAATACGATGAAATCTTGTGACTCTTAGATTGGTGAGTTTGAAGGTTCAAATTGATTTACTACGATATTCAAAGAGAGTCACAAACTAACTACATGTGGTATTTCAAGGAGACTTGTACTAGGACAATAAGATGTACAAGGTTACTTGCCTTAAATCGACGGTTGAAATCTCCGCTTGTTGAAGCAAATAGAGTAGAAAAATCCCCGGAAATATCCTCGAAATGCACGTGCAAAATTTGATCTGAGATCGTGTTTTCCTCGCACACACGATCGGCCCGAACAGCAAACAGCAAAAGAGATCCGGTGCGGCACGAACACGGGACAGCAATCACGCGCACGGATCTTGAAGAGATCTGACGGCTTCGATTTGATCCCGCCCTAATTCCTCTCCTCCTTCGTTTTCGATCTTCTTCTTCGTTCGTCCGGCGACTGAGCGTGAGGGAGAGCGGCAAAGGCGGGGGGCTTGCGACGGCGACACTGCGTCGGGAAGCGGCGCAGCAACGGCGGCACGGTGGTGGCGCGAGGGTGACGGAAGGCGACGCGGCGGCGATGCTCTGTTCGTGGTTTCGAATAGGGGAGAAGTGTTCGACGGTGTGTGTCGAGCGAAGCGACGGAGGATGTTGTGGAGGTGCTGGCTGTGGGGGTCGACGAGGACGGCGAGGTGATGGGTAAGGAGTGGGGCGATGGTCGGAGTTGGGTTCGAAGCTTTTTGGGTAATGGCGGAGACGGAGGTTGGAGAGATGGCGGTGGTGACGGAGTGGTTTGCGGTGGGGATGACGAGGCGAAGTCGAAGGTGATGAAGTTGTGGTGCTGTGGGGTCGAGCAGGATGACGGCGAGGCGATCGGGAGTTGGTTTGGGCGGTTGCGAAAGATGGGGACGAAGGAGATTGGAGATAGAGATTAGCGGCGGGTGATTAATTAGGGTTAATTAAACAGTATTAGAGTGATTAGGGTTAGGGTAGGGTTTAAATACTAGGTTAGCGGGTTTGCGGGTTTGAGAGTTTAGGAGATCCGTTTCAAAAAGGGCCCAACAGAAGAAATGGTCAAAAAGCACAATAATGGGGACTAGAGAGATAAACGAGGAGAATCGGTCTATTTCTCATGAAGAACGGTGCAAGATGGCACACAATCGAATTTGATAAAAGAACCCACAATTCGAGTTGAGACCAGAATAATAATTTTATTCGAACTGAAATAAAATACGGAATCTCAAATAGACAAAAGAGTACAATTGAGAAAAAAATACGGTATAAAATACAAATACGGAAAACAGGAGTTACAATAAAGTTCATCATTATCAACAGTAAAATACATGAATCAAATTATCTAAAGTCCACTCTGTACAGTCGACTTATACAGTCACATACAAATTCCTCATAAAAGCTCGGGATAGTCGACTGTTGCACTCAACCAGTCGCCTGTCCCGCAACCGTTCATATTCACAATATTAACCACATGACAGTCGAATGTTCACACATCAGTTGTCTGTCCTAGAAATTTCAACAGCATAATTCCATGTCCAGATCAGTCGACTTGCTACACGCAATCGGTCGACTGGATAGATCCATTTTCAATAGATTATTTACAGTTCTTACGTGCATTTCATCATGATGTCAATTAACAGTATACATAAGTTCATGTTCCACAGACAAGGTTTCTTATCATTCAGTAACACTACAACATGGATTTTCTAGTTTACTAACATGCTCTTTTCTTGAGGGAAAATACTTAAGACATGCATTCACAATGCTCATGTTTTCTTACGATCATGAAGATATGAATCCCAAGTCATCAAATTGGGTCCACATGATGAAATATCTCAATTTATGAAATTACCAAATAATCACAATCAGATTGAAGCACCAGTCGACTTAGCGCAACATCAGTCGACTGCTTCGACAATTCTAAAACATTAATCACCATTCGTTCTTTTCATTCATTTACTTTCCCTCCATCATATGTGTCATAGGGAAACCATACAAATAGTAATCACACCATTATGTTCATTTATACACATGTTTATCATCACATTATGCAAAATAAGGTCTCGTACTAGTCGGCTGATTCTCATGCCAGTCGACTGTACCGACAGTCTGGTGCTCACAATTACTAGCATGGTCAAGCAATTTCTACTGCATTCAATTCACTTTGTAGCATGGTATCAATCATAACAATTATATTAACATTCCTACAATAGAAGTCCTGAGAAACACCCACCTTTTATGAAGAAAAATAACGAAATCCCGCAAGTCCTTCAATATAGCGCAGCACTTCTTGCTCCTTTGTTCCACACCGGGCTCCTTAGCAATGCTGCTTGCCTCCACAGAAACTCCCACACAACTCACAGACACTCTCTATAATCTCAGGAAATTTTAGTGTAAAAGAGATAGGGAATAGGAGGGGGTATTTATACTAGAATATAGGTGAAATGGAGGGATGAGATTTGTTGGGGAGTTGGAGATCAAAGGCTGAGATCAGCTCGGGAGTTGAGAAAACTACCCACAACTCAAAGGTAACTACCCATGATCCACACCCATCACTCCACAATCCGGCCAAGGGTTTGTGCCTAATACACGTGTACATTGAGTGCACGTGTAAGCACAAGTCACACACAAGTATACCCGGAATTAATGGAGAAAAAGAAAAATGTTACATTACAAGTCATAGAAGATAATAAGAGGGTTTAAAATTCATGGGCTTAAAATCAATTTGGGCCAAAATAAATTTTATTAAAAGAAAATAAACAAATTAACATTAGGCTTTAAAGCAAGTATTTTATAGGGAAAAATATAATTTATTCATCATTAGCCACATGCTACACAAGTATATTATAAAAGAGAAATAATCTTTAAATATTTAGGAAAAGTCGGGGTATTACACTACACGTGTAAGGGACCCACAACAATGCATGACAAAGGGAAGGTCTCGCGCCAAAGGATTGAGGACGATAAGAGAGCAACTTCACATTAAAAAATCGAGATGGTACCGAAGATGCAGCATTGTGCAAATGAATCATGATTCAAGAGATTGTCCAACATTATTTAAAGGGTAAGACTTGTACTTTCTTTGTTTCTCCCTCTTTTAAATTTATTATACTTCATTTGTGGTAAATGACATTGTCACTAACTAAAACTTATCTTTGAATGAAGGTCAATCAATCCGCAAGAAGTGATTCCATTCGATGAAGAGAGTTCCGACGAGAGATATGATGATCCATTGTGAATTGGAAATTTTTTACGTAAAGTTTCAGTATATTAGATATTGATGCAAGTATTGTTAATTGGTTTTTCTTGTTAACTTTAAATGTTGTTGGGACTCAAGTGTTGTTGATTTGTGTTGATTGTTAATTTTGTTGTTGTTGTTGTTGGGAGATTGTAGCTGATGAGATTGTATATAGTTTTCAGGGGAGAATGTAGTGTAGCAGCTTTAGCTGCTATGTGAAAATTGTGAATAATTTTTTTTTCTTTTACTTAGGCCGTTGTTAGGTTCTATGTGGAATTTTTTTTTTTGGATCAGTTACTTTCTGTATTGACCTATTGGAAAGGAGCAAATTTTTTCTAAACATAAGCCGTTGTCTCCAACAACGGCCTAGGTTATAGCAGAAAATTTGAATTTTTTGGGGTGTTCTTTGACTTGGCCAAGTTAAAAAGAGCAACAAGTCAGAGTGCAACACCCTTTTTCTTTAATATATTCTTACCCCTAATATGTAAATTCTTCTGCAATGCATATACCTATCCGGTTCAACACCTAACCCTAACCGTACCCCCCAAACCCATAATATTTCAGTGAGGGTTAGGGTAAGGTTAAGTTTTAATAGGGGTTAGGTTAGGGTTAGGGTAATGTTAAGGTAGGGTTATGAGTAGGGTTATGGTAGGGTTACGGGTGACTGTAGGGTTATGGTTGGGTTACGGGTGAGTGTAGGGTTTTAACCCAAGTAGTAACTTCTAGGTTGTTTGCCATTCTGTTTTTCTTCTATTTTAAAATAATTTTAAAAGTTTATTCACCCTTTCTTTTATATGGTTTCCTTTTGTGGCTTTAGGATCTATACCCAGAAAATAGAGTAAGGATGCAAAATCTGTAACAAGTACAAAAAGCATTATTACAAGGATCATGTGAATGGAAATGGAATGGAGTTTTATCAACTCATGGATTCTGATTGTAGGGTTACGGTAGGGTTACAGTTTATTGTATGGTTACGGGTTAGTTTATGGTTAGTGGTTATATCTTAAAACTTTTTCCTCAACTTCCTATTTCCACCCCCCCCCCCCCCCCCTCTATCTTGCCATATCTGTTCTTCGGTTCTAAAACCACATGCTTCTTTCCTAATAAATGTGTTTTCGTAACTTGCCTACTATTATATTTCACTCTACAAATGTAATACCCCGTATTTCTGAAATAGATATATATATGATTTGAAAAATATATAATAAATGAATTTGACTTGGTCCTATAGAATTGCTCTATAGGAGGGATTCATAAAGGATTTATTTGGATTTGAAATGATAATGGGATTCTTTGGAATCCGGTTTGGAAGGAAAGGTGGGGGGACCCACCGGTTGGAAGAACAGCATATGTGCTGTGTTCTTCTTGTAGGTGACGTGGCAACCTAGGGGATTATTCCCCTGGGGTGTGCACGGGTTGGAAAAAGGGAGCAAATGAGAAGGATTTAATCCCATATCAATAGTTTCAAATGATATAATATAATATAAATATAATTGCCAAGGATCAAGAGTCACCAATTCGGTTAACCACCTTTTGAGAGGCAGCCTGTGGTGGGCAGTTGTACTACATAGTATCTAATTTGTCTTATAAATTGTATAAATTGTCCGAGCCCAGGGCAGGGGTGTTACAAATGGTATCAGAGCCAGGTTTTCGACACCGAGTGTGTGAGAGCAGTGAGTTATGGACTCCAGGATGATCGGCGGAGAGAGACAGACAATCCCCAGAAGTCTGGGACGATGGATAGAGTTCCACAGAATGATCCGCAGAGTGGGATTGGTCTCCAGAATTCCAAAGACGAGAGTGACGCTCACAGAAATGCTCTACATCGGCTAGAAAGTAGATCCTGCACTAGATTGTGCATGCCCCGTGCTCATCAGCGAGGACGCTGATTTCTGAAGGGGGGTGTATGTAATACCCCATATTTCTGAAATAGATATATATATGATTTGAAAAATATATAATAAATGAATTTGACTTGGTCCTATAGAATTGCTCTATAGGAGGGATTCATAAAGGATTTATTTGGATTTGAAATGATAATGGGATTCTTTGGAATCCGGTTTGGAAGGAAAGGTGGGGGGACCCACCGGTTGGAAGAACAGCATATGTGCTGTGTTCTTCTTGTAGGTGACGTGGCAACCTAGGGGATTATTCCCCTGGGGTGTGCACGGGTTGGAAAAAGGGAGCAAATGAGAAGGATTTAATCCCATATCGCTAGTTTCAAATGATATAATATAATATAAATATAATTGCCATGGATCAAGAGTCACCAATTCGGTTAACCACCTTTTGAGAGGCAGCCTGTGGTGGGCAGTTGTACTACATAGTATCTAATTTGTCTTATAAATTGTATAAATTGTCCAAGCCCGGGGCAGGGGTGTTACAACAAAGTGGGCACCACATGTAGATCCCCTACTGAATAACCTAATTAATGATAACCCAAAACAACCTCTCACTACAACTTTGATTCTTACAGAATTGAGAATGTTTTAATTTCATTAGTAAACAGATGATCTACATACATTAAAATTTCCCTAGAAAGAGTATGTTGAAGGAGAAAAAATCTTGTGAACCTACCATAACCTTATTCATAACCATACATTCACCCCTAACCCTACCATAACCCTACTTATGAGTAGGGTTAGGGTAGGGTTACTCCACTCTTCCTAAACAGTGTCTCTCAACTCTTCCTATTAAAAAAAACGGTGTCCTTTTTAGGATAATACCATAAATACTTATCCTTTTCAGTAGTTGGATCTGATGACTCTCCGCTCTAAAGCGCACTAAATCTTCTCCCTTATTGGGTTCTTCTTGTCCATTATTATTATTAATATTATTATTATTGTTATTGAATATTTTTGAAATTTGGAGATGGGTTTGAAAATTGGAAGGATTTTATTTTTGGAGATGAGTATTCATGCCCATGGGAAAATGCGGGAGGTTATTCAGTGGAGGATCCACATGTGGTGCCCACTTTGTAGAGTGAAATGTAATAGTAGGCAAGTTATGGAAACACATTTATTAGGAAAGAAGCATGTGCTTTTAGAATCGAAGAACAGAGATGGCAAGGCAGAGGGTAGGAGGGGGGGGGGGGGGGGGGGGAAGAGGAAGTGAGGAAAAGAGTTTTAAGATATAACCACTATCCATACACTAACCCGTAACCCTACAATAAACCATAACCCTACCGAAACTCTAATCATAACCCTACACTAACCCGTAACCCTACCATAACCCTAGCTTACCCTAACCCTACCCTAACCCCTATTAACCCTAACCTTAACCTTACACTTACCCTAGCTGAAATAGTATTACCACTTTGGGGGATATGGTTAGGGGTTAGGTGCTAAACTGGATAGGTAAACGCACTCCATAAGAAATTATATATTAGGGGTAAAAATATATTTAAAAAATTAATTTTTACGAATGAAAAGATCATCTTTTTTTTGGTATTTTTTTTAACATTTAACCTTAACAATTTTATATTGGTTAGTTAGGTCGCTAAAATTGGAAATTAATAAAATATATAAATGATGTACAAGTATATGAATATCTACTTTGTAGAGTTCAAGAGACACTGTTCGTAAAGTGTGGAGAGACAGTTGTAAAAAGCATTAAAAAATCATTTGCAATATTTCATATAACGAAGGCCGTTGTTGGAGACAACGGCCTAAGCATACGAAAAAAAATTTGGTAGCTCTCTAACTTGTTGCTCCTTTTAGCTTGGGATAGCCTGAGAGCAAGCCAAAAAATTCTAATTTTTTGCTATATCCTATGCCGTTGTTGGAGAAAATGCCGTTGTTGGAAACAACGACATAGGTTTAGAATAAATTGCTTGCTCTCTCACTTGTTTCGCCAGAGAGCAAGCCAAAAAATTGAAATTTTTTTGATAAAACCTATGGCGTTGTTCGAGACAACGGCCTCAGTTACGGTTTAAAAAATTACTTGGTCTCTGACTTGTTGCTTTTTAACTTGGCCAAGTCTGAGAGCAACCCAAAAATTTCAAATTTTTTGCTACAGACAACGGCCTAAGCTTTTTTAAAAAAAAGGGTGTTGGTCGCTGACTTGTTGCTCCTTTTACCTTGCGCAAGTCAGAGAGCACCCCCAAAATCTTCAAATTTTTGGCTATCAACGGCCTAAGCTTAAAAAAATTTGGTATATTGCTCTCTGACTTGTTGCTCCTTTTACCTTGCGCAAGTCAGAGAGCACCCCCAAAATCTTCAAAATTTTTGCTATAACCTAGACTTTTGTTGGAGACAACGATCTAAGCTTTAAAAAAAAGGGTGTTGCTCTCTAAATTGTTGCTTCTTTTACCTTGCGCAAGTCAGAGAGCATCCCCAAAAAATTCAAATTTTCTGCTACAACGCCTAGGTTTAGAAAAAAATTGCTCCTTGCCAATAGGCCAATACAGAGAGCTACTGATCCAAAAAAAAATTTCCACATAGAACGTAGGTCGTTGTCTTCAACATTGGCATAAGTAAAAGAAGAAAAAAAAAATTAATTACAATTTCACACAGCAGCTACAGCTGCTACACTACATTCTTCCACAAAAACTATATACAATACCATCAGCTACAATCTCCAAATAAATTTCTACATACAGCCTCCAATAAATATAACTAAATTCTTCAAAAATAACAACAACAAAAAAATAAGGAGCAATTATCATATAATAAAAACAACATCAACAACAATTAAAACTGACCAACAACAATTATCACATAATAACAACAACAAAAAAAAAGAAGAAAAAAAGTACACAAAAAAAATACTTTATCGGGAAACACCTAAGCACCGGGCGTGTAAGTTTGTGGTGCTCGCCTCTTCCGAGCAGGTTGTCGTCGTCGGAATGGGGATGACACCGGTGCAATTTCTTCTTTTTCTCCCTCCTCTTGTATGTCTCCAACAACTCTTTCTTGATTCTCTTCTTGTTGCTCTTCTTCTTGAGTTGGAGATCTAGTTTGATATTGCCGTTGTTGCCCCGAAGCAGATAGCCTACCCCTCACGCTCTTATGTCACTGTTGACATACGGATTTATCCAAATATTGTTGCAAAGCTTCACTCTGTCTGAAAACATCTAAATTGGTACGACATGAAGAGAGCATCTTCTGAGCGAAGTTCTTCATAGGTTCGCCAGCATTACTTTTGATTACCTGCGCGCATTCTTTTGCCATGTCCCACATATTATCGATCTAAAACAAAAAACAAAAAAAAATATTAAACACATTCGGATATGTAAACAATTTAATCACTTTAAATATAAAGAACATTCAACAAAATTTGAACATTATACTCACCAATGTACGTATAGCTGAGGTCTTCGGTTGGAACATGGGTTGTAAACTAGAATATGTAGGTGGTGGTTCAATCTCCCTCTCAATTGGTACTTGAATACCAAAAGGTAGTTCTGTATCGGGAGAGATGTACAAACATGTAATTGATCTGAACCATTGCATGTACTTCGCTTGCAGCGTGCCATCGTACGGTGGAACATTAACAATTACAAGTTGAAACCGTCGCTCGTTCCATTCTGCAACATGAACACGGTGGAAATCTGCCGAATCATGGGTAGCCATACAACCGGTACCCCTCACGGTGTGTAACTCATGGTTGTATAGATTTGCACAGCTTGGGGGCCAATTTTGTTGAAGACCGAACTACCGAAGAACTCTCTCCGGCCGCGGATGCTCCACTATACCAAATTTGATGAGTGGAGCCTTCGTCATCCACAACTCTGACCCGGTCACTACGATCGGTGGTAGATCTATTGTGGATGTTCCTGTGGGAAAGGCCATGTTAGGCCGTGTGGTAAATGCAGTTTAGGTGAATTCTCACAACCCGACAAGTAGAATCGGCGTTTCACGATTGGCGTATGAGGGCTTTGAGCCAAATACGCGGCTTGCCTACTCTCTTTTGTTCCGATCCAGCTCACTAGGGTTTTCTCTCCATTCCAACCCGCTCGGGTGTATATGGCACCCAAATCACGAACTCTTCTTGTAGTTGGTCGAGCTTGTCTCTGTAGTACATTAGTACACCTTTTAGGATGTCTTTGTAACTCCATCTACCTACCCAATATACTCTTAAGGGTGCTAACATATGAGCATTTGGTGCTTCGGCCATCCAACCGTCCACCGATCTCGTAATTCGGGGACGACCTAAGTGTAGACGCTCCCATGACCAAATCTGTAACAAGACCATTGGACCGGTCATCTCGGTCCCATCTAACGCTACAGAACACAACGTCCTGTACATCTTTGCTAATGTGCAACTTGCACAACTATACCAGCCAGCTAAGCCTAGGTCGGCAAGCAATCGTAAATACATAAGCTATACAGTATCTCCAGATGAGTTAGGCAAGAGAACCCTTCCAAGCACCGTTAGAATGCACGCTCTTGTGTAGCACTGTACATCGTGGTCGGTTGATGCATCGTTCAACCTCCCTTCAAAAATTTCCATCAACCAAGATAGTCGGATTGATTGTCCGACAAAAATATCCCTATCTTCCGCTGGCCTCCTCATCAAACTCTGTACTGAGGAGTTTATTACACAGCTCTAACTTATCAAAGTTCATATTACTAGTCACGGCCATCCCATCTATTGGAAGACTACTACCCATTTACAAAAATGTTCACAAAGTATATACAACACACATGATACAAAAATTGTACACTCTCTAAATTGGAGACTACTACGCATAGTACAAAAAATCAAACTAAAAAAGTGAAAAAATATTCAATAAATTAACATAGTTCATTATACTAAATTGTGAAAAAGTGACTACCTAGTCCAAAGAGAGAGAGAGAGAGAGTTGTCGAAGATGTGAGGAGCCGTTGCTGTAGACGAACAAGTTGTAGAGTCTACGGTATCGTAGAATTTGTGCTAGGGTTCGGGTGAGTTAGGGAGATTTCGGATTGGATTAGGGTTTGGGGTATTCGGGAGAGGGAGAGATAGATAAAGATAGATCGAGAAGAGGGGGAGATCGAGAAGAGTTTCAGATCGAGAGAGAGATGAGGTTGGAGTAGAGCTAGGGCTTGGGGATTGGGTTTCTGGAGCTTCAGATAGAGAGAGAGAGAGAGTTGTCTAAGAATGAGGGAGATGGCTCAGATCTGAGTATGTACAGTTCTGAGAATATACATACTTAGGCCGTTGTTGGGAACAATGGCCTAGGTTGATTTTTTAATAAAAAAACAACCTACGCCGTTGTTCCTAACAACGGTCTAAGTATAATTTTCTTCAAAAAAAAACTTCAAACAACCTAGGCCGTTGTTCCCAACAATGGCCTAATTATAACTTTTTCCAAAAAAAACTTTCCGCCAAAAAAATGCTAAGTCTGAAGTGTTTTTTGGCATGAAGTTACAAATATGCCCCTCCACTTTTAGAGCGTCTTAGTGGGAGCACTATTGGGTTTCGATCTGAGCCGTTGATCAAGATCTTGAGCGATCCAATGGCTCAGATCTGTGTTTCCCCAAACCCTTATATATATATATATATATATATATATATATATATATATATATATATATATATATATATATATATATATATATGCAAATGCTCCATTGAAAACGGGTCTAGTTTTTATAGATTGGAAAACAGCGATCTGAGTCGTTGGATCGCTCTTGATCGTGATCAAAGGCCCAGATCTGAGCCGCCCATCCCCCGTTCTCATTAAGTGGCAGAGGGTTATTTTGGAAATTTCGTCCCAAATAACTCTTCCCCTCACAGATTCTAAAAAAATGAATATAACCTAGGCTTTTGTTGGAAACAACGGCCTAGGTTATAAAAAATTGAATCATAGGCCGTTGTTCTGTGATTCAATTTTTTATAACCTAGGCCGTTGTCATCAACACGGCCTAGGTTATATCAATTTTTCAAAGCAAATCAGGCGAAAAGTTATTTGGGACGAAATTCCCAAAATAACCCTCCCCCACTTAAGTGATATTCGGTGATGGGCGGAGGCGATCTGAGCCGCTGATCACGATCAAGAGTGATCCAATGGCTCAGATCGCTGTTTTCCAACCGTGAAAACAAACCCGTTTTCAATGGAGCATTTTCAATGGAGCATTTGCTATATATATATATATATATATATATATATATATACCTTCTTCCGTTGCAAACACTACTGTAGCATTTGCAAAAGTGCAAACGCCTTAACCCGTCATCCCCAATGACAGGTTATGTGTTTTGCCTTAACCCGTCATCACCAATGACGGGTTAAGGCATTTGCACGCGTTTGCACGACATTTGCGTTTGCAACGGAAGATGGCCCATATATATATATATATATAGGAAAATGCTCAGTTGAAAACGCAAATATTGTGAAAACCCGTGAAAACAACCTAGGCCGTTGTGGAAACAACGGCCTAGGTGGTTTTCCACGTTTTCATCGACATTTGCATTTTCAACTGAGCATTTACCATATATATATATACACACACAGATATATATATAGGAAAAAAGGGGTATGAGCAACTCGCTCATTTAGTAAATAAGCAATTGATGATGTGGAATACATGTGAGTAGTTGTCCAATGTATCATATGCATGCCACATAATCAATTGCTCATTTACTAAATGAGCAAGTTGCTCATATCCCTTTTACCCATATATATATATATATATATATATATATATATATATATATATATATATATAGGGAAATGCTCCATTGAAAACGCAAATGTCTGTGAAAACCTGGAAAACCACTAAGGCCGTTGTTGGAGACAACGGCCTAGGGTCGTTTTCACGTTTTTAAATGTCTGTGAAAACGTGGAAATCCACTAAGGCCGTTGTTGGAGACAACGACCTTGGTTATAATGCATTATAACCTAGGCCGTTGTCTCCAACAACGGCCTAGGGTCGTTTTCACGTTTTCACAGACATTTGCGTTTTCAACTGAGCAATATATATATATATATATATATATATATATATATATATATACAGGGAAGTCTTCCGTTGTGCACCACCTATGGTGCACACAGCGTGTGCACTCGGCCTTCCTACCTTCGTATTGACGATCCGAACCGTTCACATTGATCTACACATCTAAATTAGGCTAAATGTGTAAAATCAAATCAATTGAAATTCATTTGCCCATCCATTGAAGTGTTACAAAATTGTATGGCTGAAAAATATTGTTTTTTTTAGTCACATGATGGATGTGCAAATGAATTTCAAATGATTTGATTTTACATATTTAGACAAATTTAGATGTGTAGATCAATGTGAACGGTTCAGATCGTCGATACGAAGGTGGGAAGGCCGAGTGCACACGGAGGGGTGGTGCACAATGAAAGATTTTCCTATATATATATATATATATATATATATATATATATATATATATATATATATATATATATATATATATTTGTTCCAATGATTTTAATCATCTCTTTGGAATTGAATGATCTTTGCACATATAAACAAGAAAACAAAAGGGTTTTTTTAGGTAAAAGGTGGGATAAATCCACCCTGTTTCATTAATAAGAAGTTAATAAAACAACCACAGTAAACCAGGGGAAAACAAAAGTACAGTGTAGGAAATAAAAACATCTCCTCCCAACAACACCCTGGGGGATGTGTCTAACTATCCAAACAAAATACAACAAAAAGTACAATAGCTCGAACCCAAAGAACAAACTAGCGATAGGTGCTACCAGCTGGAACCTGCTGTGTCAAGTGAGCCATAGGGTCACCTACCCCTCAATCCAGAGTCGATCCAAACTCGACCTCTTCATCATCAAATTCTTCCACCTGGAAGACTCTGGCAATCCTCCCTTTCGCCCCTGTGGCAGCAGCTGTGGCCCAAAAAGAAATTAGATGCATAATATGAGTAAGATTACCAGAAATACTATTACATGAAGCACAAAAGTAAAAACTATTCCTGTCCAACCATAACACCCAAGTAGTTTTCGCAATGGCAATGTACTAAGCATCCTTCATCTCGTGGCGTACCGAGGCAAATTTGGGACCGATCCACAAATCCTCGTATTCGTTTGGGTAGTCACTTGTCCCTAAGGCCCTTAAAACCTCAACCATGGTAGCCTTACTCCTCTGACAGTGAATGAAAAGGTGGTTCAGAGTCTCCATGTGTGTGTTACAGAATCTGCAATTGATCCCTATCTGGGGTTGTCTTTTGGCCAGGTTCTCTCTGGTGAGGATCGCGTTATTGAGCACTAGCCAGAGAAAGACTCTAACTTTAAAGGGAGTTTTTTCCTTCCATAGCACCTTTTCCCAGCTAGGTCTGCATCCTCGAAAGTGAATCCGGTTGTACAGAGATCTCACAGTGAACGCTCCCTTGGTCTCAAGGGCCCATCGCATCTAGTCTGGACCTTGAGCACACATCGTGCCGGACCCTGCTATATGCATTCGAAGTTCCAGTAGTTGCTGATGAAGCACAGGGGTAAGATTTCCTAGGAAAGACGGTTTCCAGGTGCCCCTTTTCCAAGTCTCGGCCACAGATATGTTGGGACGATTCATTTTCTCATAAAGCTCTGGGAAGGTCTCCTTAAGGTTATGTGCACCACACCATTTATCCCACCAAAATCTGGTGGAACGTCTATTACCAATAGTCGAAGTAACTGCTGAGTTGAAAGGCTCGCTTGCTTTAGTAATTCCTTTCCAGAATTGAGAAACTTTCGGTCCTACTCGGAAGCCTAAACTTCTCGTACCCTTACCCCGTAGGTATGGCTGAATGAATTTCTGCCATCCTTCCCCGCTGTGGTGAAAGACCTTCCACCACCATTTCCCCAGCAGGGCAAGATTCATATCTCTTAGGTCGATGATGCCGAGCCCCTCGTGACTCTTCTTCATGCAAGCGATACTCCATTTTATCAGGTGGTATCCTCCCCTATTCGCGTCTGCTCCTTTCTAGAGGAATCGTTTTCGGATTCGGTCAATCCTCAGGATTACCCATTTGGAAGCTCAAAAAAATGACATATAGTAAATGGGCAGATTAGACAACACTGAGTTGATGAGAACCACTCTGCCACCGAGGGTTAGCAATTTGCCTTTCCACCCAGATAATCTGTCCTCCACCCTGTCAATTATAGGTAGCTAATCTGTCTTATTTAGCATCCCTGGCCTGAGTAGGAGCCCTAAATATTTGATTAGGAACTCATCCGTCATACAGTTAAGTATGGTCGTGTGGTCTTGTGCCTCACTATCAGAAAGTGCAATTGGGATCAGTGCACTCTTGTGGAAGTTAATCCTGAGACCTGACCATACTTCAAAACAGTATAGTACCCCTTTAAAGCAGACTGTCTCTGAGCGATTCCCATTACCAAAAAGAAGGGTGTCATCAGCATACTGAAGAATCGTGCACCCTTGATTAGCATGACTTCTCGCCACTGGTGTAATCCAACCCTTGCTCTGACAGTTGTCTAGCATGCTCGTCAGTACATCTGCTACAATGGTGAATAGTAGAGGTGACAGTGGATCCCCCTGGCATAGCCCCTTCTTGCAAGTGAATGGTTGACCTGACCGACCATTCACCGAGATAGCTGTTTTGCTGGAGTATAGACATTGTTTAATCCACTTGATCCATTTATCCCCGAAGCCCCTCCCTCTGAGGGCTTCCAGCAAACATTCCCAGTCTACTGAGTCATATGCTTTCTCGAAGTCCAGCTTTAGGAGGAAGTTCTTAGATTGGCCCGTGTAGCAATGGTGGATGACTTGTTCAGCGGTCGCCACACAATCCAAGATACATCTATCCTTAATGAAGCCAGACTACGCTTTGTTAATTAAACAGTCCATGGTACTACCCAACCGAATGGCTAGGACCTTGGTGATGATCTTAGCCGAGTAGTTTATGAGGCTAATCGGTCTGAAATCCCCCACCCTCGACGATTCCGCCCTTTTTGGGTATTAGAACTACCTGTACAAAGTTGAACATGCCCAGTTTGGAATTGTGGTGGAAGAAATCATCCAGCAACGCCATAAGGTCCCCTTTTATTTCCTCCTAGAACACCTTGAAGAATAACATTGGGAATCCGTCCGGCCCAGGTGACTTGTCTGCTCCCATTTGCTTAATGGCCTTTTCCGCTTCCATTTCCGAGAAAGGTGCTTCCAAGTTGGAGAAAGTTTGCGCTGTTTCGGTCCTCCCAGCCTGCCAGAAGTCTTCCCTAATCGGGATCCTGAAGTCGTTCTTCTTCCCAAAGATTCCTTTGTAGTGGTCTTGAAAGGTCTTGGAGATCACATTTTCATCTTGCGACGTTCCCGAGTCTATTTGTAGTGACACTATTAGGTTAGATCTACGTCTTGCGCTTGCGACTCGGTGGAAGTAGGCCGTATTCGCGTTTCCCTCTTTGAGCCACGAGATCCTCGACCTTTGTTGCCATTTGATCTCCTCTAGCTTATAAAGATTAGCAATGTTTTGACGGAGCTCTAGCAGCTTGTTTCTTTCCTCTTATGACAGGACTCTCGCCTCTTCTAATCTCTCTAACTCATCAATACCTTCCAAGAAGGAGTCTTTTGCATGCCAGATGGTCGAAAATCTAGATCTATTCCATCTACGCAGCCATTTTCTCGATCGACGCACTTTTTCACACCAGCGGGATGTTGCATCCATCCCAGTTGTAGGGAGCGCCCAGTTCTCCATCACCATGTGGTGAAATCCTTGGATTTCCAGCCAGACTTTCTCAAATCTGAACTTCCTTGGTCTTTGAGTTCCCTGCATCCCGACATCAAGTAGGATCGGGGTGTGGTCTGACGTAGGTCTTGGGATCGATTTAGCGCTTGCTAACAGGAATTTAGCCTCCTAATCTATCGATACCAGAATCCTGTCCAATTTGGCCATAATCGGGATTTCTTGCATGTTTGACCATGTAAATAATCTATCATTGATAGGGATGTCGATTAGCTCTAGTTCCGTGATCACCCTATTGAATTCTTCCCTGTGTCTGTCGCTGGAGCCTCTTCCTTTGTGTTCAAAATCAAATATGGTGATGTTGAAGTCTCCCCCGACCATCCAAGCTCCCGACCACTTATGGCGAATATCGATAAGTTCTTGCCAAAAGGCGGCACGGTCTGCCGCCACATTTGGCCCATAGACCACGGTGACTGTTTGCACCCAGTTATTGGATCTTCGCTTTAATCGGATAGACAGAGAAAATGCTCCGTTGTATTCCTCAGAGCAGACGAAGATATCCGGGTTGAATCCGATAACAATCCCCCCCGAAGCTCCTGCGGATGGTCGTAGCACCCATTCATTGATTCTAGTGCCCCCTACTCTTTTGAGATTAAACCTATTCGCGAGCTTTGTCTCCTGTAGCCCTACCACTTCCCGTCTGGATGTCATAATAACGTCCCTAACCATCTCTCTCTTCCCCCTAATCCCTAATCCCCAAATTTCCAAAAAGTGTATTCATTGGGGGAGTGAGCTAAGGGTGATCGTGGGTTTGGGTTGGGGTATTTCCTCCCCAACCACCGCCAACCCAGAGCAAGAACGTGTGTCCTTCTGAGGGTTTGTCATAGCCCGTTCAGTTTCCCAACCCCTAATTTTGTTGAGCAAAAGAGCATTGCGCTCTCTGTCACAAACTTCTAAGCCACAAGTTTGAGCTAGAATAAAAACATCTGAATCTGACATGAAATTTAAAATGGATGCTAAAAAACTTTTTGTACCTCCGTCATCAAATTTTGTGGCTTTGGCTACCGCTGCTACCTCCAGATAGTCATCCAGGGACTCCACATGAGCCCTTTTAGGTGAACGCTGAACCCTGAATCCCGCTACCCTGCTAGATGTGCCCGTGCTGAAACCCGTTGCTGATAGTGGAAGGGTGGATAAGACCACCTCTGGAGAGATCTCTCTCTGTGTGTCAGCAATAAAATCTAGATCTTCTGACTCCTCATCCGTAAATGTGAACTCTTCGTCCAGATTTAGACATCCTTCCAGCTCCTCATCACTATCTATCTGCTGAATATCCAGTTCCATAGGTGCTTTTATCTCGGACTCCTCATTGAGCCCACTAATTAGAGATTGTCTATCCAGATTATCTTGACTGGCCGTAGTGGACCCCTCGATGGGCCCACTGCATGCCGATAGCTGTAACAAATTGCATTTGGACCCCTCTTTGGGCTCACAAATATCCTTATAAATACCCCCCTCGACTTCCCCTTCAGCACCGTTGGCCCCACATATCAGATGAGTTGTACCGCCATGCAACATACCGCCATTCTCACCAAACGACACGTCCATATTCCTAGGTTCACCACTGGAGAAGGATAACACTTGATCTCCTCCGCGAGTAAGCATATGCTCCTTATCAATAATCGAGTCCACTGCTGTTAATAGGAGGCCAGCCTGTTCGTTCTTGTCGCCTTCTCCATGTGTCCCCTCGAGAGAGGGGGGCGACATTATCGAGGGCTGCACCAACCGACCCTCTGTTCTCTTTGAGTTCACCTGCTCTCTTTGTATTTCCTTATATCTCTTTGAGAGCTCCTCTTCTCCAACAACTTCTTTGTTGCCCCTCTGCGCTCTCCCCTGTGTTCTCCCCTTTTGCTGCTCAGCTGTCTCACCTACCGAGTCTCTCCCCTTTTGGGCATGGGCTCTGTCGCTGATACTTCTGCTGCTTGCTTGCTTCAAAGAGGAAACTTCCTGTTTCAATTCTCGACCCAACGAATCCCACTCTCGCCTCTTTTGGGGGTGGTTGCGCAGGTCTGCGCTACCTTGTATGTCTTTTCTTGAAGCACTTTTGCCCTTTTGCTCTCTCTGGCCCTCTCTGGCCACTTTCCCCACCAACTCCCAAACAAAGATTGCCATTTTGAGCTTTGGGTTGGTCTTCCCTAAGCGGCTTTTTTCCTTGAGCAGTGTTCCCTTCCAAATCAGGGGGGTTGAGCAGATCCACCGTTCGATCTGATGAGTTGGAGGTCCTTGAGGGCTTTTGACCGTTGGATCTTACGGAGAGACCCCTATCTCGACCAACTTTGTACGGATGGTCTTTCTCCGACCCTGGTCCCTCCACCGGAGTTCCCTAGCGTTGCTCCTGCCCCATCGCCGCCTTGATGACCTCCCGGTGGGCCTTTTCCACTTCATGGGTTCCATCTATTGTCAGGTCCTTAATCTGCGAGACCACTTGCCTATAGGATCTGCTGTCTCTGAGTGCTAATGTAGGAGAGAGGGAGATGACGGCCGCCTGTTCTCGCTGTGCTTCTTCTCTCTTTTCGAGCATGAATCTTATTAGATAGGATTCTTCGAAGGAGAACACTTTGAAGAAGCACGGCATCAAAAAGATATCGGTGCTTCTGATGAGTATTCTCGCCGAGACTAATTCTGATCGGTGCACCGTTTTCTCGTCTATCTCTTCCACAGTCCCGAATTTCGCTACAATCTCTTGAAGAGCTTCCCTCTTCCAGAAGTGTAGGGGGACGTTGTGTATCTAGATCCAGTATTTGTCTCCCTGTGGGTGCTCCGCTCCGAAAGTAGGCATCTAAGCACAGAAATCGAGTTGGAAATGTCCAAAGTCGACCATCCCCATGCTAACGACTTCTGCGACTTTCTCAGGTGAAGGGAATGAGACCAAGAATTGTAAGTGGCACAATTTCTTAGCGACCCAATCTCTATGGGCTCGCATTGGCCATTTATCAGCAAGAGCTTGCATTATATGCACCTCCGACAGCCTCCCTGCTCTGACCTTGGCAATAGAGCACCATTGCCGCAGCCACCATTCTTTGCTTTTGATAGTTTCAAGGCTTTTTGCCAGTCGAATCATTGTGGGGTTCTCAGGGGATCTTCCATGGCTCACAGGATGTTCTTCGTCGCTGTGGGTTTCCACCACATTGGTGCAAACATAGGAGAGATGTCCCCACTTCAAGCACTTGAGGCACCTTACTTCTTTGGTGCATTCACTCCTGTAGTGTCCAAGATCACCGCAATTGAAGCATGGAACCGGCTTACGCTTGCCCTTCCTCTGCTTCTTACTATGTAGGAGCTGTTCGGTTTGAAGGTTAGTGGCCTGAGTCTTGTTTTTCTTCCCCCTTACCTAAACCCAGTGCCCCTCCTCGACCTCATTGCCGGTGTTACCTTCCACTGTAATCCCATTTAGCGCAGCCCCTTCGTGGGTTTGCTCGATGCTGGATTTAAGTGAATGGTTCTCCTATGGTGTTGGACTGGCGCGACGGCAGGTGCTGGGGTTGGGGGGGTTGGTCGGAGCAGTTTGTTGAGGTTCATGGGGCTCCTTGTGATTGCTCTGGTGATGAGGTGGGTTAGTGCCGCTGAGTTGTTCATCTGATGGCCTGTGTTGGTATTACATACTAGAATGCTGAGGATGGTGTTCCGGTAGATAAAAAGGTTTGGAGTGTGTGTTGGTAGGGGGAGTTGTTATTTGCGAGCAACACTTTCATAACCTCTCTGAGAGTATCCCCTGGAGTGCTGGTGATGGTGATCTGAAGGCAGGGTTTTCTTACGCCTGTAATGGCCGGTAGGAGGACCCCATCTTTGGGCCCTTCCCGCATAAAACTCCCCTTGTCGGTGTTGGTACCCATAGTCCCTGGCAGAGCCCTCTCCATAGCAATGATGATCGTATCTCCTCCTCTCACGGCATTGATGTGCACGCGTCGGGGAGTGAGTGCGTCTGAGCTCTCGATCTGCTCCCTCCTCGAGGTTTGGGATCAAGTGTGAAGGGGCCGATGTTGGGGCTGTTGGGATGGTGACTGCAGCAGGGGAAAAGGAGGGGTCTGCATTGCGGGGTTGAGTGTGGGTGGTGTGGGTGGTATTGGTGTTGCTGTGGTGGTGAGAGGTTAGAAGTGGTCTCCGATAATGGCACTGATGCTGGTGAAACCGTTGATGCTAGAGCCGGTGGGTGGCGGACCCTCTCATTAGGCCCGCACCCACTGAGTTCGAGGACAGATAGCATGGTCGGATTGGTCGGATGATGGAGCTAGCACTTTGTGAAGTTGCGGTGGGGTAAGAAGAGGGGATTGAAGGTTGAAAGGAGTGTTCTTTGGGGGGTTTTGAGTTGAGAAGGTGGTTCAGGTGAAAGGAGGAGGTTGGCGTCGGAATCCGGAGAGGAGATAGGGTAGGGAAGAGGGAGAGGGATTAGGTAGGAGCTTGTGTTCACATTTTTTCGCTATAATTCCAAAGGCTTTGGATTTTTCGCTACAACAAGAAAACAAAAGGTTAAGGCCATCTCCAACCCAGCGCTACTTTGGCGCTGAAGTGGTGTTTGGCGTTGGATTTGGCCTCCAACCCAGCACCACTTTCAGCGCCATTTTGGCGAGGATGGAGATGGGGTGAACAGTGGCGCACCATATATGGCGCGCTACTGTTCACCCAGCGGCAATTTTTTTTTTTAAACCCCCTAAAAGTTTTCTAATTTTTAATTAAACCCTAATTCAATATTTTCTTAACAAAGTTTATTACATTCTACTCCCAGAAATAAAAATTTAATTTTTTTGTGTTCTATTGAAGGTTATTAATTAAATATTTAGTATATTTAATATTTAGAAAATAATACGAAATGTCAAGTACAATATATATAAACTTCGTACATTTTAGGACGCCTTAATTAAAATTTCATAAACATTGAAATAAAAAATAATGCAAACTACATAATGCAAAATACAATAATCAAACTAAACTCGTGCAATAAAAAAAACAATGCAAAATACATACCGTAATAAAATAATAACACACATAAGACTAACAATTTACAAAGGCGGTACATCGGTTCCGGATCCTCCAATATCATTGAAAAACTATCCAAAAGCATCGGAAGATGGCCCTTGATGTTGTTGTTGTTGTTGAGCTCTTTTCTGAAGAATTCTTGCTTGTTCAACTCAGAATAGCTCACGCACGTTTGGATCAGCAATGGAATTCAAGTCTTTTAATAAAACTTTATTTTCCTCTCTCATTGCTTTAAAGGCCAAATTTTGCCGCTGAATTTTCAGAAGTTCCTTCCTCTCGGATATGGTCTTTTCTAACATCTCCAGCAGTTGTCGATTACTTTCTTTAACATCATTAATATCTTCATCATTTTTTTCTTTTTCCTTTGGCTTTTTTTACCCCAATGGGTCGTTGCGATGAAGTACAACCAAAATTTTCTTCATCTAAATTTGGAGAAAATGAAGGTAGCCCAGGGGAAGATGACATGGGAGACTCTGGAGTGGGATTATCTGACTGTGGCGAGTCATAGTTTAAATTTCGAGCAATTTTTCTTGCAGTGGGTACATTATCTTTAAATTTCTCAAAATCCTTAACTATAATCCAAACATGATCAAATTTGAATCTTTTTTTGAACTTTGGATCTTGCATGAATAATTCCTTCGCTCGACTAAACTGTAAATTATTGTGAACATAAGGTTAAGTAATCGAAAAGAAATAAATAACTTTTGAATGTAAAAGTTAAATGAATACTCACAATATCCACATCTGAGGCACCACTTGGATTCAAATTCTCTACTTGTTTCAGACAACCATTTAATTTTTTTACTTCAGTCATTATAGTCTGAATTCGACATTACACGGATCTTTTTGAACGAGACTCCCAACTCTGGTTTCTTGATGCATTGTAACTTTTCTCCACACGAGACCAAAAATGATCTGCTGACTGGTACCTACCCGTAACAGGGTCTTGAGAAATTTCTAAATAAACTTGACAAAGGTGCACTTCTTCGCTAAGAACGTATGAAGAAGCTCGGACAGACATTTTCTTCTGAACAAGTGGAATGAGAAAGAAGATGAGTGGAATGAGAAAGAAGATAATAATATCTCTATTTATAGATGTTAGATTGTAGCCATTTAGATTATAGTCGTTGGAATATAGCTGTTGGAATATATTCTTTAGAATATAGCTGTTGGAATATATTCGTTTGGAGTATAGCCATTTGGATTATAGCCATTGGAATATATTCGTTGGAATATAGCTGTTGGAATATATTTGTTTGGAGTATAGCCATTTGGATTATAGCCGTTGGAATATATTCGTTGGAATATAGTTGTTGGAATATATTCGTTTGGAGTATAGCCATTTGGATTATAGCCATAGGAATATATTCATTGGAATATAGCTGTTGGAATATATTCGTTTGGAGTATAGCCATTAGGATTATAGCCGTTGGAATATAGCTGTTGGAATATATTCGTTTAGAGTATAGCCATTTGGATTATAGCCGTTGGAATATATTCGTTGGAATATAGCTGTTTGAATGTGTTTGTTTGTAGTATACCCAGTGTAATTTAAAAGTTGGAATATATCCGTTGGAGTGTAACCGTTGGAGTCACTTCATTGATTTACTATAAATAACATATTACAGCCTCATATCAATAACATACTACAGCCTCATTTCAAATTTTATTCTTCTGTCTTCCATTTCCTCAAAATAAACATTCAACAAACTTGTTCATTTTATTCAATTTGAAAATGAACTTCAATATTGGAGGTCCATCTAGTTCAGCAAGTTCCACTTCATCTTCGGATGCCGACAATGATATGACAACGATGAACGTTATGGAAAGTTTGTTCACCTCCGAAGATGCGATATATCAGGGGATCACTAACAACAACATGGTTCTTGCGCGCTACTTCAACCAACAAAGCCACCATGGTGGCTCGATTTCGGGTCATGTAGTGATCAATCGCGATAAGGAAACCGCGGATCGTAATTTGTTCAACGACTATTTCTCCGAGAACCCACGCTACAGTGAAGTCATGTTTCGCAGACGGTATAGAATGTCTCGGAGTTTATTCCTTCGTATTGTTGATGCGTTCAAAGATCATGACAATTACTTCCACCAAAGAAATGATGGACTTGGTAGAGCTGGATTATCAAGTTTACAGAAAGTAACAGCCACATTCCGAATGTTGGCGTATGGTCTACCGGCAGATGCGACGGAAGAGTACATTAAAATAGGTGAGTCAACGGCGATTGAAAGTATGAAGAAATTTTGTCATGCTGTTGTGGAAATATTTGCAGAGCGATATCTAAGAATACCAACCGCTAATGATGTCACAAGGCTACTCCATGTTGGTCAACAACGTAGTTTTCCGGGAATGTTGGACAGTCTTGATTATATGCATTGGAAGTGGAAAAATTGTCCAACAGCATAGGCTGGACAATATGCAGGTTATAGTGGGCATCCAACTATTATTCTTGAAGCTGTAGCAGATTATGATCTTTGGATATGGCTCGCATATTTTGGCATGCCGGGCACCAATAATGATATCAATGTGTTGGAGTCATCTCATCTTTTTTCTAATCTAGCTCAAGGTATTGCTCCTCCTGCTCATTATATTATTCAAGGAAAAGAGTATAACATGGGCTATTATTTAGCTGATGGTACATACCCAAAATGGTCCACTATTGTACAAAGTATACATCAGCCGCTTGGTCGGAAGAAAAAATATTTTGTTATGAAACAGGAAGCATGTAGAAAAGACGTAGAATGAACATTCGGAGTTCTACAATCACGATTAACAATTGTTGCAGGATCGGCACGTTGTTGGAACAATAATGTGTTACATGATATAATGACTGCATGCATTATTATGCACAACATGATTATCGAGGATGAACGTGATCTTCATGCACCAATTCAAGATATGAGGGAGGCTGCAGTTCCAGAAGTTGAAATTGTTGTAGATGAAAATGCAAGATTTCAACAATTTATTGCTCGCCATAGACAAATCAAGGATAAAGATACTCACATCGCACTTCGTTATGCATTAATTGATCATTTGTGGGAGGAGCACACCAACTCAGATGGTTAATTAAACCATATATATATATTTTTAGTATTCCTATTAATATTATTGAATGTAATATTTTGGTAGTCATTTGTTTTAATTAATGCAATTATATTTTCTAAGTATTATATTATTTGTAGAATGGTCATTTTATAATAAAATATTATTTATTAATGTTAAATATTGAGGCATATTATTGGATCAATACATTAAATTTTTTTTGTTTGTGGCTAATTGGTTAAATAGATAAATAGTGGGGAGTTAGAAGAGAATTAATTTCAAAAATAGATAAAAAAGAATATGCTGAGAATATTCTTTTTTGAAGTTAGAAATGGAGTTATGGGTTGGAGATAAAGTTACTGTTTGATGTGAATGGAGTTCAGGTTTGGAGATGGCCTAACAACGGTTAGTTTTTTCTTGGAAGCAAACCATAATAACTTCCATTCCAAGTGCTTGTCCACAAGCATCCGGAACGAGTTGATGAACAAGTCAAAAGGTTAAAAGTCCCGATCATACACAGGTCCGGAGACTACCACATGAGCTGTGTTTTTCTTTCCTCCTCCAATCCAGCTAGCAACCAAATAACCAGCTGATGTTTCCAACGGCCAGCAAGCACACCACCCCCCGGGGTCCTCTCTCCTTCCCAATCATACTCACAGCATAAAACCCTCAACATCCTCCTTCCACACCATACCATACCTCATACCAAACTAGTCTAATATCTCACCCATACTTTTATTCGCTATTGATGGCGAAGAAGACTACCATCCTCATCTCCTCCCTCCTCCGCCTCTCACGCAAACTCTCCCTCCTCCAACCTCCCCACCGCCTCCTCCACCGCTACGTCTCCTCCACCTCCCGCAAGTCCCACCTCCTTTCCCTCCTCTTTGAAGACCTCCTCAGATCCCTCAATACCCTTTCCCGCTCATCGCTCCTCTGCCTCAACGAAATCCTCGTCATTCTTCAACGTTTCAAGATGCTCCTCGTCGACTGCTCCGCGCGCAGCCGGGTCAGGATAGTGTTGCAATCCGAATCCGTTTCCAACGACTTTCATATACTCACTATGGAGCTATCCACTTTGCTCGATATTCTCCCCTTGTCGGATCTAGAGGTCAGCGAGGATGTCAGAGAACTTGTGCAGCTCCTCCGTCGTCAGTGCCGGGTGTCCAAACCGGACTCGGATCCGTGTCCTGACGAAATTTTTGACGTGATCAGCAAAATTGAGCAGGAAATCGCTCCGGATCCGGCCAAGTTGGAGCGGCTGTTTCGGATGCTGGGGCTGGAAGATTCCAGAAGCTTCAGAGCCGAAATCGAGTGCTTGGAACACGAGATCGGGGATAAAGTGTGCGAGAAGTGGAGCTCCGCTATGGTTGCGTTGGTCGGAGTTGTTCGCTACGCGAATTGCATACTATTCGGGTCTTCGGATCTTAAATCTGAACCCGGTATCAGTTTCCGATCCGAATCCAAATTGGAGTCGTCGTCGACTGATATGGATATGCCCGCCGATTTCAGGTGCCCGATTTCGCTCGATCTGATGAGAGATCCCGTCGTCGTGGCGAGCGGGCAGACGTACGATCGGGAGGCGATTGTCAAGTGGATCACATCTGGACACGCCACGTGTCCTAAGACCGGCCAGGTGCTGGCTCATCTCGATGTCATCCCTAACAATGCTCTCAAGAACCTCATTGCTCTCTGGTGCCGTGAACAGAATATTCCGTTTGAGATGACGGAATCTAATAACGGCGAAGATGACGTTGTTACTGCCAACAAGGCTGCTACCGAAGCTGCGAGGATGACGGCGTCGTTTCTCGTCAATAAGCTGAAGGAAGCGACACCATCAACTGAAACGGCGAACTACATCGTGCACGAGCTCCGTCGGTTAACGAGGAAGATATCCCAGGTTCGCACGTTCGTTGGAGAAGCCGGTGCGATCCCGTTACTGGTCCCGTTACTAATGTCAGAAGAGTCGAGCCTTCAAGTTAACGCCGTTACAACTTTGTTAAATCTCTCCATTCTCGAAGCGAACAAGAAACGTATCGTCCACGCAAACGGCGCGATCAACGGCATCATCTATGTGTTGTTAGAAGGTGCCACGTGGCAGGCGAAGGAGAACGCCGCTGCTTTGGTACTGTGCGTATCGGCTGTCCATTCGTACAGGAGAAAGTTCGGTCGTAACCAGCGAATGTTAGCAGCATTAATTGGTTTGGTTATGGAGGGCCCCACCAGTAGCAAGAAGGATGCGCTCGCCGCTATCCTGCGCCTCACCGGCGATAAGGAGAACATTGTTCATTTGGTCAATGCTGGCGTCATCGATGCGGCGCTGGAGGTGGTTGAGGATGGTGACGTGGCAGATGAGGCAATGCGGATTTTGGCAGCAGTGATTAAAAGAGGTGGGGCCCACGAGGTTGGTGCGAAGGAGGGTGTGGTTTTCAACCTGGTTGGGATTTTGAAAAACGGATCAGATTTGGTTCGGGAGAATGCGGCGGCCGCATTGGTGACATTGTGCAGGAAAGTCAAAAGGGGTGAGGTAGTTGCCGAAGTGGCTGGGGTGCCGGGGATAGAGTGTGTAATTTGGGAATTGCTGGGGTCCGGGACGGAAAGGGGGAGGCAGAAGGCAACATTGTTGGGGAGAATTGTCGGAGTAATTCTACCCCACAACTTGTAGTGCTAATAGCGGAAACACACCACAAGCAATAAAAACTCCCAAGACTTAAATGAACCAAGAACAAGCCAGCACAATATATGGATCCCACAAGAACACAACCAATATGCAGAGATAACCAATACTTCTTATTCCCAAAGAAATACAAAGATTACAAAAGAGATTACAACTCTCAATCTTTGTCTCACCTTTGAAACACTCGGCACAATTCTCTCTTAAATTTGAACAATGATAACGGCTCACCTCTTGATACACAAGTTATGGATTAGATCAAAATCAACTAAACCCTAGAGTTTACGGCCATATATATAGCCCCCAAGTAAACCCTAAAAGATAAACACAAATCTAGCAATTGGGCTTTTAAACTCATAAGCCCAAAACAATCAGCCCGTCGACCGTACCCCTAGTGATGGTCGACTGCAACATGTAGAACCAACCCAGAGAGCTGACCGGTCGACTGCACCACCTAGGTCGGTCAACCATCCTCTCCTCCGTTGGACTTATACACTCGAAGAGCTTTCAGTCTAGGGTTGGTCGACCGCACCCCTTGGTCGGTCGACCGCAAACCTCTAGGATACTCTTATTCTACTTGCTGCTTGTCTTCTCTTGCTTCTTTGTCTCCTCCTCTTCTTCTCCAACTTCAAGTACCCCGTGCCAACGTGTATTTGAGGCCACAATTCCTAATAATCTCCCACTTGGACCAAATACACCACGCTTCAAAGTTATTGCAATCTTTCCTAGCATTATCTCTGCCATCTCCCACTTTCATGGAAGACCCAAGTACTCCCCACTCTCTTGAAGGGCATCTCCGCCACTTCACCACGTGGAGTGTACCAACCACCCTTCATCGCCTCATGAAGGATGTGCTCCACCAATCGCATAATGCACGAATATCGGAGAAACAACCTCCCGAGTCGGATTTCGTGTTATGAGACTCCTCAACTCGCAAAATCTCCATCAACATCGGACATGATTCAAAGCCTCTCAATGCACCCTCTGCACTAGAAACCTCCGTGGACGACACCTCCACACTCCGCAAACTGTTCAACCCCTACAGTCCCAATTCGGTTACCCTCATCGACATCATCCCGCATATCGATATCAGTGCTCTCTATCACACAAGAGCGACTTGAAGCTTCAACTGCCAATTCGCAAAGTGTTAGGGTTATATACTGAAAGCATCACTTTTGTATTAACTTTATTTCCTTATTTTTTGAATGAGAATCATATGGGCATATGTTTGCATATTGTGTTTATTATAATATTAATGCAAGTATCTGATATTCTATAAGGTTGATAATATGGTGTGAGGTGACACACAGAAGATCATATTATCAGTTCCCTATGGAATATATAAATGGTTCACAACCTAGACGGACTTGGACAATCCATTGGAAAGGTTGTAGTGTAATCTGGTATTAGTCTATCTTGACTATAGGTTTACACTAGTACACTTTGTGTGTATTGAACAGGACCACTTGAGGTTGTTCTCTTTGTACTGACTACAAAAGAGAACAAACACCTCTGTTATTATGGATGCTTATGCTCTTAATCCAGATATAATAACAGACATGTATATACAGTGTGCATTACTTTGACTCATAAAAGAGTGAGATTCATTATGGATCAACAACCTCTATGAATTGGGTAATAGCATTGTATGTATGATGGGCTGTTGATTGTAAAAGGAATCCATGTCCCGATACGTCGGGTTGATGATGTCCCCTTAAGGAGCTCATAAGGATTGTCATGTAAACCCTGCAGGTGGATTACATCCGACATGATAATAAAGTTGAGTGGTACTACTTAAGGATAAAAGATGTCGATCAATATAGTTGTCAGTAACTTAATTTGATCGACGAACATTCGATATCTTAACATGGAGAGCTGAACGAGCATATAATAAAAGGAGCCCATAAATATAATTTGGGATTAGGAAGGTAGTGCAACAATAGCTCTTTAGTGGACCGAGCTATTGTTAATGGGCCTGGGTTGTGTGTTCGGGCTGAACACGGGATACCCAGATTCGTTAGGAGACCTAACCCTAATTTCTCCTCATGGTTCCTGCCGTAGCCTTATATATATATCCTCTATTACCTGGCCGTCATATAATGATCAGAGATAAGAAGTTTTCTCTAAATTCGTGATTCACGTAAGGAGAGAAAGAGAGGTCAGCCAAGGAGAAGAAAGGTTGGGAGACCGTCGCCCACACGACGTCCAACCCGAGGAAGGAATACGTGCAGAAGATCTTGGGGTCGCTGACGGCTCGAGGTTGCTAGAAATTATCGTCTTCTTCTCATCGCAGGTATAATTCGTGAACCCTAGATTCCGCTATAAAGGGTTAGATCACGTATTAAATCTGTTAAACTTTTATGATCGATACGCACACCAATCCGTGGTCCTGGGAATCATCGCAGTTCCATCACAAAGTACCCTCACCGCAGTAACGTCTTGCCCTCTAGGATCCTTTCCATGGCCAGCAGCTCCCACTAAATTAGTAACCTCCCATCCACAACTGAAAGAACTCGGTTGCACCCCACACAACCTACTACTCGATTCCGGCCGAGAGTCAACTACAGGAGAAACGCCCCTCACGTCTCTAAGCAAATACAACGTTCCCTCACGTTTCTCTTTTGCAATCACTCTTGAACCTGCAGCTATACACCACTTCCCACTACCAACTGTAGTAGACAACCCTTCCTTGCCTAGCCTTCCAATCGAGATAGGATTTTCCTTTAAGCTTGGAACATGCCTTGTCTCCCGCAAGACAACACTTTGATCATCAATGGTGTTCACGCGAACAGAACCAACCTCACGTACAGGACACCGACGACCATTCCCCACAATCACATCTCCAAAAGAACTCTCCTTGTAGTCATCAAATATCTCTTTCCTCAGAGTGCAATGAAAAGAAGCTCCCAAATCAATACACCAATCTTGAATGGTCGACTCCTCCCGAGCTGATAAGCATAACTCCTCAACAAGCCCTCCTTGGACTTCCTTTGGGTTATCTTTCTTCAGTTTCTCCAGCTTCTTCTTCATATAAGCCTTGCAACTGCGCATCATGTGACCCTTCTTGTGATAATACCAGCACTCAGGCCCATGTCCTCCCCTATTGCTGTCATCAGACCCACTCTCAGATGAATTACTATGATCCTTTCTTCTTCGACTGCTCTTAGATCTCCCACGTCTTTTCACAACGTACATGGTGAAATCTCTAGAAGATAATGATGGATATCCCCCATTCAGAATGCTACTCACCACATCCTGTAGAGTCGTCGAATCTGTCATAGTGTCTGTAATAGTCTGTTCCACCGTACCATAACTATCGGGTAAAGTAGATAGAAGTAACAATGACTGTCCCCTCTGTGAAAACTTCAAACCTACAGCTTCCATCTTGTTGTAAACCATACAGTAATTGTTCACATGCTCTACTACTGAACCCCCTTCTTTCAACTTCATATTAACCAATTTCTTCAGATGAAGAATTTGATTAGATGCCGACGGTTTCTCATACATATCCATAAGAATCTCCATAGCCTCCTTTGTGGTCTTTGCCTTCGAGATATAAAATAACGTCTTCCTACTCAGACCCAACTGAATCTGCCCCAGTGCCTTCCGATCCAAACGATTCCAATCTGCCAAGACCTTCACATCCTTGTCTGCACCTACTAGCTTCTCATCAAACAACGGACCATCAAGATCTTTCTGATGAAGATACACTATCATCTGAATCTTCCACATCGCGAAGTCACTCCCATCAAATTTCTCGATCTTCATCTTGTTATCGGCCTTCTGGAACCAACTGCTCTGATACCACTTGTCAGAGTAATTCTACTCCACAACTTGTAGTGCTAATAGCTAAAACACACCACAAGCAATAGAAACTCCCAAGACTTAGATGAACCAAGAACAAGCCACTACAATCTATGGATCTCACAAGAACACAACCAATATGCAAACATAACCAATACTTCTTATTCCCAAAGAAATACAAAGATTACAAAAGAGATTACAACTCTCAATCTCTTTCTCTCTCTCACCTTTGAAACACTCGGCACAATTCTCTCTTGAAGTTAAACAATGATAACGGCTCACCTCTTGATACACAAGTTATGGATTAGATCAAAATCAACTAAACCCTAGAGTTTTTGGCCATATATATAGCCCCCAAGTAAACCCTAAAAGATAAACACAAATCTAGCAATTAGGCCTTTAAACTCGTAAGCCCAAAACAATTAGCCGGTCGATCGCACCCCTAGTGACGGTCGACTGCAACGTGTAGAACCAACCCAGAGAGCTGACCGGTCGACTGCACCCCCTAGATCGGTCAACCGTCCTCTCATCTGTTGGACTTATACACTCGAAGAACTTTCATTCTAGGGTCGGTCGACCGCACCCCCTGGTCGGTCGACCGCAACCCTCCAGGCTACTCTTCTTCTACTTGTCTTCTCTTGCTTCTCTGTCTCCTCCTCTTCTTCTCCAACTTCAAGTACCCCGTGCCTACGTGTATTTGAGGCCACAATTACCAACAAGAATATCCCGGAGGCGGGTGGCGGCGATAGAAGAGGCTCAAAGAGTTGCTGCATTCTCGATGGAGATAAGCATACCGAAGATGACGATGGTATATGCCTAATTTTTCTTTGTTCTTGTTTTGAGAGAAATTGTGTAGCAATGTTGATGGGGGTGGGACTCAATTGTGAATAATAATTGAGTGATTTTTTTTCTTCTTAATCTTTCTTTCAGAGATATATTTTATTAAGAATTGATTCAAATAATTTGTTTTGAAATCATACAGGTAAGGCAAAGTAGGGTTGGCATTCGGGTCGACCAGACCGGGTCAAATAATTTGTTTTGAAATCATACAGGAGAGGCAAAGTAGGGTTGGCATTCAGGTCGACCGGGCCGTGTCGGGTGGGACCCGACCGGGTTGAAGTCTAACTTGGGCGGGTTCAGGTCAACAGGGCCGGGCTGGGTTCGAATTTGGAAATTTTGACCCGGTTGACCCGCGAACCTATTAGGGTTTAACCCATTTCGGGTTGGGCCTGGTCGCGGGTTGGCCGGTTTATATATATATATATATATATATATATATATATATATATATATATATATATATATATATATATATAATAAAACACAAAGAAAGCTATCAAGTGGCTCTCCTTCAATCCCCCCAAAATCAAAGGCCCAGATCTAAACTCACAAAACACATTTTCCCTCCCAAAAGTTTCCCCCCAAAACTCAAATTCAAATCCCCCCACCCAAAACAACTTCTTTATTTATTTAATTATTTCTCTCTCTCTCTCTCTCTCTCTCTCTCTCTCTCTCTCTCTCTCTCTCTTATTCAAAAAATTAAGAAAATAAAAATTTTTAAAAATAAAAACAAATAAAAAACTAACAAACTAAAAAAATTAAAAATAATTCAAAAAATCAAAAAATTCAAAAACTTATAAAAAATTATAAAAAATTACAAAAAATTTCATAATTTTTTTTAAAAATAAAATAATTTAAAAAATTAATTTTTTTAATTAATTTTTTTTATATTAAAAAAATTAGAAAATTTCAAAAAATTAGAAAATTTCAAAAAATTTAAAAATTTAAAATTTAAAATTAAAATATTTGATAAATTTTAAAATTTTGAAAAATTTTGAAATTTTGAAATTTTGAAATTTTGAAAATCTCAAAGCAAATCCAAATCCAAATCCAATGTCGAACCCCAATCAAGAGGTCGTCGCCGATATCTGATCCGCTGCTGATTCCATATCGGTGACTCCACCAAATTGAGCGCGGATATCAAGTGACTCCGTATCGGCGACTCCCCTCCACCGAATCGAGAGCCTTTATATGTAAGTTCAAGCTAATGATAAAAAGGCGATGGTTGAGCTTAAAGGTAGATATACTGCTTCCTCATATAATATGTTTGCTACTTCAATTAATTTGCTGGACCTTCAAAATTATTTTATATAATCAAACCACGTGCACCGTTCCGAAGACGTGTCGTAGGCACGTGTCAACGGGCAAACCTAGTATATATATATATATAGTGAGTCTATTAAGAGCTGGGAAGCTGAGATTCTTATGGAGAGCTGGTACTCTCAGCCACTTGATTGGGATCCGATGGTCAAGATTTGATCCAACCATCAACTGATATGTTGAAGGGCAAAACAGTCATTTCTCAGCTCTCCTCTTTCTCATCTGACTCTCTCCCATTAACTCTCTGACTCTCTCCCGTTCTCTCTCTTTCTCTCCTTGACGAATCCGAAATAATCTCAAGCTCTCTCGTTCAAATCCCTAGCTTTGATTAAGATCTCATCTCACCTGTTTTCTCTCTCTCTTTGATGCGTCGCTCATCTCTCCCGTTCTCTCTCTCTCTCTTAGCTACGTTGCCCATCTCCCTTCCTGAGCATTTCGAAGTTAGGGTTTTTGATTTTGGTCCATTTTAATGGCAAATGGAGTGTTGGGGTTTTGAGGGGTTTGGCTGTTATCGAAACCCACCCGATCGAATCTCTCGATCTGTTCGATGTGTCGCTCATCTCTCTCGTTCTCTCTCTTTCTTTCGAAGCTAGTGTTTTTGGTTTTTGGTTTTTGATTTTGGTCCATTGAGGGGTTTGGCTGCTATCGAAACCCACCCGATCGAAACCCTAACTCCACCAATCTTCTCCACCCCGACATCTTCGAATCAGGTATATTTTGTGAACATTTTTTTTTCTAATTTTTTTTTACAAATCGACATGAAGTTCAAAATTTGTAAGCTCAGAACAGCAGAAACTGAACATGAAGTTCAAAATGTGTAAGCATAGAACAATACAAACTGAACATGAAGTTCAAAATGTGTAAGCTCAGAACAGCAGAAACTGAAGATGAAGTTCAAAATGTGTAAACTTAGAACAACACAAACTGAACATGAAGTTCAAAATGTGTAAGCTCAGAACAACACAAATTGAACATGAAGTTCAAAATGTGTAAGCTCAGAACAACAGAAACTGGATATGAAGTTGAAAATATGTAAGCTCAGAACAACACAAAGTGAACATGAAGTTCAAAATGTGTAAGCTCAGAACAGCAGACACTGAACATGAAGTTCAAAATGTGTAAGCTCAGAACAACATAAACTGAACATGAAGTTCAAAATGTGTAAGCTCAGAATAGCAGAAACTGAAGATGAAGTTCAAAATGTGTAAGCTCAGAACAACACAAACTGAACATGAAGTTCAAAATGTGTAAGCTCAGAACAACATAAACTGAAGATGAAGTTCAAAATGTGTAAGCTCAGAACAACACAAACTGAACATGAAGTTCAAAATGTGTATGCTCGGAACAACATAAACTGAAGATGAAGTTCAAAATGTGTAAGCTCAGAACAACATAAACTGAACATGAAGTTCAAAATGTGCATAACAAAAGAAACAGAACATGAAGATCAAAATGTGTAAGCTCAGAACAACATAAACTGAACATGAAGTTCAAAATGTGTAAGCTCAGAACAAAAGAAACAGAACATGAAGTTAAAAATGTGTAAGCTCAGAACAACACAAACTGAACACCACCAACCACCAACCAATGTGTACACCAATTGCCGAAAATATTGGAAACCAAATGGAGATTATACAAAAGGATTAAAAACAGATTTGTAACCACAAACTTGTTTTAACTTTCAACTTCCATTATTTCCCTTACAATCCATACATGACCAACACACTAAAAGACATTTAAATTTCCTCGCAGTCGAAACATTCTCAATTGGTAAAAAATGGGCAGTCGAAGAGAATGTTGTCAAGGCTCTCGGGTTCTCCACTAACATCCTTCCTTTTTCCTCTTGAATTCCTAAACAAAGTGATTCACCCAAAAATATTAGAAGCAACAACGTAAATATATGTATTATAAAATTTAGGATAGACAGGTATTTGAACAACAACAAAAAATTTCAGCAAAAAAATGTGTAGGCTCAGAACAACATCAACAGCAAAGAAAACTGTAGGCTCAGAACACACTATTCTGCAAAATAATCTGCAGGCTCAGAACAACAACAAGAGATGCAAAAATCTGTAGGCTCAGAATAACACCACCATAAACTGAACATGAAGTTCAAAATGTGTAAGCTCAGTACAAGAGAATTTGAACATGAAGTTCAAAATGTGTAAGCTCAGAACAACAGAAATTGAACAAAAAGATGAACACCCCCAAAACATTTTACCAACTCCCCAGCTCAGAACAACAGAAACTGAACATGAAGCTGAACACCGCCAAAAAATTTTTGTATACCAATTGCCAAAAACAGAAACTAAACATGAAGTTGAAATGAGTTGCACACTAACTTGGTAGGAGGGTGCAAAAAAACAAAATCATTTTACTTGTCCTGTACAAACTTTTCATCACTGCCTACACACTCCAAAAGGGAAAAATCATGCATAAACTTTTCATCACTACTTACTAATAAATCAAGCAAGAAGTTTTCTTTTTGCATGTCCACCTCTACTCACGATCAATCAACCTCCTCTCATAATAGACTTACTCATGTATATATATAGAGTAAAAAAAACTAGTAGGCTCAGAACACACTATTCAAAACTAGGCTGCATTGGGGTGCCGTGCCAACTAGAATATGATAGATAAATAATCAAGCATAAATACAAGAAGCTGAAAAATTTATTTAGATCATAAAGTGTTTCGCATCACTGCCTACACCAACACACTGAATGAGAGAATCAAACCCCAAAAGGCTTAAATGAGTATCCAACACATACGCATCCAACGTGAGTTACAAAAAATATATTTTATGTTGTTCTGAGCTTAAACATTTTGAACTTCATGTTCAGTTTCTGTTGTTCATTTCTTAGCTCAGATCTTTCTCATCCGAGCTACTCACTCCCGATCTCTCTCTCTCTCTCTCTCTCTCTCTCTCTCCTTGACGAATCCGAAAAAATCTCAGCTCTCCAGCAAAAACAGTCATTTGAAGTAACAATCGTAAAGCGCAAATAGGATTGTTTCATCACTAGACTCACTCCTATTAATCATTAAATCATAGTGTGCAACTTCATAAATATAATCCATCTCATCATCACTTATAACCAATGAGAAAAAATAAAGCTCGGATAGGATTAATTCATCACTAGTCACTCCTACAAATCATAAAATAAATGATTCATAGTGTGCAATTTCAGAAACATAATCCATCTCATCATCACTTGTAAAACTAGAATCCAAGTTATCCAACGAAGAAGCGAACTCACAATCACATGAATATAACAGACTAGTATACTACTATAGCATAATAAAGTCATGGTTAACAGTAAACCAAACATAAAATAGAATGATACTAATTTGTCTCACATCGTGAACCACCACCAATCGAACTATCAGCAATCAAGCCGAAAATATAGAAAGACCAAACCCCAAAATGGATAAATGGGGTTCGAATACTTCGCTGACATATTGTAGCTGATCATCTTGTTTCACACACTATTCTTGAGATGTAAACATTACCTGACAAATTAATTTTCAAAGCAAGCAATTAATTTACAAAATAAGGGATTTGAAAAAAAAAATTGGAAAAAAAATGTTCACAAAATATACCTGATTCGAAGATGTCGGGGTGGAGAAGAATGGTGGAGTTAGGGTTTCGATTGGGTGGGTTTCGATAGCAGCCAAACCTCTTAATGGACCAAAATCAAAAACCAAAATCTAAAAACACTAGCTTCGAAAGAGAGAGAGAGAACGGGAGAGATGAGCGACGCATCGAAGAGATCGAGAGATTCGATCGGGTGGGTTTCGATAGCAGCCAAACCCCTCGAAACCCCAACACTCTATTTTCCATTAAAATGGACCAAAATCAAAAACCCTAGCTTTGAAATGCTCAGGAAGGGAGATGGGCGACGCAGGTAGGAGAGAGAGACAACGAGAGAGATGAGCGACGCATCGAAGAGAGAGAGAGAGGGAGAACGGGTGAGATGAGCTCATAATCGAAGCTAGGGATTTGAATGGGAGAGCTTGAGATTATTTCAGATTCGTCAAGGAGAGAAAGAGAGAGAACGGGAGAGAGTCAGAGGAGAAAGAGGAGAGCTGAGAAATGATTGTTTTGCCCTTCAACATATCAGTTGATGGTCGGATCAAATCTTGACCATCGGATCGCAATCATGCGGCTGAGAATCCTAGCTCTCCATAAGAATCTCAGCTTCCCAGCTCTTAGTAGACTCACTCTCTTTCTCTCTCTCTCTCTCTCTATATATATATATATAACAACTTCACTAAAAAAAACTAGTATAACTGTATAAAAGTGAACAAATGCATTATTATTGATTATTTATTTCAACTACTATGAATTATATATGGGAGAAAGGGGTATGAGCAACTTGCTCATTTAGTAAATAAGCAATTGATGATGTGGCATGCATGTGATTGGAAAATCCTTAAAAGGGTTAGTTGTCCAATGTATCACATGCATGCCACATAATCACTTGCTCATTTACTAAATAAGCAAGTTGCTCATGTCCCTTTTACCCATTATATATATATATAACAACTTCACTTAAAAAAAAACAAGTATAACTGTATAAAAGTGAAAAAATGCATGTATTATTGATTATTTATTTCAACTACTATGATTTTTTTACAAGTTTTGTACATACAATTTACAAATACAAGTTTTTTTCCCCCTTTTTTTTAACCTTTAAAAAAAAATTGTACAACAAAGATAAGAGATTAAGAATTCAACAAAATTGTATATATTTATTCATTTCAACTTCTATGAAAATTTTACAACAAATTTACATACAAATACTGTTAAATAAAATTTCAAATTCCTTCAATTACATATTTAAGAGTATAATCTAGAGTTCAAGATAGTCTAGAGTTAGATTGAAGAGAGGGCATTGGACTACTGTTGTGCACCTTTACTTAACCTAAACCTAAGATCTCATCGCCCTAAATTTTCTAATCTTGTTGTTGGACTTCAGGGGAGTTGCTTCCACTTGTTGATATAGATGTCATTTTTCCTTGAGTCCTGCCTTCAGCCTTCATCCAATCTTCAGTGCACACGAGTATCTCCAACAAATCCGACTTCAAGCATTCCTGTAATCAGTTAGAACTCTACCATTTGTAGAAAACGTTTTTTTGGAAGCAACTGTGGAGACAGGAGGAGTTAGTAGATCTCTAGCCATATGTGAAAGAATAGAAAAAAGATTTTCATGTTCTTTTCACCATTGTAGCACTTCAATCTTAGTACTAAAACTCTCACCATCTTATTGATTATACCAATTTAATTAATTAGGTGCATTAGTCCTAGGTTTTTTTGATTGAATACGAGCAAGTAAATTAAAAGTGGCATCTTCTAATGTACTTTTACCCTTACCTCTAGATGTAGAAGAAAAAGAAGTAACTATACTAGTTGTACTACTAGATACAAAAGTTCTATCATAATAATCATACAAGTTATTTAATGTCGATTCAAAGCTAGCTAAAAATTCATTACAAACAAATTCAGAATCATCTCCAAGTAAAGTAAAAAAAATTTCAATCAAACTTTTCGTGCCCGCTAATTTGATACGAGGATCCATAACAGTAGCAATACAATACATCATAGGAGGTGGATTAAAATACTTTAAAAAATTTTATAAGCGAGAACAACAATATGGCTAATGTATTGGTCCGAAATTATATCTTGAAAAGTTTGCATCATAGTAATGATTGAAATAAAAATACTACTAGAAGTAGAATCATAAGATGTAGAAAATTTCACAGTTACTGTTTTAAAAGGTTCCAAAAATCGTAATAAAGATTCGGCAAAATACCATGATTGAGGAGTCATTTGAAATTTTTCTATGACTTTTGCAAGACAAATATTGTTTATAATATCTTTGTATTGAGTAACAACATTCTGTAAATCGAAAGTAGAGTTCCATCAGTGTTTAGCATCTTTAGAAAATTTTCTAAAATGTATTCCCCTAGCTTTACACCATCCTTTAAATTCCTGAAGTATGGGACCACTCAAAACAATAAAATGTACACAATTTTTAATTGCAATTATATATGAATCAGCTACTTTCAATGCATCTTGTACACATAAATTTAAAATATGACACGCACATCTAACATGAAAAATTTCCTTACGTGAAAAAGCTAATTGTGTTTCTAATGTACTAATCGAAGTATTGTTGTTAGATGCATTATCAAAACTAATAGTAAAACTTTTATCACAAATATAATAAAAAATACGTGTTGCAATAATTAGTCCACTATAGGGATACGGCAAAGCGGTGAGATGATCCTCTTTTGAATCATCCAATCACTATCTATCTAATGACAAGTTAAGCCTATCATTGGAATACGGTTACAACATTTTCAACAATCAGAAGTTAACGATACTCTACAAGTTAAAGAATACAAGACTGCAATTAAAGTCTCTCATTTCGTTGTAAATTTTAAAACAATCAGACTTTAGTGTGCTTCTAGGAATTCTTCTAAATTGTGGATTTAGTACATTTTGGTTGAAAGAATCTATATTCCTACTCTCGGAATAGGAAAAAGGTTGTCACGCCCCACTTCCCAAAAATACGGAATACAGCACATGACACGGCCCAGCGAATGACTTGCATCATCCATAGGCTGTTATTGATCCAACTCAACAATATAAATAGGAAGTAATACAACCACGCATGCAATGAAAGATAATTACATAAATAACAACATTGAAATTTAAGTATAAAAAAAAACAACATAAGAATAACCCAACATCTGGAATAACAAACAATATTCGGGTACAGCCCACAATACAAAGAAACAACATTTGTTCAATTTATTCAAGTTTTCAAATAAAGCGACATTTATTTAAGCGGCGCAGCAAAATATTTCTTTCACCATTGTTGCTCTCATAGTCCATCAGGAAAATCTCCCTGAATACCTGTAAAATGCTCATCTAAAAGAGAGGAAAAATGTCCTTAGAGCAAGTCGTGGACAACAAGTAGAGAAACAGAGAACAGTAACAATAACGGTATAATGATGACTACAATGGACGATGAAATCAATAGTATTGAACAGTGACAAGGCGACAATAGTACAATGTGCAATAACGATGATTTATAACGATAACAATAAACAACAACAATAATGGTAAACAATAACGATAACACTGTTCAATGAAGATGACAATATGTAATGACAATGCGATGAAAATCTTAAGTCTATTATTCACTTTTAATCCTAACTAATGCACGTACTACTGCATCCCATACTACAGGTTCCATGCATACAATCAATTTTGTTTAGATTAAGGTGGTAGATTCTATAGGTTATGTACTCGGCACGATATAAAATTTCAATAATAACACTATCATGTAATGGATTCTAGAGGTGGCCCCTGTAGGTTCTAGAGGTGGCCCCCGTCAATACTTGACGTGGCACTTAGTTCTACGTGACACTTAATTCCATGTAATGGGTTCTAGAGGTGGCCCCCGTCAACCCTTGACGTGACACTTAGTTCTACGTGGCACTTAGTTCCATTCAATGGGTTCTAGAGGTGGCCCCCGTAGGTTCTAGAGATGGCTCCCATTAATCCTTGACGTGACACTTAGTTCTACGTATTACTTAGTTCCATTTAACTTTAAAACACGGGAAACATGGGTCCCACACTTCCGAGTACAGTCACTATGTCATCAACTAACCTAGTCAATCCTTAACTCTGGCTTGATTAACATTCTTTATTCAATTATCATACGACAATGCGGTTAATAAGGAACACTAGAAAAGATGACAACACAACTCTAAGATCATGCAATGTACTCTATACAATTAAATTTACCGAATATAACATTATAGATTCAATTGTATGTTATTAAATATAGGAACTCAATTCTGGACAGCAGTAGGTTGCTGTACCAAAATCAGAATTTCCATTGCTACAGGATACCAAATGTAGATCCGTAGAAGGTTTAGAAAGTAGACTCCTGTCTGGTTCCAATGCATATAAATAAGGTACATAAAAGTTGTGGTAACATGTGTCAAAACAGCAAACTATACAGGATTTGTATTCAGCTAGAATTTGTAAACTTGTGTTTATACATATGGAACAGGACTGAAACAGCATTAATTAATTCCAGGAAAATTAGGGAATGTTTTCAAATGTGTCTAGTATCAAGATACAAAATTTTGAGTCAATATCTTACAAGTAGCATGGTTAAATTAATTGTGAATCAAAGTGTGGCAGTAGTTTTTACAATCTGGAATTGTACGACACAGTAGTATTAAAACTGCGATATCTCACAAACCGTAACTCAGAATTCAATTCCGTCAACAGGGAAAGTAAACTAGACATCCGGAGCTACATTTAATATTCAGGAAGTTATTAATTTTGGTGACATTATCTAGGTCGAAACAGGAAGGTAATGTTCAGGTCGGCAAAAATTTTCAGGATGTCAACATATCATTTTTGAATAAAACGATTAAAATGTTAAGAACGATGAGTGGGGGGTTAACAATCATAAATCACAGCAAACTATACCTATGTGAACATGATATTAAGATGTTTAATGTCCATAATCTTACTAATCACAAACAACTAATACACTAACATCACTCATATAAGCCATCAATACTGGTATGCAATCAACAATTGTTCTGAGATGTCATGACATGAAATACAATAATAATATATATTCCTATATTCAATAACTAACTGTATGTATGCATGTAAGATTCTCTATACATTGGAGACAAAGATGGCACGAGTCAAGACTACTACTTGGATTCGCTCGTATAAATCTGTAGTATCCCAACGATAGATAACAATAACAATATACGATGACAATTAGGGATCTACTTGCGTGATTCAATAAAAATTTCGAATATGACACAATAACTATTCGAGAAGAAATGACTTGCCTTTAGATGATGATTAGATCCGATAATTTGAGAATAATGGGATCGGAATCCCGGCGACACGGCGATGAGCAAACGATCACGATGATCACGATCGGGCATGAATCTCGTTGATCAAGATGGTGATCAAGATGAAGATCAAGCGAATCCAATGGCCGAGATCAAGAATAAAATATATAAGAATTAGAAGAGTACCCAAAAGAGTAAATATACCATGATTGACAATTTGATGAATGAGAACAAAAAGTGGATAAAATATTTAACTCACCATGTAGATGACGAACGAGACGATCGAGACGATCAAGGGCCGGGATCAAGTGTGATCGATCGATCGGATAGCTGAGATTGAAGATCAAGATCAGGATCAAGATGATGATCACGATCGCGATGATCAAAAGAGATCGGACGATCGAGATTTAGATCTTGATGATGAAGATGATGGTGATGATGATCGATGCAAATCCAACGGCCAAGATCCACGGATCAAGAAATGATCAAGATGAAGATCAAAAGATCCAACGACTAGATCCAAGAGCGATGATGATCATGATCGATCGACGATTAGATGGCCAACAATCAACTTGATCAATATTTTGATCAAACAGCAAACATGTAATGGTTGGCTCTGGTCTTGGCGTCGGCTGGCGGTGGCTAGCAGCTGCAGGCAATGGGACTGGCGGCATAAGTGACGACGGGAAGACAGGTCGGGGGGCTGTCACTGGCACTGTGGGAACTGCTAGTTGCTATCGGTGTCGGGTCTGTCAAGACGGCACGACAGTAAGGAGGAGCACAGGGCACTCGCGATGTCGGCAGGGTGCTGTGGGGCGGAGGCAGCACAGGGAACGTCAGGATGCTGCAGACTAGCGACGCGAGCAGGCATTGCGACGCCGCTGTCGTGGGCTGTTGCGACAGGGAGGAGGACTAGGGGAAGAGGCGGACTGTGTTGGGGTGAGTACATGGGGTGCACCCAAGGGAGAGAGGTAGGGGGAGACGGCTGAACGAGAGGTGGGTTTACATGGAGGAAGATGAGCGGAAGAGCGGTCAGGGACGATGGGGGAGATGAAATGGCTGGGGTGTTTAGGTTTGCACAGTAGCTTAGGGTTAGGGTTTCTAGGGTAGGTTGTAGGGTTATATATGAATAGGGTTGCGGGTTTGGGTTAAAGAGTAGCGGGTTTGGATCCAATAAGTAAAAGGGTTTGCGTAATTAGGTATATAAGGTTTAAGAAGAAATCCAATAAGATAATGGTTTGGAATTTTAGGAAAATAATGAATGAATAGATCAAAAATAATATAGTAATACAAATAATCAGTTTGTATGCATTAAATTAATACTCAAATACTACTAAACACAATAGAAATAGATTTTTTAAATAAACAATCAAAGGTAATTATAATAATAACAATAATAACAAATATCATAATAATAAACAAAATAACAGTAATAATAATAATATTGAACAATAATAGTAACAACAACATTGATAGGGTATAAAAATCATCGTAAATAGTTATAATTAAAATTATTGATTAAAAATAAACTTTAGTAGGAGATTCGACAATACATTTTAAGAAAAAGGAATTTGAAAGCGGAAAATAATTTTACAAAAATTTGAAATACCAAAAATATGCGGAAAATACGTATTTACGAAAACAGGGGTTACAAAGGTAGCTCATACTTAATAACTAGTCAGGCCATTTTCCGACGAACAAGTTCGGGATCATAGGGTTGGCTATCTATTTGTCCGGTCCTAGGGTTGATATTTGGTTGGCCTTTTTAGTCTTGTACTAATTCTTTGTCTACACTTAAAATGTGTCATTTAATTGTACCTGTTCATTTACCCTTCTTCCATTTGTAACTCTTGTCACAATATTTACAAATCTTATGTCCTACACCCAGATTATTCTCATCGGGGATATAGTCATAAAATCTGTGCCAATCACTTGTTTCTCTCCTAGTTTTTGTTCAGTTTGTTGTGTTTGTGTGTCAACAATATGTATTTCTTCTTCTATTTCGTGGTAGGGATATTGTGAGTTCCTACCATAAGATTATGTGTAAATTCGGGTTCTATTTGTGGGACTATTGGAGGCCGACGTGAAGTTCCGGTGAAATCTTGTCCACTTTGGCTATGGCCGGTACCTCGTGATCTAGACATGGAAATAGTGTATGTGGAAAAAAAATATTTCTAATATTTTACTAGTGTATGTGAAATAGTAGAAAACAATCTATGAGGTATATGTTAAAAATAAAATCTAAAAAATAATAGGAGGGCTGAGAGAGAGAAAAAAGAAAAACCAACAAACAAATATGAAACAAAAAATTAGAACTACAACAAAATTCAAGAAAATAGGAGAGTTGTGAAATTTTTATACCGTACTTTGCGGATAATCGAATATACAAATGAGAGGGAAAATAAAAGTAGAGAGTAGTCGGTAATCCGGTAGTCGTTGAAACTTGAAAAAGAGAGAGAGAGAGAGTGAGAGAGAGAGAGAGAGAGAAAGAGAGATATCTTTTTTGTTGGAGGAGTTGAAGTAGACGTAGTTGAGGGTTGAATCAACACAATTCGATACGATCAAAATTTTTCACCTCATTGTTAAAAACACTTGACTGAATTGAGATTGAATTGAGTAGTAGTAGTTGAGAGAGTAAGAGTGTAATGTGTGAAATTTTTTAGATTGAATTAAGGGGTACTTACAGGGAAAAAATAGCCCCAACAGTCTGTTTCTAACCGTTCGACCCATGCGGGTCGAATGGGTCCAAACCCGCGGGTCAACCTGCGGGTTGGCGGGCGGGTTTAACTTGGTCAACAGATCGAGCTGGCTGGGTCGTGCCGGTTGGGTTCACAAATTTTACGACCCGGGTCGACCCAGGTAGACCCACGGGTTCGACCCGGACCCGAACTGCATAATTGTGGGCCGAGTTCGTGTCTGCGGGTTGCGGGCGGGTCGCGGGTCAACCCGGCTCGTTTGCCATCCCTAAGGCAAAGAATGAATACAATGGATTTATTTTGAAAATTTTACAAATCCTCGCATTTTATGGAATTTTTTTCCTATGTTAAAGTTCAATTCTTATTGGATCTATGTAAACAACTCTTCGGAAGAATGTGATGTTCATAATTATAGCATTATGGTTGATACTTGTATGCGATGATATTAGTTAACTAGATTTGCCCGTGGGTACGTGCCTACGACACGTCTTTAGAATGATACAACATATGAAAAGCCTTGTAAACAATAAATGAACAATTATGTAGCTCAAGTTTGAATAGTATGCCAATAATTAGTTATAAATAAAAGTCCATGTCTCTCTCTCTCTCTCTCTATATATATATATATATATATATATATATATATATATAGAGAGAGAGAGAGAGAGAGAGAGAGAGAGAGAGAATTAAATAAATAAAGGAGTTGTTTTGGGAGGATTTGAATTTGAGTTTTGGGGGATTTTTTTTTTGTAAGGTTAGATCCGGGCCTTTGATTTTGGGGGGATTGAAGGAGAGCCACTTGATAGCTTTCTTTGTGTTTTATTATATAGACTAGATTTGCCCGTGGCCACGTGCCTACGGCACATCTTCAGAACGATACAGCATATGAAAAGTCTTGTAAACAGTAAATCAACAATTATGTAGCTGAAGTTTGAATAGTATGACAATAATTAGTTGTAAATAAAAGTCCATGTTTCCATTAGTATGTGGTGAAAAAAAATTATAAATTTTGGTATAGAAGTCCATATTTCCATATATATATATATATTACCATATTTCCATATATATATATATATATTACCATATTTCCATATATATATATATATATATATATATAATATTATAACGGGAGAAGATCTTGGTGTCATTTGTCAATCTACCAACATGTGCATCGCACGTGCATAACTAATATGAAGAAGGTCTCAAATTGGAGTCCTTACTATGCCAGATTTTTTACTTTAATTTTTTTTATATTAAACATGCATAACATGTGTAAATTACTATCCATCTATCTATTTATAATATAATATATTTACTTACTATTTAATGGAAGAGTTTGTCACAAATAAACAGTTTTTAATATTTTTTTGTCACAAAAAGAAACAACAATTTTGTCACCAAAAAAAACATGTGCATCGCACGTACAACTCCAAAACTATTTTTCAACACGTGCATCGCACGTACACATCAAAAAAATTTCTTCTTAATTTTTAAAAAATACGTGTATCCACCGTTTAGTTAAATTTTTTAAAAAATTAAAACATTCATCGAACGTGCTAATTACTGTTGACTTATGTGTATTGCACGTTTAACTCAAACTCTTTATCAAAGCGTGCATCGCACGTGAGAAATACTAGTGTGTGTGTGTGTGTGTGTATATATAATAACATCATCACAGTCCTCTAGTTAAAATTTGGAGTCAAAATTCCAACTTATCATCGAGCTAGAAATTTCCTAACACACTAGTCATTAAACTCTAAAATTGCCAACTTCCACTCTATATCAATTTGCTAGCATTCAAGCATTAAACCATTTCAAGCATTCAAACAAACACCATCCAAGCATTCAAGCAACATTATAATTCACAAATAAAATTAAACATAAATAAAGTTTAGAAAACACCCACATATGAAGAACTCCTTGAAAGAACCTCCTTGCTTGCTTGTTCCTCCTCCTCCTTTGCAATTCTTCTTCACTTCCTCAAGCTCTTTTCAACATAGAAAAGAATTTTAGCCTTCATTCTCTCTTTCTTTCTTCTCACTTTCTATTGATCTTTTCTTTTCTTGGTAATACAATAAGTGGAAGAAGATGAAGAAGTAGAAGAAGATGATAAGTGATAGGATGAGATGAGGATGAAGTGAGAGATGAGGACGGGGGAGGAAATGGCCGGCTGTATGTATGGGGGTTTAGGCTTCTTTTGGTCGGTAGAAATGGGGAAGGGATGGAGATAGAGAGTGGGGTGATAAAATGAGGGTGATTGAGAGGAGGGGGGGGGGGGGGAGTATTTATTTAATTCTTAGAAGCATCAAAATCAATCATAGCCATAGGTTTTTATCAAGAGCATGAGAGTTTTGATTTGGTGCGAGTCTTCTACATCCCTACTATAGTATGTATATATATACACACACACACATACATATTACATATACTCTTTTTAAATATACATACATACACTCCAACATATATATATATATATATATATATATATATATATATATATATATATATATATATATTATAAATAAAAAATATTTACACATACACATACATATAAAAAAACATACAAGTATTTATACATATATATTATGTATGATCCAATCAATATACATTACATACATTCATATATTTTTTATTTATAATATATATATATATATATATATATATATATATATATATATATATATATATATATATATATATATACAAATAAAACAAATATCTATTTGTAAAACATAAGAATATATTTTATAAAATTATTATTTCTCAAAAGATTGTTTTGTTTAAGCAATCGGGATAACATACAAAATTTAATTGAGAAGATATCTCGAATATATCTTATCGGGTTCAGAATATATAATATATCTGAAAATTCCTCAATTGAAACTAATAACCATGAAAAACATATATATAATCACGTGCAATTCTCACATGTGCACGGATTAATATACAAAATACTTATATACTATTTTGCAGGGTGTTACACCGAATATGATGCACTAATTGCTGGCCTCATCGTAGCTCGAAAAGTAGGGGACCAGAAGGTAAAAGTGTTCAGCGACTCCCAGCTGGTGGTAAACTAGATCCTAGAAGAATATAAGGACATGGATGACTGCATTGTTAAGTACTTAGCTTGCGTGAAGAAGCTCTTATCTACAATCTAGGGGGCCGAAGTCACTCGAATCCCCTGCGAAAAAATTGAACAAGTAGATGTCATTCTAAGCTTGCCTCCTCTTCCTTCAAAGGACTAGATCACACCGTGTAACTACCGTTTCCGCTATCTTCATTTCCCCCCCCCCCCCTTTTTGTAATATTTTATTTGTAATTGAATAAAACACTTTATATTCTTTCTTTCTTGATTATTTTAATTAAGATTTTGTTCATGAAATTTTTCGTTCTTGTCGACTGAGCTATTCTTGTTGACCCTAATTTCTTTTATTAATTGTGGGTATTTTTATTTGAACTCGATTGATTTAGATCTATATCTTATTGAACCCTAAAACCCAATTTCATTTGTTCTTGACCCAAAACTACTATTATTGGATCCTAAGTCACTAACCCAATACCCTAATTGTAACCTATAAATACAACACAATTGCAAACCCTAAAAATTGCACAACTTGAAATTCTAGCGGCTTATTCTCTCTCTCCCCTTTCTCTAACCTCCCGTTTCTCTCTCCCCGAGTGATTCCCGCCCAAAATCATTGAGACCCCTTCCTGTTCCTCTTCTCCGGCTAGACTCCCAGCCTCCGGTGACCCCCCGTTGCCACCCTCCGTCGAGCCACCCCCTGATGCGCACCATCAGGCCGAGCACCCCTCTCCTCGCTCTCCCTCTGTTCTCATCGACAACAGCGACCGCCGCTGCTGCTGTCTCTGAATCTCACTCCTCGACATTTCGCGCCGCCCACCGTCGCCGTAGACATCAGCCAGCAACGCCGAAGACTTCCCCCGCTGGCCCTTGCTCCTCTTGCTGTTGTGGTCGGTCTCTCTCTTTGTTGTCGTGTTGCTGTTATTACTTTTGGGTTCTCTTTTGCACGTATATTGCACGTGCTATCTTGTGGATTCGTGTGTTCGTGGGTTCGTTGCTTCGAGATCCTTATCCTGTTATTCTTGGTTTTTTTTTTTTCATCGTTTATAAAGCAAGTCACTGTCCTCTTGAATTGTTAATTGTATCAAATTCATGTTTTGTTGAAACTCTTACAAGTAGATCTCTTTGTTATCGTATTATACATTGTTCATCTTCTTCATTGGGTATATTGAGGGTTTACATGAGCTAACTCCAATTTACTTGACATCGTGGCACTTTTGTCTCCAAAGATTGAATCTTTCATTTGTGCATATAGAATTGATAATAGGGTTGTTCATAAAATTATCACACAAATGAATTATTGTAGAGAGAATTGCTAGATTGTATGTTGTTTGATCAATTGATGGTTGATTGAGGATAAATTGATGTATGTATGTGTTCTTAATCTTATTTACCATGTTTTTATACCCTTTATGCTGATTGAGAAGTTTATCAACTAGTAGAATTGATAGCCATCATGTTTAATTAATTTATTTCATGAAAAGTACCCAAAACCTGTATATTGCTTGCTGGCTGTATGTTGAATGCTATTTTCGACCTAGTAAATGATATTAAAATGAATTACTTTCTGAATAAGAGTTATAGCCTTATCTTTCAAGTTTCCAGAACATCTTGAATTTTTAAATTCCAAGTTGTGTAGCAAATGTTATTGCCCGTTTTACTACCGTTGTGTTTTTAATTCCAGATTCTCAGATTATTGTACATTCCTTGTTTAAACAGTAAAAAGGCTGATCAAATGATAAAATTTTGCTCCGATAATTTTCAGATTGTTAATAATCATGTTTAGGAGTTTAGAAAATATTTTTAATGAATTTAATATTGAGTTTTGCAGATTCTAAAATTTTAACAACATGATGTCAAATGATCTATAGAATCAGTGAATCATCATAATGTATCATGCAATAATATTGTATCGTACAAGTGATTATGGTACCGATACATGATCTACAGAATTCACCACTCGGTCTAAACAAAATTGATTTTATGCATCGAACCTATAATATGGGATGCAGTAGTACGTGCATTAGTTAGGATTAAAATGATTAATAGACATAAGGATTGACACAACATCGACATTGCATATTGTATATCATTGCTCCTATTGATACAAAATATTGTTTAATTGTTATTGATGCCATTGAATATTGTTATTGAATATTGAACCATTGTTTATACCATTGTATCGTTTACCATAATATTGATTATTGCTATTGTCCCATGTTATTGATTCCTATTGATCCTTTGAAATCATTATTATATCGTTATTCCATTGTTCCTTACTTTCTCTACTTGCTGTCCATGACTTGCTCTAAGGATAATTTTTCTCCTCTTTTTAGATGAAGTGTACATAGGTAATGAAAGAGAATTGGCTACTGGAATTGGAGAACAAAGATTCTGAAGATTTAATGCTTTCTAATTGCTTATCGTTTTATTGAACTTAATGTATTGAGACTTATTATCTATTTATGATTGGATAATTATTGTATTGGGCTTATGTCCTGGATTTTATTATTGTTTCCATACATTGGTTTATTGTATTTGGATATTTTATATTGCTTCATTCCAAGTATTATTGTTCATGAGATTATTATTATTACTTGCACAATTGTTCTGTATTGATTATATTGTTGAGTTGATAGAATAAACAGCTTGTGGGTGACATTAGTCATTCGCTGGGCCAATGTCATATACTCGTATTCCGTATTTTTGGAAAGCAGGGCGTGACAGACTGTGCTCATTGAAGTCCTATCCAAGCCATACATCGAAGAGGAAGCCTTGGAGCTCATGTTTATCACTCGACAGGCACTCGAGGTCAATTGGATGAAACCTTTGGTCAACTTTCTCGACAGGGGAATCCTTCCAACAGATTAAAATAAAACAAAGAAGACCCAAGTGAGAGCAGAATAGTATACTTTAGGCAAAGGAATCTTATACAAATGCTCTTACATTCTCATAATGGCAGACCTTACTTGCGATGCCTCTCCCCCGAAGAGGCCAAGTATGCTCTTAGAGAAGTACATGAAGGAATCGACGGCAACTATATTGGTGTGAGGTCCCGCTCTCGGAAAATTCTCAATCATGGGAATTATTGACCCCCACTCTTGACGACGCCCAAGAACATGTTGCTAGTGCATTTCCTACCAAAGGTTCTGTAATATCCCAGACGGATATTACCGTGCATAAGTTATTATTTTATTATTATTATTTTTTAATTCCAAAATTAGAATATTTTGGTGATTTTCACTCGGTTTATTCATAGACATTATCTGTACCCAGATATCGGTCAGTATACATCCGTATTGTATCAAATTGGTACCGTGACCTTCCGAACTAATAATAGAATTTATTTTATTATTATTTCCGAGATTAAATTATTTTATACGGATTATGCGAAGATTTTCGGTATACAGACATACATGCGCACATACGTGTAGTATATCGATTAGTACGTCATACAAATTGTGTGTTGTGTATTTTTGGACAACACTTGTCTTTGTTATGACAAAACCTATTAGATTGTTCGGGTTTATAAGTGTTTAACCTAGGTTAAGTGTGCATGAAGAGGTTAAGGAAACCCTTCTAGAAACCCTCACATAACACCATACCCACACTACACCTCATCCACTTCCTACCTCCACCACATCCCACCTTCCCTAAGGTATGGCCGGCCCCCATTTTGGGGAGGGTCTTTTGTGCATTTTTGGTGTGCACATTTGCACTCTCCACCCTCTCCCTCCTCCTATAAATACCCCCTCCTTCTCCACCTTGTCTCATTTTAGAAAGATCAAAAAAAAAGAAAGAAAGAAAGAAAGGAAAAGAAAGAGAGAACACCATACTAATTTGAGAGTTTTTCCATTGTAGGTATTCCATAGAGATTTCTAAAAGCTAGGGGAAGGAGAAGTTTTAGCTAGCAAGTTCTTCCAACAAAGAGAACTAGGTGGGGGTTTCTCTTTTGTTTGTTTGTTTGTTTGTATTGTTGTTTTGATGTTCTTCTTCTTCTCATCCTCCTTGTTTTGTTTCTTTTGTTTGGGTGCTTCCTTGAGATATTATTGTGTGTTGTTTGTGGTGTAAGTTGTAAATTTGGATGGTAAAAGAAATGTGATAAGTAGTAGTAAAGAACAAAAAGATGGAATTTTGTAGTAGTAGTTGTTGTTTTATGTTTACTAATTGGACTAAAATACACATATGCATATGAACTTGTACATACAACCATTTGGGGTTGTAGGACTTGAATGTGGACTCACACATAAAGCATATGAACTTGTATACAACCATTTGGTTGTAGGACACACATATTGAACCTTGGACTAAAAAGAAAGCATATGTTGATTGAACCAAAATGGAGGGTTCTTACTTATTTTATTATTGTTTATTTCTTTTATAATCTTAAGTAAGAAAGAACCCATTTTTAGATGCTAATTCTAGTATGAAAGGATCTAAATCACTAGTTGTAGAATGGTCAAAAAGATCTCTTTTTATGTTCAACTAGTGTTAATAAGAAATAAATACTAATGAAGATTTGGTAGAAATGTTAGTAGATGTTCATATTAAAATAAAATAGTAGTAGTAGTAGTAGATAATTAAAAGTAGTTGTAGATGTTTTATGTTCATATTAAAATAAAGTAGTAGTAGTAGTAGATGATTAAAGGAAGTAGTTGTAGATGTTTTATGTTCATATTAAAATAAAGTAGTAGTAGTAGTAGTAGATAATTAAAAGAAGTAGTTGTAAATGTTTTATGTTCATATTAAAATAAAGTAGTAGTAGTAGTAGATGATTAAAAGAAGTAGTTGTAGATGCTTTATGTTATGTTCATGGTTAAAATAAAGTAGTAGTAGTAGTAAAATGTTGTAGGATTCATGCTAAAATTATCTATCATGTTTAGGAATGATATACATGTTGTAGGATTAATGCTAAAATTATCTATCATGTTTAGGAGTGATATACATGTTGTAGGATTCATACTAAAATTATCTATCATGTTTAGTGTTGATATATATGTTGTAGGATTCATGCTAAAATTATCTATCATGTTTAGGAGTGATATACATGTTGTAGGATTCATGCCAAAATTATCTATCATGTTTAGGAATGACATACATGCTTAGAATGTTGTAGGATTCATGCTAAAATTATCTATCATGTTTAGGAGTGATATACATGTTGTAGGATTCATGCAAAAAATTATCTATCATGTTTAGGAATGATATACATGTTGTAGGATTCATGCTAAAATTATCTATCATGTTTAGGAATGATATACATGTTGTAGGATTCATGCTAAAATTATCTATCACATTTAGGAATGATATACATGTTGTAGGATTCATGCCAAAATTATCTATCATGTTTAGGAATGACATACATGTTTAGAATGTTGTAGGATAAATGCTAAAATTACTTACCATGTTTAAAAGTATGTATATATATACTTAGGAATGTTGTATGTTTATACTGGTAGTTATCCATGCTTAGTAAGATATTCATGCTTAGTAGTTATTCATGCTTAATAAGATTCATGCTTAGATGATTGTAGGAAAGTAGTATACCATGATAGATTAATTTGTCTATGCTTAGATGATAGTAGGAAAGTAGTATACCATGATAGATTAAATTGTCTATGCTTAGATGATAGTAGGAAAGTAGTATACCATGCTAGCTTAATTTGTCTATGCTTAGACGATTGTAGGAAACTAGTATACCATGCTAGTTTAACTTATCTATGCTTAGATGATAGTAGGAAAGTGGATATCATGCTAGATTAATTTATCCATGCTTACATGCCAGTAGGAAGGTTGTATACCATGCTAGATTAGTTTATCTATGCTTAGATAATTGTAGAAAAGTGGTATATCATGCTAGATTAAATTACCCATGTTTACATGCTTATAGGAAAGTTATATACCATGCTAGATCAAATAAATATTCATGCTTACATGATATCCATGCTTAGATAAGTATATGCTCATTCTATGTTAGTAGATGATCATGCTTAATCATTATTCATGCTAAGTTAGTAGATGTCATGCTAATTATTGTCTATGTTAAGTTAGTAGATGACCATGCTAACGATTGTTTATGTTAAGTTAGTAGATGTCATGCTAATTATTGTCTATGTTAAGTTAGTAGATGACCATGCTAGTGATTGTTTATGTTAAGTTAATAGATGACCATGCCAATGATTGTTTATGTTAAGTTAGTAGATGTCATGCTAATTATTGCTCATGCTAAGTTAGTAGATGTCATACTTAATTGTTGTTCATGCTAAGTTAGTAGACGATCATGCTTAGACGATATCTATGCTTAAATAGTGTATGTTCATGCCTAAATATTGTTCAAGATCAAGCTAGAACATACTCATGTTTAACAAATGCCATGTTAGATTAAGGTAGGGATTAATCTACCATGCTTAGAATGTGTAGGAGTCATAATTCATGCTTAGGAATATTGTAGGTTAATGCTAATTGTATATCCATGCTTGGGTTGTGAGGATTAATCATGTTAAGTAATGAAGATCCATGCTTAAGGTGGTAGTAAAGATATATACTCTAAGTAGTAAGTATTCACGCTCAAGTTGTAGCTTATGCTTGACTATAGTAAACTCCAGGTTTAGACCATAGTGATTATTCATGCTTAAGCTTGATATAAGCACATGCTTAAATCATATTCGTACTTAGGAGTGTTGTGGTGGGTGGTTATGTTATGTACCATAATTAGATTGTCGTAGGTAGATACTTGCAATTGTATGCCATGCTTAAAGTGCTATAGGTTAAGCAATAAGGAAGGAATCATGTCATAATTGTAATGACAACTACCTTGTTGTAGTTAATGTTAGTAGGGAACCCATACATGCTTGAAGAAGTATATTGTAGCATCCTAGTGGAATATTGAACGAACGTAGGTTCGATGTTGTTCTAGTTCATTTTGAAAGGAAACCGTGAGTTTTAGTGTGTGAGGTTCAAATTAGAGTTAGACCCTATCATGGGAACATTCCTCATCCGTAGGGGTAATAAGGATTGGGAGGATCACTAGTAATAGTTAGTTTGAAAAAGGTTGTTATGTCGCCTTCGGTTCTTCATTGGTAGAGTACCAACCATAGACTATTAGTAGATCCTTCTGTTGCTTCTAATAAATAGAAAATCAAGTTTGCTAGTAAGCACGATTGGTTGCTTCTAGGTTGATTACCTGTATGGTTGTTTGCATATGGTTGTGCTCGTACATGGCTCGACTGGCCCGTATATAGCTGTGGGTCTCATACGTAGCTTATTTGGCTGGTATGTACGTTGTTATCTCCTACGAGGCCCGCCTGGCTCGTAGGTAGCTATTGTTTCATACGTAGCTTATTATCTCGTATGTGGTTGTTACTCGTATATAGCTTGTTAGCTAGTACACAGTTCGTTGTGCTTGTCTAGGATGATATTACCACCCTAGGGGCTATCGACCATCAAGACACGTGTTTTCTTACCCTAAGGAACTGTGGAGGAGTCACTCCTCGGGTACCATCGGATCTTAACCTATGTAGGTTGATCGAGGACCGGAGTATAGACGGAATCCAAGTTCAGGGTAGTGGCATGCATATATATTCGCATTGCCGAGGTCTTGGATCGATAAGCCACCAACCGGATCCTGAAGGGTTCTGGTAAGTCTAGGTTGAGCAGCCTAGTAGAGTTATCTTGTGAAGTCTAATTTAAGGCCTAGCATGTTGTGTTTACAATATTGTCATCCCTAGGATTGTTCGAGTCAGGGACATCATTAAGGTAGTGACTTATAAAGATCATTTTACATAGACCCTTGTCGAAAAGAGAGGAGTTGGTTGTAGGGGACGCCTTGCGACCAACTTGTCCCTTGAGGCAGGCCTTAGGTGGTGTTATTGGGTTGCACCTTCCTGTCAAAAGGGATACGTACCATGCCTTCTCACAAGTTGGGGACATGGGTTGCGTATCCTGATTGTTAATTCCTGAAGTGCCATGATAAGGCGGGCGGAGCTAGGGGGATGGACCCCCGGAACTCCGTCAGGTCCTATGCCAAGAGGGCGAACAGGCCATGGACTATGATCCGACCAGGGGGTGGCAGGGGGCTCCCCTGTTAGCAGTATCCCCGACGGTTCGTCAGGTTTTTGAGTGAGGTCCGGTAAGCCGGATAGCAGTGGCAACATGGACACCACTGGCGAACTGCATTAGTGGGACTTGACCACGTCTGCAACCTCATCAGTCACGTTGTATCTGTCAGGAACAGGTTGTGTACAATTAGAATTCATAACGCGGGTTCAAATCCCTATATATGGAGAAACGGCTTGAGAAGGGTCGCATGTAGTATGGGCTGCATGTTGCTTCGGAGACTCGCTGACATTAGAATAGGAGCATCCTAGTTCTATTTAAATATCGCATTAGAGTCTAGTCATAGCACTCACGAACACTTAAACTACACCAACACCATTGCCATGTTTTGTATGTCGTTTGGGAGATTCGCTGCTTTGATATCAGCCTTTAAGCTTCAGTGAATACTGACGTCCCCACTTCCATAGGTACTGGATCACCGAAGTACAAGGGCGAGATTCAGGAGGACTCAAGGCGAGGAAAGCAAGGAGTCAATGTCTTATTTAGTTCCGCTGTAATATGTGTGTTGTTATCTCAAGTGAAAGTTACCAAGTGTTGTTCTTCATTCCTTGTACTCTGATGTAAGATGTTGAAGGTTGTAATACTTGGGAATGTAAAGGTAATATTGTAACTCTATTATAATGTATTGCAGTTGTATAATATTCAGACTTGTAATACATTGGGTGTTGAATAAAATGTTTTAAATTCTCCTGTTTTTCTGTGTATTGTGACTAATTGAAGAAAAGGTCTTGGCTCGTGTCTCGGTTTTCCAAGTATTGGAAATCGGGGCGCTACGGGTTCTCACATATTTTGCAGGTGCCCAAAGCCAACATTAGCTCCATGTCAAGCCTGATCCTCTTTCCCATGTGGGGAATGGACTTACTTTGACCGTTCCCCCCCCCCAACTGGATAGAGGAACTTCCTATTGGTGTCTATCGACTACTTCACAAAATAGATCGAAGCAAAACTGTTAGCATCCATCACAGAACATAAGATTTATAAGAATATAGTATGTAGGTTTGGGACCCCTAAATTCTTGTCACCAATAATGGAATACAATTTGCCGTCAGGGGATTTTGCAACTTCTACACCGATCAGGGATTGAACACTATTTCTCTTCCATCTCTTACTTAGATTGACTGCCAAGCCGAGAACGCCAACTGACATATTATTGATTGCCTCAAGAAGAGGCTCGGTGATGCTCCCAAAGGTTTATGAGTTGAAGAGCCCCGGAGTGTGCTTTGGTCCTACATGACTAATATGGGGTAAGTGACGTGGCCCCATATGGGCCACCAGATCTCCCCAGACTTTGCTCCCCTGTGATCATCAAGTCAAACAAGTCAAACTGGCTTCAGCCCATTCAGGACCACAAGCAAACGAGTCCAACCTAGTCCGTTAGGGTCTCAGACCCATTTACCCCTGCCTATAAATACCAGACCCCCTCCTCACTTCTGAAGGTAATAAACTTTTCCCCACCTGAACCCTAGCTATTGTTGCTTTCTCAGTGACTGACTAGATCGTCCGAGGGTCTGTTGCCGGGACTTCTCCGGTATTTCTAGGCAGTGTGCAGGTACAAAAGACCAAGCCAAGCCTCAAATATCCGAGCCGAGCTACTAGATCCGAGCCGAGCTACTGGATCTGAGCCGAGCACCCGGCCTAGGCTCCACCTCTCTCCTGCTACTCCCGAGCCGACCCTACGGCCTAGGATCGGATCGACGCTATTACCACATCTTTCGCTACACAAATTACAAGAACTCACACCTGTTGCCCCCACACCCCAAAAACAAACAGCATCAATGATCATGAAGAGAACCTCAACAAGAGAGTCCTCCTTCAACCTTACTTATGTCTCTGAAGCATTAATTCCCCTAGAAATCAGGCTACCTTCCCCTCGCCTCCTCTCCCTCAATGAAAAAAATAGAACTCGGACAACCTCTGGAGAAAGCTTGATCTCATTGAAGAAGTTCGCTAGAAGTCTGGCCTACGAAGACATATCTATCAACAATGGGTGGAGAAATTCTACAATAAGAAGGTTCGCCTGAAAAGCCTCAAAGAGGGAGACCTCATTCTACGAAAGCTAAAGATCTCCGACCCACGCAAGAAGAGAAAGCTCGCGCAAATTTGGGAAGAACCATACATGGTCTCCGAACTTGTCCGGCCAAGGGCATACCGACTAGACGACCCGAGGGCAAGGAGATACAAATGATTTGGAATGCGAAGCATTTGATGAAATTCAACAAGGGTGCTTAACGCCCTCCACTAAATTTTTAATTTTTGTAATAAGACCTGATGCTGATGCTACTATTTTTCTAGTGTGGGAGAAACAAATAGTGAGTTCAATTTGTGAGGAGGGAGGATGGATCCCAACCGTAAATTTGAATTGGAAGTGAGGTTAGAGGAGCGGATCTGTTGGGGGCCACCCTTGCTGTTGGCCGCCGGATTCCTGTACAAAGCAGAGAAACACCTGGAGTTTTCTCGGTGGCAGGCCTTCCGACGATCTAGTCAATGACTGGAAAAATGAGATTAGGGTTTTGGAGGCTAAAAGTTCATTACCTAATCACTGTGGAGGGGGTCTGGTATTTATAGGTGAAGAGAGGGAGCCTTACTGGACCGGGTAGACCCTCTCTTATGGGCTAGATTGGTGTAGTGAACCAACAGGCGGCCCACAAAATAGGTGGGCCTGTTTCCAGGGATCTGTGAATCCTTAGGGGATCAGACGGCTCAGATGATGCTGGATTTTTACCCATATCATATACCCTCTACTGAGGGTTAGGCATTTTAGCCGTCGAGGAGTAGTTCAATCTCATGGCAAAAATTAGTCGACAATGCGAACGGGGGTGAGACAGTTTGTTTTCACGAAGCGTGGCCCATCTCAGGCTCGGGATTCACCCCGAGCACCGAATGCCCAGGCACCGAGGGACGTTGGGTGGTGGTACGAGGTAACCACCGAGCTCTGAGCATTGAGCTCTAGATGACGTTGGGTTGCGGCTCGTGGTCTAGACCGAGTTCCGGGTGTTAGCGAGCTTGTATGAAACCTTGTAGGTAGTTTGAAGTCAATGCTGAGCATCGAGCGTTAGCAAGATTGTTTGAAATCTTGTCGGTAGCTCGAGGCCAGCATTGAACGTCGAGCATTGGAAAAATTGTATGAAATCTTGTGGGTAGCTCGAGGTCAATGCCGAGCGTGATTGTATGAAATCTTGTAGGTAGCTCGAGGTCAACGTCGAGCATCGAGCATTGGCAAGATTGTATGAAATTTTGTGGGTAGCTCGAGGTCAATGCCGAGTGGCGAGCGTTAGCAAGATTGTATGAAATTTTGTGGGTAGCACGATGTCAATGTCGAGCGACGAGCGTTAGCTAGATTGTATGAAACCTTGTGGGTAGCTCGAGATCAGTGTCGAGCGTCGAGTGGTGGCAACATTGTATGAAATCTTGTTAGTAGCTCGAGATCGATGCCGAGTGGCAAGCGTTGGCAAGTTTGTATGAAATCTTGTGGGTAGCTCGAGGTCAACGTCGAGCGTCGAACGTTGGCAAGGTTGTAATAAATCTTGTGGGTAGCTCGAGGTCAATGCCGAGCAGCGAGCGTGGCAAGATAGTATGAAATCTTATGGGCAGCTCAAGGTCAGCATCGAACATCAAGCATTGGCAAGTTTTTATGAAACTGTGTGGGTAGCTCGAGGTCAATGTCAAGCGTCGAGCATTAGCATGATTGTATGAAATCTTGTGGGTTGCTTGAAGTCAGCATTGAGCGTCGATCATCGAGCATTCGCAAGAATGTTTGAAACCCTGTGGGTAGCTCGAGGTCACCGTCGAGCGTCGAATGATAGATAGATTGTAAGAAATCTTGTCGGTTGCTCGAGGTCACCGCCAAGCGTCGAGGGGTAGCATACTTGAAAGATTTCGTAGCCTAGTTTGTCAATCATTGTGACAACTGTTAAGGCATGTGCACTACACGTGGCTGGGTTGACGTCATGGTTGGGGATATCAAGGTGCCTCTATGTTATCCACCATTGGATCAAATTGAATGGTCACGATGGGGTGTGAAAATCGAGGCACCTCTGAGTCGCTTATATATACTCTCCCCTCTTTCATTCTCCTCTTTACTTTCTCTCACTCGCTCCAAATTTTCTCTCTCTAGATTCTGTTCAGGCACCGACGACTAGCTTTTCGATATCCTTTTCGGCAACCTAGTTAGTATTTTTATATTATGTCGAGGGTCCGGTCCAGTTATTCCGCCTCCACGTCTGGCCAGTGACAACGGTTCTCCCTCTGAAGAGGTTCAACAAGTTTCTTCCGAATCTACATTCTGGGAAGAAGTCAAGAAGGTCTACAAGGTTGAGCCTATCCGAACTCAATGACCCTTTGTGGTGGAATTGAGTGATTCAGATGAAGAGGTCGAAGAGATAGAGGACCGGTGGAGGTAGACGAGGGCAAGGAATAAGAGGTAGAAGAATTCAAGGTTAATAAGGTTACCGAGGAGGGAGATGGTGTCGAGGATGAAGATGAAGAGCCTGACAATGAAGAAGTAGTGGGCGAGGGGGAAGAGGATGAGGGCGAAGTTAAGGAGGTCGACCCGTCAGAGGGGGCTGTGTGTTTGAAGTGATTGGCATCACTTTTCTTCTGAGGGCTCCCCGCATTCGTGGGAGAAAGCTGAAGTGTACTCTTTCCGATAGCCCTAGGTCACCCATCGAGTTTTTCTTGCAGGGCGAGATCGACGTCCCCAATCTTCAGCAGTCGGGTTCGATCAGAATTTATTTGGACGACCTCGAAGATTTGGTTCAGTTTGGGGTGCAACCCTCTTTGCCAAGCCGCCAGAGGATCAGAGCAGACAGTATACATAGCTTATTGACAAGCAGGGACCTCCCGCTAATATGGGCTAGCTACTTCATTTCCCTGGAATACAAGCTGATGATTCCGAACCCGACCGACGAATTTCTTGGCCCTTTGATTCTGCATGTTTCGTTTGACGCCTTCAGCATTGGGTTGAGGTTACCCCTGCACTCTTTTGTGAAGTAGGTGTTGAATTAGGCGGGACTGAGTAAGATGCAGTACGGCTCAAACTCCTGGAAGCAGATCGTGTGCTTCATGTTGCTCTGCGAAGAGAGGGGGTTCCTTTGAAGTTGAAGTATTTCTGAGCATGCCTTGGGATCAGCTCAGCAGGGACGTATACGGGGGTGTAATACATCTCCCCTCGCCCCCATAGACGGGTAGTCCACAGTCACTCAGATTCCATCAACAAATGGAAAGAGAAATATTTCGTCGTTCGGAAATAGGTACCTTGGGACATCCCGACAAACTGATCCTTCTACAAGCCTAACCACAAGGCTTCGAGGGAGAAATACTTAATGAAGGAGGAAAGGGAGGATGTGAATAGGATCTTCGCCTATGGGATTATCAGTTGGGCAAACGTGACCGAGAGGCATTTAGCGAGGATTAGACTGAGCCCCATCGACCTCTGTATGATTTTCGTTTCCTTTTTCCGTCATTCATTTTACCTTTGTTCTCACAACTCGTGTTTTCTTTTGAAGCTATGGATGATGCGTAGATCGAGGTGAGGAGAACCTTCTTGGCCAAGAAGAAGGCAGTCGAGCAACTGAAGCCGAAGAAGCGGCCCTCTGCTGCCGCGTCCGAGGGGACTTTCGGGGCGAAGTCCAAAAGGTCGAGGGCATTGACAGTTTCTGGTACCTCTAGACCGAACAAAGCTCATTCGAGCCTAGGCAACCTTAAGCCGAGATTTTGAAGGCTGATATCCCGCCTGTCCGTCCCGAGGCCAAGGAGATCGGAGATTGTAGGGAGGGGGGGCTGGAGACATGGCCCCCCAACTAGTCCATAAAGTTGACAGGTTCTTTATTGGAGGGTCCGGTGGCAATCGAGGCGGTGGAGAACTTGGCCACCCCTCAAGATAGAGAGAGCCTCTCGACCGAGACCCTTGAGTAGTGATTCATGAAGTGGGCTTAGGCCGACATGATTGTAATCATTTTCCGAACCGTGTTACTTAATTTTTTTATGTTCTTGAAAATTTCTAAGTCTTTGCTTTCCGTTTGCAGGTGAATCTGCAAGGGACGGAGTTGAGGAGGCAGTCTACCCGCAAGCTTAAGCAGTCCGAGCGGAAGGATCAGAGGTATGAGAGGGAGATGAAGGAGGAGAAGCTGCTGGTCCACGACTTGGATGCTCGTAAATGAGCCTTAAAGGCAGAGCTGACCACCGTCACCGAGGACCAAACTCGGTTGGAGAAGGAGAAGGACCTTCTACAGGAGAGTGAAAAGAAGCTGCAGGCCGCGAAGCTGAATACCATCGACAAGGTCATCTTCACCCAGGACTAGGTATATGGCCGGGCCATCGAACATGTGCTGTGAAAGTACCCCGATCTCGAGCTTGAGGGTTTTAGCTTCTCCATGAAGTTCCCCGAGGCCCCACCCACTGGGGGGAGGTGATGATGAGGGGGATGATCGCTCGCCTGCCCTGAGGTTAACATTGCGAGAGCCGAAGAGGTGCTTTTTTTTTGTATTTGCTGAATGGGGATTGGTCACCGCTTTTTGTATGGATGATGTAACACCTCGAATTTTTAAAATATCGAAAATGTCTGTTTTTATATGTTTTGAGTGGTGAAAATTATTTTTGGTATATTTTATTTAAATATTGATATCGGTATGGATATTTATGGTAGATTGGTATTATTGCTATATATTGAAGCCATGAGTTGAGATTTTATGTGAATAAATATTGATTATTTTATTTTATAATTTTGAAGGATTATTGCGAGATAATTGCAATGTATTTTGTATTGTTGATGCTATTAAAGAAAAGAGTTGGGGTTTACTTGAAATATTTTGGAGGTCTAGGGGTCTATCTGTAAATATCCATTTATAAAAATATTATTATTATTATAATTTTATCTCTACTACTATAATGGGAGAACACCTTAGTGTAATTTGTCCTCAACCCAAATATTTTCGAAAATGGACCAGTTATGGACTAACTTTGGGTAAATATTTTCGAAAGTGGACCAGTTTGGTAAATATTTTCCACAGTGGATCAGTTCGGAAATTATTTTCTTATAACCCCCCCCCATTCTTCTCCTTCTTCTCGGTTCTTTTCTCTCCCGATCGAAGCCAACCGAACCCACCATTCGGCCTCTCTCTCTCTCTCCTTAAATCCACTTCGTTCCTTCGCAAAATCCAAATTAAATTGGAGAATAGGCTAATTGAAGGGTTCTCTACAACGTGGTAGCATCGGATTTCCGAAAGGATTCCAAAAAAGGTATACCCTATTTTATTTATTTGTATAAAATTTATTGTGGTTAGTTTTATTGGGTAGGATTATGATGGTAGAGAGATTTAGAAGTGTTGGAAGTGGTAGATTTGGGAAATTAGTGGGTTGTTAGAGAAATTGCAATTTGTTAGTAAATGAGGGTTTTGGGTTTGTAAAATAGAGAGATATATATATATATAAGAATTATCTCTGGTATGGTGGTAAAAATTGTAGTGAGTCATTAGAATAAAATGGGGAGTAGTGATTTTGGTATAGACTTGAATTATAGAGTTTATGAAATCGGGTAGAAAACTCGATCCAAATAATTAAAGAAAATGTATATGAGGGTGTAGAGTATTATGCAAGGATTAATATAAATTTAGGATGATTTTTATAGGCTTCCAGCTCAATTAAATTGAGTGAAATAAATTATAGGCGAAAAGTGCACGCCGGGTGTTCGGTGAAATGCCCGCGCGATATAGAGGTGAGAATTTGATGAGTTCGGAGGTGTAGTTGAGTCTCATTATTATTATTAATCCTAATATATGAGATTAGGAAAAAGAGGATTAAAGAAATTAGAAAATACGAATTTTTCTTATTAGAAAGCCTCCGATCAATAAGGGAATGTTTGTATGGGGACCCAAATTCGAAATCCGTCGATGTAGCTCGGCTACTTAGGTCATTTGTAACGTGTGGGTGAAGACGGATTCAAATTTGGAGGTCCGTAGGTCGAGTTTTGAGCTTTAAACTAATCGGTTCTATAATTTTTCAATTAGGAGGAAAAAGTCGAACTTCGACTGGCTACAGGACGGACGTGGGACATCGTTTGCTCGAGCCGTCAGGTGAGTACGTTGTGTTTATGAATATTTTATATTGTGGCCAAATTTCGTGGCCTTTTGATATGTTTTGTGGGTGTTATGCCAAAAAATGAATTTTCGTTGAAAATACGGATTTTTAAGGATCCAAAATGGGTTTTTGAGACATGTGATGAAATTAACTATTTTAAGTATATAAAACCTATATTATGAGTTAATGTGACGTGTTGAAGTATAAAAACTAAATATATTAAATTATTTATGCGTATTTTTATCCTGTGCATGTTTTGTGCATGTTTTTGGGGTATATAGGCCGACATAGGCAATCGGGTATATGCGGAGCCTGGTGTATGGGCTAGCATGTCATGGATGGATGTTATAAGATGTGGTTAGACGAATTTAGTGATTGTGATCATGTTTCGAAGATCTGTGTAATTATAGTACACGTTTGTGCATGCTTTGGGGCATATAAGCCCTTATAAGTGATTTTACTTATATGAAACAGGATGTATGAGCTAGTATGCTATAATTAGATATTATAAGACTTAATTAGAGGAAATAAGTGGTTTTGGCTCCTTATGATGGGAAACCCGCATGTGTGATGTTCATTTGTAATATATATAGAGATGATCATGATGCGTGATGCAATAATTGACGAAATTAAATAAGTGGGTGCATGTTTACATTTTAATTATGTTTGAAATGAATTAATGGGCAGTAATATGATATGTTGGTTTATATGATAAATGACTTGGTGTATGTTTATATGGGATTTAATGAAGTAGCGAATAGCATGGTATTCATAATGGGTGATGTTATGGTAAATTAAATAACATGATGGTTTCTATGTTAAATGACATGGGGTATGCATATATATATGATACAACGAGATGATAATCAATATTGTGGATATCAGTTGTGCATCAAATGCAAGATAAAAGGTGAGATGATAAGTGTTAATAAAATGTGTTTTTATTCACATGATTAAAGTCAAAAATGTGGCTATTGTGCAAATAAAAGCTGTGATGCTTTGTGTTTATTTAATAAGATGAAAAGATGATATAACAAATGGCTTTGTTGACCAGTACCTACAGCAATCCTGGGGGTTTGGGCTAGACCTCCTAATACCCAAGGACCGGCTTGGGGTAAGTGGACCCAAACTATGTTTGGGGTAAGTGGATTTTATCGCCCAAGCTATCGGCTTGAGGCCCAGCTTTCCCTCGATGACAGCTGTCGCGAGGAAGTACCCAGTTTATCTGGGGTAAGTGGTTTTTCCCTCTTGGCTTCGGCTGGGAGGAAGTACCCAGTTTATCTGGGGTAAGTGGTTTTTCCCTCGATGACAGCCGTCGCGAGGAAGTACCCAGGTTACCTGGGGTCAGTGGCTTTTTCCCTCTTGGCTTCGGCCGGGAGGAAGTACCCAAGTTCTACTTGGGGTAAGTGGTTCCCTCGCTAGTTCGGCTAGGAGGAAGACGTAGCCTCGGACGAGTAAGACTCTGTGTGAGCATCGGGCCGCGTGTTTACTGGACTGTCGGCTTTCAGTATGTTGGGATACTGTGGCTCACTGGTCGACAAACTAATAAAATAAATAAGTGTTAATAATAAATGTGGTAGTAAAGAAAGTGGTAAGTGGAATGTGAATTGTGTGTGGAAGAGAAAGTGGATAGTGAAATGAGAACTGTGTGTGGGATAGAGAGTTGTTGTGAATGAAGTAAATGTGAAAGTGAACGTGCTATGAGTTAGTGTATGAAAAGAAGTGATAAATGCAGCTTGTGATTAATTTAAGATGAAAATAATAAAAGAGATGTGTTATCATGAATAATACCAAGTAATTGCATTATGGGTGTGATCATTAAAGTAAAATACAGTTGATATGAGTTGTACCTTGGAATTGTGTCAAGGAACTACCCGCCCGCAATTTGTGTGGAAATTGTGGGAACTTCCTGCCTTGGCATAATTCGCAGGGTGAGTGGATATAATAGTGGTAATGATTGATAGAAATGAGAAATAAAGTGAAGTGAAGATGATAAGTGATTGAAGTGAAATTAATAATCAAGCTATCGGCTTGAGATGTGATGTGATATTACCCAAACTGTGTGTTTGAGGTACAGTGATGATTACCCAAGCTATCGGCTATGGGATGTGATATGTGGTGGCCCCAGAGTGTGTTTGGGGATTAAGTGAAAATGATAATAAGATTTATTGTTATAAGAAAAAGTAATTACTAAAGTGATATAATATGATGTGAATGAGCTATAAAACATGGTTTTGATGCAATGAGTATAAGAATTCGAATTAATGAGGTGTTAATGATGTGATGAAATGTGAGTAAATCGCATGGGCAATGAGATGTGGTAATTATGTCATGAGAAATGAAGGAATATGGTAGTATGAGAATAGATGCATATGTTTATGATGTGATACTTTTATAACATAATAAAATAAATACCTGTTTTATGAAATTGGATATGACAATGGTTATTAAAGAAAGTATGTTGTGTTATGAGTTTGTGTACTTTGGAAGTGTGTCGGGGAACTACTCGCCTGCTATTTTCGTGGAAATGGTGGGAGCTACCTGCCTCGGCACAACTTCTGAATGTGTGTGTTGATGACATAATATAAGTAAATGAAACGCATGGCTAAATAGAGTTGGAGAAATGATATAATAACATCATGTAGTTATGTTAATATAAATAGTGAAATGCTGATATGATGATAAGTGTGGAAAGATGAATATTCGTATTATGCGAATGTAAGATAAGTATATTTATATATCTATACGAGGTTGATGTGAAGTGTATTATGAAATGTGGGAAGTATGGATAATTAAATAATTGAATGCAGGATTGGCAAAGTATGTGATTTATCACTGTACTGACGATGTTGTTGTGTTCATGATTCAGGTGGCATTATTTTAATTCGGTAATTGTAAGTTTAAGTATTTTCTTTATACCATTTTAATTTGTCGTTAGATTAGTAATTATACTCACACCAGAAATGGCTAACCCCTTAGTGTTTTGGGGGGTTAGGGGAGTCTGAGGACTACCCTAGATCCCCCACTGTTGCAGGTTCTCATCAGTGCAGAGGTGAGGCGTGGAGTGGTAGTATAACTTTTTATTTAAAAATTTGTATTACTTAGTTATAGGAATAGTGAAATTTATGATTTAAATTGTATTATGAGTGTATAAGCCTGTATATGACGATGATGAGTATAGTGTGAGGTGGTGTGGTATTTGGTGACCCGTACCCGTCCCGTCGTGGAGTACCAGGCTCTGTGGTAAGTTTTACAATGATTTTTCTAAGATTTTACCTCGTTTTTCAAAGAAATTCATAGTTTTTAATTGATATTTGATAATCCGTTATGAGTTTGGCCCCCAGAGCATTATATTATATTGCCTGTGTGTATCTGCTCATTTTGGCCTGGGGAGCCCGTGAAAATATTATGTGGTTTGTGAGCTACGGAATTTTGAGCAGAATTCCGTAAGCTTTTTGTGTTTCGGGGCAAAATTTACAGGGGGGACTCTGTCAAAATTTTTCCCGAAATATAACTTTCTTAGTTTATGATTAAAGTGATATAGAAATTAAAAGAATTGAATTTGGAGACTTAGTTTTCGAAAAAAAAAAAAAAATTGGGGTGTTACAGATGATTATTGATGAATGAAAAAAAATTTGGGCCGAGCTCTTCGACTTGATATTTTTTATATGATGTTTTGTGTTCTGCAATTTGGCCAACTATGTGAGACTCGGAGTGATATATCTCTTTCTTCTTTTATCAGATGACTAAGCCTACCTTGGCTAACCCCCGTGGTGCCATACTTGAGTACCTTTGGACTAAGGTGAAATTCCTAGAGTCCAGCTTGGCACACTACCATAAAGCGGCCAAGGATCGGGAGGCGTCGTTCACTTTCTTTATGAAAAGGTCGCAACAATAAAGCTTAGAGGTGGCTTGTCTGAAGAAGGCAATAGTCGATCGGGATCTAGGGAGCACCGAGACTCGACTATCGATCTCTAGTTGTTCCTCTCGGGCACCCCATTCGGCTGACTCGTTCCTTCGTAAGACGGTTCTGGAGAAGGAACTGGAGATATACAGATTGAAAGTCGTGTTCGAGGTGGTAGGATCCCAAATTGCCTCTCTCAGAAGCGGCTGGCCTTCCGTTAGGGGCTCTTCTCCGTCCCTTGGGCTGGAGCCACCGAACCTTGGTGATGCCCAAAGCTCGGTGGTAGAGGTGTCCACCTTGGCCACTGTTAGAGACAAAGTTGATAGGCCTGCCGGTGAGCAGACCCGGTCGGCTAGGCTTGAACTGGTCTGGGCTAGACCTGGGGGCCCCCAGATAGAGAAGTAGGTCGTTCAGCCGGCTTTCATATCTTGTTGTAATCTTTTTGTAATCTTTGTGGCCTTGCTAGTTGTGTAGTAACTTTGTCGATGGAGGAGTTCAATTTTGAACTGCCTTGTGTAAATTTGCTTTCTTGGAATTCGAAACATCGGTCTCAGAAATTGTGGTACCAGTTGTGTAAATGCCCTGTCTTGGAATTCGAAACATTGGTCTTGGAAATTGTAGCATCTGTTAAATTGCATCATGTTGGAATTCAAAACGATGGCTTTAGGATGTGTGGCGACGACTCCTTCATAGTCGTTGGATGGGAATGGGCGACCTAGATCAATCCACATCATTGTTGTGGGTTTCGAGGATGCCTTCCTCCCGTAGCCTATATAAGCTCTTATTATCTTTCAGGCTTTTGTAAAGTGCCTAAGTTTATGTGGTTCTCCTACTACCAACTGATAGTTAGGGGTAAAGTGGCGAGTATGGTCGCTCTGTCCCTAGCTTTCAGCGGGTGACAGGATGATCGCCTCAGATGGCTTCATTTATTACTTCCTAGGGAGACTAGGCGAGCCCTAGTGAGATTAGGTAAAACTTATGCTTGGCTTGATGTTCAGATCGAGCGTGAACTTTATCAGTGTTTTACTAAATCCCGTGTGGGGCTTAAGTTGCATGCCAAGCAGCGAGGAAATGAGAGATTCTCGTTAATCTCTCGTTGGGGTCGAAGTCCATGGCGAGCCATGAGGACTTGAGGGATTTGTAAAAAATCTCTCGTTGGGTAGCTCGACGTCCATTTCGAGCGGCGATGAATGACAAGATTGTAGAAAACCTCTCATTATGGTCGGAGTCAATGCCAAACGGCGAGGACTTGAAAGATTGTAGGAAATCTCTTATAGGGGTCGAGGTCGATGCCGAGAGGTGAGGACTTAAGAGATGGTAAGAAATCTCTCATTAGGGTCACAGTTCATGTAGAGCGGCGGGGACATGAGAGATTGCAAGAAATTTTGATGTGCACGCTGAGCGGAGAGGACTTGAGAGATTGTGAGAAATCTCTAATTGGGATCGAGGTCCATGCCGAGTGACAATGACTTGAGAGATGGTAAGAAATCTCTCGATAGTGTCGCAGTCCATGCCGAGCGGCGACGACTTGAAATGTTGTGAGAAATCTCTCTTTGGGACCGAGGTCCATGCAGAGCGGCGATGACTTGAGAGATTGCCTGAATTTCTCTTGTAATACGATCGCTTGGGCGCTAAAATCAGAAGAGTTGCTTTGAAGACAATGTTTTATTGCCTGGTTGTCAAAGGCTGGCATTTATTATAATTGTTGATACATGTGCGAACCCCTATGGTCCTTCATGGAACTTGATCAAGTGTTCGACGTTCCAAGTCCTCTTGATTACCTTCCCCCCGGGTCTTCAAGTCAGTCAGTGCACCATTTTGGAGACCCAGTACGGGTCGTCCCAGTTCGGAGAAAGCTTTCCTTTCTTGTTGGGTTCGGAGATAGCGAGCCTTCTGAATACAAGATCACCCTCTTTGATATTCGTTGGCCGGACCTTTTTGGTGTAGAATCGCTCGATGCACTGTTGGTAAAAAAAATTTCTGACGAAAGACATTTTGTGGACTTCATCGAGGAGGTCCAAGTTGGCCCTGAGGTCATTTCAATTCGACACCTCATTGAAGCCTATAATCCTTGGCAAAGGCAGTGCAACCTCCAAGGGGATGACAACTTATGTTCCATTGGTCAGGTTGAAGGGTGACTCGCTAGTCGGGACCTTTTTTCTAGTTCGGTAGGACCAAAGAACACTGGGTAGTTCATCAACCCATAACGTCTAGGGAGATTCATCCAATCGCTTCATGAGGCCCACGAGGATTTGATGGTTTGCATTCTTGGCCTTGCCATTGGATTAGGGGTGCAAGAACGAAAAGAAACGCTGTTGGATCCCGAGGTTTTCGTAAAATTTGCGGAAGCCTTTCCTCGCGAACTGAGTTCCATTGTCGGTGATGAGGATCCGCGATATCCCGAATCGACAAACAATGTGTTTCCAAAAGAACTGTTGAGTCTGATGTTCGGTAATGGTGGCCAGAGGTTCTGCTTCAAACCACTTAGTAAAGTAGTCAATGGACACAATGAGAAAGTGCCTCTGACCGGTCGCCGTAGGAAAGGGGCCAACAAGGTCCATTCCCCACATGGCGAATGGCACGGGACTGGGGAGCAACTTGGGGGGCATGCCTGACAGAGGAGAATCTATTGCACAGACCATGTGTTTTAACCATGTCTTGTGCGTCTTGAAGGAGGGTGGCCAATTGTAGTCGTGGTTAAGGAATTTTGTGGCAAGTGTTCTGCTACCCATGTGGCAACTTCCAATCCCTTCGTGCATATCTTTCAATGCATATTTGGCTTCTTCCGAGCTTAGGCACTGCAGGTAGGGTCTCTCATCGACCTTTGTGTACAGCTTGTAGAGCACGCCGTCCATAAGAACGAACCTCTCAGCTCTGACTTAAATCCTTCTGGCCTCAGATTGATCCTGTGGCAATACATCGTTTCTCAAGAAATCCTAGATTAGGTCCATCCACCCAGGTGCCTACACGGGCGGATCGAGGCAGAGGACCTCAATGTTTTCTACGCTCAGTCGGAGGAGGACTTCCACCAGGTCTGTGTAATGGAGGCCGTGAAACAAAAAGGAGGTGAACTTGGACAGGGTGTCTGCTTGACCATTCTGTTCATGAGGGATGTGGATAACCGAGGCATTTTCAAAATCTGAGAGTAGAAGTTTGACGCGCGCCAAGTATTGGACCATTCGGGTGTCGCAAGCTTCATACTCCCTGCATATTTGGTTGACGATCATCTAAGAGTCACTGAATGCTATTACTCGCTTGGCTCCAGACTTCCGGGCTAGTAGAAGTTAGGAAATCAAGGCCTCGGACTCTGCATCGTCATTTGACGCTTTGAAACTGAAGCGTTGGTTGTAGTGGAAGACGAAATTGTCCGGGCCGCTTAGTATGACTCTAGCTCCACTCCCCTCTTCGCAGGATGAACCATCTACGTAGAGGTCCCACGTAGGTTGTCTTGTTGTTCCTTGGGAGTCTGTGAGATCGTGCACTCGATGATGAATTCAGCTAGCACCTGTTCTTTAATGGCAGTCCTCGATATCATGGAGGACTTTGCTGACGTGATATATGGGTGTCTTTGGACTCTATTGTCCTCTCTGACAAGGACATCGCTGAGTGCTTGTTCCAATGAGGCTAGGTAAAGGCAGAGGATCTCGCCCGGCACAGGTTTGCTGAGGAGGGGGGACTTGTGAGGTAGTGCTTTAGCTGGTCAAAGGCTTGTTGTTGTTGTTACCCCCATTCGAAGCTTATTTCCCCCCGGAGGGACTTCAAAAAGGGGAGAGACTTCTCCCCCGATCTTGTTAGGAAACGACCGATGGCAGCGAAGTGGCCGGTGAACCTTTGGACTTCCTTCATGTTCTTCAGAGGGGCCATGTCTATCCTGTGCTGGCTAACCATAATACTAAGAAATTTTTCAGAGGTAACGCCGAAGGCACACTTGGAGGGGTTGAGCCTCATGTCGTGCATTCTTAGGACCCCGAAGGCCTCCTCGAGGTCTCTCACATGGTCTTCCCCTTTCAGGCTTTTGACAAGCATATCATCGACATACACCTCCATGTTGCGCCCTATCTACTCTTTGAAGATTTGGTTGACGAAACTCTGGCCCGAGAAGCTTCTTGGTTTCCTATTATGACCCCGGCCCCGGACTCAGTCGGAAACTTCATCTTCATGTGATAGGGAGAGGGCACTGCCTAGAGGGAAGCAAGCCAGGGAAGACCGAGGATGGCATTGTATGCGGCCTTGACATTGACCACCATGAAATCCATCGCCTCGGTTCGGGAGGTTGGGGACTTTCCAGCAGTGACGTCCAGCGTGATGATTCCCTTAATTTGGACCGGAACACCCAAGAATCCATGAAGGGTGTAACCTGCTGGTTTCAACCTTTCCCGAGAGAGCTTCAGTTTCTCGAAGGTTGAAAGAAACATGATATTAACCGAGCTCCCGTTGTCGACAAGAATTCGGCGAACCACATGATTGGCAAGACTAAGGCTAATGACTAGGGTGTCGCAATGAGGGACTCTAACACCTTCGAGATCTTTGTTCGAGAATGAGACCGATATCCCGGGACGCTGGGGCGGAGGGAAATTGTGGATGGAGTTGACTTCGTGGAAAAAAGCTCAATGGCAAGAATTTGAATCCCTACCCATAGGCCCGCTATGGACGCAAAGGAGGATGGCCAATCCTTCAGAGCCCTATGATTTGGCCTCTACATCAGGTCTCTTGTTGGCACCTGGGGGAAGGGTGATTCTCGGAACATCTATAATGAATTTTTTCAGGTATCCCTATGAGGGCTTCGATCTCATCCTTAAGAATCCAACAGTTGTCGGTCTCATGGCCGTGGTCCCTATGGAAATGATAGTAGAACATCTACTCTCTTTTGTTGTTACCATTGCTGAATCGAGGAGGATGCCGAACGACATCGTTGCCCTCTATCTCTGTTAGGATGGAGGATACACTCGCATTGTATGGAGTGAATTTGTCGATCCTGGGCACTTCAGGTGGGCGTCTATGCCAAGAGGCATCCTTCTGGGTTTTCTTTGATGCGTCAGCACCGTCCGCCTTCCTCTTCCCTCTTGCGAGGGAGTCCCTTCGGCCGGTTGGGTGCAACGCCCCTTCGACTCGAATATACTTCTCGCTCCTGAGAAAGAGGTCCGGGAAGTATATCGGAGGATTCTTGGTGAGGTATGGATTCAACAAGTCATGGTTGACATTGAGCCAAAATGCAACGGCCACGTCCAGGGCATCTAGGGAGGTGATTGACCATGCTTCAGCGGTGAATCTCTGAATGAAGGCCCAAAGGGACTCCTCATCATTCTTTTTCAGGTCTAGGAGGGATGCACTTGTCCTCTTAGCCTTACGGTTGGTAATGACGAGTGCTAGGTGTAACGCCCCGGATCCCCATTTCCGGACATCCGTGACATAACCAAAATCTTTGGCTTCAAATACATCTCAACCCACTAAATAACACGGAAAATTAAAAACTTTTTATTGACAAATAAGTCATTACATCATTAGTTACAAATGTATATTGTTCCTGAACAAGGAATACAAATTACATCAACTCATTACAACTGATTACCATATATTCAGACTCTCTTGTGAAGCTATCAGTTGTCTTCCAAAACGGTAGTCTGCTGATTACCGCCGAAACTCTATTGATTGGTCAATCTGCTTCCCTGGGACTTGCCCCTTGGTTTGAGCCTTCCACTACGCGACTCTGATATTTCTGTAACTGCTTGAGTGGTAGGCATGTACACTGCCACTCCACTAGGATGCCCTGCTTGTCTTGAGTTCTCCTGCACTCGCGACTCGGTATCTAGCATCTAATTGAGTGGGCACGTCAGTACTTCTACTGACGCAATACTGATAAGAAAACAGAGATCTCCAACTTGCATACCCACAAACCATCTTGAATGGAAAAAGAAATGTGCATCCTAATTTCCTAGTGTTTGTGTATGCCATGACCTGAAGTCTAATGCAAAGTGCAGAGTACAGTACGGATGCACTTAATCTAATGTCAGCGAGACTCTGTATACACATGCATCCCATACTACATATGTTCTAGATCAAGCCGTTTCGTCTAGTTTCAGGATTTTGAACCCTCACCATGCAATGCCTTCTACTATTGAACACATCCTATTCCTGATAAGTACAACATGATTGAGGAGGTTAAAAAATTTGGCTACCCCATTTGTCACTAATAATTGTTGCATCGGATCTCTCTCAAAAGCCGTGACGAACTTACAGATACATCGCAGCATACCCATTGCGCTGAAGATCCACCATGGTCCGTTCGTGTCCACCAACATAGAACAAGGGAACATCCTGTTCTTATTAAGGAACCTCAGGAATTAATAGAACGAGATACGGCTTCCATGTTCTTAACTATTGAAAAGACACAGCCCATATCCCTTTGAAAGGAAGAAACAACCCTGGTTATCACCGCCTAGTGCTGGCTCTTAGAACGAGTCGGATTATAGGGAATCACCCCAAACACCAATTCGGTCTTCAAGCGAATAGTAAAGAAAACTTAATTAAATACAGTCTACTGAAATATGTTATCACTCAAATCATGCACGGTGTCTTACCAAACAAATATTTGAGCCTTAGTGGTCTGTCAAAAATAGCAATTAATCACGGTGAATTATTCATCGATTTCCAATACCTTCATAGGTCTTCGATCATATCCCCGGCCCATGACTCTCAGTGAGTATTCCATCGGCGCCGAAAAGATGCATAAAAATTCGTGAATGAAGGTAAACATATGCAGACACCAATACCCGACCATTGACAGACTTAATCATCAAGACACCAGTCATAAATAGACCATATAGCTATTCTCTTACTCACGTGGCCATCACGGGTACTAAGCATAACAATCTAATATAAGTCCCAAATGAAGTTCTTACAAGGGATAATACTTTAAAACATCTTAAAACTCCAATAATAAGCAGTTGCTGCGACTCAATCTATGCTCATCGGAATCCAACAAAATTAGATTTTCTAGAAGGGTAGGAAACTCTACTGCAATCCCCTAGTTGACAACTCCCTCAAATTCCATCTAGAACTCAAGTACCCTGAGTTAACACATGCTTGGAGTCGAATAAGACAGCAGGATGCTGAACTTGTAAAATTCATAACTTCCAATATACAATTTGGAATTGCATAATATTACCCATTCTGGAAAACTAAAGTCTAGGCTACAACTTTCTAGTTGACCACTACATCAGATACATCAATCTAATTGCTCTAAAAGGACTCTCAATCATTAGCCCGTGTACTCCCCGTACACTGGCCGCACCTTGCCGATTGCATAATAACCTACTCGCTCATCAGAAAGACACAAATCTAGGTTCTATGGAAAGGTAGAAGTGTCTACTATAACTTCCTAGTTGAACACATCCTCAGATTCATCCATTAAAGTCATCAAAAATTCCAATTTCTATCAGGTACACATATAGGAAAAAAATGATACATTTAACAAACAAGTCCTCGACTAAGACTGGGTCTGCCCTAATCTTAGGAAAATCATAACTTTTGCTACACAAACTGGAACTGCATGATTCCAAATGTTTTGAAAAGCTGTGACTCTCTACTACAAATCTCTAGTTGATCATTCCCAAATTCTTAACACATAATTCCAGAATTACACAAATTCACATACCAGTTAACTTGAGCTAAAGCTGAACCTGGTACACTTTAAAATTCAATAACAAATCAACCCTAAGTCCAAAGCTCATGAAATTTGAGATTCTGAAACTACACATATACCATTCCATTGTATCCAAAAGTTGCATCTAAATTCATAATACACAGGGAGTTATGACTCTTCAAACATAACATAAAAATTCTACTGCTTTTCAGACAGGGTCTTTACCTCCATATACAATTTATTTTGTAACTTCATCAAATGCTATCTAAAAATTCTAAATTTTGAGAATCGTGATTTAGACTCATACTACAAGCTACTGCAAAAATTTCATTGCAATATCATGCACACACAAGAATTTATGAATATATGAATTTCGGTCTCAAAACAGACAGATTCAGTTTCTGTCTTCCGGACCAGTTGTAACTTAAAAAAAAATTTGAGGCATCAAACGATCTCAGAAAATTGTAAAATTTGAGAATAAGTTTGTAGACACATAGAAGAGCATCCAGCAAAAAATTCGTGTTTGGGCTACTAAATGGCCTCCAATTATTATGAAAAAAATCATGTGTGCTCTAGATTCATAGAATAACGAGTGCTAAAAATTTTAATCCAAAATTCCAAACCGTTTTTTAGCTAGGAATTCTTAAGCTACACATCACATACATGTTTCTTCAACCAAAGATCATGATAAAATTTGTTCTATCAGACAAGCTACTTTTCTTAGCATGTCACATACTCATACATGGTAACCAAGTTTCATAGCTACTACTAATTTCATGCCCAAAATAAATACTAAGTTTTAGAGATTAGAGAATCACCCACATCTTTGTTGTGCAAGAGAACTCCTACTAGCTTGCTTGCTAGCTTCCCCTCCTTGCTCCTCCTCTTTGGTCTCAATGAAGCCTTATCTTTTTCTCACTTGTTCTCTTCCTCTTCTCTCTCTCCCTCTCTCCCTTTTTTTGGAATTATGCAAGAAGAAGAAGAAGGAATAAGAGAGTGTGAAATGGAGTAGGAGTTTGGAGAAATGAAAAATAGAAGGAAGGGGGGTGTTTATGTGGTCGGGTTTGGAGTGGGTGGGGGTAGGGGTGGTGTGATGAGGTGTAGGGTGGACATGGAGGGTGGATGGGTGAAGAGATTGGATGGTTGGATGAAAAGCCAACACACACAACTAGAACCATCCACACTCTTCTCATTCTTTCATGAAGAAATCAACATGGCTAAGTTTCCACCATTGGATCTCATCAAGGCCCAAGCCACGATCACCATGATGTTAGGGTTCCTAACCCTAAGTCAGGTCAAGTAACCTTAGGTCAAAATAGTAACCCTTAACCCTAACCCTAGCCCTAATGCAAAATTATTGCTATGTTTCTACCATTGGATCTCATCAAGGTCCAAGCTATGATCACCATGATGTTAGGGTTCCTAACCCTAAGATAGGTCAAGTAACCTTAGGTCAAAATAGTAACCCTTAACCCTAACCCTAGCCCTAATGCAAAATTATGCATGATCATATTCAATTCAATCAATATGATCATGCATAATTCTGCATAATTCTATATATATATATATATATATATATATATATATATATATATATATATATATATATAGAAAAATACATTCAAGTATTTAACTTATAGAATATATATACGGACACACACATTCAAAATAATTATATGTCGTATATCATATATGATCCAATACGGTCCAATCAAACACATATATATAGACATCTGTCTATATACTCATAATAAAATAATTTAAATTTTTAAAAATATATGTTTAATAAAAATTATTATTTTCTCCCAAAAATTGTCTTGTCAAAACAATCGGGGCAAATCCATGGTTTAATTGAGAAGATATCCCAAGTACATCTCATTGGGTTCAGAATGGCTAATATATCTGAAATTTCTCAATTAAAACTATAATTATTAGAAAAATATATAATCACGTGCAATACTCTGACGTGCATGAATTACAATGGAAAATAGTTATATGCTATTTTGCGGGGTATTACATTACTCCCTCTTTAGAATCATTCTGTCCTCAGAACGATGCTAGTGGAGAGGAAAATAGAAATACAAATATCAATGGTTCATGAGATGTTTCCCTGAACCATCATGAATTCGGTGCTGACATTCTTCTTCTTTTGTTCTGGAGTAGACAATAGCTGCATTACTTTGTTTTATTCTTGTCTACCGGTGATGTTGATTCACTCCTTGATTACGACTTCTGCTGGTCGGTGACCACTCCCTCCTTAGAAAGGTCGAAGTCACGAATAGTTGCTTCAGTCCTTTAGTAGTTTCTTTGATGATTTTGCAGAATGTTTGGCTTGGTCGTCCCCTGTCTGGGTGAGATTTCCTCACTGGTGTGCGCCTGGCAGCTGCTATATTATAAGCTGATCTTGGAGAACTCTGCCACTTCTGGAAAATGATTGAGTTGGTCGTTGACGGATCCCTCCTTGAGTCTAGGTATGATCCACTCCTGGCAACGGTGCCTGGTTTCTGCTGATTTCCACCAGTGCCTCCCTTGGTACATTGCGAATTATGGTCTTATATTGAGTCATCGGTGCAACTTTGTTGTTCTTCCTTAACTCATGTGCTACGATGCACCTTTATTTGTTGTTCTGTTGCAGGCTTGTTAGACTAATATCAGGTTTACAGACCTTCTCCTTGACATCTGGTTGCAGGTTGTCTTCTAGACAATAGGTTGCAAACACGCTCTTCTAACATCCAGTTGTACCACAATTATAAGAAAAAGTCATTCATTCAGGAAGTAGTACATCGAAAAGTTTTTCCAAAATATAATATCATTCATAGCTGAGTTGAACATTCTTAATACAAGGTAGATTACACCACACTTCGTCTTCCAAAACGTACCAAAACATAGTCAGTTCACACATCGTAAAACCCTGTTACTGATGTTCTGCTATTTGCTTGATGAACATCCCCCTTGTAGTTGTAGGCAATTTGGCTTGATATGCCCCACCTCCTGCCGTTGAAACATGTAACCTTATTCCTTGGGCATTGTGACTTATAATGTCCCTGCTCACCGCAAAGAAAATAGGCTCCTACACTGGCGTTGGTCTTCTTCAGCTTATGGTTCCCATAGTTGTAACACTTCTTGGTTGTAATTGCTGTCTTGGAGCATTTTCCTTTAGAACATTTGGTTCTTTTCCCAGCTCTCCTTGACTTGATGGTCTCCTCAGCAGTTCTTGGCTTGGTGTCTTCCTGGAGTTCCCACCACTGATCCTGTAAGAGGGTCATATCGCATTGAAGTTGCTCTCGTTCTTCTTTTAGGCGTGAAATCTGTGTTTGGTAAGTGTCCATCTGTTGCTTGGCCTGGCGGATTGCCTTAGTCCCTGTGCTTCTTCACCTTTCTCATTCTCATATATAAGATGGCTATCATCTGCTGTTCCATGGTTGGGTCTGGTGATGGTTGAGGTGAGCCTTTTTTATTTTCGGCCTGTTGTGGAACATCCCTTATTTCTTCCTCCACTGCCATCGGTCCATTTGTAGGCATTGGTTCATCTGCTGCTACTGATACATCACTGATGAATATATCTTCGAACACCATTCTGCAAAACATAAACAAGTTTAGTTCTGGTTAGAGAGGAATTGCATATATATCGATTACTCGAACTATCTGAATATAAACCTACCTCTAACTAGCATGTTATGTTTTAATTTCTTGCTGTGTTAGATTACAATTTAAAGTCAGCTCTGATACCAACTGTAACGCCTCAGATTCCCGTTTCCAGACATCCGTGACATAACCAGAATCTTTGCCTTCAAAAGCATCTTAACACAGTAAACAACACGAAAATTTAAACTTTTTTATTGCCAAATAAGTCATTACATCATTAATTACAAATGTATATTGTTCCTGAACAAGGAATACAAATTACATCAGCTCATTACAACTGATTACAAAATATTCAGACTCTCTTGTGAAGCCATCAGCTGTCTTCCAGAACGGTAGTCGGCTGATTACTGCCGAAATTCTACCGAGTGGTCAATCTGCTTCCCTGGGACTTGCCCCTCGGCTTGAGCCTTCCGCTGTGCGACTCTGATATTTCTGTAACTGCTTGAGTGGTAGGCATGTACACTGCCACTCCACTGGGATGCCCTGTTTGTCTTGAGTTCTCCTGCACTCGCGACCCCGTATCCAACATCTAATTGAGTGGGTACGTCAGTACTTCTACTGAAGCAATACTGATAAGAAAACATCAATCTCCAACTTGCATACCCACAAACCATCTTGAATAAAAAAAAGAAATGTGCATCCTAATTTCCCAGTGTTTGTGTATGCCATGACCTGAAGTCTAATGCAAAATACAGAGTATAGAACGGATGCACTTAATCTAATGTCAGCGAGACTCTGGATACACATGCATCCCATACTACAAACGTTCCAGATCGAGCCGTTTTTTGAACCCTCGCCATGCAATGCCTTGTACTATTGAACACTTCTTGTTCTTGATAAGTACATTATTGAGGAGGTTATAAAATTCGGGGAGCTACCCCATTTGTCACTAATAATTGTTGCATCGGACCGCTCTCAAAAGTCGTGACGAACTTACAAATACACCGTAGCATACCCATTGTGCTGAAGATCTACCATGGTCCATTCGTATCCACCAACATAGAACAAGGGAACTTCCCGTTCTTGTCAAGGTACCTTAAGAATTAACAGAGCGAGATACGACTTCTGTGTTCTTAACTATTGAAAAGACACAGTCCGTATCCCTTTGACAGGAAGAGACAACCATGGTTATCACTGCCTAGTGTTGGCTCTTAGAACGAGTCGGATTATAGGGAATCACCCCTAACACCAATTTGATCTTAATTAAATACAGTTTACTGAAACACGTTATCACTCAAATCATGCACGGTGTCTTATCAACAAATGTTTAAGCCTGACTGGTCTGTCAAAAATAGAAATTAATCATGGTGAACTATACATCGATTTCCAATACCTTCACAGGACTTCGACCATATCCCCGATCTGTGACTCTCAGCGAGTAGTCCATTGGTGCCCAAAACATGCATACAAATTTTTCGAATGAAGGTAAACATGCGCAAACACCAATACTCGGCCATTGACAGACTCAGTCATCAAGACACTAGTCACAAATCGACTATATAGCTATTCTTTTACTCACGTGGCCATCACGAGTACTAAGCACAACAATCTCATATAAGTCCCAAATGAAGTTCTTAGAAGAGATAATACTTTAAAACATCTTAGAACTCCAATAATAAGCAGTTGCTACGACTCAAACTATGCTCATTGGAATCCAACAAAATTAGGTTTTATAGAATGGAAGGAAACTCTACTGCAATTTCCTAGTTTACAACTCCCTCAAATTCCTTATAGAACTCAAGTTTCCTGAGTTAACACATGCTTAGAGTCGATTAAGACAGCAGGTTGCTGGACTTGTAACATTCATAACTTTCAATATAAAATTTGGAATTGCATGATATTATTCCTTCGAGAAAACTAAGAGTCTAGGCTACAACTTTCTAGTTGACCAATGCATCAGATACATCCATCCAATTGCCCGTGTAAAGGTCTCTCAATCATTAGCCCGTGTACTCCCTGTACATTGGCTGCACTTTGCCGATGGCATAAAAACATACTTGCTCATTGGAAAGACACAAATCTAGGTTCTGTGGAATGTTAGGAGTGTCTACTATAACTTCCTAGTTGAACACATCCTCAGATTCATCCATTAAAGTTCTCAAAAACTCCAATTTCTATCAGGTACACATACAGGAAAAAATTGATTCATTTAACAAACTAGGCCTCGACTAAGACTGGGTCTGCCCCAATCTTAGGAAAATCATAACTTTTGCTACACAAACTGGAACTTCATGATTCCAAATATTTTGGAAAGCTATGACTCTCTACTACAAATCTCTAGTTGATCATTCTTCCAAATTCTTAACACATAATTCTAGAATTACACATATTCACAGACCAGTTAACTTGAGCTAAAGCTGAACCAGGTCTACTTTAAAATTCAATAAAAAATCAATCCTAAATCCAAAGCTCATGAAATTTGAGATTCTGAAACTAAACAAATACCATTCCATTGTGTCCAAAAACTGCAACTCAATTCATAATACACAGGGAGTTATGACTCTTCAAAAATAGCACAAAAATTATACTGCTTTTTAGACAGGGTCTTTACCTCCATATACAATTTATTTTGCAACGTCATCAAATGCTATCTAAAAATTCTAAAATTTGATAATCGTGATGTAGGCGCATACTACAAGCTACTGCAAAAATTTCATTGCAATATCATGCACACATAAGAATTTATGAGTAGATGAATTTCAGTCTCAAAACAAACAGATTCAGCTTCTGTCTTTCAGACCAATTGTAACTTAGAAATTGTTTTAAGGCATCAAACGATCTCAGAAAAGTGTGAAATTTGAGACTACGGTTGTAGACACATATAAGAGCATCCAGAGAAAATTTCATCTTAAAATACCATACCAATATTGAGTTATGATTTTTGAAAGACATCAAATTCTCACAAAACAGCAGCTTTTTAGCTAGTCTCTGTCCGAAAATGGAATTAGTGTTTGGGCTACTAAATGGCTTCCAAATATTATGAGAAAAATCATGTGTGCTCTAGATTCATAGAATAAAAAGTCCTAAAAATTTTAATCCAAAATTCCAAGCCGTTTGTGAGCTAGAAGTTCTTAAGCTATACATCACATACATTTTTCTTCAATCAAAGATCATGAAAAGAGTTGTTCTATCATACAAGCTACTTTTCTTAGAATGCAACATACTCATACATGGTAACCAAGTTTCATAGCTACTACTACATATCAATTTCATGCCCAAAATAAATACTAAGTTTTAGAGTTTAGAGAATCACCCTTATCTTTGGTTTGCAAGAGAACTCCTACTAGCTTACTTGCTAGCTTCCCCTCCTTGCTCCTCCTCTTTGGTCTCAATGAAGCCTATATTTTTCTCACTTGTTCTCTTCCTCTTCTCTCTCTCTCTCTCTCTCTCTCTCTCTCTCTCTCTCTTGAAACTATGCAAGAAGAAGAAGGAAAAAAAGAGTGAAATGGAGTAGGAGTTTGGAGAAATGAAAAATAGATGGAAGGGGGGGTATGTGGCCGGATTTGGAGTGGGTTGGGGTAGGGGTGGTGTGATGAGGTGTAGGGTCAGGGTGGATGGGTGTAGAGAATGTATGGTTGGATGAAAAGCCAACACACACAACTAGAACCTTCCACACTCTTCTCATTCTTTCATGAAGAAAACAACATGGCTAAGTTTTCACCATTGGATCTCATCAAGGTCCAAGCCATGATCACCATGATGTTAGGGTTCCTAACCCTAAGTTAGGTCAAGTAACCTTAGGTCAAAATAGTAACTCTTAACCCTAACCCTCGCCCTAATGCAAAATAATTCATGATCATATTCAATTCAATCAATTATATATATATATATATATATATATATATATATATATATATATATATATATATATATATATATAGAAAATACATTTAAGTATTTAACTTGTAGAATATATATACGGACACATACATTCAAAATAATTATAGGTCGTGTATCATATATGATCCAATACGGTATGATCAAACACATTATATAGACATCTGTCTATATACTCATAATAAAATAATTTAAATTTATAATAATGTATGTTTTATAAAAATTATTATTTTCTCCCGAAAATTGTCTTCTCAAAACAATTGGGGCAAATCCACAGTTTAATTGAGAAGATATCCCAAGTACATCTCATTGGGTTCAGAATGGATAATATATCTGAAATTTCTCAATTTGAAATAATAATTATTAGAAAAATATATAATCGCGTGCAATACTCAGACATACACGGATTACAATGCAAAATAGTTATATACTATTTTGCGGGGGATTACACTAGGAAAGCTTCCTCTAGCTGGTGGAATGAGAAAATAAAGTTAGGGGCGAGCCGGGAGTACCATTCTCGAGCTGGACAGTGTAATGTGGCTGGGAAGGCACGACAAAGAAGGGCATCTGATGCGCTGTGAATCATCATAAGGGTGTTAATACTCTCCATGTGATCAGCCAGATCTGATTCTCCATTGTAAGTTTCAAAGGCAGGGTGATTGAAGGTTCTTGGGATCGCGACCTCCAGGACGTGAGAGGGTAAGTGTGGTTGAACAGGCCGGTATCCTCAGTTCGGCTGCCTATCTACTTCCCCGATCCGAGCCAAGCGTTTTTCCATCTCTTTTAGATGCTTAAGGATTGCATCTCCCTATCCCTTAGATCGGGTTGATCCATGGGACTCCTGATTCTCGTTTCCTTTGGTTTGACGATCATCTTCATCATGAAGGTTGTGAGTACGTTCGCTTCGGGCTCCGCCTCAAAGGGCCTGAAGAACTTCATCTCGGAACTCTAGGAATTTAGCCTTATTCACGTGGCCCCTTCCCTTTGACCATTATGGGGTCGGTGACCCCTCGGAGAATGGCTGCGATCCCTATCATTTTGGTGGGAGTAATGGCGGCTTCAGTTCAGACTGTGGTCGGAAGGCGCCTTGTTCTTGAGTGGCTAAGGCAGTTGTTTATGACAATACAGAGGTCGGTGGCCTCCGGGACCATAGGGATTCGCGTGACCGAGTAGGAAGCACTCGGAGAGGGAGCATGCGGACGCTTGGCTCATCAGTGCTAAGACCTCTGAGGCTGTGACCCTAGAGTGATCGCTCAGCTGTGTGATTGGTGGGGCGGAGGTAGAGGTTCGGCATGGTGACTTGCAATGACGGTTTTCTTGCCCTTGGGAGCCATTGGAGGAGAAGTCTACGAGAGTAGGATTTGAGGAAGAAGCTGGATTTGCGTGTTTCCCACATACGGCGCCAATCTGATGCTGCTATTTTTATGGTGTGGGAGCAACAGATAGTGAATTCTATTTGTGAGGGGGAATGACAGATCTCAGTCGTAGATCTGGATCTGAAGTGAGGTTGGAGGAGTGAATCTGTTGGTGGTCACCTTTGTTGATGGCCACCAGATTCCTGCACAAAGCCTGGAAACACAGGGATTTTTCCCAGTGGTAGGCTCTTCGACAATCTAGTCGGTGACTAAAAAATGTGATTAGGATTTTGAAGGCTAAAATTTTATTACCTGATGATTGTGGAGGGTGTCTGATATTTATAGGCAGAGAAAGGGGGCCTTACTGGACCGGGTAGACCCTTTCTTTTGGGCTAGATTGGTGTAGTGAGCCAACAGGCTGCCCACAGAACAGGTGAGCCTGTTCCCAGGGATTTGTGAATCCTGAGGGGATCAGACGGCTCAAATGACGTTGGATTTTTACCCATACCAAGACCGATCCTGATAACTATTAAGCATGTAATACAGGCTAGCCTTCACAACATCCACATGGATTTCTTTTTCAATAAAACTTAGCATTTTCTTCAAAAAAATGTTATAATACTATCTGGATAATGAAAATGAGTTAGGTGTTCAGCTCCCCCTACCTAAGCTGCACCCACAACTCGTTAAGTTTGGAGTCTAAATCTTTCCTAGAGTTGTTCCCACAACTCGTTAACTCCTCAAACTACAAGTTAGGAGTCCATGCTGATGGCTCAAAGCTACTCCCACAACTCGCTAATAAGCAAGTTTAGAGTTGGGCTTGTCATTTGAAACTACTCCCACAACTCGTTAACCCCTTGAATAACAAGTTCAAAGTCCAAACTCATGGCTAGAAGCTACTCCTGCAACTCGCTAATAATCAAGTTCGGAGTTGGGCTTGTTATTTGAAAATCCATAACTCGTTATCTCCATGAACAACAAGTTCGGAGCATAAACTCGTGGCTTGATGTTGCTCCCATAACTCGCGAATGAATAAGTTCAAAGCTAGGCTCTCCACTCGAAACAGCTCATGCAACTCGTTAACTCTTGAACAAGCAAGTTTGGAGTCCATCTCTTGTAACACCCCGCAAAATTGAGTTATGACAATTTGTGTGTTACGCACATATATTTTGTACCGTTATGTGTAATATCCGTAACATTATTAATATAAATATTGTAGATATTTCATATTTTGATTATTTAAAAATATTTTTCGTTCTCTTGAAATTCATTTTATCCTATTTTGACTCAGATATATTCTGTTAATACGTGCAATGCACATATTTTCCGTGCACGTGTTGACTGTATCTTTCTCAAAAATTAAAGGAGTTATGTATAATTATTTTACTTGCAAAGCATAAATGAATAGTCTAATTTCAATGAAACTAACTTATGTTAAATCCACATTAAATTGATTAACATATGAAATTGTATTAATTTAATTCTTAATATTCAGTGTGTAACTTATGTGCACACACAAATACATCATATACTCGTGCTTCTTCCTGACATTTTGACCGGCCAATTTGAGAATGGGAAATTAAATAAGTTTAAGGGGCTTTAAGTTAGTGTGGTTAGTGGGTAGTTAGTGGAAGGATTATGGGTAGTTAGCATACCCCCCTCCCCCCCCCCCCCCCCCCAAAAAAATAAAAATAAATAAAAAATTGTCCTATCTACATATAGTGCCAACCAAACAAAAGGGTGAGGGACTAGGCTCTGTTTTCTTTTGTGTGGGTGAGGAGTTTTTGGAGTTGAGGAGAAGGAGCTTGGACATTTACTAGTGCAAGGAGTTCATCAAGAGGTGGGTGTTTCTACTATTTTTTAATGCTTGAGTAGATTGTGCATGCTTAGCCGTAAATATATAGATGATGATTAATTTCATATGTGGAATGTATATGTGTAGGAGTAATCTCAAGATTTTGTCCAAATTAATATAGTAGTGATTTTGTTAGAATTAACATGTAAAATGATGATTTGATTTCATGTTTGTGAAAATGTGATATGTGATTGCTTCTTTAAATTCTAGCCATTGAATGAATAATTATTGTTCATGTGATTTAATTTCTTTGAACTATGAGTATGATGAAATTTATACATGCAAATTGTATGATAAAGTTCATATTAGAAAGGGGTAGATTGTTATATGCATAAATCTATGTCGAAATACACTAGATTAAGTAAAAATCTTTCTCTGGAAATTTTTCGGGAATCATAATATAATGGGTAGTAATTATGAGAATGATTATAAAATCAAATTGCTGTTAAATTTCTATCTTAGTTGTGAAACAGAGAGTTTCATATTCAAAACAATTGTGTTATAACTGTAGATAGTGAGTTGGTTTGGCTTCTTGGTTAGTGTGTGAGTGACTGGCATGGGTCTGCTTTGTCGCGGGTTCGATTCCTTGGGGGCTATTTCCTTTTCTTTTGAAAATTTTAATTTAACCAATTTACGAGACAGAAACTCATATAAGACATTGTGAAGAGTTTTATTGCGTGAATGAGAGACTGGCGGACTGGTTTGAACGGAGGAAATTAGAGCGCTATATAGTGCTCTGATTCAAAGCTCGCGGTGCTCAACTTGTTTTTTATAATTATTTATTTTACCTTCATTTAATTTTTTCCTTTTATCTTATTGGTGAAGGGATTTAATTTAAAAGAAATCAGTGTATTTTTAAATAAATTTGAAGTGAATATAGAGATAAATTCAAGCATATTTGGGGCAAGAATTAAACTATAAAATTAGTTTTGATAACAATGATGATTTTTGATTGTCTGATATAAAAGTATTTACAGATTTATATATACTTTAAAGTATACTTGAATTGGAGTTTTTTTGTAATTTATTTTGGCAGATGAATTAAGAAATTTAAGAAAATTTATTTGAAAAATTTGATCTACAATTTGTTAAAGTTTATTAAAATAAAGTTTCATCGAAAATTCCTTTATAATGGGTGAAATAGCTATCTCATTGTTTTGAGACTGACTAATGAGAATAAATGTATAAGGGTATGAAATGAGTTATATGAATGAATAAAAAAATTTATAAAAGAGGTTAAGGATAACCTAACGAATTTTTGACTTTGGATTGTGTGGATTTTAGAGGCGGAGTGAGACCCAGAATGCCGGCAAATTGATGAAATTAAAATGTGAGAAGTGGCCAATGTGGACTAGCGTTCTTAGTGGTTTGGTTTATGTCCGGTAGGGTAAACTAGCTCTAGATCAGAATTTTCATGAATAAATTTTCCCCTTTTATCTTATTGGTGAAGGGATTTAATTTAAAAGAAATCATTGTATTTTTAAATAAATTTGAAGTTAATAAAGAGATAAATTCAAGCCTATTGAGGGCAAGAATTAAACTATAAAATTAGTTTTCATTATAAGGATGAATTTTTAATTGTCTGATATAAAATTATTTACATATATATATATATATACTTTAAAGTATACTCGAATTTGAGTTTGTTTGTAATCTATTTTGGCGGATGAATTAAGAATTTAAGAAAAACTATTTGAGAAATTTGATCAACACTTTGTTAAAGTTTATTAAAATAAAGTTTCATCAAAAATTCCTTTATAATGGGTGAAATAGCTATCTCATTGTTTTGAGATTGAGTAATGAGAATAATTGTATAAGGATATGAAATGAGTTATATGAATGAATAAAGAATTTTATAAAAAAAAAGGTTAAGAATAACCTAAACGAATTTATGATTTTGGATTGTCTGGATTTTAGAGGCTGAGTGAGACCCAGAATGCCGCCAAGATTGACGAAATTAAAATGTGAGAAGTGGCCAGTGTGGGCTAGCGTTCTTAGTGGTTTGGTTTAAGTCCGATATGGTAAACTAGCTCTAGATCAGAATTTTCACAAATAAATTTTAAGGATAGGCACTAGATGGGAGATATGATGAAACATGAGCAAACGTGAGTATGAGGCCCAGAAAGATCCACGAGGTGATGTATTCTCATTTTTTTTTTGGATGTGAGTGAAATAGTCTCAAGATTAACCGATGAAGGAGTTTGACCTCCAGAGTTACGGGGCGAGTGCGACACTTACGGGGCATCGTGTGATGAGGGTTCTAGGATGACCTATAGGGTAAGGTATTCTCTATTTATTTGCGGATGTGAGTGAAATAGTATCCAGATTATCTGAGGAGGGAGTCTGACCTCCAGAGTTCCGAGGTGAGAACCAATATTCACAGTATGTCTAAATCCTGATTTTTGTCATGGTTCTAGGTTTTTAATTCGGGGGATTGAACCCTATCATGAGAAGTACGTTAAGGGCTTTCCCTTTAACCTATGTAGTATGGGATGCATAGAATCCGAATAAATGTGCATTAGAATCTCATTGTATGCATAAGTGTTTGTAAGTGTTTGCATTAGTCGTTAGGTTCATATCATACATCGATATGTCTATGATAGTCACATTTTCTATTTCTGCTTCAAGTGTGTGATTGTTAAAATAGTGGAATCACTGTATTATAGCATTGTGTCAGTTATATGCAACTGACATGCATGCAGTTCTCAAGTTTTGCAAGATTAGATTAGCGAGCGCCGTGTGCATAGGTTTGATGTCGATGGACATTGCAAGATTGAAGATGTTTGATGTTATAAATTGCATTTCTATTTGTAATTTTCTGTTGCGTATTGTAAAGTATAACATTGTAATGAAAATTTCTAAATTCCGTGTAATTTTGTATGAAATTGAAGTAATGAACCTGGTTGTGCTATGAATTACCTATATTTGGATTTTTGGGTGTTACAGAGTGGTATCAGAGCCGACTTTAATAAGTAGTAAAAAATTATAAGGGAAACAAAATTAGGGTGGACATTAGAATTGTGAGTATCAGTTTTGAGTCATGAATGATGTAGTTATTGAACTTACATTCATGATACTCTTCTAGTATACATTAATGTGATATTGTATGCGAGCATATCTTCTTTTGTATCACAAGTGCTATGGTTGGTTTGAACATACATTCATGATACCTTATACGTAGACTAACTTTCTATTTTACTTTTTTTTATGTATTTTCCTCGTAGTACTTTTCATCTTTAACGCTTAATAATTTTTCAAAGAATTCTTTTCTTTTACTATTAATTCACTTCGATATTTATTATTTTATCTACATTCCTTAGTCTTAATCTTTTAATTTTGTCTTACTCATTTTTCCTTCTTAATGTTTTGTCCTTCTTACTTTTATGCGCTTTTTCGTTACTCATTTATTTTTACTGTTACTTTTACGTATTTTATTAAGTTTTAAATTACTACTTATTAAATTATCATTGCGACTATTATTTTCTTTCATTATTATTTCTATTATATTTAAAATTTTTGATTCTTGCATATTTACATTCATTTTATATATGCTTTGATTTTACGATACTATATTTTTTCATTATTTTATATTGTCTTATTTATTTAAGTCTATTTTAACAAGGTTGTAATATGTTTACTTATATAAATATGATATACTTCTACACATTATAAACCTTATTTTATTACTATTTTTATTTTTATAGATTATATTCGATACTATTGTTATTACTTATTATTTTCTACTTTTTTGTTATATTTACTCTTAGCTATTAATAACCACTTATTAATTTCTTATCAAATATCTTATTACAAGCTTGATGATAAATTTGAAATATCTTGTTCACTTTTACACAAGACTCTAATAGGCAAAAACACGTTAAACCTGTAACACCCTAGCTTTTTAAATAATGATTTAGAGATTTATAAATGAATTAAAATGATTTTTGGTTATTTAATATATAATTTTCTGAAATTTATCTTTTTACACGTGCAAAACATGTGCAAATATTTTCTTGGGAAACTCAAAGTCAGAAATTATTTTGGGGAAAACTATTATTTATTAGCAGGGATGATTTATGAATTTTCTGGATTTTTCTGATATTTATTTGGCATATTTACAAATATTACAAAATGGGGGGTTTTGTGCAAAATTACCACTTGGAGTAAAAAATCCAGATTTTCGGATTTCTGGGTTGAGCATAATGGTTAGCCAACTCAGAGGTTAAAATTATACCTTTTAATTTTAATAGATTTGGTTTATTTCGCAAATTTTCTCAAAAGAATGGTCTTTTTGCAAAATTGCCACTTAGAGGCAAAAATTACAAATTTCGTTTTCTGGGTTTGAAAACAGTGCCGGCTAGGTCTGGAGTAGTTATTTTTGATTTTTAACTTAAATTGAATTGTTTTATCTAATTTCCAAGTATAAAGAATTATACATGTAAAGATATATTCAAAAGGGATATTTTGCAAATCTATTCAAAAACCCTAATAACCATATTATCGGCCTATTAAAGAGGAGTGCAGCCGTCTCTTCACTGCATTGCACAAAGGATTTTATTTATTATTGATTTCTTGAAGTTTCGAGGCAAGGATGTTGGTTTTCTTGCGAAAGGGATGACTTTTCTTATTCTTTTATTAATTCGGTTGATTCTTCAAAAAGGTGAGTGACATATATTTGATTTCTTACTGTTCTAAGCATGTCGTACATGATTATTTGTCTATTAGAAATTATTTTAGGGATCGTATGATGATATAATGAATTGTCGATAAGTGGATGAATAAAAATTTAATCTTTTTCATGAAAACTATGCTTGTGATGATTAAAACTACATATAGATGGCTTGAGATTGTTAAAGAACCTAATAGAAATTATGAGTAGGTTGTTTTCTTTCATATGCTTACTGATTTGATTGAATTTAATGAGTTTTATGATGGATATTGCATGAAAGTGAACAAAAGTTTGACCCTTATTTGTATGTGTGCATATCCTATTCTTGATGTTTTGAGGAGTGAAACTTGATTATTTGCATGTTGTAACCACTTATATTCATGTGTTAACTATTGTTAGAAGTTGTATGTGTGTTTAATGAATTACAAGATGAGTTATTGAATCAAAAGATCAAGTTTTGAGTGAAAGAGGGGTTGGTTAATTCCGGGTCTGATGCTTTATAGCCGAAATTGGGATTTTGTGATTTTTGTGAAGTTTTCAATTGAATTTGAGTTGTTTTGGTACTGAGATTGTTTTCAACATTATACCACTTCTAATTGATGAGATTATGATGCTTTAATTGATGCAAATATACACATATACACACTTACATATATATATATGGACTGTTTTGAAGAATTTTGTGAAAAAATACTCTTTTATTATCTTGATATGATTTTGAATTGTTTTATAGACTCCAGTATGTTATACAATTTGAGTTTGATCATCCCAGGAATTTAGTTTTGCAAATTTGTGATTTTACAACGTATAATTGAAGTATCAGTAAAAAGGTGCACGAATATTAAAGCTATAGATTTTGAACACGACAGTCGACCGCACCTATTTAACACATGAAGTGACGGTCGACTGACAACTGTGGATTTTCGGATTTTGGTATGACAGTCGACCACTGTCTTTTTGAACTGATATGACGGTCGACTGTCAGCTGTGCTGATGGGTTGTTTTATTGAGATTTCTTCGTTTTTCTTGAACGATTATTTCTTCGAACTTATGGATTGTTGACCTACTGTTTTAAATAAAGTTTTTACTGTAGGTTACTATAATTTAAAAAGATTTATAATTTGATTATAATAGAATTTAAATTGTATTTCTACAACTTTATAAAGTGAAATATACATGGTTTTTGAAGAAATTGATGTTTTTGTGATGTTCTACGACTTCAAAAATATGATTCTTAGTTATTTAACAGATTTAATACTTTATTTCAAATTCTAAAATCTTTGAGTATATTAAGTGAATTTGGATATGTTAATTTTTAGAAGTTTTCTTAATATAAGAGTATTGATAATGGAATTGAGAGTTTTAATGAAAGTTTTAGTGTTGATGGTTGAGTTGTGAGTCTCTAGAGGGTGAGTGGGATCCTAGTACACCGGCAGTTGAGATTTTTTGGTATGGCTAGTCGTGGCTTTGTTGTTGATTAGTTGAGTTAAGTCCGATAGGGTACACCAACTCAAGGTACACCAACTCTAGAAGATTTGTAATTAATTAATTAATTTAATAAGATAAGGACAGACACTAGATTGTGGTATGATGAAATGAGTGCAAACGTGAGTTATGGACTCCAGGATGATCCAAGGAGTGAGATAATCCCCAGTATTTCGGGACGATGACTAAAATAGGTCACAGAATGATCTAACGTAAGTGGGATTGGTCTCCAGTATTCCAAGGACGAGAGCGACGCTCATGGGATGTTTGTGCAATGAGGGTTCCAAGATGACCTGCTGAGTGAGGCAATCCCCAGTATTTCGGGACGATGGATGTAAAGGCCACAGAATGATCTGTGGGGTGGGATTGGTCTCCAGTATTCCAAGGGCGAGAAACAATACTTGCAAAATGTCTAATTCTCGTAGTAGTCTTCGGGTAAGATTAGTTGCATAACGGGAAATTTAACCCTATAAAATGGAGAACGATAAGGGCTTGCACCAGACATATGTAGTATGGAATACATAGAATCAGACAAGTATGCACTAGAGAGTCATCATATTGCATTTATATTTTCTTAACTTGGTTTTATGCATGATGTTTTCTATTTTCTTACACTTGACACATAGCTTAGTTTCACTTGATGTTTTCATATTTTATTTATTGTTAATTCATATTTCGTTCGTTATTACCGTTGGTATGTGTTGTTTATAACCTTATTCTTCATGTTTTATTTATGTTGCTTTTCTTTTGATGTCACTCACACCGTTATGGCTGACCACGTAGTTTTGGGGGTTAGGGTTATCTCTATCCTCATGTTTTACAGGTAGGTACCTATAGCTTTGGGATTTGATGCATGTGGTAGATTGGTTATGTGGCTTATGTAAATTGTAAAAGAATGTGTTGTAAAAGAAACAATTGTAATTCAAGGTGTTTAATTTTCCGCTGTGCTTTGTAAAGAATTGATATAATAAAAGTTGAAAATTTTATCTGTGTTTTAACTATGTTTACTATTACATTGAGATTGATGTTGCGAATTGTGCCACATATTTCTGAGATATTATATTGGAAATTCGGGGCTCTACAGACCAACCTAGATTCCACCACCACCACCACCCCTCCGCTCCGATCACTTATGGCTACTCAGGGACGATACTTTGGTTAAGAGTTGTTGCTCTTCTGAAAAATTTTCTCATCCGAAAGGATTCTCCCGAAAATAGTCGGAAGGAGGGACCAGTCCGACCGACTGAGTTTGGACGTCGTGGTTGCCAAGACGCAACCCACCCCTGGTAGATGCCATGCTTGATGACCCAGCCACTCCGCTATTGGTGTCCCCTAGGTTTCTCGGCACCACTCGGGCCCATGTGGATAACTCTTGGGTGTCGCCCAACCATTAGGACGAGGTTTGCTCCGCCTTTGCAATCCCCCAGCTTTGCCTTTAGACAATAAATTGCCCAAATCCCTCTTGCAGTGCAACTCCCTCAGAAGAACCTCCTCATCATGGCTACCTCTTTCCACCAAGAGAGACAATGGCAAACCTATGGGGCTGTCCCCATGCAGGAGAGTGAGCTCTTGGTCCTTCTCGATCAACACCGCCTTCAAATTCTCATTCTTGAGTGCAACCCATCGTGAAAACAAATGAGTTCAGCATCTCTCTCGATTAATAAAACCTTCAAACGAGTGAGCTCTAACTCGGCCTCATACGACGCATTGTGTAACCGGGCGAGCCCCAACTCCATCACTCGTAACTTTTCCAAAGGTAAGCCACCTCAGCACTCCAGGGTCCCCTCGATGTACAAGACGATTTACAATATAGACAAAGGATTCATGACGAGCATAAAGTCACTTTGCCTCAACTTCAAAATTTCAAAGATCTAACAAGACAAATTGAGAATTTACACGAACACAAAATGATTCTGCAAAAAGAAAGTCTTTCATTAACCAAGTTACATTGCAGCGGCCAGCCTACAGTTTGGTCAAAAATACAAATATTACGCACACAAAAATATTTCAGCCTTAGAAGGAAGGGAGCACCTATTTACAGGCAATTAGGGGTTCGCTCGTCCCCGTCTCCCCCTTCGCAAGAGCCAAGGTATCATCCTCCTCTCCGACCTTTGGTGTACCCTCCGAGTCATCAAAACTCTCCTTGGGCTTCTCCCCTTTTTTCAGGTGGTAATTATACCCTGCATCTCGGAAGCCTGGTCACTCGATCCTTGACGTGTTTGATGGCCTTCATGTATCTTAGATCCTTGGTGGTTATGGCCATGTCTAGGGCCTCCTTCCGAACGGCCTCCATCTCCTCCTTCATCTCCTCCTTCGCTGCCTCCCTCGCCTTCGGCTCCAACTCCTCCCTCTCCCTCATTTGCCTCTCCCACTCAGCGGTGAGTGAGGCCACCTCCATGGCCAGAGACTTCTCCCTCTCTACCAAGGCGTCAAGGTTCACCTTGGTGTTGAGGCACTCATTCTCGACCCTCACCACCATACTCTAGAAGTGCCTCATCTCGTACTCGTGTTGTTGATTCATCTCAGTGCCAGAAAGAGCAGTTTGCAAAGGCAAAATACAAATGACAGAGAAAAAAATCTTGGAAAATATGAATGAGAAAGGGGGAAGGGGTTGGCTACTCACCACACACTCAGCCTGGGACCACTTTCAATATCTGGACTTGAATGTCTCATAAGCCAGCTTCGTCTGATCCCAGGGTGAAGCGAAGTTGTCCATCGCCTCAATCGCGATCCTTACCTCGATCAATTGTTGCCTTCCAATCTGGCTTATACATTGGCTCCTCGGAGGTGGAAACAAGAACTTGTGCTGCAGGAGTAAAAGTAGGGAGAGGGTTGTTGACCAGCTCGGTGATGAGAGGGCTGAGGGGCTCAGAGGGACCCTTAAAGGCTCGACTGAGATTTCCATGGCCGCCACCATTATCTTCTTTGAAGGTGGGAGATTTGAAGTTGAACTAGCATACCTCTAATGGCTCTTCTTCAAGCCATCTGGCTTCTTCCTCTGTAGTTCTAGCCTCGAGCAAGGACCTCTTCCTCGTTGATAATCTCTGCAAAGATAAGAAAAGTTAGATTAAAAGTTGGACATAAATCAAAAAATTACTACAAGAAAAACCTATTAGGGTCCGCCGGACACAGCCCCCAATTAACCAAATGCTTCTACTTCAACTCGGTCTAGACCAGTGGCCTTTCGGATGAAGGAGGCCGATCCCTTTATTGAATCTGATACTGAAGATCTTCAGGATACACCAGAGCGAGTATAGGATCTTCGAAATGAGGATGATCCAAGGGATGCTCGTCCAAGTAGTCAGTGGGCTATGTCTTTGCCACCAAGTTAGCCTCGGACAAGATTAATTTCTTCTTATTCTTATGCCTTGAAGAGATATAGGAGGAACCAGTTGTATATCCCCCCCCCCCCCCCGAACCTCATCCCCATCATCAGACGATGCACTTGGGACTCCATTTTCACCACTTGTTTGGAGTGAGCCAACTCGATCCCGCTCTTTTTCAGGCCAGAGGTGGAGGCCGAATCACTGGACCCAACCCTAGTCATTATTTGAAGAAAATTACAATACCTGGTAATGTAGATGACGAAACTAACGACGGTTGATAATCGGAAATTGTAACACCCTCCTGTTTTATAATTTTGAAATAGTCATTTGTAATTCTTTTATTGTTATCAGATATTATTATTGTTATTATTATCCATAAATATGCAATTTTATTATTATTATTATTATTATTATAGTAATAATAATAATAATAATAATAATAATAATAATAATAATATATATATATATATATATATATATATATATATATATATATATATATATATATATATATATAAAACCTGCTCCACCAAATAAATGAATATATATATATATATATATATATATATATATATATATATATATATATATATATATATATATATATATATATTCATTTATTTGGTGGAGCAGGTTTTATTGGATTTTATTATGAAAAGACGATTTTTTTTTGGACATATAAATAATGGGAGAGCTTAGGAGGGACTTATAATAAAATTTCCCCATTTTTCACAACTCTACCCTCTCCCCTCCTCTTCATTCCATCCCGACCGAAACCCCATCGTGAGCGAAACCCAACGAAACCCAAGCTATGGGTTTTCAATCCCTTTTCTAATCTTAACCCATTTTGAGAAATTTCTAGGGGGTTTTGGCCAATTGAAGGGCGCTCTTCTACGTTATGGTGTGGATTTTTGGAATCATCCTTTCTACAGTGAGTTGGATTTGATTTAAATTGTATGTGATTATATGATTTTCAAATTTTTAGCTGTGAAATGGTGCAGTAGGGAGAATAAGAGATTCTCTTTATATTAGAAATGATGGATTTTGCATTTAGGAGATATAAATTAAATTGAAAAATAATTATGGTGTTGGCTTAGTAATTATAAGATAATAGGAGTTGTAACTGATTCAAATAGGTAGTAGAAATCCCCATAAGTTATAAGAACAAATTCATTCTTGGAGGAATTTATAGGCTTAAAAATCTAATTGATAGAATTGTGAGTGTGTGTATGTATAATGCACGTTGGGCGTTCGATGAAATTCCTGTGAGAAATCAAAGTATTTCCAGCTGTAAATTTAGACTGGTTTGGGAGTTTTTAACACTAATTATTATTCAAACTTGGTAATAGACGGTGGTAGCGACTGGGCGAACGCGGAGCGTATTCCTGTCGGTTGGTCAGGTTAGTATGATCGTACTAGATATTCTTTATGTTGTGGTAAAATTTTAGACTTATCTAATGTGCATTGTGATAGTTATGGTCGAATAAAGAAATAATGGAAAATACGGGATTTGATGATTGAAATTGTGCTATGTGGTATAATTGCATGATTTTGAGTATTTGGTGCTATTAGTGCTATATTAGGTTTATATTTTCTAATATGAAGTAATTAGAGCATGGTGTACGTGTGTTATGCGGGTGATAAATACAATATATATGATGTTATGATGTGTTAAATGGCATGGTGCATGTATGATATGTGGGTGATACATGAGAATTTGATATGATAAATGATGAGATTAATGGTGTGGTAAATGTATGAGATGCAGGTAATTAAGGTGAAATAATTGGTGGTAAAATGATAACATAAATAACCCGTGATAATATGATAAGAGAAATAGCCCGATATATGCATAATATATGATAAAAGGGTAAGAAAAACAATATGTGATAGTATGTTGAGATAAAATGATGAGAAAATATGTGATAAAATGTTGAGATAAAGAGAAATTTAAAATGAATATAAAAGTTATATTTTGTTGACCAGTACCTAAAGAAATTCTGGGGGTTTGAGCTAGACCTCCTAATACCCAAGGACCAACTTGGGGTGCGGTGTTTATTACCCAAACTATGTTTGGGGTGCAGTGTTTTTATCGCCCAAGCTATCGGCTTAAGGTTCAGTTATTACCCAGTTTATCTGGGGTGCGGTGATTATTACCCATGCTATCTGCCTTGGGGTGCGGTGATATATTACCTAAGTTCTACTTTGGGTGCGGTGTATTCCCTCGCTGGCATAGGCTGGGAGGAAGACGTAGCATCGAATGCGTAAGATCCTTGGTGGGCAGTGGTTCGCTTGTTTACTGGGCTGTCGGCTTTTAGTATTTGGGATACTGTGGCTCACTGGTCGACAAACTAATAAAATGGGTAATATGAAATGAGAAAGTAAAGAAAGTAAATGATATGAAATGAGAATGAGAAAGTAAAGAAAGTGTATGAAATGAAATGAGAATGGAAAGGTAAAGAGAGTATGCTATTAGGATGAACATGAAAAATAGGAAAAATGTGTTATGAGAATGAATATGAAAAGTATAGAAATTGAGTTATGTGAATGGGAAAATAAAATAAAGAAATGTGTTACGAGAATGTAAACGAAAATAAAAAAATCGTGTTATGTGAATAAATATGAAAAGTAAGAAATTGTGTTATGTAATGAATATCAAAAGTAAAGAAATTGTGTTACGCATATGAATGAGAATGAAAGTGTATTATGAGAATGGGAATGAAGAGTATTGAAAATGTGTTATGTATTATGTTAATGAAAAGTAAAGAAAATGTATTATAAGAATGAGATGCAAAGTAAGATGTATTATGAGAATGAAAGATTAAATAGAGTGTATTATGTGATGAAAAATAAAAGTAAGTGGTCCTAAGTGATGAGAATGGTTACTAAAATAAAAACATGATATGATATGAATTGGTACATCTTGGAATAGTGTTGAGGAACTACTCGCCTGCTATTTCTATGGAAATGGTGGGAACTACCTGTCTTGGCACAACTCCAGGGTGGATCGGTGGGGTGTTGATATGATAGTTGTATTGCGAGATGGAAATGAAAAGTAAAGTAAGTTGTAAAATGAAGATGAGAAAAATAAAGCAATTTATTATCCAAGCTATCAGCTTGAGGTGTGATGTTATATTACCCCAGTTATCAGCTTGGGGTGCAGTGTATATTACCCAGTTTATTTGGGGTGCGCTGTTATATTACCCAAACCTTGTATATTACCCAGTTTATTTGGGGTGCGATGTATTACCCGATGAGAATGAAAAATAAGGTAAGTTGTAATATGAGGTGTAAATGAATATTAAAGTAAATTATATGATAACATAAGAATGAGAAGTAAAGTAAGTCGTATGATGAAATGATAATGAAAATCTAAAATGAGAATGAGAATTAAAGTAAGTGATATGATGTAATAAGAATAAAAAGGAAAGTGAATTGTATTAAAAGAAAAGAATGAAAGTTAAAGTGTTGTGATATGTTATAAGAAGAGAATGAATGTGAATATATTGTAAGATTAAATGAATGTGAGGTGGTGAGACGTGAATGAATATGAATATAGTATAAGATGGGAAGGGATATTAAAGTAGAAATATAATATGATATGGCAGATTGGTTGAAGACTAATAAATTCCGTTTGTGCAATATTCAGTTTTCATTTACTATGTTTTCATGTTTAATCTCAGGTTATCATTAATTATCATCATGTTAGTAAGTTCTTTTAATTCATTTCATATTATTTATTTCAGTAACTAACCTAGTAGATTATACTCACATCAGTTATGGCTGAACCTTGTTGTTTTTGGGGGTTAGCGGAGTCCCTCCCTGAGGGAGGACGCCCCCGACCTTCTTTACAGGTTTTGAGTAGCAGCGAGGTGAGATATCTTAGTAATACTCAGTTTTATAGTTATTCTTTCTCGTAGTAGTGTTGGTGGTGTATGTATGGGGATATGTGATCGTGGTTGTGTAATATTTTGTATTTTGAAAGATTTTGTATATAACAGTATGAGATGATGACATATAGTAAAGTGATGAGGTGTGCAAAACCCGTACCCGCCTCTTTGTGGAGTATTGGGTTCTCTGGATTTATTTTTAAAGGTTTTTCAAAGGTTTTTCTAAAAACCCTTATTGTTTTCAAACGGTTTTTGATTTTTAATTCATATCTTGCATATTATGATGACATATGCCTCCAGAGCCCTATATATATTGCCTGTGTGTTGTTGCTTGAATTGGCCTGGGGAGGATTGGTATATATATTGTCTATGTTGGGTTACAGGTATTTGTTTGCAGAATTCCGTAAAGAATTTCTGTAAAAGGGCTAATATTTCAGGGGAGACTCTGCCGGAATTTTAATTGAAACTTATAAAGAATATTATAAGTAAGAAATAGTGTAAGTAAGAAGTAGAATAAATAAGAAATTGTTTAGTAAGAAATGGTTATAAAAAAAAACTTGAAAATTTGGGTCGTTACTGAAATCTCACCAGAATCGGAAAACTAGAGAGATAGTGGTGAGGAGAATGAAGCTCTAAGGGAGAAATGAACAAGGTAAAGAGATAAATGAAGTGGGGGTGGCGGATTATATAGAGCTGAGGGGGAAGAATCTGGAGAGATGCCTCGATAAACACTAGCGGTGATGTGGCTGTATCTGCACCATCCACTCTTCATACAATCAACCATATAAACTAAGAGTCATAGGAAATGCCAAGATAACTACGTCAAGGATGTGACACGCCTCAATTACTTCGGTGGCGTGGAATACCTTGATACTACATCAATGACGTGGCACAATTTTCGCGACCTAGGGAGCCATCAACGAAGAATTTTTACCAAATATGAAGATTCGCCCAGCCGATCCCCCCAACACTCTACACTGCCTATTTTTATAGGCTCGGTGCTCGATGTGATGTTCGAGCCCCTCACCAAAAATGTAATATCCCAATTGGATATTATATTTGTTTTATTATTATTTTAAAAAATTAAAATATTTCTTATGGAAATTACATAGTTTTAATAAATAATCATTATATATATATATATATATATATATATATATATATATATATATATATATATATATATATATATATAATGTAATATTTTAATAGGCTCGGTGCTCGATGTGATGTTCGAGCCCCTCACCAAAAATGTAATATTTTAATTTTTTTAAAATAATAATAAAAACGATACAATACATATATATACTTGTCTATATATATATATATAGACACAAGTATATATATGTATTGTATTGTTTTTGTGCACTTGTACAAAATCCTGTAAAATGTGTTTTTGAGAAAATATCTGTAATATTCGGGGCTGATATCAAAAATTATTATTTTATTATTATTTTATTTTTATTTTCAGAATTGAAATATTTTTAGTGGATATATCCCGGTTTAATTGATAAACATTATCTATATATATACACTAGTCTGTATACATCTATAATGTATTAAATTAGTACTCAAATCTTCCAAGCCGATAATAAAATTATTTTATTATTATTTTATTTTATTCCTGAAATCAAATTATTTTTTGTACAGATTGATTAGGTTTGATGAATAAAAATTATCGGTATATATAGATGTATATATGTACATGTACTGTATCGATTTCGTACATTTGTACGAAATCATGTAGTATGTGATTTTAGGAAAATAATTTTTATTTTTTATCCATCATGATCAAATGAAGGGTTAGGATTGGATTAGGGTGTGATTGCAATTTAAATTTGCAAATTGATTTCCAATTGATTTAACCACAAGAATGAGAACACTTGTCTCTCTTCTCAACCACAAAACTCACCCTCTCCTCCTATAAAAGGCCATGGCCGGCCCAAGGGCAAGAAGCCCTTTCATTTTGTGTTCCTCCATCTCATTCTTATCACATTCACTCTTCAAATTTCTTCCTCTTCTTTACTTATTTTAATTTTAGAAAAAAATTGAGAAAAAAGAAAAGAAAAGAAAGAGAGATCAAGTCGAGAAAAATATAATGGGTTAAGTGTTCATGAAGTGTTCTTGAAGAGGAGCAAGAACAAGGAAGGAGAAGAAAGCTAGCAAGTTCTTCATACTAGTTTCGATGGGAGTTTCTCTTCCTTGTGTTTTATTTGTTGTTGTTTTGTTGTTTATTTGTTTGTTAAAGAACAACTTGGACTAAAGAATCTTGAGCATATGAATGGTTGTGGATCAAAAATATATCACATAAAAGGATTGAAGGGATAGAACTCAACTAAAACCCTAAAGATCCAATCTGAATAACTAGTATGTTGTATTAACGGTTAGGAATTAATTACTTGTTCTAAAGTTGGAATTTTTACTCCAAATTAATTTGAGAGGTTCTTATATGTGTTACTACCTTGCTCTAATTTTTGTAGATTTTTTTGGGTTAGTTTGATAGGTCAAATAAACATTTCCCCTAAAACAACGTGGTTTTAAGCAAATTGTTGTTTTGGTTATTTTTGAATTGTGTTTAAAGAGCAGGAATTTGAGTTCCATGCGGAATCTGAGAAAGTTGTTGACTAGGAAGTTGTAGTAGATATTCTTAGCTTTCCAAAAAGTCCAATTTTGTTAGATTCCGATAAGTATAGCACCAGTTTTGAGCTTTACAAGTTTTAGCAAATCTGCCGTCTTTTGTTGTTCTTGACCTGTGTTTAAAGAGCAGGAATTTGAGTTCCATACTGAATCTGAGAAATTTGATAACTAAAAAGTTATAGTAGATTTTCTTAGCTTTCCAAGAAGTCTAATTTCGTTAGATTCTGATAAGTATAGCAAAAGTTATGAGCTTTAAAAGTTTCAGCCTTTTGCTGTCTTTGTTGTTCTTTGAATTGGGTTTAAAGAGCAGGAATTTGAGTTCCATACGGAATTTGAGAAAGTTGTCAACTAGAGAGTTGTAGTATATATTCTTAGCTTTCCAAAAAGTCTAATTTCGTTAGATTTCGATAAGTGGAGTATGAGTTATGACCTTCACATGTTACAGCAGCTAGCTTTTTTTGCTGAAGCTTCACTGTTTTAGATGGTTCGAAGTTTTTGTACCTCTTATTGAATGAATCTGAAAAGGTTTTCAACTAGAGAGTTGTAGTATAGATTCTCACCTTTCCAAAATGTCCTATTTTGTTATATTCCGATAAGCGGAGTATGAGTTATGACATTTACAAGTTACAGCAGTTAGCCTTTTAGCTGAAGCTTCGCTGTTTAGATGGTTCGAAGTTTTTGTACCTTTTATTGACTGAATCTAAGAATGTTTTCAACTAGAGAGTTGTAGTAGAGGTTCTCACCTTTCTAAAGTATCCTATTTTGTTAGATTCCTAAAAGCGGAGCAGGAGTTATGACTTTTACAAAGTCACAGCAGCTGGCCATTTTGGCTGAAGCTCGTTGTTTAGTTTATTCTAGGTTTGTCTACCTCTTATTGACTGAATCTGAGAAGGTTGTCAACTAGAGAGTTGTAGTAGATGTTCTCACCTTTCTAAAAAGTCTAATTTTGTTGAATTCCGATAAGAGTAGCATGTTAAATTGCTTCTAGGGTGTTAGAAGACTTTTATGTTGCTTTTATGAATAAAAGATCAAGTTTGGTTAGTAGTTTGAATCATGAACTTGATTATGAGTAATAAGTGTTCCTTGTGTTCATAAGTTGCATGTTTATGTTGGAAAATAGTTCACGCTAATTGTTAGCAAATTGTTGTCGCATACATAACCATGTTGGCTCATATGCAATTTATTTGGCTCATACGTAGCTAGTTGGCTCGTATGTAAGTTGTTTTGCTCGTATACAGCTTATTAGCCAGTAAGCAGTTATTGTGCTCGTCTAGGGTGATATCATTGCCCTGGGCCATTGACCATCAAGATGTGTATTTATTTTATTCCTCGTGGACTGTGGGCGAGTCACCCCTCGTGCACCGTCAGATATTAATCGGTGTAGGTTGATCGCGGGCCGAGAGCGTAGACGGAATTCAAGTTCAGGGTAGTAGCATGCGACTAAATTCGTATTGCCGGGGTCTTGGATCGATGGGCTATGAACAAGATCCTTAGAGATTCTGGTAAGTCTAGGTTGAGTACCTAGTAGAGTTATCTTGCGAAGTCTAACTTAAGACGTAGCATGTTGTGTTAGTACTATTGTCATCCCTCAGATTGTTTAGGGTTAGTGACATCGTTAGAGTAGTAACATATGGCTATTACCACTTAACCTTTATTTATTATCATTTCGCCGAAGGAAAAGAGTTGGTATTAAGGGTGATACCTTATGATCTGACCTGTTCTATAGGCCAATACTAGGTGGTGTTATTGGTTGTACCCTTCCTGTCAAAGGGATACGATCTGTGCCTTGTCACAAGTTAGGAGCACGGGATCTGTATCTCGTCTGTTAATTTCTGAAGTGTCGTGATAAGAACGGAAAGTTATCCTGTCGGAACTAAGGGATGGACCCCCGGAACTCCATCATGTTCTCTATAATGAAAGGCGAACATACCAAAGACTACGGTCTATAAGCTAGGGGGCCACAGGGGATGCTTCGAGCTAACCTGTATTGTAGTTAACTTTGAGGGTTCGTCAGATTTTTGAGTGAGGTCCGGTACACCGGGCAATAGTGACAAACAGGGACACCACTATATGACTACGAATGGCAGGATCAGACCGTTTCACAGCAACCTCATCAGTTACGATGTATCTTCAGAAATATGTTGAGTACAAAAGTAGAATTCATGGCGTGGGTTCAAATCCCTATATATGAAGAAACAGCTTGATATGGGTGTATGTATTTATGGGGTGCATACTGTCCAGAGACTCTCTTGCATTAGAATAAGAGCATCTTTGCATTAGCTAATCTTGCATTAGAGTCTAAGTCATAGCATACACTGACACATCAATTATACATACACATTTCTCTTTTCATCAAACTGGTTATTTAAAGTTGAGATTCACTGCTAGTCATCAGCCTTAAAGTGTCAGTATATGTACTGACGTCACCACTTCAATAGGTACTAGATTGTAAAACTATAGGTACAGGATTCAAAGGACTCAAGGCAAGAGAAGCAAAGTGTTAATTCTTATTTTCAATTGTAACATCTCTTGTAATTTATTTTATGTTGAGAAGCAACCAAGTAAAGTACCAAATGTTATTTATTTTTCATTGTATTCTGATGTAAATTTATTGAAAGTTTGAAACACTTGGGCTTGTAAGGTACTATTATAACACAGATGTAATATATTGTAGTTTTATAACATTCGGACTTGTAATACATTGGTGTTAAATAAAAAGTTTTAAATTTTTCTGTTTTTCTGTGTATTGTGGCTAATTGAAGGAAAAGATTCTAGCTTATGTCACGGTTTTCCAGCTTTGAAAATCGGGGCGTTACAAAAAAACACCTATTTTGAAAGGTTTGGGGCTTGACGTGTCGTCGAGCCCCTCACCAAAATCGCCTATTTTCATAGGCTCGGATCTCGACACGTCATTCGAGTCCCTCACAAAAAAATACCTATTTTCATCAACTCCGTGCTCAACATGTCGTTCGATTCCTTCACCAAAAAATGCCTATTCGCATAGGCTTGGTTCTTGACGTGTCGTTCGAGCCCCTCACAATAAAAATGCATATTCTCGTATGCTCAATGCTTGACAAGTCGTTCGAGGCCCTCACCCAAAAATCCCTACTTTCAGAGGCTCGGTTGTCGTCGTGTCGTTCGAGCTACTCACCAAACATGCATATTTTCATAGGCTTTAGTACTCGACGTATTGTTCGAGCACCTCACCAAAAATGCTTATTTTCATAGGCTCGATGCTCGATGTGTTGTTCGAGCCCCTCAAAAAATGTGCATATTTTCATAGCCTCGGTGCCCGACTTGTTGTTTGCGCCCTCACCCAAATGCCTATTTTCATTTGCAGGGTTCGACTCGTTGTTTGAGCCCCTTGCTAAGAGGCTAAAAAAAAACCAAATCTCAATGCTCAGGTCGTTCAGACCCTCTCCCTCTCGCCAAACTAAACGCCTAAGGGTCGACCTGGTCGAGCACCTTAGGACCAGTGATCGACGTGTCGTTTGAGCGAAGTAGCCCAAATGCACAATATGAGCCTAGGGATCTCCCCGAAATTCGTGCCCCCTTTGGTTTTTGATAAAAATTCCAAAAATAATTAAAATTTAGAACAAGTAATTACAATTTCTAAAAAATAATTAAAATTTGGAAATGTTAATTTAATTTGTTTCAGAAAGTCCGACAATATTATTGGAAGAGAAACTACGTGCAAGATTCAAGGAGTCCCCGAAGCTCCAGTAGGCTCTTCTGATCACCCAAAAAATGGAAAACAACTCCTCGAAGGCTGTGATACCCAATCTTCAGGAGTGGAAGGCTTATGATGATATGAGTAAAGTCAGAGCCACACGGTCCTAGCATGCATATTAAAGCTTCTCAAGGGCAGAACAGTAATTCCACAACAACTACATGTCCATTAGAAGAACATGGACCGCACCTAGGCCCATTAGAAGAACATCGGCTGCACCTAGGCCTGCGAATAAGGCTTACCTACAACCTAAGATATACTGGCAATCAAATTCCAGAAATTAGGAATGAAACAACTAATTCTATCCCTTAACCTGGCAATCTTCAACAAAATCTGGAGGAGATACTCTCTCAAGTTTTTCGTATGGAGAAAAACTACTAGCCTATAAATACTTTCACCCTCCAAATCAGTGGCAGGTAATCGATCTTTTGCCACCTAAACTCATCTCTTTTTTTTGTTTATTAACTTGAGCGTCGGAGGGTTTTTCGCCGGGGCCAACCCTGGTGTTCAGACTGTGTGCAGTTTTGCAAGCGCTCTCAACGGTTTAAACTAAAATCAAGGAGACTACAGTCATCACAAATTCATATATGATTGATGGTCAAGATTGCAAGTTTCCTTCTTCTAAAAACCTCATTATCTGATTGCTCCCACATCAATGACAATTAATTAGTTTTAGCGTTGCCGCAAATTTAGCTTCTGGATTGACCATTTTCTTCACTGAATTTTGCTTTGATAGATAACAATATTTCTTACTCTAGATTGTTTCGTTAGCAAACTATAGGCATTTAAAGGGAAAGGAGAAAAATGTATACTGTCAAGATTCTACTTGCAAATTTGTCGAGTTGCAATTAAGCTTAAAACATTTAGATACGCTTATGTACTTGTTGATTCAAATCATTATTTAGCAACTTAAGAAAATTATCTGCAATTATGATCGCTACCATCCTTTTAGTTTGTAGTTGCTAGGGAACAAACATTTTCCGAACCAGTTCGTTATACACTAACTCTCCAGACATTGAAACCACTTCAGTAATGATTCGAGTCCCCTAGATTGAAGAATTATTATTTCTCGATAATTGAAAGAAGTTGAAGGTCAAGCTTATTTTTCTAGTCTACAAACTATCTCTATTGCAAAGTATAAGAGCTCTACTGAAGGAGAAAAAGCTAAAGTCGCGAAGTACTATATTTCCCTGTTAGATCTTTCCTATGCAGGTACTCAACAACTGAACTTCTTCAGATGTCATATACTTATTCTGAGTTAACTAAAGAGTCCGCCATTAAAGAGAAAATAACTAAACTACACATTTGTATCCTAGATCAGCTTGGTTGGCCCTCCTTGTCTCCTTGGTACGTACAACCTTCATGTGTTATTAACTAGTAAAAAAAAGTCTTAGAGATGTTTGACGACATGCACTTTTTTCACATGACACATGGAGATGTTATGGTGGAGTTCAAATTCAATACAAAAGAGCCTTCCCCAGTTGTTGTACTAGTAGTAGAAACTATGGGGGAAATTAGAGATCGAAATATTGTGGGTGATAAAGATCAAAATGCTTTTTTGCTTAACAAAATTAGAGGATGATAAAGGGATAGAGTAAACCTAGATGCGACACTCGGCCCTAAGTCAACTCGCTTTCCAGAAAGGGGCGAGGGGATGATAAATCTCCCAACCCTACGTGCAACCCCCAAAACGGTCCCCAATGAGTATTCCCTTATGAAATGTTAGGGGGGCTAGGGGGTCGGGGTAAGAGAGAAACAGTCAGGGACGTCATTAATATGTCCAAAGCATACATCGTTGATCTCCAGGAGACCAAGCTCATGCAAGGTTATAGACTCAGAAGACTGGGAGGGAATAGAATAAAGGAGTGGAAACTCCTTTCATTAGGAGCCTCAGGGGATATTGTCATTGACCTTAATCCGGATATATTCACAAGTCTCGATGAATTCTAAGGGGAGTTCTCACTATCAGTTTGCCTACAATGAAAAGCGGATGACTGGTCCCAAACGGTTACTGTAGTATATGGACCGAATCATTTGTCATCCAGGGCCGCGTTTTGGGCTAAACTCTTCTCAATCCAAGCACTGTGGCGGAATACCTAGTTTGTTGGAGGTGAGTTTAATATAACAAGGTTTGCCTTTGAACACCGCAGCAGGGGTTCGAGTGACACTGATAAGGAGGATTAAAATAGGGTGATTACCTAGAACTGGTGAACATACCAATTACAGATAGGCTTTTTACTTGGTCAAATATGAAAGCGACTCCCATAATGGCTAAACTAGATAGAGTTCTCGTCTCCTTGGACTAGGAGACGACCTTCCTGCTGGAATTTACAAAATCACTTCTAAGACCAAGTTCAAACCACGTCCTCATTATACGTTCGTCAGGGAAGCAGAGCTCTATCCAACCGAGGAAATTTAGGTACGAGAAAGCCTTGTTGGAGATACAGGGCTTCCACCATATGGTTAGGGAAAGCTGGGCTTTGCCAACCTGCGGTATGGATGCGGCTACAAGATGGTGCAAAAATATCCAAATGCTATGCACTAGACAGCGAAATTTGAACCGTACCAGATTCTCGACTATTTGGCGCGCTAAAGAATTTATTTTGAAGGGCATTGACGAATTAGAAAGATTGGAAGATGCTAGAGACTTGACCCAGAAGTAACGGAATAGGTTAGTGGGCCTTAGGGATGACATTGCACACCTATACAAATTAGAGGAGATCAAGTGGCAGCAGAGATCCCAGATTTTGTGGCTCAAAGAGGGAGACACGAACACAACTTTGTTCCGTCGGGTGGCAAGCACATGATGAAGATCTAAACTTATCATGTTTATCCAAATAGACACTGGGATAACTTAGAATGAGACAGAAATCTCACAAACTTTCCAATCACATTATAAGGCCTTGATCGGGAGTAAAAATGAATTTAGGCTCCCTTTGAGGGAGAACTTTTGGCACGAAGACCTCATTATGCGACTCAGTCACTGAGGGATAAGGAAGCCCGATTCATAGAGGAGGAGGTGAAGGAGGTGTAACATCTCGGGCCCACTCAGCTCTGTACATGCGCACGCGCGCGTACGCACACCATACGCCTATAAAAACCTAATCATGCCCCCACCACAGGGCATAATAGCCTCACCAAAAGAGTTAGCTTAGTAGGTACTCTTGGATCCTTGGCAATTCTATATAAACACTCATCACTCACTTTAGAAATTCTATATGGGACTATGTTAATCTATGAGTATTACAATCACCCCACCTTAGGACTTAGCATCCTCATTATTCCATTTCAGGACCTCCCTTCTAGCCGATGTGATCCACATGGATGCTACCACCCTGAACCTACCATTGTACTTGTAATGCCCTGATTTTTCAATTAATGAAAAGATTATTTATTTTTGCACGTAGTGTGCACGTGCAATATTTTTGGTAAATATTTTCATCAAGATGATTAAAGATATTTCAATTTGTGCTTTTAATTATTTTGTACCAAAGCCTTATTTTAATTAGATGAAAAAGCCTTTTCTTTAAAAGCCCAAAGTTAATTTAATCTATTATTTTTATAATAATTATTTTGGTCCATAAACTAAAGCCCATGGATTAATCTGTTTTTATACAACTTGGCATATAGAAGACAATTTAAAAACTATTTTATTTTTATACAAAAGTAAAATGTACAATTTTGGACCTAGTGGCATGCACGTGCACTACACGTACACGTGCAATATGCACATTCTTCTTTAGGCTGGGAATGCTTTTTTGGAGGGAAATCAAATTTGTAATGGTGATCATGGTGTGGTGGTTATTTGGATGTGGGTAGTTATTGCAACTCCTACTTTCATCCTAGCCCTCCATCCTACAACCAACCAATTGATCCTAGCCCTCCATTCTATTTGATTTTTAGTATAAATACCCCCCCCCCCCCCATGGCTTGTTATTTTGTGCTTAATATTCTCTTCCAAACCTATAGTCTAATAGTATTATCTAGTAGTAGTTTGTGAGTTAAAAGATTGAGTTGTGAGTGGGTATTGTGCTTGTTTTCAAGAAGAAAGAGAAGGGCCGGCATTCATCAATAGGAGCTTTCGGTGTTGGTGCTTTTTGGATCTTGTGTGCGTGCATCTAGGAGGAGGTGCACTTGTTTGCAAAGGACTTTTGTTGCTAATTGTGTTTTTCTCTCCATACAAGGTGGGTAAATTTTCTATATTTCTAATTAGGAATACATGCTAGATTAAATTGAATGAACGAAGCATGAAAATGATTAATAAGAGTACACATTTAATTGGAAAATGATCTATTGATTGATCGATATATGGATGTGCAATTGTATGTGTTCTATTAGTAATGACATTGTAAAAAGACTGAAAACGGCCTGTACAGTCGACTGTCAAGTGGACAAGTCGACCGATACGAGGCGGGTGCTTTCTCATGACTTCTAAATTAGAATCCTTATTAAGACTAAAGGTTTAATTATGTATGTGTATGCAAACTGGAGCGATAGAACGATTGTTAAATCAATATCCTCCATGCGGTATATAATTTAGAAAATATGAATGGATGAAAAAGAACTAGTGAAAATTAGAGAACTGGAAATAACACCTACAGTCGACTGGTAATGTGAACAGTCGACTGGCTTATTGAAATGAAGTATGTACAGTCCAGAGCTCCATAAAACGATGTATTTTAATGTGATGTTCTAGTGTGTTAAGTTGAGATTAGTATTCATCTCTGCAAGTAAATGATGGGTAAATGAAAGTGCATGCTTAGCATTTCTTTTGAGAAAAGAAACACTAGTTATGTGAAATTTACCTTTAATTGAGACCACGTTGTGATGTTAGTAAACAGATAAGAAATTACATGTTATGTTGGCACGAATATAATGTAATATGTGAATTCAAGAACAGAAGGAAAGATGATTCCTTAATTTGAAACTTAACCTGTTCAGTCGACCGAATGCTTGTAGCAGTCGACTGTACTGAGCATGAATAGTGTATAGTTGAATCACCCAGTACAGACGACTGATTTGAATGACAGTCGACTATTAAGTGAATGACATTTTAGACGTGAAAAACTGCGGAACAGCCGACTGGCCATGTGCAGCAGTCGACTTTTCCGAGTGTTATTGATGAATTGTATTTGACTGGATAAGTCGACTGGAGGAGCTCCAAGTCGACTGTCCAGAGTGCTTTTGGTATATCAGAAATCTTGTAATTTTGTTGTGGTAAAGATTGTGAATCTTATGGACGATATTGGTGAACTCTATTTGCCTTTGCATGGATTTACATGAAGTGAATCATTTATTTTGAATTGTGGGATTTAAATGAATATGAAAGCTATGACATGAAAAAGAAAATCTGTTGAGATTATGAAATGAGCTCATGAGCTGGAAGTGCTCATATTATTTTAATAATTGTGAATTGGAATTGAAATAAAAGAGTAACTAAATCTCCCCCGGCAATTGAAAAGAAATTGAAATGAATTATTGAAATGAAAGACCAAGGTCGGTCATGTTGAATGAATGATTAAGTCCGGTTTAGTGGAGAGGCTAACTCTAGAGCTTTGATTTTGTTCATGATTCTAATAAAACTAAGGACTAGTACATAGTGGAGACGTGATGAAAGTAAGAGAAAAACATTGAGTATGAGAGCCATTGGATAGCGGCGAGTGCCTATCCCAGGAATTCCCATGATGAGTCTGGGTGAGGATGCTGCTCCAGAGTACTGTCCCGGTGGCGACGCTCGTGGGATGTTTGAAGACTACGGGTGGTGTCATGTCTATGGTGAGAGCTGAATTACCACAGGATGTCTGCATGATGAGTCATGTCAGCGATGGGATTCCCTCCAGAGTGCCTAGACATGAGTTCGTAGGTCAGAAAACATCTAGGATACTTACCGTAGTTACAGTAGTAGATTAAGTCATGACGAGGGATTGAACCCTACAAAGATGAAGAATGGTTAAGGGCTTGCCCTCGGACCTATGTAGTATGGGATGCATAGAATCCGAACAAGTGCGCATTAGTGTCATCTAATAATTGCATTAAGGACTAAGTGCATAATCACAACACGACATCAATAGGGTAGTCCCTTTAGTTTGAATGTGACAAGTTTGTGTTTGCTAAATATGGAAAATAAGTTATACTATTTCCGGCATAGAGAGGATGGTCGTGTATAATGATCGTCGGTTGAATAAACTGACGTACCCACAGTTTTATATGCACGTAAATGGCTTGATAAAGATTAAAGAGGAACAAATGCTAAAAGATTACTCAATGTTGTTGCATACTTGTTTTCATTATTGTAAAATTTTACTTCCGCTGTGCAATGTAAATGTAATATTGATGTAAACTCTAATGTAAAGAGAAAAGTTTAAATTTCCTTGTAAAATTGTACTAAAGGAAGCGGAAAGATCCTGTAGAACATCTCGAATTCAGTGTATTTGGGATTCGGGGCGTTACAGTACTGCCCTGACCTTACTGTCAGTGTACTGTCCATGGCCCTATTAGTGTGTACATCCACTGTGGCACCACTATCGGTTTCGATAGCCAACTTTGATACCATTTGTAATGCCCCCACTTGGGTTACAAGCTCGTTTTAACAGGCTCACGTCACAGGAGGTGATTACTCAAATAGGTACAGACAAGTTGTTAGGGTCAGGCGGCTTCCTTATGATGTTTTACCAAACATTTTGGGATGAAATCAAAAGAGACATTATGGCACCCATGAATGAGTTTTTTTATCTTAGATTGAAATTGGGCATGTTAAACTTTGCAGAAGTCATCCCTATCCATAAACATGGAGAATCGCATAAGATGGCTGATTTCATACCCATAAGCCACCTAAACTGTTTGGTCATGATTATTACCAAGATCATGGACAATCGACTCGGAAGATAATTGATGGATTAATCAGCAACGAACACTTGGGTTTCATCAGGGGGATATGCATACTGAATTGTGTGTCCACTGCAGAAGAGGTGGTTCATCAATGACATATCACAAATGAGAAGAACTACCTGCTCAAACTGCACTTTGAGAAAGCATATGACTCGGTTGACTGGGAGTGCCCACTTGGAACTCTAAAAGGCAAAGAGTTTGGACACAAGTGGATCATATGGATCCGTCACTGCCTGTGTACAAGTAAAACGTCCATATCGGTAAGTGGATGGACTGGTCATCCATTTGCTTGCAGAAAAGTGCTCAGACATGGGGACCCACTTTCGCCCATCCTATTTACTTTGGTTGTAGATGTACTTAAGACCATGTTAGACAACTGTATGGAAGATTGCTGAATTTCTCTAGTGGATAGAGGTAGGGCAATGCAATACTGTTCGGCAACGGAAACAGAGGGGAAATTATCTACTTCAAAGGTGTAACGCCCTGCAAAATTGAGTTATTACAATTTTGCAACACATGGGTTACATGCATGTATTTTGTTTTGTTATGGAAAGTATCTGTAACATATTTTTAATTCAAATATCCTAAGTATTTTGTATTTTGATTGTTTATATATTTTTCTGTTCTCTCGAAATTCATTTTCTCCTATTTTGAGCTAACTCAAATATATTTTATTAATACGTGCAATGTACGTGTTCGCAGTGCATGTGTTGATTGTATCTTTCTCATCAAATTAATGGAGTTATGTATAATTATTTTACTTGCTAAGTATAAATGCATAGTGTAATTTTTAACTAAACTAACTTAGATGAACCTATATTAAATTGAGTGGTGCATATGGCTTTTAATTAGCAATTTATAAACATAACGTGTAATACATGTGCACCAAAAAAAGTACATCATGAACCCGTGCTTTGTGCCCATATTGTTTTACTGGCCAAAATTGATATGGGGGGGAAATTGAAATTTTATGAAGGCTTTAAGTTAGTGTGGTTAGTGGGGCAGTTAGTGGAGGGATTATGAGTGGTTATCATAACCCCTCATTGCTCATCTACAAATAGGCCGGCCAACACTAGTGTGGGAGAGTTAAGTTTTATTTTGTGAGTATATTTTATTATTATAGTGTGGAGCTTTTGGAGTTGAGGAGAAGAAGGTTTTTGGAGATCCTTGCCTGCAAAGAATTTATTGATTGGGTGGGCATTGCTTAACATTCTAATTTGTTCTTTTTAGAATTGCATGCTAGATAATCTGTATAAATTGAGAATTCATGCTTAGATTATGTGTTGATTGTTGTTAGATTATGTGTTGTTATTTAACTGTGTGGAAGTAGGATATGATTAACTTAGAAACATTTTTATGGTTGTTGTCCTTAGTTTTAGTCTCACTTCAAAAAATCATTTCTTTTTATCTAGATGGAATAGATAGCTAAAAATTTTATATGAGTACCCCATATATGTCAGGAACATCTCCTAAAAAATTAATAATATTTGGATGTTCTTTAATATTTTAATGAAATCTGAACATACGACTGGTTGACAGTTTGGCTAGTTTCTGAAAATTTGCATACTTTCCAGATTTTGATCAATTCAACACCATATATGTAGTTTTTTTAGGAAAGTCAAAACTAAGAATTTGAAGTAGATTCGTTAACCTTTCGTTAGAGCTTCAGTTTAGGTGATGTTTGAGGAAAGTCAAAATCAAATTTCCATGAAGTATGAGATTTTAGGTGATTTTTATAATTAGCAAGAGCTACATTTTTAAGATTCTGAACCAACTGATTTGCAAATGAATTTTGACGAATTAATTGTGATTATATTTAGATGTTCTTAACTACAATGTTATAGTAGACTCATTTAGATTTCATATGAAACTAAGAAATCTATTTTCTGATAAGTATCTTAATTTATATGATTTTTTCCAGATCATTGAGTTGCTGTCCAAAGATAGTTGAACATTCAAATAGTGGATTATATATATATGTTGTTACCTTGAAAAGAAGTTGATAGAGAAATAGACTTGGAGTATTGGTTAGTGCATGTGGCTTAGGATCTTTGAGATTGCAGGTTTGAGTCTTGGTAAGCTCGAATTTGGTTGTATTTACTGTTTTTGAGTTTATTGGAAATATAAATTGATTTTTGGGAAAATATTTTGATGGTAATTTGTACAAATATTTTTGGATTAATTTACCCACTTCAATAAAGGATTAAACATGTATTTAGTGATTGGATTTGAAGGATTTTGATGGAGATGACTTTAAAGGATATTATTATATTGGAGAATTAAGTTTTGATGGAAATTTGTACAAATGTTTTTGATTAAATTCCAGATTTGAATGAAGAATTTTAGTACATATTTGATAATTAGATTTGAAATATTAGAAAAGGGGTGATGTTGATTGAATTGAGGCGTTTGAAGTTCTATTTTAATAGTTTGAAAAGTTTTATCTAGTTATTTGAGAATCACTAGTTGTATGGAATGAATAAGAGATGAATTGAGTATATGAATGAATTGAATTTTAATTGATTATAAAAGAAGTTATGGATGACCTAGAAAGATTATGAATTTGGAATGTGTGGATTCTAGAGGCTGAGCGAGCCCCAGGGTACTGGCAAATTTGTGATTATGAAAGTTTGAGAAGTGACCAGTATGGGCTAATGTTCTCGTGTATTGATTTAAGTCCGGTAGGAGGATAAGCTAGCTCTAGGTGATACTATTTATGTTTGAACTTAAGGACAGGCACTAGAAAATGAGATGTCATGAAGCTTGGGCAAACATGAGTGGGATGACACTATATAATCGGGCAGTGTATTCCGGGAGTATAGATTCAGTCGGACAGTGTATTCCGGAACTGTAATTGTTTTGCAGAGCGAGACGAGTCTCAATTATTTTCAGGGCTATGAATGATCTGGCAGCGTATTCCGAGATTATGAATAGTCATGCGGAAGGGAGACAGATCTTCAGTATTCCCGAGCTAGAGCGGCGGTTGCAGGATGTTTGCACGATGAGGGTTCTATATAGTCAGGCGGTGTACTCCAGGATTGGAACCAATACTCTTGGGACGTCTAAACCTTGTATTTTGTCATTATTATAGGATTGCATGGCGATGGATAGAACCCTGTAATGCAGAGAACGTTAAGGGCTTGCCCTTAGACCTATGTAGTATGGGATGCATAGAATCCGAATAAGTGTGCATTAGTGTGCATCGTGTGCATTTGTAGCTTTCTTGGATACTTGTTTCATGTCATTGTTTTATGCATTTTTTATTTCTGTTTTATGGCATACACTTATACACTTAGATTAAATTCACTTTATGTTTTTATTTATCTCTGTCATTATTGCTTCTGTTATGTGTATCAAGTTTGTGATTGTTAAAATTGTCGATCGCTTTGTTATAGCATTGTGTCAGTTGCATTCAACTAACGTGCCCGCAGTTCTCAAGTTATACAGAACTCGGATTAGCAAATGAGGTGTGCATGAGTTTGGTGTCGGGGAAGTTGCAAGATTGAAGATTTTGATAATATAAGTTGTATTTTATACGTAAAATCTGCTGTGTATTGTAAAGAATAACATTGTAATGAAAAAGTCTTAAATTCTGTGTATGTTTGTACAAAATTGAAATAAAGATTCTGGTTGTGCTACGAATTACTGGTATTCAGAATTTGGGGCATTACAAAGGGAGCTTTCAACTGCTTTAAGGCGTGGTCCAGGTTGAGGGTTAATTATCACAAGAGTGCTATGGTCCCTATTGCCTTGTCAGAAGCAGAGGCGGAAGCACACGCTATCATCCTTAGCTATAAGCTAGAAAGATTCTCGATCAAATACCTAAGCCTACCACTCAAACTAGGTCGACTGAAGAAGTCGGATTGGCTACCGGTCATTAACAAAGTGGAAGCTAGACTGTCAGGATGGAAAGGTAAATCCATATAAATTGGAGGAAGAGTGGTCTTTTTTAATTTGGTTATGTCCAATCTCCCTAAATGCTATATGTCCTTTGAAATTCCAAAGTGGGTGACCCATAGACCGCATGCAAAAGAAGTTTCTATGGAAAGGGACTGAAGTTAATAGGGGAGGCTACCATCTGATCAGATGGGAAAATGTATGCATGAAGAAAACACATGGAGGATTAGGCATCATCGATCTGTGAGACATGAACCTTTTCCTACTTGGCAAATGGTGGTGGAAAGTATTCCATCCAAATGGCGAAGGTTTGCAAGAATTCATACAATCTTACTTGCAATGGAAGGGAACCAGAAGTTTAGGCTTCTGGGTTGGGGCTAGGGTTTCCTAGTTTTGGAATGGGATCGTCAGAGCCTACGATCTGGTCTGCACATGGGTTACATCATTTTTAGGTAATGGCCTCTCGACCAAATTTTGCTGGGACAAATGTTATGATGCTCACCGTCTTAGAGAAATGTTCCCAGACCAATACGAGCAAGCATCCCAACCTCACGTTTTCGTGGCCAAGACATGGAGGAGGGGGTATGGAAACCATCCTTTAGAGCTCGACTATGTCAGGAGTCCTAGTTGAGACTTGAAGTTATCCAAGACTACATTGTGCAGATGGGGGTTGTGCTCACATGGCCAGGACCGAAAATCTTGGGATCTGGAGAACAATGGTTCTTTCACGGTTTGCTCTTTATAAAACCGCATCCACTTCAAGGAATGTAGACCAAGGTGGGTTGTGATATTTTGGATTGCAAAATCACCTTTCAAAGTTATGTTCTTCCTCTGGTTGGTGCTCAATAATGTCATCCTCACAAGGGAGAACCTGACCAAGACATTGTTGAATATTGTGACCAACTGTGGCTTCTGCAATATTCATACAAAATCGATAAACTATTTAATCCGTGAATACCCAAGGAGCAGTTGTGGTTCTAAGGGCCTTAGGATCAAATGATTATTCCCACAATTATGAGGGCCCGTGGATTGGTCCTAAATTTGCTTCTGTGTGTCATGAGATGAAAGAAGCAGAGTGTATCGTCATCGCATCAATATCCTGGGTTTTATGGATTGACAAAAATAACTTTTTACTTTTATGAAACTTATAATAGTATTTCTGGTATTTTAACTCATATCATGCATTTTATCTCCTTTTCGGCTACAGCTGCAACTACATGGTCGAGAGGGAGGATCACCATAGCCTTTCTGGTAGACAATTACGATGAGATGGAGGTAGTGATCAAACCTACCCTCGACTGAACAGAGCGATGGTGACCATATACCCACCCACCAGGGTGGGTGTTGGAAGAGTCGTTGTGTTTGTATTTGTTAGGCTATTAATTTGTATGTTGGTATCATTTTGGACATGTCCCACCCTCCAGAGCTTTGTTGGAGGCTTATATTTTATTTTATGCTTTTATAGTTTCTTGTACAATCTCTCAGTACTATGTGGATTCTTTATTAACCTCTGATTAATGAAACATGGTGGTCGTATCCAACAATTTTCCCCAAAAAAACTATGGGAAAAATTGTAGGTCTTCAATTGTAACGTGTGTTTCTTGTCCAGATCATCTACAACACACTTTATGCATGTGGACCTAGGGATGGCAAACGGGTCGACCAGGCCGGGTCTAACTCGTACGGGTTGGAACCCAAATAGGGCGGGTTCGGGTCGGGTCGACGTGTTAACCGAGCCGGGCCGGGTCGGGTTGGATTAGCAAAATCTCGACCCGGCCAACCCGCAAACCCATTCGGGTCTAACCCGGGTCGGGTCGGGTCGGTTCGTAGGTTGGCCCGTCAATATAAACTAATTTTTTAAAAAAACTTTTAAAAATGTACTTTTAATAATAAGGAAAAAAAATGTAATGATAATAATAAGAATCAAAGAGTGAAATTGAAAAAAAAAATGTATATATTATTCATATGAATTCAACTTATACAAGTTTCCAAATTTTTTATAAGAAACAAAGATTTTCTACAAATTTGTTCTATAAAATAACAATTTTCTTCTATACTGTAACACCCCGCAAATTTGAGTAATGACAATTTTGCTCTCGTGTGTTACGCACGTGTATTTCGTACTATTACGAATAATATTCGTAACGCATTTTTATATAAATGTCATATGTATCTTATATTCTGATTATTTATATATTTTCCGTTTTCTCAATATTCATTTCAATCCTATTTTTAGCCAACTCAAACATTTATTTTAATTCTTGTGTTTTACATGTATTGCACATGTTTTCAATACACGTGTCGATTACGTATATTTTTCCGTTACGTGAAATATCCGTAACACTATCAATAAAAATATTTTACGTATGTTGTATTTTTATTGTTTATGAATATTTTAAATTCTCCCGAATTTATTTTGTATTCGAATATTTATTATTTTCTTTCGCATGTATTTTACACGTAAAATTTCATGCACATTTTATTCCTAAAAGTTTATTAAGTCATGAGAATTTCTTCTCATTTTCTAATCAAAAATGTATTATTTATTTTTTAATTAAAAACCCATAGGCCTAAAGTTTATTTTAAAGCCCACTAAGTTAATTAAAAGAGAAGCCACTAATTAAAAGAAAGGCCCATTAATTAATCTACATTTTAATAAACACTTTTTTATCCTACGCTTGTCATGTAACAATATGTACAATCAAATAAATAACAACTAACTAAATGAGAAGTGTGCAGATGCAGGAAATCCAAGGGTTGGCCGATTCATGAAGGAAGAAGAAGAGTTGGTAGTTTATGTAGTAATGGTGAGTGGGCAATTAGTGAAGGGGGTTATGTAGGTTATGAATTTGAACACTTAATTTGGGTAGTAGAAGAGTCTTCTCAAACCCTATAAATACCACCTCTTTTCTTCATGAAATCTTGCACCAAAAATCAAAAGAAAAGAAAAGATAAGAAAGATAAGAAAAGATAGAGAAGAAAAGAAAAAGAGAGTTGTTTGAGTTCTTGCTTGGAGGAAGCAGAGCTTGCTAGGAGGAGAAGGGAGTCCCATTCTTGGAGCTAGGAGCAACTTCTAGGAGTCTTCTTCTACATTAGAATCTTCATTGAGGTGGGTGTCTTCTTGAACTTTCTAAATTATAGTATCATGCATGTGTAGGTAAATTTATATATAAAATTGATATGCATATGAGTAGTGATTAAATTATAATGATGATATTTAGAATGAAAATGCATGCTAATTGAAAGATTGTGATGAAAATAATTTGATTGATGTTGTTTTGATTCCATGGTAGTACATTATGATTAGATTAAATGATATGAATATAGATTTTTACACGAAGTTACTAATTCATGCCTAGAAAAGTTACTGTTTTGAATTTTGTTTGCACATCAGAAAATCGTATCTAATAAAATAGTTGGAATATATAACTAAAACTTTTTGGGGAGCTCTTGTATGTGTCAGGAACATCCCTTTAAAATTTCATAAGATTTTGAAGTTGTTTACTATTTTAATAAAATCTAAACTCAGAAGTGGTTAGTAGTTGGCTGGTTGCTGGAAATCTATACACATTTCGGTTTTTGATCAATTCAACATTATAAATGAAATAATTTGAGAAAAGTCAGAACTAAGAAGTTGTAGTAGACTCGTTAACCTTTCTGAAAAGTCTAAGAAATCAAATTTTCACAAAGAATTGAATTTTATATGAAATTTACAAGACTGTACAGTGGCAATATTTCAGTATTTCAACCCTACTGTACATTTCGAATAATTCAGGGTTATAGATACAGTATTTTGAGGAAACTTATAACTAAAAAATTATAGTAGACTTGTACACCTTTAATTTGATATAAATAACGCAAAGTTTCATGAAGTGTATGATTTTCTATGGTTTTTTACAAATACCATGAAATGCAGTTTCTGACTTTGAATTTACTATTTTGCAAATGATACTTAAATGAGGTGATTGAAAATAAATTCTCGTTGTTTTAAGTTATATTTTGGGAAAATAAAGATCATATTCATGCTTAGATGAGATGTGAAATCAAGAAAAGTATATATATGGTTAATGACGTTAGGAATTGGTTTAAAATAAATCAAAGGAAAATGATGAGATGAGTTTTCAATGATGAATTTTAAGAGATTATGTTTTAATCTTCATTAACTTGTATTGAGAAGGGTTTGATGAATATGAAAAGTGTATTGTGAAAATGAATAGGTCGAGATTGTACTTGTTGATGAATAAATAAGAATAAATGAAAGAATTTGAATGAATTATGAATACATGAACATGAGTTATAAGAGTATGAGTACCCCAAGTTGTTGAACATGAAAGATTTTGATTCTAGAGGCTTAGTGATACCTAGGTACCGGCAGAAGTAATGGAAATGGATAATTGATTTTGAGAAGTGGCCAATATGGACTGTCATTCTCGGTATTTTTGTGTAAGACCAGTAGGGGGTAAGCTAGCTCTAGTGGTATTATTTATTAATATTTCAAACTTAAGGATTAGGAACTAAGGGGAGATGTAATAAAACTTGGGCAAACGTAAGTGGGGTGCGTCTATATAGTTGGGCGGTGAATTCTGGGACTGTGGTTGCTTGCGAAGTGAGACGAGCCTCAATAAAATCCAGGATTATGATTGATCGAGCGGTGGATCTCGGGATCATGATTAGTCGGGCAGATATGAGACAGATCTTCAATATATTCCGAGGCTATAGCGACACTTGCGGGATGTTCGCACGACGAGAATTCTGTATAGTCGGGCGGTGGATTTCGGGACTGGAATCCGTACTCGTGGAATGTCTAAACCTTGATTTTATTACCGAGTAGTTTTTCATGGCAAGAGATAAAACCCTTTAATGTGGAGTACGTAGGTGCTTGCCCTCGGACCTGTGTAGTATGAGATGCATAGAATCCGAATAAGTATGCATTAGTGTCATTGTAGTATAACATCTGCATTAGGCATTATGTCATATCATACACTGACATGTTTAGGATAGTCACTCTTTACACTTTTATATGCATTCAAATTTGTGATTGTTAAAGTAAGAGATTTCCTTATAATACAGCATAGAGAGGATCACTGTTTATGACATTGCGTCGGTTATAAACAACTAACGTGCCCACAGATTCTCAGTGCAGGTGTAACCCCTGTTTTTCACTTTTGGTATTTCTTGAGGGTACTTTTCATTTTAGTGAATTATTATTTTCCATTGTATTTTCGGAACAATAAATTTAATTATTTTTATTCTATAATATTTTTCTGGCAGTTTTGACCTCCTTTTGGGTTTGTGCGCCGTTTGGCCGTTTTTCAACATTTTGAGCTCTTTTCCTCAATTTCTAGATTCCGTTCATGTATAAATATTATTTTAGGGTCATGGTGGATTTTTAGAAGAGTTTTGACCAATTTAAGATTTTTGGCCCTTAAGGAGATTTTTAGGAGCCATAGGATTCATTGTATTTTGTATCCTAATTTGAAATCTATCCAATATCCATTACCCAATTGTATACCTATTGTTTCCTATTGATATCCACTACCCATTAACCCACATTTGATCCCCTATAAATACCCCCTCATCTATTAATCCCTAACCCTAATATTCTTTTTCCTTCTCTAATTAAACCCGGCCTTCCCCTCTCCTTCTCTTCTCTCCCGGCCTGCATACCACCCCAGGCTGACACCCCCTTGTGCTGCCCTAGCCATTGCCGACCATACAAACCCTCCCTCCTTCATCCATACAACTCCTTCTACATCAAAAACCCCGTCTTTTCCTCTCCTTTGGTGGCCGGCATCTCAAAACAGCACCCATCCATCTCAAATCAGCCCCCTACATCCCCTTCGCTGATTTGGATAAGTGGGTATCACCCGCTTCGAGTTCGTGCTTCAAGAAGACGGTCGTAGGCAAGATTCGGTTCGTGGGTTCTCTTAAAATCGTGCGTGGAAGGAGTTTTGTTCGTGGGTTTTCTTTGAAGGCTTGGATTCGTCGCGTTCATCATCACATAAAGGCAAGTAACTTGTACTTAAATTTCTTAGGTTGATACAAGTCGAAAGTTCACACATAGGATAGTTTGAGACTAGAGACGGCCAAATATCATGTTTTTATTTGTGGGTTTCGTCTCTATTGTTTAAAACAGGCCATAGACGACTTAGGACATGAAGTTTGATAGGTTTGTGCCTTAGGATTCACCCAAACGAGATTTTGATCGCGTATGTGCCATATTGTATACCCGATGTATGTTGAACACCCATATGAGAAATACTAGATTTTGACATGTTAGATACCCTCCATTATGACATTTGGACAATGGGTAGGCTGAGTTTCGAATTTGGAAGAGTTTGAATGATTTTTGAGGAAGTTATGACGTTTTGAAATTGGTTGAGAAATCTGGAAATTTGGATTGAACTGGATTGATTGCTGTTTTTACCTGAATTAGATTCCGAATCTCAACATGACTATTTCTGAGTAATTTGTAGATAATTGAATCTAATTTCTAATCCCACTGATTTCACCCTGTTTGGAGTTCGTATGAATTAGTTATGATTATTTTAGTAACTGTATGCCGGTAGTTCCCAGATTCATTTCGGGGTAGATTTTATCACCAATTTATTTTCAAGATCCAAGTTAGACATAATTTCATGTCACAAGATTTTGTCCAGTGTTTCACCATGATGTTAGTTAGTTCTCTGATTTTTGTGGTAATTAAAAGATGAGTTTTGAGTAATGCCTTACATCCTTTTCTATAGATCGCTTTTGCTGTAAACTGCGTGTGATTGTATGTTGAATGCCGTGTTCACCTTATTTCTAATTACTGTATGAATATTTTATGTGAGATATAAAAGTTGGGTAATTGTGTATACTTTCATCCCGTTTTGGTGGAAGTGGATTTTGATGCGCTGTGTGCAAGATATGCATGATTTTGTACAGCGGTGTTAAAAAATTCCAGATCCATCAAAACTGTGTTATGTGTTACCTTCTATTTTTGAAAACATATCTATACTTTCTGGAAAAATATGAAAATCTATATTTTGAGACTATACGTATAGGGGATTACCCCAGAATTTTTGTGGATTTAATTGATGACTTTACCTGCTGTTTTCATGTGATTTAAGTTATTCCCCGGTTTTCTGGCTGTACCGGAAATCTGTGTTGAAATGACTTTTAAGCTGAGATGTTATGAACTAGGGTGTATCTTTATTATATTCATTAGAAGCGAGTGGATGTCTAGATTCCAGATCCTTCGACGGATCATGATTTGCATGCCTATAGATCTTTGGATCACTGTTTTTGTACAGACTGGTCTTGCTGTCCTGATTATAAACATACGCTAAGTTGCTCGTATTTGTGAAGGTATAGTACCTATACTTGCTGATCTAATTCCCTGAGTCTAAACCTGATTATAACCTGTTAGTTTGACATTATTTAGTACACTCTCAAGCCTGTTGATGATCTTAATAATAAAAGTAATCAAGCCGGGGTTTAATGGGAAAGATCTAGTAGTGGATAGTGCAGAAACGTGTACTCGGAAGGGGGCCCGTGTTTCCTATATTTGGAATTTGGTATATGATTTGGATTATTTGGAATTTGGTATATGATTTGGATTATTTGGAATTTGGTATATGATTTGGATTACTGTTTCCTGTACCTGAGTATACTGCCCTGTATGGTCCCCTATGAAATCTAAAGCGAAACTGCGTTGACTGTAACAACCATGTGATAAAAAGATGGCACATGAAGTGTTACCTAGATAGTAATAATACAAGATATTAATATATGATTACCTGTATACCTGTTACCTGCACCTGATATTCCTGTTACCTGTTTTTCCTGATACTTGATATAGATTTACCCGAATACCTGATAATTATACATGCTACCTGTTTACCTGTTGACACTTGACATATGTTTACCCTATACCTGTTAATATATCCTGTGATTAGATATTATTCATGTGCTTGTATCCTATTCTATTTGTGACCCGGACTTGCCATTGACGGGTACTGTGTTTTCTCTTTTCCTTTTTCCTGCATTCGTTGTATTGCAGATTTTGGAGGACAGGTTCCTAAAGATATTGGCAAGATGAGAGGCTAGAGGCTGAATTTTGCTATTGCTATTCCTGTTACTTATTTTGGACAATATTGTATTTGGAACTTGTATTATTCCTTGTATTTGGGCAATGTGACCCAAGATTATTGTGTAATTTAGATCATGAAAATTTGAGATTAATGTGTTTTATTTCAAGTATTCTTGTTGGTATTTGGTTCATAAGTGCATGTGGTTGATCTTTTTCTGGCTTCTGACTCTGATTTTACTGTGATATGTTGTAAAGAATTCCTGAACAGCTTAAGAATGATTATATTCATTCGCTGGACTTTTGTTACGCGCTCGTATTCCGTATTTTTGGGATCAGAGTAAAATTATTACCACTGAAAATCCTAATAGCATAAGTGAATTATTACCAACAGTGATCTGGATACTAGTCTTATTCCATTCATTTGATCCCTTCTTATTCGATTTCCTTGATTCCTTGTTTCTTCCGTATCTTTTAGTCATTCTCATTGGTTGATTCCTTATTGGGTATAGTTTCGTTCTTTCCGTACCCATATTCCTTTGATTCTTTCTTTCATCTTCATTTGTTGACTCATTTTGAGTATCGTGCTAGTTATCCCATTTCTGCCATATTCTCTTCAAATTCTGCTTGTGCCCCCTCATTCCTTTTCCGTCATATTCAATTCTTTGATTTCTTATTTTTCTTTCGTCCCTTGTAGTCGTCCTCCTTTGTTGACTCTTTATTGAGTATAAAATCCATTCTTCTCTTGCCTGTATTTTCTTTATAATATATATATATTTCCGAATATTTTGTGTATTTCGATTATTATTATATTTTGGATCTTCTATAAAAAAATTTTCTAAAAATTTTATTATTTCGAATAACTGTATATTTTAATATCACAAATTTTCAAAACGTATCTTTGTACATAAATCGAGCAATCAATATCTAAGTACGTGTGGAAGATCGCATCATTTCGTTCATCGTTTTGTTGCAACTGGATGTCGAGATGGCAAACATGCTACTAGACATCAATGGAGGCAAATTGCAACTGGATACCGGTGAGGCAAAATGTGCAACCAAATATCCAGATGGTAAGCTGCAACCTGTTGTCGGGATGGCAAACCTGCAACTTGATGTCGAGAATGCAAGACTACAGATGGATATAAATGAGACGAACCCACATCAAAGGATTTCTACTATTATTATTATCGTTTTCCTTATTATTATTAGTATTATTATTATTTTCGTTATTACTATTACTATTATTACTGTTGTATTTTCTTACTATTTTAATTTTGATGTTGATGTTGAATTACTTTCACTAAATTGATGAACCCCAAATTATTTTCTGGCTTATATTATTATCCTTACCAGTATTGTTAATATTTTATTATTATTATTTTTACCAGTATATTTATGATGATTATTATTTTTATTATTTTTGTCATTATTATTTTATTATTATTATGTGTTGATTTTGTATTATTAATATTATTTTTTGTTAATGCCCATTAGTTCTGACCTAATTATTTCAATTAAATCCCTCATCTCAACCCCAATTGTATTCTGTTATCTCATTCTTTTCTTCCTGCTCGGATCGTTGCTGGGTGTCGCGTGGTCTACAACGATATGTCTGCGGCTTGGAACATCACCATCAGAGTGGCGCAGCGGAAGTGTGGTGGGCCCATAACCCACAGGTCTCAGAATCATATTGGTGCTTATCCTTCCTTGCATTGTTTGGATCCCTCTATCTCTTGCAATTGTTCTCATCCATTGACTTATTAGTTGATTTAATTCTTCCCTGTCTTTTCTCTCCTTGATTTCAGTTCTGACTACTCCTTTATTGCTTTGTTATCTGGTGTTAATTATTTCCTTTTGATACTGTTCATTCTCTTTCTGCGTGCCATTGATCCATTGATATCAACTTCCTTCTTTTCTGGTATTGTCTCTACTTTGTTGCCCTTCCCCAGTTTGCTTTTGTTGTGTCCTATGTACCGCCTACACAAATTTCGAGGACGAAATTTTGTTGTAAGGTGGGTAGGATTGTAACCCCTGTTTTCCACTTTTGGTATTTTTTGAGGGTATTTTTCATTTTAGTGAATTATTATTTTCCATTGTATTTTCGGAACAATAAATTTAATTATTTTTATTTTATAATATTTTTCTGGCAGTTTTGACCTCCTTTTGTGTTTGTGCGCCGTTTGGCCGTTTTTCGACATTTTGAGCTCTTTTCCTCAATTTCTAGATTCCGTTCATGTATAAATATTATTTTAGGGTCATGGTGGATTTTTAGAAGAGTTTTGACCAATTTAAGATTTTGGCCCTTAAGGAGATTTTTAGGAGCCATAGGATTCATTATATTTTGTATCCTCATTTGAAATCTATCCAATATCCATTACCCAATTGTATACCTATTGTTTCCTATTGATATCCGCTACCCATTAACCCACATTTGATCCCCTATAAATACCCCCTCATCTATTAATCCCTAACCCTAATCTTCTTTTTCCTTCTCTAATCAAACCCGGCCTTCCCCTCTCCTTATCTTCTCTCCCGGCCTGCATACCACCCCAGGCCGACACCCCCTTGTGCTGCCCTAGCCATTGCCGACCATACAAGCCCTCCCTCCTTCATCCATACAACTCCTTCTACATCAAAAACCCCGTCTTTTCCTCTCCTTTGGTGGCCGGCATCTCAAAACAGCACCCATCCATCTCAAATCAGCCCCCTACATCCCCTTCGCTGATTTGGATAAGTGGGTATCACCCGCTTCGAGTTCGTGCTTCAAGAAGACGGTCGTAGGCAAGATTCGGTTCGTGGGTTCGCTTGAAATCGCGCGTGGAAGGACTTTTGTTCGTGGGTTTTCTTTGAAGGCTTGGATTCGTCGCGTTCATCATCACATAAAGGCAAGTAACTTGTACTTAAATTTCTTAGTTTGATACAAGTCGAAAGTTCACACATAGAATAGTTTGAGACTAGAGACGGCCAAAGATCATGTTTTTATTTGTGGGTTTCATCTCTATTGTTCAAAACAGGCCATAGACGACTTAGGACATGAAGTTTGATAGGTTTGTGCCTTAGGATTCACCCAAACGAGATTTTGATCGCGTATGTGCCATATTGTATACCCGATGTATGTTGAACACCCATATGAGAAATACTAGATTTTGAAATGTTAGATACCCTCCATTATGACATTTGGACAATGGGTAGGCTGAGTTTCGAATTTGAAAGAGTTTGAATGATTTTTGAGGAAGTTATGACGTTTTGAAGTTGGTTGAGAAATCAGGAAATTTGGATTGAACTGGATTGATTGCTGTTTTGACCTGAATTAGAATCCGAATCTCAACATGACTATTTCTGAGTAATTTGTAGAGAATTGAATCTAATTTCTAATCCCACTTATTTCATCCTGTTTGGAGTTCGTATGAATTAGTTATGATTATTTTAGTAACTGTATGCCGGTAGTTCCCAGATTCATTTCCGGGTAGATTTTATCACCAATTTATTTTCAAGATCCAAGTTAGACATAATTTCATGCCACAAGATTTTGTCCAGTGTTTCACCATGATGTTAGGTAGTTCTCTGATTTTTGTGGTAATTAAAAGATGAGTTTTGAGTGATGCCTTACATCTTTTTCTATAGATCGCTTTTGCTGTAAACTGCGTGTGATTGTATATTGAATGCCGTGTTCACCTTATTTCTAATTATTGTATGAATATTTTATGTGAGATATGAAAGTTGGGTAATTATGTATACTTTCATTCCGTTTTGGCGGAAGTGGATTTTGATGCGCTGTGTGCAAGATATGCATGATTTTGTACAGCGGTGTTAAAGAATTCCAGATCCATCAAAACTGTGTTATGTGTTACCTTCTATTTTTGAAAACATATCTATACTTTCTGGAAAAATATGAAAATCTATATTTTGAGACTATACGTATAGGGGATTACCCCAGAATTTTTGTGGATTTAATTGATGACTTTACCTGCTGTTTTCATGTGATTTAAGTTATTCCCCTGTTTTCTGGCTGTACCAGAAATCTGTGTTGAAATGACCTTTAAGCTGAGATGTTATGAACTAGGGTGTATCTTTATTATATTCATTAGAAGTGAGTGGATGTCTAGATTCCAGATCCTTTGACGGATCATGATTTGCATGCCTGTAGATCTTTGGATCACTGTTTTTGTACAGACTGGTCTTGCTGTCCTGATTATAAACATACGCTAAGTTGCTCGTATTTGTGAAGGTATAGTACCTATACTTGCTGATCTAATTCCCTGAGTCTAAACCTAATTATAACCTGTTAGTTTGACATTATTTAGTACACTCTCAAGCCTGTTGATGATCTTAATAATAAAAGTAATCAAGCCGGGGTTTAATGGGAAAGATCTAGTAGTGGATAGTGCAGAAACGTGTACTCGGAAGGGGGCCCGTGTTTCCCATATTTGGAATTTGGTATATGATTTGGATTATTTAGAATTTGTATATGATTTGGATTATTTGGAATTTGGTATATGATTTGGATTACTGTTTCCTGTACCTGAGTATACTGCCCTGCATGGTCCCCTATGAAATCTAAAGCGAAACTGCGTTGACTGTAACAACCATGTGATAAAAAGATGGCACATGAAGTGTTACCTAGATATTAATAATACAACATATTAATATATGATTACCTGTATACCTGTTACCTGCACCTGATATTCCTGTTACCTGTTTTTCCTGATACTTGATATAGATTTACCCGAATACCTGATAATTATACATGCTACCTGTTTACCTGTTGACACTTGACATATGTTTACCCTATACCTGTTAGTATATCCTGTGATTAGATAGTATCCATGTGCTTGTATCCTATTCTATTTGTGACCCGGACTTGCCATTGACGGGTACTATGTTTTCTCTTTTCCTTTTTCCTGCATTCGTTGTATTGCAGATTTTGGAGGACAGTTTCCTAAAGGTATTGGCAAGATGAGAGGCTAGAGGCTGAATTTTGCTATTGCTATTCCTGTTACTTATTTTGGACAATATTGTATTTTGAACTTGTATTATTCCTTGTATTTGGGCAATGTGACCCAAGATTATTGTGTAATTCAGATCATGAATATTTGAGATTAATGTGTTTTATTTCAAATATTCTTGTTGGTATTTGGTTCATAAGTGCATGTGGTTGATCTTTTTCTGGCTTCCGACTCTGATTTTACTGTGATATGTTGTAAAGAATTCCTGAACAGCTTAAGGATGATTATATTCATTCGCTGGACTTTTGTTACGCGCTCGTATTCCGTATTTTTGGGAAGCGGGGCGTAACAGCAGGGCTTGATGTATTGGCAAGGACTTAATGACGGTTGATGATAAAGATTATATTTAAGCTGCTGATAATATAGTTATATTTCTTGTTGTATTTTATTCCGTTGTGTAACCCTATAATAAACATTGTTGTGTAATAAAAGAAAAGTTTTAATTTCCTTGTAAAATTTTACGAATTGAAGTAAAAGATCATGTTGTACTATGAATTACATGTAAATGAATTTCGGGGTGTTACATATACAATTTCAATTTTCTTCAATTTTCCAAATTTTTTATAAGAAACAAAGTTTTTTAAATTTTTTATAAATTTACAATTTTCTTCAATTTGTTGGTCTTCAATTTGTTATTGTTGTTATTGGTCTTCAATTCTTCATGTTGGTTGCTATTGTTGTTGTTGTTGTTGTTCTTCCAGCGAGTTGCTTCCACTTGTAGACGTGTCGAACCCTATTCATTGAGTCCTATCTTCGGCCTTCATCCAGTCTTCCGTGCAGATGAGCATCTCCAACGATTTGGGCTTCAAGCAATTCCTGTAATGTTAGATACCTGCCACTTGTAGAAAATAAACTTTCTGAAGCTACTATAAAGACAGGAGGTGTTAGTAGATCTTTAGCCATATATTTAGGAATACTCTAAGTATGTTCGTGGTCTTTCCACCATTGCAAAATATCAAGTCTAGAAGTAAAACTTTCAGAATCTTGTTGATTATACCAATGTAATTCATTTGGTTGATTAGTCCTAGGTTTTTTTGATTGAATTGTGCAAGTAAATTAAATGTGGCATCATTTAATTTACTCTTACCCTTACCTCTAGAAGTAGTAGAAGAAGAACTAACTAAACTAGTTGTACTACTAGATGCAAAACTTCTATCATAAAAATCATACAAGTTATTTAATGTCGATTCAAAGTTAGCTAAAAATGTATTGCAATCAATTTCAGATTCATCTCCAAGTAAAGTAAAAAATATTTCAATCAAACTATTCGTACCTTCTAATTTGATACGAGGATCCATCACAGTAGCAATACAATACAACATAGGAGGAGGACTAAAATACTTCAAAATTTTGGTGTATGCAATTTTCACAATATGACCAATATAAATATCATCGATCATACTGTTGAAAGTTTGCATCATAGTAACTATGAATTAAATATGCTACTAGAAGTAGATTCATAAGATTTTGAAAATTTTAAAGTTGCAGTTTAAAAGGTTCTAAAAAATTAACAAACATACGGCATAAAACCAAGCTTCGGGAGTCATTTAAAAATTCGGCATATTTTTTGCAAGTCAAAAATCATTTATACATGTTTTATATTGAGTAACAAAATGTAGCAAATCAAAAGTAGAGTTCCATCGGTGTTTAATATCTTTTGAAAAATTTCTAAAATGTACATTTTTAAGCTTACACCATGCTTTACATTCTTGAAATATGGTGCCACTTAATGCAATAAAATCTACAAAATTTCTAATGTTAACTATATATGGGTCGGCTACTTTTAATGCATCTTGAATACATAAATTTCAAATATGACATGCACATCTAATATGAAAAATTTCGTCACATGGAGAAGCTAATCGTGTTTGTAATATACTTATTGATGCATTGTTGTTAGATGCATTATCAAAAATAATACACATAATTTTATCACGAATATAAAAAAGATCACAAATTTCTAAAATACGATTGCAATTTCAGTACCACTATGACTATGGGAATAGGGCAATGCAGCAAATGATATGATCCTTTTTTGAAGAATCCAATCACTGTTAATCCAATGACAAGTTATTCTCATCATTGGAATATGGTTGCAACCTTTCCAACAATCAGAAGTTAGAGAAACTATACAAGTTAAACTCCATAAAATAGAAATCAAACCATCTCTCATTTTGGTGTACATTTTAAAACAATCCGACTTCAAAGTATTTCTAGGGATTCTTTTAAAATGCAGTTTGATTAAAAGACTCTAAGTTCCTACTCTCGGAATAGGAAAATGGTAACTCTTCCTTAATTACTAGTCGGGTCATTTCCCGACGAACAAGTTCGGGATCATAAGAGTGGCTATCAACTAGACCGGTCCTAGGGTGGATTTTTTGTTGGTCGAGTAGGTCTACAAGAAGTTTCTTGTGTACATTTTGGATGTGTCGTTTTATTGTACCAGTCCCCTCACCCTTCTTTCATTTGTATGGCTTGGAACAAGTTTTACATATTTTTATACCTACAACCGGATTTTCTTCGTCTGGAATATAGTCATAAAATTTGTGTCAATTACTTGTTTTCCCTCTAGTTTTCCTACTACTACCCGATTGTGTTGTTTCGGTTGGTTGTGTTTGTGTTTCCTCTTTTATGTCTATGTCTTGTGGGAACACATCGTGTGTACCAATGTGTGCGGTTATAGGGTACTCTTCGGCGGGCTCAATTTGTGGGACAATAGGAGGTCTACGAGAAGTGCTGGTGGAATCTTGTTCACTTTGGCTACGGCCACTACCTCGTGATCTAGACATGTTGATATAGTAGTGTATGACTACATGTGAAAAAATTAAACACAATCTAGGGGAGATAAGTTTTTTAAAAAATCTAGAAAACAATAGGTTGGCTGTGAGAGAGAATATCAAAAAACCAACCAGCAAATATGATAAAAAAAATATATAACTACAAAAAAATATCAAGACAATAAGAGGGTTGTGAAATTTTGATATCGTACTTTGTAGATACTCGTATATAGAATGAGAGTAAAAATAAAAGTAGAAGTAGAAGTAGAAGTCCGGACCGTCCGGTGGTCGTTGAAAGAGAAAGAAAGAGAGCTTCTCTGTTGGAGCTTTGGAGGAGTTGAAGAAGACGTAGTTGAAAGTTGAATTCGATACGATCGGAATTTTTCGCTTCTATGTTGGTAGCTTCTTTGTTGAAAAAAATTAAATGAATTGCACTGCAAGAAAAACCTTTTTTCGCAACGCCAAATGTCATTGCTAAAACTCGTTTGTCATTGCGAAAAATATTTTTGGCAACGACATTTGTCGTTGCAAGGTCGTTGCGCATCTGGGCGTCGCGAAAGATTTTGACTACGACTTTCTGTCGTTGCCAAACATAGACTTTTCACAACAACATTGTCGTTGCAATATATTTTGTCGTTGCCATACCTAATTTCACCCATGCTAAGGTATAAAATCAATCGCAACAGCTTTTGTCGTTGCCAAACATACTTCATATATTTGGCAACGACTCATGTCCTTACTAAAGATGTTTTTTTCGCAATGAATTATTGTCGTTGCCTTACATTCTTTCTATTTTGGAAACGACTACTGTTGTTGACAAAGCTCGACTGTTTTGCAATTATTTTTATTATTGCTTTGCATTACTTGTATTTTGGTAACAACTATAGTCGTTGCTAAAGTTACCAATTGTCGTTGCTAAAGTTACCAATTATCGTTGCGAAAGTTTAATTCTTTTCGAGACAAATTATATATTGTCGTTGCATTAGCCCTGTCCAAACTAGCTTACACTTCAAAAACATTAAAAACCAACATCATTCCAAAAATTATAATATTAAACTTGCCCAACATATTACATTTATGTCATATAAGAAGCAATGCCCAAAATATTACAACCATCAACTTTTCAAAAAGATATCTAAGTATCTCATAATCATTTCCATTGTGCATAATAAGCTTAACCATGTTTTCTAATAGATCAAAATAGCATGTGCATATACATTTAGCTAAAGAATAGAATTTGGCGGTAGGTTTTGAACAGAGAGCCTTGCACTCTGTGGACCATACTTCATTTTATTCATAAAAAAAATCATAAACTAAACAAGGAATGATTTGTCATTATAACTCCATGAAGATTAGTACTCTATCTTCCACAATCTTACTGATCCTTGCAAGCTGCACCGCACAAAAAAAGAAAAAAGAAGGAAAAAAGAAAAAAAAAAGATAGATCAGATCAGATCAAGTATTTTAATCTCATCTAAACTGTGACATAATGTTTTAGATAGTGATAAGCCGGCACCACTGAGATGATAAATAGAGTAAAAAAGCTTTGAGTAGTACTCCAGTATGGCTAAAACTCAAGAAATAAATTACCAAAATAGACCAATTTGGAGACTAATGGTTCAAGTAAAATTTTTGCATATGAAACAAGGGATATTATATCTAACATACACGATTGTACACTTTTTAACCTAAAGTAACAAAGACATTCCAGAAAACATTATGTCATTAATGGTTTATTGAATTGCATCTCTTAGGTTCTGGTGAATTGCATTTTATGGTTTATTTAATTTCATATTTCTCATTCCAGCTAGGCTACTTACCCTCACACCCCTGACCACATCCCCACACAACAAACTGCGAGACTACAACAACAATGATGATGAAAAAGAAAATCCTACCTCTTACCTTTCTATCTTTTCCCCATTCATAAATTCATGTAGACAATAATATAACTAGATACTGTCAGTTCTTACTAGTAAAGACTCATCTTAAATAAGGAGGTGTCATTAATATACCTTGACCAGAAAACAAAGAATAAAGATGCTGGAAAAAAAAAGAGGCAGAGCAGAATACCTTGATCATTCGAGAAATTTCATGCACTTCTATTTGTAAGTTGTGCCAACAATTCTTGTTTCATTGCATCCATTGCACGTTGCATATCTTCCTTTTGTTGTTCAATTTGTCTTGTTGTTCTTTCTTAAGTTTCTTGCAACTCCTTTATCATTTTTTGCTGCTCTTCAATCTTCTTTTGTTGCTCATTGATCAAGTTTTGTTGCTCAAGTTGTTGTCTTCCTTTACAATAACCTTTTAATGCAGTTCCCTTGCCACGAAAATACCCTGATCTAGGCTTCAAAACATCTAGAAGGATCTTCTATTGAGTCATTGATTCACCATGTGCAGCAACTGCTACTTTAAGTTGCTCCTAATTAAATAACAATAACAAAAAATAAAATTTACCATGAAGCATCTTACAAAAATATGAAGCAAAAGAAGTAGAACCATGCATGCTATTGCTAGACAACAATCAACAACAGCAACCCAAAAAAGGAAGCAAAGAAAATAAATCTTCTCAAAACTAAGCATGCTATTGCTAGACATACTTCATCTACATTATTTTTTGCCACATGTAATTTTCCTTGTAATTTTCCTTGTAATTGCTAGACATACTTCATCTATGTTTCGTGAAAGAACTATCATTGTAAAATAATAAAAATCCTTAGCTATACATAATACATGCAATATATAGGAGATATATGGTAATGCTTCGGCATAAACCGCAAAAACAAGCTAATTTTAGAGGTGCAACTTCAGAAAAATAATGAGGGAAGCAGAGAATTACGGCTATGGAGAGTTTGAAATGGCAATTGCAGCTGCTGCATATGCTATCACCTCACTCGAAGAAAAAGAAGGTTCACAGCAGCAGAAACAAAGACGATCAGTTGAGATTTCACAAGCTTCTCTGCCCAAAACCAGAAGCAAAATTGGAGACAGCAGAACAGCCGATTTCGGTGGGTCTTTCAGGCGATGGTTTACTGATCAGGAGGCAAAAGAAGACGGAAGAAGAGCCATAGGGTAATAATAGATATATTCACTCCTAATGCTTAAACAATCAAGATAAACAAATTAATCTTAAAACATTAATGCACAAAAACAAACATCTCATCGTTTTTTGAGATGACTCATAAAAGATACAGGTACTTCGAGAATTGAAAGTGGCAAAGAAATGAAAGCTCCATCAACCAAAAACTTGCCAAGTCCTTCAACTGGTAATCGAAGTCAAAATGAACACACGACAAAGAAACGAAAAGAAGCAGCAGCAGAAGAAGGTTGGGAGAAGACCGAGATGCTTAAGATAAAAAACCAGTAAGAAAGCAGAAGCACATATCATGAAGATTTAATGTTTATCTGTCAGCAATACTTGAGTTCACTGACATACAATAAGTTTCAGGTGTGATCAAACAATGTTGATGATACAGGAATGGGAGAAGGGAAAGAAGACCAGAGCTAAAACTCGAATGCAACAAAAAGAGGTTTTGTTCCAATTACTTTCTTAAACTCAAGTATGCAAACTCCGTTAAAGAATGTTATAAGGATCACAGCAGTTAATAGAGAAAATAGGATTTTGGGTAACCTTTATGAGTTGAATAAGGGAACTAACAAATAAGATACGATAAGTGCTAATTTAATAGAGGAGGAAACAACCCTTAACACAGGAAAGAGGATCGATGATACATACAACATAAAGACTGTTGTTATTATTGTTGCCTGCTCAAATTGAATTACTTAAAAGGCTTTCGATGGATAATGCAGAATCAATCAGAAAAGAGCCGAGCAAGAGCATTGCAGAAGTATGAAGGTGAGATATCAAGAATTGAAAATGTTGCTAGCAAAGCAAGATCACTTGCAGAAGAAAAGAAAAGATACGATGAAGCAAAAACAAGGGCAAAAGCAGACATGATAAGGTCTACTGGAACGACTTCTGATCAACTAAACAATATGGGCACATTATGATCGACCTAAATCTCTATTTTCTGATCAGTGCAACTAAACAATTTTGCAAGCATATAATAGTTTACACGTCTTTATATAGCAGAATGCCAAACTGTGGGTAGTCAATCAGACTTGGTTTTTTTTATTTTTTTATTTTTTTATTTTCTTTATTTTAAATTTTTAATATTAATCAATCAGACCTAGTTAACTTGTTAAACACAAAATAAATATGAAAGGGCACTCTTTTTTCCATTGGCTCAGTATCAATTAGATTACAAAAGAAATACACCACTATATTAATTTCTACAAGTATTTTTCACGTATCAGAGCTTCTGATTTTTTTCGTATTCTACGGTTATACCTCTGGGATTGAACTTCATTGTTGGTTGTTCAGTATAGGTCCATAGATGATGGTTTAGTTCCAACTATTCTAGCATAGCTCATCTTCTCCCATCACCAGTACCATGTTGACCAAATAACCCTCAATTGTTGTGTTTAATTAATATGAATATCCATGATTAAGAAAGTTTACGATACAACAAAGTAGAACGGTCATGATTCTTTTACTGGCCTTTACTATATTGGAGGGCAATGCTAGATAATATCATGAAGCAATGTACAATACCATATAAATAAAGGCATAGCACAAAATTTATAACGTACATGTATCTCCTTAGATCGACCATCGTCAGCCCACTCAAGTTTGCCTTGGTCATTTTTTCTTGTGTGCTCCGCAAGCCAAATCACATCAGCAGGTGGTTTCACTCCATTATTTTGTTGTTCCTAATAATGCGTAAAGACATATATGCCATTATTTATCAATTTCTTCCAAAAATATGTGTAAAGATGAAAAAAATATCAAATTTATAATATTTACCAGTATTGTTTCAAATTCAGCATATGACACGTTCCTTGTTGTATGCTTTGTCCTTTTCTCAGAAAGACGATTTTTGGAATTTCTTTCACTCATCGCCTACAATTCTAATGCGTAAGATAGAAGTATAAATAAGATATAAATGATAATTTGTTGGTCTGGGTATCACCTTGAATTCTGCAGAGTCAAATCGTTGTACAAAATGTTCCCACTGCTCTTGTGATAAATCAGGAGGGCGATTTCTTAAGCGTTCTTCAATAGTTTGTCCACATTCCTCACTCTTATAATAGCTATGCAATCGAGATTTCCATTGTCTATAAAGTCGTTGCATGGTATCAATCGCAAAGGCTTGCATCTTGATGTAAGAACTACCTTCCTTAATCTCAAACTTTCCCTACAATAGGGAAAAAACAGAAAGTACTATAGAAATCTAAATAAAAGACAAGTTAGCAATTAAAAAAATATTTAAGAAAATTTACCTCCATTTCCTTCCACATCACATCACCAACTGCTCCAAAAGCGTCTTTCCAATTGTTTACATTTAATGGAGCCCTTGTCCTCACCACACGACCACATTCATTCACCAAATGTCGAGCATTGTCACCAATTGCTCGATCAATATCATCCGAAATGTAAATTTTCAGCTTGGATTTCTGTCCTTTGATTTTCATCTCAATCACATGACTTTTGTATTTTCCCCTCTCCCCCTTTTGGTTTTTTAACTTACTTGTGGCTAATGACAAATAAATCTTAATATTAACATATTTAGATTTATATACGATGCATAAGAAATGTGTAGGTTCACAAGAAAAGGGTATTTGTTTTCACCTTCCCCATTTTGAGTAGCGTCTGCGTTATTGGCCGAATGTGCAGAACCACGATTTTCTATCACTTGGTCATCTCGTCGTCGATTTCTTCTATTTTCATGAGTTTCTTGTTCATCCCTTCTCGTGGGAGGATTCATAACATCTGGTCCTTCTAGGGGTCATGTTTAGCCTTTCAACTAAGTTGTTTTTTCTTTTCCTTTTAACCAACAGATCTGCTATGTGTACGAAGTTTTAAACAATAGGAGTAAGTTATTGTCAAATTCAGCGGGAATTTCAACAATAGATAATTAGTTGTTTAGAAATTACCTCTACTCTCAGGTGAAATGAATCCCTCTGATTCATTTTCTACCACTTGATTTCCACTCAAATTCATATCCACTTTATGGTTCTGAGTGTGCTCAATTCGATTCAAGGACTCCACGTCATTATGACTTGCTAAATTATGACTTTGTTCATTTTGCAGCTGGTTTGAAGAGCCTACATAGCGCCTGGATATGTTAGGATTGCCTTCGTTTTGAACTTGATTTAAGAGTCTCCGAGATCCAGCAGCCATAGTTTGATGACCTCCATGCCCTGTTTCATTTATGAAGCAGCCATATTATACTTAAAGTTCACTTGAGCTACAAAACAATCAAACCAATATCATGTAATAACTCATACCTTTTCCATCCTTATTGTGATTGCCCACATTCTTTCCTCCCCCTCTTCCAACCATTCTTTACCTGTATGTTCCCTACTTTAATATAAACCACTAGGAAACATTAGTTGTTATAGTCTAAAGAAAATATATATTTCATGTTTGAAACAAGCAAATAACGCAAACAATTAACGCAATTGCAAGTTTCTCACAATACCAAAAATACTTATAGATCCTAAACAATTAACGCAATTGCAAGGGCTATGATATGCCTATACAGTATACACTTATAAGTACTCACACTCACAAGGAATAAGTTATACAATTAGCTAGATGGGAAAGAAAGTACCTTAACCACTACAAAACTACCATTAGTAGCATAATGCACTCACGGTGAGTAATTAGCAAGTGGTTACCATACATATTACTTGAATTTGCAATATGATTCAAGCAAATCTACTAAAATAGTAGCTACAAATGTGACTGATATGTAGAAATTATGACCACGAAGATTATGCTTAGGTAACTCTAAGAGCATCTGTAGTCGTTGACCAAATATCTAAAAAAATGAAAAATTTGGCCAAAAATTAGTAAATCACTTTAATTAGGAATCTCAATATAGAAAATCAATTGAAATAAAAATGTAATTCAAATCCCAAACAATTCCAATCCCAATCCCAAACTTAACATTCAAACCAATTGAAACTGAAATAAGTCGATCGGATGTAGAGTTCGAGATGCATCGAACCTTGAGTTGGATGTCAACGACATTGGCTCCGTCCACCACCTCCATGGCAACGTCGGCCATTGTCGCTGATGACTTAGCAATCAGCTTCTATTTGAACTAAGGGTTTTGAGAAGTTTTACTGGGGTTTCAAATTTTGAGAGAGAGAATACGAAGAGCGGCGATTGCTTAGTGGTTTATATGAAGAGCGGCGATTGAGAGAGAGAGAATACGAAGAGAGGCGATTGAGAGAGAAAGAATACAAAGAGCGGTGACTGCTTAGAGAGAGAATACGAAGAGGGGGTTGGGGGAGGGGGCAATTGGGGGGATTCAGGAGAGGAAGAGATGTGGGTTGGTGTTTTGTTTGTTTTGGGTTTTAGTTAAAATATGTGGTTGCACGTGCTAAGTTAAATTATTTTATTTATTTTTATTTTTTTGTATTTTTGGCAACAATACTGTCGTTGCAGTAGATATAAGGAAATATACGCAACGACATTTATCATTTCCAATTTTCACAATCTGGCGAGGGGATTTGCAAAGGCCCGCGCAAGGCATTTTGGAGGAGGAAAATTTTATTTTATTTTTAGCAACGACTTTCGCGCTGCCGTAACTAATTTTCACAAGGACTAAAAAGTCGTTGCCAAAACCTTGTTGCGAAAAAGGGTTTTCCTTGTAGTGTTGAGATTGAATTGAGTAGTAGTAGTGGAGAGAGTAAGAGAGTAAGGTGTGAAATTTTTAGAGTGGTTTAAGGGGTCTTTATAGCGGAAAAATTAAAAAAACAAAAAACACCAAAAAAAAACTACTAAAACAGCCGTTAGTAGTGTTTTCGTCCGTTCAACCCGCATGGGTCGACCAGGTCAAACGGTTCGATGCCCGCTGGTCGACCCACGGGTTGGTGGGCGGGTTATGACTTTTAACCGAGTCGAGTGGGCCGGGTTGAACAGGTCGGATCTTCAATTTCGACGACCCGGGTCGACCCGCTTAGCATCGCGGGTTCGGCCCAGACCCGAACCGTCTTCTTCCAGGTCGGGGTTGAGCGTGCGGGTTGCGGACGGATTGCAGGTCAATCCGGCCGTTTGCCATGCCTACGTGGACCTCAGAGTCCCGTACTTCAAACTGGCCAAAACCAACAAAGATTCTTGACTTGGTATTTTCTAAAGATGAATTGAATTATTTGGTTTTTCTTGTCCCTGCATTCTGATGATATGCTAATTAGCTTGCTAAGCACAAGTTTTCAATGCATCAATCAGTCATCATCATAGAAAATTATTAAGTTTAACCAATAATTGATTAACCACTGTCATTTCAATGACTGTAGTTTATACTAGTGTTATCCTGTACAAATTGCACAGACTAAAATAATTTTGAGGGACTCATAAAATTATATCGTACTTTAAAATTTAGAAATGCCTCTAATCTATTTCAATCACAATTTAATAAAAAGATGAAAAATCTACAAATTAACTAATTCACACTTTGAAACCAACCAACATCATTCTATATTTCTATTCAATTAAAAAAAACAAATAGTCGAATGATTACCGAAATTTAGAGATGCTAAGAAAGAGACTTACAATCTTGTCAGATTCCTTCATTCTAAAGCTTGCTTGCAAATACTCATATTGTCTGTGAAGTTCCTCAATATTTGCCTCCATTTGTTCTATATTACTCATTAGTTGATTCTTTATAAAATGGTCAAACTATAAAACACATACAATACTACAATTCACCAAAACTTTTACAAAAGATGTAGAAAAGATACCACTATCTACATACTGTTTCCCTTCTGATTCCAGCATATTCTGATACTTCTCTTGCTTCATCAAATTTTCATCTTCTCATTTTGTCACACCCCGCTTCCCAAAAGAGAATACGGAATACAGATACGTGACTAACCCCAGCGAATGATTTTCATAATCCACAAGCTGTCAGGATCTTTACAACATTTCACAAGAAATAATCAGAGTCGGAAGCAAGAAAAGTCAACCAAGCATGCATAACCGAATCAAAATACCAACAAGAATTTACTTGAAACAAAATATATTAATCTCAAATAAACCAGATCTGAACAACTCAATATCCTGGGTCACATTACCCAAATACAAATAATCCAAGTACAAGATACATTATTCAAATAGTAATAGGATATAATAATAATAGCAGGAAAATCATGATAGCAAAACTCTAGCATCTAGTATCTAATCTCTCTTATTCCACCTAACAGCTGATCTTCAAAATCTGCAATTTAATAAATTGCAGGAAGAGAAAAAAGAAAACAAACTTCCGTCAATGCAAGTTACGGGCCGCTTGTAGTACAGGATACAAGTACAGGGGAATAAATAAATAATTAGCATGGAATAGGCATGGCAACAAAATAAAACAACTAACATAAATCATAAACAGAATCAAGTAATAACAAGTGTATATAACATGTAACAGGTAATAGGTATCATGCAAGCAGGTGAACATGTGACAGGTATCAAGTAGCATGTACAGGTAATCATGTATCTGGTAAGCATGTAACAAGTAATCATGTATCAGGTATACAGGTAAACAAGTGTCAAGTATCATATACAGGTATCATGTAATAGGTATCATGTAACAGGTATCATATAAGCAGGTAAACATGTAACAAGTATTCATATATCGGGTATTATGCCATGTCAAGTCTTGCATTATTACTATCTAGGTAGCACTTCATGCGCCCCAGGTTTTTATCACATGGTTGCTACATTCAAATAGTTTCGTTTAGATTTCGTAGTGAAGTCCATAGGGCTGTGTACTCAGGGATCAGAAAAACAGGAACATAAAATAGGTTCATGAATCAAACAGGTTCACGAATTATCCGATTCATGCATCAACAAGTTCATGAATTAACAGGTACACGACCAACAGGTCCATGCATCAACAGGTAACCGGTACATGAACCAATGGGTCCATACATCAACAGGTAATAGGTACATAAACCAATAGGTCCATGCATCAATAGGTTCATTTATCAACATGAATCTAAATGGAAAATACGGGCCCCTTTCTAAGTACATATTTCTATATTTTCCACTACTAGATCTTTCCCTTAACCCCGGCTTGGTTATTTATTATTATTATCAAACAGACATATATGTGTCACAAAACAGGGCAAGAATAACATGGCATGAACAAGTAACAGGTACAGGATGAAGAATAAACATGTACAGGTGATAGATAGTTCATAAAGGAATAGAACAATGCAAATGCTAATTCAGGACAGCAAGACAGTACTGTACTAAAATAGGGATTTCCATTGCTATAAAAATGCAAATCTAGATCCGTCGAAGAATCTGGAAAATAGACTCCCTGGCCGAATCCAGCGAATATATATAAGTCAGATAGTATTTCACAAAATCAAGACTCAAAACAGATTTGAATCCAGAAAACGTGTTCAACCAGAAATCAGAATATTGTATTCAAAGCCAGGAAAACAGCATGAAAACTTAATAATTAAATCCACGAAAAATCTGGAGTATTCCCCTATATGTGTAGTAACAGAAAATCAAGTTTCATAATTTTTCAACAAAAATAGAGTAGTCAAGTAAAATCCGAAAACAGTGAGACACGACAGTTTTGTAAATCTGAAATCACAAACACTACAGTACGAAAATAGCAATATCTCGAAACCATAAATCGAAATCCAAATCCCGTCAAAAGAGTTATAAAATAGATATAGTAGGCTAACTTTCATATTCAGAAATATTTTACAAACAGTAAGTAGAATTTGATCAAAAATAAGGTTCTTTACTGAACAGCAAGAAAAATCAGCTAGTATAGTAATTGTTTGAAAACATAGAACGGATTGTAAAACTCATCAAATAAATTCAAAAAGAATCCAGGGTTAATCCCAATCAAATCTAGTTATACATTACAAAATATTGGATCAAAATAATACTTTTAACATCATGATAAAAATAGATTACTCTTCAGAATTCATAGAAAAGAAAATCTGGGAATCTTTCGATACCACTGTAGTAAAATAGATATAACTTACAAACCAAAAATCGAAACTGAGATCCGTCAAAAGGGTTGGAAAATAGACAGAATTCTCTACAAATTATGTTTACAAAATATTTTCAAATACTGAACTTAATAGGGTCTAAAATACTGATCAAAACTGAAAACCGGCAAAACAGAATATATCTTTCATGTACAAAATCCACTAGTTCACATAGAACTCATCCAAATCATAACCAACATGAAATAAAGTGTACTAGATGTGTAGCTCCCCGAATTTCCAATATGATATCTCAGAAATATATGGCACAATTCCCAGCATCAACTTCAATTGCAATAGTAAACATAGCCAAAAATACAGATAATTTTCATTTCAACTTTTATTACATCACTTATTTACAAAACACATCGGAATACAAAACACCTTGAATTACAAATCTTTTCTTTACAACACATCTTTTACAATTTTACAAAAGCTCTATAACATCATCCTATCTCAAGCATCCAAATCCCAAGCTATAGGTACCTACCTATAAAACATGAGGCTAAAGATAACCCTAACTCCCAAAACTATAGGAGTCAGCCATAACGGTGTGAGTGACACAAAAAGAAAACAATATAAATAAAACATAAGGCATAGAGTCATCAACAACATATATTAACAGCAAGAATAAATGAAATGAGAAATAACAATAAGTCAAGCATGAAAACATCAAGGAATATAAGATAGCAAATAGTAAAGCTTGAAAATAACATGTGAAACTAGACTAAGTGTCAAGTGTAGGAAAAACAGAAAACAACATACATAAAACCAAGCCAAGTAACATCAATGCTATATGCTAACTCTCTAATGCATACTTGTCGAATTCTATGCATTCCATACTACATAGGTCTGGTGCAAGCCCTTAACGATCTCCACTTTATAGGGTTAAATCCCTCGTTATGCAACTAATCCTACTACGGTGATGGAAACAAGATCCAAAATACTCCGCGAATAGGCACCACAGCCCTTGACGCGCAAGCATTATGTAAGAATAGCTCAAAAACTGGATAATCACCTCCCTGCTGTGTACCCTACAAATAGGCTTGCGAGGCCCTCAACGTGCAGATACACCGAGTACTTCCCGTGAATAGGCCCGCCGACCCTCGACACGCAAATGCACCCTGCATTCTTCGTGAATAGGCATGCAGACCCTCATCACTCGAACATACAAATGTCCTCTCGAGACAGGACAACAAACAGTCCTGGAACGCATCCATTGGAGTAAACAGACCAAGAGCATATACTCATGTTTTGCAAGTTCCATCACATCTCCACTAGTGCTTGTCCTTAAGTTGATTATTATTAAAACACAAAAATCCTCATCTCTAGAGTTAGTGTATCCTGCCGGACTTAAATCCACAAAACAAACCCAAGACCCCGCAGGTCTAAATCCACAAATCTCATCTGCCGGTTCACAGGACTCCCACTCAACTCCTAGAGATTCACAACTCATCTATCAAGACCAAAACTTTCAATAAGCCTCACAAATCCATCGTCAAAACGATTATATGAAGAAACTTCTTAAATCAACAAAAATCCAAATCTTATATAAAATTCCAGAATCCAAATAAATGTTAAATTTATTAAATAACTGAAAATTATATTTTTTAAGTTGTAGAATATCACAAAACATCAATTCCTTTGAAAACACGTATAACTCAAATAAGGTCCAAAAGAATACATTTAAAGCTCCAATATAAATCTCTGTAAAATCTTTTTAACCTGTAGCAAAACATCTTTTAAAACAATATAATATTGAAGGAACAATCGTTCAAAAAAAGCATCAGAAAACTCAAGAAAACATCAGTCAGAGCAGTAACAGTCGACTTCATAAAGTAGTTAGTGACAGTCCCGCGTGAAACCCAAACTGAGGAAAAACATCAAGCAACACAGTGACAGTCGATCGCATACTGTAGCCAGTTGATTGTCCCGCGGAAAAATCCGAAGACTCAAGAAAACCACAATCAGAGCAGTAGTAGTCGACTGTGTAATCTGGATAGTCGACTGTCCCGCAGGAAAATCCAACACTTAAAGAAAATATTAATTCAGAGCAGAGACAGTCGATTGTATAAGATAGTTAGTCAACTGACCCGCAGGAAAATTCGAGACTCAAGAAATACTTCAGCCAGGACCCCGACAGTCGACTGTCGACATTGGTCGGTCGACTGTCAGACCTCCAGACTGCAGTTTAAAGGTTGTGCATGTTTTAACCGATACGCGATTCCACTTTGTAAAAATTACAAATTTGAAGAACTAATTTCCTAAGATAATTAATTGTAACTTGTATAACATATAGGAGTTATTAAAACACATCAAAACATGTCAAGATCTCGAAATAGGAGTTTTACCCAAAAAAAACTTTCAAAACAACATCTTATATACATATATGTTCGAATACGAATTTTAACATTTAAAGACTTCAAAATTCCATCAATAAGAGTAGTAAAGAGTTTAATACTATATCAGAACCAAAACAATTGAAATCAAATCAAAACTCCATCAAAACTCACGAAAACCTAATTTCTTCGAAAACAACGAAATAAGATATATGTACACATGTTTGTGCGCAAAGAAAACTTCAGAACTCATCAATTAGAAATAGTGAAATATTTAGATTTAATCTCAGTACTAAAACCAATCATATCCAATTGAAAACTTTTCAAAACTTCACAAAATCACGAAATCCCCAAATTGATCATAATGCATAGATCCAAATCTAAACCTCCTTTCCTAAAAACTTCAAGACTTAATTCTTCGATCCAATAGCCATTAAATGCATCCACAATCATTCATAATAAATTTTTCCATGCTTATGAGTAATTATAACAATCACTAATCAAGTTTCTACTCAACGAAAAGCCCCTAAATACAATTATGCATTTATACACAAGTAAAGGTAATCTTTTTATCTACTTTTATGCAATATCATCATACAACATATCATGATAAGTTAGAACAGCAAGTATATGAAGGAAAGCATCCTACTCATGATTCCTATTCGGTTCTCTAACAATCTCAAGTCAACAAATTAGGGTTCCAATCATCAATAATATAGTTCCATGAAAGGATTCACTTTTAATTCATCTACTCATCAAAACTTCATATATCATCATACAAACTCCTAGCAAGTTTTCTAATAGATAGATCATCACATACAACATACATAAAATAAAACAAAATAAAACAAGTCACTCACCCTGTTGAAGAGATCAAACAAAGATAATAAAGCAATACGAAAAATCCCACATTCGTAAGAAATCCAAGATCTTTTGCTTTAAAACTACAAGAAAATAAAATAATGAAATCCCTTGTGTTGTGCAGCGAAAGACGGCTGCACTCCACCCTTAAATAGGCCGGGATCCAAGGTTTTAGGGTTTTGAACACATTTGCAAAAATACTCTTTTTAAAACACATCTTTGCATATATAGATCTATATACTTGGAAACTTGATAAAACCAATTTATTTGAGGTTTAAAAACAAAAACAACCATCATAAAGCCAGCCGACACTGTTTAAAAGGCCCAAAAAATAAATTTGCACTTTTACCCCTCAAAATGACAATTTTGCAAAACGATCCTCTTTTATCGAAACTTGTAAAATAAATCAAATTCATCAAAACAAAAAGTAAAATTTTTAACCCTGAGTTGACTAGGCATTACACCTAGCCCAAAAATCCAAAAATCTGGAGTTTTTACTCCAATTGGTAATTTTGCACAAAAGTCCTGCTTATTGAAATATTTGCAAATAGGTCCAATAATTATCGAAAAAATCTAGAAAAATCAAAAATAATCTCAAATAATAAATAATGAGTTTTTCTAAAATAATTTTTGACTTTGAACTTTCCAAGAAAACATTTGCATGTGTTTTGCACGTGTAAAAAGACAAATCTTCAAAAAAATATTTATTAAATCTCCAAAAATCATTTTAATTCATTTATAAATCTTGAAAAAAATATTTAAAAATTTGGGGTATTACAAGATGTCCAAACAACATGGTATAGGATATTTTACAAGTATTCGACAAGAATATCACGAATAACACATCAAGCTCACTTTTCTCAAAGTAGCATGAACATATACATCAAAAGTGGTCAACCCTAGTTTGTTTCATGTCATATGTCGTGAGACAACTATGGTCAAATCATCACAATAAAGATAATAGATAACAGAGAATTCACACACAATTTGTCTCTAGAACCCAACTATACTACAGGCGGTATTTAGTACTTGTATTACACAAAGAAAAGAATACAAGTTATTTGTCTGAAAGAGAACGACGAGAATGCAGCAAGAACAAGACTAACAGGAATGGATTTCCGAGTACGAACACGATGAACGGAAACCACGAACTACGAACCAATAAACACGAGCAACACACGCATGTGCCACGAGAGAGCGAGTGGACAGAGACCACAAACAATGGCGAGAACGGGACAGCTGGAAGCACTATCGTGGCTGCAGTCGGAAGAGGGCAGCACACACGGCTGTCTACTGCAGGCTGTCGGGAGAGAGAGCACGGTGGGCTGCGGCTATTGCTGTCTGACTGCTGCGAGGGGAAAAAGTGTGCTGCGGTCGCAGCGAGACGTCAGAGTCGCACGGGGTGTCGAAGGCAGGAAGGGGCTGTCAACGGGTGGAGTCATCACTGCAGTGGGCGCAACGCTCAAGGGACGGCTGAGGGCACCTTCGGGGAAGACGGGATGGGGCACAGGGAGAACAGACGGTGGATGGGATGCAGGGAGAGGGACTAGGCACGACGGGGAGTGTTGCGTCGAGAGGGGATGATGACAAGCGCTCGGAGGTCGTGGCAGGGCTGGCGCTGGAACGGGACGACAGGGCGCACACAGGGAGCAGGTCGGAAGGATGTAGGTCGGGAGGTAATGGGTTTGGAGTATAAGGCGGCTAGGGTTTGGTGAAAGGGAAGGTGAACGGTGGGGTTCGGGTTTAGGTAGTTATAGGGTAAAGGGTTTTGAACGGGTTTGGGGTAGGCTTAAATGGGTTTTGGCGGGTGGGTTTTAATGGGTTTGGGCTATAGGGTTTAATAGAATATAGGGTTTAATAAAATGCAATAGGGAAATAGGGTTTTAAAAACTAATAGAAATATAATTAACCAATAAAATGTAGGGTTATATAAAATATATTTTGTACTACAATGTGGAAATAATTTGAAATAAATACTAATACAATTTGTACATAGAAATAGATCTTTAATAACCAGTCAAAATTAATAGCAATAATAACAATAATAATAATAAGAAAAATAATAATAGTAATAATAATAACAGTAATAGTAATAATAATAGAAATCAAAGTAATAATAACAATAATAAGATTTGTATTACAATATAAAATCACAAAAAACAGTTACAAATAAATTTATTGGTCGTAAATAGATTTTAATAGAAGATCCAACAATACATTTTAAGAAAAAGAATTTGAAAGCGGAAAAATAATTTATAAAAATTTAAAATACAAAAAATACACAGAAAATACGGATTTGGGAAAATAGGGGTTACACATTTCATCAACCATTTGTCCTTAACTTTCTTAGTTATTCACTCATTTGTTCACTTTTACCCTAAGAAAATGAAAATAATAAAATACAATAATGATAAAATTGACCAAACTATTTTAACTTCCATGCTTTTTACCATCTTCTACAACCCGTCATTCTTCGTAATTGAAAATTTAATGATAATATTACTTAGAATGAAAAAGTACAAATGAAAACAGATAACAATTAGAAGAAAAAGTCCTCATATGCAAGTCAGTTCGTTCCAATCTCACACTTGACAATCCCCCTTCTTCTAATCCGAAACCTTACATTATTAGGTTTGCATCTGATCCTGAATCTCAAAACTTGACCATACTATCATAAAAAAATAGAAAAATACTCAGACACAAACAAATTAAATATTACCCGGAAAAAGGATATAAAAATTGAAACAACAATTCTAATTGTAGAAAGATTACTAAAATAATTATGAGAGATTGTTAAAAATAAATGAAAATCTCAAGAACTTAACAAAAGTAATTTTTCATGAGAAATATTTTTGAGAAGTAGTGAAGACAATTACTATCAAATTGAAGAATAAAATTTGATCTTCAGGTAACCTACATCTGGGTCAATTGCAACGACGGCGGGACATACAGGCCTAACTTACATCGGTGTAATCTCTATGAGTACACATTGGAGAGAGTGGTGTAAATCAGTGAATAAACAAAAACAAACATATAATAAACTCTCCCATTACCTTTTACTTTCCCACAGTTTATTCTTTCGTTCATCTCTTCGCTTTTCGAAATCCCAATTTCTACCATGACATCTAAAATCTAATTTATTTAAATTTGAAGAAACAAAGAAATAAGAACATAAAATTAGTTAATTAGGATTTGGTCTAAAAATAACCAATCTTTATTTTTGAATGCATAATTAGGGTTTGGATTCCGAAATTTCAAGAATTGAAATGCCCTAATTAGAAATCAAGAGTAAAGTAAATTAGGGTTTCATGAATACAATATTACAGAACAAATTAGGAATTCAAAAACCCTAATTTCTCATAGGAGAATTCTTACCAATGGAGTCATCACCCATGGTGGGCCGGCGAGTGTCGACGGCGAGGATTTGGGTGGGCTGGCGAATGACGACTACTGAGATTTGGGGGAGGTGGGTTAGCAGTATTTTGGGGGAGGGGGAGTTGGGAGAGGAAGGATTTTTTTTGCTTTTATATTTGTTTTTTTATTTTGTTTTGTTAAGTAAAAAGTGAGATGTAAGTTATGTGTGATTTCCTACTTTTGCTCTCCTTTCTTCATTTCAAAATGGAGAAAGGAGAGATGTGGTAGGCCTATTAGCTTAAGATATAGTATAATTTTTTGTAAGGATCACATTTGTAACGCCCCGCCCCAATACTCAGACAATTTTTATATTTTCAGAAGACAAATTAGATACTATGTAGTACAACTGCCCACCACAGGCTGCCTCTCAAAAGGTGGTTAACCAATTAGGTGACTCTTGATCATTGGCTAATAGTATTTATACTCAAATTAGTTCTTGTAAACCTCCCATGTGGGACTAAATTCTCAAATCCTTCTCAATTTTTCTCAAATCCCGTGCATACCAGTCGACTGTTCGCTCTTTAGAAATCTGGGGTATTACATACACCCCACCTTTAGAAATCAGCATCCTTGCTGAGTACGGGACACACATCTAGTGTAGGACCGCCCTTTCTAGCACCCTGCCTACTTCCGTGAATACCCCACGAAGCAAATTCCGGAGACTCATCTCCCTGCCGTGTATCAAATACACCCGGTGTGTCGAAAGTCGGCTCTGATACCATTTGTAACGCCCTGCCCCAATACTCAGACAATTTTAATATTTTCAGAAGACAAATTAGATACTATGTAGTACAACTGCCCACCACGGGCTGCCTCTCAAAAGGTGGTTAACCAATTAGGTGACTCTTGATCATTGGCTAATAGTATTTATACTCAAATTAGTTCTTGTAAACCTCCCATGTGGGACTAAATTCTCAAATCCTTCTCAATTTTTCTCAAATCCCGTGCATACCAGTCGACTGCTACCAGTACCAGTCGACTGTTCGCTCTTTAGAAATCTAGGGTATTACAACATTAAAGATGGTTTGAACTAAAAACCGCAGTCGGCGGTTCGACGGGCCTGAATGTGGTTTGGACATGTCAAAAGTTAAACTTTTTTTTCTTACTTAAAGTAAATTAGAGTAATTTCTTTTGTCACATTATTGTATCTATATAATATATTATGCTAAGCCACTTTTTATCCAGAATTTGTCTTATTTCTCTATTTTTAAAAAAATGAAAGAAAAAATAGAAGGTCGCTCATTTGATTCCTGACTGATGCAATTAGTTCTTTTTTAACTTTTTAATTAAGGTTTTTGCACTTTTTCCCCTAATCTAAGTAAATTTTTTTAGTGTATTTTTTAATTGGAAGTTTCGCGCTTTTGCCCCTGAGCTTTTTTTAGAAATTAGTGTTTTGGTTGAACAAGAAATAGCACCTGAGCAATATATAAGGAAAATATATAGTAAATCTAAACAACAATGGGATAAGAAAATTGGTAAATAACTAGCGAAGAAAATAATACATCTTTATATATATATATATATATATATATATATATATATATATATATATATATATATATATATATATATATATATATTGACTGGCAAAAGGTAGGAGAATCCTACACACGAGAGAATATATTATATATGTAAAAGAGTTAACAAGAGTTACAAAATAATTCTAGTAGATTGGCGACATCGAGATGTTGTGTGCATAACTAAGTTCGGGATAGCATACCATTGAGGCGTAGAGAGGGCATTGGACATCTGTCGTGCACCTCAACTAGCCCAATGTTATGATCCCATCCCCTAGATATACTCCGCAACAATCTCACACAAAAGAGCCAATCCACCAAAGAGCTAACCGAGCAAAATAGAGTTTATCAAAACAAAGTCTAGGACAACCAGTGTCCTAAAAAAACAGAGCAACACTATAGCTGAGATGCAGAACCGTGGATCACGCTTGGGAACTCCCTTCGCTTGGTTGAGAAGGAGCTGCACCTGGCCTCATCAAGTCACGGTCCCCTGTAGCTTGAAGCTCCTGAGTAATCTTGGCCTTTGTCTTTGATTCTCCACTTGAATCTATCCAATGAAATAGCCAAAATTTAGTGTTAGAGATGAGCTTGTCCACTGTAATAGGTATTTTGTGAAAAATAGTATCGTTGCAAGCCTTCCAAATACTCCAACAAGTTGCAATAGTAACCATGTGCCATGAATAAGTAAACTTGTGCTTGTGATAATCAAAACACCATTGTGCAAAGCAATTAGTGATAGAAGTGGGGAGATGTGTGATGTCAAAACGGTGCATGAAATGGTTCCAGGTTTGAATAGCCAAAGGGCATTGAAAGAAAATGTGGTAGGTGGTTTCTATCGGACATGACAAGTTGTGCATGTCAAATCACCGTCCCAACCCTTGGAGTGTAGTCTATCTTTGGAGTTGAGTGTCTCCGAACTCAACATCCAAATAAAAATTTTGCATTTGAGCGGCGCCAGGCTTTCCCAACAAGCCCGATAGAATGGAGTTATAAGTCCAGAGATGCTGAAAAACTGATATGCTGATTTAACGGTGAAGTTCCCAGTTGCTGAATGTCTCCAGTGTATAGTGTCTGTATCAGTTGTTGGCTGAATGTTTTGGAGAAGTTGAAGAAGGCTTCTTTTTTCGAGGTCGATATGGGTGGAGGTGGAAGTGTGGAGGCCAGGTTTCCAAATCCATCTTCCGTGATGCATGTAGCCTTGGGTGATCAGATTTGCATCTTTATTCCAGGCTGCTTCAAACAGAGCAGGGAATATGGTGGCAATACTGCTTCCTTCGATCCATTTAGAGGTCCAAAACCTAATCAGGTGCCTATTCCCAAGTTGCCAGGAGATGCCTTGATCAAATTGCTCTTTGAGCTTGTAAACACCTTTCCAAAAGTCAGAAGCCTTGGACGTGCAGATGAAGGAATTAGTCGCATTCCTAAAGTAGAGAGATTTGATGACTTGAGTGCAGAGGGATTGTTCCGAGTGAAATTTCCACCACCATTTCATGAGGAGTGCATTGTTGAATTGACTGAGGTTTAGGATCCCTAAGCCCCCTTGCCTTTTGGGTTGACAAATGCACTTCCAATTTGTACAAGAAATACCGAAAGTCTTAGTGTCCCTTCCAACCTAAAAAAATATGCTCCTTATCTGATCAATCCGAGCGATCACCCAATGTGGAAGTTTGAAGAAAGAGGCGAAGTAGGTAGGCAGCGCACTGAGCACTGAGTTAATAAGGATAAGTCTCCCCCCTAGATAGTAGTCGTCCCTTCCAGGTGGAAAGTCGTCTCTCAATCTTGAGAATGAGGGGTTGCCAATCACGCTTCTTAAGTTTCCCTTTGGAAAGGGGCATATCTAGATGCTTTATAGGGAGGGTATCTTGTTTACAGTCCAGTATATAAGCGAAAGCCTGCAGTTTCACTTTGGAGTGTCCAAAATAAACGATGGCCGATTTAGAGAGGTTAATGTGAAGGCCAGATACATTTGCAAAAATGTGAAGAAGCAATTTAAGGTGGATAACCTCCTGCTCATCTCCTTTCCAGAATAATAGTGTGTCGTCGGCAAATTGCAGTATGGATAGCTCTGCAAGTGATCCCCTGAGATTTAATTGAGAAAAAGTGCCGTAGTCTCTACCCGTTTTCAACATTTGAGCAAGAACATCAACCCCCAAGATGAAAAGCATCGGGGAGAGGGGGTCCCTTTGCTTTAATCCCCTTTTGGATAGGATAGTTTTCACCGCCACACCGTTGACAAGGACAGAGGATTTGCTTGAATGGAGGATTTCTTTGATCCACTTGCACCAACGAGGACCAAATCCTCGAGCAGCAAGCATTTCCTCAATGAAAGTCCAGCTCAGAGTATCGAAGGCCTTTCTAAAGTCAATCTTGAGCATAAGAGTGTCGAACTTTTTGGAGCAGCAAAGGTTGATTGCTTCATGGGCTGTGAGGAAACAGTCGACCATGGACTTCCCTTTGAGAAATGCACTTTGAGAGGAGGATACAAGGGTATGGAGGAGGGGGCTAAGTCTATTAGCAAGGATTTTGGTGAAGATTTTTATAGAACAGTTGAGCAGACTTATAGGGCGGAATTCGGAGACTGTATTAGCGCCATCACATTTAGGGATGAGAACAATGTTGGAGTAGTTCAATCTGTTGATGTCAGCTTTACCATCTTGGATGTCAAGAAGCTTGCAGCATATGTCTTCTAGGATTGTCTCCCAGTGTTGTTGATAGAAATGCATTGAGAATCCATCGGGGCCAGGAGCCTTGTCTCCATTCATACTGAAGACAGCCTTATGTATCTCTTCTCTAGTGAATGTTGCATCAAGTTCAGAGAGGTCAAGAGCAGGGTTGGGGAATAGAGCGGCCCAGTCAACTTTTAAATCTGGGCGGGAGGTAGAGCCGCAGATTTCTCCAAAGTGTCGCTCGAAGCATGATCTAATAGACGGCTGATCTGTGATAACATCTCCGTTGTGAGCAATAGAATAGATAAAGTTCTTATGCCTTCTGCCATTAGCAATAGCATGGAAAAATTTAGTGTTGGCATCTCCCTCTTTGATCCAAGAGACTCTGGCATGTTGCCTCCAATAGGTTGACTCTGCCTTAATGAGCGACTGGTATTCTCTATGGGTTGTAGAGAGCTCAGCAGCTTGCATATCATCAAGAGGTTGAGTGTCAGCTAAGATGTCCAAGCTGTGGATTTTGTCAAGAAAGGTCTTTTTGCGGACTGGGATGTGGTCGAATTCCTCATTACGCCAACGTTTGATCCGTCTCTTAAGCAGTGAAAGCTTGGTGGCGAAGATGTCAACCGATGAACCTGAGCAAGTGAAGGTAGACCACTAAGAAGTAATAGCAGGCATGAAGTCTGAGTGGGAGGACCAGGCCTTTTCAAACTTGAAGTAGTGGATTCTGGGGGTAATTGGGCAGTGGTCAGAGGCAATGCGGGGGAGAGATAGCTGCAAGCAGTTAGGGAACAATTGCTTAAAATGACCTGAGATAAGGAATTTATCCAATCTAGCAAGCGCATGTTTTGCTTGGAGATTGGACCAAGTGAACTTCCTACCAGTAAGCGGAAGGTCGATAAGTTGAAGTTTTTGGATCTAGCTCCTGAAATCCTTCATATCTCTGCTCGAACTAATACCTCCGTTCCTTTCAGAATTAGAGATGGTGGCATTAAAATCTCCACAAATGACCCAAGCATCACATAAGAGTCTTCTACGCAGGGTAATCTCCTGGAAGCAGAGAACTCTGTCATCCAATTCAAATGGAGCATAGACAGAAGTAAGAGACCACTCAGCTCCAGTTGCTCTAGTGCAGAAGGATAAGGATAAGGAGAATATGTCAATTGCACAATAAAAACACTCTAGAATGCTGTCATTCCAACCAATGAGAATACCACCATAGCTATCAATGGCATCAAGAGATTTCCAGTTAGTGAGAAATGACCCCCCTATGGAAGCAAGCTTGCAGTCGGTGGGCTTTGAGAGTTTAGATTCTTGAAGGCAAACTACCGAAATCTTAGCACTGTGAATACCATCTTTGATAAGGGCACATTTGTTGGGGTTGCCCAACCCACGAACATTCCAGCTACCAATCATCATTGAAAAAGTAATAGCACACAGCAAAAAAAACAACACAGGGCAGGGCTCAAAAAGTAGCAAGCTTTCATTTGAGCTGTTGTTGTTGATCGGGGGGATCAACAGTAGCTGCAGCAATCTGCTTGATCTTATAAACCGAGTGTGGCCCCAAAGCCTCCACTCCAATGGTTTTAGCAACCTCGATAATGTCTTCGCAAGAAAGTAAAGCAAATGGATTGTGGCATGCATTGTTAACTGAATTAAACGAAGAGGAAGTACCTTCGGACGAACGGTGTGAAGCGGACTTGGCGGAGGCCCGTAGGTGGTGCATGAAGGGTCTGGTGGAGGGAATTTTGGATGCTAAACGGCTGCGCTTGCGCCTTTTGCTACAGCTTTCGTCAAAGCCTGGGGGTGTTGAGCCTGAGGCAGAAGAAGCTATAAGTCTGCGGTACCTGGGGATGAGGGACTTTGTACGGAAGCTGGAAGCTGCCATTCCCTTAGTGCCAGCACTAAATTGCATAGCCATAGATGCTTCAGCTTTGTCTGCGCACTTGGCTACACAACTCTCGAGGGCATGCTCTACTACAGGCTGAATTTCCTTGTAAAGAGACAGGGGGATATTCACTAATTTCCCCTTCCAAACCATCTGTTGAATTTCATCTTCTTGGGGGATGTCGTGAGAGCTAGAGGAGCTGTCGGGGTCTATGTGGGAGGCACCAGAAGCAATCCCCCGATTACCCTTGGGGGAGTCAGAGGGACTATCAATAACAGGTGGGGCATTGATAGCGAGATTTTCAATCAAGTTGGTCCCCACAGGATCATTAGCAACCCGCTTATGGGGGGGGATATGGGGACCATTTTCGAATCTTCCGCAGAGGAATCGGCCATGCCAGATATGTTGAGTAACTTTCCATCATAGGTGCCAGGATTTGAGGGGGAGGGGGAAGATTTCGCAACAGAAACTTTACCTGAAAGATTTGCATCCGAGATTAGTGCATTTCCAACTATGTCTCCAACGGTTTCCTGAATTTGTGGCTCGACGTTGTCGACCTGTTTCTCTGCCAGAGAGCTCCTACGGTGCCAGAAGGAGGTTGATGAGCTGGAGCCGGAGGTGAAAAGCTGGACTTTTCCTTTAGCAACATCATTTGAGGGAATGGGGCTTCCGAGAATAAGAACGGGGACCTCATGAATCTGGAGCTCTTGATTCCAAGGCACTCTATATTTGATGAGGATGTTCTTAGGGATGATACTAACATCTTGAACTTCAATAAGGACCAGAGCCTGGTCTCTGGAAGCAGCGTTCTACATGTCGGCGCTCATGGTGATGAATGTACCAAAAGGCTGAATCAACTGTTCTAGAGAGGCTTAATTCCAAAGGTGGAAGGAAAGGAGCGGCACATTGATCCAGACGAAGCAGGGTTGGGGCTTGAGCTTGGCACCATAGTCCATCGACCATGGCGAAAAAGTAGCATTGAAACCCAAAAATTGAAAGACACCATCTGCGATCGCCTTCTTAGCCTTTTCTTCAGTTGGGAATTGGACATGAAACACCACCTCGCTGACCCTCTTCGCTACCCACCAGCCTCCTTGCCTCTTCCAAGCAAAGTTTAGAGCACTTTCAACGGTCGCAGCATCAGGGCGAGTCCTGGGGTTGATTAAGTGTAGGAAGGTACTTGCATGTAACCCTGGGAGAGCAGAGGCGATCTCAGAGTTGTGAGAGACTTCGATAGACAAAGAATCTATGCGGTTGTGGAGAGGGCAGTTGCGAACCCGGTGGCCGAATTTTCGGTAGTTGAAACAATGGAAGTCGCTCTTGCGGCATTCGGCTGCCAGGTGATCTGAATCCCCGCACTTCATGCAGCATTTTTCCATCTCCCTTTGTCGATTTTTCTGAGGGAGTGGTCTGCGGCTACGAGGATAAGGGTTGATGGGGAAGATGGGTTTTGGGGGGAAAGGGGGATTTTTGAGGAGAAGGGGGAGATTGGAAGGTGAAGGAGTAAACTTGTAGTGGGGGTATCGAGAGTGGCGTGGGAATCGAGGAGGTGCATGGGGAGGGTAATGATGAGAGGCTGGACATGATGACATGAGAATTTGAGCAAAAAATTTGCTCTTGTTCCAAAGAAGATATGCACGCACAGCTTCTCTCCTCCCATCTCTCTCTCCCATCTCTCCCAGGTCAACTTTGTTATTCTCCTTAAATGTCGAATTTGTGACAACTTTATTTATATTTTTGATGCACTAATTTTACTTTTAGTTCTAATACATTGTCCATTATCAAAATGTACTATTATTATCCTTATAGTAAATTGAGGGTGCTACACAGCGTGACTTAACACCGATTAGTAAAATAGATGAACTACTTTTAGTTCTATTACATTGTGCCATTGTGCGTCTTCCAAATATATTGTTATTATCCAAATAGTAAAATGTGGGTATTGTAATCAATAACTTAACATGAATTATTAGTAGTTTAGGAGTTAATTGTGAAATTCTAAAAGTCAAAGAACTTAATTGTAATAAAAGGGTAAACAATGAGCTTTTAAAAAAAGTCTCCTTCTAATCTATATGTATTATACAATATATTATGCTAAGACCACTTTATAACAAAAAAAAAAAGGTAAACATAGGAGACAAACCCCCCACATTTTGTCCATTCAAATTTTGAACTGGAATCATATTCCTTAATCAAACATTAAAAATCGTGCAATTTTCAAATGATGTTATTAGATAATTTTTTTAAAATATTTTTGTTATTTTCTGACCTTTTTAAAAATTCTGTGCAATATTGCACAGAATTATACGGGTGATTTATTATTTAGTCGTTCTTAGTTATGACCAAAGCAACTGAATGAGTACAAATGAAGATAGTGCACACACATGTCAGAAAGCTTGAGGGTGCGTTTGGTAACGTGTTTTGGAAATATTTTGAGAAAATATTTTTCCCAAAACGCGTTTGGTTTACTTTCCAAACGGCATCTTTTCTCAAAAGATGCTTTCAGCTGTTTTCATTACTTTTGGCCGCTTCCCCATCTTCCATCCCCATCTGTCGAAAAAAAAACCCTAACACCATCTTCTCCCCTCTCGTCACTCCCAGGTCGTCACCTCTCTCTCCACCCTCTTCGCCACCCTTCCTCTATCGCTGCTTTCCCCCATCCTCTTTCTTCGCTGACCACGTTAGATCTGAAATCTATTAGATCAAATCGCCAGATCTGGAAAACCCTAACGCCCTCTTTCACCCCTTCTCACCCCGCACGATCATTCGTTGCTCTCTTCGGGCCCCTCCTCACCCCGCACGGAGCTCGATTCATGGTCTGCGAGACCAGATCTGTTTTTGCTAGAAGGTGTCTTCGAAATCGTAGCTCACGAATCCGACGCCGGTCGAGGGAATCCGTCGGAGACAACTTTTTCAGGTTTGGTAAGCAGCAATCCAGGGTATGTTTCATATCTTTGCCCAATTTTTTGATACTGTTATGGTAATTGGTCTATATTTCGACACTTGCTTCATAAAAAATCCATTTTTTAGGGTTAATTTAACGCACGTAGTGAAGAATTGAGGGTCGAATTTTTTTTTTTTTTGGGTTTGCTGTGATTTCGAAATCTTGGGTACTGATCTGTTTATGGAGATTTTGAATACTGATTTGGAGATCTTGAGTGCTGATCTTGAGTACTGATTTGTTTATGGATAGTACACATCATCTACAATTTCTCTAATAACCTCAAATTATAACTGTATACTGTTTATGCTCACCAAAATAATGACTGTTATTTAATACTGATCGTTAAGGGAAAGGAGATTGAGATGGACAGTGATTTTGGGCTTTGGTCAGCAAATAATGTGCGTACATTTATTGAGTTGATGGAGGCCGAGGTTGATCGGAATAGTTTGAAAAGTGCAAAATTCGATGCGAGACAATGGACTCAATTGATGACTTTATTGAACCAACAATGTAATCGTTCATACACTCTTAGACAAATAAAAGAAAAATATGGACGACTTAAGATGCAGTGGAGAGCCTTTCATGATTTGAAGAATCAAAGCGGTATGGGTTGGGATGAAGAGAATCAGACAGTGACTTGCGATCCCGAAGTTTGGAAGTCATATGTCAAGGTTCTCATCTTAAATATTTTTTTTTATGCTAATGTGGGATTATGATCGTAATATACTTTTTATTGACTTTTATAGTTGTAAACTAACAACACAATAACTTATTAATAGGCACACCCTAAAGCTTCCGAATTTAAATCGAAGGGTTTGGCCAACTATGATGTGTTGACCAAAATTTTTGCTGATTCTACCGCCGAGGGTCTGCTATCTAGGGCTTCATCCCAAAGGGTGTATGACCTCGACGAGGAACATAGGGTCATGTTTGAGTTCGCCCACCCACTCCCCCCAATGCACCGCATGTAAATTTGGATGATGATGATGATTACGAGCCAATGTTTACGGGGTCGGGGTCTTATAAGAGACGCTCTAGTGGTGGGTCCAGTGGCCGAGCAACAAAAAGCTCAAGAATGGATGTTGCTGTCTCTGCCAACGCAGAAAAGTCCATTGCTAAAGCTGAATACTATAAGAAGAAGGCCAGCATGGTTGATCGCTCCGTCCCAGACGATCAGTACTCCATTGACAATGCCATGTTAGTACTAAATGGTTTGGATGGGCTTGATAATGCTATGATTGATTTGGCATTGGAGAACATAACTCATGACCCAAATTGGCGTAGAACCTTTATTCTAATGAAACCGGAGTGGAGAGTAGGGTGGTTAGGCAGACTTTCGAAAAAATAAATGTAATTTATTAAATTCCATAACGTAGAACCTTCATTATGTATTATTTAAATGTATCAGTTTTTTGACATATTTCTGTACTATTAGTTGGGTGATTATATGCAATGGCAGAATGGTGGGCTTTGATAATATATCGGTTTTAATTTCATCTGCACTCGTTTTCCTACATTTGGACTGTTTGTTATCACTACTTATGTTTCAATTCTATGGGTAGCTGTTATTATTAATATGACATCCATTATGGTCGTAGAGTATTTAAAATTAGAAGTATTCTTTATGCAAATGTAATCTAATTGTTACAGTGTTCTCCACTACTGCACTTGCCACCATACTGATGGACTCTTCAAGCAACACGTCGTCAAGTTCTGATGAATCCGATCTTGAGGACTTGTTCTTTCTTCAACAGATGGAACAGTTTTATAATAGTAAAAGTCCCAACTCAACGTCCAAACTATCAGGACGTGAATACCTACAAGAACTCTTAGACGGTCCAGATGCCAAATTCTTTTGGGTGTTTCGCATGAATAAGGACTGTTTTATGGCTTTGTGCCAATTTATAATAAATGACAATTACCTTCGGGAAACGCCCGAGGAAATACAAAGAAGGCGTATATCACATTATGAAAGTGTTGCTATTTTTTTGTTCATTGTCGCTCATAGTACTAGGATGAGGCTTGCCTGTGGTCGGTTTGATCATTCGTTGGAAACAATTGATAGACATTTTACTGATGTGTTGAAAGGTTTGGTAAGAGCATCAGCAGTTCTTATTAAACACCCAGACCCGGAACATGTACATGATAAGATCAGGGGTTCCCCAGATTTCTATCCATGGTTTAAGGTAATTTGTGCATTTCATGTTTAAAACCGTTTATTCTAATGATTCAAATGTGTTTAATAAAGTAGTAGCTTTCTACCTCAATAATGTAGGGAGCAATTGGTGCTGCGGATGGTACTTTAATACCTGCTACCGTACCCGCCAGTCGACAAAACAGTTGTCGTGGTCGAAAAGGTGACATATGTCAAAATGTGCTGGCAATTTGTGATTTTGACATGAATTTCACTTTTGTTTATGCGGGTTGGGAAGGAAGCGCTAATGACTCCCGCGTAATACATAGTGCAATAACAAAAAATTTGTTGCCAATCCCGCCTGAAGATAAGTACTACTTAGTAGACTGTGGGTATACAAACATGCCAGGATTTTTAGCTCCCTACCGCGGGCAGCCATATCATTTACAGGATTTCCATGGTCCTAACCATGCACCCACCCAATATAAGCAACTCTTCAACAAACAGCATGCTAGGCTACGAAATGTAATAGAGCGAACCTTTGGTGTATTCAAAAAAAGGTTTGCCATATTCAAGTCTATGCCCAATTACTTCTACACAAGACAAGTTATGATGGTAACTGCATGTTATGCAGTCCATAATTTTATACGTAAGTATTCTGCCGATGATTCATTGTTTTCAGACATAGAAGAAGAACAAAATAATCACCTACACAATGAAGATAATGCTTCCACATCTCAGCCGTTGGATATGTCCTCTTCTCAGTTGAATCGCATGAATAATAAAAGAGATCAAATATCCATGGCAATGTGGAATACCAGACATTGATGTAAGCATCAGCATGTACTTGTTCGTGGTTACTTTCTGTTCTTGTAATATATGGTTGTAAATTCTTTCCTTTCATTTGTAGCCCATCTATTTGATGATCATGTATGTTATTGTATTAAGCAGGCGATATATGATGATGATATTTGTATGCATGCAGGTTGGGAGGCTAGCGTGTGTCACTGAGTTTCTGGAAATGATGGATATGGTATATTCTGATCCAGAATTTATTATAATTTGTTACGTTAGAAGACAACAATCTAATGATCTTATATTCTCATTATACTGACGCAATGAATGATGTATTCAACTATGGGTGATGGATGGGGTGGGTACAAGACATTAGTAGTAGCTGGCATGGCAATTTTAAAAATTGCAGCTCTACACTAATCATGATGATTTGCTTGAACAATTGTTCTATGACAATATGTTTTGAGGATACGGCCAATTAGGGATGTGATGATGATTTATTCTGATCCTATATAACATTATTTGGGGGACTTTTGTGATTGATTAATAGTATTCAAAACATGGATATGATGATGTTATATTCTGATCCTATATAATTTAATTTGTGATACCTTTCTGATTGATTACTAGAATTCAAAATATGGAAATGATGAAGATATATTCTGATCCTATCTGACACTATTGTTGAGGCTTTTGTAATTGATTACTAGAATTCAAAATACGGATATGATGATGATATATTCTGATCCTATATAACATCTATTTGTGAGGCTTTCATAATTGATTACTAGTATTCAAAATATGGATATGACGATATTTTATTCTGATCCTACAGCTATTATTTTGGATAATGACAACCTTGTTGCTTCGTTGTTCTGGACCTGCACATGTTATCTTACATTTGGAGTGTCTGACAACTTTCAACATGGTTATCATTGATACTCATATATATGATATAACACCTTTGGAATTCAAATTATGATGGGATATAACACCTTCGGTGACACCTTTGTGATTGACTACTAAAATTTACCATTATGGATATGATGACGCTATATTCTGATCCTACAGTTCTTATTTGGGATAATGACAACCTTGTTGATGTTGTCCTGAACCTACAGCAGTTGTTTTGTTATATTTGGAGTATTGGCAACTTTCAAAATAACCATGTTGTTACTAATATAAAAACTGAAAATAAAGTTTCAAAGAATACAACCCAGTTAGGATTATCTCTCATGGTCTCAAAATAACTAGTACAATGGTTTCAAAATAACCATTTTGTTACTAATATATAGCAGGTGATAATCTCCCACCATGGTGGACATCAATACTGATCACACTATTGTGCTGGTTTGTGTACACAGTATGGAAATTACAACCCAGTTAAACTGCAACCTTCCTCAAAGAAAGAAGAAGTCATCGCAATTTTGAGGTAGACATCAGAATATGTTGGAATTTGATAAGTAAGGCAAACAATGGATATGATGAATTTTGTAATGGATGATACTACACTTTCAAAATTTGATAGTGATGATGCTTTATTCTGATCCTATAATACTCTTTGGAGTAATTATTGTTGTTTGCCTTAAAAGAAGATAATAACTGGGTTGTAGTTTCCATGCTGTGCACACAAACCAGTAAAACGAGGTGATCAGTATTGATGCCCTAAATGGTAGAGATTATCACCTCCTATATGTTGGTAACATCATGGTTATTTTGAAGAGAGAGGTGACGAGTATGGGTGACGAGAGAGGAGAAGATGGTGATAGGGTTTTTTTTGTTCAACAGTAAGATGGGGATGGAAGAAGGGGAAGTGGCCAAAAGGGGAAAACAGCTCAAATCATCTTTTGAGAAAAGATGCCATTTGGAAAACGTAACCAAACGTATTCTTTGATGAAGGTTTCAGTTTAACTGGCTTGTATTGTTTGATGAAGGTTTCAGTTTAACTGTGTTGTACTATTTGATGAAGGTTTCAGTTGAACTGGTATCTAATTTCCATGCTGTGTATACAAACCAGTACACTGCTGTGATCTAATTTCCATGTTGTTTACACAAATCAGTTTAACTGGGTTGTATTCTTTGAGAAAGGTTTCAGTTGAACTGGGTTGTATTCTTTGATGAAGGTTTGAGTTTAACTGGCTTGTATTCTTTGATGAAGGTCTCAGTTTAACTGGGTTGTACTCTTTGATGAAGGTTTCAGTTGAACTGGGTTCTAATTTCCATGATGTGTACACAAACCAGTACAATGCTGTGATCTAATTTCCATGCTGTTTACACAAATCATGTTTAACTGGGTTTTGATTCTTTGAGAAAGGTTTCAGTTGAACTGGGTTGTATTCTTTGATGAAGGTTTCAGTTTAACTGGCTTGTATTCTTTGATGTAGGTTTCAGTTTAACTGAATGCTGTATTCTTTGAGGAAGGTTTCAGTTTAACTGGGTTGTAATTTCCATACTGTGTACACAAACCAGTACAATTCTGTGATCTAATTTCCATGCTGTTTACACAAATCAGTTTAACTGGGTTTTGATTCTTTGAGAAAGGTTTCAGTTGAACTGGAACTGTATTCTTTGATGAAGGTTTGAGTTTAACTGGCTTGTATTCTTTGATGAAGGTCTCAGTTTAACTACTCTTTGATGAAGGTTTCAGTTGAACTGGGTTCTAATTTCCATGATGTGTACACAAACCAGTACAATGCTGTGATCTAATTTCCATGCTGTTTACACAAATCAGTTTAACTGGGTTTTGATTCTTTGAGAAAGATTTCAGTTGAACTGGAACTGTATTCTTTGATGAAGGTTTCAGTTTAACTGGCTTGTATTCTTTGATGAAGGTTTCAGTTTAACTGGGTTGTACTCTTTGATGAAGGTTTCAGTAGAACTGGGTTCTAATTTCCATGCTGTGTATACAAACCAGTATAATGCTGTGATCTAATTTCCATGCTGTTTACACAAATCAGTTTAACTGGGTTTTAATTCTTTGAGAAAGGTTTCAGTTGAACTGGAACTGTATTCTTTGATGAAGGTTTCAGTGTAACTGGCTTGTATTCTTTGATGAAGGTTTCAGTTTAACTGAATGCTGTATTCTTTGAGGAAGGTTTCAGTTTAACTGGGTTGTAATTTCCATACTGTGTACACAAACCAGTACAATTCTGTGATCAGCATTGATGGCTAACATGGTGAGAGATTATCAGCAACTGATGGCTGCTGGTGTTGGCTTCTGATACTTGTGAAGGATGTGATGGCTGCTGATGGTCTTATGTAATGTGTGCTTCGGGGTACGCAATTTTTTCTGTCACTTTCAATATGTTAAATATTGATAGAGTGTACAATTACCATCCTATGATGAGTTCTGATGCTGCTAGTGGCATATGATGGACACTGATGGATTGGAATTTTTTTTTTTTTTTTTTTTGGATTTGTAAGAAGTTCAGTTGTAATTTTCACAAAGTAATAGTTCTAATTCTTGTTACTATGTTAGACATTTTGAAGGTTTCTCATGCTTGTAATGCGAAATTGATGGTTGGGCTATCCCAGTTTGTGAAATAAATGTAACCAAACAGAAATTTGTAATGGATATTTTGTACATTTATTGGAAATTTGCATATTGTGTCTAATTGCTGTATTACCAGACTCCACCACAATTCAAATAAAATTTTACATGGTCGAAAGCTTGACACTAATGGGAAGCTACCAAGAAGGAAAAAAAAAAATTCATAGCGGACAAAACTTCCATGTTGTAGCACGTTGCTTGTTTGTATATTAATAGAAGTTGGGTCTATATCTGCAAAAAAATTTACAAAAAACTCATAAGAAAACTAATGTGAATTCATTAAATATACACCCTAGATAATCTTTTTAAACTCTCTTTTTCAGAAAAACAGCTTTCAGATAACAGTTTTCAGCAAGAAATATAACCGAACAGCTTTTAAACTCGCTCTTTCAGGAAAACAGCTTTCAGATAACAGTTTTCAGCTACAAATATAACAGAACAGCTTTTAAACTCGTTTTTTTTCAGAAAAACAGCTTTCAGATAACAGTTTTCAGCTAGAAATATAACTTAACAGCTTCTAAACTCTCTTTTTCAGAAAAACAGCTTTCAGATAACAGTTTTCAGCAAGAAATATAACAGAACAGCTTTTAAACTCGCATTTTCAGGAAAACAGCTTTCGGATAACAGTTTTCAGCTAGAAATATAACAGCACAGCTTTTAAACTCGCTTTTTCAGGAAAACAGCTTTCGGATAACAGTTTTCAGCTAGAAATATAACAACACAGCTTTTAAACTCTCTTTTTCAGGAAAACAGCTTTCAGATGACAGTTTTCAGCAAGGAATATAACAAAACAGCTTTTAAACTCGTTTTTTCAAAAAAACAGCTTTCAGATAACAGTTTTCAGTAAGAAATATAACAGAACAGCTTTTAAACTCGTTTTTTCAGAAAAACAGCTTTCAGATAACAGTTTTCAGCTAGAAATATAACTTAACAGCTTCTAAACTCTCTTTTTCAGAAAAATAGCTTTCAGATAACAGTTTTCAGTAAGAAATATAACCGAACAGCTTTTAAACTCGCTTTTTCAGGAAAATAGCTTTCGGATAACAGTTTTCAGCTAGAAATATAACAGCACAGCTTTTAAACTGTTTTTTTTAGAAAAACAGCTTTCAGATAACAGTTTTCAGCAAGAAATATAACCGATCAGCTTTTAAACTCACTTTTTCAGGAAATCAGCTTTCAGATAACAGTTTTCAGCTAGAAATATAACAGCACAGCTTTTAAACTCTCTTTTTCAGAAAATAGCATTTTACAGTCTAGTTTTAAGAAAACAGCATTCAGGTTTATTTTTTAACTCAAACAGGTTATACAATTTCATTTTCAGAAAATAGTTTTCAGAAAACTATACCAGACAGCTTTTACACTCTCATTTTCAGAAAACAGTTTTCACAAAACAGTTTTCACAAAATATTTTCACAAAACTATTTTCAAAACAACAAATCAAACGCACCCTGAATATGCAACAAAATTGATCCTTACAACATATCGTTCCACCCACAGTGTTTATATTTTGGTATGGTTGGTTTATTTATAATTGAACTACACAAATTTGCAATTTAAACAAGTAATATCTGCTTTTGGCTACCGATATAATTGTGTTCTTCCTGGTACTCATACAAAAGAAACTTTGTTTTCATTTATTTGTATTTTCTTTATTGTATTTTATATGTTGTACAAATTTGTTGCAGCTATTTTGGTGTGGGAGTAATCAAATATTAGTTCTTTTATTGAAGAAGAAAATTGCGATCTGGACCATCAACCATGATCTGGATATATATGACTAGCCGAAAACTCCTGAAAACCTGAAAAAGTCGTACACCGGAAATTATTTTGGCATAAGACCCTTTGACAAAGTCGTACACCAAAAATTATTTCGGCGTAAGACTCTCTGGCACTCAAGTCAATCACCAGATTAATAATTATCATTTTTTGTGTTGAGATAATATTGATTACATTTAAGTAATGGAGGTGGAGGGTATTTATACGGTCAGAATTGGTTACGGAAGATATAGCACAAATGATTAGATTAGGGTTATTATAGTCAAGTGATAAAATTAGTAACTAATGTCAGGTTTGTGGGAGAAAGTAAGCAAGCCCATGTTAGACATTTGGCTGGGTTAATGGACACCAATATTCTTCTAGTAGACATGTTTTCACTCTAAAATTATTGTACGGTCTTTGTCGACTTTAAGACCCGTCTTGAGATCATGTGGCTTCAAAGTTTACCCGTATCAAAATTATTAATCTTTGTAAAAGAATGTAGTTTAGAAAAAACACCTGCAGTATTGTGGGTACAAGAACAAACTTTTCCTTTGTGTGTCTGCTAGGCAGTAAGGATCATCAGGTTCCTTATTACTGTGAATCCCGCAATGAGCTAGCATGGAGAGACATGGACTTCGATCGAATTTGAAGGATTTCAAAAGTATGCTACTGGCTTTGTGGGACAAGAGTTAAACTAGTTTGCTCCTTTAAGTGGATCTGATATGGGTATAGCTTTTCTTAGAACGTAGACCGTAAAGAGGGAAATGGAAAAATTAAAAATTAAAACTAGAGAAGAAGCTCGGTTTTCTAATAGATGAAAAGAAAGCACGTAATATATACCAGGAGAAGTCCAATCTTTTTTTTTTTTTTTTGGAGGAAAAGGTGGAATAAGGCCACCCTGTTTCATTAATAAGCAGTTAATAAAACAACCCTGGCATACCGGAAAAAAAACAACAGTACAAAACAAAAGTACAATGCGGAAAGAAAATGCACGAAAACAAACATACACCCCCAACAAGCCCTGGGGGATGGGACCAGCTACTCAAAACATCAGTCCCCTCGCCTAAACCGTAGGCGCAACCAAGCGAACGCAGTCTGGCAAAAGCACTGTCGTGACTGGTGTAGCCAGTCCCTCAGTCCAGTGTCGGGCCTATCTCCACCTCCTCATCATCGAACTCCTCTACCTGGAATGTTCTGGCTATCCTCCCTCTCGCCCCCGATGCCGCAGCTGCAGCCCAAAAAGAGATAAGATGCATGATATGAGACAGGTTACCAGAAATACTATTACATTTAGCACGAAAATAAAAATTGTTTCTGTCAAGCCATAACACCTAAATAGTAGCTGCAATAGCGATGTACCACGCCTCCTTCATGTCATGGCGAATTGATGCAAATTTAGGGCCAATCCAAAGATCCTCATATACGTAGGGGTAGTCGCTTGTACCTAAGGCTCGAAGTACCTCAGTCATAGTTGCCTTACTTCTGGGGCAGTGAATGAAAAGGTGATTTAGATCTTCCACATGAACCTCGCAAAAACCACAGTTGGTCGCCACCTGTGGTTGTCTCTTGGCTAGGTTTTGTCTCGTAAGGATAGCATTACTGAGCACTAGCCATAAGAACACCCTGACTTTAAGTGGAGTTTTCGCCTTCCACAGCACCTGTGCCCAGCTTGGTCTGCAGCCTCGAAAATGGATCCGATGATACAAAGATCTAACTGAAAATGCCCCCTTGGTTTCGAGTCCCCATCTCTTCTGGTCTGGGCCTTGAGTGCACAATGTGCCTGCCCGAGAAATGTGTGCTTGCATGTCAAGCAATTGCTGTTGTAGGGATGGACTTAGCGGACCTCGGACTTAGCGGACCTCGGAATGCTAGCCTAAAGGAGAAGTCCAATCTTTAGGCCCATACAATAAGCAATATAGCCATAAGAGTAACAATCAATAAGCCCAATCTGTGTAATAGTCAATATATCCATAACAATCCATAACTAGCAAAGGTAGGACAGATACTATATTCCCAGTTAGAGCATCTGCAGCCATCATTTGCTTTAAAAAAATAGCTAAATGCATATTATATATATAGCAAAGCAAGTTTACTGCAGTGAAAAAAATACTATAATATAACAAACAAAAATAAAATATGATCGGACGGTTCTTCAAGATCCGTCCCACGATTTTAAAAAAATTTCGTGGTTTTTTTAATAAATAAAAAGAAAACTTTAGCGAAAAAAAAGATTTGGGCAAGGGACGGATCATCAACATCCGTCCCTTTTATTGGGCCTTTACCCTAATTAACCCCTAAATTAACCCACTAATTAATATTAACCCTTAATTAAAAAACTAATTATTTAAGTATATTTAAGTATAATTTTTATAATGAAGAAAAAAGGGAAAAAAATTGGGACGACACTTCAAGTGCCGTCCGAGGAAAAACAATGAAAAAAAAATTTAGTTTTAGTAGGGACGAAACTTGATGATCCGTCCGGAAAAAAAAATATTTAATTTTTTTAATTTGGATGGATCTTTAAAATCCGTCCTGTATAATATTCATATTCTCATATCCGCTCTCATATATAGCAATCTACTGTAGCGAAATCGTCAAAATATGCATAAATAGCAAACGACCGCAGCAGTTCATGATGTGAATTATTTGCAAGTGTACAAAATCACAATAAGTAGTATAGTTAAGTGAAAAGAGTGTCGAACCCACAGGGACTAATTATTTTACTGAGTACCGAAATTTACTAGATTAACTACTATTTGGAAAATCAAAATTCACTAAAAAATACAACTAAATTAAATTAAACTAAAGAATTAAATAAATTAATTAAAAGAAGCGAAATCTGAAATTTTGTTGTTTATTAATTGCAAAAAGTAGTTCTAGGGCTTTTGACACCTAATTAATCCCACACAATTTATAATTCCATATGAATAAAAAGATTATTTTTCCAAGTTGTAGACCAAAATCCTCAAATTATTCAATATTCTCACTCAAGAAATATCAAAAATATTCTCAACTAATTATTTGTCATAGTTCATGCACAAATTACTAATTGAAAATTCATTAAGATCTATAGATTTCTTAACGGTCACATTAACAGCGGTTCGCTCTTGTAACGGTGTTTAATTTTATTAATTCGAAATCACAAATTACCAGTTCGGTCTTTCCATGACTTAATTAATCAAACAATTGTAAGTATTAAGAACAAAAATCAAACACACAACCATGGAAAAATAGAAAAATAATATAGAATTAAAATTGTGTTTTCAAAACTATGCTACATCAAAGTCCTAGAAAAATAAAATTAGTTCATAATAAATTTGCAACTAACAAATACTATTTTTGATTGCATAATAAAAATTAGAAGAGAGAAAGAAAGAACTCTTTTTACTGAAAAATTCCCAAACCGAAAGCTTGTCTTTCTCCTTCTTTGCCTTGAAACCCGAGCCGCTGAGTCACGCATACACCCCTCTAACTTCTCTGTCATTTTCCGCCTCGAACACTGAGCCGCCCAAGTCACGCCCCAGTGTCTGTCCCTCTCTCTTTTTCTCGAACCGCACGCCACTCAACAGATCCCACACTTTCCTTTTCGTTTCGTTCCTTTTCGTTTCTTTTTTTTCTTGGATGTAGCGCCACACACCCAGCACACACGCCCACATTCGTCTTCTTTCTTCACATGTTACATATATATATAGGATGTGAATAATTTGGGTTATTTTAATTTTAAAATTAGGCTTAGTTAATTATTATTAGCAGATTAATTTGAATCTTAAGATTAAGATTAATCTTAAACTAATAAAAAATATATAAAAAACCTTATTGTGCATTTTCCTTTTTTTTTATTATTAACTTTTTATTACAAAATTTTATTCTAACCCCTAATTGATAATAATATTTCTATTTTACTTTTCACATGGCCAAATTGTAAAATTTAAAATTCAACAAATCATATAAATAAACGTATCTTCTTGCACTCCGCATTATCGATAGCGGTGATGATTGACGAATTCTTATTTTTCACAAATTTCTATTCTTCCACTTTAACTCTTAGGTTTTACATTTGGGTCGTCTTGAGGAGGCCTACCAATTCTTTCGTTCTAATATTATTAATTCTATTTAGATTTTTTCGTTCTAATATGTGCTCATTTTTCCTTCTCTTTGCAGGTTTGAGAGGTCTGCACCTTCTCTTGTCTCTACTTACTCTGAGGATCACCTGTTCTTATTTTTGGTGGTTGATGCTAGGCTTTTGATTCCCGACGTTTTCTGTCCCCCCCTTTTTCTGAGCATCGGCTGATGCTATATTTTGTTGTAATTATATGTATGTATGGCTTTTTATCCTCCAAACTAGGTTTCTCTGGCTTTTGTTGGGACCCTGATCGATATTAGCCTATGTTCTGTAAGTTTGCTATATTTTGTTCTGGTTTATGTTCTGCTTGCTTGCTTTATTAGCTCCTAGCTCCTTACTGTGGGGGATGTACGGCGTTGTGCTTTATTAATTGGTTTTAATTGTGTTTGTTTGTGGTGTGGTTCGTATCACCAGAGGGTCTGATTGCAGGGGAACCTTCTGGGTGAGTTTGGCCGAACATTTTTGCTGGTCGGAGCTCCATTTGGCAGGAGCTGGTCTTTTTTTTTTTCCTTTCCTTCTATTAGTCTGGTATGTATTTTGAGTTGGACTTTGTTATTGGTGTAGCGTCGTCCTTTGGACTTCTCTGCTTCTTTTGTCCTCCTTGAATTGGTTATTAAAGGAGTGAGGCTGTTGAGTTATGAACTCTTGTGTGTGCTCGTTCTCCAGAGCACACCATGTAGTACCCCGTATTTTTAAATATTATTTTTAAAATTTTATAAATAAATTAAAATAATTTTTGGAGATTTAATAAATATTTTCTGGAAATTATCTTTTTACACGTGCAAATATTTTCTTGAGATGTTCAAAAAGCCAAAATTTCTTCATGGAAAATCATCATTTTTTATTTGGGAATTATTTGTAATTTTTCCAGATTTTTCTGATATTTATTGGATCTATTTGCAAATATTAAGAAAAGATTGATCTTTTTGCAAAATTGTCATTTTGAGGGGTGAAAGTGCAAAAATATTTTCTGGACTTTTAAAATAGTGTCGACTGGAAATAAGGAGTTTATTTTGCTTTTAAATCTCAATTTAATCGATTTTATCAAGTTTCCAAGTATAGGAATCTATTTATGTAAAGTTATATTATAAAGGGGTTATTTTTCAAATGTGTCTAAAAACCCTAAAACTCCTATTCCGGGTATTTAAAAGGGGTGTAACGCAGCCGTCATTCGCTGCACAACATAAAGTTTTGTTATTTTTGGAGGATTAAGAAGAGAATCTTGGATTTTCGCAAAAGGAAAGGCTTCTTGTCGAAATTCTTCATTTCAAGGTGAGTGATATAATTGTTTTATTGTTTTGTTTTATGTATGTGAGTGACAAGTTTGTTTTGCTTTGTGTATTTTGCATGTAATTGTTTTGTTGATTTGTTTATGTATGTGATTTGGTACAATTTGGTTGTTTGATCTATGAATATTTTATGGATCTTGGATGTTGAATCTTATTGCTAGAAAACATGTTTAGGGTTTGAATATGAATATGCACATTATGAATTGGATGAAAAATTGGATCTTGTGAAACCCTAGTTGTTTGTAAATAGGATTGTATGTGGGTAGTCGTTCTCTTTTGGGTAAATGTTGAATTGAATGAATATGGTGAATTTTATGCATGAATCTAATAAAGGTGAGACATTTTATGATTTTGAGTATTTGGTTGAATACAAATTGGACATGGTGATGTTATCAATTAATTATAGTTGTGAGTTGTAGTAGTAATTCAGTTTTGAGGAATTCAAATGGAAAGTTATAAATCAAGAGATCATATCCTGAGAATCAAAATTTGAGAATTTAGTCGAGTTGAGGAATATACCCAAATTGGGGATTCTTTGAGATTTTGATATTTATATGTTTTGGATCTGAATACGAAGAAATTTCAATGAGTAATTGATTTTTAGAAAAACTCTATTTTGATGATATGCACAATTTCATGTTTGATTGAAGGAAATCAACAAAATCTCTTTTTTTTATAAATTCAAGTAGTTTGATTTAGTTTTGTTGACTATTACATGTCCTACCAGTTATATTTGAACATATAAGAAATATGCTTTTTGAAGAAATTGTTTTCATAAAGTAAAACTACGTATCGGTTGAAATGTGCACAACCAAAAGTATGCAGTCTGTAGGCCGACAGTCAACTGGTATGAATTTTCAGTTGACTAATACGACCCAGCTGCTATGTTCTTTAGTTTTCTTGAAATTTCCTTCTGGCCAGTCGACCTATACCTTTTACAGTCAACTGGTACACTTAGAATTATTTTTCAAAGTTTGTAATATTTTCTCTCTGGACAGTCGACCTATGACCCTTTTTAGTCGACTGCTATATTTAGAATATTTTCTTAAAGATTATTGGATTTTCTTTCTGGACAGTCGACTTACGCCTGTTATTAGTCTACTGATACTGATGTACCTTTATATTTTTGAATATTTTTCCAAAGGATTTATTCTCCAAATGCTTTAATCTATAACTTATTATTTTATACCTTATCTTCTATTGAACATATGTTTTCAAGATGTTAAGTTGAGCAATTTATGTTGGAAAGTTGGTTTAGATATTTGAGTGTGAGTCTCTAGAGGATGTGTGTGACCCTAGTATCCCGGCAGTTGAGATATTTATGTTTGGGCCTGTTGAGGCATTTAGTTGATCAGTTGTTGAGTTAAGTCCTGTAGGGTACACCAACTCTAGGAGATTCGTTAAGTAATTAAATAACCTAAAAAAATAAGGACAGGCACTAGTGGTGATATGATGAACGAGAACATGGGTTATGGACCTCAGTATGGCTTGCGGTGTGAGATAATCTCCGGAATTATCCAGGTGTGAGTGAAATAGTCTCCGAAATTACCTGTGGTATGGGATTGATCTCCGGAATTATCGGGGTCGAGGCGACGCACATGTGGTATTCGTGTGATGAGGTGCCATCACTTGCGGTGTGGGGTATTCTCGAAGATTCATAGGTGTGAGTGAAATAGTCTCCAGAATTATCTGTAGATAGAGATTGACCTCCGGAATTATCGGGGTATGGGCTAATACTCACTGTTTATCTTTATCTCGTAGTAGTCATCGTGATAGGATTAGCTGCATAGCGGGGGATTGAACCCTATAATGTGGAGACGTTAAGGGCTTGCACCGGACCTATGTAGAGTGGGATGCATAGACTCCGACAAGTACGCATTAGAGAGTTATCATATAGACTTGATGTTTTCTTGTTTTGGTTTCACGCATGTGATTTTTTTCCTGTTTCTACACTTGACACTTAGTTTAGTTTCACTTGATATTTTCATGTTTCCTTGCTACGTCACATTTTATGTATTCTTGTTTATTACATATTGTTTATGAATCCATGCTTAATGTTTATTTATGTTGTTTGTTTTATGTCACTCACACCTTTATGGCTGACCCCTTTAGTTTTGGGGGTTAGGGTTATTTGTAGCCTCATATTTTACAGGTGATTTCTTAAGGCTCGGATTTAGATGCTTGATGTTCAATTGATGTAGTGACTCATGTAATTTGTAAAATAAAGTATTGTAAAGAGAATTTTTGATTTAAGATGTATTTTATTCCGCTGTGCTATGTAAACGATTATTGTAATGAAAGTTGAAAAATTTTATTGGTGTTTGGTTGTGTTTAATATTACATTGAAGTTGATGCTGGGAATTGTGCTACGTATTTTCTAAGATATTATATTAAAAGTTCGGAGCGCTACAGAGATTGGTATCAGAGCATGCTTCAATAGTAATAATAAACATGGCACAAAAATAACCTAGGTGTGGACACTAGAGTGTGAGTACCTAGGTGTGGACATTAGAGCGTGAGTATCACATAGAACTGAAACATGATGTTTGGTTTGGGGTACAATTAAGGTTTTGCCAAAGGGTGTTGATGTGAAAGTGAGTTGTGTTGTGGTGCTCTAACTTTTCCCTCATTTTGCAGTATTCAGAATGACAGGACCCAGAACTAGAAATGGTAACAATATTGATGGAGTTGGAAGTTCCCAAGGAACTGGAATTGATCTCGAGGCCGAATTTGCCACGGTGTATCAGACTTTGAATGCGCTAATGGCAGTTAATTTGGCTCAGAATCAGAACCAAAATCAGAATCATGGCGCTGGACCAGGATTGATTAACGTCGATCCCATCAAGCAGATTGAGTCCTTCAAGAAGATGAGGCTGCCAGTTTTTTAGGGGCAGTCTGATCCAAACGAAGCTGATGATTGGATTAGGCGGATGGAGACAATCTTCGAGGTCTCAGAAACTCTAGCAGCCAATAACGTGAAGTTGGCCACTATGCAACTGGAAAAGGACGCTGGTGTTTGGTGGCAAATGGTGAAGAGGACTTTGGGGGACCAGCAAATGACTTGGGAGGCTTTTCTGGAAGAATTCAGGGATCGTTTCTTTCCCCTGGATATTCAGGAGAAGAAAGCGACAGAATTCTTGAATCTACAGTAGGGCAGCATGACCGTGCGAGAGTATGAGACCAAGTTTTCTCAGCTGTCGAAGTATGCACTGGAGCTGATAGTTGACGAGGCAAAGAAGGCCAAGAAGTTTGAGCAGGGCCTGAGGCCAAACTTGAGGTTGAGAATGATTCCATTGGGCATAAGGAGGTTCGACAAGCTGGTCAGGAGAGCAGCTATGACAGAGGAAGACATGGACCAGTTCCAGAAGAAGCAAGAGACCTGGAACAGGAACAAGAGGCCAGCATCAGATCAGAGTGGGAAGGGATTCCCAGCGAAGCAAGTCAATTTCAGTGGTTCAGTGCAGAAGGCACCTGCAACTCAGGAAGTGATTTGTTATTACTGTAAGGAAGCAGGTCATTACAGGTCAGCGTGTCCTAAGTTGGCGAAGCAGACTTGTTTTCAGTGTGGGCAGGCAGGATATTCTAAGTCTCCTTGTCCACAGTTGAGGAAGGATGGTCCAGGTGGAAGTAAATTCCAGAGGCAAGGGCGAGTGTTTGCATTAACCGAGGAGGACGCGGGTAACTCGGAAGATGTGATCCAGGGTATGCAAGAGTTTTGATTTCATTTTTAATCAATGTAATAAGTAAAACTTTTATTTGAGAATAATTGGAGATTGAGTATCACTCTTCATGTAACAGGAATTGTTTTGATTAATGGAATTAAGGCCAAGGTTTTATTTGATACTGGTTCTTCGCATACTTTTGTGTCGCCCAATTTTGCAAAGATCTTAGGTGCGGAGCCTAAGTTGTTTCCAGGCAAGGTTTTGTCGGTGGCAACGCCATCAGGTGAAGAATTGATTGATGATCGATATTACGAGGGCTGTGATATCAAGATTGGCGGGAGATTATTCGGCATTGTTCTGATCGAGCTGCAAGTCTTAGGAGTGGATGTGATCGTGGGCATTGATTGGATGGCAATATATGATGCCACGATTGAATGCAAGCAGAGAGAGGTGTTAGTGAAAGCACCAGGTGGTCCCGCAGTGAATTTCCAAGGGAAGAAAGTTCCAAAGGTGATTGCAATGGTATCCAAGATGGCGATTCCAGATGAAGTCCAAGGCATTTCGGTTGTCAGAGATTTTCCTAAGGTGTTCTTGGAAGATTTTCCAGGATTACCGCAGCAAAGAGATCTGGAGTTTTGCATCAATGTTCAGCCGGGGAGTGCTCCGATTTCTAAGGCTTCGTACAGGATGACACCTGTAGAGCAGGACGAAGTGAAGAAGCAGATTGAGGAGCTGTTGAGCAAGGGGCTTATTAGGCAGAGTTCCTCACCATGGGGTGCGCCAGTGTTGTTAGTCAAGAAGAAGGATGGGTCAATGAGGATGTGCATTGATTACCGGGAGTTGAATAGGGTGACTATTCAGAACATGTATCCACTTCTGCGGATTGATGATTTGTTCGACAGGCTTCGAGGAGCAGCTGTGTTTTCGAAGATTGATTTGAGATCAGGGTATCATCAGGTTCGAGTCAAGGAGGAAGATGTGAGTAAGACAAGTTTCAAGACTCGTCATGGACTCTACGAGTTTTTGGTGATGCCATTCGGGTTGACGAATGCGCCAGCAGTGTTCATGGATATGATGAATTGGGTTTTCAGGCCATTTATTGACTCCTTCGTAGTGGTTTTCATCGACGATATTTTGGTGTATTCAAAGTCGGAGGAGGAGCATTCTATGCACTTGACAACGGTATTACAAAAATTGCAGGAGCATAGCTTGTATGCCAAGTTGTCGAAGTGTGAGTTTTGGAAGTTTGAGGTAGCTTTCCTTGGTCATATCCTTTCTAAAGAGGGAGTGGCCACTGATCCTCAAAAAGTTGAAGCAGTAAAGGATTGGCCCAGGCCAACGTCTGTGAAGGAAGTCAGGAGTTTCTTAGATTTGGCTGGGTACTACAGGATATTCATCCGAGGTTATTCTCAGATTGCAGTTCCTTTGACAGGTTTGACTCGGAAGAATGTGGCATTTTCATGGACTGATAAGTGTGAGGCGAGTTTTCTTGAGTTAAAGGATTGGTTGACTACTGCACCTATCTTAGCTTTGCCACAAGCTGGGAAGGATTATGATATCTTCAGTGATGCATCTCTCAGAGGTTTAGATTGCGTCTTGATGCAAGAAGGAAAGGTTATTGCTTTTGGTTCGAGGCAATTGCGTCCGCATGAGAAGAACTATCCGATGCATGATTTGGAGCTAGCAGCTATTATCTTTGCCTTGAAGAAGTATAGGTGATATGGCTAAAAATGGGGTTAAATCGGAACCGTCCAAATTGAGTACGAATCTTGAGACGTGGGGGTAAAATGGTGATTTCGCCTACAAGAGGGCCCGAAATAGGTTTTGGGTCTTCTCCTCAAGAACCCAGTAACCTACGAACGGACCCACCAACAAGAGGGTGCGGGTCTTAACCTGCTGCACACCCAATCCAGCGAGATAAAATCAGGGTCCCTGATTAATCTTGATCAACGGCCCAGATATACTTCTATCTTTTCACTAGGATTTGGGGATAAAATTCCTTACCTGATTACGGGGAATATATCTCATCAGATTACATTCCTCATCTGATTATGGGGAATATTCCTTATCAAATCACCAGGATTACATTCCCAATCTGTTCCCTGGGACGCCTATAAATACCCCCCATCCATCTCCATGAAGAGGTAATCAATCTTTCACCAGTTTTTACGCTCTTTCATAATCTCTCTGATTACTGACTTGAGCGTCGGAGGGTGCGTCGCCGGGAACAACCCCGGTGTCTCGCACTTTCTGTAGGTCTACGGCGGGATCGACGACTGAAGTCCGACGGAACAGGTACACAGGTTTTCTATTCAGTTTCCCTAAGAATCCACAAGTTCTATCTGTTTGCCCCCACACCAAATTTAGCGGCAACAGATTGGCGCCGTCTGTGGGAAACTAACGAATAGAGACCTCCCCTCTTCCCGGTGAACAGGACTTTTCCAGCCATGCCGCCTCGCAAAGTTAGGTCAAGAGGGTCTAACCGAGTACCCAACCCTGACCAGCAAGAAGTCCTTCCTGATCCCGCTCAGCAACAAGGGCAACTTCCCCCTACCATGGAAGAGCCGCTCCAACGGAACCTTCCACCTCCCGATCCAAAAGGTCCTAACCCTCAGAAACAGCCTCTTCACCAAGAGAACCTCTCCATCCACAACGCCTCCAGTGCTTCTATGGTCTCCCATCATCCCCGAGCCTCTGGTCGCCACAATGTCCCCCCCAAACGCCCGGAGGATGATGACCTCCGTCGTCATCTGGATGAAAAGCGGGCTCAGGAGGAGGTCTCCCGCCAGCAAGAGCGATCCCCTCGTCGCCGAGAGTACAGGAGGTCCCCCATCCGAAGAGGGAGGAAGGACTCCCCCGATCATCACCGAAGGAGGCACTCTCCCACAGGACGGCAACAGCCTAGGAACAATGAGGCACCCATCACCCGTGCCGAGTTCCAACAGTTCCAAGCGACCGTCCTGCAGGCCTTCAACCTCCGTCAGAATCCCATTGGGCCGAAGCTCCCATCCCCTCCTCCGGTCCGAAGCCCTCGCCGACGGTCTCCCTCTCCTCGACCCGCTCCTACCAACTCCCGGCATACTCCAAGTCCTCGCCGTTCTCGAAGCTACCATCGGCGCAGCCCTCGCTCCCCCTCATACGAAGACGAGTCCCGTGGCCCGGCAGATTACCGTCGGAGGGATGACACCATGAACCGCCGCCTTAATGAGGTGGAAAAGCTCCTGGGTCAGATAAACCGAGAAGAGGAGCTCAGGGGGAGGACCCTACGTCCTAGCCGACCCCCATTCTCCCGGACCATAGTGGATGCCCCTGTGCCGTTCGGTTTCAAACCTCCCCAGTTCGAGAATTACACCGGGGAGACCGATCCAGTTGATCACATCGAAAGCTTTAAGACTTTGATGCTTCTCCACCAAGCTTCCGATGCCCTCCTCTGCAAAACATTCCCCGCGACTCTCAAAGGCCCGGCTCGAGAATGGTACTCTCGCCTCGCCCCAGCGTCGATATTCTCCTTCGAGCAGTTCGAAACCCTCTTCATCACCCACTTTGTCAGCAGCCGAAGGACTGAGAAGACCAGCATCTCACTATTGCACCTCCGTCAGCAGAAGGGGGAGAAACTGAGAGACTACGTGAAGAGGTTCACAGCTGAAGCCAGAACCATTGCCTCCCTCGACCAGTCGGTTGCTACCGTAGCGTTCCAATCCAATATTCTCAACTCCAACCTCCGCTCCTCCCTCGCCAAGAAGCCACCACAGGACTTTTCTGATCTCCTCCTTCGCACAGAAAAGTACATTCGGGCCGAAGAGGCTGAGCAACAACCCAACTGGGAGGTGCCTGCCTCCGGGTTTAAAAGGAAGGGGACGGAAGAAGAAGGAGCCAAGAAGCTCCAGAAGGATAATGCCGGCCAGCGCCGACCTCCCCCTAGATTTGAGAAGTTCACTCCCCTCAACGCTAACCTCTCGGCCATCTTCATGGAGGTCGAAAAAGACGGGGTCTTGCCTCCGGCTCCCAAGATGAACACCCCCACCAAGAGAAGAGATAGAGAGAAATGGTGCCGCTATCACCGGGACCATGGGCATGACACCAACGACTGCCGTGCTCTGAGGAACGAGATCGAAGCCCTTATCCAGAGGGGGCAACTAACGAAGTTTGTAAGAAAGGACCGAGTCGAGCTTCCTCCCCCGCCTCGGGGGGCTAACAAGCGACCGGAAAGGGAAGAGACGCCAGACTTCGAGGAAGAGCGAGTCCTCCACCTCATCCATGGGGGTCTAATGGGAGGCTCCTCGAACTCCTCTCGGAAAGCGTTTATCAGAGAGGTCAATTCAGTCCGAGCCACACCTCCTCCTAAAGGCCTCGGAGTGCCAGTCACCTTCTCCGACGAAGATCTCGAAGGAGTTCGTATCCCACATTGTGACGCCCTCGTCATTTGCCTCCACATGGCGAATTTCAAGGTGGAGAGGATCTTAGTAGACAACGGCAGCTCCGTCAACATCCTCTTCCTCTCCGCTTTTAAAGGCCTAAAGCTCTCCAGAGACAGACTCAAGCCCGCCGGTTACACTCTCCATGGGTTCACGGGGGTTCCGGTAACTATTGAAGGGGTGATCACCCTCGATGTAACTGCCGGTCAAACTCCTACCACCAGGACAGAGCCAATGGACTTCATGGTGGTGGATGTTCCCGCTGCCTACAACGTCATTTTGGGCCGGCCTGGCCTCGCAGCTCTGGAAGCAGTTCCCTCAGCATACCATCTGAAGATGAAGTTTCCCACCCGATCCGGGGTCGGGGAAGTAAGGGGAAATCAGGAGCAGGCCCGGAAGTGCTACATGACCTCAACCCTTGGGCCCGTCCTCTCCTTAGAGACCCTGGAGATTCCCCAAGATTCTGCAAGACCGACCTCCGAGCCAGTGGACGAACAGGAGGAGGTGCTCTTCTCTGAACAAGAGCCGACCCGCAAGTTCCTCGTAAGCAAGACTCTCCCGTCCGCCCTATACTCAGATATTGTGAAATGCATCCGAGCCAATCAAGACCTCTTCGCATGGTCCGCAGCAGACATGCCCGGGATCTCCGAGGAACTCCTAGTCCACCGCTTAAGCGTTGATCCGGGGTCCAAACCGGTTCAGCAGAAAAGGCGCAAGTTCGCCCCCGAGCGTCAGCTCGCTATCAAAGAGGAGGTAGATAAGCTGTTGAAAGCCCGATTCATACAGGAGGTAAACTACCCGGAGTGGTTGTCTAACGTAGTAATGGTGAAGAAGTCCAACGGGACATGGAGAATTTGTATTGATTTCACCGACCTCAACAAGGCTTGCCCCAAAGATCCCTTCCCTCTGCCGAGCATCAACACTCTGATTGACGTAACCTCGGGACACGAGCTCCTCAGCTTCATGGATGCCTTCTCAGGTTACAATCAGATAAGGATGTTCCCCCCAGACATCCCGAAGACATCGTTTGTTACCGACCAGGGCCTTTATTGTTACAGGGTCATGCCGTTCTGTCTCAAGAACGCCGGTGCAACATACCAACGCCTAGTCAACAAGGTCTTCCAGGCCCAGATCGGCCGAAACATGGAAGTGTACATCGATGATATGCTTGTAAAGAGCATCCGAGGTGTTGATCATGTGGCCGACCTTCAGGAAGCCTTCGACGTCCTAAGAAAGCACAGTATGAGACTCAACCCGAACAAGTGTGCATTCGGCGTCTCATCAGGGAAGTTCCTCGGCTTCATGGTTAGCCAACGAGGGATTGAAGCAAATCCGGAAAAGACCAAGGCCATATTAGACATGGCCCCTCCCAGAAATGTCAAAGAAGTTCAGAGATTGACCGGTCGCCTAGCTGCCATAGGGCGCTTTCTGTCGAAGTCCGGGGAGAAGTGTCTCCCGTTCTTCAAAGCCCTCAGGGGGGCTAAAGGATTCGAGTGGGGACAGCAGCAACAAGACTCCTTCGACCAGCTTAAAGCCTACCTCGTCAATCCACCTCTGCTCAGCAAACCGATACCTGGCGAATCCCTCTATCTCTACCTGGCAGCTTCCGAACAGACGCTTAGCGCGGTCTTAGTCAGAGAAGAAGAAAGGGCTCAGAAGCCCATTTACTACGTCAGCAAAGTGCTCCGGGACGCCGAGCTCCGGTACCCGAAGATTGAGAAAATGGCCTATGCCCTGGTAATGGCCACGAGAAAGCTTCGACCCTACTTTCAGTCCCATTCGGTGGTCGTCCTTACCGACCAGCCGCTGAAACAGGTCCTTCACAAGCCTGAGACCTCCGGTTGCCTCATGAAGTGGTCGATCGAGCTGAGCCAACATGATATAACTTATCAGCCTCGGACCGCAGTCAAGGCTCAGGCGCTGGTCGAGTTCATAGTTGAAAGTACAATCCCTGAGCCCTGCCAAACAGCAAAGGGGCCACCGGTTTGGTCGATTTATGTTGACGGATCTTCTTGCAATGAGGGAAGCGGAGCAGGAGTCATCCTGGCAGGCCCAGATGACTTCATCCTCCAATACTCCCTCCGTATAAATTTCAAAGCCTCGAACAACGAGGCCGAATACGAGGCGTTAATAGCCGGTCTCAGGATGGCTCGAAATGCAGGGGCACAGCGGCTACAGATCTTCAGCGACTCTCAGTTGGTTGTCAACCAGGTCCTCGGCGAGTATGAAGCCCGCGATGACAGAATGGTTAAATACCTGGCTAAAGTCAAGAGCCTCATGGTGCTGTTCGAGGAGGCCCTCATCCGAAGGATCCCTCGAGAAGAAAATGCCCAGGCCGACGCCCTATCGAAATTAGCCTCCTCTTCCCTTCAAGGTCTTGAACAGACCGTATTGATAGAAGTCCTTTTGAAGCCAAGCATAGAGGACGAAGCGCCAGACTCCGCTGAAACATTGCAGGTCCTACTCGAAGACAACTGGATGAAACCCATCGTCGAATTCTTAAAGGACGGACTCCTCCCCGAAGATTCGAGGGAAGCAAGAAGAATCAGGACCCGAGCCGAGCGTTTTACTTTAATCGAAGGCATCTTATATAAACGCTCCTTCACCCAGGTGGACGGTCGACCTTACCTGAGGTGCCTTTCCCCCAGGCAGGCCGACTACGCCCTGCAAGAGCTCCACGAGGGCATCGGCGGAGCTCACTCGGGGTCCAGAGCTCTAGCGCGCAAAGTATTGAACTACGGGTATTACTGGCCCACTCTATTACGGGACGCCGAACGGCACGTTCGGCAATGCAGCTCCTGTCAAAAGTATGCAGACATCCGACGCCTTCCACAAGCACCGCTCACCTCCCTATCAAGTCCGATCCCCTTCGCCATGTGGGGAATGGATTTACTAGGACCGTTTCCACCAGCTCCCGGACAGCTAAAGTTCCTAGTCGTGGCAGTCGACTACTTCTCTAAATGGATAGAAGCCGAGCCCCTGGCTACAATCACCGAGCATAGAGTCGTTCAATTCTTCTGGAAAAATGTGATTTGCCGCTTTGGCGTTCCCCGAGTCATAGTCACGGATAATGGGACACAGTTCACCGGAGCCGCCTTCCGAGCTTTGTGTGAGGACCTCTCCATACAACACCGATTCTCCTCCGTCTCCCATCCTCAGTCGAATGGCTAGGCTGAGAATGCCAACCGACAGATTCTTTCAGGCATCAAGAAGAGATTAGACAAGTGTTCCAAAGGACTATGGGTCGATCAGCTGCCGAACGTGCTTTGGAATCACCGCACCACCAAACGAACCCCAACAGGCGAGAGCCCATTTAATCTCACCTATGGGGCCGAGGCCATCATCCCCCTAGAAGTCGGGATACCCTCTCCTCGCCTGATCGCTTATGAAGAAGAGCAGAATGCTAGAGAGCTCAGAGCAAGCCTAGATCTGATAGACGAAATCCGAGAGAGAGCTGCCATACGCCAGCAAGCTTACCGAAGAAGGATCGAGCTAGCATACAACAAAAGAGTCCGCCCAACGGACCTCAAAGAAGGGGATTTAGTCCTCCGGAAATTGGCCATCTCGTTCCCCGGACAGAAAAGCAAGCTGGCCCCGAACTGGGAGGGATCGTACAAGATCTTGAAAGTGATCCGCCCTGGTACGTACAAGCTAGAAGATCTCGAAGGCAGAGAAATTTCCAGGACTTGGAACGCCGACCATCTTTTGAAATACCAAGAGAAGGCAACCACGTCTCTCTAAGTAACTCGAGATGTCGGACCGTTCCCTTCCTTTTACTAGTAGTGATTTTTTCCTTTTGTTTTTTCCATTGTAATAACGGCTAGCAACTTTAGAAGCAGCCGATCATTAGATATTAATAAATGAAGTTTCTTCATGTTTTCACTACTCTTACCTCTCTGCTTTTTACCCCCTTAAATTAACAATGGTTCCGGAGTCCAACACGTGGCTCGATCCTACTTCGCGAGTTCGCTCCTAAGCGAGCTAGAAGTAGCTCGCCATTCGAAAATGCTCCCACAGCCGTTGAATGGTTCGGAGTCCAACACTTGGTTCGACTCTACTCCGCAAGCTCGCTCCTAAGCGAGCTAGGGATAGTTCGCCATTCGAAATTGCTCCCACACCCCCTTAAATTAACAATGGTTCCGGAGTCCAACACGTGGCTCGATCCTACTTCGCGAGTTTGCTCCTAAGCGAGCTAGAAGTAGCTCGCCATTCGAAAATGCTCCCACAGCCGTTGAATGGTTCGGAGTCCAACACTTGGTTCGACTCTACTCCGCAAGCTCGCTCCTAAGCGAGCTAGGGGTAGTTCGCCATTCGAAATTGCTCCCACACCCCCTTAAATTAACAATGGTTCCGAAGTCCAACACTTGGCTCGATCCTACTTCGCGAGTTCGCTCCTAAGCAAACTAGAAGTAGCTCGCCATTCGAAAATGCTCCCACAGCCATTGAATGGTTCGGAGTCCAACACTTGGTTCGACTCTACTCCGCAAGCTCGCTCCTAAGCGAGCCAGGGGTAGTTCGCCATTCGAAATTGCTCCCACACCCCCTTAAATTAACAATGGTTCCGGAGTCCAACACTTGGCTCGATCCTACTTCGCGAGTTCGCTCCTAAGCGAGCTAGAAGTAGCTCGCCATTCGAAAATGCTCCCACAGCCGTTGAATGGTTCGGAGTCCAACACTTGGTTCGACTCTACTCCGCAAGCTCGCTCCTAAGCGAGCTAGGGGTAGTTTGCCATTCGAAATTGCTCCCACACCCCCTTAAATTATCAATGGTTCCGGAGTCCAACACTTGGCTCGATCCTACTTCGCGAGTTCGCTCCTAAGCGAACTAGAAGTAGCTCGCCATTCGAAAATGCTCCCACAGCCGTTGAATGGTTCGGAGTCCAACACTTGGTTCGACTCTACTCCGCAAGCTCGCTCCTAAGCGAGCCAGGGGTAGTTCGCCATTCGAAATTGCTCCCACACCCCCTTAAATTAACAATGGTTCCGGAGTCCAACACTTGGCTCGATTCTACTTAGCGAGATCGTTCCTAAGCGAGCTAGGGGTAGTTCGCCATTCAAAATGCTCCGACGACCCTAACCTAATCAACCAAGGACCCCGAAGTCTAAAACTTGGCTCGATGCTACTTCGCGATTTCACTCATGAACGAACTAAAAGAAGCTTGCCATTCGGAGTCCGACACTTTAGAAGTTACGGCACGGCAGACAACAGTCACAAGAATAAAACACACAGGTTCAGCAATAACGCGTTTATTGATGAAACAGACGTGGTACAAAGGCAAACACAGCAGGAGCACAACTCATCAAAGGAAGGTCACAGTGCCGACTTATTACACTTAGCGAAAAACAAAAAATAAGCAGAAAAAAAAACTCGCGGAGTCGACCACTTCAGCGCTTCTTTGGAGCCGGAGCGTTCTGCTTCAAGGACACCCGAGAGTGACGACGCTTGTCCCCGGAACGCGACCCCAAGTCGGCAAATTGGGACGTATCCTCGGCACCGCTCCTGGTAGCTACTCCGACGGACGCCCCGCTCGAGGAGATTGCCACCGAGCTCTGCGCGTCCCCCGGGCTAGGTTGGCCGATCCGCTGACGGGTCGCCATCTCATAGAAGGTAATGCCCCGCTCACTCTCAGCGCGAGTGCATGACGTGCTTCGAACGTTGATCGGCCCTGAATGTGGCTTAAGACGGGCCACTTCCGCCTCCAACTCCGAGATCCTATCCCGCAACGAGTCGTCTTTGACGTCGACTTCGAAACGTGGGGGTATCGCGGAGTCCGGCACTCCAGATCGGCTAGCAATGAGGCGCCGAAGGTGGGTGACCTCGATGCTTTTATCCACCGTCGCTCTCTTCAGCGCTTCGACTTCGGCAGTCAACTCGACTCGTTCGGTCGTCAACTTGGCCACCTCGGCCATCAGCCCCTCGCCCTCACTCTGAAGCTTCGCCTCTACGGACTGCAGATGCTGTATCTCGGAAAGCAACTCGTCCTTCTCTGCTGTTAGTTTGGACAAGTTATGACGAATGCACTGAACTCGAATCTCATTACTGAAATCAGTTGGCAAATGTTCACCTTCGGGTATAAGCTCGGCGATTCTGCTTTCCAAACGACGAATCTCGATATCTCGCCGGCCAAGGACGAGCTGGAGATGCTTCCTCTCGCTTTCAGCTCGGCGCAATCCGAGCTCGACCTCATAAAGTCTCTCTCTACACCTAGCCAGACACAGCCTTGTCGCCCCTAGGCCGGCCTCGGCTGGAACTTCCTCGTCCGGGCGAGAAAGCTCGGAGTCTTGGGCGATCACCATAAGCTGCAAAGAGATCGGAGTAATCAGCAAAAACGTCGAACATGGCCGAAGCACCGCACTTGGAAAAATTTTCATCTCTAAAAACAAGAAGGGACAGTTCGGCAAAAGAGGGGGTATAAGACAAAAACTTCCGAACATCAACACTTGCAAAAATTTTCTTTTCATTAAACGTCAAAAGAAGCGGTGGCCAGTCCGCTATTAGGCATTACAAAGTTCGAAAGGAAAAACAACAAAAAAAAAATCAAAAACAACAAAGCGAAAGGCGGATTCAGGGCCCGACCTCTTTCCCCGGGCGACGAGGCGGAGTAGGCATTGACTTTGCCGAAGGAGACGCCGCCACCAGCGGAGTGGTCGTGGTGCTGGGGACTTCGCCAGTAACCCCGGCGTCGGCATCAGCGTCGCCCTCCTCCTCTTCCTCTTCCCCTTCGGACTCGGGGTCGAAGCCCTCGACGTGTCCGGGGAAAAGCCGCCATCCCGAGACGTCCACCCCGGGGTATGCTTCTCGCACCCGGTCGAGGGCGGTGGCGAAGGCCTTCGCCATGTTCTGCGTGAAGTACCCCTGGGCCTTCTCTAGGGTTGCGTCCTCCGCCGCCTTCATGGCCGCCGCCTGCTTCGCCTCGGCCTCGACCAATTGGTTGGCCGACCCCTCCTTCTCCCGAAGCAGCTCGTCTTCCAGCCTCTTCACTTCGGCCTCGAGATGCTGGACCCTCGCCGACCGACCCTCATGCTCGACTCGGAGCTTGTCGAGCTGGTTCGACATCCGAGCCTTCTCGTTCCGAGCCTGGTCGGACTCCTGCTTCAGCTCCTTCTCGAGGGCGGTCAGCCTCTCGGTGAGGTGGCCGAAATGGACGACGATCTACAAAAAAAAAGGGAGAAGAACTGAGAGAGTTAGAAAAAATTTTGTGATTCGAAGGGATGAAACGAACGAAGGGGACTCGGAACCTACCGATACCGCCGAACGAGCGATCTCGATCACGTCGTCGCCTTCCCTCCCCGCGTCCATGGCGGCGCGGTCCTTTGGGGTGGCGAGATGCTTGACGGCCTGCATGCTCGCCAACGAGTTCCCGAGGAACCCATCGTGCCTCCGGACTTGCCAGTCCGGGATATGGATCCGCTTGTGCTCCTCCGTCAGGAGCTCCTCGCCTGCCACGGTCAGCGGCGGGGTCGGCATGGCGAGGGCGGCGGCAATGGGGAACTCCCCCACAGGTGCAGGAGCCGAAGGCCCCGCCACGGCGACGATCGGGTCGTCGACAACCTCCACCGCCTGGACGGGGGCCGCAATCCTCGGCACCTTCGAGGCTGAGGGCAGCTTCGACGCAACCCTCTTGCGCTTCTTCGGCGCCTTACTGGCGAGCCCCGCCCTGAGCGCCAACACCGCCTCGTAGTCCATGGATTCTGCATCAAAAGCAAAAAATGATTAGCACAAAAAACAACAAGGCAGCAAGTACGGAAAAAAGAACTTGACGAGAACCGCGTACTAGGATCTACGTGGCAGAGCCCTCCCCTGTAGAGAACGTCCTCCGTCAAATCCTTCGAATCATACTTCGGCCGGTCAAGGAGGGTCCGGACCGCCTCTTCTTCTTCTACTGTAAGCCTCGGCAGCGCCGTCGCCCTCTTGGGCACCCCTTCTGCCCAATTAGTGGGGATCGGCCAGGCCTCTCGACTCCGCACGACGACCCACTTCTCTCGCCAGTGCTTGATAGAGTCGGGGCAGACAACGAGCCTGCCGCCGTGCCTCGGAGTCAGATAATACCGGTACTCCGACTTGTTCCCTTGGTGGAGCCGGTATATCGTCCGAAGCACGTTCAGCTGCGGCTCGATCCCTGCGGCCTGGCAGTAGAGAACGAAGCCATTAATCACTCGCCACGCGTTCGGCATGAGCTGAATGGGGCAGACCCCGTACCAGCTCACCATAGTAACAGCGAACGCGTGGAGAGGTAGCCGAGCACCATCGATAAAAGCATCGACCGGCCAGCAACACATGGTCACTGGCAGCGGCGAATTAGCCCTAACCCCGGGGCCCGGCAGCATGATTTCGTACTCCTCCGGGATGAAAAAAGAGTCCCGGATCGCAGCCAATTCCTCCTCGCGCGGGATCGACGCCGCGTCGTCCGCCTCCGTCGTCTCCCTCACTTCGTTCTCCTCGAAGGACCTCTCCCTCCCATGGATGATTCGCTCGGCCTGGTCCTTCGGGAGCTCCCTGACCCTGTGTAGCCCCGTCAGCGGACCTGGCAGCTGTCCGAACTCCCCCCATCCTCTTCGGATCCTCGACAATTGAATCCTTGCCGAACACCTTGCCCTTGGTTGGAGTCGGAGTCGAGGCCTCGGCGCCTTCAAGGGAGGGCTCGGACCAAGAGACTTCATCTGAGACAGAAGCTACAGACATAATTTATAAATTACCTTGAAGGAGAGAGCTGCCGAAAAACTTCGCCTGAGTCAAACGCCGGTCACCGGAAAAACTCGCCTGAAACACAAGAAAACGCCTGAGCAAATGAGATGAGAAATGAGAAATGAGAGGGGGGGTGAGGATTTATAGAAGGGGGGCACTCCCCACGAGGCTAATGGGCCCGTACGACCGGCCCATCTAAACCAAGCGGCGGAGCGATCCCAATCGTCACCTCGCTAACTGCAACGAATCATGAGTTGAATTTAATGCGCATCCCATCTGATAGAACCCCAGAGGTCACTGCAATTAATGAACGTCCCATCTGTCAGGGTTGTCAGAGTTGTCAGAGTTGTCAGAGGTGTCAGAGGTTCAAATGGCACACAGAAAAGACAAACTCCCAAAAACGACAAGTCTGGGAGCTCGGCACTCGCTGCCGAGCGTTCGTGACACCGACCCTGTTACGGGGGAAAAGATCGAGTTCGGCACTCGCTGCCGAGCATTCGTGACACCGACCCTGTTATGGGGGAAAATCAAGTTCGGCACTCGCTGCCGAGCGTTCGTGACACCGACCCTGTTACGGGGGAAAAGATCGAGTTCGGCACTCACTGCCGAGCGTTCGTGACACCGACCCTGTTATGGGGGGAAGATCGAGTTCGGCACTCACTGCCGAGCGTTCGTAACACCGACCCTGTTATGGGGGAAAAGATCAAGTTCGGTACTCACTGCCGAGCGTTCGTGACACCGACCCTGTTATGGGGGAAAAATCAAGTTCGGCACTCGCTACCGAGCGTTCGTGACACCGACCCTGTTACGGGGGAAAAGATCGAGTTCGGCACTCACTGCCGAGCGTTCGTGACACCGACCCTGTTATGGGGAGAAAATCAAGTTCGGCACTCACTGCCGAGCGTTCGTGACACCGACCCTGTTATGGGGGAAAAGATCAAGTTCGGTACTCACTACCGAGCGTTCGTGACACCGACCCTGTTATGGGGGAAAAATCAAGTTCGGCACTCACTGCCGAGCGTTCGTGACACCGACCCTGTTATGGGGGAAAAATCAAGTTCGGCACTCACTACCGAGCGTTCGTGACACCGACCCTGTTATGGGGGAAAAGGTCTAGCTCGGCACCCACTGCCGAGCGTTCGTGACACCGACCTCGTTACGGGGTAAAGAACAAGTTCGGCAGGTCGCCAGACCCACTCCTAGCGCTCGCAGCTATGCCGAACTCACTTTTCTCTCCGGAAAAGCTTGCCGAACTGCATATGGACCTCGGCCTCCTAGTCGGCGAGCCCTGGGGAGAGTCTAAGGCACCATGCAAACGTATGAGACCTCCGAACGACGAATTGACGCTTTGCTAGGGTTAAGAGGATATCTCTGCAAAAATGCCACACGACCGTCAGAGCTCATGAGCAACTCGGAGCTCAATCCACTTGGCAAGTCACCTCACTGCCTCCTCCAGACTCACAACTCTCCATTTGAACTCCGATATAACTCCGCCAGCCATTAAACAGTCAAACTACTCCTCAAAGGCTGATCAAGCTCAGCCTTTAGGAGTGGGGGGCTCGTGATATGGCTAAAAATGGGGTTAAATCGGAACCGTCCAAATTGAGTACGAATCTTGAGACGTGGGGGTAAAATGGTGATTTCGCCTACAAGAGGGCCCGAAATAGGTTTTGGGTCTTCTCCTCAAGAACCCAGTAACCTACGAACGGACCCACCAACAAGAGGGTGCGGGTCTTAACCTGCTGCACACCCAATCCAGCGAGATAAAATCAGGATCCCTGATTAATCTTGATCAACGGCCCAAATATACTTCTATCTTTTCACCGGGATTTGGGGATAAAATTCATTACCTGATTACGGGGAATATATCTCATCAGATTACATTCCTCATCTGATTATGGGGAATATTCCTTATCAAATCACTAAGATTACATTCCCAATCTGTTCCCTGGGACGCCTATAAATAACCCCCGTCCATCTCCATGAAGAGGTAATCAATCTTTCACCAGTTTTTACGCTCTTTCATAATCTCTCTGATTACTGACTTGAGCGTCGGAGGGTGCGTCGCCGGGAACAACCCCGGTGTCTCGCACTTTCTGCAGGTCTACGGCGGGATCGACGACTGAAGTCCGACGGAACAGGTACACAGGTTTTCTATTCAGTTTCCCTAAGAATCCACAAGTTCTATCTGTTTGCCCCCACACCAAATTTAGCGGCAACAATAGGCATTATGTTTACGGTGGGAAGGTCAATATGTACACTGACCACAAGAGCCTGAAGTATATTTATCAACAGAAGGATCTAAATCTTTGGCAGAGAAGGTGGTTGGAAGTTTTGGAAGACATTCGTCCTGAGATCAAGTATCATCTGGGCAAGGCGAATGTGGTAGCTGATGGACTTAGCAGGAATATTAGTTTATCAAGTTTGATCACTACTCGAAGCGAGTTGGCAGCAGAGATTGATCAGGCAGGTATCGAGGTGGTGCTGCAGAGTCTGGGGGCATCTTTGGCTCTGTTGAAACTGCAGCCTTCCTTGAGAGAGAGGATTGTGGAAGGTCAGAGATCAGATTCAGAGATTCAGAAGATGTTGCAACAGGTTTCAGAAGGCAAGCTATCAGAGTTTCGTGTCCAAGATGGAGTTTTTTGGATGGGTGAGAGGTTGTGTGTTCCCGATAATGCAGATTTGAGAGAGAGTATCTTGCAGGAAGCACATAGTACCTTGTTGTCAGGACATCCTGGAGGCACAAAGATGTACAGGAAAATCAAACAACACTTTTGGTGGTCTGGTATGAAGAGGGATGTAGCAGATTTCGTGGCAAGGTGCCTGACTTGTCAGCAGATCAAAGCAGAAAATCAGAGACCTGGAGGTTTGTTACAGCCGTTGCCCATTCCGGAGTGGAAATGGGAGAACGTCAGTATGGATTTCATCACGGGTTTGCCGAGGAGTTCGAAGGGCAATGACTCGATTTGGGTTATCGTGAACCGTTTGACTAAGTCAACTCACTTTCTAGCCATGAAGATTACTTGGTCGTTGGAAAAATTGGCTGAGTTGTACATTGGTGAAATTGTGAGGCTTCATGGAGTTCCTGTGTCGATTGTTTCCGATAGAGATGCAAGGTTCACTTCAAGGTTTTGGAAGACTCTACAAGCAGCTTTGGGTACCAGAACTGATTTTAGTACTGCATTTCATCCACAGACCGATGGTCAGACTAAGAGGGTGAATCGAGTGCTAGAAGATATGTTGAGGGCTTGTGTTATGATTTCGGTGGTAGCTGGGAGAGATACTTGGCATTGGTTAAGTTTGCTTATAACAACAGTTACCATGCGAGTATCGGGATGGCACCGTATGAGGCTTTGTACGGGCAGAGGTGCAGGACACCTGTTTGTTGGTACGAGATTGGCGAGAGGCAGATGTTTAGTCCTGAGATCGTGAAGCAGACGTAAGAGCAAATTGAACTGATTCGCAAGAGGTTGGTTGAGGCTCAGAGTCGGTAGAAGAGTTATGCTGATACTCGACGAAGGGACTTGGAATTTGAGGTTGGGGATGCAGTTTTCCTCAAGGTGTCTCCGACCAAAGTAGTGATCAGGTTTGGTAAGGGAGGCAAGTTGGCGCCAAGGTATATTGGGCCATACAGGATCGTGGAGCGGATTGGTAAGACAGCATATAGATTGAAGCTTCCAGAGGAGTTGGCACAGGTGCATGGTGTATTCCATGTGTCATTGTTGAGGAAGTATGTGTCAGATCAGAATCATCAGTTGGTAGAAATTCCTGAAGGTCTACAGGTGAACTTGAGTTACAAAGAACAACCTATTGAGATCGTTGACCGTAGGGAGAAAGCCCTTAGGAGTAAAGTGATACCTATGGTCAAGGTGTTATGGAGGAATCAGCAGTTCGAGGAGGCTACTTGGGAGCCAGAGGATCGCATGCAGAAAGATTTTCCTGAGCTTTTTGTATGAATGTACTTTCTTTTATGTGATGGTATTTCTTTGGATGATTGTACTATTGGATTGAATAGTATTTCTCTTGTTTGATATGTCCTTCTATGTGAATGTTTTGAAATTATGGTTCGTTTATGAAATTTCAAATTCTTTGTTCATTCTTGTTTGCACCTCATTAGCGATAGTTCTGAGGACAGAACTCTTCTAAGGAGGAAGTGGTGTAGTACCCCGTATTTTTAAATATTATTTTTAAAAGTTTATAAATGAATTAAAATGATTTTTAGAGATTTAATAAATATTTTCTGGTAATTATCTATTTACACGTGCAAAACACGTGAAAATATTTTCTTGAGATGTTCATAAAGCCAAAATTTCTTCATGGAAAATCATCATTTATTATTTGGGAATTATTTGTAATTTTTCTAGATTTTTCTGATATTTATTGGATCTATTTGCAAATATTAAGAAAAGAATGATCTTTTGCAAAATTGTCATTTTGAGGGGTAAAAGTACAAAACTATTTTTTGGACTTTTAAAATAGTGTCGACTGGAAATAAGGAGTTTATTTTGCTTTTAAATCTCAATTTAATCTATTTTATCAAATTTCCAAGTATATGAATCTATTTATGTAAAGTTATATTATAAAGGGGTTATTTTGCAAATGTGTCTAAAAACCCTAAAACTCCTATTCCGGGTATTTAAAAGGGGTGTAAAGTAGCCGTCATTCGCTGCACAACATAAAGTTTGGTTATTTTTGAAGGATTAAGAAGAGGATCTTGGATTTTCGCAAAAGGAAAGGCTTCTTGTCGAATTTCTTCATTTCAAGATGAGTGATATAATTGTTTTGTTGTTTTGTTTTATGTATGTGAGTGACATGTTTGTTTTGCTTTGTGTGTTTTTCATGTAATTGTTTTGTTGATTTGTTTATGTATGTGATTTGGTACAATTTGGTTGTTTGATCTATGAATGTTTAATGGATCTTGGATGTTGAATCTTATTGCTAGAAAGCATGTTTAGGGTTTGAATATGAATATGCACATTATGAATTGGATGAAAAATTGGATCTTGTGAAATCCTAGTTGTTTGTAAATAGGATTGTATGTGGGTAGTCGTTCTCTTTTGGGTAAATGTTGAATTGAATGAATATGGTGAATTTTATGCATGAATCTAATAAAGGTGAGACATTTTATGATTTTGAGTATTTGGTTGAATACAAATTGGACATGGTGATGTTATCAATTAATTATAGTTGTGAGTTGTAGAAGCAATTCAGTTTTGAGGAATTCGAATGGAAAGTTATGAATCAAGAGATCATATCTTGAGAATCAAAATTTGAGTATTTAGTCGAGTTGAGGAATATACCCAAATTGGGGATTCTTTGAGATTTTGATATTTATATGTTTTGGATCTGAATACGAAGAAATTTCAACGAATAATTGATTTTTAGAAAAACTCTATTCTGATGATATGCACAATTTCATGTTTGATTGAAGGAAATCAACAAAATCTTTATTTTTATAAATTCAAGGAGTTTGATTTAGTTTTGTGGACTATTACATGTCCTACCAGTTATATTTGAACATATAAGAAATATGCTTTTTGAAAAAATCGTTTTCATAAAGTAAAACTACGTATCGATTGAAATGTGCACAACCAAAAGTATGCAGTCTGTAGGCCGACAGTCGACTGGTATGAATTTTCAGTCGACTGATTCTTTAGTTTTCTTGAAATTTCCTTCTGGACAGTCGACCTATACCTTTTACAGTCGACTGGTACACCTAGAATTATTTTTCAAAGTTATTGTAATTTTTTCTCTCTGGACAGTCGACCTATGACCCTTTTCAGTCGACTGCTATACTTAGAATATTTTCTTAAAGATTATTGGATTTTCTTTCTGGACAGTCGACTTACGCTTGTTATTAGTCGACTGATACTGATGTACCTTTATATTTTTGAATGTTCTTCCAAAGGATTTATTCTCCAAATGCTTTAATCTATAACTTATCATTTTATACCATATCTTCTATTGAACATATGTTTTCAAGATGTTAAGTTGAGCAATTTATGTTAGAAAGTTGGTTTGGATATTTGAGTGTGAGTCTCTAGAGGGTGTGTGTGACCCTAATATACCGGCAGTTGAGATATTTATGTTTGGACCTGTTGAGGCATTTAGTTGATCAGTTGTTGAGTTAAGTCCGATAGGGTACACCAACTCTAGGAGATTCGTTAAGTAATTAAATAACCTAAAAACGATAAGGACGGGTACTAGTGGTGATATGATGAACGAGAACATGGGTTATGGACCTCAGTATGGCTTGCGGTGTGAGATAATCCCCGGAATTATCCAGGTGTGAGTGAAATAGTCTTCGGAATTACCTGTGGTGTGGGATTGATCTCCGGAATTATCGCGGTCGAGGCGACGCACATGTGGTATTCATGTGATGAGGTGTCATTGCTTGCGGTGTGGGGTATTCTCGAAGATTCCCAGGTGTGAGTGAAATAGTCTCCGGAATTATCTGTGGATAGAGATTGACATCCGGAATTATCGGGGCATGGGCTAATACTCACAGTTTATCTTTATCTCGTAGTAGTCATCGTGATAGGATTAGTTGCATAGCGGGGGATTGAACCCTATAAAGTGGAGACGTTAAGGGCTTGCACCGGACCTATGTAGAGTGGGATGCATAGACTCCGACAAGTACGTATTAGAGAGTCAACATATAGACTTGATGTTTTCTTGTTTTGGTTTCACGAATGTGGTTTTTTTCCTGTTTCTACACTTGACACTTAGTTTAGTTTCACTTGATATTTTCATGTTTGCTTACTACGTCACATTTTATGTATTCTTGTTTATTACATGTTGTTTATGAATCCATGCTTAATGTTTATTTATGTTGTTTGTTTTATGTCACTCACACCTTTATGGCTGACCCCTTTAGTTTTGGGGGTTAGGGTTATCTCTAGCCTCATACTTTACAGGTGATTTCTTAAGACTCGGATTTGGATGCTTGATGTTCAATTGATGTAGTGACTCATGTAATTTGTAAAATAAAGTTTTGTGAAGAGAATTTGTGATTTAAGATGTATTGTATTCCGCTGTGCTATGTAAACGATTATTGTAATGAAAGTTGAAAAATTTTATTGGTGTTTGGTTGTGTTTAATATTACATTGAAGTTGATGCTGGGAATTGTGCCATATATTTTCTAAGATATTATATTAGAAATTCGGGGCGCTACACACCGTACCTCTATCCCCATGGGCTTCAGGCTTTTGTCGAGCCTGCTGTTAGCATTCATTGGCTTTTAAGTGGTTACCCTTGCTATGGACTTTGCCTATTTCTTTTGATTCAGTCCAGTCCACTGTTTAGTTAGTTCACTTCCTCTTCCTTTATCACGGTTCGATGCTTTCCTCATCGTCGTAGAGGGTCTTGGACTGCAGCATTTCGGTGGACCTGAGGTATCCCCTGTTGGTCGATCGGATTCTCGGTAATCTCTCCCCCTCTGGATGATTTATTTCCTCTGTTCCATAGTCGAGGAGTGGGTCGCTGGCCTTGATTGTCTGTCGAATTTCGCTTAGTTGGTGGGCCAGAGTTTCGATTAGCAGTCATGCAACCTAGTCCCCTATCCGTTGTGTAGATCCTCGCCTTCTATTTCTATATGGTTTTGTTTCCAGGCAATTTTCTCCATTGCTAGCGTCTGTATTTTGCTTTTTTCTTCGTTGGTTAGTTATGGTTTTACTGCTTGTAAAATTGTATCTCGTTGTAACTATCTTGTTTTTATTTATATATATTGGGCTGGAATCGAACGATTCTATCCTCGTTATCAAAAAAAAATAAAAAATCAACTAATCACTAAAAATTTGACAATTATTCTCCTTACTTTCTTTGTTGATTTTTACTGAAAATCTTCACCTTTTGCATTAAAAAAATCATATTCCTTCAAAAATAATTAATTAACTAAAATTTGTGGAAATAAAATAAATTATTAACTGGATAGACGAATACAAGCAATTTTTATGGGTAAATGAGTACAAATATTTTTATAAAAATTATACACATCAAATACCCCCAAACATAAGATTTTTCTTCTTCTCGAGCAAAAAGTAAAACCATGAATAAAGGAATAATAATCAATAATAGGCTCAACTCATCTTACTAAAAGCATCTGTGGTCGTTTTGCTAAAAACTGGGTATATGGAAAATATAGAAATAACTTTTTTGTGGTAGCGCTGCAGTCATCAATACTCAAAAATGGATTTTTTTATATCAAACGAAACATGATATACCGTCTAAACAATTTTTGTAGAAAGCTGAAGAAAAAAAATTTGTAGACGGCAGAACATCCGCCGTCTGATGAAAAACAAATTGTGAAGGACGGGAGATCATCTCCCGTCCGACACATTAATTTAAAAAAATTTCTCAAACGGCATATCATTTGCCGTCTAACCTTTTTTTTCTATCTTTTTTTTAATTTTCTCAAACCTATACCTGTGTGTGATGAATTAAAAAAAAGAAATTTTTTTTTAAGGACGGGAGATGACTTCACCTTTGGACTATTTTTTTTCCCCTCAAATGTCATCATTTAATTTGACATTGTCTTTTAAAAAAAGAAATTCCAAACGGTATATCATATCCCGTCCCAAGCTTTTGAAATTAAGAAATTTTCTTAGACGGCAAATCATATACCATCAGACACTAAGACAGTAAATGATCTTTCGATTTCTAAAATATGCATAATGCCATTTCGTCTGCCAACTATAGACGTCTATTCTTCATCCTATACCAAAAAATGGGTATATAGATGACGACTAGAAATCCTTTTTTTCCAAAATATCCATAAAATGGATATATAGCCAACGCCTACAGATGCTCTAAGAGATCTTATCTTGCAAGCATCAAAATTTCAATTAAAAAATATAAATAATAGAAAATAAAGTAAAATCAAGCATACTCACTTTCTCCAGTGCAATTATTCATTCATAATTTCCAACCAATCATATTTTTCATGCAATTAATGTAATTATAGTATGTAACAACTCCATCTGTGATTCCCCCTTCTCACTACTACAAACTTAGTAGCAAACTTATATATATATATATATATATATATATATATATATATATATATATATATATATATATATATATATATATATATATAATCTTCTCTAAGTTGTCACTTGTCTTTTGACGCGAATGCAAACATTTGTGATGAATTCACCCGGTTACTCAACAAGTCACAAACTTAAAGTACTTTTGCATACTCATATTTCAAGTTGTCGTTTAACGTAAAAGTAAACATGGGTGATGAATATCCCTAGTTACTAAGCAACTCAAAACATTGGAGTAGATAGAACTTTATTCATTCCAATTATTTTCATTATCACTCTATTTACTTAAACTCTGTTTAGGACTAGATCAAATGGGATAATCATAAGAAAAAGCATCACATTTTTCATTTATGTATAATCATATGACTGTCACAATTGTGCAAGGAATTTTGAAATTCAATAATTCTAAAGTAAATAAGTATGCTTAATCTTGCTTTATAAGATATTCTCTATTCTAAAAAATATATTTTGATGCTTTAGCACAATAAAGAACTCAAAAGTGTAATGGTAAGCCTAATTGTAATCCCTTTTTGTTTTGTTTTTCTTTCAAATATATATAAATAAATAAAAATAAAATTTTACCCCTTCCTCCAAACTTGAATATCACATTGTCCTCAATGGGAAAGGAAAAAGGAAAAACAAAAAAATGCAAAAGGTTCAGAATTTCTCCCCTAATTCGTGTTAAAATTCTACCCGCGCGACGTTCATTATTTTAGCGATAACTGGGGCTGTAGATGTCCAAATGGCCTAATTATTTTTGTTCTGGAAAGCTAAGAAAATTTACTACGATCGCTCTTTGAAACACTTTTCCAGATTATAACTCCATCCTGCTAAAAAACAGCCATCAATTTAGGTGTAGAAAACAGCTCCGCCTAGCGACTTCCAAACTCATGCAATCCTACAAAATAAAATCAAAAATTAAAATTAAAAATGAACTAACACAAAAATCAAAATCTAATGCAATAAAAATAAAACATTGATTGCCTTCCAAGAAGCGCTAAGTTTTAAGTCTTCATCCAGAATTGTTAGTTGTGATGGTTATGTGACGCCAACTTCCAACAACATAAGAGCCTCTTTTGTAATAATTCCCTTCATGTGTGGATAATGTTTTCTCTGTGCATCCCTCAAGCTAGATGAAAGTGATCTAAACTCATGTTTAAGGTGTTTCTTTCTTGAAGATGGAGTCTTTGACATCCCCACCTCTTTGAATTTTAGCTGAGAAAATGAATGAATAGATGGTGCAGCATCCAAATACATAGCATATTTCAAAATCTTTTCTTTCTCAGATTAAAGAGTTGCTGAACTTGTTGGACACACTTAAATTGGTAATTTCTCAACTTCCGCTCTATGTGTCTCTCCCACAATTAGATTAGTTTCACAAACTTGAAAATATGAGTGAGCTTCAGTAGCAACCTCTATGGATTTAAAAACATCAAACATTACTTGTTCATCCTCAACCCTCAAAATAAGTTTTTTTTGTTGAACATCAATCAAAGCTCTCCCCGTAGCTAGAAACGGTCTCCCGAAAATCAAAGGGATTTGTTCATCTTCCTCCATGTCAAGCACTACAAAATCAGCTGGAAATATGAACTTGTCTACTTTTACCAAAACATCTTCAATTATTCCTCTTGGGTACTTGATAGATCTATCCGCCAATTGCAATGAGATTGTGGTGGGTTTTGCATCTCCAATACCTAATTTTCTGAAAACAGAATAAGGCATATGATTAATACTTACTCCTAAATCACATAATGCTTTATCAAAAGAAGAATTCTCAATAGTGCAAGGAATTGTAAAATTCCCTATATCTTTAAGTTTATGAGGCAGCTTCTTTTGTAAAATTGCACTACTCTCTTCTGTTAACATCATCATCTCATTCTCTTCCAGCTTCCACTTGTTTGATAAATATCCTTAAAAAATTTAGCATATTTAGGCATTTATCTAAAACTTCAATAAAAGGAATATTAATATGCAATTTCTTAAAAATATTAAAAATTTAGAAAAGTGATTTTCAAGCTTTTTTTTTAAGTCTTTGTGGAAAAGGAATAGGTGGATCATAAGGTGAATTAGGATAAGTGTCAGAATCAAAATCCCCTAAAATTGTTTTTTGCTTGAAACTCATTTATCCTTCTTAGAATGATGATAGGCCACCTGCTGCGTTTGTTCCTCCACAATTTGCTCGATCTCACTTTGCTTTTCAACCACATTTTGTTAGGCAGTTTGGGATTGTGGCTGCTCAATTGTTGTCTAACTTCTTAGTGTTATTGCTTTGACATGCTCCTCGAAAGTTGTTACCGTGTTGCTAGGTAATGTTCCTGCTGTTCTCTCTTTAAGAATATTTGAAAGTTTACCAATCTGAACCTCAAGATTGCGAATTGAAGCTAAAGTCGAAGTTGCAACATTTTGGATCGCCAAATCTGTCGTTTGTATGTACTGCATGAACATCTCCTCAAGTGTCGGCTTCTTTTCTTGCTGTGAAAATTTTTTAGGTAGTCTAATTGCTCTTTGATTGTTGTTCCATGAAAAATTTGGGTGGTTTCTCCATCCTAGATTATACGTGTTCGAATAAGAATTTTCTTAATGTTGAAAATTGGACACGTAATGTGCTTGATTGGACTGAGGGTGAGCAAATGGGTTCTTCACTTGGCAATCTGTACTTGAGCAATTTCCTTCACAAAGATCACAAATCATATTAGTTTGAATAGCATTAACATTCATATTACCTATTTGTTTAGATAAAATATCAATTTTTGCAGTTAAAGTAGTAATAGGATCAAATTCAAAAACTGCAGCCACTTTTCTTGGCATTGTACTCTCTGAAGACCACTGGTAATTATTAGATGTCATATCCTCTATAATTTCATAGGCTGCTTCATGAGTTTTTCTCATTAGTGTACCTCCAGCTGCTACGTCAACCATAGATCGATTAGTAACTCCCAAACCATTATAGAATATTTGAATTTGTAGCCATTTCGGTAGTTCATGATGAGGACACTTTCTCGATAACTCTTTATACTTCTCTCATGCATTATACAAAGACTCGGTCTCAAATTGAATGAAGGTGGTAATATCATTCCTTAGCCTCGCGGTCTTTGCCGGTGGAAAATACTTAGTGAGAAATTTTTGTGCAAGTCCCTCCCAAATAGTAATACCACCCGGTGATAGAAAATTTAGCCAAACCTTAGCCTTATCTCTTAGTGAAAAAAGAAAGAGTCTCAATCGAATTGCATCATCTGATACTCCATTGTGCTTGAAAGTATCACAAATTTCTAGAAAGTTTGCAATGTAAACATAAGGATCCTCGTGCGATAGTCTCCAAAATTGAACAGTGTGTTGAATTATTTGAATAATCGCCAGTTTAATCTAAAAAATCGTTAGCTTGTATAACCGTACTCTTTATGCTTGATGTTCCTCATTGTTTGCCATTCTGATACACTTCTATGTCCTGAAATAAATCTATTAAAAAATAGAAAAAATAAAAAATAAAAAAAGAATACTTAGAGAAAGACAAAAAAAAAACAGAAAAACTAAAAATTAAAAAATTAAAAAAATAATAAGAAAAATCATAATAAGTAACAATCTAGCAATTATCAATATCAATAAAAGAATATATTAGTCCCCAGCAACGGTGCCAAAAAACTTGATGTGAATTATTTGCAAGTGTACAAAATCGCAACAAGTAGTATAGTTAAGTGAAAAGAGTATCGAACCTATATGAACTGATTATTTTACTGAGTACCGAAATTTACTAGATTAAGTACTATTTGGAAAATTGAAATTGAATAAAGAAAACAACTAAATTAAATTAACCTATAGAACTAACTAAATTAATTAAAATGAGCGGAATCTGAAATTTTTTTATTTATTAATTGCAAAAACTAGTTCTAGGGCTTTTGATTTTACCTAATTAATTCCACTTAATTTATAATTCTATATGAATAAAAATATTATTTTTCCAAGTTGTAGACCAAAATCCCAAATTATTCAATATTCTCTCTCAAGCAATATCAAAAATATTCTGAAATAATTATTTGTCATAATTCATGCACAAATTACAAATTGAAAATTCATTAAGATCTACGGATTTTTCATGCCCCGCTTCCCAAAAATATGGAATGCAGGCACGTGACATGGCCCAGCGAATGACTTATGTCATCCATAGGCTGTTATTGATCCAAATCAACAATATAAATAAGAAGTAATACAACCACGCATGCAATGAAAGAATAATCACATAAATAACAACATTGGATATTATGCATAAAAATAACCAACATCAAAATAACCCAACATCTGGATTATAAGAACTTACCAAATAGCTCGAGAGGTTCCTACTCCAATCCTAGAAGAACTGCTCACCAATGCCTCCTGGTATTTCTCCTTGTTCACCTGTAACTGGATCGCTTAGAGTGGAAAAGAAAATGTCCTTAGAGCAAGTCGTGGACAGCAAGTAGAGAAACAGAGAACAATGACAATAACGGTATAACGATGAATACAATGGACGATGAAATCAATAGTATTGAACAGTGACAAGGCAATAATAGTACAATGTGCAATAACAATGATTTATAACGATAACAATAAACAATAACAATAATGGTAAACAATAACGATAACACTGTTCAAAGAAGATGACAATATGCAATGACAATGCGATGAAAATCTTAAGTCTATTATTCATTTTAATCCTAACTAATGCACGTACTACTGCATCCCATACTACAGGTTCCATGCATACAATCAATTTCGTTTAGACTAAGGCGGTAGATTCTATTGGTAATGTACTCGCACGATAACAATAGCAGTTTCTTGCACAATAACGATAACAATAGTCAGCACGATAGGTCCTAAAACAATACACGATGAATTGGGATACTGCAGTGATGAATCCAACAATAAATCGATAGCACTAGCCGACACAATATTTTGGGAACAAAGCCCACAATACTGAGTGCAATCACTATATTATCAACTACCCTTGTCAACCCTTAACTCCGGTTTGATTAACATTCTTTATTCAATTAACACAAAATAATGCGATTAATAAGGGACACTAGAAAAGATGGCAAAATATTCCTAAGATCATGCAATATACTCTATACAATTAAATGCACCAAATATAACATTATAGATCCAATTTTATATTAAACATAGGAACCCAATTCTGGACAGCAGTAGGTTGCTGAGATATTTAATCAGTCCTTGTTATTGCTTTTGAATTTTGATCTTGCTTCGTATTCCTTGATGTACCATATTCCATTACTCTTTGCTTTTCACTACTTGCTGCCCGTACTTGCTCTAAGGACATTTTTCTTTTCCACTCTAGTTGATCCAACTACAGGTGCATAAGGAGAATTGCCGGAAGGCATTGCTGAGCAGTTCTTCTTGGATTAAAGCAGGAGCTGCTTTAAAATAAATTATCTTCTTCCATGTTATTCTTTTATCGCATTGTTATTCTTTTTGTTGAACTTTGTATCCCAGGTCTTTGTTGACCCATAATTTTTGTTTATTTTTCTAGTTGTTGGTTATTATGTTGGACTACTGCATGTTTAATCTTAATTATTATTTATGTGATTATATTTATCTGCGTGGTTGTGATTATTTCTTTTTATGTTGTTGAGTTAAGACTGGTACAGCTTATGGATGATGTTAATATCATTTGCTGGGCCTTCGTTACAGACTCGTATACCCGTATTTTTGGAAAGCGGGGCATGACATAGATACTGGAAATTGTGCCACGTATTTCTGAGTTCATTATATTGGAAATTCGGGGCGCTACAGAAGGAGCTAGTCTCCGAACTTGCTTGTTGGAAAATCAACCAGTTTCGGGAGTAGTTCGAATGGCTGTTTAGATCCCCAAACCCACATACTTGAAAGTTGTGAGGTCGATTTCGAACCATGATTATGAACTCCGAACCATTTGTTTAAAATTCATCAACGATTTGTAGGAGCAATTCCGAATGGTGAGCCACTCCGCACTAACTTATTCGCAAGCGACTAATGCACGGTCAAACCAAGTATTTGACTCCAAACTTGTTGTCGGGATATTTCAACTAGTTGCTGGAGCAATTCTGAATGGTGAGCTGCTCCGCACCTACTTGTTTGCAAGTGACTAAAGCAGCGTCGAACCAAGTGTTGGAGTCCGAACTTGTTGTATGAGGGGGTTAACGAGTTGTAAGAGCAATTCCGAATGGTGAGCTACTCCACACTGGCTTGTTCGCAAGCGACTAAAGTAGTATCGAACAAAGTGTTGGACTCCAAACTTATTGTTTGAGGGGTTAACGAGTTGTAGGAACACTTCCGAATGGTGAGCCACTCTGCACTTGCTTGTTCACAAGTGGCTAAAGAAGCATCGAACCAAGTGTTGGACTCTAAACTCGTCATTTGATCCTAGCAAGTTGTGGGAGTAGCCCTAAGGGACAAGTTGGACTCCGAACTTATTGTTTAACGAGTCATAAATGTAACTCAGGGGGATAGACATGAGGTCACTACAATGATCTTTATAAGAAAAAATCTAAGTTTTATTGAAACAAACTAAGTGGCTGTCTTGAGGGGGGCGAGCTGTTATTACATGCTTTGGCCATATCGCAAGTGGCGGCCTTATTGAAAACTGAAAACCTACTTCTATGAGAGGGTGTTAGGCACCCTTGTGGTACTTCATTTGATGCTCTGTATTCCGAGTCAGCCTTGCCAGAAGAGGGGGATCTCCTTTAGTTCATCAGCTGGCTCGGAAAGAATTTGATTGTCTCTTTGGGGGAGCTCTAATGCATCAAGTGGGAGGACCAAGCCCCCCATTATAGTGGTGTAACATCTTCGAGCAATCTCTTGGCTTCCTTTGACTTCTCCTCCCCTGCAGAGGTCGGGAACATCATTTTCATGTGAAAGGCGGATGGTACAACATGAAGTATTGCTAGGCCTGGTCAGCCCATAATTGCATTGTAAGCGGCCTTCACATTAACGACCATGAAGTCCGTTGCCTCTGTCCGAGTTGTTGGGGCTTTTCCTGCACTCGCATCAAGAGTGATTATTCCTTCGATTGAGACCAGAACCCTGGAGAACCCATGTAGTGTGTATCCGGTAGGCTTGAGACGATCTCGAGAAAGTTTAAGGTATCAGAAGGCTTCCAGGAAGAGGATATTGATAGAGCTGCCCTTGTCATCTAGGATTTGGTGCACCTCGTGGTTATTCATGTGGACACTAATTACGAGCGCATCACAGTGATGCGTTCGAATGCCTTCTAGATCTCTACTTGAGAATGTCACTGGGATGCCGAAACTTTTGGGTGGTGAGAGGTTTTGCACCGAATTAACTTCTCGGATGAACATTTTTTAGGAGAAGTTTGATCCCCCCCCCCTCTCCCCACCCCCAGTTGTAACATCCTGAATTTTTCAATTAATGTAAAGTTCTTTCTTTTACTGTTCACGTGTCTTGCACATGAAATTTAATATGTGTATTTTTTAGCTTTAAAAAGTATTCTCATTTCATGAATAAACATTTCTTCTCTTTTAAAATAAAGCCTATTTTAATCTCTAGGCCTAATAGTCTAATTCTAGCCCACTTAATTAAATTAATTAATTTTTATTAGAGAGCCCATGGATTCTAGCCCACCTAATTGGCCCATTAGTTATTTTTTAATAAAAACTAATACAACTTGTAGTGTAGACTTGATCAAGTAGTAATTAAACCAACAATTTAATGTACGACTAATTTTGTAGTGTGCTTAGTGTGATACGTGCATTGCAATTGCACGTGCCATTTGGTTGAGAGGCTTGGCTGAATTGTGCATGGAGGAGTGGGAAAGTGGAAGAGTGGGTGTGTGATCATGGGTAGTTGTTCTAACTCCCTAATGCATCATAGCCTCTCATCTAACTCATCTCAACCCTCCATTTGAGCTTGAGTTGTGTATAAATACCCCTATCCTATCTTCTTCATGGCTTACACAAGAAATTTACAAGGGAAAAGAAAAGAAAAGAAACAAATAGTAAGGAAAAGAAAGAGTAGTGTGAGAAAAAGATTGAGAGTTGTGTGTGTTGTGTGCTCTTGCAACCATTGGAGGCCGGCCTAGCATTCACAAGGAGGGGAGCTCGGGTTTCATCTAGCAAGGAGGAGAAGGCTCATTTTGGTGGCGCAACTAAAGGAGAAGGGAACCATTTGTGCGTTCAAGGAGCTTCTTAGGAGTTTTCTCTTTGTTTTCTTCAATAAGGTGGATGATTTCTCAAACTTCTAATTTAGATACCATGCTAGGATTTGGAACTGTGAACATTTTAGAAATAAGTAGGAAAGATTGCTCTATACTTGTTTGAAGAGACTAAATAGAAAAGAAACTCAAATTGATCTACATGAAAAGTTAGTAAAACGAATTGGAATGTATTAATTAAGATGTGTTATGATAGTTTGTTAGTATTGTTAGAACGTGAATTTTATAAAACAGAAAAGACTAACAATGCTTGTGAAGAACCAGAATTACAGGATTAAAAGAACAAACCAAAAGCTTTAATACAAAATCGAGATTTGAATATCTCTGTCCTTAAAGCAAAATTCGCCCCGTAGTGTGACGGTGGCTCGCGAATTGCCTCCCAAGATACAACTGTATTACCTTTCCCTGAAGAGCAATACCCTTGCTTCAGAGACTTCAGCGAACTGTTTCTGTGCTATACTCTCAGTTTTTTGACACAGAGGAAGAAGGAGAAGTGGAATTCAGATTACTGAAAAGCTATACTCTAGCAGACAAGACTTACTAGTCGTATAGGAGAAAATAGAGTAACTGATGGGAGGCCCATTACTCTGTAACAGCAGAGTAATGGTCCACTACTCTGCAACAGCAGAGTGGTGGTTCAGATTCATAACTGATGAGCCATTACTCTGCTGTTACAGAGTAGTGGTACCAGTTATTGAATGTGAAAAGCCTCATCAATGTACTGGAGGAAAAAATTTTGACTGGGGCAAAAAAAAAAAAAATTAAGCCAAAGCCAAAGCCAAAGCCCAAGCCAAGCCAGATCAGACCAAACCAAGCCGAGCCGAGCCGAAGCCGAGGTCGGGGCCAGGTCGGGCTCGAGCGCGCGCGTGTGTGTTTGTCATTTTGGCTAAGTCCTCTCTCCACTAAATTTTAGTGGCAACTCCTGGGCCACGCCCTTTAGTCCAATTTTTTAGTATATATACTAGAAAAAATCATTCCCTATTTTCGATATAGGACTATTCATTTTCTCCAAGTTTTCAAGTTAGTACATTTTGAGTACCCAACTTTGGACCAACATTTCTCATTCATACGGAATTCGTTTTTGGCAAATAAGTACACCACGGAATAGTACTCGACGAGAGGATCGCAATCCAATCATTTTCTGGCCCCGCCGGTGGCTGGAGCCTACCGGGAATCCTGCCCGGAAAATCAGCAAAAATTAATTCCAACAATCCCCCACATGAATGGAAATTACCAGCCTATGTAATCCAGACACGACATAAAAAGATATGACAGAAAAGACATGACAGAAAAACTCTGAGAGTACAGTCGGAAAATCACTACATCAGGAATGGTAGTAATTTTTCAACTTTGAACCACCCTTAGTAAGTAGCTATCGGATTCACTTGACCATGTAGTGAACATGATGTCTTGAACTACCCAGGCTTTGATGTAAACCTAGACAATAACTATCACACAGTTTCATCTCCTCACAGAACTAAGTTCTCTTGTTGTGTGCATTTTGGCCTTGGACAACCCTGGTTAATCGTGAGTGAACTTGGAGAATGTAGCCTCTCTCCATTCTCCTAGAAATGGCCCCATTTTACACTCACAAGGTGATTGCCCATAAAGAATATCTTGCCAAACCCCACTTTTATTTCAATGCTATGGGAATCATTAAAAGCCAAGCTTATCCTAACTTTTTGCAGGCAGCACTGTTTTATCATCCTAAGAGTGGGTATGAGATCTTAATCTCTCAGTGCTCCCATTGATTCAACAAGATTTAGTTGTCCCCTTGAACCTAGATCTTGGGATCTCCAGTTCCTAGGTAGGGTTTCCATCAAGTATCCTCTTTCGTCATAGGCTTTAAACTCATTCCTCTTGATGATCTCACAACTTGCTCTCACGACAAATCTTTAGTAAATGGATCCGCTAGGTTGTCGGCCGATTTTATATACTGTATAGAGATTACTCCATTTGAGAGCAGTTGTCTAATGGATTTGTGTCGCCTTCTGATATGATGAGAATTACCATTATACATACAACTCAGTGCCCGTGCTATAGTCGATTGGTTGTCACAGTGTACACATAAAGCAGGCATTGGTTTTTCCCACATAGGGATATCCTCTAAAAAGTTTCGAAGCCATTTTGCTTCCTCTGCCGCTTTGTCTAAAGCAATAAACTCAGATTCCATGGTGGATCTGGCTAATAACGTTTGTTTAGAAGATTTCCATGATACAGCTGCACCACCAAGTGTGAAGACATACCCACTTGTAGATTTTGAGTTCTTGGAGTCCAATATCCAGTTGTCATCACTGTAGCCTTCTAGTACTGCTGGATATCTGGTGCAATGCAGCGCATAACTCTGAGTATGTTGCAAGTAGTTCAATACTCTAGTTATTCCTTTCCAGTGACTTCGTCCTGGATTACTCGTGTAGCCACTCAGTGCATTTACCGAATGTGCTAGGTCCGGTCTTGTACAATTTGTTAAGTACATCAGACTACCGATTATACGTGCATATTCCAGTTGTGATATACTGTCACCCATATTTTTCAACAAGTGAAGGCTGGAATCCACAGGGCTTTTGGCAGTCCCATTCAAGTAATTCTTGAACCTATCAAGTATTTTCTCAGCATAATGAGCTTGAGATAAAGTAATTCCCTTAGACATTCTAGAAACTTTGATTCCTAGTATGACGTCTGCTATTCCCAAATCTTTCATATCAAACTTGCCACTAAGCATGCTTTAGTTTGTTTGATAATGTCATTATTGCTCCCAATAATGAGCATGTCGTCTACATACAGACACACCAGAATGTATCCATCTGGAGTATCTTTGATGTAGATACACTTATCACATTCATTTATTTTGAAACAATTTGACATCATAACATTGTCAAATTTTGCATGCCACTGCTTTGAAGCTTGTTTCAGTCCGTACAGGGATTTTACAAGCCTGCACACCTTGTTTTCCTGTCCAGAAACTACGTAACCCTCAGGTTGTTTCATGTATATTTCTTCTTCTAAGTGTCCATTTAGAAATGTAGTTTTAACATCCATTTGATGTGTTTTCAAGTTACGTAGAGCTGCAATAGCTATCAACATTCTTATGGAAGTTATTCTTGTAACTGAAGAATATGTATCAAATAAGTCTAGGTCTTCCTTTTGCCTAAATCCTTGTACCACAAGTCTCGCCTTATGCTTCTCTATTGAACCGTCTGGTTTCAATTTTTGTTTGAAAATCCATTTGCATCCTAGAGCTTTACATCCAGAAGGCAAATCGACTAACTCTCATGTATGATTTTGCATAATGGAGTCTATTTCACTTTTGATAGCTTCCTTCCACATAGGAGCATCAGGCATAGACATGGCTTCCTTAAAAATTTTGGGCTCATTCTCTAACAGAAAGGCCGTTACAAAGTCAGGACCAAATGATTTTGATGTTCTAGCCCGTTTACTTCGTCTAGGCTCATCATTATCATGTTCTGGTTCATCAACCTGAAGTGCTTGCATTCCCTTGTTCACATGTATGTTTGGGATACGTAGTGTCCTTGCACGGAAACACGTGTTCAAAGAATGAAGCATTCCTTGATTCCATTATTGTATTCACATGGATATCTGGTATATCTGATTTATATACCAAGAACCGATATGCACTACTGTTGTATGCATAGCCTATGAATATGCAATCAATCATCTTAGGTCCAATTGTGACCTGTTTTGGATTAGGTACTGCTACTTTTTCTAGACACCCCTACACTTTGAGGTATTTATATGAAGGTGCATTTTCTTTCCACATTTCGTATGGTGTCTTGCCAGTTTTCTTGTGATTTATTTTATTGAGAATATAGTTGGGAGTCAGCAATGCTTCTCCCCACATGTTTTGGGGTAATCCAGAATTCAACACCCCACATGTTTCGGTTTTTGCGCTCGGCAGTACCGTTTGATTCGGGTGAGTAAGGAGCAGTTTTCTGATGAACTATTTCATGTTCAGAGCAGAACATATTAAATGGTGCATCATATTCTCCTCCTCTATCACTCCTAACAATTTTAATCGTTTTGCCAAGTTGATTCTCAACCTCAAGTTTATATTCCTTGAATTTATCCAAGGCCTCATTTTTGCTATGTAACAAGTATACATAATAGAATTTTGTGCAATCGTCTATGAATGTCACAAAGTAGTTTTTGCCTCCTCTGGTCTGTACGTATTTTAAATCACACAGATCTGTGTGAATTAGACTTAAAGTTTCTGTATTTCTTTCTACAGAACATGATGGAGTTTTAGTGAGTTTGGCCTTCGTGCAAACTTCACATTTTTCGGAGTTTTCTAACTTAAATTTTGGTAGCAAATTCATATTAATTAATCTACGCATAGAATTGACATTAACATGGCCTAGTCTTTCATGCCAAACAGAAGAAGACTCAACAACATAGGCAATAGAAGTTATTTCATTAACTTTGGGAACAACAGTAATAATAGTTTTAGGGATGACTGTCATTACATTAAACTTGAACAGTCCATCCTTTACATATCTTTTACCCAAGTATACCCCATTTTTAGACAATACAAAATTATCAGAAACAAGAATAACCTTAAATCCATTCTTCCTTAGGAAAGAGCCTGAGACCAAGTTCTTTCTAATATCTGGAACATGCAACACATTTGTGAGTGTCAATTCCTTACCTGAAGTCATCTTCAGTACTATCTTTCATGTTCCTGCAATTTTGGAGGTGGAAGAATTACTCATGAACAGCAGCTGCTCATCCTTGTTGCACTTCTGGTATGAAGTGAACATCTCCTTGTCCGAGCATATATGCTTGGTGGCCCCAGTATCGTACCACCATTCACGAGGATTGCTCCCCACAAGATTTACCTGTAATACTACAACACAGAGGTCCAAGTCAGAGAGACCAGTGGACAATTTCTCAGCTATGTGTGCATGGGATTTTTCATTCCCTTTTGCATGTCCAATTCCTACACGGTTGTTATTGTCCTTGCTGCGGTAGTCAGAAATTTTGTGCCCCAGCTTACCACACTTGTGGTATTTCCCAGCAAACCTCTTTGCAGGAGGTTTTTTGTTTGAGGCTCGTGGCAAGAACTTTCTCTTCTTACCCTTCTGTTTGTGCTCCACCACTTTGGCCTTTTCTATAGACTGATTTTCATAGGACCTGTCTGCCTTGCGATTCTTCTCTTCGATCTGCAACCTGACAATGAGGTCTTCAAGAGACATCTCCTTTCGCTTGTGCTTGAGGTAGTTCTTGAAGTCTTTCCATCCAGGTGGAAGCTTCTCGATGAACGCTGCAACCTGGAACGGTTCGCACAGCGTCATGTTCTCTGCAGCGATTTCATGCATTATCACCTGCAGTTCCTGGATTTGACTCACAACTATTTTGGAGTCAACCATCTTGTAGTCCAGAAATTTGCCGACTACAAACTTCTTGGACCCAGCGTTTTCTGTTTTGTACTTCTTCTCCAGAGACCCCCACAGGAGTTTGGACGTCTTGAAGACACAATAGACGTTGTACAGAGGGTCTACCAGGCCATTCAGGATGTAGTTCCTACAGAGGTAGTCACCCTGAGTCCATGCCTCAACCGCAGCAACAGAATGTGCATCCATTGGTGCCAGCATAGGGGCAGATTCAGTGAGAATCCTGTCCAGCTTCAAGGTGGTCAAGTAGAACTACATCTTCCCCAGCCACTTCTTGAATCCACTTTCGTTGAACTTCTCTGGTTTTTCTCCCACAGTAATATGCGTGGGCAGAATGACCGAATGTGCCGCAACCGATTATGCAGTCACATTTTGGGTCACTGGTGTTTCGGCACTGATAAACCCATTGACACCTTCGATTTGTGTGTTTTCCATGTTCTGAAATAGTTGAAAACAGATATGTTAGTTGTTTTTCCGAGATGATAACAATACCTGTAAAAGATCTTCACAAAACTGTTAGAACAGAGGAAAAATTTTGCTTTAAGATTGTTAGAACATGAATTTTATAAAACAGAAAAGACTAACAATGCTTGTGAAGAACCAGAATTAAAGGATTAAAAGAACAAACCAAAAGCTTTAATACAGAGTCGAGATTTGAATATCTATGTCCTTAAAGCAAAATTTGCCCCGTGGTGTGACGGTGGTTGGCAAATTGCCTCCCAGGATACAACTGTATTACCTTTCCCTGAAGAGCAGCACCCTTACTTCAGAGATTTCAGCGAACTGTTTCTGTGTTGTACTCTCAGTTTTTTGACACAGAGGAAGATGGAGAAGTGGAATTCGGATTACTGAAAAGCTATACTCTAGCAGACAAGACATACTGGTCATATAGGAGAAAACAGAGTAACTGATGGGAGGCCCATTACTATGTAATAGCAGAGTAATGGTCCACTACTCTACAACAGCAGAGTGGTGGTTCAGATTCATAACTGATGAGCCATTACTCTGCTGTTATAGAGTAGTGGTACAAGTTACTGAATGTGAAAAGCCTCATCAGTGTACTGGGGGAAAAAAAATTTGGCTGGGGCAAAAAAAAAATTTAAGCCAAAGCCAAAGCCAGACCAAACCAAACCAAGCCGAGCCGAAGCCGAGGCCAAGGCCGGGGCCGGGCCTGGCGCGCGTGAGTGTGTATATTTGTCATTTTGGCTAAGTCCTCTCTCCACTACACGATAATGGTAACCCCCAAACCACGCCCTTTAGTCCAATTTTTTAGTATGTATACTAGAAAAAACCTTTCCCCATTTTCGATATGGGACTATCCATTTTCTCCAAGTTTCCAAGTTAGTACATTCTGAGTACCCAACTTTGGACCAACATTTCTCATTCATACGGAATTCATTTTTGGCAAATGAGTACACCACGGAATAGTACTCGACGAGAAGATCGCAATTCAATCATTTTCCGGTGCCGCCAGTGGCCGGAGCCTGCCGGAATCCGGCCCGAAAAATCAGCAAAAATTAATTCCAACAAGTATATTTGCATGCTAGAATTGATGAATTATGATTTTATGAAAAATTCGCTTATGAATGAATTGTAGAATGCAATATGTGAAAAATTGTGCCTATGAATAATTTATAGAATGCAAACTAGTAAACCATGGATTATATAATAAATTAATTTGTGGTAAAAAGTGTGTTTTTTAAATGCCATATATGAGTAATATTGTAGTCACTAGATTATCATCCATGTTGTCTCTTGAAACATAATAAAAAGATTAGTTTTGTAAGAATAAGACTAATTTAAGAGCTTGATCTTTGTTAAAGAATGAAAAGAGTTGTATGAACTCATTATGAATGAAAAGGGAATTTGTTGATGAGAGATTCAAATAAAAAGAAATATATCTATGTCGAAATGTACTCATGATCCATTATTTTTTAAGAACTAAATAGATATAGTCTACTCTGTGTATAAATGAGATTTTTGACAATCTAATAAAATACAAGTTACTGTTTTTCAAAGAAATAATATTCTGGAAAGATCTAAATTTTTATAAGTACAAATAAATTGAGAAAAATCGAGTTTGCTAAAAGAAAAACTAATTTCAGTGCAGTTTATACAAAAACTTTTTAATCAATCCTTATACCGGTTAGTTACTCAGACCTACTGGTCTTCGGGTGCATTTTGGGAGCGTTACTGTAGCAGAGCGGAGCTTTTAGTCTCGAGTTCGAGTCTCTCAAGAGACTATGTTTTTCTGAAAATTGATTTTTACTCAAAACCGAAAGCCCAAAACTTAAGCATAAAATAAGTTCTCTATTAGACAGTTAGTCGCCTTGGACTTACTGGTTCTTGGGTGCGACTGAGGACGGTTACTGTTCACCGACGGTGGAGGGTTTGACAGGTTTGAATCCGGCCTTTGGCCATTCTTTTGGTATTTTTTTGATTCTTTTGCTATTTTGATAATTTTAAGTTGTTTCTAATTATATAAAAAATGAGAAAAATTATTAGAAATCTTAGAAAAATACCTAGACTTCATGAAAATTTTTCTACAATATTTTGACTTATTATAATGAGAATTAGAAGCAATTTTTGAGCAGAACGAAATTAATAAAGTTTCTTAAAAATATGATTTTTTTAATTAAAGACAACAAACATTTTTGAATATAGAGAAATTTTGTACAGAGTTCTAAAATGAGATTTATTTTTGACATGGAAAAATTATGTGAGATTAAATATGAGATTGTTGTTCAAAACTATACAAATTGTGTATGGAAAATGAAGTAAAAGAAAAATGATGAAATATAGAATTTGTGAATATGAATACTCTCATTTTGATAAACATGAAATGAATTTGACACTAGAGTTTAGCTAAATCCTTACATTGGCATAAATGAAATTTTTGAAAGAGAAATGTGATGATAAAGACCAAGATTGGGTCATGGTTAATGATTGATGTTTAAGACCGATGTAGAGGTAACGCTAATTCTAGAGTAATAATTTTATTCATGATTCAATTATCTAAGGTTTAGACACATAGTGGAGATGTGATGAACATAAGAGAAAAACATAAGTATGAGGGCCTCGGATCTACGGTGTGAGAGTGTTCACAGGCTGTCTACATGATGCGTCATGTCATGACGTGAATACATCTTCGGAATTATCGGGACCGTAGTGACGCTTGTGGGATGTTTGGTGACTACGTATTGCTATTGTCCCATGACGGAGGTGAATTGTCCATAGGTTGTCTACATGATGCATCATGTCATGACGTGGAATTCCCCTCCAGGCTGTCTGGACATGGGCTCGTAACTCATAGAATATCTAGGATACTTACCATGGTTACCGTAGTAGTTTAATTCATAACGAGGGATCCAACCCTACAAGATGAAGAATGATTAAGAGCTTGCCCTCGGACCTATGTAGTATGGGATGCATAGAATCCGAACAAGTGTGCATTAGTGTCATTTAATATAAACAACTGCATTAAGGACTAAGTGCACATTCACACACGACATCAATAGGATAGTCCCCCTTAGTTTTGTTTGTGACAAGTGTGTGCTTTCTAAGTAAGAGAAACTGATGTATTATATCATAGTGTAGTTGTATGCAACTAACGTGCCCACAGCTTCTATGCAGGATAAAGTGATTGACAAGACTAAAAAATGAATGCTGCTTAAAGAAATGTTCAAGTTGTTGTTTAATTCATGTATCATGTTGTAATTTATAATTCCGTTGCATTAATATAATCATTGTTGTAAATAAAGTTTTAAATTCCTTGTAAAATTGTACGAAGTGAAGTGTAAAGATCCTGTGGAACTTCGAATTCAGTCTTATTTAGAATTCGGGGTGTTACACCGGTAGGGCCTCCGTGAATAGAATGCAAGACTGCTCCCCGCTTTGAGTCTTGAGATTCGGTGGGCCTTTCGACCCGCTTGTTAGCTCTCTAATGTGGGAGTGGATCTGCTCTGTCCTTTCTAACGAATCTGGCCAAGTGCCCTTGTTGTATGAGTTCCTCGATTTCTCTCCTTGAGAGCTCGACAGTTGTCTGTGTCGTAGCCATGGTCCCTATGATAATGACACCACTTGTCCATGTTTCTCCGTTTTCCTGGAGTGTTCATCTTCGAGGGAGGGCAAAGCAGCCCTTCCTTGTCTACTTCCATGAGGACAACCGATATACTGGCGTTTAGGGGGGTGAACTTCTCGAAACGAGGAGTAGGGTGGTGCTGGCCAGTGTTGTCCTTCTGAAATTTCTGGGATCCTTCTTCGTTTGCACTCTTTCATTTTTTCTCGAAAGATGGCTTTTCTCGATTGGGGGGATTGATAGTCTCTTCAGCTCGGACATACTTCTCACTCCTCAACAAGAGTTCTGAGAAGTTCCGAGGAGGCTTCTTAGCGAAGGATGCCTTCAGGTCGGAATTATTAACATTGTGTCTGAATGTTGCTGCGGCTACTGCCTGATCGAGGGAAGTAGGGTTGGCATTCAGGTCGACCGGGCCTGGTCGGGTCGGGTCGGACCCGCTCAGGGTGAAGGCTGACTTGAGCGGGTTCGGGTCGGGTCGGTGGGTTAATCGGGCCAGGCCGGGCCAGGGTTCAAAATTGGAAATTTTGACCCGGTCGACTCGCGAACCCATTAGGGTCGAACCCGGGTCGGGCCGGACCGGATCGCGGGTTGGCCCGGTTTTTTTTTTTTTTTTTTTTTTTTTTTTTTTTTTTTTTTTTTTTTTTTTTTTTTTTTTGGTTGGTTGACAACTTCACTTAAAAAATATATATAGTCTCTAATATTATAATGGGAGAAGGCCTTAGTTAGTGTCATTTGTCATTTTTTCATTCTACCAACATGTGCAACGCGCGTACATAACTAATATAAAGAAGGTTTCCGGTTCAAATCCTCACTACGTCAGAGTTTTTTTTTTTTTTTGAAATTATTAAAACATGCATCGTACGTGTAAATTACTAGTAAGTGTAACTGTATAAAAGTGAAAAATGCATATATTATTGATTATTCATTTTTTTGTTGTTCGCTTCTTTGTTGAAAAAACTTAATTTAATTGAGATTGAATTGAGTAGTAGTAGTAGACTAGTAGTAGAGAGAGTTAGAGAGTAAGGTGTGAAATTTTTTAGATTGAATTAAGGAGGGTATTTATGGAGGAAATACAAAAAAAAACAAAAAAATATAAAAAAGACAAAAAAAAATCACGGGTCAAACGGGTCCAAACCGCGGGTTGATGGGCGGGTTTGACTTGGTCAACGGGTTGGGCAGGCCGGGTCAAGCGGGTTGAGTTCACGATTTTTCCGACCCGGGTCGACCCGGGTCAACCCGCGGATTCGACCCGGACTCGAACCGGGTTATAGCGTGCCGAGTTCGTGTGGCCGGGTCGCGGGTCAGCCCGGCCCGGTTGCCATCCCTAGAGGGAAGCGATGGATCGGGACTCGAATGTAAAGCGCCGAACAAAGTCCCTTAGCCATTCCCCTTTCTTCTGGTTCAGGTCTAGCAAGGATGCGCTTTTCTTCTCGGTTCGGCGGCTGCTCACGAAGTGGGTGAGGAAAAGTTCTTCGAACTGATCGAACGAGAAGATCGAACCGGGAGATAGGCGGGAGTACCACTCCCTTGCTGGCCCCTTCAAGGTGGCAGGGAAGGTCTTGTAGAGGAGGGAGTCCGAAGCTTGATGGATCATCATGAGAGTTTTAAAACTCTCAATGTGATCTGTCGGGTCAGACTCTCCGTTGTAGGACTCAAAGTGAAGTGGCTTGTTAGTTTGGGACATGGGATTTCATGATCATCTTGGAGAATGGAGGTCTGCTCCGTCGAAAATTCTTGGCTTGATGATCCTCTTCCCTGTTGATGTTGTTGAGATGGTCTTCCATCTCTCGGAGGCGGCGAATGACTGAGTTTTCCCTCATGACCCTTGAGGACCTTGCGAAGCCATCGAGTCGGTGGAAGGATTGTGGACTGAGACATGTTCATGGAGAGCATGTTGTTCTTGACGGCTTCGATGGGAGACCCTCCGTGCTGCTCCTCTGGGCGAAGGCTGGATCTTTTGAAGATGACCTTGCTCAAGTCGAGGTTGTTGATCTGCTTGAGACTGTTGAACCAGTTGAAGTGGGTCCTCCGCAAGGGGAGGAGGTGGAGGAAGGTAGTTGGCTCGTCGACGGGTAGCCGTCATCCTCGCCTTCCTTCTTTGAGGCATGGTTGAGAAGGTAGTTTCAGATCGACGAGGTTGGGTCGGTGATCTTTTCTGTTTCACACAGACGGCGCCAATCTATTGCTGCTTATTTCTGTGTGGAAGCAAATAGATACGTGAATTCTTTTAATGAAAAAATAGTAAAGATCGAACCTTCGTTATTCGTCGATTTTGACCGCCAAAAACTGGAATTGATTCCAAGATCTGATCGTTAGGATCAGCTGAAATTGCTCCCGTGGACCTGCAAGACAAGTCTGAAATAGCAGAAGGGGCCCAGCAACAGACCCTCTAACGCTCAAGTCAGAAACTCGAAGTTATGGTGGGTTTTGAGAGCGGAGTTTTCAGTTACCTGGTATATGAGGAAGTCTCGAGGTATATATAGTCGCCAAGGGGGGTCAGTTTCAAGATATTCGTCTATCTCTACTTTCCGGTGTTTGGCTATAGTCGGTTATCCCTTTCACATAAAGAGATCGAGTCTGGGCTCTCTCTTGACGAAGAGATAAAGCTTTCAAACGCTCTCTTGTGGGTGGGAGGATAGAATTAGTTACCTCCTAGAAATAGGGGGTTTAAACTGTGTTCGATGGATCTGGACTCCTTTGTGTTATAGTTGTTGTAACAGTCCCTATTACAGGCTGGATCGAATCACTGGGCTTGAAAATGGCCCAGCTTATCCTGTCAGGCATGTTTGTACTGAAAGTTACCGTTTTACCTCTGAGAGCTTTAAGATCTGTGCCCGATATGAACAGTTCCGATTTTGTTCTATTTTTACCCATATCACTTAGCAACTCCGTAACTGTTATTATTAATATTTTTTACTTCTAGTGTGTAGTAGATTTCTTTGCACGTTCATTTGATCTGCCTATTTCCTACTGAACGTACATACTAGATTGGCCGGTAGCTAGGATTTCTTATATTGTTGATAAATATCAAATTTATACCCTTACCAAATGTCATATACTCCTATATACTTTTACCATTGTCAGGGAATATTAGCAAGTGAAGTACTTCATGCACTTTGTTTATGTGTACTTTTCACTATTACTTTAAACAATGTTTAACTTATTAATTGCTTGTAGATTTTACATGCTTCTCTCTTAATAATACAAAGGTACTAGACTAGAGTACAACAATTTTAGCAATACTGATCCATTAGAAATTACTCGCACAATCATTTATATGGATGTTAGTGAATCTGCAACAATATTTTTTGAAGGGTTTGTTTCCATATTCAAGCTAACTCATTTTTGTGTGCCAATATTAAAATATGTTTCAGGTGAAAATTTGAACATAGCGAAGATTTGTAGTGCGAATATGGAAAAAAAAGGCTTCCTTTGAAAAGAGTCAAAAAGGAAAGAAATAGTGTTTTACAAATTATCTTTTACAGAAAAAATAAAAAGTGTACTATGCACAAAATTTTGCTTTCACCAAAAAAAAATTTAAATAAAAATAAACCAGGGCTTTCATTTCTCTGTGTTGAGCTTCATCTCGTATTGATTATATATATGTGATATAATTTATCTAGTGTGGATTAGTACTGAACAGTGGCGGAGCCAGACTATTCAAAATGGGGGTTTCATTTTTTTCAGCATAATCATGATTGTTGCCAAAAAAATTCCAAAATAATTAGATCAAATATATTCATAAAATCAATAAATTTATAACCAAACGACAAAATACGTCAATAATATGACCGAAGTTTTCAAAAATTATAATCAAAAAATTTATTCCCTACCGCCGAGGTTTCATAGAATAAAACTCTTGACATGATCATCTCACTAGTAAAACTACAACAAATATTCTTTTCAATGTAAACAATGAGGCTATCAGCTAAATAATCATCTTCCATTGTATTGCGGAGTTTCGTCTTCACAAGTTTCAAAGCTGAAAAAGCTCGTTCAGTAGTTGCTATAGAAAATGGTAAAGTTAGCACCAAACGGATCAACCTATCAATTAGATAATAGTTAACTGATTTTTTTCCCATATATAATTTATGACATGAATCAGAGGTTGAAGACAAATTCAAGAATTCTGGATGCTTTATGACATCAAGACCATAATACTCCAATTGCAATCTTAATTGCACTCTCTTGTTCACTAAATCTTCGGGATAAAACTTGTCTGCCAACATGCATAGCTTGTTAACATCAAATGACTTAAATCCATCGTTGGATTTAATGTTGAGCTAAGGACAAGGATCTCTAAAGAAGAATCATAAAACCTGCTATTCAATTCTCACAATTGGAAGTCGACTGAAGCTATAAACAAATCAATCCTCAAATGATGCTCCAATGTGACAGAATTTTGATTTCTTCTATGGGGGAGACCTCGCCCATTAGAGCAAAGATTGGATAAATCGGGAATATCTATATTATTTCGTTCACAAAACGATAGAACTTTGGCTAGTAAAGGTTCCCAACCAACATCTCTCATCTTCTGACGAAGTGATTTGTATGTAGTAACCAAATCTACAGCATTTAGGATGTCTTGAGTTTGTAATTGTAAGGCTTGAGAAAGAATATTTGTTATTCCCATAGTTTCTTCCATTAGATGCAAGCAAAGAATAAACTCAAACGTTCACATCATCTTCATAGCCACTGCCGCATCACTACACACTTCATAATCCCTCCCTTCATTTTTCATATTCAAGAGAACTATCAACGATGCATTGTATATTTTGATCAAGCTACAAATACACCGATAATGAGAATTCCATTGAGTATCTCCAGCCCTTAGTAATGTACCAATTTGATTTTTTCTTCTTCATGTCGGAATTTCATTAGCAGGAACCAGCTTTTCAAGTGCGATAGCTTGAGCATCTCGCAACTCATTGTGACATTTCGTAGAGCCTACGAAACATTAATAATATAAGTCATCTGCCCAAAGAATTCATGTACAGCATGTACCTCCCTCGATGCTATGACTAAGGCTGACTGCAATCTGTGAGCAAAGCAATGCACATAATATGCATAAAGACATTCTCTACAAATTTGAGCTTGAAGTCCATTCCACACCCCACGCATATTACTTACTCCATCATAGCCTTGACCTCGTATGTTTTCAACTTGGAGGTTATTATGGGTGAGCACATCACATATACTATCTTTGAGAGTTGATGCGCGTGTGCCCTTGACATGCACGATTGCAAAGAAACGCTCTCTTATACATCCCATTTTATCAACAACCCTTAATATGATAGTCATTTGCTCCCTTTTTGACTCATCCCGGGCTTCATCAACAATGATGCAAAACTTAGCATTCCCAACTTCTTCAAGTATTGCATCCGGTCCTTGTTGGCAAAGATACTTATAATATCTTTCTGAAATGTTAGAGATGTATACTTCTGATTTTTTTGGAGCATTCTCTAACAGAACTTGAGCTACATCATGATTATCATGTGATAGAAGTGTTAACAATTCAATGAAATTTTCACGGTTGTCGGAGTCCTCACTTTCATCATGGCCTCTAAAAGGATGAGCTTGATAAAGCAAAAACCTTACACAATCTATAGTGGCTATGAGGCGTAAATGACTATCACTCTTCTACTTATCTGTCTTTTTATCAATCAAATTATCAATATGTCCGGAATAATGCATCAAATCGTCACATTTCTTCACTGCCATTTAATGAGGTGAATTTGGAACTTTTCCTTCATGTTATAACAACTTAAATTTATCTTTGATTCCCACTTTTTTCCAATTATCAAACCCCTTCGTAATAAAAGCATCCTCTCTAATCGCCCGGTTGGCTTCTTTGAAAAAAGATAACATGGAAGACAGAATACAACATTCTTTTCCACTTAATACTCAAACCAACTTCAATGATTTTCATACCGAGATGCTCGAAATCACTGACGATTCTTGGACCCGAAGGCTTATAATGTGAAAGCTTAGATTGATACGGTCCGACATCTATATAAGCCCGTTGAATTTCGTCCCTCTTGTTAGGTGAAATTTTCCATTTGCTTGGACGATATCCTAGATCACGTACTAAAGAAGACGCATCCATCTTTTCATGATCAATTAACCTTAGACGCTTGGAGCTTAAGGGATTAATGTTACCGACACTAAATTGTTGATCCTCATTTGCACATGGTACTTGTTCAACATCTAGAAATACTTCTTCACCAATAGGGAGCGCCTCTGTAGCACCCCGAAATATGATATCTCAGAAATACGTAGCACAATTCCCAGCATCAACCTCAATGGTAATAATAAACATAACCAAAACACAGAGAAAATTTTTGAACTTTTATTACATTAATTATTTGCAAAACACAGCGGAAAAACAAACACCTTGAATTACAAATTCTTTCTTTTACAACACATTCTTTTACAATTTACATAAGCCATAACATCAATCAAGCACAAGCATCCAAATCCCAAGCTATAGGTACCTACTTGTAAAACATGACGCTAGAGATAACCCTAACCCCCAAAACTACAGGGGTAAACCATAACGGTGTGAGTGACATCAAAAGAAACGCAACATAAATAAAGTATAAAGGATAAAGTCATAAACAACATGTATCAACAGCAAGAATAAATAAGATAAGAAATAACAATAAACAAACATGAAAATATCAAGTGAGACTAGACTAAGTGTCGAGTGTAGGAAAACAGAATACAACATGCATAAAACCAAGTCAAGAAAACATCAATGCTATACGCTGACTCTCTAATGCATACTTGTCGAATTCTATGCATCCTACAATACATAGGTCCGGTGCATGCCGTTATCGTTCTCTACTTTATAGGGTTAGATCCCTCGTTATACAACTAATCCTACTAAGGTGATGGAAACAAGATCCAGAATACTTTGCGAATAGGCATCACAACCCTCGACGCGCAAGCATCATGTAAGAATAGCTAAAAAGCTGGAGAATCACCTCCCTACCGTATACCCCACGAATAGGCTTACGAGGATCTCGACGTGCAGATACACCAGGTACATTCCGTGAATAGGCCTGCCGACCCTCAACACGCGAATGCACTCTGCATGCTTCATGAATAGGCCTGCAGACCCTCGACACGCGAACATACAAATGTCCTCTCGAGACAGAACAAAACACAAGTCCTGCAACGCATCCGTTGGACCTAAACCAAGAGCATATACTTACATTTCCCAAGTTCCATCACATCTCCACTAGTGCATGTCTTTAAGTGGGTTATTATTAAAAACACAAAAATCTCTCCTCTCTAGAGTTTGTGTATCCTGCCACTTAATTCCACAAAACAGCCCTAATGCCCCCAACTGGTCAAAAAGCACAAAATCTCATCTACCGGTTCACAGGACTTCCACTCAACTCCTAGAGATTCACAAAACGAATATCGACACCAAAACTTCCAATAAAACTCACAAATCCATCATTAAAATGTTTATAATAAGAAAACCTTTTAAATCAACAAAATTCAAATTCATTTAATGTTCTCATAAAATTCCAGAATTCAAATAAAATATTAAATCCATCAAATAACAGAAACTCATATTTTTAAGTCGTAGAATATCACCAAAACAACAATTCTTTGAAAACACATATAACTTACTTAAATAAGGTCATAAGAATACATTTAAAAATCTATTATAAATAAAATATAACTCTCTGTAAAATACTATAATCTGTAGTAAAAATATCATTTAAAACAGTAGAGTAATAATCCATAATATCAAAGAAATAACCATTTCAAAGAAATGAGGAAAAATCCAACAAAACAGCCAAAGAAGCAAATGACGATCGACCGTTCGAACAGAGCAGTCGACTTTCAATTGAAGATTTTCAAAATAAAACATGACGGTCGACCGTGACTTGCCATACAGCCAGTTAGAGCTTTTTTTAGCATGTTTCGACTGATACTCGATTAAAACTTTGTAAATTCGAAATTAAATTTCCTGAGATGATAAAACATATCTTGTATAACATGTAAGAGTTATTAAAACACATCAAAACAAATCAAAGAGTAAATTTTCACAAAATCCTTCAAAACAGTAAATATGAATGTGATTGTGTATATGTGTGTACTTTGCTACAGCCAAGGCCTCAAAATCTCATTAACAAGGATTAGTGCAATGTTCAAAACTATCTTAGTATCAAACAACTCAAATCCGATTGAAAACTTCACAAAACATCACTTTTGACAATTCTTCAAATAATGTAAGTGTATATATATATAAGTGTAGTTAGTGTATGTTTGCATCAGTAACATCAAGAAACTCAAAGTATTTTAAAAGTTTGAAGTTCAAAGCCATCTCATCAATGAAACAAATCAAAACCAATCGAAAAGCTTTGCAAAACGCAAGAACTTAATTTTCGGCATTCTTCAAAACAGAAACATAGGTTTATATGTATATATGTAATTGTTGGTGTGTATGCATCAGTCAAAACATCAAGAAACATCTTATATCAGTGGCATATTGATTAATCTAATCTCAGTATCCAACTAAACCAAATTCAATTCGAAATTTCACAAAAATCACCGAACCAAAATTTGGCCTGCACACAAACAGACCCGAAAACATACCCCCTTCTTTGTAATTCAAAACTTGATCTTTTTAACCTTTTATACACATACCCAATCATTTACACTTGTTACTCATGAACATATGCACTCACAACGTGCAAATAATCATGTTTTTAACCATCGCAAAGTCAAGAGCAGAACAACATATGCATACATAGTAGGGTTCATCTTTAAATCAATTTTTGTTTACATTTTATACAACAGCATCATACAACTCAATATATAATACTCAAATCAGCAACAATATGATTGAAAACATCCTACTCATGATTTCTATTAGGTTCTTTAACAATCTTAAGTTATCAAATTAGGGTTTCATGCATCAATAGTGCAGTTTCATAAAAAAATTCAATTTTTAATTCATCAATCCATCAAAATTCATTATATCTTCATACCATCATTTAACAAGCTTTCTAATAGATAAATCATCACATACAACATGCTTAGAACAATAAAAAAATAAATATATGTCACTCACCTTATTGAAGAATCAACCGATGAAAAATAATGAGAATAAGAAAATCTTTCCTTTCGCAAGAAAACCAAGATCATCGCTTTAAAACTTCAAGAAAATAATAATAAGAAATCCCTTTGTGTTGTGCCGCAAAGAGACGGCTGCACCCCACCTTAAATAGGCCGGAATTTAGGGTTTTAGGGTTTTGGGAATAGATTTGCAAAATACCTATTTTAAATATATCTTTACATATATATATATCCTTATACTTGAAAGTTAAATAAAACCAACTTAATTGAAATTTAAAAATAAAAACAACTACCCTACTATCAGCCGGCATTGTTTTGAAAACCCAGAAAAATAAAATTGCACTTTTGCCCCTCTAAGTGGTAATTTTGTAAAAATATCCATCTTCATCAAAACTTGCAAAATAAATCAAATTTATTTAAAAAAAATATAAAATCTTTACCTCTGAGTTGACTAGGCATCATGCCCAGCCCAAAATCTGAAAATCTGGAGTTTTTACTCCAAGTGATAATTTTGTACAAAAGTTCCTCTTTTTGTAATATTTACAAATAAGTCAAATAATATTCAGAAAAAATCAGAAAATTCACAAATAATATATAATAATAAAATATGGGTTTTCCCAAAATAATTTTTTGACTTTGGAACTTTCCAAGAAAATATTTGCACGTGTAAAAATGGTAAATTTCAGAAAAATATTTATTAAATTATCAAAAATCATTTTAATTCATTTATTAATCTTAAAAGCATTATTTAAAAATTTGGGGTATTACAGCCTCTTCTTCAAAAATTAGTGGTACTTTTTCGACAATTGGAGTAAGAGATGATTCACTAATACTAACGGTTCTATCTCTTTTCCCGAAAAAGAAATCGAGATTTCTTTTTTGTTTTCTCATACTATCTACAAGGTATAACAATACAATATTATTAATCCATAATTGCAAAAAAATTTCAACCACAATTCACAACATATAACTCAATTGTTTCGGTACTATATTTCCAATTCAATCACATAACATACCAACATACCAAAAAAGAGGGTTCACAATTTTTCCATTTAGTCCCAGAGAAAATATTAGAGCATTTGCACCTTACCTTACCAATTTTCCATAAAGAAACATAATCTGATAATTTTTTTATGTTGTATCTCAGGTACCTCATCAGTCATCAGTTACAGACTGTAAAATTCAACTTTCTGAACTTGAATGAATGCACACTGGATTTGAAGGTACTATGACCCAATGCTTTTTACTCATGAAGAATTGAAAAATAAGCTGAATTTATTATAAGGTTTCCTACCAAAAAAATTACCCAAAAAAACCAAATTAAGCCCTAAATCACTCACCAAACAAACCAAACAAAACCGAATTAACCAACAAAAAAATTACCCGACAAACCTAAAATTTATAGTTCAATAAAGTTCTCAATTATAAATTGATGACCCAATTCTACAAAAAAAAAAGAATTTTGAAGGATACCTTAATTGTGGATTGAGACAATGATATGAAAGAGAATCAGAGAGCTTCGGTTGCCTTAATAGATGGAACTAGGAACCCTAAACACAAAAAATCCAAAATCAATAAGACAATAACTAGAAGTCTAGAATCTAAAAGACTAAAATTAAAGCAAGAAATTATCTTTATTGAGAAAGACTGGTTTATTACTTGATTTGAGTTACTAGGGAGGTCGACCAGGATGCCGGCGTTGCTGGTGGTGTGCAAATCCGAAGAGAATGAGAGGAGTGTGAGGATGGGTTAACTGATAAATGGGTTGGGTAGTTTAATAAATGTGGGAGGTGAATGGTTGCTGAATTTCATTTGTATTTGGGCTTTTGGACTTTGGCTTGGATAGGTTAGGTTGGGGTCCCAAAAATTATTTGTTTGGTGGGGTGGGGGGCAAATTCGAAAATTAGGTATATAGAAGAAGGGTTTTGCAAATATTCTGGGGTCCCATTTGTCCCCCCAGAATTGCAGCTGCCTCCACCCCTGGTACTGAACGTTATCGCTATATGAATATCCTTGAAGAAAATTTTGTTTGATAAAAAAGACAAAAATCTCATTATAGACACTAACTTAATATATAATTTGATTTTCATCATCATGTTTGTTGTAACATTGTTTTTATAGTAGAGTTTAAATATCTAATAGTTTGAACCATTTTATTGTCTACACTCAGGATTCACTGAAGAGGATCTGCGCACTAGACATTCATCTTCATATAGTACCAGTTTCGAAGAATATGACTGAGGCTATACTAAGCACTATGTGCTGAGTAGTATCTTCTCTTTACCTATGTTGTCATTGTCCTGGCTTATGTGGTTAGAACTCATTCTTTGTAGTGTATATCATACATTATCACTGTTTATGTTGCTGCTTATTTTGGTGTGGGAGCAAACAGATAGTGAGCTTATATTTTGAAGGAAACTACTAAAGATCTTACCATTGATCGTCGCTGTAAAAAGTGGTTAGATCTCCCGAAATTGCATCTGGATCGTTGAAAGAGCACCTTGAACTTAATCTGATGGTTGCTGACACGGCCGATGGACCTAAAAAAAGCCTGAAACACCGGGGATGGCCCTAGCGACAGACCCTCCGATGCTCAAGTAAAAACTAGAGAGAGAAAATCTTGATTAATTTATGACTGAGGAGAGGGGGGGTAATTATAGGCCATAGGAGATTGATATGAGTATGTTAGATTGATATAGATCCATTACCACCTGTTGATTCTCTCACTTAAGAGATAAGATTTTTTGTCTGGGGATAAGAGATTTGACTTACAACCCTCATGAACTGGGTATCTCTCATAGTGGGCCTAGTCGCTTTTAATGGGCTTAGAAGCGGGTCATGTCGTATAAATGAGCCTGAAGAAGCCCTGGACCTGTTAAAGAGGTCTGCTATGGTTGATCTGTCTGTAGAAGCTTTAGGACCGGTGCTAGAATTGTATGACACTGATTTGCCGCGATTTTTACCATTATCATCAGCCCCCCACTCCCAGAAGACAATTTTCTTATCTTTCGGAGAGTAGTTCGCCTTATTTCAGAGTCCTGTAGGATAATCTTAGCTTTGAGGGGCGTTTGGAGTATCCTGGAACTGGTCCGAAGCTTCTAGAGGCAGTGAATATTATCCTGGACTTTTCTGAATTTCTCTGGAATTTTCCATAACTTTTTCAGATTTGTAATAATTTTTCCCCAATTAATATTACTATATCAAATATTTTAATTAATTATTCAAAATTTTAAATATTTTTCAGAAATTTTAATTATTTTTTAGAATTTAATAACTATTTTTTGAATTTTAAATTATTTTTTGGGGAATTTTATTAATTTATCAACCCAGCATGATTTTTGGGCAGGTTACGAGCGTTGATCATGTGGAGCTTGCCCACTGAGCGAATCAGGTGGTAGTGATCTTATCGCTATGATGAGGGGTGACGTGGCACTATCAGGAGCGCCGATCAAGGCTCAGCTCGCCCGCTGAGCGAGATTGAGCGATAGAGAAGCGAGTGGAAGGAGATGGGCATTGTGACTTCATCTGGTGTGCAAATCATGCACGGGCTCGAGTTTTCAAGGGTTCCAATGGCTATTGTCCACTGTGAGAACCCCTCAGCTCGTCCGACCGTTTCACTAAGCTACTGTTCTTCTTCTCCACTTCAACTTCTCACCGAGATAGTTTTTGGCGGTTTAGCTTTCTCTTCGTCGAGCTAAAGTGCAGTCGACCTCGGTGTTTGATCTCGACCTCGGAGTTTGATGCAAGAGTCCTTGGTTCTTCAGGCAAGCTGCTTTTCACCATTTGAACAAAGGCCTATATTAAGACAAAACATGCTTTTAGAACTAATGCGCTGACTTGCAATTGGTGTCAGGTTAGGAATGGTCACTCTGCCATCACCCAGCAAGACATTGTTGGTGTGCTAGACAAACAGTTACTCGAGGGGATGGGTGTACTGCTCACAGAAGAAGAACAACTGAAAATGTAACACCCCACAGTTTTCAATCACATGCATGCCACCTCATTCTTTGCTCATTTACTAAATGAGCAAGTTGCTCATATCCCTTTTACCCTATATAGAATATACATATGAGATATATATATGTTAAAAAAGAAAAAGTATATGTGCTGTTGTTGTATATGGAATGAGTAATGCTACATCCACTACCAAGTTCACTACATTTCTCCTCACTACCTTAGGTGGCACACTCCAATAGATAGGAGAAGATAGAGTAGGTGGGAGAACTCTCCAATAGAAATATGCCACCTAAGATAGTGAAGAGAATGGTAGTGAAATTGGTAGTGGCTAAAGCATTACTCATATGGAATTATACATGTTGAAATGGTATTCAAAGTGGGGGGCCCCACGAGCTATTAACAGCAAGGAGCTGTTTGGTCTGTTGTTGACTTCGTCAACACTAGGTGACGCTTCTTCACAAGAAGTTGGGGCCCACCTTCTTCTATATGCTGTTGCTTACTGTTCTCGGATGAGAGAGATGGTAAGTGAGGTTTAATGCCATATCGATAAAAATACTTGAGTATAATATAATATAAATATAATAGTCTATGATTAAGAGTTATCTAATCGGTTAACCAACTTTTGAAAGGCAGCCTGTGGTGAGCAGTTGTACTACATAGTAATTGATTTGTCTTGTAAATTATATAAATTGTCTGAACTAGGGGCAGGGCGTTACAGAAAATTGAATATTAGCTTCCTTTTACAGTTTTACTAGTAGAGTAATTTTTTTAATATTTTTGAATATTTTAAAATTTTAATTTTTTTTAAAAACACGGCCTATCTCGGCGTTTTTTTGCAAAAAACGCAGGAATAGGGTATTTTAAAAATATATATATATAACCTACCTAGCGTTTTTGGTAAAAAAACGCCGGGATATGGATTTTTTTTCTTTTTTTTAAATATAACCTATAACGGCGGTTTTTTCCCACTACGCCGAGGTAGGTAACTATTTCATTTTTTTAATTAATGTGTCTATCCCGGCGTTTTTATTGAAAACGCTGGGATAGGTACCTCTATAGCGGCATTGCTAATAAACGCCGGGATAGACCTATTATCTATCCCGACGCATGCTTTTGCGGCACTTTTGATGGCGTTTTCAAGCGCCGCTACGTGTTATAGCGCCGCTAAAAAATGCCAGGATAGCCATATAAAAATGCCGCTAAAGCCCAGACGGTTTGTAGTGGGTGAGCCGTTATCATTGTTCAGCTTCAAGAGAAGATTGTGCCGAGTGTTTCAAAGGTGATGGAGAGAGATCGAGAGTTGTAATCTCTTTGTAATCTTTGTATTTCTTGGGGAATAAGAAGTATTGGTTATCTCTGCATATCGATTGTGTTCTTGTGAGTCTTGATAGTTACTATTGCTTGTGGTATACTTCCGCTATTAGCACTACGAGTTGTGGTAGATTCTTTAACATTAAAGCATCCACAATAGTTGAGGGTCAAAATATGCATAAATGGATAAATGAATATAGCAAAGTTACGTTTTGCTGCAGTTGTTGAATGCTATTTTTAAACTTTTTAAATTAAAATAGAAACAGACGGTGCTTCATGTGCCGTCGGAGAGGAAAAAAAATTTAAAAACATTTTAAAACGGTGGGATGGCATATCATGTTCTGTCGGAGGAAAAAAAAAATTTATAAAAAATGGTGCGACGGTTTCGTCCTCGAATGGCAAAGAAAAAATTACAAAAAAATTATAAAACTTACAAAAAATTTACAGAAATTATGAAAAAATTACAAAAAAAATTACAAAAAATTACAAAAAAAAATTACAAAAAATTGCAAATAACTACCTACAGGTGGGACGGCACTTCAAGTGCCGTCCGAGGGAGAGGTGGGTTTATTTGGTTTTTTTATTAGGAAATTAATTTTCTTTTGGAGGGACGGCACTTCAGTGCCGTCCGACCATTAAAAAAATAAATTTTTTGTGCGACGGCACTTGAAGTGCGCGCCGCACTTGAAGTGCCGTCCGACCATTAAAAAAATATTTTTTTTTGGTGCGACTGCACTTCAAGCTCACTACAAGGAATTTGCCATATACCAACGGACACCTATAGTGACAGATCACTAAAACCGTGGGTATAGGCATTATATACCAACAACGTATAGTAAATTGTGGGTATAGATATCCTATAGCTTTAGAGCTTTTAATCCGTAACTATTAGTTTTACTAACGGGATAAAACACTGTGGGTATATTCCATAATTTATTTTCCCCCCAACCTTTTCATTCCCCCCCCCCCCCCCCCCGAAATCCCAAATCCCCAATTTATACACACTCTCTCACACCGTTCTCTCTCTCTCTCTCTCTCTCTCTCTCTCTCTCTCTCTCTCTCACCCGAATCCCCGACCCATTGGTTAGCGTCGTCGTCATTCATCCATGTCGCCGTCATCATTCATCCACGTCGCCATCGTCGCTCCCTCCCACCATCGCCGTTGCTCATCCATCACCACCGCCGCCGCCGTCTTCCTTTCAACCGTCGCTGTCTTCCTCCACCACCACCCATCGCCGTCGCCCACCTCTTCCTCCACCGTCGTCTTTCCATATCTGTCGTCACCCACCGCTTCCACCACCACCCGCGTTCATTTATTCTTGATTAATTTTGCAAACCCTAGGTATGAATTTGATGCTTGGTGCTTCCCCTTAGTTGATGATTTTTTATTGCCATGTTGTTGTTTACCATGTTAACCTAAGTTAGGAGTTCCAATTGTTGATCCATAATTTTATAGCCATAATTTTCTTTGATTTTTTAGAATAGGCATCATTAAGTAATGTCATGTATTGCTGATTAAGTCTGAGCCCCTATTTGAAAGGCTAAAATTTATGATAGTTACACCAACTGGTGTGTTTGATGTTTTGATAGCCTACAATATGAACCAACCAAACAATAGCCAGTTCGTGCGAACCTCCATATGCACAGGCAACTCTATGTTTTCTTTCTTTGCTATTTGTAACGTTGACCCTCTCAAGTATGTCTTCCTCAGTTGTCTTCTTAAACTAAGTGTTTTCAACCAGTGTATGTTTAATGTAAGATCTATATATTGTTATAGTAATTTGGTTTGTTTACTTGATTATATTTAGGTTAAGAAGCTTAGATAATAAATGAAAAGTATCTTTTTTCTTGGCACAATTTCAAGTCTTATGATCCTATTGCAGTTTCTAAATTTGCTTTTGACAACTTGTCGTGAACTTTTGTATTATTTTTTTCTTCTATGAAAACGTTCTAGTACTTTGAAGTTGCTGCATGATTTTTCCTCATAGTACCATATCAGAATTGGATAAATAATGTGTTTGAACCAGAATTCTTTATGGCTACATTTATTGTAATTTACTGCTGACAAACTTTTGTTTCTGTTAAGGTTCTAAGGGAGAGAGATGGAGTTCCTGATCTTCGTCGGGCAGCTAGGTCTAAATATGCTAGTGTTTCTCTCCCTGAGGTTGGTACACTTATTAAAAATATGGTTGTTTTATCCATTTAGTGGTGCAACTGACTTTAATAGCTTTTATTTCACTCTGTATGCAATTGTTCTCGATGACCCTTCACACTTTTTTTCCCTTTTACACTCTTCTAAGGATGCATGTTTTGTCTAAAAATACTTAGTTACTTACCATCATTGTTGCATTGTGCTTCCATTAACATGCAGCTTGATGGCTCACTAAGAAAGCAGCTAAAAGGTGGGAAAGACATTGATGATTCCTTGATTGCAGTTGTCATCCAAAATTTGAAACTTGTTTGAAGTAAGAAAATACATTCTATATGCTAGTGTCTTCGAAGTGACCATTTATCTTGTTGATGATGACTGGGGTTTTTTATTTTACATGAAGGATGGGTCCAGGGTTATTGTTATGGATGCTAGCGGCACTCGATCTAAAGCCATTGCAAGATCCTTAGTGAAACTTGGTGTTAAGGTAAAAACCTATATTTGACCCAGTAGCTTACATGTAATTTGTGTACTGTAATTGTTTTCACACTGCAGCTTTTGCTGACAGAAATCCTACTTGGTCGAAGGTGGATTCCAATCATGGGTGAGAAAGGGTCTCCGCATAAAAGAGCTCAAACAAGATACCACATTGTCCTTATTAAATGAGGTATAAGCAGCAGATTTACTAATATATTTCATGTTAACCGTCGGAACATCTACAATTCCCCGCACGAATTTCTTGTAAATCTCTTCATCTGTTAATTCTTTTAAAGATATATTTATTGTTTCTATCTGCAGTGAATGCCAACTGCAGTTTTAGGTCCATTTATAATCATGCATTCCATATGATCTTATGCAGGAAGCCGAGGCAATTCTTGAAGATATTAGGCCCACCTCGACACTTGTTATTGGTTATGGCCTGGTAAGATGATAGTTTTCTGTGTCTTAGTACAAAACAACTTTTTAAGGATCATGCTGTGCATCTTTTAAAATGCCTAAAGTTTTCTGAAAACGGTCTAGTTTTGTTTAGTTGCTACTGCCGATCTTCATAAGCTTTTTTGCTTTTCAACTGATTTACTATGCAAATGAGAAGGGAATTTTCCAATAATTATTTCAAGATATTACTATGATTTTAGTTGTTTCTCTAATATTTATAATGTTTTAGGAAGAACTAAACAAACACAATAATGAGGCTGGAACATCTCAATCAGCCCAAAATACACAAAGTCATATGCCTTGGAAGGATGACACATATTCCTAAGTACAAGGACCTAAAAAGTCCTATATCATGACAGATCAGCTATCAATAAATTTCAAGAATATTAATAGTGGAATGCACCTTCTTCCTCCTTTTTCTTGTACTTCTCTTATTTGGATTTAAGGTCATAGCTGCTTAATTGAGGATCACTATGAACAGGAAGACACTCCATAATTACCTACCGGATTTACGGAGTTAAAAGTAAAATATACTTAGATGGAAAAGAAAAGAAACTGATAACGTTAAAGCATTTGTTCATCTTAGAGATTTTCACATCTAGTCACATGCAATCTGGTATTTAGGTTCTTGGCAGATGCACAAAGAGAGTAACTAGAAAACGAGGACCGATTGTTTTTGTGCTCAATGCAAAATATCTATCAATTTCTGATTGATTATGTACAACCCCGTATTTTCAAATATTATTTTTATATTTGAAAATGAATTTAAATTTATTTTTGGAGATTTAATGAATATTTTCAGAAAAATTTATCTTTTGTACACGTGCGAAACACGTACAAATCCTTTTATGAGAAGTTTGAAAATTTAGTTTTCCTTATGAGAAATCTTTATTTAATATTTGAGATTTATTTAGTATTTTTTCAGATTTTTCTGAAATTAATTGGAACTATTTGCAATTTTTGAGAAAAGAAGGACCTTTTTGCAAATTTGACATTTTAGGGGTTAAAGTGCAGAATACAATTTCTGGACGTTTTGAACAGTATTTAGAATGTATATTTTCTTTTAAATCCAAATTTAAATGAGTTTGATGGAATTTCCAAAGAATGATCTATACATGCAAATTGTATTTTGGAAAGGGTTGTTTTGCAAAGTGTGGGTAAAACCCTAATATTCAATCCGGCATATTTAAGAGATTTTTCTCCCAGCCGTCATTGTTGATAACACACAGAATTTTTGAGGAGATTTACTTTGGAGGAGAAAGGGACTTTGGATCTAACAAAAGGAGGATTTTTTTCGTGGACTATTCTCAAAATCTAAGGTGAGATATATAAAAATTGTTGTGTTGTTTTGATTTATGTGAGAGATATAGAAATTGTTTGTTGTTTGTTTCATGCGTGTGACTTTGTTTTTGTTGGTTTGATTTTGTGAGTGTTATAATTCGTCTTGTTGATTGATCTATGTGTACAAATATCATGAAGTAATGGTTGGACGTTGTGAACAATATAGATATTGTGATGTGGTATGAATCATGTGAATAAGGGTGGATGAAATAGTAGATCTTTAATATTAAAATCGTTTGCTAAAAGCATGTTGAGATTTGTGTATGAATACCTGGACATTAGATTCATAATTCAGATTTGATTTAGATTTGTGAAGGAATTTAGATCTTGTAAAACCCTAATGAAAGAATTTTGATTAGAACATGAGAACTTGAACTTTGACTTATTGATGTTTTGAGTAATATATACATATACCTGATGAAAATTCGTTGAGATTTATTGTTTTCCTGAATACGAACTATTTTCGTAAACATTGATCATTAGAAAGCTTCAGATTTTGATTTTGTATTCAGACCTAAACTTTGAAATCTGTAGGCCGACAGTCGACTGGCCTACCGTGCAGTCGACTGGTACGAGCCTGGCATTTTATTTTAGAATTGTTGAAAAAGTTGTTCTGGACAGTCGACCTAGCTCATAGGCAGTCGACTGGTCCACTGAAGAAATTATTTTTGTATAAATTATTAGTCCTTTTTGGACAGTCGACCTATAACCCTTTAAGTCGACTTATATACTTAGAATATTTTTGAGAAAATTATTGGAAATTACCTCGGGGAAGTCGATGGATCCCTTCTTAAGTCGACTGATAAATGACTTAGTTTATTTTTGTAAAATCTTGAATTTGGTCCTCTGGACAGTCGACTTATCATCAGTATGAGTCGACTGATACTGAAGGATATTTGTAAACTTCAGTGTTAATTCGAATGATTGGTTTCTCAGATAATTTAGTACATACTTGTCGTTCAGTTCAGTATATGATTAAGCAATTGACTTGAGATATTCAGATAAGTATTTCATTTGAGACATTTAGTTGAGCCACTTTGTTTAGTGGAACTTGGTTTAGACTTTTTGAGTTTGAGTCTCTAGTGGTGTGTGACCCTAGTATACCGGTGTTGAGTTATTTGTTGAGGCCCAGTGAGGCATTTCAGTTATTGAGTTTTGAATTTAGGCCGGTAGGGTATACCACCTTAGGAGATTCGTTAAGTAAACAATTAAGCAAAATATTAAGGACAGGCACTAATGGTGATATGATGAACGGGAACATGAGTCAAGTACCTCAGTATGGCTTTCGGTGTGGGACAATCTCCGGAATTATCACAGTAGATTATTAGTGGTGTGGGATATGTCTCCGGAATTATCACAGTCATGTGGTGTGGGACAATCTCCGAAATTATCACGGTAACTATTTGTGGTGTGGGATTGATCTCCGGAATTATCGGAGTCGAGGTGAAGCACATGTGGTATATTATGGTGACGTGTCAATGTTTCGGTGTGGGATGATCTCCGGAATTATTCAAGTGAAATATCTTGGGTGTGGGATCCATCTCCGGAATTATCGGGCATGAGATACTATCCATGGTTTATCTTTATCTCATAGTAGTCATCGTGTTAGGATTAGTTCATAACGCGGGGGATTGAACCCTATGAAGTGAAGACGTTAAGGGCTTGCACCGAACCTATGTAGAATGGGATGCATAGACTTCGACAAGTACGCATTAGAGAGTCTGCATATAGAACTTGTATTTTCTTGGCTTGGTTTTATGCATTAGGTTTTCCTATTCCCTACACCCGACACTTAGTTTAGCTCCACTTGATATTTTATGTACTGTCATTTCGTATTTCTCATTTTCCTATTTAATACTTGTTGTTTAAGAATTTATGAGATATGATCTTTTATGTGGTTCGTTTATTTTTATATTTCTCACACCATTTATGGCTGACCCCTTTAGTTTGGGGGTTAGGGATCATCTCTAGCCTCACTTGATGCAGGTAGTTGCTTAGTGATAGAGATTTGGATGCTAGAGGCATATTTGAGTTAAATTGAATCCTAAGTGCTTGTGTAAAATTGTAATATCAGTTTGAGATAAATTTGGGTTGTAAATAAAGAAATTATTGAGTTGAGTTTGTTTTGAATTCCGCTGTGATTTGTAAAAGATTTGTTGTAATAAATGTTGAAAATTTTAGTGGTGTTGGTTATGTTTAATATTGTATTGAAGTGGATCACTGGGAATGTGCCACATATTTTCTATGTTATTAATCTAGAAATTCGGGGCGCTACAGAGATTGGTATCAGAGCGACGCTTCAATAGTAATACTAAACATGACATAAAAATAACCTAGGTGTGGACATTAGAGTGTGTGTACCTAGGTGTGGACATTAAAGAGTGAGTATCACATAGAACTGAATATGACGTTTTACCTTTGGGATACAATTGAGTTTTGCCAAAGGATATTGATGTGAGTTTGAATTGTGTGTGTGATGCTCTAACTTTTCCCTCGTTTTGCAGTATTCAAAATGGTTGCACTCAGGAGCAGGAATGGTGGCAACAATGAGGATGGAGCTGGTGGTTCCCGAGGAAATGGGATCGACCTTGAGGCTGAATTCGCCAAGGAGTACCAGACGCTGAACACGCTGATGGCACTCAATGTGGCGCAGCAGCAAGCTCAGCAACAGAATCCGCAGCCAAATCATGGAGCTGGACATGGATTGGTGAATGCCGATCCTATTAAGAAGATTGAATCCTTTAAGAGGATGAGGCTGCCAGTCTTTGAGGGGCAAGCTGATCCAACAGCAGCAGATGATTGGATTAGGAAGATGGAGACGATCTTCGAGGTATCGGAGACTTCAGCAGCCAGCAAGGTGAAGTTAGCTTCGATGCAGCTTGAGAAGGACGCTGGTGTCTAGTGGGAGTCAGTGAAAAGGGCTTTGGGAGATCAGCAGTTGACTTGGGAAGCTTTTCTGGAGGAGTTCAGAGATCGCTTCTTTCCCCTAGATGTCCAGGAGAAGAAGGTGACTGAGTTCTTGAACCTTCAGCAGGGCAGCATGACCGTGCGGGAGTATGAGACCAAATTTGCTCAGCTTTCGCGGTATGCACCAGAATTGGTTGTTGATGAGGCTAAGAAGGCCAAAAAGTTTGAACAGGGCTTGAGGCCAAGCTTGAGGTCGAGGATGATCCCGTTGGGCATCAGAAGATTCGACAAGCTGGTCAGGAGCGGCGATGACTGAGGAGGATATGGACCAGTTCCAGAAGAAGCAAGATACATGGAACCGGAACAAGAGGCCAGCATCAGGCCAGAGTGGGAAAGGATTCCCTGCGAAGCAGGCCAAATTCAGTGACCCAGTGCAGAAGGCACCTGCAACTCAAGGGGTGACCTGTTATTACTGCAAGGAGGCAGGACATTACAAGTCAGCATGTTCGAAGTTGGCAAAGCAGGTTTGTTCCCAGTGTGGGCAGGCAGGACATTCTCAGTCTCATTGTCCACAACTGAAGAAGGATGGTTCTGGTGGGAGCAAATTTCAGAAGAGGCAAGGGCGAGTATTTGCATTAACCGAGGAAGACGCTAGTAACTCGGAAAATGTAATACAGGGTATGCAAGAATTTTGAATTTTATTTTGAATCAATGTAATAAATGAAACCTTTATTTGAGAACAATTTAAGATTGAGTATCATTCTTATTGTAACAGGAGTTGTTTTAATTAATGGAATAAAGGCCAAGGTTTTATTTGACACTGGTTCATCGCATACTTGTATCGCCAAGTTTTGCAAAGATCTTAGGTGTGGAACCTAAGTTGTTTCCAGACAGGGTTTTGTCGGTGGCAACGCCATCAGGTGAAGAGCTGATTGCGGATCGATATTACGAGGGCTGTGATATCGAGATTGGTGGGAGGTTGTTCGGCATTGATATGATCGAGCTGAAAGTTTTGGGTGTGGATGTCATCGTGGGCATTGATTGGATGGCAATATATGATGCCACAATCGAATGCAAGCTGAAGGAGGTGTTGGTGAAAGCACCAGGTGGACCTGCAGTGACTTTCCAAGGAAAGAAGAAGATTCTGAAGGTGGCTGCAATGGTATCCAAGATGGCTATTCCAGATGAAGTCAAGAGCATTCCGGTTGTCAGAGATTTTCCTCAGGTGTTCTTGGATGATTTTCCAGGATTACCGTCGCAGAGAGATGTGGAGTTTTGCATTAATGTTCAGCCGGGGAGTGCGCCGATTTCCAAGGATCCGTACAGGATGGCACTTGTAGAGCAAGATGAAGTGAAGAAGCAGATTGAGGAGCTGTTGAGCAAAGGGCTTATTAGGCTGAGTTCTTCTCCGTGGGGAGCGCCAGTGCTGTTAGTCAAGAAGAAGGATGGGTCAATGAGGATGTGCATTGACTATCGAGAGTTGAGTAGGGTGACTATTCAGAACAAGTATCCACTGCCGCGGATTGATGATTTGTTCGACAGGCTTCGAGGAGCAGCTGTGTTTTCGAAGATTGATTTGAGGTCGGGGTATCATCAGGTACGAGTCAAGGAGGAAGATGTGAGTAAGACAGCTTTCAGGACTCGTCATGGGCTCTATGAGTTTCTGGTAATGCCATTCGGGTTGACGAATGCGCCAGCAGTGTTCATGGATATGATGAATTGGGTTTTGAGGCCATTTATTGACTCTTTCGTGGTAGTTTTCATCGACGACATTTTGGTGTATTCGAAGTCGGAGGAGGAGCATTCTACGCACTTGACAGCTGTATTACAGAAATTGCAGGAGCATAGCTTGTATGCCAAGTTGTCGAAGTGTGAGTTTTGGAAGTCTGAGGTAGCTTTCCTTGGTCATATTCTTTCTAAGAAGGGAGTAGCTACTGATCCTCAGAAAGTTGAAGTAGTGAAGGATTGGCCCAGGCTAACGTCGGTGAAGGAAGTCAGGAGTTTCTTGGGTTTAGCTGGATACTACAGGAGATTTATCCAGGGTTATTCTCAGATTACAGTTCCTTTGACAGGTTTGACCCGGAAGAATGTGGCGTTTGTATGGACAGATAAGTGTGATGAGAGTTTCCTTGAGTTAAAGGAAAGGTTGACTACTGCACCTATCTTAGCTTTGCCGCAAGCTGGGAAGGATTATGATATCTACAGTGATGCGTCTCTCAGAGGTTTGGGATGTGTCTTGATGCAAGAAGGCAAGATTATTGCTTATGGTTCGAGGCAATTGCGTCCGCATGAAAAGAATTACCCGACGCATGATTTGGAGTTAGCAGCTATCATTTATGCCTTGAAGCTGTGGAGGCATTATGTCTATGGTGAGAAGGTCAATATGTACACCGACCACAAGAGCCTGAAGTACATTTATCAGCAGAAGGATCTTAATCTTCGGTAGAGAAGGTGGTTGGAGGTATTGGAAGACATTCGTCCCGAGATCAAGTACCATCCGGGCAAAGTGAATGTGGTGGCTGATGGGCTTAGCAGGAAGAGTAGTTTATCGAGATTGATCACTACTCGCAGAGAGTTCGCAGCAGAGATCGATCAGGCAGGTATCGAGGTGGTGCTGCAGGGTTTAGGGGCATCTTTGGCTCAGTTGAGGCTGCAGTCGTCCTTGAGAGAGAGAATTGTGTAAGGTCAGAGATCAGATCCAGAGATCCAGAAGATGTTGCAACAGGTTTCAGAGAGCAAGCTATCAGAGTTTCGTGTCCAAGATGGAGTTCTTTGGATGGGTGAGAGGTTGTGTGTTCCAGATAATGCAGATTTGAGATAGGGTATCTTGCAGGAAGCACACAGTACATTGTTGTCAGTTCATCCAGGAGGCACGAAGATGTACAAGGACATCAAACAGTACTTTTGGTGGTCTGGTATGAAGCGGGATGTAGCAGATTTTGTGGCAAGGTGTCTGACTTGTCAGCAGATCAAAGCAGAAAATCAGAGACCTGGAGGTTTGTTACAGCCGTTACCCATTTCGGAGTGGAAGTGGGAGAATATCAGTATGGATTTCATCACAGGTTTGCCGAGGAGTTCGAAGGGCAATGACTCGATTTGGGTTGTTGTGGACCGTTTGACTAAGTCGGCTCACTTTCTAGCCATGAAGATTACTTGGTCGATGGAGAAATTGGATGAGTTGTACATTGGGGAAATTGTGAGACTTCATGGAGTTCCTTTGTCGATTGTTTCCGACAGAGATGCAAGGTTTACTTCAAGGTTTTGGAAGAGCCTACAAGCCGCTTTAGGCACCAGTACTATTTCAGTACAGCTTTTCATCCACAGACCGATGGTCAGACTGAGAGGGTGAATCGAGTGCTGGAAGATATGTTGAGGGCTTGTGTTATGGATTTTGGTGGTAGTTGGGAGAGATACTTGGCATTGGTTGAGTTTGCTTATAACAACAGTTACCATGAGAGAATTGGGATGGCACCGTATGAGGCTTTGTACGGGCGGAGGTGCAGGACACCTGTTTGTTGGTATGAGGTTGGCGAGAGGCAGATGTATGGTCCTGAGATTGTGCAGCAGACATCCGAGCAGATTGAGCTGATTCGCAAGAGGTTAGTCGAGGCTCAGAGTCGGCAGAAGAGTTATGCTGATACACGACGAAGAGACTTGGAGTTTGAAGTTGGGGATGCAGTTTTCCTCAAGGTTTCTCCGACCAAAGGAGTGATCAGGTTTGGTAAGGGAGGCAAGTTGGCACCAAGGTATATCGGTCCATACAGGATCATGGAACGGATTGGCAAGACCGCTTATAGATTGAAGCTTCCAGAGGAGTTGGCACAAGTGCATGATGTATTCCATGTGTCTTTATTGAGGAAATATGTGCCAGATCAGAATCATCAGTTGGTAGAGATTCCTGAAGGGTTACAGGTGAACTTGAGTTACAAGGAACGGCCTGTTGAGATTGTTGACCGTAGAGAGAAAGTTCTGAGGAGGAAGGTGATACCTATGGTCAAGGTGTTGTGGAGGAATCAGCAGTTCGAGGAGGCTACATGGGAGCCTGAGGATCGCATGCAGAAAGATATTCCTGGACTGTTTGTATGAGTGTATTTCTATTATGTGATTGTAATTCTTTTGAATGATAGTACTTGGTTTGAGTTGTATTTCTCTCATTTTGATATGCAATTGTTTGAACTATGTTTCAATTATGAGATATTGATTTCCTTATTGATATATTGTTTGGACTATAATCTATCTATGAGATATTATTTCTTTTGATGACATGTGTTTGGACTCATTAGTGGTAGTTCAGAGGACAGAACTCTTCTACGGAGGGAGTGATGTAGAACCCCGTATTTTCAAATATTATTTTTATATTTGAAAATGAATTTAAATTTATTTTTGGAGATTTAATGAATATTTTCAGAAAAATTTATCTTTTGTACACGTGCGAAACACGTGCAAATCCTTTTATGAGAAGTTTGAAAATTTAGTTTTCCTTATGAGAAATCTTTATTTAATATTTGAGATTTATTTAGTATTTTTCCAGATTTTTCTGAAATTAATTGGAACTATTTGCAATTTTTGAGAAAAGAAGGACCTTTTTGCAAATTTGACATTTTAGGGGTTAAAGTGCAGAATACAATTTCTGGACGTTTTGAACAGTATTTAGAATGTATATTTTCTTTTAAATCCAAATTTAAATGAGTTTGATGGAATTTCCAAAGAATGATCTATACATGCAAATTGTATTTTGGAAAGGGTTGTTTTGCAAAGTGTGGGTAAAACCCTAATATTCAATCCGGCATATTTAAGAGATTTTTCTCCCAGCCGTCATTGTTGATAACACACAGAATTTTTGAGGAGATTTACTTTGGAGGAGAAAGGGACTTTGGATCTAACAAAAGGAGGATTTTTTTCGTGGACTATTCTCAAAATCTAAGGTGAGATATATAAAAATTGTTGTGTTGTTTTGATTTATGTGAGAGATATAGAAATTGTTTGTTGTTTGTTTCATGCGTGTGACTTTGTTTTTGTTGGTTTGATTTTGTGAGTGTTATAATTCGTCTTGTTGATTGATCTATGTGTACAAATATCATGAAGTAATGGTTGGACGTTGTGAACAATATAGATATTGTGATGTGGTATGAATCATGTGAATATGGGTGGATGAAATAGTAGATCTTTAATATTAAAATCGTTTGCTAAAAGCATGTTGAGATTTGTGTATGAATACCTGGACATTAGATTCATAATTCAGATTTGATTTAGATTTGTGAAGGCATTTAGATCTTGTAAAACCCTAATGAAAGAATTTTGATTAGAACATGAGAACTTGAACTTTGACTTATTGATGTTTTGAGTAATATATACATATACCTGATGAAAATTCATTGAGATTTATTATTTTCCTGAATACGAACTATTTTCGTAAACATTGATCATTAGAAAGCTTCAGATTTTGATTTTGTATTCAGACCTAAACTTTGAAATCTGTAGGTCGACAGTCGACTGGCCTACCGTGCAGTCGACTGGTACGAGCCTGACATTTTATTTTAGAATTGTTGAAAAAGTTGTTCTGGACAGTCGACCTAGCTCATAGGCAGTCGACTGGTCCACTAAAGAAATTATTTTTGTATAAATTATTAGTCCTTTCTGGACAGTCGACCTATAACCCTTTAAGTCGACTTATATACTTAGAATATTTTTGAGAAAATTATTGGAAATTACTTCGGGTAAGTCGACCGATCCCTTCTTAAGTCGACTGATAAATGACTTAGTTTATTTTTGTAAAATCTTGAATTTGGTCCTCTGGACAGTCGACTTATCATCAGTATGAATCGACTGATACTGAAGGATATTTGTAAACTTCAGTATTAATTCGAATGATTGGTTTCTCAGATAATTTAGTACATACTTGTCGTTCAGTTCAGTATATGATTAAGCAATTGACTTGAGATATTCAGATAAGTATTTCATTTGAGACATTTAGTTGAGCCACTTTGTTTAGTGGAACTTGGTTTAGACTTTTTGAGTTTGAGTCTCTAGTGGTGTGTGACCCTAGTATACCGGTGTTGAGTTATTTGTTGAGGCCCAGTGAGGCATTTCAGTTATTGAGTTTTGAATTTAGGCCGGTAGGGTATACCACTCTAGGAGATTCGTTAAGTAAATAATTAAGCAAAATATTAAGGACAGGCACTAGTGGTGATATGATGAACGGGAACATGAGTCAAGTACCTCAGTATGGCTTTCGGTGTGGGACAATCTCCGGAATTATCACAGTAGATTATTAGTGGTGTGGGATATGTCTCCGGAATTATCACAGTCATGTGGTGTGGGACAATCTCCGGAATTATCACGGTAACTATTTGTGGTGTGGGATTGATCTCCGGAATTATCGGAGTCGAGGTGAAGCACATGTGGTATATTGTGGTGACGTGTCAATGTTTCGGTGTGGGATGATCTCCGGAATTATTCAAGTGAAATATCTTGGGTGTGGGTTCCATCTTCGGAATTATCGGGCATGAGATACTATTCATGGTTTATCTTTATCTCGTAGTAGTCATCATGTTAGGATTAGTTCATAAAGCGGGGGATTGAACCCTATGAAGTGAAGACGTTAAGGGCTTGCACCGAACCTATGTAGAATGGGATGCATAAACTTCAACAAGTACGCATTAGAGAGTCTGCATATAGAACTTGTGTTTTCTTGGCTTGGTTTTATGCATTAGGTTTTCCTATTCCCTACACCCGACACTTAGTTTAGCTCCACTTGATGTTTTATGTACTGTCATTTCGTATTTCTCATTTTCCTATTTAGTACTTGTTGTTTAAGAATTTATGAGATATGATCTTTTATGTGGTTTGTTTATTTTTATATTTCTCACACCATTTATGGCTGACCCCTTTAGTTTGGGGGTTAGGGATCATCTCTAGTCTCACATGATGCAGGTAGTTGCTTAGTGATGAAGATTTGGATGCTAGAGGCATATTTGAGTTAAATTGAATCCTAAGTGCTTGTGTAAAATTGTAATATCAGTTTGAGATAAATTTGGGTTGTAAATAAAGAAATTATTGAGTTGAGTTTGTTTTGAATTCCGCTGTGATTTGTAAAAGATTTGTTGTAATAAATGTTGAAAATTTTAGTGGTGTTGGTTATGTTTAATATTGTATTGAAGTGGATCACTGGGAATGTGCCACGTATTTTCTATGTTATTAATCTAGAAATTCGGGGCGCTACAGATAACTTTTCATTGACTTATATTTGACTTGCTTTGCTGCCTTGCATGAGATACAAGCAGGACTGGGCTATAAACTATTAAGTTATCAGCAAATGCATTTTGTATACAATCACCAAAGATATTATAATATTCAATAGGTTTAGGGTTTTAGTCCTTGTGCAGCATTTTTTTCTCTTCGTCAGTACTGAATTTCTGGGATTCCCTCTTCAACTCTTTCAAGTGATATCAATTATTTATGATATTCTTATCATGTTTCTACCTCTGCTGACTATGACTTGCAGGTGCAAAGATGTTGCAGCCATAGATATTAATATGGGCTGCCAGAAGTCCTTCTCTATCAATGGAGGAATGGGTGCTACTTTACTCTCTAAACCAGAACTTATTCATGATGTACTCCATATGTTACCTTGAAGACTGTTATAGTTGTATTAGAATATGTTCTTGTACTGTTAAGGCCTGTATCCTATTCCTTGACTGTGGTATCTGTTATCTTTCCCCAGATTTTGACTACATTGAAGAGGAACTTGGATACAACAGTGACATGTAAAATCCGTCTTCTCAACTCATTACAGGATACAATAGAACTTGCACGCCGAATTGAAAAAACTGGAGTTTCTGCTCTAGCTGTTCATGGAAGGTATTTCATATCTCTTCTAGATATTCAAATTTATCATGCGAAGAAGGTGAGTAAGAGATTATGCTAGGTGATGGTTTAGTGGTGACCCATTTAGATGCTTTGCCTGAAATCAGACTTGAGTACTATCTGACATCAATCCATGGATTTAGATTGATTTGTTGTCATTTCTCCATTTCATTTTTGTATCTCTAGATAGATTTACTTACATTGCCGTTTGGATAAGTTATGGAAGGATTACTTTGTTAGTAAAAATTATTTGTTCCTAGATGTAAATGTCTAAGAATGTGAGAAAAAAGGATGGCTACTAGGTTTCTACTCAAAACTTAGTTATATTGAAGAAGGTAGAAGGCAATCAGTAACAAAATCTAGTGTCTCATTTGTTGGAATTTTTTTTACGGTACAAGTAAAGGTTCCTCTTCTCTGTTTCTTTTATCTGAAAGCAGAAGAGTTAAAGACAGGCCAAGAGATCCTGCAAATTGGAGTGGGACTGTTGATATTGTGGTGTCGTTATCAATTCCTGTTATGGCTAATGGCGATGTCTTTGAGTATGAAGATTTTGAACGGATCAAAAGTTCAACAGGTAGTAAAAAGTACTTCAGTGAACTACTTCTCCATCGTTTTCCAAATAAATTTATTTACTAATTTCTCCGCAAGTAAAGCATTATTTATAAGCCAGAATGCAAAGAAAACATATTGCTTACAGATAACAACTCACCAACTACTCTCACCTCTGTGGTTACCAAACTAATATCCCATGCATTATGATAATCAACATAAAAAATCGTCCTTCTGCATTGACCAATGTCTTTTCTTATTTTTGTAGAAATGATTGAGGTGTATTGTTTGATAATGTGCTGGATTTTGTTTCAGGTGCAACATCTGTGATGGCAGCCAGAGGTGCACTATGGAATGCTTCAATTTTCTGTGCTAAAGGAAAATCAACTTGAGAGGATGTCAAAAGAGAGTTCATTCGAAAGGTGCACCTAGATAACAAATTTATCAGTTCATAGTTTTTTTTTTCTTTTATCTATACCAGTCATTATTAGTTGAGTGAAGAGTTTGCTCTTAAATTACTTATTCTGAACTTTTCAGTTATCGCTGTTAAATTGTCGATCAATTCACTTGAAGTTTTTTGTTTCACAATGCATCTTGTGGGACAATGATATCAAAAGCACCAAACATACTTTGAAAGAAATGATAATGCACTACTCTTGCCTTGAACATGCTGAAGGAAAAGCTGTGAATAAATCTGAGACAAATGCAGATTTAGCGTAAGTTTAACTGACTCAACTTTTTGAAAGAAGATTGTCCCACCAGTATCTGAAACTTGTGCAATAAAATTATCCATAAAATTATTATAAGCGCAAAAATTATTGTCCCACCAGTATCTGAAACTTGTGCCAGAGTTTTAAGGTCGAAAAACCATGATTTTGCCATTATTCTTAATTGAGTTTCTATCTGATATGTTGTTAAATTGGTTTTCGGTTTGTACTGTTTTACTCTTTTCACTCATTAGAATGCCCTACCATTTCTCCGAATTTTATCTGAAAAATAGGATTATAAAGTGTATCTCTTTCGTTGGCAATGCATTAGTTTCTTCAATTCTTGCCACGTACTGGTAGACTAGTTCCTATCAATCAGATCTAGAATACACTGCTCTCTTTTTGACTATTTGTTGATGACCAAAGTTGGATCTTTTTGCTTTGTTTTGTTTGTGAAGGGCTCTCAACAAGCGAGAAATGATTGAACTCGCTCAAAATGCAGCCGAATTTGTGTTTGCCGACGATGAAGTGAAGAAGGTTTTAAAGGAGATTTGCATGATGCTAAAAGAAGATTACTGCAAAGAGAATCAAGATCAATCAAGATCTGGTTGCCGTAAAATAAGAAAATTGTTATTGTCGTATCTCAAGTGAGGAGTCAATTGAATGTTATCTTATAATGTCATTGAATATGTTGATCGTAGTTTAAAGTATTGATTCTCATGTCTGCACACATGAATTCAATTGTGTATTTAGTTATTAACTATTTTGTAATTTGACATGCTTGTAATACTTCATTAATTTTTGATATGATTGAGTTTAATTTTTTTTAAATTTTGTTTCATAAACACATTTATCTATTTTATTGTGTATTTAATTTATAATTGGATTAATATTATAAAAGAAAATATTAAATTATTATAAGCGTAATTAATAAGAAAAAATTGTGTATAGAGCGATGGGTATATATTCAAATAATTGGATGCGAAAACCATCGCTAAAACCTATAGCAATGGAGTTTCAACTGTGGGTATAGGAAAGCAAAAGGTGTCTTTAAAACCGTATACCAACGGATACGAAACCGTAGGTATAACACCGAGGTTTTGTCCAACGGGTGAAAAAACCGTCGCTATAGGCTGTAGTGACGGCATTTTGCAGTGGGTATAGCTAATTATAAACGACGGAAAAATATGTCCGTTGATATAGATTTTACGGGCTATACCTACCTACGATTTTTCGCCTTTTACCCACGGATTTTTGCTGTCGCTATATGTCAAATTCCTTGTAGTGGCTCCATCTCTCATTTATCCATATTTTTCATATCCATCATTTATAGCAATCTCCTGTAGCGAAATATGCATAATATGCATATTTGGCCGACGACTGCAGTGCAGTTTTTGACTAAATATAGATATTATGCATATTTAGCAAATGACCGTGGATGCTCTTAGTCCCCTTATTCTTAAAATTAAATTAAAATTATACAAAGCGTATGTGTGTTTTTGAAACTTTTGAAGGCTGCTTTAGTTGGGACCCCGTGACAATCAGTCAATCGTCTAGAAATTTTTGGAACGTGGCTTGACATGACCCTCTGTTTCGAGTCTTCCAAGCTCACGAGAAAATTCAGTGCACCACAACCAAAATAATTGAATAGCCGATGTTGACTTGAAATGTTGAGCAGTTGAGAGCTAGGAGCCTAGCAAGGACCTTTCCTAGAAATATATGTAGATATGACATGTACACCTTAGAAGAAAACCAAGCACCTAGCCAATCTTCATTGAGTTCACGTCATTAACCTTGAAGGCAACTATAATGGCTTTGATCTTCAAAGTATATTTCTTGCATCTCTCACTTGCGGTACTTACAATTCATGGTCACTCCACACCAGAACGAAACACCACTCAACTTGAAGCTCTGCTCTCTTTTAAGGCTCACATTACCGACGACCCGTTCCAAGCATTAGCCTCGTGGAACGAAACCAACACCACGGCCAATCACTTCTGTAGCTGGCTTGGTGTGACTTGCGGCCACGGTGGTGGTTATGGAAATCGACTTCCTAAGCGGGTCACGGGCTTGTCCTTGCCTTCATTTAACTTATCTGGTACGCTCTCTCCGTACTTGACCAATCTCATATTTCTCCACACTCTAGACCTCTCCAAAAATAAACTCAATGGTCCTATCCCGTCGGACATTAGCCGTCTCTCACGCCTTCGTTACCTCGACCTCCGCCTCAACCTTCTCCAAGAAGAGATCCCTCCATCCCTAACTTACTGCACAAAACTCACCCAAATCTTTCTTAAAGACAACAACCTTGAGGGCGAAATTCCCAACAATTTCAGCCACATGCTCGACGTCGGCACCATCAATTTCGACCGAAATCAGCTTTCAGGAGCAATTCCAGCATCCTTGGGCTTGCTTCCCAAGTTATATTTACTTGCGCTTGGCCTAAATCAGTTAACAGGTAGCACTCCTCCATCACAAGACAGTCTTTATATAAGTTCGTTTATTTTATAGAAAGTATATACTAATTTCTGATTATTTCGCGCTACTTTGCGGATATAAATATCTCCACGTGTTTTTTTAACTTTACTTTAAATGCGTTAATGTTTCTTAAACTCCAGGTTGTTAAATCTTAGGTTTTGTGAAAGCTTAAATCTACTAGTATCATGCACGTGCGATGCATGTGGAGGGAGAATGAAAAATACAAAAAAAAACTACCAACACGTGCGCTGCACGTGTTGACACACATACACAAAAAAATAAAAAATTGTTTATTTGTTTACCAACCCCATCTCTCCCATTATAATAGTTATAGATATTGCATTGACCTTTTGTGGCTACATATTTATGCACAATTATGTCAAAGATAATAGTGAGTAGCGCTGGCAATGGGCCGGGTTTGGGCTGGATCCATATAGGCACGGGCCCGAGCCCGAAGTTGAAAATATAGGTCCGAACCCGACCCAATTTTGTCTTCGGGCTTAAAAAATTAGACCCAAGCCCGGACCCGAATTAGGCCTAATAATAGGTTCGGGTCTAGATCCGAACTACTTATGTATGTTCTAATATATAACTTTCCCATAAAATAAAACTATATCAAGAATAATATAAGATAAAAAACAACAATGATCGGAATACTAAACTGTTGAGTAATTAACATCTAATTTGTCTATTTTCATTTAATTTTATATACAATGCATAATTTCTCTATCTATAAACATTAACATTCGTTTCAACTTACATGATATTCTCTTTAAAAAATCATATATAAATATACATGATGTATACAAAAACATACACATGCACATATAAAAATTTCATTTGAGCCCGAGCTCGGCCCGATTTTTTCTCGGGCTAAAAAAATTGAGCCCGAGCCCGACCCGAAATGAAAATTATTAGCCCAAGCCCGCTAATTATTGGGTCAGACCTAGGCTGGATGGGATCGGTTCGGGCCAATTGCCACCCTTAATAGTGAGTAGTGTTAAGAAAATCGGTGCAGCGGAAGTAGATGTTATGATTTGTAGCACAAGAAGTTTGAAGAAGGAGAAGACATTAAGCGGCAAGTGACGAAGCACAGCACGATGGTAGCAAAAGCAGACAACAACTGAGCAAGAAAGCCGAGTGTGCAGTCGACTGTCGTAACTGACAGTCGACCGTCGGGAGCACAATCGACTAAATTTGTTCTCTGACTTGGGGAGCTTCATTGCAGTCGACCATTGAGTGGAGTAGTCGACTGTTGAGTGGGGCAGTCGACCGCAACGTGCGCAGGTTATTGAAATGGGTTGTGGGTTTGGATCGATTTTGGGTCAATTTGTGTTCATCTTTAAGGGTTTACTTGGGCTATAAATGTAAATGTAAATCCTAGTATTTGAGTAGTACATAACTGAGACAACTTCTTGTGCCTAGTGCTACAAAAAATGAGAGAGATTATAGAGAGATCTCATTGTAACTTTGTATTTCTTGAGTAAGAAGTATTACATATCTCTGCATATCATTTTGTGCTTATATTTGTAAGATCTTGCGTTTGTTGTAGAATCTTTTTATTGGTGCATCAAGGTCTTTGTGGGCGTTGTTGGGCACTACAAAGTGATATCAGTGCTAGGGTTTCGTGATGGTTGATAGCAAGTCCAAAGTCGAGAGATTCGATGGAAGTGATTTCGCAATGTGAAAGATTCGGATGGTGGCGTATCTTCATCAGAAAAATCTAGATGGTCTGCCGTTTGATGAGAAGCCAGAAGGTGCAGACAAGGATGAGAAGATCTTGGCAGCATGGAATCGTTTGGATCAGAAGGCGGTTGGGAAGATTCAATTAGCATTGAGTAGGAAAGCGTTATTTCATATCTCCAAGGCAAATACCACGAAGGTGGTTATGGAGATTCTCACGGATATGTATGGGAAATCGTCGGCATCGAATCAAATTCTTTACTTGAAAAAATTGGTTAACATGAAGTTGGGAGAAAAGGGATGAGTAGCATAACATGTGAACAATTATTGTATAGTATAAACCAGAAGGAAGCTGCATGATTGATGTTTTCAGAGAGAGGGCAGTCATTATTACTCTGTCTAATCTATCTGATAGTTATGGTAGACTTACATGAACTATGATAGATTCGTCGACTTTGCATAATGTTTTGAGCAACATCATGAATGATGATGTGAGAAGGAAGAGAAACAGACTGCACTTTCAGTTGATAGACGTAAGAGATCGAAGGCAAGTCAAAGTAGAAAGGATCAGAGAAGTGAGTCCGATAGTGGGTCTGAAAATAACAACGATGAGTGTTGGTATTGCCACAAGCAGGGTCACATGATACGTAGTTGTAAGGCTCTTATGAAGATTAAGTAAGAACCATCAAAGCAAACCGATGTGGTGATCGAGGATACAAATTATGACGAGTTATATCTATCAGCAAGGGTAGAATTGGACACGCGAGAATTGGGTATTGATTCAGGTGTTTCTTTTCATTGCACTTCGAGGAGGTAGGTGTTTGATGACTACACAGAGGGTTCTTTAAGAAGATGTAATCGTAGGTAACGATCAACGGTGCCCTGTGATTGGAACTAGAACTGTTCGTATGAAAGCCGGTGATAGGAAAGAGATTGTCTTGCGAGAGACAAGACTTGTCCCAAACTTGTGAGAAAACCTATCTCGGCGGGAAGGCTCGACAAAGAGGGTTTTTGGACTACATTTGGTAGTAGAGAGTGGTGTATATTGCATGTTTAGAAGTGTTAGCAAGTTGGAAATGTGAGAGATCGTTGTATTTTCTCACAAACGATGGGTGTGTTTCTCCGGTAGTTGACTCCCAGCCAGAATTGAGACGTAGGTTATGTGTGGTACAATCGAGATCTAAGAGTTGTGGGGCAGATGCAGAGGTTGCACATTTAATTGGAGTTGATTGTCATGGTGAGAAGGATCTAAAAAGATAGCAAGAGTTTGTTGCGGTGAGGGTTCTTTGTGATATGGTGTAAACTTTGAATCGCTCTTATGATGTTGAGAACATTGGTATTGATATGCAGAGTGATGTCGAATAGTATGGCTGGGTTGGTCATCTTGGGGCTGTAAGTGTTGTTTTGCAGTCTGCAGATATTATGGAGGTGTCTTCCATGAAGGCTTCAAGTACAAAGAGTACATTGGCCATAAGAGATTTTGTACCATGTCTGGTGTTAGCAAAGATACTACGAGTTAGGGAGTCTTATGACACGGAACTCGACACGATGGAAAAGATAGATTGTTTCTCCGTTATGCATGCCATATGTGATCGATGGTGGGGTACATGCTTCATGAGTCTATGAGAGGTGTTTTTGCCATCCACGTGGTGAGGGGCAGGGGGAGATCTTCATGAGAGTAAGGGGTACTCGGTCTTTCACAAGGTGTGGGAGGCTAGCAGAGGTAATGCGAGAAAAAGATACAATTGTTTTGACAGTTTTGTGTATTTGGTCATAGTGGAAGATTATTAGGATTTTTGGACCTAATAAACTAACACAAGAAGTTTGAAGAAGGAGAAGACGCGAAGTGGCAAGTGACTAATTAAGCACATCAGCAAGGCAGGAGAAGCGGGCAGCATCAAAACAAGACGGTCGATTGCACAGTTGACTGTCATGTCTGCTGAATTAATAGTTGACTGTCGGAAACACAGTCGACTATGTTTGTTCTCTGACTTGGGGAGCTTTATTGCAGTCAACCGTAACGTGTGTAGGTTACAAAAACATGTTGCGAGTTTGGATCTGTTATGATCTTACGTGTGTTTGTCTTTTAGGATTTTCTTTGGGGCTATAAATGTAGATGTAGATTCTAGGGTTTGAGTAGTACATAATTGAGATAACTTCTTCTGTCAAGTGCTACAAAAGTTGAGAGAGAGATTAGAGGGAGATTTCAATGTATTTGTGTATTTCTTCAATAAGAAGTATTTAGTTATCTCTGCATATCGTTTTGTTTTTGTGTTTGTGAAATCTTGCGTTTGTGGTGAAATCCTTTTATTGCTCCATCAAGATCTTTGTTGGCGTTGCTGAGCACTGATGGAATAATTTGCAAGTGTACAAAATCGCAACAAGTAGTATAGTTTGGGTGATCATGGGCTGGGTTGGTTTGGATTTAGACTCAACTCAAACCCAAACCCAATCCAAGAATATGTTTGCACTCCACAATCCAAACAAACCCAAACCACACGACTTATGACCTGACCAAACCAAACCGTGAAAAGTCAGTTTGGGTTGGATTTGTTTCTCGGTTTGAGACAAAGTTATGTAAAAATTCTAAAAATAAGAATATTACAAAAATTTAAATAGCGAACACAAATATGGATAAGTTTATACTTTAAAAGAAATAAGAAAACAAATGACAATGAAAATCTCAACTACAATAACATTAAAAAATGTTCAAGAGCAAACTAATATATTTATTTGAGATATGTGACATTCTTGGAAACATCTATATTTTTAAGAGAATGAAAGAGAGAGTGGGTCATACATATCATATATTATATAATATATTTATTTCTTAAAAAAATAGTAAATAACTGGGTTGGGTTTGGTTAGATTGGTTTACTATTTTTGCTAACCCAAACCCAAACCCAAACCCAACCAATATCTACTAAAAAATTTCAACCCAACCCAACCCATTTAAAAATTTAAACCAAACCAATCCATTGGGTTGGTTTGGGTTGATCGGTTTGATCAGGTTGGTTTGGGTTTTGAACAACCCTATAGTATAGTTTTAAAAGAAAAGAGTGTCGAGCCCACAATGACTAATTATTTTATTGAGTACCGAAATTCACTAGATTAACTACTATTTGGAAACTCAAAATTTTAATAAAAATAGCAACTAAACTAAATTAAACTAAAGGAAAAACTAATCTAATTAAGAATAATTAAAATCTGAAATTTTGTTATTTGTTAATAGCAAAGAAAATTCTAGGGCATTTGATTTCACATATAGTCTCACACAATTCATAATTTCATGTAAGTGAAATTTTAATTTTCCAAGGTGTAGACCAAAATTACCTAATTATTCAATGTTTTTTCTCGAACAACACCAAACATATCTCCAACTAATAGTTTGTCATATTTCAGTGCACATTTTATTAATTGAAGATTCATTAAGTTCTATGGATTTCTTACAGTCATATTAATCGCGATAAATTATCTCTAATTTCGCTCAATCAATGGTGTTTAATTCTTTAATTCTAACTCACAAGTTACCTCTCGTTCTCCCCATGATTCAATAAGTCAAACAACAGTTGGACGAACAATTGTAAGCATTAAGAACAAAAATTAAACACACAACCATGAAAAAAATAGAAGAATAAAATAACATGCAAGTCAAATTGTATTCTCAAAACTAAGCTATATCGAAGCCCTAGAAAAATAAAATTAGTTCATGATAAGTTTGCAACTAACAAACATTGTATTGGATTGCATAATGAAAAGTAGAAGAGAAGAAAGAACTCCAAACGATCTTGACAAAATCTATGGCTCTTGCTCTCCAATGGTGGGATGAGTCGTCTCCATTAATTCTTTTAGCCTCCAAGATATTTCTCATTACCCTAGAGTTCACATTAGCATCTATATATAGCCCCCAAAGAAACCCTAAAAAGATATATAAAAATACAGCCCATTGGACTCGAAACCCGCACTTAAATTATACAATCAGCCCCATCACGGTCGACAGTGCTTTCAGTCGATCGACTGTGATTTTTGTTATCCAAACAGTAAGTATGACGGTCGACTGCGACGGTCGACTATCATACTTGCTGTTTTCTACACGCATGCTATAGAAAAATGATTTTTCCAGAGCTACGTAACTCCATTTGTGACGCATGAGTACTCGTTTCGAAGAAAACTCGACAACCAACATTTTTGATTTAGAACATAAGTTCATTTTCGTCCATCTTCATGTTCAAAATAGTCGTACAAGTTCTGGTTGTTGTTGTTGCTATTTTTTCGTATAGCTTTGTGTCTTCTTTTTCTCCAACTCCAAGCCCCGTGACTTCGTGTATTTGAGTTCATAATCCTAACAAAATTCTTATTCCTTCAAAAAACAAATAAATAAAATTAAGTAGAAAAATATGAAATTCAAATAAATAAATGCGAACTCACAATTTTTATTCGTAAAAAGAGTAATAAAATCATGTATAAATTATGCTCATCAAACACCCAAAAATTTAAGATTTTGCTTGTCCTTGAGCAAAAAGGAAAACCAAAGAATAGCAAATAATATTAGGCTCAACTCATCGCACCCAAAGGACTTATCATGCAGGCATCAAATTTTTAACTTAATGCATAAACAATAGCAAATAAAGGAAAACTAAACATACTCACTTTCTCTGGTGCAATTATGCATACATAATTCTCAACAAAATTATATTTGTCATGTAATTAACACAACTGAATCATGTAATAAATCAAACTGTGATCACCCATTATCACTACTACAAACCAAGCAGCAAACTAGATTTTTTTTAAATTATTTTAAATTATTTTTTATTTTTATTTTTTGGGCGATCTCTAAGTTATTACTTGCCTTTTGATGTGAATGCAAATATTTGTGATGGATTCACTCAACAAGTCACAAACTAAGAGTGCTTTTGCATACTCATATTTCAAGTTGTCGTTTGACGTACAAGTAAACATTGGTGATGAATACTCCTAGTTACTAAGTAACTCAAAATATTGGAGTAAATAGAACTTTATTTATTCAATTATTTAAGCATTATCACTCTATTTACTTAAACCCTCTTTAGGACTAGATCGAAGGTATAATCACAAGAAAAAACTTCACACTCCTCTTTTATGCATAATCACATGATTTTCACATTTTGTAAAGAATTTTGAACTTCAATAATTCTAAAGAAATTAATTATGCTTAATCTTGCTTGATAAGACATTTCCTATCTTAAAAAAAATTACAATACTTTAGCACAATAAAGAACCCAAAAGTATAATGACAATCCTAATTTTAAAAAAATAATAAAAAAAATAAAAAAAATAAAAAACCATTTTCCCCAAACTTAAATATCACATTGCCCTCAACGGGAAAAGAAAAGGATGAGAAAACAAAAAGAATGAGAAAAGATCAGAATTACTCCCCTAATTCATGTTAAAATTCTGAATGAGTGACGTTCATTGCTTTAGTGATATATGGAGTTCTAAATGTCCAAATCCCCTAATTATTTTGGCATTGGAAAGTAAAAACAACTTCCTTCGATCGCTCTTTGCAACATTTTTCCATATTCGGACTTCAGCCTGCCCAAAACAGCTATCAAAGTAGATGTAGAAAACAACTCCATCGGAAACCTCCAAACTTATGCAATCCTATAAAATAAAATCAAAAATTAAAATTAAAGTAACGAAAAATAAAAGCAATTCTAAAGAAAAGAAAAGAAAACATGGGTTGCCTCCGAAGAAGCACTAAGTTTTAAGTCTTCAGCCGGACGAGGTAGCTAAGATGATTATGTGATGCTAAGATCCCTTCATGTGTGGAACAGGTTTTTTCTGTGCATCCAGCAAATTAAATGGCAGTGGTTTAAGCTCGAGTTTGAGTCGTTTCTTTCTTGAAGATGGCGTTTTTGATAAGCTCTCCTCTTTGAATTTCAGCTGAGAAGAAAGATGAATAGATGGTGCATCTTCCAAATACTGAATATATTCCAAAATCTTTTCTTTCTTAGATTCAAGAGTTGTTGAATTTGTTAAACACACTTTTACAGGTAACTCTTCAACTTCAGCCCTATGTGTCACTCACAACTAAATCAATTTTATTAACTTGAAAACACGAATGAACTTTGGCAGAAAACTCTATGGATTTAAAGATATCAAACGTTACTCATCCTCAACCCTCAAAATAAGTTTTCCTTGTTGGACATCAATTAAAACACTCCCTGTAGCTAGAAAATGTCGCCAAAAAATCAATGAAATTTGTTCATCTTCCTCCATGTCAAGCACTATGAAATCAGCTGGAAAAATAAACTTGTCTATCTTTACGAAAATATCTTCAATTATTCATTTTGGGTACTTGATAGATCTGTCTGGCAATTGCAAAGAAATTGAAGTGGGTTTTGATTCTCCAAGACCAAGTTTCCTTAAAATCGAAAAGGCATAAGATTAATATTTGCTCATAAATCACATAAAACTTTATCAAAATAAGAATTTCCAATATTGCAATATCGTAAAACGCCCTAGATCTTTAAGTTTAGGAGGTAACTCCTATTGTAATATTACACTACTCTGCAGTTAGCATCACCATCTCATGCTCCTCTAACTTCCGCTTGTTTGATAAAATGTCCTTAAAAAGTTTAACATATTTAGGCATATATTCTAAAGCTTTAATAAGAGCAATATTAATATACAATTTCTAAAAAAATACTTAAAAATTTAAAGAATTGATTTTTGAGATTTTCTTTTTAAGTCTTTGCGGAAAATGAATCGGTGGATCATAAGGTGAATTATGGTAAGTTTCATATTTAAACTCCTTGGAAACCGTGGAGTTTGAAGCACCTTTATTCTTCTTAGAATTCCCAATATGATGGTTGTCCACATGTTGTGTTTGTACCTCCAAAATTATTTCGTACTCATCTTTGCTTTTCAACCACATTTTGTTCGGTAGTTTGCACTTGTGGCTGCTCAATTGTTCTCCCGCTTCGCAATGTTATTGCTTTGACATGCTCCTTTGAATTGGTCAAGGTGTTTCTAGGTAAGGTTCCTGATGTTCTTTCTGTAAGAATATTGAAAGCTGGCCAATCTGAGCATCAAAGTTGTGAACTGAAGTCGTATTTTTTTGTATCACTAAATCTGTCTTCTGCATGTATTGCATGAACATCTCTTCAAGTGTCGGCTTCTTTTCTTATTGTGGAAAATTTTTAGGTGGTTTAATTGCTCCTTGATTGTTGTTCTAAGAAAAAATTGGGTGATTTCTCCATCCTAGATTATACGTGTTCGAATTAGGATTGTTTTGATATTGAAAGTTGGACACATAATTTGTTTGATTGGAATTCGTTTGAGCAAAAGGATTTTCCACTTGGCAATCAATACTTGAGTAATTTTCTCCACAATGATCACAAATAATATTAGTTTGAATATCATTAACATTCATATTACCTAATTGTTTAGATAAAGTAGCAATTTGTGCCGTTAATGTGGCAATAGAATCAGGCAAAAAAACTTCAGCCGCTTTTTTTGACATTTCTCTTTCTGAAGACCATTGGTAACTGTTAGATGTCATCTCCTTTAAAGCTCGTAGGCCGCTTCATGATTTTTGCTCATAAGAGCTCCTCTAGCTGCTGCATCTATCATAGACTGATTTGTAACTCTCAAACCATTATAGAATAGTTAGACTTGTAGCCATTTCGGAAGTTCATGATGAAGACACTTTCTCAATAAATGTTTATACCTCTCTCACGCATCATACAAAGATTCATTCTCAAATTGAGTGAATGTAGTAATGTCATTCTTTAACTTCGCAGTCTTTGCCAGCGAAAAATACGTAGCCATAAATTTTTGTGCAAGTTCATCCCCAAGTAGTGATAACATCCGATGGCAGAGAATTTAGCCATGCCTTCGACTTATCTATTAGTGAAAATGGAAAGAGTCTCAATTGGATTGCATCATCTGATACTCCATTGTTCTTGAAAGTGTTACAGATTTCTAAAAAGTTTGCAATATAAACATTAGGATCTTTGTAGCGCCCTGAATTTCCAATAAATAAAATTAGAAATAAGTCGCACAAATTTCAGAATCAATTTCAATTGCAATCATAAACATAAGACTAAAATACAAGGAAAATTAAAACTTTTTATTACAACTGTTCTTTCTTACATTTGTACAACGAAAAAAATTTAATACATTTATTACAACACAACCCAACACTTAAACTTTAATCATCTTAAATCAAAATTCCACTTTACTTGGGCAACTCACTTGCAAATCTTGCGAAATGAACTGAAGAGTGGGCACGTCAGTTGAAGGCAACTGACGTCAACTATAATAATAGTGATACTTCTAGATCTCACAATGACAAACTTGATGCATATAATATAGCAATAATGAATGATGCATAACAATAATATGTAGAACAACAAGTGAAACATATTAACACAGCAATAACAGACGAAACATGAAACAACGATGAATGAAACATAAAATAACAAGTGAAGCTAGGCTAAGTGTCAAGTGTATGAGATGAAAACAGAAAACAAGCATGCATAAAACAAGTCAAAAAACACAAATGCATATGATGATTACTAATGCATACTTGTCGGATTCTATGCATCTCATACTACATAGGTCTGGTGCAAGCTCTTATTGTTCTCCACTTCATAGGGTTTAATCCCACGCCATGCAATCATATAATAGTGACAAAAGACAAAATTTAGACATTTCGTGAATATTGGCTCTAGTCCCGGAATCCATCCGCCCGACCATACAGAACCCTCATCGTGCAAACATCCCGTAAGCATTGCTCTAGCCCGGAATACTGAAGATCCGTCTCCCTTCCGCTCGACTATTCATAATCCCAGATTACATCTGCCCCATCTTTCGAAGCCCCGGAAATAATTGAGACACGTCTCCTCCGCATGACAAACAGTCCCGGAATACATCCGCCCGACTATAACTATAGTCTCAGAATACATCTGCCCGACTATATATAGAGCCCTCCAACTCACATTTGCTCAAGTTTCATCGCAACTCCAACTAGTGTCTGTCCTCAGATTCAAACATGAACAACTACTCCCTAGAGCTAGCTCACCCTACCGGACATAAATCAACATCACTAAGACCACTAGCCCCTCTTGGCTAAACCCCACATTTAAATAATCACAACCTGCTGGTATCTTGGGTCCTGCTCAGCCTCTAGAGAGCCCACACAACTAAAACATCACATCGGTCCACATTCTAGGGTTTTCTAAGTTTAACTCTAACTCTTAGAATATTCGCAACGATTCATTCATAACTCATTCCATCTTTTACTTATTACAATCTGAATTTAATTTGATTTCAACAAACTGAATTTTATCCATAAATAAATCTCTGAACAATCACAGTCCCGGAATACATTTGCCCGACTGCCACTATAGCCCCGGAATACATCCGCCCGACTGTAAAGAGCCTCCACAATCTAAAACATCACATTATCTCAACTTAATGCATCTCTATTTTTCCACATTCAACTCATAAATCATTAATTTTAACAGACAAATAGATCACCATAAAATCATCTTTCCTCAATTTAATGAACAAACTACTTTCATAATTGTTTGATCTCATTTATGGAAATAAATCCAACAAAAAAAAATTCATTCCAAATTATAACATTTTTTTCCATATTTAAAACTCCAACATTAAATTCCGGGATTTTAATTCTTTTAAAACTGAAACAATCCATCAAAAAAAATCTGGAACTTTATCTCTTAAAATCTGAAATTATATGTGTTCCCAAAAATTGAAGTTTTAGAATCAATAATTTATAGCATTAAAACTTATTAAATTAATTTTCCACCCAACACCTTTTCTTTTCTTTTTATTCTAAAAGCTTTAAAACTCCACAAACTCAACAGAAAAGAAAAACAAAACAAAACAAAACAAAAGCTAAAAACTCGACAGAAAAGGGAAAAAAAAGAAAACAAAACAAAAACTAAAAAAAAAACTCAAAAAAACAAAAAACTAGGCTTTACCTGGGCTCGAACCCGTGCCACCCAATGCCCAAGCCCACGTGGGCTAGCTAGTAATCCCATGTGCCTCAACTATCTTAAGTAGGCACTAAGATATTCATATATCAAAACATTGTACATACCCTAGGTATTGTATAAACCCGAAACTATTTTAAAACCCTTTTAACATATACCAATATTTATACCATATATATATCTCAAACCCTAAAATTTAGCATGGTTTTATATAGAAAATTTGACAATTAAAACAATGGAAATATTCTTCATAAAGATTAAATCTTTATCAACTAAAAATTTGTTTTTGTATGTTCATGAAAATCTCTAAGTCATAATATTAAAACCCAATATTTAATACACAATCCATCATCATACAACCATCAAAACTCTAGAATCTACAACACGAAATTAATTCTAATTTAAAAAGCGAATTCTCTTATAAAAATTGCAACTTTTTAATTCACCAAGCAATGAATTTGCGTGTATTCAATGGTCTATAAATTATCATAACAAATACCCATCAGCTATTATAAACTCAATGGTCATACAAGTATTAAAACAAGTTCTTTCATGCATCACCAATCTTTAACATCAATAATTAATTTATACATGGAAATCACATCTCAATTAGGGTTCTTATTCATGAAGATGTTATTTTGACTATTTTTTCATTAAGATTTATCCTCTAATAGATCTACTTCGAGTTTTATAATCATGCAAGATAAATCATATTTGATCAACCATCATCATATTATACAAGCATATAACAAATCAAGAGATGAGAAGTACCACCCACCTCAAAGAAGTTTCAACAAAGAAGCTAATAATAATAAGAAAGCTCCTCCTCCGCCTTGTGAAAATCCAAGATCCAAGCCACGAAAACTCCAAAAATAATAGAAAAATAAACCTTTTTCTTGTGTATAGGAGGAAGGCAGCTGTAGTAGCAATAGATATAGGCTGGGGTCTGGAATTTTAGGGTTTTACAAGAGTTTACAAAAATTCTCCTCAAGAAAATATTTATTTACATATATGGATTCTTACAATTATTAGTTAATGAAATTAAATCAATTAAAATAGAAACTAAATCCCCTAACTCTCCTGACTTGGCTGACCAACATGTGCAGCCCAGAGTTTGAAAATTTGAATTTTTACCCTCAAGTGGCAATTTTACACAAAAATCTTTCCATTTTTAATATTTGCAAACAAGGCATAAAATATTCGTAAAAATCCAGAAAAAATAGAATTATTACCTACTGATTTTTCAAGTAAATTGCCTGACTTTTTATTTCCTAAGAAAAAATATTTGCAATAAAGTCTCCAACAATCTCAAAATTGCATAAATATATATATACTCAATAAAATCAAATCAAATCAAATTAGAGGATAAAATCTCTCCCCCAACCTCTCCACTGCCCTATCGGCCTATCAAAACGGCAAAACAAAATCTTAAATTCGAATTTTTTACTTCCAAACGACATTTTTTACAAAAACCCTTTTCTTTCAAGGTATTTACAAAAATAGTTTCTTTATTCAGAAAAATCCCAAATTTTAGAATATGCTGAATTATAAATTGGAGAATTTATTCAATAATTCAAAAGTGGAAATTTGCACTTCAAAAATATGTGCACATGTTTTGCACGTGTGAAAACGTTAATTTCACAAAATCCAAATAATTAAATTAATTGATTTAAAAACTTATTTATCAGTTCAAAATATTATATTAAAAATTACGGGGCATTACAATCCTCGTGCGATAGTCCACCAAACTGAAAAATCTGTTGAATCATTTGAATTACCGCCGGTTTAATCTCAAAATTGTTGGCTTGTATAGTTGGTCTCTTTATGCTTGATGTTGTTCCATTAACCGAGGGCATAACGTAGTCTCTCAAAGCCTTATTTTCTTCTACATTACCCTCATTCGCCAAGGTGATACACTTTTATATCCTGAAATATATCTATTAAATAACAGAAAAATTAATCAAACCTATCTTTCTAAATAAAAATTAAAAATTAATAAGAAAAATCCAAATTATTAACAATCTAGCAATTATCAATATCAATAAAAGAATAATTAGTCCCCAGTAACGGCACCAAAAACTCGATGGAGTAATTTGCAAGTGTACAAAATCACAACAAGTAGTATAGTTTTAAAAGAAAAGAGTGTCGAACCCACAAAGACTAATCATTTTATTGAGTACCGAAATTCACTAGATTAACTACTAATTGGAAAATCAAAATTTTAATAAAAATAGCAACTTAACTAAATTAAACTAAAGGAAAAACTAATGTAATTAAGAATAATAAAAATCTGAAATTTTGTTGTTTGTTAATAATAAAGAAAGTTCTAGGGCTTTTGATTTCACATAGTTAATCTCACACAATTTATAATTTCATGAAAGTAGAAATTCGACTTTTCTAAGTTGTAGACTAAAATCCCGTAATTATTCAATGTTTTCTCTCGAACAATACCAAACATATCTCCAACTAATAGTTTGTTATATTTCTATGCACATTTTATTAATTAAAAATTCATTAAGTTATATAGATTTCTTTACAATCACATTAATCGTGGAAAATCGTCCCTAATTTTGCTCAATCAATGATGTTTAATTCAACAATTCTAAATTACAAGTTACCTCTCGGTCTCCCCATGATTCAAAAACTCAAACAACAGTTAGCCAAACAATTGTAAGCATTAAGAACAAAATTTACACACACAACCATGAAAAAAATAGAAGAATAAAATAACATGAAATTCAAATTGTTTTCTAAAAAACTAGGCTACATCGAAGCAGTAGAAAAATAAAATTAGTTCATGATAAGTTTGCAACTAACAAACATAGTATTGGATAGCATAATAAAAAGTAGAACAGAAGAAAGAACTCTAGACGATTTTGACGAAAGCTACCTCCAAGATATTTCTCATTACCTTAGAGTGCACATTAGCATCTATTTATAGCCCTCAAAGAAACCCTAAAAAGATATATAAAAATACAGCCTATTGGACCTGAAACCCGCACTAAAATTATACAATCAGCCCCGTCACGGACGACTGTGCTTTCAGTTGGTCGACTGTGATTTTTGTTCTCCAAATAGTACGTATGACAGTCAACTGCGATGGTCAACTGTCATACTTGCTGCTCTCTGCGAGAAAGTTGCAGAAAAAATGATTTTCCCAGAGCTACATAACTCTGTTTGTGAAGCATGAGTACTCGTTTCGAATAAGACTCGACAACCAACATCTTTGATTCAGAACACAAGTTCAGATTCATCCATATTCATGTTCAAAATAGTCGTAACAGTTCTGGTTGGTGTTGTTGCTCTGTTTTTGTATTGCCTTTTGCTTTGTGTCTTCTTTTTCTCCAACTCCAAGTCCCGTGACTTTATGTATTTGAGTCCATAAACCTAACAATCATCTTATTCCTTCAAAAACAAATAAATAAATAAAATTAAGTTGAAAGAAGATGAAATTCAAATAAATAAACGCGAACTCACAATTTTTATGCATAAAAAGTGTAATAAAATCATGTATAAATTACGCTCATCAGGCACTACAGTAGAGAAAGAAAACCTATCAAAATGAGCAACGAAGCAAAACGTAGGTCACACCAAACACACCAACACACTATTATCCCAATTCAGCGAACCTAATCCGAAGGAGAAATAACTAAGATATTTTTTAACTAGAGACGACACAAGAGGTTACAATACTCTCACAAAGAATTTGCCTAACTCTTGAGCATCACTAGAAGATAATCTTTTGTTTATAATGGAAACTCTCAGATGAAGTATTACCTTTCATGAAGGTCGATATTATAGAGATCTAGAAAATCCTGGGTTGTAGTGTTGATCCATCACCGCCTGATAAGTCTGAAGAAATAGTAATGCAATAAGAGTCATACGATCTAACTTGGAGAACAAACTTACGCTCAACAAACCCTTCTAGAATCGGCCTAAATTGCTGTCGCCCGCCGCTTTCGGTCGACTGCCCAAAGTGGCAGTCGACTGGTTTGAAGTCGATACCAACCTGAGGAGCTGCGGTCGAATGGCATTATTTCCAGATGACTGCAACTTCTTCCAGTAGTTTTCGCCTCCATCTCTTCAAATCCAACTTGAACCGAATATGCAAGACATAAACTATCACGCTTCGCTTCCCAAAATACGGGAATATGACAACGTGACTAAGGCCCAGCGGATGATATACACATCACCCATAAGCTGTTACAGTTTAACTCAAAGACATGAAATATAATAACAACCACGCATGCAATACAATAATCACGTAAACAAGAGTAATCTATGAATTGTCTCATACATAACCAACATCTGCAAACTAAAACAACTTCGGGTCACTAAATCCCGGTACAATCTATGATAATAACAATGATACTGATTTATTGAAATTTAACTATTCGATGTCAACTTCTAGAAAGTCTGTTCTCCAAGCCCTTCAGTCAAATCTTCAGTGATACCTGCAATCTCGTCATCTAGGGTTAGGGTAAAAATAATGTTCGTTATAGCAAGCAACGGACAACAAGTAATGAAAGCAACGAAACAATTAATATGATATGGAAGTAACAAGGACTAGAACAGTGTAATAAGTACTATACCAATATGAACAATGAGATGCGGTTTCAATGGTGATGTTCAGTCAATTGATAACTATGTCAATAATACAATAGTTGATACCATGAATGCAGTGTCAGAATTTAGAGTTATTCCTACGTTTATCAGTCTTTGGTTAACTTATCTAATGCACGCAATCCTACGTCCCATTCCACAGGTTCGGGTGCATACGATCAAGTGAGCGTTTCGACTATAGTGGTGAATCCTATAGGTTCATGTACTCGGCAGCAATAACGGTAAACAGTAATCAGTAACAGTAATCGGTAACGGTATAGTACCCGACAGTTTGGAATACTACAGTCAGTAATCCGCAACCCAATCGATAAACTATAAACAGTAATAGTAACAGTGAAGGTAACAGTAACAATAACAGTAATCAATATGAAAAACACGGGCCCCCTTCGAGTACAGTCTCCTATAGTGCCCACTAATAAGTCGTTCCCTTTTAACCCCGGCTTGTCATTATTTTATTACGATGAATCATGCCCATACAGTAGATGGAATGGTGTCAGGGAACAGTAACAATTGAGGTATCAATGGTTGTGCAATGATCGGTATGTAATGCAATTCATGGATGCAAAATCTAACACATTCATATTTAAAAGCATGAGAACACAATTCTGGACAGCAGTACCTTGCTGGACACAAACTAAATTTTCCATTGCTACAGGAAGGAAAATCAGAATTTGTCAGAGGTTCTAGAAACTAGACACTCTGACGGTTCCAACGCATATTCATACGATACATTTCGATAACAGTAACTATGTCTACCAATTAGTTCTTTATGAGTCTGTTGTTCTGGTAGCAACTCAATGTCAAGTTATTATATGAAAAATTCCATTAAAAACTTAACTAAAATTCTTACAAAAATTATTAAGTTCCTGACATTGTTTACTGACATTCTTGTAATTTGGGATTTTAATCCTTACATTAATTTACTGTTTTGATCAGTTGAAACATGATATATCAACTATAAAGCGGTAATCTGAAACTACGATGGTATAGTGGTAAAACTTGAATCTTTTACAATCTACAAGTCGGATCGGAGATCCGTCAGATGGTCTAGAAACTAGACACAATATGATACAATTTCTGTTTAATAAGTTTTGGTAATAACATCAGTAACTATGTCGAATTCTCACTCCAACTTGGAGCAGACGGCAGTCCAGAACCTATTGATATGGTTTTAATGCGTTGTCTTTGCAAGTAAATAGTTTTTATGACTAGAATTAAGCATACAATTACGTCTAAGCATTATCATGGTTTCTAATACTAACATAACAAGCATTAGCACATTAACGGTATTAACTACAACACAATCACATGGTTATATATGCTCATACAATTCACTTAGTCATTCATTCTTGTCTAATTTCGTGTTTCTAGCGGTGTTTATGAGATGAATGTATATACGAATGAATTCTCATGGTTTTCTATGACATATTGGGTAGATGGAATTCAATGAGATGGTGAATGGTGTCAATTGAGGATTTAACGATATTCGATATTAACATGGATATTAAAAGAGATAGACTACTTGCGGAGTTCAATCAAAGTGCTTGCACACGAATAAACAAACTTATGCAAGAGACACTTGCCTTTCTTTGACGATACGAAGATGAGAAGCAACGAGCGGCGACAACAATGGGGACACGTGTGAACGACGTACACGCACACATGCAATCAACGACAGCACAACAGCGAGAGGGGGGTCCGAAGGGTGACTGCGGTCGAGCACCGCAGCGAGGGACGGTGGCTGCGGGGTGTTCAAGGCGGCCTAGGTGGGAACAGCAATGCAACAGCAGCAGGGCATTGCTGCAGTTGGCAGCGGAGGCGGTGAACGGCGACGGTTGTGGTGGACAGCAGCAGAGCAGCAGTGTCGGAGGTCGGCATTGGTCGGTGGTCGGCAATGGCGGTCTTGTACGAGGAGGAGGAGCAGCGATGGCAAAGGTGGAGGTTCGGCGGTAATGGGTGAGCAGAGTTCGGTGGTTGCGGTGGATGGGACGACGACGTCGCGAGGCTGGCGCCGGAGGTGGTTCGAGCGATGGCAGGGGGCTTGGGGGTGCAACGCAGTGGCGTGCAGTCCTATGGAGTGGCGAAAGGGGAGTTCAGGAGTGTTGCTGTGTTGGGTTTTGAAAGGCAGAGGAGAAGAGAGAGGGTCGGGAGAGAGAATGGGTGGGGTGTTTGGGGTTAAATATATTAATATAATATTTTAGTTATGATATAATAATGAGGGGGATTTAATCTAGGTCAGTGGGGTAGGTTATGAATAGAATAATAGGTGATAATGAGTTATAATTTTGGGAGTTATGCAGGTTAGAAGGTGAGGGGTTTACCATGAATTTCTTTGGGGTTGAAATGGGCTTATGGGTTGTGGGCTTCAAAAATAAATAGGATAAATAATTTAGTCGGGCTCCATAATTAGAAAATAGTAATTAAATTAGATTCGGCTAGAATTTAGGATGAAGAATTTAGAATGGCTAAGAATTCAACATGGGCTTACATCCAAGATAATTGTGAAAACAAGAAGAAATGTGAACAAGTCAAAATGTCATAATTTAGAAAAAAAATTAAAATACAAAGATAAGAGAACATTACAAATCCGTATAACCGGAAATGGGAGTTACATAAACCCAACAATCTGCACCTTGGATTGTAATGTTCACATACATGCGTGATTTATTGCTTCTAGACTCTTTCCTCAATCATTTTGTGTAACCCCTGTTTTCGATTATACGGACTTCCAGTTCTTTTTCTTTCTCCATGTATTCTTGCATTTCAAATTCCGTATAAATTTCTTCCGATGCATTTAAATCATTTGGATCTCCTATTGAAACCCAAATTTATATTCCAAGTTAGAATTTGTCTCTCTTCTTTTATTTATCTCATTTGGAGCCCATTGATTTTGATACATGTTATGTTATTTAATTGAAGCCCAACAATTCCTATTGAATTTATTATATTCATTTGAAGCCCAAAAATCAAGCCCATCTCCTATTTGTACTCTAACCCAAATCCACAAACCCATACACACACCCATATACAATTTCCCCATATTTTCTCCACTCTTCCCACATCCCCGTAACTACACCCCACTATTTTAATAAACACCTTCGATTTCTTCTTTCTTCTTCTCCCCAAACCGAAAGCTCAGAACCCAAAGTCACCACGACGCCATCGTCCCCATCTCCGCTCGAGCTCTCCGCTCGACTGTGCCAGCCCCCGTCTCCATCGCCATTGTCTCGCCTCCCGCTCAACGTCGACGCCATTGCCCCCGCCTTCGCTCGTCTTCCACGTCGAGCACCGTCTTCTCCGCTCGCCTCACCACTCCATCGCAGACCATCGAAGACTCCCACCATTGTCGAGACCTTCGAAGCTTACCCAGTCGCGGCCACTCTTACTCTCCGTCATCTCCTCCTCCAACCGACTGCAGTACCTCCATCGCTGCCTCCCACTTCGTCTTCCTCGCTCCACCGCAAACGAACCCAATAGAGCCCCCATCGACATCTCAGTCGACGTCGCATAATTGCCCTGTCTCCCTCTCGCATAAGCACCGCCGCCTGAGCCCTCATTCCGCCATTGTTGCCGCTCCACCAGCTTTCGTCGCCTGCGCTCGTCCCGCCCGCCATTGCCAACCCCTCGGAGCTCCGACCTCCATCAAACCGCCCCACCTCAGCCCGTCGCTCTTCCCGTTCGAGCTCCGCCTCCCCTCGGCACCCATCTCCCTCGTCGCCATTAATGCGACCCCGAAGCACCGTCCAGTCGCAACCACCGCTCGAAGTTTCCCCTCGCTTCACAACCTCCTCGCGAACCCAAGCCCGCCAGTTCGCCCCACCAGCGTCGTCTTCAACCTTGAGACCATCGAGCCAGTCGCTCGCCGCTATCTCCACAGGCTTCCCCTGCACTCGTCGTCCATTCCGCTCGCCTCCTCTTTCGCCGATCGCTATGCCGCTCGCCATTCCGCTCGCCCTCTCCATCTACAGCCTCGACCACTCCCATCTCATCGCCGTTATCAGCTCGCCAATTCCCTCTGCCTTGCACAGCCTTCCACCGTCGTCTTCAACCTCGATTCCTCGCCTTGCCGCCTGAGCCGCTCCCCGTCCAGTCGCCGCCGTCGACCAGTCGCAACCCTTCTCTCGCCGTTCCCTATCTCCCACGCGCGCTCTCCCTCTCTGCGTGAGTGTTGAAGAAAAAGAAGAAGGAAAAGATTAGAGGTATTGATTTACTGTGTGGGTTTTTATTGGTTGGAAGAAGGGAACACAGTACAATGCTATTCATGTTGGTGTTGTGAAGTTGAACTGGGTTGATTGGTAGCTCTGTTTGGTGTTAAGGTTGGTTTGCATCTTTGTTTGGTGTTTGGGTATTACATTGGAATTGGAGTTGGTGTTGTGAAGTGAAGTCTGAGTTATTAGTTTGTTGTTGAAGTTTTGCTGTCTTGGAGTTGTGAAGTAGGAGATTTGACTTTTTCGATTTGTGTGCTGGTTATGTGGAGTTGGGATTTGCTGTTGGGTATTTTGGCACGCGTCTCGCACGTGCTCTTGGGATTGCTCCCCGGGATTCTGATCCCGTTATTGTAGTTACTCTAACCGTCTACGAAAAAAGGCAAGTCCACTTGAACTCTTTTATTTATTCTAGTTCAAGATTAATTGACCTCTTATGCAAGTAGTTCCATCTCAGTTATCATAATTTTACCTTGTGTCCCTTCCCGTTAGGAGTATCGAGGGTTTACACGAGCTAACCCGACGTACTCTTGGCATCTTATTATTATCCATTGACTCAAATCCAAGCCTGCATACACAATTGACATAAATAAAATGACTAGAGATTGCATATAAGGAAAATGCATGGTGATTGAATACATTGATTGATTGAAATAACGTGACTTGAACAATGACATCGTGAATTGACTCGTACATTGCAAAATCCATTCTAATTGCTGTATAATAGTGTAATGTACTTCATGACACAATAGCATGTTAATTATCGACTTGAATGAACATATATGTGATGACCTTTTATAACTCCTGCTGCATTGTCTGTCTTGTACTGAGGTTTCGACCCAGTTACATCAGGAATCAGTTAAAATAATTGTTGTCTCAGATTTACCACTTTTTGCTTATTACTGTGTAATATATCATGTTGCTGCATTATCACCATTCACTTGACATTCTTATAACTACCCGCATGTGCATATATGACTTAGTAACAAAATACTAAACAAGCCGGAGTTTCTAAGGGTTGACCTAGTAGTGGATAGTCTCAGAAAATGTACTCGGTAAGGTCTATATTGATATCGTATTGACATGGAAGGAGAAGTATTGATTGTGAATGATTGATTGAAAATTAGAAATTGATTGATTGTAAATGGTAAATGATTGTTATTGACACCGAGTACACGCTCTGTAGACCCCACCACGAAGTCTAAAACAAACACTGCTGTGCGTGCATCGAACCTGTAGTATGGGATGCAGTAGTACATGCACTAGATAGGAGAAACAACTTGATAATAGACCTAGTTAACATGTATATATACTTGATTAAGACCATTGTTACTAGTACCATTATTGTCCTTGCAATTTGATCTTAATTCATATTTCCTACACGTACCTTACTTTTTTACTCTCTGCTTTCACTACTTGCTATCCGTACTTGCTCTAAGGACAAATTATTCTTTCTTGTTAGATAATCAAGTACAGGTAGATAAGGAGAATTTCCAGAAGGCATTGATGAGCAGCTTCTCTACAATTGGAGCATGAGTCTCTCGAGTTATTTGGTAAGTCCTTGTATTCTAGATTTGGTTATTGAATTATGTGATTATTATGTTTCTGCATGGTTGTGATTCATTTTTCTTATATTGTTGAGCTAAGACTGGTACAGCTTATGGATGATATGAGTTGGCGTACTTATATCATTCGCTGGGCCTCAGTTACGTGCCTGTGTTTCCGTTTTCCGGGAAGCGGGGCGTGAAATCTTGTAAACAACTCGATTCATTGATTTCGTCTGCTTGTCAAATTTACCTCCATATGTTATTTCTCCAATTTTATGTTCTCTCAAAGACAAACCCTCGTAGGTGTTACCACAGACCATCATCCGTACAAACTCCACATACCTTGAGGCAAGCTCCACCTCTCGATGTTATTCGAACGTCGTGATTTCGCTTCAGTGATTCTAGTGGACTAGTTGCTTCAAAACTTTGGGCTTTAAAATACTTGGCCAAGATTTTTTGTACCCACAAAGCTTGTAGAGGTGTTTGGAATACCCCTCATTCCCATCATCACCTTACGATGATCTTTCCAAACTGATAGAACTCCACTTTGAGCTGTGTATCTACAGTCTCGTGCTTCTAGAGTTCCTAAGGATATTAGATTTCTTTTCAACAAAGGAACATGCATAACCTTCTGCAATGTAAACCCCTTCCTATCTGGCATATCCAACTAAATTTTCTCCTCACCCACTTATCACAACTCTTGTTAGTCATCGTCCTCAAAGAACAACCTGTTGTAGGCTTGTAATTAGCTAACATTGCCATCTTAGAACAAATATGAGAAGAATCAAGATACCAATCAAAATCAACAGCTTTAGAACTTGAAACAAGAACACACAAATCAGTGTTATTACATGAATAAGCGAGATTTAATATGTTGGCACCCCCTGACTCAAAAACATGCAAAACTCCCTCTTGTAATGCCCTTTTCCTCTGTCAAAGTGGCAACACACCCCTCCTTCACATGCACTATCTATTCCATTTTATGTTCCCTCCACTGCCAGGCAAACCGAAGTAACATACCCTGATTTATGAGTTTTCTTTCTGAGTTCATCCTTCTTCAAGCCCTTTATTCAACCAACCACCGAGAGCTTCTCCTTGGCAGATTTCTCGTGTAACATGGTGATTAACCCGAAGTTGCACTTGACTTTATCCGCCATTGACAACCATATTAAACTCAAAGCTTTTAACAAATGTCATCCCACTTGTCTTGTACTAGACTATTTGATTTTTTTGGCTTGTCCTAATTCTCTTTATCTCATGCTCGGGCAATATAAACCATTACATCGTACATGTTCACCTTCCAGAGATTAAAGTTGATTTTCCAATCAAACTTCTTGTCTTCATGAAACCATGATCTGTCATCTTCACCATGGAACTCAAAACTCCGAAGGAGCTCTGGTACTAGTTAGAAAATTCAGCACATTGAAAGTACAACGAGATGTGATAACTAATCACAATGAACAACCAAGCAAAACGTAGATCACACGAAGCACACACCAATACAGAATTTTTCCAGGTTCAACGAACTTAATCCAGGGGGCAGAGGAGAAATAATCGAGATATTATTTAACTAGAGAGGACACAAAATATTACAATACTCTCACAGAGAATCTATCTATCTCTCAAGCTTGACTAGAAAATAATTTGTTGTTACAATGAAAACTCTTAGATGAAGTGCAGCCTCTCATGGAGGTCGATTATAGAGATACAGAAAACCCTAGGTTGTAGTCTTGACTCTTTACCACTCGATAAGTGAATCAATAGTCATGCGATAAGAGCCACCATATGTTTTAACTTGGTAAACAAAATTGGGCTCAACGAATCCTAAAAGAATCGGCCCAAACTATTGTCACCCATTGTTGTCGATTGACTTCCCAAAGTGGTAGTTGACTGGTTTGAGGTCGAGATCAACCCGAGGATTTGTGGTCAACTACCATTATTTGTAGTACACTGCAACTTCTTCAAGCACCCAGTTCAACACATTTCGCCTCCGTCTTTGCTTTGATTCTTTTTACTACTTCGCCCATTTTTCTTCAAGTCCAGCTTGAGCCAAGTATGCAAAACATAAACCCAACAAGTACTTTACATTGGGGTAATAACCTAAAAGTAAAACTTGCCAAATTTACTCACTCTACACAGTCTGACCGATACTATTACTCATATTAATACAAAGTCCTAACAATAAAAATACAAAATCAACTTATAATTGATGTTACAAGTGTCAATGTGGTCCACTGGTAAACTCTCTTTGCTGGTGAGTAAGAGGCCGAGAGTTTGAATCCCGCTTGCAACAAAAAGTCATCAATTAATATATATTCGGAGTAAAGTGTGGGCGTTTGTGCCTACGAATTTATTCCAAACAAACAAACAAACAAACTTATAATTGATGTTTTGTCCCAAAAAGAACTTATAATTGACGGTAATTATAACTAATTAGTGTGTTTAACAATCTTCTTTCCTAAAATCTTTACTTATTTATTTCACAAATAAAAAAAGTTAGATGTATATTCTGTGCACGTCCAGGTATCGGCCCACTAGTTATTGAATCATTTGTTCAACTCATTAAGAATGGGCGCGCAACTTGCAAGGACGTATTAAGATATTAGTGCAATTTCATCAATCTTTCAATAACTTTAAAGTTTTAGCATAATGCAGGGTCCTTCACAGTTATAATTTTTTTTAAAACAATGCTGGCTAATAAGTTATTTAGTATGATTACATATGAAAATTGCAGATTAATTTCTTCTTATCATATTGTCAAGTAAAACTTTGTGCTTTGTTGTTCCACCCTACAGGTAACATTCCTCTGTCACTAGGCAATCTATCATCTCTAGCCTATCTTAATCTAGTACAGAACAACTTGCAAGGATGCATACCTAGTGAACTTGGCAAGCTCACCAGTTTGAAATGGATAGCCTTGTCGGAGAACAGACTGTCAGATGCGATTCCCGTCACCCTCTTCAACCTCTCATCCGTATATACATTTTCTGTTGGAAGCAATAACCTCTCTGGAATACTGCCACCTACATTGGGAACTACGCTTCCGCTCCTCCAAAACTTTCAATGTTTCTACAACCAAATCGGAGGCCCAATCCCTACGTCACTTCCCAATGCAACTGGGCTACAGGAATTTGTACTTCACGGAAACATGTTTGTTGGGAGGATTCCACGAAACTTGGGACTTTTAGTCAATCTTACCGCACTAAGCATCGGTCGGAATCAGCTGGAGGCTCGAGAAGCTGAGGACTGGTTTTTTCTGACCTCCTTGTCAAACTGCAGTAAGTTAAGCATTGTCTCCTTGTCCCGCAATAAGCTCCAAGGACTTCTCCCTAGCTCAGTAGCCAACCTCTCCACACAATTGACTAGTCTGGATATGGACCAAAATCAAATTTCAGGGACCATTCCACATGGTATTGACAAATACAACAGACTAGTCGTGCTTGATTTCTCAACAAATCTTCTCACTGGCACCATCCCCTCCACAGTAGGGACGCTTCCTAATCTACAATTGTTATACTTATTAGAGAACCAGCTCAATGGAGAAATCCCAGCCTCCATTGGCAATCTCTCACAGCTTTTAGAACTTCGTCTCGAGTACAATGATCTGCAAGGGAATATACCCACGAGCATTGGAAATCTGTTCCATTTGGATGATCTTACCCTATCCAACAACAAGCTCAATGGTACCATTCCTGCACAAATTCTTAGCCAGCTTCCTTCACTATCTCAGAACCTCGACTTGTCTGACAACTTGTTAACCGGTGCCCTACCATCACAAATTGGCAACTTGATCAATCTAGATGTGCTTGATGTCTCTGAGAATCAATTGTCCGGTATTATTCCAGCTTCTCTTGGCTCATGTCAACTACTTGGAACACTTTATATGCAGGGCAACTTCTTCAATGGGATTATTCCATTGTCCCTAAGTGGATTGGGAGGATTGCAAGAGCTAGATCTTTCACGTAACAACTTATCTGGGCCGATCCCGGAATTTCTTGAGAACTTCCATAATCTATACTATCTGAATTTATCCTTCAATAACCTCGGAGGTCGTGTGCCAAGTTTGGGAGTCTTCCGTAATGCTAGTGCTATTTCAATCTTGGGGAACTATAAGCTCTGTGGAGGTGATCCAGAGTTGCATCTTCAACAATGTGATCATGTCGATGGAAAGAGAACTCACCGGTCACCACCTCTTAGAGTTATGATTCCAGTCATAGTTGCTGCTTTCATATTAGCTAGCCTGATTATAATATGTTTAGCTTGTTGCGTTCGGAAAAAAATCATGATCACAATAAGTCCTCCTTTGCCCTCTTCACAGGAACTATTCAGACGAATTTCTTATTCTGAGGTACATAAAACAACCAACGGTTTCTCTTCATCCAATCTAATCGGAGAAGGAAGTTTTGGCTCTGTGTATAAAGGTATCATGAACTCTGATCCAAATCAAGTTGTAGCAATTAAGGTACTCAAACTTGAGCAGAGAGGAGCTGTAAAGAGTTTCATGGCTGAATGTGATTCCTTAAGGTTTGTTCGTCATCGCAATCTTGTCAACATTGTTACCATTTGTTCAAGTGTAGACAGCAATGGTGAAGAATTTAGAGCTTTAATCTATGAGTACATGCCTAATGGAAGTTTAGATGAGTGGTTGCATCCACGAGTAGGGGAAGCAAATGATAATGCTAATTTAAGAAGTCTAAGCTTAGTTCAGAGATGGAATATAGTCATGGATGTGGCTTTGGCATTGGATGATTATCTTCACCATCACTGTGAAACACCAATTGTGCACTGTGACTTGAAGCCGAGTAATGTTCTTCTCGATGAAGACATGAGTGCTCACATAGGTGACTTTGGGTTATCTAGGTTTCTTCAGCAAACTTTTGATTCATCTCATGTTGCAAGCAGTTCTCTTGGAATTAAAAGATCTATTGGATATATAGCTCCAGGTATAAATTTTTAACTCATTATCTACTATTCCAAAAAAAACAGAAAAAAGAAAGCTCGCATAAAAATGAAAGACTAAAAAACATCGTAGTGATTTGGGCAATGTAATGATTTCATAGGATCTGATTTTATGAGCAGTTAATAATAATATTTATAGCACATTTTTTGTAAAGAGTATAGGATTGAAAATTATAAATATATAACCTTTTACAATATATATATAAAGGTTTGCCCGTCGAGTAAAGAGTAACCTTTTACAATATATATATAACCTTTTACAATAAATTATAAATAAGCTCGCATATATAACCTTTTACAATATATATATAACCTTTTGTAAAGAGTAAAGAATATAAAGGTTTGCCCGTCGACACGTGCCTACGGCACGTCTTCGAAACGGTGCACCTTTTTTGATCATATAAAATAGTTTTGGAGGTCCAGCAAATTAATTGAAGTTGCAAACATAGAGCAAAAAACATATTATATGCTTTTTTTTTTATTTTTTTGAATTATTTTTAAAGTTTTTAAATTTTAAATTTTTTTAGTTTTTAATTTTTTTTATTAAATAAAAATGTTTATCTTCTTAAACATTTTTAATTTTTTGAATAGAAGAGTGAGGGAGGAAGAGAGAGAAAATAATTAAATAAATATAGGAGTTATTTTGGGTGGGAGATTTGAATTTGAGTTTTGGGGGGAAACTTTTGGAGAAAAAAATATGTTTTGTAATGTTAGATCTGAGCCTTTAATTTTTGAGGGGATTAAAGGAGAGCCACTTGATAGCTTTCTTTGTGTTTTATTATATAGATATATATATATAATATATATATATATATATATATATCTATCTACTATAATGGGAGAAGGCCTTTGTCCTTAACCCAACCCGTGCAACGCACGTGTAGGTAAATTTTTTTTTTGCCTTTTCATTCCTCCTAATTTTTCCCCACGTGCACAGCACGCGTATAATACTAGTATATATATATATAATACAATGCTCTCTCAAATTGTTACTGTTAGCTACTTGAAAATTTCTGACTGTCGTTCTATTACCTTCTTTTGTTTTATTTGGGCCTGTTTTTCTTTTGGATAGTACTTTCAAACTCTTAACTCACTAGCTGAGAATATATATCAAAACTGCAGAATACGGGATGGGAGGCAGTGTCACTACTCACGGAGATGTCTTTAGCTATGGAGTTCTTTTGCTTGAAATATTTACAGGTAAAAGGCCTACTGATGAAAATTTTCAAGGTGGCTTAGACCTTCAAAAATATGTACAAAGCGCGTATCCAGATCGAGTTTTAGATGCCATAGATCCATCCATTCTCAATCAAATTAACTCCGATTTTGCCTTCCATGCAACTGATGGCAAAGAGGGGATACTTAGCTGCATGGTTTCAATTATTAAAATAGGCCTTTTATGCACTCACCAAATCCCTAATAGAAGGTTGGGGATGCAAGAAGTGATAAAGGAATTACTTCTAGTGAAAAAGATACTCGATTGAGCTTTATGCGAGGAATTCAGTCTAGAATCAGCATTGTTAGCAAGCAAGTGATGTTTTCAACTGTTTTTTTAATTCAAATTCAACTGTTATGAATAGCAAAAGTAAAGTAGTTAAGAGTTAATGATCAAGATACATACCTGTGCCTTTAACTTTTCTTATCTTGTTTTTTTTTTTCTTTTTTCTTTTTGGCGGGGGGGGGGGGGGGGGGGGGGGACTTAATAATATAAGCTTCCTCTTCTCACTTCTACATAATCAATTATTTTTGGAAAAGCAAATTCTTCCCCTCGGTTAATTATCTCTACTATTTTAATGGGAGAGTTTGTCACCTAACAAATTTCCACTACAAAAGATATTGGAATACCCGGCGAAACAACCCCGGCGTTTGGGTGTTTCGCCGAGACATTCCCCGGCGCTTGTATGAAAACGCCAGCGGGGTCCGAAGAAACCCCGGCGTTTGTTAATGAACGCCGGGCTATTTTCACACCCCGGCGCTTTAAAACGCCGGGGGTGTATCATATCTGATAAACCCCCACACCCCCTGATTATAGCCCAATTCTTTTCCCTCTCTCTCGCGCCCAATTCTTTTTGCCCGGAAACCCTATTTCGATTTCGCACCGATCGATCAAGAAGATCCTTCGTCGTCCGGCGACTACAGCGGTGACCTTACCACCGTCTCTTTACTTGGTCGAGATCTGGACCTTTCTCAAAATCCTAGTTTCACAGGTACGATCGGTAATTCCTTTATTCTCTAAATCCTAATTTCCCTTTTTCAACTTTTCTTATGGATTCCTGAAACCCTAGTTTTTTATTTCTTTTGCAGGTTGGCTACGATGAGAAAAGATATTAATTCACTGTTGGCTTTTAAGGTGATCTCCTCTTATCTGTGATGATTATTTGAATTTATGGTCTGTTTAATCATAATCTACACTCCTGTTGCTGGTAAGCTCCTTTTTTTGCACACTACATCACATGTGTAGTTGGGTCAACTTCATGTTGAGAAATTCAGGTATGATCAATAACTCCTCTTTCTTCAAAATCCTAGTTTTTTTTTTTGGATACAAGTCTATTTATGCTCTTCGCAGTCGAGCCTTTACGTTGTCTTTTCTTGCAGGTTTTTTTTATAAAATTTTTATTTATTGATCTTTCAATTTGTATTTACTCTAACTCTAAATGTTCGGCTTTCCACGAAGTGCTGCGATCCCTGTAAGTCCACTGTCTCACTTTTTACTATTGCCGACCAATTGTTCGATCAAAGTCTGATGTGAAATTTGTTTCAAAATTGCAGAAAAAATATCATATACAAAAAGCAGTGAGTCATCTCCTCAAGGTATATTATGCTTGTTTTGTATCCAAATGAAACTGTTTTTGGTGTTCGTAATTGAACTCTTTATGTTAGGTGGATGAAATTCAACATTGATTGACTTCAATGTTATGTGTGCTGGAAATTTCGGTAAAATCTGAAACTCATTTGTATTTGGATGTATCAGTTTTGACTTGTTAATATTTTATGATATATATCTGCATTATGGGGAATCGTCGTCGCCCCCGTGGTTCCCCACTGTTAAAGCTTAGATCTTGATTGGTTCCAAGGTGAGCAGATCTTGATTATGATCTTTGTCGTATAGCTTATCTACATATATATCTTTCTATATATCTGTCTGAGATTTATTAGTTAAAACTAATTTTAATTTTCAATTTCGTTGTTGGTTTCTATGGATTCACAGGTTGGCCGAGATGAGTTTGGATATATGCTAGCAGATATTTTAAAGGAAAATAATGTTAACAATCAGGGAATGCGTGTTGATCCTGGTGCTAGAACTCCTTCGGCATTTGTAACATTGAGGAGCGATGGTGAGCGTGAATTCATGTTTTATTGTAATCCTAGTGCAGATATGTTGCTTCAAGAAGATGAACTCGACCTTGATATCATAAAAAAGGTACACTACAAGAATCTCATAACAGATTTCAGGCTTCAGTATTATCGATGATGTGTAATTTCATTAATCATGTGGATACTTATTATCATGATTTTGAAAATTTCCGAAACAATTTATCATTGTTAGATCTAACATCTATGCAGGCGAAAATATTTCATTATGGATTAATAAGTCTTATCACAGAACCATGTAAGTCAGCACATATTATTGAAACGTTATATAGGGAATCTGTTTCTGATTATACTGTAAATATATAAAACAGATAAGTGAAGAAGAGATTTCCTTTTTAACTAAGCTTCCAGGTTAAAAAGCCATATAGTTAGTGAAAGGATAAAGCTAATCAGATCTCCCTATGGGCTATTAGGCTATAACATGCTTCAGGCAATATATATTTTGTAGGTGAAATAAGCGGTAAATATTTGTAAGGGTTGATGGGCACAGATGGTGTGTCTGTTCGTGATGGGCACACCTGTTTTTGGTATCATTTATATCATAATGTGTTCTTGTTTGTTAACATTAAAACGACCCATCTTGTTTACCTAATGGATACTCATAAATTGCATTTGTCTTCTCCGACCATCATTGGTTATCGTTAAAATTAATCTTTCATACACAAAAGAACTTATTGTATAAAAATATTTGCGTCACCATACAAATGCTTATGTATATAGCTCCTATTGTGACTTTGAAGTTATACATCAGCCTCTTTTAGATCATGTCTGTGTTCTTTTCAAAATTGCATACCTCAAATTTTGCTATTAGCATCAACTTAGGAGCCTAATTGTAGAACAGTGTGAGAGTAAACACACATTCTACAGTTTGATATATATGGATGTAGCTAGGATCTGTCATGTTGCAATGCTTTTATTTATAAAAAAAAAAAGAAATTCACAATTGCATTGCATGCAGTTAAAAGTAAAGCTATTATTTAGGAGTTGAAGCATTCAATTGATGGAAAGTTTACTGCTTCTAATGATTAAATCACAACATTGTGCTTAACAAAACTAGGACCCAATTTTAGCATGGAATAAAAAATCATGCCACTTTACCTAATAGGCTAATACCCCAGGCGTGTGCAAGCCCCTCCACCTCATATACTGGTCGATGACTAGGATTTTCTGACACTCTTTCTTTGAAATGAGTTTAGTTCCAAGTCTTTAAGATCTAGTCTGGTAAAAGAGTCTTTTAAGATATAGTCACTTATATAACCCATTTACGTATTGCAATTTACTAATTTGACTTGGTTTTTCCTGAATATATCTTTTGTTTTTATAGCGACAAGCTTCGAACATCGAGAACTGCAATTTTTGATGTTGATATCACTACTGAGTACACCCTTGGTGTGCCTGGAGATGCATTTGCCTTCTCACAGTGTGTCAACAAAGTGGCATTGGCTGAAGCATGCATCTGGTCTAACTGGCGAGATATCTCAAGTTGAGCAGTTTATTCGGGAGCATCTAGTCTCACTGAATCATTCCTCTGTAGCCATTTGATTGTTCTGTACAATTTGTGATTGAAGCTGGTATTTTGGGCTGTACATTTTTTGTATACATGGCCCAAACCACCATTTATTCTGATCTCTTGTAAGCAAAGCTAAAAATGCAACAATCTGTTGAATCTTCGGTTTGTACGAGGGGTTCAGAATGTAATCGTTGAACCGGAAAATTATTTTTAATTTGATGTTGACTTAGCTGGCTATTTGATTGATCTTGGTTTCTCTTTTGCCTGGGACTGATAATTATTCAGTTCTGTTGAACCTTTTATGATGAGAAATATGACACTCAAAGGAATTCATACGGAAGCAATTAGGAAAAAAAATAAATTAATAGCCTACCCCGGCGTTTGCAAACACCGGGGTAGATTTTTAAAAAAATAAAAAAACAAAATAATTTTTTTAAAAGCGCCAGGAATTGTAACGAAAAGCGCTGGGTATCATACGAAACCCCGGCATTTGAAAACACCGGGAAAGCCAATATTCTTTCCCGGTGGGGGCAAAAACGGCGCTTGTGGCGGCACTTTTTAAAGCGTCAGGGGGATCAACCCTGGCGTTTATAAACGCCGGGAAAGGTCAAAAAAGACGTTGGGGATTCCCATCCCGTTTGTAGTGTTCATTTGTAACCAAATAAACATGAGCATTATAACCAAACAAACACGTACAATGCACATGCATAATTAATATAAAAGAGGTCTTAGGTTCGATGTCAGACATCGTCATAATTTTAAAAAATATATATATATTTCTAAAGATGTGCATCGCACGTGTAAATTACTAGTAAGACTTAGGTGCTAGGATATGCCTTCATGATTGATGCTATTAAGCTAGTTGACCACAAGAGAGCATGAGAGAAGATATGAACTTTAATGCCCAGATTTCAGTCATGCTTGAAGGCATTAATAATGCATGCAGTCTCTACCATCATAGCATCGTTGCAATCCAATCGCTAAGCTGCTATTCAGATAAAAGATTTGTATTGGTTACGACAAATCCAACCCCACACACTAGATGCTCCTCGAGTCATAGCATTGTAAGCTGAGGGTAATTGGGGTTGGGTGATGATGTGTTGGCTTGGGAGCAGCCGGCAAGGGCAGTTGCGGTTGGATTGGAATGATGGACATTGTTGAGTTATGGCCTGCATTCAAAGCAAATAGAAGAGGAGAAGTAGCAACAATAGCGGAACAAGAAGAGGCAACAAAGGCACCAGCAGTCGACTGTCAAAAAGTGCAGTCGACTGTGCTGGAAAACAAAGAGCAATAACAGCGAGAGCATTGCAGTCTACTACAATGTGTCAGAGTTGCGGGTTTGGGTTGTTTTATGCCTATTTTCTTGGGTATCCAATTGTGAATTTATATAAACAAAGGTTGTTGATTGCTAGGTTTCCAAGCCAATCTAAAGCCAGTGAAAGGGTTGACATGTGATGGCTACTATAATCCCAAGAGAGGGATGGGTAGGGTTCCTTGCGGGAGAAGAAGGGGGGACCAACATACGCTCATGGTGTTCATGTGGTGGTGAGATTCCAGATGGCTCCAAGGAGGAGTTCAAGACCCTATAATTAGGTGAGATCTCGGAGGGTTTCAAGGAAGTCAAGATCTATTCTCAGAGTTATTGGGTAATGGTGAGATATCTGATTATGCATACGTATATGAGTATAAAGGTGTAATCTTCTTCAAGAATCAATAGTCTCATCTCCTCTTTCCCATATGTTCTTTGTGTGGTGTTCGAGTTAGAGTTATTATTGTGCTTGTGGATTGGTTTACTATCAATGTCGTATGGTATTTGAGATTTGATAACTCTCAACAGACATTAGATTGAGTCAAGTCGTCAAAAAAGGAAATGATTTGTTCTGGGGAAAGCAGCTTAGATGGAAGACATCTTGATTCCAGTGAATAGTCTTGTTGTGGAAGTGTCAACCACCAAGAGATGCACTCCGATGGAGTGTAGGCGAGTGGGGAAAGTCATAGTTCAGTGGTGGCGAAGAGGTTAATGGTGCAAGGATAGGTGAAGAATAGGTGGAGAGCTGTTTCATTGTCTCCATTACGAAGAGGACAAGAACAGTTGTTACTAAGTCCATTTGACACCCGCTTATGAATGGTGAAGAGAGCATTGAAGAGAAGCCTCCAAACAAATTGTTTGACCTGATGTAGGAAGGTCTTGATCCTCCAAATCTTCTGGAGGGGATCGATGTGTGAGGTGTCGGTGTTAAGGGGGTTGTTGTTGCGACGAAGGAGGTTGTAGAAATATTTGGATGAGAAAGTACAATTGTTTGTCTGCGCCTGTAAAATGTAGCCATCTCCGTGACGGTCTAGCGCGTCGATTGGAGTGGCAAGGATTTTGGTTGTAGTTTGATGGTCAAAGCCGGAGGAGATGAAGGGGATGTTCCAATTTTGTCCATTGGGGAGAATCAAATTGGCAACATGAGAAATTGGTGGGTCTCAATTAAAATGCTTCTGTAACTAGTTTGGGATTGTAGGAATCCATCAATTATTGAAGATATCAATTTCGAAGCCATTGACAACCTTTCAAAGAGGGTTACCTAAGAGGATGTGAAGAATTTGTATTATGCCCCTCCAAGAAGGTGAAATGCATGGTTTAGGAATAGCTTCAGCTAGGTCGATGAGACGAAAGTACTTTGCTTACATCATCTTGCACCAATCACTATCCAGGTTTGAAATCAGTTTCCACCATTGTCTAGTGAATAGACTAATATTAGTATTATTGAGATCTAGAAACCTGAGGCCACCATCCTCCTTGGCTTGTTTCAAGTGCTCCCACGATCGGAGAAAGCAATGTGCATCGGTTTAGGTTCTGGTGCCCCCAGTGGAAGTTCCTCATGTGTTTCTCCGAAGCCAAGGTAACTCTGAGAGGGAAGATGCTTGAGCCCATAAGATACGTTGGAAATTGAGGCCATGGACGGTTTCCTTCACTTTAGCCATCATCGAGGTAAAGGAGGAGATGAAGGAGATAACAAAAATTTTCTTCGACCAAGCTCATCCTCCTCACACTCTCTTCCTCGTTCATCAATATCCCGAGGACTTGGTGGACCTAGCAAGGTTCGGTCTACAATACCCGAACCAGAGGACCACCCTACCTCCAAGATAGATCACATCATTGCAATCCTTACAAAGGACGATTTCCTGGTGATCAGGGCCACCTTCGAGATTCCATTTGAGTACAAGTTGCTCTTACCGGTCCCTGGGGTCTGAGCATTCTCGATGCTATCCGAGGAATACTACGTCTTCCCTTACGATGCTTTCCACTCCGAGCTATGTCTTCTAATGTATCCATTCATGAAGGAAGTTCTCAATTGGTACAAGCTCAACCCGGTGCAATACATGCTGAATGTGTGAAGGCACTACTGGTTTCATCATGCAGTGCCCAAAAGTAGGCACCGAACGAGCATGAAGATCTGGAGGAGACACTTCAAGCTTCATTAGCAAAAAGCAACAGACAATTGGTAGGAGTTATAGAGAATCCTGACACAATCAAGTAATGGAAAAGAAAGTAATTTATCATCCGAATTTCCGAGCCTTGGGGATTTCCTACAAGGTGGAAAGGGGACGTTCCTAAGAAGGTGAAGACCGAACTGGATGTCAGTGAGGAGGATAAGAACTTGAATGACGATCTGGTCAGTTGTGGGAAGTTGAGTTGGCAAGATGTGATGGAGGAGGTTCTCTTCCTGGGGGGTTGAGTCCGATGGACCCTAGTATGGCTTTAGTTTTAGTTTTTTTTTTCTTCTCAAGTACTTAGTCTTGTTCTCATATTTTTGTTTATTATCTTTTGCAGCGGAGGAAGACATGGACTTCGACAGTCTTGTTGCCGCTCGTGCTACTTTGTGCAACAAGAAGCCAGAGGACAAGAAAAGGAAGAGGACCTCGACCAAGTCAGGGTCCTTGAAGATAGCAAAGAGCCTATCAACTACCACCCAGGTGGAAATCTTGGAGTCACTGACGAAGGCATTAATGTTCCCAACTAGGGGGGGCTCCTCTGTGGGCCCATTTCTCATCGGCAAGCGCCCTCCATTAACTTACGAGGCCAATTATGTGTCGGATTGGGGCATTAAGTAGTGTGAGTCTCTTCTCAATAACTCGAAGAACTTCTTGGAGGTGGTCAATCATCTCCCTACTATGTGGGACAGAAAGACTCTAGGAAATCCTATAATATACTCCTCCCTCCTCGAAATCTCTCGAGCTGGCATGTCGGTATGTTCTTTTCCATGTAGTGTGGTTTTTTGTTATCCTCCCAGTATCCTTAAGTTTTGAAGTCTTTCTCCTTGCAGATCACTTACTAAGCCGACAACTTGACTGAGAAGATCAGGGCTGAGGATAAGCTTTGAAAGATAAGGCCACTAGGGCCGAGAACTACATGAAGAATGCCGTCAAGGAGCTTGAGGTGGTGAAGATTTAGGAAGCGGCTCATCTCAGTGAGATCACTAATCTTAAGGCCGAACACACACAAGAGGGAGTTCGCTAAGGTAGAGAAGGCTTGGGCTAAGGAGAAGGAGGCCACAAATACAAAGGTGGAGGCAGAGGAGAAGGCCCATATGCTGGAGGTGATGGAGAAGTCGTATGCGAAGACCATCAAGGATATGGTTGATGAGTGGAAGCGGTACAGCTTTGACCTCCAGCTTAGGGAATAGCTAGTATTGAAGGAGTCCGAGGATGAGGAGGAGGATGAGGAGGTTGAGAAGGAGGCCCCGAAGGAGACCGACGTGGTTGAGGAGGAGACTTTGGAGAAGGACACATGGGTGAAGGTGAAAGGAGTGGCCAAGACTTCTACTCCTTTGGTCGTGGCAACTGAAGTGGACCCTTGACCTTATCCCTTCGCCTTCCTTTCTCTTTTTGACTTTTGTTGTAATTTCACTGAACAACAGACTTGCCACTGCTTATGTACCTTTATTCCAGTCAATGAAAATATTTAATGTCTAACTCTTAAGTTCTTTTATTGTGCGGATAAATTTTTGATGTGTTTGGTCGAATCTCTTGAGAACTTCTCAAAAGATCGGAGCTAAATGATCTTGTATTTACTAGCATTGTAATAACTCCACCTTTTCTTATTAACAGCTGGTTGTATATGCTGGAGGGGATCCTTGGGATGCTGAGAATGCTGGACTTCGTGACGAGCTAAATGAGGAAAGGATTGAGAACGATTGTTTGAAGGATGTAGTACTTGAGAAGAACTTGGAGCATGACCACCTGAAGGGGACTCATCATGGCTACATCGACACATACTCATGTGGATTGGAATAAGATCCAGGTTGGGAATAGTCGCTTTAAGGAAATGCTCATTGAGAAGGACTTGGAGGTTTACAAGTTGAAGATGCATCTTGGAAAACTACAAACGCAAAGTACTTCTCGTCTTCGCGATGATGATGATCTAAGGAAGATGTTCCATGAGTTAACCTCAGAACCGAAGAAGTGCCAAGGATGTCTTCTACCGAGAGGACGTTACCTGCTCTCAATTGTGAGATCCAGACTCAATCAGTTGGGTTAGGACATCTATCAGGGTAGTTCGGGTGGCCGAGGGGGGACTTCTATGGTGAGTAGGCATCGTAGTTCGCTTAATAGAAGTATCCCACTTTCCCGCGGTCGTAGGTGATTTGTTCATAAAAACTAGTGAACTGATCTCGAGTATTTGATGTACTTTGTTCTCAAACTTGTAACAGAATTTTGATATGAAATAAAGATTGCCCATGTATTCCATCTTTGTTTCTCTCTTTCCTTGGGTTGTACTTCGTTGTTTGGGTTAGCGAGCTGCTAGAGTAGCTCGAGTGATGAGCTGAGCTCCGAACTTGTTGTTTGAGTTGATGAGTTACTAGAGTAGCTCGGGCGCCTGGTTGAGCTCTTCGCTGTTTTGAGTTAATGAGTTGTTGGATTAGCTCGAGGGACGAGCTGAGCCACGAACTCGTTGTTTTGAGTTAGCGAGTTGTTGGAGTAGCTCGAGCGATGAGCAACTCTTTATTTTTTACTTTGCGAGTTGTTGGAGTAGCTCGAGCAACAAGATGAGCTCCAAACTCGCTATTTTCAATTAATGAGTTGTTGGAGTAGCTCGAGCAATGTGCTGAGCTCCGAACTTGCTGTTATTGAGTTAGCAAGTTATTGGAGTAGCTCAAGAGATGAGATGAGATTCGAATTATTGTTATGAGTTAGAAAATTTGTTAGAGTAGCTCGAGCGATGAGCTAAGCTCTGAACTTGCTGTTTTGAGTTAGTGAGTTGTTGGAGTAGCTCAAGCGATAGCTGAACTCTAAATTCCTTGTTTTTTGAGTTAGTGAATTGTTGGAGTATCTCGAGCGGCAATCTGAGCTCCAAACTCGTTGTGTTTAGTTATTTGGTTGTTGAAGTAGCTAGAGCAATGAGCTGAGCTCTGAATTTGTTGTTTTGAGTTATCAAGTTGTTGGATTAGCTCAAGCTATAAGCTGAGCTCCGAACTCATTTGAGTTAGCGAGTTTGTTTGAGTAGCTCGAGCAACGAGATGAACTTCGAACTCATTGTTTTGAGTTAGCAATTTTTTTGATGCAACTCGAGCAATGAGCTGAGCTTCGAACTCGTCATTTTTGAGTTAGCGAGTTGTTGGAGTAGGAGTTTGTTGAAGCTGCTTGAGCGATGAGCTGAGCTCCAAACTCGTCATTTTTGAGTTAGCGAGTTGTTGGAGTAGCTTGAGCGATGAGATGAGTTTTGAACCCTTTGATTTTTAAGTTAGTGAGTTGTTGGAGTAGCTCGTGCGAAAAGCTGAGCTCTGTACTTATGCTTTTGAATTAACGGGTTGTTGGTGTAGCTCTAGCAACGAGCTAAGCTACGACTCGTTGTTTACATCTGCGAAGGAAATCTTGAATTTGTTTGAAAAATGAATATAAGCACCTGCCTTAATGGCTAGCTTTTATTACATGCACTGACTGTCATACAGATCTATCTTATTACAGATCTTGTATGGAGAGCATTAACCACCCTCTTTGAACTTCATCAAATGCTCTACATTGCAGGTCCTTGATATCACCTTGCCCCTCAGGTCATCAAGTCGGTAAGCTCATGGGCGAACAACTTTAGAGACCTTGTAGAGTTCTTCCCAGTTAGGAGCAAGCTTTTTATTCTTGTGTGGCTCAGAGATTTGGAGCTTTCGTAGGATGAGGTCACCCTCTTTCAAAGTTTTCGGTTTTCCCTTCTTGTTGTAGAACTTTTCCACCCTTTGCTAGTAGATTTTCCTTCGCTTGGAAGATTTTTCACGGACTTCTTCAATGAGATTGAGGTTGCCCGAAGATCGTATTAAATATGCACTTCGTTGAAGGAAATAAGACAAGGGGAATGTATTCCAACCTGTAGAGGGATTAGAGCTTCAGACCCTAAGTGAGGTTGAACAGAGATTCTCCTATCAGGGTCCTTTAGTGGTCCGGTAGGGCCAGAGCATGCTCAGGAGTTTGTCGGCTCATAGTCCTTTTGATGCTTCGTCTAGCCTTTTCTTAAGGGCATCAAGAATCTGTTTGTTGGCATTCTCAGCTTGACTATTGGTCTGAGGATACAAAATGGAAGAGAAATTTTGTTCGATTCCCAGATCGAAGCAGAAGGTGTAGAATTTCTTCGCTGTGAATTGGGTTTTGTTGTCAGTGACGAGAATTCGGGGGATTCCATATCGGTAGACAATATTATTCCAAAAGATTTGCTCTATCTTCTGCTTGGTGATGGAGGCCAATGGTTATGCTTCGATCTGCTTTGTAAAGTAGTCAATACCACAACTAAGAAGTTTCTTTGTCCAATTGTGGTGGTGGTGGGTGGGGGGGGGGGGGGGGGGGGGGGAACTGACCAAGTTGATCCATCCCCTACATGGCAAAGGGATTTGGACTTGATATGGAGCAAAGTTTGACCTGGGGCCCCCCATTTTATTGAGGAAAACTTTTGGCAGGGGACGCATCAGGGAACATACCTTAAGGAATCATTAAGGAGTAAGGGCCAATAGTACCCATGGTTAAGCACTTTCTATGCAAGATACCTTGCACCTATGCGGCCACCACCGACTTCTTCATGTACTTCTTTCAGGGCATATTGGTCCTCCCCAGGGTCGAGACATTGCAAATAAGGTTTGTCGAGCAGTTGTACTAGACCCTTCAACAAGTGTGTACATTTTTGCCCTTATCTAGACCTTTCTTTCTTCTTTTGGATCAGTTGGATGATTCCCTTGTCAAGGAATTCTAACAAGGGTTTCATCAAATTTTCTCTGGGTGTTTGAGGAGTGACACTAGGAGCTCTAAAACTTCTTCTTATATGCTTGGCTTGAGTTCGACTTCAATAAGCACGGTGTGGTCGAGTCCTTCAAATGAGAGGATGTTAACTTAGAGAGAGCGTCTGCTTACCCGTTGTCCTCGCGAGGGATGCGACTGACTTTTTCCTATCAGAATGTAACCATGAGTTTCTTAATGTATGCCAGGTATTGATCATACGGTCACCTCTAGCCTCATATTCTCTTCAGATTTGATTTACCACCAACTGGGAGTCGCTTCACATATTGACCTTTCGGCCCCTGATTTTCGAGGTAATAAAAGCCTGGCAATCAGCCACTCATGTTCAGTCTTGTTGATGGAGACTCAGAAATTGAGACGAAGCGAGTATTGGAGAGTGAACTGACCTGGGCATAGCAAGATGACACCGGCCCCACTCCTTTCGATGCAAGAAGAGCCATGGACATAGATACACCATGCTGGAGAATCTTCGCTCACTTCAGGAGGATCAGAAATTGTGCTTTCAAGGATGAATTCAGCTAAGGCTTGGGCCTTGATGGCTGTCCTCGGCTGATAGTTTATGTCGTGTTGGCTCAATTCAATAGAACACTTAATGAGTTACCCAGAGGTCTCTGGTTTGTAAAGTACCTACTTAAGTGGTTGGTCGGTTAGGACCGAGACATAGTGCGCTTGAATGTACGGGTGAAGTTTCCTGGCGGCTGTTATGAGATAATAGGCCATCATCTTTATTTTGGAATAATGGAGTTCTGCATCTTGGAGTACCTTACTAACATACTCTCCTGGATTTTAAACCTTGTCCTCCATTACCAAGACAATACTGAGGGTCTGGCTTGATGTGGCCAGATAGAGGTCGAGTACTTTACCAAGGTCTGGCTTAATTAGAAGCGACGTGTTGGTTAGATACGCCTTAAGCTGCTTGAAGGGCTCCTGCTGCGTTTCTCCCCACTCAAAGCCATTTGGACCTCGAAGGGCCTTAAAGAAAGGGAGGCACTTCTGTAACGCCCCGAGCCCCACTCAGCTATGTGCGCGGCTACGTGCGCGCATGCGTAAAACAAAATCTAACCACGGTCCCACCAAATGGCACAACCTTACCAAAAAGTACTATAGCTTGTAGGTACTCTTTGGATCATGGGCAATCAACTTAAACATTCATATTCCCTCTTCAACTACCAATGTGGGATTATTAGTCCCAACCTAACTCATATTCAAACACACCCTCCCACGTGAAGCATTCATTTTTGTATGCATGCATGCATACCATTCTCCTTCACATGCCACCCACATACCAATCAACCTTAGCTCATAAATACCATATATCTCCAGAATTTGTAAGGAAACGACCGATGGCAACGAGGTGCCCAATGAGTTTCTGGATGTAACACCTCACAAATTTGAGTTATGATAATTTTTCTCCCGCATGTGATATGCATAGGTATTCAATATAATTGCGTACAATATCTAATGTAATACCTTGAATATATTTAGATGTTAGTTAGTGGAATATAAATATTTGAGAATGACCCATATGAATATTTAATATTCTATTTTCAGAATTATGACTTAAGAGCATTTGTGTTAGGGACTTCTAGGAAATAAGAATCATGTGTAAGGGTCTTAATGAAATAACCCTTTTTTTTATCATACATGATTCTTCCTGGTTAGTGTCATAGGGGAGGTTTAGGGGCGATGATTAAATGATGTAGGAAGAGGTTTAGAAGAGGTGGTTAAATGATGTAGGAAGAGGTGATTAAATGAAGAATGAAAGAATAGTTTGTGAGTGTTTGTATATAAAAGCCAAGAATGCCTCCCCCCATTCTCCACCATTTAACTTTTTTCTTCCACCTAAACAGAAGATCTTTGGATTTTAAGTTTTCATAAGGTTAAGTCTATTAATTTAGTGTTCGAACGCTACGCAGAGCTTGGAAGAAATCGATTTAAGAAATTACAGATGGGTAACCACTTTACCACTCTAATTTCTATTATAATGTAGGGTGTATGCATGTTACAGAAGTTATATATATTGTATTGGATGAGTATTCATTCTTAGATTGATTGAATCATGTGTGAATTATTGTTAATTAATAGTGAAATTATGGTAAGATTAACTTGGAAACGCTTTATAGTTTATATCTTGAATTTGGGACTTAATTCCGAAAATGATTTCTCTTTAACTAGACAGAATCTAAAGCTGAATTCTTTGTATGTGTATCCCGTATATGTATATAAAATCTTCTCACAATTTTGTGATTTTTGCATGTAATTTGTAATTTTTAATAAATCCGAACACATTCCTGATTAAGAACAGAAACATGACCTATTCTATAATTCTATTCTGAATATCATGCTTACTTCCAAAAATCATTTCTCTCCAAATATATAGAATTTGAAGGTGAACATTATATACATTATATATATGAATGTTGTATGTGTCTATAATATGTTCACAAAATTTTATGGGGTTTGGATATTATTTTTTTTGAACAAATTCGAACTTAGGACAGGTTCACAGTTTTGCCTTGGTTTCGAAAATTTGTATACCTTCTGGTTTTTGACCATTCTAATCTCTTATATAAAGTATTTTGGGGAAACTTAAAACTAAGAATTTGAAGTAGATTCGTTAATCTTTCTCTTAACTCTAAGAAATCAAATTTCCATGAAGTGTGGGATGTTTGGTGATTTTTATAAGTAGCAAGAGCTGCAGTTTTCTGGAATCTGAACCTACTATTTTGCATATGGATTTTAAGAAAAATAATTGTGGTTAAATTTAGATATTCTTAACTACAATGTTGTAATAGACTCATTTAGGTTTCATATGAAACTAAGAAATTCAATTTCTGATAAGTATTGAAATTTATATGATTTTCGCAAGACTACTATGTTGCTGTCCAAAGATAGAGTTGAATATTTAAACAGTGAATTCTATATTTGTGAGGCTGAGGCTACGCTCGGTAAATCCACATACGTGGGCTAGGGGTAGATCGGTAAGGTCATTGAACCCAAGAGAATGATTTGGTTAAATCAAAAGGAATGATTGTGACTTAGGCGATGCCCGAGTTCGGCAAGAGTTAGAGTACTGTGAGGGAGGAGTGGAACATGGTCTGTATGACCAAGATTCCAGTTTGTGTGAAATTTAAGTCTGAAATAGGGACCGTTAAGTCCATATTATATTTTGCGTCATTTAGACTAAGATCTTGCATTAGTTAAATTAATATTTTTTATTAGAAGAATATTTGACAGAAACAATGACGAACATGTCCGGTAAAATGATGTGGTTCCTAGGAGTGTTCGGGACTGAGGATATGCCCAGTAAATCCACATGTGTAGACTAGGGGTAGGCCTGTAAGGTTCGTAGATACAAGAGATCGAGTTGCTGGGGTTCATGACAGAGGATACGCCCAGTAACTCTACGTTGTGTAGGCCTGTAAGGTCCAATAACCTGGGGTGCGATTTACAATTGATTATGCATTGGATTACAAAAACTTTGGGTTTAGGCATTGCATAGCGAATGATTGAACCCTGCAATGAGATGAAACACTAGTAGCTTGTATTCGAAAAATATGTTGTATGGGTGACAGATTGTTCCAAACAAGTGTGCATTGAAAGAACATATTTGAATTGTGCATGTTAGCATAATAACTACATGTTTGACACTTCAGTAAATTAGTTCCACACTCACTTATACGACATTATATAATTGGCTATTTTCCATTTACATTTAACATATACATTGATTCAAGTTTTTCTTCTATTATGCTGTGTTCTGGGAGTTAGTTAAAGTTGTTGGGATTTTTACCATCGGCATCACAAGCTGACGAAACCCATGGATTTTAGTTTTGTAGGTAAGGGTGACTGAGGTCTGAGCATAGAAGTGTGATATCTTGCGCCCGTCATCTTATCAATCCAAGTGGTTTGAAATTGTAGTAACATTTCTATATTTTCCTATATTATGTAATGTTTATGTACTCAATTGATGCAAAAGATTCTGGGTGTATCACGATTTTTTAATGTATGAAATTTCGAGGCCTTACATAGTGGTATCAGAGTCAACTTCAATTTTTAGTACTAAACATAATTAGAGGCATAAACCTAGTTAGACATTAGATGAGCGAGTTAGTTTTAAAGTCACAAATGCTATGGGTTGTTTGAACCAGCATTTGTGATATTTTTCCTTTTTCTCTTTCAGTGGGATGGAGGATGACCAAAATTCTATGGAAGACTTGGAGGAAGAAGAAATTTTGTGGATCCTAAGGAAGAGGATCATATGGAGGAAGAATCTGAGGAAGAGGAGGATCCTAAGGAGGTGAATCTCAAGGTATAGGAACCCCAGGAATTATCAGATGCTGAGTTGCGTCCACCTCGATTGAGTTCCTAAGATGATTCCTCTGTTATCTCTTTGACCCTGAGAAGAGATCAGCATAAGATATTTGCATTTCGATTCCAACTAATCTGATATCAGTGGAGGATGAGCCAACTTGAGGAACAATGAATGGAAGACCAACAACTTATAGCATTTTTGGAGGCCAAGGTCAAAAAGCATATTGAAGAACTACTACACAAGGGATTCTTCAGAATTAGTGCCTCACCATAGGGAGCACCAGTGCTCTTGGTGAAGAAGAAAGATGGGTTGATGAGGATGTGCATCGACTACAGGGAACTGAACAAGGTAACAGTCCAGAACAAGTACCTGATACCAAGAATTGACGATTTATATGATCGACTACAAGGTGCTGCAGTGTTTTCAAAGATTGACCTACGCTTAGGGTACCATCAAGTTCGGGTCAAATAAGATGATACTCCAAAGACTATGTTCAAAACGGGGCATGGATACACTATGAATTCTTGGTGATGCCCTTTGGAGTGACAAATACTCCAACCATATTCATGGATATGATGAATCGAGTGTTGAGTTATTGATGAATTCGTAGTGGTGTTCATAGACGACATTCTGGTATACTCTAAGATAGAAGAGGAACATGCTAATCACTTGGCAGATGTGTTGGGAAAGTTACTAGAACATGGGTTGTATGCCAAACTATCCAAATGTGAGTTCTGGAAGAAGGATGTGGCATTCTTAGGTCATGTTCTGTCTAAGGAGGGAGTGGCGATAGATCCACAAAAGATTGAGGCAATAAAAGAATGGCCCCGACCCACGACTGTGACAAAAATCAGGAGTTTCTTGGGACTGATAGGATACTATTGACGGTTTATTCAAGGATATGCACAGATAGCAGTACTATTAACCGAACTGACTAAGAATAATGTAAGTATCATTTTAACTAGCAAGTGTGAGGAAAGTTTCTAGGATTTGATGAAGAATCTGACAACAACATCGGTAGTGGTACTACCACAGGAAAGCAAGGACTATAATATTTAAAGTGATGCCTCACTCAGGGGATTGGGTTGTGTCCTGATGCAATAGGATAGGGTGATAGCTTATGGGTCTAGACAGCTACGAGCACATGAGAAGAATTACCTAACTCATGATCTGGAACTAGCCGCAGTGATATTTGCTCTGAATCTATGGAGGCATTATGTGTGTTGAAAAAAAGTCAACATGTACACCGAGCACGAGAGCTTAAAGTACACTTTCCAGCAGAAAGACCTAAATTTGAGACAGAGATGTTGGTTAGAAGTACTTGAATACATTCGGACTAAAATCAAGTACCTCCCTGGGAAGGCGAATGTGGTAGCAGACGCTCTTAGTCGGAAAAGCAGCTTGTCCAGTTTAATCACAACATAGAAAAAATGTGTGGAAGATTTGGACCGAGCAGAAACTGAGGTAATAGTGCAGAATCTAAGAGAAACATTAGTGCACTTCAACCTACCTGAGAGATCAGATCATCGAAGGTCAGAAGTTGGACCCAAAAATATAAAAGATGAAGACGCAAGTTCTTGTAGGCAAGCTATCAGAATTCCATGTGAAGAATGGGGTACTCTGGTTAGGAGAGAGATTGTGTGTGCCTGGAGGAAGAAACCTGAAGAAAAGCATTCTACATGAAGCACACACCACTTTACTGTCGATACACCTAAGGAGTACCAAAAAGAATAAAGACATCAAACAACAATTCTGGTGGTCGCGCATTAAGAGAGATATAGCATACTTTGTAGCTAAATGTCTCACACAGTCAAAGAGTCAAAGCGAAAAAATCAGAAGCTCAGAGGATTGTTGCAACCACGACATATTCCAGAATGGAAAAGGGAGAATATCAGCATGGACTTCATCACAGGACTGCGGAGGATTTCAAGAGGGAATGACACCATATGGGTGATAGTGGACAGATTAACCACGTATGCACATTTTCTACCGATGAAGATTACCTGGTCGATGGAAAGATTGACAAAGCTGAATATTGAAGAGATCATTAGACTACACGGAGTGCTAGTAACTATCATATTGGACAACAATGCGAGGTTCACATCTAGATTTTCAAAGGGTCTACATATAGCACTAGGTACCAGGACTGATTTCTGCACGGCCTTCCATCCCCATACCGAAGGTCATACGGAAAGAGTAAACATAACTTTAGAAGACATGTTTCGGATATGTTTATTGGACTTGGGAGGATCATGGGAAAAACATCTGCCTTTGGTAGAGTTTTCTTACAACAACAGTTATTAAGCAAGTATCGAGAAGGCACCATTCGAGGCGTTGTATGGTAGGAGATGCAGAACGCCAGTGTGTTGGTATGAAGTGGGCAAGCAAAAAATGTACGAACCAGAGATAGTCCAACAGACGAGTCAGATGATTAACTTGATCCGTCTGAGAAAGGAACAGTCCAAAGTCGGCAGAAGAATTATGCAAAGAATAGAAGAAAAGACCTAGCAATCAAAGTTGGAGAGTTTGTATTTCTGAAGGTTTCACCAACTAAAGGAGTAATCCGTTTTGGGAAAGGAAAATTGGCAACGGGGTATATCAGACCATACCGGATTCTGAGGAAGATAAGGCAGACCACTTACCAACGGCAATTACCTGCGAAACTGGAACATATTCACAATGTCTTTCATGTATCGATGTTGAAGAAATATATACCAGACTCTTCACACATACTGCTATAGAACCCAAAGGACCTTCAAGTGAATTTAAATTACAAAGAAACCTCAATACAGATTGTAGATAGGAAAGAGAAGGTTTTGAGGACCAAAACAATTCAAATGGTTAAAGTTCTCTGGAGGAACCACCAGGTGGAGGAAGCAACTTGGGAGTTGGAGGATAAAATGAAGAAGGATTATCCTGAGTTTTTTGTTTAAGGTGGGGTGTTCAAGATACAAACTTGTACCCTAGTAAGTTCTGTGGGCAGAATATTTCTAAGGGGGAGGGGGTGTAACACCCTGCAAAATTGAGTTGTGATAATTTCCTCTCACATGTGTCATGTACGAGTATTTTATACACTTGTGTATAATATCTTATGTAATACTTGAATATTTTTAGAGTTTGTGCAATATAAATATTTGGGAATGACCCATATGCATATTTAATATTGTATTTTTTGAATAAGGACTTAAGAGTAATTGTGTTAGGGACTTCTAGAAAATGAGTATCATTAAAAAGGGCCTTCATGAAATTATCCAATTTTTTTATCATACATGATTCTTGCTGGTTAGTGTCATATGGGAGTTTAAGGGAGGTAATTAGATGATTTAGGAAGAGGTTTAGGAGAGGTGACTAAATGACGTAGGATGATGTGGTTAAATGATGTAGGAAGAGGTGGTTAAATAAAAATTGAAAGAATAACTTGTGTGTATTTAAAAGCCAAGAATGTCTCTCCCCATTCTCCACCATTCAACTTTTCTCTTCCACCTAAACTAAATTTCTTTGGAGTTTAAGTTTATCAATTTGGTGTTGGAATGCTCCGATGAGATTAGAAGAAATCGATTTCATAAATTATAGTTGGGTAACAACTTTACTACTCTAATTTCAATTATATTGTATGATGTATGCATATTAGAGAAGCTATATATATTGAATTGGATGAGATTTCATGCTTATATTTATTGAATCATGTGTGAATTATTGTTAATTAATAGTGAAATTACGGTAAGATTAACTTCGAAACGTTTTATAGTTTATGTCCAGAATTTTGGATTTACATCCGAAAGTTATTTCTCTTTAACTAGATGGAATCTAAAACTAAAACTTTTATATGTGTATCACGTATATGTCTATAACATCTTCTCAAAATTTGATGAATTCTGGATTTCATTTGACATTTTAAATAAATTCGAACCCATTCCTGGTTAAGAATAGAAACACGACCTATTCTATAATTTTTTCCTGAATATCTCTAATATTATAATGGGACAAGGCTTTAGTGTCATTTGTCAATCTATCAACGCATGCAATGCACATGCATAATTATTATAAAGGAGGTCTTGGGTTCAAATCCAGACTACTTCTTAATTTTTACTTTAAAAAAAACTATAGTTATTAAGACGTGCATCGCACATGTAAATCTCTAATCACTAATCACTAATTTCTAATATTATAATGAGAGAAGGCCTTAGTGTCATTTTTAAATCTATCAACGCGTGCAACGCACACGCATAATATTATAAAGGGGTTCTTAGGTTCAAAGACTACATCTAAATTTTTACTTTAAAAAAATTATATTTATTAAGACATGCATCGCACGTGTAAATTACTAGTCATGCTTAATTCCAAAAACCATTTCTCTCCAAATATATGGTATTTGAAGCTGAACTTTCTATATGTGAATCTAGTATATGTTTATAATATTTTCACAAATTTTCATGAGGTTTGGAAATTGTTTTGATTTTAAACAAATTCGAACTTAGGACTTGCTAGAAATTTGTATACCTTCTGGTTTTTTACCATTATAACCTCATATATGCAGTATTTTGAGGAAACTCAAAACTAAGAATTTGAAGTAGATTCGTTAATCTTTCTCTCAAGTCTAATAAACCAAATTTTCATGAAGTGTGGGATGTTCGGTGAATTTTATAAATAGCAAGATTTGCAGTTTCTGGAATCTTAACCTACTATTTTGCATATGGATTTTAGAAAAAATAATTGTGGTTAAGATTAGATGTTCTTAATGTAACACCCCAGAAATTTAAATGTATTATTTTGAATTATTAAATAATTTGAATTTAATTTATTGGACTATTTCGAATACTTTGAAATTATCGTTTTGCACGTGCAAAATACGTGAAAATATTGTGGAATGCAAATTATAAATTTTCATGTCAAAAATTATTTTCTTCTCATTAAATTACAATAGTTTTTAATTTTGATTTTATTTTGAATGAGGAGAACTACTTTGAAATTATTTTGACAAAATGAAAATTTTTAAAGAAATCGTTTTTGGGCCATGAAAAGAGTCCAAAATTAAATTCTAAATTTTAAATTTTTAGATTTAAGACCGGCCAAATTGAGAGGGATTTGGGGAGAATCAAATCCTAATTGATTGGGTTATATATGGATTATAACAAGATTTGATTTCCTAAATAATTAATATTGCAATTGAAGTTTTTCTTGGGGTTTTATTTGTAAAATTTCAATGAAACCCTAGACAAATCCCGGCCTACATATTGAGGGCAGCAAGTTTCGGCCTCCTCTCTTTTCAGTTTATTTTTGGTGAATTTTTTGAGCAAGGAGAGGAAGCTTTTGTTTAAGGTAGAGAAGTGCATTCTAGGTGTTCTATTTGGATTCTTCAAAAGCTGGGCGTCTCTCTACCTCTCTTGTTATGCTTTTAATCTCATGAATGTTGTAGTATCCTGCTAGGATTTGATTTGTGAATCTATGATTATATTTTTGCATGATTGTGGTGTTTGTTATAAGATAATCGTAGAAGTGTGTATTTGATAAAGAATTAGTGGTTATATGACATGAAGATTGAATCTTGAGTGCATGATGATCTTAAATAAATTGTTCTTGAGTAATGAATATTATTATGCATGAATGATTAAGTTTTTTTTATCTATGGAAATAGATTTGATGAACCTGTATGTTATTGTGAATGTTTAGATCTTGGTGTATGATTCACGAACCATGATTTGAGTAACTAAAAGATGAAATCTCTATGAGTTATTTACAGTTTTGATGTGGAACCTTGATGTGTTGAATACTAGAATTTTTATACATAAATTAAGTGCTAAAAAATCATTGAAAATATATATGAAGTTGTGACCTAGGGTTCAATGACTAAACCTTAGGGTTAGGGTTGAATAATAGCTGGGGGGGGCTTGGTTTTAGGACAGCACAGTGCCCCGAGGTTGCACAGTGCCAACCCGAGCACTATGCAAACCCAAGGTTGGCTTTTGGAGGGTTTCAGCTTGGAGCATGGGGCTCGGGGTTCGTGGTTTTGGTCGATGTGGCATGGGGTTTCAACGTGTGATAGTCTTTGAAAACCCTGGTGCAAGTACGAATATGTATGTGTATGTATAAATCTAGCAATTGTTTAAAGATTAATTGATTTCTAAGACCAAATTTTGAATGTGTAAGTTTTAGATTTTGTGAAAACCTAGTTTTCAGATTTTGGTAAAATAGAGCTTCAAACTTTGTGTAATTAGATTACAAATTGTGGAGTTGTTATCTATGTTTATAGATGGAAGATAAACTTAAATTTTTAGAGTATATGTTTCAGTTATGAAAGATGAAAACTTTGAATTCTAAAGGGTTTATTTTCAGTTTTTAAAGTGGTAAAGTTCTAGATTTTTGAACAAAAGAATTGCAGATTTTAGGGATGAAATCCCAAAAAATAAAGAAGCATGTTTTTAATTTGGATTAATATGAATTCCAAAAAATTGATGTTGGTTTTATATATATGGAAAGAGGAATTTAAAAGTTGAATTTAAAGGATTGTTGTGGATTGGATTTTTGTTTCCATAAAAGAGTCTTTTACGGTAACGATGGTGTATTAAATGAAACGTGAAATATTGAAGAGATTTTGTGGATGTGCGAATATTTTTCTTTTTGGAATAAAGTATTTCGTTTGAGGTTTTGATTTACAACCTTGGTGTTGTGGAAAAAGTGTTGTTTTCAGAAAAGAATAAATAAATAGTTTTTTTTTTATATGATTGAACCAAGTGGAGGTTCTTGATTGAAAGTTAAGGTTATTGTGAGAACCCTAGATGTATGCTTGAGGCATTAAGTTGTGAGCACTAGAGGCTGAGTGAACCGTAGGTTACCGGCAATGGTTATTTTGATTGTAGGAATTAGCCAAAGGGGATAATGTTCCTAGTTTTGGTGAGTGAAGACCAGTGGTGGTGAGCTAGCTCTAGGTGGCAATGCTTACCTATGTTTGAACCTAAGGACAGGCACTAGATTGGGTGTTGTGACGAAATTTGGACAATGTAAGTATGGGCTCTGTTCAGTCGGGCGAATGTATTTCGGGACTGTGTGATTTGTATATATCTCTAGTATGTTCGCGCGGTACACTTGTACAGTCTGGCGGGATGAGCCGGGACTGGGGTCTATTGGTAGAATGTGTAGAAGTGAGATGGATTTGGTATATTCGAGCGTACACTTGTACAGTGTAACACCTCGTAAAATTAAAAATATTATTTTAAATTATTAATTATTATCAATTTAATTGATTGACTATTTTTATTATTTTTCCTTGACTATCGTCTTTGCACATGTAAAACATGTGTAGTATTATGGGATTATAATTTGAAATTATTGTTGCTCATATCTATATTCCTCATTATTTCCTATTATTTATTTTTATGGATGAAGAGATGTATATTTTTGGGCTAACAAATAACTTCATTTTTATTATTATTGTTATTTTAAACTATTTTCTTTGCCTCTAGTAGTACGTGCAGTGTACGTGCATTATTATAACACTAGTATTACCAAGTTACTATCATTCTTTTCCTTGTATTATTCAAAATTTTAAATTATTATTTATTTTTGTAATTATGGATAAAGAATGAACTATTTATGGATTTATATTAGTTCTAATTTACCTTCACTACTAATAAGGTGTATGTATATCGTTTGGGCCAAACCAATCCCAAATCTTTGGAGCTTTGGCTGACCATGTGCTGGTCATTAGATTGGGGGGTGAATAGGTTAATGAAAGATTTAATAATTTAAGTATGGTAAGTTATAAAGTAAATATTTGATTTGGGGATTTAAATGAAAATTTACCAAAAAAAACCCTAATTTGAAGTGTGGCCGGCCAAATATAGGGGGGGGGGGGGGGGGGGGGGGGTTCCCTTTCTCTTACTTTTTGGCGGTTATCCTTTTTGGAGCAAGCTTGGAGGAGGACTTTGTTGGATTTTCGTTCGAAGATCTTAACTTTAAGGTGGGTGTTCTCCTACTCTCTTGCGTTGTTTATATGATTTTTTTATTGTGAATGAATGAATTTCATGATAGTTGACGTATTGCATGATGAATGAATGTGGGTTTGATATCTTTCATGAAATAAGAATCATATGTGAGACGTAAATATTATGTATAGATTGGTTATTGTTATTGGGGACTGGTGATGGATAAAAGAACTCTTTTTAATTTATAAAGTGCATTTGTGTTTATGGATCCTGTAGGGGTTTAAGGGTAGATTTCAAGATAAATTATAGACCATTGTATGCACACAAACCCCTTGTTGGATTGATTAAAAAGTAGTTGTTTTTATAAGTTATTCGTTGTTTTACTTTATATTTTAATCAAGCAACCCATACTCAAATTCTAAGTTTCTTTCCAAAATTAAGAAAGTTAATGGATGAAATATAGTTTGCGGGTGCGGGGTATAGGCATTTTCAGGTAGAAACCCTTAAGTCCCATGTTTCCGTGATCTCTTGGCTAGATGTTTGTATAGTCAATTTGATTGTTCTTAATAAAGAATGATCCCAGAGTTTGAGTTCAGATTCCTTATGTTTCAAATATTTCTTTTATATGTTGCAGATTGAGTTAATTCCAGATTTTATTCAAAGTTAATTTCATATTTCTTTTATATATCAGGTCTTGATATTTGTAGTTTCAGATTTTAGTACCTTTATATATATATATATATATATATATATATATATATATATATATATATATATATATATATATTCTCATATTTTGAAATGTTAAGTTTCAGATTTCATCTCTTAAGTAAGTGTATATGTTTTCTGATTTTGATATGTTTAGTTGTAGATTTCATCTCTTAGGTATGTGTATATATATTCTCAGATTTCGGACATGTTAGTTTCAGATTTCATCTCTTAGGTATGTGTATATATACCTAGATTTGATATGTTCAGTTTCAGATTTCATCTTTTAGGAATGTGTATATATTTTCAGATTTTGATATTGTTTCACTAGTCACATATGTGCATATATCTTCAAATTTTCATACTTTCAAATTGCTTATATTTCAGATTTGAATACTGTTGATTTCAGCTTTCATTTGCTCCCAAATTTGCCTATATTTCAGATTGGTTTATATCTAAAATATGCCTATATTTAGGATTTAAATACGGTTAGTTTCAACATTCATGGTATCTCAGATTTGCATATATATTTCAGGTTATAAAGATTTTTTTGTAGTTTCAGATCTTCATTCTTTCAGATATAAATTTCAGATTTGGGAAACATATGGTTTCAGGTTTTAAGGAGCATAAATTTTAAATTTGGAGTTGATTTGTTTTAGTTTTGAGTTGATTAAAATTCAGATTTAAATGCATGGAGTTTCAAATATGGAAAGATATCTTATAAGTTGAAATGTAAACATTGTAATCAATATAAACTAGTTAATTTCTTGGATCATTTCTATAAACGTGGAAGATAAATTTAAAAAAAATATGGAGGTAATATTCACTCGTTTGAGATAAGAATATCTTATGGTAATCTAGTTATTTTTTATTAATGATTGATGAGTAGAATTAGAACTGAGTAGAGATTTAACAATCTAATCGAACTAAAACTGGTGTAGACTAGCTCGCTTGATTATGATGATTATTATGTGGAATTCATAATTAGGGGAAATGACTAAAAGATAGACTAAGTTATGAATGAATAGATTTATGATTATTCTAAGAGTTAGAGTTAACTTAGAAAACCCTAGAGTAGAATGTAGTGATGTTCTAGTGATGTGGGCTCTAGAGGTTGAGCAAGACCCAAGATATCAGCAGATTGTTATTATTAAAATGTGGAGTTTAGCCAAGTTGGGCGAGTGGACCTAATTATGTTGATTTAAGTCCAGTAGGGTGAGCTAGCTCTCAGAAGTGGTTGTTTATGTTTGAATATTAGGACAGGTGCTAAATGGAGTCATGATTCAAAACAACGACGAACATGTCCGGTAAAGAACTGCGGTTCCTAGGAATGTTCAGGACGGACAGGATACGCTCGGTAAATCCACAGAGGGCGGGCTAAGGGTAGACGTGGTTCGTAGTTACGGGGTGGTCGACTTGCCAGAGTTAACGAGCATGTTCGGTAAAGAGCTGCGGTTCCTAGGAATGTTTGGGACCTAGGATACACCCAATAAATCCACAGATGTTGGGCTAGGGGTAGGCCGGTAAAGTCCACGATCCTGGGGGTGCAATTGCGCTTAATTACGCGTTGGAGTACAGTCATCGAGTTAGGATTGCATAACGTGGGATTTAATCCTATAATGAGGTAAACGCTAAGGGCTTGCCCTCAGACCTATGTAGTATGGGATGCATTGAATCCGAACAAGTACGCATTAGTCAAGCATTGTGTGCATTTGTTTTTTTGCAGTTGTTTTATTCATTTTGATTTCTGTTTCATGGCATACACTCATACATTTAGACTAGATTCACTTTGTTGTTTTTATTTATTTTTATTTATTGTTTTTATTTTGCATCAAGTTTGTGGTTGTGAGAATTGGAAGTTCGCTGCTTTTATCAGTATTGAGTCAGTTACATATAACTGATATGCCCATAGTTTAATAGTTTTTACCGGACTCTTGTTAGTGAGGGGCATAGACGCAAGTTAAGATATGGGATCTAGTGAAGACTGCAGTTTGAGTATTGTAACAAGTTGTAACTAACGTGTAATGATTTTGCTGTGTTTTGTAAAGAGAGTTAATGTAATAAAAGTTTTAAATTTTTCTGTATTTTTGTACTATGTTTATATTACATTGAAGTAGATGAGTCACGAATTTCTTGTGTTTGAAATTTGAGGCTCTACATACAGTCTGGCGGGATGAGTTCCAGGACAAGGGTCTATTTGCAGAATGTATGGTATGTTCGCGCGGTACACTTGTACAGTCTGGCGGGATAAGTTCCTGGAATGGGGTTTATTTACAGAATTTATGGCAGGGAGGTAATTCTTCAGAGTTAGAGTGATGCTTATGGGATGCTTGCGCGTTTACACTTGTACAGTCAGGCAGATGTAGGGCAGGGGTCTATTCGCGGAGTGTCTAATCTTACTTCTTTCACCGATGTAGGATTGCATAGCGAGGGATTAAACCCTAAATGAGGTGAACGCTAATGGCTTAACCTCAGACCTATGTAGTATGGGATGCATAGAATCCGAACAAGTATGCATTAGTGTTCATCTTGTGCAACGCATTTTCTTGAACATTGTTTTTATGCATCTTTACTTGTTTTCCTGACACACATTTATTCTTTCAGTTCCAGTATTAATTGATTATTTATGATTCTTTTATTATTTTTTTTATTTGTGCAATAAGTGTGTGGTTGTGTGACTTTGGAGAGTCGCTGTTTTTATCAGCATTGCGTCAGTTGCATTCAACTGACGTACCCACAGTTTTAACAGTTTTGCAGGATTACAAAATGAGTGGCTTAAGCAAGGGTTAAAGCTTGGACTTTGAGAAGATTGGAGTTTAAATGTTGAAATAAGTTATATTAAATGTGTTTAAATTTTCACTATGCATTGTAATATGGACTGTTGTAAAGAAAGTTTTAATTTTCCTTGTATTTTATACTGTATTTGGATTACATTGAAGTAAAGATTCTGGGTTTGTGTCTCTTATTTCTATTATGGAAATTCGGGGCGCTACACTTAACTTCAATGTTGTAATAGACTCATTTAGGTTTCATATGAAACTAAGAAATTCATTTTTCTGATAAGTATTGGAATTTATATATTTTTCGCAAGGCTACTATGTTATTGTCCAAAGACAGTTGAATAATTAAACGGTGGATTCTATATTTATGGGACTGAGGATATGCCCGGTAAATCCAAGTACATGGGCTAGGGGTAGGCTAGTAAGGTCCATGAATCCAAGAGAATGACTTGTCAAATTTAAGGGAATAGTTGTGACTTAGGCGATGCCCGAGTCTGGCAAGAGTTAGAGGACTCCGAGGGAGGAGTGGAATACGGTCTGTATGACCAAGATTCCAGTTTGTGTGAAATGTAAGTCCGGAATAGGGTTCGTTAAGTCCAGATTATATTTCTCATCATATAGACTAAGAACTTGCATTAGTTAAATTAATATCTCGCATTAGAAGAAGATATGCTAAAAACAATGACGAACATGTCCGGTAAAGAGCTGTGGTTCCTAGGAATGTTCGGGATTGAGGATACGCCCGGTAAATCCACGTGTGTGAGTTTGGGGTAGTCCTTTAAGGTCTGTAGTTACGGGAGATCGACTTACTGGGATTTGTGAATCCACAATGTATTGGCTAAGGGTTGGCCGGTAAGGTCCAATATCCTAGGGGTGTAATTTTTACCTGATTACTTGTTGGAGTACAAATCATTGGGTTTAGGCAATAGCGAGGGATTGAACCATGTAATGAGAAGAAATGCTAGTAGCTTGCATTCGAAAACTATGTTGTATGGGCGGCATATCGTTCCAAATAAGCATGCATTAAATGGGTATATTTGAATTGTGCATGTTAGCATAGTAAGTATATGTTTGATACTTTAGTAAATTAGTACCACACTCACTCATATGACATTATATGATTGACTATTTTCCATTTACATTTAACATATACATTGATTCAAGTTTTTCTACTATTATGCTGTGTTTTGGGAGTTAGTTAAAGTTGTTGGAAAATTTCTGTTGGCCTCACAAGTTGACGAACCCACATATTTTGGTCCTACGGGTAATGGTGCCTAAGGTATTAGCATAGAAGTATGACATCCTGAACCCGTCATCTTATCAATCCAAGTGGTTTGGAATTGTAGTGAGATTTCTACATTTTCCTTTATTATATTATGTTTATGTACTCAATTGAAGTAAAAGATTCTGGGTATATCAAGAATTTTTCATTGTATGAAATTTTGGGGCATTGCTCTGGATCTCCTTGATGTTGGATGGGGGAGACATGTTGAGGATGGCCTGGACTTTCTCCGGTATCAATTTCTCTTTGACTAACCATGAATCCCAAAAACTTTTCGGAAGAGACCCCGAGGGCGCACTTCAAGGGGTTCAACCTCATGTTGTGATTTCGTAGAACATTGAAGGATTCTTGGAGGTCAGTCACATGGTCATCCTTCTCAATGCTTTTTAGAAGAATGTCATCCATATAAACTTCCATTTTTCGACCAATCTTATGTTTGAAGACTTTGTTCACCAACCGCAGGTAAGTGGCTCCTACATTTTCAGGCCGAAGAGCATGACCGGATAGCAGTAAAGGCCTTGGTCGGTGATGAAGGATGTCTTCGGGATGTTGTGAGGGAACATTCAGATCTGGTTGTACCACGTGAATGAATCCATGAAGCTTAGGAGCTCATGTCCGAATGTGGCATTATTCAATGCATCAATGCTAGGAAGAGGGAAAGGGTCCTTTGAGCATGATTTATTAAAGTCATTGAAGTCAATGCAAATTATCCACCTAACATTAGGCTTCTTGACCATGACAACATTGGCCACCCTTTTAGGATAGCTGACTTCCTGAATGAAGCGAGCGGCTAGGAGTTTGTCAACTTATTCTTTAACTGTTTTTTGCTTATTGGGAGCAAATGTTTCATGCTTTTATTGGATTGGCTTGACAACCAATTTCACACTTAGGCGATGCATGATCAGGTCTTTTGAGATACCAGGCATGTTAGCGGCAATACAAACGAACAAGTCCCAGTTCTTCTTGATGCAACTAGCAGTCTGCTCTTTGACTTGGTAGGGGAGACCATGGCTAACTCGATAACATTTGGACTGGTCTCCAAGGGAGGAGGGGACTTCCTCTAGTTCATCGACGGATTTGTACACAACCTGATTCCTATCTTGAGGGAGCTCTAAGGCTTCAAGCAAGAGGACTGAATCCCCCAATGCATTCTCATATGGAAGTAGCAAGGCTTCAAGCAAGAGGACAGAGCCCCCATTGTGGTCGTGTAAATTGTCCAAGCCACTTCTTGACTTCCCTTGACTTTTCCTGTTCTAGCGGGTGTGGGAATTTTATCTTCATGTTAAATGCCAACGCCAGGCTGAAGTGGCCAAAAATGACATTATACATAGCATTCACATTAACAACCATGAAGTTCATTATTTTAGTCCAGATAGTGGGGGTTATGCCGGCTATCATGTCGAGGGTGACAATCCCTTCGATCTGGATAGGAATCCCCAAGAGAACATATAGAGTGTACCCAATGGGTTTCAGACGGTATCTATATATCTTGAGGCCTTCAAAATCTTCTAGGAAGAGAATGTTCCCTGAGATACTGTTATCTACCTGGATGCGGCATACCTTGTGGTTCCCCTTGGAGAAGTTATCACCAATGCATCGTGATGACTTCAAGAAATATGTCTGAGAAGGTTCTTGGGACTCCCCAGCTTCAGCCAGAGGGACGTTGTATACTGAGTTGACCTCCTTGATGAATTCCTATTGAAGGGGTTGGTGTGTTAGACTCCTTTCCCATATGACCCATGGATGGAATGGAGAATGACCATAGGTTCGGAGTCTTCATCCTCAAGATCTTTCTCTGCATGCTTGTTGGCCCCTCGAGATGGTGTGGGCTCAACCATGTGTCTTGTTGGGTGTACTTTGGCGAGGTGACTGTAGCGAATAAGAGATTCTGTAACACCCCGAATTTCAAATAAGGATAAATTCGAGATTTCACAGGATCTTTACTTCACTTCGTACAATTTTACAAGGAAATTAAAACTTTTTATTAATACATCAGAGTTCAATTACAACTTGGTTTTACACAGCGGAATAATGAAATTTACAATAAAACATTTACAACATCTTTAAAATAAAACAGCATCAGCATATCCACTTTATAGCTCCATGAATGGTCCTTTACCTGCATGTCAATCTGTGGGCACGTCAGTTATTTACAACTGACGAAATGTTATACACGGCTATCCTCTCTATGCCGGAAATAATATAACGATCTCATACTTTAACAAATCACAAAAAGATTGAATGAACATATAAAGTGTCAAAAGTGATTATTCTAAACATAAGTGTATGTCATGCCTTAATGCCTAATGCACACAATTCTACACTAGGATGACACTAATGCACACTTGTTCGGATTCTATGCATCCCATACTACATAGGTCCGAGGGCAAGCGCCTACGTTCTTCACAATACAGGGCTCGATCCCTCGCCATGAAAACTACCCGGTAGCAAAACAAAGTTCAGACTATTCCACGAATGTGAATCCCAGCCTTGGAGTCCACCAACAGCTGTTATAACAGATTCCACATCGTACGAACCGTCCCGTATGTGACCCTCTAGCCCAGTATATATATATATATACATTGGAGACGGTAAACACAAAAATCCATCCGTCCGACTACTCAAAATCCCGGAGTCCACCGCTGACCCGTCCTCATAGTCCCGGACTAAAATATAATAATCCGTCTCCCACAGGGCAACCTCAGTCCACCAACTGGGTCTATAGTCTTGGAGTCCACCAACAACTATATAGAGCACCCCACTTACGTTTCCCTAAGTTTACTACATCTTCACTTATGTGCCTAAATTTTCTTAAGTTCAAGACATGAATAATTTCCACATGTAGAATTAGTTGTTACCTCCTACCGGACTTAGTCAACAAATACGAGATGGCTCCATAACCACATCTCCAAAATCACAACTCAACATTCTTTTATTTCAATAATGCCGGTAATGAGGGTTTCACTAATTCTAAATCATAAACTTTCATGTACAAGAAAACATGGGTATTCACACCCTTTCTTAATCATGCCTTAAACTTATATAATTTCATCTTTCAATTTATTCACAAAATAAATCACATTCTCGACACCATTCATGATCTAATCCATTCACATTCTTTTTAATCAAACATTACTTTCAAGAAACACAATTTCACCACACGAATGGTTATAATAATTCTAAGTCATCACAATGTTTCAATTCACAAATATTTCTCAACATGATAGGAGTGAAATTCTTCTTAAAAGGTCAATTTATAAAAGGTACTACTTTTCTCCCGGAAAATTTCATTCTCAAAATTTCATTTCTTCTCATATTTTAAAAATATAACAAAACTAGTCCTTAATAATTCATAATTAAAGTTTTCTATACAAAAAATCTCCTGTGAACATAGTGAATAGAATCCCTTTATCAGATTATTTGAATAGCACCTTCTTTAACTCATGGTTAGGTTACATATTCAAGGTAGCCATTACATGGACCGTACAGGGCAATTTCATATGAAATTTATTACAACAAAGAATTTCTTTGTTCATAATTCACATTAACCAGGGATAACTTGCCATGTCTACAAATTATTATGGGTTGAATGATTACATCAACTATTGTGTGAATACCCCTGTACCATTGATAAAGTATTGTGAATTTCGTACAATTTATAATTGACATCAAAAAAATAATTGACATACAAGTGTCGCATAATCCTATCTAAATTTTCATTTTTATTTCTCAAAATTTATAGTTATTCCTTCTGGCTCAGCAAACTATAACATGATCTGTAATAATCCGAATTCACAATCTTCCCCATCTGGTTTGAAGATATGTTTCCAAATGACCGTCACATTTATCAGTGTACATTAATTCTCCAAATATAAATTGAATTGTTGGATACTTGCTGATAACACCCATGTACACCCATGTCATCCATTGATGTGAGACATTATATTTGTATTTATAATCATGTTTATACCATCTTAATTCAGATGTTATTCCATCTAAATTTGTTCAACTTATCATGGATTACTGGATTTCAACGAATGATTACTGTACTAAATATTTGGTCTTATTTGTAAATTAGCATGCATATTCTACATTTAGAAAGTACAAGATCACCCACATCACATCAATTTGATCTACATTACTAATGTCATATTCTAGCATGATCAATGGCATTAGCTCTTTAGTCAAAAATTTCTATTATTTGTTTAATCATAACAATATTGTTTTCATTCATAGCATGTAACACTAACATCAAATTTTAGCTACATATCAAAACAAAATGCTCATATCTTGTCACTAGCATGCATAGCTCAAAAAAAAATTTAGAAAGTAAGAGACACCCACCTTTTGTTTGAAGGTTGAAAACTACAATTGAACGGCTTCTTTTTGCTCCTAGCAACTTCTAGTCCTCTTCTCCTCCTAGCAAATGCTCCAAGCAAGAGATCCTCCAAGCACAATAACTTTCTTACTCTCTTTCTTTTTCTTACACTCTTTTCTTTCTCTTTTCTTTTTCTTGTTTTAATTCTAATTTTTTGTGTGTGAAATGAAAAGGGATAGGGTGTTATTTATAGGATATGTAGAGGGTTCAATTTGCAAAATTACACACCTAATAACTCACTCAAATTAATTTTTAACCTCTCATTTTCCTAACTCTCAAAAACCCCCAACTCTTCAACTCACCACCTCTCTCACATTAACTCACTCATTACTCAAAAACCCCAACTCCTAACCCTTCTCCTTCCTACAACTCAACCGGACCACACACCCTACACAAAACCGGCCCAGTGCTACTTCAAAAATCAATCCACTGTTTTGATTCCCCCAACGTGGGCCCATTTATTATACTATCCATTTCCATATCAACTATTACCAACAGTTATACTATATACACTATAGCATTTATCACTATTATACACTACTCCATTCTCACCGTGGGCCCCCATACCACACACTCTTTCTTACACATTTATTTTCACTTACTAATTAACATTTCATCATACAACACATCTATTTATACACTACACCCTTTTACCATATATACAACATATTATATATTATTAAATTACACACTCCGAACATTATTTTAAAAGAACAAATACGTTTAAATACGTGCACCGAAATAAACACGTGCGTTGCACGTGAAAACATGAAAGTGCGAAAATCGACTTTATTGATGAAAGGTTATTAAATATAATCTAAAATAATATAAGAAAAATATATTTACTAATTTTATACATTTTATGATGAAATTGCAGCATGTAGAAAGCACGTGCATTATACGTGCAGAAAAAATTGAAAAATGCATTTTAATCAAAAACAAGGGGAAAATAAATTTTCGTCTTATAAAATAGATTTAAATACATAAAAATAAATAATTTAAACCTATAAAAATATTATACGTAGTGGTGGAAACACGTGCATTAAAACACGTAAAAAGTACGTAAATCCCAGGGATTGAAATATTATATTTTAGTTGATTGAAATACGGAAAATGTATAAATAGTACGAATCCAAAATATGTAGTGAAACACATTACAAAATATACGTGGATAACACCCAGGGACAAAATTGTAATTTCAATTTTGCGGGGTGTTACACTCTCCCCCCCCTTAGAGTAGTTCCGTCCCCGGAACTCGCTAGGGTAAAGATCGTATTTTGTACATGTCGCAAAAAATATTTGTATTTAGAAAACTGCAACTTTAAGAAAAATAAATGTATCTAGCATGATTAAAATAAGTACACACACTAAAAAAATTTATATATGATATATATATAGAGATCATTGAAAAAATATAAGTAATAACTAAGAATGTAAAGACAATTAAAATTTGAGAAAGGATATTGTATAAATAGTGAGTATGTGCAACGTAAAACTATAAAAGTAATGAGTAGCGATTAATAGAAAAATGAATTTATCAAAACAAATATGAAATAATAGTACCGAATGTAAACAAACAAAACAATAGTAGGTCACAGTTATATAGGTAGAAAAAATTTCAATCTTGTTAAGAACATATAGAATAAGATACTATAGTACCATAGAAATCAAAATCATATAAAATGAGTGCTCATACGAAAATTTCATAAGATAGATCCAGAATAATAAATGAAGAAAATAATTGTTGAAATATTAATTTGATAAATGGCAATTTAAAACTTGGCAAAATACGTAAAATAATAGTAGATATAAACGGATAAACATAAAGTGACGTAAATACATGAAAGGCAAAATTTTAAGTTTGAAAAACAAGTTTAAAATATCAAGACTAAGGAAGATAGATAAATAATAAATATTTAAATGATTTAATAACATAAGAAAATTTTTATTTGAAAAAAAAAATATGGAGAAAGTAGCATGATAAAAATCTACAAAATAATTTGAGAGGAAAGTGTGTAAGGTATCATGAATAACGGTCCAAGCTACCACGCTTCCACTGCGCCACTCTGATACCCAGGGGAAAATGTGCTCGCATACACTCTCATATCAATGTATACGAGAAAAACATCATGAATGAAAGTCAATAACAACTGCATTCACGACTCCAGCCATCCAAAAGAAAAAGAAAATATCAGTGCATAGAGCAACACAAATGTAAATCACTTACATTTAAATCTCTATAGACTGAAACTCACACTCTAGTGTCTGCAGGAATAATATTGTAACTACTCAATAAGGTGTCACGAGTTCTAGACTATAGTTAATGATCTTACTACTCTTCCTAAACAAATCTTTAGTCTATCAAGTTCTGATTTACTTGGGTTAGCTGTAGGAGTCGGTTCCCAGCTAGCGGTGGTCCGAAGACGCTTAAGTACCGTGTCGCTTAGGGCTGTTTACACCCGATTGACAGAAGGACTCCTTTAGCTTGTTCCCAAATTTATCGTCACTTTTTATCGTTCCTTATAAACTTGTACTACTTGTGAAGCATGCTCTGATACCATCTGTAACACCCCGAATTTCAAATAAGGATAAATTCGAGATTTCACAGGATCTTTACTTCACTTCGTACAATTTTACAAGGAAATTAAAACTTTTTATTAATACATCAGAGTTCAATTACAACTTGGTTTTACACAGCGGAATAATGAAATTTACAATAAAACATTTACAACATCTTTAAAATAAAACAGCATCAGCATATCCACTTTATAGCTCCATGAATTGTCCTTTACCTGCATGTCAATCTGTGGGCACGTCAGTTATTTACAACTGACGAAATGTTATACACGGCTATCCTCTCTATGCCGGAAATAATATAACGATCTCATACTTTAACAAATCACAAAAAGATTGAATGAACATATAAAGTGTCAAAAGTGATTATTCTAAACATAAGTGTATGTCATGCCTTAATGCCTAATGCACACAATTCTACACTAGGATGACACTAATGCACACTTGTTCGGATTCTATGCATCCCATACTACATAGGTCCGAGGGCAAGCGCCTACGTTCTTCACAATACAGGGCTCGATCCCTCGCCATGAAAACTACCCGGTAGCAAAACAAAGTTCAGACTATTCCACGAATGTGAATCCCAGCCTTGGAGTCCACCAACAGCTGTTATAACAGATTCCACATCGTACGAACCGTCCCGTATGTGACCCTCTAGCCCAGTATATATATATATATACATTGGAGACGGTAAACACAAAAATCCATCCGTCCGACTACTCAAAATCCCGGAGTCCACCGCTGACCCGTCCTCATAGTCCCGGACTAAAATATAATAATCCGTCTCCCACAGGGCAACCTCAGTCCACCAACTGGGTCTATAGTCTTGGAGTCCACCAACAACTATATAGAGCACCCCACTTACGTTTCCCTAAGTTTACTACATCTTCACTTATGTGCCTAAATTTTCTTAAGTTCAAGACATGAATAATTTCCACATGTAGAATTAGTTGTTACCTCCTACCGGACTTAGTCAACAAATACGAGATGGCTCCATAACCACATCTCCAAAATCACAACTCAACATTCTTTTATTTCAATAATGCTGGTAATGAGGGTTTCACTAATTCTAAATCATAAACTTTCATGTACAAGAAAACATGGGTATTCACACCCTTTCTTAATCATGCCTTAAACTTATATAATTTCATCTTTCAATTTATTCACAAAATAAATCACATTCTCGACACCATTCATGATCTAATCCATTCACATTCTTTTTAATCAAACATTACTTTCAAGAAACACAATTTCACCACACGAATGGTTATAATAATTCTAAGTCATCACAATGTTTCAATTCACAAATATTTCTCAACATGATATGAGTGAACTTCTTCTTAAAAGGTCAATTTATAAAAGGTACTACTTTTCTCCCGGAAAATTTCATTCTCAAAATTTCATTTCTTCTCATATTTTAAAAATATAACAAAACTAGTCCTTAATAATTCATAATTAAAGTTTTCTATACAAAAAATCTCCTGTGAACATAGTGAATAGAATCCCTTTATCAGATTATTTGAATAGCACCTTCTTTAACTCATGGTTAGGTTACATATTCAAGGTAGCCATTACATGGACCGTACAGGGCAATTTCATATGAAATTTATTACAACAAAGAATTTCTTTGTTCATAATTCACATTAACCAGGGATAACTTGCCATGTCTACAAATTATTATGGGTTGAATGATTACATCAACTATTGTGTGAATACCCCTGTACCATTGATAAAGTATTGTGAATTTCGTACAATTTATAATTGACACCAAAAAAATAATTGACATACAAGTGTCGCATAATCCTATCTAAATTTTCATTTTTATTTCTCAAAATTTATAGTTATTCCTTCTGGCTCAGCAAACTATAACATGATCTGTAATAATCCGAATTCACAATCTTCCCCATCTGGTTTGAAGATATGTTTCCAAATGACCGTCACATTTATCAGTGTACATTAATTCTCCAAATATAAATTGAATTGTTGGATACTTGCTGATAACACCCATGTACACCCATGTCATCCATTGATGTGAGACATTATATTTGTATTTATAATCATGTTTATACCATCTTAATTCAGATGTTATTCCATCTAAATTTGTTCAACTTATCATGGATTACTGGATTTCAACGAATGATTACTGTACTAAATATTTGGTCTTATTTGTAAATTAGCATGCATATTCTACATTTAGAAAGTACAAGATCACCCACATCACATCAATTTGATCTACATTACTAATGTCATATTCTAGCATGATCAATGGCATTAGCTCTTTAGTCAAAAATTTCTATTATTTGTTTAATCATAACAATATTGTTTTCATTCATAGCATGTAACACTAACATCAAATTTTAGCTACATATCAAAACAAAATGCTCATATCTTGTCACTAGCATGCATAGCTCAAAAAAAAAATTTAGAAAGTAAGAGACACCCACCTTTTGTTTGAAGGTTGAAAACTACAATTGAACGGCTTCTTTTTGCTCCTAGCAACTTCCAGTCCTCTTCTCCTCCTAGCAAATGCTCCAAGCAAGAGATCCTCCAAGCACAATAACTTTCTTACTCTCTTTCTTTTTCTTACACTCTTTTCTTTCTCTTTTCTTTTTCTTGTTTTAATTCTAATTTTTTGTGTGTGAAATGAAAAGGGGTAGGGTGCTATTTATAGGATATGTAGAGGGTTCAATTTGCAAAATTACACACCTAATAACTCACTCAAATTAATTTTTAACCTCTCATTTTCCTAACTCTCAAAAACCCCCAACTCTTCAACTCACCACCTCTCTCACATTAACTCACTCATTACTCAAAAACCCCAACTCCTAACCCTTCTCCTTCCTACAACTCAACCGGACCACACACCCTACACAAAACCGGCCCAGTGCTACTTCAAAAATCAATCCACTGTTTTGATTCCCCCAACGTGGGCCCATTCATTATACTATCCATTTCCATATCAACTATTACCAACAGTTATACTATATACACTATAGCATTTATCACTATTATACACTACTCCATTCTCACCGTGGGCCCCCATACCACACACTCTTTCTTACACATTTATTTTCACTTACTAATTAACATTTCATCATACAACACATCTATTTATACACTACACCTTTTTACCATATATACAACATATTATATATTATTAAATTACACACTCCGAACTTTATTTTAAAAGAACAAATACGTTTAAATACGTGCACCGAAATAAACACGTGCGTTGCACGTGAAAACATGAAAGTGCGAAAATCGACTTTATTGATGAAAGGTTATTAAATATAATCTAAAATAATATAAGAAAAATATATTTACTAATTTTATACATTTTATGATGAAATTGCAGCATGTAGAAAGCACGTGCATTATACGTGCAGAAAAAATTGAAAAATGCATTTTAATCAAAAACAAGGGGAAAATAAATTTTCGTCTTATAAAATTGATTTAAATACATAAAAATAAATAATTTAAACCTATAAAAATATTATACGTAGTGGTGGAAACACGTGCATTAAAACACGTAAAAAGTACGTAAATCCCAGGGATTGAAATATTATATTTTAGTTGATTGAAATACGGAAAATGTATAAATAGTACGAATCCAAAATATGTAGTGAAACACATTACAAAATATACGTGGGTAACACCCAGGGACAAAATTGTAATTTCAATTTTGCGGGGTGTTACAGATTCGATCTCATCTTTGAGGGCTCGACATTACTTTGTGTCATGGTCATGCTCCTTATGGAGTCGGCACCATCAGCTCTTATGCTTTCTTATGTTATCTAGGTTCATCAATGGAGGGGGGGGGGGGCAGAGTAGTTCTTCCCCTTCGATTTCCATGAGGACTATTGATACACTGGTATTAAGCTGGTGAATTTGTTGAAGGGACCGGAGGAGGGCGACGCTGTCCAGGCCCATCTTTCTGGGATTTCTTCGGCCTAGCCTCATTCACACCTCTTCGTTTGTTCTTATACGAGGGCTCACCCTGGTCTTGGTGACGAAAAACCTCCTAAACCAGGATGTACTTCTGACACCTTTGCAATAGCTCAGAGAAGTCCATTGAGGCTTTTTGGCCAATGATGCTTTGATTTAGGTATCCCGGACGTTGTGTCCAAACACAGCAACCCTTGGGGATAGACCTAGACTCAGTAGTGAAATGTCTGATGAATCCTTGAGGGGCTACCCCACCATTTGCTTTAGCTCCAGCATAGAATTACTTGTCTTCCCAGTTTTGCGTCTACTAACAATATGCGTCAGAAAGAGTTCTTCGAACTGGTCAAAGGATGAGGTGGACCCTAGAGGGCAAAGAGAGTACCACTCCTGTGTTGATCCCTTTATGGTAATTGGGAAAGTCCAGCAAGAGGCTCTATAGATCATCGTGAGGGTCTTGAAACTCTCAATGTGATCCCCAGGATCGGCTTCACGATCGTATGGCTCAAAGGTGGGAGGTTTGAAGTTTTTTGGGACGGTAATAGCTCGTATAGAATGGTATCTCTCGCCCCGATGACCCTCCTCCTAACAGAAAAGATCAAGGCAGTTTTCCATCTCTCGGAGTCGATGGAGCACCAGATCTTCTCGTCCCTCAGATCAGGTTGACCTGTGGGATTCTTTTTCTTGCTTATCCTAGGGCATGGACGAAGGTGTTGGGTGTCTGCTGACGTAGCCCAGTTGAAAGGAGGCTATGATGGTGGAGGAGGATCACCCTAGCGGCTGGCAGTTGGCGGTAGTCGCAGTCGTCTTTCTTCTCGGAGGCATGGCTGAAGGAGATTTTGGTGGATGGATCTAATCGGAGAGGCAAATCTATAGCTTTCCCACAGTCGATACCAATTCTGTTGCTGATAATTTGGGGTGGGAACTACCAATTATGAGTTCTTTTATTAGGGGAGAAAGCTGCGATCTGGACCATCGATCAGGATCTGGATATGGCTGGTCGGAAATGCCTGGGAACCTGCAAAAAATCTAAAACCAAAAGATATTCTGATGTAAGACCCTCTGACACTCAAATCAGTCACCAAGACAAATTATTATGGTTTTATAGTGGAGAAAAATAATGCTTACCTTTGACTGATGGGACTGGAGGGTATTTATAGGAACGGAATTGGTAATGGAAGACAGATCAGAAAGGTATCTTTCTTAGCTTCGGTTAGAGTTATTATAATAAAGGGATAAAATTAGCAACTAATTCCTGATTTGGGGGGTTTTGACTGACAGCTGCAACTGGCTAGAAATCCCCGTCATCTTGGTCTGCCTGATGGCCTTGATTGTGGATCCTGTTGGGCTAATGGAGTAGCACCCCGAATATCAACACAAGATATTTGTGACTCATCAAGAATATTTACTTCAATATAATATAAACACAGTGCAAAATATAGGGAAATTTAAAACTTTTATTACATTAACTCTCTTTACAAAAATACATCGGAATTATTATGCATTAATTACAACTTGTTACAATATTCAAACTGAAGTCTTCACTAGATTCCATAGCTTAACACGAATCCATGCTATTCATTAACCAGAGTCCTGCAAAACTATTAAAAAGTGGGCACGTCAGTTAAATGCTACTGACGCGATACTATAGTAATAGTGATCTTCTAATTCTCACAACCACAAACTTGCTGCAAAAATAAAAACAGTAAGGTGAATCTAATCTAAGTGTATGTGTGTATGTCTTGAAACAAAAATCAAAATGCATAAAACAATTGCATAAAACAAATACATAAAAACAAATGCACACAGTGCTCACTAATGCACACTTGTTCGGATTCTTTGCATCTCATACTATATAGGTCCGAGAGCAAGCCCTTAGTGTTCACCTCATTATAGGGATAAATCCCTCGTTATGAAAAACCTATACCAGTGACTAAAGTAAGATTTAGATATTCTGTGAATATCTGCCCCATGCCCCGGTAATCCTTGAGAATCATTCTCCCACCGCAAGTGATTTTGGATACATTCCTCACACCCCGATAATTCTGGAAATGAAACTCACACCACAATTCATATGGTACCGCAGCACACAAACATCCCATGAGCGTCACCTCTATCCTGATAATTCTGAAGATAAATCCCACACCGCAAGTGATTTTGGATACCTTCATCACACCCAGATAATTCTTGAGACGAACTCCCACCGCAAATCATACGAGGCCCCCTATGCATGTTTTCTCTTACTTTGTCATGTTTCCATCTAGTGCATGTCCTTGGGTTTAATTATAATTAATCACAAAATCCTAAAGCTAGCTCACCCTACCGGACTTAACTCAACCAAACAGGAATATTAACCTCCACTGGCTAATTTCCAAATCAAATTTTATACTTCCGATAACTTGGGTTCTACTCAGCCTCTAGAGTAACATAAACAACATATAAGTAATAAAAGTGGGAGTTACCTTAAAGAGCTTCTCTCTCTAGAATTTCTAGAGAGAGAAGCTCCCCAAAAACTCAACAAAAAAAAAGAGAAAGTCATCAGTTGGCGTGTGGGGAGGGGGGAGGAGTCCCTCACCATTCTCCTCCTCGTCCTTCCACCTCAACCCGTCACCCCGCCACCAGAGCGGCGGTGAGCTCGTCGGAGGCTCCGACTTGATGTTTAGATGTGGGGTTTCATGGATTTTTGGTGGATAGTTGTGGGCCTTGAGGAGGCAGATGTCGTCGGAATGGCGGAGGATGGTCTGGACCGCGATTTGATGTGGGGTTCCGGAGAGGTCGAGGTCAGGGATTGACAGGCAGAGGTGGCACCAAGTACGGGAGAGGACGCATGTGCGGAGGGCCTCTTTGAAAGGGATTAGGGAGAGGATCTCGTTGATGACGATTGCAGGGAGGTCGATTACGGTTCGACGTCATCCTCTCCTGCTTCTTCGATTCCATGGCGAATGAGAAGCGATGGTGGTCTCAGGCAACGGCGACTGAATGGAGAGCTGGCTCATTGGCGGGTGTGCTTGTTGTTGCCGCTAAATTCGGTGTGGGGGCAAACAGATGAATTTGTGAGTTCTTGGGGAAACTGAATAGGAGAACCTGTATACCTGTTCCGTTGAACTCTGATCGTCGCTCCCGCCGTGCACCTGCAAAAAGTGCGAGACACCGGGGTTGTTCCCGGCGACGCACCCTCCGACGCTCAAGTCAGTAACCAGAATTGATTATGAAAGAGCGTTTAACTTGAGAAAGATTGATTACCTCTTAATGGAGATGGGTGGGGGGTATTTATAGGCGTCTTAGAGACTGGTTTTAGGAATGTAATCCCCGTGATTAGATGAGGAATATTCCCCGTAATCAGATAAGGCATGTAATCTGATAAGATCTATCCCCTATAATCAGTTAAGGAATTTAATCCCTAATCCCCAGTGAAAAGATAGCTGCGAATCATGGCCGTTGATTTAGATCTAATCAGGGACCTTGATTGTATCTTGCCGGATCGGGTTGGTAGCGGGTTGAAACCCGTACCCAGCTGAGGTGGATCCGTTCGCGGGTCAGTGGATCTATGAGAAGGAGACCCAGTACCCGTTTCGGACCTATCTGCGTGTGAAATTACCGTTTTACCCCCGTACCTCAAGATTCGTGATCTATCTGGACGGTTCCGATTTAACCTCATTTTTAGCCATATCACGAGCCCCCCACTCCTAAAGACTGAGTTTGATCAGTCTTTGTGGAGTAGTTTAGCTGTTTTAATGGCTGGTGGAGCTGTATCGGAGTCCAAATGGAGGGTTTCGAATCTTAAAGGGGGTAGTAGTGTGTCTTTGCAGTTTGTTTTAAAGCATCCTTGAGTGCCCAACGGTCTTTATCTACTTTTTTCGGATTATTTAATTTTGCGACGTGTTAACCAGTCGTCCGGGGGCCCTCACGATACATTCCAGGCAATAATTGTTCGTTCAGGGGTTAGAAAATATTACCCTGAATTTAAAATTATTTTCTAGATTTTCCCGTGAATTTTCCCGAATTTTTGGTGATTTTTTCGCAATTTTTAAATAAATAAAACGATTAAAATAAATAAAAATTGATTTTATATACCTATTTATGACGTGGCGTCATCAGAGCCTTTGATCAGAGCGCAGCGCGATTTTCGGAGGGATCGAGTGGCCCCTGTTCTTCGGCTCGCTCTTTCGCCGTATGTGAGGTTCGGTACTCCGGCAGTCCGGCTCGGCGTCTCGGCACTTCGGTTCGAATGGCTCGGTGCTTCGGCTCGACGATTACGTGGCATCATCTGGGCCGTCTATCTCAGCGCGGATCCCCGTAAAGCGCTATCTTGTCGTTTAGTGGACGTGGCCAAATCTGGGCCGTCCATCATGGCGAGCACGTTTTTTGACGAGATCCAACGGCTGATATGGGTCGGAACGGTTTTTTCGCCATATACGAGGGTCGGTACCCCGGTACTTCGGCTCGGCGCCTCGGCACCTCGGTTTGTATGGCTCGGTGCCTCGGCGGTTCCGAAGTGCGTGGCATCATCTGAGCCGTTCATCATGACGAGCGCGTTTTTCGGCAAGATCCAACGGCTGACATGCCTCGGAGTGGTTTTTTGCCATATACGAGGGTCGGTACCCCGGTACCTCGGCTCGGGACTGCGGCACCTCGGTTTGTATGGTTCGGTGCCTCGGCGGTTCCGAAGTACGTGGCATAATCTGGGCCGTCCATATTAGCGTGGATCCCCAAAAAACGTTATCTTGTCGTTTAGTGGACGTGGCCAAATCTGGACCGTCCATCACGACGAGCGCGTTTTTTGACCAGATCCAACGGCTGATGTGCCCCGGGGCGGTTTTTTGCCATATACGAGGGTCGGTACCCCGGTAGCTCGGCTCGGCACTGCGAAGTTATCTGGCCGAGGCACAGAGTTGTGTTTTGTGGAACTCCTCCTGAGGGGTCGCCTCCTCGGCTCTTAGTGGCTCGGTGGCTCGGCTGAGCTGTCCGGTAGCTCGGCCGGGCGAACCGAGGGCAGTCGGCGAGGGGGGACGCGTGGCTGGATCTGGGCGGTCCATCTTGACGCGCATCTCGAGGATGGGGTTCAGATCACGAGAAAACGCTATCTTGTCGTTTTGTGGACGTGGCATCATCTGAACCGTCCATCAGATTTCGTCGTGAGTTTTAAGGAGATCCGACGGTGACTTCGCTTCGGAGCGGTTTTTTGCCATATACGAGGGTCGGTACCCCGGTACCTCGGCTCGGCACTGCGAAGTTGTCTGGCCGAGGCACAGAGTTGTGTTTTGTGGAGCTCCTCCTGAGGGGTCGCCTCCTCGGCTCTTAGTGGCTCGGTGGCTCGGCTGAGCTGTCCGGTAGCTCGGCCGGGCGAACCGAGGGCAGTCGGCGAGGAGGGACGCGTGGTTGGATCTGGGCGGTCCATCTTGACGCGCATCTCGAGGATGGGGTTCAGATCACGAGAAAACGCTATCTTGTCGTTTTGTGGACGTGGCATCATCTGAACCGTCCATCAGATTTCGTCGTGAGTTTTAAGGAGATCCGACGGTGACTTCGCTTCGGAGCGATTTTTTGCCATATACGAGGGTCGGTACCCCGGTACTTCGGCTCGGCACTGCGAAGTTGTCTGGTCGAGGTACGGAGTTGCGTAGCCGGGGCGTTGCCTTGTCATTTTGAAGGGTTTCTTGCCTTGATTGAGCTTCGTATCTTTTCCGCCTGCCGCTTCCGCTCCCTATTGGGCTTTTTGCGTTTCCCAAGGAGGCCCAACTTGCTAGGGGTTAAAAGACGCTCACCCTTACTCTCAAAGCTCATTTCTCACTTTTTTACTCAAGATTTTTACTTTCGATCTCTAAGTTCTCTGCTAGCGGCGATTTTCTCTCTAAGGCGCTTCCGCTAGCTGTCGCGTGGGCCAGGCGATTTCCGGCAGAGCATTCCGACCGTAGACGTCACTTCAAGAGGTCAGTTTACTATAGTCTGAGTAATTTTCCTTTAGATGTCTCGAGTAGATTTGGGCAGTGGGGCCTCGTCTTCGGGCGACGAGAGTGCCGAGGAGAGGAGGAGGTCGGACATTAGGAGGAAGGGTAAGCAAGCCGCCGAACCGTCCGTAGTCGTGACGGAGAAGGGGAGGAAGAAGAGGAGGGTACAGAGCCAGTCCCCCATTGTGGAGACGATCGTGGAGAATCCGAAGCAGGCACCCGAGATAGGACGGTACCCTTCCGTTCTGTCCGGTCACTCAGGGGTTAGGCAGTACGAGGGCGACTTGCTGGAGAAGGCGGTATATGGGAAGTCCAAAATTGTCGAAGAACCTAATCCCGAACTTGCCACCGAAGCGGATGAGCTCATTACTCTGGTATCCGAGCAGGACCTGCTCCGGGTTAGAAGGGCATTCGCTATTCCTCCGGAGTACAAACTGATTGTTCCAGGTCCGGGGATGCGAGCGAACTCTGGGTTGCCGTCTTCGGACATGTGTATGTTCGACGTTGATTCTCTTCATGCCGGGTTGCGCTTCCCTCTGCACCCGTTCATCCTCGAGATCCTCGGCTGGTATTGCTTAGCGCCGACCCAGTTCACGCCGAACACATGGCGCCACGTGAACGCCTTTATGCTCCAGTGCTATCGAGCCGAGGTGAAGCCGGATCTTACGGTCTTCCGAGGATTGTATCGAGTAAACCGTCAGCACAAGACGGAGTACCGATACTTTTTGGGGCCGAGGAGGGGAGTTAAGATTGTCGAGAATCCTGACTCGATTAAGGGTTGGAAGGAGAAGTATTTTATAGTCAGGGGCGAGGCGATTAGGCCCATTCCGACCCGTTGGAAGGTGGAGGTGCCGAATTTCGCGCGCTCCGACCCTGTCCTATCCGATGCCGAGGAAGAGGTGGCGAGGAAGATATTGGCTCTTCCGATACTGAGTTGGAGGGATTTGTCGGAGGAGGTGTTGTTCGGGTCCGGCCTAAGCCCTATCGACCCGAGTATGCTCCTGACATCTCGTTTTTAATTGTCATTATTTTTCAAGCTTTTGGCTAACTTGTCCCCCCCCCCCTTTTTTTTTTTTTTTTTTTTTTTTTTTTGATCCGCTGCAGAAAGCATGAAGATCGACTTCAACGCCATGATGGCGGACAGGTCTAAGCTGGCCGGGGGGAAGAAGAGGAAGAGGGCGGCCGCGGCTGTTTCGTCAGCCCCGGCACCTGCCGTCGCTTCATCCGTCCCTCCTCCTCCGACCATGGAGGCGCCCTCGGAGTTGGTCGTCGCCGAGGTGCCCCCGTCTTCTTCGGTTCCTGGCGGGATCGAGGGAGCCTTTGATGTGAACGCGGCGTTGTCGATCGAGGCACCGCCCCTAACCCAGGCCGCCGAAGAGATCTTGACAGAGCAGCACAAGCAGCTGTTCGTGCCGAACTGGCGAGTGAAGAACCATGATGGGTTCCTCGGCAACTCGCAGATGTCTGTGCAGGTTGTCAAACATTTGGCGACCCCGAAGGACGTTGCTGCGCTGAAGGCAGGGACGGTCGGTGACGACACCTTCGAAATCGCGCGGTCACTCGTTTCGGTAAGTGCATTGCCAATTTCTCTAAGTCTGCAGCTCGGCATGTGTTTTACTGGTTGTTGTCTTTGTAGGCCACTTGCCACTTCGGCCACCTCCTCGAGACGTTCGCCGCGCAGGAGAAGGATCTGAAGTCTGCAAGCGACAAGGACAGGCTGGCGAAGGTCAGGGCGGTCAAAGAGCTTGAGGCCGAGCAGAGGAGGGCTGAGGCCTTGGAGGTACGGGTCGCGGATCTCGGGTCGGATTTGGAGAAGGCCAAGGAGCGGCTCGATGCGGAGTCTGCCAAGGCCGCCAAGGCCGCCGAAGACTTAGCAGCGGCGCTGAAGTCCTTGGCCGAGGAGAGAGCAGAGAAGGAGGCTCTGGCGACGAAAATCCGAGCCGAGGTGGAGAAGGAGGTCGAGGAGGAGGCGAAGAGGCATATGGCCGAAAACATGGAGAAGTCTTATCAGTTGGCCCTCGACCACGTGCAGGAACGCGTCCCCGGCTTCGAGCGGGTCGGCTATCAATTGTTTCCGACGCCGACCTCGGATGACGAAGGGGAGGAAGGCGAGGATGATGAGGCCGAAGGCGAAGGCGAGGAAGGGCGGGGTGGAGAGACTGCGGCGGACGTGCAGGTCAACGGGCCCCCCGCCGACGCGCCCGTGGTCGATGCGGCGACGAAGGTGGACCCCTGATCCCCTTACAAAGTTTTTGTAGTTTTTCGGCGTTTCTTCTTCCGATCATTGTAATGCCTTTTTGCGGACTGGCCACCGCCTTTTAATGAATGAAAAGTGTTTTGACTCCGAAATTCGTCTAAGTGTTTGGCTCGGTGGTATTCCAATGCTATCTCTTTTTAATTTCAGATTGCCGAGCCGACTTGTAACACCTCGGCCGACCAGCGCCGAGTGGAGTTGTTTAAGCAATCTCGGGAGGATCGCCTCGAAGGTGAGGTTGACCTGACGAGGAGGATGCTTCACAACTTGGAGATTAGGCACGGCGAGATTTTAGCTGAGCTGCACGACCTACGGATAGTCGAGGCTGAGCTATCTGCTAGGACGGAAGAGCTTGCTCGAGTTCTGGCCGAACGGGACGGCTTAGCGAGGAAGGTGGAAGAGTTGCAGAGGGTGACTGTAGACAAGAGTATTGAAGTGACTCATTTGCGCCGCGTTATTTCCGACAGTGCCGAATATCCCGGTTCGGCGAAACTTCCTCGGTTTAAAGTGATAGTAAAGGATGACACTTTGAAAGACCGCATCGTCGAACTGGAGGAAGAAGTTGCGCGGCTTAAGCCCCAGCCGGTAAGACCAAACGTCCGGAGCACCTCGTGCACCCGCGAGGAGATCGAGCGAGGGATCACGTTCTACCAAGCGGCGAGCCGGACCCCTATCGTAGGCAGGACGGCCGCCGATGCCCAAAGCGGTGTGGCGGTGTCTTCAAGCGGTGCTTCGGTAGGAGCGACTGTTAGGGCTAGTGATGAGGAGGCATCCCGGTTCGTCGGCTTGGATTCGAGCTCGGAGGTGAAGAAGCGCCGACCCAAAGTGTCTCTAAAACGGAGTATTCCTCTTCCCCGGAAGTAACGGGCTGATCGCGTTACTGTGTTGTAATCTTGTTTGCAAGTTCGAGTTGTAATCCTTCTTGCAATTTTTTGCTGTTGTAATCCGCTTTGTAACTTTTATCCGACTTGTTAATGGCATTGGAGTTGTTTTATGTGAATTGTTTTTGGCTGTCTTCTTGTTCGTGCTATGGTCGTCGGCTAGAGTAGCTTTAGGACGAACCATGAGGTTGGTGTTTGCTTCGTCGAACTCCTCATCCTCGAATTTTCCCTTTTCGCTGCATTTGTGAACCATGGGGTTGGTCTGGTTGCTTAAGGCATTGTCGCTTCCCGACCCCGCCCACGTGGCCTAATCAGGGACGTCTGATGTTTGCGCGGATCTTTAGGCGGGTCCAGTTCCCAAGAAAACACTATCTTGTCGTTTTGTGGACACGTGGTTGAATGAGCTCCGCCCATCAGGTCCTGGCGCACTTTCTGAGGCGATCTGACGGTGGCTTCGCCTCGGAACGATTTTTTGCCATATACGAGGGTCGGTAACCCGGTACCTCGGTTCGGCAGGCGAGGGCTGTGATTCGTACCTAATTCCGACCAGATCGAGGGTGAGTCGGCGAGATCGAGCGGGGGTGTCGGAGAGGTCCGAGCGTTATACTGGTTTTAGGGATGCAGGAGCAGTTTCGAATGGCGAGCTACTTCTAGTCCGCTTAGGAGCGAACTTGCGAAGCAGAATCGAGCCAAGTGTTGGGCTCCGATCCATTCGACGGCTATAGGAGCAATTTCGGACGGCGATCTTTCCCCGGCTCGTCTATAGACGTGCCGAGGTGGAAGAGTCGAGCCGAGTGCTGGACTCCGAACCACCGTGTGGGTAGTTTACGAGATGCAGGAGCAGTTTCGAATGGCGAGCTACTTCTAGTCCGCTTAGGAGCGAACTTGCGAAGCAGAATCGAGCCAAGTGTTGGACTCCGATCCATTCAACGGCTGCAGGAGCAATTTCGAACGGCGATCTTCCCCCGGCTCGTCTATAGACGTGCCGAGGTGGGAGAGTCGAGCCGAGTGCTGGACTCCGAACCATCGTGTGGGTAGTTTACGAGATGCAGGAGCAGTTTCGAATGGCGAGCTACTTCTAGTCCGCTTAGGAGCGAACTTGCGAAGCAGAATCGAGCCAAGTGTTGGACTCCGATCCATTCAACGGCTGCAGGAGCAATTTCGAACGGCGATCTTCCCCCGGCTCGTCTATAGACGTGCCGAGGTGGGAGAGCCGAGCCGAGTGCTGGACTCCGAACCATTGTGTGATAAGGGAATTAGAGGCGAAAGTACGCGATAATAAAAAGAATTTTATTTATTTATTAATATCTAATGGTCGGCTGCTTCTAAAGTTGCTAGCCGTTATTACAATGAAAAAAGAAAGGAAAAATTACTAGTAGCAGGAGTTGTGGCCCGACATCTCGAGTTACTTAGATAGGCGGGGTTGCCTTCTCTTGGTATTTCAAAAGATGGTCGGCGTTCCAAGTCCTCGGAATTTCTCTACCCTCAAGGTCTTCTAGCTTGTACGCACCTGGGCGGATCACTTTGGATACTTTGTACGGTCCCTCCCAATTTGGGGCCAGTTTGCTCTTCTGTCCGGGGAACGAAATGGCCAGCTTTCGGAGGACCAGATCCCCCTCTTTCAGGTCGGTTGGGCGGACCCGTTTGTTGTAGGCTAGTTCGATTCTTCTTCGGTAACCTTGCTGCCGTATGGCTGCTCTTTCCCGGATTTCGTCTATCAAATCTAGGCTCGTCCTGAGCTCCCTGGCGTTCTGTTCTTCTTCGAAGGCTATCAAGCGAGGAGAGGGTATTCCAACTTCTAGTGGGATGAGGGCCTCGGACCCATAGGTGAGATTGAACGGACTCTCGCCTGTCGGAGTCCGCTTCGTGGTTCGGTAATTCCACAACACATTAGGCAGCTGATCAACCCACAATCCCTTGGCGCACTTGTCGAGTCTCTTCTTGATGCCGGAGAGGATCTGCCGGTTGGCATTCTCGGCTTGGCCATTTGACTGGGGATGAGAGACTGAGGAGAAGCGGTGCTGTATGGCTAGGTCTTCACATAAAGCTCGGAAGGCAGCTCCAGCGAACTGCGTACCGTTATCTGTAACTATGACTCGGGGAACACCGAACCGGCAGATTACATTTTTCCAGAAGAATTGGACGACTCTATGTTCGGTAATCGTAGCCAAGGGCTCGGCCTCTACCCACTTCGAGAAATAGTCGACTGCCACGACTAGGAACTTCAATTGCCCGGGGGCCGGTGGAAATGGCCCAAGTAAGTCCATCCCCCACATTGCAAAGGGGATCGGACTTGATAGGGAGGAGAGTGGCGCTTGTGGAAGGCGTCGGATGTCGGAATACTTCTGGCAGGATGTGCATTGCCGAACGTGTTGTTCGGCGTCCCGTAGGAGAGTGGGCCAGTAATACCCGTAGTTTAACACTTTGCGTGCCAAGGCTCTGGAGCCAGAATGGGCTCCGCCGATGCCCTCATGGAGCTCTTGCAAGGCGTAGTCGGCTTGTCTGGGGGAGAGGCATCTGAGATAGGGCCGGCCATCCACCTGGGTGAAGGAGCGTTTATACAGAACGCCTTCGACCAGTATGTGACGCTCGGCTCGGGTCCTTATCTTTCGGGCTTCCTTCGGATCCCTTGGGAGGAGTCCGTCTCTCAAAAACTCGATGAGGGGCTTCATCCAATTATCTTCGAGGGGAAGTGGCAGTGTTTCGACGGAGTTAAAAGCCTCGTCCTCTATGCTTGGCCTGAGGAGGACTTCTATTAGAACAGTTTGTTTGAGGCCTTGCAGGGATGAGGAAGCCAATTTGGACAGGGCATCGGCCTGGGTATTTTCCTCTCTGGGGATTCTTCGGATGAGGGCCTCGTCGAAATGCGCCATGAGGCTCTTCACTTTGGCCAAGTACTTTGCCATCCTGTCATCGCGGGCTTCGTACTCGCCGAGGACCTGGTTGACGACCAACTGAGAGTCGCTGAAGATCTGCAGGCGTCGCGCTCCTGCGTTTCGGGCCATCCCGAGGCCGGCTATGAGTGCCTCGTATTCGGCCTCGTTATTCGAGGCTTTAAAGTTTATCCGGAGGGAATATTGAAGGACAAAGTCGTCTGGGCCCGCCAAGATGACCCCAGCCCCGCTCCCCTCGTTGCAAGAGGATCCATCGACATATACAGACCAGATAGGCGGTCCCTTCGTCGTCTGCTCGGAGTCGGGGATAGTTGTTTCAACTATGAATTCGGCCAGCGCCTGCGCCTTGATTGCGGTCCGAGGCTGATAAGTAATATCATGTTGGCTCAGCTCGATCGACCACTTCATGAGGCGGCCGGAAGTCTCTGGCTTGTGAAGGATCTGTTTCAACGGTTGGTCGGTAAGAACGACCACCGAATGAGATTGGAAGTACGGCCGAAGCTTTCTTGCAGCCATTATCAGGGCGTAGGCTATTTTCTCAATTCTCGGGTACCGAAGTTCGGCGTCCCGGAGCACTTTGCTGACGTAGTAAATGGGCTTCTGAGTTCTTTCTTCTTCCCTGACTAAGACCGCACTTAGTGTCTGTTCCGAGGCTGCCAAGTAGAGGTAGAGGGGCTCGCCCGGTATGGGTTTGCTGAGCAGGGGCGGATTGACGAGGTAAGCTTTAAGCTGGTCAAAGGAATCTTGTTGTAGCGGCCCCCACTCGAACCCCTTAGTCCCCCTCAGGGCTTTGAAGAACGGGAGGCATTTCTCCCCGGACTTCGACAAAAAGCGCCCAATGGCGGCTAAACGACCCGTCAGTTTCTGAACTTCTTTGACGTTTCTAGGCGGGGCCATGTCCAGTATGGCCCTGATCTTCTCCGGATTTGCTTCTATTCCTCGTTGGCTAACCATAAAGCCGAGGAATTTGCCTGATGAGACGCCGAACGCACACTTGTTCGGGTTGAGTCTCATATTGTGCCTTCTCAAAACATTGAACGCTTCTTGGAGGTCGGCCTCATGATCAACGCCTCGGATGCTTTTCACAAGCATGTCATCCACGTAGACTTCCATGTTCCGACCAATCTGGGCCTGGAATACCTTGTTGACGAGACGTTGATACGTTGCCCCTGCGTTCTTCAGGCCGAACGGCATGACTCGGTAACAATAGAGTCCTTGGTCCGTTACAAAAGACGTCTTCGGAATATCCGGGGGGAACATCCTTATCTGATTGTAACCCGAGAAAGCGTCCATGAAGCTGAGGAGCTCATGTCCCGAGGTTGCGTCAATCAGAGTGTCAATGCTCGGCAGGGGGAAGGGATCTTTAGGGCAGGCCTTGTTGAGGTCAGTGAAATCAATACAGATTCTCCATGTCCCATTGGATTTCTTCACCATGACTACGTTGGACAACCACTCCGGATAATTCACCTCCTGTATGAATCGGGCTTTCAGCAATTTATCTACCTCCTCTTTGATGGCGAGCTGGCGCTCGGGCGCGAACTTGCGCCTCTTCTGCTGGACCGGTTTGGACCCCGGATCAACGCTGAGGCGATGGACCAAGAGTTCTTCGGAGATACCGGGCATGTCCGCTGCTGACCATGCGAAGAGGTCCCGGTTGGCTCGGATGCATTTCACAATGTTGGAATGTAGGGCGGACGGGAGTGCCTTGCTGACATAAAACTTACGGGTCGGCTCCTGCTCCGAGAAGAGTATTTCCTCCAGCTCATCTACCGGCTCGGGAGTCGGCCGAGCAGAATCTTGGGGGATCTCGAGTGTTTCTAAGGAGAGGACGGGTCCGAGTGTGGAGGTCATGTAACACTTGCGGGCCTGTTCCTGATTGCCCCTGACTTCTCCCACTCCAGCCCGAGTGGGGAATTTCATTTTGAGATGATAGGCAGAAGGGACGGCCTCGAGGGCGGCTAGGCCGGGGCGACCCAAAATGACGTTGTAGGCCGCTGGGACATCTACAACCATGAAATCCATTGACTCCGTGCGGGTAGTAGGAGTTTTTCCTGCTGTGACATCGAGGGTAATCACCCCTTCGATCGTCACCGGCACTCCCGTGAACCCATGGAGCGTATACCCGGCGGGCTTCAGTCTGTCTCGGGAGAGCTTCAGCCCCTTAAAAGCATCGAGGAATAGGATGTTAACGGAGGAGCCGTTATCCACTAGGATTCTTTCGACTTTGAAATTGGCCATGTGAAGGTTGATGACGAGTGCGTCGCAATGAGGGGTGCGGACGCCCTCGAGATCGTCGTCAGAGAAGGTGACGGGCACTCCGAGTCCTTTGGGGGGAGGGGTGGCCCGGACAGAATTTACTTCCCTAATAAAAGCTTTCCGAGAAGAGTTCGAGGAGCCCCCCATTGGACCCCCATGGATAAGGTGGAGGACTCGCTCTTCTTCGAATTCTGGTGTCTCTTCCCGTTCTGGACGTTTGTTAGCCCCCCGAGGCTGGGGAGGAAGCTCGGCCCCGTCCTTTCTTACGAACTTCGCCAGCTGCCCCCTCTGGATGAGGGCTTCGATCTCGTTTCTCAGAGCCCGGCAGTCGTTGGTGTCATGCCCATGGTCCCGGTGATAACGGCACCATTTGTCTTTATCCCTCCTTTTGGCTGGGGTGTTCATCTTTGGAGCTGGGGGTAGGACCCCTTCTTTTTCGACTTCCATGAAAATGGCGGAGATGTTTGTGGTGAGGGGAGTAAACTTTTCAAATCTAGGGGGAGGCCGGCGCTGGCCAGCATTATCCTTCTGAAACTTTTTGGGTCCCTCTTCTTCCGTTCCCTTCCTCTTAGACCCGGAGGCGGTTGCTTCCCAGTTGGGCGGTTCTTCGGCCTCTTCGGCTCGGATGTATTTTTCAGTGCGGAGGAGGAGGTCTGAAAAGTCATGCGGCGGTTTTTTGGCGAGGGAGGAGCGGAGGTTGGAATTTAGAATGTTGGACTGGAACGCCGCGGTAGCAACGGATTGGTCGAGGGATGCGATGGTTCTGGCCTCGGCTGTGAACCTTTTCACGTAGTCCCTCAACTTCTCCCCCTTCTGCTGACGGAGGTGCAACAGGGAAATGCTGGTCTTCTCGGCCCTTCGGCTGCTGACGAAATGGGTGATGAACAGGGTTTCGAACTGTTCGAAGGAGAATATTGACGCCGGGGCAAGACGAGAGTACCATTCTCGAGCTGGGCCTTTTAGAGTTGCAGGGAATGTTTTGCAGAGGAGGGCGTCGGACGCTTGGTGGAGGAGCATCAAAGTCTTAAAGCCTTCGATGTGGTCAACTGGATCGGTTTCTCCAGTGTAGTTTTCGAACTGGGGAGGTTTGAAACCGAAGGGGACAGGAGTATCCACTATGGTCCGGGAGAACGGAGGTTGGCTAGGACGGAGGGTCCTCCCCCTGAGTTCTTCTTCTCGGTTTATCTGTCCCAAGAGTTTTTCCACCTCGTTCAAGCGGCGATTCATGGTGTCATCTCTCCGGCGGTGGTCTGCCGAGCCACGGGACTCGTCTTCGTAGGATGGGGAGCGAGGGCTGCGGCGACGATAGTCTCCGGAACGACGAGGACTTGGGGTGCGTCTGGAATTGGTAGGAGCGGGTCGAGGAGAAGGGGAACGTTGGCGAGGGCTCCGGACCGGACGAGGGGAGGGGGCCCTCGGCTCATTGGGATTCTGACGGAGATTGAGGGCCTGTTGTACCATAGCTTGGAATTGCTGGAACTCGGCACGGGTGATGGGTGCCTCATTGTTCCGATGTTGCTGCCGACCTGCTGGTGAGTGCCTCCTTCGGTAGTGGTCGGGGGAGTCTTTTCTCCTTCTCCGGGCGGGGGATCCCCTGTGTCCCCGGTGTCGGGGGGATCGTTCTTGGTGGGAGGCTTCTCCCCGAGCCCGCTTTTCGTCCAGATGGTGACGAAGGTCCTTATCCTCCGGGCGTCTGGGATGGGCATCGTGGCGACCAGAGGCTCGGGGATGATGGGAGGCCATGGAGGCACTGGAGGCAGTGTGGTTGGGTATGTTCTCTGGATGAAGAGGCTGTTTCTGGGGGTTAGGCCCCTTCGGATCAGGATGTGGAGGGTTCCGCTGAAGCGGCTCTTCCACGGTAGGAGGGAGCTGCCCTTGTTGCTGAGTGGGATCAGGAAGGACTTCTTGCTGGTCAGGATTGGGCACTCGGTTGGAGCCCCTAGATCTGACTTTGCGAGGCGGCATAGCTGGAGAAAACCTGTTCACCGGGAAGAGGAGAGGTCTCTATTCGTTAGTTTCCCACAGACGGCGCCAATCTGTTGCCGCTAAATTCGGTGTGGGGGCAAACAGATGAATTTGTGAGTTCTTGGGGAAACTGAATAGGAGAACCTGTATACCTGTTCCGTTGAACTCTGATCGTCGCTCCCGCCGTGCACCTGCAAAAAGTGCGAGACACCGGGGTTGTTCCCGGCGACGCACCCTCCGACGCTCAAGTCAGTAACCAGAATTGATTATGAAAGAGCGTTTAACTTGAGAAAGATTGATTACCTCTTAATGGAGATGGGTGGGGGGTATTTATAGGCGTCTTAGAGACTGGTTTTAGGAATGTAATCCCCGTGATTAGATGAGGAATATTCCCCGTAATCAGATAAGGCATGTAATCTGATAAGATCTATCCCCTATAATCAGTTAAGGAATTTAATCCCTAATCCCCAGTGAAAAGATAGCTGCGAATCATGGCCGTTGATTTAGATCTAATCAGGGACCTTGATTGTATCTTGCCGGATCGGGTTGGTAGCGGGTTGAAACCCGTACCCAGCTGAGGTGGATCCGTTCGCGGGTCAGTGGATCTATGAGAAGGAGACCCAGTACCCGTTTCGGACCTATCTGCGTGTGAAATTACCGTTTTACCCCCGTACCTCAAGATTCGTGATCTATCTGGACGGTTCCGATTTAACCTCATTTTTAGCCATATCACTTGTCAATGGGCTGTTGTTGGTTCGGAAAGGGTCGGCGAGCTGCTGTTTACATCGGCGAATCCATGTGGATGATGTGATCGACGGAAACGTCGGGAGGGGGGAGGTGTGGAGATGGGCGAAGGTTGCCGGGGTTGGCCGGGGTTGAGTTAGTGAACATGTAGAGAATTTTGGATGGAAATTTGAAATTTGAATTTTAAAAAAAAGGGGTTTTGAAATTTAAATTTCATTGGGGGTATGGAGGAAAGATTTAGATATTTTTTGAATTTCAATTTAGATTTTTGAAATTCAAAGCATATATGGAGAGAGAGATTTGGATCATTTTTAAATTTCAATTTAGGGTTTTGAAATTCAAATTCAAATTTGATTTTGGAGGGGGAGAATTCGATGAAGTTTGAAGTTCAATGTAGCCTTTTGAAATTCAAATTATAGTTTGGGGAGTATGGAGAGGAATTCAATTTTTGAGTTTTGGAGTAGGGTGTGTTATTCAAATTTGAATTTTGAATTACAGTTTCGAAATTCAAATTTGATTTCGAAGGGTGGTAGGGGTGATTCCGTGAATTTTGAATTTCCATATAGATTTTTGAAATTCAAAATTTAGTGGGGGAATGTAAGGAGAATTTTTGGTGTAATTTGAATTTCAAACTAGAGTTGGTTTGAAACTCAAATTATAATTGATGGAGTGAACGGAGAGTACAAGCGTCTCATTTGAGGCAGTGGTGCTCGGCTACTGTTGAGAACTAGATTTGACGCAATCGAAAGATGGCGTCGTGGTGGGGTTAGTTTGGCGGATACACGATGGCAATGTCGTGAGGAGAGGAGTTAGCATGCCAGCAAGAGACGGTGGTTGTGGTTGCTGCCACAGTGGACGTTTGGGGGAAGGTGGACGGATTTTCTGGGGTGGAGAGATTGGTCGATGGATTTTGAATGCCAAATTAGATTTTTTCTGGAATTCAAATCACAGCTGGAGGGTTAGAAGAGAGAACATGGTGCACATGCCTCGTCTACAAGTTTAGCTAGGATAGGGACTAGTTAGGATTGTACGCTTAGCTTTGTAATAGTTATCCACTGTTCCGTTCTAGGAACGGATTGATGTATAATTATTGTACTACTTGTTTCATTAATGTTTTATTAATGAAGCGGTGACGAGGTCACTTTAAATATATATATATATATATATATATATATATATATATATATATATATAGGGAAAAAGGGTTATGAGCAACTTGCTCATTTAGTAAATAAGCAATTGATGATGTGGCATACATGTGATTGGAAAATAATTAAAAGGGCTAGATGTCCAATGTATCACATGCATGCCACATAATCAATTGCTCATTTACTAAATGAGCAAATTGCTCATATCCCTTTTACCCATATATATATATATATATATATATATATATATATATATATATATATATATATATATATATATATATATATATATATAAAATTAAAATTATTTTTAAAAAAAAAAACATATGCACATTTCTCGTCGAGGGTTTCTCATACTAACCCCCCACTTTAATTTAGAACCACCCTTAGTTCAATAATCACAATCTCATCCTTTAAAACATCGAGTTATATAATTAACATTTCCACTCCCACAAATTATACACATAAAAATCATTTCTTTTTCAAATCTGAAAGTTATATGATTTTGTTCTTCAAAACAGTACACTCCAAACTTACAATTAAATTCTGAAAAAATTAATTTAAATCCAGCACATATCAAAGAACTCACTATAAAAATCTTGACTCAAACAAATTAATTTGAAGGGTTTAAATTCAATAAGTTCTGGAAATGACCTTTTATCCAAAATCTGTATGATTTTGCTCTACGAAACAGTACACTCCAAATTTAATCTTAAATTATGGAAAAAATTAATTTAAATCCAGCACATATCAAAAACCTGACCATAAAAATCTGGACTCAAACAAATTAATTTAAAGAATTTAAATTCAATAAAGGATTTAAATTCAATAAGTTCTGGAAATGTTCTTTTATCCAAAATCTGAAAGTTATAATAGTCCAAATCTGAAATTTACTTGTTCCCAAAATCTGAAATGACATTCATTAAAATATAAAATCATGCATTTCTAAACTGAAACTATATCCCTTAAAAATCTGAACAATATCCTACCTTACATGAAATATTTACATACTCAAATCTAAAACTTATCATGCAAAATTTGAAGCATAAAGCTAACAAAATCTGAAATTTTATCATCCAAAATCTGAAACATTTTAGTACTCAAAAATGAAACTTTAGCATACAAACTTTGAAATATATAGAACACAAACCTGGAAACATATAGAATATGAAAAATCTGAAATCATACAAATTCTGAAACTTATTAAAATTCGAAATTCATTCAACTCTGAAACTATTAATAATGAAAATCTGAAAGTAATCCAATTTAAACAGCTAATTAAATTAAATTGATTGTCTACATCTCAATACAAAATACTCTACTTTAAGTAGAACTCCAAACTCTAGTCAAATTAGGATTCCAACTCTTAGTTAAACCAGATCAATCTTAATCTAAAAATTAATAAAAACTGAAATCTAAAATCACTTCTTAATCTCAATTTAAAAAAGTGACCCAAATCCATATTTGATTACAACCCAAAAAAAAAAAATTAATCAACCAAGAAAAATAAAATAAAAATAATTCATTCGAACAACCCAACGCCACCATTCGAACCAGAGCGCAACCAGCGCTTGAACCCACAACCACAAACTGGAACCCCTCATCATGTTCTCTGTTTTATTACAATTCAAATTTATTTAACATGAAATCAGGCCACCCCCCCCCCCCCCCCATACAAAACCAAACCTGCATGCAAAGCCCACCAAAAATGGAAATATATATACTCAAATGCCCAAGGTGAGATTCGAACCCACGCAACCCCATTTCCACAAGTCGCATTCAACAATCAGAACCCCCAAGTTTAACCTAAGGTCTTACTATTTCAAAATAATCAAATTAAACAAACCAACCCACAATCACAGCAACAAACCCGTTATCAAAGTATGGTTTCTAAAACCCTAATTTCAATCATGATTTCTTGTTTAAAAAATCCTAATAAAACAATAAATAATCTCTATTAAAAACTGAGATTTAATCAATCAAAATGTTGTATTTTTAAGCACATAATGATCCTTAGATTTTCATGTCAATACCTATTAACATCTACACAATTCTACAATAACACAACATGATATACAAATCAAGATGAATTCTCTTGCATATTCTAATTCGTTAACATCAATGAATATTGTTCATGATAATCATATCATAAATAGAGTTTTGTTCAAAATCATTCATCACATCAATCATATGTACAAACAACAAACGTTATGAATTTGTTCAGGATAGTTGACCAATTAGAATATGTGTTCATACAATCCTAGCATGATCTCTATTTTGATTAACAACAACATTACAAAACAAAACAAGAGAAGGGAAAAACACCCACATTAAAGTTAAAATCTTTGAAAATCCAAGAAACTCTTCTCAAAAAATAGCTCCAAGAAAGATAGCCACCAAGAATAGTAAAAAGAGAACTCCCCCCCCCCCCCCCCACTTATCACACCCCGCTTCACAAAAGAGAATACAGAATACGAATACGTGACTAAGCCCAGCGAATGATTTTCATTATGCATAAGCTATTCAAGAATCTTTATAACATTCAAAAGAATAAGCAGAGTCGGAAGCAAAAGAGTCAACCAAGATCCACATATGAACCAAAATACCAACAAGAATAATTGAAACCAAAATATATTAATCTCAAATAATCATGATCTGAATAAGTCAAATATCCTGAGTCACATTGCCCAAATACAAATAAATCCAAGTACAAGATACAATATTGTTCAAAAATAAGCAACAAGAATAATAATGGCAAATTCTAGCAGCTAGTAACTCATCTCGCCTATTCCATCTGGCAGTTGATCTCCAAAATCTGCAATTTAACAATTGCAGGAAGAAAAAAAAAAGACAAACTCCCGCCAATGCAAGTTACGGGCCGCTTGTAATGCAGGATACAAGTACATGGAGAAAACTAACTAATAACATGGTATAAGCATGATAACATAATAGAATACTAGCATGGCCAGATGAATAAGTGTAAGTGTCATGTATCAAGTATCAAGTGAACAAGTATCATGTAAACAAGTATCAAGTATCACAAATCAAGTATCACGAAATCAAGTAATAAGTAATAAGTGTCAAGTATCATGTTCAAGCATCAAGTTTCATATATCATGTAATCAAGTATCAAGTAAGTATGTATTATATTCAAGTGCCGTGTATTAAGTCTTGTAATTATTGCTATCTAGGTAGCACTTCATGCATCCCATACCGTATAGTTGCTACAACAATCAATTTCACTTTAGATTTCGTAGTGGACCATATAGGGTAGAGTACTCAGGGACAAGGCTCAAGAATGAAGTATCAAATATCAAGTGTCAAGTCTCATGTATCATGTAGTCAAGTATCAAGTAAGCATGTATCATGTTCAAGTATCATGTATCAAGTCTTGTAGTTATTACTATCTATGTAGCACTTTATGCATCCCGATTTTTACTACAGGTTGCTACAACAAACAGATTCGCTTTAGATTTCAAAGTGGACCATATAGGATAGTGTACTCAGGGACAAACTCTCAAGTAAACAAGTATCAAGCTCCAAGTATCCAAATAACAAGCTCTAAACAAGCTCCACATAACCAAATAACAAGCTCCAAATAAGCTCCAAATACCCAAAATATCAAGCTCTGTGTCAAGTGTGCAAGTGCAAGTAATCACGTGTCAAGCTCCAAGTAACCAAATATCAAGCTCTAAGTATCAAGCTCCAAACACGTAGGATCAATAAATCCTCTTCCGAGTACACATTTCTGAATTATCTATTATTAGATCTTTCCCTTAACCCCGACTTGGTTAGTTATTATTAATGTCAAACAAGCATGTATGTGTCACGAACAAGGCAAGAATATCATGGTATAATCAGGTAACAAGTTCAAGTTTCAAGATAAACATGTACGGGTGCAAGATAACTCATAAAGGGATAAAACAACCAAATTTCTAGTTCAGGACAGCAAGACCATACTGCAGTAAAACAGTGATTTCCGTTGTTACAAACATGCAAATCTGAATCTGTCGAAAGGTCTAGAAAATAGACTCCCAACCGAATCTAGCGAATATAAATAAGTCACATAGTAATTCACAAAATCATAACTCAAAACTGATTTGAATCCAGAAAATACGTTCAGCCACAAATCAGTAAATCGAATTCAAAGTCAGGAAAACAGCGTTAAAACACCTCAAATAAATCTAGGAAAAATATGAGATATTACCCTATATTTCTAGTATCAGAATATAAAGTTTCATAATTTTTCAGTAAGATTAACTTGGCCAACGAAATTCAAAAAATATCAAGAAACGATAGTTTGGCAAATCTGGAATTCCCAACACTGCTGTACGAAAACTGTAATATCTCGTAAACCGTGAAACGAAATCCAAATACGCCAAAAAGAGATGAAAATAGATAAAATAAGCTAACTTTCATATTTCATAAATATTTTTCATACAGAAAAAGGAATTAGGGTGAATATACAAAAATTTACAGAACAGCGAGCAGAATCTAGCAAGTATAGTTTTTATGAGCAAGCATGAAACGATATATAAAACTTATCAATAAAATCCACCAAAATTCTGGGTAAACCCTAAATAGATATAAAAATACTGTACAAAATTTTAGATCAAAATAATATGCTTAGTACTAGTATCAAAATAGTTTAGTCATCGAAATCATCAAGAAACAAAATCTAGAAATGAAATACACCTCTGTAGTAAAACAATCATATCTCACACATATGAAAATGAAATCGATCTAGGTCAGAAAGTTTGGAAAGAAGAAGAAATTCTCTAAAAATCATGTTTAATAATGAAGTTAAGATACAGAACTTAATATGGTCTAAAATACCAATCAAAACTGATCACCGACAAAATACAGATTTTCCTCTTAACCACAAATCAACATACCACATACGAAACTCGTTCCAAACACAACCAAATATGTTATATAGTCTACTAAGTGTCCAAACATCATGAAATAGGGTATACAGCATGTCCACAACAAGTATATCATATGGATCCAAACAAACACACGATTTCTCATAATTATCCCATAAATATAATCACATCAAGAATGGTCAAAACCTAAGTTGTTTCATGTAAAATTAGTGTCGTGAGGCAACTATGGTCAATAGCACTATAGAGACAATACTCATCAAGATACATCACACACGAGTTGTTTCTAAAACCCAACTACACTACAAGCGAAATTTATGACTTGTATCATACAAAAAAATTGAGTACAAGTTACTTGCCTGAGAGATGATGACGGAAACAAAGCAAGAACAAGAATAATGGGAACGGATCTTGGGGCACGAACACAAACATAATGAACGAATCACGAACCAATCACGAACACACGATCACGAACAAGATGAAGACGATCGAGATCACGAATATAATCGGACGGTTGAGATCGAAGATCAAGATCAAGATGATCGGATCAGATCGGACGGTCAGATTTCCCTGATGATGAAGATAATGATGAAGATCAAGATCGATCGATCGAACTGCTGCGATCAAAGGAAGTTGATGATCATCATGATCGTTACGATCATGAAGAGATCAGACAGCTGGTATCTAATCGGATGATCAAGAGGAGATCGACGGCCCACATCCAATCAAGCATGATGATCAAGATCCAACGGACAGCCAGAATCAAAACCAAGAGGACATGATTATGATGATCAAGATGATCACGACGATCGACGGCCAGGAATCAATCAATCAATCAATATCAAGAGATCAAGATCACAATCAAACGGATGGCTCACATCCAACATGATCAAACCATGATCAACGACCTACACTCAATCAAATGATCAACACCAACTTGATCAACACTAACCAAACCGCAAACATGCACACATGCAGGGACAGCCAGGGGAAAAACTGTGTGCACTGCACCGATGAAGGCTAGGCGGGACAGCGAACGAAGCGGCGGTAGGGAGCGCACGCTGCTGCTGCTGACGTCGGGAGGCCGGCGTCTGCACTGGACGACGCTCGCGAGGCTGGGGGCTGTTGCGTCGCGAGGTGGCTGACTGCGGCACGGTGCTTGCTGCTATGTCACGGCTCACCGGAGAGAGACGCAGCACCAGGGCGACGATGCTCTGGTTGTCGCTGCGACTGCCGAGGATGAGGGGAGGTCGCGGCACGCAAGGGAAGGAGCACGGGACGAGACAAGGTCGGGAGAGGGAGAGGCCACGGAGAGGCACACAGCAAGTAGGGGAAGGTGCGGTGTCGAACTGTCGACGGAGGAAAAGGACAGTGCAGATGAGAGGAGGACGGGAGAGAGATATGAGCGGGATGGGTTGAGGTGCAGAGGTAGGAGGCGGCTAAGGGAGATGAAGCGGCTGGGAAAGATGGGTTATAAATATAGATGGAGTAGGGTTTAGGTGGGTTTCGGGTGGGGTATAGGTTAAACGGGTTTGGGTAGTTAGGTAATGGGTTTGGGTATTTAAAATAGGGTTATGGGTAAATGGTTAGGTATAAGGATATATGGTTGGGTTAAATAGGTAAAATCCAATAGGGTTTTAGGATTATTAAATCCAATAGAAAACATTTATAAAAAAAATATTAGATAAAAATATGATCTATATAAAAAAAATGTAATTTTCATTAGAAAATAGTATTTATCTAAAATACTACAAATACAGTTAGTAAATAAAAGTGAATTTTTAATAACCAGTCCAAAAATAACAATAATAACAATAATACTAATAACAATAATAATAATAAGAAAAAGATAAAAATAATAATAGTAATAATAATAACAGTAATAGTAATAAAAGAAATCAAAGTAGTACTAACAATACTAAGATTCGTATTAAAATATAAAAATCATAGAAACTTGATTCTCAGAAAATTATTGATCGAAAGCAGATTTTAATAAGAGATCCAATAATATAATTTGACAAAAGAATGTGAAAGTGGAAAAAATAATTTACATAAATTTGAAATATCGAAAATATACAGAAAATATATTTTTGGAGAAATAAGGGTTACACTACTATTTATCTAGTCGGCCCGAAACTTCTGGGGTTAGGGTTTTATGGGAATTATTCACTTATGTCCAAAGTTTTCTTTTTTTTTGAGTTAAAAGGTGGAATAACACCACCCTGTTTCATTAATAAGAAATTAATAAACAACCCCACAGAACCGAGAGAAAACAAAAGTGCAGTGCAGGAAATAAAACATAAACCCCCAATAGAACCCTGGGGGGTGGGTTTCATCATCTAAACCTCAGACAACAGGAAATAAAATATAAACCCCCAACAGAACCCTGGGGGGTGGGTTTCAACATCTAAACCTCAGACAACCAAAGTACAAAGAAATGAAACAACATAAATAGACACAGAGAGTGCCACTGACGCAACTGGGTTGTAAGACGGGTGCACTCCTCAATCCAAAGTCGGCCCGAACTCTATCTCCTCATCGTCAAATTCTTTCACCTAGAAGACCTGTGCAATCCTCCCTCTCGCTCCTGAGGCAGCAGCTGTAGCCTAAAAGGAAATCAGATGCATGATGAGAGTAAGGTTACCAGAAATAGAATTACATGAAGCACGGAAATAAAAATTGTTTCTATCTAGCCATAACACCCATGTGGTTGCCGCAATGGCAATATACCATGCCTCCTTCATGTCGTGTCGGGTCGATGCAAATCTGGGGCCAACCCATAGTTCCTCATACTCTCTTGGGTAGTCACTTGTACCTAGGACTCTTAGAACTTCTATCATGACGGCCTTACTTCTTGTGCAGTGAATAAACAAATGGTTCAGATCTTCCGTATGTGTGTTGCAGAATCCACAGTCGGTCGCAATGTGAGGTTGCCTCTTGGCTAGGTTCTCTCTGGTGAGTATAGTATTGTTGAGCACAAGCCAGAGGAAGACTCTGACTTTAAGAGGTGTTTTTGACTTCCATAACACCGTTGCCCAGTTGGGTCTGCATCCCCGATAGTGAATTCGGTGGTAAAGGGATCTAACCGAGAACACCCTTCTTCTCAAGTCCCCAACGCAACTGGTCTGGGCCTTGGGCACACAGCACCCCAGATTGGGTAATTCTCGTCTGTAGTTCATGCAGTTGCTGACGCAAACCTGGTGAAAGCATTCCTTGGAACGACGGTCTCCAAGTCCCTCTTTTCCAGGCTTCTGCCACCGACATATTCGGTCGATTCGTTTTTTCATACAGCTCTGGGAAATTGTCCTTAAGAGCGAGTGGACCACACCATTTGTCCCACCAAAACCTGGTGGACCGTCCATTACCAATAATAGACGTTACTGCTGAATTGAACGGTCCACTGGCTTTTGTAATTCCTTTCCAGAAGCGGGAGGCCTTAGATCCCACTCGGAAGCCTAAACTTCTCGTCCCTTTTCCTCGAAGGTAGGGTTGAATAAACTCCTGCCATCCTTCCCCACAGTGGTGAAACACTTTCCACCACCATTTGCCTAGGAGAGCCAGGTTCATATCTCTAAGGTCAATGATGCCTAGCCCTCCGTGTCTCTTCTTCATGCAGGCGATATTCCATTTAATAAGGTGGTAGCCTCCCTTATTTGAATCTGCCCCTTTCCAAAGGAATCTTTTTCGGATTTGGTCAATCCTTTGGATCACCCACTTTGGGAGTTCAAAAAATGACATGTAGTAAATGGGCAGGTTGGATAGCACTGAGTTGATGAGTACCACTCTTCCCCCGAGCGAGAGCGATTTGCCCTTCCACCCAGACAGTCTGTCTTCCACCCTGTCTATAATAGGCAACCGGTCAGCCTTAGTGAGTCTCCCTGGTTTGAGCGGGAGCCCTAAATATTTGATCGGGAACTCCTCCGTCGCGCAGTTTAGAATGGTGTCATGCTCCCGTGCTTCTGCTTCTGATAGAGTGATTGGGACCAACGCGCTCTTGTGGAAGTTAATCCTAAGGCCTGACCAGGCCTCAAAATAGTAAAGGACCCCTTTAAAGCAGATTGTTTCAGTTATAGAGCCATTTCCAAAGAGTAGGGTGTCGTCAGCATATTGTAGTATCGTGCATCCTTGTTTAGTGGGGCTGCTGGCCATAGGCGTTATCCACCCTTTTCTGTGACAGTTTTCCATCATTCCTCTAAGCACATCAGCACCAATAGTAAATAACAGTGGGGATAGCGGATCTCCCTGCCGGATTCCCTTCTTGCAAGGAAACGATGGACCGGGTCTCCCATTCACCGAGATTGCCGTTTTGCTAGAATGCAAACATTGTTTGATCCATCTTATCCATTTGTCTCCGAAACCTCTCCCTCTGAGCGCCTCCAGCAAACACTCCCAATCCACGGAGTCATATGCCTTCTCAAAATCCAACTTTAGGAGGAAGTTCTTGGAGTTGCTCTTGTGGCAGTGGTGGATAACTTGTTCAGCGGTGGCCACACAGTCCAGTATACATCTGCCCTTAATGAAACCCGTCTGGGTCTTATTGATAAGACTGTCCATCATACTTCCCAAGCGGATTGCTGGGACCTTAGTGATGATTTTCGCCGAGCAGTTTATTAGGCTAATTGGTCTAAAATCCCCAACGCATTTGGATTCCTCTCGTTTAGGGATCAACACCACTTCTGCAAAGTTGAACATTCCCAGTCTCAGATTGTTGTGGTAAAATTCCTCCATTAGATCCATAAAATCTCCTTTAATTTCTTCCCAGAACACTTGGAAGAACATCATGGGAAAGCCATCTGGTCCAGGCGATTTGTCTGCTCCCATCTGATTAACGGCCGTTTTGACTTCTATTTCTGAGAAAGGTGCCTCCAAGGAGGAAAAGTTTTGACCTGATTCATTCTGATACTCCTGCCAGTAGTCCTCGCTCATTGGGACCCTATAATCATTCTTCCTCCCGAAGAGGTCCTTATAGAAAGTCTGAAAGGTCGTGGAGATCACCTTTTCATCTTGTGATGTTCCTGAGTCTGTCTGAATTGATAGGATAAGATTGGATCTCCTTCTAGCGCTTGCAACCCGATGGAAGTAGGCCGTATTCGCGTCTCCCTCTTTGAGCCACGAAATTCTAGACCTTTGTTGCCATTTGATCTCTTCTAGTCTATAAAGATTGGCTATGTTCTCACGGAATTGTAATAGCCTACTTCGCTCATCCTGGGAAAGGACTCTGGACTCTTCAATCCTCTCTAGATCATCAATACCTTCCAAAAAGGATTCCTTAGCATGCCAGATGGTAGAGAACCTAGATCGGTTCCATCTTGCAAGCCTCTTTCTCAACCTTCGGATTTTTCCACACCAGCGAGATGCCGCGTCCCTGCCAGCTATTGGGAGCACCTAGTTCTCCATAACCAAGTGATGGAATCCCCAAATTTCCAAATAGGCCTTTTCAAATCTAAATTTCCTAGGCCTACGTTGTCCTCGAATTCCCGCATCGAGAAGGATCGGGGTGTGATCTGATGTTGGTCTAGGGATCGCTCTAGCCGACACTAGAGAAAATTTAGCTTCCCAATCCATGGAGCCTAGAATCCTGTCCAACTTGGCCATAACCGGGGCCGCCTGCATATTAGACCAGGTAAAAAGTCTCATTGATTGGGATATCGATCAGTTCCAGTTCCGTGATCAATCTATTGAACTCCTCTCTATGCCTGTCACTGGAGCCTCTCCCCTTGTGCTCAAAAGTAAATCTTGTGATGTTGAAGTCCCCACCCACAATCCAGGGCCCCGACCACCGTCGTCGAATGTCGACCAGTTCTTGCCAGAAGGCCTCCCAGTCTGTGGCCACATTCGGCCCGTAGACAACAGTTACCATCTGAATCCAATCATCGGAACGTCATTTCAGCCGGGCCGTCAGGGAGAACGTTCCACCGTGTACCTCTATGCAGGATAGGATATCCGAATTGAAACCTATAGCAATCCCCCCTGAGGCACCTACTGACGGTCGTAACAGCCACTCCTTGATATTACCTCCAACTCTTTTGAGTTTGAGCCCGTGCTGGAGTTTGGTCTCCTGCAGCCCAACAACTTCCGCCTTGGAGTTGTTAATGATGTCCCTTACCATATCTCTCTTCCCCCTATCCTCCAGTCCCCGAACATTCCGGAAAAGTGTATTCATTGGGGGATATTGTCATCAGAGATCGTTGGTGAAGGTGCGGGGCTGGCTACATCCTCGTGAATGATAGTCGGCCCAGCGCCATTGCGTAGGGCATTCTCAGAAATCGTACACCCCCTAGTTATGGAGCCTAAAACCTCACAGACACTAGGTTTCGCTCTCTCAGTTTCCCAACCCCTCATTTTATTTAGCAGAAGCGCGTTGCATTCTTTATCACACACTTCCAAACCACAGGTAGCAGCTAATATAAAGACTTCAGAATCTGACATGAAATTTAAAATATTAGCAAGAAAAATTTTTGTACCTCCATTGACGTGTTTTGCCGCTTTGGCGCTCGTCGCTCTCTCCAGAAAATCATCCAAGGACTCCGCATGAGCCCTCTTTGGTGAGCGGAGAACTCTGCACCCAACTGTCCTCTGAGACGACCCTGAGCTTCCTCTGGGGGCTGTATCTGGCAGTGTGGACAATACCATATCTGGTGAACGCCTCCCTAGGGTGTCTGCAACGAATTCAAGATCCTCAGAGTCCTCGTCTGTAAGAGTGAAGTCAACCTCCAGGTTCAGACGCTCTTCTGAATCTTCGTCACTATCTGCTAACTGATTTAGAGTTTGTAGATTGGGCTGAGAAAGAAACCGAAGACCGAAAGAGAAAAGAAAATGGTTGTAGCTCACTTCAAGCAGTAGGGATCGAAGCGAAAAGGAGAAATCCGTCTTGCTTTCAATGGAGTTAAAGGCTTAAGTAATAAGGGCCGAGGGTACTATAGGCTTCGCCGATTGAGAAGAAAGGAAAAATTCATTGAACAAATGAAACTTCCTCTATGTATTCAATTAACTTCAACTTATTCACTTATTAATTTATTTTATTGAATTAATTGAATTTCATTTTGGAATGGAATTCAATTATGAAATTGGAAATGGAACTAAAAAATAAAATTCTGAAAACAAAAAAATCGACGGATTCCTTCTTTCTTGTTGCTTCATAACAGTTATATTACGGAAGAACGAACGGTAGAGCCCAACCTATAAATCAATGGAAATAAATTCCAATTCCATTCCATAAAAAACCTATCTCCCTTCAACCCTTTGCTTTGAGCGAAATGTGGCAAAAGGAAGGAAAATCCATGGACCGACCCCATCATCTCCACCCCGTAGGAACTACGAGATCGCCCCAAGGACGCCTTCGGCATCCAGGGGTCACGGACCGACCATAGACCCTGTTCAATAATCAATAAGTGGAACGCATTAGCTGTCCGCTCTCCGGTTGGGCAGTAAGGGTCGGAGAAGAGCAATCACTCGTTCTTAAAACCCACATTCTTAAGACCAAAGAGTCGGGCGGAAAAAGGGGAGAAGAATATATGTAGTAATAGTGGTAATAGGTTCTACCAATCATTTCACTGAAAGAAAGACAATAAGCTTAGATCAAATAGGAAATAGAGTGATAAATAGTTATCTATCTTGAATAGTATATTTTTATGTTTTTTGCTTAGGAAAGAAGGGTATAAAATAAAAACAAACAAAACAATAGGTCTTATTATTCTTACATGCTTCATTAGAAGCATTCCTTTTCTATTTCCAAAGAAAAGGCATGTGTATCATCATCTTTATACTTAATGATTCCTGATTCGACCAGAAATCTGAAAATATATACTATACCTGTTATGAGTGTATTCATGTAATTGGTTTGGTTCATCAATAGTCTTAAATCCAAATCCTATTTTGACTCTGTGCCATTGATTCCACTATGATGATTAATCAATAATAGAAAAACTTCCAAATTCAGAGAAACCCTGGAACTAAAAATGGGCAATCCTGAGCCAAATCTTTTTTTTTTCAAAAAAGGTTTTTTTTGAAACTCGAATAAAAAAAGATAGGTGTAGAGACTCAATGGAAGCTGTTCTGTTGTTGATTGGAGATTTGAAAAAGATATTAAAAAGAAATAATTGCTTAATTATAGTATTGATTTTGGGGTCTGTATATTTTGTGGTAATTGTGTCGAGTATTGTCCAACAAACTGTCTTGATGGTGAAATGGTAGACACGCGAGACTCAAAATCTCGTGCTAAAGAGCGTGGAGGTTCGAGTCCTCTTCAAGGCATAATATTGAGAATGCTCATTCAATGAGCAATTCAATAATAGATTTCGGATCAATGTGGACTCCTCCACGAGCCCAACCATCGCCGTCTGCCCCACCTCATAAGCTTTGTTTCCAACGGTGGACCCCTCACTGGGCCCACACTCCAAAAATTTCGGCAAAACATTTGATACACACACAGTCGGAGCTGGGAGAGACATCTTGGACCCCTCTGCAGGCCCAAAGACTTGTAACGGTCTCACACCAACCCCGTCTGCATAGGAACTTAATTCCCCATTGGGCCCGTTCTCAAAATTACAAACAGACCCCTCATTGGGCCCAACAACTTCAAAGTTGCTCACACCATTCCCATCTGTAGCTAACAAACTTGACTCTTCATTGCACATCTCTCCGCAATCCATGAAAGCACTGGTCCCACTTAAGCCGCGAGATTCATTCACAACGTTGATGTTATCTGACCCAAACATAGTAACAGTCTCTATGGGCCCCTCATTGGGCCCAATAGATCCTGTCTCAAGCCCAATAGGGGCTCCCTGATTCAAACCATCAGATGATTCTTTCATAACGTTGTTCCCGCGGAGCACCGTACCGCACGCATTGATAACCTCGCTGCCTGTCAGTGCACATCTGTCATAGTCGCCAGCTGTCGGCGCCTCATTAGCGAGAGCAGCGGCAGAGACAGCAGGCGCCTTCTTCGAAGCGTTAGCTGAGAGCTCAGAAAAGTTGGATCCTTTTGAAACCCTGGCAAAAGGCGATTCATCTTCATCCCCTTCTTTACCATTCTCGCTCCTCCCCTTCGCCTCATAACCTCTGTCAAATTTCCCCAAATCGCCCCCTTCCAAAAGCTTCCTCCTCCTACCTACTCCATCTTTGCTCAAATCGAACGCCAAAGCACCCTCTAGCCTGGGCTTGGTCTGCTCTGGGTTCACCACTTTATCCAGGGGCAGCTCTGGCTCCCGGCGCAACAGCTCCACAGATGCTTCTTTTTCTTTTTCTGGCGCATACTACAGCCTTTCGACCCACTCCTTGGTCGAAAGCTTACCAACTTCTGTCGCCTTCCTCAAAGTTGTCGCCTCGCTCACTGCTGTCGTTTTCTGCCTGTCACTGCAGTCTGTAGCCAAGCCACTTTGAGGATCTGACCCTGTCCCACCCCCCTGACCACCTGCGCTTTCCACCCAGGATGAGTGAACCGTTGGTTCCACCGTTCGATCAAGCATGTTGAGGGTCCCACAGGACTTTTGACCATTGGGTTGGACGGGGCGGTCCCTTCGAGGAGGCTCTCTGAACGGTGGGACAAGGTCCGGTCGCTGGTTACACTCCTGAGCTCTCGCCGCCATAAGAATTTCCCGGTGAGCTCGTTCAACTTCGTGAGAACCGTCAATCGTGAGGCAGTCAGATGGCGTTACGACTTGTTTGTAGGTCTGGTGATCTGTAAGGGCTTTGGTTGTCTTGGGGGAGAGACCAGGAACCTGTGTAGTCGTTGCCTCAATCTTCTTTATAAGCACAAACCTAATCAAGTATGCTTCATCAAATGAGTGTACTTTGGCGAAACGCGGCATCGACTCGATGTCGGAGCTCCTGATGAGGACCTTTGCGGAGACCAATTCCGATCGTCTAACTGTCTTCTCATCAATTTCTTCAATACTCCCAAAGTCGGCGACCATTTCTTGGAGTGCTTCCTTCTTCCAGAAATGCATGGGTACGTTATGTATCCATACCCAATACAAGTCTCCTTGTGGTGGTTCGGCTCCGAAAGTTGGGGTCCAAGCGGTGAACTCAACTTGGAAGTGCCTAAAATCTATGATCCCCAAGCTAACAGTCGAAGCCACCTTCGCCGGTGAGGGGAATGACACAAGAAATTGCATGTGGCACAACTTTTTGGCCACCCAATCTCTATCGGCCCCCGCTGGCCACTTTTCACTGAGAGCTTGCATAAGGTGCGCTTCCGAAGGCCTGCCAGACTTCACCTTGGCAATCGCACACCAATTCCGCAACCATCTTTCTTCATTTTTAACTATATCCAAGCTCTTTGCCAGACGAATGACAGTGGGATGGTCGGGGGATCTCCCCCGTCTAACCTGCCGTTCTTCGTCGCTCTTGGATTCCACCACGTTGGTGCATACGTATGACAAATGTCCCCACATCAAACACTTGAGGCACCACACTTCTTTCGTACACTCACTTCTGAAGTGGCCGAGGTCGCCACAGTTAAAGCAAGGGGCTGGCTTCCGTTTACCCTTCCGCTGCCTTTTATGGTTCTGGGGGTGCGCATCATGCTGGTGAGTGTCCAAATTCTCACCTCTGATCTTCTTACTCCGCACTAGTTCCCACTGCCCCCTGCATTCCTCATCTTCAGAGTGTACCTCCACCATGTTTCCGCCCAGCGCATACCCCCCCGGGTCTCGCTTGGCTTTGGAGATAGGTGCTGGACACTCTAGAGTTGTTGCAATGGCGTGTTGGATGGTGGTGGGTTTTGGGGAGTTGGGGGGGGGGGAAGTGGAGATGGGACTTGGAACCTGTAGAGATATTGTGTGACCATTGTGGGTTTTTGGTTTCCTAGGGTAGTTTTTTTTATGGTTGTGGAGTTCTGGTTGCCAATGCTGTTGTGATTGTTGTGGTTGTGGTGGTTGTCTCAGTACTTGTTTTTGGTTATAGCTGCTATGTCTGTAGTGTTTATGCGGCTGTCTGTGCGGCACTACGGCTGAAGCACCCTGAGAGTGACCCCTGTTAGGAGGTGGTTGATGCTGAAGCGGTGGGGAACTCTTCCGCCTAAAATGGCCTGGAGGAGGACCCCATCGTTGGGCCCTCCCTCCGACAGACTCCCCTTGTTGGCGATGGGAAACGGAGCGATGATGATCGTGCATCCTCCCTTCATGACGATGCAGTGCACGCTGATGTGCACGCGTCGGGGAGCGATCACACCTGAGCTCACTTTCTCTACTCTCCACAAGGGGAGTGGTCGCCTGTCTAAGGTCCCTCAGGTGCTTATCCACTGTGCACACCGCAGCAGGCTTCACCAGAGTGTGAGATGTTTGAATATGGACGGGGATAGAGGTTGAAGTTGTATTTGGCGATGGAGTAGTATCGTCAGTCTTGCAGGCGTTGGAGCAAGGGGTAATCGGTGGGTGGCGGACCCCTTCATTGGGCCCGCACCCACTGAGCTCAAGGACAGAGAGCCAAGACGACGCCATGGTGGTGTATCGGGTAGAGAAGAAGGGGTAAAACTTGAAACCCGAACAGCAGGTGTTGAAGACAAAGGAGAGGAGAGAAGAAAGTCGTTAAAGAAGGGAAAGGGAGAAGACAACCGCATAGGGGGGGGGGAGGGTTGCCGTGACAAAGGGAGGGGGAGTAATGGTTAGGTATCAGCAGAATGAAGACTGGGTAGAGTGCCGGAGGAAGATGGCCGGAGTTGGGGAGTAGGGGAGCGAGGACAGTAGTTGGTAGGAGACATTTCTATCAGGCTATGTACTTATGTCCAAAGTTAATAATATTAGTTGATTTCTACCATAAAAAATATTTATTTCCTAAAAATCAACAATTTAAATAAAAAATCAAATCCTTCCCGACCAATCAAGTCTATGCCTGGGCATGGTTTGGACCGTGCCCTTTGGGCCAAAAACATTTTTTATTATTAATTAAGTTTAGTTTGTATTTAAAGCCCGTGATAGATAATCCTTTATTCATATGAAATAAATATAATAAAAGTAAATAATGAGGAACATAGATATGAACAACAATAATTTAAATTTTGTTATCTATAATATTGCACATGTTGTGCACGTACAATAATAGTAGTCAATGAAAAATAATAAAAATAGCCAATCAATTTGATAATAATTCCAAATTCAAAATGATATCTTTTATTTTACAGGGTATTACAAATGGGCCTAGAGATGGCCCATTTTCTTATAGCAGGCATGTTCTCATTGTGAAATTATTATACTACCCCTGTTGACTTTAAGATAGGTGTTGGAATCATGTGGTTCCGAATTTTACCTGTGTCAGTAAACAAGGATTTTAGCGCAATCGGATGGCTCAAGAGCTCGGTCACCAAAAACTCTAATATGGTTTATGATGTGATAATCCACCCGAATTTGGATGCAAGATGGCTGCTACTTCGTCTTCAAGCTCCAACTCATTTTTTGTTTTATTTTTTCTTCGTTGTTGGACTCAGAAAGCAAATTTGGATCCTCTGCCATAAAGTATGGCAAAGGTACAATACTTCTAATCTAGTCCGTTTGATGTCATCCTACGGTGGGTAGAATGCCACATCGTCTAATTAAAACTTGAGTTTTATTTTGAGGGTTAGAAGGGTTTCTTTGTAAAAGAATATTAATGTCACCCCCCATTAGCACTGTTATAAATGCCCGATACCTGGACCCCCGACTCGGGACCTGGCATTGGACCGAAACCGACCCGGTCTATATGGGTCCAGGTCACGGTCCTAAAACAGAACTCATTGTATTTTCGGGTTTGGGATCCGGGTCTGCTCAAAATAGACCCGACTCGACCAAGACCCGTTAAAAAAAAAAATCTAAAAAAAGAACATAAAAATAAATATCATTCCCTCGACCCTCCCCTCCTTCATCCTCAATTCGAAATTCTCATCTTCCAAACTCAAAATTCATGTCTTCTTCTCTCCTCTATTCTAAATCATCTGCTCGTCGCTTCCACTTGCCGCTCCGGCTCCAACTCCGGCTCCGGTTCTTACCTGAATAGGTAGGAATCTTTTAACAGAATCCAAACCCGGAACTGGACCCAGTCCTCACAGGTCCCGACCTGACCCGATACCATTGCTAACCCCTATTTCCCCCAATCTCACTCTCTACCTAACTGAAGACCTCTCTCTTTCAAATTTGTAATTCTTAAAAACTAGATAGAAGCCATGTAAGAAAAAGGTCTCTTCTTCATTGTTTCATTATTCTCGTCTCCACGGCTCCACCTGCTCACTAGGAATCATTTTTCTTAATTTTTTATGAATTCGTAATTTGAGTTTCTAATTGAAGTGACATGGAAATTACTTAGTCGGATTTATAGATGATATCAACACAAGTAAGGCAATTTTCATTCCTGTCATACTTGCAAAATTCTAAATTGCTAACGGGATGGGTCCACTGAATCTTGGTCATTTATCGTTGCGAAGCTGAGGCGACTGGAAAATGGTTCACGGATTTATCGCTTCCAGGGGTTGCATCATTGTCGGCCTCAGAATCTTGGGCGAACCTGACCTGGTTCGTGGGTCCGTTCATCCATGGTGATGGAATTGAGGGGATGAGAGATAAATAATCACGGGGATGATGTTGGTGCTTTACAAAAAGGAAAAACCCTCTGTAATCTTCAAAATAAACTCAGTTTTAAATTTAGGTGATGTGGCCTTCTACCCTACCGTTGGTTATCCATGCCATAGAACCCAAGTCATCGCTGTAATTGCGATGTACCATGCCCCGCTCATTAGACGTCTGCGTCTAGCAAATTTATTCTGGTCGGCAGTTTCTTATAAGCCACTAAGGACTTCAATAGAAATGGACATAATATTCCTCAGGCGATAAATAAATAAATAAATAAATAAACAAATGATCCCTGGTTTCTAACTTCATCCTGCAGAAGCCACAAATTAGATGCAATTTGTGGTTATCTTTATAAGAGAGCTTCTCTATGGTGAGAAAAGCATCATTAAGGATTAGCCAGAAAAGCACACGGACTTTAAGCAGTTAGCTTTCTAGACCACCCTGCTCTAAGGTAGGTGGCACCACTTGTAGTGGATTCTGGTGTACAGCTAGTGAGCTTATGAAAAATCCCCCATTTGGTTCAAGTTCTCAGATCTTATTATTTTGTCCGGGGTATCGAATGGTGGATTGAATGGTGGACTGGTCTAATTCTCCAAGATGTGAAGAAAATTTTGCCGTACTGACCCACTTTTTGAAAATATTTAGCGTCCTGACCCACTTCCGAAAACAATTAATGATCTGACCCAGTCTTAGACACGTCAACATAAACCGTTATTGGAAATAACGGCATAGGTTATTTACATACCGTTATTTCCAATAACGGCATATATTTTACATTTTTTTCCATGCCGTTATTTGAAATAACGGCATCAGTATATTTCTTTGAATCTTCTAACTTTAAAAAATTCTAATTGGGAAAAAAACTTATAAATAATGCCGTTATCCCCAATAACGGCATTCGAATGACTGATACCGTTATTGTAGATAACGTCATCAGTTATATATAAATGAACTCTTGCCGTTGTTTGGAAATTGAGAGAATGAATAATAAGTTAATTTTTTTAAAAAAAATTATAATTGATACCATTATTTGGAATAACGGCATCAGTTATAATTTTTTTTTTTTTAAATTAACTTATTCGTCATAGAGGATGAATAATAAGTTACTTTTTAATATAAAAAAAATTATAACTGATGCCGTTATTCCAAATAACGACATCAGTATTGAGAATGCCGTTATTTGAAATAACGGCATCTGTTATAAGGTTTTCACACTTACTATTTTTACTCTAAATAGAGACTACAAGCTGTCGAAAAATAAAATAACCTATGCCGTTCCTCCCAATAACGACATGACACTTTTTTTTAATATAGATAGCGTTATTGAAAATAACCGCACGTAAATAACCTATGCCGTTATTTTCAATAACGGTTTATGCTGACGTGTCCAAAAACTGTGTTAGATCGCTAATTGTTTGCGGAAGTGGGTCAGAGCGCCAAATTTTTTCAAAAAGTGGGCCAGTACGGCAAAATTCTCAGATGTGAACCAGTCAAAATATTTTGAGGTACTATGTAAGGAAATTTATGTAAGATTCACTAGGGTAAATTAGGGTTTCCGGATTCTTCCTATAATATGTATGATGATAGCCATCATTATATGAAGAAAAGAAAGTGACAAAACAGAGAGAAAAAGAAAACTAGAAAGATAGGATTAAAGAGCGGCAGAGATCGCTCATTTGTACATCATTGATATAATGGTGATCACTGTGGTGCGCGCTTTGCTTTAGATGTAGGTCATATTGATAGAACCCCGTAAATCTGGTGTCTTCTTATTCGGATTCTTTATTAAATACTTAATATGGAAAAGCGTATAACCGTAGAGCCCTCCATGGAAATTCTAAGTTTCTCATGTCTCAGTAGTCAGGATTTGAAGGAGGAGCAGCAAGGGGGGGTCGGGATGGTTAATGGGGTCGATTATGTGGCGCAGCGTCGGTAGGTGGGGCTGCCAGGGAATCAATGGAGGCTTCGGTGGTAGCGGGATGGTAACCGTGATGGAGTTGGTCGGGGTTTCAAAGATGGGTAAGGGGCTTGCGTCGATGAGTAGTGGCGGTCAGCGTCGGGGCTGGGGTGGTGCAGGCTCGAAGTGGGAGTAGGGCGGAGGGAGGCATTGGGAGGATGACGGAGATGGGTTTTCGATAGGGGTTCGGGTTACAGTTGTACGGAGGGGATGAAGAAGGAGATTAGGCGGCAGTGAAGATGATGGGGAAGCTTAGTTTAGGTTAATAATTAGGGTTAGAGATTTTGTATAGTAGATTTGGGTGTTGTTTTAGAGTTATCACAAACCCTAAAATCGTATCTCAATTATCTCACACAAAAAAGATGATGAAGAGCAAAAACTCTACACAATAATTTTTAATCAAGAACAGTATATTTTCTCATTATTCTCACGGCCTATATATAGTCTCAAAATAAATCTCAAATAAATCTCTCAAATAAATCTTTCAAATAAACTACATATGGCTAAATCTCAAAATTGATGTCCTCATCATTCTCTCCGGGTAGGAGAGGGCTCGATCCAGTCGAGTCAAAATCAGTGATCCTTTCATGGTGCTCCAAAAGATCTGGATCCAATCGTGGGAGCTCCTCACGACCACTCCAATTGTCATCCGACTTCGGCTTGTTTTTCTATCTTACTAAATACCTATGAATACCATAATCTCTGATAGAGAATATCTGATCATCTAAAATATTATTCAATTTGTCTGTCGGCGGGTAAGAAGTATCAAGTAAAGGGAGAAATGTGGAATTCTCACCATTAGGCTGCATGATAGGCTCATTTATAAGAGAATTTCTAGGGTTAAAATTTGGGCCTTCATAGAGTACTAGATCCTCAATATTGAAAGTCTTACTTATGCCAAAACCTTCATGAAGGTCAACAACATAGACATTATCATTGATTTTATGCAGAATTTTAAATGGGCCTGCAGCACGTATATTCAATTTCTTAACGGATCCAGCTGGAAACCGTTCCAGACGAATCCGAACCATCACTTCGTCACCAACATCAAGAGTTTTAAATTTTCTTCTAGTATCTCCTATTAACTTGTAGTTAAAATTATTCTCAATAATTTCCTAGAAAATTTCTTTATACAAGTCATGAATGCAATACGCAAATGTGGATGCAGATTCTGAGACTCTATGATATTCTAACACAGGGATAAAATCTATGGGTTACCAAGTAACTTGGGAAGGAATGAGTAACTCAGGTACATTCAATAGAGGTGATTGGATCGACCGAATACAGTTGAGAGTCTGGCTATGTAGCGCCCCGAATTTCTAATATGAGAACTTAGAAAACACGTGGCACATTCCCAGCGATCCACTTCAATTGCAATAATAACACAAACAACACCACTAAAATTTTCAACTTTATTACAACAACTATTACAAATCTCAGCGGAAGTCTAAACATCTCAACTCAAATTTATTTTATTTACAACTCAAAATTTCCTCAAATATGCCTTTACAAATTTTACACTAAACACTTAATAATCCAATTCATCACAAAGTCAACTCAGGCCTCCAACCTCCAATTCTAAGCAACAACCTGCAACATGTGAGGCTAGAGGTGATCCCAAACCCCAAAACTAACAGGGTCAGCCATAAATGGTGTGAGTGACATAAAATCAAACAAGCAACATAAATGAACATAATCATGATATTCTCAACAAAAGGTAGTAAACCAAATATACCAAAATAAGAAGTAACAAGAAGTGTAAACAGGTGATACGAAAACCAAATGTCAAGTGTGGAAAACAGTAAAACCAAATGCATGAAATTGAGTCAAGAAAACACAAATATTGTATGCAGACAACGATGATTACTAAGAGATAAAGATACACTATGAGGATTAGCCCATGCCCGATAATTCCGTGATTGATCCCACATCTCAAGTAACCACTTGGATAATTCCGGAGATCATCTCACATCTAGACATAAACACATCATCATATGAATACCCCACAAGCGTCGCCTCGACCTCGATCATTCCGGAGATCAATCCCACAACTCAAATAACTACCTGGATAATTTCGGAGAAATACCTTACATCTCAGGTAATCTACCTGGATAATTCCGGAGATAAGTCTCACATCTCAAGTAAATCACTTGAATAATTCAGGAGATTAAGTCTCGCATCTAAAGTCATACTGAGGTGCATAACTCATGTTCCCATTCGTCATAACACTACTAATGCATGTCCTTATTGTTTTTGGGTTACTGAATTACTCAACAAAATCTCCTAGAGTCGGTGTACCCTACCGGGATAACTCAAAACTGAAAGACTGAATACGCCTCATCGGGCCTCAGCAAAATAACTTAACAAATATCTCAACACCGGTATACTAGGGTCACCTACCTCTAGAGACTCAAACTCAAAAGTCTAAACAAATACCCACTAACAAGAGTGGCTCAACTGAATATCTCAAAATCATATTCATAACTGAATATCTCAAAATCAATACTGAACTAAAGATCAAATATAGACTGAATTATCCGAAAACCAATTATTCGAAATAACACTAAAGATTACAAAGATCCTTCAGTACCAGTCGACTGTAGAGTAGACCAGTCGACTGCCCAGAGATCAAATATCCAAAATTTTACGAAAATAAACTAAGTCATATCAGCCGACTTAAAAGTCAACGGTCGACTTAAAAAAAGTTAATGGTCGACTGTCCCGAAAGGACTGAACAAAATATTTCTCAGTGGACCAGTCGACTGACAGTAGTCTAGGTTGACTGTCCAGAACACATTTTACAAAAGTAAATCTCCGTGGATCAGTCGACTGCTAAGAGTCAAGTCGACTGTCCAGAACGCTTCTCCAAAGACTGAAGGTGCATCAGTAGAGTCGTACCAGTCGACTGCATGGTAGGCCAGTCGACTGTCGGCCTACAGTTCTCTTATTTTAGGTCTAAATACAAAATCCAAACTGGAGTTCTAAAGATTCATTGTTCATGAGAAATAGTTCGCTCTCAGGCAAAAATAATCAAACCTCATATAATCACCATAAGGGATACATTACTCAATCATCCAAATGTCGAAATTCAATTCCCAAGATCCATATTCACTAATCTGCCCATTAGGGTTTCTCAAAACTAATCTCCTTTCACAACTAAGATGAAAATCTGATTTGTTTACTCCAGATCCAAATGCCCACCGTCCGATCACAACCATGATCAATTCTTAACATGTTTTCTAAGATATAATTTCATTACTCAAGATCTATTCAATATCCATAAGTTTCACAAACATGATCCAAAAATAACAATGGTTCACATACATACTACAACATAAGGTCCATATCATTCACATACGAAACCACAAACGATGTCGTTCACATAATTCAAATCAAACGATTTCATGCACTCACAAAAATCAAACAAAGCAAAACAAATAATCTTACGTCACTCACCTTGATTTTAGAAAAGAATCCACGAAAAGTTTTCCTCCTTGCTAGATCCAAAATCCTTCCTTCACCAAAATAGATCTCCCAAAATTCTGTGTATACTCAATGACGGCTGAAAAGAATTTCTCTTAAATATGCCGGATTGTATATTAGGGTTTTACCCACACTTTGCAAAATAATCCTTTCCAAAAAATATAATTTGCATGTATAGATCATTCTTTGGAAATTCCATCAAAACTCATTTAAATTTGGACTTAAGAGAAAATACATTTCTAAATCTTCATCAATACTGTTCAAAACGTCCAGAATGTACATTTTGCACTTTAACCCTCAAAATGTCAATTTTGCATAAAAGTCCTTCTTTTCTCAAAAATTGCAAATAGACCCAATTAATTTCAGAAAAATCTGGAAAAATACTAAATAAATCCCAAATATTAAATAATGATATTCATAAAGAAAACTTAGTTTTTCAAACTTCTCAAAAGTCATTTGCACGTGTTTTGTACGTGTACAAAAGGTAAATCTTTTAGAAAATATTTATTAAATACCCAAAAATCATTTAGAATTCATTTTCAAATAATTAAAATAATATTTGAAAATACAGGGTTCTACATCACTCCCTCCTTAGAAGAGTTCTGTCCTCAGAACTACTACTAATGAGTCCAAACCACATAGCAACAAAAGAAACAATATTTCATAAATAGAATATAGTCCAAACAATTGCATACAACAACATAATCAAAATAGAAAGGAATACATCTTATATCAATTGATGGTACAAACATTCCAAGAATTACAATCACAAAAGAAATACACCCATACAAAAAGTTCAGGAAAATCCTTCTGCATGCGGTCCTCGGGCTCCCAAGTAGCCTCCTCGAACTGTTGATTCCTCCACAATACCTTGACCAAAGGTATCACCTTGCTCCGAAGAACTTTCTCTCTACGGTCAACGATCTCAACAGGCTGTTCCTTATAGCTCAAGTTCACCTGTAGATCTTCAGGAACCTCTACCAACTGATGATTCTGATCGGCCACATACTTCCTCAACAACGACACATGAAATACATCATGCACTTGTGTCAACTCCTCTGGAAGTTTCAACCTGTATGCTGTCTTGCCAATCCGTTCCACAATCCTGTATGGCCCAATATACCTTGGCGCCAACTTGCCTCCCTTACCAAATCTGATTACTCCTTTGGTCGGAGAAACCTTGAGAAAAACTGCATCCCCAACCTCAAACTCTAAATCTCTTCGTCGGGTGTCCACATAACTCTTCTGCCGACTCTGAGCTTCAACTAACCTCTTGCGAATCAGCTCGATCTGCTCTGACGTCTGCTGCACGATCTCAGGACCATACATCTGCCTCTCGCCAACCTCATACGAACAAACAGGTGTCCTGCACCTCCACCCGTACAAAGCCTCATACGGTGCCATCCCAATACTCGCATGGTAACTGTTGTTATAAGCAAACTCAACCAATGCTAAGTATCTCTCCCAACTACCACCGAAGTCCATAACACAAGCCCTCAACATGTCTTCCAGCACTCGATTCACCCTCTCCGTCTGACCATCTGTCTGCGAATGAAATGCTGTGCTGAAATCAGTCATGGTGCCCAAAGCTGCTTGTAAGCTCCTCCATAACCTTGAAGTAAACCTTGGATCTCTGTCAGAAACAATTGACACAGGAACTCCATGAAGTCTCACAATTTCCCCAATATACAACTCAGCCAATTTCTCCATCGACCAAGTAATCTTCATGGCTAGAAAATGTGTCGACTTAGTCAAACGGTCTACAACAACCCAAATCGAGTCATTGCCCTTCGAACTCCTCGGCAAACCCGTGATAAAGTCCATACTGATATTCTCCCACTTCCACTCCGGAATGGGTAACGGCTGTAACAAACCTTCAAGTCTCTGATTCTCTGCTTTGATCTGCTGACAAGTCAGACACCTTGCCACAAATTCTGCTACATCCCGCTTCATACCAGACCACCAAAAGTGCAGTTTGATGTCCCTGTACATCTTCGTGCCTCCTGGATGAACTGACAACAAGGTACTGTGTGCTTTCTGCAAAATACTCTCTCTCCAATCTGCATCATTTGGAACACACAACCTCTCACCCAACCAAAGAATTCCATCTTGGACACGAAACTCTGGTAACTTGCCTTCTGTAACCTGCTGCAACATCTTCTGGATCTCTGAATCTGATCTCTGACCTTCCATAATCTTCTCTCTCAAAGACGGCTGCAGCCTCCACTAAGCCAAAGATGCCCCTAAGCCTCGCAGTACCACCTCGATACCTGCCTGATCAATCTCTGCTGCCAACTCTCTGCGAGTAGTAATCAATCTCGATAAACTACTCTTCCTGCTAAGTCCATCAGGCACCACATTCGCCTTGCCCGGATGATACTTGATCTCGGAACGAATGTCTTCCAATACTTCCAACCACCTTCTCTGCCAAAGATTTAGATCCTTCTGTTGATATATGTACTTCAGGCTCTTGTGGTCAGTGTACATGTTGACTTTCTCACCATAAACATAGTGCCTCCACTGCTTCAAGGCATAAATGATAGCTGCTTGCTCCAAATCATGCATCGGATAATTCTTCTCATGCTGACGCAGTTGCCTCGAACCATAAGCAATGACCTTGCCTTCTTGCATCAAGACACATCCCAAACCTCTGAGAGACGCATCACTGTAGATATCATAATCCTTCCCAGCTTGCGGCAAAGCTAAGATAGGTGCAGTAGTCAACCTTTCCCTTAATTCAAGGAAACTCTCCTCGCACTTATCTGTCCATACAAATGCCACGCTCTTTCGGGTCAAACCTGTTAATGGAACTGCAATCTGAGAATACCCCTGAATAAATCTCCTGTAGTAACCAGCTAAACCCAAGAAACTCCTGACTTCCTTCACAGACGTCGGCCTGGGCCAATCCTTCACTGCTGCAACTTTCTGGGGATCAGTAGCTACTCCCTCCTTAGAAAGAATATGCCCAAGGAAAGCTACCTCAGACTTCCAAAACTCACACTTCGACAATTTGGCATACAAGCTATGCTCCTGTAACTTCTGTAATATTGCTGTCAAGTGCGTAGAATGCTCCTCCTCCGACTTCGAATATACCAAAATATCATCGATGAATACTACCACGAAGGAGTCGATAAATGACCTCAAAACCCGATTCATCATATCCATGAATACTGCTGGCGCATTCGTCAACCCGAATGGCATTACCAAGAACTCATACAGCCCATGACGAGTCCTGAAAGCTGTCTTACTCACATCTTCCTCCTTGACTCGCACCTGATGATACCCTGACCTCAAATCAATCTTCGAAAACACAGCTGCTCCTCAAAGTCTGTCGAACAAATCATCGATCCGCGGCAACGGATACTTGTTCTGAATAGTCACCCTATTCAACTCCCGATAGTCAATGCACATCCTCATTGACCCATCCTTCTTCTTGACTAACAGCACTGGCACTCCCCACGGAGAAGAACTCGGCCTGATAAGCCCCTTGCTCAACAGATCCTCAATCTGCTTCTTCACCTCATCTTGCTCTACAGGTGTCATCCTGTACGGAGCCTTGGAAATCGGCGCACTCCCCGGCTGAACATTGATGCCAAACTCCACATCTCTCTGTGGCGGTAATCCTGGAAAATCATCCAAGAACACCTGAGGGAAATTTTGAACAACCGGAATGCCCTTGACCTCATCTGAAACTGCCATTTTGGATACCATTGCAGCCACCTTCGGAATCTTCTTATTCCCTTGGAAAGTCACTGCAGGTCCACCTGGTGCCTTCACCAACACCTCCTTCTGCTTGCAATCGATAGTGGCATCATATATTGCCATCCAATCGATGCCCACGATGACATCCACACCCAACACTTGTAGCTCGATCAAGTCGATGCCGAACATCTTTCCACCAATCTCGATATCACAGCCCTCGTAATATCGATCCGCAATCAGCTCTTCACCTGACCGCGTTGCCACCGACAAAACCCTGCCTGGAAACAACTTAGGTTCCAAACCTAAGATCCTTGCAAAACTCGACGATACAAAAGTGTGCGATGAACCAGTGTCAAACAAAACCTTTGCTTTTATTCCATTTATTAAAACAACCCCTGTTACAATAAGAATGATACTCAATCTTAAATTGTTCTCAAATAAAGATTTTATTCATTACATTGATTCAAAATAAAATTCAAAATTCTTGCATACCCTGAATTACATTTTCCGAGTTACCCGCGTCCTCCTCGGTCAATGCAGCGCCTCTTCTGGATTTTGTTCCCACCTGAACCATCTTTCTTCAGTTGTGGACAATGGGGCTTAGAATCTCCAGTCTGCCCACACTGGGAACATATATGCTCTGCCAACTTCGGACATGCTGATCTGTAATGCCCTGCCTCCTTGCTGAGCTGCAGGTGCCTTCTGCACCGATCCACTAAACTTGGCCTGCTTCGCGGGGAATCCCTTCCCACTATGGCCCGATGCTGGCCTCTTATTCCGGTTCCATGTATCTTGTTTCTTCTGAAATTGGTCCATATCCTCCTCAGTCATAGCTGCCCTCCTGACCAGCTTCTCGAATCTCCTGACACCCAACGGAACCATCCTCGACCTCAAGTTTGGCCTGAAGCCCTGCTCAAACTTTTTGGCCTTCTTCGCTTCGTCTACGACCAGCTCTGGTGCATACCTCGAAAGTTAAGCAAACTTGGTCTCATACTCCCGCACGGTCATGCTGCCCTGCTGAAGGTTCATGAACTCGGTCGCCTTCTTCTCCTGAACATCTAGAGGAAAGAAGCGATCTCTGAACTCCTCCAGAAAAGCTGCCCAAGCCAACTGCTGATCTCCCAGAGCCCTTTTCATTGACTCCCACCAAACACCAGCATCCTTCTCAAGCTGCATCGACGCTAACTTCACCTTGATGGTTGCTGGAGTCTCCGATACTTCGAAGATCGTCTCCATCTTTCGAATCCAATCATCTGCTGCTGTTGGATCAGCTTGCCCCTCAAAGACTGGCGGCCTCATCCTCTTAAAGGATTCAATCTGCTTAATAGGATCGGCGTTCACCAATCCATGCCCAGCTCTGTGATTTGGCTGCGGATTCTGCTGCTGCGCTTGCTGCTGTGCCACATTGAGTGCCATCAGCGTATTCAATGTCTGATATACTTTGGCAAACTCAGCTTCGAGGTCAATTCCCGTTCTCCGAGAACTACCAGATCCATCCTCATTATTGCCACCATTCCTGTCCCTGGGTGCAACCATTTTGAATACTGCAAAACGAGGGAAAAGTTAGAGCATCACACACACAATTCAAACTCTCATCAATAACCTTTGGCAAAATCTCAGTTGAATCCCAAAGGTAAAACATCATATTCAATTTTATGTGATACTCACTCTTTAATGTCCACACCTAGGTACACACCCTCTAGTGTCCATACCTAGGTTATTTTTATGTCATGTGTAGTATTACTATCGAAGCGTCGCTCTGATACCAATCTCTGTAGCGCCCCGAATTTCTAATATGAGAACTTAGAAAACACGTGGCACATTCCCAGCAATCCACTTCAATTGCAATAATAACACAAACAACACCACTAAAATTTTCAACTTTATTACAACAACTATTACAAATCTCAGCGGAAGTCTAAACATCTCAACTCAAATTTATTTTATTTACAACTTAAAATTTCCTCAAATATGCCTTTACAAATTTTACACTAAACACTTAATAATCCAATTCATCACAAAGTCAACTCAGGCCTCCAACCTCCAATTCTAAGCAACAACCTGCAACATGTGAGGCTAGAGGTGATCCCAAACCCCAAAACTAACGGGGTCAGCCATAAATGGTGTGAGTGACATAAAATCAAACAAGCAACATAAATGAACATAATCATGATATTCTCAACAAAAGGTAGTAAACCAAATATACCAAAATAAGAAGTAACAAGAAGTGTAAACAGGTGATACGAAAACCAAATGTCAAGTGTGGAAAACAGTAAAACCAAATGCATGAAATTGAGTCAAGAAAACACAAATGTTGTATGCAGACAACGATGATTACTAAGAGATAAAGATACACTATGAGGATTAGCCCATGCCCGATAATTCCGTGATTGATCCCACATCTCAAGTAACCACTTGGATAATTCCGGAGATCATCTTACATCTAGACATAAACACATCATCATATGAATACCCCACAAGCGTCGCCTCGACCTCGATCATTCTGGAGATCAATCCCACATCTCAAATAACTACCTAGATAATTTCGAAGAAATACCTCACATCTCAGGTAATCTACCTGGATAATTCCGGAGATAAGTCTCACATCTCAAGTAAATCACTTGGATAATTCAGGAGATTAAGTCTCGCATCTAAAGTCATACTGAGGTGCATAACTCATGTTCCCATTCGTCATAACACTACTAATGCCTGTCCTTATTGTTTTTGGGTTACTGAATTACTCAACAAAATCTCCTAGAGTCGGTGTACCCTACCGGGATAACTCAAAACTGAAAGACTGAATACGCCTCATCGGGCCTCAGCAAAATAACTTAACAAATATCTCAACACCGGTATACTAGGGTCACCTACCTCTAGAGACTCAAACTCAAAAGTCTAAACAAATACCCACTAACAAGAGTGGCTCAACTGAATATCTCAAAATCATATTCATAACTGAATATCTCAAAATCAATACTGAACCAAAGATCAAATATAGACTGAATTATCCGAAAACCAATCATTCGAAATAACACTAAAGATTACAAAGATCCTTCAGTACCAGTCGACTGTAGAGTAGACCAGTCGACTGCCCAGAGATCAAATATCCAAAATTTTACGAAAATAAACTAAGTCATATCAGCCGACTTAAAAGTCAACGGTCGACTTAAAAAAAGTTAATGGTCGACTGTCCTGAAAGGACTGAACAAAATATTTCTCAATGGACCAGTCGACTGACAGTAGTCTAGGTCGACTGTCCAGAACACATTTTACAAAAGTAAATCTCAGTGGATCAGTCGACTGCTAAGAGTCAAGTCGACTGTCCAGAACGCTTCTCCAAAGACTGAAGGTGCATCAGTAGAGTCGTACCAGTCGACTGCATGGTAGGCCAGTCGACTGTCGGCCTACAGTTCTCTTATTTTAGGTCTAAATACAAAATCCAAACTGGAGTTCTAAAGATTCATTGTTCATGAGAAATAGTTCGCTCTCAGGCAAAAATAATCAAACCTCATATAATCACCATAAGGGATACATTACTCAATCATCCAAATGTCGAAATTCAATTCTCAAGATCCATATTCACTAATCTGCCCATTAGGGTTTCTCAAAACTAATCTCCTTTCACAACTAAGATCAAAATCTGATTTGTTTACTCCAGATCCAGATGCCCACCGTCCGATCACAACCATGATCAATTCTTAACATGTTTTCTAACATATAATCTCATAACTCAAGATCTATTCAATATCCATAAGTTTCACAAACATGATCCAAAAATAACAATGGTTCACATACATACTACAACATAAGGTCCATATCATTCACATACGAAACCACAAACGATGTCGTTCACATAATTCAAATCAAACGATTTCATGCACTCACAAAAATCAAACAAAGCAAAACAAATAATCTTACGTCACTCACCTTGATTTTAGAAAAGAATCCACGAAAAGTTTTCCTCCTTGCTAGATCCAAAATCCTTCCTTCACCAAAATAGATCTCCCAAAATTCTGTGTATACTCAATGACGGCTGAAAAGAATTTCTCTTAAATATGCCAGATTGTATATTAGGGTTTTACCCATACTTTGCAAAATAATCCTTTCCAAAAAATACAATTTGCATGTATAGATCATTCTTTGAAAATTCCATCAAAACTCATTTAAATTAGGAATTAAGAGAAAATACATTTCTAAATCTTCATCAATACTGTTCAAAACGTCCAGAATGTACATTTTGCACTTTAACCCTCAAAATGTCAATTTTGCATAAAAGTCCTTCTTTTCTCAAAAATTGCAAATAGACCCAATTAGTTTCAGAAAAATCTGGAAAAATACTAAATAAATCCCAAATATTAAATAATGATTTTTCATAAAGAAAACTTAGTTTTTCAAACTTCTCAAAAGTCATTTGCACGTGTTTTGCACGTGTACAAAAGGTAAATCTTTTAGAAAATATTTATTAAATACTCAAAAATCACTTAGAATTTATTTTCAAATAATTAAAATAATATTTGAAAATACGGGGTTCTACAGGCTATCCTCTTCCTCGCTGAGTCATCACTGACATGAGGTTCAAAAGTAAACTCAATGTCGGGCTCATCAGTAATGACAGCGGTACCTTCTACAATGTTGATCCTACTGAGATTGGGACAGTTGCCAGCATATGGTCGTATCCCTTGTATTTATAGCACTTAGTGAGATGATCAACCTTAGAATAGTCTCTTTCAGTGTTGTCACGCCCCGCTTCTCAAAATATAGGAATACGAGTACGTAACGAAGACCCAGCGAATGATGTAAACACCATCCATAAGTTGTTTCAGTCTAACTCAACAATATGAATAACAATCACAACCACGCAAGATAATATAATCACATAAACGAAGAACAACTTCAATATAAATGAAATGATTCAAAACATAATATCCAATATCTGGGATAAAACAAACTCTGGGTCATAAAAGCCTAAAACAAAGTACAATATCAATAACAATGTTCAAAGGAAAAAAATAGCATAAAATAATTCAAGCAATCTATTCTTAGACTCCATCTTCTAAAATCATTGCTCACCAATTCCTTCTTGTATCACTCCCAAAACATGATTGGCAATAAAGTCAAGGGTCTATATTTAATTATGTAATAATTAATTATTTCAATTCAAGATTAATATCGATGACAATAAACGGTGATCAAGCATGCAATGTCGGTATATGGTTATTATTCATTTTATTAACCTATCTAATGCACGTGCTACTGTGTCCCATTCCACATGTTCGGTGCATGCAAATAGTGAACGTTTTAGACTGATGGTAAATTAACAGATCATGTACTCGGCCCAGTAACCGGGAATTTACGAGAATTACGAAAATTAGCTGGCAAGGGAACCCTACTGAGTACAGTCTCTGATTGTTCAATACCAAGTCAACCTATAATACCCCGGCTTGTTATCATTTTATTTCATTCTATGTGAGCATGTAAGAAGGTGTCAATGTTGTATCATGCTAAGTGTGACTAATTCTACTCATTACTGAACAAGCAAGAAGCATATATATTAAATCAACACAATTCATACAATCTGGACAGCAGGATGTTACTGTACAGACACAGATATTTTTGCTGCTATAGGAAAGCAAATCTGGACTCTTTAGAAATTCTAGAAACTAAACTCTCTGTCGGTTCCAGCGCATATACATATGACATATAAATATTACAAAAATTGGTTTCAAATCCTTATTCTTTTCGAATTTCATGTTCAAGAAGCAGATTATAGATTATATTCATATACATGTATCAAGTCAGAAAACTTTTCAATTAAATCTACAAAAACTCAAGATGATTCATACACATGTCTAGTCTCAGACAAATTAAGTTCATATTTTATTTTACTGTTAACCTGTTCTTTTTATTAATAAATCAGAGTAATGTACACGAAATTTTGAATATGGAAATCCAGACTCAGCAGTACTAAAAGACAGATATCTCATAGATTATAACTTGGAATTCAATTCCGTCGAATATTTTGAAAAATAGACTCATAGGGATACAATTCATATTGACAAAGTTTTTTCAAATCTACAATAACAAGTTCGAAATTCTGATACAAAAAGAAGTAGATAGAAGGCCAGAAATAATTTAACATAAATAGGCAATATTTTCATCACACAAGCATGCAATATTATGGAAATAAATTAACAAAAGTTTTATTGGGTGATTAACATGCAATTCTAAGATTAATGATGCAATTTATAATCAAGACAATTAATTCATGGAAATAATATTCAATCGGTAACATTCTAGTCATCAAACAATTCTATAATATGGATAAACTAGTTTTCATGTATAACGTACATATGCAATGTGCAATAGGGACTAGGATTTGAGTCAAAGATATTGGCATGAAGTCAAGAATATCTTGGGTTAGCTCGTGTAAACCCTCAATATATTCAACGGAAAATGAATAGTATAACCATACGATAATAATCAGAATCTACTTACGGAGATCAAAAAAATTCTTGAACAAGAAAAATAAACTAGTTCAAGAGAGACTTGCCTTAATGAAAGTTAATCCAAACACGAACGAATAATGGGATGAGGATCCCAACGCGACATGCACGAATCCAAAAAATCACGTGCAAACACGTGTAAAGCAAAGCACAGCAAAAAGAGAAGAAGATGACAGCAACCATAACAGCAAATAGTTATTCCAACCCAGAACAGCAAACGGCAAAAACTCAATCACACAGCATACAGCGATTGGCAAAATAGCACACAGCAAACTTCGACTTCGAATGGTGGCGGCAGTGGACTTTGGGATGGTGACAGCGGTGGACGGTGGAGCTAGCGTGGAGGTGGTCATACTAGTGGCGACTGGCTTGGACTGGAGGTACTGGGGCTAGTCAGCAGAGGAGACGAAGAGATGGATGGCTTGCTTTGTTTCGGGAGATAAACAGAGGAGGTGGGTTCCAGGGGCATGGGAGCAACAGAGGAGGAGCGATGGAGGTGCTCGACAAGAGGATGGCAGAGTAGGGGATCGATGGTCGACTGTGGAGGTTGCAGGCGACTGGCAGCGAGGGGGTGACGGTGGCATGCATCGGCTGAAGGTGGGATGAGGATGACGAGGTGAAGAGGTCGACTGGGTACTGGCAATGAAGACGGGAGCAGGGGGGGCGACGGAGGTGGTAGGAGATCGGGAATAGCTGGTGATGGGTTTCGATACGAAACCAGGGGAGAAGTTCGAAGGCGGAGGTTGGCGACTAAAGGTAGGGGATGACGAGGATGAACGAGGGCGGTCGAAGGACGACGGAGGACGGGAAGGTGAGCGGCGGGTTGGGTTCAAAAACGAAAGCAGAGGATGAGGGTGGTCTAGAGCGTTGGTGGTGATGAGTTGCGACGGGGTCGATGGGTGCAGCGGAATTGAAGAAGAAGAGGAAGGAGGAAGAGAGTCGGGGAGAGAGAAACAGTGGGGGGCGGCTAGGGTTGTACAGTAGGGGGGTTAGGGTTATGGTAGGTTAGGTTATATAGTGTACTAGGATAGGGATGTGGGGTTATTGTGTTATTGGGTTATTGGGTAATATCCAATAGGAGACATAACATAGTTTTGGGTTTAGATCCAAATGGATAAGTAAATAATACAAATGAAAAGAATATAAATTGGTTTTGAAAATAAATTAGAATTCACCAAGAAAAATAGATCAGGTACAATAATAAAATAATTCAATAGATAAATTTTAATAAATAATCAAGAAATAACAATAATAATCAAAATCAAAATAATAATTAAATTATATAATAAATTAGTATTCAGGTTTAACGAATTTATTAAAATAATCCAAATAGTAATAATACATTAAATTTAGGCACAAATATAAATAGCCGATCAATTAAGAATAGTAAATAAAGTTAAAATATACCACTATTCAAAAATAAATATAATTGTTGATTAGAAAATATTTTAATATAAAATCCAAACCGAATTTAACACATAATGAAATTATAAAAATTTGAAATACAGAAAATATTCAGAAAATATGTATTTGCGGGAATGGGGATTACAAGTGTTCTTACCCGTGTTGTCATTTCTAAGTGAATAGGGATTTGAAGTATGCTTGCTTGGGTAAGACTTGTTGGGATACTTAGGAGATGAGTGCTCAGGTCTAGAGGGATCAGGAGGGGTCATTCTAGAGAAATAATCCATCGAATCGCTGGACTTGTAATGAGAACTTGTTTTAAGGGAATCCATATCGAGGACAAGGGCATAAGTTGCCGCCAATGAGTCCACATTTCTATGAAATAGCTCATTCCTCAGACTGACTCGTAGTTCAGACCTGAACCTAGAGAGAGTTTGTTCTTCGCTCTCCTTACCTAAGGTATTGCACCGAATAAGGAAGTCATCAAACTTATCAACATACTTTTAGGTGGATTTGCTTTTTTGATAGAGTTAGTTCCACGACTCTAGCAATCGGGAGTGAAAGATAACAGTACATATCTCTCAGTGATCTTCTTTTCATGTCTTCCCAAGTGGTTATGGGCGCCAGACCTCTGCCTCTGCGGCCGTGTTAATGTGACCTTTTATCACAATTTTCCAAGAAGTGCAAGGTTCACGTCTTTGATGTCATTAACCACTAATCCCCCACTTGCTTTACAAATGCATATCTTCTCCTACCAGATCATATGGTAGCCTCCCATGGATGGACCTGCTCTTTTCCATAGCATTTGCGAACCTTGTAAATTCTTTGATCAACCCTGTACGGAATTCTTTGACAGAGATAATGAGAGTAACTCTTTTCCCTTAGTAACATCAATTTTCCTTCCCAACATGTCAGTCTTGCCTCCACCCGAATCAATATTTGACATATAGCATGCCTTTAAGGGAGTTCAAGATATTTGATGGGAAATGTTTTAGCTCTACAAGTGATCAATTGAGGCATGTTCAGCTCTGTCCTCATCTGAGAAGGCAATATGAGTGAGTCCACGTTTGTAAAAATTAACTGGAAGTCCAACCATACTTCAAAAAAATATATGGCCTCCTTTGAAGGTGACAACTCTCTTCAAGTTTTTTTGTTTCCAAATAAATGTGCATCAGCCCAATCAAATCTAGCTGCACCCCGCCGATGTTATCCACCCTTGTCACAACAATTATCTAGAATAAAGTTCAAAACATCGGTTACTAGAGTAAAGAGTAGTGGGGACAAAATGTCACATTAACAAAAGTCAGCTTTTGTCGGAAAAAGGAGCAGAATGCAATCTGGAGGTGGACCATGGGCCATGGCCCTTGTACCATACAAACATTGGACCATAAAATACAAACTACGTAGTTGGCAAACTAAAGTGATGAAGACAATTGGGAAGACAGGCTGAACCTTGAGGATGACATGGTCTCCTCTAAGAGGGAGTCTGTGGAGTCAGGGGATTATGATTTCGATGTTGATTTTCGTGCCACTTCCCTAGAGTTTGTTCCGTCCACATACCCTTCTTCCCAAATCGACTCAGGTTTCACAGTTTAGAAAGTGGCAAAGAGGACTAATGAGGAGTCCCTAGATGACTATCTAGAGATCGCGACGGCTGCTAAATCCGCTAAGACTGGCAACATAGGTACGCGTTCCTTCTTAGTATCTATTTTTTATTTCATGACTGATAATGAAATTTTTAGTCTAGCCAACACTTGTGGTCTTGCGATAGGCGATACCGATAGAAACACGTTTCTCCTGAATAAGATCAGGGGATGGGAGACCGATAGGGTTAACCATAACTCGATCTCGTCGCCCAAATCGAATCACGACCCCCCCTAGCCGTAGTTAATGGAGGCCCTTTTCTGGAACGTCAGAGGCCTCGGTAGTCGGGGCAAACGAGAAATGGTTAAGGAAGTCATATCCAGGTCAAAGGTTAACATTGTTGGTCTCCAAGAGACCAAACTTTCTCATACGTCTAGACTTAATAGAGTTGGGGGTACTCAAGTATCTGAATGGAGAATGTCCCCGTCAGTTGGGGCTTCTGGGGGAATCGGTCTGGGTTTTAATCCCAACCTATTTGATTATAGAGACGAACTCCATGGACAATTTTCATTGTCGGTTGTGTTAAAACGAAAATTCGACGGTTGGATTCAGATGATCACGGTGGTCTATGGACCGCATACTTCTGCCGCTAGAACGGCCTTTTAGACAGAACTAAGAGCGATCCAAGCTAAATGGCCACACCCCTGGGTGGTGGGGGGCGACTTTAACATTACTAGATTCGCCTTAGAATACAGAGGCAGAGGATCTAGCGCCCCAGACAGGGAAGCATTTAATGAATTCATCACGAACCTGGAATTGGTGGACATCCCCATTTCAGATAGGTTCTTCACCTGGTCGAATATGTAATTGGCGCACATTCTGGCCAAGTTAGATAGGATTCTGGTCTCCACGGACTGGGAGACCAAATTTCCATTGACATCGACCAAATCTCTCCCTAAACCAACATCAGATCACGTGCCTATTTTCTTATCCTCCGGGGAAGACCAACCCAGAAATCCGTCAAAGTTTCGGTTCGAGAAAGCTTGGTTAGATATCCAAGGCTTCCACCATATGGTTAACGAGAGTTGGTCTCACCCAACAAAGGGTCGGGAGGCGTCCGCTATATGGTGTGAGAAACTTAGCAGACAGAGACAAACTCAGGAAATGGAACCGGACCCGATTTGCGCTGATTTGGAGAGCAAAGGAGTCCCTTCTGGAAGGAATTGAGGAACTTGAAAAAATTGAAGAAACTAGGGATCTGTTGCAGGAGGAGCGGAATCGAATGCTCCAATTCAGACAGGAAATTGACCAACTCTACAGGATTAAGGAAATCAAATGGCAACAACGGTCCAAAATTTCGTGGCTCAAAGAGGGAGACGCGAACACGACATTCTTCCACCGAGTTGCTAGTACCAGGCATAGATCTAACCTCATTCACTCGATCCATTAGGACTCCGGCATGGTACAAGGCGACGTTGCTATTAAAATGGCTTTCCAATCCCATTTTAAATGCCGTTTTGGGCATAAAGCAAACTTCAGGGTCCCTCTCCAACACGACTTCTGGCAAGACCATGCGGGCAACTCCGATCCTAGTCTGCAATCCCTCGATGCACCCTTCACTGAGGAAGAGATCTGGAAGACTATACAACAACTTGGAAAAGATGAAGCCCCAGGTCCAGATGGTTTTCCGATACTGTTCTATCAGATATTCTGGGAGAAAATCAAAGGTGACCTGCTGAAGGTGTTCGCAAACTTCCGCGAACATAAACTCAAACTAGGGAGATTCAACTACACGGAGGTTATGCTGATTCCTAAGAAGGAAGAATCTCGACAAGTTGGAGACTTCCGCCCTATAAGCCTCTTTAACTGCTCAGTAAAGATCATTACAAAGACTCTCGCTATCTGACTGGGAAAGGTTATGGATGGTATCATTAGTCAAGATCAGACAGGATTCATCAAAGGACGATGCATTCATGACAGTATCGCAACGGCTGAAGAGACTATCCATCATTGCCACACCTCGAGCTCTAAGAGTTACTTCCTTAAGCTAGATTTCGAGAAAGCCTATGACTCTGTTGATTGGGACTATCAGTTGGAAGCGCTTGCTGGGAGAGGTTTCGGGGACAGATGAATCAAATAGATCCACGCCTGCCTTACCACCTGCAAGATGGTGATTTTGGTAAACGGGGTATCAGGCCACCCATTCTCTTGCAAACGGGGGCTCAGACAAGGCGATCGACTCTCACCCCTCCTCTTTACCATAGTGGCAGACTTGCTGAGATCCATGATGGCCAAGTGCAGTGGACCAGGTTGGATTGCATCAGTGGCTAAGGGAGCCAATCGTCAAGGTTGTTCTATACTCCAATATGCAGACGATACTCTTCTTTTTTGCAATGGCAACCTAGGGGAAACTACTGTCTTCAAAGGAATTCTATATTGTTTTGAAGCCTGGTCTGGCCTCAGGGTTAACTTCGACAAGAGTGCTCTCACCCCCATTCCCCTGACTCCAACAGAGGCTCTTGAACATGCCACAATCCTCAATTGCTCTGCAGAAAGTTTCCCCATTCAGTACCTTGGATTGCCACTAAGACCCGGGAAGCTAAAAAAGACAGACTGGATGCCCATTATTGACCGGATTGAGAAACGGCTAGCAAGCTGAAAAGGCAAAGCCCTATCCTTGGGTGGGAGAGTCACGCTTATTAATGCAGTCCTCTCAAACCTCCCCACCTATTATCTATCATTCTTTGAAATGCAACAATGGGTAATCCAAAGAATTGATCAGACTCGGAAATATTTCTTATGGAAAGGGGCTGACCCGGATCGAAGGGGTTATCACCTCATTAGGTGGGAGAAGGCGTGCATGAAAAAGATACATGGAGGCCTAGGTATAATTGACCTGCGAGATATGAATCTGGCGTTTCTGGGCAAATGGTGGTGGAAAGTGTTCCACTTTAATGGAGAAAGCTGGCAGCAATTTGTTCAGGGTTATATGCATGGGAATGGAATGAGAAACTTGGACTTCAGGATAGGCCCGCGGGTTTCCTAGTTCTGGAAAGGCATCACTAAGGCATACGAACCCTTCACTAGCTGTGTCAAGTCAGCTATCGGTAATGGCAGACTCACCAGGTTTTGGTGAGATAAGTAGTGTGCTGATCACACGTTAAGAACCATGTTCTCCGATTTATACGAGCAGGCAACACAACCACACTGCACGGTAGCTGCAGCCTGGAAAAGAGGCGCCTGGAATCCATCGTTCAAACAACCGCTTGACATAGGCTCTCATCTCAGACTTACGGAACTTCAGGCCTACATCTCCAACACTGGAATTGGCTGCTCCCAGGGTCCCGATAAAAAATCCTGGGGAGTGGAGAAGAACGGCAAGTTCACGGTTCGCTCCATGTACAAGCGCATCCATTTTAGGGGTCGTACCCCAAAGTGGGTTGCCGTCAACTGGAAAACAAAAGCTCCGCTAAAAATCAAAGCTTTCTTATGGTTGACACTAAATGATGCGATCCTGACTAGAGAAAACCTCGCTAAGCACCAACCGAATGTGGACTCCCAATGCGGATTCTACAGCACCGCCCTTGAAACTAGAGACCATCTTTTTCTTTAGTGTCCTAGGAGTAAAGTGGTACTCATAGAAGTACTCAGCGCCCTAGGAACAACCCAATATCCTAGTACTTACGAGGACCTGTGGGTAGGCCCAAAGCTCGCAACGGAGAGGGGTGCTATGAGAGAAGCGTGGTATTTAGCTATCGCCGCAATGACCTGGGTTCTATGGCTAGACAGAAATAATCTTTATTTTCGTAGATCTTGCAATAGTATTTCTGGCAATTTGACTCATATTATGCATTTTATTTCTTTTTGGGCAAATGTGGCAGCAGCAGGTCCCAGGGAAAGGATTGCAAGTGTTTTCCAGGTAGAGGAGTTTGATGATGAGGAGATCGAGATCAGGCCGACGATCAATTTACAGCCAGCACAGCACGGCTACTAGGCTCCTTGATACCCACCGCCCCAGGGTTTGTTGGGGGATATGATGTATCTCTATGTGGTTACTCGATATTTATTTTGTCCCACCCACCATGTTCGGGGTGGAGTTTATGTTTATTTTGTCCCACCCCCATGTTCGGGGTGGAGTTTATGTAATTTCATTCTGGTTGTAGCATGTTGTAGTAGGCTCAGTACTCTGAGTATGTTTTATTAATCTCTTATTAATGAAACAGGATGGCCAGATTCCACCTTTTCTTCAACAAAAAAAAACATTGGACCATAAAATAATAGGGTCGAGCTCTATGAGTCACCTACTCAAACACCGAGATATTAGCAATTAGCTATTTAAGCACCCTGAGAAAATGTAAATGTTTAAAAAAATAAAGAAGAAAACGGATGGGAAAAATAAATAATAATAATAATAAGTTCACCATATAGAACAGTAATTGCCTTGGGACATGGCAATCTCGAGTTGTGACCCATAGGTACCCGCGGGTGTACCAGTACGGGCCGGGTACGGATGAGAAAAATTTGAATAAAAAGAGTAAATACATTTCGACCCGACCTGTGAACTCACGGGTTGGGTCGGTTATACCCACGGATACCTGTGGGTACCCATGTATTTAAATAAATTAAATTAAATTAAATACTATTAAACTTGAGTTGTAATTAATTTAACTGTGTTTTGAGTTTGCTTTTTATTTGGTTTCATTGTTTTGAATGTAATTAGTTTCAATACTTTAGAAATATGTTTGTCATATGGTTTCATTATATTGAATTTGCTATTGTATGTTTTGATTATGTTTGAATTTTGTTTAAACACAATTATGTTTGCATGCTTTGAAAAATTAAGACTCTTTCTTTGCAAAATTGAGAAATTTATTGCCCTTTTGTTTTGGTCATTTAGTCAGTGAAACGAAAATTTGAAGTACTAGTTGGATTTTGAATATTAATATGATATATTTATTTGAACAAGGAGCCTACCAAGGCAACAAGCAACAAGCTTATTAAGTTATCATTCTCGATTCTTTATTACATTACTTATTGTTTCAGTTATTCAATTTTAGGTTTTACACTTTTTTTAAAATAATAGTATGTTGGTTAGGTTTTTAATCAATTATTCAATTAAAATAATTTTTAGATTTTTCTTAAAAACCCTAAAACAAACTATAAAAAAACCCTGAAATATTGGTGCGTACCTGTAGGTTAGGTCCAGGTCGAGAAAAAACTAAAAAAAATCATGGTAACTTTTTTTTGTAGTTGTTTTTAGGTATGGTAGCAACAAATAATGTGAGTTCTTATATTCGGAAAAACGACCGTGGTCCTGACCTTCGTTCTGTAACCGAGAGGAATCGAGTGGCGTGGTAGGGGAAGGAGCCGACTTGCCGACCTGCAAAAAGAAGTTTGAAACATCGGGAGTATTCCCCGTGACAGACCCTCTGATGCTTAAGTCAGATAACAATAATTTAGAGGAAGGGGTTCTATATCAAAACGAGTGATTATCTTGTAAAAGTACAGTAGATGTTCTATTTATAGGTCCGGGAAAAATCTGTTATGGAGAGATCCCTGGGTACAATTGAAATCCCCCTGATTTCGAATATGAAATTTGTTAGATCCTTAATCTTAGGAGCTAGCGATTACGGCATAACCGATGGAGCATCTGGAGCAAACTGCGGATAATTCACTCGGGTGCGCAAATGGGTCTGTGAAAGGCCTGGGAGCTATCTGGCCTAGACAAGTAGAGAGATTGGCATTGAGCCCAGCCTGTTGCCTTGCGATTCGTGCTAGAATCGTTTGGTGGAGATCAGCCATGATTTTTACCCATATCATGACCCCCCACTCTCAGGAGTGAGCTGTTGGTCATTTCCGAGGAATAGATAATACGTGGGAAAAGTATTCGCGTGACGGCCACATTAGTTTGCTGAGATTTTGAACCGATATGCCCTTATGAGGCAGGGGTCCGAGGTGTGAACTTTGTGAACGGTGAGTATTGCAAAAAGTTCAGAGTCCGGGTGCCAAGGGTGCCAAAGGTAGGTCCAAGGCGTCAATTGCTTCCCGCCAAAGTCTTGTGCTGGTCAATGGGACGGGGGGCGTTAAATCTTCTATCCACGTGGCTTCTTGCCACGTCAGATTTTGTGAATTTTAAGGAGTAGACAATGACAGTGGTCATTTGAAGAAATTTTGCTCACGAAATTTGAGGGGACGACACATGCAGACGGTTCTAGAAGCAGCCAGTCTCTATAAATTCGCTCCCCCTTATCACTATAAGGGATTACCTTCTTTACACCTGTTATTCCTCCAGTCGCGATTGTGATTCCCGATATGTCGACCGTAGAAATCGGTTGCTCAGCCTCTTCTGGCGATGGTAGTGGATAAGAAAGCAGCTCTTCACGAGGTGGGTCGTCCGCGAGTTCGTCAAGTTGGCCATCTTTGCGGAGAAGCGAAATTCTGAATTCGAGGTCAACATACGAGCTCTCGCCAGAGCCAGGCGTGGATATCGAAGGAATCTCTGGTTCTGAAGGAGAGGGTCATGGCCGAGTTGAGAAGGAGACTAGAACTGGTGAGGTCGGGAATAGTTTGGTGAAGGAAAGTCGAGAATCACCCCACGTGTTAGAGGATGGAGGTGATCAGGGGGGTGGAGATTGATCGGTAGAGGGCGAGGAGAGACCTGTGGGCAATCTTTTAGCGCTCCAAATTTTCAATATAATATCTCAGAAATATGTGGCACAATTCCCAGCATCAACCTCAATTATAATAGTAAACATAGACAAAACACAGAGAAATTTATTTATTTTTTAACTTTTATTACATTAATTCATTACAAAGCACAGCGGAAAAATAAATACCTTGAATTACAAATTCTTTCTTTTATAACACATTCTTTTACAATTTACATAAGCTATAACATCAATTTAGCAAAAGCATCCAAATCCCAAGCTATAGGTACCTACCTGTAAAACATAAGGCTAGAGATAACCCTAACCCCCAAAACTATAGGGGTCAGCCATAACGGTGTGAGTGACATCAAAGAAACAACATAAATAAAACATAAAAGGTAAAGTCATAAACAACATGTATCAACAACAAGAATAAATGAAATAAGAAATAACAATAAATAAAACATGAAAACATCAAGGAATATAAAATAGTAAATAGTAGGGCATGCAAACAACAAGTGAAACTAGACTAAGTGTCAAGTGTAGGAAAAAACAGAAAACTACATGCATAAAACCAAGTCAAGAAAACATCAATGCTATATGCTGAATCTCTAATGTATTCTTGTCGGATTCTATACATCTTATAATACATAGGTCCAGTGCAAGCCTTATCGTTCTCCACTTTATAGGGTTAAATCCCTCGTTATTCAACTAATCCTACTACGGTGATGGGAACAAGATCCAGAATACTCCCTGAATAGGTATCACAACCCTCGATGTGCAAGCATCATGTAAGAATAGCTCAAAAGTCAGAGAATCACCTCCCTGCCATGTAACCCACGAATAGGCTTGCGAGGCCCTCGATGTGAAGATACACCAGGTACATTCCGTGAATAGACCTGCCGACCCTCAACACGTGAATGCACCCTGCATGCTCTGTGAATAGGCCTACAGACCATCGACACGCAAACATACAAATGTCCACTCGAAACAGAACAACACATAAGTCCTGGAACGCATCCGTTGGACCAAAACCAAGAGCATATACTTACGTTTCTCAAGTTCCATCACATCTCCACTAGTGTATGTCCTTAAGTTGGTTATTATTATTAAAAACACAAAAATTCCCCTTCTCTAGAGTTAGTGCATCCTACCGGACTTAATTCCACAAAACCACCCCAATGACCCTAACTGGTCAAAATCCACAAAATGTCATCTGTCGGTTCAAATGACTCCCACTCAACTCCTAGAGATTCACAAAATGAATATCAACATAAAACTTTCAATAAAATTCACAAATCCATCATCAAAATGTTTATATGAAGAAAACTTCTTAAATCGACAAAAACCAAATTCATTTAATGTGTTCCTAAAATTCCAGAATTCAAATAAAAATTAAATCTATTAAATAACAGAAAACCATATTTTGAAATCACAGAATAGCACAAAACATCAATTACATCGAAGAAAACGTATTTATTTTACGATGTGAAGTTGTAGAAATACAAGTTTGAACGAAATACAACCTTTTGTAAAATACTGTAATCCGTAGCAAAACATCATTTAAAACATTAGATTAATAATCCATAATCGAAGAAATAATCATTTAAACAAACATCAGAAAACTCAAGAAGTCCATCAGTCAGAGCAATGACAGTTGACTGTTGAAAATTGTCCAGTCGACTGTCCTGCAAAAATTCGAAAACTCAAGAAAACCCATCAGCAGTGACAGTGACAGTCGACTGTCGAGAATAACCAGACGACTGTCCTGTGAAAAATCCAAAAACTTAATAAAACTCATCAGCCAGAGCAGTGACAGTCGACTACTGAACATGGTCAGTCGATTGTCCTGCGAAAATCCAAAATTCAATTAAACCAACAGTCGACTGTCGACTCAGTTCAAAGACGAAGCAGTCGACTATTTTTGCAAACAAAATCCAAAATCAGTAACTGCCCAGTCCACTTTCAACTCTAGTTCGGTCGACTGTCGACTATAGCAGGTTGTAGTTTGTGCATGTTTTAGCTGATACGACGATAAAACTTTGTAAAATCAAAATTAAACTTTCTGAGATGATCAAATATAACTTGTATAACATATAGGGATTTATAAAACAAATCAAAACCATATCAAGATCTCAAAAGAGTAAATCTTTCACAAAAATCTTCGAAATCAGTAAAGTAGCATATATGGCAATTAAGCACCAGTTAGAGGTAGTAAAATATCTAATTCAATCCTAGTATGAAAGTAATCAAGGTTCAATTCAAAACCTTACAAATCACTCAAAAATCCAATTCTTCAAAAACAGTATTAGTGTATATGTATGTGTATTTGTGTATCAGTAACATCAAGATCTCATTGTACATATATAGTATAAAACTCAATTCCATCCCAGCACCAGCATGAATCAAAATTCAATTGAAAGCTTAACAAAACTCAAAAATACAATTTCGGCTGAAACCCATCAGACCCGAAATCAAACCCTAGTTAAAAACCCCAAACTTGATCTTTTACTCAATTCCATCCCAGCACCAGCATGAATCAAAATTCAATTGAAAGCTTAACAGAACTCAAAAATAAAATTTCGGCTGATACCCATCAGACCCGAAATCAAACCCTAGTTAAAAACCCCAAACTTGATCTTTTAGCCTTCAAGGATCCTCCTCCAACTTGTTATACACATCTACTAATAGTTAGATTAACTTGTCTATGGTTATACGCAAATATAACATGTAAATAATCAAGTTCCACTCATCAATATTATCAAAACAGGGCATATATGTACATACACACAGTAAAGGTCATTTTTAATCAGATTTGTTCACTTTCATGCAATAACATCATACAACTCGATATGTATATACTCAAATCAGCAACAAAATGATTGCAAGCATCCTACCCATGATTTCTATTAGGTTTCTTAACAAAACTCAAGCCATCTATATGTAATTTAAATCATCAAAGCATAGGTTTCATGAAAAGATTAGCTTTTTTGTTCAACCACTTATCAATAATTCATTATTTTTTTACCCAATCCCTAATAGAAAAATCATCACATACAACATGCATAGAGCAAAAGAAAAACAAACATATGTCACTCACCTTATTGAAGAATCAAACAAAGAAAAAAAAGAGAGAATAAGAAAATCTATCATTTCACAAGGAAACCAAGATCATCACTTTAAAACTCCAAGAAAATAATAATAATGAAAATCCTTTGTGTAGCACAGCAAGAGACGGCTGCACCCCACCCTTAAATAGGCCGGAATTATAGGTTTTAGGGTTTTGTAAATAGATTTGCAAAATACCACTTTTAAATATATCTTTCCATATATAAATTCTTATACTTGGAAATTAAATAAATCCAACTTAATTGAGATTTAAAAAACAAAAAAAAATACCCTAATAGTCAGCCGGCACTATTTTGAAAACCTAGAAAAATGAATTTGCACTTTTACCCATCTAAATGGCAATTTTGCAAAAAGATCCTTTTTTTTTTTATCAAAACTTGCAAAATAAACCAAATTTATAAAAAAAAAAAGTAAACTCTTTACCTATGAGTTGACTAGGTATCATGCCAAGACAAAAAATCCAAAAATCTGGAGTTTTCACTCCAAGTCGTAATTTTGCACAAAAATCGCTCTTTTTGTAATATTTGCAAATAGGTCCAATAATTATCAGAAAAATCTAGAAAATTCACAAATAATATTTAATAATAAATAATGAGTTTTCCCAAAATAATTTTTGACTTTGGACTTCCCCATTAAATATTTGCACGTGTTTTGCACGTGTAAAAAGGTAAAATTTCAGAAAAACGTTTATTAAATCACAAAAAGTCATTTTAATTCATTTATTATTCTTAAAAACAATATTTAAATATCTGGGGTATTACAAATCTCGAAGAGGCAGTTCTAGGAGTCGTGTTCCTATCGGTTGTGGTTCCCTGCAGACTAGGAATCGTTGATGCCAGAAAGGATCCAGCGTACGGAGTCTATCCAAAGATATCCTGAAGATACGAGAGATGAGCCTGACTTTTGTGTTCTACCTTCGTCGAATAGGTCGATAGCAAATGTGGATAAGGTGAAAAGCGTCTTGGCCACTAATGAACTTGGGTCGCTTCGGGTGGTTTATCATGTTCCTCCCCAATTCGTGTTGATGCTTCTGCACCTCGACCTTCTTTCGAGGTAGTTGTGTATAATGAATGTCGATATGTTCCACTCATGCCTGCATCTTCCTCTCCATCCTCTGTATAAAGGAGATGTTGAATTGGCGGACCTGAGCCCCATGCCGTATGCACCGAACTCATGGAAGCAGTTGACGAGCTTCATTGCGGCCTGTTGCAAGAGAGGGGTTCCTCTCTGCCTCAAAAATTTACAGGCATGTTTGGGATTTAGTGCGCTGCCCAGTCACCCCTATCGCTGGTATATCTCACTGCATAGGGGGTACAAAGTGGTGCACGGCCATCCCGATTCCATCAACGGTTGGAAGAAGAAATACTTTATCGTCTGAGGTACTGAACCATGGGACATCCCCACCAAATGGTCGTATGCGGGCCCACCGAAGAAGGATGCCCCGACGTCCCACGACCTGAACTCGGAGGGGAGCATTGAGTTTCTGAGACTTTTCGAGATGGGCGCTAGTGTCGACTGACCACAAATGTTGAAAGAGAGATTGGTCGATGCTGGTCTAAGTTTCGCTCGCTTGCATAAGTTCCTTTGCTTTTGTCTTATTATACTGGTATATTGTCTTATCTGATATCTGATCTCAGCATGTGCGGGTGTGATGGTTGCCCGAGCATTGGAGGCTTGGGAGGCATTGACAGTTGACCGCAATGGTAAAAGGAAGATTGAGACACCCACCTCGGAGCACTTGCCAAAAAAAACCCAAGGCTTTGGAGGTTCGTGGCTCTAAAGAGGCTCCAAGAGGGCGACCGGGCGAGAGGTTGTTGAGGACCAATGCCGAGGTTATAGGGCTTTCCAGATTATATTGGTCGACGGGGGAGCTTGGTTCCGTCATGGAGCCAAAGATGGCTTAGAAAGTTGTGGAGAACCTTGCTCATCTGAGGGACCGGGAGGCTCTCGCTCAAGAGACCACAAACTCGTGTTTCCTTCGTTTTTCTTAAGGGGTCGTACTGGTAAGTGTTCAAGAGTTTTGCCTTGTAAGTGTGACCGTTCTTGCTAACTTCTTGGATTTTTCCTATAGGCCGCCCTCTACGGTGCCGAGATGAAGAGGCAGTATGAGTGCTTGCTTGACCTCGCAAAGAAGAAGGTGGAACGGTATAAGAAGAGATGCCAGGAGGAGCACGAGCGCATCGAGGCCTTGGAAAAGAAGGCGAAATAATTGGAGAAGAGGCCGGTGAGACCAGAGGATGACCTGGGTGAAGAATGATATGTCCACAAGACCCTGTTGGACGAGAAAGATGCGTTGGAGTGCGAGTTGGAGAGTAGGTGCTGTTAGGTTTCGATGGAAGTCTCAGATCAAAGACACAGCCGGAAAATTACAAAGAAATATCAAAACCTAGCCATGGATCCATACGAAAACCATAAACCGTGTTTATGAGTTATACCTTGAAGATGAATCTGCTGTCTCTAGTTAATATCGATCACAGGACTGCAATATTGTTGTGCCTCTATGGTATCCACACGAACGGATCAAATCCCACATGCCGCGGTGCTAGCCGCGGGAAGGGGATCTTCCTCACGATCTCTCCCTTTCACAATTTCTGTGATGACTAGGGTTTTCTCATGTAACACTTTTTCACAGATACATATCATATATATAGCTGCAGAAAATCAACCCTAAGAGAGTAATGAGGCTATTAGACTCACAATCTGACCTGGTTCAGCTTCGTGTGTGAGCCTTTAAACTTTAGTTAACCCATTTAATCTAATTAAATGTCCAACCAGTGTCAGGAGTTCAAGTCTTACTTGGATCCCCAATTAAATTCATCTTATGAATTTAAATTACAATTTTGATCCATTCTAAGTGTGTGACCATGTATGTTCCCGTTACGTTGACAGTAATACTAAAATCATATTCTAGTATTACAAACAATGAGCAGTATCTAGCAATACATCGCTGCTACTCAAGTAACGAAAATGTCAGTGATTAGACATAACCTATCCATGTCCAATGTTACCATGTAGTCTAGTCCCTTTGTCCAGATATCTTAATTAACCACAAGGCATAGAGCATGTCACCCTTGTATAGTTCAATCTTTGGTTTCTTGATGTCCGAGTAGACTTACTAAAACAAATGAGCTCAATATTTCATATTGACTTATTTGAGCATGACTGGTGGTGGAGCCAGGATTTCCATCCAGCGAGAGCGAAATCACAAGAACTAAACGAAGAAGAAACGAGCAGCAGAAGAAGAGGGAGAGGGTCGGGTGGTCTGAGGAGAGATTGTATGGGCCTTTACTTGTGAGCCACACTCAAGGGTCAGCGCTGCATGGACTTCCATTTAAAAAAAAAACTACACCTATACAAAGGGCCTGCCCAAACTCAGGGGGAGCGGCCGCTCACCCTGGCTTAGGTGTGGCTCCGCCCCTGAGCATGACCATGAATTTTACAGTCTCACTCAATCAAGTGGCCTATAGATATCGCTCCTGTTATGTAAGAGGGACAAATCCTATCTGAGTCACTCACATCCCTCCGCATGATTTGTAGTATATCCAATAGTCGACCTTATAATCACCTTATTACATTCAACGTTTGACGACAGTAAAACATATAACTTCTCATGTAGGGAACCGTAGTGAGTTCAAGTCAAAGGACTATATACACCATGGTCACTGTAAGAACCGCTTATGATACTCACATAACGATCCATACAGCATTCTCATGGTGGGTCAGTCCAGTACATTATTACTGTAATATGCACCCATGTGAAGACTTGATATCTCATATCCATGATCCGTGAGATATGGTCATCAGTCTACGCACATACTAGTCTCTATGTATTATTGTTGTCATAATTCACAATAATACTTGACTATGGATATTTAAGAATAGTGTTCTGATTACAACCAATAAGATCTCACAATCAAGTCTCCATGGTATTGAACCTACTATTCTAAGGACTTCATTATGTTCATTTAATCACAATAAACAACACAATAAATGAAATGCCTCATATATAAAACAAATATCATGATACAATGTAAACAAGTCATGTCAATACACAACTGGCCTCTACGGCATACACCAACATGTGTTGCGGATGAGATCGTCGATGGCAAGGAGTGTGGTTTCAAACAAGCCATCGAGCGTGTCCGATGGGAATACCCCCATCTCAGCACAGCCATCTCGAATACGACCCAGAGTTTGTCACTTCTCCCGTGACTCCTCGTACGATTCCCTCTGATATGGGGGATGGTGTCGGTCCTACTCATGGGGCCTTTGAAGATGTAAGCGATAAACACATTCATCCACCTTCGCCGGGGGTTTCACCCATTACCCCCCCCCCAAGATTCCTTCGGAGTCGAGATCAGACGTCATATCTATTCCTGGGATCATAGGAGGGGTCAATGCCCATTCGTCTTTTGGGGAGGAGCCCCCCCTTGATTTAGCTTTCATTTTTTGTTGTATTGTTCCGAACGCGGACTGGCCACCACCTATTGTACCCTATTATTTTTGATGAAATGATAGGGTGTATTATTAAGTCTTCATTTTGTTGTGAACTTCAAAATTTTCTGATGATCCTTCAGGGTCAGATCGTCGTCTTGGGTGAAGGCGTTGGAGAGTCGGGCCCAGTTCGTAACTGAGACTGTGTAGGACTTTGAACTTTGAAGCAACAAAAGCTCAGAGTGGGACTTCGAAGGGTCTCACTGACGGGGAAACCAACAGTCTAGGGACCTGCATGCTCCACGCTTACAACATGAATGCACAATATTCGATGTCCCTTTCGCGCCTATATATTTCTTTCTTCCGCCTGCTCTCCTTTCACAATTCTTCCATTGTTCTCTTCGCTACCCCCTTCTCAATTTTATTTTTTTCTCAATCATGGTTTTCGACGCGCTTCTGATGGAAATGCGCCATGCCAGTAAAGCTGAGAAGGAGGCGACCGAGACTAAGGCTATAGCTGAGGCCGAGGCCAAGGCCAAGGCTAACCTAAGAGCCGAGGCGGGGGCGAAGGCCAGGGCAGAAGTGGAGAAGAAGGCGGTCAAGTGGAAAGTCAGGTCAGATGAGGTGGAAGTTGTGATGACCGAGGACCCCAAGGGGAGGAAAATGAAGGGGGGATCCTTAAAGCCCCCCACTCCATTCTTTGGTCACGCCTTCGAAGAAGAAGAAGGGTAAGGATGTTGACCCACTAAACGTTATGAGATCCTCGATCGCCACCATGGGAACCCCGCAACCGGGTGGTGGGATGGCACTGAAGTCGCCATCGCTGACGAAGGCATGGATTACCTCCTGGATTAGTACAGAGGCGGATCGACAACTGATCGCGCGAATGCGGCCCAGGTGGTCGAAAACCTGGCCACTCCCAGAGAACTGGTGTGTAACCCCTCCCCATTATTGTAATTTTTCTTCAGTATTATTATTCATTGTACTCTTCTCTATTCGATTTTGAACCGTGTATTTGATTTATCTCTCTCAATGAAATTCGTTATTGCTTTCGACTCAAATTTTGTTCCAATTTGATTAATTTAAATTTTTCCTGTCAAACCTAAATTATTATTTTCTTGATAATTTGACTAATTCTAAATCATCTAGTTTATGGCCTAATTTATTTTTATTAATTGACTTTTCCCCTAATGGATCCTACCCGCTTACCCTTTAAACCAACCCCTCACCTCACTATATATATAACCCTATATGTATATATTTATATGTATATATATTTGTATGAATACATATGTAATTGAATTGTATTAAAGTGGATTGTACATATACATACATATGTATAATTGGAGTGTATATATATAAGTGTATATTGTAGGGGTGTACAAGAGACTCACACACACCTAATAAAAATCCCCCAACTCTATTTCCCTTCCCCATTTTCATTCTCCTCATCTCCACCGACCTTTCTCTCTCTTCCTTCCATTCCATTTCGGCAGCAAGCAACCCAAAATCTCCATGGACAAATCCAATCTCCATCTCCAATCTCAAATTTTCACCCAAACTCTCCACATCCATCTTCTTCTACTTCTTCCACTCTCCATCTTCTTCTTTATCAAGAACTCATAGCAAGAGAGCAAGAAGGGAGATTCAGGAAGAGAGTCATGATGTTCTTGGAGTTTTGGAGAAGGAGAAGAAAAAGAAGAGAGGAGGAGGAGCAAGCAAAAGCTAGTGGGAAACTCTTTGGCAACATAACAAAGTGAGTGATTCTCTTAAACACTAAAAATTTAGATTTTTGGTATGTATGTGATTTTAGCATGTGTTAGTAGTTTAGAGGAATTTGACTATCATGTGTAAATATTGAAATGCTAAGAAAACCAAGTTTGTATGGTAGAACAGCTTTTCATGATCCTTTAGTGAAGAAGCTTGTTGTGATGTGAGTTTGGGAATTTCTAGCTCTCAAACAGTTAGGAATTTTGGACTCAAATTTGTAGGGATTATTATTCTATGTATCTAGAGTATCCATGAATTTTTTCAGAATATTTGGAGTTCATTCAGTATCCCAAACACACACTCAAATTTCGGACAAAGAGCAGCTGAAAAAGCTGCTGTTGTATGAAATTTGTTGTGTCTTTCCGAAATTGTAACTCAGTATTGGTTGGGTGTTTTAAGCTGAATATTTTTATAGATACTCTTGTATGTGTCTATGACCATAGTCTTAAATATCATAATTTTCTGAGACCGTTTGATACCTCAAAGAATTTGTAGATGGCAACTGGTCTAAAGAACAGAGGCTGAAGTTGTCTGTTTTTAGACTGAAGTTCACCTAGTCATAACTACTTGTGTGTGTATGATATTGCTACGAAATTTTTGCAGTAACTTTCGGTATGTGTCTAAATCTTGATTCTCAAATTTTAGAATGCAGCTGAATTTTATATTATGTTTGAGGAGTCATAACTCTTTGTGTAAGATGAATCCATATGCAATCTTTGGACACAATGGAATGGTATATGTTTGGTTTAAGAATCTCAAATTTCATGTGCTTTGGGTTTAGGAATGATTTGTTATTGAATTTTAAAGTAGACCAGGTTCAGCTTAGTTCAGTTTGACTAGTTTGTGAAGATGGGTAATTCTGGAGTTATGTGTTAAGCATTTGGAAGTTTGGAAGATTGATCAACTAGAGAATTGTAGTAGGGAGTCATAGATTTCCAAAATATCTAGAATTATGTAATTTCAGTTTGTGGTTTGAAAGTTATGATTTTCTAAAGACTGGGGCAGATCCAGTCTAAATTGAGACCATGTTGTTAAATGAAGCAATTTTGTTCTGTTTGTACACCTGATAGAAATTGGAGGTTTTGAGGACTTTAATGATTGAATCCGAGGATGTGTTTAACTATAAAGTTGTAGTAGACACTCTTAGCTTTCCATAGAATCTAGAATCGAGTAATTCCGATGAGTGAGCAAATTTTAATGCCATTGGAGAAGTGCAGCAAGTGTAGAAAGTAATGTACAGCTGAGAGTGTATGAGGTTTTTATAGTACCAAGATGATTGAATTTGAGGAAATAGTTAACTGAAGAGTTGTAGCCTAGGGTCTTAGCTTCCCAGAATGGGTAGTATCAAGCAATTTCGAATTATATATTGGAAGTTATGGATGTTGCAAGTTTAGCAACCGACTGTCCTGATTGACTCCAAGCTTGTGTTGAATTGGGAACTTGAGGAATTTGAGGATATTGTCTTCTAGGGGATTGCAGTAAAGTCTCTTACCTTTCTAGAAAGCCTGATTTTGTTGGATTCTGATGAGAGTAACTTGAGTCGCGGCAAGTGGAATTTGCTTGAACTGCTTACAATTTAAAGATTGATGAGGAATGCTCTGCATACCGCAGTGTGGTGATCATGAGCTATTAAGTTTAAGATGTTTTAAGAACCTCATTTGGGACTTAGACAAGTCTCCTGTGCTTAGTACTCATGGTGGACACATGAGTGAGTTGAGAAGATAGCTATATGGTTGATTGTGATTGGGTGTCTTGATGCCTGAGTCTGTCAATGGTTGAGTATTGGTGTTTCCGTATGTTTACCTTCATTCACAATTTTATGCATCTTCTGGGCGCCGTTGGACTACTCGCTGAGAGTCACGGGCCGGGGTTGCGGTCGAGGACTCGTAAAGGTATTGGAAATCAGTGAATATTGATTCACCGTGGTTATATATTTATCTTGATAAGACCAGTCAGTCTCAGCATTGGTTGATACGACACCGTGTATGATTTGAGTGATAGCATGTTTTCATTAAATTGTATTGGTTAGGTTTTCTTTATTGTTCGCTTGAAGACCGAATTAATGTTAGAGGTGATTCCCTATAATCTGACTCGTTCTAAGAGTTTGCACTAAATGGTGATAACCAGGATTGTCTCTTCCTGTCATTAGGGATACGTTCTGCGGTGCGTATCTCGCACTGTTTATTCCTGAAGTGCAGTGATAAGAAAAGGAGCTTCCTGTCGGATAGTAGTCCTTCGAGGCTGTCATGTTCTTATGCTGAGTGGACACAAACGGACCATGGGGTTGTTGTCCCATGGATCTTCGGTGCCATAAATATGCAGTTATGTATCTGTAAGTTCGTCACTGACAATTGGTATGATCATATTTGGGGCACTAGTGGCAAACAAGACACCACTATATTTGTATTTAGCAGTAATAACTGCAGGATTCACCAGCCACGATTGTATCTATTAGGAACAGGTTGAGTACAATAGTAGAATGTTTGCATGGCAAGGGTTCGAATCCCTGAAACTGGAGAAACGGCTTGATCTGGAGCATATGTAGTATGGGATGCATGTGTGACCACATTCTTGCTGACATTAGATTAAGTGCATCCGTGTTTGTACTGTTATTATGTATTAGACTTTAGGTCGTGGCATACACGAACACTAGAAAATTAGGATGCACATTTCTTTTTCCATTCAAGATGATTTGTGGGTGTGCAAGTTGGAGATCGTTGTTTTCTTATCAGTATTGCATCAGTAGAATTACTACATACCACACTCTTTAGGTACCGGTCCTACCAGACAAGCAGATGTAGAAATAATCAGAGTCGCACAGTGGAAGACTCAAGCCGAGGGGCAAGTCCTAGGAAGACAGATTGGCCACCCAGCGGAGTTTCGGCAGTGACCCGTTGATCACCATTCCGGAAGATAGCAGATGGCTTTGCAGAGGAGTCTAATCATTTGCAAAAAGTTTTAATAAGTTTATGTAATTTGTATTCCTTGTTGAAGACCAAGATAAGGGTTGTAATTATTGATGTAATGATCTTATTTGGCAATAAAAAGTTTTTAAATTTCCGTAATATTTACTTTGTTGAGATGCATTTGAAGGCAAAGATTCTGATTGTGTCACGGATGTCCGGTAATGAGGATCCGGGTCGTTACATTACCTCCCTCTCTCCTCTCCCATTCTGCACCCATCGCCATTACCCCGACCTCCACCTCGTCCCTGCCTCTCTCGTCGCCACCTCACCCTCATCGCCTCCTTCGAGCACAAAAACCCATCCTCCGTCTAATCGAGCCCCCTGTCTCCCTCGCCATCTCCTCCAATCCCTACCACCGTCGAGCCTCGCCTGCACCCACACCCACCTCCTCGACTGCACTCTTTTCCCCCGTCCTATCCTCGCCATCCCGCTGTCAACTGTTGGCATCAACTGGTCGACAGCAAGCAAGCCACCTCCCGCTTGCGACGTCGCTGCCATCTCCATTTGATCATATTTGATCATTGTGATCAAGTTCATCTTGAACATCAAGATCCGTTCCGTCATCTCTATTGCTGGCTATTGCTTCAACGTGCATCACACGTGTTGTTCGTTGTCGCACGTGTTGTTCGCGGTCATTGCACGTGCTTTCGCTTATCGTCGTTCGTCTCACAATCCAATCAAGGCAAGTATTCTCTTGTACGAATTTTGTTGTATCCCGTACAAGTAATTTCTTAAAAATCTGCAAGTAGGTTCCTCGTAGTTCAATTCTGTTCTCTTGTTATTTGTGTTGAAATATTTTGATCCGCCGATATTTGATCCGATTTGATCCTAGAAATTTTATATTATAGAAATACCATGTTTAGCCTATTATTGCATGCATGACACGATACATGACAAAACAATACTATATATGCATATATGAACTATTAGGAGTGGATTGTTTAACTTGGTTGTATGTATTTGTGTGGAATATTGGAATGTGATGTTGTGACCATAATAGTAATTTCCACCATCTTAATAATGTTAAAACCATGCTTGAGTCGCTGATGTGATAATTCAATTATTTCTAGTTGAGATTTTATAATTGTTGAACAAAAACCAAGTTATTATGAATATTTTAGTTCTGGAACGCTGCTGTCCTGACTTTGCTTGATGGTTTCTATCCTGTTAATGACAAAATATTGAGTTGGATTCTGAATATGAATTGTGGCCCCATGTGTTTTCAAAACAACTGACAGAATCGAATTTCAAGTTATATTTTATGAGATATTGCTATTTTAGTACTGCTAGATCTGGATTTCCAGATTCACAATTTCACAGGTATCACCTTGCTTTGCAATTTAATTTGAACATGTTATCAGTAATATAATAATATGAAATTTATCTTGCTAAGACGAACATGCTAGGGAATCACCTTTAATTTTCCTGGATTTATTTGATGAGCTTTCAGGCCTGATTCATGCATTTAAACATAACTTTAAGAATTATGGCTAAACACAAAATCTGTGTAGAATGTTGATTTGAACCCAGTTGCTGTAACTTTTATATATCGTGTGTATATGCATTGGAACCGGCAGAGATTCTGGTTTCTAAAAATTCTGACAGATCCAAATTTGCATTCCTGTAGCAACGGGAATTCTAGTTTTGGTGCAGCAACGTCCTGCTGTTCAGAATTGGTGTTCTTGTTGTTTCTAACAATTATAAGTTATTTTGACATCTGAATATGTTTTCAACCCAGCCCGAATTTGTTTCCTATTTCCTATCATGTTTACTTGCCCTGTTACTTTCATGCCTATTTTGATAATAATAATAAATAACAAGCCGGAGTTTAAGGGAAAGGTTTAAGTAATGGACAATATAGGCAAGTGTACTCGGAAGGGGGCCCGTGTTTCCCACATGTTGATTCATGAACTAGTTATATTATTATTGGATTCATGAAGCCGTTATCACTTGATTTATGAACTAGTTATATTATTGTTTGATTCATAAACCCGTTATTACTCGATTCATGAACTACTTATATTATTATTTGATTCATAAACTGTGATTACTTGATTCATGAACCAGTCATATTATTATTGGATTCATGAACTTGTTATTACTCGATTCATGAACTAGTCATATTATTATTGGATTCATGAACCCGTTATTACTCGATTCATGAACTAGTTATATTATTATTTGATTCATGAACCTGCTTGCTTGTACATGATGCCTGAGTACACAGCCCTATAGAATCCACCAATAGGCCTAAACGTAACTTGTTTGTATGAAAAAACTATGTGGTATATATATGGGATGCATGAGTGGTGCATTAGATTGGATTAAACAATAGACTTAAGAATAACATGTTTTGCCTGTATACACATGTCATTTGCCTCACCTGTTTACTTGATACCTGTTATAAATTACATGTTCACTTGTTACATGATCCTGTTACTTGACTCAGTTTACTTGCTTGCTAGTTTCATTGGACTCTATCACTAATTGAATTCCTGCCATAATATGTTGTATGTTCTTGATTCCAGTTCCCTGTTCTATACTTCTTGTATTTGTTCATGTACCTTTTTGCTTGTACTACTTGCGGCTCATAGCTTGCACTAATGGGCATCTTTTCTTTTGCTTCTCTATTTCTTCCAAATGTTAAATACACAGGTTTTGGAGATCAGCTACCTGACGGATTGAGTGATCAAGTGTTTTAAGCTTGGGCTGGAATCTTTATGCTTTAGTTTACTTTTGTTTTGAGTTTATAAATTCCTTGTTACTACTTGAACTTGTATTGAGCATATTGTCCTGATGTTTATTATTATTACCAGATCTTATTTTATATGAGGATTTTTGTATTTGTTTTCAAATAATTCTGTTAATTATGAGATTTGTTTCATGCATGTTGTATATTTCTTGTATATTTCTGTTTATTGTTGAGTTGATCCTTACAGCTTATGAATGATAAAAATTATTCGCTGGGCTTTGTCACATACTCATATTCCGTATTCTTTTGGGAAGCGGGGTGTGAGGTTTTTAGTGGTATTAGAGCCCAGGTTTAGCTAATGTGTTAGTCATGTTTGGCTAATATGTTAGTCGAGTTTGGCTCTAACTAGGTTTAACTCAACAATAAGCAGGCCATGCACATGAACAACTGATAATCAACTTGATATGTCTACTTGTCTTATTCCATTCATTTTGATCCCTTCATATTCAATTTCTTGATTCCTTATTTCCTCCTGTCTTTTTAAAGTCTCCCACATTGTTGTTTCTTTATTGGGTATAAATTCATTCTTTCCATACCCATATTCTTTTGATTCCGGTGCTATCCATTCTGTTATTCTTGCTTGGTTCGTCGATCGGTATCACTTGACCTACTATGACATGTCAGCGGCTTGGATCATCACCGGGAGAGGAAATGTTATCTTTTGCTCCAAGGTGTGCCTGCAGAGTCCCAGGATCTCAGGAAGTGTTCATGTCACTTCCCGCTTTCCAAATGAGAATACGGAATACGGATACATGACTAAGCCCAGCGAATGATTTTCATCATCCATAAGCTATTCGGAATCTTTACAACATCTCACAGAAATAATCAGAGTCGGAAGCAAGAAAGTCAACCAAGCATGCATATATGAATCAAAATATCAACAGGATTTACTTGAAACAAAATATATTAATCTCAAATAAACCAGATCTGAACAAGTCAACAATTCCGGGTCACATTGCCCAAATACAAATAAATCCAAGTAATCAAGTACAATTGTTCAAAATAAGCAACAAGAAATAAATAGATATAGCAAAATCTCCAGCAACTAGAATCTCATATCACCTACACCATCTGGAAGCTGATCACCCTGATCTGCAATTTAACAAATTGCAGGAAGAGGAAAAAGAAAACAAACTTCCGTCAATGCAAGTTACAGGCCGCTTGTAGTGCAGGATACAAGTACATGGGAAAAGAACGACAAATACAAAATAACAGTAGAACAAATATAGCATGGTATAAGCATGTCAACAGAAATATAATATCTAACGTGAATCAAGAACAAATCAGATAGCATGGTATACTAACAGATACAGATAACATGTGTCAAGTGCCAAGTGGTATGCAGACAGATATACAGATGATAGTATTAGATGATAGTCAGACAGATAACAGATAATTAGATAACAGATATCAGATCAAAAATACAGATAAACAGATAACAGATGTCATGTTCTTATAAGTCTTGTGTTTATTACTATCTAGGTAGCACTTCATGCTCCCCAAGTTTTTATTACATGGTTTCTACCAAACAAGTTACGTTTAGATTTCGTAGTAGAGTCCATAGGGCCGTGTACTCAAGGATCAGACAGACAAATATCAGATGCAGATCAGACAGACAGATAGAACCTATGGGTTCTCTTCTAAGTACATCTTCCTATAGGGAAGTAATGTAGTCAGGGTTCAGATAAACAGAGTCGTGTATCATGTAGTCATGAACATGTTACAGATAGGGAACACGGGCCCTCTTCTCAGTACACATTTCTATATTTTTCACTACTAGATCTTTCCCTTAACCCCGGCTTGGTTATTTTATTATTATTATCCGACAGGCACGTATGTGCAGAGAACAGAGTGAGAATAGCATGGTATAAACATGTAAATAGGTTCAGGGTGATAGAAAAACATATACAGACTAAATATAACACATAAAAGAACAGAACAACAAAAATTCTAGTTCAGGACAGCAAGACATTACTGCACTAAAACTGGGATTCCTGTTGCTACAAAAATGCAAATCTGGATCCGTTAGAAAATTTGAAAAATAGACACTCAGCCGAATCCATAAATTATATATAAGTCATAGGTTATTTCACAAAAACAAGCCTCAAAACAGGTTTGAATCTAGAAAACGTGTTCAGCTAGAAATCAGAAGTTTGTATTCAAGAACAGGAAAATAGCATGAAAACTCACAAATTAAATTCACAAAAATCTGGGGTATTCCCTAGTATGTTTAGTAATAGAAAATAAAGTTTCATAATTTTTCAACAAAAATAGAGTAGTCAAGTAAAATCAGAAAATAACAAGACACGACAGTTTTGTAAATCTGGAATCATAAACACTACAACACTAAAACATCGATATCTCACAAACCATAAATCGAAATCCAAATCCGCCAAAAGGGTGATAAAATAGATACAATAGGCTAACTTTCATATTTAGAAAGATTTTAGAGATAGCAAGTAGAATCAGGTCGAAATTATGTATCTTTACTGAACAGCAAGGAAAATCTGCTAGTATAATAGTCGTTTACAAGTATAGAATAGTTTGTAAAACTCATCAAATAAATCCACAAAAAATTCAAGGATAATCCCAATCAAGTCTAGTTGTTTGGTGCAAAATATTGGATCAAAATAATACTTTTAACATCACGAGAAATGTAGATTACTCTTCAGAATTCATAGAAAACAAAATCTGGAAATCTCTCTACACCTCTGTAGTAAAATAGACATAACGTTCAATCCATAAATTGAAACTGAGATCTTTCGGAAGGGTTGGAAAATAGACATATTTATCTACAGTTCATATTCACAAATATTTTTAATTGACTGACCTTAATAGGGTCTAAAATACTGATAAAAAGCAAAGTAACAGAAAATACAGAATTGTCCCTCATGTATAAATCAACATAGATCATACGGAAATTGTCCAAATCATAACCAAACATGAAATATGGTGTACTAGATGTCCAAACAACATGGTGTAGGGTACTTTACACATCTACAACAAGTGTACTACAAATCACATAACCAAGCACACGATATCATGAGAATAACATGCACGTATACATCAAGAAGTGGTCATCCCTAGGGTGTTTCATGTCATGAGTGTCATGTGGCAACTACGGGAGGGTCAACACAATAGAGACAATATACAACAGGGGATCACACACAAGAATTGTCTTTAGAACACAACTACACTACAAGCAGTATTTAGTACCTGTATTACACAAAGAAAAGAATACAAGTTACTTACCTCAGAGACGACGACGGAAACGATGATGCAAAAATCAAGAATAAAGGGAACGGATTCCCGGGACACGAACTCAACGAACGAATCACGGACCGAACTCACGAACAATGAACTCCACGAACACATGAACGAACAAAAACCAACGAACACAACCCACGAACCCAAAACGAGCACAACCCACGAACACAATCACGGCAACGACTATGCCGACAAGCACACGAACACCACGGACTCAAAACCCAAGCACCGAACACACTCACTCACAAGGGGAAAGCGAGAGAGAGACCAGTGCACCGCGGGGGAGAAGGAACACAACTGCGGCAAGGAGATGGAGTCGACAGCGGCCGCTGTGCTGCTGTGCTTCGACGAAGCGGAGGAGAGGCACCGGGGAGTCAGACTGGTCATTGTCTCGACAGGAGGGCGGAGTGGCATGGTGGCGGAAACATCACTGTGCTATTGCTGCAGTCGCAGAAGAGCACAGGGTGGCGACGGCCTAGTGCTGTCACGGTGGCCCGACAGGAGGAGGGGAAGGCACTGAGGTGAGCATCGCGAAGGAAAGGCAGCACCCTGGCTGGCTGATGACGAGGAGAGGAAAGGGGAGTCGGGGCGCTACGACACCAGCTGTCACGACGGAGGAGAAGAGGCGGAGGAGAGGGAAAGCAGGGGGATGAGCTAGGAGAGGTCGGGGACGATGGGTGCACACAGGGTGAAGGGGGAGACGAAGCGGCACGAGGGTGAAGGTGATAGGGATGATAGGTTTATATATAGATGGAGTTAGGGTTAAACAGGGTGTTGACGGCTGAAGGGTGAGTTGGGTTTCGGGTTGAGGTCATAGCGGGTTTGGGTAGGGATAATAACGGGTCGAAGAGGTATTTAGTTATTGGGTATTGGGTTTAATTTGGATATAGGCTGGGTATAGTTATTGGGTATTGGGTTTTGGGCTAACGGGTAGGAGGGTTTTGAAAAACTAATAGAAAAATAATTAACCAATCAAAGGAGGATTATATAACAAAAAAATATATTTTGTACTACAATGTGAAAATAATTTGAAATAACTACTAATACAATATAAATGGATCTTTAAATAGACAATCAAAGTTATAATAATAATAACAACAATAACAATAATCATAATAATAAAATTAAAAATAACCGTAATAATAATAATACTTATAACAATAATAATAATATTAGCAGAACAATAATAATAACAAGAATAATAGGGTTTGTATTATAATATAAAAATTATAGAAAATAGTTACAAATGAAAATAGGTTTTAATAGAAGATCCAACAATACATCTTGACAAAAGAATTTGAAAGCGGTAAAGAAAATAATTTATGAAGATTTTAAATACAGAAAATACACAGAAAATACGTATTTACGAAAACAGGGGTTACAGTTCAGAATCCCAAGTTGCCCGGAGTTCAAACTTCGTGCTGGAAAGACGTCGTTTGGATATGTCAAGGATACAGTGAGCCACGGGGTAAATTGCTGGAGCTAATGGACGCTATTGACAGAGTCTTCCCGATCAGAGTAGCACAGCGGAAGTGTGGTAGGTTGTGGGTCCCATGATTTTCTTGTTGCTTCTCCTTCCCTGCATTGTTTGCTTCCCTCTATCCCTTGCATTCATCTTCACCCATCGACTCATTATTTGGTTTAGTCCTTCCCTATTCATTCTCTCTTCGATTCCAGATCACCTACATCTGGTAGAGTTCTCGTACAACAACAGCTACCAAGCAAGCCTTAAGGCTGCACCATACGAGGCACTTTACGGTCGGAAGTGTAGGTCACCAGTGTGTTGGGATGACATTGGTGAGAGGAAGCTGTTGGGGCCAGAGTTGATCATGAGGACTGTCGATGCAGTGGCTCAAATCAAGAAGCATTTACAGGCAGCACAGGACAGGCAGAGGAAGTGGGCAGATGTTCATAGAAGGCCTTCGGAATTCGCAGTGGAGATCATGTGTTCCTTAAGGTATCACCGTGTAGAGGTGTTATCCGGTTTGGAGGTGGGGGCAAGCTAAGCCCCAGGTTTGTTGGGCCATTTGATAATGTGGAGCGAGTAGGCAGGGTGACCTATAGACTCGCGTTGCCGCCGGCTCTATCTGGGGTGCATGATGTCTTTCATGTCTCCCACCTCAGAAGGTACAACAGAGATGAGAGCCATGTGATCGACTATTCAGAATTATCTGTACAGCCGGATCTATCTTGTGAGATCCCACCAGTTGCCATCTTGGAAAGGCAGGAGAAAGTATTGAAGAACAAGGTTATCAAGTTGGTCCGGGTTTCTTGGAATCCTCACTCGCCGGGTGAGTCGACTTGGAAACTGGAGGAGGAGATCCAGAAAAAGTTTTCCCATGTGTTCGAGTAGTTCCTTTGTTTCACTTTTTCTTCTCGGAGTTACCCTATGTACCGCTTGTCTGAATTTTGAAGACAAAATTCTTCTTGTTAGGTGGGTAGGATTGTAACCCCTGTCCCTATTATTGTATTTTACTTCAATATTATTATTCATTGTACTCTTCTCTGTTCGATTTTGAACCATGTATTTGATTTATCTCTCTTAATGAAATTCGTTATTGCTTTCGACACAAATTTTGTTTCAATCTGATTAATTTAAAATTTTCTTGTCAACCCTAAATTATTATTTTCTTGATAATTTGACTAATTCTAAATCATCTAATTTACGGCCTAATTTATTTTATTAATTGACTTTTCCCCTGACGGTCCTACCCGCTTACCCTTTAACCCAAACCCTCACCTAACTATATATATAACCCTATATGTAAACCCTAACCCTACTCTCACTGTTGAACCCTAGCCGTCATCTCACCCCCTACCTCCCTTTATCCTCTCCTGTTCAGCACCCATCACCATTACCCCGACCTCCACTACGTCCCTACCTTTCCTGTCGCCACCTCACCCTCATCGCCTCCTTCGAGCCCAAAAACCGATGCTCCGTATAGTCGAGCCCCCTGTATCCTTCACCATCACCCCCTGCTCCCTACCACCATTGAGCCTCGTCTGCACCCGCAACCACCACCTCGACTGCACTCATTTCCCCCGTCCTATCCTCGCCATCCCGCTATCAGCCGTCAACATCAACCAGTTGACAGCAAGCAAGCCACTGCCCACCTGCGATGCCGCTGCCATCTCCATCTGATCATATTTGATCATCGTGATCAAGTTCATCTTGAACATCAAGATCCATGTCGTCAACTCTATTGCAGGCTATTGCTTCAACGTGCATCACACGTGTTATTCGTTGTTGCACGTGTTGTTCGCGGTCATTGCACGTGCTTTCGCTCATCGTCGTTCGTCTCACAATCCAATCAAGGCGAGTATTCTCCTGTACGAATTTTATTATATCCCGTACAAGGAATTTCTAAAAAATCTATAAGTAGGTTCATCGTAGTTCAATTTCGTTCTCTTGTTATTTGTGTTGAAATATTTTGATCCAACGATATTTGATCCGATTTGATCCTAGGAATTTTATATTATAGAAATACCATGTTTAGCCTATTATTGCATGCATGACACGACACATGACAAAACAATACTATATATGCATAAAAGAACTATTAGGAGTGGATCGTATAACTTGGTTGTATGTATTTGTGTTGAATATTTTGATCCTCGACTGCACTCATTTCCTCCGTCCTATCCTCGCCATCCCACAGTCAGCCATCGACGTCAACCAATCGACAGCAAGCAAGCCGTTGCCCGCCTACGATGCCGCAGCCACCTCCATCTGATCATATTTGATCATCGTGATCAAGTTCATCTTGAACATCAAAATCCGTGCCGCCATCTCTATTGCTGGCTATTTGTAACCCCTTGTTTCAGTTGTACGTATTTTATTACGTGAATTTTTATACTTTAATTTTCAGAACAATTTTATTTTTCTTTGGAATCTTTATCTAGAGCCAGAATATTTTTCTGATCAATTCTATAATTTTGTGATTTTTTCGATCGGAGTTTAAATACAAATTCTAACCCTGATTAATCATAATCCCAATCCTAATTCTTAATCCAACAGATAACCTAACTCTGCTCTCCTACACCTTATTTTCTTCCTCCCTACGCTTCTTTTTCTCCCTCCCTATAATCTCTATTTCTCCACTTCTGCATACGGCCAATCTCTCTCTCTCATTTTTTCTCCTACTCCAGCATATCTCCTTGACTTCTCCTCCTTGTTCTTATTTTCTAAACTAATCCCCACTAACCCCTCTCATTTTCCACACCTAACACTACACTACCTATATAATAATACACATGCATACACTTGCATGCATATTATATATATACATACATATATACATATATAATATATACCATGCATGCATTCAACATTTTGCCTCTCTCCCTTTCTTTCTATATATATACACATGCACATAACACATAAACCCCTCATCTCTACGTCTCCTTCTTCTTCTCTTCCTCTGCCTTCTTCAAACCCGAGAACTCAAGCCAGCTCCGAGCTCCACATTATCCTCCACCTTCTAGCTGAAAACTCCGCTTCTACGGCCTCTTGAACCCCAAAAAACAACCCAAACTCACTCCGTCTCCACAAGCCATGCCATCTCCTCGTTGTCGTTGTCGCTCATCGCCGTCACTCACCGTTGCTACCGTTGCTCGCTCGCTGCTGTTTTGATACCATTCTTGCAGCTGTTGTATCGCCGTTCGTTACCGACGTCGCTTCTTCTTTCCTTACTTAACACCACCATCATAATCGTCACGTTATAAGGTAAGTATCTTGTACACTCTTTTTGTTCTCGTACAAGTATTTTTCTTAGACTCGTAGCAAGTAGTCTAGTTATCATCATGTTTTATTGTCAAATTCCGTTCTAGTCACTTGTTCCATGCTATATCAACTTAAGAGTGAACCATTAACACACTTCGAATCATGTTATCGAATATCGAATATTCAACTTTGCTATCTCTAAATTTCTTGACCTTGCACTAAGAATTTGACCTAGTTTCCTTTATCAAAATTGAGAACTTTACGCATAAAAATCAGAGCCCATCGAGTCTAGAATCCAGAACATCTTACGGTTTCTCAATTTGATGTATAGATTGTGAGATATCATGATTTTAGTACTGTCATATCATAAATTCCTGAACCTGCACGGGACCACTAACTGGTCTCTTGTACTGAGAATTCGACCTTGTTCCCGATACTGGATCGAAGAACTTTCTACATGAAAATCGTAGCCCATCGATTCTAGAATCCAGAACATCTTACAGTTTCGCAATCTGATTTACAGATTGTGAGATATCACAATTTTAGTACTGTCATATCGTAAATTTCTGAACCTGTACGGAACCACTAACCGGTCTCTTGTACTGAGAATTCGACCATATTCCCGTTACTGGATCGAAGAACTTTCTACAAGAAAATTGTAGCCCATCGAATCTAGAATTCAGAACATCTTACAGTTTCTCAATCCGATGTATATATTGTGAGATATCATAATTTTAGTACTGTGTCTCTAAATTTCCAGAATGCGCACGAAACATCGAAACCAGCGAAGAACGAATTTGAACGCATAGCTACTATCTCTAGAATGTATCGTGTGAATATGCGTTGGAACCGGAAGAGAGTCTACTTTTTAGAATCTCTGACGGAACCAGATTTGCTTTTCTGTAACCACGGAAAAGTGAATTTGAATGCAGATATGTGATGTTGTCTAAAAATTCATCTCTATGTTTTTGCATATAAATCTGTTATTTTTCATATTTAATGAACTGAACTATATGTATTGTTATTCTTGTAATAATAACTTGCATAGATATAATAGGTTGATAGATTTTCTCATATAATACATTTTATACCACTTGATAATTTTATAATTACTACTCTTGATACATGTACTCATTTCATCTCATACTCATGATTACTGTCCTTGATATTTTTCTAGATTCTTAATTAACTGTCTTGATTTCCACATTCCACTAATCATACCAACTGCATGTTCATAATTAACTGTAAAAGAATAACAAGTCGGGGTTATAGGGTACGACTTAGTAATGGACAATATAGGGTCGATTATACTTTGAAGTCTTGATTACACTAATTTACGTTTATTACTTACATGATCATATTGTCCGAGTTCTTACTTCCTTCCATATTGTATTTGCACTCATACTTTTTTTTTCTTCCATGTTATATCTTGTTATATTACCCCTTTTACTGCTTGTTGCTACTTGCTGCCCAAAGCTTGCTCTAATGGGTACTTTTCCATTTTTCTTTGAGTTAATAATTATACAAGTACTAATGGACCCGACAAGCAGACTCTCTAGACTATCGTTGCTGCTTACTTTCTACTTCATGTTGTTTTTCTTTCAGTCGCTATTTTATCTAGTTGTTATAGCGAGCTGCTTATCGTACTGTTTTAATTCTGGCCCCTTATATTTCCGGGCATCTTAATCCGATGTTGATGTATTATCCAGATGATGGTTATTCTATTTCCAGCTCATGTGATCATTATATTTGTCTGCGTGAATGTGTTATAAATATCTTGTTGAGCTTATAATTGTACAGATTATGGATGATGTATATCATTCGTTGGGCCTCAGTTGCGTGCATGTATTTCCGTATAATGGAAAGTGGGGCGTGACAGGTTTTTAGTGGTATCAGAGCCTAGGCCCGAACCATGTTAAGCTCCACAAGTATACACGCCGCATTGATCATATGAACATTGATAACAATCGTTTGAACTCGAATATTAAACTTATTCGATTCATTTTTGATCCCTTCATATTTCATTCTTTCATTGCTTATTTCCATCTGTTTCCTTACATTCATCTTCATTCATTGATTCTTTATTGGGTATACTGCTAGTTAATTCTTTTTATAACCATATTCTTTTTAGTTTTATTGCTACCCGTTCTTTTAATCGCATCACTTTTTCTGCTGCGTCATGTCAATGGCTTGGAGCGTCACAATCAGAGTGGTGCAGCGGATGCGTAGCAGAGTTCCTTGTTGGTTTGTGGCATGAATTTTGAAGCAAACTTTATCGTAATCAACAACTCAGGGTTCGATGTAATATTTGGAATGGATAGGGGCCGAAAGTGTATATGCTGATCATAGGCCGGTTATAGGGGTGGTTCATTAATGAAGAAAGGGCAAGAAGAAAAAGAAATAAAAAGAAGAGAAAGGAGGAGAGTAGTCAAAGAAAGAAGAAAGAAGAAGAAGAAGAAAGAAAGAAAAAGAGAAAGAAAGAGGAAGAAGAAAGAGAGAGAAGTTGAAGAAGAAAGAAAGTGAGAGAGAAGTTGGAGAAGAAAGAAAGAGAGAGAGAAGTCAGGAAAGAAGAAAAAGAAGAAGACAACTCGGGAGCAAGCTTCGGAGAAGAGAGTGAGTGAGAAGCCGGCAGCAGAGGCGGGAGCAAGAAAGAAAGAGAGAATGTAGGAGCTCGGATTTTCTTGACAAATGGAAAGAAGAGATCAAGAATCGGTGGTGGGGATGAAGAGAAAATCGGTGCAAGAAGAAGGAGAAGTGGGTATGAAGAAGCTTTTTTCATCTTCATCATCTTCATCAAGATTCAACAGGATCTATGTATTTTGTGGCAGTAGCTCTGGCAAAACAGCTAGCTACCAAGAAACCGCGATCGAGCTCGACAAGGAGCTTGTAGAGAGGAATACCGATCTCGTCTACGGTGGTGGGAGCATAGGATTGATGGGCCTAGTTTCTGACGTCGTTCGTGCTGGTGACCGACACATTTTGGGAGTGATTCTCAAGTTGTTGATGCCGAAAGAGATTACTGGGAGAACTGTGGGAGATGTTAGAGCTGTCTCTAACAAGAACGAAAGGAAGGCTGAAATGGCTCACGCTGCTGATGCTTTCGTAGCCTTAACCGGAGGTTATGAAACACTAGTTGTTTGAAGTGATCACATGGGCTTAACTATGGATCCATAGTAAGCCGGTGGGTCTTCTAAAAATTGATGGATATTACGATTCGCTTCTGTCCTTCATAGATTCAGCTATGGCTGAGGAGTTTATATCCAGTAAGGCTTGACGCATCTTGATTTCAGCACCTTCGCCCAAGGAACTACTCAGAAAATTGGAGGAGTTTGTGTCAGAGCGAGAAGTGCTTGTGACTCAGCTGAACTGGGATGTAAGCGATATCGGTGGTTCAGATTCTGAACCCAGACATCAAATTGTTGAGTCCTCCAGTTGAGGGTGCATAATTTGTGTTTAGTTGTTTTCGTGCCTTTGTACTCTTTCTTTCTTTTATCTTTTGTTGTACTCACGATTGAAAAGTATTGCATTCGCTTCTTAGCTTTCCTATATCTCGCCTGAGTAAATTTCAAGGATGAAATTTTTTTTGTAAGGTGGGTAGGATTGTAACCCCCTGTTTCAGTTGTACGTATTTTATTACGTGAATTTTTGTACTTTAAATTTCAGAACAATTTTATTTTTCTTTGGACTCTTTATCTAGAACCAGAATATTTTTCTGATCAATTCTATAATTTTGTGATTTTTTCGATCGGAGTTTAAATACAAATTCTAATCCTGATTAATCCTAATCCTAATTCTAATTCTTAATCCAACAGAGAACCTAACTCTGCTCTTCCACACCTTATTTTCTTCCTCCCTACGCTTCTTTTTCTCCCTCCCTATAATCTCTATGCATACGGCCAATCTCTCTCTCATTTTTTCTCCTACTCTAGCATATCGCCCTGACTTCTCCTCCTTGTTCTTATTTTCTAACCTAATCCCCACTAACCCCTCTCATTTTCCACACCTAACACTACACCACTTATATAATAATACACATGCATACACTTGCATGCATATTATACATACATATATATATAATATACACCACGCATGCATTCAGCATTCTGTTTCTCTCCCTTTCTTTCTATATATACACGCATGCACATAACACATAAACCCCTCATCTCTACATCTCCTTCTTCTTCTCTTTCTCTGCCTTCTTCAAATCCGAGAACTCAAGCCAGCTCCCGAGCTCCACTTTATCCTCCACCTTCGAGCTGACAACTCCGCTTCTACGGCCCCGTGAACCCAGAAAAACAATCTGAACTCACTCCGTCTCTACACACCGTGCCATCTCCTCGTTGTTGTTATCGCTCATCGCCGTCGCTCACCGTTGCTACCGTTGCTCGCGCTCTATTGTCTTGCTGCCATTCTTGCCACTGTTGTGCCAACGTCGCTTTTTCTTTCCGTGCTTAACACCACCATCATAATCATCACGTTATAAGGCAAGTATCTTGTACACTCTTTTTGTTCTCGTACAAGCATTTTTCTTGGACTCGTGGCAAGTAGTCTAGTTATCATCATATTTTATTGTCAAATTCCATTCTAGTCACTTGTTCCATGCTATATCAACTTAAGAGTGAACTGTTAACACACTTCGAATTGTGTTATCGAATATCGAATATTCAACTTTGCTATCTCCAAATTTCTTGACCTTGCACTAAGAATTTGACCTAGTTTCCTTTATCAAAATTGAGAACTTTATACATAAAAATCGTAGCCCATCGAGTCTAGAATCCAGAACATTTTACGGTTTCTCAATCTAATATATAGATTGTGACATATCATGATTTTAGTACTATCATATCGTAAATTCCTAAACCTGCACGGGACCACTAACATGTCTCTTGTACTGAGAATTCGACCATGTTCCCGATACTGGATCGAAGAACTTTCTACATGAAAATCATAGCCCATCGAGTCTAGAATCCAGAACATCTTACGATTTCTTAATCCGATTTATAGATTGTGAGATATCACGATTTTAGTACTATCATATAGTAAATTCCTGAACATGCATGGGACCACTAACCGGTCTCTTGTACAGAGAATTCGACCATATTCCCGATACTGGATCGAAGAACTTTCTACATGAAAATCATAGCCTATCAAGTCTAGAATTCAGAACATCTTACGGTTTCTCAATCCAATGTATAGATTGTGAGATATCATGATTTTAGTACCGTGACTCTGAATTTCCAGAATGCGCATGAAACATCGAAACCAGTGAAGAATGAATTTGTATGCATAGCTAATGTCTCTAGAATGTATCGTGTGAATATGCATTGGAACTGGAAGAGAGTCTACTTACTAGAATCTCTGATGGAATCAGATTTGCTTTTCTGTAACAACGGAAAAGTGAATTTGAATGCAGATATGTAATGTTGTCTAAAAATTCATCTCTACATTTTTGCATATAAACCCGTTATTTTTCATATTTAATGAACTGAACTATACGCATTGTTGTTCTTGTAATAATAACTTGCATAGATATAATAGGTTGATAGATTTTCTTATATAATGCATTTTATACCACTTGATAATTCTATAATAACTACTCTTGATATATGTACCCGTTTCATCTCATATCCATGATTATTGTCCTTGATATTTTTCTAAATTCTTAATAACTGTCTTGTTTTTACCATTCCACTAGTCATACCAACTGCATGTTCATAATTAACTATAAAAGAATAACAAGCCGGGGTTATAAGGGTACAACTTAGTAGTGGACAATATAGGGAAAGTATATTCGGAAGGGGGCCCGTGTTTCCCGTAATAGTGATTCTTGATTCTTGATTCTTAATTCTTGATTACACAATTATTGATTCCACAATTCTTGATTACATGATTCTTGATTACATGTCTTGATACTATCACTGGAAGACCCGAGTACATAATCCTATAAAATTCACTACTTAAGTCTAAACGTCACATGATTGATATGCACCGAACTTATGGTATAGGACACAGGATTGTGTGCATTAGATAAGTTAATAAAAAAGATAAACTCGAGATCTTCACAAAGCATAATTCTTGATTACATTATTCTTGATTACATGACTCTTCATTACATAACTCTTGATTCTTGATTACATGATTCTTGATTACATGACTCTACATTACATAACTCTTGATTTTTGATTACATGATTCTTGATTATATGAATCTTCATTATATGACTCTTGATTCTTGATTACATGATTATCGATTAACTGAGCCTAGGTAATCAATCAATTATACTTTGAAGTCTTGATTACACTAGTTTACGGTTATTACTTACATGATCATATTGTCCCAGTTCTTGCTTCCTTCCATATTGTATTTGCACTGTTATTTCTTGTTTCTTCCATGTTATATCTTGGTATATTACCCCTTTTACTGCTTGTTGTTACTTGCTTCCCGAAGCTTGCTCTAACGGGTACTTTTCCATTTTTCTTTGAGTTAATAATTATACAGGTACTGATGGACCCGACGAGCAGACTCTCTAGATGATCGTTGCTGCTTTCTTACTACTTCATGTTGTTTTTCTTTCAGTCGCTATTTTATCTAGTTGTCATAGCGAACTGCTTATCGTACTGTTTTAATTCTGGCACCTTATATTCCCAGACATCTTGACCTGATGTTGATGTATTATCCAGACGATGGTTATTCTATTTCCAGCTCATGTGATCATTATATTTGCCAGAGTGAATATGTTATAAATATCTTGTTGAGCTTATAATCGTATAGCTTATGGATGATGTATATCATTCACTGGGCCTCAGTTGCATGCCTGTATTTTCGTATAGTGGGAAGCGAGGCGGGACACTATTGCTTCTACGTGCATCGCACATGTTGTTCATTGTCGCACGTATTGTTCGCGGTCATTGCATGTGCTCCCGCTCGTCGTCGTTCGTCTCACAATCCAATCAAGGCAAGTATTCTCTTGTACGAATTTTATTGTATCCCGTACAAGCAATTTTTTGAAAATTCGCAAGTAGGGTCATCGTAGTTCAATTCCGTTCTGTTGTTATTTGTGTTGAAATATTTTGATCCGCCGATATTTGATCTGATTCGATCCTAGCAATTTTACATTATAGAAATACCATGTTTAGCCTATTATTGCATGCATGGCACGACACATACAAAACAATACTATATATGCATATATGAACTATTATGAGTGGATCCTATAACTTGGTTGTATGTGTTTGTGTGGAATATTGGAATGTGATGTTGTGACCTTGATAGTAATTTCCCCCATCTTAATAATTTTAAAACCATCCTTGATTCGCTGATGTGATAATTCAATTATTTCTAGTTGAGCTTTTATAATTGTTGAACAAAAACCAAGTTATTATGAATATTTTAGTTCAAGAATACCGCTGTCCTGACTTTACTTGATGGTTTCGACCCTTTTAATGACAAAATATTGAGTTGGTTTCTGAATATGAATTTTAGCCCCATGTGTGTTCTGAACATCTAATGGAATCGAAATCTGAGTTATATTTTGTGAGAAATTATTGTTTTAGTACTGCTGGGTTCCATATTCACAATTTCACTGTATCACCCTTCTTTGAAATTTAATTTGAACATGTTATCAGTGATATAATAATATGAAACTTATCTTGCTGAGACTAGACATGCTAAAGAATCACCCTTAATTTTCTTGGATTTATTTGATGAGCTTTCAGGCCTGATTCATGCATTTAAACATAACTTTAAGAATTCTGGCTGAACACAAAATCTGTGTAGAATGTTGATTTGAACCCAGTTATTGTAACTTTTATATATCGTGTGTATATGCGCTGAAACCGGAAGAGAGTCTAGTTTCTAGAACTTCTGACGGATCTAGATTTGCATTCCTGTAGCGACGGAATTTCCAGCTTTGGTGCAACAACATCCTGCTGTCCAGAATTGGAGTTCTTATTGTTTCTAACAATTATAAGTTATTTTGACATCCTAATATGTTTTCTACCAATCCCAAATTTGTTTCATTTTTCCTATCATGTTTACTTGACCTTTTGTGCACTTTCATGCCAGTTTTGATAATAATTAATAACAAGCCGGGGTTTAAGGAAAAGGTTTAAGTAGTGGACAATATAGGCAAGTGTACTCGGAAGTGGGCCTGTATTTCCCACCTGTTACTTGATTCATGAATAGTTACATTATTATTGGATTCATGAACCCGTTATCACTTGATTCATGAACTAGTCATATTATTATTAGATTCATGAACCCGTTATTACTCGATTCATGAACCTGTTATTACTTGATTCATGAACTAGTCATATTATTACTGGATTCATGAACCATTATTACTTGATTCATGAACTAGTCATATTATTATTGGATTCATGAACCCGTTATTACTCAATTCATGAACTAGTCATATTATTATTGGATTTATGAACCCGTTATTACTCGATTCATGAACTAGTTATATTATTATTTGATTCATGAACCTGCTTGCCTGTACATGATGCCTGAGTATACAGCCCTATAGAATCCACCACTAGGCCTAAACGTAACTTGTTTGTATGCAATAACCATGTGGTATATATATGGGACACATGAGTGGTGCATTAGATAGGATTAAACAATAGACTTAAGAATAACATGTTTTGCCTGTATACACATGTCATCTGCCTCACATGTTTACTTGATACCTGTTATAAATTACATGTTCACTTGTTACATGATCCTGTTACTTGACTCAGTTTACTTACTTGCTAGTTTCATTGGACTCTATCACTAGTTGCATTCCTGCCATGATATGTTGTATGTTCTTGATTCCATTTCCCTATCCTATACTTCTTATATTTGTTCTTGTACCCTTTCGCTTGTACTACTTGCGGCCCGTAGCTTGCACTAACGGGTATCTTGTCTTTTGCTTCTCTATTGCTTCGAAATTTTAAATACATAGGTTTTGGAGCTACCTGACGGAGTGAGTGATCAAGTGTTTTGAGCTTGGGCTAGTTATGCTTTAGTTTACTTTTGTTTTGAGTTTATAAATTCCTTGTTACTACTTGAACTTGTATTTGGCATGTTGTCCTGAAGTTTATTATTGTTACCAGATCTTGTTTTATATGAGAATTTTGTATTTGTTTTCAAATAATTCTTTTGATTATGAGATTTATTTCATGCATGTGTGGTTGTATATTTCTTGTATATTTCTGATTACTGTTGAGTTGATCCTTACAACTTATGAATGATGAAAATCATTCGCTGGGTTTTGTCACGTACTCGTATTTCGGATTTTTTTGGGAAGCGGGGCGTGACATGGTATCCATGAAGTGGGAAACTCGGGATGATGTCTAGGCTCGTTGGGCTCAGGCTTCGGTCCTGGTAAGGATCTTTTGCTTGTCGTCGTTGTCTTTCCTTGGTTTTTAATCTCCTCTAATATTTTCTCTTCTGCAGGCTACCGTCACTGGGGCTGAGCTGAAGATGCTTGCATGGGCCCAGGAGTCCGAAGGGAAATGTAGGGGATTGGTGTGCCAGAATTAGGAGCTTTGCCGGACCGTTAAGGATGCTGAGAAAGTGTTGGAGTGGGAGAAAAATGCTCGATAGGAGTTGCTCCGAGAAGAAGAGATGGTCCGAAGAGCAGCTGGCATGGCAAGCCGAAGAGAAAAAGACTATGGGGCGAGCTGGATGAGGCAGCTCAACAGGTGAGGAAGGACAAGAAGGAGTTGGACGAGACCGTGTTGCAGGTGCATGACACCCAGGATGAGGGGTATGGCATGGCCCTTACACACATGAAGATAAGGTATTTATGCCTCAAGATCGAGGGCTTTGCCTTTGATGCGAAAGTCGAGGACCTACATCGGGGGGCCGAGCTGGATGTCGTGACCATTGAGAAGGGACCCCTCGTCTCTAAGGGGAAATGATCAACTCGGCGAAGTCGTTTATAAGTTATTTGTATCTCTACCTTCTTCCGGACTGGCCACCGCCTTTGTAATCTTTTCATTATGAATAAAGTTTGTCTCTGTTTTTTTTCCTTCTTCTCGTTTTGCTATTGGGCATTGTCGGGCCGGGACTAGGTAGTCGAGATCTCACATCGGCAGCACACCTCGGCGGTTGTGCACGGAGAATTGCCACGTATTTTCTTACGTCACCTCCTTCGCGATAACCAAGGTCACTGTATGCCTTGGAGGTTGGAGCATTGACTTTTGACGCATAATTAATGAACTAGTTTGCAGAGTTGCTTATAAAACCTCATAGCCTTTAAGCCATTTGTTTCGACAAGTGAATGTTTTTGGAGAGTGCTTGGAGTCCTCAAGTCTTTGACTTTGGAGGGCTCGTAGTGCTGAGGTCTTATCTTGGCTTGCTCGACTCGGATTTCAAGATCTGTAACAGTTGTGACCAACCCTTGAGGGATTCTTTCTTCCGTGCTTATGCTCTAAGTAGGGGTCTTGTCACAATTTTTTGGTTCGAAGGTCCTGCCCTGTCTTCCCAGAGTCGAGGGAACTTGGAGTGGAAAAGCATGACTTGTGTCGAAGTTCATCACTTGCGACTCAAATTACAAGATCTGATGTTTTCGATCGGGACCGAGACCTGGGGATGCGGAGTTACCTATATCAGAGGATCAGAGGACTCTTCATCCTTCTCTTGAGATTTTCTTAGTTAGGTCAGCTGGAGGAATGGAGGTTCGGACCATTTTTGGCTTCAACTTCCACCTTCCCCCGGGGATTCTCGAGCTGTGGTAGCGAGGGAAACTGACGATCTGAGAGGGAGTCCCAGGATCGACTACCGAGGTGCCTTCACCTGTTTCTTCTCCTCATTGTGTGGAGAATAGCTGGTGTTCCATGGTACGAAGTGAATCATGTATAGATGTACGTTTAGCTTTCAGCATTTTGTATGCCTTTTGCGGACTGGCCACTGCCATTGTAATCACCTTTCAATCAATAAAATTTATCTTTTTTAGTATATTAACTTGTTTTTGTTGAGCTCTGAGGTGTTTACTTCTTGGCAGTGGAGAGATCCGCATTAAGTTCGGGGTCGGGGTGATTCCCGGGCTCTAGTTGTAGCAGAGAAAACCCCCTTAGTACTCGGAGTCGAGGTACTCTCTCTGGCCCAGGACCCATTTCCGGATGCTTGTTCGCCCTTCGAGGAGGGGAGGCTTGCCTTGAATTTTGAGTGAACTCGGTAAGGTAGTCTCTCTGTATGAGAGCTTCAATCTCCTCCTTAAGAGCCTGACAATTGTCGGTCTCGTGGCCGTGGTCCCGATGGAACCGACAATAAAATCTTCGGTCCTTCCTGCTGTTGTTGTTGTTGGATGTAGGGGGGTGATTGACTATCCCTTTGTTCTCAATCTCCATGATGATGCCGAGACGCTCATAGTGAGCAGGCTGAACTTCTCGAATCATCAGGGGACTGGAGATGGACGCCCTTGGTCTGTGGGATTCTTTTGCAATTTTTTTAGGGCCTTGGACTCATCCGCCTTCCTCTTTCCCTTCGTCGAGGTCTCCTTTCAACCGTCGGGATGCAGAGCCCTTTCGGCTCGGATATATTTCTCGACCCTATGAGGAGGTTAGGAAAATCGAGGGAAGGTTTCTTGGCTAGTGAGGCCTTTTGCTGGTTACGGCAGACATTGTGCCGAAACATTGCTAAGGCAACTCCAACGTCGAGGGAGGAGATCGCCCGGGCTTCGGCAGTGAATCTTCGAATGAAGCCCCGGAGGGACTCTCCGTCCTTCTGTTTAAGATCCAGGAAGGAAGCTCTTGTCTTCTCTGCCTTGCGGCTGGTCATGAAATGCGCAAGAAAATTCTCTTCAAACTAATCGAAAGAGAAAGGGGGTGAGCTTTGAATACAATTCCCGAGCAGGGCCACGTAGAGTATCTGGGAACGCATGACATAGGAGAGGATCTGAGGCACTGTGAATCATCATGAGGGTTATGAACCCCTCTATGTGATCAGCAAGATCTGCATCTCTGTTGTATGTCTCGAACTGGGGAGGCTTGAAATTTCTATAAATAAGGGCGTCGAGAATTCGGGGAGAAGGATCTGCATCTCTGTTGTATGGCTTGACAGTTGACCGCACCTTGGGTTCGGTCGACCGTTCACGGCGCTGATGGGATTTGGGCTCGGATCTGGCTGATTAATGAGAAGCCCAACTTCGTCTTCAAGTTAGATCGTATGCCTCTAAATGCAGGGTTATCTCAGTAGTAATCGGATGGTTAGTGTATCAAGTGTATCAAACTAGGGTTTCTCTAGATCTCTATATTATCAGTTGTAACAGCTCCTAGAACGATATGATTCTATTGAGTGCTGAATAGAAGAAGAGAGTAATTCATCTGAGTGTGTGAGAGATTTCTCCATTGCAACAACAAGTAAGTTCCAGTTAGGCTTGAGAGAGAGTCATGGTGAGAAGTGTAACATTCTTGCTTATTCTCTAGTTGAAATAACATCTCGGTTTCTTCCTCTCCCGGATTAAGGCGAAAGCCCCAACCGAGACAATTCTTGCGTGCTTGTGTGATTGGTGTGATCTAGTTTTGCTTGGTAGTTTGCATTGATTGTGTTGAGGACTCAACAAGATCCTCGAAATGGAAGAATTCCACTGATTCCCTAAATAAGTAGTGTTGTAGCACCACTTGTTTCCTACAAGATTCATCCTATAATTAGAGAGAATTCCATTCACAAACGCAAAATCTATAACTATTATAATGGGAGAGATGGGGTTCCAAACAAATAAACAATTTTTTATTGTTTTTTGTATGTGTGCAAACACGTGCAGCGCACGTGTTGGTAGGTTTTTTTTTGTCCTTTTCCTTCCTCCTCCATGTGCATCGCACGTGCATCATACTAGAGGTTTTTTTTTGTCCTTTTCCTTCCTCCTCCACGTGCATCGCACGTGCATCATACTAGTAAGAAGAAAGTGCAAAACTAGATGATAGTTTCTAATAGAATAATGTAACTTCAATATAGACGAGAAATTAAGATGTTGAGAGAAATGGGAAGAATAGGAAGTTCAAATTAATAGGCTTAGTGTAGAGAAACATTAGTTAAAGCATCTTATGTGTTAGACAAGGAAAAGCAAACCCATATTTATGGATATATCTCTATTTTAGTCCTAATTGTATGTTGGTGTATGCCCTAGAGGCCAGTTGTGTCTTGATATTAATAATTTACATTGTATCATGATATTTATTTCATATATGAGGTATTTCATTTATTATGTTGTTTATTGTGATTAAATGAACATAATAAAGTCCTTAGAATAGTAGGTTCAATACATTGGGATATCAAGTGCATGACTTGATTGTGAGATCCTATTGGTTGTAATCAGAACACTATTCTTAAATGTCCCTAGTTAAGTATTATTGTGAATTAGGACAACAATAATATATAGAGACTAGTATGTGCGTAGACTAATGACCATATCTCACGGGTTATGGATATGTGATATCAAGTCTTCACATGGGTACATATTAGAGTAATAATGTACTGGACTGACCCACTATGAGAACGCTGCATGGATCGTTACGTGAGTGTCATAAGCGGTTCTCACAGTGATCATGGTGTATGTAGTCCTTTGACTTGAAGTCACTAGGGTTCCCTACATGAGAAGTTATATGTTTTAATGTCTTCAAACGTTGTCTGTAATAATGTGATTATAAAGTCGATTATTGGATATACTACAAATCATGCAGAGAGAAGTGAGTGACTTAGATAGGATTTGTTCCTTTTACATAACATGAGTGTATCTATGGGCCCCTTTATTGAGTGAGACTACAAAATGCATGGCCATGCTCAAATGAGTCAATATGAGATATTGAGCTTATTTGTTTTAGTAAGTCTACTCGGATATCAAGAAACCAAAGATTGAACTACAAGGGTGACGCTCTATGCCTTGTGGCAATTAATATATCTGAACAAAGGGACTAGACTACATGATAATATTGGTCACAAATAGGTTATGTCTAATCACTGACATTTTCGTTACTTGAGTAGCAGTGATGTATTGTTTGATACCGCTCACTATTTGTAATACTAGAATATGATTTTAGTATTACTATCAACGTAACGAGAACGTACAGGGTCACGCACTTAGAATGGATCGAAATTGAAATTTAAATCATAAGATGAATTTAATTTGGGATTCAAGTAAGACTTGGACTCTTGACATTGTTTGGACATTTAATTAGATTGAATGGACTGACTAAAGTTCAAATGTCCACACACGAATTTGAACCAGGTCAGATTGTGAGTCCAACAGCATCATTACTCTCTTAGGATTGATTTTCTACAGCTATATATATGATACATATATGTGGAAAAGTGTTACATGAGAAAACCCTATCCGTCACAGGAATTGTGAGAGAGAGAGATCGTGAGGAACATTCCCTTCCCGCAGTCGTTAGGGAAAGCTTGATTTGATCCGTTAGTATGGATACCGTAGAGGCACAGTAATATTGCAGTGCTGTGACCGACAGTCATTGGATATAGCAGATTCATCTTCAAGGTATAACTCCTAAACACGATTTATGGTTTTCGCATGAATCCATGGCTAGGTTTCGATATTTCTTTATACTTTTTCCGCTGTGTATTTGATCTGAGACTACCATCGAATCCTAACATTGTAATATAACAGAAATCCTCGATTCTTGTTCTACAACGCATTTCTACTTTGAACACTGATTTGACCCATCAAAAACTCTTAAAGCAAGACCTTAACACAGACCAGTAGGTGGGGAACTCCAAAGTTGATTGTAAACCTTGTAGCTTACTCGAGGTATTCATAGCCATCGCTCAATAACATGTGATGAGGTAAAGAAACAAACGAAAGTGGGAAAAGCAATCAGTAGGATACAATTCGTTCGAGCCAACAAAGTAGCTATAATGAGATGTTTATCGAACGGTACTCAGACTTTAAGCAGATTAATTTCTGACGCATTCGAATAGGAAAAAGAAACAGATGTATGATTAATAAACATATTGTTACATATCATATGAAATCGAAATAGGAATGGGAATTGTGAGAGGTCATGGTAACATAAGTGATATATAGTCATTCTATGCATGTAGAGCTTTATTTCTTTAAAGTCTGAAAGGGGGAAAGTATGCACGAAGAGAAAACAGAACCTCTAAAGAAACATGTAATGATGAGGTAAAGAAACAAAAGAATACAATTCATCTGAGCCGACAAAGTAGCTATAATGGGATGTTTATTGAATGGTACTCTAGACTTTAATCATATTAATTCATGTCACGTTCGAATAGGAAAAAGAAACATATGTATGATTAATAAACATATTGTTACATATCATATGAAATCGAAATAGAATTGGGAATTGTGAGAGGTCGTGGTAACATAAGTGATTTGTAGTCGTTCTATGCATGAAAGGAGGGAAAAGTATGCACGAAGAGAAAACAGAACCTCTAAAACAATAATGAGAAGTCCTCTCAATTGGAAAACTGTACTACATTAAGATTATAAAACGTGAAATTTATGTGAGTTAATAAACAATAACAGGTGAAAATAAAGCACGAAAACAACCCCACATAACAGAAGATGATTTTATCAAATGCGAAGGGTACAGACTTATCCAAGAACAGCAAAGAATAACTATGCTTTCTCACTGTTATGATAATCAAAATACTTTCTGCTGAATATGGTAAGAAAATGGTTTAAAATTCTCTATTTGATTTATAACTGTACTATATCTTGAGTATCATTGCAAGAATGTAATTTGACTTGGGTTTTGTGACTGAACAATTGTGTGCTGTTAATAGTGGAGATTATATATTTATGAACCTGTATGTTGTTCTAAATAAATTTCTATATTTCTTTTGAAAAACATAACAAAGAGATCTCCTGATTCTCTTCAACAACTATAGATGGGCATAATTCAGGTGCTGGAAAAATTAGGCTGTACTGGAGTGGCTAAAGAAAACAATACACAACGGTTCATCTTGTCAATATTGAGTATAAAATTTCCATACATTTATGATCAAGCTTGTAGGCTTTTTAATTTTGGCTCATTGTTCACAGAGGTGATCTAAAAAAAAGTTATATTTTTGTTTTCAATCTTCTAATTAAGCTCTTGATAGGTTTCTATACTTTTACATAAGCAGTTGGCGGCACTACATTCCCATATCTCTCAACACCAGTTAATTCTTTTACACAAAAAAGTTAGATTCATTTTATTTCATATATATGTGCATCATTAACTTTGTCGCATAAAGGAATTGTTATGCTATAGTGGAAAATTACGGATTTATCATATAAAAAATTGTGGTATTTGTTAATTTTTAAAGTATCTTTATCATTCATGTTGCATGATTAGATTTGTATCAATTAAAAATTTTATCCTTTCCAATTACCAATGTTGGAAAAAGGTAAAGCTTCTCCCTTTGATGCGTAACGGAACAAGCTAGCGTCTATAGTTTCCTGAACAATTAATAAAGTTGAGAAATCAACCAAATAGATCTAATACAATATTTGACAAGGCAACCGGAGGAAAATCCACTATCAAGGAGAATAATACAAATCATAGAATAATCGTTCTCTCTAATAATGGTAAATAACAATTACCTCAATCCAAGACTCACCAATCTTTCCCCACAAGGGCACAAAATGATTTTCTTGTTTATAAAAACACTCTCAAAACCCTAGAAATTCTCAAGCAATCTTACTCTATTTCATAATCCTAGAGTAGCCCTAATACTTTATATATATATATATATATATATATATATATATATATATATAGAGAGAGAGAGAGAGAGAGAGAGAGAGAGAGAGAGATGCTAGTATGAGATGGTGAGATGGAGTGTTTTTTTTGTGAGATGGGCAATTTGAATCATCCAAATCTTGATCACACCATTCACATCATTGTACATGTCATATAGATGGTGTGTACAAAATTTTAAGCCATTTGGAGACCTCTAGCCTTTGCATCAAAACGTTCAACACATCATGAAGATGATGCGAAATACATATATATGCATTTATTTGAACGCTTTGATGCATAGGCTAGAGGTCTCCAAATCGCTTGAAATTTTGTACACACCATCTACATGATATGTAGAATGTGAACGGTGTGATCGAGATTTGGATGATTCAAATCGCTCATCTCACAAAATACATTTTCATCTCACTCATCTCACCATCTCATATTAGCATTTTCCTATATATATATATGTATATATATATATATATATATATATATATATATATATATATATATATATATATCCCCCAACAGACCCATATTAATTAGGTTCGGGATAAGGGCTTTTTGACCAAAATCCACAACCACATCAATTTGGATTTGAATCAATTTGGATGATCAAGACTTCTGCTCAAGCAAAACACTGCAAACTTTAGGTCGTGCACTGCCATCTAACAACATCTAATGTATGTCTTAATTCGACCCAATGCACAGAGCTTATTTCTTCAGGTAACATCTAATGGATGTTTTAATCCAACCCAAGGCACACAGGATATTACAAATCACAATGTCAAGTTTATTCATCTCCAAATTCTAATTGTTAGATGTGAGATATTATATTACTCAGTTTAGTCTCATATCTTTATCCTTACTTCTCTCATATATATGGAAGATATTGTACTCAGTTATAATCAATACAATAATCTAATAAAGTATTTTGTTCATTTCTAAATCTAACATGGTACAGAAGCTCTACTTCTATAAGGCTTATACTATTTTTCTCCTCGTCATCGAGGTGGAGTAGTTCCCGCCTTCATTAGAATCACTCCACCTCCTGTCGCCAACATCCCTTTCTCTCGATCCTGATCAAATCCGAAATCCCTAACTCCCTAATTAATTCCTAATTAATCCCTAACCCCCTACTACTAATCAACACCACTCTCCACCACTATCTGCCTCCAACACCCGCACACCTCCACTTCATGCCCAACTCCACCATCATCTTCCCCATCATCCCAACCTCATCATCACCCAAACTACCAACCACTCGACTTCTCTTCTCGAAATAAACCCATCAGAACTCATCATGTCCACCCTAAACTCCTATCAATCCCGACACTCAAACTCCTTCCTGAACTCCACCTGCACCTAGATCCAAACTCCTTCTCAGCTTCACCCACCCAAACCCTACTTGTCATTTCCATCTTCCAAAAAACAAAAAACAAAAAACAAAAAAAAAACAAGAAGAAGAATAAGAAGGGAAAAGTTGTTGCCTGAAACCCTAATTCCTTATACTCAAAACCCTGCTACCCAAAAACCTATACCCAAATCCAAACCTGAACCGGTTCTATTTTCTAAAAATAAAAAAAAATAAATAAATAAATAAACAAACAAACAAATAAATAATAAATAAATAATCTTTATGGCACGTTCTTCAGCTTTCTATAGTAGTTGTCCCTATCCCGGTAGATTTTGATACTTCAAAAGCAAACTCGCATTGGTTGATTCACCATGAGCGTGAGAGGAGGTGTTCAGATATATATAGAGCCGCCACCACATTCCGCTGTCCTAGGCGTTCTCTCCACCGTCCAGGGCCATCCCGACGTCCATCCTAGATCCAAGAGTCCGATCGTCAAATCAATCTCAAATCCAAGAGTCAGGTCGTCCCTCAATCCCAGATCCCAGAGTCGGATCCAATCAATTCCAGATCCAAGAGTCAGATCGTTCTTCAATCCCATATCCAAGAGCCAAATACAAATCAATCTCAGATCCAATAGTCGAATTGTCCCTGCACCACCGAGCGTCGTCCCTACACCACCGAGCGTTGTCCCTGTGCCATCGAGTGTAATCCCATGCATCGTCACTAAGCATCATCACTAAGCATCATCACAGCATCACCATGCACCTTCAACAAGCACCATTTCTATCCCACCGTGCACTATTCTTGCACCATCGAGTGTCATCCCTGCATCACCATGCATTGTCCCTATATCACTGTGTCATCCCTGCCACATGAACATCATCAACATTTCAAACTTATATTGGTTGAATCAATTTGAATTTAAAAGCAATGCTAGATGTGAGATATTATATTACTTAGTTTGTCTTATATCAAAAAATTCATTAGTTTAATCTTTATTTCTCTTCTATACATATATGAGACATTGTACTCAGTTATAATCAATCCAATAATTCAATAAAATATTTTTTTTATATCTAAATCTAACACTAATTACAAAACCACACTGCAGGTTTATTTCTATCGCTAGTCGTGCTTTTCTATTTGCGAATGGCCAATCAAATATTTATACATTTTCAATCTATATTCTCACTCAAAGTTAATGAGCAATAACAACGGTATAAGTTGGTCTCAAATTTGAATCCGGTCCTGCTCAACAGAAATGTAGACGATTATGAATAGTCTGTAGTAACATTAGATCCATGTCGTTATTTTCACTGATGACAAACATTAATTAGATGCAAATAATCTCTCATTAGCAATTATAACAGAGGAGATTTAAAACAAAGATTGTGCCATAATCCTATCAATTTAATTTTGAATTACAAAATCAATGACCAAATACTACAAAACAAAACACTCAGAAATTAAAGAGATACTTCAGGTTCTGTTGTATTGAAATTCAATCCCATATAAATTTTATTTTGTGTTCTTATTAACCCATCACTAAACATCTTATGACGAAAATGTTACAGAAAAGCCAAACTTGCAAACCACTGAGAAGAGGCAGGCAAGCATTAATTCCTGTTTCGATGTTGGAAAAGATGCACCAAATCTGATCAGTATCAATTTACTCATTAATCAGATACCTAATTCTCTCTTCCTAACCTGATGGGTATTTAAATTGTAAACACTGAAAAAACAAAACAAAAGAAAATTAAAACAAAACGAAATGACTCAGCCTAGAAACAATGAAAAACCAAACTAGATATAATCAAAAACATAAAAATAAAATTCAAAATGAACAAAGATTTCTAGTGATCATCAAATATGGAGATGATAAGGGCAGACGACAAGCAGAGCTAAACTGTCAATTTATAGTTGTTGGCTAGGGTTTTCTTTGAAGAGGAGAGTTTTATGGGCCGGGCCAAAGTTTATACTTCAGAGTTCAGATCCATGTGCTTTGTGGGTTTTTTTGTAACAAACATGTGGGCCCGGTTGTAATTCTTCTTCTTCTATCTTATTTTGTCAATTTTGAATTATATCTTTATCCTTCCTTTTAGTAAACTAGTAATTTACATGTACGCACATCTTTCTTTATATATATATACTAGTAATCTACACGTGCGATGCACGTTTTAATAATTTCAAAAAATAAAATAAAAACTTTGATGTAGGAAGGATTTGAACCGGAAACCTCCGTTATATTAGTTATGTACGTGCATTGCACATGTTGGTAGAATGACAAAATGACAAATGATACTAAGGTCTTCTCCCATTATAATATTATAAAGATTAAAGATATATATATAGAGAGAGAGAGTAATGTTCCGTTGTGCACTCGGCATTTCTAGTCTTCGTATCCACAATCCGAACCGTTCACATTAATCTACACGTCTAAATTAGACTAAATATGTAAATCAAATTATTTGAAATTTATTTGTCCGTCCATCATGTGACTATAAAAAACAACGATTTTCAGTCATACAATTTTGTAACACTTCAATGGATGAGCAAATGAATTTCAAATGATTTGATTTTACATATTTAGAATAATTTAGACGTGTAGATCAATGTGAACTGTTCGAATCGTTGATACGAAGGTGGGAAAACCGAGTGCACACGAGTGCATATGGAGGTCTAGTGCACAACGGAACATTTCTCTCTCTCTCTCTCTCTCTCTCTCTATATATATATATATATATATATATATATATATATATATAATTCATGTTACCGTCTATATGTATTTTCTATGTATTTCTGTATTTCAATTCCTAATAAATTCTTTTTCACTCTTAAATTTATTTTTTATTCTTTTTGGAGTTACTAGTAGAGTTCTTTCTAAACATTAAATGTATTTGTAGTTATTTTCAAATGATTTATATTTTAACAGGACTGTTATTTTATTCTAGAAGTTGGTTTCTTTTTCTATTGGATATTAATTTTTGAACTTAAGCCCAAATCAGCCTGTAATTTATTTAGCTGTTTATTTTACAAATCCACATTTTAAATCGTAATTTATTATATAAATTGTTTACTTACTTAATTTGTATAAGCCCACAACTTAAGCTCATGCCTTATTATATTATTGTTTTGATTATTAAATTTTAATAATCAAAACTCTCATCTTCTATTCACTTTCCCTATACCCGAAATCCACAGGCAGAAATCCCAACACCGACATATCCAAACTTGACCCGTTTCTCCTTCCAATCAACAAAAAAAAGGATTAAAAGTTGTTGCCCGAAATCCTAATGTGCTAATATCCTATACTCAAAACCCTACTACCCGAAAACCTATACCCAAATCCAAACCCGACCCGGTTCTATTTTCTAAAAATAAAAATAAATAAATTGTAACACCCTGGAATTTTAAATAATGCTTTTTGAGTTAATAAATGAATTAAAGTGAATTTTTTTGTGATTTAATAAACTTTTCTGAAATTTACTTTTTTGCACGTGCAAATACGTGTAAATATTTTCTTGGAAATACAAGGTCAAGAATTTTTAATTGGAGGACCTAATATTAATTATTAGTGAATATTAATTTCAAATTTTCTGGATTTTACACACCACTATTGGTATTTTTCGTAAATATTGCTAAATGAAGGGGTCTTTTTGCAAAAGTTGTACTTGGAGGCCAAAAATTACAAAGTGGATTTTTCTAGGCTAGAATTGAGGCCGACCAGATCTGGGGGATTTGAGAGAGGATCAATCTCAACCAAATTGATTAAATTAGTTCCCTAATATAATGTATCTATATATGTAAATGTATTTTCTTAAAGGATATTTAGTAAATCTTATCCAAACCCTAAAAATGCATTTCGACCTGTTATAAACAGCAGCCGTCACCCCCTCCCTATTGGGAATTTACTTTCTCTCTATATTTCTTGAGTTTGAGAACTTGATCTTAGAGCTTTTGCAAAAGGAGGAGAAGGGCTTTCTTATTTCTTTATTTCTTCGAGTTAATCTCTTCTTGAAAGATGAGTGATATTTTTATTTTGTTCTATATTATTGAGTATGATGGCTTGTCTAGTAGGATGCATGCTAGAAGATTTTATATTTGATGTAGTGAACAAATTCTATGAATGAGTAGTATTCTCACCTCTTAATTATTTACTGTTATGATATAATGAATGGATTAACTGTTATGTCAAAATTTTATAAAATTATAATCTAAGTTGATCTAGCATGAGATGGCTCTAAGTGAATGCATAATCAAAACAAAATCTTCATGAACAAGTAGAAATCGATGTATGATCCCTTATGTAAGATTGATTGAAAATTTGACATTTCACAGTATCCATATTTTGACATATACCATGACTGATTGATTATATATGAGTTAATGTGGAGTTTGTATGAGATTGCATGAGACATTATCTAAACTAGAAAAGATCCAAATTTTCTTCATGAAAGTGTATGCCTCATTGTGTTATATCATGTATAGCTATTATGCGATGCACTTGATAGGTTTACATATACATATGGATGAATGATGGACTGTTAATCACTGTTTCCCTCACTTGATTATTGTTTTGACTGGGCATGAGGAGTTTTTGCCTTATTTTGAGTTGGATGTGATGTGAAGGGGAAGAACTGGGGTTTTGTTGAGTTGGATTTGGGATATTGATGAATGAATGTTTACTTCTTGATAGATCTCAGGTTTTTTTATGTATGTATGCTCATATTTCAGTACAAGAAGATTTGTGATTGTTTTTACTGATGTTTCCAAAAGTTTTGTGGAAAAAGTCTTATTTAAATCTTTTATTCGATATTGTGATTTGAAAATTGAGATTTTCGTGAAACCTATGAAAGAATTTGATTGACATATGAACTGAGTTGGACTTGACCAAGATTGTGCCTATTATATTGTAAATTGCATCGTAGGAAACTACAGATTCTTGCATTTATACCGCATATCAGTTTTGATGAGTTGTGAAGTCTTTGGTTGTAGCAGGTTCGATATGTCAGTCGACTGCCACGTTATTGAATGCGAGCGGCAGTCGACTGTCATGCCTCACCAGTAGCCTCCTAGCCATGATGGTTGACCGTAGTAAATTGCATTGCGCTCGACGGTCGACTGTCATGGGTTTGGGGTTAATTCTTTTCTTCGAAATGTGTCAGTCGATCGCAGTGTTTTACACTGTGACTGTCGGTCGACCGACATCCCCTGTATGGATTATTAGTTCCTTTTTCTTCGAATCAATGTTTTCTTCAAACTCATGGATTATTGTTTGTGCAATGCTCATGGGATGTTTGTGCAATGAGGGTTCCTAGATGACCTATGAGTGAGGCAATCCCCAGATTCCGGGACGATGGATGAAATAGGCCACAGAATGATCCACATGAGTGAGATTGACCTCTAGTATTCTAAGGGCGAGAACCAATACTTGCAAAATATCTAAAAATCGTAGTAGTCACTAGTCATTGTAGTAGGATAATTGCATAACGTGGGATCGAAACCTATAAAGTGGAGAACGATAAAGGCTTGTACCGTATCTATGTAGAGTGGGGGCATAGATTCGGCAAGTGTGCATTACTTTTCATCATATGCATTTTTGATTTCCTTGACTTGATTTATGCTTGTTTTCTGTTTTCCACACTTGACACTTAGCCTAGTTCACTTGATGATTTACGTTTTTTTTGTTGTTATTTCTGTCACGCCCCGCTTCCCAAAAGAAATACGGAATACGGTACGCGACTAAGCCCAGCGAATGATTCTCACCATTCATAAGCTGTATGGATCTACTCAACTCAGTCCAAAAGTAAATATAACAATATACTCAACCAAGCATGCGAGAACAATTATTAACCAACAATATTTATTTGTAACAATGATAAATATCCCAAACAAATACGAGATCTGAAACAAAACAAAACTCCGGGACTACAAGCCAAAATATAAGTCTCAATACAATAGCATGAATAAAATGGTTCAAAACAAAACATTAAGCAAAATTGTCCAATGCGCAACTTAAAACTTTTGTTCACCAACTCCAATAGGCAAATGATCACCAAAACCTGCTCATATGACATTTACTAGGAAAATAGGAAAACAGAAAAATATAATGCCCGTTAGTTGCAAGTTCTGGGCTGCAAGTAGTACAAGCAGGAAAAAGGAAATGGGAAAAATAAAACAAAACAGGAAGTACTGACATGGAGAAAAGTAGAGACAATCTACAGATAACATGAAACAGTGGATAAACAGTGTAGATAACAGTAACGGTAACAGTAAAGATGACAGTAAGATGTGACAGTAAAACAGTTGTTCTTATGTCTAATATTCATTACTATCTAGGCAGCACTTCATGCGTCCCACTTATTTACCACATGGTTGCTACATCAAACAGTTTCGTTTTAAGATTTCGTAATGGAACCCATAGCATCGTATATTCAGACAAACAGTAACAGTAACAGTAACAGTAATAGCAAATAGTAACGGTGTCATGGATCATGCCCTCATGCATCCAGAGAAAAACAGCTGGAACCACAGTAAACAGTTGGGAAAAACGAGTCCCCTTCTGAATACACATTTCTATATTGTCCACTACTAGATCTTTCCCTTAACCCCGGCTTGATTAGTTTTCATTATTATTAAATAGGTGTCAACAAACACAAATAGGGCAAAAAGACATGGTAAGAACAAAGGACAAGTCTAAGATGAATAGGAAACACAAACGAGTGAGTGTAAGGATGGCAACTGGGCTGGGTCAACCGGTGACCCACCCGCGACCCGCCTGTTGAACCCGGCCCGGTTAAGAGTTTGGCGGGTTCGGGTCGAACCCGTGTACAGTAACGGGTCGACCCGGGTCGAAGAAAACCCGAATCCAACCTGCCTACCCCGGCCCGCGAACCCGCGAGTCGACCCGCAGATTACGACTCGTTGGACCCGTACGGGTTGACCGTTGACCCGCGAGTCAGCGGCCCGTTGGGTGCACTGTTCAACAGAGCCCAATAACGGCTCTTTTAGCCCTTTTTTGGTTTTTTTTTTGGTTTTTTTTCACATTTTTAGCCTATAAATACCCCCAAAAATCTCCTTAAAAAATCACACCTTACTCTCTTACTCTCTCTACTATTATACATCATTTCTAAGGAATTTTTCAACAATTGTAGTATTCAACAAGCAAGTCTACAACGAGGCATATACACGATCAATTTTCGATCGTATCGAAATCAAAATTCAATGTCTTCAACATCTTCAACTCTCTTCAACCCTCATCAAATCTCCTTCAAGCTCTCCTCAACTCTTCAATTGCGGAATCGGCAAAACGCTTCTTTCTAGTTCTATTCTATTCTTATTTTTACGGTTTATTTTACATATGCGTATTCCACGGTGAACGGTATCAAAATTTCATACCTCTTTCGTTATTTTTTTTTTTTGCGTTGTAGTTAAAATTATTGTTGGTTTTTTGATCTTCTCTATCTCAACCCTCTTATTTTTTAGATTTTTTTTATAATTTACTGTTCCTACATTGTGTTTTTTTTACATACATTAATACATTACTACATTATATCTAGATCACGCGGTAGCAGTCGTAGCGGGCAAGATTCTTCCTCCTCTTTCCGTAGGCCACCAATTGTCCCAATTAGTGAGCCCGCCCAAGGGTACCATGATCCTCCTACCCAACAATGGGGTACACACGACGAGGTTGTAGGTGACATACAATTAGAAGAAGAAGAACAACAACAACAACCAACCGAAACCACACAACCCTGTAGTAGTAGGAAAAGTAGAGGTGAAACTAGTGATTGGCATAAGTTTTACGATTATATCCCGGATGAACATACTCCGGGTATAGGTTTGAAAGTTTGTAAAACAAGTGGTAAAACATACAAATTCAAGAGGGGTGACGGCACTGGTACAATTAGTAGACACGTCCAACATAACCATAAATACCTTCTTGCTGACCTACAAGGCCAACAAAAAATTAACCCTAGAACCGGTCTAGTTGATAGCCACCCTTATGATCCCGATCTTGTTCGTCGGGAAATAGCCTGATTAGTCATTAAGGAAGAGTTACCATTTTCCTATCCCGAGAGTAAGGACTTGAAAAATTTTAATCAAACGGCCTTAAACCCTCATTTTAGAAGAATTCCGAGAAATACTTGCAAATTGGATTGTTTTAAACTGTACATCGAAATGAAGGATGCTTTGATTGCAATTTTATGGAGTTTAACTTGTGGAGTTAGTTTAACTTCGGATTGTTGGACGGGTGTCAACAATATTCTAACGATGGGAATAAACTCTCATTGTATCGACAATGATTGGATTCATCAAAAAAGAATCATATCACTTGCGGCGTTGCCGTATCCCCATAGTGGCACTGAAATAGCAAATCATATCATAGAAATTTGTGATGTTTTTCATATTCGCGATAAAATTATGTGTATTAGTTTTGATAATGCATCTAACAACAATGTAGCAATTACTACTTTAAAATTCGTATTAAACCCTCCATCTGACAATATTTTTCATGTTAGATGTGCATGTCATATTATAAATTTATGTGTTCAAGATGCATTAAAAATAGCCGATCCATATATAGTTAAAATTAGAAATTGTGTACATTTCATTGCATTAAGTCCAAGCATATTACAAGAATGGAAAGCTTGGTGTAGGGTTAGAAATGTACCTTTTAGAAGATTTCCAAAGGATGTTAGACATCGATGGAATTCTACTTTTGATTTACTAAATGTTGTTACCGAATATAAAGCAGTTGTAAATGATTTTTGTATCGCAAAAAATATGTAGAATTTTGAAATGACTCCCCCCGATTGGTTTTTTGCCGAATCTTTGTTGAAATTTTTAGAACCTTTTAAAACCGCAACTTTAAAATTTTCAAAAACATATGAATCTACTTCTAGTAGCATTTTTATTGAATTAGTTAGTATGATGCAAACATTTAATGAAATGTTAAATGATATCAATGTTGGTGAGATTGTAAAACCTACATACAAAATTTTTTTGAAGTATTATTTTCCTCCCCGTATGTTGATTTGTGTTGATACCGTTATGGATTCTCGTATCAAATTAGAAGGTACGAAGAGTTTGATTGAAATATTTTTTGCATTACTTGGAAAAAATGTAGAATTAGTAATTGATTGCGCTATTTTTTTAGTTCAGTTTGAATCTACGTTAAATAACTTGTATGATTATTATGATAGACGTTTTTCTTCTAGTAGTTCAAATTCTGTAGTTAGTTCCTCTTCTGGTACTTCTAAAGTTAAGGGTAAAAGTAGAATTGGTGATAGAACATTTAATTTACTTGAACAAATTCAATCAAAAAAACCTAGGACTAATCAACCAAATGATTTAAATTGGTATAACCAACAAGATTCTGAGCCTTCTACTTCTCCACTAGATATTTTAGAATGGTGGAAAGACCATGAACACACTTTTAGCATTCTGTCAATTATGGCTAAAGATTTACTAACTCCTCCTGTCTCTACAGTTGCTTCTGAGAGTGCATTTTCTTCAAGTGCCAGGGTTCTAATTGATTACAGGAATTGCTTGAAGCCCGATTCGTTAGAGATGCTCGTTTGCACAGAAGACTGACTGAAGGCTGAAGATAGGATAAAAGGGAAAGCACTATCAACATCCACAAGTGGGAGCAACTCGCCAGAAGAACAACAACAACAGCAACAACAATAACTACTTTGCTTGTAATAGCAACTCGACCGACACGTTAGGAATTGTATTATATCTTTGCTTGTTATGTTAAATTAGAAAAATTGGAGTCAATTAAAATTGTATATAAGAAATATGTTATTGTATAAAACTTATTTGTGAATTGAATTCTTCATTTCATTAGAAATTGTGAAAATTGTATAACTTAAATTCATATGAATAATATTTCAAAATTTTTTGCTAATTTCACTCTTTCAATCTTATTATTATTATTGTTACGATTTTTAATGTTTATTAGTATTATTAGTTACTTAGTATTATTATTATTATCATTATTATTATTATTATTTTAAGCTACAAAAAATAATAAAAAAACCCTACCTATATAAACGAGCCAACCCGCGGGTCGACCCGACCCGACCCGGGTTGAACCCTAAAGGGTTCACGGGTTGGGCGGGCCACCTAAACCAAGTTTGGGCCCGGCCCGGCCCGACCCGGCTAAGTGGCCAAACCGGCCCGAGCCCGCCCAAGTCACGTGCCAATCCGGACGGGTTCGACCCGGCCCGGCCCGTTCGACCTGTTTGCCATCCCTACGGGTGACAAAAACTGTAGCGCCCCGAATTTCTAATATAATATCTCAGAAATACGTGGCATAATTCCAGCATCTACCTCATTGTAATAGTAAACATAGCCAAAATACATAATTACTTTTCAACTTTTATTATATCAATTCTTTACAAAACACAGCGTAAAAATAAACACCTTGAATTACAATTCTTTCTTTTACAACACATTCTTTTATAATTTACATAAACCACATTATCATTCTACCACATGCATCCAAATCCCATGCTATAAGTACCTACCTGTAAAATATGAGGTTAGAGATAACCCTAACGCCCAAAACTATAGGAGTCAGTCATAACGGTGTGAGTGACATCAAAAGAAGTACAATATAAATAAAATGTAAAGAATAAAGTCATAAACAATATATACCAATGGTAGTAACAAATGGAATATGAAATAACAATAAATAAAACATGAAAATATCAAGTGAAACTAGACTAAGTGTTAAGTGTAGGAAAACAGAAAACATACATATATAAAACCAAGTCAAGAAAACACAAATGCAATATGATGACTCTCTAATGCATACTTGTCAGATTCTATGCATTCCATACTACATAGGTCTTGTGCAAGACCTTATCGTTCTCCACTTTATAGGGTTAAATTCCTCGTTATGCAACTAATACTACTACGATGATAGAAACAAGATCCAGAATACTTCGCGAATAGGTATCACAACCCTCGACGCACAAGCATCATGTAAGAATAGCTCTGACCCCCTGGAAGAATCACCTCCCTGACGTGTACCCCACGAATAGATTTGCGAAACCCTCGACGTGCAGATACACTAGTACATCCCGTGAATAGGCCTGTCGACCCTCGACACGCGAATGAACCTGTATGCTCCATGAATAGGCCTACAGACCCTCAACACGTGAACATATCAAATGTCCTCTCGAGACAGGGTAACACACAGTCCTGGAATGCATCCGTTGGACTAGACCCCTAGAGCGTATACTTATGTTTCTAAGTTCTATCACATCTCCATTAGTGCCTGTCCTTAAGTTGATTATTATTAAAACACAAATTTCCCCTCTATAGAGTTAGTGTATCTTGCCAGACTTAATTCCACAACAACAACCCCAAGACCCAACTAGTCAAAATCCACAAAATCTCATTTGCCGGTTCACAGGAATCCCACCCAACTCCTAAAGACTCACAAATCGAATATCAACACAAAATCTTTCAATAAAACTTTTAATTCCAAATCTCAAAATGCTTATATCAATGAAAATTTCTTTAATCAACAAAACCAAATTCATTCAGTATACTCACAATTCTAGAATTGAAATAAAGTATTAAATCCATCAAGTAACTGAGAATCATATTTTTAAGTCGTAGAAAGTCACAAAACATCAATTTCTTCAAAAACCATATATATTTCACTTTATAAAGTTATATAAATATAATTTAAATTCTATTAAAATCAAAATATAACTTTCTGTAAAATACTGTAATTTGTAGCAAAACATCATCTAAAATAATAGGTCAATAATCTATAATATCGAAAAAATAATCGTTCAAGAAATCAACCGAAAACTCAACAAAACAATACATACAACATATGTCGGTCGACTGTCAAAACAGTTCAAAATAACGACGGTCGATTGCAAAATCCCAGAAAATCCAATTTTTCAAATGACGGTCGACTGCACATTTTAGTTCAAAATGGAACAGGTCGACTGACATGCCAAGAAAATACAACTTTGAATTTCGTGCACATTTTAACTCATACTTTGTTTAATCTTTGTAAAAAACAAAATTCCTAAGATGATCAAATACAACTTGTTTAACATATTGGAGTTTATAAAACAAATCAAAACTTCATCAAATTCATAAAAGAGCAATTTTCGACAAATTCTTCAAAATAGGACATATGTATGTATATAAGTGTATATATGTGTGTTTACATCAGTTAAAGCTTCAAGAAAATATCGTATATAGGTAATATATTATCCTAATCAATCTCAGGATTAAGACAACTCAAGATCCAATAAAAAACTTCATAAAACTCAAAAATCAAACTTTCGACCATATATTATCAGACCCGAATTAAAACAACTCTACCCCTTCAAAACTTGATCTTTTTTTTTTATCCAAAACCCCTCTTGTAATTGATTAAACACATACACCACTACTCCCATCAGTATACCCATGAATATGTACAATTATAACATTTGAATAATCAAGTTTTACTTCATCAAAAGATCAAAACAGTACGTACATGTGCACAAATAGTAAAGAACTCAACTTTGTTCACTTTTATGCATTAACATCATACAATCTCATAATATATGTTCGAATCGGCAAGAATCTAATACAAAACAACATACCTATAATTTCTATTAGGTTTTTAACAATCTCAAGTCATCTATATAGAGTTTTAATCATCAATAGCATAGTTTTCATGAAAAGATACAATCTTTTATTCATCAATCCATCAATATCATCAGACAATCCTCTAACATGCTTCCTAATTGACAAATCCTCACAAACAACATGCATCGAACAATAAGAAATTAAACATATGTCACTCACCTTATTGAAGAATTAACCGAAAATAATAAAGAGAATAATAAAAGTTCTTCCTTTCGCAAGAAAACCAAGATCCTCGCTTCGAAACTCCAAGAAATCAATAATAAAGTAAACACTTTATGTAATGCAACAAAGAGACAGTTGCACTCTATTTATATTAGGTCGGAAATTAGGGTAATTAGGGTTTTGAATAGGTTTTGCAAAAATATCCCTTTTGAATACATCTTTACATATATAAATTCTTATACTTGGAAATTAGATAAACCAATTCACTTTAAATTTAAAAACAAAAATAACCACACTAATAATGGCCAGCACTGGGTTTAAATTCAGCAAAACAAATTTGTAATTTTTACTTCTAAGTGGCAATTTTGCAAAAGACCATTCTTTAAGAAATTTGTAAAATAAACCAAATCTATTAAAACAAAAAGTAATAAAGTAAACTTTTTACCTTTGAGTTGGCTAGCCATCATGCTCAGCCCAAAAATCTGAAAATCTGGAGTTTTCACTCCAAGTGGTAATTTTGCACAAAAGCCCATCTTTTGTAATATTTGCAAATATGACAAATAAATATTAGAAAAAATCCAGAAAATTCATAAATAATACCTAATAATAAATAATAGGTTTCCCCTTAATAATTTTTGACTTTGAATTTTTCAAGAAAATATTTGCACGTGTAAAAGATAATTTTCATAAAAAAGTTTATTAAATCAACAAAATAATTTTAATTCATTTATATACCTTAAAAAATTTGTTTAAAAATCTAGGGTGTTACAAAAACAACGAAACATCCAGTTCTGGACAGCAAAATACTACTGTACCAAATCTGAGATCCCCATTGCTACAGAACTGCAAATCTAGATCCATCAGAAAATCCAGAAACTAGACTCTTTTCTAAATCCAGCGCATATATGCAAGTGATACATCAGCCACAGAAACAGAGCTTAAAACAGCATTTAATATAGAACTTATGTTCAGCCAAAAAATGCAAAATCTTGTTCATAAGCATGGAAAGGATTTAAAAATATCATAATTAAATATGAGAAAAATTTGGGAGATTCCCTAGCATATCTAATCTCAACATATAAAATATAACCAAATTATATTACATATAGTTTAGTCAATAAAATTGGAAAAATAGAGTAATGCAACAAAATTTCAATTCTGAAAGTTCAGACACAGCAGTACCAAAACAGAGATAATTCACAAAATACAGTTCAAAATCCAGATCCGTCAAAAGGGTGACAAAATAGATTAATCAGGCTACAATTTATATTCACAAAGTTTTCATCAAAAATGAATAGAATCAAGTTGAAAACATAATTCTTTACTGGACAACATGCAGTTTGGAAATATATCGATTGGTTTCATAAGCATGAAATGAGATACAAAAGTCATTAATTAATTCCACAAAAATTAGGGATTGAGCCCAATCATAACTAAACATACCCATAAAAATATCAAGTCCAAATTCTTCTTTTAATATCAGTTTTAAAATAATAGTTCATACAGCAATCATATAGTTCAGAATCTGGAATATACGATATGACTGTAGTACAACAACAATAACTCATGCATCGAAAATCGGAATTCAAATCCATTGAAAGTTCTGAAAACTAGCAAACGAAGCCTACAAATCATGTTCACAAATTTATTTATTTTACTGATGTTAACAGAGTCAAATTTACTGTACGAAATAGGGCAGCAGCAAAACAAAACTTCTTTTATGCATTTCATCAAACAATTTAATTACAAACAATCCAATCTAAGATGTCATACAAAGTATGGTATATAGGTAACTCAAATCAGCATGGCATATGAATTAACAGTCTATAATGAGATAATATACCTAACAAGCATCCAAGTACAAATTATCTATAACATACGGTGTGTCACAAACAATCATACAATCAAAATGTCTATCTAATCTAATTTGTTTTTATGCAACGGGTGACAACTACTGTGAACTAATCATGATCAAGAGATGAAGGGATGGATCAACTAACAAGATAAATGATCATCATGAGGGTACAAAAACAAATGCATGCAAGACTACTTACGGTATTTAACTTGTATGACAAACAATTACATACAAGCTACTTGCCTAGTAACGACGATGAATATGAAGAATAGAATAACTGGAACGGATCCCGAACAACGAACACCACTCACGAACAAGATACAGCACGAACAAGAGCGAGAACCAACACCAACACAAAACACGTGCGGTGCACGTGTCTCACATGTACACACACGGCAGCAACAACAAAGGTGTCAACAGCAGCACTGGGCGATGGCGACGGCGACGACGACGAGGCAGCTTAATACGTCGGGTGTTGGCCTCGGCAAGAGAGAAGACGACTGCGGTGCAGCACAGCCGCGACACAGGAAGGGCGGACGACGACAGCAGTGAGGCTGCTGTGGCCGCTACAGCTCGAGCGGGGACAGGGAGCACGGGGGTACACGGGGTTAGCAGTGAGGGGAAAGGAAAGGGCTGTCAGCAGTAAGGACCAAGACGACGATGGTAAGGAAGGGGAAGATCGGGAGAGAGATGGGGATCGGGAGTAGGGTAGGAGTGACGGCTAAGAGAGAGAGAGAGAGATGTATTAGGGTTTAGATAATTAGGGTTAGGGTGTTTAGGAGAGTTATATAGAGTCAAAGCGGGTTCGGGTTAACTGTGTAGTATCCAATAGAAAGAAGAGAGTCCAACATTAAATAAATAGGCCATGAATTAAGTTTAGACAATAAACAAGGAGAAGAACAATATGCAGATCAATCAAATGAGAATATAAAGACGGAATCAAGACAAAAATGAATCATAAGGAGAACAACAACAAACAATTCAAAAGGAACGTAAAGAAATATAATCAGAAATGAAATAAAACAACCAGGAATTTAATTAAATACAAATAAAAATACAATAATGAGTCACAGGGGTTACAATTTCATATTTCATTCGATTTATTATGTTAATATGTTGACTATATATTCATTCTTTATGTTTATTTAAGTTGTACTTCTTTTTATATATCACTCACACCGTTATGACTAACCCCTGTAGTTTTTGGGATATCTCTAGCATCATTTTTCACAGGTAGGTACTTTTAGCATGGAGTTGGGAGCATGTGGTAGATTGTTTTATGTTATCATATAAGTTGTAAAAGATGTGTAAATATGGAACTGTGTTGTAAAATAAATTGTAATTCATAGTGTTTTAATTTCCGCTGTGCTTGTAAAAGAAATGATGTAATAATAATTTTAAATTTCCCTGTATTTGTACTATGTTTATAATTACAATTGAGGTAGATTCTGAGAATTATGCCATGTATTTCTAAATTTATTTATTGAAAATTCTGGGCGCTACATAAATAAATAAATAAATAAATAATCTTTATTCCAGGTTTTTCAGCTTTCTACAGTAGTCATCCTGATCCCGAGAGATTCCGATACTTCGTAAGCAAACTCACATTGGTTGATCCACTATGAGCCTGAAATGGGGTGTCCAGATATTTATAGCGCCTCCACCACATCCCGCTGTCTTAGGCGTTCTCTCCACCGGCCAGGGCCATCCCAATGTCCATCCTAGATCCAAGAGTCAGATCGTCTGATCAATCCCAGATTTAAGAGTCAGATCGTCCATCAATCCCAGATCCTAGAGTCGGATCCAATCAATCCCAGATCCAAGAGTCAAATCATTCTTCAATCCCATATCCAAGAGCCAAATACAAATCAATCTCAGATCCAAGAATCAGATCGTTTCTGCACCACCGAGCGCCGTCCTTGCACCTCCGAGCACCGTTCCTGCGCCACCGAGCGTCATCCCTGCGCCATCGAGCGTCATCCCATTCATCAACACTGAGTGACGTCCCTGCATCACCAAGCGCCTTCACCAAAAGCCATTTCTATCCCACTGTTCGTTGTCCCTGCACCATTGGGCACCGTCCCTTGCACCATCAAGTGTCGTTCCTGCATCACCAAGCATTATTCCTGCATCACCATATGTCATCCCTGTCACATGAATATCATCAATATTTCAAACTTATGTTGTTTGAATTAACTTGAATTTGAAATGAATGTTAGATGTGAGATATTACAATACTCAAATTTGTCTTATATCCAAAAAATGCATTAGTTTAATCTTTACTTTTCTTCTATATATGTATCAGACATTGTAGTCGGTTATAATCAATCCAATAATTCAATAAAGTATTCTTTTATACATCTAAATCTAACACTAATTACAAAACCACACTGCAGGTTTATTTCTATCTCTTGTCGTGCTTTTCTGTTTGCGAATGGCCAATCAAATATTTATACATTTTCAATCTATATTCTCTCTCAAAGTTAATGAGCAATAACAACAGTATAAGTTGGTCTCAAATTCGAATCCCGTCCTGCTCAATAGAAATGTAGACGATTATGATTTGTCTGTAGTAACATTAGATCCATGTCGTTATTTTCAACGCTGAAACACGATAGCGCAATTGCCATCTTTGAGTAAAGCAAACATTAACTAGATGCAAATAATCTATCATTAGCATTTATAACAGAGGAGATTAATTTAAAACAAAAATTTTGCGATAATCCTATCAATTTAATTTTGAATTACAAAATCAATGACCAAATACTACCAAACAAAACACTCAGAAATTAGAGAGATACTTCATGTTCTGTTGTATTGAAATTCAATCCCATATAAATTTTATTTTGTATCTTATTAACCCATCACTAAACATCTTATGACGAAATTGTTCCAGAAAAGCCAAACTTGCAAACCACAGTGAGAAGAGGCAGGCAAGCATTAAATCCTGTTTCGATGTTGGAAAAGATGCATCGAATCTGATCAATATCAATTTACTCATTAATGAGATGCCTAAAGCTCTCTTCCTAACCTGATGAGTATTTAAATTGTAAACACTGAAAAAACAAAACAAAAGAAAATAGAAATACAACGAAATGACTCAGCCTGGAAACAATGAAAAACCAAACTAGATATAATCAAAAACATAAAGATAAATTCAAAATGAACAAAAATTTCTGGTGATCAGAGCATCCGTAGTCGTTTGCCATATATCCAAATTTTCCAAAATTTGGAAAAAAAAGCGTTGCAGTCATTAGCCATTTATCCAAAATTTAGCAATTGCCAAAATATAGCTAATGAAAAATGATTTACCGTCCCTTCGATCGGACGAAAGATTATCTTCCGTCGCTTAAAATTTTGGGATCGGATGAAAGATTATCTTCCATCGCTTAAATTTTTTTTTATTGGATGAAAGATAAAGTACCATCCCAAAAAATTATAAAAAAAAAAGTGTCGGACGGTAGATAATCTACCGTCCCTAACAATTTTGTATAAGACAAAAGTGTTGGGACGGTAGATTATCTACCGTCCCTCACTTTTAGCATTTTTTTTTTGATGAATCGGATAGAGCCAAACGGCTCCAGCCATCAAAACATATATATATCAATAAAAACAGTTAATTTACAGGCAATAATCAATGGTTTTATAAGGAGTAAAACAGAAATAAGAATACACAAATAATACAAAAAAGGCTGATTAGCACGCCAAGCGGAGGGAGCGAGATCAAAACGAAGCGCCACACCGACAAACAAGGACGGGGGCGGAGTCATCATCCAGAAAAAAACCAAGCTTCTGATGGAACCAACCAAACAATCCGAGCCCGAAGGAATATCAGGACGACAGGAGAGCGCCAAGAGCCAGGAGACCAAACCTCCCCACTCGAAAAACCACCAACTCCACTAGCAGTCCCATGGAACTCTAGCAGCACAACGGAGGCTAAGACAGACTGCCTAAACCACGGATGGCAAAGCAAATACAAGTCTCAACTGAGCATCAGGAGATGAGCTGACACAGTAGCTGCATTCCGCGCAAGAAGACGGGCACTCACACGAATCTGCGAAGTCTTATAGACTTTCTTATTGTAACACCGCTTCACGGGGGGGCTGCTACCATCACTGAAGGGGGGGATGAAGTCGCAAGGTCAGAAGAACTAGCTTCGATGCGGAGCGATGGGGTAAAGAGACAACTTGAGGGAAAACTTGAGGCCACCGACGAGGCTATGGGGACGGCGCTAGTAATAAAGAACGACGGGGGAGAGAAGAGTAAACCGTGACCGGGGGAGACTTAGGGGGGATAGAGTACAAGAAGGGTTTAACTTCCATCAGGAGCTGATTGAGCCACAATTGGACTCCCAAATATTGATACAAAGAAAATAAGCATCCCGGGAAATGAAACGAAAACATAGAACATTTGGGATAAGATATCCCTAATGCACAAGGATTATTAAAAACTAAGGAGGGGACCTCAAAAGAAATAATAGTCTTGATTGGGTGCACTTGGGGAGCAGAAGATCGGCAGTGCCGAGAGAGCCCCCTCGCACGCCGAGGCCAATAATGAGAAGAGAGGTGTGATGACAACGAACCAGGATATTTACTTAAGTTCCAACACAACGAAGGGGCCCCTAAGAAAGAACGAGGATGAGCCTTGAAAGAAACCGAGCGAGGGAAGGATACGAGTTTCGGATAAACCTTACGATCCATCAAAAGGTTAGCAATATTAGAAGGTCGAAGAGAAGCAGGAGAAACACAAACAGTAGAGAAGAAAGAAGTGAAGTTCTTAGCTGGCCTCGAATCAATAACCTGAGGAGACGAGGTCCTCTCCATTAACGATATTGAGATTACTAGCCAAGCGAGTGTGAAGCTTGCATTTTAAGAGGGGATAATTAAGAAAGGCGAGGAGTTTGGCCGGAAGGGGATGGCCTCTGGGAAGACCCAGGAGTTTCTGAAGGGAGAAACACGACTGCGAGAGTGACCAAACTTATCACAGAAGAAACATTTCAGTTTGTTAACACACTCACGTTTATAATGCCCGGGAAGAAGGCATCTGAAGCAGACCGGATGATGGTCAGACCAACGAGGAGAACGGGAATTAGAGGAGATGGGAAAGCTTCGGTGATCATCTATGACAGCCAAAAGAGGGTGAAACGAGTCCCCCATCAAATCTAGAACTGAATAAAAACTGGGAGGAACTAGCTACTGACTCAGAGAGAGCCAAGGAAAAAATCAGCCCTAGATAGGCCCAAATCAAAACACTACCAGAGGAAAAGTACCGGACGATGGAAACTCACACTGAGCAGATCTACACCAACCAATACAGCACTGCCAAGAAGTGAAGAACACAGACCACAGAGTGGCAACCGCACCCTCCAATAAAAAGAGAAAGAAAGAGGATGAACTAGATGTATAGAGGAATAATAGAACAAACGAAATTGCTCGAATACTAGCAGCTCGGCACTGAGCAAACCACAGAATGAAACAATCCCCAAGGGGAATACAATACAGGAAAAAACAATCGGTCAAACTGGACAACACCACAGTTTGGGGACCGATATCGCGCTCAAAAGATACAGCGGAGCACTAAACAGCTCCAATCACAACTCCCAAAAATAATTCTACAGAAAAAGGTAGTAAACTAAGAGCTCGAGCAAACTTTCAGTGATCCGACGAGCTCACAGGCCAGAGCTTAGAGACAACAAAATAATCAAAGAAAAAGACTTACAGTGATTGGCTGAAGCAACACGAAGCAGGAAATCCAAAAACCTCCGGCTAGGAGGCTAAGACTGGCTGGACAAGGAGGGCCCAAAAAATGCCAGCGCTGCAGGGGCACTCTCGCGGAAGGGAGAGGAGCAAGAACGAACTCGAAACGCAGCGGAATAAGGAAGCTCGCTATGGGCGAAGGGGAGCCAAACGACTACCCCAAATCGGCTGGAGGGCGGCCACCGCGGAGGGGACTAACCAGCACCTAGAACTGCGATGAGGCAACTGGGGCGATGGAGAGAGGGAAAGGAAGTCGAAAACCAAAACAAGGGGGGAAAGGAAGGAGCTGAAAAGGGTTTGTGGAAAGAGACGAGACGAAGCTTTTTAATGAAGGAGGATGGGGGGGATGACTTTTAGCATTTTTTTTTTTGCAATTTTTTTTTGTCCTTTTGTGCGGGAAATTAGCCAAAATTTTTTTTTAATAAATTTTTGGGACGAAAGATAATCCTTCGTCTGACCAAATTTTAACTTTTGACCACTACAACGCGCAGTTAAATTTTCTATTTCCTTTTGCCAAATACCCAACAAATGGGTCACAACGACTAAAGATGCTCTCACCAAATATGGAGATGAAAAGGGCAGACGGTAAGCAGAGCTAAACTGTCAATTTATAGTTGTTGGCTAGGGTTTTCTTTGAAGAGGAGAGTTTTATGGGCCGGGCCAAAGTTTAGGCTTCAGAGTTCGGATCCATGTGTTATGTGGGCTTTTCTGTTACAAGCATGTTGGCCCGGTTGTAATTCTTCTTCTTCTACCTTCTTTATTCAAATTTTGTATTATATCTTTATCCTTCCTTCTAGTGAACTAGTAATTTACATGGACGTCTTTATATATATACTTCTAATGAACTAGTAATTTACATGCACGTCTTTATATATATATATATATATATATATATATATATATATATATATATAAGCTTCAGTTACGCACTCCTGTTTGCGCACTCTACGTGCGCACTCTCCCTCCACCACTCGATTTTCATCAAGATCTTGATGAAGATCGTGTGGCTACCTTCCTCCTGCTCTCTCCATTACTGTGTTGGGGGTAAAAATGTTGCATTCTCTTCCTCATTTTTCTTCCTCCCTACAGCCGCTCGATCTCAACTTCTCTCTCTCTTCGAAACCCACCCCCCATCTTTCGAGCCCCAAATCCGTAGCTCCGAAATCCACACCCAATCTGATTTGAGATTTTGTTGTTCACCAATATTTTTTTTACTCTTTTTTTGTATCGGTGATTTTAGGGGATCAAAGAAGAACTTGTATTTTACTCTTCATTTTTTTCATGAAGAGTTGGATTTTAGTTGGAATTCAGAGGATCAAAGAACTTATATTTTTTCACCAACATCCCCTTATGGCTGTATTTTAGTTGGATCAAAGAAGAAAAAGGTGATGATGGGTATAAAATTTGTAATACTGTGAGCATGTAATATTTTTTTTTTTCGTTTTTGGTCATGCCTAAGATTTGAACTTGTAATACATTGAGTTTTTTTGTTTCGCTTCTCCTTTTGGAGCCAAAGGTGGCATGTAATACATTAAGTTCTTTGTAAAGCTTTGTAATTTGCTTATGTATATGATTATGCATATACAATAACAAACTCTTATTTGTAATTTACTGATGTGTAATATGCTGGTTATGTATTACTGATATATGTTGGTTCTCAATCACAGAAATATTTTAAGATACAAATGTGTTGTCGGCCAAGTTGGTATATAAAAGTTATGAGAAAGTATGCATTTGAACTTTAGTGCAATTTCATCTTCTTCCAAAATGAAAAGTAGAAGTACACAATTGGTAGGGAAGGGATGTTCCAATTTCTTTGACTAAGATGGAAAATCATCTTTCAGGAACTCTACCCCTATTTCCCAGCTTGGTCGATGTTATTAGCGATGGAAATAACTTCATTGGAAACCATTCATTTAATTAACTACAGAAACCACACCAAACAAAGCTGATAATTGATATCATAACACAATCACAAATTGCTTCAATCATAAATATTTTTCCTGTTGTGTATCCTCTTCTGCTGAATCACACCCAAAAAAATAGCTCATCAATTGTCCCACCTTATCAAATATTTGATATTCAGATATATATACAAACTATAAAACAATACAATGTGTGTCTAAACTTTCAGTAATGACTAGCAATATAGAAAAAAGATTAGGTAAAAATAATTGAGTGAGACATATGTACATCCATCTTCAATTCAGATCAGCATAAATACATCCATCTTCAATGCAGAGATAAAGTTAATTGAGTGCATATCTCACCACCTCATGGAGCAGCATGATGCTGTTTGCGCACTCCTGCTGCTGCTGTTGTTTGCGCAGCATGCTCTGTGATGTTGCGGCTCCCCTGCTCCATGTTCCCCTTCCCCTATGTAGTGCAACTTAAGCTGCTTATGATGGTGTTGCAGCTGCTTGTGTTGTTGCTGCTTCTACTTGTTCTTTTTCTTCTTCTTATTCTGCTTGTGCTGTTGCAGCAGCTACTCAAAAAAATGAACAAAACAACAGAATTAGGCTAGGGCTGCATTACAAAACAACAACAAAAATATTTAATCAAAACAAAGTAGGCTTAGACCACACAGAATTAAAGCTAAGGTTGCATTGCAATGTCATGCCAACTAGTTCAAATACATAAATAATCATGCATTAATAACTGAAGGAGAAGAAGTAGTGGGTGTGAAAACAGATAAATCTTTGCTCTCTGTTAGTATATGTAGGATCTCTTTACTGATCTCTGTTAGTGGTGGAGGGGGAGTGCGCACCTAGAGTGCACAAATAGGAGTTACCCCCATCACAACTGTAGAGTGCGCAAATAGGAGTTACTCTTCATTTGCGCACTCTCTGTTGCATCAAACTAGAAATGAACAAGCCTTAGTGATTTACCCCCATCACAACTAAAACATGATTTAGATGGAGCAATGATTAACAGAGAGCAAAGATTTATCAGTGATTTAAACCCTGTAAGAAATATTCAGTTTCAACTGAGACCAAAGTTCAAATACATAAAACCCATATGACTATCAAAGCTCATTAATTGCTTGTCATCACGGCCTACTATCACACACAAAAAAGTAAGGGACCAAATTGGTAAATAAGATTCATATGGTCAAATACTTTCCTGATCCCATCATAAGAAACAACATATTGGTCAAATAGCTGCAATCTCTTCCATTATCTGCAAAAATATTTCCCTGATCAGATTATAGGAAACAACATAGTGATGTGAATTACAAAGCGTAGAAAAGAAAACAAATGCAAAATACATGATAATTTACCTAAATTCATATCATCAAAAGTGTCTTTCAAACTTTTTTCTTCTACATTTTTGTCTCTAAACAAATGACATTAAATAGTTACTTAGTCAACAACACATTTCATTAGTAAAAAAACATTTTTTCCAAAATATTACAACCATTTCTAACCGAGAGAAATTATACCTAGTAATTTTGGTTGGGCAATTTCTCGAATCATGTTCTTGGCCACGCATACCGCAAGCATTGCACTTTCGGTTTATTGGTCTTAACTTCTCTATTGTAGGCTTCATTCTCTTCCCACTAGGTCATCCTTTTGTTGTGCATTGTGCTGGCTCCTCCACTTCAACTTGAGACAATTTGAATTGTTCTTGAGATGCTTGTCCACTACCCCTCGGGTTGCATATGATGAAAGTCATTGATATTTTAGAGCGCATGAATTCGTAGCCTTTATTGGAAGCTATACCAATATCAACTTGTTGTTTTGCTAGATTACGCAACTCACAAAAGCGAGAACCAAAATTCTCACAAGTGCCTTCACTTGTCATGCTTCTTCTTATTACATCTCGGGTCCATCTTCTTAAAATATATTGCTTTGGTATGATTATGATCCGAGTACTTGAGAAATGCAAAAATATGCTTGCAAGAAATACCCATGAATTCAAACAACTTGCATGAACAACTAGCCATTTGATTACTTTTTGAATAAGTAACCACTACCTCTTTATCCTTTTTCCCACACCACTTCACTAAGTATAATATATTCGCCTCATTGTCATCATCTATCAACAAACCTATATTATATAATAAGCTTGAATGTAGTTCTTTTTGGAAAGTATAGAACATTACCAATGTATAAACTTGCGCCATTTGTTCCTCCAAATGCCATTCGGTCTTCAATTTTGGCTTCGTCTCTGGTGTACGATAATTTTCTTTAAGTTCTTCTTCTCCTTGTTTTCCTAAGAATCTTTCAAATATTATGAAAAATTCATGTAGTGAATATTTCTTTTGAGTATGGAGCTTCAAGAACGAATTCATCCCCTCGCTTCATTGGCTGGTCGACATACCGCCCCAAAAATGACTTCTATGATAGACGGGGGTCCACTTCTCACGAATAATAAATTTATCATTCAACAATTTATTATTTTTCGCCCCATACTCAATAAGCAATGATTACCATCTTTCTTCAAAAGCAATGAAATCATAGGAATTATAAATATTATTCTTAAAAGCATCCATAAACTCACTATTTTGAACCAATTGAGGTACCTCTGTTGGTATCTTGTCTAGAATATGCCACATGCAATACCTATGCCGAATTGTAAGAAAAACAGTTTTAATTGCAGTACCAATCCCACGATCTTCATCCGTCACCATACCAAATTGAGCTTGTTTCATTATTCCCAACCATTTTTCAAATAACCATACAAATGAACAAACCTTTTCATTCGGAATGAAGCCACAACCTAAGAAAACTGATTGTCAATGATGATTAATACCAACAAATAGAACAAATAGCATCCCATAGAAATTCGTACTATATGTTGCATCAAATGAAACAACATCACCAAACTCTTCATAATTCCTCCTAGAAATACCATCAACTCAAATGCAATGAGACAATCGATCAAACTCATCTACCTCGAAATGATAAAAAAAGGAAGGATCTTTTGTTGATTCTTGAATTTGATGATCACAACACACTGCATATGTATCAATGCTAAACTTACAGGTGCTATACACAAAGGACTTATTACTTTACAGCTGAACAAATGATCAAGCATAAAAGCTCCAGATAAAAGACAATGGCTAAAGCTTCATTCCAGACTCAAGACTCAAGACCCAAGACTCAAGCTCAATTGTGTCATTGTTTTGTCATGTCTTGTAAAACATTGTAATTTTACTTTTGTTGAGTCTTAGTATGATTGTAAAGCCTTGTCACACACACATACACTCACTATTTCATAAATGTGTGTTTTTCAAAAACAACAAAAGAGTCAAAACAGTTTGATATAATTTAACTGTTGAGTACCAGTCGACTGATACCTCTGGCAGTCGACTGACAAGTACAAAACTGTTTATTTATTCAAACTCTGACCAGTCGACTCATTATGGCAACCCAGTCGACTGTTCGAGTGTTTTTGACCGTTTTCTGTTTTCAAAATCGAATTTTCAAAATCAAAAGCTTTAAGATCCGTTGGTTGACAGTTGGAATAACTGTCTCCCAACGTCCAGGAGATCTAACTTTATAAATAGAGTTCAGATCTCACTGAAAAGATCTTACAACATACTTTTATATCCGAGCATTCTTTGAGAAATTTTAAGTGAAAAAGTGAGAAAAAGCTTTCAAGTTTAAATCCTCTAGTTCTCTACACTCAGTCCAGTATAACAACGATTTCGTTCTGGACTGGGTATAGAAGTCGACCTTGTTTTAGCCACGTGCAACAACACAATACACCAACAAGGCTGTAGGTTGACTGTAAAGTTTTTCATGATTCTTTTTGCTCTCGGTTGGAGAGTTAGACTCTAGGGTGTAGAGTCGGTCGTTCACTCTCGGTAGTAGAGTGGGTATGCTTTCTCTGATTGAGAGAAAGGTCTACAGGTTAGACAAGGTTGTTGTCTTAACGCCGTAGGGTATTCTTGTAAACTTGTTTTTCAAGAATAGTGGAAATCTCAAGTGGGTTGCTTGGGGACTGGATGTAGGTCGGAAGGACCGAACCAGGATATATCTTGTGTACTCTGTGATTGGTTGTCTTGATCTTGCATTTACCTTTTGTTTACTTAAGATCTGTAAAACTTGTCTGGACAGTCGACTCCTTGTACTATCAGTCGACTGGTCAGTCTTGTAGAAGTTGTAAATTCACTGTGCCTTCAGTCGCCTGTATCATCTTTAAGTCGACTGCACAGAGTTGTTATATTCTCTTTTATTTGAACATATCAGTCGACTGGTTCATAACTAAATCTACTGCACCGAAGAAAATTTTATTTATTCTGCAGTTTTTTTAATTAACACTATTCACCCCCCCTCTAGTGTTTGTTGCTTCGCCTACAGGATCCAACAATTGGTATCAGAGCAAGGTTACAGGCTATGGCAACTACTTCAAATACTAATCAATACAATGAAGGCCAATCTACACAACGGCCACCGCTATTCGATGGAACGAACTACAATTATTGGAAGTGCCAAATGAGAATCTACCTCCAATCAATCAACTACGAAATATGGCACATGACGGAGACGGAATTCACTGCCCCTACCATTCCATATGCACAATGGAATGATGATCAAAAGAACCAAACTATGAACAATGCCAAAGCAATGAATGCATTATTTTGTGCACTCACAAAGGAAGAGTTCAACCGAGTATCAAATGCTACAACCACACATCAAATCTGGCATACACTCGAGGTAACACATGAAGGGACAAATAAAGTTAAGGAGTCTAAAATTTCTGTTCTTGTTCACAGGTTTGAGATGTTCAGAATGAAGGACAATGAAACCGTATCCGAGATGATCACCAGATTTACTGATATCACAAACTCTCTTGTGGCACTTGGAAAGACTTACACTCAAGCAGAGATGGTTAGAAAAGTCTTACGTGCACTCACTCCAGAATGGGAGAAGAAGACCACGGCAATAGAAGAAGCAAATGATTTGTCACAACTTTCTCTTGAGAATCTTATGGGAAATCTCATGGCATACGAGGTTCAACTTGAAGATCGAAAGAAGGATGCAGAATCACATCAAGAAAAGAAGAAATCTTTGGCTTTTAAAGCCATGACAGACTCGGAAGATGAGGAAGAAGATGAAGAGGAGATAGCAATGTTCACCCGAAGATTCAAAAAATTCTTAAAGAAGGGTAAGTTTAATTCTAAAAATAAAGATTCTAATGACCCTCCTACTTGTTTCAGGTGCAATAAAATAGGTCACATGAAGAAGGATTGTCCCCTAGAAAATGCAAAGAACAAGGGAAAAACATCCAACTTCAAGGAGGACAAATACTCAAAGAATAAATTTGCCAAGAACAAGAAGGCCTATCAAGCTACATGGGATGATAGTGATTCCTGTTCCGAAGAAGAAACGGATGAAAACAATGAAGTGGTAAATATGTGTTTCATGGCTTCACAAGATCATGTAAGTAATAACTCCGATTCAGAAGATTTATTTGATGCCTTTAATGAAATATTTCAAGAGTTAAAAAAAGAAAAGATTAGAGTTAAGAATCTAGAGAAAGTGAATCAAACACTTTCTCAAGAAAATCTTAACCTTGATAAGGAAGTGAAATCTTTAAATTTTCGCATTGCAAGTTTAGATACTGATCTTGAAGCTCTCAAAAAGAATTATGAAGAGATATCAAAGAACGTATCTAAATTTAACAAAGGTAAAGAGAATTTAAATGATGTTCTTCATCATCAAGTAAAATCTAGTCAAAAATATGGTCTTGGTTTTAAAAATTCTTCTATAAAAGAATCTCCTGCTAAAAACACTAGTAGAAATAAATCAGCATCTATTTCTAGTGTTACACACAAGTTATATGATTATTTTGAAAAGCCTAAGGCTGTAAATGTTAGTGATAAAAGCAAGTCTAATGTTCGGTTAAGTCGACTGAACCAATCTACCAGTCGTCTGTCCAGAGGAATTGAATCTTATTCAACGAGATCAAAACCTCATATAAGTCGACCTAGTGTATCATACAGTCGACTGACTCACACCAGCAGTCGACTGAAGGACACTGTCAAGTCGACTGGACATAACAAGTTTGTATGGGTTCCAGTCAGCTTAAATCAGAATGATAGAATTGCGTATATTACTTCATATGTATTAAATGTGTGTAATTCTATTAATTATATTCCTGCTTATGGAGGAAGATCAAACTCTTTATGGGTTTGGTTTCCCCCAAACTAATATGTTTTGGACCCAATAAAAAGGGTACCATATTTACCTTGAATTTTTTATAGGTACCCAAGAAAGAACGCTGGATACTAGACAGCGGGTGTTCAAAACATATGACAGGACATGCCAACCTGCTATCCACCATTCAAAGCATAGATGGAGGAACTGTCACCTTTGGTGATAACAACAAAGGCAAAGTCATAGGAATTGACATGGTCGGTAAAATTTCTAACCCAACCATAGAAAATGTATTATTATTTAGTGGTTTAAAGCATAATCTATTAAGTATTAGTCAATTATGTGATAAAGGGTATAAAATAGTATTTGAAAAAGATGCATGTTTGATTTATAACTCTACTATGCAAAATGTTATTTTTCAAGGTTTCCGTAAAAATAATATTTATGAATTGTGTTTGAATGCAATAGAATGTTCAAATGATTTTTGTTTAATAGCCTCTAACAATGAATCTTGACTATGGCATAGAAGATTTGGACATGTGAACATGAAGAATCTCTCAAAATTATCTAAATATAACCTAGTTAAAAGACTGCCAAAACTATCCTTTAAAAAGGATAAGTTATGTGATGCATGTCAACTAGGAAAACAAATCAAATCCACTTTTAAAACAAAAGAAGTAATTTCTACTAGTAGGCCGCTCGAATTAATCCATATGGATTTATTTGGCCCTACTAGAGTTGCTTCTTTAAATAAAAGTAGATATGTATTTGTTTTAGTAGATGATTTTTCAAGATTCACTTGGACATTCTTTTTAAAACATAAAAATGATGCTTTTGATGAATTTGCACATTTTTGTAAACGTATTCAAAATCAAAGATCTCTAACCATAGTCACTATTAGAAGTGATCATGGTGGAGAATTTGAGAATGAAACATTTACAGAATATTGCAACAAGAATGGTATAACACATTCATTTGCATTTCCTAGAGCTTCACCACAAAATGGAGTGGTTGAAAGGAAGAATAGGACTTTGCAAGAATGCGCACGTACCATGCTTGTTGAAAGCAATTTACCAAAGCACTTTTGGGCTGAAGCTGTTGCTACAGCTTGTTATGTTTTAAATAGAATTCTTATAAGACCTAAGCTAAAGAAGACTTGTTATGAGTTGTTCTTTAACAAAATTCTTAAAGTCTCTTACTTTAAGACATTTGGTTGTAAGTGTTTTATTCTAAACACAAAAGATAATTTAGACAAATTTGATCCTAGATCTAATGAGGGTATCTTTTTAGGATACTCAAATAGGAGTAAAGCATATAGAATTTTCAATAAGTCTACAATGACTATTCAAGAATCAATGCATGTTACATTCGATGAATCTCTGCCTTCATCAACTTTAAATAAAGATGATGAAATTGATTCATCACCTTTAAATAATGTGATTAAATCTTTAGAACAAACTAGTCTGGCTGATAAGTCGACTGATAAGGACTTACAGTCGACTGATGTAAAGCAGTCGACTGAAGAACCTGTCAAGTCGACTGATCCTATTGTGATATCTTCAACTTCACCAAAATCATTTGTTGAAGTTAAAGATCATCCTCATGACTTAATAATTGGTGACATCTCCCATGGTATTCAGACACGTTCACATGTTAATATGATTTCTCATACAGCATTCTTATCGGATTTTGAACCAAAAAATATACAAGAAGCTTGTGAGAATGAATATTGGATGAATGCCATGCAAGATGAACTAAACCAATTTATAAGGAATGATGTATGGGATTTAGTTCCACGACCTCCTGATCAGACTATTATTGGTACCAAATGGGTATTTAAAAATAAGTTAGATGAATCAGGACAAGTTGTAAGGAACAAGGCTAGATTAGTTGCTCAAGGATATAATCAAGAAGAAGGTATAGATTTTGATGAAACATATGCTCCTGTTGCTAGACTAGAATCTATTCGTATTTTATTATCTTTTGCTTTTTTCATGAATTTTATACTTTATCAAATGGATGTTAAAAGTGCTTTCCTTAATGGGTTTATTAAAGAAAATGTTTATGTTAAACAACTACCAAGTTTTGAATATGAACAATTTCCAGATCATGTTTATAAATTGAAAAAGGCTTTATACGGTCTTAAACAAGCACCTCGTGCTTGGTATGATCGTCTGAAAACTTTTCTTTTAGAAACAGAATTTGAAATAGGTAAAGTAGACACTACATTGTTTATTAAGAGAGTTAAGAATGATATCTTAATCATACAAATATATGTTGATGATATAATTTTTGGTTCTACTAATAATAATCTATGTCAAGAGTTTGCTAATACCATGAAAAACGAATTTGAGATGAGTCACATGGGTGAACTCAATTATTTCCTTGGACTTCAAATCAAGCAGTCCTCAAATGGCATATCTATTAATCAAGGAAAATATGCAAAGGAATTACTCAAACATTTTAACATGGATAGTACTAATAGTAAATCCACACCTATGGCTACTACTACTACTCTTGACAAAGATATATTAGGTAAGAGTGTTGATCAAAAACTCTATCGAGGTATGATTGGTTCACTCTTATATATTACCGCAAGTAGACCAGATATTATGTTCAGCGTATGTTTATGTGCTAGATATCAATCTAGTCCTAAAGAGTCTCATTTAAAAGTTGTGAAACGAATTTTAAGATACATTAAAGGCACGTCTGAATATGGTTTATTTTATCCACGCACCGATAATTTTCAACTTTTGTCATGTAGCGATGCTGATTTTGCTGGAAGTAAAACTGATCGCAAGAGCACTAGTGGTACATGTCACTTTTTGGGACACTCACTAGTCTCTTGGTGCAGTAAAAAGCAAAATTCCGTATCCCTATCAACCACAGAAGCTGAGTATATCACTGCAAGTTTGGCATGTGCACAAATCTTGTGGATGAAACAAACTTTATTAGATTATGGTATTTCATTTAAAAAACCTTCAATTATGTGTGATAATACCAGTGCAATTAATCTATCTAAAAATCCGATTCAACATTCACGTACGAAACATATTGATATTCGACATCATTTTCTACGTGATCATGTTTTAAAAGGAGATATATCTTTAGACTTTATCTCTACTGATAAACAAGTAGCAGACATATTTACCAAACCCCTTAAAGAAGATACTTTCATTAACTTAAGAAGAGAACTAGGAATATTTGATTTTATTGATATTTGTTGAAAATTGTTTCTGTTAAGTCGACTGTGTTTTCAATAAGTCGACTGTACTGTAATTTCATATATACCTATTTTGTTCTCTGACCAGTCGCCTGATCTTTAAACCAGTCGACTGATCAGCAGATATAAAAATTTAGTCTCGTCTCGACTAAGTCGACTGATATACCCTACCAGTCGACTGTCGCGAGTTCAAATGTCTTCAGCGACGATTCATCGCAGCTTTTGAGATAAAAATCTCATCTCTTTTTCACCCGTGACCTCTTATTGTAGCCGTTGATCTCTATTCTCTCAATCTCAGCCTTCCATCTTCGGTTAAAAACCCCTTTTCACCGCCCCCTTCTCACTTTTACCGATCTCAATTTTTCCCCAAATCTCAAAACCCTAATCTGAGAAGAAGGTGTAGTCGACTCATCCGGTTGCTGTTGCTCGAATCAGTGCTGCTCTTTCTCTCTTTCTTTGGTAAAATCTTTCCTAATCCCTTTTTGTTATGGCTCCTAAACGATCTAAGAGATCTCATGAGGCTAGTTCCTCTCAAGATTACTCACAATACTTGTTGAGTCCGGATCTTCTAGAACGTTGGCAATTGATGTGTAGTATTATTATTTTCCCCGGTCGTTTTGTTAACTTTAATGATTTGGATAGGTTTAATCTTGTACCCCTATTCCAAAATTGTAGCCTCTATGAATATCTTTCTCTTGTTAATCAACCCGATTATTACCCATAACTAATTTATCTCTTTTATACAAATGTGAGTTGTCCAATTAAGAGAGGACCCGTTGTGATTCGTTCTTCCGTTAAAAATACCAAGATATCTCTCACACCCGAGAGAATCAATCAAGTAATGGGTATTGATAACGAAGGACTCGACTTAGGTGAAATCCTTGATGACTTTTCTATTTTATCTAAAATGTTTTTACCAAATCAAGGACCCCCAATGACAAGCAAAAATATAACTCCTGTTGCAAAACTAGTTGCTAGAATACTTGCTTATAACATTCTTCCCAAAAGAGGAAGTTATGATCAGTATTCGATGGAATTGCAACAATCTGTTTATGCCATTTTTGGTAAAATAGCTATTAATTGGGGTCGTGTCATCTTTTATAAACTTCAACAGCATCATACTCATTTCCTACCCTTTGGAGGTCTCCTAACCAGGGTCTTTACAGCTTATGATATTGATCTCGATTCCGAGACCAATGTTGTTAAGCAGTATGAATGCTTCGATCGTGCTAGTTTAGCACGTATGAAGCTTCTTGATCCTCCTCCTAGAACAACCCCTAGGTCTCCTCCACTCTCTCAAGTTCCTTTGGCTTCTACTTCTAGACCTTCTAGACCCTTTGCCTCTTCTAGTTCATCCCTTCCTCGTGCTAACTATGAAGATCCAGCTACTCTCTATGAATGTGTCAACTATCTTATGAAACATTCAGAGACTGTTGATTCTCAGATTCACACCCTTGATTCCAAAATTGATCATCTCACTGATCTTTTCACTTCCCAAGTTCCACCTCCTTCTCATGCTGCTGATGAAGATTCAGACGAGGACAATTGAAGACTTTTATTTTCGCAATTATGTAATTTTCTATTTTCTTTGTCTTAATGAACTTATTTATGTATGAGAACATTTTTTAGTTTATTTCTATGTTTTTAATGCAAAAGACTGTTTATTCTGTGTTTTTGTTGATGACAAAGGGGGAGAGATATCCTCTTATGTGTATGTATGTGTTTTCTATATATTTCTGTGTATTGCAGTATTTCTCTGGTCAGTCGACTGACTACAAGCATATCAGTCGACTGATATTACTGCATCTGTGATTCTACTATGTATGTTTTTGTCTGATCAGTTGCCTGGTCTATTGTTAAGTCGACTGATACATACTTTATGATACATTTTTATGAATGCATGATGTGTTTTTAATAGGGGAGCATATCATTCCTATGCTTGTATGTTCTATATAAATTATTATCAGCTATTGTGTTGTCATCATCAAAAAGGGGGAGAATGTTGATTCTTGATTTTGATGATCACAACACACTGCATATGTATCAATGCTAAACTTACAGGTGCTATACACAAAGGACTTATTACTTTACAGCTGAACAAATGATCAAGCATAAAAGCTCCAGATAAAAGACAATGGCTAAATCTTCATTCCAGACTCAAGACTCAAGACCCAAGACTCAAGCTCAATTGTGTCATTATTTTGTCATGTCTTGTAAAACATTGTAATTTTACTTTTGTTGAATCTTAGTATGATTGTAAAGCCTTGTCACACACACATACACTCACTATTTCATAAATGTGTGTTTTTCAAAAACAACAAAAGAGTCAAAACAGTTTGATATAATTTAACTGTTGAGTACCAATCGACTAATACCTCTGGCAGTCGACTAACAAGTACAAAACTGTTTAAATTTATTCAAACTCTGACCAGTCGACTCATTATGGCAACCCAGCCGACTGTTCGAGTGCTTTTGACCGTTTTCTGTTTTCAAAATCGAATTTTCAAAATCAAAAGCTTTAAGATCCGTTGGTTGACAGTTGGAATAACTGTCTCTCAACGTCCAGGAGATCTAACTCTATAAATAGAGTTCAGATCTCACTGAAAAGATCTTACAACATACTTTTATATCCGAGCATTCTTTGAGAAATTTCAAGTGAAAAAGTGAGAAAAAGCTTTCAAGTTTAAATCCTCTGGTTCTCTTCACTCAGTCCAGTATAACAACGATTTCGTTCTGGACTGGGTATAGAAGTCGACCTTGTTTTAGCCACGTGCAACAACACAATACACCAACAAGGCTATAGGTTGACTGTAAAGTTTTTCTTGTTTCTTTTTGCTCTCAGGTTGGAGAGTTAGACTCTAGGGTGTAGAGTTGGTCGTTCACTCTCGGTAGTAGAGTGGGTCTACTTTCTCTGGTTGAGAGAAAGGTCTACGGATTAGACAAGGTTGTTGTCTTAACGCCGTAGGGTATTCTTGTAAACTTGTTTTTCAAGAATAGTGGAAATCTCAAGTGGGTTGCTTGGGGACTGGATGTAGGTCGGAAGGACCGAACCAGGATATATCTTGTGTACTCTGTGATTGGTTGTCTTGATCTTGCATTTACCTTTTGTTTACTTAAGATCTGTAAAACTTGTCTGGACAGTCGACTCCTTGCACTATCAGTCGACTGGTCAGTTTTGTAGAAGTTGTAAATTCACTGTGCCTTCAGTCGCCTGTATCATCTTTAAGTCGACTGCACAGAGTTGTTATATTCTCTTTTATTTGAACATATCAGTCGACTGGTTCATAACTAAGTCGACTGCACCGAAGAAAATTTTATTTATTCCGCAGTTTTTTTAATTAACACTATTCACCCCCCCCTCTAGTGTGTGTTGCTTCGCCTACAGGATCCAACATCTTTTTCTTGTTTCATTTTGAAAAATTCAATCAACATTTGGCCATCGTGACCTTTCAAAGCCTCCCTCAAGTCTCTTTCATGATTTCTTGCATCTGTTTCGGTGAATCCAACTCTATTATGATCCCTACTAGAACATTCAAATAAATCATTTGTTTACACTTAGGAATATTAGCTTGTTTAAGTTGCTCCATCACTGCTTTATCTGAATTTGACACACTACGGTTTTGCGGTAACAAATGTCTTCTACCAGGGAAAGTGAAAACATGATTGTGTACTTCATGAAAGGAATAAAAAGACCATGAATTTGGTTCTTTGTTTACTTTCACATGAACCAAAGCGTTTGTCACACCCCGCTTTCCAAAAGAATACGGAATACGAGCGCGTGACAAAGCCCAACGAATAATTTTCATCATTCATAAGCTATAAGGATCGACTAAACAGCATAACAGGAAATATAAAAGAATATACAACCACGCATGCATGAAACAAAACTCATAATTAATAGAATTATTTGAAAATAATACATAATCCTCAAATAAATATAAGATCTGGAAAACAAATAAACTTCAGTTTAACGAGTCCATTACAAGTTTAAGTAGCAATATGAAATTAATAAACTCAAAACAAAGTAAACTAAAACATAATTTATCCTAGGCGAAGCTTAGAATGTCTGCTCACCCACTCTTGTAGGTAGTTGATCTCCAAAACTTGTGTATTTAACATGTAGAAGAAATAGAGAAACAAGAGATAAGATGTCCGTTAGTGGAAGCTACAGACCGCAAGTAGTACAATTAAACGGGTATAGAAACAAATACAAGAAAGTATGAAACACAGATTTGGATTCAAGAATATACAACATGTCACGGCAGGATTGCAAAAAGTAATGAGGTCTAATGAAACTAGCAGGTAAGTAAATCGAGTCAAGTAATAGGATCATGTAACAAGTGAACAAGTAATTAGTAACAGGTATCAAGTAATGTGTGAGACAGGTAATAAGTGTGTACACGTAACATGTTATTCATTTATTCTTAAGTCTATTGTTTAATTCTAACTAATACACCACTCATGCGTCCCTATATATATACCACATGGTTGTTGCATTAAAACAAGTTACGTTTAGGCATAGTGGAGGATTCTATAGGGCCATGTACTCAAGTATCATGTAAACGGAAACAGACACGAATCATGTAATCATGAAATCGTGGCATCATGTAATCAGGAACAGGCTTGAATCATATAATCATGAAATCATGGCATTATATAATCATATACTACTAACAGGCATGAATCATGTAATCATGAAATCATGGCATCAGGTAATGGGAAACACGGGCCCCCTTCCAAGCACACTTACCTATATCGTCCACTAATAAGATCTTTTTCTTAACCCCTGGCTTGTTAATTATTATTATTATTATCAAAACAGGCATGAAACTACATAAACAGGGCAAGTAAACATGATAGGAAATAAGAAACAAGTTCAGGTTGGGTAGAAAACATTGTTGAGTGTCAACGAAATTAATAATTAACAAGAACAACAAGAATTTCAATTCTGGACAATAGGACGTTACTGCAACAAAACTGAAATTCCTGTTGCTACAAGAATGAATATCTGGATCCATCAGAAGTTCTAGAAATTAGATATTCTGCCGGTTCCAGCGCATATACACACGATACATAAAAACAACAGAATCTGGGCTTAAATCAATATTCTACACAGATTTCGTGTTCAGTCAGAATTTTTAAAATTGTGCTTACATGCATGAAACAAGTCTGAAAATTCATTAAATAAATCTAGGAAATTTGGTGAGGTTCCCTAGCATGTCTAGTCTCAGCAAGTTGAATTTTACAATATTATATTACAGATAGCATGGTCAAATTATATTGTAAAATAAGGTGATGCAGCGAAATTATGAATCTCGGAGTCCAGAGCCAGCAACACTAAAATAGCCGTAACTCACAAAATATAATTTGGAATTTGATTTCGTCAAAAGTTCTGCAAACTAGACACATGGGGCTACAATTCATATTCATAGATTAATTCCAAATTTTGTCATTAACAGGGTCGAAATCATTAGACAAATCATGACAGCAGCATATAAAGTTACTTTTTTGCATGGATTATAACATGATTAGTATTTATGATGAATTCGGGTTGAAGTATAGTGTAAATTATAGTGTAACGAGTATCTAATCAGCAAGCCACACATATTTTCACCTCATAACCAAAGGAGACAACATTCACATGCTCGACACAACCAAACATCTACAACATGCATTCGTATGGATAAATCTCCTAGATCTACATTGTATTTGTGTGACGGATGTAATAATGGATTGCTTGAGAACTCTTTTTGACTATGGGGTTGATAGAAGCCAATCAACGAATAGAACTAAGATCACTAATGAATAAGAACATGAAGAACAAGATATAGTGAAGATCTACTTGTGATATTTATGCTTGTACGTAGAACAAGAAAGATTCACACAAGTTACTTGCCTTGATTGGATGATGAACTTGATGATGATGTTGATTGATGATCGAGATCGGGTGGATCAGATCTGGCCTGAATTTTGATGACGATCAAGATCAAGATGATCAACGGGTGGAGATCGCTTTGATGATGATGATCGTGATCGGATGGATTGGAAGGCTGAGATTCAGATGATCAAGAATCAATGATCAAACCAGAAACATCAATGGTGCTTTGGCTCTGGCTCGATTGGCGGACGGTGACTGGTTCACACTGGTCAATGAAGGATACCCTAACGAGGAGGAGATGGAGACTGCGGGAGGCAGCAATAGGGCACGAGCCTCAACCTGGTCGATGGCAGCGGCAATAGCAAGGACAACTGCAACAACCACGGTAATGGTCGACTGGCTTGCGGTGGCTGGTTGGCAGCGAGACGGTGGTAGCATCGAGGACAGTTGACGGGGGAATGGGTGGCTCGAGGAGGGTTATAACAATGGTGAACGGTGGTGGTTGAGGAGGGTGCAGGGTGCGATCAAGTTAACGATGGTGCTGGTGACTAAAAATGGGGACGGGGTAAGGAGGAGCTATAAGACTGGATGGTGGTGGGTGGTTGACGATGAGGAGCGAGGATGATGGGGATGAGGACAGGGGCGGTGAAGGCAAGGGGTCGCCTCAGTAGCGGTGGGTATAGGCAACGACTGCGTGCGGCAGTCGATGGCAGGGAGAGTGGTCAACGAGTGCGGTGGTGGGTTCGAAGGTGCTCTGTTGGAAACAGAGGAGGAAAGGAGGCAGGAGGTGGACTGGTTGTGGGTCGATGATGGTTGTGGAGTAATGGCGATGGATGGGCTGACTGGCGGTTGTAGTGAGGGTGCAGGCTCGATGGCGAGGAGGGAGGATGAGGAGGTAGGGTGATGGTGAGTGGAGGAAGATGATGAGTCGGGTGATTAGGTGCTGGGTAATTAAGTGATTAGGGTTAAGATAGATTAGGGTTTAGAATAAAGGTTATTTATAAAGTAAATGAGGGTTGATGGGTAACGGGTTACGGGTCGGAGTCCATTAAGAAGAGGGTTATAGGGTTTTTGGGTTTTAGATCCATTAGGAGACATGATAACCAAATAAAAATAGGATTTATAACAAAATATAATTTGTATTACAATATAGAAATTATTTGAAATAACTACAAATACAATTAATAAATCGTAATGAATTTTTTTTAATAATCCATTCAAAGTAATAGTAATAATAACAAGAATAATAATAGCAATAATAATAATAACAACGGTAACAACAACAACAATAATAATAAAAATAATAACCATGATAATAACAAGAATATTGATAATAATAACAATAACAATAACAATAGTAATAAGAAGATTGTATAACAATATAGGAATTAGGTTTAACAAATTTATTAAAAATAATTCAGATAGTAATAATACATTTGATTTGAGCTCAAATATAAATAGTCGATCAATTAGCAACATAAAATAAAATTAAAATACACCATTATTCAAAATAAATATAATTTCCGATTAGAAAAGATTTTAATAGAAGATCCAAAACGATTTTTAAAACAAAATGAATTTATAAATAATCAAAATACGGAAAATATTCAGAAAATGTATTTGCGGGAATGGGGTTTACAATCCTATCCACCTTACAAACAGAATTTCGTCCTTGAAATTCAATTCAGGCGGAACGTAGGACAAACCAAAAGCAAACTTGTAGGGTAACAAAACAGGGCATTAGGGGAAGAGAAACGAAACGGTGACAACTCCAAAATAAGAAAGAAGATGATAAGAATGAACGGTGTCAAAGAATGAATTAATGCATGATGATGAGTTGAATGTATGGAAGGAAGTAAACGGTATCAAAAGGAAAGAAACAGCAGAAGACTGGTGAGATGGCAAAGCAAGAAGATGAAGAAGTACGTAGGTCTGGAATCAAAGAGAGAATGGATATGGGAAGAATTGTACCAAATAATGAGTCAACGGATGAGGATGAATGCAAGGAATGGTAGGAAGCAAACAATGCAGGGAAGGAGAGGAAACAAGAAAATCCTGGGACCTACGGGGTAAGGTCCCACCACGCTTCCGCTGCTCCACTCTGATCAACGTCCATTAACTCCAGCAATCTGCCTCGTGGCTCACCATATCTTTAACACACCCAAAAGGCATCTCTCTAGCATGAGGTTCAAACTCCTAACAACTTCAGATTCTGAACACTCCCTGAGATTCTGGGACTCTACATGCACATCTTGGAGCAAAAGACGATACTTCCTCTCATGGTGATGATCCAAGCCGCTGACATGTCGTAGCAGATCAAGTGATGCCGATCGATGAACCAAGCAGGAATTAAAAGGAAGGATAGTACCATAATCAAAAGAATATGGGTATGGAAAGAATAAATTTATATCTAATAAGGAATCAACAATGTAGGAGACTGCAAAAGACAGAAGGAAACAAGGATTCAAGGAATTGAATAAGAAGAGATCAAAGTGAATGGAATAAGACTAGGATCCAGATCAAGATGATTATCAGTTGTTCATGAGATTTTCTTGGCCTGCTTATTGTTGAAATAACCCTGGCTAAGCCAAACTTGACTAACATATTAGCCAAACATGACTAACACATTAGCCAAACTAGGACTCTGATATCACTAAAAATCTGTCACGTCCCGCTTTCCAAAAGAATACGGAATACGAGCGCATGACAAAGTCCAGCGAATGATTTTCATCATTCATAAGCTGTAAGGATCGACTTAACATCATAACAGGAAATAAAAAAAATATATACAACTACGCATGCATGAAACAAAACTCATAATCAAAAGAATTATTTGAAAAACAATACACAATCCTCAAATAAATATAAGATCTGGAAAATAAATAAAACTTCGGGACAACGAGTCCATTACAAGTTTAAGTAGAAACATGAAATTAATAAACTCAAAACAAAGTAAACTAAAGCATAATTTATCCCAAGCGAAACTTAGAATGTCTGCTCACCCACTCCTGTTGTTAGTTAATCTCCAAAACCTGTGTATTTCACATGTACAAGAAATAGAGAAACAAGAGACAAGATGCTCATTAGTGCAAGATGTTAGTGCAAGATACGGGCCGCAAGTAGTACAAGCAAACGGGTATAGAAATAAATACAAGATATTATGAAACAAAGATTTAGAATCAAGAATATACAACATGTCATGGCAAGAATACAATAAGTAATGGGGTCTAATGAAACTAGCAGGCAAGTAAATCGAGTCAATTAACAAGATCATGTAACAAGTGAACAAGTAATTTGTAACATGTATCAAGTAACGTGCGAGACATGTAGCAAGTGTATACAGGTAACATGTTATTCTTAAGTCTATTATTTAATCCTAACTAATGCACCACTCATGCATTCCATATATATACCACATGGTTGTTGCATACAAATAAGTTATGTTTAGGCCTAGTGGTGGATTCTATAGGACCATATACTCAGGTATCATGTAAACAAAAACAAGCACGAATCATGTAATCATGATATCATGATATCATGTGATCAGGAACAGACATGAATCATGTAATCATGAAATCATGACATCATATAATCATATACTAGTAACATACATGAATCATGTAATCATGTAATCATGGCATCATATAATCATATACTAGTAACATGCATGAATCATGTAATCATGAAATTATGGCATCAGGTAATGGGAAACACGGGCCCCCTTCTGAGTACACTTACCTATATTGTCCACTACTAATGTCTTTCCCTTAACCTCGACTTGTTAATTATTATTATTATCAAGAAAGGCATGGAAGTGGACAAAAAGGGAAAGTAAACATGATAGAAAACAAGAAACAAGTTCAGGTTTGGTAGAAAACATGTTCGAGTGTCAACACAATTTATAATTAACAAGAACAACAAGAATTTCAATTCTGAACAGCAGGACGTTGCTGCACAAGAACTGGAATTTCCGTTGCTACAGGAATGAAAATTTGGATCCGTGAGAAGTTCTATAAACTAGAAACTCTGCCGGTTCCAGTGCATATACACATGATATATAAAAGATACAGAAACTTGGTTCAAATCAACATTCTACACAGATTTTGTGTTCTGCCAGAATTCTTAAAATTGTGTTTACATGCATGAAACAGGTCTGAAAATTCATTAAATAAATCCAGAAAAATTTGGTGACGGTTCCCTAGCATGTCTAGTCTCAGCATGTTGAATTTCACATTATTATATTATAGATAGCATACTCAAATTAAATTGTAAAATAAGGCGATGCAGCGAAATTATGAATCTGGGAGTCCAGAGCTAGCAGCACTAAAACAACCATAACTCACAAAATATAATTCGTAATTTGATTCTGTCAAAAGGTCTGTAAACTAGACACACAGGGCTACAATTCATATTCAGAGATTAATTCCAAATTTTGTCATTAACAGGGTCAAAATCATCAGACAAATCAGGACAGCAGCTTATAAAGTTACTTTTTTGCATGGATTATAACATGATTAGTATTTATGATGGATTCAGGTTGAAGTATGGTGTAAACCAGAGTGTAACGAGTATCTAATCAGCAAGCCACGTGTATTTTCAACTCATAAACAAAGGAGAAAACATGCACATGCTCAACACAACCAAACATCTACAACATGCATTCGTATGGATAAATCTCCTAGGTCTACATAGTATTTGTGTGACGAATATAATAATGGATTGTTTGAGAACTCTTTTTGACTATGGGGTTGATAGAAGCCAATCAACGAATAGAACTAAGATCATCAATGAATAAGAACATGAAGAATAAGATATAGTGAAGATCTACTTGCGGTATTTATGCTTGTACGAGGAACAAGAAAATTCATACTAGTTACTTGCCTTGATTGGAAGATGAACTTGATGATGCTGTTTATTGATGATCGAGATCAGATGGAGCAGATCTGGTACGGATTTTGATGACGATCAAGATCAAGATAATCAACGGGTGGAGATCGCTTTGATGATGATGATCGTGATCAGATGGATCAGACTGCTGAGATTCAAATGATCAAGAATCAATGATCAAACCAGCAACAACAATGGTGCTTTAGCTCTGGCTCGATTGGCAGACGGAGCCTGGTTCACGGTGGTCGACGACAGCTACCCAACGAGGAGGAGATGGAGACTGCGGGAGGTAGCAATGGGGCACGGGGCTAGACTTGGTCGACGGTAGCGGGAATAGTAAGGACAACGACAACCGTGGTGATGGTCGACGAAGGTCGACTGGCTTGCGGTGGCTGGCTGGCGCGAGATGCTGGCAGCGTCGAGGATAGTCGACAGGGGAATGGGTGGCTCGAGGAGGGTGATGGAAATGGTGAATGGCGGTGGTTAAGGAGGGTGCAGGGTGTGGTCGAGTTGACGATGGTGCTGGCGACGAAAAACGGAGATGGGGTAAGAAGGAGCTCGAAGACTGGATGGCGGTGGGTGGTTGATGATGAAGAGCAAGGATGATGGGGATGATGAAAAGGGCGGTGAAGGTAGGGGGTCGCTTGAGTAGCGGTGGGTATAGGCAACGACTGCGTGCAGCAGTCGACGGCAAGGAGAGTGGTCGACGAGGGCTGCGGTGGGTTCGACGGCGTTCTGTTGGAAACAGAGGAAGAGAGGAGGCAGGAAGTGGACTGGTTGTGGGTCGATGATGGTGGAGTAATGGCGATGGATGGGCTGACTGGCAGTTGCAGTAAGGATGCAGGCTTGATGGCGATGAGGGAGGATGAAGAGGTAGGGTGATGGTGAGTGGAGGGAAATGATGAGTCGGGTGATTAGGCGGCTGGGTAATTAAGTGATTAGGGTTAAGATCGATTAGGGTTTAGAATAAAAAGGGTTATTTATAAAGTAAATGAGGGTTAATGGGTATAGGGTTAACAGGTTACGGGTCGGAGTCCAATAAGAAGAGTGTTATAGGGTTCTTGGGTTTTAGATCCAATAGGGGATAGGATAACCAAATAAAAATAGGATTTATAAAAAATATAATTTGTATTACAATATAGAAATTATTTGAAATAACTACAAATACAATTAATAAATAGAAATGATTTTTTTTAATTATCTATCAAAAGTAATCATAATAACAACAACAATAATAATAGCAATAATAATAATAACAATGGTAACAACAACAACAACAATAATAATAATAATAATAACCATGATAACAACAAGTATATTGATAATAATAATAATGACAATAACAATAGTAATAAGAAGATTGTATAACAAGATAGGAATTGGGTTTAACAAATTTATTAAAAATAATCCGGATAGTAATAATACATTTGATTTGGGCTCGAATATAAATAGTCGATCAGTTAGGAATATAAAATAAAATAAAAATACACCATTATTCGAAATAAATATAATTTCCGATTAGAAAAGATTTTAATTGAAGATCCGAAACGAATTTAAAAACAAAATAAATTTATAAATAATCAAAATATGGAAAAATATTTAGAAAATGTATTTGCAGGAACGGGGTTTACAGCGTTGCAACCTGTTCTAGATGTAGTTCCCCTCCTAACATCGTTAGTCTTACTAATGGACACCCCTTCTTTATTACAAACAAATGTCTTTTCCACTACCTAGCCATCCTTTAGTTTATTTGACCCCTTACGCATTTGAAAATCCCCACATTTTGCATAACTGTCATAAAACTTTTCTGCTTGGGAAAGGGTGTCAAATGTCATACCTACATGTGGTTTTACGTGCTCGTCAACTATCGGAAGGAATTCACCTTCTTCAGTTCTCAGAAAGTTTTCACCCACATTAAAGCTCCTTTCATGAAGATCCATATCTATTATCAAAGCAAGAGAACATTGTCTCATTCACATAATACCAAAAAAGTTATGCTACAATAGTTATGATGAGATAATGAGATTGAATATGTTATCTAGTTATCTAACCACCTTCAAACATAAATCAACCTAGCAATATTATTTTTTGCATACTAAAAATTACCATATAGTGATGTTGAACTAAGAAGTAAAATATTACACCTGATCATATAGTGATAATCAACAAGTTAATGGAATTTAAAAAACAACTAACCATAAATACATGAAATGAAACAAATTCAAAGAAAAAAGGGAAAAAATTATACTTGTTGATTTGGGGAAATTTGGGAGGATGATGAGGATCTAGGATTTCGTCAGATTTGGGGGAGATTTCGAAGCTTCGTGGAGCGGGAGCAGGAGGTAGGGTTTCAGAGGGTCGGTGGAGGAGGAGAATAACGTCGAGAATTGAGACTCAGGCTTCGGAGAATGCAACTTTCGATACAGAGATGAGCGAGCGAAGCAAGTGAGCTAGGGGTTTCGAACTCAGGATGTAGGGTTTGGAGCAAACAAGAGTGCGTCGAGGAAGAGAGTACCCCAGATGCAATTTTTTGGTTTCGATTTGGGGAATAGGACGTCAGAGAAGGAGCTAGGGTTTAGGATTTGGGGGAGATGAGTGGGAACATTATGGGGTGAGAGAGAAATAAAAGGAGAGAAGGCGAGAGTGTATTATTGTGTTGGGGGAAATGACATTTTTACCCCCAACACAGTAATGGAGAGAGCGGGAGGAAGGGTCACCACACGATCTTCATCAAGATCTTGATGAAAATCGAGTGGTGGAGGGAGAGTGCGCACGTAGAGTGCGCAAAAAGGAGTGTGTAACTGAAGCTTCCCCTATATATACTAGTATTTTTCACGTGTGATGCATGTTTTGATAAGAGTTGGATAATTTTTACGTGCGATATGCATGTTAAGAAATAGTTTTGGAGTTGGACGTGCGTTGCACATATTTGGGAATTTTTTTGAAGGAAAGCTACAATTTGTATGTGAAATACACGTGTTTATAAGGTAGAATTTGAGTTGTACGTGCAACATATGTGTTTGTTTAGTGTTAAAAACATATTATAAATTTTTTTTGCATGTTCATTGCACGTTTTAAATAGGTGAATTTTTTTTATTTGTTTGTTTTTGTTATAATTAATGGGAGAGTTGGAGTTGCACGTGTAATTCACGGGTTTGTATGTTGACAAATGATAACCCCAACTCTCCCATTACAATATAATAATAATAATAATAATAACATATATATATATATATATATATATATATATATATATATATATATATATATATATATATATATATGAAATTCGTACATTGTCTAGCATCGAACCTAAGATCTTCTTTATATTAGTTATGTATGTGCATTGCACGTATTTGTTGGGTTACAATGCACGTATTTGTTTGGTTACAAATAGAGTTTATTTAGTGACAGACTCTCCTTTTAAAATGGTACAGATTATTACTATTAGTACAAATATATATCGGTGATACAGGAATAAAGGCATCTATGGATTTATCATTTCAATATGTTATGATTGTAAGACATGGTAGTATACATGTTCATTGTGAGCATTGATAGCTCTTTGCTTGCACGTCAAATCATGCAGTACTAAAACTAGTAATATGCACGTGCAATGCATGTTCTAATTAATTTTTTTTTATATAGTAAATAATAAGACGTAATTTGGTCTCGAATTCAAGATCTCCATTTACCCATCACATACTCTTTACAAATTATCCCTTGTGACACAAACTTTATTTTATATGAGTATGGTTTAAAATGAACAAGACTGTCCGTCGTCCGTCCGAGTCCGGTTCGAGAAATGGTCCGACCGTGGACCGTCCGAACTATTATAGGAACCGAACTCGAACAAATTATTAGGTCCGATTCTTTACCGAGCTCGAGCCGGACATAAGTCCGTCCGAGTATTATTGCGGTCCGATACTTTATCGAACCGAGTCCGGACTATAAAATTTTTGTCTGACCTAGACCGAGCCGGACATAAGCCCGTCCGAGTAGAATTTCGGTCCGAGCTTGAACATATGGTTGTCCGATCCCGTCCGGTCCGATTTACAGCCCTATATATGAGTGTCACTTTTGTAAATAATTATGTCGTGAATAAATTTGAATTTTGAGGGCATTATGGTAACTAACAACAGTTGAGTAAATGAATGATTAATATAACTCACTTAAAAATAAATGGTTGAGATTAAATGGTTGAATGAATTGCTACATATTACAGATTGTCTACAAATGATAATCCTAATTCTCCCACTAATATATTAGAGATTAGAGATTAGAGATTATATCAGAGAAGACACATTGGTCCACACAAGAGCATGACCCACAATGTCCACACAGGAGCATGACCCACAATGTCCATTTGCATTTTGCATGCCTGCAGAATTAACGATCCGTCTGCCTCTTATGTGTATTGGATATTTCAATAGCATCTTAGGTGCTTCTGATAAAAGTGGTGGCACCGCGATCTTAAACATCAGGGTCGCAGATTTTCAAAGTCTTGTGCGGGATTGCGGACTGTGTTCACTTGGTGTAATAATAGGGGTGGTCTAGCTGGAATTTGGGAAAGGCTAGAATGATGTCTTGTGACTGTGGATTGGCTTGGGTTGTTCCCTTGTATCTCTTACACATTTAGTTCACTTGGTTTCTGATCATTGTCTGCTATTAGCTGACACTGATGCTATTGATATGGTAGGGCCAAAGCCATTTCAGTTCGAAAATTTCACGACTCTTATTCCAGATGGTGAATGAGTAATTCGTCATGCTTGGTTAAGGAATGAAGTTGGCAGTCCATTCCACATCTTCTCTACTCATACACATCGAGTCAAAGAGGAGCTACGCATTTGAAACAGAAATGTTGTGGGGGATATATTTAGTTGGCATATGTGGCTCATCAAGGAGGTTGATAAGTTACAACAGAGGGATTGTTCTGGAACTCCTGGGAAACTATCTATCGTAGACGCCAACCCGAGCCTCGCTTCCAACGGTACCCTCGTAGACGCCGACCCGAGCTCCGCCCCCGTCAGCACTCCCCGTCGACCCGAGCTTACATGGCGCCCAAGGCCGCAAAAGCTGTTACCTCTACACGCCGACACGACGTGCTTCCACACGGCATCGCGGCCGACGCTCAGGGACCAAACAACAAAGGGGTCAGTCACGGGCCCCAGCCAAACACCTCCCGTCCGGTCCAGAGCCACCTGCGGGGGGTCATCTTGGACCGACAGGACAACCATGACAGGGGAGGAGCCGCTTCCAACTCGGCTCCGAACCATCCCAGACCCCCGTCCCAAGGCCGGGAGCCTGTGCTCAGCCGGGTCGGTCCACTTCGTGACCAGCCGAAAGGCCGAAAGAACGAGTGCGTCCCTACTTGGACTCCGGCAAAAGGAGGGGGGGTCACTCCGAGTGTTTGTCCGAAGGTTCACCACCGAGGCGAGGTCAGTCTCATCCCTCGATCCCGGCGTTGCCTCGGTAGCCTTCCGCCACAACGTTCGACATGGACAGCTGAAGGCCTCCCTAGCAAAGAAGCCGCCGATAGACTTCCCCGACCTCCTCAACCGGGTCGAAAAATATATTCGAGCCGAAGAGGCCCTCAACCCAGAGGACCAGAAGGAAGTTCTCGGGAAGGGAAAGCGCAAGGCTGACGAAGTTGAGCCGGTGAAAAAAGCTCCAAGAGACGGGGGCTCCGCAAAGAAGGTTCCGCCGACCCCCCGCTTCGAGAGGTACACTCCCCTGACGCAGAACGTGTCGACAATTCTCTTAGTAATTGAAGACAGCGACCTCGTCCAGTACCCTTCTCCACCGTCCAACAACACCAGTAAGAAGAGGGATCAGCGGTTCTATTGCCATTTTCACTGGGACAACGGGCACGACCCAGATCACTACCGCGCCCTGAAGGACGAAATTGAGGTCCTCATCCAACGAGGGTACCTCCGAGAATTCAAACGGGAAGGCACCCAGGAACAAAGGGACAACAGAAACAGGAGGGATTCCCCTCCTCCTCGAATGCACCGTCGGCGTCCCGAGCAAGATCCGGAGCCCGAAGTACCTGAGGGACAGGCAATCCTACACTGCGTCCATGGAGGGCCAATGGGAGGGGAATCCAACACTTCCCGCAAAGCCTTCGTCCGGGATGTCAACACCGTACAGGGCCCTCTCTCCCCCCAGGTCCAGCAACTTCCTGTCTTCTTCTCAGGAGAGGATCTAGAAGGAGTCTGGCTTCATCATTGCGATGCACTGGTCATTGGCCTCAGCATGGCGAACTTCGAGGTCCGGTGAATCCTCGTGGACAACGGGAGCTCGGTCAATATTCTGTTCCTGGAAGCATTCGAGAACTTGAAGCTTTCCCGTGAGAAACTAAAACCCGCTGGGTACACCCTACACGGATTCTCCGGCATCCCCGTAACCATAGAGGGGATCGTCACCCTCGATGTCACGGCAGGCACGACCCTGAACAGAAGGACCGAGTCCATGGACTTCATGGTTGTGAATGTCAAGGCAGCCTACAATGCCATCCTCAGCCGTCCGGGGCTCTACTCCCTCCAGGTGGTTCCCTCGGCCTACCATCAGAAAATGAAGTTCCCTACTAACACTAGCATCGGAGTTGTCCGAGGGAACCAAGAAGCAGCACGTTCGTGCTACATGACGGCAATCAGAAGCGGGGTGTTTCCCCTCGATGCCGTCGAGCTGGAGCCCGAAAGAACCCAGCCAGAGCCAGAGCCGGCGGACGAACTGCAAGATGTCTCATTCGAGACAGGAGATGCGTCGAAGCATTTTCGAGTAAGCTGCTCCCTCGCCCCCAACCTCAAGTCCGCCCTAATCGCCTGCATTCGGCGCAATGTTGACTTCTTTGCCTGGAAGCCCTCTGACATGCCTGGCATCTCCGAGGATCTCATCATGCACAAACTCAGCGTGATCCTCGAGTCGAAACCAGTTGTCCAAAAACGGTGCAAGTTCACCCCGGAGCGACAACAGGCAGTAAACGCGGAAGTTGAAAAGCTCTTGTCCGTGCATTTCGTGCAAGAGGTCAACTACCCGGAGTGGCTGGCGAACGTCGTCATGGTCAAGAAGGCAAGTGGGAATTGGAGGATCTGTATAGATTTTACCGACCTCAACAAGGCATGCCCCAAGGATCCGTTCCCTCTCCCCAGCATTGACCCCCCAATCGATGCGACCTCGGGCCACGAGCTCTTATCGTTCATGGATGCCTTCTCAGGCTATAACCAGATCCAGATGTTCCCTCCAGACATCGCCAAGACGTCCTTCGTCACAGACCAGGAACTGTATTGCTACCGGGTCATGCCCTTCGGGCTGAAGAACGCCAGCGCTACCTACCAGAGGCTCGTCAACCGAGTCTTTAAAGATCAAATCGGGTGTAACGTGGAGGTATACGTCGATGACATGCTCGTCAAAAGCCAACAAGGATAGTACCACGTCGCCGACCTGGATGAGGCCTTTGGGGTCCTTCGAACCCACAACATGAGGCTCAACCCAGCGAAGTGCGCCTTCGGCGTCTCTTCAGGGAAGTTCTTAGGGTTCATCGTCAGCCAGCGTGGCATCGAGGCGAACCCCTTAAAAATCTAGGCCATAATAGACATGGCCCTACCCAGGAATGTCAAAGAAGTCCAGAGGCTAACGAGTAGACTGGCGACCATCGGTCGTTTCCTCTCCAAGTCTGAAGAGAAGTCCCTTCCATTCTTCAAGGCGCTGTGCGGCACTGGAAGGTTCAAGTGGGGTGCTCAACAGCAAGAGGCCTTCGCATAGTTGAAAGAGTACCTCGCCAACCCACCTCTCCTCAGCAAGCCCGAACCAGGAGAGCCACTCTGGCTCTACCTTTCCGCTTTGGAGAATGTGCTCAGTGCCATCCTCGTCCGAGAAGAGGAAGGGGTTCAAAAGCCCCTCTACTATGTGAGTAAGGTATTGCTCGACACCGAGACCCAGTATTCCAGGATGGAGAAGGTGGTGTAAGCTTTGGTCATAGCCGTGCGAAAGCTCTGCCCTTACTTTCAGGCGCATTCGATCCAGGTGCTCACGGATCAACCCTTGAAGGCCGTGCTCTACAAACCCGAGAGCTCCGGGCGACTGGTCAAATGGTTGATCGAACTCAGCCAGTACGACATCGGCTATCAACCAAGAACGTCCATCAAAGGGCACCATCTCCGAGTGCACCATCAAATGGTTGATCGAATTCATCACAGAATGCACCATCTCCAAGCAACCCGCGAGCAAAGAAGCCAACTAGACATGGGAAGTTTATGTCGACGGCTCCTCTTGCAAAATGGGGAGTGGTGCGGGCATCATCCTTCAAGGCCCGGATGGTTTTCCTCCTCCAGTATTGTCTCCGCCTCAACTTCCAGGCCTTTAACAACGAGGCTGAATATGAGGCGATGATCGCCAGGATCAACCTGGCTCATCAAGCCGGCGCCAAATAGATCAGGGCATTTAGCGACTCTCAGCAGGTGGTCAACCAAATCACCGAGGGACTACGAGGCCCGTGATGATCGAACGATTAGGTACCGAGCCATGGTTCAATGCCTATTATCATCCTTCGACGAATCGGCTGTCGTAAGGATCCCCTGGGAGCTGAACGCCCAGGCCGACGCCCTATCAAAATTGGCTTCCTCATCCTTTGAAGGCCTCGACCGCACGGTCCTGATTGAAGTCCTGTTGAAGCCAAGTACAGACTCCCCGGAGGTTATGTGCGTCGAAGACGGAGCCCCTCCTGATGACTGGATCACTCTTATCAAACAATTTCTAGTCAAGGGAGAGCTCCCGGAAGACCGAGCTGAAGCAAGGCGGATCAGGGTCCGATCTGAAAGATTCGCGATCATCAATGCCACCCTCTTCAAAAGATCATATACAACAACCGATGGCAGACCCTACCTCCGCTGCCTAAGCCCAGACGAAGCCAAGTACGCCCTCAAGGAGCTGCACGAGGGGATTGGCGGATGTCACATGGAAAGCCGATCACTAGCACGGAAGGCGCTAAATCACGGGTACTACTGGCCCACTATGCTGCAAGACGCCCTCGCCCTAGTGAAGAAGTGTGGCCTCTGCCAACGGTTCTCCCCCATGAAGAGGGCTCCTTAGGCGAACCTCCGGTCCATGGCCAGTCCGACCCCCTTTGCAATGTGGGGGATGGATTTGGTAGGCCCATTTCCAAAAGCAACGGGCCAGCAAAAGTTTCTCATTGTGGCTATCGACTATTTTACTAAGTGGATCGAGGCCGAGCCATTAGCAACGATCACCGAGCGACAGACTCAGTAGTTTTTCTGGAAACACATCGTCTGTCGGTTCGGATTCCGTAGGTACTTGTCACAAACAATGGGACTCAATTCGCGAGTAAGCAGTTTTGCAAGTTCTGCGAAGATCTTGGGATCCAGCAACACTTCTGCTCAGTGTGCCACCCCCAGTCTAACGGTCAGGCCGAGAACGCGAATCGCCAAATCTTCGACAGCCTCAAGAAACGACTCGATAACTCTTCCAAGGGGTTATGGGTCGACGAATTACCCAGCGTTCTTTGGGCCCACCGAACAACAAAGAGAATCCCCATGGGAGAATTCCCTTTCAATCTGACATACAGTGCAGTGGCCGTCATTCCCTTGGAGATCGGGATCCCTTCACTCCGAATCATGGCTTTCGACAAGGCCGCCAATCCCAACAGCTGTGAGCAGACCTGGACCTCATAGACGAGGTCAGGGAAAAGTCCGCCATTAGAAAAAGCATCTACCAGCAAAGAATTAAAAAGTTCTACAACAAGAAGGTGCGCCCAACTGACATCAAACTCGGAGATCTTGTCCTCCAAAAGCTGGCGGTATCCAATCCCGGCCAGAAGAGAAAGTTGGCACCAAATTGGGAGGGCCCGTACAAAGTATCTGAAGTCGTGCGCCCAGGCACGTACCGCCTGACCAGTGCCGAAGGCAAGCCCATCAAGAGGCCCTGGAACGCGGAACACCTGATCAAGTTCTTAGGAGGAGAGTAGCCTCCATGTAAATTATCGTGATTGTAATCGGCACGTCGTGCCTGGTCTTTTGTAAAATTCAAATATATTGTAAATATGCCAGCTTTCTTAAAACAAGCCTATGGCTTCTTATTTTGTTACAAGTAAAGAACAAGCTTGGGGCTTGGTGCTCGGATAACAGCGCGAGCCTGAAAAGCTTCCCTTACAAGCTTGGGGCTCGGTGCTCGGATAACAGTGCGAGCCTAAAAAACTTTCCTTACAAGCTTGGGGCTTGGTGCTCGGATAACAGCGCGAGTCTGAAAATCTTCCCTTACAAGCTTGGGGCTCGGTGCTCGGATAACAGCGCGAGCCTGAAAATCTTCCCTTACAAGCTTGGGGCTCGGTGCTCGGATAACAGCACGAGCCTGAAAAGCTTCCCTTACAAGCTTGGACTCGGTGCTCGGATAACAGCGTGAGCCTGAAAAGCTTCCCTTGCAAGCATGGGGCTCGGTGCTGGGATAACAGCGCGAGCCTAAAAAGCTTCCCTTGCAAGCTTGGGGCTCGATGCTCGGATAACAGCGCGAGCCTGAAAAGCTTCCCTTACAAGCTGGGGGCTCAGTGCTCGGATAATAGCGCGAGCCTAAAAAGCTTCCCTTACAAGCTTGGAGCTCGGTCCTTGGATAACAGCGCTATCAGAAAAGCCTCCCTACTTATTGGGGACAGCTACACATCCTGAGAACAAGTGTGGAAGCTCGGCGTCGTCCCCGAGCAAGGCAGGTGCCTTCTCCAAGGCACCGCAACCGTGACGCTCGACGGCGACCCCCTACTACGCTTACAACTATCTTCCTCACCGATATAGGGGGCTCGGCAACCGTCCCTCGCTCGGTTTGGGCTTCTTCAAGCTCATCAACCTATGTACAAGGCGATATTCGCCAGCCACACCCGCACCGTCTCTTCCTGAGAACAAGTATGGGAGCTCGGCGCCGGCCCCGAGCAAGGCGGGTGCCTTCTCCAAGGTACCGCGACCTTGATGCTCGGCGGCGACCCCCTGCTACGTCTACAACTGTCTTTCTCATTGGTATGGGGGCTCGGCAACCGTCCTTCGCTCGGTTTGGGCTTCTTCAAGCTCATCAACCTATGTGTAAGGCGACATCCGCCAGCCACGCCCACACCGTCTCTCCCTGAGAACAAGTGTGGGAGCTCGGCGTCGGTCCCGAGCGAGGCGGGTGCCTTCTTCAAGGAACCACAACCTTGATGCTCGGCGGAGATGCCCCGTTACGCCTGCAACTGTCTTTCTCACCTGTAGGGGGGCTCGGTAACCGTCCCTCGCTCGGTTTTGGCTTCCTCAAGCTCATCAACCTATGTACGAGGCGATATCCGCCAGCCACGCCCGCACCGTCTCTCCCTGAGAACAAGTGTGGGAGCTCTGCGTCGGTCCCGAGCAAGGCGGGTGCCTTCTCCAAGGCACCGCGACCTTGATGCTCGGTGGTGACCTCCTGCTACACCTACAACTGTCTTTCTTACCGGTATGGGGGCTCGGCAACCGTCCCTCGCTCGGTTTGGGCTTCTTCAAGCTCATCAACCTATGTACGAGACAACATCCTCCAGCCACGCCCGCACCGTCTCTCCCTGAGAATAAGTGTGGGAGCTCGGCATCGACCCCGAGCAAGGCGGGTGCCTTCTTCAAGGTACCGTGACCTTGACGCTCGGTGGCGACCCCTACTATGCCTACAACTATCTTTCTCACCGGTATGGGGACTCGGCATCCGTCCCTCGCTCGGTTTGTACTTCTTCAAGCTCATCAACCTATGTACGTGGCGACATACGCCAGCCACGCCCGCACCGTCTATCCCTGAGAACAAGTGTGGGAGCTCGACGTCGGCCCCGAGCAAGGTGGGTGCCTTCTCCAAGGCACTGCGACCTTGACGCTCGGCGGTGACCCTCTGCTACGCCTACAACTGTCTCTCACCGGTATGGGAGCTCGGCATCCGTCCCTCGCTCGGTTTGGGATTCTTCAAGCTCATCAACCTATGTACGAGGCGACATCAGCCAGCCACGCCCGCACCGTCTCTCCCTGAGAACAAGTGTGGGAGCTCGGAGTCGGCTCCGAGCAAGGCGGGTGCCTTCTCCAAGGCACTGCGACCTTGACGCTCGGCGGCGACCGACTGCTACGCCTAGAACTATCTCTCACCGGTATGGGGGCTCGGCATCTGTTCCTCGCTCGGTTTGGGCTTCTTCAAGCTCATCAACCTATGTACGAGGCGACATCCGCCAGCCACGCCCACACCGTGTAACGCCTCGATTTTCATTTAATGAAAATTATTTTATTTTTGTACGTAGTGTGTACGTGCAATATTTTTGGTTGAATTAAATGTTATGATTATTTTCATCATGATGAGTATAGATTTTTAAATATGTGCTTTTATATGAAGCCTTCTTTCAAATAGATAAAAGCTTTTTCTTTTTAAAAGCCCAAAATGTAATTCATTTATTTTATTCTAAAATAATTATTTTGGCCCATAAACTAAAGCCCACGAGTTAATTTATTTTTAATACAACTTGTCATGTAGAATACAATTTAAAGTTTATTTTTATATAAAATTTAATGTACAATTTTTGGACCTAGTTGCTTGCACGTGCATTGCACGTACACGTGCAAAATGCACTTTCCAACACTAGGCCGGATTGCATCTTGGAGGGAAATGAAAATTTGAGTGGGAATCATGGTGTGGTGGTTACTTGATTATGGGTGGTTAGTTTAACTCCTCCTTAAATCTAAACCATTTGTTCCTAACTCCTACTTTAATCCTAGCCATCCATTTCCCTAGATTTTTAGTATAAATACCCCCCTCCATAGCTAGTTATTCTTGTACTTATTACTTTCTACAAACCTATAGTCCAAATTACATTATCTAGTAGTGATTTTGTGAGTTAAAAGATTGAAAGTGTGTGGGATTGTGCTTGCAACATCAAGAAGAAGAGGAGGCCGGCAATCAACTAGGAGCTCTCGGTTTTGGTGCTTGGGAGGCTTGTGTGCGCGTGTTCAAGGAGGAGGAGCACTCTCTTTGCAAGGATATTCGTCTAGGAGGTTGCTAAATTGTATTTTTCTCTCCAAATTAAGGTGGGTAAATTTTTCCTATTTCTAAATAAGAATGCTTGCTAGATTTAATTAGAAAAATAGTGCATGAAAATGATTAATAAGAGTGCACATTTAATTGGAAGAATGATCTATAATTGATTGAATTGTTGATATGCAAATTGTGTGTGTTTCTACTATTAAAGTTCAAGTTGGGTGCAACATGAATATGGTTATGAATTGTGTAAATGAACCTTCGTTAGTAGCATGAAAATTATGTGCAAGATTATTATATTGACTATGTCGCTTTGGAAATTTTGTTATGACGTTGTAACGAATAAATTAAGATGCAGTCATTATGTTTATGAGATGAATAAGGCCAGAAAATTAGTATAGAGATTAATGAAATTTTAATGTCGAAAAAGGAATGTATTAGAGGTAGTATATCGAATTAACCAATTTGTATGGTAGAAATGTGTTATTTATTGAGAAAAATATGTTTAATTATTTGAGAAAATTATTTTTATATACTGGAGTAGAATTCATGATGGAAATGATAAATCTGGAATTTTTACAGTATATTAGTAAGAGCAAATTGAAGTAAGATGTTGATGAACATCGATGTATTCTAAATAAACAGAGAATAATTGGTTAAATAAAATTCAATTTTTACTAGTGACAACCCGAGCCCATAGCTCGAGTGGTCGGATCACTCTTAATCGCTACAGTATATATGCGGCTCTCTGAGGTTGAGGGATTGAATCCCGTTGACACCATTCTTTTTAGTTTCGACCATTTTAAATAAAACAGTGTGGCCGAGAGCACTTAATGCTCTCGCGCCCTCTTCTATGCGTGGGCAGCACTCTGCCTAGTGGTCTGTGCTTTGGTTGTTTCTCCAAGTGGTCGCTGGTTCGATCCGTGGCCTTCGGCTGTGTTCATGTTGTGGAAAAAACATTTTTTTGGGGGTGTTTTAGTGATCCAAAAATGTGGAAAAATATATATTTATTATTTTAAAAATATGTGGAGTTTATGAAAAATAATTTGAGGATTATTCGTATGAAGTGGAGTATGTTTAAGGAATAAAAGTATAATTTAGAACTATAAGTTCCACACTTGCATTTGTATAAAGTGGTATTTTACAAAAGATTTAAAAAGGAATATTAGAAAAAGAAAAATACGAATAAGATGTGAATTATATGAAGTGATGTGAATTATTCTCAATGGAGAATGGTGTGACAATTCATGATGTATAAATATTCATCTTTGATTAAGTAACTAGTGATGTGATTTTTTTTAACGTGAAAATAATATTGCATGAGTTACATAATGAATAGTTGAATTTAGTGTATAATTATGGACTATTGAATGATTTGGAAATCATGATTTGATAGTAGACAACTCAACATGTAAATTTATGAGTTGGAAACACTCAACTTTAGAATTTGTGAATAGGAATTGAAACAAAAGAGTAGCAAAGTCTCCCCCGGTATTTAGAAAGAAATAAATGAAATATGAAAGACCAAGGTTGGTCATGTTGAACAAATGTATAAGTCCGGTTTAGTGGAGAGGCTAACTCTAGTGCTTTGGTTTTGTTCATGATTCTATATCAGTAGAATTAAGGATTAGTTACATAGTGAAGACGTGATGAAAGAAAGAGAAAAACATTGAGTATGAGGGCCATTGGATAGCGGCGAGAGCGAATCCCAGGATGTCCCATGATGAGTCTGGGCGAGGATACTGCTCTAGAGTACCGTCCCGGTGGCGACGCTCGTGGGATGTTTGAAGACTACGGGTGGTGTCATGTCTATGGTAGGAGCTGAATTACCATAGGATGCCTGCATGATGAGTCATGTGTCAGTGCGTTGGGATTCCCTCCAGGGTGCCTAGACATGAGTTCGTAGGTCAAAAAATATCTAGGATACTTACCGTAGTTACAGTAGTAGGTTAAGTCATGACGAGGGATTGAACCCTACAAAGATGAAGAACGATTAAGGGCTTGCCCTCGGACCTATGTATTATGGGTTGCATAGAATCCGAACAAGTGCGCATTAGTGTCATGTAACATAAAAAAATTGCATCAAGGACTAAGTGCACAATCACAACACGACATCAATAGGGTAGTCCCTTTAGTTTGATATGTGACCAGTTTGTGTTTGCTAAATATGGAAAATAAGTTATACTATTTCCGGCATAGAGATGATGGCCGTGTATAATATTCTTCGGTTGAATAAGCTGACGTACCCACATTCTTATATGCAGGTAAATGGCATGATAAAGATTAAAGAGGAACATATGCTTAAAGATTATACAATGCTGTTGTACATTTATTTCATTGTTGTAAAGTTTACTTCCGCTGTGCAAATATAAATTGTAATGTATTCATATAAACTCTGATGTAAAGTGAAAAGTTCAAATTTCCTTGTAAAATTGTACTAAATGAAGCGGAAAGATCCTGTAGAACATCTCGAATTCAATGTATTTGGGATTCGGGGCGTTACAGAGTGGTATCAGAGCCACGCTTCACACTTGTAAAAATTTATAAGGAACGACACCCTAGAAGTGGACATTAGAGTGTGTGTTTGAGTCTAGAGATTTAAATGTAAGTGACTTACATTTGTGTTGCTCTATGACTTATGCTTCTTCATGGCTGATCACTTTGACCCTGCTGGATACGACGACTGGCATATCATCGAGGAAGAGTACCATCCTGGACAGGCAGATTCCGAGGAAGAGTACTACCTAGGGCAAGCAGATTCTGACGGAGAAGAATGGCCTGAATCCCGAGAGATTACCCCACCTCCGGATTCATCTGATGACTCTTCTGACGAAGAAGAAGAACCAGTTCCGAATAGTCTTGTGACTTCTATTCAGAGGTAGGTAGAGACACTGCGAGAGAGAGTCAAATTATTGGAGGCTCAGCTAGCAAAGCGAAAGGACGACTTTTCTGTTCTTAGTCATCGGGTATGGGAACTCGAGAAGATGAAGAATTTGACCGATGTGCTGAAGGATGAAGTTGATGAACTACGGGGAGAACTTCGAGAAGCGTAGAGGAACCGTAGGAGTTAGACTGTTGTAGCTTCTACTATCTTTCATTCTGATGTCAAGAAATATTTTTCAATTCGAATGTATAAAGTTTTGAATTCAATGAAATGCAAGTTGATTTAAAATTCATGTCTTATACTTCGAATTTAATGGATCTTTTGTATCAGAATATGTCTAGAAGAGGAGCTAGAAACGGTGAAGGTCTGGATCTAGAAACGGATCTTGCGAGGGTCTATCAGACGCTCAACGCCGTGGCTATGTATCAGAGCCAAGGAAAGGGGGCCTGCGAATCCGGTGCCCGAAGCGATCAAACTAGTGGAATCGTTCAAACGGATGAAACCACCTGTATTCGAAGGGAAGTCAGACCTTGATGCGGCTGACAACTGGATTCGTCAAGTGGAGACAATCTTTGAAGTGCTAGAGACCCCTGAGGGCAGTAAGGTCAAGTTGGCGACTCTGTAACTTGAGAAGGATGCGGCTTTTGGTGGCAGTCGATGAAGAGGACCATGGGAGGCATAGTTCTCGGCTGGGAGGAATTTCTGGAAGAATTCCGCAGTCACTATTTCCCCTCTGACATCCAAGAGAAGAAGGCTATGGAGTTTCTGTCGCTATAGCAAGGTAGCATGTCAGTGAGAGAGCACGAGACCAAATTCACTCAGCTCTCTAGGTATGCTCCTGAATTAATGATGGATGAGGCTAAGAAGGCTCGTAAGTTCGAGCATGGATTGAGGCCGAGCTTGAGGTCCCGGATGATACCTCTTGGTATCAGAAGATTCGACAAGTTGGTCAAGAGAGCAGCGGCGACGGAAGCAGAATGGAGCAGTTCCATGTTGTTCAGAACCGGAGGAACAACTGGCAGTCTGGAAAGAGGCCCGCCAATTCTGGGAGTTTCAAGGGGCAACCATCTGCACAAAGGTTTAAACTGACAGGGGCGAACGCTATTAGTGTGGCTGGAGGACTTGGGAACAATGTGGTGAGACCTCCTGCGGTAACTTGCTTCAACTGTGGTGAAACGGGACATTACAAATCTCAATGTCTCAAGCCACGGAATGGTAATAGCAATGCACCAACGCAGCAGACTGGGAAGAGACCGTACCAACCAGGGCGAGTATTTGCCTTGACGGAAGCTGATGCTGATGAGGTTGATCATGTCATCACTGGTACGGGGGCTGATGTTTAGCGGTTTTTGTCATTTATTTTCCTGCTTATTTAGTGAGCTGTTACGTAATGTGTGTGTATTATGTAACAGGCGAACTTTATCTTAATTGAATGAAAGCTGTTGTGTTATTCGATACTGGATCCTCTCATACTTTTGTGTCTCCTAAATTTGCTAAAGTGTTGGGAGTTTAACCGAAGATTTTTCCAGTCAAGATCTTGGCAGTAGCTACTCCATCATGGGAAACTCTAACCACTGATCGGTATTATGCGGATTGCGAGATTGTGATTGGAGATCGAATCTTTGGGATTGATCTGATCGAGCTGACTATCTTGGGAGTCGATGTTATCATTGGCATTGATTGGATGTCGGTGTACAGTGCAAGCATCGAGTGCAAAACCAAGACGGTAACAGTGAAGGCTCCAGGTGGACCTGAAGTCACTTTCTAAGGGAAGAAGAAGTGCTCTAGGCTGGTGGCAGCTATCCGCAAGGAAGAGACTCCTGTGGAAGTGCAAGGGATTCCTGTGGTTCGGGACTATCCGACTGTGTTCTTGGAGGATTTTCCTGGGTTACCCCCACATCGTGATGTAGAGTTCAGCATCATTGTTCAACTGGAAAGTGCACCCATTTCTAAGGCACCGTATAGGATGGCCCCAGTGGAACAGGATGAGGTGAAACGGCAGATTGAGGAACTGTTGGAGAAAGGTTTTATTCAACCTAGTGCTTCACCTTGGGGAGCACCAGTGCTTTTGGTAAAGAAGAAGGAAGGATCGATGAGAATGTGTATCGATTACCGGGTGCTAAATAAGGTCACTGTTCAGAATAAGTATCCTATTCTTCGAATTAATGACTTGTTCGATCGTCTACAAGGAGCAGCTATTTTCTCTAAAATAGATCTTCGATCAGGGTATCACCAAGTTCGAGTGAAAGCTAAAGATGTGCACAAAACTGCATTTAGAACTCGATATGGGCATTACGAATTCTTAGTTATGCCATTCGGAGTGACGAATGCACCCGCAATCTTCATGGATTTGATGAACAGGGTTCTGAGGCCGTTCATTGATTCTTTCGTCGTGGTGTTTATCGACGATATCCTCGTGTACTCCAAGTCAGAGGAGGAGCACATCGAGCATCTGGCAGCAGTGTTGAAGAAGCTGGAAGAGCAGAAGTTGTATGCCAAGCTATCCAAGTGTGATTTCTGAAATCTGAAGTGGCATTTCTAGGTTACAACCTTTCTAAGGAGGGAGTAGCAACTGACCCTCAGAAGATAGAGGCAGTGAGAGATTGGGCTAGGCCTACTACAGTAAAGGAAGTCAGAAGTTTTCTTGGAATGACTGGATACTATAGGAGATTCATTCGAGGTTATGCTCAGATAGCTGTACCGCTTACTGGACTGACCAAGAAGAATGTGAACTTCAAGTGGACTGAGCAATGTGAGGCAAGCTTTCAGGAGTTGAAAGAGAAACTGACTACTGCACCCATTTTGGCTTTGCCTAGAGCAGGTGTTAAGTATGATGTTTATAGCGATGCTTCACATCGTGGGCTTGGTTGTGTCTTAATGCAAGAAGGAAGAGTAATCGCTTATGGGTCTAGGCAACTACGACCGCATGAGAAGAATTACCCGACTCATGATCTGGAGTTGGCTGCGATTATCTTCGCCCTGAAGCAATGGAGGCACTACGTGTACGGTGAGAAGTTGAACATGTACACGGACCACAAGAGCTTGAAGTATATATATCAGCAGAGGGAGCTGAATTTGAGGCAGCGGAGATGGTTGGAAGTGCTCGAGGACATACGACCTGAGATCAAGTATCATCCTGGGAAGGCTAATGTTGTTGCTGATGCACTTAGTCGCAAGAGCAGTTTATCCAGTTTGATTACAACTCAGAAGCATCTGATTGAAGAATTGGATCGAGCCGGTATTGAAGTTGTCTTGCAAGGATTGGGAGCATCTTTAGCTCAGTTGAGGCTTCAGCCTACACTAAATGCAAGGATCATTGCAAGTCAGGAGGATGATGCTGATATCTTGGAGATGAAGGAGCAGGGTTGGTGCTGGCAGGTTGCCCAGATTTCAAATCAGGGATGGAGTGCTGTGGTTTGGAGAGAGGCTATGTGTTCCGAATCAGGCGGACCTGAAAGAGAGTATTCTTCAGGAGGCGCATGCTACTCTTTTGTCGGTACATCCTGAAAGTACTATGTACAAAGACATCAAACAGCAGTTCTGGTGGTCAGGTTTGAAGCGGGACGTGGCTGAATTTGTGGCGAAGTGTGAGGTTTGTCAGCAAGTCAAAGCCGAAAATCAGAGATCCGGAGGTCTATTACAGCCGTTACTTATTTCGGAATGGAAGTGGGATAACATCAGTATGGATTTCATTACGGGATTGCCTAAGAGTCCTAAAGGCAATGATGCGATTTGGGTCATAGTCGATCGACTAACCAAGTCGGCTCACTTTTTGGCGATGAAACTCACTGCTTCGATGGACAAGTTAGCTGAGTTGTATGTTGGCGAGATCGTCCGGCTTCATGGTGTTCCGTCAACTATTGTGTCTGATCGAGATGCGCGGTTTACTTCGCATTTCTGGAGGAGTCTTCAGACAGCTTTGGGTACCAAGACAGATTTCAGCACTGCTTTTCATCCGCAAACCGATGGGCAGACCGAGAGAGTCAACCGTATTCTTGAGGATATGCTTCGGTGTTGTATACTAGACTTTGGAGGCAGTTGGAAAAGGCATTTACCTTTGGTAGAGTTTACCTACAACAACAGTTTTCATACTAGCATCGGGATGGCGCCGTACGAAGCTCTGTATGGCAGGAAGTGCAGGACACCTGTTTGTTGGTTTGAAGTTGGGGAGCGTCAGTTATTTGGTCCTGAGCTTGTGCAGCAAACTTCTGAGAAGATTGTTTTGATCAGGAAAAGGCTGGTGGAAGCTCAGAGCAGGCAGAAAAGCTATGCAGACAACCGGAGAAGGGACCTTGAATTTGAGGTCGGTGACTTCGTCTTTCTAAAAGTATCACCCAGTAAAGGTGTGGTTTGATTTGGCAAAGGCAGGGAAGTTAGCCCCGAGGTTTATAGGCCCGTACAAGATATTGAAAAGGATCGGGAAGACTGCTTACCGGCTTGAATTACCCGAAGAGTTATCTCAGGTGCACAATGTCTTCCATGTGTCTATGCTGAGAGGTTATATTCCAGATCCGAGTCATCATTTGCCTGAAGTGCCGGAAGGTTTGCAGTTGGATCTGAACTACATCAAGTCTCCTGTCGAGATTGTTGATCGTCGAGATAAAGTTTTGAGGAATAAGACGATACCGATGGTCAAGGTAGTCTGGAGAAACCATTTGGTTGAAGAGGCTACTTGGGAGTCCGAGGAGAGGATGTTGAAGGATTATCATGAGCTTTTTGCTTGATTGTATTTTTGTATCTTTTTGTTCTTGTTGTGAGTGTTTGTTTTCTCGCTCTTGGCTGTAGTTCCGGGGACGAAACTATTCTAAGGAGGGAGTGTTGTAACGCCCCGATTTTCATTTAATGAAAATTATTTTATTTTTGCACGTAGTGTGCACGTGCAATATTTTTGGTTGAATTAAATGTTATGATTATTTTCACCATGATGAGTATAGATTTTTAAATATGTGCTTTTATATGAAGCCTTCTTTCAAATAGATAAAAGCCTTTTCTTTTTAAAAGCCCAAAATGTAATTCATTTATTTTATTTTAAAATAATTATTTTGGCCCATAAACTAAAGCCCACGAGTTAATTTATTTTTAATACAACTTGTCATGTAGAATACAATTTAAAGTTTATTTTTATATAAAATTTAATGTACAATTTTTGGACCTAGTTGCTTGCACGTGCATTGCATGTACACGTGCAAAATGCACATTCCTACACTAGGCCAGATTGCATCTTGGAGGGAAATGAAAATTTGAGTGGGAATCATGGTGTGGTGGTTACTTGATTATGGGTGGTCCTTAAATCTAAACCATTTGTTCCTAACTCCTACTTTAATGCTAGCCATCCATTTCCCTAGATTTTTAGTATAAATACCCCCCCTCCATGGCTAGTTATTCTTGTGCTTATTACTTTCTACAAACCTATAGTCCAAATTACATTATCTAGTAGTGGTTTTGTGAGTTAAAAGATTGAGAGTGTGTGGGATTGTGCTTGCAACATCAAGAAGAAGAGGAGGCCGGCAATCAACTAGGAGCTCTCGGTTTTGGTGCTTAGGAGGCTTGTGTGCGCGTGTTCAAGGAGGAGGAGCACTCTCTTTGCAAGGATATTCGTCTAGGAGGTTGCTAAATTGTATTTTTCTCTCCAAATTAAGGTGGGTAAATTTTTCCTATTTCTAAATAAGAATGCATGCTAGATTTAATTAGAAAAATAGTGCATGAAAATGATTAATAAGAGTGCACATTTAATTGGAAGAATGATCTATAATTGATTGAATTGTTGATATGCAAATTGTGTGTGTTTCTACTATTAAAGTTCAAGTTGGGTGCAACATGAATATGGTTATGAATTGTGTAAATGAACCTTCGTTAGTAGCATGAAAATTATGTGCAAGATTAGTATATTGACTATGTTGCTTTGAAAATTCTGTTATGACGTTGTAACGAATAAATTAAGATGCAGTCATTATGTTTATGAGATGAATAAGGCCAAAAAATTAGTATAGAGATTAATGAAATTTTAATGTCGAAAAAGGAATGTATTAGAGGTAGTATATCAAATTAACCAATTTGTATGGTAGAAATGTGTTATTTATTGGGAAAAATATGTTTAATTATTTGAGAAAATTATTTTTATATACTGGAGTAGAATTCATGATGGAAATGATAAATCTGGAATTTTTACAGTATATTAGTAAGAGCAAATTGAAGTAAGATGTTGATGAACATCGATGTATTCGAAATAAACAGAGAATAATTGGTTAAATAAAATTCGATTTTTACTAGTGACAACCCGAGCCCATAGCTCGAGTGGTCGGATCACTCTTAATCGCTACAGTATATATGCGGCTCTCTGAGGTTGAGGGATCGAATCCCGTTGACACCATTCTTTTTAGTTTCGAACATTTTAAATAAAACAGTGCGGCCGAGAGCACTTAATGCTCTCGCGCCCTCTTCTATGCGTGGGCAGCACTCGGCCTAGTGGGTTGTGCTTTGGTTGTTTCTCCTAGTGGTCGTTGGTTCGATCCGTGGCCTTCGGCTGTGTTTATGTTGTGGAAAAAAACATTTTTTTTGGGGTGTTTTAGTGATCAAAAAATGTGGGAAAAAAATATATTTATTATTTAAAAAATATGTGGAGTTTATGAAAAATAATTTGAGGATTATTCGTATGAAGTGGAGTATGTTTAAGGAATAGAAGTATAATTTAGAACTATAAGTTCCACACTTGCATTTGTATAAAGTGGTATTTTACAAAATATTTAAAATGGAATATTAGAAAAAGAAAAATACGAATAAGATGTGAATTATATGAAGTGATGTGAATTATTCTCAATGGAGAATGGTGTGACAATTCATGATGTATAAATATTCATCTTTGATTAAGTAACTAGTGATGTGGTTTTTTTTTAATGTGAAAATAATATTGCATGAGTTACATGATGAATAGTTGAATTTAGTGTATAATTATGGACTATTGAATGATTTGGAAATCATGATTTGATAGTAGAAATGTTTTGAGTATGACAACTCAACATGTAAACTTATGAGTTGGAAACACTCAACTTTAGAATTTGTGAGCCCCCGGCATTTGGAAAGAAATAAATGAAATATGAAAGACCAAGGTTGGTCATGTTGAACAAATGTATAAGTCCGGTTTAGTGGAGAGGCTAACTCTAGTGCTTTAGTTTTGTTCATGATTCTATATCATTAGAATTAAGGATTAGTTACATAGTGAAGACGTGATGAAAGTAAGAGAAAAACATTGAGTATGAGGGCCATTGGATAGTGGCAAGAGCGTATCCCAAGATGTCCCATGATGAGTCTGGGCAAGGATACTGCTCCAGAGTACCGTCCCGGTGGCGACGCTCGTGGATGTTTGAAGACTACGGGTGGTGTCATGTCTATGGTAGGAGCTGAATTACCACAGGATGCCTGCATGATGAGTCATGTGTCAGTGCGTTGGGATTCCCTCCAGGGTGCCTAGACATGAGTTCGTAGGTCAGAAAACATCTAGGATACTTACCGTAGTTACAGTAGTAGGTTAAGTCATGACGAGTGATTGAACCCTACAAAGATGAAGAACGATTAAGGGCTTGCCCTCGGACCTATGTAGTATGGGATGCATAGAATCCTAACAAGTGCGCATTAGTGTCATGTAACATAAAAAAATTGCATCAAGGACTAAGTGCACAATCACAACAGGACATCAATAGGGTAGTCCATTTAGTTTGATATGTGACAAGTTTGTGTTTGCTAAATATGAAAAATAAGTTATACTATTTTCGGCATAGAGAGGATGGCCGTGTATAATGTTCTTCGGTTGAATAAGCTGACGTACCCACAGTCTTATATGCAGGTAAATGACATGATAAAGATTAAAGAGGAACAGATGCTTAAAGATTATACAATGTTGTTGTACATTTATTTCATTGTTGTAAAGTTTACTTCCGCTGTGCAAATGTAAATTGTAATGTATTCATGTAAACTCTGATGTAAAGTGAAAAGTTCAAATTTCCTTGTAAAATTGTACTTGTAACACCCCGCAAAATTGAAATTACAATTTTGCCCCTGGGTGTTACGCACGTATATTTTGTAATGTGTTTCACTACATATTTTGGATTCGTACTATTTATACATTGTCCGTATTGATTTCAGTCAACTAAAATATAATATTTCAATCCCTGGGATTTACGTGCTTTTTACGTGTTTTGATGCACGTGTTTCCACCACTACGTATAATATTTTCTATAGGTTTAAATTATTTATTTTTATGTATTTAAATCTATTTTATAAAACGAAAATTTATTTTCCCCTTGTTTTGATTAAAATGTATTTTTCGACTTTCTGCACGTATAATGCACGTGCTTTCTACGTGTTGTGATTTCATCATGAAATATATATAAACTAGTAAATATAATTTTGCGTATATTGTTTTCGATTATATTTAATAATTTTTCATCAATAAAATCGATTTTTCGCATTTTGATATTTTACGTACGACGCACGTGTTTCGATGCGCGCATCCTTTCTCGAAATATATTTAATAAAATATGTGCTCATTTATTTTTGCATTATAAAATTTAATTTAACAAATTTTTGCTTAATAGTGAATAGTGTCCATGTATATATATAGTAGATAAGTATAAAAGTGGATTAATATGTATATAGTTTAAATGTGAGATGGATGGTGAATGGTTTGAAAGTGGTGAAGGGGGGCCACGGTTGTATAAAGAACAGCAAATGGGCTGTTTGGTGGGCTGATGGCATAAATGAAATGGTAGTATAATGGATTAATGTTTTTGGTAATGGTGGGCTTGGTTTGGTAAATATAAAAATATGTTGTATATATGGTATAATGGCATTTGGGGGCCCACTTGATCATGCACAGCACACTTGTGTGCTGGCCGGTTTTGCATGTGGAGAGGGTAGGATTTAATGTTTTGTAGAAGTGGGGAGTTGGAGAGTTTGAGAGTTTTAGGGGTTGAGTTTTTGAAGAGTTGGAGAATGTGAAAGGGTGGGAGTTTTAGGAGTTAAAAATATGAAGAGGTGAGAATTAAAAAGAGAATTAAAATGAGAAGTTATTAGGTGGGAGATTTTGCAATATAGTCCCTAGCATAATCCTATAAATAGCCACCATTTCTCTTCTCATTCTTGACACCAAAAAGCAAATCAAGCAATAGAAAATAGAAGAAAGAAAGAGAGAAAAATAAGAGAAAGAAAAGAGAAGAAAGAAAGTAAGATAGAAGAGAGTTTTTTTTGTGCTTGGAGGCTCTTGCTAGAAGGGGAAGATCTAGGAGGTCACTTTGGAGCTAGAAGAGGTGTTCATTTTCTTTCATTATTCAAGCTTCAAAAGGTGGGTGATCGTTGTGCTTTCTAGTTCATAGTTGAGCATGCTAAATTTTGATAAATGAGTAAAGAAGATTAATGTGATGTGATGAATAAAGATATTTCGTGCTATGTTGACAAATAGATTAACATTGTGTTAATTAGTGATCCTATACTTTCTAATTGTAGGGGTTGCATGCCTAAATAGTAGTAGAGTTTTGATATGAAAATTAGAAGATAAATTCATGTTTTCATATATGTTAAGTGATAGAAATGTTAACAATTGTTTAAAGAGCAAAGTATTTGTCTTGTTGCTTGCAAATGAGAAGAGAAATTTGTAGTTTGCATGCTAATGTACACATATAAAAACTAGTAATTTTAGAAATGTTTTGAAGAGAATTTTCTTTTAAAAAGAAGTGTTTGTAAAATAAAATGAGCATGCATAGATTACAAATAATTTGTTGCAAGAGAACACAAATCTTCTAGTTGATTAAAATGAATGATTTTGAAATTAGATCTATTATCAAATATGAAATTTTTATAATCCATAAGTTTCTGTTGGTAATAAATCTCAGATTATAATAATCACTTGTAGACTAATGGAAGTTTTGATTAAAAGAGAAAAACTAAGTTTTATGAAAATGATGAAACATCATAAAATTGGAATAAAACCCACTCGACTTCTCTATAAGTCGATGTGCGTACTTGGCCTATTGGTTTGGCCTTGCGTTGCTTCTTGGTCAGGACAGGTTCGAAACTTGATGGTTGTAACTTATATTTTGGGTTTTATTTAAATGAAACCGATAATGAAAAGTTTGCATTTGAATATTTCGGTAGGACTCTTTGACAGCAAAGTCCACATGGACTATTGGCTAGTGGAGGGGGTTGGTTGCTTACTGGTCTTGGGTTCGAAACCTTTGGCTACTCTTTTAAAATATTTTTGTGTTTTAATATGTTAAGGGTAAAAAGAAAATAATTCCCGAAACTGATCCACCGTGGAAAATATTTACCCGACTGGTCCACTTTTGAAAATATTTACCAAAGTTAGTCCACAACTGGTCCACTCTCGAAAATATTTGGCCTATGTACCCAAGCAAACTGTAGCAAACTAGTTGTTCGGCTACTTGTGCATTGTATAATGTAGTCTTCATATTTACTACAAGGTTTATATGTTTTAAGAAGAAATGTAAAGTATTACTTTTGTGAAGTGATTTTCTTGAAGAGAATTTTACTCTTATTTGTTCGAAGAATATTCTAAGTAAAGTGAGACATTATAATGGCTTGATTTTATTATGAAATCTCATGTGATAGAATTGTGTTCCTAAAAGAAATTATTCCTTTGCTTATAAAGAATGTGAACGGATGACTAGATAATGATTAATGATGAGACTATGATTACTTGTGATTAAGTTGAAAGAAGAAATTATTTTAAGTTAAGACATGATTATTGAAGGGTATGTGTACCCATATTTTTCTTGTACATGAAAGATTATGATTAAGAATTAGTAAGACTTCGGTTACCGGCAAAAATGAAAGAAAGAATTGATATGATTTTGAGATATTGCCGTGGGGCGATCTCGTATTTTGTGACCAAGTCCGGTAGGAAGTAAAACTGATTCTAGAAATGATAGTACATTCATGTCTTGAACTTAGGAAAATTTAGGCACATAAGTGAAGATGTAGTAAACTTAGGGAAACGTAAGTGGGGTGCTCTATATAGTTGTTGGTGGACTCCAAGACTATAGACCCAGTTGGTGGACTGAGGTTGCCCTGTGAGAGACGGATTATTATATTTTAGTCCGGGACTATGAGGACGGGTCAGCGGTGGACTCCGGGATCTTGAGTAGTCGGACGGATGGATTTTAGTGTTTACCGTCTCCAATGTATATATATATATACTGGGCTAGAGGGTCACATACGGGACGGTTCGTACGATGTGGAATCTGTTATAACAGCTGGCGGTGGACTCCAAGGCTGGGATTCACATTCGTGGAATAGTCTGAACTTTGTTTTGCTACCGGGTAGTTTTCATGGCGAGGGATCGAGCCCTGTATTGTGAAGAACGTAGGCGCTTGCCCTCGGACCTATGTAGTATGGGATGCATAGAATCCGAACAAGTGTGCATTAGTGTCATCCTAGTGTAGAATTGTGTGCATTAGGCATTAAGGCATGACATACACTTATATTTAGAATAATCACTTTTGACACTTTATATGTTCATTCAATCTTTTTGTGATTTGTTAAAGTATGAGATCGTTATACTATTCCCGGCATAGATAGGATAGCCGTGTATAACATTTCGTCAGTTGTAAATAACTGACGTGCCCACAGATTAACATGCAGGTAAAGGACTATTCATGGAGTTATAAAAGTGGATATGCTGTTGCTGTTAAAGATGTTGCAAATGATGTTAAAGTTATACAAGTTGTTTTTCATTATTGTAATCTTTTAGTCTTCCGCTGTGTAAAAATCAAGTGTAAAGAAACTCTGATGTATTGTGAATGAAAAGTTTTAAATTTCCTGTGGAATCTCGAATTTATCCTTATTTAAATTTGTGATGGTAAACAGATAGAATTTGTGAGTCTGAGAAAAACCTGAACAGTTGACTCAGCCTCCTTGCTCCCGCCGCAACCTGCAAGGAAGTGCGAGACACCGGGGTTGATTCCGGCGACGCACCCTCCGACGCTCTTGTCAGTAATCAGAAAAAGATTAAGAAAGAGCTTAAGTGGTGAAAAAGTGATTAACCTGGTCACAGTGGTGGGTAGGAGGTATTTATAGTCGCCATGGGGGAGTTTAGGGGCTTGATTTCCTGTATAACTGTCAGGAGTAAAATCCTCACAGTCTGTTAAGGAAAGTCGATCCCTGATCCCTGGTGAGAGCAAATCAGGCCTGTTGATTTGGTCCAATCAGTAACCCTGATTTTCCTCTTGCTGATCTGGGATTATCTTGGGTCGGGACCCGTACCTAGTTGGAGTGGATCCGTTCGCGGGTTATTGGATCTGTGAGAAGAAGACCCAGTACCCGCTTCAGACCCGCTAGTAAGTGAAATTACCGTTTTACCCCTGAGCTTTGAGATTCGCGTCCGATGTGAACGGTCCCGATTTAATCCTATTTTTAGCCATATCACTCGGATAGTACCGCGAGCCAATAATTGCTCTTCTATTTCACAGAAGGGTCGACGCTCGGATAGCACCGCGAGCCCCCATCGACCCTCCTTTGCTTAGAGGAGCTCGGAGCTTGGATAGCACCGCGAGCCCCAACTACCCTCCTTTGTTCAGAGGGGCTCGGAGCTCGGATGACACCACGAGCCCCAAACTACCCTCCTTTGTTCAGAAGGGCTCGGAGCTCGGATAGCACCGCGAGCGCCATCTACCCTCCTTTGACTCAGAGGGTCTCGGAGCTCGGATGGCACCGTGAGCCCCAAACTGCCCTCCTTTGTTCAGAAGGGCTCGAAGCTCGGATAGCACTGCGAGCCCGCGAGCCCCATCTGCCCTCCTTTGTTCAGAAGGGCTCGGAGCTCGGATAGCACCGCGAGCTCCAATTGCCCTCCTTTGTTTAGAAGGGATCGGAGCTCAGATAGAACTGCGAGCCCCCATCGACCCTCCTTTGCTCAGAGGAGCTCGGAGCTCGGATAGCACTGCGAGCCCCATCTACTCTCCTTTGATTCAGAGGGGCTCGGAGCTCGGATGACACCGCGAGCCCCAAACTGCCCTCCTTTGTTCAGAAGGGCTCGAAGCTCGGATAGCACCGCGAGCCCCATCTGCCCTCCTTTGTTCAGAAGGGCTCGGAGCTCGGATAGCACCGCGAGCCCCACCTACCCTCCTTTGTTCAGAAGGGCTCGGAGCTCGGATAGCACCGCGATCCCCATCTACCTTCCTTTGACTCAGAAAGGCTCGGAGCTCGGATGACACCGCGAGCCCCATGAGCCCTCCTCTTGTCACGAGGGACTCGTCTGCCGACCCCTAGTGCTCGACAAACCGAGCCCCAGAAGAAGACCTCGCCCCCTCCTCGCTCCTCCAACTAGCGAGGAGATCGTCCACCGACCCTAGGAGTTCGGCCGCCGACCCTTGGTACTTGACAAACCGAGGCCCCAACACAAAACCTCGACGTCCCTTCGCTCTTCCAACTAGCGAGGGGGTCGTCCACCAACCCTCGGAGCTCATCCGCCGACCCCCAGATCTCGACAAATCGAGCCCCAACGTGAGGCCCCGACGTCCCCTCGCTCTTCCAACTAGCGAGGGGATCATCTACCGACCCTTGAAGCTCGTCCACCGACCCTAGGAGCTCGGCCGCCGACCCTTGGTACTCGACAAACCGAGGCCCCAACAGAAGACCTCGACGCCCCCTCGCTCTTCCAACTAGCGAGGGGGTCGTCCACCAACCCTCGGAGCTCATCCGCCGACCCCTAGTTCTCGACAAATCGAGCCCCAACGTCCCCTCGCTCTTCCAACTAGCGAGGGGATCATCTACCGACCCTTGAAGCTCGTCCCCCGACCCCTAGGGATCGTCTACCGACCCTTGAAGCTCGTCCCCCGACCCCTAGGGCTCGTCTACCGACCCCAAGCCTCGGCGAGCGTCGCTCTGACTCCTACTCTTCCACACTTAGCCTCCTGCGCAAACTCCAAGAAGGGATCCCTTCCTCCCATCCCTTGGCCTCTTCGGGAAATAGCAGATCCTACTTTTTACCCCAACATCCCCCCTGCTCTTCCCACAGAGGCGAAGAATCACTCCTACACAGCTGGCTCACCCAGCCCTACAGGAGTGTGGGGCTTGTGATATGGGTCAGGAATAACGTGGCCCGTCCTGGGCCACAGGATCCCCTCAGGATGCGCACTCCTTCTGATCCTTCGGATCTGCCACGTCAGCACCGGAAAACTGTCCGGGCCTCTGCCACGTCAGCCCGGAAATCGCCCCGGCGTCTGCCACGTCAGCCCTATACCGCCCGGTTTTTCACCGCTTCAGCCACACGGGCAACCGGGTCCAGACCCGGCCCCAAACGGGTCCAGACCCGGTTGGCTTCTTCTATAAATACCAGACCCCTACTCCTTCTCCAGGTAATCAACTCTTTTCCACCCAAACCCTAGTTATGTTGCTCTCTCTTAGTGACTGACTATATCGTCGGAGGGTCTGCCACTGGGACCAACCCCGCTGTTCCGAGACCGTCTGCAGGTACACAAGACCCTCGGATCCGAGCCCCAAAGATCCGAGCCGAGCATCAGCCTCCACCTCAATACCACCTACCTCAGTACCATTCGTCCAGTCGAGGGTCGTCTGCATAGGAGTCTCCTCCATCAATACAAATCGAGTAAGAACTCACGCCTGGTGCATCCACACGTTTTCCAAAAACAAACCGCATCAGTTTGATTTGTTTCTTTAAACCTATGCTGTTATAGAAAAACAATAGACAATAATTATAATATTATAAAATTTTCATCGAGATCTTCAATATAAGACCAATATTGAAAATCTTCCAGATCCGTTTAAGTTTTAAAATAATAATATGAATAAATAATTGTATTACTTCTTACTTAGTAAGCGTATTATCTATTTCTAAATAATTGTATTATTAATTTTTAATTATTTGTACTAGTATAATACACGTGTGATGCACTCCTACAAAAAGTATAATCATCAAATTAAATGAATATATATCGAATAAGATATGAAATAGTTTATATTTGAAATGTTTGGATTTGGGCCACACATGCGATTCATGCTTATATTTGTTCAATATAGTTTGGACGTGTATTGCATGAATTTGTATGATTACAAAGTTAGGGTTTGTTTGGTTACAAACCCTAACTCTCCTATTAAAATAGTAGAGATTACTTTTTTGCATTCAGAAAATTAGTTTTGTGCAAAAAAAAAAATTACAAATAAAATATTTGAAACCCTAAAATGGGGTACGGTTGGAGCACCCCATTTGAAATCCCAAATTAAAATGACATATTCTAATTAATATGCTAAAATGGAACCCCAAAATGTGGATGGAGTTGGGGTTCCATTGGGAATGCTCTGAGGAGGTTGGTCAGTTACATAATCTTGAAAGAGAGCTGCTAGATAACTTGTGTATGCAAGAAAGGTATTGGAACGAAAAATTGAGTGTGGAATGGGTTAAGGCCTAAGAGAGGTGACCAAAACACAAAGGTTTTTCACTGCACTGCCATGGTACAAAGAGCTCACAATTATATTCATCAAGTCCACAGTTTGGATGGCACAGTTATTTCTGGTGAATAGGATGTTGGGTTTATATGTCTTGCATATACATTTTTGATAAAGAAGACGATGAAACGATGAGATTGATTCGAAGCGATGAAATAGAAGAAGAAAAGGCAGTAGCCAACAAAGAAGGGGATCACCTCCTCAGGTCTGGGAAGACTCAGGTGCAGTCGACTATCGATTTGGATAGTCGATCGCAAGTCGCAGGCGGGCAGTTTGGGTATTGGGTCATGGGAATTCGTGTGAAACCCAATTTCGTCTTCAAGTTAAATAGTACGGCTCTCAACGCATGGTTATCTCTTTAGAAAATATTGGATGGTTAATGTATCAAGTGTATCAAACTAGGGTTTCTCCAGATATCTATATAATCAATGTAATGGCTCAAAGAACGATATGATTCTATTGAGTGTCGAATAGAAAAAATGAGCACTTCATCTAAGAGGTGAGAGATTTCTCCATTGCAAATAGCAAGTAGTTCCAGTTAAGCTTGAGAGAGGGTCGTGGTGAGAGTTATATAACTCTTGTATTTTCTCTAGTTGAATAATATATTGTTTCTTTCTCCTCCGGATTAAGGCAAAAGTCCTAACCGGACAATCCTTGTATACTTTATGCAATTGGTGTGATCTAATATTTATGGTGAATTGTATTGATCATGTCGAAGACTGAACAAGATCCTTCTAGAGGGAATAATTCCTAACATATGAGTCACAAGCTTCTTTCTGGATTATTTCTGAAATAAATTGACCCTAGTAGTTGTGAGGTCTGATGTAGTTATCCCTAGCATATCTCACATCACTGGAAAGGAGAGTAATGAGTTACTTGTGCATCCTTTCACTTCGGAAGAGATATTTGCGGTGGTAAAGGAGATGCCAGCGAATAAATCTCCTAGTCCTGGTGGTATGTCAGGCTCATTCTATAAGAAGTATTGGAGTACGGTTGGCAATGATGTGGTGGGGGCAATCAATGAGTTCTGGTTGACTGCTTTGCTTCCATTCCAGTGGAAGCCCACATTCATAACGCTTATTTGAAGGTATCATGCCCTACATATACAAAAGATTTTCATCCTATAAGCTTGTGTAATTTCTCCTATAAAATTATTGCGAAACTTATTGTTAATCGCATGAAACCTTTTCTTAGTTCTCTCATGTCCGAGGAGCAGGGAGCTTTTGTTCAAGGGGGGTCAAATTCTTATTAAATTTTTCTTGTGCAAGAGGCTTTCCATTCATTGAATAAGGGTAAGGGAGAAGGTTTCATGGCTCTTAGACTAGATGTGGAGAGGGCGTATGATTAAATCAGGTGGGACTATCTAGAAAGAGTCTTATTACAATAGGGTTTTCATCCAAAGTTTGTGAGATGGATCATGGTGTGTGTGAGGAGTCCACATTTTGCAGTGCTGATCAATGGATCACCGTCAGACTGGTTTGAATCATCTATGGGTTTGCGACAAGGGTGTCCGTTATCCCCTTATATTTTTACTGTGGTCTGAGGTGTTATCTCGCATGATCAAAATAAAGGAAGCAGACTCTCAATTATATCGCTTATCTGTTGATGAGAATGGTTTCTTTCTTAGTCACTTATTTTATGCAGACGATAGCATCCAGTTTGCTAGAGCTAATCTGACATAATGTCGGCTAATAAAGGATATTCTCAAGCAATATTGCAACCTGAGTTGGCAATCTGTTAATATTGCCAAATCCAATTGTTTCTTTGGTAGCAATGTCAATCTAAATCGTCGTCGGTGTGCCTTGAGAACCTTAGGGATGGCTCAGGGATCTGTCCCTTTAAGTATTTGGGAATGCAAATCAGTAGCTATCGGGTACTGGTTGCGTTACAACAAGATGTTAGAAAAAGTTTGAAAGGTGCTCTCTGGATGGAAAGCAAGAAACTTGCCCTTTGCTGGAAGAACTATGCTTCTCGAAGCGGTAGCTCGGGTGTTGGGATTCCTTGCTGAGTTTTGTGACACGATTACTACGAACAAACCACCAAGCAAATAGTAGACCAAACCAAACACACAAAACGCACAATTTTGTCCCAGTTTGGGCAAACCCTAATACAGGAGACAAATAACCAAGATGATGTTCAACTAGAAAAAGATATAAGAGTTAAAACCACAATCACCATGAACCAATCTATCTCTCAAGGTTCTCCAGAAGATACTTGTTGTTTATAATGGAAAACTCTTAAACTCTTTGCAATAAAGTACTCTCTCTTACCTCTCAAATGAGGCCGTTACAATGTACATATTAAAATCTAGAGAAACCCTAGGTTGTAATCTTGATACAGTAGTTGTCCGATATTCAATATGTATCGTATAATAGAGATTATAGTACGCACTTAGCTGTTTATTTTGTATATGGTTTGAACCTTATTTCTTTAACTTTTTTACCTGGACGAGAATGCACCAACGAACAAGACATCACTTGGAGTTGCAAATTTGCAATTGTGATGATGTAGCCAACTTAAAACTAATAAAATACGAAGAAGAATAGATTCAAAGATAGAAAGAGAGAGAATTATACCATCTCGTGAACTCCTTGGTGGCTGTTGGCAGCAAGGACAATAGTAACAACAACGAACAACAGTAAGGAGTTTGGTGGATGGTGGTCAAAGGTTGGTACAGCAGCAAAAAGATGTAGACGATGAGGATGGGTGGAGGAGAAGGTAGGAGAGGATGTTAGTCGGAGATCCCGACGACAAGGAGGTCGGAGACGGAGAAGATGAGAACCAGGTTTGTTTTTTTCCTATTTGGATATAGGGTTTTGTGATTTGGGGTAGCTGCAAGGAGATGTAGACGATGGGGATGGGTGGAGGAGAAGGTAGGAGAGGAGGTTGGTCGGAGATCTCGACGGCGAGGAGTTCATACACGGAGAATATGAGACCAGGTTTGGGGTTTTTCCAATTTGGGGTATAGGGTTTCCGATTTGGGGCAGCAACAAGGAGATGTAGTCTTGTAGACGATGAGGATGGGTGGACTAGAAGGTAGGAGATAAGGTTGGTCGGAGATCCCGAAGGCGAGAAGGTTGGACTTTGACGGAGAAGACGAGAATCGAGTTGGGGTTTTTCCAATTTGGGGTTTGTGATTGGGGGATTTAGTTTAGGAATAGTATTAGTATATGTATATAACTATATAAGTATAATATAAATAGTTATTAAATAAATATATTATAAATTAAGCGGATATCCGTATCCGATCTTCTTTTTTAAGGAAATATGCAAATGTATCAGGATTTGGATATCCGAATCTGTATTGGTATCCTCCCAGATACGAATTTTTCATATCCGTATCTACAAAAATTTTGGATTCGAATACGGATTGGAGCATCCCTTGACATGTTTGATTTAAACTCGTCTAAACTCTTTCCATCTCCTCTTGCAAACAATCAGGTTCAATGGCTTCTTCTGCTAGTTGAATCTTCCTCCACCTGCTTTTCTCCAACTGTATGCCCCTTTGAAGGGCATACCCCAGTAGGTGTCAACATGAAGGCGCCACCTTTCACATGAACTCCACATATCCCAGGCACTCTACACCTCTCGGTAATATTCGAACGTCGCAGTCTCACTTCAGTAATTCCAGTGGCGACAAACTATATACTACTTTAGGAAGGCAAGCCTTCGAATCACTTGTACAAGATTTTCCATTCCCCCAAATTTGATAGAGGTTGTGCTGACTTTTCCCAATCCATTGCTTTCCCTTCATCACCTTACGATAACTTTTCCAAGCTGATAGAACTCCACCTCAAGTTGTGTACCAACAGCCCCGTGCTTCTAGAGTTCTCCCAGATATCATGTTTCATTTCAACAAAGGATTATGCATGACCTTCTGTAGTGTGTACCCATTTCCGTCTGGCATCTCCGACTCCATTGTTCCCTCATCCACTACATCACAAATCTCACTAATCCAGGTTCTCACACAACGACCTGTTATAGACATGTAAGTAGAAAATATCTTCCTCTCAGAGCAAATATGAGAAGATCTACTCGAATCAAAAGACCAGCCGAAATCCACATTTAAATAACTTGAAACAAGAAGACAGTCCAAGTTATCACCTGATCCAGCGGCGCTAATCACGTTAACACCCCTCTAATTCAACCACTTGCAACAGTCTCTCTTGTAATTCATAATCCAACATCGGGCTCCCCCTTAATATACTCTCTCCCATGGTTGGGTGTTAGTGTCAATTATTGATAAAATTGAGAAAGAGTTTAAGGGATTTCTTTGGTCTAAGGGGGATGGAACGCATGGTATGTATATGGTTACATGGGATTCGGTATGTCATCCTATTGAGCATGGAGGAGTAGGACTAAGACGACTTGATACACTGCAAGTAAGCTTAATGGCAAAAAATCTTTTCCGCATCTACGGTAGGTGATAATGGTAAAAATCACAACAAATCAGGGCTGTACGATTCCATCACAAATGCTAAAGCTTCTACAGACAGATTAACCATAACGGGTCTCTTTAATAGGCCCAGGCCTTCTTCAGGCCCATCTACAAGACACGAACCGCTTTTAAGCCCATTAAAAGTGACTAGGCCCGCTAGGAGAGACACCTAGCCCGTGAGGGCTGTAAGTCAAATTGCTTATCCCCAGACAAGAGTCTTATCTTTTAAGTGGAGAATCAACAGAAGATAATGGACTCATATCAATCTAATGGATTCATATCAATCTCCTAAACTGTTTCTCATGCTTATAAATACTCTCCCCCCTCCTCAGTCAGAAGGTAATTGACAATGTTTCTCTCAAACTCCCTTTCTCTCTTTAGTTCTGACTTGAGCGTCGGAGGGTCTGTCGTCAGGGCCATCCCCGGTGTTTCAGGCTTTTTGCAAGTCCATCGGCCGCATTAGCAACCGTCAGATTCAGATCAAGACGTTCTTTCAACGATCCAGATTCAAACTCAGGAGCTGTAACCACTTTTTACGACGATGATCAAATGTTAGAACTTTAGTAGTTTCCTTTAAATATAAACTCACTATTTGTTTGCTCCCACACCAAAATAAGCAGCAACAGATTGACATCATCTGTGAAAAACTACACTAATCTACTTCATAGATCAGAACTTGTCATGAGAAATACCAAATTCTCCCACCATGCCACCAAGACTAAGAGGGAGAGTAACGACCTCAAGCTGTCGAACCAACACTCTTCGTCAACCAGCTCCTCCTGTGGAGGACCCCATTCCACTTCATCAGCCAGATCAACCCTAACAGCCTAATCAAGTTCTCATCAACGGAGAGGCACTGGGGGGTCCAGACAAAGTCGTCACGAACAACACCCTTTACACGACCATATCTCAGTCCATAATACTTCCAGCAATTCAATGGCCTTGCGAGGTCCCAGGGGATCAATAAATCTCCTCCAAATCATCAATGCCAGACAACAAGGCACCAATTGGTGGATCCATTTGGATGAGAGGCATACACGGACTGAGGACTCCCGCTCAGAACGTCAAGTGGCCTGGAGAAAAAATTCTCTCCCAAGGCTGAGTTGAAGATACTCCTCCTCTCATAAGGGGCGCATGCCAGAAAAAAAGGCCGACTCGTGAAAGTCAAAAGCATCTTGAGAGAAACAAAGAACAAGAAGCCGGCCGAATTGGAGAACTTCAAGCATGACATCCTCTAAGCTATCCAAGGTACTCAATATCAGGGTCGATTCCCATGGAGTCACCATTCTACTCCATCAGAATAATCTAGCGACTAAACCAGATCAAAGAGGAAGGACGTGTTAGGTTTCGAAGGCAATCACAGATTAAATACACAACCGAAAAATTACAAAAAAAATTTCGAAACGTAGCCATAGATCCATGCGAAAACCATATATCGTGTTTAGGAGTTATACCTGTCACGTCCCGCTTCCCAAAGTACGGGATTATGAGCACGTAACCGGGGCCCAGCGAATGATGTAAACATCATCCATGAGCTATATCAGTTTAACTCAACAATATGAAGAAAATAACACAACCACGCATGGATAAACAATCACATAAACAATAAGTAAATTTCAATAACATGAAATACTCCACTAAAGTCATATCCAACATCTAGGAGAAACAAATTTCGGGGTCTGTGTAACCCATGTGTTCCCTTTCTTGTATTTTTGTATATATTTTTTTCCTGGGCATTTATTTGTTTTGATTGTACCCCTATGTTCTTTCCGGATCGTGTAATCTTTCTTCGTTCTTAATAAACTATTTTTCTTCCTCTTTCCCGTCAATTGAATTATGGGATTTCAATCTTTTGATTTAAACTCTTCTATCAATATTTAATCTCTGGATGTTTATGCTTCAGTCTAAATTATATGTTCATGGCCTAATTATTTATTCTTGATTTCTACCCTTTTGGATCCGATTTCTAACCCAGTCTACCCTATTTAGACTCAAAACCCTGTAATCCGCCCTATTGGATCCTAAACCCGCTACCTAATACCCTCTTTTACCCAGTCTCTCTCAAATCTCTCCTCACGTTCACCTCTATCTACCTAACAAGCAGATCTCTCTCCCATGATCTCCCCCTTGATTCCTAAAATCCTAACTTACAAAAATTTCCTTAAATCCTAACCAAATTTGTTCTCTCTTTGTCCCTACAGTGTTTATTCCCTAAACAAATCTCTCTCTCTCTCTCTCTCTCTCTCTCTCTCTCTCTCTCTGCAACTCTTTCTCTCCCTCTTTCGGTGCTCACTCTGCCCGTGGACCGGATCCGTCGCCGGCAGCCTTCCCGCCGTCGCAACCTTCCCTTGTCGTGCCACCCCGATGCCCTGTGCCGCCCACGCCAGCAGCCTCCCCTCATCCCGAGCCTCCTATCCCGTAACCCCTTCCTCCCTTCAACTGTCAACCTCCACTTCCTCCTGTCGTCACCATGCTCCCACCGTCGTCCACCATCCCACCTGCCGCCATCCGAGTCGCCGTCGATTCTCCCATCTTGCAAGCTTTCCCTGTTGTTCGTGATCCTGTGTTAGTGTTCGTCGCCCGGGATCCATTCCCATTATTTTTTCCGTCGGATTTGTCATCTTCACCAAGGCAAGTAGCTTGTATATTATTTTTATTCTTTATACAAGTTCAAACACCGCATGTGGTCTAGGTTTTACTTTTGTGTTCACCATCATGACTATTCCTTGATAAATCTCGATCTCATTCGTTTGATACATCCTTAGTCATGATCAATCACAAGAAGTTGTCACACACACGCACACACACTACATAAAAATGAATTAGATCTAGATAGATTCCTTGATGTGTATATACTTGTTCGTGATCTATTATATGTTGTGGATTGTTGTTACATGATTGATGTACTAGATGTGTTATCTTGTTGTAGACTTGTTATTATCCATGACATGTTGATTTGAATATCTAATATATCATGGTTTACATCATACTCTAATTTGGATCTATTGTAGATGAGTTGTTTCATTAAATGCATGAAGGAAATTTCTTTTTGCTGCTGCCCTGATTTAGTACAGCAATTTAGACCCTGTTTAAGTTAGTAAAATAAATTATTTTGTGAACATGATTCGTAGGACTCGGTGTCTATTTTCCAGAACTTTCAATGGATCTCAATTTCGGTTTTTGATGTGTAAGTTATCGCTGTTTTACTGCAGCTGTGTCGTAGTTTCTAGATTCTGAATTATAAGATCATTACATGATCTATTATTTTAAAAGTGATGTTAAAAGTAAAATTTAGGACATAGTATTTTCCTGGGTATGCCTAGACATGACTAGGATCAACCCCTAATTTTTGTGGAATTGTTTAATGATTTTTATAACTTATTTCATGCTTGTGAAACTAAGCATATAATTGTCAAAATGCATGTTGTTCAGTAAAGAACTCTATTTTCAACCTGATTTCAGTCACTTTTGATTAAAACTTTGTGAACATTAAATATAGCCTAGTATGTATATTTTACAACTCTTTTGACGGATTTGAATTTCGATTTGTATTTTGTGATTTATCACCATTTTAGTACTGTTGTGTCTAAAATTTCAGATTTGCATCATTTTGTTTTCTAAATTAAATTGACTATGCTATCTACAATGGAATTTTATGAAATTTTATATACTGATACTAGACATGCTAGGGAACCTTCCAGATTTTTCATAAATTTAATTAGTGTGTTTTTATGCCATTTTCATGCTTATAAACAAAACTTTGCAATTTCTGGCTGAACATGAATTCTGTATAAAACTCTATTTTGAACCCTATTTCTGTAGTTGTTATATGACTTGTGTATATGCACTGGATTTGGATGAGAGTCTAGTTTCTAGATTTTCTGACAGATCCATATTTACATTTCTGTGGTAACGAAAATCTCAGATTTAGTGCAGTAACATCTTGTTGTCAAGAATTGAAAATCTCGTTGTTCTAACTATTATAGTGTGTTTTGTCACCCGATCATGTCTTCTATCCAACTTGAGTTTGTTCCTTGTTCCTTGCCATGCTTTTATTGCCCTGTTTGTGCATGCATATGCCTGCTTTAATAATAATGACAAGTAATCAAGCCGGGGTTAAGGGAAAGATCTAGTAGTGAAAATATAGGAATGTGTACTTGGAAGGGGACCCGTGTTTCCCACCTGTTACATGTTACATGATTACATGATACATGATCCTGATTACCTGTTTACTTGATTACCTGGCTACATACTTCCCTATAGGAAGGTGTACTTAGAAGGGAACCTGTAGGTCCAACCTGATACATATTTACCTGTTATATGATTATATGATTACATGATATATGATTCTGTTTACCTATTTACCTGATATCTGAGTACACGGCCCTATATAATCTGCTACGAAATCTAAACGAAACTTGTTTGAATGTAGCAACTATGTGGTAAAATTTGGGATGCAAGAAGTACTACCTAGTTAGGATTAAATATCAGACTTGAGAATACCTGATCACTAGCACATTCCTGTTACATATTTACTTGTACTTGCTACCCGTCATCTGTTACTTGTTTACCTGCTACATGTCACCTGCACCCTATTACCTAATCATGCCACTTGATTCTATTTCTTGGTTTAAGGGTTAGTTGCTCTATTTTTATGTCACATTCCTTCCATGCTTACTTCAGTACTTGCTTCTTGTTGCTACTCTCTATCTTATTTATCTATTTTCCGTACTTGTTGCCTGCACTACATGCGCTCCGTAACTTGCACTAACTGGCATATTATTTCTTGTTTCCCTTTTCTTGCAAATTATTAAATTTGCAGATTTTGGTGACCAGCTACCCGATGGAGTAAGTGACCAAGTGTTCTAAGCTTGGCTAGAATTCGTGCTTGAGCTATTTCCTATTTTGAATAAATTGTATTTATTGTTACTTGGATCTTGTATTGGGCATTTTGTCCCAGAACTTATTACTTGTTGTTCCAGATCTGGTTTATTTGAGATTAAGTATTTTTGTTTCAAGTAAATTCTGTTGATTTTGAAATTTATTCATGCATGCGTGGTTGATTATTTCCTACTTATTTCTTGTTTATTCCTGTGTATTGTTGAAAAGATCCTTACAGCTTATAAATGGTGAAAGTCATTTGCTGGACTTTGTCGCGTATCCGTATTCCGTATTCCGTTTTGGAAAGCGGGGCATGACAGCCAACAAAGCCCGGGATACAAAATACGTAAAATAACAATGCATAAAATAAAGAAACATAAATCAAATAATTATTGTAGACTAATAAGCGGCTTCATCCACTAGAACATTTGCTCACCCAATCCTTCGTTAAGCTCACCTTAGGTTCCTGCGAACTCGTCAACTAAAGAGGGGGAAAATTGTCCGTTAGAGCAAGTCACAGACAACAAGCAGTAAAAAGCAAGGAATAAAGGAAGCATCGTACATCAAGAAAAAAGAACTAGAACAAAATTAAAAGCAATAGCAAGGGTTACATGATGAGCTCAAGGTCTAGAGTTATCGAGCACTAATCAATAGTTGCAACAATAATCAATGATTATGAGCAATAATCAATCCTAATAACAATAATCAAGATCAGAAAATGCAAGTATCAATTCTACGTGTATTAGTCTTTTATTATCCTATCTAATGCACGTAATACTGTGTCCCATACCACAGGTACGGTGCTTGCAAACAGTGATCGTTAAGAGTATAGTGGTGAACAATACAGATCATGTACTCAGCACAATAAATAAGAATTTACAATCAATATTCCACGATCCACAATCAAAAACCCACAATTCATAACGATCACAATAACGAGACAAGGGGTCATTCTCCGAGTACAGTCTCTAACGATGTCCACTACTAAGTCGACCTTTATTACCCCGACATGTTATTATTTTATTATATTCAAATGTGAACATGCAATGAGTATAGGAGCAATGAGGCGATATCAAAAGATATCAAGACAATGCAATGCATGGTCTACCTAGTTCTATCTATTAGATGCAAGAAATCAAACATGAATATGCTTATAAACACAAAACACACATTCTGGACAATAAGACGTTACTGAACAAAAATCAGTTTTTCCGTTGCTACAGGAAAGTAAATCTAGTTTCATTAGGGTTTCTAGAAACTAGACTCCCTGCCGGTTCCAATGAATATTTACACGACATATTGTAACTACATGAGTTTGGTTTACCGTCTAGTTCTTTATGGGTCTGCTATTCAGGCAGAAACTCAAAGCAATGATTGTTATAGGTGTAAATCGATTAAAACTAGGCCAAAATTCTTACAAAAAATACATTCTACTTCCTGGAGTTGTTCATTAGTATTCTTGAATTTATTGGACCCTAGTGCATAATTTATCTTACTGTTTCAATTAGTTAAACACGATGACGTCCTTACAAAATAGTGAACCTGAAATCACGACAGTACGGTAGTAAAATCTGAGTATCTTGCAGTTCGAGAGTTGTATCGCAAAATCATCAGATGATCTAGATCCCAGATTCACAGAGCTACAACTTATATTGAGAAATTCCTAAGTTATTCTAACCTAGGTCAATAGCATATTATTTACAGATTAAGCGTTCTGGCAACAACCTCGAGTTATTGCTTGTATAACGGGTCTGTAAATTCAATATAAAATATGATAAAAATCGTAAGATGAAACCTAAACATGTGTAGCAACTTCTAGGGAAAGTTCACATATAACTTCTTGTAACCCCCGTTCCCGCCAATAAGTATTTTCTGTGTATTATCTGTATTTGATTATTTATAAATTCATTTTTGTTTTAAATTGGATTTGGATCTTCTATTAAAATCTTTTCTAGTCGAAAATTTTATCTGTTCGAATAATGGTATATTTGAAACTTGTTTTCTATTCCTAATTGATCGACTATTTATATTTTAGCCCAAATCTAATATGTTATTACTATTTGGATTTAATGAATTTGTTAAACTCAAATCCTATTTTGATGTTTATATTATCATTATCATTATCATTATTATTATTATTATTATTATTATTATTATTATTATTACATTTGATTGTTTATTTATTAAAAAAAATTATTATTTTCCTCAATTTTCGTCTCCCAATCTGTTTAATATAATTACTACTGCAAATTTGGTTGTTCATCCTATTCGAGTTTGTGCATTTAATCTATTTTCTAAATCCAATTTATATTTGGTTATTCTTTCTCCTTTTAGATCTAAAATCCAATAACCCTTTAACCCAATCTCATATTAAATCTAAACCCGCTTACCTATTAACCCACACCCACACCTAACGATATATATAGCCCTACCCTAGCTAACCTTAACCCTATTTTTCCCAGTTGAAACCATAGCCACCTACACCCCACCCTCTCCTTCCTCCTCTGCTTTTACTCCCGAACCCTACCATTCCATCGCAACCCATCCTCCCGCTACTGTCTCCCTCCGACCACCGCTGCATTCCCCTCCATTCTCCTCCATCGCAAACCCATCACCCCATCGGCCTCTGCCCTCCCATCTCCATCCTCTTCATTATCCTCGCCATCGTATCACCATCCACCTTCGACCTCACCCCGACCGTGCCTCCTCTCCGCCTTGTGCCCATCCCCTACAGCCATCCTCCGTCTACTCCAGCACCTCGTCGCTTTCCCCGTCGACCACCGGGCTCCCTGCACCCTCGACAACCTCCAAGCCCCCTATTTCATCGACTACACACCCCCCAGTCGACCGCCCTAACATCTCCACCGCCAAAGCCCACAGTCATAGCCGAAGCCGACCACTGCTCGCCCCCTTAGCCGTTGTTGTTGCAGCTGCCTTCTCTGCCGTGTGTAGTATTGGAGTACTTGCTGTTGATCGGGTTGAGCACGTGTTGCACATGTTTTTGTGGTGGAGTTGTTTGCACGTAACGTGCATGTGCTCTCGCAGATTCTTCGTCGTTTTACAATCCAATCAAGACAAGTATTCTCTTGTACAAAATTTATTATATCCCGTACAAGCAATTTCTCGAAATCCGCAAGTAGGTTCATCATAGTTTAATTCCCGTTCTCATGATTTATGTGTTAAAGTGTTGATCCACCGATATCTTTGTTTCGACTCGATACTCTCAATTCCGTATTGTAAAAATACCGTGATTAGCCTCATTATTGCATGCATGCCACGACACATGACAAAATAATACTAGATACACATATGAACTATTGGAAATTGATCTTATGACTTGGTTGTAGGTGTTTGCGTCGAAATATTAAAACTTGATATTGTAGCCATGATAGTAATTTCCCCCATCTTGATAATTTTGAAATCATTCTTGAGTTGCTGATGTGATAATTCAATTATCTTTAGTTAAGATTTTATAATTGTTCGAGCCAAAATCAAGTTATTATGAATATTTTAGCCCTGGAATACTGCTGTCCTGATTTGGTTTGATGTTTTCGACCCCGTTAATGACAAAATAATGAGTCAGGTTCTGAATATGAATTGTAGCCCCATGTGTATAGTTTTCAGAACATTTGACGGAATCAAATCCCAAATTATAAGTTGTGAGATATTGCTGTTTTAGTGCTGCTGGGTCTGGAATTTTCAGATTCACAATTTCACCTGTATCACCCAGCTTTGTAATTTAAATTGAACATGTTATCAGTAAAATAAAAATGTTAAATTTATCTTGCTGAGACTAGACATGCTAGGAAATTACCCTAAATTTTCCTGGATTTAATTGATGAGTTTTCAGACCTGATACATGTATGCAAACATAACTTTAAGATTCTGCTTGTACATGAAAATCTGTAAAGAATAAGAATTTAAGCTCAGTCGCTGTGGTTTTTATATATCGTGTGTATATGCACTAAAACCAGCAGAGAGTCTAGTTTCTAGATATTCTAACAGATCCAATTTTGTATTTTTGTAGCAGCGGGAATCTCCGTTTTGGTGCAGCAACGTCCTGCTGTCCAGAATTGGGATTCTTGTTGTTCCACCATCTATAATTGTTTTATGTCACCCAAACCTATTTTTCACCCAATCTGAACCTGTTCCAGTTCATGTTCTAGTCGACGGAGCTACTCTCGGACGTTCATGTCTGTGTTGATAAAAACAATAAGTAATCAAGCCGAGGTTAAGGGAAAGATCTAGTGGTGGACAATATAGAAAAGTGTACTCGGAAAGGGGCCCGTGTTTCCCAACTGTTTACTATTTTACCTAAATGCAAACTTACCTATAAGAAGGTGTACTCGAAAGGGGGCCAATAGGTTCCAACTGTTTACTGTTTTACCTGACTGCAACTTCCCTATAGGAAGGTGTACTCGGAAGGGGACCCATAGGTCTCAACTGTTTACATGATTCATGACACTGTTTACTGTTTACTGTTTACCTGATGCCTGAGTACACGGTCCTATAGAATCCACCACAGAATCTAAACGTAACTTGATTGCATGCATCAAACATGTGGTATATATATGGGACGCATGATTGCTGCATTAGCTAGGGTTAAACAATAGACTTAACAATAACATGTTTCACTTGCACCTCCCTCTTTCTTATTACTGTTACCTGTTACTGTTACCTGTTACTGTCATCTGTTACTGTTACCTACTATTGTTTCCTGTTACCGTTGCATGCTACTTGTTACCAGTTTACAAGTTTCCTTGACACATGTTGCACAATTGCATGTCCACTTATCACCTGAACCTGTTACTTGCCTGCTAGTTATTGGACTCTATTTACCTACTGTATATTCTCTCCAAGTTCTTGTTTCCTATTTCCTGCTTTATGTTATTGTTACCCACCCTTTTGCTTGTACTACTTGCGTCCAGTAGCTTGCACTAACGAGCACATTGTTTCTTGCTTCTCTATTTCTTCCAAATAATAAATATACAGGTTTTGGAGATCAGTTTCCTGACGGAGTGAGTGACCAAGTATTTTGAGCTTGGGCTGGATCATTTTATGCTTTAGCTTATTTCATGTTTTGAGTTTATCAATTCCTTATTGCTACTTGAACTTGTATTGGGTATGTTGTCCTGAAGTTTTATTATTGTTTCCAGATCTTGTTTTTATTTGAGGATAATATATTTGTTTTCAAATAATTTTGTTGATTATGAGTTTTGTTTCATGCATGCGTGGTTGTATATTCTTGTATATTCCTGTTGTACTGTTTAGTTGATCCTTACAACTTATGAATGATGAAAATCATTCGTTGGGCTTTGTCACGTACTCGTATTTCGTATTCTTTTGAGAAGTGGGGCACGACACTTCTACTTTTAACATTGTATATTAATTAGAAATCATGTTGGTGTAGTATTAAACAACAGGTCTGGAAATCAAAAGTCAGCAGTAATAAAAGTGCGATAACTTACAGGTTATAAGTCGGAATTTAGATATGTCGAATGTTCTGGAAACTAGACCCATAGAGCTACAAATTCCTTTCACATAGTTCTAATTGATTTTAACAGAAATAGGGCCAAAAACATAATGCAAAATGGAACAACTGGCAGAACAGTAGAAAACCCAATTCATATGTGATCAATAAAACACTCAACCCGCATGAATCTATAACATGAATTAAACTATTATTGATATTAGCAACTGAGGTGGATTCCTACAATCCACCCGACAAATCAACACTATTATAAATCAAGTTGCAACCATACATTCAATCGATATATATCCAATCATTGTATCACCTATATATGAGCATTTCTAGTTTGTGTGCGTGTAGTGCATGCAAATGGGGCTAAAATAGTTTGGGATTGATGCAATGGTATGGCACGAAAAGGGAACTACTACTTGGTTTCCCCGATGAATCCGTAGTAGTCCCTTTGAAGGGCAACAAAATAATTCATTACGATAATAGAAATACGAACTACTTACGGAGATCAACGGTTCTTGAACTAGAATAACAGTAGTGTTCAAGGAGACTTGCCTCATGCGGCGATTATTCCGAATATGATAGAATAACGGGACGAGAGTCCCAACAGCAACGCACACAGCGACACGTGCAAACAATGTAACAGCGAATAACAGAACATCAAACAGCAACCACAGCATGTGGCAACAGCAAAAAAACAAATAGCAACAACCACACGCGACAACAACAATGGTCGGGGCATCGTCGAAGGGTGGCCGAAGGTGGTGGCATCGAGGATTGGATGCAGTGGACGAGGAGGCGCTGGCGGTGTTGGGCAGTGGCAGCGAGGGTGACAATCGATGAGGATGGAGGATGGCGATGAGGGATGGTCGAGGACTGGTTCCGATGGACTGCGCTGGTCGACGGGGATGGACTACAGTGGTCGCTGTGCTATGGTGGAGGCAGACAGTAGGTGCTGCGGTTGGTGATAGCGACGAAGGCGATGGAGGTGGCAAGGAGGCAGGGGACTGCAAAATGTGGTGGCGGTCGACGGGGCTGAGAGGTGGCAAGATGATCTCGGTGGAACTACGGGTGTAAGAGGTGGTGCTCGAGGCTGTGAGGAAGGCTTCAATGGCACTCGGTGGTAGGGAGCAGCGGTGCTGCATGAGGGGGCAGCATCGGGGTGCTGCGGGGCTTGGCGTTCGATGGTGGGCTCGATGAAGAGTGGTGGTTGCACAGGAGGAGGCGACGGTAGTGGTTCGAGCGCTGGTGAAGGCCGACGGGTGGTGCAGCGGTGGAGGGAGCTACTGGGTTCTCGGGGTGCGAGGAGGAAGGAGATGAAGATTAGGGGTGGATTAATTAGGGGATTTAAAGGGTTAGTTAGGATGAGATTAATTCGGAGGTAATGAGAGTAATTGGTAGGGTTTCAGTTAGAAATATTAGGAGGTGAGGATTTTGGCTGTTAAGATGATGTTGGGTTTATGTGGGCATGTGGATATGGGCTACACATTAAATTAAAAGAATCAATTAATAATAATGTCCTGGGTTAGGGCTTGTATGTGGGCTCACAATATAATGAAGAAAGAAATAATTATAGTTGGGATTAGAATTTAAATATGGGCTTACAAAATAATTTAACAAATTATAGAATTGATTGAGAGCTTGGGCTTAAATCCAATTAAAAGATCAATAGAATGAAATTTTGGGCTTTTCAAAGAATAATAATAATAATAATAATAATAATAATAATAATAATAATAATAATAATAATAATAATAATAAGATTGTTTTAAAAATGTGATTTGGGTTTAACACATTAAAAAAAATCAATAATAATAATACATTTCACTTGGGCTTGAGTAGAGAATAGGGAAATGAGTTTAGGTTTTACACAATAAATCAAAAAATAATTAAATAGTAATAAATAATAGTATGGATTGAAATTTCTTGGTTCAAACAAATTAATCAGATATACAAATGAAAGCAATGAGGTTCAAGAGGATAAAAGAATTTATAGAAAAATTGAAATACACGAATACGGAGAAAAGAAAAAGAAAAATCTGTATAACCGGAAACGGGGGTTATAATACCTTAAAGTTGGATCTATTGTCCCCACAGCATGTCGATCACAACACTGCAATATTACAGTGCATCTATGGTATCTACACTAACGAAACAAAAAAAAGGCTCTCCCTTAGACCGTGGTGCTAGCTACGGGAAGGGGATATTCCTTCTTACGATCTCTCTCTCTCACTTTCTGTGACAGCTAAGGTTTTTTGTTACGTGTCACTTTTCCACAGATACATATCATATATATAGGTGCAGAAAACCAACCCCAAGAAAGTAATGAGGTTGCTGAGCTCATAATCTGACCTGAGTTAGATTCGTGTGTGGGCCTTTGAACTTTAGTCGGCTCATTTAATCTAATTAAATGTCCAACCAATGTTAGGAGTCCAAGTCTTATTTGGATCCTTAATTCATCTTATTAATTTAAATCCGAATTTTGATCCATTCTAGGTGTGTGACTCTGTAGGTTCTCATTACGTTGCAATAATACTAAAATCATATTCTAGTATTACAAACAGTGAGCGATATCTAGGAATACATCACTGCTACTCAAGTAACGGGAATATCAGTGATTTGACATAATCTATCCGTAACCAATGTTACCAGTAGTCTAGTCCCTTTGTCCAGATATCTTAATTGACCATAAGGCATAGAACGTGTAACGTCCCTGCCCCAACTCAGACAATTTATACAATTTATCAGACAAATTATTTATAGTATAGTACAACTGCCCACCACAGGCTGCCTCTCAAAAGGTGGTTAACCGGATTGGTGACTCTTGATCATAGGCTATATTATTTATTATTATTTATTCTAGTTCAATTCCCAATATGGGATTATTTTTGCACACTTCCGCTGTCCTATCCAATGCACACACAACGCCCAGTGGGCCCCATGTGCCACATCAGACAAGCAACCAGACAACAGCGCTATCTTCTTCCAACCGGGTGGGCCCCCATGCTGACGTCATCATGATGTCAGTGACAACAAAAGCAACTGCTGCTATTTCAACCCGTGGGCCCCCCCCCCTCTCTTACACTTTATTTACAATTATGCCATCTACTCATATTATATATATATATACACACACACACACACACACACACACACACAATTATTTACAATTATTTACAACTCGTGGGACCCTCCCCCCCCCCCCCACACACACACACTTTATTTACAATTTTGCCATCTACTTATATATATATATATATATATATATATATATATATAATTACAGGGGGTTACATACACCTGCCTTTAGAAATCAGCGTCCTCGCTGAGTACGGGGCATGCACAATCTAGTGTAGGATCTACTTTCTACCCGATGTGGAGCATCTGCTCTCCGATCCGCCCGATTAATCATGGTCCCAGAATCTACCGCACGATAAATCATAATCCCGAATTTAATTTAGGCTCGTCTTGCTCACCACAGTCCTGGTATCCACCGCCCGACTGGGTCTATAGTCCCGGAATCCACAGCCCGACTATATAGACGTGCCCCACACTCGGTGTCGAAAGTCGACTCTGATACCATTTGTAACGCCCCTGCCCTAACTCAGATAATTTATACAATTTATCAGACAAATTATTTATAGTATAGTACAACTGTCCACCACAGGCTACCACTCAAAAGGTGGTTAACCAGATTGGTGACTCTTGATCATAGGCTATATTATTTATTATTATTTATTCTAGTTCAATTTCCGATATGGGATTATTTTTGCACACTTCCGATGTCCTATCCCGTGCACACAAAGCCCCGTGGGCCCCATGTGCCACGTCAGACAAGCAACCAGACAGCAGCGATGTCTTCTTCCAACCAGGTGGGCCCCCATGCTGGCGTCATCATGACGTCAACGACAACAGCAGCAACTGCTGCTCTTTCAACCCGTGGACCCCCCCTCTTAAACTTTATTTACAATTATGCAATCTACTCATATATATATATATATATATATATATTTGAAATTACGGGGTGTTACAGAATGTGTTACCCTTGTATTACTAAAACAAATAGCTCAATATCTCATATTGACTCATTTTAGCACAACCATGCATATGGCACTCTCACTCAATCAAGAGGCCCGTAGGTATCACTCCTGTTATGTAGGAGGGACAAATCCTATTTAAGTCACTCACATCCCTCTGCATGATTTGTAGTCGACTTTATCACCTTATTACAGGCAATATTTGACGACATTAAAACATATAACTTCTCATGTAGGGAACCGTAGTGACTTCAAGTTAAAGGACTACGTACACCATGGTCACTGTGAGAACCGCTTATGACACTAATGTAACGATCCATGCAGCATTCTCATGGTAGGTCAGTCCAGTACATTATTACTCTAATATATATACCCATGTGAAGACTTGATATCTCATATCCATGACCCATGAGAATGGTCATCAGTCTATGCACATATTAGTCTCTATGTATTGTTGTTGTCCTAATTCACAATAATACTTGACTATAGATATTTAAGAATAGTGTTTTGATTACAACCAATAGGATCTCACAATCAAGTCATGCACTTGATGTCTGATGAACCAAATATTATTCACTCTTAGGAGCAATAATCTTAAGGCAATTGAACATTTAAATGCTCTATATGTGGTATTTACGCTTCTTTTCTCTTTTTCCATAGGAAACAGCCTATAACAGCGAAACGAGGCAGATTCAGGATTTTAAGGATGAACTCAGAATATTACAGAGCATCAGTCGACTGATTCGTCCACACAGGCGACTGGACAGAGAAGTCAAGTTTACGCAGATATCTCGGCACAGTCGACCTACTCCACACCAGTCGACTGGGCTGATCAAGTAAGAAATCTTCAGAAGTCTCGATGCAGTCGACTGCTCCCCAAGCCAGTCGACTGGTACGCGGCGAGTCAGAAGATAAGAACAATGCATCCTCATCCAAATCCGAATCAAAATTAAGTTATCCAAACCCAGGTGTTTTCTGCGAATAACAGCTTCTCAAACAATCAAAGCAAGAAGCACGTGGTGAGCAGATAAGGAAGGAAAGGAGAAAAGGAGAAAGAAATAAACGGCTGATGAAGATAAGGAAAGAAATAACAAAAGAAGAGGACTTCTCTGCAAAAAGTACAAACCCTAATTCTCTTCTCTTGTTCTATAAATACCAATCAAAAAAGAAGCGGAAAAGGGGGATCTATCTCTCGAGAAGGCCGGATCCATCATCAAGACTGATCGTCGACAGCAAGCATCAAAGGAGGAGAACTAGACGATTGCTGATTGGGCTAAAGTGCAACATCATACAAATCAGTGTTCTTCTGTTCTTTCTCTTAGTTCTTATTTCTATTGTAGTCGTGAACTCTATTTTATCAATTAATAAAAGTTTTATTATGTGGAACTAACTTTCATAGTTGGGTAGATTGAGACCATAGTTATGTAATGCTTGCTACTCTATTACTTATTGATTAACCCTGAGTGAATTGGAATAGATTTATAATAATCAAACTAGTTCAGAATCCTAAGAACAGTCGACTGAAGTGACAGCCAGTCGACTGGTATGAATCTGGGATTATAAGTTTGTGCAGTGTAGATCTGAATCTGTTAGATGAGCATATTGAGACGACCCGTATCTCGTGTTCATAACTCGTAACAAGGGAGTCCTTAGGGGTTCCTGGTTTAATCAACTTAAGGGATCTAGATCTGATACCAATTTCTAGAACCTTGAGTGTTTGTTCGTTTCCACTGATCTTATGTTTTCTTTAAGTTCAACTTAGTAGATACCATGCTAAATACTTAAGGGAAGAAACGAATTAGAGTAGATACCATGCCTAATTCTTGGCTTAGGGAAACATTACTTTAAGGAGTAGATACCATGCCCTTGAAGAGAACAAACATGAGTAATGGATGTAGTATATGACTTAGCATTACTGACTATTGGTGGAGATCAAAACCCAACTACTTTAATAGAGATTTGTGACTCAACTTGTGATGCTACTTATTTAGATTTTTATCTTTTCATTTCTTTTAGACTTTTAGAAACAACTCTTCAAGATTTTGTTTTCTATTTTATTGATTAGTAAGTTAATTTCTACAATCTCTGTGGGATCGACCCTTGCTTGTCACTATGCTTTTCCAAACGATTCGTGCACTTGCGAGGTTTATAATTTGTGTCTAGTTTTATCTATTTATTTAGGTAGCTAGATTGCACAACAATGTCCCATGGTATGGACCTACTATTTTAAGGACTTTATTATGTTCATTTAATCACAATAAATAACACAATAAATAAAATGCCTCATATATAAAGTAAATGCCATGATGCAATGTAAACTAGTAATGTCAATACACAACTGGCCTCTAGGGCATACACCAACAGGATGACCAAGTCAATCTCCGCATTTGAGAAGTAAAAGATTGCGTGGAACAAATAAAGAATGACCTCAGTCGACCTCCTTTCAGCAAATTCATCCTTAATGTGTGCATTCCTACGAACTTCAATGCCCTTCAATTCGAATCATACGATGGTGAGTCTGACCCGGCGGACCATATTGAGAGTTTTAAAACTCTCATGATGGTCTACAATACCATCGATGCACTCATGTGCCGAACATTTCCTGCAAAAAGGATCCGCAAGGGAATGGTATTCCCGCCTCACTTCGGAGTCAATATTCTCCTTCGACCAGCTTGAGGAGCTTTTTATATCGCACTTCGTTGCTAGCCACAAGGCTAGAAAAAAGTGCTTCCTTGTTGGAATTGAAACAAAAGGACAAAGAACTGTTGAAAGACTTTGTCAAGTGCTTCACAGCCGAAGCAAGGTCTATCTCTTTCCTAGACTCATCAGTGGCAGTTGTTGCCTTCTGCCACAACATCTCCTACAAAGAAATGAAGGCCTCCTTTGCCAAGAAGCCCCCTAAAGATTTCTACGAGCTCCTGAAAAGGAGTGATAGGTACATCAGGGTCGAGGAAGCTCTCTATCCTCAAGTTAAGAAAGAGTCACCTTCCGAGAACAAACGGAAGAATACAAGCGTGAAAGGACCCAAGAAGTTTCAGAAAGACGGCTCTTCCAACACCACGTTTTGACAAGTTCACTCCCCTAAATGCAAGTTTGTCTGCCATTCTCATGGCAGTTGAAAAAGACGAAATATTCCATCCTCCAACCAATATCACCATGGCTAGCAAAAAAAGAGATATGAACAAATGGTGCAGATTTCACAGAGACCATGGACACACCACCGACAACTGCCGAGCCCTCAAAGAAGAACTTGAAGGTCTGATTCGTTAATGCTAACTCTCCCAATTTGTTGACGCACTGATCGATGCCACGTCAGGATATGAACTCCTAACTTTCATAGATGCATTTTGGGTATAATCAGATCCCACTGTTACCACTTGACACCCCAAAAACGTCTTCATAACAAATAAGGGTCTATACTGCTATCAAGTCATGTCTTTTGGCCAGAAAAATGCTGGTGCTACCTATCAATGTTTGGTAAATAAGGTCTTCAAAAAGTCAAATTGGTAGGAACATGGAGGTGTACGTGGATGATATGTTAGTCAAAAGTCTCTAAAAATAAGACCATGTCACTGATCTCCAAGAAACATTCGAAGAATTACACAAGCATAACATGCGATTGAACCATCCAAAATGTACTTTCGGAGTATCCTCTGGTAAATTCTTGAGCTTCATGGTTAGTCATAGTGGAATCGAAGTCAATCCTGAGAAGATCCAGGCAATTCACAACATATCTCCCCCAACCACTGCCAAGGAAGTGAAGAAACTCACTGGGTGCATTGCTGCCATCGGTCGATTCCTCTCTAAATTTGGGAAGAAATGTCTGCCATTTTTCAAAGTCCTACGGGACGCAAAAGGTTTCGAGTGGTGGGAAGAATAGCAAATCACCTTCGAACAAATCAAAGCATACCTCGTCAATCCCCCGATTCTAAGAAAGCCCCAACCAGATGAAATCTTGTATCTCTACCTAGCCACCTCAGACCAAACTCTCAGTGTCATCCTAGTTAGAAAAGAAGACAGAGTTTAGAAACTGATCTATTATGTGTGCAAGGTATTCCATATCGAGGAACTCTATTACTCTAAGATGGAAAAGATGGCCTATGCATTGGTCACAGCTGCTCGCAAACTCCATCCCTACTTCCAAGCGAATTCTCTATGCGTCCTCATCGACCAGCCATCAAGCAAGTGCTTCTCAAACCTGAAAGCTCCGAAAGGTAAATGAAGTGGTCTATCGAACTGAGTCAACATGATATTAGCTACCACCCAAGCATCCATCAAGGCCCAAGCCGTGGCCGAATTCATCGAGGAAACCACTATTCCCGACTCTATAGAGGAAGAAGAAAACCCTTCACTTTGGAAGGTATATGTAGATGGGTCATCTTACCTCGAAGGAAGTGGAGCTGAGATCATCCTGCTTGGACCTAATAATTTCATGGTCCAACACTCATTGCGCCTAACCTCCAATAATGAAGCTGAATACGAAGCACTGATCGCCGATCTCACAATTAGTCATCAACCAGGTCCAAGGTGATTATGAAGCCAGAGACAGCCATATGGCTAAGTACCTGTCACAAATAAAGAAACTCCTGACAACGTTCAAAGAAGCCAACGTCACTTGCATTCCTTGCGAGCAAAATAGGAAAGCAAATGCCATCTCCAAGCTAGCTTCCTCATCTCTCGATGGGCTTGGCCACATGGTCCTCATTTAGGTCCTTCTCAAACTGAGCATCGATAAGGAAGAGTTGGAGCTCATGGCCGTCACACCCCAAATCTCCGAACAATGTTGGATGAAATCCATGATCGATTTTCTCGATAAGGGAATCGTCCCTGAAGTTCACATAGTAGCAAAAGAAAATCCGGAAAAGGGCTAAAAGGTTCCCTCTCGTAGAAGGACTCCTGTACAAACGATCATACACTCTAGTTGATGGTAGGCCCTACTTGAGATGCCTCACTCCTGATGAAGCACAATATGTCATCAAAGAACAACATGAAGGAATCGGCAATTACCATCAAGGAGCAAGGTCCCTCACATGAAAGATACTCAACCATGGGTATTATTGGCCCACGCTACTCAGTGATGCACAAGAATACGTTTGCCAATTTGTCCGTTGTCAGAAGCATTCGGCCATTAAGTGAGGACCCTAAGCAATCCTCTGTTCTATGTCAAGTCCACTCCCCTTTGCCACGTGGGAAATAGACTTGCTTGGACCATTTCTGCCAACAGCCGACCGAAGAACTTTCCTAGTGGTAGCCATCAACTACTTCACAAAATGGGCCGAGGTAGTGTCACTAGCAACTATCACCGAGCAAAAAGTTCAACAGTTCTTTTGGAAGAATATTGTCTGCAGGTTTGGGATTCCTTGTATTAATCTCAGACAATCGCACACAGTTCACCGGGAAAAGCTTTCGCGAGTTCTGCACATATTTGGGGATCACTCAATGCTTCTCCTATGTCTCACATCCCCAAACTAACAGCCAAGTTAAAAATGCAAATCGACAGATTTTAGATGGCCTAAAACAAAGACTAGGAGAAGCCGTGAAATGATTATGGGTTGAAGAATTGCCAAGTGTATTATGGTTCTACAGAACCACAAAGTGAACCCCAACAGGAGAATCGCCACTCAATCTCGCCTACGGCTTGGAAGAACTAATCCCCTTGGAAGTTGGATTACCATCTCCTCGTCTTCTTTCCTTTAATGGAGAACAAAATTCCAACAATCTTCGAGCCATTCTCGACATCGTTGAAGAGGTGCAGGAAATATCAGCCATACAGAGGAACATTTACCAACAAAGGGTCGAGAAGTTCTACAACAAGAAAGTTCGCCCCACTAGTCTAAAAGAGGGGGATCTAGTCTTGCGCAAACCTGAAATCTCTAACCCGTGAAGGAAGGGAAAGCTCGCCCCCAACTGGGAGGGGCCATACATGGTTTTCCTAGTGGTCCGCCCAGGGGCTTACCGACTTGAAGACCGGGGGAGGGGGGGTGGCAGAACTTGGAATGCCGAGCACCTTAGGAAGTACAGTGAGGGCGTCCAAAACATCCTCTCTTAGTAGTAGCAACAAATTTTCTTAACTTGTAATAAAGGCAATTCACTAGAGTAGTCATTTTGCTTTTCTTTCAATAAAGACCGCTTTCACTACCGGTCACTACATGTAATAAATGTCTGCCACTAGAGCAACCACTTAGTTTATTTCTCAATAAAATTAGTCATCATTTTAAAAAGATTTTGTGCAATTCTATGGAAGCAAACAATGAGTTAAACACCAAACTTATATACAAAAATGGCACAAAAAATTTATTAAAAGCTCCTTATAAGACGAGTTTGGAGTCCATACCCATGGCTCGAAGTTACTTTACCAATTTGTAACGAAGTAAGTGCAGAGTTCAACTCGTCATTTGATCTGCTCCTACAACTCGTTAACACCTCGACTACAGATTTGGATTCCATACAATTGGCTTAGAGTTACTATAGCAATTTGCAACAAAGCAAGTTCAGAGTTGCACTTGTCATTCGATCTGCTCTTGCAACATGTTAAATCCCTAAACTAACAAGTTCAGAATCGATTCCAATGGCTCGGCGTTGCTTTAGCAACCTGCAACCAAGCACGTTCAGAGCTCATTCTGTTCCTGAAACTCGTTAAAACTTCTTGAAGACAGATTAGAAGTCCAAAATTGTGGATTGCAGTTACTCCAACAAACTTACAAAAATGCAAAATTTGGAGTTCAACTTGCCACTCGATGTGACTCTCAGAATTCGTTGGAGGATCCATATATCAAGTTTGGAGAATAACTCTTCCTCAGAGTTCGGCCTACAACTAGCTAAATACCCATACAGCAGGTTTGGAGTCCAACTCTTCCTTAAGAGTTGCTCCTACAACTAGCTGGGTACAAGACGAACAAGTTCTAACTCCGTCAAACATCACTCGATCCCCATCAACAGTTCATTAGCTACAAACAATGGGTTCGAAGCCTTGCCCTTCACAAGAACTCAATCAACGACTCATCAATTTCACACAAGATATCACACAAGATATCACACAAGGATCAAGCATATAGAAGAGATCTTCTTGGCACAAACGACAAGCTTCTCTACAAATCAAGGAATTATCACAAATATGTGTTCAGATCCATTGCAGCTACCAAAATTTACAAGTGCAAAACTATGAGCCTATTACAAGTACTGAATTACAATGAGTTTGCAAGTGAAAGCATCACTACAAAGGCATGCTGAAACATTGAGCAGCATAGTAATTTTATAATATGATCCACAAACAATTCTTCCGGCTGCGTGGGCGAGGAATGTTATTCCTAAGAGATACCAACCTCCTCACATGTTTTTTGATGGGCACCACCTTCCCCCAGCCGTTTGCATCTTTGAAAAGAAGCACCGATCCTGTGAACAAAGCAAGAAAACATTCTTTCATATACCAAAACGAAGACACAAAGTGTGGTGGCCAGTCTGCAATATGACATCATAAAAATTAAAGTCTAAAGAAACAAAAAGCACGAAGGCAAATCAGGTGTACACCTACTTCGGCGAAGCTAAGGGCAAGGAGCTCTCTGCCACTTCCTTGCTTTTCCTCCTAGAGCTGCACCCCTCACCCCCGAGTTGGAGCGCCGCCCTTGTTGCCAGCCTCTTTGCTTCCACTCCCACCAAGCGCCTCTCCGGGACGAAGTAACATGTGGTAGCCCTTCCCGGTGAAGCCTGAGAACATGCTCCACCATGTGAGAGATAGCCCGTGCATAGGACTTGCCGATCATGCTCTACAACTTGGCCTTTGCCTCGGCCTCCATCTTGGCCACTCTGGTCTTCAACAACAATGCCGCATCAGCTCGTGCCTTCTCTAACTCAAGAACGAGGTCGACCACCCTCTTCTCCGATGCCTCAAGCACGAGGTCGGCCACCCTCTTCTCCGATGCCTCAAGCTTAAGGCAGGTCTTCTTCTCCCTCTTCACGGATGCCTCCTCCCTCTTTGCCGATGCATCCAACTCAAAGCGTTCCTCCTTTTCCTTCTTTCTCAATGTCCCCAACTCCATCTTCAACTCCTTGACGACCTTCTTCTTTTCCCTCTCAGCACAAGAGACCTGGGCCCTAACTCCTCGACGGCATAAAAATTGATCAAGTGGTCGAAGTAACACATCATCTGAAATAAGAAGGAAATGGTCAAGACATCATACTACAAATGGTAGAAATGGAAATCAAATTCAAAAAAATCACTAGAACATACCGTCATTTGTGCCTGCACAATCTCCAGGACCGATCTATCAGGCGGCTCCAACTTCAGCCTCTCCCGGTCGGCTAGAGTGGCGAGGTGACGGATCCTATCAAGACAAGCAGTAGAGTCGAGAAAGCTCTCATGCTGCTTCACGCTACAGTCAGGAACATGAACCATTCCCCTCTCATCGTTGAGAATCTCCGTAACCAGAGCGATCAGAGGGATTGGTGTGGCACTCACCATGATCGCCGCCAAGAAAGAACCCTTCGCAGCAGCATCAGGTGGTGCCCCTGAAGTCGACTCGGTCGGAACAGTAGGGGTCAGGGTAGACGGTCCCTAGGAAGATGGAGGACGGCTCAATGACCTCTTGCACTTCTTAGGCTCATCAGCCCTCTTGTGGCAAAGCGCCTCCATATCCGCTACCAAATCTTCAAAATCCAAACTAGTTTTCCCTTCAAAGTAAACACGTAGAGATGAGAAATTGTGATGAAAATAAAAAGCAATGTGAAATAACGAAGGTATAAATCAAACAACAGGATATGGAAGTAAGCAAAAGTAGTAAACTGTACTTGGATCAACTGGGCCAAAACCACCTTCAAAGAGTACTTCATCGGTGATATCTTGCCATGCCAACACCTTCAACGTGAGAAGAGCATCACTAACACTCTTCTCTATTACGGTCACCACCGGCTCTACCCTCAACATCGATGGAATCGTTCTTCTCCATGTCGTGGTAATCCCCCTCGGCTAGCACTTCGAACAATGAAAATCTTGATGCATTGAAGAAAGTTTTCCCCAAGACAACGCATCGGTATTGCATATGGAATATATTGGAAAAGTTATGTCATAAAGTGCGTATGTCAAATGATGTCGATAAGTTAGGGATGATTTGAAGAGTATCATATATAATTTCGAATATATAAATGATTTTGAAGAGAAATGAAAAATGATTGCTTTTGCAATATGAAGTTGAGAATAACAAATAGTTGAATGATCTATTTGAAATTACTGAGAAATGAGCTCCCGTCTATGCAAGAGATTCACTTTGGGCCAGCATGTTGAGTAGTTAACGGGTTGAGTCTATGCATTCCTCCATGAAGCATCATACCCAAAAGAAGTAATTCTTACATGAATTTTCTGTGATCTTCGATCGAGTCTTAGCAAGGTAAAGACACGAGGAACTTAAAGAAAATCATCCTAATCATGAGCAGAGACCGAAATTGAAGACTCAATGGGCTTTGGAGGAACAAATGACGCACATCTACTCATTGAAGATTTTCTACAAATTCCAAAATGAAGTTCTCACGCCCCGTTTCCCAAAAATACAGAATACGAACACATGAAATTGGCCAAGCAAATGACTAACATCACCCATAAGCTGTTTATCCGATCAACTCAACAATATAATCAATACAGAAAAATTGCGCAGGCACTAATAATAATCTCATGAACAATAATACTTGGAATGAAGCAATATGAAATATCTAAATACAATAAACCAACGTCTGGAAACAATAACAAAATTCGAGTCATAAGCCCAATACAATAACAATCCAATCACAAATAGATAATAAGTCTCAATACATTAAGTTTGATAAAACAATAAGCAATTAAAAGCATTAAAATCTTCAGAATCTTTGTTCTCCAATCCCAACAGGCAATTCTTCTTCATTACCTGTGAACACTTCATCGAAAAAGAGGAGAAAAATTGTCCTTAGAGCAAGTCGTAGACAACAAGTAGAGAAAACAAAGAACAATGGAATAATGGTATAACGATGAATTCAATAGATCAATAGGAATCAATAACATGGGACAATAATCAATAATCAATATCATGATCAATAGTCAGTCTCAGTGGTATGGACTGGGTCTGGTTCAGCATACTCAATGCCATTCCTAAGGAAATCTCGATTGACTATGAGATATTCACTAATTAGTTCGGGAACTTCAAACAATGCTGTCTTAAGTGCACATCCCCCATCTCTTTCAGGCTCAACGACCGTCTCCACAATAGTGGAATGACTGACTACTTCCTCCACCTTCTCTCCTCAAGTGGAATGCCTAGACTCAATATCACAGTCTACCTCTAAACTAACCGCAGCAGATGAAGAAATGGTCAACGTGCTAGACATAATGGACAATGATCATAAGGGAGTTCCCCAAATAAAGTCACAAGAACATTGAATCTACAACGGTCGCTAGCACCACTGTCAGACACCAGGAAAACCATCAGCACCGCCAGGTAAACCACCACAGTTTCTAGAGAAAGAAGCTCTCAAAAATTTCTAGAAAGAGAAAGTGGATGAGGTAAATGAGCAAGTTAGGGGTGGAACTAGGTCCTATATATAGAGCCCCCAAGATCAAACTGCCACATGGCAACATTTGAGCCACAAGATCCGACGGTCGAAGCACTCAACGCCTAAATTAATAAGAACAATACCCCAACAATGAAACGTTTGATCAAACAATTGAATGACACAATACTTGGTTGACAAGAGAACGATTCGATGAGATAGACCACATAACAAACACTTTGTAGCAAAAATTTGAGGAATCTCCAACCAACTAGAATGAATTCAATGGGGTAGGCAAATCAACAAACACTTAGTGGGCATAATGGGGTAGACAAATCAACAAACACCTAGTAGGCATAAAATTCAACATCAATAAAGAGAAACCCTATGGGTGCGTTTGGATCGTGTTTTCAAAATAGTTTTCAGTTTTTAAAATCAAAACACAAGATAATTTTGTTTGGATATAAATTTTTTGAAAACTCATTTTATAATTTCACACTCAAAACCTATATGTTTAAAATGAGTTTTTTGAAAACAAAAAAAACTTGTTTTCTGAGATAAGTTTTTTCATTTTCCAACCAACATACTGTATTTATATATGTATATGTATACATGTATACACTATGTTCGTACAGTATGTATGTATATAGTATGTATACATTATGTATGTATATGTATGTGTATATTATTATTGTTGTTGTTGTTGTTGTTGTTGTTGTTGTTATATAACATATTATTATTATATATTATTATATATCTTATTATATATATACTTATTATTTATATAATAATGTATATATTATTATATATATTATTATATATAATTATTATACAATATATTATATATTATTATATATATAATTATTATATTTATTATTACATAATACATTATTATTATTATTATTAATATTATTATTATTATTATTATTATTATTATTATTATTATTATTATTATTATTATTATTATTATTATTATTATTATATTGTTATTATTATTATTATATATATTATTATTATTATTATATATTACTATTGTATATTATTATATATATTATTATATAATATGTTATTATTATAATATATTTATATATATATATAATTATAATATATTATTGTTACATATATTATTATTATTATTATTATTATTATTATTATTATTATTATTATTATTATTATTTCATATATACTATTTTATATATACTCTTATTATAATATATTATTATTATAATAGATTGTTATATATAATTATAATATATTATTGTTACATATATATTATTATAATTATTATATATTATTATGTATATATGTATATTATTAAATATGTTTATTATTATAAATTATTTTATATTATTACATATCGGTATGTATGTATTAGTATGTATGTATATATTTGTATACAGCATGTATGTATCAGAGTATATATATTGTTTATACATACAACCAAACCCATGCATACATTATATATAATAGTATACAATATAGAGTATCTATGTATATACATATATACATTAATACGAATTATATATATACATACATACTATATACATCTTACCAAACGTCCTTTATACTTTAATTTTGAAAAAACTATTTTATGAAGAAAGTTTACCAAACAATACTCTGTTTTCGAAAATCACAAAAAACAACTTTATAAATTATTTTAAAAAACTATGTGTAAAATGAATTTTCAAAACAACTAACCAAACGCAGCCTAACTCTCTCAAAACATCCAATCTCGGTCAAAAACAACCTCGGCCAAATCCAACATTAACTCAAGTCTTAAGGAGGTGATCAAACCCGAACACTAACACATCCAAGAAAGTTAACACCTCCTACCTCGGCTATGAAAGGAACCTCTAATCTCCAATTCGACTACAAACCCAGAGCTCGAAGCGATAAAGACAAACAAGAGCCCAAGATTCACAAAAGCAATAACAAAAGAAGGAAATGTCTGAGTTCAAAAGCTCTAACTTTGAAGGAATATAGAAGCTTAGGTTGAAGCCCAACTTGAATCCCAACTCAGGTTGGAACCCGACTCCAAAATCCAACTCCAATACCCAACTCCAAGGGAGTGGAGGACTTCGGGTCGAGGCCCAACAAGATTCCAAACCCAAACCCGAGTTCGAAACCCAACTTCGAAACCATAAACTCCAACCTCGGAGATGTACCCGAACACCAAACTTGATCACCACCTCAACTCGACGACGAGTTCATAGCACCAAAAACTTGAAGCCCTACTCGCCAAACTCCCTAGCTCGATGAGCCACTTCAAAGAATTCATCAACTCGCCGAGCTCCGAAGTTGCCAAGCTCAAAGTTGCGTCAAGTTACCGAGCTCCAAGCTATCGAAATCCAAGTCGCCGAGCTCTGAAGTCACTGTGCTCGAAGTTGCGTCAAGTTGCCGAGCTCCCAGCTGCCAAACTCCATGTCACCGAGCTTCGAGTCATGGTGCTCCAAGTCGACCTGTTGTCTCAAAGTTGCTGAGCTCCGTAATGTCGAGCTCCAAATGATCGAGCTCGAAAAAACATTATGTAGGTTGCTCGAATTGAGCTCGGCGATGAAGAGTAGTCCACCGAGCACCATTACCCAAAACAGCAAAAGAAGTTCGCCTGCAACATAGCTCGACGAAGAGAGCCACACCGCCGAAGATAAGCTCTGCAAGATTGCAGTGCGCCCAAAGCTTGGTCGACGATGAGTTAGCTCGACCAAGACGAGCTCCCCGAGACCAGTGCTCGATCAAGGTACAGGTTGGCGAAAAGCAAGGTCGCCGAGAAGATCAAAGTGGAGAAGAAGAGAAGGAGCTCTACAAAATGGTTGGGTGAACTAAGGGATGCTCACAAAGGGCACCAGCCATTAGATCACTTGAAAACTCGAACCTGAGCTAATCTGCATGCTAGATGAAGCCATGATGTCGTCGCCTCTCGCTCTCTTCTCAGCCGCTTGATCTCGCTCAGCGGGCGAGCTATGCCCTGATCAACGCTCCATATTTTGCCATGTCGCCCCTCATCATAGCGATCAGATCACCACCGTCCGATTCACTTAGCGCGCAAGCCAGATCTTGATCTACGCGTCAAATCACTTCAAAAAGCATGCCGGGTCAGATAAATCAATACAAAAATCCTAACACTCAATTAAAATTCAAAATTTTAATTCCAAAAATAATTATCAAATTAGGAAAATTAATTAAAATATTTGAAAATTAATTTAAAATTAGAATAATTAATCCAAAAAAACAAAAAAAAACAATTATTAATTGGGGGAAATTTATTGAAAATCGAAAAAGTTATGGAAAATTCTAGAAAAATTCGAAAAAATTCAAGATAATATTTGTCGCCTGCAGAAGCTTATAATCAGTTCCAGGTATCTCCAATCATAACTGAAAGCTAAGATTGTACCCTAGAATCCTAAAATAAAGCGAACTACTTTCTGAAAGCCAACAAAATTGCCTTCTGGGAGTGGGGGGCTTATGGTAAAGGTAAAAATCACAGTAAATCAAGACCATACGATTCCAACATAGATCCTGAAGCTTCTACAGGCAGATTAACCACATAACGGGCCTCCTTAACAAGTTCATGCCTTCTTCAGACTCATCTATAAGATATGGGCCGCTCTTAAGCCCCTTAAAAGTGACTAGGCCCACTAGGAGAGACACAGCCATGAGGCCTGTAAGTCAAATCTCTTATCCCCAACCAAGAGTCTTATCTCTTAATAGGGAGAATCACTAGGAGATAATAGACTCATATCAATCTAATGGATTCATATTAATCTTCTAAACTGTTTTTTAGGCCTATAAATACTCTCCCCCCTTCTCAGTGAGAAGCTAATTGACAATCTTTCTCTCAAACTCCCCTTCTCTCTCTAGTTCTGACTTATGCGTTGGAGGGTCTGTCGCGGGGCCATCCCCGATGTTTCAGGCTTTTTGCAGGTCTATCGACCGCGTTAGCAACCGTCTGATTCAGATCAAGGTGTTCCTTCAACGATCCAGATCCAATCTTTGGAGCTCTAACCACTTTTTATGACAACGATCAAATGTTAGATCTTTAGTAGTTTCCTTTAAATATAAACTCAATATCTGTTTGCTCCCACACCAAAATAAGCAGCAACAATAGGTAAGATTCGAGAATATGTAAATGGCTTAAACAAATGTATAAGTTGCCAGCTTCCCCATGGGATCTCACATGCCCTTGGAACTGTTCGAGGCTTAAGAAAGCTATGCTATAGGGAAAGGAGTTGTTATGTAGTGGACTCGGGTGGACAGTACGGAATGGAAATTCTATTCAGGTCTTCGCAGACCCTTGGTTGTTAAATTCTTCACTTAATAAGTTAGTGATAACTATAGATGCAGAACTGCTAAACTTTGAGTATGCGGCGCATTCACTTATTAATCTGTTTCGAGAGTGGGACATGCATATTCGTTACACTGTACTTCCTGTTAGCATGAAGGAGATGATTCATCACTTCCGATTTAGTTAAATCAGTACCTGACATCCTAATGTGCTTCGATTTTCCTACTGAAGAAGTCATGTTGAAAGTTTTATACTCTAAAACTTACTGTAAGGGTGATGCTAATATTAATTTCCTGCACGCCTTGTGTGGAAGTTGAATATGGCTCCTAAGGTAAGGAGTTGGATGTGGAAAGTCGCTCTGCGTGCTATCCCTACATTACTGAATTGGTTCGACATGGACTTCACGTTGATAATTGTTGGAATTAATATTTTGCAGTTTTCCGGGCCGGATTCCGGCAAGCTCCGGCCACCGGCGGAACCGGAAAATAAGTGGATTGCGTTCCTCTCGACGAGTACTATTTCCTAGTATACTCACTTGCCAAAAACGAATTCCGTATGAATGAGAAATGTTGATCCAAAGTTGGGTACTTGAAATGTACTAACTTGGCAACTGGGTCCCATATCGGAAATTGGAAATGATTTTGTCTAGTATATATACTAGAAAACTGGACTAAAGGGCGTGGCCCGGGGGTTACCACTAACGTGTAGTGGAGAGAGGACTTAGCCAAAATGACAAACACGCACGCGCGCCCGGCCCGGCCCCGGCTTCGGTTCGGCTTGGAGATTCAGTAACTGGTGCCCATTACTCTGTAACAGCAGAGTAATGGCTCACCAGTTATGAATCTGAAGAGTCCCCATTACTCTGCTGTTACAGAGTAAATTACTCTGCTGTTACAGAGTAATGGCAGCTGCTGAATAGTCTCCAATCCAATTTTCTCTATATAACCAGACAGAGGCTTACATACAGACATAGAATTTTTTCACATCTCTTTTCTTCTTCTTCTCCTCTGCGTCAGTGTTAACTGAGAGTACAACACAGGCAACAGTTCGTCGTCTCTGAAGCAAGGGTGCTGCATTCTTCAGAGAAGATACAGTTGTATCCTGGGAAGCAATTTGCCGGAAACCGTCACACTACGGGGCAAATTCTGCTTTAAGGACAGAGATTTCAAATCTCGACTCTGTGCAGATTTTCTACTTACTGTTTTTCTTCAATTCATTTTGATTCCTTCACAAATTCTGTTGGGATTTTTTATTATTTTATATTCAGGTACTAACAATCTTAAAGCAGAATTTTTTCCTCACAGATTCTAACAATTTTGTGAAGTTTGTTTACAGGTTCTGTTCAGAAAAAAGAACTAACAGTTTCTGTTTCAACCATTTTCAGAGAACAAAATCAGAACATGGATAACACACCAACTGAAGTTGCTATTGGGCTTCTCAGTACCCAAACACCGGTGACCCAAAATGTGACTGCACAATCGGTTGCGGCACATTCGGTCGTTCTGCCCACGCACATAGCCGTGGGAGAAAAACCGGAGAAGTTCAATGGAACTGGGTTCAAAAAGTGGCAGGGGAAGATACAGTTCTACCTGACCACATTGAAGCTGGACAGATTTCTCAATGAATCTGCCCCGATGCTGGCGCCAATGGATGCACACTCCGTTGCTGCAGTTGATGCGTGGACTCAGGGTGACTACCTCTGCAGGAACTACATCCTGAATGGCTTGGTAGACTCCCTGTACAACGCCTACTGTGTCTTTAAGACGTCCAAACTCCTGTGGGGGTCCCTGGAAAAGAAGTACAAAACAGAAGACGCCGGGTCCAAGAAATTTGTTGTCGGCAAATTTCTGGACTACAAGATGATTGACTCCAAAACTGTGGTGAGTCAAGTCCAAGAACTGCAGGTTATAATGCACGACATTGCTGTAGAGAATATGACGTTGTGCGAACCATTGCAGGTTGCAGCGTTCATTGAAAAACTTCCACCTGGGTGGAAAGACTTCAAGAACTACCTCAAACACAAACGAAAGGAGATGTCGCTTGAAGATCTAATTGTCAGGTTGCGGATCGAAGAAGAGAATCGCAAGGCTGACAGGTCCTATGGAATCAGTCCATAGAAAAGGCCAATGTGGTGGAGCACGAACAGAAGGGCAAGAAGAGGAAGTTTCTGCCACAGGCCTCAAACAAAAAACCTCTTGCAAAGAGGTTTGCTGGGAAATGCCACAAGTGTGGTAAGCTGGGGCACAAAATTTCTGAGTGCCGCAGTAAGGACAGTAATCATTCAAAAACAGGACATGTAAAAGGGAATGAAAAACCCCACGCACACATAGCTGAGAACTTGTCCACTGGTCTTTCTGACGTGGACCTCTGTGGTGTAGTATCAGAGGTCAATCTTGTAGGGAGCAATCCTCGTGAATGGTGGTACGATACTGGGGCCACCAAGCATATCTGCTCGGACAAGGAAATGTTCACCTCCTACCAGAAGTGCAACAAAGATGAACAGCTGTTCATGGGAAACTCTTCCACCTCCAAAATTGAAGGAATGGGGAAGATAGTGCTGAAAATGACTTCAGGAAAAGAGCTAACACTCACAAATGTGCTGCATGTCCCAGACATTAGAAAGAACTTGATATCAGGTTCTTTGCTAAGCAAGAATGAGTTTAAAGTTGTACTTGTTTCTGATAATTTTGTACTGTCCAAGAATGGGGTATACTTGGGTAAAGGATATGTAAAGGACTGTTCAAGTTTAATGTAATGACAGTCATCCCTAAAACTATTGTTCCTGCTGTTTCCAAAGTTAATGAAATAACTCCTATTGCCTATGTTGTTGAGTCTTCCTCTGTTTGGCATGAAAGACTAGGCCATGTTAATGTAAATTCTATGCGTAGATTAGTTAACATGAATTTACTACCAAAATTTAAGGTAGATAACTCAGAAAAATGTGAAGTTTGCACGGAGGCCAAACTCACTAAAACTCCATCACGATCTGTAGAAAGAAATACAGAAACTCTAGGTCTAATTCACACGGATCTGTGTGACTTAAAATATGTGCAGACCAGAGGTGGCAAAAAGTACTTTGTGACTTTCATAGACGATTGCACAAAATTCTGTTATGTATATTTGTTACATAGCAGAAATGAGGCTTTGGATAAATTCAAAGAATATAAACTTGAGGTTGAGAATCAACTTGGCAAAACAATTAAAATCTTTAGAAGTGATAGAGGAGGAGAATATGATGCACCATTTAACATGTTCTGCTCGGAACATGGAATAGTTCATCAGACAACTGCTCCCTACTCACCCGAATCAAACGGTACTGCCGAGCACAAAAACCGAACTCTAAAGGAGATGATGAATGCCTTGTTGTTGAATTCTGGCTTATCCCAAAACATGTGGGGGGAAGCGTTGCTAATTGCCAACTACATTCTCAACAAAATACCTCACAAGAAAACCAGCAAGACACCATATGAATTGTGGAAAGGTAACTTACCTTCGTATAAATACCTCAAAGTGTGGGGGTGTCTAGCAAAAGTGGCAGTACCTAACCCGAAACAGGTCACCATCGGACCTAAGACGATTGATTGCATATTCATAGGCTATGCACACAACAGTAGTGCATATCGGTTCTTGGTATACAAATCAGATATACCGGATATCCATGTAAATACAATAATGGAATCAAGAAATGCTTCATTCTTTGAACACGTGTTTCCGTGCAAGGATACTACGTACCCCAAACGTACACGTGAACAAGAGAATGCAAGCACTTCAGTTGATGAACCAGAACATGATATTGATGAGCCTAGACGAAGTAAACAGGCTAGAACATCAAAATCATTTGGTCCTGACTTTGTGACGGCCTTTCTGTTAGAGAATGAGCCCAGAACTTTCAAGGAAGCCATGTCTATGCCTGATGCTCCTATGTGGAAGGAAGCAATCAAAAGTGAAATAGACTCTATTATGCAAAATCATACATGGGAGTTAGTCGATTTGCCTTCTGGATGTAAAGCTCTAGGATGCAAATGGATTTTCAAACAAAAATTGAAACCAGATGGTTCAATAGAGAAGCATAAGGCTAGACTTGTGGTACAAGGATTTAGGCAAAAAGAAGGCTTATATTTCTTCGATACATATTCCCCAGTTACAAGAATAACATCCATAAGAATGTTGATAGCTATTGCAGCTCTACGTAACCTGGAAATACATCAAATGGATGTTAAAACTGCATTTCTAAATGGGGACTTAGAAGAAGAAATATACATGAAACAACCTGAGGGTTACGTAGTTCCTGGACAGGAAAATAAGGTGTGCAGGCTTGTAAAATCACTGTACGGCCTGAAACAAGCTCCAAAGCAGTGACATGCAAAATTTGACAATGTTATGATGTCAAATGGTTTCAAAATAAATGAATGTGATAAATGTATCTACATCAAAGATACTCCAAACGGATACATTCTGGTCTGTCTATATGTAGACGACATGCTCATTATTGGAAGCAATAACGACATTATCAAACAAACTAAGAGCATGCTTAGTGGCAAGTTTGACATGAAAGACTTGGTAGTTGCAGATGTCATACTAGGAATCAAAGTTTCCAGGACATCTGAGGGGATTACTTTGTCTCAAGCTCATTATGCTGAGAAAGTACTTGAAAGATTCAAGAATTATTCCAATGGGACAGCAAAAAGTCCCGTCGAACTGTTGGGTACTTGAAATGTACTAACTTGGCAACTGGGAGAAAATAGATAGTCCCATATCGGAAATTGGAAATGATTTTGTCTAGTATATATACTAGAAAACTGGACTAAAGGGCGTGGCCCGGGGGTTACCACTAACGTGTAGTGGAGAGAGGACTTAGCCAAAATGACAAACGCACACGCGCGCACGCGCGCGCGCGCCCGGCCCGGCCTAGCTCCGGCCCCGGCCCCGACCTCGGCTTCGGCTCGGGTCGGTTCGGTTTGGTTTGGCTTGGTTTGGTTTGGTTTGGTCTGGTCTGGCTTAAATTTTTATTTTATTTCTTTTTGCCCAGATAAACTCTTTCCCTACTGAACTGAAAAGGCTTTTCAGATTCAGTAACTGGTGCCCATTACTCTGTAACAGCAGAGTAATGGCTCACCAATTATGAATCTGAAGAGTCCCCATTACTCTGCTGTTACAGAGTAATGGCAGCTGCTGAATAGTCTCCAATCCAATTTTCTCTATATAACCAGACAGAGGCTTACATACAGACATAGAATTTTTTCACATCTCTTTTCTTCTTCTTCTCCTCTGCGTCAGTGTTAACTGAGAGTACAACACAGGCAACAGTTCGTCGTCTCTGAAGCAAGGGTGCTGCATTCTTCAGAGAAGATACAGTTGTATCCTGGGAAGCAATTTGCCGGAAACCGTCACACTACGGGGCAAATTCTGCTTTAAGGACAGAGATTTCAAATCTCGACTCTGTGCAGATTTTCTAGTTACTGTTTTTCTTCAATTCATTTTGATTCCTTCACAAATTCTGTTGGGATTTTTTATTATTTTATATTCAGGTACTAACAATAATTGGGGTCCAGTTTGTGATGGTGAAGTAGAAACAATTGATCATGTACTCTTCGATTGTCCTCTTGCGGATTTTGGTATCAATTGTCTTCGATTATTAGTATTCATATGAATATTTCTTCTTTGGACGAGTTATGGAAAATTCTAGAGTGTATGTTACCTGGCAGTGGCAATAAGGAGAGCTTTACAATGCTTGGTGACTACAACTCTTAGATCCTATGGAAAGCTAGATGCTAGGTATGTTTTGAAGGGTTCTGTTGGCTGCCATGCAAAGTAGTTAGTTTGGCTATCGTTGATGTTACAGAATGATATAGGTAAAAATGGAACCAAATTAGGATCGTTCAAATCGAGCACGAATTTTAAAGCTCTTAAGGGTAAAACAATAAATTTCACAAGAAATTGGCCCCATAAATGGGAGTTTGGCCTTTTTTCAAGCCTAATATCCCAAACCAGGCTTGTCAAACTGGGTTGTCATAACAGCCCAACATGAAGGAATTCATAAATATCTGAAGTGCCATTTAAACTCTGTGTCTCTAAGAGTATAACCACTCTGTCTCTCCATGTATAAAAGACAATTCAAAATCCTATCTGTTTGTCAATAGAAGAGTCCTAACTCTATCTCTACGACTACTTATATCTCTTTATAAAGAAGAAAGTCAACCAACCCTATGGCTTTGTCAAGAGAAGGGTAACCGACCCTAGCTCTCAATTAACATATAGAAAGAAAACAACTTCCCGAACTAGTGATGCATTGGGCATGCTATCTTTCATTGCATTTAGAGCGAAGAGTAATATGATTTATTGTCTCAAAAATCTACTTGCAAGCGGGAAAGACTGGTTAGGCACGAAAAACCAAGGAAAAGTGAAAGATTCGAGGTACCACATCATTAGTAAATTACGAGTTGAAGCCCAAAGGTACATCCAGGGATAGCCACTCCTGCTACCAACTCTATCAAAACACCGAGAAGTAAAGATAAATCAATATCTTGAAATTAGCCCCCAAAGCGATTATAGTACCCCACGACCTCCACAGGAACCAGGTAATCAGTATTTTGCCACTAAAAACTCATATATTTCTGAGTTCTAACTTGAGCGTCGGAGGGTCTATCGTCGGGGCCAACCACGGTGTTTTAGACTTTTGGAGGTCATTCGGAGCGATCGCCACCATTCAGATCAGATCCAACCTTTCTAACGAGTCAGATTCAATAGTCAAGATCAGTTTGCAGCAGTCAATAACGGTGAAAACTAAAATGTTATTTATTTTATTGTTTTTAAAAAGAATTCACAATATCTGTTTTCTCCTACACAGAAAATAGCAGTAAGATATTGGCGCTGTCTATGGGAAACAGAAAAGGAATCCGACCGAAATTCGTCGGTAAAAATTACATTTTTCATCCACGCCTACAAAGGGAAAAGGGAAGGGGGAGGTTTCGAGCCAACGAGCGAACCCTCTTCCTCCAACACCTCCTCATAAGGACGTCCCTCCTACCACTCAACCAGATCAACCTGTTTAGCCAGAACAGCCTCACTAGCCTACCCAATCTCCCTCCAACGAGGTTACATAGATGGACGTCCAAAGAAGTTAGCGCCATGTGCAACGTATTGGTGAGAACAGGGGGTTAGTCTATACCTCCACACCATCCACGATACCCCCTGAAGCGCCTCAAACACATCCGGACCTTCGTCAGATTATACTCTCTCGACATCAGGGGTCTGACCTCCGAAATTGCTTGAATGGAAGGTGAGTCTAGGATAAGTCTCCTTATCCAGCACTCGAGGTGTAGCGCCCCGAATTTCTAATATGATATCTTAAAAAATACGTGGCACAATCCCAGCATCAACTTCAATGTAATATTAAACACAACCAATACCACTATTTTTTTTTATTACAACAAACTTTTACATAGCACAGCGGAATTCAAAACAACTCGAACAATATTTTCTGTCGTTTACAACTCAAATTATCTCAAAACTGCTTTTACAAATTTACACAAAACTTTTATGAATCAATTTATCCCAAAAACCAACTCAAGCATCCAACCTCCAACTCTAAGCAACAACCTGCAATATGTGAGGCTAGAGATGATCCCTAACCCCCAAAACTAAAGGGGTTAGCCATAAATGGTGTGAGTGACATAAAATCAAACAAACAACATAAATGATCATTAAGCAAGGATTCATAAGTAACATATAGTGAACCAAAATACATAAAATATGAGATAGCAAGAAATGTAACAACAATTGATACTAAACCAAGTGTCAAGTGTAGAAAACAGGAAAAACCACATGCATAAAACTAAGTCAAGAAAACACAAATTCTATATGTGGACTCTCTAATGCGTACTTGTCAAAGTCTATGCATCCCACTCTACATAGGTTCGGTGCAAGCCCTTAACGTCTCCACTTCATAGCGTTCAATCCCCTGCTATGCAACTAATCCTATCACGATGACTACTACGAGATAACGATAAACTATGAGAATTAGCCCATGCCTGATAATTCCGGAGATAGATCCCACATCTCAGGTAATTTACCTGGATAATTCCGGAGATCATCCCACATCTAAACATTGACACATCATCACATGAATACCACATGTGCGTCGCCTCGACTCCGATAATTCCAGAGATCAATCCTACACCGCAAGTAATTACCTGGATAATTCCGGAGATATATCTCACATCGCAGGTGATTTACCTGGATAATTCCAGAGATAAATCCCACACCTCAAGTAAGTTACTTGGATAATTCCGGAGATTAAATCCCACATCTAAAGCCATACTGAGGTGCATAACTCATGTTCCCGTTCGTCATATCACCACTAGTGCCTGCCCTTATTATTTTTTGGGTTATTTAATTACTCAACGAATCTCCTAGAGTGGTGTACCCCACCGGCCTAAACTCAAAACTGAATAACTGAAATGCCTCAATGGGCCTCAACAAAATAACTCAACACCGGTATACTAGGGTCACGCACCTATAGAGACTCAAACTCAAATGTCTAAATCAAATTTCCACTAAACAAGTGGCTCAACTGAATATCTAAAATCAAATGGCTTAACTGAATATCTTAATATCAAATACTGAACTGAAGATCAAGTATAGACTGAATTATCTGAAAACCAATCATTCGAAATAATCCTCAAGTTTACAAACACTCATCAGTACCAGTCGACTTATACTGTAGTAAGTCGACTGTCCAGAGGACAAATATCCAAAATTTTACGAAAATAAACTAAGTCATGGCAGTCGACTTGAAAGCCATCAGTCGACTTAATCGAGACAAAATTCCAATAATTCTCAAGAAAATGTTCTAAGTACATAAGTCGACTTAAAGAGGTCATAGGTCGACTGTCCAGAAAGGACTGTAATAATTTTACAAAATAATTTCTCAGTGAACCAGTCGACTGCCTAAGAGCTAAGTCGACTGTCCAGAACGACTTTTCAAGGAAACTAAAATACAGTAGCAGGTTCGTACCAGTCGACTGTACAGTAGACCAGTCGACTGTCGGCCTACAGTTTTATAATTTAGATCTGAATACAAAATCAAACTGGAGTTCTCTAAAGATTCTTTGTTCATGAAATAATTCGTATTCAGGAAAAATAACAAATCTCAACAATTCCTCATTATGGATACATTACTCAAAACATCAAATATGTCAAAACTCAAGTTCTCATGTTTTAAATTACTAATTCTCACAATAGGGTTTCTCAATACTAAATTTCTTTCACAACTCTTAATAAAAATCTGATTTACAAATATAAGATCCAGATGCTCATCATCCAATCATAACCATACTCAAATCTTAACATGCATTTTAGCAATACAATTTCGTAAGTCAAGATCTACTCAATATTCTTAGATTCCACAAACATGATACAAACAACGATCTTTGCATTGTTCCCATGCAAATTACTAAATAATATTCATGTCAAACAAACAATCATAACAATCGATCACATCGATAAAACCACCACACAAAGTTCATATCATTCATACAACAAGACAAAACAAAACAATTTCATATCACTCACAAAATCAAAACAAAACAAAAACAATGTCACTCACCTTTGAATTGAGAAAAATCCACGAAAAGCCTTCCCTTTGCTAGATCAAACTTCCTCTTGCTCCTCCAAAACAAATCTCAAAAATTCTGTATGTTTAGTAATGACGGCTGAAAAAATCCTTTTAAATATCCGGGATTAGGTTTAGGGTTTTACCCAATTTGCAAAATAATCCTTTCCAAAATACAACTTCACATATATAGGTCTAGTCTTGGAAATTCGACCAAAATTCATTTAAATTAGGATTTAAAGAAAAATATAATTCTAAATCTCAACCAATACTGTTCAAAACGTCCAGAATATATATTTTTACATTTTAACCCTTAAAAATGTCAAATTTGTAAAAAGGTCCTTCTTTTCTCAAAATTTGCATATAGTTCCAATTAATTTCAGAAAAATCTGGAAAAATACTAAATAGATCTCAAATATTAAATAATGATTTTTCATGAAGGAAAATTGACTTTCAAACTTCTCAAGAAAGTATTTGCACGTTGTTTTGCACGTGTAAAAAGATAAATCTTTTAGAATATATGAATTAAATCTCCAAAAATCAATTTAAATTCATTTTCAAATATTTAAAATAATATTTGAAAATACGGGGTTCTACATCACTCCCTCCTTAGAAGAGTTCTGTCTTCAGAACTACTACTAATGAGTCCAAACCACATACTCACAAAAGAAACAATATTTCGTAAATAGGACATAGTCCAAACAATTGCATATGACAACACAATCAAAAATAGAGGAAAACAACTTTACTCAATCAATGGTACAATCATCCAAAAGAATCACAATCACATAAAAGAAATACACTCATACAAAAAGCTCAGGGAAATCCTTCTGCATGCGATCCTCTGGCTCCCAAGTAGCCTCCTCGAACTGCTGATTCCTCCACAACACCTTGACCATAGGTATCACCTTGTTCCTAAGAACTTTCTCTCTACGGTCAACGATCTCAACAGGTTATTCCTTGTAACTCAAGTTCACCTGTAGATCTTCAGGAATCTCTACCAACTGATGATTCTGATCTGGCACATACTTCCTCAATAATGACACATGAAATACATCATGCACTTGTGCCAACTCCTCTGGAAGCTTCAATCTATATGCTGTCTTGCCAATCCGCTCCATGATCCTGTATGGTCCAATATACCTTGGCGCCAACTTGCCTCCCTTACCAAACCTGATCACTCTTTGGTCGGAGAAACCTTGAGAAAAACTGCATCCCCAACATCAAACTCCAAGTCTCTTCGTCGAGTATCAGCATAACTCTTCTGCCGACTCTGAGCCTCAACCAATCTCTTGCGAATCAGCTCAATCTGCTTCGACGTCTGCTGTACAATCTCAGGACCATACATCTGCCTCTCGCCAACCTCGTACCAATAAACAGGTGTCCGGCAGCTCCGCCCGTACAAAGCCTCATACGGTGCCATCCCAATACTCGCATGGTAATTGTTGTTATAAGCAAACTCAACCAATGCCAAGTATCTCTCCCAACTACCACCAAAATCCATAACACAAGCCCTCAACATATCTTCCAGCACTCGATTCACCCTCTTCGTCTGACCATCGGTCTGTGGATGAAACGCGGTACTAAAATCACTTCTGGTGCCTAAAGCTGCTTGTAGGCTCTTCCAAAACCTTGAAGTAAACCTTGCATCTCTGTCGGATACAATCGACACAAGAACTCCATGAAGTCTCACAACTTCATCAATGTACAACTCAGCCAATTTCTCCATCGACCAAGTAATCTTCATGGCTAGAAAGTGAGCCGACTTAGTCAAACGGTCCACAAAAACCCAAATCGAGTCATTGCCCTTCGAACTCCTCGGCAAACCCGTGATGAAATCCATACTGATATTTTCCCATTTTCACTCCTGAATGGGCAACGGCTGTAACAAACCTCCAGGTCTCTGATTTTCTGCTTTGATCTGCTGACAAGTCAGACACCTTGCCACGAAATCTGCCACATCCCGCTTCATGCCAGACCACCAAAAGTGCTGTTTGATGTCCCTGTACATCTTCGTGCCTCCTGGATGAACTGACAACAAGGTACTGTGTGCTTCTTGCAAGATACTATCTCTCAAATCTGCATTATCTGGAACACACAACCTCTCACCCAACCAAAGAATTCCATCTTGGACACGAAACTCTGATAGCTTGCCCTCTGAAACCTGTTGCAACATCTTCTGAATCTCTGAGTCTGATCCCTGACCTTCCACAATCCTCTCTCTCAAGGATGGCTGCAGCCTCAACTGAGCCAAAGATGCCCCTAAACGTTGTAGCACCACCTCGATACCTGCCTGATCAATCTCTGCTGCCAACTCTCTTCGAGTAGTGATCAAACTAGATAAACTACTCTTCCTGCTAAGTCCATCAGCCACCACATTCACCTTGTCCGGATGATACTTGATCTCGGGACGAATGTCTTCCAAAACGTCCAACCACCTTCTCTGCCGAAGATTAAGATCCTTCTGCTGATAAATGTACTTCAGGCTCTTGTGGTCAGTGTACATGTTAACCTTCTCGCCATAAACATAATGCCTCCACTGCTTCAAGGCATAAATGATAGCTGCTAGCTCCAAATCATGCGTCGGATAATTCTTCTCATGCGAACGCAATTGCCTCGATCCATAAGCAATAACCTTACCTTCTTGCATCAAGACACAACCCAAACCTCTGAGAGACATATCACTGAAGATATCATAATCCTTCCCAGCTTGTGGCAAAGCTAAGATAGGTGCAGTAGTCAACCTTTCCTTTAACTCAAGGAAACTTTCCTCACACTTATCAGTCCATACAAATGCCACATTCTTCCGGGTCAACCCTGTCAAAGGAACTGCAATCTGAGAATAACCCTGGATGAATCTTCTGTAGTAACCAACTAAACCCAAGAAACTTCTGACTTCCTTCACAGACGTTGGCCTGGGCCAATCCTTCACTACTTCTACTTTCTGAGGATCAGTAGCTACTCCCTCCTTAGAAAGAATATGACCAAGGAAAGCTACCTCAGACTTCCAAAATTCACACTTCGACAATTTGGCATACAAGCTATGTTCCTGCAATTTCTGTAATACCGCTGTCAAGTGCGTAGAATGCTCCTCCTCCGACTTCGAATACACCAAGATATCGTCGATGAAAACCACCACGAAGGAGTCAATAAATGGCCTCAAAACCCGATTCATCATATCCATGAACACTGCCGCGCATTCGTCAACCTGAATGGCATTACCAAAAACTCATAGAGTCCATGACGAGTCCTGAAAGCTGTCTTACTCACATCTTCCTCCTTGACTCGAACCTGATGATACCCTGATCTCAAATCAATCTTCGAAAACACAGCTGCTCCTCGAAGCCTGTCGAACAAATCATCAATCCGCGGCAGTGGATACTTGTTCTGAATAGTCACCCTATTCAACTCCCGATAGTCAATGCACATCCTCATTGACCCGTCCTTCTTCTTGACCAACAACACTGGCGCTCCCCACGGAGAAGAACTCGGCCTGATAAGCCCTTTGCTCAACAGCTCCTTAATCTGCTTCTTCACTTCATCTTGCTCTACAGGTGCCATCCTATACGGAGCCTTGGAAATCGGCGCACTCCCCGGCTGAACATTAATACAAAACTCCACATCTCTCTGCGGCGGTAATCATGGAAAATCATCCAAGAACACCTTAGGAAAATCTCGGACAACCGGAATGCCCTTGACTTCATCTGAAATAACCATCTTGGATACCATTGCAGCCACCTTTGGAATCTTCTTCTTCCCTTGGAAAGTCACTGCGGGTCCACCTGGTGCTTTCACCAACACCTCTTACTGCTTGCATTCAATTGTGGCATCATATATTGTCATCCAATCAATGCCCACGATGACATCCACCCCCAAGACTTGCAGCTCGATCAAATCGATGCCGAACAACCTCCCACCAATCTCGATATCACAGCCTTCGTAATATCGATCCGCAATCAACTCTTCACCTGACGTCGTTGCCACCGACAAAACCCTGCCTAGAAACAACTTAGGTTCCACACCTAAGATCCTTGCAAAATTTGGCGATACAAAGTATGCGACGAACCAATATCAAATAAAACCTTTGCCTTTATTCCATTAATTAAAACAACTCCTGTTACAATAAGAATGATACTCAATCTTAAATTGTTCTCAAATAAAGGTTTTACTTATTACATTGATTTAAAAATAAAATCAGAATTCTTGCATACCCTGTATTACATCTTCCGAGTTACCCGCGTCCTCCTCAGTTAATGCAAATACTCGCCCTTGCCTCTGGAATTTGCTTCCACCCGAACCATCCTTCCTTAATTGTTGACAATGGGGCTTAGAATGTCCTGCCTGCCTACACTGGGAACAAATATGCTCTGCCAACTTTGGACACGCTGACCTGTAATGTCCTGCCTCCTTGCAGTAATAACAAGTCACTCCCTGAGTTGCAGGTGCCTTCTGCACCAGATTACTGAACTTGGCTTGTTTCGCTGGGAATCCCTTCCCACTCTGACCTGATGCTGGCCTCTTGTTCCGGTTCCATGTATCTTGCCTCTTATGAAACTGGTCCATGTCCTCCTCAGTCATAGCTGCTCTCCTGACCAGCTTGTCGAACCTTCTGATGCCCAACGGGATCATCCTCGACCTCAAGTTTGGCCTCAAGCCCTGTTCAAACTTTTTGGCCTTCTTCGCCTCGTCAACGACCAACTCTGGTGCATACCTCGAAAGCTGAGCAAACTTGGTCTCATACTCCTGCACGGTCATGCTGCCCTGCTGAAGGTTCAAGAACTCGGTCGCCTTCTTCTCCTGAACATCTAGGGGAAAGAAGCGATCCCTGAACTCCTCCAGAAAAGCTTCCCAAGTCAACTGCTGATCTCCCAAAGTCCTCTTCAGCGACTCCCACCAGACACCAGCGTCCTTCTCTAGCTGCATCGTAGCCAACTTCACCTTGCTGGCTGCCAGAGTCTCCGATACCTGAAGATCGTCTCCATCCTCCTAATCCAATCATCAGCCGCGGTTGGATCAGATTGCCCCTCAAAGACTGGCAGCCTCATCCTCTTAAAGGACTCAATCTGCTTGATAGGGTCGGCGTTAACCAATTCCTGTCCAGCTCCATGATTCGGCTGCAGATTCTGCTGCTGATTCTGAGCTTGCGCCAAATTAAATGCCATTAGCGCATTCAGAGTCTGATACACCTTGGCGAATTCAGCCTCAAGGTCAATTCCCGTTCCTCGAGAACTACCAGATCCATCCTCATTGTTACCACCATTCCTGGGCCTGGGTGCAACCATTCTGAATACTGCAAAACGAGGGAAAAGTTAGAGCATCACACACAATTCAAACTCACATCAATATCCTTTGGCAAAACTTCACTTGTATCCCAAAGGTAAAACATCATATTTCAGTTCTATGTGATACTCACTCTTTAATGTCCACACCTAGGTACTCACACTCTAGTGTCCACACCTAGGTTATTTTTATGCCATGTTTAGCATTACTATTGAAGCATGCTCTGATACCAACCTCTGTAGCGCCCCGAATTTCTAATATGATATCTTAGAAAATACGTGGCATAATCCCAGCATCAACTTCAATGTAATATTAAACACAACCAACACCACTAAATTTTTTTTTATTACAACAAACTTTTACATAGCACAGCGGAATTCAAAACAACTCGAACAATATTTTCTGTCATTTACAACTCAAATTATCCCAAAACTGCTTTTACAAATTTACACAAAACTCTTATGAATCAATTTATCTCAAAAACCAACTCAAGCATCCAACCTCCAACTCTAAGCAACAACCTGCAACATGTGAGGCTAGAGATGATCCCTAACCCCCAAAACTAAAGGGGTTAGCCATAAATGGTGTGAGTGACATAAAATCAAACAAACAACATAAATGATCATTAAGCAAGGATTCATAAGTAACATATAGTGAACCAAAATACATAAAATATGAGATAGCAAGAAATGTAACAAGTGATACTAAACCAAGTGTAGAAAACCGGAAAAACCACATGCATAAAACTAAGTCAAGAAAACAAAAATTCTATATGTGGACTCTCTAATGCGTACTTGTTGAAGTCTATGCATCCCACTCTACATAGGTTCGGTGCAAGCCCTTAACGTCTTCACTTCATAGGGTTCAATCCCCCGCTATGCAACTAATCCTATCACGATGACTACTACGAGATAAAGATAAACTATGAGATTTAGCCCATGCCTGATAATTCCGGAGATAGATCCCACATCTCGGGTAATTTACCTGGATAATTCCGGAGATCATCCCACATCTAAACATTGACACATCATCACATGAATACCACATGTGCGTCGCCTCGACTCCGATAATTCCGAAGATCAATCCCACACCGCAAGTAATTACCTGGATAATTCCGGAGATATATCTCACATCACAGATGATTTACCTGGATAATTCCGGAGATAAATCCCACACCTCAAGTAAGTTACTTGGATAATTCCGGAGATTAAATCCCACATCTAAAGCCATACTGAGGTGCATAACTCATGTTCTCGTTCGTCATATCACCACTATAGTGCCTGTTCTTATTATTTTTTGGGTTATTTAATTACTCAACGAATCTCCTAGAGTGGTGTACCCCACCGGCCTAAACTCAAAACTGAAGAACTGAAATGCCTCAACGGGCCTCAACAAAATAACTCAACACCGGTATACTAGGGTCACGCACCTCTAGAGACTCAAACTCAAATGTCTAAATCAAATTTTCACTAAACAAGTGGCTCAACTGAATATCTTAAATCAAATGGTTAACTGAATATCTTAATATCAAATAATGAACTGAAGATCAAGTATAGACTGAATTATCTGAAAACCAATCATTCGAAATAATCCTCAAGTTTACAAACACTCATCAGCACCAGTCGACTTATACTGTAGTAAGTCGACTGTCCAGAGGACAAATATCCAAAATTTGACGAAAATAAACTAAGTCATGGCAGTCGACTTGAAAGCCATAAGTCGACTTAATCGAGACAAAATTCCAATAATTTTCAAGAAAATGTTCTAAGTACATAAGTCGACTTAAAGAGGTCATAGGTCGACTGTCCAGAAAGGACTGTAATAATTTTACAAAATAATTTCTCAGTGAACCAGTCGACTGCCTAAGAGCTAAGTCGACTGTCCAGAACGACTTTTCAAGGAAACTAAAATACAGTAGCTGGTTCGTACCAGTCGACTGTACAGTAGATCAGTCGACTGTCGGCCTACAGTTTTATAATTTAGATCTGAATAAAAAATCAAACTAGAGTTCTCTAAAGATTCTTTGTTCATAAAATAATTCGTATTCAGGAAAAATAACAAATCTCAACAATTCCTCATTATGGATACATTACTCAAAACATCAAATATGTCAAAACTCAAGTTCTCATGTTCTAAATTACTACTTCTCACAATAGGGTTTCTCAATACTAAATTTCTTTCACAACTCTTTATAAAAATCTGATTTACAAATATAAGATCCAGATGCTCATCATCCGATCATAACCATACTCAAATCTTAACATGCATTTTAGCAATACAGTTTCGTAAGTCAAGATCTACTCAATATTCTTAGATTCCACAAACATGATACAAACAACGATCTTTGCATTGTTCCCATGCAAATTACTAAATAATATTCATGTCAAACAAACAATCATAACAATCGATCACATCAATAAAACCACCACACAAAGTTCATATCATTCATACAACAAGACAAAACAAAACAATTTCATATCACTCACAAAATCAAAACAAAACAAAAACAATGTCACTCACCTTTGAATTGAGAAAAATCCACGAAAAGCCTTCCCTTTGCTAGATCAAACTTCCTCTTGCTCCTCCAAAACAAATCTCAAAAATTCTGTATGTTTAGTAATGACGGCTGGAAAAATCCTTTTAAATATCCAGGAATAGGTTTAGGGTTTTACCCAATTTGCAAAATAATCCTTTCCAAAATACAACTTCACATATATAGGTCTAGTCTTGGAAATTCGACCAAAATTCATTTAAATTAGGATTTAAAGGAAAATATAATTCTAAATCTCAACCAATACTGTTCAAAATGTCCAGAATATACATTTTTACATTTTAACCCTTAAAAATGTCAAATTTGCAAAAAGGTCCTTCTTTTCTCAAAATTTGCATATAGTTCCAATTAATTTCAGAAAAATCTGGAAAAATACTAAATAAATCCCAAATATTAAATAATGATTTTTCATGAAGGAAACTTGACTTTCAAACTTCTCAAGAAAGTATTTGCACGTTGTTTTGCACGTGTAAAAAGATAAATCTTTTAGAAAATATTAATTAAATCTCCAAAAATCAATTTAAATTCATTGTCAAATATTTAAAATAATATTTGAAAATACGGGGTTCTACACGAGGAAAGCAATAGTAGTCGCTTTTCTCGAAGATAGATACACAGAAGAACCCCCTCCCCTAGGGGACGAAGGACTCCTCCCCCTCGCGGGAGAAGGAGCCTAGCCCCAACAAGTCGATCAGTCCCTAGGAGGGGTAGGGAGGAAGAAGCATCCGTCACCAGGGCAGAATTCTGAAATATAAAAAATGAGATCCTTCAAGCCCTCAACGTCGTTCCCAGCAGGACCTAATAAACCAGCCTTCACCACTCCACCCCTCACAACGTGAGGTGTCCCACGGGTCTGAAGAATAAGACAACGTCATCCTCCAATGCCTCCAAAAGATGGAAGACTGTCTAACACTTATGAATTAAGAAGAGGGAAGGCATGAGGGAAAATAATACCATATCTGACACCCCCTCTCCAGAAAGATCATCGAGTCTCATGTTCCAGTCAACTTCAAAATTCCAGCTTGTGAGTCATACAACGGAGAGTCTGACCAGGTAGATCACCCTTGAGAGTTTTAGAACCCTCATGATGATCCATCATGCATCCGACTCCCTCCTCTGCAAGACATTCCCAGTAATCCTGAAGGGATTATCACAGGAGTGGTTTTCTTGTCTCTTTCTAGGGTCCATTTTTCCCTTCGACCAGCTCGAGGAACCCTTCCTCACACACTTCATCACCAGCCACAAGACAGAGAATACAAGTGTCTCCTTACTGAACTTGAAGCAAAGTGATGGGGAGTCTCTTAAGAGTTATGTTCGGCGCTTCACATTCGATTCCCTATCCATTCACTCACTTGACTCAGCCGTAGCTGCGGCTACCTTTAGGTACAATGTAAAGCATGAACACCTAAAGCTTCTCTCATCAAAAGACCCCCCTCGAGACTTCTCAGGCCTCCTTCAAAGAGTCGAGAAGTACATCCAAGTGGAAGACGCTATTCGTAACAACGAACATAAGGTACCATCATCCTAGAATAAACGGAATAGCGCCAATGAAGATGAACCCAAGACCCAGAATGATGCATCGGGACATCGCCGCCCTCATATAGTGTCTCGTTTCGAGAAGTACCTCCCCTCAATGCTAACATCTCTGCAATTCTCATGTAAGTTGACAAGGATGGGATCCTTCAACTTCCTCCTAAGATGAACGCCATAGGCAGAAGAAGGGATAAGAACAAGTGGTGTGCATTTCACAAAGACTACGGACACCTCACATATGACTATCGAGCCCTTACAGAAGAACACCTCACTGCGACACACTTGTAATCAGCATAAACATGGCAAATCATGAGGTGCGCCGCTTCCTGTTAGATAACGGCAGCTCAGTAAACATCATCTTTCTGGGTGTATTCGAGGGCCTCAAGCTCACACAGGACCGTCTCAAACCTGTCGGGTATACTTTTTGTGGATTTTTCGGATCCCCAGTTCAGATCAAAAGGGATGTAACTGTGGGGAAAGCTTCAGCCCCCCGCATGGAAGCACTCAACTTCATGGTCGTCAACATGAAGTCCGCCTGTAATGCCATCTTTGGTTGCCCGGGCTAGCAGCCCTTCACGTTGTTGCCTCAGCCTACCATATGAAGATGATATTTCCTACAATAGTAAGGGTAAGAAAAGTCAAGGGAAGACAAGAAGCTGCTCGGGCGTGTTATACTTCCAATGGAGGGCTCGATCCTCCCCCTCGATGCCATGGAACTCCTGCAAGATAGGAGACAAGCCATCTCCGAACCTTTAGATGAACTAGAAAAAATCTCCTTGTCTGGATGAAATCAAGCTAAGTGTTTCTCGGTAAGCAAGGATCTCCCCCATCAAGTCGGAGCAACTCATCACTTGCATCAAGAGGAACCAAGATCTCATCACCTGGACCGCTCTGACATGTCGGGCATCTCCGTGGATCTAATCATGCACCAATTAAGTATGAATCCAGAAGTCAGACCAGTTCCATAGAAGCGTCGTAAGTTTGCCAACGACATGCAGCAAATAGTCAAGGAGGAAATCGAGAAGAGCAAGCTCGGACGCTCAACTCACCATCTGATTTGCCCCTTAAGTGCTTAAAAAATAAGCCCAGAGTTTACACCCCCGACACGAAGTTGCTTTAGCAATGTACGAACAACCAAGTCAGAGAGCTTAATTCACCATTTGGAGCAAGCTATCACAACGAGTTAGCTGCTCGACTAACAAAAGTGGGGTCAAGACCCTCCTGAAGGACACTCCCACAACTTGCTGTAACAAGGGCACAAGAGATCCAACCAATTACTAGAGTTGCCACAACTACTCTGACACAAAGAGCTATTACAATGCTAGAACACTTATAAGATTTTCATTTCACATCAACATCTCAATACAAGTTCAAAACACGGAAAAAATCTAAAAAAACCTCACTGAACTATTACTCATTTTTTAAAAAGAACCCTTTGAACTTTTTTTGTTTAAAAAAACAGCACTCTACTACGATTTTCAAAAAATGCTAAATTTGAAAAAAAAAAACCCTTGAACTACTCCTTTATGCAGAAAACCTCACTGATTTTTTTTAACGCAGAAAATCACACTCAAGTATGGCTACAAAAAACCCACACCAACGGCGTGAGTTTTCTGCTAAAGTTGAGTGAGGTTTTTTGACAATAATAAGAAAGATGCATGATGTTTCATGAACCAACTTGCAAATATGAATCAGGTTATCTAATACAAGTAGAAAAGTTAGATGTGGTTTTTTTGAAAATATACTTCAGGGGATTCTTTGCAACCATACTTGAGTATGGTTTTCTGCATAAAAAAGGTTCAATAAGGTTTTCTGCATAAAGGAGTTCAAGGGATTTTTTTTTTTCAAATTTAGCCTTCAAAAAACCCACAACGACGGAGTTAGCTTCCGTTAGGTTTTCGTCACATGCAGCGCATGTGACTTTTTTGGGAACATTTTGCCCACAGAGTAGGAACGGTGGATCTCACAGAAAACCGTTCACATATGATCAACGGTCTATATCTTTTCAAAGTATTATTTATTGTTTTTTCCTTTTTTTTATTAATTTTTAATTCCAATTAATTAATTAAAAATTCTAAAAAATAATAATACGAAAAAATATATTAAATAATTATAAATTCGAAAACATATGAAAATATTCCAAACAATAATTAGAAATTTAAAATAAATAATTTAAAATCTAAATTAATTATAAAAATCGAGAAATTTGATTTAAATTTTTGAAAAATGATTAAAAATTGAAAAAATATTTAGGAAAAATGTAGAAAAAATGATTATATTTTACCCAAATTAAGAGATCTAATCCGTACATGCGATGCACATTTTTTCATTTTTTCTGAGCTTTTGGATGTAATCTAGAGCATTTAAAATAAATTGAGCTTCCGGATTTTTTTGAGCTTCTATAATTTAAAATTTTGAAAATATATCTAACTAATGAGGTTGTATTAAAAAACCCAATCTTCTTTCCTTAAAAAAAAACCTCAGTTAAATATTGAGGTAATTGAAAAAATCTCACTAAACTACTGCTTTTATGCAGAATCCTCATCCAATCAGTAATATATTGTTATAAAAATCTGTCAACAATTCACACAAACTTGACATGAACAAATTGTCATCGTCATTCTCACATATTTTCATATCATTCAACACATTCACATTCACACCATATATGACAAGAACAAATTTAGTTCATCATTCTCTTATATTTTCATAACATACAACACATTCTCATTCAACACATTTTCATCACATTCATCACAGTCAACACACAATATCTAGGATAAACATAGGATTCCATAAATATATTAGTTGACTTATACATTTTGTTAATACATATAAAAAAAATCCATTAAGATCCGTCATGGTTACATAGATTTAACAAGTGCACATCCACCAGATTCCACCTTTTCCCACAAAAAAAAAAAAAAAAAAAAAACAAGTGCACATCCATAATATAAAAAGCAGTTACACCACCAGTGCACATCCAAAAAGCAGTGCACATTTACAACACCAGTGCACTTCCAAAATAACTCCTAAAGGCGGTATAACCTGAATAGAAAAACAAACAACATAATAATAAAATCATGAGTATGCTTCTTCCTCTCAAGCCTGTTGCTGTTGATTTTGGTCTCCACCATCAACGGGCTTATCAATCGAGTTAATTGCCCCCTCATATCAAATCATAGATATATATATATATATCAGTTAATTGCCCCCTCATATCAAATCATAGAAATATATATATATATATATATATCAGTTAATTGCCCCCTCATATCAAATTTTCAAATATGTTATCAAAGCATATACAAAATAATCAGTTACCACATTTCCTTAATATGTTTTTCAAAGTTTCCATTTTGTCAACCTAGGAATAATATACCAATCCCTGATGCTGCATTTATAATTATTTGGACTCATTTTTAGGTTTCAATAGTAGTCTCAGATCAAATACACAGCGGAAAAAATTACAAAGAAATAACGAAACCTAGCCATGGGTCCATGCAAAAACCATAAATCGTGTTTAGGAGTTATACCCTGAAGATAGATCTGCTGTCTCCAATGAATGTCGATCACAACACTGCAATATTGTTGTACCTCTACGGTATCCACACGAACGGATCAAATCAAGCTTACCTTCGCGCCGCGGTGCTAGCGACGGGAAGGGGATGTTCCTCACGATCTCTCACTCTCATAATTTCTGTAACTGCTAGGGTTTTCTCATGTAAAACTTTTTCACAAATATATATCATATATAGCTGCAGAAAATCAACCCTAAGAGAGTAATGAGGCTGTTGGACTCACAATCTGATCTGGTTCAGATTCGTGTGTGGGACTTTGAACTTTAGTCAACCCATTTAATCTAATTAAATTTCTAACCAATTTCAGGAGTCCAAGTCTTACTTGGATCCCCAATTAAATTCATCTTATGAATTTAAATCTCAATTTCGATCCATTCTAAGTGTGTGACCCAGTAGGTTCCCGTTACGTTAACAGTAATACTAAAATCATATTATAGTACTAGGTTTGCCCGTTGACGCTTGCCTACGGCACGTCTTCGGAACGGTGCACCTTGTTTGATTATATAAAATTGTTTTGGAGGTCCAGCAAATTAATTGAAGTAGCAAACATAGAGCAAAAAACATAGAGCAAATATTATATGATTTTTGATTTTTTTTGAATTATTTTTAAATTTTATAAATTTTTAATTTTTTTAGTTTTTTAGTTTTTTTATTTTTAAAAATAGAAGAGGGAGGGAGAGAGAGAAAAAATAAATAAATAAATAAATAAATGTAGGAGTTGTTTTGGGTGAGAGATTTGAATTTGAGTTTTGGGGAAAAACTTTTGTGGGGAAAATATGTTTTGTGAGGTTAGATCTAGGCCTTTAATTTTTTGGGAATTGAAGGAGAGCCACTTGATAGCTTTCTTTGTGTTTTATTATATAGATTACAAACAGTGAGCGGTATCTAGCGATACATCACTGCTACTCAAGTAACAGGAATGTCAATGATTAGATATAACCTATCCGCGACCAATGTTACCATGTAGTCTAGTCCATTTGTCTAGATATCTTAACTGACCACAAGGCATAGAGCGTGCCACCCTTGTATAGTTCAATCTTTAGTTTCTTGATGTCCGAGTAGACTTACTAAAACAAATGAGCTCAATATCTCATATTGACTTATTTGAGCATGGCCATGCATTTTGCAGTCTCACTCAATCAAGGGACCCATAGATATCGCTCCTGTTATGTAAGAGAGAAATCCTATCTATGTCACTCACATCCCTCCGCATGATTTGTAGTATATCCAATAGTCGACTTTATAATCACCTTATTACAAGCAACGTTTGATGACATTAAAACATATAACTTCTCATGTAGGGAACCGTAGTGACTTCAAGTCAAAAGACTACGTACACCATGGTTACTGTGAGAACGGCTTATGACAGTCACGTAACGATCCATGCAGCGTTCTCATGGTGGGTCAGTCCAGTATATCATTACTCTAATATGTACCCATGTGAAGACTTGATATCTCATATCCATGGCCCGTGAGATATGGTCATCATTCTACGCACATACTAGTCTCTATGTATTATTGTTGTCCTAATTCACAATAATACTTGACTAGGGACATTTGAGAATAGTGTTCTGATTACAATCAAGTCATGCACTTGATATCCCACAGTATTGAACCTACTATTCTAAAGACTTTATTATGTTCATTTAATCACAATAAACAGCACAATAAATGAAATGCCTCATATATGAAATAAATATCAAAATACAATGTAAACTAGTAATGTCAATATACAACTGGCCTCTAGGGCATACACCAATACTTATAAGTGTAATGAAAAAAAAATACAGTGAAGATAAAGTACTTGCACATAAATTTTCATTTTTGGAGGTAAAAGATTGTTCCGAAATGTAACGCCCCGATTTCCATATACTGGGAAACCGTGACATAAACCAGAATCTTTCCTTCAATTAGCCATAATACACAGAAAAATAGAAAAATTTAAAACTTTTTATTCAACACAAATGTATTACAAGTTCGAATGTTATAAAACTGCAATACATTACATCAGTGTTACAATAATACCTTTACAAGCCCAAGTGTTACAACTCTCAATAAATTACAACAGAGTACAATGAATAAAGAACAACACTTGGTACTTCACTTGAATGCTTCCCAACAATTAAATAAATTACAACAGTTGTTACCAATGAAACAATAGTAAACAACATATATTACAACGGAAAGTAAAATCGACTCTTGCTTCTCTCGTCTTGAGTCCTCCTGAATCCTGAACCTGTACTTCTGCAATCCAGTACCTATTGAAATGAGGACGTCAGTACATATACTGACGCTTTAAGGCTGATGACTAGTAGCGATTCTCCACTTTAAGCAAACAGATTGATGGAAAGAGAAATATGTATATATAATTGATGTGTCAGTGTATGCTATGACTTAGAATCTAATGCAGGATTAACTAATGCAATGATGCTCTTATTCTAATGCATGCAAGACTCTGGAACAGTATGCAGCCCATACTACATACGCCCCATATCAAACCGTTTCTTCATATATAGGGTTTGAACTCGTGCCATGAATTCTACTCTTGTACTCGACTTGTTTCAGAAGATACGACATGACTGATAAGGTTGCTCTGAAACGGTCTAATGCCACCATTCGCAGTTAGATCATGGTGTCTATGTTTGCCACTACTACCCAGCGTATCGGACCTCACTCAAAAATCTAACGAATCTTTGGGATTTCTGCAGCGCAGGTTAGCTCGAAGCATCCCCTGTGGCCCCCTAGCCAGACCGTAGTCTATGGCTTCTCGCCTTTAGATACAAGACATGACGGAGTTCCGGGGATCCATCCCCCTGGCTCCGACAGGAATCGCTCCCGCCTTATCAAGGCACTTCAGAAATTAACAGACAAGAGACGGATCCCGTGCTCCCAACTCGTGAGAAGGCACAGACCGTATCCCTTTGACAAGAAGGGCACAACCCAATAACACCGCCTAGTGTCGGCCTATAGGATAGGTCGGATCATAAGGTATCATCCTTAACACTAATTCTTTCCCTTCGGCGAAAATGATGATAAGTAAAGGTTAAGTAGTAATAGCCATAAGTTACTACCCTAACGATGTCACTAAACCAAAACAATCTCACTGAGTTTTCAATAAGAACTTTCTTAAGATTATCCCGGTCCAACTCATGGCCTATCGATCCAAGACAGTGGTGACGGGATCTCCCTCACTCATCACTACACCTAACTCGGATCTCGTCAACACTCTCGGCCCGCGATCAACCCACATCAGTTAAGATCCGTCGGTGCTCGGGGTATGATTTATCCATAGTTTCCAAGGTAGTACGATGTGAGTCTTGATGGTCGATGACCCCTAGGATAACTATAAGACCCTAGACGAGCTTTTATCGAGCTAAAAATACTAGTGACTTTTCCAACCATTATTACCCATATATTGAAGATGAAGCATGTTCACATTATATGGTCCAATTTCAATTAGAACCACATACAACTAGAATTTATGGGTTCTTTTTTCCAAATTTGAACTAGGACAACATGCGACTAAGTTCATGGGTTGTTTCTCAAGGTTGAGCTAGAACCACCTAGAACCTAAATTCATGGGTTCCTCGCTAATTCGAGCTAGAACTATCATAGAGTTAGTTTCATGGGTTTCTTCTTAGAAATCGAACTAGAACAAATATGGAGAATGAGTTCATTTCAATAGTTCAATCGAATTAGGAAGCAAGTTAAACTCATGAGTTTCCTTTTAGAATTTAACTAAAACCACTACAACATATAACTTAAACATGCATGGATTCTTTTAAATCTAAAACAACCATACAAACTCAAGCATGGGTTCTTTTAAATCTAGAACAACTACACATCTCAAGCATGAGTTCTTTACTAGAACAACTATAACAACTTAAGCATGAGTTCTTTACTAGAACAACTACAATAACTCAAGCATGGGTTCTTTACTAGAACAACTACAATAACTCAAGCATGGGTTCTTTACTATACCTACTACAACTCAAGCATGAGTTCTTTACTAGAACAACTACAATATCTCAAGCATGGGTTCTTTACCACAACTACTATAATAACTCAAGCATGGGTTCTTTACTACAACAACTCAAGCATGGGTTTCTTACTACAACAACTCAAGCATGGGTTTCTTATTACAACAACTCAAGCATGAGTTTCTTTCTACAACAACTTAAGCATGAATTCTTTACTGCAACAACCTACAACAACTTAAGCATGGTTTCTTTAGCATATACAACTTAAGCATGGGTTTCTTACTACAACAACTCAAGCATGATTTCTTACTACAACTCAAACATGGGTTATTTACTACAACAACTCAAGCATATGTTTCTTACTACAACAACTCAAGCATGAGTTTCTTACTACAACAACTCAAGCATGAGTTTCTTTCTATAACTTAAATATGAATTATTTACTACAACAACCTACAAGAACTTAAGCATGGTTTCTTTAGCACATACAACTTAAGCATGGGTTTCTTACTACAACAACTCAAGCATGGGTTCTTTACTACAATAATTAGCAACTCAAGCATGAGTTTTTTACTACAACAACTCAAGCATGGTTTCTTACTACTACTCAAGCATGGTTTCTTTACTACAATAACCTACAACAACTTAAGCATGGTTCTTTACTACAATAATTAGCAACTCAAACATGGGTTTCTTTACTAGAACAACTCAAGCATGAATTCTTTACTACAACAACCTACAACAACTTAAGTATGGTTTCTTTAGCACATACAACTTAAGCATGAGTTTCTTACTACAACAACTCAAGCATGGGTTCATTACTAGAATAACTACAACAACTCAAGTATGGGTTTCTTTTTGAAACTAGAACACTTATACACTACAAGCATGAATGGGTTCTTTTTTTGAAACTAGATCACTTATACACCACAAGCATGAATGGATTCTTTTTAAAACTAGAATAACTACACAACCTCAAGCATGGTTCATGGGTTTCTTTTTGAATCTAGAATAATTTAGAACATGCTACTAAAGACTTTATCTAAATTATTATATTATAATGGGAGAAGGGCTTAGTGTCATTTGTAAATATTTGTCATTTTGTCAACACGTGCAGCGCACGTGTTGGTAGATTTTATTTTTTTATTTTTTTGTCCTTTTCATTCCCCATCCCCATTTTCCCCACGTGCAACGCATGTGTATAATACTAGAATTATTTTTTGTCCTTTTCATTCCCTCCTCCCCATTTTCCCACGTGCAATGCACGTATATAATACTAGTCTAAATTATTACAAGACTACTTCTTTTATGAATTACAACAATCTATTTATTACAAAAATCTAATTTTTATTGAATCTACAAGTTCCTACATATTACAAAACCTACTTTTATTTAATCTACAAGTTCAACATAATACAAACCTACTTTCATTGAATCTACAAATTCCTACATATTACAAATCCACTTTTCTTCAACCTACAAGTTCCTACATACAATAAGAAAAGAAGTAATCATTTCTATCATAAAAGCAAAATATACATGCTACAAAAAGAACTAATCTTTCGTACCATAGAAGTTAAATAAACATAAAAGAACTAATCTTTTGCAATTATAGAAGTAAAATGAAAGCTTAATCTTTCACAACCTAGAAGCAAAATAGAACCTTAACCTTTTATGAACTAGATTTACCAAGGACTTGATTTTTAACAAGTAGAGAGCTACATACGACCAAAAAGACTTATCTTTTATGAACTAGAATTAGTAAGGACTTTATCTATAACATGGTAGGAAAACAACATACAACAAGTCCACTTTTTATGAACTAGGGTTAGTAAAAACTTGATTTTTAACATGGTAGAGAGCAACATACAACAAAAGACTTTATCTTTTATTAGGCTAGATGATTTCTACAACCCCAAAATGAGTATGTAAGTATTTTCACTTCACTTAATCTTATATGCTCATAGTTATAGTCCAAGTTATAGTTTTGTGTTCAACAAAATAACCATAATAACAACAATAATCATAACAAGGTTAAAGGTTCAACCTTTATGTGTTTTTTTAGTAAGTTCTTCATTCAAACTCTTCATGTGGTTCTCTTGGACTCACACTACTCATATGCACATTTAATTAGTCCAAGTTGTTAAAATAACCATAACAAGCTTAAAGATTACACCTTTATGTTCTTTTGGTTAAGTTCTACCATCTATTTTTTTCATGGGATCATTTTGATCCCTACAACCATCTTTATGCTTAAGAATTTAGTCCAAGTTATTTAGAAACATACATACACAACCACACATCATAAAAATGAGTTTTTTTTAACCTGCAACAACTTAAACATCATAAGATGGGTTCTGTCACATACAACAATTATTAACCCTAAAGATGGGTTCTTTTTCACATATAACAAAAATAAAATAGAAAGAAATACATAAAAGGAAGTAGAGAACCCCCACCTTGATCTCTTTGTAGGAATAACTAGCTAGCAACCTTCTCCTTCCTCCTTAGCTCCTATAGAAGATCCCTCATGGAAAACCTCCAAATGAAGAACACTTAGGGTTTCTTCACTTTCTTTTTCTCTCTATTTTTTTTCTTGTAAATGAGACAAGAGGTGAAGGGGAGGGGTATTTATAGGAGAATTGAGAAGGGGGGAGTGCATATGTGCAAGGAATTTTTGCAAAAATATCCCTTGGAGTAAGGTTGGCCGGCCATAGGGTTGATGAGGTGGAGGGTGAGGTGGAGGAGAGACTTCTAGTAGAAGACACCATTTAAACTGTTATGTATCTTTAATTAATCCTAAACCCTACGTTTAAGCCTCCAAACAAATCATAGCCATCCAATTTTGATTAATTATGACAAAAATATGTCCAAAACACATACTGCACGATTTGTACAAACGTACGAAATCGGTACAACTTACATATGTATAGATATATATACATACTGATAATTTCCGTTTGTTAAACCGCACAATCCGTATAAAAATAATTTAGTTCCGAAAATAATAATAAAATAAATTTTATTATCGGCTCGGAAGATTGCAGTACCAATTTGATACAATACAGATGCATACAGACTGGTATATATACAGATAATGTTTATTAACAAAACCGGGTAATATCCACCAAAAATATTTAAATTCTGAAAATAATAATAAAATAATAATTTTTAATATCTGTCCGAGATTTTCCAGACATTTTTCTCAAAAACGTATTTTACAGGATTTTGTATAAGTGCACAAAACCGATACAACACATATATATACTTACTAGTATATATTCACAGGTAAGTTTTTATTTAGTAAAACCCCGAAATTTTCATAAAAATATTTTAATTAAGAAAAATAATTATTATAAATATAATATCCGACCGAGATATTACACGATAGCTAATAGAACATCTTGATGTGTGGCATGAACAATGTTAATAAGAAAAAAAAATCTAATATTCTGATCTTCTTTACCTTCAACTCACTTTTTCTCAATTTTACTAGGCAATGTTCCTGGAGTCTAGAAAGCAACAAAACGCAATCCACTTCTCGACCAATAAGGTTCAACCCCACCTTAGTCCCTCCCAATCTAACATACCCTATCATCATAGTTAACAACACAAGTACCATCAGCAATGCCAAAAGTTCATTACCTCATCTTAAATTACAACAATTTTATATGACTTTTCCCTAGGATTAAAAAATAAATAAATTACCCCGGGTAGCCACAAATCGTTCTCAGCATATGGGAGAACAAAACTAACCCAATCATAATTCTTCTCCTCAAAATCAAGAATCAGCGGCAGCAGCGAATTCACAACCTGAACTTGGATGAATATAACTCCACCACTGTCGCCTCCTTCCCTCCGACCAGCGCCTCCGCCAGCGCCTCCGCCAGCGCCTCCGCCAGCGCCCACTGCTCCGCTCCCCCCTGTTGTCATTGCGATAGAGACGACGATGGAGGGTTTTTGAAGAGGATAAGAAGCCTACTCATGATGGATTTGAGGAGGAATGGTGGGTCAGATCTGAGGTTGCCACATGGGTTGTTGGGAATGGAATCCCATGGCCATGTCCAGCAAAAGAGACGAGGTTGAAGACAAGGAGGCGAATCCATTTTTGAAGTGAAATTAGGATTATGGTTTATGAGATTTGGGGATTTAGAAGATTAATTAACGAAGAAGAGGAGAAAGAATGCAGAGGGTATCAAGTTTTCAAACATGGGAAAAATGGTCCCAAAAAAAATCACGTGCACTGCACATGTCGAAAACCTAACGGAAGTAAACTCCGTCGTTGTGGGTAAAAACATAGTTGAGTACGTTTTTTTCAAACAAAAAAGTTCAGAGGGATTTTTTAAAAATGAGTAATAGTTCAGTGAGGTTTTTTTTTATTATAAATTTAGCCCAAAAGAAGCAATAAACAAGATTACAAGTCTTCCTCAGAGTCATCTCTACTCCCTCGTGGTAAGGGAATATTCTTGTTAAGGAACACGCATAGCCTACGGTCCCTCCTGGCTCCCAAAGCACCACCTCAGTCTCTTAAATGATCAGAAGGGAAGACCAAACCTACAAATTGAGTCCGAGCCGCATGACTATCAACATGCACCGCCCCTCCAATCGAGGCAACACTTGACGAACCGGCCATTTTACTTTGGGCATCTCCTGGATTCGTCGAGATCTCGTGCGGTTGTAAAGCCAGTTCATGAAATGACCTTCCCTGATTTATCTCATCACGAGAGCAGAAAGTGCTCATGGTCCTAGTCCCATAAAGAAGTCGCTTCGACCGATGGATTTCCACTTCCTGCTCAACAAGCCTCTCCTTGAGATGAGCATTCTTCACCCTAATCTTCCAACGGACCATACGAGTGTGCGCCGAATAGTCTAGATGGTCTCTCTCAATAATTCAGGGACGACCACTTTCAGATGAGCAACCTATAAGCTCTTCTCAAGCACTACGTTCTTCAACTCATCCCTCTCGATGGTAACTGCAAGCAAAGAACGACGAAGGGATTTAATCTCTGAATCCCTTCCAATGATCATCTCCGCAAGAGGAATCTCGCTAACACGCAAGCGTCCTTCCGCATCGGGTGGAGGCATCTCCCGCAGACCATCACCAAGGCAACCCGCTTCGATATTCCTTTTGGTCAACACTCCCATCAAGTATCCAAGCTCCACTTTCACCTTGAATAGCTTCTCCCGTAAACGAGTAAGCCCCAACTCTGCCATGCGTAGCCTGGTACGGAGACGGGCAATCTCGCCATCGTGAGGATCACTCCTAACATTCACAACAACCTACTAATAGGAAATAGCAAGGGGTCACTACAACAGCGGCAATTAAAGCTGCAAAAGATGGGAAAACTCAAGAGTCATAATCCAACACAAAAAATCATTCGTCGACAAAGAAGAACATAATTGCCGAATACTAAAAGAGTTTTCATTGTAATTAAAAAAGAAGAAGATACATCGAGCGGTGGCCAGTCCGCTATTAGGCATCGATACAAAAATAAGACAAAAAACTAGATGACGAGAAGGAGGAGTCAAGGGTCCACCTCGGTTGACAGAGCCGTGGGAGAAGAGTCCATTCTCCAGCTCCCCCCGCAACTCCTGATCTCTCCACATCTACTGTGGCAGATCTGCCACTACCTCGTCTCCTTCCTCCTCTGCAATAGCACCCCCAAACAACTGGTACCCCGCACTGTCAAGGTCGGGGACTCGCTCACTGACGTCCTGGATGTCTCTAGTATACGCCTTGTCCATCTTGGCAACGAGATACCCCTCTACCTCGAACTTCGCATGAGCCATTGCGGCCTCTCGCTCTTTTACTACTTCTGCTATCTCCCTCGCCGCCTTCTCTCTCGCCAGATCCCTCTCCAACTGTGCAATCTGATCTGCATGAGCTTCCTCCCAAAGCTCTGCAGCATCCAGCTCCATAATGGCCTTCGCCCGCTCCACCTTCACATTGTCGATCCCGCCCTCCACTGTCTCAACTCATCCACCACGTGTTTCAACAAATGGTCAAAGTGACAAGTGATCTACAAGAAGAAGAGAAAACCCGAACAATTATGAAAAGGAAAATATGTCTACACAATGGAAGCAAAAAGTAGAAAGGAAACTGCAAACAATGTGGAACATACCGACAGGGCGGCTCGAGAGTTCTCCAAGGCAGAATCTCCAACATTTTCACGGCCATCACGTTCCTATCGTTCGGGGTCGCAAGGTGTTGAATCTCTTGCATACAACTCTATGAATCCCCTAGGAAGCCGTCGAGCCTCCTAACGTGCCAGTCCGGTACAAAGATATTCTTGTGCTCGTAGGTGAGAATAGCCTCGGTCTCCGTAGTAAGTACACGAGGCTCAAGTGTGAAAGCTGAAGCCAAAGAGAATCCCCCGCTGCGGGAGTAGTCGAAAAAGTGAGAGGAGATCCCAGGACCGCACCGGGGTAGTGTCTGTGGAACTCTTCGCTGCCTTGGTAGGCACGGGCCTAGTGATGAACCTCTTCCTCTTATTCTCATCAGAAACCTTGTTTCTCAATCCCGATCGTCTGGCCATAATTTCATCAAAATCCATATCGGCTGCCTCTGCAATAGGATGCACAAAGTGTTAGAAAAACAAGAAGTGATAACTCAAATAGTCGAATAAAATGAACAACAAAAATATAGCACAAACTAGGATCAATCGGGCTGAGACCCCCTGAATAGAACCTCCTCAGTCATCTTTCTTCACTTCAAAGTTGGGCGCTTCAAAAGTGTGTCTCGCATACTTTCCTCCTTGGGACTCAATCCTGGATCTACCTTTACTCTATTTAGGAGACTGTCCTGCAAGACAGTAGGAATCCCCCACAGACCGCAACGATGGATTATGAAGAACTTTTCCTTCCATAACTTGATCGATTCAGGGTTATCGATCAACTTCACGCCCAGCAGAGGAGTAAGATAATTCCTAAACTCCATCTTGTTCTTCTGATGAAGATTATAAAGCACCCTCAACACATTAGACCGCGGCTCAAACCCGACCTCTAGATAGTGCAAAATGAAACTGTTCACGTGCATCCATATGTTTGGCATGAACTGAATAGGGCCCAGAGTGTACCATCTCAAAACTTCTCTAACAAACGGTTGGAGAGGTAGAAGAAGAAGTCCAGCATGAAAGGCGTCGAATGGGAAACAACACGGCTCACGAGAAATAGGGGAACAAGCACTCACTTTGGGGCTGAGCAACATCAGCTCAAACTCTTGCATGATCCTATAACACACCCATATACGGTCCAAATCCTCCTCAGTATGAATCGAAGAGATATTGTCCTCCTCAAAAGACTCGTGATACTCAAGCTCCTTATACCGAATATCGTGCTTTATCAAGTCCACTGTGTTGAGGGAATACTAATGAACCACTGAAAGATCTAAAAGAGTGGATTAGTACAGCCTGAACTTACCCGACCATCTATCCTCCTCCACTATTCTTTTCACAACCACTAAAGATGACCCAGCTAACCCCTTCCCCTTATCTTCTCTAGTAGGACGGGGAACATGCGACCACTCCTTACCACGGATAGTAGGGGAAGTCTCATCGCCCAAAGAAATTGTAGAGATTTTATAAAATAATATTAAGTTACCTTTTATGTGACTCGTATGGTCGAAAAGATCACTAGCGAACGGGAAATTTTGCCTGAATTCTTCAAGTGGGAGAAACATCAGGGAAGAGAGAGAGAGGGGGGAGGAGTGAAGATGAGAATGAGGTGGAACAAGGGGAGCCAGGGGGTTTAAAGGCGATTCGAGACCCTTGGGCTCCCGACCATTGGGGGCCCAAAGTCCACAAAAAAGGGGGATACCAAGCTGTTGACCACGTCAACATAGACCTGGTTAAACCAGTGCCATATCAGCAGTCACCGCCACGTAGGTGCCACATCGATGCCAGGTCAGATCTGGGGCAGCCCCCGAGCAGTCAAGCCCCCAACCAGAATAGAGGAAAAAACAGTGCCATGTGGTATACGTCATCGCCACATAAGCGCCACATCGATGCCACGTCAGATCGGGGGCAGCCCCCGAGCAGCACAGGCAAAAGAGCCACGTGAACACCATGTCAGCTCCACGCAGGGTCAGGGGCTGCCCCCGACCAGGCTTGCCCGAGATCAGAACGAACAAAAGTGCTTGATATGGACTGTTTGATCTCTAATGATTTCACGCATCTTCGATTGACGAATTAGGTGCGTTTGATTTGTTTTAATTAATTAATTAATTAAAAAAATCTAAAAAATAATTAAATAATCCTAATTAATTAATTAATTAATTAAAAATTCTAAATATATAATTATTAATTTAGGAAAATATTACCATGACCATTCTAAATATATATTATTAATTAGGGAAAATATGACTATTAATCTGTGTCTAGGTCTATCAAATTGATGGTGCCGGTTCCATAAGGACCATGACCATAACACGAGTGAGTGCCGAGCCCTCAAAGACTCTCATTGGCCAAGGGCACCTCTCCAAGTATTCTTAGAAAGACAAAATCGAGCCTCCACCGGCACGAGGAGCCAATAAGCTGTTGCGCCCTGCTTCCCATTATACGGGAACACATGCACGTAACTAGGGCCTAACTAATAATATAAGTATGCCAACTGATTTCATCCATAAGCTGTACAATACTGGTAAGATCAACAACATAATAATAATCACAAGAACAAGGGTATAATGCAATAACCAATATCTGAGATACAAGAACTTATAGAATGCCGAGAATACACAATGCAATAGCAGTACGTCAAGTTCTTCATTATCTCATCATCAGTACCTGTACAAACAGTAACTTAAAAGAAAAATGGAAAGTAACCATTAGAGCAAGCTTCGAGCGACAAGTAGTAGCAAGCAGTTAAGGAAATAATGGACTATATAACAATAACAAGAAATTGGAACGATGTCAGAGTCAATAAATAATAAACGATAACAAGGTCGAAAGTCAACAATCAATGGTACGATGGTCGATAAATAATAGTCAATAATCAATAAACAATAGTTAATAACAAGAACAATATTCGATAGTCAATGGACGATAAACAATAGTCGATAAACAATGCTCAATAACCAATAATCAACAATCGTTGAAAAATAATCAATAATCAATAAACAATAATCAATAATCGATGTTCAGTGTCAATCTTTAGGTTTATCCATCTTTTATCAATCCTAACTAATGCACGCAATCTTGCGTCCCATACCACAGGTTCGGGTGCATACAATCAAGTGAACGTTTAGACTATAATGGCGAATTCTATAGAATCATGTACTCGGATCTTGCAATATCCATGACTATTGACCGATGACCGATGACCAATATACGATAAATCGGGATACTGTAGTCAGTAATCCACAATCAATCGATGACCAATATGACTTATAACAATGACCAATATGGGCTATGACCAATATCCCCTTCCGAGTACACTCTAATATATTGTTCACTACTAAGTAAACCCTTATTACCCTGACACTTTATCATTTTATTACGATCAATTATGAACATGCAATCAATATGATCAATGAGAACGGTGGTATCAAGAATTATGCAATGGGTATAATCGATGAGAACGGTAGTATTAATATAATGTCAAGAAGATATCAAGGTTGTACAATACATGAAATAAAATGGTTTAATTCATTAAATATGGAAATAGCAGGTTTATATGCAAAAATATAACAATACAATTTCTGAACAGCAGCACCTATTGGTACTCAAATTCACTTTCCTACTGATACGGGAATGCAAATCTGATTCCGTCAGGGATTTTAGAAATTAGACTCTCTGCCGGTTCCAATGCATATACACACGATGCTAGATAGTCATAGTAACTAGGCTGATCAATCAATTCTTTACGGGTTTCGTGCACAGTCTCGGCTCTAGAAATTATAACATGCCAGTACCAAAATAATGATAACTTACAATTTATAAACCAGATTGAGAATCCATAAAATGTTCCGGATTCAAGACGAAGTGTACTACAATTTCTATGTACAAGGTTTTAATTTTTGATGTCAGGAACTGGATCGAAACCTCAGTACAAACTCAAGCAATTGACAGGGCAACAAGGTTAAATGTTCCATAATACAATAAATTAACGTTTCAAGAATTTAATTAATAACAATGGCACGATAAGAAAACTATGAATCAATAAACATGATAAGATAAATGACAACGGATCAACAATGGAATTCAACTATATGCAATATTCAATTCGATTACTACTTACCGGATTTTAATGAGAATTTTCTTAAACTAGAACAATAAAAATAAGTTCAAGAGATGCTTGCCTTAGAGATGATGACGATTTCGATAATAATAAGAGAATAATGGGACGAGAGTCTTATTGGCAACACACATGCAAACCACGGAACCACGACGAACACACATGCAAACAACGTACACTGCAACACTTGCAAAGCACGTAAACGGCAATACGTGCAATCTATGTGCACCAAAACAAGTGCACACGGCAGAAGCAATTGCAACAAGAGCAACAACAAACAGCAAGACGCAGCAACAATAGCGATAGCAAGGCAACCAGCGACATCAACGGCGGCGGCCACAGTGGTAGGGGAGAGGCTCGATCGTGGGGCTACAAGCAGTGTGTGCACTTGGTGGCGGAGGCAGCGTGAGCTGGTGGTGCTCGGCAATGGGGATGTTGTTGTTTGGTGGAGGAGATGGTCGGGTGGAGATTCGAGTTATGGTGGCTGCAAGGATGGACTCAGGGAGAGCAGCAATGGCAGCAGTGGTAGTCGAGTTCAGTGGTCAGGTTGTGATGGTAGGGTGGAGAAGACAGTGGTGAGGGCAGCTGCGAGGAGGCAGGGAATTTGACTGTGTCAGCAATGGCGGCGGTGCTCGGAGGAGGCAAAGTCGAGGTCGATGGTGGTGAGGTGCAATGGTGATGACGGGGAAGAGAAGGAGGGTGAGGGTGAAGCTTCGTGGGGCGATAGTGAGGAGGTGCGAGGTAGCGGCTGAAGGGCAGTGCAAGCAGGATGTTGGAGGAGTGCAGGGGGTGGCTCGAGCGGCGAGGTGGTCGCTGCGGGGCTCGACGGAGGGGGCTCGAGCGGTTGCTGCGACGAGGAGGGAGAAGAAGATGAGGGTGCTCGTCGTTGGTGAGAGGAAGTAGGAAGGAGGTGAAGGAGGCAGCAATGGTGAGGTCGAGGTGGAGTGGGTTGTGGTCAGTTGCCGCGTTCAAAGGTCTAGGATAGGTGCTCTGTTTTTGGAACAGAGGGAGAAGGATAAGCGGAGAGAGAGAGAGAGAGAGAGAGAGAGAGAGAGAGAGTCAGGGAGAGAGAACCAGTGGGTTTTTTTTAATAATATAATAATATGGGAGTTAGTGGGGAGTTGTTAATTGGGGACAGTAATTAAGGAGGAAGTGAGGTTAGTTACGGGGAATGTGAAGAGTGGGGGTTGGTAAGTTGGAATCATGTATATGAGTTTTGGATTGGAAGTGGGCTAGAAAAATAAATGGGCTTATTAATAAATAGTCAAGAATAAAAGGGATAGGGTTTGGATTAATGTGTTTTAAATGTGGGCTTGGATCAACGGATTTTATTTTGAGTTTACAAAATAAATACACTTTGGTTGGGCTGTTTACAAATAATGAATAATTATAGAATAAGCTAAGAATTAATATGGGTTGAAATTTCTGGGTTCAAACAAACTAACTAAACATCCACTAGAAAGAAATCGGATCCAAAAGAGTAGTAGGATCTATTTGGAAGAATTGAAATTCTGGAATACAAAGAAAAGAAAAATAAATACAAATCCGTATAAACGGGGACGGGGGTTACATAAGTTCACAAAGAAAGACCTCGAGTCCCAGGACTTGAAACCCATGGCCATCCTCCATTACATCCATGGAGGTCCTATGGAAGGGGAGTCCAACTCCTCCTAAAAAACGTTCATCCAAGAAGTCAACTATGTGCACAACCTCCCCGCCAAGAGCTGAGGAGTTCCAGTAACTTTCTTATGTAAAGATCTTAAAGGCATCGACCATGTCACTAAGACGCACTAGTGATTAGCCTTTTCCTTACCAACCAGAAGTGGGCCACATCTAGGTTGACAATGGTAGTTCGGTGAATATCATTTTCTTATAAGCTTTTGAAGGCCTCAAGCTCTCCAAGGACCGTCTGAAACCCGTCGAATACGCACTCCATGGGTTTTCTGGGGTTCCAGTCTAGATTGAAGCAATAGTCACTCTCGACATGACTGTAGGAAAAGCTCCAACCACTCGCACTGAGGCTAGGGACTTCATGGTCATAGACGTGAAGGCCACCTACAATGTCATCCTCGGTCGCCCCGACCTAGCGACTCTCCACACCATAGCTTCGGCCTTCCATATGAAGATGAAGTTTTACACATCAGCTGGTTTAGAAGAAGTTAAGGGAAGCCAAGAAGTGGCTCAGATGTGTTACACGGCCACAATGTGGGGCTTGGCCCTCCCATTCAAAGCCATGGTGCTCTCTTAAGAGTGAATCCAGGCTGTATCCGAGCCAATTGATTTGCTAGAAGAGGTCCCCTTCCACCGCGAAGATCCTTCTAAGTGTTTCCAAATCAGCCAAGACCTCTCCCGCCATGTCAAAGAACAACTCGTCAGTTCCATTAGAGAGAACAATGACTTGTTTGCTTGGACCGCTGCTAACATGCCGAGCATCTCAGAAGATCTAACTGTGTACCGCTTAAGTGTCAATCCAGATGTTAAGCTGGTCCAACAAAAGTGCTGCAAGTTCGCCCTTGATCTGCAGCAAGCAGTCAAAACAAGAGGTTGACAAACTCACAGCCGCTCGATTCATTCAAGAGGTCAGCTACCTCGAATGGCTAGCTAATGTAGTCATGGTGAAAAAGGCTGATGGAAAGTGGAGGATCTGCATCAATTTTACTGACTTGAAAAAAGCTTGCCTGAATGATCCCTTTCCTCTTACTAGAATTGATGTCATGATCGATGCCACATCCGAACATGAGCTCCTCAGATTCGCGGATGCCTTTTTGGGGTACAATCAGATTGAAATGTTCCATCCTGATATCCCGAAGACATCCTTCATCACTTATTGGGGTCTCTACTGCTATCGGGTCATGCTCTTCGAGATAAAGAATGCTAGTGCCACTTTTCAACAGTTAGTAAACAAAGTCTTCAAAGAACAGATCGATCGAAACATGGAAGTTTATGTAGACGGTATGCTTGTGAAAAGTTTTAAGAATAATGATCATGCGGTCAACCTCCAAGAAGCCTTCGACATCCTACGAAAGCACCACATAAGGTTGAACCCTTCGAAGTGCACCTTCTGGATCTCCTCGGGAAAGTTATTGGAATTCAAGGTTAGTGAAAAAAGGAATCGAGGCCAACTCGGAAAATATTTAAGTTAGAAATTCACAAGGTGCCTCACCTCCATCGGTAGTTTCCTCTAAAAGTCTTGGGAGAAGTGTCTCCCTTTCTTCAAGGCCCTTTGAGGATCAATGGGCTTCGAGTAGGGGGAAGCACAGTAAGAGGCCTTAAACAGCTCAAGGCGTATCTTACCAACACCCCCACTCCTAAGCGAGCCAGAGCCGGGGGAGGTTCTCCAGCTCTATCTGGCCACCTTTGATCAGAACCTCTATGCTTTTTTAGTAAGGGAGACAGATAGTGCCCAATAAACCAATCTACTATGTGAGCAAGGTGATTCATGATGCCGATCTTCGTTATTTCAAGATGGAGAAAATGACCTATGTTCTCATAATAGTCGCCTGAAAACTTTGCCCACACTTCCAAGCACATTCTATCATTATCCTCACTGATCAACCCCTCAAGCAAGTAGTTCACAAGCCGGAGAACTCTAGGTGACTTATGAAGTGGTCCATCGAATTGAGCCAGCATGACATTAACTACCAACCAAGGACGACTATCAAGGCCCAAGCCTTAGCCGAATTCATTGTCGAAAGCACTATCCTAGATCCTCCCCAGGAAGGCAGAGATCCTCTGGTCTAGAGTGTATACATCGATGGTTCCTCTTGTATCGAAGAGAGTGAGCTGGTGTCATCTTTCTCGGCCTAGACAAGTTCACTCTCCAATATTCACTTCGTCTCAATTTTCGAGCCTTCAACAATGAAGATGAAATGCTCGTAAAGAAAGGGACCGAAAAGTCAAAGTGTTGACTCCCAGCTGATAGTGAACCAGATCCAAGGAGAGTATGAGGCCAAGGATGACCACATGATCATGTGCTTAGCTTGTGTCAGGGAATTCTTGGCCACATTCCAAGGTGCAAAAATCACTCGCATTCCCCACAAGGAAAACAGGCAAGCATATGCCATTTAAAAGTTAGCTTCCTCCTCCTTCGAAGGACTCGATCATACTGTACTCATTGAGGTCCTACTCAAGCTGAGTATTGAAAAGGTCCTCCTTCGAAGGACTCGATCATACTGTACTCATTGAGGTCCTACTCAAGCGGAGTATTGAAGAGGAAGCTTTGAAACTCATGATCGTCACTCCTCAAACAACCTGAGACAATTCGATGAAACCCATGATCGACTTCCTCGATGAGGGAATCCACTCAACATATCATAAAGAAGCAAGGAAGATCCGGGTAAGGCAGAAAGATATACACTTGTTGAAGAATTCCTGTACAAGCGCTCCTACACCCAGATAGATGACATACTCCACTTCCTATGCTTCTCCCCTAAGGAAGCCAAGTATGCTCTTAGAGAAGTACAGGAAGGGGTTGGCGACACCCACATGGGCGCAAGGTCCTTAGCATGAAAGATACTCAATCATGTGTATTATTAGTCAACACTCCTCGATGATGCCCTATAGTATGTCCGTCGATGCTCCTTCTACAAAAACTTATCCCCGGTCAAGTGAGTACCCTAGGTCGACATCAGCCCATATCAAGTCTGATCATATTCCTTATGGGGGAATGGATCTACTCGGGCCGTTTCCCTTGCGACCGGACAGCAGAACATCTTAGAAGTGGCCATCAACTACTTTACAAAGGGATCAAAGTGGAACCATTGGCTTCCACCACTGAACAGAAGATTCAAAAATTCTTTTGGAAGAACATTGTTTGCAAGTTTGGGATCCTCCGCATTCTTATCACCGACAATGGATCCCAATTTGCTTCCAAGAAGTTCCACACTTTTTGCTATTATCTCGGGATTGAGTGTAACCCCTATTTTTCGTTTTCCGTATTCTTGGTGTATTTTTTCTTCTTTCTTGAGTACTTATACTCTTCTTATATTTTGAACCGTATATTGGAGTTGTTTGCAATATATATTCAGTTTTGCTCGTTTTTGATCTTCTTGTGATTGATTTTTCTGTCCCTTGATTTGTTCCTGATCGTTATTATTGTTTTCGCTCTTTATTTGGTCCTTGTTCTCTTTGTTTTGTTCTTGGGTGCTCGTAGTGTTTTGGTTGCTAATCCTATTGCATTTTGATCCCTAATTATCTACCAAACAAATTAGCCTATAAATCATCTTCAAATCCTAATTAAACCCAATCTCCTACTACTACTCCTAAACTATCCACAACCCAAATACCCACAACCCTAAACTCCACTATATATATACTATCCCTCTCTCTCCCTAAAACCCGAACCCTAACTCTACCTACACCCTACTCCCGACCTCCTTCCCTATTTTGCGCCACCACCCACCGACCAACACCCCAGGCCCCCTCTCCCGACCTGCCATTTCTGTCGCAAGCACACCCCAACCCGAGACCCCCTAGCCGCACACCATCATCTCCCGAGAACCACCTCCACCATCTTTCTCTCTCCCATCCTCCTCCCTGTCCGCTGGCATCGACAGCAGCGACAGCAGCAGCAGCAGCGCCAGCATTGGCCAGTGTCGTCGCCCGTGCTACTCCCAATCTCTCTCTCTCTCTTGTTTGGGTTTGCGCGTGCACGAAGTTTGCACATGCGGATTGCTTGGTCCATGGTTTTTGTTTGTGGGTTTTGTTCGTTGTCGGGATCCATTCCCGTTATTCTTGGTGTTCGTTTAGTCATCGGTTAAGGCAAGTAACATGTACTCAATTCCTTTGTATGTTAAAAGTCATAAATACTGCTTGTAGTCTAGTTGGGTTCTAGAGACAACTCGTGTGTGATATATTTTTGATGAGTATTGTCTCTATAGTGTTATTTGACCATAGTTGCCTCACGACACAAATTTGACATGAAACAACTTAGGTTTTGACCGTTCTTGATGTGATTATAATTGTGAGATAATTATGAGAAATTGTGTGTTTCGTTTGGATCCATGTGATTTATTTGGTGTGAACATGCTATATACCCTATTTCATGTTATTTGGACACTTAGTAGACTCTATTTCATGTTTGGTTGTGTTTGGAACGAGTTTCGTATGATCTATTTTGGTTTTGTTTCTAAAGAAAATTCTGTATTTTGTCGATGATCTGTTTTGATTGTTATTTTAGACCATACTAAGGCCAGGATCTTAATTTCAGTAGTAAACATGATTTTTAGAGAAATCTATCTTCTTTCCAATTTTTTTGACAGAGATCGATTTCGTTTTCATATTTGTGAGATATAGTTGTTTTACTACAGAGGTGTATCATATTTCCAGATTTTGTTTCTTGATCCAATGAATATACTATTTTCATACTAGTGCTAAATATATTATTTTGAACTGAAAATTTGCATAGTATTTCTATATCTACTTAGGGATTACCCAGAATTTTGGAGGATTTATTTGATAAGAGTTATATGCCGTTTCATGCTTGTTTATAAAAACTATACTTGCTGAATTTTTCTCGCTGTTCTGTAAAGATTTGTATTTTCACCCGAGTTTCTTTCTCTATATGAAAAATATTTGTGAAATATGAAAGTTATATTATTTTGTTTATTTTTAACTCCCTTTGATGGATCTGGATTTCGTTTTACGGTTTGCGAGATATTATATTTTTCGTACAGCAGTGTTGGGAATTCCAGATTTGCCAAACTATCGTTTCTTGATATTTTCTGATTTGTTTTGGCTAAACTAATCTTTCTGGAAAATTATAAAACTTTATATTCTGATACTAGACACATAGGGGAATACCCCATATTTTTCTTGGAATTTATTATGATGTTTTAATTCCGTTTTCCTCCCTTTGAATTCGATTGACTGATTTCTGGCTGAACGTATTTTCTGTATTCAAATCAGTTTTGAGTTATGTTTTTCTAAAACACTATATGACTTATATGTATTCACTGGATTCGGTTGGAAGTCTATTTTCCAGATTCTCTGATGGATTCAGGTTTCGATATTTGTGGAAACAGTAAACGCTGTTTTAGTACTGAACTGTTGTGCTGTCCGAAATTAAGAAGTACCCTATTTTATTCTGTTCTGTGACTACTTACCATCTGTACATGCTTATATGTTATTCTGAACTTGTGGGTCGTTATATCATACTCGATTTACTCTGTTTCGTACACATACACATCTGTTTGATAATAATTGTAAAATGATCAAGCCGGGGTTTATGGGAAAGATCTAGTAGTGGGATAGCATAAAAATGTGTACTTAGAAGTGGGCCCGTATTTTCCATATCATTATCTGTTATCTGTTATTCTGTACCCTATCTACATTCCTTCCTATAGGAAGGTGTAGGGAAGAAGAGAACCACTAGGTTCTATCTGTTTGTCTGGATCTGTTATCTGATATCTGTCTGTCTGAACCCAAAATACACGGCCCTATATGACCCCCTACGAAATCTAAAAATGTAGCTGTTTTGAATGTAGCAACCATGTGATAAAAGGATGGTACATGAAGTGCTACCTAGTTAGTAATTAATACAAGACTTATAAGAATCTAACATCTGTATCTGTATCTATATCTGTATCTAATATCTGAATCTGTTATCTGATTTTCTGATCATCTGATTATCCGATTATCTGTTATCTGTCTGACACTATCACTTGACACCATTATTTGACACTATCTGTTTATCTGTCTACATGCTATTTGTTTTTTGACACTTGACAAATGTTAGTATACCATGCTAGTTAATTCTGCTATACCATGCTATATCTGTTTCTGCTATCATTTAGATTTGTTAGTTTTCCTTGCACTTGTATCCTGCATTACAAGTGGTCCGTAACTTGCATTGACTGGTACTTATTTTCTTTTTTTCTTCTCCTGCAATTTATTGATTGCAGATCAGGATGGTCGTTTGCCCGATAGTATTGGAGAAATGAAATATTAGTGCTGAAATTCTTTTGCTATTATTATTATCTGTTGCTTTTGAACAATATATTTGAGTATATGAATTTTATTTGTATTTGGGCAATGTGACCCAGGATATTAACTTGTTTGGATCTGTTTATTTGAGATCATAATATTATTGGATTTCAATTAATTTCTGTTGGCATTTTATTTTGTTTTGAGATATATATGTCTGTGTGAGGATGATTCTTTTGGCTTCCGACTCTTATTATTCTGAGATTTGTTGTAAAGATTCTGAACAGCTTATGGATGATGCAAATTATTCGCTGGGTTGAGTCACATATCCGTATTTCGTATTCTTTTTGGGAAGCAGGGCATGACAGTGAGCAACGTTTCTCTTCCATGTCACATCCTCAGAACAATGGTTAAGCTATGAACACCAACAGACCAATCCTTGATGGCCTCAGGAAGAGAAATTGATGAAGTTCCAAAGGGACTATGGGTTGAAGAGCTTACAAGTGTACTATGGTCCTACAGGACCATGAAAAGGATCCCGACAGGAAAGTCTCCGTTCAACCACACCTTTAAATTCGAAGCTCTAATTCCATTAGAAGTTGGACTACCATTAACTCGTCTCCTAACTTTCAATGAAGAATAGAACTCGGATGATCTCCTGGGGAACGTTGATCTTGCTAAAGAGGTCCGCAAGAAATCTGCCCTACGAAGATAGGTCTATCAACAAAGGGTGGAGAATTTCTACAACAAGAAAGTTCGTCTGATGAACTTATAGGAAGGAAACCTTGTTCTATGGAATCTTGAGATCTCGAAGCCTCGCAAGAAAGGAAATATCACTCCTAACTGGGAATGACCCGACAATGTCTCCAACGTCATTCGCCCAGGGACTTACCGACTTGAATACCTGAGGGACAAAGAGATATTAAGGACTTGGAATGCCGAACATCTCGGGAAGTTCAACAATGGTGCTTAACGCCCTCCACTAGATTTTTAAATATTCGTAATAAGACCGATCTTTATAACGGTCTGAGCATGTAATAAAGGCCAGCCTCTTAGGCAGTGACTTAGATTTATTTTTCAATAAAAACTTAGCATTTCTTTCATAAATTCTTGTACTACTCTCTGAATCTGAACATTGATTTAGACGCTCAGCTCCTCTCCTGTACTACATCAACAACTCGCTAACTCTCAAACAGCAAGTTCGGAGTCCAACTCGTGACCCGAACTACTCCCTCTTCGGAGTTTAACTTGTTACTGAAGCTGATTCCACAACTTACTAACTCCCAAATAGCAAGTTCGGAACCCAACTCATGAATGAACTACTCCTTGTTTGGAGTTCAACTCGTCACTCAAGTATCTCCCGCAGCTCGCTAACTCTCAAACAACAAGTTAGGATTCCAACTCGTGACTCGAACAACTCTCTCTTCAGAGTTTAACTCGTCACTCGAGCTGCTCCCATAACTTACTAATTCTAAAATAGAAAGTTTGGAGTCCAACTCGTGACCCGAGCAACCCCATCTTTGGAATTCAACTCGTGACTGATAACTTTCTCGACCTACTCCCTCTTCAGAGTTCAACTCGTCACTCGAGTTAGTCATGCAAATTGCTAACTCCCAAACAAATAAGTTCAGAGTCCAACTCGTGACTTGAGCTATTCCCTCTCCGGAGTTCAACTCGTCACTCGAAGTTGCTCCCGCAACTTGGTAACTCTCAAAACAACACGTTCAAAGTCCAACTCTTCCCTAGAGCTACTCCTATAACTCGCTCACTCTCAGACAGAAAATTCGGAGCTCAGCTCTTCCCGCGTGCTGCTCTACAAATCGCTAACTCTCAAATAGCAAGTTCGGAGTTCAACTTGTGACTCGAGCTATTTTCTCTTTGGAGTTCAACTCGTCAATCGAGCTGCTCCCACAACTTGCTAACTCTCAAACAACAAGTTTGGGGTCCAACTCTTCCCTAAAGCTACTCCCATAACTCACTTACTCTTAAACATCAAAGTGCAGAGTCCAACTTGTGACTCTAACTATCACTTCTTTGAAGTTCAACTAATTAGTTGAGCTGCCGCATCTCGATAACTCTCAAACGGCAAGTTCGGAGTCCACTCGTGACTCAAGCTACACCCTCTTCGCAGTTCAACTCGTCGTTTGAGTTTCTCCCGCAACTTGCTAACTCTCAAATAACAAGTTCGATGTCCAACTCTTCCTTATAGCAGTTGCCAAAACTCGCTAACTCTTAAACAGTAAGTTCGGAGTCCAACTTTTTCCTAAAGCTTGCTTCCACAACTGGCTTACTCTCAAATACCAAATTTGGAGTCCAACTCAACTTTAGAGCTGCTCCAACAACTCCTTAACTCAACGTAGTGGACGACAACCCAAAGAAAGCACGAGTTAAGACAAAAATGCAATGGAAGACATTTATTTCATTTCAACACTCTAGTACAATTTTTTATTCCACATCGAAGCTTTCATACAAGTGCGAAACCCATGTACATCAGATTGGTTTGCAAGCTCTCTCCATACCATTCCCCTTCGCTACTAAAGAGAGGGACATTTTGGTTAAAAGACAAGGTTCACTTGTGATGCCTCCTCACCACAGAAGTTCTGCCTCACCAACCCAAGCTGTCCGAAGGAGATACCAGCTTAAATAATCAAGTTTGAATGTTTTTTTCTCACGAGGATCTAGCACCCTCTCAGTAGAAGCTAGGCAAGACATCCCATCTTCCCCACTTTGAGCATCTTCAGGATTCCTTGACACTTCTCGTGGGCGGGAGGCTAGTTCATGGAACCTCTTCCCTTGATTATACTCATCTTGAGAGCAAAAGGTACTCCGCATTCATGATCCTTCAAGTAACTATTTCAACTAGTAAATCTCCATGTCTTTCTAAATGAGCATCTTCATGAGGCAAGCATCCTTGACCAGAATCTTCCATCGATTCACACAAGCCTCAGCAAAGCGACTGGGATGAATCTCTTTCAAGAAGGCAAGTTCCAAGTCCTTCTCGAGATGCACGTTCCTTTGGCGGTCCCTCTTATTCGTGATCGTAAGTAGAAATCTACGAAGATGATCAATCTCAACATCTCGAGGATCTCTTTGAAAATATACCATAATATATCAACGAAGAAAAAGGTGGAGTTACTAAAACACTAGTAAATAAAAAATACTTAGATTCGAGGTTAAGAAGACTCAAGAGTTCTGACCAAAATGCATCAGAAGTTCTTGATTTAAACACACACACACACACACACACACACACACACAAACTAAAGTATTGGACACCGAAAATATTTTTCATTAATCAAAAGTGAATTTTGATTAGAGGTGACCAGTCCTCTATTAGGCAGTTACAACAACAAAATAAGAAGATGAGAGATGGAGGGCAAAGATCATGGGTCTACCGTGATCGACGAAGCCACAAGAGTGGAAGTCTTGACCGCTTCCTGCCCTTTCGCCCTTGCATCCTCTTTCGGACTCTCCTCCTCTCCGACTATGCCCCTTCAGGGCCTCCTCCTCCTGTTCTTCTTCCTCGTCCTCTGACTCCTCCTCAACTAGATCATCTCCTGATTTAAGCTCAAGGCAATATCCACTCCTGTCGAAGTCGGGGACGTGCTCGACCACATTCCAAATAGCCTTAGCGTAGGCTTTCTTTATATTTGTGAATATATGATTCTGCTCTTGGGCCTAAACCTACACCACTGCAGTTGCCTTTTACTTCGTTGCCGCCTCCCTATCCTTAGCCGCCTCTTCTCTCTTCCTTTTCGGCTTGACCTCAAGTTCAGTGAATAGAGTGAGAAAAGCTGCCTCCCGACTCTTCACCGCCTCTAGCTCCTTTGCGGACCTCTTCCTCTTTATCTTGGCCCGAGTGGCCTTGTCCTTTCAAGCCTTCTCCTCAACCTTTATATGCTTGATTAGCTTGTCGAAGTGGCAAGTGATCAGTGAAGAAGAAAAGCTTCAAGACTTAGAAATTTACGGAGGAATACAAAAACTATGCTACAAGGAACGAAACATACCAATAAGTCAGCTCGGGAGATCACAAGAATGGAGGAGTTAATTGACTCGTCAGCCAATCTCTTCCAGTCCCATGGGGTCGGGAGATTCTTAACCGCCTCAAGGTAGTTCTCTGAGTCACCAAGGAAGTCATCGTGCCGCTTGATGTTCAGTTGAGCACGTAGATCTTCCTCTGCTCTTCAAAGAGGATTGCGTCTACCTTGATGACCAGGGGAGGATTCCCACCCTTAATGATAGCGCCCAGGGGTAAGGCCCCTCGCAGCATGGTTTGTCAACGCCTCCGAAGGCGACTCCAAAACCACCACTGGGGTGGAGGCCAAAGAGCTTTTTGCCGCCTTTGAGGACATCGACTTGCTCGAAGTCCTGTTCTTGTTCATATCCCCTGGTGCTGTGCTACTCAATCTAGCATGGGTCGCAATGACATTGTCAAAGTCCATCCCTTCTGCTTTTGCCAAAAGAGAAAGCAAAGATATGAGAATGAGATAAATCACAAAGAAAAAGATAGCTAACTACTTGATAAAAGGAAAACCGGAACTAATGTCATACTAGAGTTCATCAAGCTCAACCCCCCCCCCCCCTTCAGAAGTGGGTCTCCTACATCACATCCTTCCACTTCAACTCCTTCCACCCTCGGAGAGCGTTACTCAACCTTTTATCTTCCTCACTCACTTTTCTCAGACACGCCCCCTCTACTTCGTGGGGAATCCCCATGGCTCAAAACTATGGATGATGGAATACTTGTTCTTCCCGTGCTCTACTGAGTTAGGATTCTCAACTAATTCCATGTTGCAGCGGGGAGGGAGACAGAACCAGAAACCCATCTTGTTCCACTTATGGAGTCTAAAGTGCCTCCTCCAAACAATCAGACTCGGTTTGATGCCAACGCTTTAGCATTGTAGGATGAAGCCGATCAAGTGTCTCCACATATTCAACATATACTTGTAACCCTTGTTTTCGATTGTACGGATTTTATTTTTCTTCTCTGTATCCTTGTATTTCAAATTTTCTATAATGCTTCTATTCTTTCTTTTAAACCCTATTGCATACATTTGAATAATCAATTATTTTGTCAAAGCTCAAGCTCCTAATCCATTCTATAATTTGTTTATTTATTTATTCTGAACCCAACCCAATCTTATATATTTTGTGAACCCAAAGCCCATTTTATAATTGTATTTGATTCTTTATTAAATTGTGTTAAGCCCAAACCCAATTCTTAGCTCAAACCAAGTCCAATCTTATATTTGATTTATTATTATTTTTAAACCCATTTCAACCCAACATATTAGCCAACTCATAACCCTCCAATCTCTTCATCTTTTATAACTGATCACCCCACTATCCCCGTTAACTTCCTCCTTAAAATTCTCCTTAATCACCCCACTAAATCCCTAACAAATCTCCTCCATTAATTACACAGATTACCCCCCTCATCTTCTTCCTCCATCCTCCTCTTTCCACTGCATTCATCACCAGATGACCAAGCTCCTACCTCTGTCGCAGCAACTAGCCTCGCCCTCACCTCCGAGCATCATTGTACAACCGACAACCCCTGCATCCCGACCCCCTCACAGCACACCCGACCTCCGCTACTGCCCCTAGCTGCTCCTACGAACACCACCACAAGCACCAGCACCGATCATCATCATCATCCTCGATGCCTCCTCTTGCTGCCCCGACCTCCATTCCTTGATGTCTACTTCATCGCCTAGCCGCGTGCTCCACCACTGCATTCCTCCACCTTGATGTCCTCGTGCTGTTGCTGCTACCTTTGTCGCTACATTGCTGCCTTGTATCTCCACCATCAATTGTAGCCAACTCGTACCTCGCTGCTGCCATTCATACTTTCATTACTACCCATAGTGTCGTCGCCACCATTCGTGCCGCTGTTGTTGATCACTGTTGTTGTTGTGCTCATTGTTCCTAGCTGTCGTGCGCTTACCAATCTCGTATTCATCATCATATAAGGCAAGCATCTCTTGAAATTCTTTTATTGTTCATGTTCAAGAAATAATTATTGATCTATTCAAGTAGTTCTGTACATTGATTATCATATCTCATCGAATTGTCGTATTTTAAGGAAAACTATTATTGATTTATCGGTGGATCGAAATAATTGTTTTCTTTAGTGGCATATCATAGATCCAAATATTGAACTATTAACACACTTCATATCGTGCTGTTGAACACTTAAAGTTTCTGCCCTGTTATTTTCCCGACATTGTACTGATAATTTGACATAGTTCCCGATACTGAAATCAAGAACTTTATATATGAAAGTTGTAGCCCTCTGAGTCTAGAATCCAGAACAACTTACAGATCTGAAATTCTACTTGTAGAGTGAAAGATATCCTAATTTTAGTACTATAATATTTTAATTATATATTACTGTTTAAAAGTATATCGTCAAAATTAATAAATGTAAAATAATATGTTATCTGTAGAATCAACACCTGAGATTTACCAGTATATTACTTAACACCATTAGGAGTTAGTGTATGATTTTTATAAGATTTTTAAATAAAATTACAATCAATTATTATGCACAAGAACTTGACACTGAGTTGCTGCCTGAACAGTAGACTCGTAAAGAACTGACTGGTAGGCATAGTTACTATTATTATAATATGTCGTGTGAATATGAGTTGAAACCAGAAGGGAGTCTATTTTCTGGAACCCCTGACGGAACCTGATTTTCATTCCTTTAGCAGTGGGAACATCAGTTTTTTGTACAACAACATACTGCTGTCAAGAATTTGTATCTTCATGTTATTAAATATAAAAAATGTTTATTTTTCGTGTTTTAATGAATGGAACTTGTACATCATGCATTGCATAACTCCTGATACCTTCTGATATTGTCTTGACACTGTCTCCATTGGTTGCATTTTCATGATTAATTTTGTAGTAAAAGAATAACAATTCGGAGAAATAAGGGTAAGGCCTAGTAGTGAACCATATAGGTGAGTGTACTATGAAGGGGGCCCGTGTTTGCCGTAATAATGACTCATGTTTACATGTTTGCTTGTTTTCTGTTTACAAGTTATATGGAACTAAGTGCTACATGGAACTAAGTGTCACGTAGAACTAAGTGTCACATGGAGCTTAGTGCAACGTAGAACCAAGTGCCACATCGTAGAACCAACGAGAGCCACCTATAGAATCCATCACATGATTACATGATTTCTTGTTACATGTTCCTATTTACATGATATTCATGTTATTATCACTGCAAGACCTGAGTACATGATCTTATAGAATTCACCATTAGTGTCTAAATGTTCACTTGATTGTATGTACCCGAACCTGTGTATGGGACGCATAATTGCGTGCATTAGATATGGTTAATAAAAAATGATAGACTTAAGATTAACACTGAGCACGTGCATATTCTGATTTACAAGTTACATGATTCCTGTTTACATATCATGTTTCTCGTTACATGATTCCTTGTTACCGATTGATTATACATTAAATTTCTGTTTACATGTTTTTCGTTTTCTATTTACAAGTTTACACGTGTTCTTGTATCGTACTCGATCATATTGTTCCTTGTTCCTTGTTATATCATACTTGCTTGTTTCACAGTATTTGCTCCGGTGGGTTTGAACCGCTGTGCTGGAGGCTGTCCCCTAAAATTGTCCGGTGCTGCAGGCCTCTTACCAGTGCTCCAGTTACTCCTCTTGACCTGTACTTGCTAGTACTGGTTCATATATGACTCAGTAGTGGCAGCTCTCCTGACCAACTTCTCAAATCTTCGAAGACCTAGGGGTATCATTCGGGTGTTCAAACTTGGCCTCAAACCTTGCTCAAACTTCCGTGCTTTCTTGGCTTCGTTTCGAACCATTTCAAGCGCGTACCTTGAGGGTTGATTGAATTTGGTTTCATACTCCCGCACGGTCATTCCTCCTTGTTGCAAGCCCAAAAACTCCATAGCTTTCTTCTCTTGAACATTCATGGGAAAGTAGTGGCTCCTGAATTCTCCAAGAAACTCTTCCCAGGTAAGATGCACATTGTCCAAGGTCCTCTTCAGTGATTACCACCAAACTCCTGCATCTTGCTCCAGCTGGATGGTGGCCAGCTTCACCTTACTCGTCTCAGGGGTCTCTAGCACTTCAAAGACCGTCTCAATCTGCCTGATCTAGTCACCTGCAACATATGGATTTGCATGGCCCTCAAACACCGGCGACTTCATCCTTTTGAATGATTCCACCAGCCTAATTGCTTCAGGGACCTGCACAGCGAGTCCCAGCCTAGTGTTCCCGGTGAAAGCATTCAAGGTCTGATACACTTGAGCTAGTTCAGTCTCCAGATCGAGCCCATTCTCACCAATATGCCCTTTGCCATTCCTGTTCCTTCGTGCCATTTCTGAGTCATAAAATTTATCATTAATAACCATAAATAGCACAACTTACATTCCTTCAACAAAATTTTATTCATTCCAAAATAAAAAATTTTACATTCGGAAAGAAAAACTTGCATTATTACATCCATTACATCTCTTTTAACAAAAGACATCCAAGATTCTATGGTTTCTCTTGGCTTCTCTGAGCTCTTCCCGTAGTTCCTGGATTTCTTTCTTCATATCTTCAAATCTCTGATGACGCTCCTGCTTGTCCCAGCGAGTGATATGGTCCAGTTGGCGAAGTATCGATCATTCACGTGCCGAACCTTCTCGAGTTCGCACACTTGGTAACTCAGCTCTTAAATGCACTCCTTATCTTCTGCCTGTTGCGCTTCTAAGTGGTTTACTCTCCACTTCTGATCATCCAACTCCTTTCGAAGAGAAGTAACAATACCGGCTTGGTCATCTGGAATGAGTTCTTTGTCTGAGGATTCTTCGGGGGAATTGGGCGGAGGTGGAGTAATCTCCCTGGACTCGGGTAATTCCTCTTCTATTTCCTCTGGGTCTTCTTCTTCCTTAATTGGCTCTTCCTCTTCATCCTCGAAGGGAACAAACCAATGCATCTCATTCTCGGGATCATGATGATTGGCCATCTTATAGGGAAAGGAGTAGAAAATGCCATCATATAGAGCAACACAAACATAAGTTACTTACATTTAAATCTCTATAAGTTGAAACTCACACTCTAATGTCCACTAGGGTGTTGTTCCTTATTGAAGCGTAGCTCTGATACCACTCTGTAACACCCCGAATTTCAAATAAGGCTGAATTCGAAGCTCCACAGGATCTTTACACTTCACTTCGTACAATTTTACAAGGAATTTTGAAAATTTCTATTACAACAGAGTCTTTTACATTTAATAACATAGCCAAAGGTAAATTGAAGTACAATAATGAAGAATATACAATTGCAACAACTTTAACATTTAAATAATCATCAGCATCAAATCAACTTTTATATCTTCTTGTAAAATTCCAAGTCTTGCATATAAAACTGTACGCACGTCAGTTTCTTACAATCGACGAAATATTATACACGGCCATCCTCGCTATGCCAAAAGTATAACGATCTTTAATACTTTAACAACCACAAACTTGAATGTAAAATAAAGTGTTAAACGTGACTACTCTAAACATGTAAGTGTATGCAATGCCTAATGCAGATGTTTACACTAAGATGACACTAATGCATACTTGTTCGAATTCTATGCATCCCATACTACATAGGTCCAAGGGAAAGCACTTACGTATACACATTAAAGGGTTTGATCCCTCGCCATGATAACTACCCAGTAATAAAACAAAGTTTAGACATTCCATGAGTATGGATCCCAGTCCCAGAATACACTGCCCGACTATACAGAATCCTCGTCGTGCGAACATCCCATCAGTGTCCCTCTAGCCCCGATATACGTATATACACTGGAGTGCGGCATACTATCCGCCTGACTACTCATAGTCCTGGATTTAAATAAAAGCGCACCTCCATCGGAAGCAACCACAGTCCCGGAATACACCGCCTGACTGGATCTATAGTCTCGGAGATCCACTGCCCGACTATATAGAGGCCCTCCACTCACGTTTGCCTAAGTTTACTACATATTCACTTAGTGCCTAATTCTTAAGTTCAAGACATGAATAAATTATAATACCTAGAGTTAGCTTTTCCCCCTACCGGACTTAAATACAAATACCGAGATAGCTCACATAGCCATATCTCAAAACGAATCAATTATTTAATTCAACAATTGCCGGTACCCGGGGTCTCACTAAACCTCTAGATCACAACCTTTCATGTTCTAGAATTCATGGGTACTCATACCCTTCAATAATCATGTATAAACTTCATTGTATTCATATTTTTAACTTTATTCATAACTTAGTCAATTTATCTTACTTTTGTGTCATTCATGGTTCATTCATTCATTTCCTTATTCACAATTCTTTCAAAAAATATTTCTTTTCATGAACTCATAACATAGAGTGATTCACTTCAATTCTCATTGGCAATTTAATCACATATAGTATTTTAAGCAACATCAAGTATTCTTAATCAACCAAAATAATTATAGAATCTCCTTAAGAGAAAAATTAATTGTATTGCAAATTTTAATCTTCTTCTAATCAAAACAAAAGTCATGTTTTTAAACAAAATTTCTGAATTCTTCAACTCATTATCTATACCAAATTCTTTCTTTTAATTTTCACAACATACATGAAATATTGTGGAAATTATTTTTAATAAAATCTAAATCATTTTAAGGGAATATTAGTATTTTTTCCCAAATTTTATTTGCATTTAAAAATCTTCAAAAACCCAAAATAACCAAAAAAATATCAAAATGGGGCTATCGGGTTTCGAACCCAAGCCCACACCCATAGCTACAGTAACCGAACCTAGTCGCCACCGAAGACCAAGAAGTCCAAGCGACTTCACTGTCATGAAGACAGGCCGAAAGTCATAAGTACTGTGTTTCAGTACCTTGGGTTATAAAAAAAACAAAAAAAAAGAGGGGACTGCCAGGTTTCGAACCCATAACCCAAGACTAAACTGCAGCTATAGTAACAGTACTAGGGTGCACCCAATAACCAGTAAGTCCAACAGCGACTACTGATATGAAATAGGTTAAGGGATTTTTGTTCATACGACACTGTTATTAGTTTTCTTTCACAAAACTCGATCATTCAATCGATCTATTCTTTTAATAAACTGTAAATGATTTTTCCAGACATCTCTTTGAAAACAGAAAACAATGATTATAAAACTCTTATTATAAACATATATATTTTGCAAATCATTTCTCTCTTAATTGCACACATCAATTTACATTTCTCCAATTTTGAAAAATAAGAATTTGTACCACTTATAAACAACTTTATAAACTCATATACCAATTTAAAATTTACTAGTGAGGCTAACACCAAATTGCTTAACTACAATAGGGATTTTAGGCTCTTTCATGCAAAATTGTATTTTTTTGAGATAATCATTTTAATATGCATAAACTAGTAGATTTCATGCCAACAAATTATACTTTCTTCTCTCTAATCATCATGATATCTATCCATTCAATTTAGCACTACATTATTTCCACAAGTCATGGCACATTCACACTATCATGGAGTAATCTACATAAATCACATCAAATAAATCTACATTACATATAAGTTAAATCTAGCATGCTCATTCTATAATTTTAGAAAGCATTTAAGACCACCCACCTCGTAAGAAGACTTACAAAATGAAGAGACACAACTCCTAGAAACTCCTAGCTCCAACAAGATCACTTAGCCGTTCTCCTCCTAGCAAGAGCAACTCCAAGCCTCCAAGAATGTAACACAAGAACTCTCTAACTCTCTTTCTTTTCTTCTCTCTTTAATTTTTAATTTTGGTGCAAGAGAAAGACTTTTGGGGGGGGGGGGGGATTTATAGAATAATTGGATGGCTAGGATTTGATCTCACAATTAAATAACAACCCACTCTCCACTCTCCCACTCTCCCACTCTCTCCACTTCTCCTACTCTTTAAAATCCGGCCTCCCCTCCTTTGTACACACACGTGCACGTGTAGTGCACAGGTGCACACCAACTCTCATTTATTTTATACAATTCTATACTTTTATTTGTGTGTCAACTAATTATTACATGTTATGTGTGAGACCATGCACAACTAATTGTACGATTAAGTAGTGGGCTTGTCTTGTGGGCTTGTTTTTAATTTAATTAATTAATCTAGTGCACTTAGAATCTACTCTTAGGCCTATGGGTTTAATAAAAGACTAAAAATAAAAGGAGGCTCATGCATACCACTAAAAAATAATTTTGAATGAGAGGAAAGAAAAATAATGATGAAATTTGTCAGTGTGTTGCACGTGCAAAAATGGACAAATGTATTAAATAAATTGTACGGGATGTTACATGCCGTGCGCCACCCATTGCCGTTGTGATTCTCCTCTTTCCGTCGTAATCATCACATGATAAGGCAAACATGTCTTGTACACATTTTATTGTTCTTATGCAAGTATTTTTCTTGATATCCGGCAAGTAGTTATTGATTTGAATGTTGTATCTAATTGAATTCCATTATTGATTCATAGTCTTCTTATCGTGCCACGTTATTGTTCAAGTTTAGAACCATTAACTCATCATGTTATTGAATACTTGAATATAATACCATGTCACTTGCCTGAACTTGAACTGAGGTTTCGACCCGGTTCCTGACTTTGAGAAAATGTAGCACATTGAGTCAAGAATCTGGAACATCTTACGGTATCATTCTGATTTATAGGTTGTAATTTGTTGCCTTTTTAGTACTGTCATGTTGTAATTTCCAGAATCAAAATTGTACACGAAACCAGTAATGAATGAATTTATATGTATAGCTACTGTACCTATAATATATCATGTGAATATAGGTAAGAACTAGCAGAGAGTCTATTTTCTAGAATTTCTGACGGAATCGAATTTGCATTCCCATAGCAGCGGGAAAGTGAATTTGAGTACCAATAGGTGTTGTTGCCCAGAACTTGTATTGTTATGTTTCTGCATATAAACTCATTATTTTCCATATTTAATGAATTGAACTATGTATATTTTATGTATTTTATAGCCTTGATATCTTCTTGATATTGTATTAATACTACCGTTCTCATCGATTGTACCCATTGCATAATTCTTGATCCTACCGTTCTCATTGATCGTATTGGTTGCATGTCTATGATTGATCGTAATGAAATGATAATAACTCGGAGTAATAAGGGTCGACTTAGTAGTGGAAAATATAGGAGAGTGTACTCGGAAGGGGATATTGGTCACAACCCATATTGGTCATTATTATCGGTCATATCGGTCATTGATTGATTGTGGATTACTGACTACAATATCCCGATTTATCGTGTATTGTTCATCGGTCATCGGTCATCGGTCATTGGTCATTGATATTGCAAGATCCGAGTACATGATCCTGTAAAATTCACCACTATAGTCTAAACGTTCACTTGATTGTATGCACCCAAACTTGTAGTATGGGACGCAGGATTGCGTGCATTAGATAGGTTAATAAAAGATTGATAGACTTAAAGATTGACACTAAACATCGACTATTGATTTATTGATATTGATTATTGGTCATCGATTATTGATTATTGATTATTGATTATTGTTTACCGACTATTGGTCCTATTGAATATTATTTATCGACCATTGATTACCGACCAACGCACCATTTATTGATCCTATTATTGACTATTGTTTCGATTATTATTTCTATTGATTATTGATTATTGTTATCGTCTATTGTTTATTGATTATTGATTATTGATTATCGACTTTTGATTTTGTTATCGTCTATTGTTTATTGACTCTGATATCGTTCCAATATCTTGTTCTTGTTATATCATTCCTGTGTTGTTTAACTGCCTGCTACTACTTGTCACCCGTGCCTTGCTCTAACGGGCATTCCCCCATCTCTAGATGTAGAGATTGCAGGTATCACGGAGGAATCAACTGAAGGACTTGGATAACTGATCTTCTAAACGATTGGAGTGGAATTAATAGTCTACGATAGTTATTTCATTCATGTTATTTTATTTACAGCATTGTGTTATTATCGCACATTGTATTCCTGGCTTTGTTGACCCAAAGTTTATTTCTTTCCAGATGTTGGTTATTTATGGGACATTTCATGGATTATTTATGTTCATGGGATAATTTATTGCATGCGTGGTTATTGTTATATTTATATTGTTGAGTAAACTGTTACAGCTTATGGATGATATACACATCATTCGGTGGGTTTCAGTTGCATGCCTAAATTTTCGTATTTTGGGAAGCAGAGCGTGACAAGCACTCCAACTCATCCGCCACAAGCCATGACTGCCACCACTCCTAGCTCGTCCATGCAGCCTACGTGGTTGCTGGACTCATGTGCTTTTATCATATGATCTTTGATGCTTCTATTCTTCATAATTGTTCTTCTTTATATTTTAATTTTGTGCGTACTGCCTCTAAAGATCTTCTCTATCATTCATCAAAGAAATTTCTCATCTACAAAATTTTATATTTCATCAGTTCATGTTCCTAATTTATCTGTGAATGCAATTTTTGTTGGACAAATTGTTGATCACAATTGCACCAATGCATTTCACTTTTTTTTTTCTTGACTCATATATGATTGCAGGACGGGGGCACTACTTGGGGCTAGCCGTAGGCACAATGGTACCTATGTCATGGATCACTTGCACATCCCGATTGTCAAAGTCTTAAATGCTATTGTTCCTAACATGAGTGTTTGGCATAAGCATTTAGGTCATCAATGTTCTTCCAGATTATCTTATTTATTTTAGTCAGGTGTCTTAAGTAGTGTGTCCAAACACTGTACTCCTAACCTTAATAACTGTTTGGGTTGTCATATAGGTAAACAAACTCAGTTATCTTATTCTTTGAGTAATAGTTGTAGTTTTGCCTTGTTTGAGCTTGTGCATTCTGATGTTTGGGGGTCTTTTTATGTATCCAAATCAGGCTATAAATATTATATTGATTTCATTAATGACCACTCTTGTTTTTCATTTATTTATTTTATGCACTTTCGTTGTAGTACCCTGTATTTTTAAATATTATTTTTGAAGGTTTATAAATGATTAAAATGATTTTTTGGGCATTTAATAAATATTTTCGAGAAATTTATCTTTTTACATGTGCGAAACACGTGCAAATATTTTCTTGAAAAGTTCAAAAGCCAAAATTATTTTATGGAAAATCATTATTTATTATTTGGGATTTATTTATAATTTTTTCAGATTTTTCTGAAATTAATTGGATCTATTTGCAAATATTGAGAAAAATGACATTTTTGCAAATTTATCATTTTGAGGGGTGAAAGTGCAAAAAACTATTTTTCTGGACTTTTAATCAGTGCCGGCTGGAAAGTAAGGGTTACTTTGCTTTTAAATCTCAATTTAATTAATTTTATCAAGTTCCAAGTATAGGATTCTATTTATGTAAAGAAATGTTTTCGAAGGGTTATTTCACAAATATGTCTAAACCCTAAGATCCTATTTCCGGGTATTTAAAAGAGGAGAATGCAGCCGTCATTCGCTGCACAACACAAAAATTTATTATTTTTGGAGGATTAAGAGAAGGATCTTGGATTTCGCAAAAAAGGGAAGGCTTTCGTGTTGGATTTCTTCATTTCAAGGTGAGTGACATGTTTGTTTTGCTTTGTGTATTTTGCATGAAATTGTTTTGTAGATTTGTTTATGTATGTGGTTTGGTACAATTTGGTTGTTTGATCTATGAATGTTTATTGGATCTGAGATATTGAATTATATTGCTAGAAAGCATGTTTAGGGTTGAACATAATTATGCATATTATAGATTGGATGAAAAATTGTATCTTGTGAAACCCTAGTGGTATGTGATTACAAATTTGATTATGGTTATGAGTTGTGGTAGAAATTCAGATTTTTGAGAAAATTGAATGGAAGAGTTATGAATCAAGAGATCATGTCTTGAGAATTGAAATTTGAGGAATTAATTGAATTGAGGAAATATATCCAAATTGGGGATTTTCTTTGAGATTGGTATTTACATGTTTTGGGATCTGAATACGAACTATTTTAGTGATCGATAAAATTTTAAGGAAAACTCAATTTTTATTATATGCACAAATTCATATTTTAATTGAAAGAAATCAACAAAATCTCATTTTTTATGATTCAAGTAGTTGATCTAGTTTTAGGGACTATTTTGTATTCTACAAGTTATATTTGATCATATAAGAAATATATTTTTCGTAGAAATTATTTTCATGAAGTAAAACTACGTACCGGTTGAATTGTGCACAACCAAAACTATACAGTCTGTAGGCCGACAGTCAACTGGCACGACCTTTCAGTCGACTGATACGACCCGGCTGCTATGTTCTATAGTTGTATTGAGATTTCTCTCTGGTAAGTCGACCTATGACTTTTATAAGTCGACTTATAACACTTAGAATATTTTCTTAAAGATTATTGAAATTTCTCTCTGGTAAGTCGACCTATGACTTTTATAAGTCGACTTATAACACTTAGCTTATTTTCTTAAAACCATAGAATTCTCTTTCTGGGCAGTCGACTTATGCTTTCTATAGTCGACTGATACTGATGTATCCTTATATCTATGAATGTTCTTTCAAATGATTTATTCTCTAGATGTTTTGATCTATAATTTATTATTTTATACTTTACCTCCTATTGAACATATGTTTTCAAGATGTTAAGTTGAACAATTTATGTTGGAAGTTCGGTTTGGATATTTGAGTGTGAGTCTCTAGAGGGTGTGTGTGACCCTAGTATACCGGCGGTTGAGTATTTATGTTTGGGCCTGTTGAGGCAAATTTGGTTGATCAGTTGTTTGAGTTAAGTCCGGTAGGGTACACCAACTCTAGGAGATTTGTTAAGTAATTAAATAACCTAAATGATAAGGACAAGCACTAGTGGTGATATGATGAACGTGAACATGAGTTATGGACCTCAGTATGGCTTGCGGTGTGAGATAATCTCCGAAATTATCCAGGTGTGAGTGAAATAGTCTCCGGAATTACCTATGGTGTGGGATTGATCTCCGGAATTATCGGAGTTGAGGCGACGCACATGTGGTATTCGTGTGATGCGGTGCCATTGCTTGCGGTGTAGAGTATTCTCGAAAATTCCCAGGTGTGAGTGAAATAGTCTCCGGAATTATCTATGGATAGAGATTGACCTCCGGAATTATCGGGGAATGGGCTAATACTCACAGTTTATCTTTATCTCGTAGTAGTCATCGTGTTAGGATTAGTTGCATATCGGAGATTGAACCCTATAATGAGGAGACGTTAAGGGCTTGCACCGGACCTATGTAGAGTGGGATGCATAGACTCCGACAAGTACGCATTAGAGAGTCAGCATATAGAATTGTGTTTTTCTTGACTTGGTTTTACGCATGTGTTTTCCTGTTTGATACACTTGACACTTAGTTAGTTTCACTTGATATTTTCATGTTTCCTTGCTATGTCATATTTATGTATTCTTGTTTATTACATGTTGTTTATGAATCCATGCTTAATGTTTATTTATGTTGTTTGTTTTTATGTCACTCACACCTTTATGGCTGACCCCTTTAGTTTTGGGGGTTAGGGATCATCTCTAGCCTCATGTTTACAGATTGTTGTTGATTAGAGCTTGGGATTTGGATGATTGAGTTCAGTTGATTTAGTGACATATGTAAAATGAAAAGAAAGTGTTGTAAAGAAAAGAGGATTGTGATTTAAGATGTATTGTATTCCGCGGTGCTATGTAAACGATTATTGTAATGAAAGTTGAAAAATTTTATTGGTGTTTGGTTGTGTTTAATATTATATTGAAGTTGATGCTGGGAATTGTGCCATGTATGTTCTAAGATATTATATTAGAAATTCGGGGCGCTACATTCGTAGTCAGTTTTTTGGTATCTACAAAACTTGTCACAATGATTGCCTCATAGTACAATCTTAAGATCAAAATCTTTTGGTCTGATTCAGGTGGAAAGTATATGTCTACGAAGTTTAGAAATTTCCTAGTCATTCAAGCAACTTTTCCTCAACTATCTTGTCCGTTTCTCATGCTCAAAATGACACTGTTGAAAGAGAATATATACATATCATTAAAACCACTAGGGGATTACTTCTTTCTACATTTATTCCTCCTTAGTTTTGGGCTGAAGTTGCTCTTACCGCTGTTTACTTAATCAATATCCAGCTTTTGTAGCTATTGGTGGCGATACTCCTTTCTGTCGACTCAAGGGCAAACCACCATCGTATAACCATTTTCAGATTTTTGCTTATATTTGTCATGTTCTCCTCCAACTTTGTGAATATAACAAATTATTCGAATAATCTATTGAGTGTGTATTCCTTGGTTATGATCATGAGCGAAAGCATTATTGTTGCTCTGATCCCAAAGCAAGACATCTTCGTGTGTCTCACGGTGTTCACTTTGTAGAAGATTGATTCTACTTCAGTAAAACTCACTCGCCTACATTTGATTCTCATTCATTGGATTTACTGTATCTATATTCCACCTTCCTTGATTCTTCTCCTATGATTCTAGCACCATCTCGTATTATTCCCACACCCACACAAGAGTTTTTATCCTTTGTGTCTAGGCCTCTACCATCTCCTTCCTTAGCTTGTCATCGTATTCAGCTACTTCCCCATCACTTTACTCGTCGTGCTCGACCCATGACGCATGAATCATCAGTGCCTTCACTGGCCCTGACAGTATGTCCGCCTGCTGATCCCCCTGAATCTCACTATACATTGAGGTCCCACCGTCCTCTTCAGCTTACCTACCCATCCTCGGGTAATCCGGAGTCTGCTACTTTCCTTGCTGCTATTCATTATCAAATTGAACCTCAAAACTTCAAAGAAGCATCACAGATTCCTATTTGGCAACAGGCTATGACAAATGAGTTGGATGCTTTAAGCATTACAAGAACTTGAAAATTTGTTCCACTTCCTTCAGGAGTACTACCAATTACATGCAAGTAGATATATAAGATCAAAACTCGGTCTGATGACACTATTGAGAGCTTCAAGGCTCGTCTTGTTGCATAAAGTTTTCTACAAGAATATGAGATTGATTATCAGGAGACTTTTGCTCCCGTAGTGCACATAACCACTGTTAGGACTCTTGTTGCTATTGCTGCAGTCCGTAACTGGCCTTTATGGCATATGGAAAAATTTCTTCTTGCATAGTGTGCTTTCGTGAAGAAGTTTATGTGCTTCCTCTACTTGCCCCCAAATACAATATGTCGTCTTTGACGTGTAGCGCCCCGAATTTTCAATATAATATCTCAGAAATACGTGGCACAATTCTCAGAATCAACTTCAATGTAATCATAAACATAGCAACCAAATACATGGAAAATTAAAACTTTTTATTACATCAATTGTTTACAAAGCACAGTGGAAAATTAAACACCTTGAATTATAATTTTTTTTTTACAACACATTCTTTTACAATTTGCCTAAGCCATATTATCAATCTACCACACGCATCCAAATACCAAGGTATAGGTACCTACCTGTAAAACATGAGGCTAGAGATAACCCTAACTCCTAAAACTACAGAGGTCAGCCATAACAGTGTGAGTGACATCAAAAGAAAAGCAACATAAATAAAGCATAAAGGATAAAGTCATGAACAACATATATCAATAGTAGTAACAAAAAGGATATGAAATAACAATAAATAAAATATGAAAACATCGAGTGAAACTAGACTAAGTGTCAAGTGTAGAAAACATATAACAAACATGCATAAAACCAAGTCAAGAAAAACACAAATGCAGTATGATGACTCTCTAATGCATACTTGTCGGATTCTATGCATTCCATACTACATAGGTCCGGTACAAACCCCTATCGTTCTCCACTTTATAGGGTTAGATCCCTCGTTATACAACTAATCCTACTACGGTGATAGAAACAAGATCCAGAATAATCCGCGAATAGGCATCACAACCCTCGACGCGCAAGCATCATGTAAGAATAGCTCAAAGACCGGAGAATCACTTCCCTGCCTTGTATCCCATGAATAGGTTTGCGAGATCCTTGACATGCAGATACACAGGGTATATTCCGTGAATAGGCCCGCCGACCCTCGACACGCGAATGCACCCTGCATGTTCCATGAATAGGCCTGCAGACCTTCGATACGCGAACATACAAATGTCCTCTCAAGACAGAATAACACACAAGTCCTGGAACGCATCCGTTGGACCAAACCCCTAGAGTATATTCTCATGTTTCCCAAGTTCTATCACATCTCCAATAGTGCTTGTCCTTAAGTTGATTATTATTAAAACACAAAAATTTTTCCCTCTCTAGAGTTAGTGTATCCTACCGGACTTAATTTCACAAAACAACCCCAAGATCCCACTGGTCTAAATTCACAAAATCTCATCTGCCGGTTCACAGGACTCCCACTCAACTCCTAGAGATTCACAAAACGAATATCAACACCAAAACTTCCAATAAAACTCTTATGTTCATCAACAAAACGTTTATATCAATATAAACTTCTCAAGTCAACAAAATCCAAATCCATTTAATGTACTCGTAAATTACAGAACTGAAATAAAATATTAAAACTATTAAATAATTGAAAATCATATTTTGAAGTCATAGAATATCACAAAACATCAATTTTTTCAAAAAAAAACCATATGTATGTCACTTTATAAGGTCATAAGAATAAAGATTAAAATTCTATTATAATCAAAATATAACTCTATGTAAAATACTGTAATCTGTAGTAAAAACATGATCTAAAACAATAGATCAATAATCCATAAGTTCAAAGAAATAATCGTTCAAGAAAATCGACGAAAAACTCACAAAACAGCCAAAAACAATGATGTCGGTCGACCTTGCAGCCGACCGTCATGATAGTTAACCTTCATTTTAGTTCAAAAAATGGACAGTCGACCATGCAGTCGACCTTGCAGTCGATCGCTAGCTGCTATACAGCCAATTTCAAATTTGTGCATGTTTCAACTGATACATCGATCACTCTTTGTAAAAACAAAAAATTATAAAGCTAAATTCCTAAGATAATTAAATATGACTTGTATAACATATAGGAGTTTATAAAACATATCAAAATCACATTAAGATCACATAAGTGTAATTTTTCACAAATTCTTCAAGACAGTGAAGTAGTATACATATACATATGTTTAAAGTATTTAAGCATTAGTTATGGCACCAAAAATTCACCAAACAGAAGTAGTATAATGTTCAGATTTAGTCTCAGTATAAAAACACATCAAATCCAATCGAAAACTCTCAAAACATCAAATTTTGACAATTCTTCAAACCAGAGTATATATGTGTATATAGTTGTGGGTGTGTAAACATCAGTTTAAACATCAAGAAAACACTGATTATAAGTAGTATTTTGTTTAAAACAATCTCAGTATTAAAACAACTTAAGATCCAATCGAAAACATCGCAAAAATACAAAAGTCCAATTTCGGCCTGTGTATGTTCAGACCCAAAATCAAGAAATCCTCCAACCCTCAAAACTTGATCTTTTTTATCCACAAACCCCTCTTGTAATTTATTAGACACATATACAACTACTTACAATAGTTTACCCATGAATATATACAATTATATCAATCATTCATCAAGTTTTTCTCATTAAAACATCAAGAACAGATCATATGCATATGTATACACAGTAAAGGTTCAATTTTGTTTACTTTGAGCAATTTAAGTCTTATGATCCATTATATATGACAGCAAGCAAACAACATACCCATGGTTTCTATTAGGTTCTTAACAATCTCAAGTCATCTATGTAAAAGTTTAATCATCAAAGGCATAGTTTTAATGAAAAGATTCAATTTTTAATTCATCCATCCATCAAAATTCATTATATCATCATACCATCCCCTAGCATACTTTCTAAAAGACAAATCATCACATACAACATGCATAGAAAAATACAAAATAAACATATGTCACTCACCTCATTGAAGAAATCAACCGAATTTATAAAGAATAAGAAAAAGCCCTTCTTTTTCAAAAAGTCCAAGATCATTGCTTCGAAACTCCAAGAAATTACTAGTAAAAATCTATTTTATTTTTGCAGAGGAGAGGGATGACTATAGTGGCCATAATATAGGCCGAAATCTAGAGTTTTTAGGGTTTTACAAGTTTATGGAAACATCTTAACAAATTATTACTTTAGATATATAAACCTTTCTTTAATAACGTAGTTACATAAGTTAAATAAATTAAAATAAAACCAAATCCCATTACTACTGAGTTATCCAACCATCAAGCACAGCCCAGAAATTAAAAAAAATCGGATTTGTACTCAAAGTGGTAATTTTGCACAAAAGTCCCTTTCTTTTTAATATTTCCAAACATGTCGTAAAATATTCATAAAAATCCAGAAAATTCATAAATAATATCTACTAATAAATATTATATTTTCCAAACAAAATTTTTGAATTTTACTTTCCAAGAAAAATATTTGCACAAGATCCATCCTAAATTTTATATTTGCAAAAATACCATATTTGTTTAAATCTTTACCAAATCAACTCTAAATAAAATTTAAATCGATTTTATTTTCAATGATGACTATGGCCAGCCCAAAAATCAGTAAAAACGAATTTTCATTCTTTTTTTGAGATCCAAACGGTTTTTTATATAAAAGTCCCTCTCTTTCGAAGTATTTATAAAAATAGTTTCTTTGTTCAGAAAAATCCCAAAATTTAGGATATACTCAATGATAAATCGGAGAATTTATCCAGAAATTCAAAGGTGGAGATTTGCACCCAAAAAAATATTTGCACGTGTCAAATTGATAAATTCGTAAAATAGTCAAATAAATTCTAATAAATCTGAAAATTAAAATATCATAAATAAATGAGGAAAATCAATCATTAACCATAACATTTCAAAAATTCAAAATTTCTTAACTTTGCACGTGTGTTGCACGTGCAAAATTGCAATTTCAAGAAAATAGTCAAAATAGTCAACCTTATCAATTTAATATCATTTAATAATACAAAATAAATCATTTTATTTTGTGGGGTATTACATGACGTGCATTGTATGGTCTCAAACAGGTTCAACGGGCTTGGTTTGAGAGTTTTAGTTCCATAGTTCGATCAGCTGGCTTTCGTCAGAGTGCCCATGATCCTACTATGTTTCTTTTCCTCTCTGAAAAAGGTCGCACAATTTTATTGATATATGCTGATGATATGATTCTTATTGATGAAGACCCTGGCCATATTCAGACTGTGAAAATTTATTTGCAGAATCAGTTTGCTATGACTAATGTTGACCTGCTATGGTATTTTCTTGGGATTGAAGTTAATTCTAGTGACCATGGTTATCTTCTTTCTCAACGAAAATATACCGTAGATCTTTTGATCCGTGCAAATATCTCTGTCACTCGTACTGAAACAACTCTTATGGACATTAACTTGAAGCTTCGGGCAACAAATGGGGTTCCTCTTCCTAATCCTAACGATATTGACATTTTATGGGTAGTCTTGTCTATCTTACCATTACTCGACCAACAATCCATGTTCTGAGCCAGTTTTTGTCTGCTCCTACGTTTGTGCACTATGACCATTTGCTTCGGGTGCTTTGCTATCTTCTTAGAACGATCACTCGATCCCTATTCTTCTCCAAGTTCTCTCCATTAGCACTGAAGGCCTTTACTGATGCCACATGGGCTAATAATCTTAATGATAGGTGATCCATCACGAGCCATTGTGTCCTTGGGGCTTTTCTCATTTCTTGGAAGTCCAATAAGCAGACCACAATCTCTTGTTCTAGTTTGGAGGCTGAACTTCGTGGTCTTGCCGCAGCCACAACAGTAGCAGAATGGTTACTAAAGGACTTTTGTATTGTTTCGAAGCCCACTCCCATATTTTGTGACAATACTAGTACCATCAGAATTACCTTTGATCCGATCAATCATGAGCTCACTAAACATATTGGTGTTGATGCTTTCTTCACTCGGGAACACGTACCTAAGGTCTTATCTCGTTATTGTGTGCCTTCTGCAAGCTCAGTGTACGGATTTCTTCACGAAATCTCAGACGAAGGCCCGACATCAGGTGTTGATTTTCCAAACTCACTCTTGATGATCCACCATGAGTTTGAGAGGGGCATTAATATATATGTATATATTTTCTAGTCTAGTACGTGTATGACACGTGCTTTTCCTATTTTGTATGTACTCATATATATAGTTGGTTTGTGTGCCTTAATATATTGATTGATTTTACTTTCTCTATCTTCTATCAGTTCTAATCTATAATCTTAATATATGAAAGAAGAATTGAAAATGCAAGTAGTGAATATTATTTATTTTAGAAGAAGTTTTGATCCTCGCCTATATATATATATATATATATATATATATATATATATATATATATATATATATATATATATATATATATTTGGAACCTTAATTTTTGAAATAATGGATATTTTCTTATTTAGATAAAATTTATCAAGTTAAATGTCATCATTCTCCATTTTTTCCATTTACCTTATTAAATTAAAATAAGTGATATGGGTTGGATGATGTGGCCCCTCCCGGGCCACAGGATCCCCCTCAAGATGCGCATGCCTCTAGGTCATTCGGATCTGCCACGTTAGCACTGGAAAACCGCACGGGCCTCTGCCACGTCAGCCCGGAAACCCCCTGGGCCCTTGCCACGTCAGCCTTATACCGCTCGGGTTTCCACCGCTTCACCCCCATGGGCAACCGGGTCTAGACCTGGCCCTAAACGGGTCCAGACCCGGTTGGCATCTTCTATAAATACCAGACCCCCACTCCTTTTCTAGGTAATTAATCTTTTCCCACTCAAACCCAAGTTACTGTTACTCTATCTCAGCAGCTTACTAGACCGTCTGCAAGTACACGAGACCTCGAATCCGAGCCTCCCAATCCGAGCCGAGCATCCAGCCTCCACCTCACTACCGCCTACTTCCGTAAAATTCGCCCGGCCGAGGGTCGTCTGCATAGGAGTTTCCTCTATCAATACAAATCGAGTAAGAATTCACGCCTGGTGCATCCACACGCCTCCCAAAAAAAAACCGCATCAGGATGGTGCCGTCTGTGGGAATCTCTCTATTGTAAATGCCGACCCGAGCTCTGCCCCCAACGGTACACCCATCGACCCGAGCTCTCATGGCGCCCAAAGAGGGAACATCAGCCTATAGAGCAACACAAATGTAAATCACTTACATTTAAATCTCTATAAACTGAACTCACACTCTAATGTCCACTTCTAGGGTGTCGTTCCTTATAAATTTGTACTACTTAGAAGCGTGGCTCTGATACCACTCAGTAACGCCCCGAATCCCAAATACACTGAATTCGAGATGTTCTACAGGATCTTTTCACTTCTTTCGTACAATTTTACAAGGAATTTAAAACTTTTATTTCAACAATAATTACATCAGAGTCTTTTACATCAATACGCAGCAGAATCAATAAAATACAACAATAATGAATGTACAATTGTTACAACTTTAACATTTAAGTAATCAACAGCATCAATCATCTTTATATCTTCATGTAACTCCACATCCTGCATATAAAACTGTGGGCGCGTCAGTTGCTTACAACTGACGAAATATTATACATGACCATCCTCTCTATGCCGGAAACAGTATAACGATTCTTAAATACTTTAACAAACACAAACTTGATCACAAACAAAGCTACAAAAGGGACTATCCTATTGATGTCGTGTTGTGCGGTGCACTTAATCCTTAATGCAGTTATTATATTACATGACACTAATGCACACTTGTTCGGATTCTAAGCATCCCATACTACATAGGTCCGAGGGCAAGCCCCTTAATCATTCTTCATTTTTGTAGGGTTCAATCCCCCGCCATGACTTAATCTACTCCTGTAACTACGGTGAGTATCCTAGATGGTCTGTGAGTACAAGCACGTGTCCTGGTGTAATACCCTGATTTTTCAATTAATGAAAAATTATTTATTTTGCACGTAGTGTGCACGTGCAATATTCTGTTTAGATTATTTTATTATGATTTGTATAAATATTTAAATATTTTCTCAAATTATATTGTACAAAAGCTTTTCTTTAAACAAATAAAAAGCCTTATTTTAATTTAATGAAAAGCCCTTTTTCTTAAAGCCCAAATGTATTTTTATTTTTTATTTTAATAACTATTTTGGCCCAAAAATAAAGCCCATGAATGAATCTATTTTTAATTAAAATTGTCATGTAGAAGACTAATTTATCATTATTTTATTTTTGTACAAATTAAAATGTACAAATTTGGCCTAGTTGCATGCACGTGCACTACACGTACACGTGCAATGCACACTCTTGAATGGTGGCCGGTTTGCACCTTTTAGAGGGATTTTCAAAAATGGTCATGGTGTTCATGGAGGTGGTTGTATAGTTGTGGGTAGTTTTTATAACTCCTACTCTAATCTTGGCCCTCCATTCTACAACCAACTAATCAATCTTGGCCCTCCATTTCACTTGTTTTCTAGTATAAATACCCCCCCCCCCCCTCTCATGGCTATTTTCATATGCAAATTATATCTTTCCAAATTATAGTCTTATTGTAGTAATAGTGTGAGTTATAAAGATAGAGAGATTGTGTGGGATTGCTTGCTTGTTCCAAGGAGGGAGGCCGGCCATTGCAAGAGGGAGCATTCGGTTTGCTTGGTGTGGAGCTTGTGCGCGCGTCGTCTAGGAGGTGGTGCTTTCATTCGCAAGGACCTTGTTGCTTTGTGTGTTTATTTCTCTCCATTCAAGGTGGGTAAACCTTTCATATTTCTAAAGTAGAGATCCATGCTAGATTTAACTATTAAAAGATGCATGAAAAATATTAAGAAGTACACACTTTAATTGAGAAGTTAGTTTATGAATTGATTAAATTGTGGTGTTGATGTGTATGTGATTCTAGCATTAAATTAAATTGTGTGTAGAATTCTCCATGATTATTAGCATGAATGAATGATGGTGGTTAAAATCCCTTAAAAATATTGCTAGCATGATGCATGAAAATTTCCAATAAGAACGCTTGTTAATTGTAATATTGAAACATGTAATTGATTAAGAAAAGGGCACACTTTAATTTGAAAAGAGTAATTTTCTTGAATGATTGAGATGTAATTATGCTAATTGATAAGTGATAGTATACATTGTGACATAGATGGACTAATGAAATTACTTTGTTATCATCAAAGAAGAACTTCTCAAAAATTAGTAGTTTTGAGTTTTACCTATTCATGTGCTAAATAGACCTTTATGTTGATATGGGTATGGATAAATCCAAAATATATGTGTTTGTTGAATGAGAATTAATAACAGTGAATTATCATAAGAAAAATTGTGAATAAAAAGGGATTAGAAGACTAATTGATTATTCAATGTCGAAAATGAAAAGTATAGTAGTCTTAATGAACAATTCATTGATTTGTGTGGAAAAAACTATGTTTTTAGTGCAAAAAATTATTTTATACTTGCTGTTATGAAAATCATGTGAAGAGGATTTAATCTGGAATTTTTCAGTAGTTTTTACAAAGGCAATATGAACCAAGATTAATTTGAACATCGAGTTGTTTTAAAAACAGTACCAAAATGACTCATATGGGTTTTTATTGGGTATCGTGACAACCTGAGCTAGTAGCTCAGGCGATCACTGAGTGCGGCTGGCTTCTCTGGGTTGAACGGTTCGAATCCCTGTGTCCACAACATTTTTTTTCATACAATTTGAAAGTATATAACTTTCGACCCGAAAGCCATATATACTAAATTCGCCCCCTTTATATCGCTAGCACAGTTCGGCCACATGGCGGGTGCTCTTGGCTCTATTTCCGTTGTGCCTGGGTTCGATTCTCACCCTCGGCATATATAAAAAAATATTTTTTTTGGGAGTTTTATATGTCCAAAAAATGTGAAAAAAATATGGTAATTCTCATAAAAATGTAAGGAATTTTATAAGAATGATTTGGGTATTATTTGAATAAATTTTAACTATGGTTTGGAGTCAAAAAGCATATATAGACATATGGTTCTAAATGGATTATTGGTATGAAACTATAACTTGAAAGAATAAGTGAATTGGAACATTAAGAGTTGATTTGGCAAAAAGAAATGTGGTTATATGATATGATGCAATTATTTTCTCACTTGTGGAACAATATGAAGTGTGCATATTGTTTAGTGATGTGGAATTATTGATGTGATAATTGATAAGTATATGCAAACTTGTGTGCAATGATGGACTTGTGAACAAAATGAGAAATCATGGATTGAAAAGAGAATATACATATGAGTATGAGAACTCAATATGGAAATTTTATAAGTTGAAGATTGTGAAATGAAATTTGAAATAGAGTAGCTAAGTCTCCCCGGCATTGAGAAAGGAAATGAAATGAAATGAAATTAGACCAAGGTTGGTCATGATGAAATGAATGAATAAGTCCGGTTGATGGAGAGGCTAACTCTAGAGATTAATTTTGTTCATGATTTTTAATAAAACTAAGGACTAGTACATAGTGGAGACGTGATGAAAGTAGAAGGAAAACACGAGTGATGGCCATCGGATTTGCGGCGGAGAGTATTTCACAGGTTCTTCAAGATGAGTCATGACATGACGTGGATACGGCTCCAGGGTACCGTGGCAGCGGAGAGTATTTCACAGGTTCTTCACGATGCGTCGTGACATGACGTGGATACGGCTCCAGGGTACCGTCCCTGTGGTGACACTTGTGGGATGTTTGGTGACTGCATGAGGATGGTGTGCCATGAAGGAGGCTGAATTGTCCATAGGTTCTTCACGATGCGTCGTGACATGACGTGGGATTCCCCTCCAGTTTCTGTACACGTGCTTGCACTCATAGATCATCTAAAACACTACCGTAGTTACAGTAGTAGATTAAGTCATGGCGGGGGATTGAACCCTACAAAGATGAAGAACGAATAAGGGCTTGCCCTCGGACCTATGTAGTATGGGATGCATAGAATCCGAACAAGTGCGCATTAGTGTCATGTAACCTAAATAAATGCATTAAGGATTAAGTGCACAATCACAACACGACATCTATAGGGTAGTCCCTTTAGTTTGAATGTGACAAGTTTGTGTTTGTTAAATATGGAAAGTTAAGTTATACTATTTCCGGCATAGAGAGGATGGCCGTGTATAATATTCGTCGGTTGAATAAACTGACGTACCCACAGTCTTATATGCAGGTAAATGACATGTTAAAGATTAAAGACGAATGGATGCTTAAAGATTATACCATTTTCATTTATTTAATTGTTGTATTTTTCTTCCGCTGTGCAAAAGAAAAGTGTAATATTGATGTAATCTCTGATGTATGATGAAAAGTTTAAATTTCCCTGTAAAATTGTACTAAAGAAAGTGAAAAGATCCTGTAGAACATCTCGAATTCAGTGTAATTGGGATTCGGGGCGTTACAGAGTGGTATCAGAGCCACGCTTTCTACACTTTCACACTTGTACAAATTTATAGGGAATGACACCCTAGATGTGGACATTAGAGTGTGTGTTTGAGTCTAGAGATTTAAATGTAAGTGACTTACATTTGTGTTGCTCTAAGATTTATGCTTCTTCCTCTCTATTCTAAGATGGCTGATCATTTCGACCTTGCTGGAGGCGACGATTGGCTTGTGGTATCTCTTCAGAGGCAGGTAGAAACACTGCGAGAGAGAGTCGGATTGTTGGAGGCTCAGCTGGCGAAGCGAAAGGACAACTTTTCTGTTCTCAGTCATAGGGTTTGGGAACTCGAGAAGAGGAAGAACCTGACTGATGTGCTGAAGGATGAAGTTGATGAACTGCGGGAAGAACTTCGAGCAGCGAAGAGGACCCGTAGGAGTTAGATTGTTGTAGCTTCTATTTCTTTCATTCTGATGTCAAAAATGTTTTTTCAATTCGAATGTATAAAGTTTGGAATTCAATGAAATGGAAATATTGACTTGAAAATTCTTGTCTTATACTTCGAATTTGATGGACCTTTTACATCGGAATATGGAATGAAAGCTGTTGTGTTGTTCGATACTGGATCCTCTCATACTTTTGTGTCTCCAAAGTTTGCTAAAGTGTTGGGAGTTGAACCGAAGATTTTTCCAGGCAAGATCTTAGCAGTAGCTACTCCATCAGGAGAAACTTTGACCACTGATCGGTATTATGCTGATTGCGAGATTGTGATTGGAGATAGAATCTTTGGCATTGATCTGATCGAGCTGACTATCTTGGGAGTCGATGTTATCATTGGCATTGATTGGATGTCGGTGTACAGTGCAAGCATCGAGTGTAAGACCAAAACGGTAACAGTGAAGGCTCCAGGTGGACCTGAAGTCACGTTCCAAGGGAAGCAGAAATATTCTAAGTTGGTGGCAACTATCCGCAAGGAAGAGACTCCTGTGGAAGTGCAAGGGATTCCTGTGGTTCGGGACTATCCGACTGTGTTCTTGGAAGATTTTCCTGGGTTACCCCCGCATCGTGATGTAGAGTTTAGCATCACTGTTCAACCGGGAAGTGCACCCATTTTTAAGGCACCATATAGGATGGCTCCAGTGGAACAGGATGAGGTGAAACGGCAGATTGAGGAACTATTGGGAAAAGGCTTTATTCAACCTAGTGCGTCACCTTGGGGAGCACCAGTGCTTTTGGTAAAGAAGAAGGATGGATCGATGAGAATGTGTATCGATTACCGAGAGCTGAATAAGGTCACTGTTCAGAATAAGTATCCGATTCCTCGAATTGATGACTTGTTCTCCAAAATAGATCTTCGATCAGGATATCACCAAGTTCGAGTGAAAGCTGAAGATGTGCACAAAACTGCGTTTAGAACTCGGCATGGGCATTACGAATTCTTAGTTATGCCATTCGGAGTGACGAATGCACCCGCGATCTTCATGGACTTGATGAACAGAGTTCTAAGGCCGTTTATTGATTCTTTCGTCGTGGTGTTTATCGACGATATTCTCGTGTACTCCAAGTCTGAGGAGGAGCACACCGAGCATCTGGCAGCAGTTTTGCAGAAGTTGGAAGAGCAGAAGTTGTATGCCAAGTTATCCAAGTGTGATTTCTGGAAATCTGAAGTGGCATTCCTAGGTCACATCCTTTCTAAGGAGGGAGTGGCAACTGACCCTCAGAAGATAGAGGCAGTGAGAGATTGGGCTAGGCCTACTACAGTGAAGGAAGTCAGAAGTTTCCTTGGGATGACTGGATACTACAGGAGATTCATTCAAGGTTATGCTCAGATAGCTGTACCGCTTACTGGACTGACCAAGAAGAATGTGAGCTTCAAGTGGACTGAGCAATGTGAGGCGAGCTTTCAGGAGTTGAAAGATAGGCTGACTACTGCACCTATTTTGGCTTTGCCTAGAGCAGGTGTTGAGTATGATGTTTATAGCGATGCTTCACATCGTGGGCTTGGTTGTGTCTTAATGCAAGAGGGAAGAGTAATCGCTTATGGGTCTAGGCAACTACGACCGCATGAGAAAAATTACCCGACTCATGATCTGAAGTTGGCTGCGATTATCTTTGCCCTGAAGCAATGGAGGCACTACATGTACGGTGAGAAGTTGAATATGTACACGGACCACAAGAGCTTGAAGTATATATATCAGCAGAGGGATCTCAATCTGAGGCAGCGGAGATGGTTGGAGGTGCTCGAGGATATGCGACCTGAGATCAAGTATCATCCTGGAAAGGCTAATGTTGTTGCTGATGCACTTAGTCGCAAGAGCAGTTTGGCCAGTTTGATTACAACTCAGAGGCATCTGATTGAGGAGTTGGATCGAGCAGGTATTGAGGTTGTCTTGCAAGGATTGGGAGCATCTTTGGCTCAGTTGAGGCTTCAGCCTACTTTGAATGCTAGGATCATTGCAAGTCAGGAAGTTGATGCTGATATTTTGGAGATGAAGGAGCAGGTTGGTGCTGGCAGGTTGCCCGGATTTCAAATCAGGGATGGAGTGCTGTGGTTCGGAGATAGACTGTGTGTTCCAAATCAGGCGGACCTGAAAGAGAGTATTCTTCAGGAGGTGCATGCTACTCTTTTGTCGGTACATCCTGGGAGTACTAAGATGTACAAAGACATCAAACAGCATTTCTGGTGGTCAGGTTTGAAGCGGGATGTGGCTGAATTTGTCGCGAAGTGTGAGGTTTGTCAGCAAGTCAAAGCCGAAAATCAGAGACCCGGAGGTCTATTACAGTCGTTACCTATTCCGGAATGGAAGTGGGATAACATCAGTATGGATTTCATCACGGGATTGCCTAAGAGTTCTAAAGGCAATGATGCAATTTGGGTTATAGTCGATCGACTGACCAAGTCCGCTCACTTTTTGGCAATGAAACTCACTGCTTCGATGGACAAGTTGGCTGAGATGTATGTTGGTGAGATTGTCAGACTTCATGGCGTTCCGTCAACTATTGTGTCTGATCGAGATGCGCGGTTTACTTCGCATTTCTGGAGGAGTCTTCAGACAGCTTTGGGTACCAAGACAGATTTCAGCACTGCTTTTCATCCGCAAACCGATGGGCAGACCGAGAGAGTCAACCGTATTCTTGAGGATATGCTTCAGTATTGTATACTAGACTTTGGAGGCAGTTGGGAAAGGCATTTACCTTTGGTAGAGTTTGCCTACAACAACAGTTTTCAGGCTAGCATCGGGATGGCACCGTATGAAGCTTTGTATGGCAGGAAGTGCAGGACTCCTGTTTGTTGGTATGAAGTTGGGGAGCGTCAGTTGTTTGGTCCTGAGCTTGTACAGCAAATTGATCTGATCAGGAAGAGGTTGGTGGAAGCTCAGAGCAGGCAGAAAAGCTATGCAGACAACCGGAGAAGGGACCTTGAGTTTGAGGTTGGTGACTTCGTCTTTCTGAAAGTATCACCCAGTAAAGGTGTGGTTCGATTTGGCAAGGGCGGGAAGTTAGCCCCGAGGTTTATAGGCCCATATAAGATATTGAAAAGGATCGGGAAAACTGCTTACCGGCTTGAATTACCGGAAGAGTTGTCTCAGGTGCACAATGTCTTTCATGTGTCTATGCTGAGAGGTTACATTCCAGATCCGAGTCATCATTTGCCTGAAGTGCCGGAAGGTTTGCAGTTAGACCTGAATTACGATACCGATGGTCAAGGTAGTCTGGAGAAACCACTTGGTTGAAGAGGCTACTTGGGAATCTGAGGAGAGGATGTTGAAGGACTATCCTGAGCTTTTTGCTTGATTGTATTTTTGAATCTTTTTGTTCTTGTTGCTGTATTGTATTGTCTGTTTTTCTCGCTCTTGATTGTAGTTCCGGGGACGGAACTATTCTAAGGAGGGAGTGCTGTAATGCCCTGATTTTTCAATTAATGAAAAATTATTTTATTTTGCACGTAGTGTGCACGTGCAATATTTTGTTTAGATTATTTTATTATGATGTGTATAAATATTTAAATATTTTCTCAAATTATATTGTACAAAAGCTTTTCTTTAAACAAATAAAAAGCCTTATTTTAATTTAATGAAAAGCCCTTTTTCTTAAAGCCCAAATGTATTTTTATTTTTTATTTTAATAACTATTTTGGCCCAAAAATAAAGCCCAAGAATGAATCTATTTTTAATTAAACTTGTCATGTAGAAGACTAATTTATCATTATTTTATTTTTGTACAAATTAAAATGTACAAATTTGGCCTAGTTGCATGCACGTGCACAACACGTACACGTGCAATGCACACTCTTGAATGGTGGCCGGTTTGCACCTTTTGGAGGGATTTTCAAAAATGGTCATGGTGTTCATGGAGGTGGTTGTATAGTTGTGGGTAGTTTTTATAACTCCTACTCTAATCTTGGCCCTCCATTCTACAACCAACTAATCAATCTTGGCCCTCCATTTCACTTGTTTTCTAGTATAAATACCCCCCCCCCCCCTCTCATGGCTATTTTCATATGCAAATTATATCTTTCCAAATTATAGTCTTATTGTAGTAATAGTGTGAGTTATAAAGATAGAGAGATTGTGTGGGATTGCTTGCTTGTTCCAAGGAGGGAGGCCGGCCATTGCAAGAGGGAGCATTCGGTTTGCTTGGTGTGGAGCTTGTGCGCGCGTCGTCTAGGAGGTGGTGCTTTCATTCGCAAGGACCTTGTTGCTTTGTGTGTTTATTTCTCTCCATTCAAGGTGGGTAAACCTTTCATATTTCTAAAGTAGAGATCCATGCTAGATTTAACTATTAAAAGATGCATGAAAAATATTAAGAAGTGCACACTTTAATTGAGAAGTTAGTTTATGAATTGATTAAATTGTGGTGTTGATGTGTATGTGATTCTAGCATTAAATTAAATTGTGTGTAGAATTCTCCATGATTATTAGCATGAATGAATGATGGTGGTTAAAATCCCTTAAAAATATTGCTAGCATGATGCATGAAAATTTCCAATAAGAACGCTTGTTAATTGTAATATTGAAACATGTAATTGATTAAGAAAAGGGCACACTTTAATTTGAAAAGAGTAATTTTCTTGAATGATTGAGATGTAATTATGCTAATTGATAAGTGATAGTATACATTGTGACATAGATGGACTAATGAAATTACTTTGTTATCATCAAAGAAGAACTTCTCAAAAATTAGTAGTTTTGAGTTTTACCTATTCATGTGCTAAATAGACCTTTATGTTGATATGGGTATGGATAAATCCAAAATATATGTGTTTGTTGAATGAGAATTAATAACAGTGAATTATCATAAGAAAAATTGTGAATAAAAAGGGATTAGAAGACTAATTGATTATTCAATGTCGAAAATGAAAAGTATAGTAGTCTTAATGAACAATTCATTGATTTGTGTGGAAAAAACTATGTTTTTAGTGCAAAAAATTATTTTATACTTGCTGTTATGAAAATCATGTGAAGAGGATTTAATCTGGAATTTTTCAGTAGTTTTTACAAAGGCAATATGAACCAAGATTAATTTGAACATCGAGTTGTTTTAAAAACAGTACCAAAATGACTCATATGGGTTTTTATTGGGTATCGTGACAACCTGAGCTAGTAGCTCAGGCGGTCACTGAGTGCGGCTGGCTTCTCTGGGTTGAACGGTTCGAATCCCTGTGTCCACAACATTTTTTTTCATACAATTTGAAAGTATATAACTTTCGACCCGAAAGCCATATATACTAAATTCGCCCCCTTTATATCGCTAGCACAGTTCGGCCACATGGCGGGTGCTCTTGGCTCTATTTTCGTTGTGCCTGGGTTCGATTCTCACCCTCGGCATATATAAAAAAATATTTTTTTTGGGAGTTTTAAATGTCCAAAAAATGTGAAAAAATATGGTAATTCTCATAAAAATGTAAGGAATTTTATAAGAATGATTTGGGTATTATTTGAATAAATTTTAACTATGGTTTGGAGTCAAAAAGCATATATAGACATATGGTTCTAAATGGATTATTGGTATGAAACTATAACTTGAAAGAATAAGTGAATTGGAACATTAAGAGTTGATTTGGCAAAAAGAAATGTGGTTATATGATATGATGCAATTATTTTCTCACTTGTGGAACAATATGAAGTGTGCATATTGTTTAGTGATGTGGAATTATTGATGTGATAATTGATAAGTATATGCAAACTTATGTGCAATGATGGACTTGTGAACAAAATGAGAAATCATGGATTGAAAAGAGAATATACATTTGAGTATGAGAACTCAATATGGAAATTTTATAAGTTGAAGATTGTGAAATGAAATTTGAAATAGAGTAGCTAAGTCTCCCCGGCATTGAGAAAGGAAATGAAATTAGACCAAGGTTGGTCATGATGAAATGAATGAATAAGTCCGGTTGATGGAGAGGCTAACTCTAGAGATTAATTTTGTTCATGATTTTTAATAAAACTAAGGACTAGTACATAGTGGAGACGTGATGAAAGTAGAAGAAAAACACGAGTGAGGGCCATCGGATTTGCGGCGGAGAGTATTTTCACAGGTTCTTCACGATGAGTCATGACATGACGTGGATACGGCTCCAGGGTACCGTGGCAGCGGAGAGTATTTCACAGGTTCTTCACGATGCGTCGTGACATGACGTGGATACGGCTCCAGGGTACCGTCCCTGTGGTGACACTTGTGGGATGTTTGGTGACTGCATGAGGATCGTGTGCCATGAAGGAGGCTGAATTGTCCATAGGTTCTTCACGATGCGTCGTGACATGACGTGGGATTCCCCTCCAGTTTCTGTACACGTGCTTGCACTCATAGATCATCTAAAACACTACCGTAGTTACAGTAGTAGATTAAGTCATGGCGGGGGATTGAACCCTACAAAGATGAAGAACGAATAAGGGCTTGCCCTCGGACCTATGTAGTATGGGATGCATAGAATCCGAACAAGTGCGCATTAGTGTCATGTAACCTAAATAAATGCATTAAGGATTAAGTGCACAATCACAATACGACATCTATAGGGTAGTCCCTTTAGTTTGAATGTGACAAGTTTGTGTTTGTTAAATATGGAAAGTTAAGTTATACTATTTCCGGCATAGAGAGGATGGCCGTGTATAATGTTCGTCGGTTGAATAAACTGACGTACCCACAGTCTTATATGCAGGTAAATGACATGTTAAAGATTAAAGACGAATGGATGCTTAAAGATTATACCATGTTGTTGTACATTTATTTAATTGTTGTATTTTACTTCCGCTGTGCAAAAGAAAAGTGCAATATTGATGTAATCTCTGATGTATGATGAAAAGTTTAAATTTCCCTGTAAAATTATACTAAAGAAAGTGAAAAGATCCTGTAGAACATCTCGAATTCAGTGTAATTGGGATTCGGGGCGTTACACCTGGACCCTGGAGGGGAATCCCTCGCCTATGTCTTGACTCATCAAGCATGCATTCTGCGGTAATTCAGCCTCCTCCTTGAACACGATCCTCTTGCAGTCACCAAAACATCCCACAAGCGTGACTAAAGTCCGATCATTCTGAGTTGTGCCCGCGCCATGTCTTGACTCATCAAGCATGCATTCTGCGGCTCACACACCCGCACCGTAAACTCTAGTTCTCATACCCGTGTTTTCTCTCACTTTCATTACATCTCCACTATGAATCTATCTGTAATTTCAGCAAGTGTCATAGACGTTCCATGATTACAAGCACGTGTCCAAGACCCTGGAGGGGAACCTCGTGCCATGTCTTGACTCATCAAGCATGCGTTCTACGATAATTCAGCCTCCTCCCTGAACACGATCCTCTTGCAGTCACCAAAACATCCAACAAGCGTCGCCAAGATCTCGATCATTCTGGAGTATTGCCCACGCCATGTCTTGACTCATCAAGCATGCATTCTGTGGATCACGTCCGCATCGTAGACTCGCGGCTCCCATACTTATGTTTTTCTCTTACTTCCATCACAGCCTCACAAAGTTTGTTTTAAAGAAAATCATCACAACCTAGAGCTAGCTTACCCTACCGGACTTAAATCAACAACAGAGACAGTCAGCCTACCTGGCTACTTCTCAAGAGACGCTCAACTCTCAACGGTTAGCTCTCAAATCATAAATAATACTGCCGGTCACTAGGGTCTCGCCTAGCTTCTAGATTCCAACAACTATCTCATTCTAGAGATCAACAATATTTCATAATCAATCTCCAATAACAATTCCATTTCTTTTGTTCACAAACTCTTTCTCAAAACATTTCTTTTATAATCTCATAACATGAGAACCATTTCAATTTGATTTCTTTGTCAATTTCATCTTTCACAACCTTGTGTGCATTCCACAATAAAACTCAATCACATAACCATAAAATCTCATATTCAACTTATTTAATTTTCATTTGTCAAGAATCAAATCCAAACCCAAGAACCAGAAAATAGTTCGGTTCAGTCGACTGGTGGTAGTATCAGTCGACTGTTCCGTGAGTACTTTGAACATCAAAAACAACAGTCAGCTCGATCCAGTCGACTGTAAAAGCAGACAGTCGACTGCTCTACGAGACTTGAAACTTCAGTAATAACACAGTCGGTTCAGTCGACTGGTGGCAGTATCAGTCGACTGTCCCGCAAATATCTTGAAACTCAAACATAAAATTTATGACAGCATCAGTCGACTGTGAAAGCATTCAGTCGACTGTCCTGCTGACGAAAACCAACTCTTTAACACTTACCGGTCGACTGTGGAAGTGAACAGTCGACTGTCAATCACACAAATTGCAGCCTACATATAATTTTCGACCTTGTAATTGTTTTGTACTTCCATATAAAAGTGTAGATCATTTTCAGAAATGTATTCCTTTAAAACAATATCATATATGTCAACAAGTTTCTCATTTTTCAATGAAATCCTTAAAATGCATCAAAACACATATTCCATCCATTTTCCAAATAAGCTGTTTTCTATTATCAAAATTACTTTACAAAAATCTTTATACTCGTATGAATAATATTTTGAGGTTAGAATCACACTTCTTTGCTACATTGGCACCGAAAATCATTTCTCCAAACATTTGCATTATGTCAATTACTATTTCAATCATGCATCATACAATTTGAACTTACCAAATGGCACATATTCTTGCATGCAAATATTCTAACAATCATCATAACACATTTTGAGCCATAAATTTAACCATTCACATCTATCACAATAGTTAGAATTTAGCAATTAACAACTAGTATGTAGTATCATCATATCAATTCAATTTCAATCAAATAAATCATATCTCATTTAGCATGCATTTTCTACTCCTAAATTAGAAAGCATTTAAGAAACACCCACCTAAGTTGAAGATTTGTTACCCAAATGAACTCCTAGAATTAGAAGCTCCTAAAGAGAACTCCAATTGCAACCTCCTCGAAATCCATGCATCAATGCAAGTCCCCACTTCCTTCTCTACTTCCGGCAACAACAGTGAGCATCTCCATGGCAACATCAAGAACAAACTCCCATTTTCTTTCATATACACATACTATGTATGTAAATATATATACATTAGTATATGTATATAGGCAAGTGGAATGGTTATTAGGTGGAGAATGGACAGAGCCTTTGCTGGTTGGGTTGCTTTCGAATTGGCAAGAGAGAAGGGAGAAAAGAGATGAGAGAATGAGAGATTAAGGGTGCACTTTTATAAGGGAGTAGTAGGGTAGTTAGTATAACTACCTCCACATGAACACCACTAACTCCACTTCTAAAATTCAAAACTTGCTTTCCCTCCTTCTTTTCAAAATCAAAACTCTAGAATTTCCCTCCTCTCTAATCAGCCCGGTCCCCAAAGATGTGCACATCGCACGTGTGCACGTGCACGTGCTTTGTGTACAAAAACAATTTATTTATTTAATCCCTTTAAAACAACTTATTTAAATATGTAATAAATATACAAAATTAACTTTAAATTATACTTTTCATGCACAATAAAAATAGACATTCACAATTTTATGAAAATTATTTTGAAAGAATAATACGCTTAAAACACGTGCACCAAAACACGTGCGTCGCCCGTAAAATCTCAAAAATACAAAAATTGACTTTATGAACCGAAAAATATTTATAATCAATTGGAATGCAACAAAAAGTATATTTAATATACATATTTGATAATATACTCAAACGTACAGAAAACACGTGTATTGCACGTAGAAAATTTATTTTAATAAAGATAGTCAAAAATTGAATTTTCGTTTACAAAACAAATTCAAACATGTTTATAAAAATAAGTGATTGAAATCCATTGAAAACTTTGCACGTAACGGTGGAATACCCGAAATCGACACGTGCATCGATAATACGTAAAAAGCACATAAAAACTCAAAGATTGAAATTTAGTATTGGAGTTGTCTCAAATGTGATTTGAAGAATACGGGATTGCAATTGGAATTCAAAATACATATCAAAATGCATTATGGATATGATCAGTAATAGTACAAAATGCACGTGCGTAACACCCGAGGGCAAAATTGTCAATTAAATTTTGCTGGGTGTTACAGAAAGAAGGGGAGTCACTCCGGGTGTTCGTCCGAAGGTTCACCGCCGAGGCAAGGTCGGTCTCCTCCCTCGACCCTGGGGTTGCCTCGGCAGCCTTTCGGCACAACATCCGACACGGACAGCTGAATGCCTCCCTGGCAAAGAAGCCGCCGATAGACTTCCCTGACCTCCTCAACGGGGTCGAAAAGTACATTCGAGCCGAAGAGGCCCTTAATCCAGAGGACCAGAAAGAAGTTTCCGGGAATGGGAAGCGCAAGGCCGATGAGGTCGAGTCGGCGAAGAAAGCTCCGAGAGACGGGGGCATCGCGAAGAATGTTCCGCCGATCCCCCGCTTCGAGAGGTACACTCCGCTAACGCCGAACGTGTCGATAATCCTCTTAGCGATTGAAGACAGCGACCTCGTACAGTACCCTCCTCGACCGTCCAACAACACTAGCAAGAAGAGGGATCAGCGGTTTTACTGCCGCTTCCACCGGGACAATGGGCACGACACAGATCGTTGCCGCACCCTGAAGGATGAAATCGAGGCCCTCATCCAACGAGGGTACCTCCGTGAATTCAAAAGAGAAGGCGTTCGGGAACAGAGGGATACCATAAACAGGGGGGATTCCCCTCCTCTTCGAGCACCCCGACAGCGCCCCGAGCGTGATCCAGAGCCCAAGTAGCCCGAGGGTCAGGCAATCTTGCATTGCGTCCACGGAGGGCCCATGGGAGGAGAATCCAACACTTCCCGCAAGGCGTTCGTCCGAGATGTCAACACCATCCAAGGCCCTCTCTCCCCCCAGGTCCAGCAACTTCTTGTCTCCTTCTCAGGGGAGGACCTGAAGGGAGTCCGGCTTCCTCATTGTGACGTGCTCGTCATCAGCCTCTGCATGGCGAACTTTGAGCTCCGGCAAATCCTCGTGGACAACGGGAGCTCGGTCAACATTCTATTTCTGGGAGCATTCGAGAACTTGAAGCTCTCCCGCGAGAAGCTGAAGCTAGCCGGATATACCTTGCATGGATTCTCTGGTATCCCCGTAACAATAGAGGGTATCGTCACCTTAGACGTCACGGCAGGCACGACCCCGAACAGAAGGACCGAGTCTATGGACTTCAAGGTTGTGAATATCAAGGCAGCCTAGAATGCCTTCCGGGGCTCTGCTCCCTCCAGGTGGTTCTCTTGGCCTACCACCAGAAAATGAAATTCCCAACTAACACTGGTGTCGGAGTTGTCCGAGGAAATCAAGAAACAACGCGTTCGTACTACATGACGGCGATCGGGAGCAGAGTATTTCCCCTCGATGCCACCGAGATGGACCCCGAAAGGACCCAGCCCTAAACCAGAGCCGGATGACGAGCTAGAAGATGTCTAAATCGAGAAAGGGGATGCGTCGAAGCACTTCTGAGTAAGTTGCTCCCTCGCGCCCGACCTCAAGATCGCCCTGATCAGTTGCATTCACCGCAATGTCAATCTCTTTGCCTGGAAGCCCTCTGACATGCCCGGAATCTCCAAGGATCTCATCATGCACAAACTCTGCATGATCTCCGAGTCGAAACCAGTTGTCCAAAAATGGCACAAGTTCGCTCCTGAGCGATAGCAGGCAGTAAACGCGGAGGTGGACAAGCTATTGTCTGCACGTTTCGTACAAGAGATCAGCTACCCGGAGTGGCTGGCAAACGTCGTCATGGTCAAGAAGGTGAGTGGGAGTTGGAGGATCTGCATAGATTTCACCGACCTCAACAAGGCATGCCCCAAGGATCCGTTCCCTCTCCCCAGCATTGATGCACTGATCGATGCCACCTCGGGCCACGAGCTTTTATCCTTCATGGATGCCTTCTCGGGCTATAATCAGATCCAGATGTTTCCTTCCGACATCGCCAAGACGTCCTTCGTCACGGACCGGGGACTGTACTGCTACCGGGTCAAGCCATTCGAGCTGAAGAACGCCGGTGCCACCTACTAGAGGCTCGTCAACCGAGTCTTCAAAGATCAAATCGGACGTAACATAGAGGTATACATCGATGACATGCTCGTCAAAAGTCACCAAGGACAGGACCACGTCGCCGACCTAGAAGAGGCCTTTGGGGTCCTTCGAACCCACAACATGAGGCTCAACCCCGCGAAGTGTGCCATTGGCATTTCCTCGGGGAAGTTCTTAGGGTTCATCGTCAGCCAGCGCGGCATCGAGGAAAACCCCAAAAAGATCCAGGCCGTAATAGACATGACCCCACCCAGGAATGTCAAAGAAGTCCAGAGGTTAACGGGGAGACTGACAGCCATCGGCTGTTTCCTCTCCAAGCTTGGAGAGAAGTTCCTTCCGTTCTTCAAGGCACTACGCGGCACCGGAGGGTTCGAGTGGGGTACTTAGTAGCAAGAGGCCTTTGCCCAGTTAAAGGAGTACCTCGCCAACCCTCCTCTCCTCAACAAGCCCGAACCAGGGGAGCCACTCTGGCTCTACCTTTTCGCTTCGGAGAACGTGCTCAGTGCCATCCTCGTTCGAGAAGAGGAAGGGGTGCAAAAACCCCTGTACTATGTAAGCAAGGTTCTGCTCGACGCCGAGACCAGATATTCCAGGATGGAGAAAGTAGCATACGCCTTGGTCATGGCTGCGCGAAAGCTCCGTCCATATTTTCAGGCACATTCGGTCCAGGTACTCACGGATCAACCCCTAAAGGCGGTGCTCTATAAACCCGAGAGCTCGGGGCAGCTAGTCAAGTGATCGATCGAGCTCAGTCAGTACGACATCGGATACCAGCCAAGAATGGCAATCAAAGGGCAGGCCCTGGCCGAGTTCATCACAGAATGCACTATCTCCGAGCAACCCACAAGTCAGGAATCCGACCCGACGTGGGAAGTTTACGTCGATGGCTCCTCTTGCGAAATGGGGAGTGGTGCGGGCATCATTCTTAGGGGTCCAGATGGTTTCCTCCTTCAATACTGCCTCCACCTGAACTTTCCGGCCTCAAACAACGAGGCTGAATACGAGGCCATGATCGCCGGGTTCAAACTGACTCATCAGGCCGGTGCCAGACAGATCAGGGCCTTTAGCGACTCTCAGCTGGTGGTCAACCAGAGCACCGGGGATTACGAGGCCCGTGACGATCGGATGATCAAGTACTTGGCCATGGTCCAGCACCTACTAACGTCCTTCGACGAATCGGCTGTCTTGAGGATTCCCCGGGAGCTGAACGCCCATGCCGACGCCCTGTCAAAGTTGGCCTCCTCATCCTTTGAAGGCCTCGACTGTACGGTCCTGATTGAAGTTCTATTGAAGCCAAGTACAGACTTCCCGGAGATTCTATGCATTGAAGACGGAGCCCCTCCCAACGACTGGACCACTCTTATCAAGAAATTCCTAGTTAAGGGAGAGCTTCCTGAAGACCGGGCTGAAGCAATGCGAGTCAGGGTCCGATTAGAAAGATTCACGGTGATCAACGCCACCCTCTTCAAAAATTCCTACACCACAACGGACGGTAGGCCCTACCTCCATTGCCTGAGTCCCGACAAAGCCAAGTATGCCCTCAAGGAGCTAAACGAGGGGATCGGTGGATACCACATGGGAAGCCGTTCGCTAGCACGGAAGGCATTAAATCACGGGTATTACTGGCCCACTATGATGCAAGACGCCCTCGCCCTAGTGAAGAAATGCGACCCCTATCAACGTTTTTCCCCCGTGAAAAGGGCTCCTCAGGCAAACCTCCGATCAATGGCCAGTCTGACTCCTTTTGCAATATGGGGGATGGATTTGGTGGGCCCATTTCCAAAAGCAACGGGCCAATGAAAGTTCCTTATTGTGGCGATCGACTACTTCACTAAGTGGATCAAGGCCGAGCCGTTAGCAATGATCATCGAACAACAGACCCAGCAGTTTTTCTCGAAACACATCGTCTGTCGGTTCGGGATTCCGCAAGTGCTCATTACAGACAATGGGACTCAATTTACAGGTAAGCATTGCTGCAAGTTCTGCGAAGATCTCGGGATCCAGCAATGCTTCTCCTCAGTATGCCACCCCCAATCCAACGGTCAGGCCGAGAACGCGAACCGCCAAATCCTCGACGGCCTCAAAAAATGACTCGATAACTCTTTTAAGGGGTTATGGGTCGAAGAGTTACCCAGCGTTCTCTGGGCCCACCGAACAACAAAAAGAATCCCCATGGGAGAATCCCCTTTCAATCTGACATACGGTGCGGAGGCCGTCATTCCCTTGGAGATCGGGATCCCTTCACCCCGAATCATGGCTTTCGACGAAGCAGCTAACTCCAAACAGCTGCGAGCCGACCTCGACCTCATTGACGAGGTCAGGGAGAAGTCCGCCATTAGAAGAAGCATCTACCAACAAAGAATTAAGAAGTTCTACAACAAGAAGATGCGCCCCACCAACATCCTACTCGGAGACCTCGTCCTCCGAAAACTGGCGGTATCCAGTCCCGGTCAGAAAAGGAAATTGGCCCCGAACTGGGAGGGCCCTTACAGAGTATCGGAGGTCGTGTGCCCCGGGACGTACCGCCTGACCAACCCAGAGGGCAAGGCCATCAAGAGGCCCTAGAATGCGGAACACCTCATCAAGTTCCAAGGAAGAAATTAGCCTCCATCTTGTAAATTATCATTAATGTAATCAGCACGTCGTGCCTTGTTTTTTGTAAAAATCCAGTATGATGTAAATATGCCAACTTTCTTAAAAACAAGTTTGTGGCTTCGAATTTTATTCTCAATAAAAGACGTCTCGAGCTCGACACTCGGATAGCATCGCGAGCCAGAAAAGCTTCCCTTACAAGCTTGGGGCTTGACGCTCGGATAGCATCGCGAGCCAGAAAAGCTTGATGTGTCTAATTTTTATACAAATATTTGCACTCGTTTACCCATTAAAATTGCTTGTTTTCAATTATATTGTCTATAAGTCGTCTTGTTTCTCTAAGATTTCAATTGATTATTTATTTATGAAGAAATAAGAGTTTTAATGCAAAAAGTGATTATTTCTGATAAAAATCAACAAAACAAAGAGAAACTATTGATTTATTATTTTTAAGGATTTATTAAATTTTATATGAGCAAAATACAATTTTAATTGTTATAAGGTGTAAAAGGAAAAAAATAAAATTACATGGATTTAGATAAGGCAAAAAGATAAAAATCTGTTATTTTAGGTTTATCTAATTAAATTTAAATTTAAATATTAAATTTTGATTTGTATGTTTGCAGATATATCCTAATCTACAAGTGAGATGATGATACATCCAAATCCTATTGACGTCCTAGACCTACTCCTATAAATAAAGAAGCAAAGACGAAAAAAAAGGAGCACAGATAACAAGGAAGAAGAGGGAGAGAGAAACGTTCAATTCTCTCTCTGTCTCTTATTGTCAGGTTGAAGAAACAAAAAGAGAAGCAACAAACGTGCTGACGTGGCAGCGGCTTCACGTGGGCTTCAGAGTGGCGGGCGCACGCATCGAGACCTTCAGACGCTGACTGGGCTTCAGATTGACACAGCACAGTGGCACTGTTCATCGAAGCGACTGTTTCGATTTGACTGGCGTGCGACTGTTTCGATTTGACTGGCGTGCGACTATTTCGATTGACGCGTGCAACAGTGCTCTGGTTCGGTGTAGTCTTCAAGGAAGCATTCAGATCCATTTTTTGAGACAGAAGGGTTTGCAATTAATTTTTTATTCTTTTTCTTCTCTCTCTAATTTTTGTATTGCAATCCTTGAACAAATTTATTAATTGCAATAGTTTTATTATGAATATGTGCAACTAATTTTATTGTTGGGTAGATTGAAACCATAGTCATATAATGTTATAATCTTCTAAACACTATTTCTATCACTTATTGATTGAACCCAGTTATCGTCATCAAACTTATAATATGAATCAACAATTGTTAGGAAGTTCTTCAAAACAGTCGATTGATCCGAAGAACCTGATATTATAAAGTTAGCCTATTATAAAATTGACTCTGTTATATGAGTATAGAGACGATCCGTATCTTGTGCTCATACTTGTAACACAGGAATCCTTCGGGGTTCTTGGTTTAATCAACTTGAGGGATCTAGATTTGATACCAACTTCTAGAGCCTTCAGTGTTTGTTCGTTTCCATTGTTCCTACGCTTTCTTCAAGTGCAACTTAGTAGATTCCATGCTAAATACTTAAGGAAAGAAACGAATTAGAGTAGATACCATGACTAATTCTTGGCCTAGGGAAATATTAACTTTAAGGAGTAGATACCATGCCCTTAAAGAAACAACATGAGTGATGAGAATGGTGTAGAACGTAATCTAGCATTCTTAACTATAGGTGGAAATCAAGCCCAACTCATTTAATTGATATTTTTGATATACTACTTGATCTAGCTTTTTAATCTCTTAAACTTTTAGAACAAACTTTATGATTTGCATTTTTTCTTTGTTTTATTAATTAGTGAGTTAAGTACTACAATCTCTGTGGGATCGACCCTTGCTTTTCACTACGCTTCTATAAACAATTCGTACACTTGCGAGGTTTTAATTTGTGTCTGGTTTATCTATTTATTTAGATATCTGAGATCTACAACAAGTTTTTGGCGTCGTTGCCGGGGATTGTTTAGTATTTTAACTTGCAAATCAATTTTTATCTTTTTCTTTTTTATTTTCTTTTATAACATTTTCTTTTAGGTTACACTCTGCACAGACAGATTCAGACTAGTCGACTGTCTCCAAGGATCAGTCGACTGTATAGCGAATTATTCCAAAAAGCAACGATGGGTGAGAAAGTACCAAATCGAGTACCAATGCAAGACAAATTCACTCCGAAGAACATTGAGCAACCTTCTTGCATAGCTTATCAACCTAATGTCACAGGGAATATGCATCTATACCGCAATTACTCAGCATGGTTCCCCACTTCAGTGGCAGACTAGACGAGGATCCTCATCTACATTTGCAAGATTTCTTTGATCTTTGCATAACACAAAGCATCCAAGGGCTTACCCCTGAACAAATCAGGTTAATTTTGTTTCTATTTTCATTAAAACTTAATGCTAAATTGTAGTATAATTCTTTGGAACCAGGATCAATTCAATCATGAGAGCAATTGGCAACAAAGTTCTTGAAGGAATTCTTTCCAACTCAGAAGACCAAGCAACTAGAAAGGGAAATTCAACTTTTCCAACAAAAAGATGGCGATTTGTTCTTCGAGGCATGGACGGACTTTAAGAACAAGCTTCTCAAGTGTCCTACGCACAACATACCCAAGGATGATCAGGTACAAGCATTTTATGAGGGTTTAAATAACACTAACAAAGCAATTGTAGATTCAGTTTGCAATGGAATCTTGATGAGGAAGAGTGGTGAGGAGGCCATCGAGCTATTTGAAGAACTCAGCGAGAACTCACAGCAATTCTCAACAAGGGGAAGGGGCCTTTCGAAAAAACAGGGAGTTTACGAAATTTCTAGTGATAATAGCATGCAGTTAGAAATAAAAATTATGAACAAAAAGATTGATATGCTTGTTAATGCAATTTCAACGTTGGGTGGTGTAAAAAACCAAACAAAAGAAATTTGTGCAATTTGTTCCCATTCTGATCATACAACTAATACATGTCCCATGTCTTCTTTCACAGATTAGGAGCATGCAAACTATGTAGGACAAGGAGTGTTTCCACCAAAGAACAACTCCTTCTCGAACACGTACAACCCAGGGTGGAGAAACCATCCAAATTTCTCATGGAACAATAATCAAAACAATCAAGGCATTCAAATGGCACAAGGGCATGCATGGAACTTCTAGATGGGGAATGGGTTTGATCGGCCAGTTCAAGAACAGAAGAAGTTGGATTTCGAATCCACCGTTCTTTAATTGCTCCAACAGCAATATCAAACAAGCAACCAACAAGGGCAGGCCATTCAAAAATTGGATACACAAATTGGTCAAATTGCTAAAGACTTAAGTGAAAGAAAGGCAGGGTTTCCATCACAAACTAAACCAAACCCTAGAGGACAAGAACAACTCCAATCGGTGACAACCCTGAGAAGTGGTAAGGTAATTGACAGCAAGGTTGGAACACACGCAGACGAATCAAACACACAACCATCAAAATTTTTGGGTTCCAACAAGGTAAGTGACAAAGAATGGGCAGTTTTGCCACCATTCCCTCAAAGGTTAGTCAAGCAAAAGAAAGAACAACATTTATTTGATATTTCTGAAACTCTCAGGAAGGTAAAAATCAATATTCCCCTACTTGATGCTATTAAACAAATTCCTTCTTATGCCAAATTTTTGAAAGAATGCTGTACACACAAGAGAACGTTTCAGGTTAAGGAGGATGTGGCTCTAACAGAAGAAGTGAGTGCAGTATTGTTAAGAAAATTACCTTCTAAATTGAAGGACCTAGGTAGTTTTACCATTCCTTGCAAGGTTGGTGAGCACTTCTTTGAAAAGGCACTGCTAGACTTGGGGGCAAGCATCAATCTTCTTCCATACTCTATTTACGAAAAGCTAGGATTGGGAGAACTCAAACCAACATCCATCACTTTGCAACTGGCTGATCGTAGCATCAAAAGACCTAGAGGTATTTTAGAAGATGTCTTGGTTCAGGTAAATGATTTTATGTTGCCTACTGATTTTGTTGTTTTTGATATGGAAGAATCTTCAATGCTATCTTCTTTACCTATCATCTTAGGTAGACCCTTTATGAGTACTGCTGATATGAAAATTTGTGTTAAAAAGGGCACTATAAGTATGAAAATAAATGGTGAAAAGATCGAGTTTAAAATGTTTGATACACTAAAATTACCACATGATGATCATGAATGTTATAATGTTGATGTGGTTCAGGAAATTTGTGACCAAACATTTCAGGAACATAGTGTCGACCCATTACAAGCCACAGTTACACACTCTCTATCACTATCTCAAGTTGAACAGGAATATGATAATTGGAGGATTGCAGAGACAATACATACCCTTGGAAATCCAAAATCATATTCAGGTAAGTTTGCACCTGTGTTTGAAAATCTTGTGTCTAATAATACTTTTGTTTCTTCTATTACCAGGACAGCAGACGTGGAGCTGAAGCCACTACCTGAACACTTGAAGAATGAATATTTGGGGGAAAACCAGACGTTACCTGTGATAGTCGCTGCAAAACTAAGCAAGCAGGAAGAAGAGAAGCTGCAGGAAGTCTTGCAAGAACACAAGGGTGCATTAAGGTGGACCATTGCAGATAGGCTTATGTCAAGATGGTACGGTCCATACGTTGTTACGAAGGTTTCCCCACATGGAGCGTTGGAGGTTCATAGCAAAAATAGAAATCAAACGTTCAAAGTGAATGGGCAGAGGGGGAAACCTTATAATAAGATGAGTTTTGAGCCGCGAGCCATTCAATACATTGCATAAACTCATCATGTCTGGCTGAAGACTTAAAACTTAGCGCTTCTTGGGAGGCAACCCATGTTTTCTTTTATTGCATTTAGATTTGATTTATCTTTTAGTTTATTTTATTTTAAAGTTTTAGATTGTAGGATTGCAGAAAATTTGAAGTCGCTGTTTTGAACACATGCATTGATGGCTGTCTTTTAGCAATTTGGAGTCAAAATCTGGAAAAGTGATTCAAAGAGAAGTTGTAGCCCATCTTCTTAGCTTTCCATCAAAAAAAATTCAGCCCATTTGGACATCTACAGCTCTAGATATCGCCAAAATAGTGACCGCTGCTCGTGCAGAATTTTCGAGACGAATCAGGGGAGAATTTCTGAACTTTTGCATTTTTTTTTGTTTTTCTTTTTCCTTTCCCATTGAGGACAATGTGATATTCAAGTTTGGGGGGAAGGTTTACAAATTTATTATTTTTTTAGAAAAGAAAAACAAAAATTTAAAAGGATTTCAATTAATCTCACAATTACACTTTTGAGTTCTTCATTTAGATAAGCATTGAAATATTTTTTTGGGATAAATAATTTCTTATAAAGTAAGAGTAAGTATACTTATTTACTTTAGGATTGTTGAGTTTCATAATTCCTTAAAAAATTGTATGAGTCATGCGATTATACATAAAAAACAAATGTGATGCTTTTTCTGGTGATTATCCCCTTTGATCTAGTCCTAAACATCAGTTTAAGTAAATAGAGTAATAACGAAAAAAAAAATTATGAATAAAGTCAATCTACTCCAATGTTTTGAGTTGCTTAGTAACTAGGGGTATTCATCACCGATATTTACTTTTACGTCAAACGGCAACTTGAAATATGAGTAAGCAAAGCACTTCAAGTTTGTGACTTGTTGAGTAACCGGGTGAATTCATCACAAATGTCTTGCATTCGCGTAAAAAGTCAAGTGACAACTTAGAGAAAAGACTTTCAAAAAAAAAAAACCTTTAGTTTGCTACTCGGTTTGTAGTAGAGAAAAGGGATAATCACAGATGGAGTTGTTACATACTATAATTAAATTAATTGCATGACAAATATGATTGGGTTGGGGATTATGACAAAATAATTGCCCTTGAGAAAGTGGGTATGCTTGATTTTACTTTATTTTCAACTGTTTATATTTTTAATTGCAATTTTGATGCTTACATGATGAGATCTCTTAGTATGATGAGTGGAGTTATTCTTGAGTATTTTTCCCTTATTCATAATTTTACTTTTTGCTTGAGGACAAGCAAAATCTCAAGTTTGGGGGTATTTGATGTGTCTAATTTTTATACAAATATTTGCACTCGTTTACCCATTAAAATTGCTTGTTTTCAATTATATTGTCTATAAGTCATCTTGTTTCTCTAAGATTTCAATTGATTATTTATTTATGAAGAAATAAGAGTTTTAATGCAAAAAGTGATTATTTCTGATAAAAATCAACAAAACAAAGAGAAACTATTGATTTATTATTTTTAAGGATTTGTTAAATTTTATATGAGCAAAATACAATTTTAATTGTTATAAGGGTGTAAAAGGAAAAAAATAAATTTACATGGATTTGGATAAGGCAAAAAGATAAAAATCTGTTATTTTAAGTTTATCTAATTAAATTTAAATTTAAATATTAAATTCTGATTTGTATGTTTGCAGATATATCCTAATCTACAAGTGAGATGATGATACATCCAAATCCTATTGATGTCCTAGACCTACTCCTATAAATAAAGAAGCAAAGACGAAAAAAAAGGGAGCACAGATAACAAGGAAGAAGAGGGAGAGAGAAACGTTCAATTCTCTCTCTGTCTCTTACTGTCAGGTTGAAGAAACAAAAAGAGAAGCAGCAAACGTGCTGACGTGGCAGCGGCTTCACGTGGGCTTCAGAGTGGCGGGCGCACGCATCGAGACCTTCAGACGCTGACTGGGCTTCAGATTGACACAGCACAATGGCACTGTTCATCGAAGCGACTGCTTCGATTTGACTAGCGTGCGACTGTTTCGATTGACGCGTGCAACAGTGCTCTGGTTCGGCGCAGTCTTCAAGGAAGCATTCGGATCCAGTTTTTGAGACAGAAGGGTTTGCAATTAATTTTTTATTCTTTTTCTTCTCTCTCTAATTTTGTAATGCAATCCTTGAACAAAATTATTAATTGCAATAGTTTTATTATGAATATGTGCAACTAATTTCATTGTTGGGCAGATTGAAACCATAGTCATGTAATGTTATAATCTTCTAAACATTATTTCTATCACTTATTGATTGAACCCAGTTATCGTGATCAAACTTATAATATGAATCAACAATTGTTAGGAAGTTCTTCAAAACAGTCGACTGATCCGAAGAACCTGATATTATAAAGTTAGCATATTATAAAATTGGCCTGTTATATGAGTATAGAGAAGATCCGTATCTTGTGCTCATATTTGTAACACAGGAATTCTTAGGGGTTCTTGGTTTAATCAACTTGAGGGATCTAGATTTGATACCAACTTCTAGAGCCTTGAGTGTTTGTTCGTTTCCATTGTTCCTATGCTTTCTTCAAGTGCAACTTAGTAGATACCATGCTAAATACTTATGGAAAGAAACAAATTAGAGTAGATACCATGACTAATTCTTGGCCTAGGGAAATATTAACTTTAAGGAGTAGATACCATGCCCTTAAAGGAACAACATGAGTGATGAGAATTGTAATGCCCTGATTTTTCATTTAATGAAAAATTATTTATTTTGCACGTAGTGTGCACGTGCAATATTTTGGTTAATATTTTTATCAAGATGAGTAAAGATATTTTAATATGTGCTTTTAATTATTTTATACAAAAGCCTTATTTTAATTAGATAAAAAGCCTTTTTCTTTAAGCCCAAAATGTAATTTATTTATTTTATTTTAAAATAACTATTTTGGCCCATAAACTAAAGCCCATGGACTATTTTTATGCAACTTGTCATGTAGAATACAATTTAAAGACTATTTTATTTTTATACAAAAATTAAATGTACAATTTTTGGGCCTAGTTGCATGCACGTGCACTACACGTACACGTGCAAAATGCACTCTTCCATGGCCGGTTGTGACTTTTTGGAGGGAAACCCAAATTTTGAGTGGTGATCATGGTGTGGTGGTTACTTGGATGTGGGTGATTATTGCAACTCTTACTTTCATCCTAGCCCTCCATCTTACAACCAACCAATTGATCCTAGCCCTCCATTCCCTTTGACTTTTAGTATAAATACCCCCCCATGGCTAGTTCTTCTTGTGCCAAACTATTCTCTTCCAAACCTATAGTCCAATTATATTATCTAGTAGTAATTTTTGTGAGATAAAAGATTGAGTTGTGTGTGGGAGTGGTGCTTGCAACTACATAAGGAGAAGAGGCCGGCATTCAAAGGGAAGGAGCTCTCGGTTTTGGTGCTTTTGGAGGCTCGAGTGCGGCATTCAAGGAGGAGGAGCATCTCGTTGCAAGGACATTCGTCTAGGAGTTTGCTAATTGTTCTTTTCTTCAACAAGGTGGGTAAATTTTTCTATTTCTAACATAGGAATGCATGCTAGATTAAATTATCAAAATAATGCATGAAAATGACTAATAAGAATGCACATTTTAATTGAAAAGATGATCTCTAATTGATTAACTTATTGATATGCAAGTTATGTGTGTTGTTATTAGTAAAATTTAAGTTGTGTGTAATATGAATGTGGCTATAAATTATGTGAAGGAACAATTGTTAGTAGCATGAAAAATTATGTGCAAAAGCTAGTACATCGATTGTGTCACTTTTTGTGCTAAATTGGAAACCTTGTATGGCGTGGTAGCGAATAAATTAAGAGGAATTCTTATGTTTGGAAAATGAATAAGAATAGAGAATTATTATAGAGATTGATGAAATTATAATGTCAAAAAAAATTGTATTAGTAGTATGTCACATTAACCAAATTGTATGGTAGAAATGTGTCAATTATGGAGAAAATTATGTCTAATTATTTAAGAAATTATTTTCATATACTGGAATAAAATTCATGATGGAAAATGATTAATTCGGATTTTTTCAGTATATTAGTAAGAACAATGTGATATGCAACTTTGTTGAACGTCGAAATGTTCTAAATAACAGAGAGTATGGGTTAAATGAAATTGGAATTATACTAGTGACAACCTGAGCATGTAGCTCAAGTGGTCATAGTGCGCGGTTGGGTTCCTTGTGGTGACTGGTTCGAATCCTTACGGCACTATATTGTTTCATGTAATTTTTTAAAAACAAGAATCAGCGATCGAGAGCCTTAAATACCCTCGGCTTTCCCTTTATACCGCTTAGTGCATGCGGCCTAGTGGCTTGTGCAGTTGGCTATGTTCTCTGGGGTACTGGGTTCGAATCTTGCCCTCGGTAAGATTGAAAAAATTTATTTTTTTGGGGTTTTAATTGTCCAAAAATTATGAAAAAAAATATGGTTATTCTTCTAAAATTATATGGGACTTTATAAAAATAATTTGAGAATTATTTGCATAAAATAGACTATGATTTGAGAATAAAATGCATAAATAGAACTATGGTTCTATGTGTATACTTTGTGAAAATTATACCTTGCAAAAAGATTTTGAAATGAAGAATTAGAAGATTATTGTGGTAAAGAATGAGTCTTTTATTATGTGATGGATGTGAATTGTTCTCATTCGAGAATAGTGTGAAAAATGTGAATTGTGAATATTCGTTAGTGATGTGAATTTCAAAGTAAAAGTGATAATTGATAAAGCATATGAAATTCATGTACAGTTATGGACTATTTGAACGAATTAGAAATCATGATTGGAAAGAAATATACTTTTGAGTATGATGACTCAACATGGAAATTTATGAATTGGAAATGCTCATTTTAGAAATTGTGAATTGAAAATTGAAACCAAAAAGAGTAGCTAAGTCTCCCCCGGCATTTGGAAATAAAAATTTAAAAGAAAGACCAAAGTTGGTCATGTTGAAATGAATGAATAAGCCCGGTTTAGTGGAGAGGCTAACTCTAGAGCTTTGATTCTTGTTCATGATTTTAATAAAAACTAAGAATTAGTACATAGTGGAGACGTGATGAAAGTAGGGGAAAAACACGAGTATGAGGGCCATCGGATTGGCGGAGTGAGAGTATTTCACAGGCTGTCTTCACGATGCGTCGTGACATGACGTGGATACTGCTCCAGGGTACCGTCCCGGTGGTGACGCTTGTGGGATGTTTGGTGACTGCATGAGGATCGTGTGCCATGAAGGAGTCTGAATTGCCACAGGTTCTTCACGATGAGTCGTGACATGACGTGGGATTCCCCTCCAGGTTTTCTGTACACGTGCTTGCACTCATAGATCATTTAAGATACCTACCGTAATTACAGTAGTAGATTAAGTCATGGCGAGGGATTGAACCCTACAAAGATGAAGAACGAATAAGAGGCTTGCCCTCGGACCTATGTAGTATGGGATGCATAGAATCCGAACAAGTGCGCATTAGTGTCATCTAATATAAATAATTGTATTAAGGACCGAGTGTACAATCACAACACGACATCAATAGGGTAGTCCCTTTAGTTTGAAATGTGACAATTTTGTGTTTGCTAAATATGGAAAATAAGTTATACTATTTCCGGCATAGAGAGGATGGCCGTGTATAATGATCGTCGGTTGAATAAACTGACATACCCACAGTCTTATATGCAGGTAAATGGCTTGATAAAGATTAAAGAGGAACAACTGCTTAAAGATTACTCCATGTTGTTGTATATTTATTTTCACTGTTGTAAAATTTTACTTCCGCTGTGCAGTGTAAAGTGTAATATTAATGTAAACTCTGATGTAAAGAGAAAAGTTTAAATTTCCTTGTAAAATTGTACTAAAGGAAGTGAAAAGATCTTGTAGAATATCTCGAATTCAGTGTATTTGGGATTCGGGGCGTTACAAGAATGGTGTAGAAGGTAATCTAGCATTCTTAACTATAGGTGGAAATCAAGCCCAACTCATTTAATTGATATTTTTGATATACTACTTGATCTAGTTTTTTAATCTCTTAAACTTTTAGAACAAACTTTATGATTTGCATTTTTTTTCTTTGTTTTATTGATTAGTGAGTTAAGTACCACAATCTCTGTGGGATCGACCCTTGCTTTTCACTACGCTTCTATAAATGATTCGTACACTTGCGAGGTTTTAATTTGTGTCTGGTTTATCTATTTATTTAGATAGCTGAGATCTACAACAAAGCTTCCCTTACAAGTTTGGGGCTCGGCGTCCGGATAGCATCGCGAGCCCGAAAAGCTTCTCTTACAAGCTTGGGGCTCGACGCTCGGACAGCATCGCGAGCCCGAAGAGCTTCCCTTACAAGCTTGGGGACTCGACGACGACCCGTGGCTACGCCCATTACTGGCTTTCTCCCTGGTGTGGAGGCCTGGCATCTGTCCCTCGCATGGTTTGGGCTTCTTCAAGCCCATCAACCTAGGTGCGAGGCGGCGACCGCCAGCTACACCCGTATCGTCTCTCCTGAGAACAAGTGCAGGTGCTCTACGTCGACCTCGAGCAAGGCGGAGGCTTTCTCTCAAAGCCCCCCGACCTTAACGTTCGGCAACGACCCGTGGCTACGCCCGTTACTGGCTTTCCCCCCGGGGTGGGGTTTCGGCACCTGTCCCTCGCATGGTTTGGGATTCTTCAAGCCCATCAACCTAGGTGCGAGGCGGCGACCGCCAGCTACACCCGTACCGTCTCTCCTGAGAACAAGTGCGGGAGCTCGGCTTCGACCTCGAGCAGGGCGGAGGCTTTCTCCCAAAGCCCCCCCGACCTTAACGCTCAGCAACGACCCGTGGCTACGCCCGTTACTGGCTTTCTCCCCGGTGTGGGGGCTCGGCACCTGTCCCTCGCATGATTTGGGCTTCTTCAAGCCCATCAACCTAGGTGCGAGGCGGCAACCACCAGCTACACCCTTACCGTCTCTCCTGAGAACAAGTGCGGGAGCTCGGCATCGACCTCGAGCAAGGCGGAGGCTTTCTCCTAAAGCCCCCCCACCTCAACGCTCGGCGACGATCCAGTGGCTACGCCCGTTACTGGCTTTCTTCCCGATGTGGGGGCTCGGCACTTGTCCCTCGCATGGTTTGGGCTTCTTCAAGCCCATCAACCTATGCGCGAGGCGACCACCGCCAGCTACATCCGTACCGTCTCTTTTGAGAACAAGTTCGGGAGCTCGGCGTCGACCTCGATCAAGGCCGAGGCTTTCTCCCAAAGCACCCCGACCTTAACGCTCGGCGACGACCCATGGCTGCGCCCGTTACTGGCCTTCTCCCTGGCAACCAATGGTGCCTCGTCATTAAAATCGGAGCATGGCCACGGCTCTCCGAAGCCACTTGGCCAATACGCTCGGCTCCGACCCAAAACACATTCTGTTTCAACAAAATTTTTATTGTTTTAGAGCGTCCGCCTCGGCAGACGCCCCGAGCTTCGGGTCGGTTGTTTGACCCTCCTCTCGCCCGCGAACAACCCGGGATTCACTGTTTCACAAGCCTAAACCCCGAACTGTTCGAGGACGGCAGGAGGGCCGCCGATCCTCGGCTCTCCTCGCCTCGAGGCCATTCGTTGACCCTCCTCTCGCCCATGAACAACCCGGGGTTTACAACTCTGTACGAGCCCAAAACCCCGATCTATTCGAGGACAGGCAGGAACACCACCGACCTCAGTTCTCTCCGAGCCTCCAAACCGATCGGCCGGCCCACCACTCACCAACGAACCCCCCGGGGTCCTCCGGTCCTCAAGGCCCGAACTCCGAATTGTTCGAGGGTGATTGGTGTGCCTCCAATCCGGAGACCTCGGAAAAAGATTATGTTCGGGGTGCCCGCCCTTGGCAGGCACCCAAAGTCAAGCGACTGATCAGCTACTCACTTCTTAAACAACCAGCTTGGGGGGAGGGGGGATTATATAGCCCCCTGAGGGGTGTAATTAATGCATCTGGGAATGCGAAATAGCGGAAGACGAAACGTTGCCATAAATGTTCATGGGAAGGAGAAACGTCGCTATTAATGACTGGTCGACAGGCCATACGTCACTGCATATGCGCCCGTTGCACCAAGTCACCTCGGCAGCGACCCTTCGCAATAAGCACGGCAACCACCTTCGGCGACCGAGACAATCAAAGTTCAGAGAATCAAATGTTCTTATTATTACTCATTGCTTACAACTTAATGAAAGTCGGTACAAATACAAAGAACAACCTGCAGCTCACTCACATTTGGCTAGAAAACTCGAACTCTACACTTCCTTCGGGGCTCCTCTCATGCTCGGCCGGACCGACCTGGGTAGAGACTCCTGCCACCGAGCTTCCTGCGTCTTCTGGCTGGGCTGCTTCAGTTAAAAACGTCGGAGATCGCCCCGGTGTGGAGTTGCTTGCCTCCTCGATCAGACCCGCGCCCAACACCAACTTCAGCCTTTGGATCTCTAGCTCTTTCTCAATTACAGCCTCACGAAAGAAAGACTCCGAGGCTGACCGCCCACTCGAGGTGTCCGAGATGGACCAGTCTGTCTCGATTACCCACCAGTCCCGGTCGGCTATAGCTTTCTTCAGACGAGCCACCTTCAGACCGAGCTCCCTAGACTTGTTCGTAAAATAATTCACAGCGGCCGCTCGATCACGAGCCTGTTTTCACTGGCGAGCCAGAGCCACTTCCAATGCCTCCCTCCCAGCTCGGACCCGGGATACCTCGGCGGAAACCGGGCTGGCTCCCAAGGTCTCGTGCGTCTATCCAAGGACAAGAAACAAACAATCACAAGGAAAGCTAGAAAAATGCACAAATCACGAAGCCTTGGCCTAAAAAAGTAAATTTCATTTCTTTCAAAAAATTGATACAAAATCCGCGGTGGACCAGTCCGCTCGAGGCATTTACATCAAAAAACGAAAAGAAAAAACTAGTCTATTCTTGAGGGAGGGTGGCACCTCATCTTCGGCCTGGACGCCCCCCGCTTCGTCGCCCCCCGGGGTCGGCGGAAGGTTCGCCTCCCAACCATAATAGAGGTGGTCCACGTCTTCTCGGGGTAAATCTGCCTGAAGTGCGCCTTGGCCTGCTCATACGCCTCGTCCTGCGCTATAATCAGAGCTTCCGCCGAGGCCGCCTCCATCATCTTCAGGGCCTTCCGCCCCTTCTCCGCCTCCTCCTTAATCCTCTCCTTGAGACGATCCACGTCCGCCTTGTGGATGTCGGAGAGCGAGGCTATATGGGCCTCGTGGACCTTCACCATAGTCTGAGCCTCCTTCAGGTCGTCGGTTGCCTTGTTCAGCTCGCGGAGGTACTTCTCCACGTTCCTCCTCTCTATGTAGATCTCTTCTCCAAGCACTTTTGGAAGTGCTGACCGTGGAGCATCGCCTGTCCGAGGGGGAAAAAGATCAGAAAAATTCTACCAAGTTCAAAACCAGGGGAGAAGGTGCCGAACTAACTTACCGAAATATGGGCCTAGGACCAGCGCATGAAGGCCTGCTCGGCCGTCTGCGACGCCAGCACCATGAAGTCATGCTCGGTGCCGGCCTTCGTGACGAACTCTACTGCCACTGGTTCGTCGAGCAGACTGTCCCCCCGCACAATCGACCAATCGGTGGCAAAGGGCTGCAGTCCCTGTTGGCCTACCATCTCCTCGGCGGTCGGGCGTGGCGGGGGAAGACTCCTCCCCAGGGCATCAACAGTTTTCCCCGAACTGCCCCCTGCATCCCGGGGCGCCCTCGGCGTGGCGGGGTGGTGATGCTTCTTGGCCTTCTTTGCTTGAGAAGGCTCCTCGGCTACCGGGGCCGGCACCTTGGCAGACCCCCCGGCCTGAGCGGCCAACTTCTCTTGCTCCGCCTTCTTCTTCTTCTACATATCCGCTCTCGTCTTCGCAGCAACGGCCAGCAAGGCTCACCTATCGTCCACCTGTTCGGAAGTCATCTCTACAAGAACGAAAAAAGAGGTTAAAGTTAACACGAAGGCAGAAAGATGAAAAATTCAGAACGAAACATACTAGGGTCGGCCGGGCTCAGTCCGCCCCGGGCGAGGTGTAGTTTGGTCACTCGAGGCCACGCAATACTGTGCCCCCTAACTATCTTCTCCACTCGCTTCCACTCCTTGGCTGTCAGGTCGCTTCGCTTCGGAGGTTTATGGTACGGCTTGAAGAAGCTCCACTGGGTCGGTATTCCCCAAGTCTTCTCACTCCGCACCACAAAATACTTCTCTTTCCACCCTTTGATAGAATCTGGATGACCGTGCATAATCTTCTTGTGCAGCCTGGGCGAGAAGTAAAAAATCCCTTCCTGTTCGCCGAGCGAACTAATCCCTAGGATGGCTCGGAAGTACGTCAACCTCGGCTTCACCCCTTTCTCTTAGCACCTCAGGATAAAACAAATCAAGTGCTTCCAAGAGTTCGGGTCATACTGCATGGGGCATACCTTCGCCCAATTCAAGATCCTCTTAATAAAGGGATGCAGGGGCAGCCTCAGGCCCGAGGTGAAGGCATCCTCAGGAAACATGCAATAGCCCGGCGCCAGAACCGTGGTGGACTGAATGCCAGGGCTCGGGATGAAGACTTCGAACTCCCGCGGGATGAAGTAAGAGGCCCTCAGAATGTGGAGATAGTCCGCCCTCAGGATGCACGGGATGCTGTCCATCCGAATCTTCACCCGGCTCTCTTCACCTGGCATGGGAGGGATGGGGTCGATGTCCTTGATATCATCAGGGTACGTCTGGATCGACCTCGGATTTTTGAAGGAGACTAGGGGAAACTCGAGCCCCGGCCTGGGTGCATATTCATCTTGCATAGGAGGAATGTCTGGGATAGTTAGCTTCCGCTTCTTCCGGCGAGGACGAGCCTTCCTCTCGGGAGACGGCGTCGACAGGGGCGGGAGAGGTGGAAGGTCACCCCCGATCGACCTTCCCGCTGTGCCTTCGCCAGCACCCTCTTCAGCATCCTCATCCTCATCATCAACAGCGCCCTCATCCTCCTCATCCTCATCATCGGTATCCGGACCATCCTGATCCTCATCCTCCCCCTCCTCTTCGCCTTCGGTGCCCTGGTCCTCCTCGTCCTCTTCCTCCTCCTCTTCGCCCTCGGTGCCCTGATCCTCCTGATTCTCCTCATCCTCTTCCTCCTGCTCTTTCACCCTCGCCTACAGGCTCCTTCCTTGGCCTTTGGGATCTCAGCGGCAACACTATGAAGACTACGTCGTCACTACTAGCCGACCTAGGGTCTGTCAGGACCTCCTGCTTCACCTTATACTTGCTAAAAGACGAGGACATCTCGGACTCGGACTCCTTCGCGTAACGGCCCGACGAGCTAGCCTCGGATCCGGACTGAACGCGCGACATTACAAAATAGAGAATACTAACCTGAAGAGTTACCGAACGATCACCGGAAAAAGTTGCCGACGGCAGGTAAAAACCCTGTTCTTGGAATAGTGGAGAGTGAGAGTAAAGAAATGAAGAAGAAAAAGTGAAAAGGGGGGAGAGGATTTATAAGGAGACAAGCGACTCCTCGATTTTCGCAATTAAGATATGGCCGTTGGATCTTAACCATCAAGATCTAACGGCCGCTAAGATATGGAGACGCTTCGATCCTTGCGCTCCTGACGTCAGCAGTGGGTGTGGAATTACCCAAACTACCCCCAGGACTTTCTTCCCTACACAGCGGACTTTCTCGACAAGTCAATGAAGCTCGAGGCTCGGATGGCACGCAAGCCACAATTTCTCTTCTATTTTTACAGAAGGGTCGACGCTCGGATGGCACCGCGAGCCACAATTCCTCTTCTATTCTTACAGCAGGGTTGACGCTCGGATGGCACCACGAGCCACAATTCTGCTTCAATCCTCACAGCAGGGTCGACACTCGGATGGCACAGCAAGCCACAATTTCCCTTCTATTCTTACAGAAGGGTCGATGCTCGGATGGCACCACGAACCACAATTCCCCTTCTATTCTTATAGAAGGGTCGGCGCTCGGATGGCACCGCGAGCCACAATTCCTCTTCTATTCTTACAGAAGGGTCGACGCTCGGATGGCACCGTGAGCCACAATTCCTCTTCTATTCTTACAGCAGGGTCGACGCTCGGATGGCACCGCGAGCCACAATTCCCCTTCTATTCTTACAGAAGGGTCGGCGCTCGGATGGCACCACGAGCCACAATTCCTCTTCTATTCTTACAGAAAAGTCGACGCTCGGATGACACCGCGAGCCACAATTCCTCTTCTATTCTTACAACAGGGTCGATGCTCGGATGGCACCGCGAGCCACAATTCCCCTTCTATTCTTACAGAAGGGTCGACGCTCGGATGGCACCGCGAGCCACAATTCCTCTTCTATTCTTACAGCAGGGTCGACGCTCGGATGGCACCGCAAGCCACAATTCCTCTTCTATTCATACAAAAGGGTCGACGCTCGGATGGCATCGCGAGCCACAAAACAGCATCCCCCATTCACAGAGGCACGGAGCACGGTTGAAACCAGCGAGCCCCAGAGTCCCTCTATCCCACAGCAGGGGGCTTGACTGCCGACCCCCGGAGCTCGATAAACTGATCCCCGTCTCACCTATCCTCGGCGTCATCTCGCTCTTCCAACTAGCGAGAGGACCTTCTACCGACCCCAGGCGCTCGACAATGCCGACCAACGCCAGCCGTCGAGACTCCTCACGCATTAAATACAATGAAATCATCCAGTTGCTACTACCAAGTGTTGGGGGCTCGGACCTCGGATGTCACTGCGAGCCCCAGAAGCACTCCTCTATTCACAAGGGGCTCGGAGCTCGGATGACACCACGAGCCCCTACCGCTCTCCTCTATTCCCAGGAGGCTCGGAGCTTGGATGACACCTCGAGCCCCTACAGCCCTCCTCTATTCACAGGAGGCTCAGAGCTCGGATGACACCGCGAGTCCCTACAGCCCTCCTCTATCTCCAGGAGGCTCGGAGCTCGGATGACACCGCGAGCCCCTACAACCCTCCTCTATTCACAAGAGGCTCAGAGCTCGGATGACACCGCGAGCCCCTACAGCCCTCCTCTATTCACAGGAGGCTCGGAGCTCGGATGACACCGTAAGCCCCTACATTCCTCCTCTATTCATAGGAGGCTCGGAGCTCGGATGACGCCACGAGCCCCTACAGCCCTCCTCTATTCCCTGGAGGCTCGGAGCTCGGATGAAATCGCGAGCCCCAAAAATTCTCCCTAAGCGACGGGCTCGCCGACCAACCCTCTATGCTCGGCGGGCCGACCTCCAACCCAACAGGCGTTGGCATCCCCTCGCTCTTCCAACTAGCGAGGGGGTCGCCTGCCGACCGACCTTCTATGCTTTGTGAGCCGACCTCCAAACCAACAGACGTTGGCATCCCCTCGCTCTTCCAACTAGCGAGGGGGTCGCCTGCCAACCCTCGACGTTCGCCGACTGACCTTCTATACTCGACGAGCCTACCTCCAGCCCAACAGGCGTTGGCATCCCCTTGCTCTTCCAACTAGCGAGGGGGTCGCCTGCCGACCCCCGAGGCTCGTCTGCCGACCAAGGGCTCGTCTGCCGACCCTAAGGCTCGACAAGCGTCATTCCGACCCCTCTACACGGCATCCTGCGCAAAACTCCGACGAGGGATCCATTCCTCCTAACCCCTGGCCTCTTCCGGAAGTAGCGGATTCTACTTTCTCACCGCACCCTCCACCCTGCTCTTCCTACAGAGGCAAAGAACCACTCCTACATGGCTGGTTCACCCAGTCCTCCAGGAGTGTGGGGCTTGTGATATGGGTTGGATGATGTGGCCCCTCCCGGGCCACAGGATCCCCCTCAAGATGCGCACGCCTCTAGGTCATCCGGATCTGCCATGTCAGCACTGGAAAACCGCCCGGGCCTCTGCTACGTCAGCCCGTAAACCGCCCGGGCCTTTGCCACGTCAGCCCTATACCTCCCGGGTTTCCACTGCTTCACCCCCACGGGCAACCGGGTCCAGACCCGGCCCCAAACGGGTCCAGACCCGGTTGGCATCTTCTATAAATACCAGACCCCCACTCCTTTTCCAGATAATCAATCTTTTCCCACTCAAACCCTAGTTACTGTTACTCTATCTCAGTAGCTGACTAGATTGTCGGAGGGTCTGCCACCGGGACCAACCCCAGTGTTCCTAGACCGTCTGCAGGTACACGAGACCTCGGATCCGAGCCAAGCATCCAGCCTCCACCTCACTACCGCCTACTTCCGTACAGTTCATTCGGCCGAGGGTCGTCTGCATAGGAGTTTCCTCTATCAATACAAATCGAGTAAGAACTCACGCCTGGTGTATCCACACGCCTCCCAAAAAACAAACCGCATCAATAAGTACTGGAGCAACACTGAAATTTAGTTAGGGAGCCAAATTGAAAATATTAAATCTTTTGTAAAGACCTTCAAAATTGTTGTAGTCTTTCAGGCCCCAATGTGGCTTCTTCCCTGGACATATCACATGGAACTTGATTTTGTCATATCCAAAATTATGTCTTCTCGATTTTGTCATATCCAAAATTATGTATTCTCGCTTAATTTTCAAGATTTGTCATATATGTAGTCTTGAACTATTCCCCATAGCCCTATGGATGTTCCATAGGCCAACACAAATAGAAGAGCATACATGCTTTTGAGTAAGAATAAACCACTTTTATGAGGAAAATTCAGATCTACTAATCTGTTACTATGACCTTAATAGAAAATTTAATCTGGTTAAAATTTTAAGATTGTTATATACACGACATGAAGGTAAATAGAAGTCATGCATCATTCTTAAGAAATTTTCAAAATGTAGAAGTACGGCATCGTTTAAGGACAAAATTGCTAATCATCCGAGTTGCCAAATATGTGTAGTGAAATATTTTGGTATACATCGTAGATCGAAATCCAAGGACGCCTTAGTTGTTTTGAGTGTCACCAATGGGATGATGTCATCTCTAATATTATAATGGGAGATGGCGTTAGTGTCATTTGTCATTTGTCATTCAACCAACATGTGCAACGCACGTACATAACTAATATAAAAGAGATTTTCGGTTTAAATCCTCCATACGTCAAAGTTTTTATCTTTATTTTTATTTTTTGAAATTATTAAAATGTAATCATACGTGTATATTCATTTAATTTGATTTACTTTTCGCGCACGTACATTATACTAGTATGATATAATACAAGGTGTGGATCACGTTCTGGTGAAGACAATCATGAACGTAGGCTTCGACGAGTAGTTGGGTCAAATGCAGAAGTAATGATTTCTATTATAATATTAGAGATGACATCATCCCATTAGTGACACTCAAAACAACTAATTGACTGACAAAATGGAAAACAAAATAGGAAAGGAAAATATTCAATGCATTCCGCTAGTTAAATTGGAAAAAACAATACCTCCTCAAGTGAATCTCACTAAATCTTAGTGGATCATCCTCACCTTGTATTGTATCATATAACATCATCACATTGGTGACACTCAAAACAACTAATTGACAGAAAAAGAGGGGAAAAAAACGAAAATAATCCGTGCATTCTGCTAGTGAAATTTGATAAATTAATGCCTCCTCAAGTGAATCTCACTAAATTTTAGTGGATCCACTTATCCCAGTGTTCCACCCCAAACCCTAATATACATATTGCTTTTTTTTGATTAAATAATATCGTCTGCAGTAATATTTTCTTTACCTTTTCTTACCGTAAGATATCGTCCCTTGATCACCCCAGCGATCAAGATTGGAGTCGCACCCTAAAAAGGAGACCCTAGATGTACAAAGAATACCCTTTGTCATTACACATACTGGGTGTGATAATATTTTTTCGCTTTTTCTACCGTTGCATAACCTTATTCTATTCTGCGATGTCCATCCTCCCACACTTCTTTCACAATCCAAACCTTCTGTGATAACTTTGCTTCCATTTCTTTTCTATGTCTATGATGTCCTCCCATCGGTAGGATTTCCAAACTCTCCCGTCGATCTTTGATGGGATCGGTCTTGGGTGGCCCAGGTTGTGGATATGACAGAGTATGGCGGATATCTGTTGGAGTTATGAGTTATAAGTTTAGTAGTGATGTCAAGTAGTGTTGGTTTCTTTTCTTTAATGTAGAGTAATGGGGAATCTTCATAAGGTTTGAGGGAGTATGAGGTTGTACTTGGTGGCCATTAATGTTGTGTTCTTGCTTAGATCCAGTATAAGCTAGGTTTTTCCTCCATACATGTCGAGTATCATAGGTGGTATCAATTATGTTAGGGTTGGGATTAATAGGCCTGGTAACCCTTGTGGGCGTTTACCTGCCTATCGGTTGTGGGCTTTGCCTAGAGGCCTACTTAGGGCGTAGGTACTTATTAATGAAACCCAAACTAGTTTTGTTGGATTTTACGAATTTGGTGCTACTCGAGCCTTGACAGTGGTCCCAAAACATAGGATTATGCACGAATTGAAATTCATAAATGAATGCTAATTGTTGGTAAGGAGGCTTGGTGTGATTCTGGACATATATAAAGGATTAGTTGTATGATGGGAAGATGTGTATTGGATAGTTGGATCGGTAATTTGTGCAATTAAATAAAGATTGGGAAAAGGGTAACAGTTGAAGAAAGAAAGAATGCACTACTATAGCTAAATATGGTTCTTGTCGGAATTGAGTATACATTCAAAACACTCTTCTTTTTGACAACATTGTCTTATGGCCCAACGGTTAAAGTTTTGAGTTCAAGAGGTTGGGGGTTCAATTCCTACATTCCACATAATATATATATAGATATTTATATATCTATGACCGGGCCGGGCCTTAGGGTCTTGGGGTCTCTTGAAAAAAAAACTAAATTCTTTTTAAAAAATTTTGAACTGTCAAATTTCAAACATTTTTTTCCAACTAATAATATGACTGTTTCAAGAGATAAATAGGCTTTATGTAATAGCCGTTTCAAGAATTAAAGGAACTTCATTATGTAGCCATTTTTTTATTAAATGCATACAGTATTTATTCCTTTATGGTCACTGGTTATAAAAAGGTATCATTTTCTTGAAAAAATAAGATAGAAAAACAACCAGTCATTCTCTTCTTTTAATCAATTTTGAGCGGTTTTTGCCTTGGTTTTAGTGGTGCAAGTTGGTACGTGCTGCTATTGGAGTATTGGCAGCACTGTAAATAGAAACTCGTTGTATCCCGAGAAAAGTTTTTGGTGATCAACGATTCATCTCCAGAATCGGCCAAATAGCTTCTTAAACAAAGTGCAACCCACGCCTCGAGCCACTTCTTACTTTCCTCCTGTAGCAGATCAACTCCAGAGCCATTCTCATAAGGTTTATTTGGTGCACTCAGGTTTAACCATTTTTCCATAACAATTTTAAGAAGCTACTTTCGTAATCTGTAATGGCTCTTGTTTCTGACCGCAAGTATGAAACCAACAAACCCGAGAAATTTGCTGGCCGGAACTTCAAGCGATGAAAGAACTAGATGTTTTTCTATCTGTCGCTGAAGGAAGTTGCCTATGTTCTCACAACCGACTGCCCTGTAATGCCAAACCCAGAACCTATTGATGTCCATGAAAATGAACAAATCTTAGATGACCTATCCAAATGGAAGGATGCCGATTTTAAATGTAGAAACTTTATCTTGAATGAGCTATCCGACGAACTGTATGACTAGAGATGGCAAACAGGTTGGGTCGACCCGCGAACTGCCTGCGACCCGCCCGTTTAACCCGGCCCGCGAAACCATTGTTCGGGTTCGGGTCGAACCCGTTATCATTAACAGGTCGACCTGGGTCGCCAAAACACCGAAGCCAACCCGTCTAATCTGGCCCGGTAACCCGCGAAAAATAGGCTAACCTGCCCGCCAACCCACGGGTTACAAAGTACGGGTCAAACTTTCAACCCGTATGGGTCAAACATTCGATCCGCTCTGGGTCGACAACCCGCTGGTCCAACGGTCGGTTACTGTAGCACAGAGACGTTGTAACGGCTCTTTTAACCGTTTTTTGTGTTTTTTGTGTGTTTTTTTTAAAACCCTATAAATACCCCCCAAAACTCAAACAAAAAATTCACACCTTACTCTCTTACTCTTTCTACTATTATTACTCAATTTATTTCAATTTGGAACAATTGAACAAACAAGCTAGCAAGTCATATACACAATCAAATTCTGATCGTATCAAAGTCAAAATTCAACAGCATCTTCAAGTCTTCAACTCTCCTCCAACTCCAAGTGATCAAGTCTTCAACTCTCCTTCAAGCTCTCCTCGATTCTTCAATTCTGGATTTCTACTTTTACTTCTATTCTTATTTTCACGAGTTTTTTTTATATACGAGTATCCACGGTGAACGGTATCAAAATTTTATATCCCTCTTCTTCAATTTCAATTTTTTTTAGCTATAATTTTTGGTATCTTGTTTGTTGGTTGGTTTTTTTATCTTCTCTCTTACAACCCTCCTGTTTTCTAGATTTTTTTTTGTAACTTATCGTCCCTATATTGTGTAGTTTTTTTTACATACACCACTACACATAAACATGTCTAGATCACGCGGTAGCGGTCGTAGCCAAAGTGGGCAAGATTCCACCGGCACTTCCCGTAGGCCACCAATTGTCCCACATAATGAGCCCGCTGAAGAGTACCATGATCTTCCTACCCAACAATGGGGTACACACGATGAGTTTGTAGGAGACATACAATTAGAAGAAGAACCACAACAACAACAACAAGAAACCAAAACAACACAACCCCCTAGTGGTAAGAAAAGTAGAGGGGAAAGTAGTGATTGGCATAAATTTTACGATTAAATCCCGGACGAAGAAATACTGGGTGTAGGTTTGAAAACATGCCTAGTAGCGCTCGTATCAGTCCACCTCCCGTCGGTTACATCGACTATGTTGATCTCAGTGATCATAGCCACTAAAGGCTCTTCGGTAGTATTTTCCTGTGGTGCAGGAGTACTCGATCAACAGTTTCTAGCGATATGTCTAAAGCGATGACACTTCCAACACTCGATAGGATATGTTCCATTATTGTTGGTTTGGGCTTGCTGGTTATTTTCCTTATTCGGATTCTGACGTCCATTCTGACCATTCTGACGGAAGATCGAATTGAACTTCCGACTAGCATTCTTCTTGAACGGCTTGTTTTTCGGTTTCAAATGGACCTTCGCTTTGTTCTGTTGAACAAGCAATACTTCTTCTTTGTGGTCTTGTTTTCTGGATTCCTCCTCAACTCTAAGCCTAGTTATCAAATTCTCAATGGTCAGTTCCTTTGATTTGTGTTGCAGGATCTTCCAACCAGGTGGTAACTTATCGATCACCACAGCTACTTGAAATTTCTCATCGAGGGGTATTCCCTCTGAAATGATCTCATGAGCAATGTGCTGTGACTCGTGTGATTGAATAGTTACCAACTTGTCATCGACCATGGTGTATTTGAGATAACGACTGACTGCGAATTTGTTCGAGCTAGCCTCTTCGATGTCATATTTCTTTTGCAGGGCTTCCCAAACAGATCTAGCCGTATCGGACTGTAAGTAATAGTCATACATAGGGTTGGCATTCGGGTTGACCGGGCCTGGTCGGGTCGGACCCGCCCGGGTTGAAGGTTGACTTGGGCGGGTTCGGGTCGGGTCGGAGGCTCAACCGGGCCGGGCCGGACCGGGTCGAAGAGCTGAATTCGCAACCCGCCCAACCCAGGAACCCTTTCGGGTCCAACCCGGGTCGGTTCGGGTCGGGTCGCGGGTTGGCCCGTTTAGATAGTGGACTTTTTTTTTTACTTTAAAAAAATAATTTTAATAATAAACATTAAAAATCGTAATAATAATAACAAGATTGAAAGAGTGAAATTGCCAAAAAAATTGATATATTATTCATATGATTTCAAGTTATACAAGTTTCACAATTTGTAATAAGAAATAAAGATTTCACAAATTTATTTTATACACTAACAATTTCTTATATACAATTTCAATTTACTTCAATTTTCCTAGTTTGAAATAACAAGCAAAGATTTAATACCATTTTTTATCTATTTACAATTGTCTTCAATTTGATGGCCTTCAATTTGTTGTTGTTGACTTGTTGTTGTTGGTCTTGAATTCTTCATTTTGGTTGCTATTGTTGTTGTTATTGTTGTTCTTCTGGCGAGTTGTTTCCACTTATGGATGTAGATAATGCTTTTCCCTGTGTCCTATCTTCAGCCTTCAGCCAGTCTTCAGTGCAAATGAGCATCTCTAACGAATCGGACTTGAAGCGATTCCTGTAATCAGTTAGAACCCTGCCACTTGTAGAAAATACACTTTCAGAAGCAACTGTAGAGATAGGAGGAGTTAGTAGATCTTTAGCCATATATTTAAGAATACTATATGTGTGTTCATGGTCTTTCCACCATTGTAAAATATCTAGTAAAGAAGTAGAAGACTCAGAATCTTGTTGGTTATACCAATTTAATTCATTTGGTTGATTAGTCCTAGGTCTTTTGGATTGAATTTGTGCAAGTAAATTAAATGTTCTATCATAAAATTTACTCTTACCCTTACCTTTAGAAGTAGCAGAAGAAGAACTAATTACAGAAGTTGTGCTACTAGAAGCAAAACATCTATCATAATAATCATACAAGTTATTTAATGTAGATTCAAATTTAACTAAAAAAGAAGCTAAATCAATTTCAGTTTCTTCATCCCCAAGTAAACTAAAAAACATTTCAATCAAACTCTTCATACCTTCTAATTTGATACGAGGATCCATAACAGTAGCAACACAATACAACATAGGAGGAGGATTAAAATACTTCAAAAATTTTGTGTATGTAGGTTTGACAATATCACCAACAAAAGCATCATTTAACATTTCGTTAAAAGTTTGCATTATAGTAACTATTGAAATAAAAATGCTACTAGAAGTAGATTCATATGATTTTGAAAATTTGAAAGTTGCGGTTTTAAAAGGTTCTAAAAATTTCAACAAAGATTCAGTGTAATACCAATCGGGGGGAGTCATTTGAAAATTTGGCATATTATTTGCGATACAAAAATTATTTATACATGCTTTATATTCGGTAACAACCTGTAGTAAATCAAAGAGTTCCATTGGTGTTTAACATCCTTTGAAAATTTTCTAAAAGGTACATTTTGAAATCCTACACCAATTTTTTCATTCTTGAAATACGGTGCCACTTAATGTAATAAAATGTACACAACTTCTAATTTTAAGTATATATGGATCGGCTATTTTTAATGCATCTTGAACACATAAATTTAAAATATGATATGCACATCTAACATGAAAAATATTGTCAGATGGAGGGTTTAATGTGATTTTTAAAATACTAATTGATGTATTGTTGTTAGATGCATTATAAAAACTAATACACATAATTTTATCGCAAATATGAAAAACATTACAAATTTCTAAAATACAGTTTGCTATTTCAACGCCACTATGGGGATGGGACAACGCGACAAGTGATATGATCCTTTTTAGAAGAATCCAATCATTGTCGATCCAATGACAGGTTATTCCCATCATTGGAATATTGATGCAACCCATCCAACAATCCGAATTTAAACTAACTCTACAAGTTAAACTCCATAAAATTGCAATCAAAGCATCCTTCATTTCAGAGTACATTTTAAAACAATCCGATTTGCAAGTATTTCTAAGGATTCTTCTAAAATGACGGTTTAAGGCGGTTTGATTAAAATTTTCCAAGTCCCTACTCTCGAGATAGGAAAATGGTAACTCTTCCTTTATTACTAATCGGGCCATTTTTCGACGAACAAGATCGGGATCATAAGGGTGGCTATCAACTAGACCGGTCCCAAGGTGGATTTTTTGTTGGCCGGGTAGGTCAACAAGAAGGTCTTTATGGACACTTAGGATGTGTTGCTTAATTGTACCTGTGCCCTCACCACTCTTCCATTTGTATTGCATAGAACATGTTTTACAAACTAAACATGAAAATATCAAGTGAAACTAAACTGAGTGTCAAGTGTAGAAAACAGGAAAACACATGCGTAAAACCAAGTCAGGAAAACACAAGTCTATATGCGGACTCTCTAATGCGTACTTGTCGGAGTCTATGCATCCCACTCTACATAAGTCCGGTGCAAGCCCTTAACGTCTCCACATTATAGGGTTTAATTCCCCGCTGTGCAACTAATCCTAACACGATGACTACTACGAGATAAAGATAAACTGTGAGTATTAACCCATTCCCCGATAATTCCGGAGACTATTTCACACACACCTGGGAATCTTCGAGAATACCCTACACCGCAAGCAATGGCACCTCATCACACGAATACCACATGTGCATCGCCTCGATCTCGATAATTTCGGAGATCAATCCCACACCACAGGTAATTCCGAAAACTATTTCACTCACACCTGGATAATTCCGCGGATTATCTCACACCGCAAGCCATGCTGAGGTCCATAACTCATGTTCCCGTTCATCATATCACCACTAGTGCCTATCCCTATCATTTAGGTTATTTAATTACTTAACGAATCTCCAAGAGTTGGTGCACCCTACCGGACTTAACTCAACAACTGATCAACTAAAATACCTCAACAGGCCCAAACATGAATAATTTAACTGCCGGTATACTAGGGTCACACACACCCTCTAGAGACTCACACTCAAATGTTCAAACCAACTTTCAAACATAAATTGCTCAACTTAACATCTTGAAAACATATGTTCAATAGGAGGTAAAGTATAAAATAATAAGTTATAGATTAAAGCATTTAGAGAATAAATCATTTAAAGAACATTCAAAAATATAAAAGTACATCGGTATCAGTCGACTAATAACAAGCGTAAGTCGACTGTCCAGAAAGAGAATTCTATATTTTTAAGAAAATAATCTATGTCTTATAAGTCGACTTGTAAAGGTCATAGGTCGACTGTCCAGAGAGAAAATCCAATAATCTTTAAGAAAATATTCTAAGTATAGCAGTCAACTGAAAAGGGTCGTAGGTCGACTGTCCAGAGAGAAAAATTACAATAACTTTGAAAAATAATTCTAAGTGTACCAGTCGACTGTAAAAGGTATAGGTCAACTGTCCAGAAGGAAATTTCGAGAAAACTAAAGAACATAGCAACCGGGTCGTATCAGTCGACTGAAATTTCATACCAGTCGACTGTCGACCTACAGACTGTATACTTTTGGTTGTGCACAATTCAACCGATACGTAGTTTTACTTTATGAAAACGATTTCTTCAAAAATCATATTTCTTATATGTTCAAATATAACTGGTAGGACATATAATAGTCCACAAAACTAAATCAAACTACTTGAATTTATAAAAATAGAGATTTGTTGATTTCCTTCAATCAAACATGAAGTTGTGCATATCATCAAAATAGATTTTTCTAAAAATCAATTACTCATTGAAATTTCTTCGTATCCAGATCCAAAACATATAAATATCAAAATCTCAAAAGAATCCCCAATTTGGGTATATTCCTCAACTCGACTAAATTCTCAAATTTTGATTTTCAAGATATGATCTCTTGATTCATAACTTCCATTCAAATTGCTCAAAACTGAATTACTACTACAACTCACAACCATAATTAATTGATAACATCACCATGTCCAATTTGTATTTAACCAAATACTCAAAATCATAAGAGGTCTCACCTTTATTAGATTCATGCATAGAATTCACCATATTCATTCAATCCAACATTAACCCAAAAGAGAACGACTACCCACATACAATCCTATTTACAAACAACTAGGGTTTCACAAGATCCAATTTTTCCTTCCAATTCACAATGTGCATATTCATATTCAAACCCTAAACATGCATTCTAGCAATAAGATTCAACATCCAAGATCCATTAAACATCCATAGATCAAACAACCAAATTGTACCAAATCACATACATAAACAAATCAACAAAATAATTACATGCAAAATATACAAAGCAAACAAACATGTCACTCACATACATAAAACAAAACAACAAAACAATTATATTACTCACCTCAATTGAAGAAATCCCTTAAGAAAACTTCTCTTTTGCAAAATCTAAGATCCTCTTCTAAATTCCTCCAAAAAAATTAAAACTTTATGTTGCGCAGCGAAAGACGGCTGCATTTCTTTTAAATAGGCCAGAAATAGAGGATTTAGGGTTTTTAGACACATTTGCAAAATAACCCCTTTAAAATATAACTTTACATAAATAGATTCCTATACTTGGAAACTTGATAAAATCGATTAAATTGAGATTTAAAAGCAAAATAACCTCCGTATTTCCAGTCGGCATTATTTTAAAAGTCCAGAAAATATTTTTTGCACTTTCACCCCTCAAAATGACAATTATGCAAAAAGATCATTCTTTTCTTAATATTTGCAAATAGATCCAATAAATATCAGAAAAATCTAGAAAAATTACAAATAAATCCCAAATAATAAATAATGATTTTACCTAAAATAAATTTTAGCTTTTGAACTTCTCAAGAAAATATTTGCACGTATCTCGCACGTGTAAAAAGATAAATTTTCTAAAAATATTTATTAAATCCCAAAAATCATTTTAATTCATTTATAAACCTTTAAAAATAATATTTAAAAAATACGGGGTACTACATCATCGGTCTACGGATGAAAAACAGTCCTGAAATCGGTTTTGGTACCCAAAGCTACTTGCAACCCTTCCAAAACCTCGATGTGAACCTCGCATCCCTGTCAGAAACAAACGACACAGGAACCCCATGGAGTCTCACAATCTCATCAATGTATATATCTGCCAGTTTATCCAATGACCAAGTAATCTTCATAGACAGAAAGTGAGCTGACTTGGTCAAACGATCCACAATAACCAAAATTGAGTCGTTGCCCTTCAGACTCCTCAGCAACCCAGTGATGAAATCCATGCTGATATTCTCCTACTTCCATTCCGGAATGGGCAATGGCTATAACAAACCTCCAGGCCTCTGATTGTCCGCTTTGATATGCTGGCAAGTCAGACATCTCGCCACAAAGTCTGCCACATCTCTCTTCATACCCAACCACCAAAAGTGATGTTTGATGTCCTTGTACATCTTCGTGCCTCTAGGATATACTGAAAATAAGGTAATGTGTGCCTCCTGCAAGATACTCTCCCTTATATCTGCATTCTTCGGTACACAACCTCTCACCCATCCATAGAACACCATCTTGGACACGAAACTCTAATAATTTGCCTTCGGAAACCTGCTACAACATCCTTTAAATCTCTGCATCTGATTTCTAACCCTCCATAATCTGCTCTCTCAAGGAAGACTGCAACCTCAACTGAGCCAAAGATGCTTCCATACCCTGTAGTACAACCTCAATACCTACCTGATCTAACTCTGTTGTTAACTCTCTCTGAGTAGTGATCAAACTCGGCAGACTGCTCTTCCGACTAAGCTCATCGGCCACCACATTCGCCTTGCCTGGATGATAACTTGATCTCAGGGCGAATGTATTCCAACACTTCCAACCACCTTCTTGCCGACGATTTAGATCTCTCTACTATTAAACGTACTTCAAGCTCTTGTGGTCGGTGAACATGTTGACCTTTTCTCCATACACATAATGCCTCCATTGCTTTAAGGCGAAGATAATAGCTGCCAATTCTAGATCGTGCATCGGATAGTTCTTCTCATGCGGACGCAGATGCCACGAATCATTTGCAATAACCTTCCCTTGCTGCATCAAGACGCACCCCAAACCCCTGAGTGACGCATCACTGTAGATATCATAGTCCTTCCCAGCCTGCGACAAAGCTAAGATAGGCGTAGTAGTCAACCTCTCCGAAACGCGCCTCACACTTATCAGTCCAAATGAAAGCCACATTCTTCTGAGTCAATCCTGTCAAAAGGACTGCAATCTATGCATAGACTTGAATGAATCTCATGTAATACCCAGCCAAACCCAAGAAACCCCCGACTTCCTTCACTGTCATTGGCCTGAGCCAATTCTTGACTGCTTCGACCTTCTGAGGATCGGTAAACACTCCCTCCTTAGAAAGGATATGACCAAGGAAAGCTACCTCTACTTCCAAAACTCACACTTCGACAGCTTGACATACAAGAGTGCTCTTCGTCCGACTTCGAATATACCAGAATATCATCAATGAATACCACCATGAAGGAATCAATAAACGGCCGCATGATCTGGTTCATCATGTCCATAAACACTGCCGGTGCATTCGTCACTCCGAATGGCATCACCCAAAACTTGTAGAGTCCATGAAGAGTTCTGAAAGCTTTCTTGCTCACATCTTCCTCCTTAAATCGGACCTGATGATACCCTAACCGCAGATCAATCTTCAAAAATACAACTGCTTCCTGAAGCTTATCAAATAGTTCATCAATCCGTGGACGCAGATACTTGTTCTGAATGTTCACCTTGTTCCACTCCCGGTAGTCAATACACATCCTCATTGATCCATCCTTCTTCTTCACTAACAACACTGGTGCACCCCATGACGAAGTACTTGACCTGATGAATCCCTTACTAAGCAATTCCTCAATCTGCTTCTTAACTTCATCCTGCTCCACCGGTGCCATCCTGTACGGAGCCTTAGAAATCGGAGCATTTCCCGGCTGAATATTGATGCATAACTCAACATCTCGCTGTGGCAGTAACCCTGGTAGATCTTCCAAGAATATCGTAGGAAAATCCCTGACAACTGGAATGCTTCTGACTTCATCTGGAATCATCACCTTAGATACCATTGCAGCCACTTTCAGGTTCTTCTTCCCCTGAAAAGTCAATGCGGGTCCTCCCAGTGCCGTCACCAACACCTTTTCTTCTTGCATTCAATTGTAGCATCATATATTGCCATCCAATCAATGCCCACAATCACATCTATACCCAAGACTTACAGTTCGATGAGATCAATGTCGAATAATCCCCCACCAATCTCGATATTACAGCCCACGTAATACCGATCAGCAATCAATTCTTCCCCTGATGGTGTTGCCACAGATAAGACTCTGCCTGGAAATACCTTAGGTTCCACACCTAAAACTTTAGCAAAATTGGGCGACACAAATTTATGCGAAGAACCAGTATCAAATAAAACTTTTGCTTTTATTCCATTAATCAAGACAAATCCCTGGATCACAACTTCTGAGTTACTCGCATCCACCTCAGTTAATGCGAACACTCACCCCTGACTCTGGAATTTACCTTCGCTTGCACCTTCCTTCTTCAACTGCGGACAGTTTGGTCTGATATGGCCTTCATGACCACACTGATAACAAGAACACACCTTAGGTGGTTTGGTGCATGCTGTCTGATAGTGGCCTGCCTCTCCACATTTGAAACAAGTCACGTCTCAAATTGCGAGTGCCTTCTGCTCTGGCCTACTGAACCTGCCCTGCTTCACTGGGAGCTTCTTCCTACTCTGATTAGATGCTTGCCTCTTGTTCTTGTTCCAAGTCTCCTGCTTCGTCTGGAACTGATCCATATCTTCCTCTGTCATTGCTGCTCTCCTGGCCAGCTTACAAGCCTTCTGATGCCCAATAGTATCATCCATGACTGCAGATTCGGCCTCAAGCCCTGCTTAAATTTCTTGGCCTTCTTCGCTTCATCAACAATTAGCTCCGGTGCATACCTTAATAGTAGGACAAACTTAGTATCCTATTCATGCACTGACATGCTGTCTTACTATAGGTTCAAGAATTCTGTTGCCTTCTTCTCCTGAATATCCAGAGGAATGAAATGATCCTTGAACTCCTCCAGAAAAGCCTCCCAAGTCTCCTGCTTACCCCCAAAAGTCCTCTTCACTGACTGCCACCAGACGCCAGCATTCTTCACTAACTACATTGTAGCCAACTTTACCTTGTTGGCTGCTGGGGTTTCCAAAACCTTGAAGACTACCTCCATCTATCTAATCCAATCATCAGCCTCATTTGGATCAGACTGCCCTTCAAAAATAGACTGCTTCATCCACTTGAAGGAGTCCACCTGCTTAATTGGATCAGCATTAACAAGTACTGATCCAGCCACTTGATTCTGATTCCGAGTCATGTTGGCTGCCATGAATGTCTTCAAGGTCTTATACACCATGGCAATTTTCGTCTCTAGATCAAGTCTGCCCCCTGGGAACCCTCAGCCCCATCATTATTTCCACCTTTCCTGGTCTTCGGTCCTGCCATTATACTGAATGCTGCAAAATGAGGAAAAATTTAGAGCATCACAACAGAATTCATATTCACATCAATACCTTATGGCAATATCTCAATCATGCCCCAAACCATATCATCTTGTTTTAATTCCATGTGATACTCACACTCTAATGTCCACACCTAGGTACTCACACTCTAATGTCTACACCTAGGTTTATTCTTCTACCAGGTTTATCATTAATATTGAAGCATGCTCTGATACCAAACTCTGTAGCGCCCGAATTTTCAATAAATAAATTCAGAAATATGTGGCATAATTCCTAGCATCTAACTCAACGTAATAGTAAACATAGGCACACAGAACCTTTATTACATCAATTCTTTATAGCACAGCAGAAATTAAATACCTTCAATTACACTATCTTTCCTTTACAACCCATTCTTTTATAATTATGCATAAAATATATCATCATTCTACCACATGCATCCAATCCCAAGATAACGATACCTACCTTTAAAATATGAGGCAAGTGATAACCCAAACCCCCGAAACTACAGGGTCAGCCATAACGGTGTGAGACTTTAAAAGAAACACAAATTAAAGAAAGCATAAAGAATAAATTCATAATCAACATATCCCCACAGAAGTAACAAATGGAAAAGAAATAACGATAAATAAAGCATAAAACATCAAGTGGAACTAGGCTAAGTGTTAAGTCTAGGAAAACAGAAAAAAAAATCATGCACAATACAAGTCAAAAAAAAAAAACACAAATGTAGTATGATGACTCTCTAATGCATACTTGTTGGATTCTATGCATTCCATACTACATAAGTCCAGTGCAAGCCCTTACCGTTCTCCACTTCAAAGGATTTAATCCCTCGTTACGCAACTAATCCTACTACGGTCATAGAAACAAGATCTAGAATACTCCGCGAATAGGCCTAACAACCCTCGGCGCGCAAGCATTATGTAAGTATAGCTCTAACTCCGGAGAATCACCTCTCTGCTGTAGGCCTGCTGACCCTCGACATGCAGATACATAGTACATCCCACGAATAGGCCTTCCTACCCTCGACGAGCGAATGCACCGTATGTTTCATGAATAGGCCTACAGACCCTCGACACGCGAACATACAAACTGTCATCTAGACATTCCGTGAATAGGTCTGCAAAGCTTCGACACACGAATATACTAGGGACAGAACAACACACATTTCTGGAATACATTCGTTGGACTAACAAAAGAGCTCATACTTACGTTTCCCAAGTTCTATCATATATCCACTAGAGCATGTCCTTAGGTTGATTATTATTAATTAAAACACAAATTCCCCTTCCCAAGAGTTGGTGTACCCTGTCGGACTTAATTCAACCAAAATAACCCCAAGGCCCCAACTGGCTAATATCAACAAAATCTCATCTGTTGGTTTATAGGAATCTCACTCAACCTCTAGAGACTCATAAATCGAATATCAACACAAATCTTTCATTAAAACTCTTGGTTGCATCCCTAATCCATTCATATTAAGAAAACTTCTTTAATCAAACAAATCCAAATTTATCCAAATACCCCCAAATTTCCAGAAGTAAAATCTGAGATTAAATCTCTTGAACAACTGAATTTCACATTTGAAGTCATAGAAAACTCACAAAACATCAACCTCTCCAAATCCATATATAATTCGCTTTCTAAATACGAGTTAAACTCTATTATAATAAAAAAATAACTCTCTGTAAAATACAGTAATCTTTAACAAAAACTTCATCCAAAATAGTAGATCAATAATCCATAAGTTCGAAGAAATAATCGTTCAAGAAAAATAGCAAAAACTCAATAAAAACAATCAGTACAACAGCTGTCGGTCGACCGACATCACAGTTCAAATAACAGCGGTCGACTGACATGCTAGAATTCTAAAACCATGCAATTGACAGTCGACCATTAATTCAAGTGTTGTTCTTGGGAGGTCGACCGTCATGCCAAAAACAGCTTCTCCAAATTTCGTGCACTTTTCAACTGATACATAGTTTTTAATCTTTAAAAGCATGAATTCGTGAAATTGAAATCCTAAGATGATCAAATACAACTTGTCTAACATACTCGAGTTTATAAATTAAATCAAACTCTCAACAAATTCACAAAAGAGCATTTTTTCATCAAAATCTTCCAATCTGGAATGTATATATCTATATGTGTGTATATGTGTATATGCATCAGTAACTTCATCAAAATTCATTGTATATGAGTAGTATAATATTTCAAATCAAAGCTCAGTATCAATATAGGTCAAGATCCACTTGAAAATATCACAAAACTGAAAAATCCACTTTTCGGCCTACACCATCAGACCCGAATATCAAAACCCAACTTCAACATATAAAGACTTGACCTTTTGATCCGCAAACCTCTCTTGCAAATCATCAAATGTACATATAAACTAGTTATATCAATTTTTCCATGATTATATGTGTCTACAACAATTATTTAGCCAAGTTCCATCCAACCAAAACATCAAAACAAATCATATATTCTTCAAGCAATAAAGAATCCATCTTTAATCACTATATGGATTATACATCTTACAATTCTCAGTACACATGATTTAAACAGCAAGAAAATGGCATATCCATAATTTCTACTAAGTTCTTAGCATTCTTAAGACATCTATACAGTAGATTTAATCATCCAATGCATATTATCCGTAAAAGTTCTATTTTAATTACTCATTCATCAATTTATTCTTTATATTATCACACAATCATCTAACATGCATTCTACTAGACAAATCATTAGATTTAACATGCATAGAACAACAAGAAGTCAAGTTCATATCACACACCTTAATAAAGAATCAACGAAGATAATAAAGAAATAAGAAAAACTCCTCCTTTTGCAAAAATCCAAGATTCTTGCTTCGAAACTCCAAGAAATCAATAATAAAAATATAGTTTTTGTTTTGTGCAGAAAAGAGACGGCTACTACTGCTACCTATATAGGCCGAAATCTAGTTTTTAGGGTTTTGAGAAGATTTTGCAAAATATTCTTTAGAATATATCTTTACATATATGGATCCTTTATACTAGGTAACTAGAATAACCAATTTAATTGTGATTAAATCCAAAGTATTATCCCCAGATCTGGCCGACATCTATGGCAAACCAGAAAAATTGATTTTGTAATTTTTGCCTCCAGGTGGCAATTTTGCAAAAAGACCCTTCTTTAATAAATTAGCAAAATAAGCCAAATCTATTAGAAAAAAATTAAAATTTTTACCTCTGAGTTGGCCAGCCATCATGCCTAGTCCAGAAATCCGAAAATCTAGTGTTTTTACTCCAAGTGGTAATTTTGCACAAGAGCCCTCTTTTTTGTAATATTTGCAAATATGCCGAATAAATATATAAAAAATCCAGAAAATTCAAATAATACCTACTAATCAATATTTGGTTTCCCCAAAATAATTTCTGACTTTGAGTTTCTCAAGAGAATATTTGCACGTGTTTTGCATGTGCAAAAAGATAAATTTCAGAAAAATATTTATTAAATAACCAAAAATCACTTTAATTCATTTATTAATCTCAAGACATTATTTAAAATTCCAGGGTGTTACTTCAGTCCCTCCTTAGAATAGTTCTGTCCTCAGAACTACCGCTAATAGGGACCAAACAATATAAGCAAAAGATGCAATCACATAAATGAAAATACAGTTTAAAGAATGCAATTACACAAGAGCATACAATTCAACCAAAAAAATATAATCATACAAAGAGCTAAGGAAAATCCTTCTACATGCGATCCTCCGACTCCCAAGTAGCTTCCTCAAACAGCTGGTTCCTCCACAATACCTTGACCATAGGTGTCATCTTATTCCTCAACACCTTCTCCCGGCGATCAACAATATCTACAGGCTGTAGTCCTTTAGGCACTTCCGTCAGCTGATGACTCTGATGTGACACGTACTTCCTCAACATCAACACATGAAACACATCATGAACTTGTGCCAATTTCTCCAATAGTTCCAACTTAAATGTTGTCTTACCAATCCGCCTCAAAATCCTGTATGGCCCAATGTACCTTGGCGACAACCTGCCTCCCTTCCCAAACCTGATCACTCCTTTAGTCGAAGATACCTTGAGAAAAACTGCATCCCTAACCTCAAACTCCAAGTCCCTTCGTCGAGTATCTGCATATTTCTTCTACCGACTCTGGGCCTTGACCAACCTCTTACGAATCAGTTCGATCTTCTCCGATGTCTACTGCACAATCTCCGGCCTAAACATCTGCGTCTCTCCAACCTTGTCCCAACAACCAGGTGTCCTGCACTTCCTCCCGTCCAAAGCATAATAAAGAGCCATACCGATACTTGCATGGTAACTGTTGTTATAAGCAAACTCAACCAATGCCAAGTACTTCTCCCAACAGCCACCAAAATGCATAAGACAAGCCCTCAGCATATCCTCCAATACATGATTCACCCTCTCAGTCTGATCATCGGTCTGCGGACGAAAGGAAGTACTGAAATTGGTTCTGGCACCCAAAGCTGCTTGCAAACCCTTCCAAAACCTCGATGTGAACCTCGCATTTCTGTCGGAAATAGTCGACACAGGAATCCCATGAAGACTCACAATCTTATCAATGTATAGCTCTGCCAGTTTCTCCAACGACCAAGTAAACTTCATAGACAGAAGGTGAGCTGACTTGGTCAAACGATCCACAATAACCTAAATTGAGTTGTTGCCCTTCGGACTCCTCGGCAACCCAATGATGAAATCCATGCTGATATTCTCCTACTTCCATTCCGGAATGGGCAATGGCTGTAACAAACTTCCAGGCCTCTGATTCTTCAGTTTGATCAGCTGGCAAGTCAGACATCTCGCCACAAGGTTTGCCACATTTTTCTCCTATCCGACCACCAAAAGTGCTGTTTGATGTCCTTGTACATCTTCGTGCCTCCAGAATGTACTGACAATAAGGTACCGTGTGCCTCCTGCAAGATACTCTCCCTTAAATCTGCATTCTTCGGTACACATAACCTCTCACCCATCCATAGAACACCATCTTGGACACAGAACTCTAATAACTTACCTTTGGAAACCTGCTGCAACATCCTCTGAATCTCTGCATCTGATTTCAGACCCTCCATAATCTGCTCTCTCAAGGAAGGCTGCAACCTAAACTGAGCCAAAGATGCTCACATACCCTGTAGTACAACCTCAATACCTACCTAATCTAGCTCTGCTGCCAAATCTCTCTGAGTAGTGATCAAACTCGACAGACTGCTCTTCTGACTAAGCGCATTGGCCACCACATTTGCCTTGCATGGATGATAACTTGATCTCAGTGCAAATGTCTTCCAACACTTTCAGCCACCTTCTCTGCCGAAGAGTTAGATCTCTCTGTGGTTAAATGTACTTCAAGCTCTTGTGGTCGGTGAACATGTTGACCTTCTCTCCATACACATAATGCCTCCACTGCTTTAAGGAGAAGATAATAGCTGTCAATTCCAGATCATGCGTCAGATAGTTCTTCTCATGCGGACGCAACTGCCACGAACCATATGCAATAACCTTCCCTTCCTGCATCAAGATGCACCCCAAACCCCTGAGTGACGCATCACAGTAGATATCATAGTCTTTCCCAGCTTCCGGCAAAGCTAAGATAGGCAAAGTCATCAACCTCTCCTTTAACTCTAGGAAACTCGCTTCACACATATCTGTCCAAGTGAAAGCCAAATTCTTTCGGGTCAATCCTGTTATGCAATCTGTTCATATACCTGAATGAATCTCCTATAACACCCTGCCAAACCCAAGAAACTCCCAACTTCCTTCACTGTTGTTGGACTGAGCCAATTCTTCACTGATTCGACCTTCTGAGGATCGGTAACCACTCCCTCCTTAGAAAGAATATGACCAAGGAAAGCTACCTCTACATCCAAAACTCACATTTCGATAGCTTGACATACAAGAGTGGTCTTCGTCCAACTTCGAATATACCAGAATATCATCAATGAATACCACCATGAAGGAATCAAAAAATGGTCACAAGATCCGATTCATCATGTCCATAAACACTGCCGGCGCATTCGTCACTCCGAATGGCATCACGAAAAACACATAGAGTCCATGACGAGTTCCGGAAGCTATCCTGCTCACATCTTACTCCTTAACTCGGACCCGATGATACCCTGACCGAAGATCAATCTTCGAAAATACAACTGCTTCCCGAAACCTATCAAACAGATCATCAATCCGTGGAAGCAGATACTTGTTCTGAATGGTCACCCTGTTCAACTCCCGGTAGTCAATGCACATCCTCATTGACTCATCCTTCTTCTTCTCTAACACTGGTGCACCCCATGGAGCAGTACTCGACCTGATGAATTCCTTACTAAGCAATTCCTCAATCTTCTTTTTAACTTCATCTTGCTCCACCGGTGCCATCCTGTAGGGAGCCTTAGAAATCGGAGCACTTCCCAACTGAATATTGATGCATAACTTAACATCTCGCTGCGGCGGTAACCCTGGTAGATCTTCCAAGAATACCGTAGGAAAATCCGTGACAACTGGAATGCTTCATACTTTATCTGGAATCATCAATTTAGATACCATTGCAGCCACTTTCGGGTTCTTCTTCTTCCCCTAGAAAGTCAATGCGGGTTCTCCCGGTGCCTTCACCAACACCTCTTTCTTTTTGCATTCAATTGTGGCATTATATATTGCCATCCATTCAATCCCCACATTTAAATCCACCCAAGACTTGCACTTCGATGAGATCAATGCCGAATAATCACCTACCAATCTCGATATCACAACTTTCGTAATACCGATCAGCAATCAATTCTTTCCCTGATGGTGTTGCCACTGACAAGACTCTACCTGAAAATACCTTGGGTTCCCCACCTCAAACTTTAAAATTGGACAACACAAATGTATGCGAATAACCAGTATCAAATAAAACTTTTGCTTTTATTCCATTAATCAAGACAAATCCCTGGATCACATATTCTGAGTTACCCGCATCCTCCTCATTTAATGCGAACACTCGCCCCTGCCTTTGGAATTTACCTCTGCTAGCACCTTCTGTAATATCCCGGACGGATATTATATTTATATAATTATTATTTTTAAAGTTAAAATATTTTTTTTAGAAATTACTAGTTTTTCTAATAAAACTTTATCTGGATATATATACTAGTAAGTATATACAGGTATTGTATCAGTTTTGTGCACTTGTACAAAATCTTGAAAAATACATTTTTGAGAAAATGTCTGGAAAATCCCGGGCAGATATTAAAAAAATATTATTTTCAGATATGAATTTTTTTTGGTGGACATCACCCGGTTTTATTAATAAACATTAACTATGTATATATACTGGTCAGTATACGACTGTTTTGTATCAAATTGATATTGAAATCTTCCGAGCCGATAATAAAATTATTTTATTTTTATTTCTCGGAATTAAATTATTTTTGTATAGATTATTTGTTTTAACTAATAAAAATTATCTGTATAATCAGATATAGGTACGTACGTGTATCGTATCGATTTCGTACGTTGTACGAAATCATGTAGTATGTGATTTTTGGGAAATGTTCCTTATTTTTATCAATCATGATCAAATGGAGGGTAGAGAGTAGATTGGGTGTTGATTGCAATTTAAAATTTGCAAATTGAACGGATTGGGGTTTGATTGCAATTTAAATTTGCGAATTGATTCAAATTTGTGTGAGCCACAAGAGAGAGAGACAAGCACATCTCTCTCTCTCCCTCCTCTATATGAGGCTGGCCAAGCAACAAAAGGAAAAAGCCCTTTCATTTGGTTCCTTCATCCCATCTCTTCTCTTCTCATTCTACTTCATCTAATACTTGTTTTTGTTTTAGAAAAAATTCGAGAAAGAAAAAGAAGAGAGGATCAAAACCAAAGGAAAAGAGATTTTTTCATGGGTTTCATTTCTTTCATGGGTTCTTGAAGAGGAGCAAGAACAATGAGCAGGGAGGAGAAGGGCAAGGCTAGTTCTTCCTACAAACCAATTTGGGTGGGGGTTTCTCATTCTCATGGTTTATTTTACTTATTATTAGGTTTATTATTGTTGTATGTTGTTGTATTGAGTTAGTTTCATGTGCCTATGAAGTTTGAAGTAGTAGAACATAAAATAGAACCATAAAGATTCAATTTTTGTCATTTTAGGGTTAAATTTGTTTAACTATGTAAACGGTGGAATTTTGACCCAAAATTAATTTTTTTGGTTCCTATAAGTGTTATTAGCATGCTTGAATTTTTTTGGATTTTTTGGAGTGGTTTTGATGGGTGAAACGACCATTTTCGCAAAATAGCGAGCGCGGGCAAAGGACAGCACTTGCTATTTTGAGGGTGAACAACGGCCTAGGTTCGAGGGGCTAGAACATGGTGTTCCTTATGAAATTTGGAAAAGGACCAACTCGGAAGTTGTAGTAGACATTCTCACCTTTCCAAAATGTCCTATTTGGATAGATTCCGATAAGATGCGCAAAGGTTATGGCCATTACAAAACAGCATAGTCAGCTTTAGCTGAAGCGCTCATTGTTTTGCTTCCTTATTATTTTTGAGTGTCTTACTTGCGGAAACAAAGGAAGTGACCAACTAGAGAGTTTTAGTAGACTTTCTCACCTTTCCAAATTAACCTATTTGGTTAGATTCCGATAAGCGGAGTAGGAGTTATGGTCTTTACAAAACACAGCAGCCATGTTTGGCTGAAGCGTTCACTGTTTGGCTTCTTTTTTGTTTTTGAGTGTTTTACTTGTCGAATCTTAGGAGGTGACCAACTATGAAGTTGTAGTAGACGTTCTCCCCTTTTCAAATTTCCCTCTTGGGTTACATTCCGATCAGTGAAGTAGAAGTTATGGCCCTTGTAAAACAGCACAGTCAGCTTTGGCTGAAGCGCTCACTGTTTGGCTTCTTTGTTGTTTTTGAGTGTCTTACTTGTTGAATCTAAGGAGGAGACCAACTAGGAAGTTGTAGTAGAGTCTCTCAACTTTTCAAATTGACCTATTTGGTTAGATTCCGATAAACGGAGTAGGAGTTATGGCCCTGGAAAAATAGCGCAGTCAGCTTTGGCTGAAGCACTCACTGTTTTGCTTTCTTGTTGTTTTTCTGTGTCTTACTTGTTCAATCTGAGGAGGAGACCAACAAGGAAGTTTTAGTAGAGTCTATCACCTTTCCAATTTGACCTATTTGGTTAGATTCTGATAAGCGGAGTAGAAGTAGAAGTTATGTGCCTTGAAAGTTTCAGCCTTGCTGTAGCTTCGACTGTCCTTGCTTAGTTTTTTCGTCTGTTCAGAGGATGGTAGATTGAGTCCCATAGGGAATCTGAAAAAGTGTTCAACTAGAGAGTTTTAGTATATTTTCCCACCTTTCTAGAAAGTATGATTTGGTTAGATTCCGCCAAGTAGAGCAAAAGTTACAAGCTCTCAAAGTTTCAGCTTTGCTTTACCTTAGGCTGTCTTTTGTTAGTGTTTGCGTGTGTTCAAGGGACGGTAGATTGAGTTTCATAAAGAATCTGGAAAAGTGTTCAACTAGAGAGTTGTAGTATATGTTCCCACCTTTCCAGAAAGTAGGATTTGGTTAAATTCCGAAAAGCATAGAAAAATATACGACCTTTGTAAGTTTCAGTTTTTTTTGTCAAACCTGTTGTTTTTCGTTAGCTTTTGCATATGTTCAAGGGATGGTAGATTGAATTCCATAAGGAATCTGGATAAGTGTTCAACTAGAGAGTTGTAGTATATGTTCCAACATTTCTAGAAAGTATGATTTGGTTAGACTCAGATAAGTAGAGCAAAAGTTACAAGGTGTAGAAGTTTCAGCTTTTCGTTTTTAAAATCCACAATTTGGTTAAACTGTTTGCGTGTGTTCGATGGACCAGATTTTGGATTCCTTATAGAATCTGAAAAAGTGTTCAGCAAGGAAGTTTTAGGAGATGTTCTCACCTTTCTAAAAAGTCTAATTTTGTCGAATTCCGATAAGCATAGCACTGGTTGCTTCTAGGCTGGCGGAAGGTTTTTATGTCGCTTTTGGGCTTCTCACTGGTAGTATGCCTATTTTAGACTATTAGTAGATTCTTCTTTTGCTTCTAATTATAGAAGATCAAGTTTTGCTAGTATGCACGCTTGGTTGCTTCTAGGTTGTTAGAATACCGGTATGGTTGTTTTTATATGTGGTTTTGCTCATTCGCGGCTCGCCTGGCTCGTATGTAGTTGTGGTCTCATACGTAGCTTATTTGGCTCGTATGTATGTTGTTATCTCATACGCAGCTCGCCTGGATCGTATGTAGTTGTTGATTTCATACGTAGCTTGTATAGCTCGTATGTGTTTTGTTTACTCGTATGTAGCTCATTAGCTAGTACGCAGTTTGATGTGCTCGTCTAGGGTGATATAATTGCCCTAGGGGCTATCGACTAACAAGATGTGTGTTTACCTTACTCCTAAGGGACTGTGGACGAGTCATTTCGCGTGTACCATCAGATCTTAACCGGGTTGGTTGATCGCGGACCGGAGTGTTGATGAAATCCAAGTTCAGGGTAGTAGCATGCGAATACGTTCGTATTGTCGGGGTCTTGGATCGATAGGCCATGAACCAGATCCTTAGGGATTCTGTTAAGTCTAGGTTGAGCAGCCTAGTACAGTTACCTTGCGAAGTCTAACTTAAGACTTAGCATGTTGTGTAAGTTCTGTTGTCATCCCTCAGTTTGTTTAGGGTTAGTGACATTGTTTAGGGTTAGTGACATTGTTTTGTTGTCATCACTACTTAACCAATATTTATTATTATTTTCTCGCCAAAGGAAAGAGTTAGTATTAAGGGTGATACCTTGAGATCCGACCTGTCCTATAGGCCGGCACTAGGTGGTGTTATTGGGTTGTACCCTTCTTGTTAAAGAGATACGGTCTATTTCTTCTCACGAGTTGGGAGCACGAGACCCGTATCTCATCTGTTAATTTCTGAAGTGCCTTGATAAGGCGGGAGCGATTCTTGTCGGAGCTAGGGAGGATGGACCCCCGGAACTCCGTCTTGTCTTATATCTAAGGGCGAGAAGCCATAGACTACGGTCTGGCTAGGGGGCCACAGGGGATGCTTTGAGCTAACCTGTGTTGTAGTTAACTCCAAAGGTTCGTCAGATATTTGAGTGAGGTCCGGTGCGCCTGGCGAGATTAGACCTGTAATGCCCCTGCCCCTAGCTCAGACAATTTATACAATTTATAAGACAAATTAGATACTATGTAGTACAATTGCCCACCACAGGCTACCTCTCAAAAGTTGGTTAACCGATTAGGTGACTCTTGATCATAGGCTATTATATTTTAATATTATTTATTTTTAGTTAATTACCGATGTGGGATAATTTCACTATCTCTTACCTTCTCCGCTGCACATATATCCGGGTGGGCCCTCATGGTAAGCCACGTCACCCTTGGGCATTTGACCGAAGTCAACATCTCATACAACAGCCAAGGAAACTTTGCTGGCTTTGCATTTCATGTTTACCATGGGCCCCCCATCACATCACACCATTTCATTTAATTTCAAAATTTCCATCAAATCCATTTACATTCTTTTTTACAAAGTTACAACAGCCATACTTATATTCTTTAACAACATATATATATATATATATATATATATATATATATATATATATATATATATATATATATATATATATATATATATATATATATATATATATATATATACTTATTTATTTATACTCTTTTGAAAATTACGGGGTGTTACAAGACCGTTTTAGAGCAACCTCATCAGTCATGTCGTATCTTCAGAAACAAGTCGAGTACAAGAGTAGAATTCATGGCGCGAGTTAAAATCCCTATATATGAAGAAACAGCTTGATAAAGGGCGTATGTAGTATGGGCTGCATACTGTCCCAGTGTCTCGCTTGCATTAGAATAAAAGCATCCTTGCATTAGTAATCTTGCATTAGAGTCTAAGTCATAACATACACTGACACATCATTTATATATACATGTTTCTCTTTTCATCAATTTGTTTGCTATAGTTGAGATTCGCTGCTAGTTATCAGCCTTAAAGCATCAGTATATGTACTAATGTCCCCACTTCAATAGGTACTGGATCGCAGAAGTACAGGTACAGGATTTAGGAGGACTCAAGGCAAAAGAAGCAAGGAGTCGATTTCATTTCAATTTTCCACTGTAATATATGTTGTAATTTCATTTGTAACAATTATTGTAATTTATTTATTTATTTGTTGGAAAGCATCCAAGTGAAATACCAAGTATTGTTCTTTATTCATTGTACTCTAATGTAAATTGTTGAAAGTTGTAATACTTGGGATTGTAAAGGTATTATTGTAACACTGTTGTAATGTATTACAGTTTTATAACATTCGAACTTGTAATACATTTGTGTTGAATAAAAAGTTTTAAATTTTCGTATTTTTCTGTGTATTGTGGCTAATTAAAGGAAAGATTCTGACTTATGTCACGGTTTCCCTGTGTATGGAAATCGGGGCGTTACACCTTACTTCTTCAACTGCGAACAGTTTGGTCTCATATGGCCTTCACGACCACATTGATAACAAGACCGCACCTTAGGTGGTTTGGTGCATGCTGACTGATAGTGGCCTGCCTCTCCACAGTTCAAACAAGTCACGCCTTGAATTACGGGTGCATTCTGCTCTGGCCTACTGAACCTGTTCTGCTTCACTGGGAGCTTCTTCCCACTCTGATTAGATGCTTGCCTCTTGTTCCTGTTCCAAGTCTCCTGCTTCTTCTGGAACTGATCCATATCTTCTTTTGTCCTTGCTGCTCTCCTGACCAGCTTATCAAACCTTCTGATGCCCAACGGTATCATCCGCGACCTCAGATTCGGCCTCAAGCCCTGCTCGAATTTCTTGGCCTTCTTCGCTTCATCAACTTTCAGCTCCGGTGCATACCTTGATAGCTGGACGAACTTATTTTCATATTCGCGCACCAACATGCTACCTTGTTGTAGGTTCAAGAATTCCGTTGCCTTCTTCTCCTGAATATCCAGAGGAAAGAAATGATCACCGAACTCCTCCAAAAAAGCCTCCTAAGTCACCTGTTCATCTCCAAAAATCCTCTTCACTGACTTCCACCAGACGCCAGCATCCTTCTCTAACTGCAATGTAGCCAACTTTACCTTGTTGGCAGCTGGGGTTTCCATAACATCGAAGACTACCTCCATCTATCTAATCCATTCATCAGCCTCATTTGGATCAGACTGCCCTTCAAAAACAGACTGCTTCATCCGCTTGAAGGACTCCACCTGCTTAATTGGATCAGCATTAACAAGCACTGGTCCTGCCACTTGATTCTGATTCCGAGTCATGTTGGCTTCCATGAATGTGTTCAAGGTCTGATACACCATGGCAATTTTCGTTTCTAGATCAAGTCCGCCCCCCTGGGAACCCTCAGCCCCATCATTATTTCCACCTTTCCTGGTCTTCGGTCCTGCCATTATACTGAATACTGCAAAATGAGGAAAAACTTAGAGCATCACAATACAATTCATATTCACATCGATACCTTATGGCAATATCTCAATCATGCCCCAAACCATATCATCTTGTTTTAATTCCATGTGATACTCACACTCTAATGTCCACACCTAGGTACTCACACTCTAATGTCCACACCTAGGTTTATTCTTATACCAGGTTTATCATTAATATTGAAGCATGCTCTGATACCAAACTCCGCAGTGCCTAAATTTTCAATAAATAATTAGAAATATGTGGCATAATTCTTAGCATCTTACTCAATGTAATAGTAAACATAGCCACACATAAAAAAATTTTCAACCTTTATTACATCAATTCTTTACATAGCACAGCGGAAATTAAACACCTTGAATTACACTTTCTTTCTTTTACAACCCATTCTTTTACAATTTTGCATAAACTATATCATCATTCTACCACATGCATCCAATCCCAAGCTAACGGTACCTACCTGTAAAATATGAGGCTAGTGATAACCCTAAACCCCAAAACTACGAGGTTAGCCATAACAGTGTTAGTGACATTAAAAGAAACACAAATTAAATGAAGCATAAAGAATAAATTCATCATCAACACATCCCCACAGAAGTAACAAACGGAAAATAAAATAACGATAAATAATGCATAAAACATCAAGTGGAACTATGCTGAGTGTCAAGTGCAGGAAAACAGGAAAAAACATCATGCATAATACAAGTAAAAAAAACCACAAATGCAGTATGATGACTCTCTGATGCTTACTTGTCGGATTCAATGCATTCCATACTACATAAGTCCGGTGCAAGCCCTTATCGTTCTCCACTTTAAACGGTTTAATCCCTCGTTACGCAATTAATACTACTACGGAGATAGAAACAAGATCTAGAATACTCCACGAATAGGCCTAACAACCCTCGACGCGCAAGCATCATGTAAGCATACCTTGAACTCCGCAGAATCACCTCCCTATAGTGTACTCCACGAATAGGCTTGCCGACCCTCGACGTACAGATACACAGTACATCCAGTGAATAGGCCTGCCGACCCTCGATGCGCGAATGCACTGTATGCTCCGTGAATAGGCCTATCGACCCTCGATATGCGAACATACAAACTATCCTCTAGACATTCCGTGAATAGGCCTGCCGACCATCGACACGTGAATATACTAGGGACACAAAAACACACAATCCTAGAATACATTCGTTGGACTAACAACAGAGTCCATACTTACGTTTTCCAAGTTCTATCACATCTCCGCTAGTACCTGTCCTTAGGTTGATTATTATTAATTAAAACACAAATTCTCCCTCCCCAGAGTTGGTGTACCCTGCCGGACTTATTCCACCAAAACAACCCCAAAGCCCCAACTGGCCAATATCCACAAAATCTCATCTGCCAGTTTATAGGAATCCCATCCAACCTCTAGAGACTCACATATCGAATATCAACACAAATATTTCATTAAAACTCTTGGATCCATCACCAATTCTTTCATATTAAGAAAACTTATTTAATCAAACAAATCCAAATTTATCCAAATACCCACAAATTTCCAGAAGTAAAATATGAGATTAAATCTCTTAAACAACTGAATTTCACATTTGAAGTCATAGAAAACTCACAAAGCATCAACCTCTCGAAATCCATATATAATTTGCTTTCTAAATACGAGTTAAACTCTATTATAATAAAAATATAACTCTCTACAAAATACAGTAATCTTTATCAAAAACTTCAACTAAAATAGTAGATCAATAATCCATAAATTCGAAGACAGTCGATCGTCAATTCAAGTGTTGTTCTTGGGAGGACGACCGTCATGCCAAAAACAGCTTCTTCAAATTTCGTGCAATTATCAACTGATACATAGTTTTTAATCTTTAAAAGCATGAATTCATGAAATTAAAATCCTGAGATGATCAAATACAACTTGTCTAACATACTGGAGTTTATAAACTAAATCAAACTCTTAACAAATTCACAAAAGAGCAATTTTTCATCAAAATCTTCAAATCAGGAAGGTATATATCTATATGTGTATATATGTGTATATGCATCAGTAACTTCATCAAAATTCATTGTGTATGAGTAGTATAATGTTTCAAATCAAAACTCAGTATCAATATAGGTCAAGATCCACTTGAAAACATCACAAAACTCAAACATCCACTTTTCGGCCTACACCATCAAACCCGAGTATCAAAACCCAGCTTCAACATGTAAAGACTTGACCTTTTGATCCCCAAACCTCCCTTGCAACTCGTCAAATGTATATACAAACTAGTTATATCAATTTGCCCATGATTATATGCATCTACAACAATTATTTAGTCAAGTTCCATCCAACCAAAACAACAAAACAGTTCATATATTCTTCAAGCAGTAAAGAATCCATCTTTAATCACTATATGCATTATACATCTTACAAATCTCAGTACACATGATCAAAACAGCAAGAAAATGACATATCCATGATTTCTACTAAGTTCTTAGCATTCTTAAGTCATCCATACAGTAGATTTAATCATCCATTGCATATTATTCGTAAAAGTTCTATTCTTAATTACTCATTCATCAAATTATTCATTATATTATCACACAATCATCTAACATGCATTCTGTAATATCCCGACCGACTATTAATAATATTATTTTATTAGCGTTCGACTACTTGATTATTTTATATTTTTCTTCACCATTGTGATCCTTTTAGCCATGACAACCTAATAGATAATTAGGGATTATTGGGTACTAAACCTAGGGTTACAAAGACATAAGAGGGTTAAGAATTCTTCTAGAAAACTTCTCCCCCACATCAACCTCCCCCCCACATAACACCTCCCCCACATTCTTCCTTCTCCCCTAGGTGAGGCCGGCCCACAAAAGAGGGAGGGGTCCTTGTATAATTGTGTGGGTTCACAATTGCAATGACCTCCCTTCTCTCCTTCTATGAATACCCCCTTCCTTCACCATGGTTTCATTTTAGAAAGAAAGGAAAAAGAAAGAAAGAAAGGAAAAGAATGAGGGATCTAACTTGAGAGTTTTTATTTGTAGGTTGATAAGAGTTCTAGGAGAAAGAAGGAGGATAGTTTAGTTCTTCCATCAAGGAAAGAAACAAGGTGGGGGTTTCTCATGGTTTGTGTTATTTATTTGTTGTTTGTTTGTTTATTGAATGATGGTTTTTGATGTTCTTCTTCTTACCCTCTTGTTTACTTTTCTTTTTGGTGTGATTATTATGTTGTATGTTGTAGTAGGAATCACCTAAAAGAGTTCTTTTGTTTATTGATTGATAAAAAGTTAACTACTTGGACGAAAAAGAATACATGCACAAAAACTCTTTGCATACAACCATGTAAGGTTGTAGGACTTGATTGTGAACCATACATAAGGCATATGAATTGTTTACAACCATGTAAGGTTGTAGGACCTATGATTGAACCTTGGACTAAAAGAGAATATATGTTGATTAAACCTAAAAATAAAGTGTTCTTATTTTGTTGTATTATTGTTTAGTTTTAATCTTAAAGTATGAAAAAAAAAAGAAACTAGCTAAATCACTAGTGGTAAAATAAATTAATAAAAAGATCTTTTCTTTCTAAACACTAGTTGTAAAAAGATCAAAAAGATCTCTTTTATGTCCACTAGTAAGAAACTTATGTTAATAAAGATCTCTTTTTGTAGTAATTTAATTGTAGATGTTTATGCCAAATTTTAGTTGATACTTATAGTAGTAGTAGTAGATATATATGTTTCTAATAAAGTTGTAGTAGTAGTAGATATGTATGCTTCTACTAAGTAGCAATAGTAGATGTATGTTTCTATTAAAAGTAGTAATAGTAGATGTGGAATTCATTATATCATTTAGAAGATATATTCATGCTACACATGTTGTAGGATCATTCCTAAAAATATTTAGAAGCTATATTCATGCTACACATGTTGTAGGATCATTCCTAAAAATATTTAGAAGCTATATTCATGCTACACATGTTCTAGGATCATTCCTAAAAATATTTAGAAGCCATATTTATGCTTCAAGTGTTGTAGGATTACTTCTAAAAATGTTTAGAAGCCATATTTATGCTTCAAGAGTTGTAGGATTACTTCTAAAAATGTTTAGAAGCCATATTTCTGCTTCAAGTGTTGTAGGATTACTTCTAAAAATGTTTAGAAGCCATATTTATGCTTCAAGTGTTGTAGGATTACTTCTAAAAATGTTTAGAAGCCATATTTATGCTTCAAGTGTTGTAGGATTACTTCTAAAAATGTTTAGAAGCCATATTTATGCTTCAAGTGTTGTAGGATTACTTCTAAAAATATTTAGAAGCCATATTTATGTTTCAAGAGTTGTAGGATTACTTCTAAAAATGTTTAGAAGCCATATTTATGCTTCAAGTGTTGTAGGATTACTTCTAAAAATGTTTAGAAGCCATATTTATGCTTCAAGTGTTGTAGGATTACTTCTAAAAATGTTTAGAAGCCATATTTATGCTTCAAGAGTTGTAGGATTACTTCTAAAAATGTTTAGAAGCCATATTTATGCTTCAAGTGTTGTAGGATCACTTCTAAAAATAATTAGAAGCCATATTCATGCTTCCAATGTTGTAGGATCATTCCTAAAAATGTTTAGAAGCCATATTTATGCTTCAAGTGTTGTAGGATCACTTCTAAAAATAATTAGATGCCATATTCATGCTTCCAATGTTGTAGGATCATTCCTAAAAATGTTTAGAAGCCATATTCATGCTACAAATGTTGTAGGATTAATTCTAAAAATCCTACCATATTTTAGACTACCTTATTTATGCTTAGAATGTTGTAGGATTTAAATTAAAAATGCCTACCATGCTTGGAATGTGGTATGTTCATACTAGTCATATATCCATGCTTAAGACTTGTTGCAAGTGCATGCTAAATCATTTCGTAATTAAGAATATTGTGAGTTGATGGTTGTGCCAAATATACCATGATTAATTGTCGTAGATTGATGCTTGAAATTGCATGCCATGATTGAGTTGCCATAGGCTAAGTAATAAGGAAGAGCCATGTTGGAATTGTAGCTATACTACCTTGTTGTAGTTGATATTAGTAAAGAACCATACATGCTTGTACGGCATAGTATAGCATCCTAGATTGCATGAGGATATGTACCAATGTTTATGTGGGTTAGGAAGGGTTGAGAAGTTCTAATTTAAAATGGAACCATAAGCATATGAGCACCCTTCATTTATAGTAATAAGGGTTGAGAAGTTCTAATAGTTGTAGCTTGATAAGAAGCTAAGTATAGGGTATTCAATTACCCTAGGGGTTATCGACCATCAAGACCACATCCTACCCCCTTAGAGTAAAACGGATAGATCTCACCTCGGACGTTGACGGATCTTAACCAATGTAGGTTGACCGTGGGCCGAGAGTGTTGGTAGAATCCAAGTTAGGGGTAGTGATGATTGAGAGAGATTTTATTACCAGAGTCATTGATCGAGGGACCACGAGTTGGACCATGATTGGAAACTATGCAAGATTGCATAGGAATAATAACCTCATTAGGATAGTGAATTATAAAATCATTATTTACCCTTTTGCCCGAAAGAAGGGGAGTTGGTAGTAGGGTGCACCGTACGACCAAACCTTTCTTTGGGGCCGATCTTAGGTGGTGTTATTGGGTTGCACCTTCCTGTCAAAGGGATACGTACGGTGCCGTCTCACAAGTTGAGGACACGGGTTGCGTATCTCGCGCTGTTAATTCCTGAAGTACAGTGGCTGGGGGTGCCACAGGATGCATTGGGCAGTCCTGCGCTTGCGATACCCCAGAGGGTGCCACAGGGTAGGCTTCGGGCTACCCTGTGCTTGCGAAACCCTATAGTTTGATTTTGTTGTGACGCCCGATACATTGGGTTCGTTTATTTTGAGAGAGGTCCGGTTGGCCGGGTCACAGTGGCGAACATAGACACCACTGGCGAAATGCAACAGTGGCACATGACCACATCTGCAGCCTCATTAGTCACGTGTAGTTGTCGGGAACAGGTTGTGTACAATTAGAATTCATAACGCGGGTTCAATCCCTATATATGGAGAAACGGCTTGAGATGGAGTCGCATGTAGTATGGGCTGCATGTTGCTTCGGAGACTTGCTGAATATTAGAATAAGAGCATCCTAGTATTAGTCGACATGGCATTAGTACCCTAGTTTAGTTGACAGTGCATTAGTATTCTAGTTTAGTCGACAGTACATTAGTGTTCTAGTTTTGTCGACAGTACATTAGTGTTCTAGTTTAGTTGACAGTGCATTGGCATTCCAGTTTGATTGACATTTGTTGGATTCTTGCACTCACGAACACTTAAACTACACCGACATACTTTACTATGTTTGTATATATTGTTTTGGAGATCCGCTGCTATATGATCAGCCTTTAAGCGTCAGTGAATACTGACGTCCCCACTTCCATAGGTACTGGACTGCAAAAATACAGGTGCGAGATTCAGGAGGACTCAAGGCAAGGAAAGTGAGGAGTCAATGTCAAGTTTTAATTTCCGCTGTAATAACTATTTCATGTATACTCTGATGTAATCCAGTGTATTGATGGGAACACTCGGCCTGTAATATTGAGTTAATAAAAGGTTTTAAATTTTCCTGTTTTCTGTGTTTTGTGACTTATTGAAGGAAAGGTCTTGGCTCGTGTCTCGGTTTCCCAGTATATGGAAATCGGGGCGCTACAGAGTGGTATCAGAGCCGACTTCAATTTATAGTCCAAACATAGAAGGAAAATACACTTAGGAACGTCGTAGGGGTTAGGCTTCCTTTTAGCTGGTTGTAGACAATTATAATTCATACTGTTGTTCCTTCAACTTATGTATTATGATGTTCTATGTCTATGCTAATTTCCGTATCCACTCCATACAGGATGTCGAACGGAGCAGTTCCCCCAGGAAATGGAGTGACACACGGAGTAGCAATCGAGGTGGGCTCGGACTTGGAACCCCTCACAGATGGGGACGAATCACCGGTTGGAGTAGGATTGGCCAATGGAGGCACCGCAGCTGCCGCAGCCGGGGGTGCCCCTGCCAATGGCCAGAACCCAGCACCACCACCGCCACCACCTCCCCCACCTAACCCAATACAGCAAGCTTTCGACCAGGTCTTTCAGGATCTGGAAACATGGGGATGGTGCCATGTCTGCCTGGAAAACAGAATGGACTCCTGTGAGTTCGTAGTCCTCAACAATGAGAAAGAAATAGCAGAGTTAAGGAGGGCAAGGGCAAGGGCAGACCGCAAGATAGTAATCCTGAAGCACACCCACCGTGTGCAATTTGCGCGCCTGGAGCGCAAATGCGCGGAGCTGCAGGCACAGGTTTCACAGCTACTTGCACTGTTGGCACCACCTGGTGAAGGGGACGGGACCTCTAGTAGTACTGACTAGGTAGTTAGGCACCCTAGGCTATTTTGTTATTTTGGATATTTTGCTTCCTACTGTGAGATATAATGTAAGGAAGGTAATGGATATGTAAGACCTGGGGTTATGATATAATGAAGTTAGCTTTATGTTTTCTGCAAATTTATGTGCATGATAAATTGAGTGAATGTTATTTTTGTAACAAGTATGATGCCCTGTGTATTCTGTTAATCTCTTCTGCCAGATGTCACGCAGGACCAGGAGTGGTAGGACCGACAATCTGGAAGGCGAGGGCAGTGGAGGCAATGGTACAGGTCTTGATTTGGAGACAGAATTTGCTCGTATGTACCAGGCCTTGGGTGACCTCGCAGAAGCAAGCCGAAACCACGTGCAGCAACCAGGAGCACACGGAGGTAATCGGGGAGCAGCAGCTACCGACCCTGTTAAGATGGTCGAATCATTCCGAAGGATGAGGCCGCCTATTTTTGAAGGCAAGGCAGACCCGACAGCAGCTGACGACTGGATTCGTCAAGTCGAGACCGTGTTTGAGGTGATGCTGACGCCAGAGGATAGCAAGGTCAGGTTAGCCAGCGTTCTGCTAGAAAAAGATGCCGGAGTCTGGTGGCAATCAGTAAAAAAAGGCATGGGCGAAGGGCCCATTACCTGGGAGGATTTTCTGGCAGAATTCAGGCAACACTATTTCCCACTAGACGTGCAAGAGGAAAAAGTCATGGAGTTCCACAACCTAAAGCAGGGAAACATGACGGTCCGAGAATATGAGACCAAGTTCACCCAGCTTTCCCACTATGCCCCGGAAATGGTACAAGATGAAGTTAAAAAGACCAAGAGGTTTGAGCAAGGGCTTAAGCCAGCACTTAGGACCAAGATGATACCGCTTTGCATCCGGAGGTTCGAGAAGCTAGTCCGTCGAGCAGCTACGACGGAGTTAGACATGAATAAGGGGCAAGAACTACAGGGAAGCACTGGAGGGTGGAACAAGGGAAAGAGGCAGGCACCAGCGTCAAGATTCAGAAACCAAGGGGGGAACCCAAAATTTCAGAAGAAGGTTAACAACACCAGCACCCTCGGAACAAGGAACTGTTTTACATGTGGTGAGCCAGGGCATTTTAGGCACCAATGCCCCAAGAATGGGAACCCTCAGAGTGATGCCCGCACCTGCTACAATTGCGGGAAGGTTGGCCATGTTCGGCCAAACTGTCCCCAACTTCACAGGGGCAACGGTGGGCCAGCTCCCAAGGCCAACAGGAAGGGGATAAACCGCCAGGGGAAAGTATTTGCGCTCACAGAAGAAGATGCCAATGAAGACGAGGGAGTTATCACCGGTAGGTGAAGGAGTATGGTTAAGCTTTTGTAGTATTTTGAATATTTTGGCATAAGATAAGTATCGATGTAACCACTTTTGTAAACAGGTTGGATTAATATAAATGAAATCCAGGCAACTGTTTTGTTTGATAGTGGGTCATCACATTCCTTCGTGTCTGGAACATTCTCTAAGAAGCTGAAATGCACCCAGGAGGCAACTCCGGAATCAGTGTTGTTGGTGGGTACCCCATCGGGAGCAACCCTCCCTGCAAATTCATGCTACAAGGGATGCAATCTCCTGATTGGCGGAAAGACCCTGAGCATAGACTTACTAGAGTTGGGCTTTGTAGGGACAGACGTAATTATCGGGATGGACTGGATGGCCAGGCATAAGGCTAGCATCGATTGCAGGGAAAAGAGGGTAACCATTACCCCACCCGGAGGGCCGGAGCTTGTGTTCCAAGGAAGGAAGAAACAGAACACGGGAATTCTTACAGCAGTAACTAAGATACTAGTGCCAAGTGAAGTCAAGGCGATACCGATCGTGCGAAAATTTCCCCGCGTATTTTTGGAAGAATTACCTGGACTCCCACCGCGCAGGGATGTCGAGTTCAGCATTACTATCCAGCCAGGCAGCGCACCAGTGTCAAAAACACCCTATCGAATGGCACCGATAGAGCAGAAGGAAGTAAAGGAGCAAATTGAAGAACTGCTACAGAGAGGGTTTATCAGGCCAAGTACCTCCCCCTGGGGAGCACCTGTGCTACTAGTAAAGAAGAGGGATGGAACCTCGAGAATGTGCATCGATTATCGGGAATTAAACAAGGTGACTATTCGAAATCAGTACCCTATTCCCAGGATTGATGACCTGTTTGATCAGCTTCAGGGAGCAGCTGTATTTTCAAAGATTGATTTGCGTTCAGGCTATCATCAAGTTCGGGTCAGAGAAGAAGATATACCCAAGACTGCATTCCGGACTCGGCACGGTCATTACGAGTTTTTAGTAATGCCATTCGGAGTGACAAACGCTCCAGCAATCTTCATGGACATGATGAACCACATCTTGCGGCCATTCATCGATTCCTTCGTGGTTGTCTTCCTAGACGACATCTTGGTATATTCAAAAACAGAAGAGGACCACGCCGAGCATCTAACTGCAGTATTGACCAAGCTACGAGAGCACCAGCTATACGCCAAACTGACGAAATGTGAGTTCTGGAAGTCAGAAGTGGCCTTCTTGGGCCATGTCCTTTCTAAGGAGGGAGTGGCTACAGACCCGCAGAAAATAGAAGCAGTGAAAGATTGGCCTCAGCCGAGAACGGTGAAGGAGGTCAGAAGCTTCTTAGGCATGACGGGGTACTACAGGAAGTTCATCCAGAACTATGCCAGAATTGCCGTACCACTTACTGCCCTGACCAAGAAAAACGTAAGTTTTGATTGGACTAAGAAGTGTGAAGATAGTTTCCAAGAGCTAAAGAACAGACTGATTACTGCACCAGTTTTGGTTCTGCCTCAACCAGACAAAGGATACGTAATCTTCAGTGATGCTTCACTTTTGGGGTTCGGATGTGTTCTGATGCAAGAAGGAAGAGTCATAGCATACGGATCCAGGCAACTTCGACCTCACGAGAAGAATTACCCGACACATGACTTGGAATTAGCCGCGATAATCTTTGCTCTGAAATTATGGCGGCACTATGTCTATGGATCGAAGGTGGAAATGTTTACCGACCATAAAAGCCTGAAGTATATCTACCAACAAAAGGACTTGAATCTCAGGCAAAGGCGATGGTTGGAGGTTCTGGAAGACATAAGACCAGAAATTTTATATCACCCAGGAAAAGCCAATGTCGTGGCCGATGCGCTCAGCAGAAAAAGAATTGTAGCCATGCTCACTGTGATGAGGCGAGAGCTACAAGATGAGATCAGAAAAGCCGGCATTGAACTAGTTGTTGAAGATTTGAGCGCCATTTTGGCAAATCTAGAGCTACATCCGAGTCTGAATGACCAAGTCAAGAAGGCTCAATGGGGTGATACAGGGATTGAAGCACAAAAGCAGCTAGTCAACGAAGGTAAAGCCCCAGAGTTCAGTATAAAGGAAGGGTCGCTTTGGCTTGGGAGCAGGTTGTGTGTGCCAAAAATCGACAAGTTGCGGGGAGATATCATGAAGGAGGCACACTCCACCTTACTCACAGTCCACCCAGGAAGCACAAAGATGTATAAGGATATAAAAGAACATTTTTGGTGGGCTGGAATGAAGCGAGACGTGGCAGAATTTGTGGCCAAATGCCTTACGTGTCAGAAGGTCAAAGCAGAGAACCAGAGACCAGGAGGTCTGCTACAGCCCCTACCCATTCCAGAATGGAAATGGGAAAACATCAGTATGGATTTCATCACGGGACTGCCCAGAAGTTCAAAAGGGAACGACTCGATTTGGGTAGTAGTGGACCGCTTGACAAAGTCTGCACATTTTCTCCCAGTAAAGACAACTTGGTCGGTAGAAAAGCTGGCAGAAGTCTACATAGAGAGCATTGTGAAGCTACATGGGGTGCCAATATCAATCGTTTCCGACCGGGATGCCAGGTTTACGTCCCGATTTTGGCAGAGTCTGCAAGAGGCCTTGGGGACGAGACCAGATTTCAGCACCGTTTTCCACCCGCAAACAGATGGGCAGACAGAAAGAGTTAACAGAATTCTCGAGGACATGCTAAGGGCGTGCATAATGGACTTCGGAGGGAGCTGGGAACAATATTTAGCATTGGTAGAGTTTGCATATAACAACAGCTACCAAGCAAGTATTGGGATGGCTCCATATGAAGCATTGTATGGAAGGAGATGCAGGACCCCTGTGTGCTGGTATGAAGTAGGTGAAAGACAAATGTTCGGACCTGAAATAGTGCAACAAACGTCCGAAAAGATCGAACTAATTAGGAAAAGGATGCAAGCAGCACAAACCAGACAGAAAAGCTATGCTGACAACCGCCGGCGAGACCTAGAATTCGAGGAAGGTGATTCGGTATTCCTGAAGGTCTCACCTACAAGAAGAGTGGTCAGATTCGGAAGAGGCGGCAAGCTAGCACCACGATATATTGGACCCTACCAAATTTTGAAAAGGATCGGGAAGACGGCATACAAACTAGAGCTACCGGCCAAATTGTCCCAGGTACATGATGTATTCCACGTTTCAATGCTGAAGAAATATGTACCAGATCCAAATCACCAGCTGCCAGATGTCCCTGAAGACCTACAAGTGGATCTTACATATAAGGAGCGGCCGGTGAAAATCATCGATCGACGGGATAAAGTACTAAGAAACAAGACTATTCCAATGGTCAAGGTTCTCTGGAGGAACCAACTCGTGGAAGAAGCCACTTGGGAGACAGAAAGCCAGATGAAGCTCTCTTTTCCCGAGTTATTCTAAGTATCGTTGTTTCTCCTCGCCCCACTTAGTGCAGTTCTGAGGACAGAACTATTCTAAGGAGGGAGTATTGTAATATCCCGACCGACTATTAATAATATTATTTTATTAGCGTTTGACTACTTGATTATTTTATATTTTTCTTCACCATTGTGATCCTTTTAGCCATGACAACCTAATAGATAATTAGGGATTATTGGGTACTAAACCTAGGGTTACAAAGACATAAGAGGGTTAAAAATTCTTCTAGAAAACTTCTCCCCCACATCAACCTCCCCCCCACATAACACCTCCCCCACATTCTTCCTTCTCCCCTAGGTGAGGCCGGCCCACAAAAGAGGGAGGGGTCCTTGTATAATTGTGTGGGTGCACAATTGCAATGACCTCCCTTCTCTCCTTCTATAAATACCCCCTTCCTTCACCATGGTTTCATTTTAGAAAGAAAGGAAAAAGAAAGAAAGAAAGGAAAAGAATGAGGGATCTAACTTGAGAGTTTTTATTTGTAGGTTGATAAGAGTTCTAGGAGAAAGAAGGAGGATAGTTTAGTTCTTCCATCAAGGAAAGAAACAAGGTGGGGGTTTCTCATGGTTTGTGTTATTTATTTGTTGTTTGTTTGTTTATTGAATGATGGTTTTTGATGTTCTTCTTCTTACCCTCTTGTTTACTTTTCTTTTTGGTGTGATTATTATGTTGTATGTTGTAGTAGGAATCACCTAAAAGAGTTCTTTTGTTTATTGATTGATAAAAAGTTAACTACTTGGACTAAAAAGAATACATGCACATAAACTCTTTGCATACAACCATGTAAGGTTGTAGGACTTGATTGTGAACCATACATAAGGCATATGAATTGTTTACAACCATGTAAGGTTGTAGGACCTATGATTGAACCTTGGACTAAAAGAGAACATATGTTGATTAAACCTAAAAATAAAGTGTTCTTATTTTGTTGTATTATTGTTTAGTTTTAATCTTAAAGTATGAAAAAAAAAGAAACTAGCTAAATCACTAGTGGTAAAATAAATTAATAAAAAGATCTTTTCTTTCTAAACACTAATTGTAAAAAGATCAAAAAGATCTCTTTTATGTCCACTAGTAAGAAACTTATGTTAATAAAGATCTCTTTTTGTAGTAATTTAATTGTAGATGTTTATGCTAAATTTTAGTTGATACTTATAGTAGTAGTAGTAGATATATATGTTTCTAATAAAGTTGTAGTAGTAGTAGATATGTATGCTTCTACTAAGTAGCAATAGTAGATGTATGTTTCTATTAAAAGTAGTAATAGTAGATGTGGAATTTATTATATCATTTAGAAGCTATATTCATGCTACACATGTTGTAGGATCATTCCTAAAAATATTTAGAAGCTATATTCATGCTACACATGTTGTAGGATCATTCCTAAAAATATTTAGAAGCTATATTCATGCTACACATGTTGTAGGATCATTCCTAAAAATATTTAGAAGCCATATTTATGCTTCAAGTGTTGTAGGATTACTTCTAAAAATGTTTAGAAGCCATATTTATGCTTCAAGAGTTGTAGGATTACTTCTAAAAATGTTTAGAAGCCATATTTATGCTTCAAGTGTTGTAGGATTACTTCTAAAAATGTTTAGAAGCCATATTTATGCTTCAAGTGTTGTAGGATTACTTCTAAAAATGTTTAGAAGCCATATTTATGCTTCAAGTGTTGTAGGATTACTTCTAAAAATGTTTAGAAGCCATATTTATGCTTCAAGTGTTGTAGGATTACTTCTAAAAATGTTTAGAAGCCATATTTATGTTTCAAGAGTTGTAGGATTACTTCTAAAAATGTTTAGAAGCCATATTTATGCTTCAAGTGTTGTAGGATTACTTCTAAAAATGTTTAGAAGCCATATTTATGCTTCAAGTGTTGTAGGATTACTTCTAAAAATATTTAGAAGCCAAATTTATGCTTCAAGAGTTGTAGGATTACTTCTAAAAATGTTTAGAAGCCATATTTATGCTTCAAGTGTTGTAGGATCACTTCTAAAAATAATTAGAAGCCATATTCATGCTTCCAATGTTGTAGGATCATTCCTAAAAATGTTTAGAAGCCATATTTATGCTTCAAGTGTTGTAGGATCACTTCTAAAAATAATTTGATGCCATATTCATGCTTCCAATGTTGTAGGATCATTCCTAAAAATGTTTAGAAGCCATATTCATGCTACAAATGTTGTAGGATTAATTCTAAAAATCCTACCATGTTTTAGACTACCTTATTTATGCTTAGAATGTTGTAGGATTTAAATTAAAAATGCCTACCATGCTTGGAATGTGGTATGTTCATACTAGTCATATATCCATGCTTAAGACTTGTTGCAAGTGCATGCTAAATCATTTCGTAATTAAGAATATTGTGAGTTGATGGTTGTGCCATATATACCATGATTAATTGTCGTAGATTGATGCTTGAAATTGCATGCCATGATTGAGTTGCCATAGGCTAAGTAATAAGGAAGAGCCATGTTGGAATTGTAGTTATACTAGCTTGTTGTAGTTGATATTAGTAAAGAACCATACATGCTTGTACGGCATAGTATAGCATCCTAGATTGCATGATGATATGTACCAATGTTTATGTGGGTTAGGAAGAGGACCCATGGACTCTAGTCGAGTAGGTTCTAATTTAAAATGGAACCATAAGCATATGAGCACCCTTCATTCATAGTAATAAGGGTTGAGAAGTTCTAATAGTTGTAGCTTGATAAGAAGCTAAGTATAGGGTATTCAATTACCCTAGGGGTCATCGACCATCAAGACCACATCCTACCCCCTTAGAGTAAAACGGATAGATCTCACCTCGGACGTTGACGGATCTTAACCAATGTAGGTTGACCGTGGGCCGAGAGTGTTGGTAGAATCCAAGTTAGGGGTAGCGATGATTGAGAGAGATTTTATTACCAGAGTCTTGGATCGAGGGACCACGAGTTGGACCATGATTGGAAACTATGCAAGATTGCATAGGAATAATAACCTCATTAGGATAGTGAATTATAAAATCATTATTTACCCTTTTGCCCGAAAGAAGGGGAGTTGGTAGTAGGGTGCACCGTACGACCAAACCTTTCTTTGGGGCCGATCTTAGGTGGTGTTATTGGGTTGCACCTTCCTGTCAAAGGGATACGTACGGTGCCGTCTCACAAGTTGAGGACACGGGTTGCGTATCTCGCGCTGTTAATTCCTGAAGTACAGTGGCTGGGGGTGCCACAGGATGCATTGGGCAGTCCTGCGCTTGCGATACCCCAGAGGGTGCCACAGGGTAGGCTTCGGGCTACCCTGTGCTTGCGAAACCCTATAGTTTGATTTTGTTGTGACGCCCGATACATTGGGTTCGTTTATTTTGAGAGAGGTCCGGTTGGCCGGGTCGCAGTGGCGAACATAGACACCACTGGCGAAATGCAACAGTGGCACATGACCACATCTGCAGCCTCATTAGTCACGTGTAGTTGTCGGGAACAGGTTGTGTACAATTAGAATTCATAACGCGGGTTCAATCCCTATATATGGAGAAACGGCTTGAGATGGAGTCGCATGTAGTATGGGCTGCATGTTGCTTCGGAGACTTGCTGAATATTAGAATAAGAGCATCCTAGTATTAGTCGACATGGCATTAGTACCCTAGTTTAGTTGACAGTGCATTAGTATTCTAGTTTAGTCGACAGTACATTAGTGTTCTAGTTTTGTCGACAGTACATTAGTGTTCTAGTTTAGTTGACAGTGCATTGGCATTCCAGTTTGATTGACATTTGTTGGATTCTTGCACTCACGAACACTTAAACTACACCGACATACTTTACTATGTTTGTATATATTGTTTTGGAGATCCGCTGCTATATGATCAGCCTTTAAGCGTCAGTGAATACTGACGTCCCCACTTCCATAGGTACTGGACTGCAAAAATACAGGTGCGAGATTCAGGAGGACTCAAGGCAAGGAAAGTGAGGAGTCAATGTCAAGTTTTAATTTCCGCTGTAATAACTATTTCATGTATACTCTGATGTAATCCAGTGTATTGATGGGAACACTCGGCCTGTAATATTGAGTTAATAAAAGGTTTTAAATTTTCCTGTTTTCTGTGTTTTGTGACTTATTGAAGGAAAGGTCTTGGTTCGTGTCTCGGTTTCCCAGTATATGGAAATCGGGGCGCTACACATTCTACTAGACAAATCATTATATTTAACATACATAGAACAACAAGAAGTCAAATTCATATCACTCACCTTAATGAAGAATCAACGAAGATAGTAAAGAAATAAGAAAAGCTCATCTTTTCGCAAAAATCCAAGATCCTTGCTTCGAAAATCCAAGAACTCAATAATTATAAAAAACTTTTTGTTTTGTGCAGAAAAAAGACGGCTGCTACTGCTGCCTATATAGGCCGAAATCCAGTTTTAGGATTTTGAGAAGATTTTGCAAAATATTCCTTTAGAGTATATCTTTACATATATGGATCCTTTATACTAGGTAACTAGATTAACCAATTTTATTGAGATTAAATCCAAAGTATCCTCCCCAGATCTGGCCGACATCTATGTCAAACCAGAAAAATCGATTTTGTAATTCTTACTCCAAGTGGCAATTTTGCAAAAAGACTCTTCTTTAATAAATTAGCAAAATAAGCCAAATCTATTAGAACAATGTCACGCCCCACATTCCAAAAATACGGAATACGAGTACATGACAAAAGCCCAGCAAATGACTAACGTCACCCATAAGCTGTTTATCTGATTGACTCAACAATATAACCAATATAGAATAATTGCGCGGGCAATAATAATAATCTCATAAACAATAATACTTGGAATGAAGCAATAAAAATATCCAAATACAATAATAATCCAACTTCCGGAAACAAATAACAATATTCGGGACATAAGTCCAAAACAAAAATAATTCCAATCCAAATAATAATAAGTTTTAATACATTAAGTTTATTAAAGCAATAAATAATTTAAAAGCAGTAGTCTTCAGAATATTTGTTCTCCGACTCCAGCATGCAACTATTTTCCAAAATCTGCAATTTAATAAATTGCAGGAAGATGAAAAGAAAATAAAATGCCCATCAATGCAAGTTATGGGCCGCTTGTAGTACAGGATACAAGTACTTGGAAAAAAGGATAACTAATAATATGGAATATGCATGATAACAAAATATGGCAACTAGCATGGTAAGGTGAACAAGTACAAGTGGCATGTATCAAGTATCGAGTGAACAAGTATCATGTAATATTCGATATCAATAGGAACACTGATGAACAATATGCAATGTCGATGTTGTGTTAATCCTTAAGTCTATTATTCATTTTAATCCTAACTAATGCATGTACTACTGTGTCCCATGTGTTCCGTACCACAGGTTCGATGCATACAATCAATTTCGTTTAGACTAAAGTGGTGAGCTCTATAGTTCATGTACTCTTCAACGATAAATATTATTCACCTTTCGGTGTACGATACGGTCATCGGCAACGATACAATACACGGTAGATTGGGTTACAATCGTAACCACAATCACACGATAAAACAATAGCCGGAACAATATTTAGGGAAACACGGGCCCCTCCTCCGAGTACAGTCACTATATTGTCCACTACTAAAAGTCAACCCTTAAACCCCGGCTTATTATTTATTTTATTAATGCAACAATACAATATGAAATCTAGAGATATGAGATGAACGATAGTATCAATAGGAGAACAATAGGATCATATGGAATATGGTATACTAGGTGTCCAAGCAACATGGTATAGGGTATTTCACAAGTATTCGACAAGTATAACACGAATAACACATCAAAAACAGATATCTCAAGATAGCATGAACATATACATCAAAAGTGGTCAAGCCTAAGTTAATTCATGTCATATATGTCATGAGGCAACTATGGTCAAATCATCACAATAGAGATAATATGAACAAGGAGTTTCACACACGAATTGTCTCTAGAACCCAACTACACTACAAGAAGTATTTTGTACTTGTATTTACAAAGAAATTTAATACAAGTTACTTGCCTGTTAGACGATGAAAACGAATACCAAGAATAACGGGATGAGAATCCCGAAACAACGAACCCACGAACCGACAACTCCACAAAATAGCACGTGCAATATACGTGCAATAAAAGAGATCCAAAGCAACACAGCAGTACAAAGAGACAAGCAGCAATAGAGCAAGAGAGAGAGAGCACAGCCAAGGGGCAAAGGCGGCAGCACTGGCAGAGAGGTCGACACCGGCAGTCGTGGGCACACGGGGGTGGTGTTGGCGTGCTGATCGGTGATCAGAAAGAGGGGCAGATAGAGGATTGGCAGGATTTGGCATCTGTCGTGGCTGTCGACGAGCTGGGCATCGACGAGAAGGGGGTGGACGTTCTAGGAAAGGGTTGCCGGAAATAGGGGGTGCCAGAGAACGGCCGGAGAAGAGGACCCTGGAGATGGGTTCAGCGGGATCTGGGTTTTGCTGCTGACGACGAGAGTGGAAGAGGAGAGGGGAGATTGGGGGGTTTGGTGGTGCGGAGAGGCGGCGCCAACCGAAAGGGAGGTGGCGATGGGATGGCGACACCGAGGGTGGCCGGGGAAGACGTCCGGAGGGGATGGGGTGATCTTCGGCAGGAAAAACACCAATCAGGGGAGAGAGAACAGGAGGAGAGAGAATAGGAGAGAGATTAGATGGCTCTAGAGTTTCGATAAAAGTGTAATTTAGGGTTTGCAGTAGATTTGTATTTATAGGGTACAATTAGGGTACTGGATTGGTGAATTAGGGTCCAATAAAAGCTGATTTGGGTCAAGAACAAAAGAAATTGGGTTTTAGGGTTCAAATAAAAATACCCACAATTAGATAGAAGAAAATAGAATCAACAAAATAGTCCAATCACGAAAAATGAAGAATTCCACAAACAAAAATTTGAATCCCAATAAATAAATAAACAACACAAATGAATATAATATAAACTGGGCTGGAAAATAATTTGGAAATTCGCAAAGAAAATCAGATCCGGTATAATAATAAAATAATCCAATACATGAATTTTAAATAGATAATCATGAAATAATAATTAATAATCATAATAGTAATAAATTATACAATAAAATAGTATTCGGGTTTTGCAATTTTATTAAAATTATCCAATAATGATAATATGTTTGTTTTAGACTCAAATATAAATATCTGATAAATAGTAAATAGAAAGTGAGATCAAAATTAACCATTATTCAAAATAAATAAAATTTTTGATTAGAAAATATTTTAATAAAAGATCCGAACAGAATTTAGCACAAATAAATTTTCAAAAAAAATCAAATTATAGAAAATACACGAAAAAATACCTATTGCCGAGAATGGGGGTTACAAACAAAAATTAAACTTTTTACCTCTGAGTTGGCCAGCCATCATGCTCATCCCAGAAATTCAAAAATCTGGAGTTTTTACTCAAAGTGGTAATTTTGCACAAGAGCCCCTCTTTTTGTAATATTTGCAAATATGCCAAATAAATACAAAAAAATCCAGAAAATTCATAAATAATACCTACTAATCAATATTAGGTTTCCCCAAAATTTCAGAAAAAATATTTTTTAAATCATCAAAAATCACTTTAATTCATTTATTAATCTGAAAACATTATTTAAAATTATAGGGTGTTACATTGACCTCCATTGGCAGTATGCTATGGACGAAGAACATTTTGTTTTGCAATTCGGTACCTTTTCCTTCTGGTAAAAGTAAAATTTGTTCTCGTTGGGAAAATAAATTCAATACCAAGTCTAATGGATCAGTTGAGCGCTACAAAGCAGACTGGTTGCTAAGGACTTTTCTCAGCAGTATGGTTTGAATTATGAGGAGACCTTTTCTCTTGTTGCAAAGATGACTTCAGTTCGTAGTCTTATTGTAGTTGCATTTGTTCGTCAATGACATACTCCCTCCGTTTCAAAATATGTCATTCTAGCCCCTTTTAATATAAATCACTTTAGGTTTTCAATGTAGATGTCTTGTTATTCTTAAATGTGCATAAATTAATTTTTTATGAGATTTTCAATTTTACCCTTATCTTTTTATTTACTCTTATTTATTTTTATAGAGGAGGGCAAATAGGACATTTTACAATTGATAGCTCATTTATGAGCTTCAAATATCAAGAAAGTCTAGTACTTTTTTTTTCAATCCTAGGTTTTTTCTTAATAGTCGTGCAGAAACCTACAATGACTTATTTTGAAACGAAGGGAGTATATCTCAAATGGATGTTAAGAATGCTTTCTTGAATGATGAATTGCATGAAGTTTACATGGTTCCCCCGCCTGGTGTCTCTCATAATCATGGAGAAGTTTGCAAACTTAAGAAAACTTTATATGATCTCGAACAAGCACCTCGAGCTTGGTTTGAGAAGTTCTCTACTGTTATCACTTCTCCTGGATTTTCCTCCAGTAATAATTTTTAGGTCAAAATCGTGGAATTACGTAGTTACCCAACAACTCATTCTTTTTCAGAGAATTCGGCAAAATAAATGGGATTTGCAACAAGTAGAAAGTAGTGGAAAGAAGAACAAAGGAAGATATTTCGGAACCAATATTTGTTAAATAACAAGGGAATTACAAAACATATGCCTGTTTGATTACTCTTTTGTTATCACTTCTGGAAAAATATAGAGAGAATAAGAAAATCTACATATGGTGTTTATAGATCTAGAAAAAGTTTATGATAAAGTCCCTAGAAACATAATATGGTGGATGTTAAATAATAAAAGAGTAACTAGTCAATATATTAGAATGACCACATGAGGGAGTAATGAATTCCCTATTACAGTAGGTTTACACCAAAGTTTGGCTTTAAGCCCCTACCTCTTTGTTTTGGTGACGAATGAATTGACGCGAAGAATACAGGATGAGGTGCCCTGATGTATTCTTTTCGCCGATGATGTCGTCTTAGTGAACGAGACTAAAGCAGAAATCAATGCTAAATTAGAATTGTACAGATAAACATTGGAACCTAAAGGAAGTCGTCAAGTTGTGAAACTTGATGGTCAATATATATACGGACTGTAATTTTAGTGATATTCGGAACAAAAATGAGGAAGTAGTGAAGCTTAATGGTCAAGAGATACCTAAGAGAGAGTTTCCAATATTTAGGCTCGACTATACAAAGATATGGGGAGATTTGTGAAGATGTTATACGTAGGATCCAAACAGGATGGCTTAAGTGGAGAAGCGCTAGTGGTATTTTGTGTGACAAACATATACCTTTGAAGTTGGAGGAAAAAATTTATAGGACGGCTGTTAGACCAGCAATGATGTATGGAGCAGAGCGTTGGGCAACAAAGAAGCATGTCCAAAAAATGAGTATAGCAGAGATGAGGATTCTTAGATAGATGTGTGGTAAAAACATGAATGATCAAATTAGAAACGAGCACATACGAGACATGGTAAAGGTAGCTCCTATCCAATATAAATTAAGAATCGTCTCAAGTGGTTTGGACATGTCACATGTAGACCTAGTAGTGTCTCAGTTAGAAAGAGTGGTTTGATAAATATTAAAGGTAGAGTTAGGGGTAGGGAAAGACCTAAACTTACTTGAGTGGAAACTATAATATGCTAGCTTGTGGCCTTACAGAAGATATTGCGCTAAACCGAGAAGAATGGAAAACTAGGATTCATGTAGCATGTTCTCTTAAACAATCCCTTTTTCTCAGGCCCCTTCTATGTAAAACTCTAATTCCCAAATTCTCCCCCAAATTCCGAAATGGTTCGTCACAAATCCACAAACAAAAGCCTAGCTCCCTGCAATCAGACCAACAAATTGAGTAGCAACATCGACGACCCTGACACGAGGATGGAGGAGGGGTTCAGAGCAGTGGTGGAGGCAGGGTTCGTATCCTCTTCGGGTCGGGTTGGATCTGAGTTGGTTTGGAGAGGAGATTGAGTCGAGTTGGAGGCAGGGTTCTTGATGGTGGATTTTGTTAGTCGGAGAAGGATGGGAATGGAGATGATGGTGGGTCGATAGTGGCAGTAGATAGAAGAAGTGATAGTGGCTGGGTCCCACGGCGAGGCCGCAGGTGGCAGTCGACGGCTAGCTAAGGTAAGAAACCTAGCTCTGATACCATGATAATTATCCAAATCCAAAATCATATTCAAAGTAAAATCAAAAGAGGAGAAGAAAAAAGCTAGGGTTTCATTTCTACAACATACTTCAGATCCCAATTACAATTGGGAAGATGATAAGGCTTTAATGGACACAAAAGGTAAAAGGTCTAAACTACCATTTACAAAACAATATAATTACTCTAATAATTTAAATTTCTTGTCATGAACACTGATTTAAATTTTGGCCGTATCGGTCGAAATATCGGCCAAAGTTTCGTATCGGCAACCTCGGCGATACGAAATCACATAATTTAGTAAACATTTCGTTTTGACCCGAAAATGCAAATATCGGCCGAAATTCCCGATATTTCGCCTGAAACACATCGGCCTGAAATAACGAAATTTCGGGCCTTAAATTGAAAGATGGGTTTGGGTTTTTTTCTTTGCCTGTTTTGGATATATTAACCCATTATCCTATACCCGAAACACAAATAATAACCCTAATCCCCAATCCCCTTTCTCATTCTCTCTTCTTTCTACCCTCTTTAGTCGCCTCTCTGTGTCTCTCTCTCCTTCTTCAAATCTCTTTTCATCTTCGATCTTCATCGCCACTCGTCAACAATGGCAACAACGTGCTCACTGCTCGCTTCTTCTTCGTCGCCACGCCAACAACTGAAAACCCCGCTCTCTTTCTCTCTCTCTCTCTCTCTCTCTCTCTTTCTCTCTCTCTCTCTTTACAACAGCTCACCCCACTCACGCTCTCGCTTCTTCTTCGACGCCAACAACAGAGTAGTGAGCTCACTCTCTCTGTCGTCTTCGTCTTCGTTTTCTTTTCTGTTCTTGCACATCCATTCTTCCTCCGATAGCTTTCATTTCAAGTATTTTTTAATAGTTTTTTGAGTAATTTGTTTTCTCTTCATTTCCTTTAATGTTCTTGCACCTCCATTCTTCCTTCGTTGTCTTTGCTCTTTAATTTACTGGAACTTTCAAGCTCTCTTCAGTGCTCTTTAATTTTTTTGCCTATTTGTTTAATGTAGTTCAGTAGTTGCAAACATTCCTGTTCTTGCAGTCATTCCTGTAGGACTTGTTTTCCAATTGACCAGCATGTCTGTGTTTTTAGGATTTGTTTAGTATTCTTGCATTCATATTTCATTCCTGTAGAATTTGTTTAATGGCTCTAGTGGCAATTGACCAATATGTTTAAAATTGTTGCTTTGAATTGTCTACAGAAACAAGAAGGTAAGCCAACTACTGTGTGGGTTCCCGGAATGACAAGGAATCCTGAAACATATATTCTAAAAGATCAGGTTTGTTTTGTGTTGCTTTGAAACTTTTGTAGTACAACCCACAGTTTTACTAGTGTTTCATATATCCTTTTGTTTATGTTTGCCAACAAAGTGGAATTGAATAGAAGATGAAAGCCAGCATCTTCTCCGGCATCTTCTCCGGCTCTCCTTCTCCTCCTTTCCAACCCCTCATCTTCTCCTTTACCTTTGAACCCATCGTCAAGAATCCTCTTTAATTTAACTTTTAACCCATCTTCAAGAATCGTCTTGCTTGTTTTCGCCGACTACTGTTTCGACTTGCTGCCACTCTACCTTACTAACCTCGGACCTCTGACTTCATTTCCGTATGTTGTCGGAGTTGGAACTCAGTGGGTGCGGACCCAACGAGAGGGTCCGCCACACTCCTACCACCCCAACACCCCCCTAACTTCTGATACTCTTCCTCCACCCCCCCCCCCCCACAGACCCGACTCTCCGACATCCTCACCTCCAACACCGGTCTCAAGCCCAAATCCAAAATCTACCCTACAGCCTTACCACAGTAAGGGTGAACCCTTGGGGCTCAGAGTCGCTATGTCCCCTCAGCGGGCACATCGAAATGCACATCCTCGGCTCGAGGGGAAAGGCTCAAATCATCATTGCCCTATGGAAGAGCTGCAGCTGAGAGGACGGGCCCATAGAGGGGGTCCTCCTACAAGCCAGTATCGGCATAAGAGAACCCCCCCAGTGGGCCGACATCACGCTCAACAACAGACACATGTCCGGCGGTACAGCACAGAAGTTCACCACAGGGACACTTATGCAAGAGAAAGAGAAAGAAGCCACCGTGATACAACTCACAAACATCATCATCACAGAGAGGAAAGAAAACATCACAGTGATTCTAACCAGCATCCCTACAATCATAGAGAGCAAGTACGCTCAATCACCCCGCCAAAACCAACAACGCCAATGCACCACCACCTACCTCCAAATGCTACCACACCCCCATCGAAACCCAACAAGCAACACCAACTCCAACCTCTTGCTTCCCACCCCCCCACCAACTACCGTCAAGGAAGCTGGCCCATGACCCTCCAAGGTCCAGCATTGTATGGGCCCAAAGAAAGGGTCCAAATGATGGATCTAAGGAGGGTGAGGGACTACCTCCGATTGGGGTAGACGTAGAGAATTGGCAGGAAGTTATTTACAAAAGAAAAAGAAAATCCAAGTCCCCACCGCCAGCACCAAAGGAATACAGAAAGCAACAGAGAAAGGGAAAGCGCAAACCGGTGCCGTGCTTCAACTGTGGAGAGTTGGGACACTATCAGACGGAGTGCACCAAAAAAGTGTGATGCCTGAGGTGTATGATGTGGGGTCATATGTCTTACAACTGCACAAATGTCATCACTTCCAACGATGACGAGGAGAGGCGAGTGTACAGGGGTAGGTCACCTGACAACCCAGCGACGATCAAGCTTGCAAACAACCTCACTACAATAAAAAATGAGAGAAAATGGCTTAGTCAGTGGTGCACAGTGGCACGAGTGACTGCAGGAAGACCATTGGAGGCCCATGTTCTCCAAGCTTTGAACCCGAGATGGCCAATGAAGGCACACCGTGACTGGGTTGTCAAGAGAATGTGTCCCCTTCAGTTTTTGGTTTCATTCCCTTCACCACAAAAGATGATAGAGATCACTGGAATAGAAACAGTGGATTTTGGGCATTTCAAGATGGACTTTAAATCTTGGTCACCAAGCTTCGATGCTGAATGCCGAGATTCGCAAAAGTGTTCTCCTATGAGGATTCCTATCTCATCCGCTTTGTCCTCGACAAATGAGCAGATAGGGAGACAGATCCCACCTCCATCACGTCCCTAGCACCTCCATCCTCTCTCAGAGATGGCCGAAGCTAAAAGCAAGTTGCGTCACCAACATGGGAGCTCACCATAGACGGGACCCATGAAGTGGAGAGGGCCCATCGAGAGGTGATCAAGGTGGCGAGAGAGATGGAAGCTCATCAAGAGACCACAGCGGAGGGATTAGAGAGGCATGGATCAGGGCAGGATGTCGGTGGTCGACCTTGAAGCCAGACCAAGGGATCCAACGACCAAGATGACCCAAGCCCAGATCTGGTAAACATCACAGCATCAGGGGTAAATCAGAAAAAGGGGAAGCAGCAGATAGCCCGAAACGGCAATCGAGCGCTGCAAAGTGGTCAAACGCTGCATGCAAGTGACGAGGGACAGGATGTGGAGCAGAGAAGGGGGACAGGGCATGCAGGCCCTCAAAATGGCAAACACCAACTCCGTAATAACATGCATGCTTCGGGACAAGAGCTGGTGAGAGACAGTCCCAGCTTGGGGAAGAAGCCAAGCGAGAAAGCTCAATCCACTAGAGAGAGGGTAGAAAAGGTGTGGAAATCACCAGAATGGAAAAAGGTGGCTTCTTTGGAGCAAGGGCGTCAAGATTCAGATACCAGTTTGGGGAAAGAGACGAGCAAAGTGCTGCTCGCTCACAGAGATAAAAGCTCAAAGGAAAGTGAGAAGAAAGGGGCTTCTGGCGCTCAAGATTTGAGGAAGCCCAAAAATGGTAAAGAAGCCAACGAAGAAGGAGAAACTCAATCTGCTATGAAGCTTAAGGAGAAAGAAGACTGGGGTTTGGCGCTGAAAGTTTTGACCACACCGTCTTTAGCATCGAAGCAAACGCTGTCTGCAGCAATCGTTGGGCCAACCAATCTACAGACGCCACGTGGGATGGGGGGTGAGAATACCGCCAGCGTTTACAGGAGTGCGGTCGAAGTTCGAGAGAAGCGGTATGTTGCACTGCGGAGGAAAAGAGAGAAGCGATGCAGTTTTTTCTTATGCGGGTGGGCTGGGTTGTGAGAGTATTATAGGAGTTAATGGGCCTAAAGAGGGGCCCAAGATGCTTATTTTAGCCCCTGCGACAAGTAACACTATAATTTTGAACAATCAGACGGGGAGTGGGCCCATCGAGGGGTCCGCCACAGGAAGCACCGCTATTCTTGAAGAGCCATCAGCAATATGTGGGCTCAATAAGGAGTCCACAATGAGAGAGTCTACTCTACAAATGGAAAATCAGCATGCAGATAGTGATGAGGACCTGGAAGAGCGCTTAAACCTAGACGAAGAATTCTCATTTACAGACGAGGAGTCAGAGGATTTAGAATTTATTGCTGATACACAAAGGGAGATCTCGCCAGAGATTGTCTTGTCCACACTTCCAAAGTCAGCACCAGGAAACAGTACTGGATCGTCTCGCAGGACGGTTGGGTTCAGGGTGCAGCGATCGCCTAAGAGGGCTTATGTGGAGTCCTTGGATGACTATCTGGAGGCAGCAGCGGCAGCCAAATGGGCTAAATTCGACGACGGAGGTACGAGAATTTTTTTAGCTAATGTATTAAATTTCAAGTCAGACTCTGAAGTTTTTCTACTAGCTAAAACCTGTGGTTTGGAGGTGTGTGACACAGAATGCAACGCTTTACTTCTCAATAAAATTAGGGGTTAGGAAACTGAAAGGGTTAAATCTAGTTATTAGAAGGAACTAGGATCCAACTCTGGGTGGATAGTGGTCTCTAAAAGTGAAACCTGTCCCACACCCACACCCACGGTCAACCCAGATACAGTCCCCCAATGAATACACTATTCTAGAATGTCCGGGGGCTGGGGGATAGAGGAAAATGAGATATGGTTAGGGACGTCATCAACAAGTCCAAGGCGGAAGTGGTAGGGTTACAGGAGACCAAACTTGTGCACGGGGCCAAACTCAAGAGGTTAGGGGGGAACAGAATCAAGGAATGGGTGCTACGCCTGTCCGCGGGAGCCTCGGGGGGAATTGCTATTGGTTTCAAACCGGACTTGCAACCTTGTTCCGAGGTTTATAGTGGAACGTTCTCCCTAACTACCCGACTGGAATGACGATCTGATAAGTGGATGTAGACAATCACTGTCGTTTATGGACCGAATGTGGCTACAGAGCGTCATGCCTTCTGGCACGAGCTGGTCAGTATTCGAATCCGATGGCCGGGAGCCTGGATTGTTAGGGGGGACTTCAATATTACCAGATTTGCTTTCGAAGGGAAGAGGTTCCAGCGACAGGTACAGAGAAGAGTTCAATAGGGTAATCACAGAACTAGAGCTGATAGATATCCCAATTAATGATAGACTATTTACGTGGTCTAACATGCAGTCTGCTCCGATCATGGCCACATTGGACAGGATATTAGTATAGATGGATTGGGAGGCTAAGTTCCCATTAGCAACAGCTAGATCAGTCCCTAGACCTATGTCAGATCATACTCTGATCCTACTTGATACTGGGGTACAGGGAGCTCAAAGGCCAAGGAAATTTAGATTTGAGAAGGCCTAGCTAGAAATTCAGGGGTTTCACCACATGGTGATGGAAAACTGGGCACTCCCAGTTGCTGGCACGGATGCTGCAGCCCGATGGTGTGAAAAAATCCACAGATTAAGGAAGCTACTGCGTAAATGGAATCGATCTAGATTCTCGACCATCTTGCGTGCAAAAGACTCCTTTTTGGAAGGAATTGATGAACTAGAAAGGTTGGAAGAAACGAGAGTCCTTTCACAAGATGAAAGAAACAGACTTCTCGAGCTCCGACAGAACATTGCCAAGCTCTATAAGTTGGAAGAAATCAAATAGCAACAAAGGTCAAGGATTTCGTGGCTTAAAGAGGGAGACGCAAATACGGCTTACTTCCACCGAGTGACAAGCGCAAGACGCAGGTCCAACCTAGTCCTGTCAATACAAACGAACACGGGGACAACGGAAGACGAAAATGTGATTTCCATAACCTTTCAAGTTTACTACAAGGACCTCTTTGGGAAGAAGAATGATTTTAGGATCCCACTTAGGAATGATTACTGGCAGACATACCAGAATGAATCAACGCAAACTTTATCCACCTTGGAAGCTCCTTTCTCGAAAGAGGAAGTAAAAAAGGCCATCAATCAAATGGGAGCTGACAAGTCGCCAGGGCCAGACGGCTTCCCAATGATGTTCTTTCAAGTGTTCTGAGAAGAAATAAAAGGGGACTTTATGGCGCTGATGGAAGAGTTTTTTAACAACAATCTCAGATTGGACATGTTAACTTTGCGAAAGTCGTCCTGATACCCAAATGGGAGGAGTCTACAAAAAGGGGAGATTTTAGACCGACCAGCCTCATAAACTGCTCGGTTAAGATAATCACAAAGGTCCTGGCCATCCTCCTGGGTAGTATAATGGACAGCCTAATCAGCAAAACTCAGACGGGTTTCATCAAGGGCAGAAGTATTCTAGACTGCGTGGCCACCGCTGAATAAGTTATCCACCGCTGCCATATGAGCAACTCTAAGAACTTCCTCCTCAACTGGATTTTGAGAAAGCTTATGACTCCGTCGATTGGGAGTGCCTGTTGGAAGCTCTCAGAGAAAGGGGATTCGGGAATAAATGGATAAGATGGATCAGATAGTGTTTACGCACTAGCAAAATGGCAATCTCGGTGAATGGGCGGCCGGGGCCGCCGTTCCCTTCCAAGAAAGGACTCCGGCAAGGGGATCCGCTATCACCACTCCTATTTCCCATCGTAGCGGATGTGCTGAGGGGTATGCTAGAGAACTGTCGGAGAAAAGGTTGGATTATGCCAGGGACCAGTAGCACGCCTAATCAAGGGTGCACGATTCTTCAGTACGCAGATGACACCCTACTTTTTGGTAATGGGACCAGGCCAGAAACAGTCTGCATTAAAGGGGCTCTCTATTGTTTTGAAGCTTGGTCAGGCCTTAGGATAAATTTCCACAAAAGTGCGCTGATTCCAATTACCCTATCCGATGAAGAAACGCGGGAACATGCCACCATACTAAACTGTATGACGGATGGATTCCCAATTAAATACCTAGGGTTCCCACTCAGGCCAGGGAAACTCACTAAATCGGACTGGCTGCCTATCATAGACAGGGTGGAGGACAGACTGTCTGGTTGGAAAGAAAAATCACTTTCACCTGGGAGCAGAGTGGTTCTCATCAACTCAGTGTTGTCTAATCTGCCAATCTACTACATGTCATTTTTTTAGCTTCCTAAATGGGTGATCCAAAGGATTGACTGAATCCAAAAAAGATTCCTTTGGAAAGGGACAGATTTGAATAGGGGAGGTTACCGCCTGATCAAATGGAGTAATGCTTGCATGAAGAAGAAGCATGGAGGGCTAGGCATCATCCACCTTAGAGATATGAACCTCGCCCTCCTGGAAAAATGGTGGTGGAAGGTATTTCACCACAGCGGGGAAGGATGGCAGGATTTCATTCAACCATACCTCCGGGGAAAAGGTATGAGAAGTTTAGGCTTCCGAGTAGGGTCTAAAGTTTCGCGATTCTGGAAAGGAATTACCAAGGCAAGCAGACCGTTCAATTCAGCAGTTACGTCGACTATCGGTAATGAACGGTCCACCAGATTCTGGTGGGACAAATGGTGTGATGCTCATACCTTTATGGAAACTTTCCCAGAGCTGTATGAGAAAATGAGTCGACCGAATATTTTTGTGGCCGAGACTTGGAAGAGGGGAAATTGGAGGCCATCGTTCCGAGGAACACTTACCCTAGAACTACATCTGCAATTACTTGAATTGCAAGCACACATCACACGGACCAGTGCGATGTGCGCCCAAGGCCCAGATCAGATGCATTGGGGGCTCGAGACCAAGGGAGCTTTCATTGTCAGATCTCTGTATCATCGAATTCACTATCGAGGATGCAGACCCAGCTGGGCACAGGTGTTATGGAAGGCGAAAACCCCTCTTAAAGTCAGAGTATTCCTCTGGCTAGTACTCAATAATGCAATCCTCACCAGAGAGAACCTTGCCAAAAGACAACCCCAGATTGCGACCAACTGTGGATTCTGCAACATGCATGCAGAAAATTTGAATCACCTTTTTATTCACTGTCCAAGGAGTAAGGCAACTATGTGGAGGTACTCCGAGCCATAGGAATAGGTGACTACCCCTGCGAATATGAGGATTTGTGGATTGGCCCCAAATTTGCCTCGATTCGCCAAGAAATGAAGGATGCGTGGTACATCGCCATTGCGGCAACAACATGGGTGTTATGGCTAGACAGAAATAATTTTTATTTTCGTGCTTCATGTAATAGTATTTCTGGTAACCTTACTCATATCATGCATCTTATTTCATTTGGGCCATAGCTACGACCACAGGAGCGAGAGGGAGGATAGCCAGAGTCTTCCAGGTGGAGGATTTTGATGATGAGGAGGTAGAGTTTGGGCCGACACTAGACTGAGAGGTTGGCACCATCCAGTCGCATCAGAATCTCATTAGCCGCAAGTCTCTGTTACTTTGTGTTTTGTACCGACCTACTGTACTTTTGGTTGTTTGATGTATGGGTAATTAGACCCACCCCCCAGGGTTTGTTGGGGGATTATGGTTTTTTATTTCTTGCATTGTACTTTTGTTTTCTCCCGGTTCACCGGGGTTGTTTTATTAACCTCTTATTAATGAAACAGGGTGGCATTATTCCACCTTTAACCTCAAAAAAACAAAGTGGAATTGAATGAAAAATGCATACTTCATATATAGTCTGTTTGATCAAACATATTTGTGCATTTATCTGAATAATTTATATCTTTAGTTGCGCAAGCAAGTATTGTTGGTTCAATATATTTTCTTTGCCAAAATTAACTAGAGTATTACTGAAGCTGCTCTTCATATATTAATAGGAAACATGACAATGAAATGTAACCTTATAACCTTTGAATATGCTTCGAGATTTATATACCCACTTCAATTGTAGTGGATTAATGCACTCAAATAGTCAGTGATGCGGTTTGTTTTTGGGGTGTGGCTGCAACAGGTGTGAGTTCTTGTAAATTGTATGGTGGAAGTTACGGTACTGGCTATATGTTCTACCCTTGGCTGGGGGACCAGATCGGGAGTAGCAGGAGTGAGGTGGAGGACGGATGCTCGGCTCGGATCCAGTAACTCGGATCAGATCTTCGGGGCTCGGCTCGGTCTTGTGTACCTGCACTCTACCTAGAAACACCGGGAGAGATCCTGATGACAGGCCCTCCGACGATCTAGTCAGTCACTGGAAAGCAACAGGAGCTAGGATTTTGGAGGAGAAAGATTGATTACCTGGATAGTAAGGGAGGGGGTCTAGTATTTATAGGCAGAGGCAAATAGGTCTGGGACATGAACGGGGCGGGTCGGACCCGTTTTCCTGTGGGCTTGAGGAGGTAACGGCCAGTTGGACTGCTGTTGACTTGATGATTAGGGAAGATCGAGTTTTGAGGAGATCCGATGGCCCAGGAGGGGCCACGTCATCTGACCCATATCAGGAGCCCCCCACTCCTGGAGGGATGGGTAATCCAGCCGTGGAGGAGTGATTTGTCTCTGTAGGAAAAGCGGAGCAGTGTGTACGGCGAGAATGTGGTTCGTATCTTCCTGGAGAGGTTAGCAGGGTAGGATGAAGAGGATCTTTTTGAAGGTATGAGGGGCATTGAGACTCGAAGAGTGGGGGCTCGCTTAGCCGAGTGTCGAGGGTCGGGAGATGAGCCCCCATGCTTGTTGGAAAAGCTATGGAGACGTCGACAGCCGAAGAGTGGGGGGCTCGCTTAACCGACAGGAGACAATCCCCGATACTTGTTGGAAAAGTTATGGGGATGTCGAGAGCCAAAGTGTGGGGGCTCACTTAGCCGAGCGTCGAAGGTTGGGAGATGAGCCCCACAGAGGAGCCCCCACTCCTGGAGGGTTGGATAATCCAGCCATGGAGGAGTGATTTGTCTCTGTAGGAAGAGCAGAGCGGTGTGTACGGCAAGAATGTGGTTCGTATCTTCCTGGAGAGGCCAGCGGGGTAGGATGAAGAGGATCACTTTGAAGGTATGAGGGGCGTTGCAAGCCGAATAGTAGGGGCTAGCTTAGCTGAGCATCGAGGGTCAGGAGATGAGCCCCCATTCTTGTTGGAAAAGCTATGGGGATGTCGAGAGCCGAAGAGTGGGGGCTCACTTAGCCGAGCGTCGAGGGTCGAGAGACGAGCCCCCATGCTTGTTGAAAAAGCTATGGGGACATCGACAGCCGAAGAGTGGGGGCTCGCTTAGCCGAGCATCGAGGGTCGGGAGACGAGCCCCCATGCTTGTTGGAAAAACTATGGGGACGTCGAGAGCCGAAGAGTGGGGGCTTGCTTAGCCGAGCGTCGAGGGTGGGGAGACAAGCCCCCATGCTTGTTGGAAAAGCTATGGGGACGTCGAGAGCCGAAGAGTGGGGCTCGTTTAGCCGAGCATCGAGGGTCTGGAGACGAGCCCCCATGCTTGTTGGAAAAGCTATGGGGACGTCGAGACCCGAAGAGTAGGGGCTCGCTTAGCCGAGCATCGAGGGTCGGGAGACGAGCCCCCATGCTTGTTGGAAAATCTATGGGGACGTTGAGAGCAGAAGAGTAGGGGTTCACTTAGCCGACCGTTAAGGGTCGGGAGACGAGCCCCCATGCTTGATGGAAAAGCTATGGGGACGTCGGCAGCCGAAGAATGGGGGCTCGCTTAGCCGAGAGTCGAGGGTCGGGTGATGAGCCCCCATGCTTGTGGTGAAGGCTAGGGATGGCTCGAGGTTACCACCGAGCGCCGACCCCCCATGCTTGTTGGAAAAGCTGGGGGGCAACTCAAGGTTACCACCGAGTGTCGAGCTTCCGATACTTGTTGGAAAAGCTATGGGGATGACGAGAGTCGAAAGTAGGAGGCCGCTTAGCCAAGCGTCGAGGGTCGAGAGATGAGCCCCCCTGTTTGTGGAGAAGGCTATGGGTGACTCGAGGTTAGCACCGAGCGCCAACCCCCCATGCTTGTTGGAAAAGCTGGGGGGCAGCTTAAGGTTACCACCGAGCACCGAGCTCCCCATACTTGTTGGAAAAGCTATGGGGATGACGAGAGTAGAAAGTAGGAGGTCGCTTAGCCGAGCATCGAGGGTCAGGAGACGAACCCCCCCCTCTGCTTGTGGTGAAGGCTAGGGGTGGCTCGAGGTTACCACCGAGCGCCGACCCCCCATTCTTGTTGGAAAAGCTGGGGTGCGGCTCGAGGTTACCACCAAGCACCGAGCTCCCCATACTTGTTGGAAAAGCTATGGGGATGACAAGAGTCGAAAGTAGGAGGTCACTTAGCCGAGCGTCGAGGGTCGGGAGACAAACCCCGCCTGCTTGTGGTGAAGGCTAGGGGTGGCTCGAGGTTACCACCGAGCGCCGACCCCCCATGCTTGTTGGAAAAGCTGGTGGGTGCCTCAAGGTCTCCACTGAGCGCCGAGCCCCCTTCACTTGTTGGAAAAGTGGGAAGGGAGGGGGGGTTGCTCGAGGTCAACACCGAGCATCGAGACCCAAGGCTTGTTGGAAAAGACTTGGCAAGGCTCGAGGTTACTACCGAGCGCTGAGCCCCAAGACTTGTTGGAATAGCCTTGGTTGTTACAACCAAGCGCCGAGCCCTAAGACTTGTTAGAATAGCCTTGGTATGGCTCGAGGTTACAACCGAGTGCCGAGCTCCAAGACTTGTTGGAAAAGCCTTGGTATGGCTCGAGGTTACAACCGAGTGCCGAGCCCCAAGACTTGTTGGAAAGGCCTTGGTATGGCTCGTGGTGACATCCGAGCGTCGAGCCCCAAGACTTGTTGGAAAAGCTTGGGTTTAGCTCGCGGTGACATCCGAGCGCCGAGCCTCAGCTTGTTAGAAAAGTCTAGTGTGGCTCGTGGTGACATCCGAGCACCGAGCCTCAACTTGTTGGAAAAGCCTGGTGTGGCTTGCAGTGACATCCGTGCGTCGAGCCCCCAAAACTTGTTGGAAAAGCTTTGGTGTTGAAAAAGGTGTAGTACTCAAGTAGTTGGCCACGTGTTTCGAGCCGTTGTACCAGCTAATAGGGCCGAGGGTAAAGAGGTATTTCTATGCTCTAGGCTGAAATCATGGGCGTGAGAATTGAAGCGTTTCAGATCTTGGTGGCCGTTAGATCATGATGATCAAGATCCAACGGTCAGAACTTCTCGCGGAATTTGAGGAGTGCCTTCCTCTATTATAAATCTCCCACCTCTCCCTTCATTTCTTCACCTTGCACTCAATCCCCAGATAACAGGAGTTTCTTTCATAGCTGTTGGTGACTATTTTTCGATGATCTTCCTATTTCCCTTATTTTTGTTTCGTAATGTCGCGTTCTCAGTCCGGCTTCGAGGCAAGCTCTTCAGGTCGTGTTGTGGAGGAAGTCCAATCGACATCTTGGTCTCTTGGTGACTTTGAAGTGAAGGAATAAGTCCAGTCGGATTTAGGATCAGGGGGTGAGGGTGTCATGATTAATGATGTGTCCCCTTTACGAATCCGTAGGCCAGAAGAGGAGCTTGTTGAGGAGGGTGAGCATGCGAAAGGAGGCCCAGAGGGAGAGGAGCTTGTTGAGGAGGATGACCAGGAGGGGCCCGAATGAGGAACCGAGGGAGTTAGCGATCGGGTGGAAAGGGAAGGAGGAACCGCGGGAGAGGTAGCGGAGGAAGAAACAGATCTTCCACCTCTGCTCCCGTTATCGACCCCATCTCCGGAGAGGAAGCCTCGTGCCCATAGGAGAAAACGGAAGTGGATTTGTCCTGATAGTCCGGGCGAGCCAGACAAATACGGACCCGAGCCTGGGTTCAAGTTTCCCCTTCTATCCAATAAGAACCCAGGGTCGATCAGGATGTATCCTGACGACGTGGAGGGGCTTCTCGCGTTTACCTCATTGCTGCAAGACTCGGGTCGGTCCATGATCAAGATGGACAGCGTTTAGTGTGCTTTGAGAGCGGACTACCTGCCTATCTTAATGGCGGCCTACTTCATTCCAAAGGAATTCAAACTTCTGGTGCCAAATCCCGGAATTCGTCCAACCACAGTGCTGGAGTCGAGCTTCTGCATGTTTCCCGAGGACGCCTTCGTCACGGGATTGAGGCTTCTGTTGCACCCATTTATTAAGAGGGTGTTGAAGTGGGGAGAGCTGAGTATGGCCCCAACTCATAGAAACACCTGGTCTGCTTCATTCTGAAGTGCCAGAAGAAGGGGATCAAACCGAGGCTTACGTACTTCCATGCCATCCTAGGGATGAGCTCGCTCAGAGACATGGAGGGGATTTTTGACATCTCACTGCATCCTCACGAGAAGGTGATGCACAACCACCCAGACTCCATTAAAGGATGGAAGGAGAAGTATTTTATCGTCCGGAGTGAGAAACCTTGGGAAATTCCAACTGTTTGGAATTTCAGTAGGCCGAACCATAAGCTCCCGAGGCGTAATGACTTTACGGATAAAGAGTGGGCGACTGTAGAGAAGATTGTGGAAGGGCATAGCATAGGGTGGCCGCGTGTCACGAAGTTTCATCTTTCCCGAGCCAGACTGAGCCTAGCTAACCCAAGTATGTTTTTGTTTCTAATCTGTTTATCTTCCTGCCTTCGTGTTAATATCTTTTTCCTTTTTTTCCTTTTCATAGAGATGACCACAAAGGAGCTCGACAACCGACAGACCTTGGTGGCTTTGGCCGCCAGGAGAAGGGCCGACCAGGAGAAGAAGGCTGCCTCGGCCGCAGGGCCCAATAAAGGGGTGGCCTCAGGGCCTTCGGAGCCACCCCCAAAGAGGACGAAGAAGCACCATCACTCGTCGAGGTTGGCGAAGGAACCGGGGGCGAGCTCCGGTAGTAAGAAAGTGGCCGTCGTCTTGGAGAAGGGGCTCCCGCAGCTCTTCCTGCAGCTTTACCCGGAGGCTCGAATCGACCACCTCCACTACGGGTGGCGGCTTCCCGCGCATCTGCTGATTCCCGACGGCGAGGACGAGGAGGAGTTTGGGGACCCTCGTCTGGAGAAGGCCAGGGGCGATCCGGCCGTCAAAGAGGTGTTGTCCCCCTCTAAAAAGTAGTTTAGGAATTTTACTTATTCTTTTGACTTGTATTTGCCTCGCGCGGACTGGCCACCGCTTTTTGTAACCCAAATTTTTGAATTTATAAAAGAAAAGATTTTTGGCCGATCCTCTGAGACTTGTAGTTTTTTGCAAGCTTCTTTAGTGACCTGTTGTTTTTCCCCTCTTCTTGATAGACACACGAGACCATCGGCGCCGACCTGTGTTCCGTAGACGTCTTCGGCTCAAAAATGAGCTGGGGTCCAAGGAGAGTTTGCTGACTCGCCATCGTAAGCAGGCTCGTAATGGAGAGGCCGCGGTAAACTATTTTATGAACAAGTCTAAGGAGCTCAGTCTAGAAGCCGCTCGCCTGAAGAAGGCCATAGCCGACCGAGACTGGGGGAGTGTGTAGCACCCCAAATCCCCATACCGGGAACCTGAGACCCTACTCCAGGAGTCGAACTTCAAAATAGCCAAATCACAGAAGTACAGGAAATTTAAAAACTTTTATTCCATATAAATGTTACATTTACAAGGGTTACAATGTCCAAATAAAAGTTACAATATTTACAACAATATAACAGTGCTTGTATATGTCCCTTGGATCCTTGGACTAACTCGAGCTCCGTGGTACCTGTAGATCGGCTCCGAATACCTACAAGGTGGGAAACGTCAGCACTTTGACTGACGCAAAGCTGGTGATAACAGCGATCCTCTAAAATTCAATCACAACCAATAATTTATGCAAAATAGAAAGATGATGTGCCAAAACAAGGGTTTAGTGGATTTGGTTTCTAGTGCAGTGTCATGACATGACCTTAAGTCTAGATGCAGCAAACTCACAAGCCTAACTTCTAATGCAAGCAAGACTTTGGAGCACGAATGCATCCCATACTACATACACCCCCAAATCTAGCCGTCTTTCTCCACAATATAGGGATTCGAACCCTCGCCATGCACCCTACTCTTGTACACACTCCAGTTCCCAATAGATTGTCCGTCACCCAAGGAGATTGCAGCGGTCGGTCTAATTCCGCCCTGCAGTGCCCAAGTGGTCACCGCCAGTTGGTACCCGCGTACGGACCTCCTTAGAAAACACGTTGAACCTGGTCCTTACGACCCTTGGTTCCACATGTCCATTTATGGACTCTCGCATGCGTGTTCACCCCTGGCCCGGGTTATGAACAAATATATACCAAACACAAAATACAAACCCGCGCTTTAGGGACGTGAGCACCACGGAAGGTCAATTCCTTCGGGCCTCTCGCACCTTACTCCGACAAAACTTTGGGAATCAACAGATCGAGATACGAGCCGGGGACTCAATCCATGAGCGGCCGAGAATGTATCCCTACGACTGGAAGATACAACACCGACTATGGTTTACTAGGACTAATGAAATTCCCCAACCCCCTAATAAACCATTCTAACCCCTACCTTACTCTAATTCTTCGGGTAAGAATTAACTGCTTCCACACTTGCCTATCAACCTTTGGCCCCTGGCGACACCGGTCCGGTCCGCCACTTCCCCGACTTGGACTCGTCCAGCAAAATGGCCTACGCCTGTCGCTACCCTCAGCTATAAATATAAAATTGCCCTGTGAGCTCCACTCACTGGCATGCTCGGACGTCCTACGCTCGGCAGAAGTCTAATAATATAGGCTTAATAGGTGCAGGGTATCCTTTACCCTAGTGACTAACTCGAGTCACACATCCCACTCGGGGAAACAACAACCTCAATAATAGAGATCGACCATCCCTAGCCATGAGTCACCGACTCGGCTCACACACAAGGAAATTTTGCTTTCACAATCCTTAGTCCTAACACAGACTAAGCAACCTACGGGTTTCCGCCCGAATCTTAACATGGTCATCCCTCTCTCGATACAACTCCGATTGGAGTGTATGGCCCAACCTAGAAAGGTACGATCCTAGGCTATAACTACCTAGTTGATCACAAGCTTAGACTCAACCGTCTAAGTCCTCAAATTAGCTTTTAAAGCTCCAACCTGCGTGCTTCCTGTGCACGGGCTGCACCTTACCAGTAACACAAAATCCTACTCGTTCATCAGAACGACACAAACTAAAATTCTGTAGAAGGGTGTGGGTGTCCTCAACAACTCTCTAGTTGGTCATGAGTACAAATTACACCATTAAATCACCCTAACACCGCTCATCTATCATCAATACACCCATTACACAATTGGCCTCTCCAATTCAGAGCATTCAGCTCTACTATCGTCCTCTGTCCAGTCTTACAAAAATTATAAACATTCAACTATTTACTAGATTTGCCTCAAATTAGTTTTGTTGAAAGGTCTAGGTGTCCCCTACAACTCTCTTCTGGGTCATGATCCTCAAAATATGCCTCTAACAGGTCTCAATTTCCCAATCTTTACAGAGTGTCAAAACTGGCTGAAAACAGCACAGTGCTCAAACACAAAATCACAGTAAATTGCACACTTGTCTAATTGACACAAAATTTATGGTGGTGACACTAGACATAATACACAACATCATGCAAAAGACCTCATGTCAAAATTCTAATTATTCAGTGAGTAATAGCTACTGCAAGTGAGCACAGAAACCATCCAGTTTTCTAATTCAACATCAGATACTGATTAGAGATAGATTTTTCTCATGCCTTTAAAATCATCCAAATAATCTGATTTTTGTAGATAATAAACATGCATTCAGGAATAGTGAGTAAAAATTTCAGATCAAAATCATGCTTCAATAAATCACGAAAATTCCTACAATATCAACCATTCTGTTTTACTTTTCCTGAGTCTGTCTTACGACACATATCCATTTCACAATTTTATTAGCACATCAAATGATCATATAAAAATCTGAATAATTCATGAATGATAATAACACATAAATAAACAAACCCTTTTAATTTTGTGGTCTAATTCAACATATTGTGCTCTCGGAAAAATCCACAACATGGCACTCCGAACCAGCTTTCTCTAGTTCCATTCTGACTTCTACTTCTAACTTTAGAAAAGCAATCCTATGCATTCTAACACACATGCATGCAACCAAATTTGATTAAAAGACAAGAATTTCAAGTTTAGAGAAACTTCCCACCATAGGTTGTAGTAGTAGAAGGAATCTCTTCAAGCTCCTCTTGGAAATCTCCTTCTCCTTCACTTCCTTCTTCTTTTCTCTCTTCCTTCTCTTTGGGGTGTTCTCTTCTGAAAATTCCAGAGCAAATGGGAGAAATGAAGTTGAAAATGAAGGGTGATGGAGGTGTGGTCCGGATTAGATGGGGGGGGGGGGGGTAGGTTAGACTATAGGTGGTTTTGTAGGCCCCAAAACCATGGCTAGCCCCATTGGTTTTGTGTTAGGTGTGTTGGCTGCCCAACATAGCTCTTAATGAGCTCCAACGAGTGTGAGACGCGTGTTTTAACGAGCGCATGCAACCTATATTCACTGTAGTACCATACCGTGTTATATTTACATGTGCGTCGTGCCGAAAAACTAGCGGTTATACTAGTATCGGTCCGTCTCGTTCTCGTGCATCCTTGGGATGCAACTCTCCCAAAAACCGTCCCGTAGTCCTAACCATCCACAACGATGGCACAATCGATCCCATAATACTACAATCAATTGCACGCATACAAACAATATACATACACATATGCATATATTCAGGTACAGTACAAAACGGGGTGTTACAAAGTATCGAGACG